>OX422222.1:11006097-13604356 GCA_949130495.1 Sambucus nigra
GAGAAATTTTGCCTAAAAGAAAGCGTTCCAACAATGTGTCTTGCAGAAATTAATTAATATATTTCATTCTTTCCATAACCAAACTCCAACAATTTTAGGCAAAAAGTTATTCTTATTACTCCACTCAAATGGAAGGAACTGTGGCACAATCTATCCAAGTCATGACTCAAGACTTAATCCGACTCGACCGTTTTGATGGCAAAAATTTCACCCGTTGGAAAGAGAAAGTTATGTTCTTCCTCACATCACTAAAACTTATATACATTCTAGATGATAACCTTGAAAAAATTCCCGAGCCCACACCCGAAGACACCAAAGAAATAAAGAAAAAACGTGTGAAGAGGAAAGAAGACGAATGTATGTGTCGAGGACACATCCTCAATGCTTTGTCTCAAACTGTTTATAGCGCTCATCGAATGATTCCGACGACAAAGGAATTATGGAAGTATTTGGAGACAAAGTATCAAAACGAGGAAGCGAGAAACCGTAATTTTCTAATTTCAAACTATATGAATTTAAGAATAAGTAATGATAAATTTGTCGTTGCACAAGCCCATTAACTCCAACAAATTGTTTGTCACCTTAAAGCCTTTGGTATTAATCTTAAAGATGAATTTAAAGTAGGGGTGACTGTTTCAAAACTTCCATCCTCTTGGAATGTCTTTAAGAAGAAAAGTAATCATGATGAAAAAACATATACTGTTGAATCCCTTCTTCGTCACCTTCGTATTGAAGATGATACTCGTATTCGAGAAAAAAAGGATGAACAAGGTGAGGGTCATTCAAAAGCTAATATGGTTGAGGATAAAAAATCCAAGGTTACCAATGACTCAAAATTTAAAGCAAAGAATGATTCAAAATTCAAGAACCAATGTGCAAATAAGAAAAAGAAGGGAAAATGTTTCTTCTGTGACAAACCGAGCCATTATTCTCGAGAATGTCATCTTAAAAAAAAGGCATTTAAGGAAAAACAAGGGTCGAAGGAAACCAACATTGTTGAGGATCTTATTGCTACTGTATGCGAAGAAAATTCAATTGATAATGAAAGTGGATGGTGGATGGATATCGGCACAACGGTCCACATATGTAAAGACCGCTCTTCATTCAAAACATATCAAGAAATTGATGGAAAAGAAGTGAAGATGGCAAATAATCTTCGCACCAATGTAGCTGGAAAAGGCACAGTGGAATTAAAGCTAACTTCTAGAAAGACACTTACTCTAACTGATATACTTCATATACCTGATATGTGTAAAAATCATGTGTCTGGGGACCTTCTCAATAAGAGAGGATTCAAACTAGTGTAATGGTCTGATAAGTTTGTTTTGTCTAAGAATGGCCAATTTATTGGCAAAGGGTACTCTTGTAACGGCATGATTAAAATTAATTTAATCAATGATATTAGTTCTGCTTATATGGTTGAGTCTATTTCATTATGGCATAGTAGATTAGGTCATGTGAATTATAGAAGTATAAAAAATATGACAAATCTCGGCTTAATCTCGGATTGTAAATTTGATAGCCTTTCTAAATGTGAAATTTGTGCTCATTCGAACATAACTAGAAATTCGTTCAAATCTGTTGAGAGGAAATCCGAAATGCTTGATCTTATTCATAGTGATGTATGTGATATTAAGAGTATTATGACTCGTGGTGGAAATAAATATTTCTTAACTTTCATTGATGATTACTCTAAGTATGCATATACACATTTACTTAAAAGTAAAGATGAAATTTTTGAGAAATTCTTAATTTTTAAAGGAGAAGTTGAAACTCAACAAAATCGGAAAATTAAAGTCCTACGATCCGATAGGGGTGGTCAATATTACCCGAGTGAGTTTATACAGTTTTGTAATACTCATGGGATAATCCATCAAGTTACGACGCCATATAAGCCACAACAAAATGGAACGACGGAAATAAAAAATAGGACTTTAGTTGAAATGATAAATTCAATGTTAATCAGTTCTGGTTTACCTTTGTCGATATGGGGAGAAGCAGTTTTATCTGCATGTTATATTTTAAATAGAGTTCCATTGAAAAACAAGGATATTACACCATATGAATTATGGTTTAATCCTAAGCCTAATCTTAGGCGTCTTAAAGTTTGGGGATGCCTTACTTATGTAAGAAAACCCGAACCTAAAAGACCTAAACTAGGAAATAGGAGTTACAAATGTGTTTTTATTGGATACTCTAGTAATAGTATGACTTATAGATTTTTAAACCTTGAAACTCATGAAATCACTGAGTCGGTAGATGTGCAATTCTTTGAACATATAACAAAGCTTTAGTACTTTGAATCAAGGTTTAGAAAATAATAATCCGACTGTTGACTCCTCAAATTTAGAAGAAAATTCACAACCTATATCTTCTTCGAAAACAACGAATGACATTGAACCACGAAGGAGTAAAAGACAAAGAACTGAAAAAACATTTGGGCATGACTTTATTATTTATTTAGTTGAAGGGGATTTAAATGAGACTAAGAACAAAACTAAATTTGTTCTTAATGTAGAAGATGAACTGACCACATTTCATAAAGCGGTAACATCTAGGGATGCTGTCTTTTGAAAAGAAGCAATAAATGATGAAATGAACTCAATTATGTCAAATCAAACTTGGGTTATTTCCGATCTTCCCCCCGGGGATAAACCTATTGGGTGCAAATGAATATTTAAAAGAAAATTAAATCCATATGGTTCTATAAATAAATTTAAGGAAAGACTAGTTGCTAAAGGCTATAAGCAAAACCATGGAATTGATTACTTTGATACATATGCTCCTGTTGCTCGAATCACTTCCATTAGGATATTGATATCACTTTCTTCTATTCAAAATTTAGTTATTCATTAAATGGATGTTAAAACTGATTTTATAAATGGTGATTTAGAAGAAGAGATTTACATGGAACAACCCGAAGGGTTTATTTTGCCTCACCAAGAAAAGAAAGTTTGTAAATTGGTTAAGTCTCGTTATGGCCTTAAACAAGCTCCTATGCAATGGCATAAGAAGTTTAATAATATTTTTTTTATCCCATGGATATAAAGTTAATGATGCCGACAAATGTATATATAGTAAATTTGAAAATGGTGTTAGTGTTATTATTTGCTTATATGTGGATGACATGTTAATATTTGGGTCTAATCTCAAATATGTTGAAGAAACCAAAAGTTTTCTTTCATCAAAATTTGATATGAAAGATCTTGGAGAAGCTGATGTGATTTTAGTAATCAAAATTATGAGAAAGGATAATTCTTTAGCATTATCTCAATCTCATTATATAGAAAAAGTTCTTAAAAGATATAATCATTTTGAACTTAAGCCAGCTACTACACTAGTGGATCCTAGCATCAAATTAATGAAAATACTGGGCGTGCTATGGACCAACTTAAATATGCTAGTATTATTGGGAGTCTAATGTATGCCATGCATTGCACTAGACCAGACATTGCTTATGCAGTGACTGTATTGTGTAGATTTACAAGTAATCCAAGATAAGAGCACTGGAATGCAATTTTTAGGGTGCTTAGATACCTGAAGAGGACTTTGGATTATGGCTTACATTATGTAGGATATCCATCTATTTTAGAAGGATATAGTGATTCAAGTTGGAATAATCTTGAATCAAAATCCAAGTCAACTACTGGTTGGATTTTTACGCTAGGAGGAGCAGCTATCTCTTGGGGATCCAAGAAACAAACATGTGTATCATATTCAACAATGCAATCTGAATTTATAGCCCTAGCAGATGCATGTAAAGAAGCAGAATGGCTTAGAAATGTGTTGTATGATATTCCTTTATGGAAAAAGCCATCACCTTCTATTTACGATAAGTTCTGATAACCAAGCCACAATTTATAAAGTTTCGAACAAAACTTACAACGAAAAATCTAGACACATTGGTCTAAGGCATCAAATTATAAGAAAATTACTCAAGGAATGAGTAATTAGAGTCGACTATATTAAAACGAACAAGAATTTAGCAGATCCTCTAACTAAAGGTCTTATTAGGGAGATGATATATATCACCTCAAAAGGAATGGGACTAAGGTCTATTAAATAACACAATTATATTTAATGGGAACCCAACTCATATCTTGAAAATATAGATAGAGTTCAGTATGGTACAAACAAGTTAAATTATAGTTATGGAACACTAGGAATTTTATACAAAAAGTTCCATTCCTATGTGCCTAGTGTTGATTTTCTGCATGTTAGAGGATGAAAGTTACTTCTTAATAAATCATATAAGTGTGACTCGCAGAATCACTAAAGTTGATTTACCTATACGAGTGTCGAAACTGTGGCTACTTTCTATAGAATCAAGACCGATCCTAAAGCGCTCGTGAAATCAGGATTAGCACAAAGCCATAAAAGTGCATGCTAGAAGAACACTTATAAACTCAGAAATCGGTATGTGTGATAGTTCCGGCTAGTCTCAAAAGGTCCTTGGTTCAAGATACGTTCACCACATCACCTTGATGAAGCTTTGAATTATTTTCACTATATGGAAGTTCAAGCCCGAAAGACACTTCTCATTTATGTACTAGATTTTAGCGATGATGCCTAAAGTTATTTATTGTCTTTTTGCTTTGCTCTCTTGTGTATATTGAATTTGGTGGGGGAATGTTGGATAAATTTCAATATTTATTGATATTTTATTTTTAGTTGTTAATATTTTATTATGTTTTTGGTGTTTTATTTCTAAACATAGTTTGGGTTTTATTTTAGAAGGTAGAAACATGAGCAAATGGGTGTGAAAGATATGAGAGTGCTCAAAATCCCATATTGTCCCACATTGAAAGAATACTACAAAAAGTAGTGGTATATCAACTAAAGGACAACTAAGATTCTTAGTTGACAAGTCAAATAATAGGCTATGATCCTACGCATCGCGGTGGTGCTTAAGCACCACCAATCCCGACACGCGTAAGCGCGACACGTGGCATGTGAAAGGGCGATTGGGTGACTTAGGGCGCATTGCGCGCTTTGACGCGCACTTGGCACTTCGTCGCTTGGAGCATGGGAGCCTAAAGTTTTGACGAGGTAAAATAGATAAACGGTTGTGATTAAACGATCTGATGCATGGGAGCCTAAGGTTTTGACAAGGTAAAATAGATCAACAGTTGTGATTAAATGATCCGATCAACGGGTTTAAAATCCGAAACGACTTGATCTAAACTGTTAGATGAAGTCGTAGCGTTTCGTGTAGGGAATGTCCATTCGCTTACGATAGGACGCCTAATCTGAACCATTAGATCATAACTGTTCCAAACAGGCTCGATCCAACGGTTGCTGAGTCACTCCATGAAGAGTTATGACTGTTGAAGAACAGTCACAAAAATGGCTATAAAAAGAGTTCCAGGCCTCTGTTTTGGACACCAAAAATTGCTAGTTTCTCCTCTCTCCGTCCTCTATATTTTGGCATTATCAAGTTACAAATTCAGAGTGTTCTCGATTTGATCAAACAGTACATAGTTTGAATTAAACAACTATTCATACACTTCATTGTATCCTAAAGGCAGATTCTATAAAACCCATAGTGTACTCGCGGTTCTGTCTCAACCGGATTGGGAGAAATTTTGTCTAAAAGAAAGCGTTCCAAGAACGTGCCTTACATAAGTTAATTAATATATTTCGTTCTTTCCATAACAAGACTCCAAGAAAACATATATATATGTACTAGATTGGTGAAGCCTGAATCAAAAGGTCATGCTGTTTATGATGCTCGACATCTGTACAAGTATCAAAAAATGTTTTAGACTTGAATTTTGTTTTTCTTTTCCTGTTAGACCTAATGTTGTTGTGAGATGTGAGCTTCATACCGCTGCATCTGAACATTCTTGTACTCATCTAAAATGTGACATTTTTTATAGTGGACTTGCCTGAGTTGCTCTTCCATGTCATTACGCATAGGTACATGGTTTAGTTTTTATAGAGATTCTAGCCCATTATTCTTTGTATTGTTTCCTTTTAGTTTGATCTATTTTCTTTCACCACCTTTTATTGCAATATTGTTCTCATGGAGTTTAATAATGCTGTCAATTGAGGCAATTTTGTTCCTCAATAATTCACTATGATCTGATCTGTTACTAACTTGAGTTACACACACTTACACACTAACTATTGGAGATTAGAGTCCATTTTGTGATTCTTTTTTTTAATTTGTATGAATTCTAATGAATCTTGTGATTTTGCGATTTGATAACTGATAATGTTGGACTGAATTTTAATTAAATTTTTCTTATTTATTTGATGATTTTATCATCTGACCTTTCAGTAACCTTTCACTAACCTTGACGCACATATAACTACATATTGGTGGTTAGTGTGCCCCCCCTTTTTAATCTTTTTCTCTCTTTCATTTGAATTCTTATGAATCTTTACAATTTTCATGACTTTGATGTTCCTTTTTTCTAATTTTATCATCTGGTTTTTTTTTTTATTTAGGGATGGTTTAGATTAGAAGTAATTGATCTTTAATATATTATGACTATGTTTATACATAGATGTACTTTATTTTGTCCATATTTAATCCCATAACATGTTTAGTCTTCTATAATTCTACCGGTAATTCAACCTTTGTGGTATTTAATATTACTAACACAATTGATTTGTGATTGAATAATCCCTATTTATTTTCCCCTGTCTGGTTGTGCAAATTGTTTGATTATGTAAATTGATTCATTGCGAATTAGTGAATTGTAAATGAGTGGATTTGAAAGGGGTTTAAATCCAATTTTACGCATTGTTTGGTAATTTCAAATTGATGTTAAGGTTATATGATAAAAAAGATAAAAACAAATTAAGAGAGAGAGGGGGATGGGGAAAGGGAGAGAGAGAGAAAGAGAGAGAGAGAGAGGGAGAGAAGCATCCTATTTCAAATGGATGCATTGAACAATTTTTGCCAATTTAATTTCAAATTTTACACATGCACTACAATTGAGCAATTAATGAATCATTTCATTAATGAAACCAAACACAATTAAGGGATCAATTTATAAATGGACCAATTAATAAATGGGTCAATTTAAAATTTTAGGACAACCAAACGGGGCCTTGATGATTCAAAATCTGCTTTTTTTCGTCAATTTGGGGATGTTTTATATTAGATGTAATTGATCTCTAATATATTATGGCTATGTAATTGGGTATTTTGTGACACAGTTAGGTAGCTAATAATTCTTAACATGTCAAATAAAGCTATGTTTTTCTTTCCACACTTAGTAATTCCTAAAAGAGATTCACGAATCCGAAGTGTATTATACTATTCACTAAGTTGAACATTCTACTATTTATCTCTTCGTTAATATTCCTTTTTAATTGGGGTTCATTTTAATTTTACATTTCAATTCCATTAAGTCCAATTTAAGGAATATGACATATCATCGATTCTTTGTTTTCTTTCAGGGTGATTGGGGTGGGATCTTACCGGTGTCGTAACTTTGAAACTTAAAACTATGAAATTCGATGATAAGAAGTAAAGCTCGTGCCTTAAACTTGCATAAAGTGTCACAACTGCTTCTGCTAGAATTTTGCGATTAACTGTTCATCAAGCACTAAAAATTTGCATTCCCCCAAGACCGCAAAGAATGTTAGAGGGCTTAGGGTAGGGTTATGTTTGAATAAGTCTTGGTTTGAATTAGTCAACATCTTATACCAAGTACAGTGTTGGTTACCATATAAGCAGGGAGAATTTGTTCCATTATTTGCTTGTATTTATGCTTTAGTTTGTTAGTTTGTTTACTACACAACTCTATATAAAGCAGTGAACATCTATTGATAATAACATCTGAGTTTTTGCACTCATTTTTCTAATTTGTTCTTTATACTTGAATTAACATATGGTATCAGAGCAGGTCAGGTGGAAAGTGAATAAGCAACCTTGTAATGGCGGATATAGATTCTTTTTCGCAACCATCAATCCCACGTTTTGATGGTCCATACGACCACTGGAGCATGCTTATGGAGAATTTCCTGAAGTCGAAAGAGATTTGGAGTGTCATCGAGAGCGGTGTTTTTTAAGCAGTAACTGAAGCTGCATTGAAAGCATTGACAAATGAATAAACATCGTCATTGAATAGTCAGCGCCTGAATGATCTAAAGCAGAAGAACTACTTATTCCGATCCATCGATCGATCAATTTTAGAAACCATTTTTTTCAAAGAAACCTCCAAGCAGATATGGGACTCGATGAAGAGTAAATACAAAGGCACGATGAGGGTTAAACGTGCACAGATCCAAGCTTTGAGAACTAAGTTTGAGACTCTCTATATGCAACCAGGAGAATCTGTCTCAGATTACTTCTCACGGACAATGGGTATCGCTAATAAGATGCGGATCAATAGTGATAATATGGAGGATATCACAATATTCAAAAAGATTCTTCGTTCCATGATGTAAATTTCGATTATGTAGTGTGTTCCATGGAGGAATAAAAGGACCTTGATGAGCTATCAATTGATGAGTTACAGAGCTCATTATTGGTTCATGAATAGCGGATCAACCGACATGTATCTATGGAGCATGCATTGTAGTTACAATCATCAATAAACAATCCACCTCGCACTAAATATGGATCTAGTCGGGAACGTGGCAACTATGCACAAAGTGGAGGTCATTCTTCCCATGGACGCGATCGAGGAAGAGGTAACTATTAAGAAGCAACTCCCACAGCCAGACCCTTTGATAAGACCAAAGTCAGCTGCTACCGTACAACAGGTGTGGTCATTATTAGTATGAATGTTTTACAAATCTAACTAAAGAAGAAGATGATGAAAATGTAAACTTGGTAGAGACAGAGGATGAACCTACTCTTCTCATGGTTTACAACACCATGTAAGAGCCTAGGTCCATTGTGTGGTACTTGGATATGGGTGCTAGCAATCATATGTTTTCAGATAAGTGTTTTTTCTCTGAGTTAGATAATTCCTTTCGTAACATTGTCCAGCTCAGAGATAGTTCTAAGCTTCGTGTGATGGGGAACGGCGCTGTTACTATTCCTACCTCATATAACTCATCATCTATTTTGTAAGGACAATTTGTCCATCTTTATGTATATGTTATGTCATACGTCGTTACAAGATTGATGGTTGAAAAGATCACATCGTCATCAACGAAATCGAAAATCCGAAGATCAAAAGAAGAAGGATTTTGGGAATCAGACCGGATCGATCCGCTTGCTGAGTAGAGACCAGTACACCCCGGATCCATAACGAACCGATGAAGGCAAAAAGGCCGAACCGATTCGATGCCAACCGGATGGATCCGGTTTTAGGAAAAGAACCGATCCGAGTTCACCGGACCGATCCGCCTAAAGGATCGGACCGATCCGACGAGGATAAACTCTGCCAGATCGTGTAGCAGATTTTTTAGGGTTTTGACTCCTTATTTAAACCACGATCAGTAGTTGGTTTTCTCAAGACTTACACACGATTTTCTGAGTACCATAACTCTTAAGTCTTCATGGTATTTGAGTCCATTGATTCATACCCTTGATTCACACAAATTCCATATATTTGTGAGTCACTTTTGGTAACCCTAGAACACCATTGATGTTGTTCAAACCTTTGTGAAGTGGACCGCTCCTTCCTCCTCATTGCAGCCCTACTGAACAGGGATAGTTCCAGCCGCCAATCCTACTGGAAAGGGATATTCCAGCCGCGACTACAGAATCCGATACCCGAGGGTAATTCTTAGTCAACCTGTATTTCATTGTAATCTGATTGTAAACCGTCTTTTACAAATTATAGTGATATACAAATGGTTTTGCCCCTGTGGGGGATTTTTCCTTAAACTTTGTGTGTTGAATATCTTGTGCATGATTACATATTGTTTCAATCACACCTAGTTGCATGATTAGGGTTTATTTGGGTTAAAAATTGTATTTATTATATTATTTCTTAATTGAACGCAAGCGCCAACTCTTTCAAATTGGTATCAGAGCAGGTTACGCTAATCTATCGCGTATTCTTTTTTCCGCAAATTTTTTCTAAAGATATCCATTTTTTTTGAAATAAATTGATTTTTGAAAAGAGCGTGTTCAAATGGAGAAATCATATTATAAAATGCCTATTTTTGATGGGACCAATTATGCTTATTGGAAAGCCCGTATGAGGTCGTCTTTAAAAGCCATTGATGAACGTGTCTGGATTTTAGTTGAACGAGGGTGGACTCCTCCCACCGTGACTGTTGATAATGTGACCAACTTGAAACCTGACATTACTTGGACTGATGAAGAAGTTAAATGGTCTTCTTTTAATTCTAAGGGTCTAAGTGCTATCTCTGGGTCTGTCACACCTGATGAGTTCAAACGCATAATGACGTGTACCACGTCAAAAAAAGCATGGGATGTTTTGCAACTTACCCATGAGGGAACAAATGCTGTTAAAGAGTCAAAATTGCAAAATTTAACTACTCAATTTGAAACCATCACCATGCATGAAAATGAATGTTTTGATGAATTCTATGCTAGGCTGTCTGACATTGTTAATACTAGCTATAATCTTGGTGAACATATTCCAAATGCTAGAGTTGTTAAAAAGATTCTTCGTTCCCTTCCTAAGCGTTTTATACCTAAAGTCACTGTGCTAAATTCCTTGGGTAATTTAAATACACTAAAATTGGAAGAACTGGTAGGAGATTTACAAACTTATGAAATAGACATGTTTCCTAAATCTGCCAAGCCAAAAGATAAGGGAATTGCCCTTAAAGCCCAAGAGAGAAAAAGTGAAGGGTCGGCAAGAAAGAGAGTCGAGTCATCTAGAAAGATAGAAAATTCTAATTCTGAATGTGAGTTTGACCTAGATGATTTGGCATTATTTGCTAAAAACTTCAAGAAAATTCTGAAATTTAAAAAGGATGGAAACTTCAATGTTAAAAAGAATTTTCAGAAAAATAAGGTTGAAAAGAAAGATTTCAAAGAACCCCCTAAAGACAGTGAGAGGTGTTTTGAGTGCGACGGTAAGGGACACAGAGCGTTTGAGTGTGACACTCGTCTGAATAGGGAAAAGGGTAAAGCTGTCCTAAATGCTACCCTTAGTGACGACAGTGAGGTCGAGTCGGTGGACTCGGGAGATGAGTCACCGCATGAGCGTAACTTCACCGTGTTCATGGCTAGTCTTGTGAGTACTCCTAGTGCATCTCACGACGATGAGGATGCTACTTCACAGGGACACCTCGACAGCGAGAGCGAAGAGAGTGAGGGAGAGGAGGAAGGTAGTGAGGACGAGAGTAACCTTCAACGCGCCTACGCCGAGTTATATAATGAGTCTTTCAAAACTAAAAAATGTAACAAGGCGTTAGTTCTTAGGATCACCACGTTAGAAGAAGAGTTAGAAGAGACGAGAGAGAGAGAGTCCTCCACCTGCACCGCCATGAGAGAGAGAGAGTCTGCCTGGGTTAGTAAAGAGAATTTAATTAGAGAGAGAGAGAGCAGTTTTAAGAAAGAGAAAGCGGACTTGACTAAACAAGTGGCTAGTCTTACGAGTGAGCTCCATTCCTCCCTGTAGACTCGAAAGAAACTTGAAGCCCTTGTTGCTCAGCTTACTCATGACCTTGAGAGAGCTAGGAAAGTCAAGGTACAAATCGAGGATAGATCTGGGAAGATGGGAAAGATGCTCCTCGGTCCCGCTTTAGGTTTTGGTGACAGACAAGGAATAGGTTTTGATGGTGCCTCCACGTCCCAAATTGCACCTTTACCAATTCCTGAGTTTACTACGACTCCTTATGGCCGTCATAAAAAACCAAGAAGGAGAGTTCGACCAAGAAAAGCAAACCAAGGTCCTCCTAATACTGTGCCCTTTTGCTCCCATTGCAAAAGAAATGGACACCTTAGGGATGATTGCTATAAGTTGGATCGGACACGACGTACGTTTGCTCCACCACATCAGACTGATGAGTTTGCAAGTCTAAGAGAGCGTGTTGAGTTTCTAGCCGCCACATCTCAGAGTTGATGGAGGAATTCCGACGGATGACCTTACCATCAATGAATGCGCCTCGCATTCCGGCTAAAACCAACAACGACAAGGGAATACAAAAAGGTACCTACTCTTGGGTTCCTAAGAAAGAGAAAAAGTCCCTTGTTGTCCATGTCGCTCTCAAAGCCCATAATACCTCACAGTGGTATTTTGACAGTGGTTGCTCCAGACACATGACAGGTAATGTCTCATATTTTACCCATCTTGAGGATTATAATGATGGAAAAGTCACCTTTGGAGATGGTAGCAAATCTAGCATAGTAGGACGAGGTACATTAGAGTTACCAGGATTTCCAAAGCTAGAGAACGTGTTGTACGTCAAAGGTTTGAAAGCAAACCTTCTTAGCATCAGCCAGCTGTGCGACGATGACTTTGCAGTAAAGTTTGACCGGGAAGCTTGTAAGGTTTATAATCAAGCCGGTAAACTATTAGTGCAAGGGGTGAGGACAGAGGATAACTGTTATGGGACTGAGCCCAAATCCTCACTTATCTGCAACAGCGCCACGATCACTCCTATGGATCTGTGGCACCAACGTCTAGGTCACGTGAACGTTACAGAATTATCCCGTTTAGCTAAAAAGTACCTCGTACGTGGCTTACCGTCTCTTGGAAAGCCAACTTCCATGATTTGTGGACCCTGTCAATTGGGAAAGAAAATTCGTAGTCTGCATAGGAAGTTGAATTCCATTACCACCTCCCGTGTTCTTGAGTTGATACATATGGATCTTATGGGTCCCACTCGTACTGAGAGTCTAGCTGGTAAGAGGTATATCCTCGTGATGGTAGATGATTTCTCCAGGTACTCCATTGTAGGTTTTCTGAGAGATAAATCCGATGCTGTAGAATTCTTAACGACCAAGTGCCGTGTCCTGCAAAATCAACACGGTGTCACTATTAACAGAATACGTAGTGACAACGGCACTGAATTCACAGAATCAAAGGTAGACCTTTACTGTGATAGCCTCGGGATCAAACATGAGTTTTCTGCTGTGAGAACTCCTCAGCAAAATGGGATTGTTGAGAGAAAGAATAGAACGATCCAAGAGATGGCTAGATCTATGCTTCTAGGTCGTAAAGTTTCTAGGAGATTTTGGGCAGAGGTAGTGTCTACTGCATGCCATACGGTGAATAGGGTGTATATGCGTCCACACACACTTCACACTCCTTATGAGTTGTGGACTGGCAAGAAGCCCAACCTAGCATATTTCCGTGTTTTTGGGAGTAAATGCTACATCCTACGGGATAGAGAGCAATTAGGAAAGTTCGACTCCCGGAGCGACGAGGGAATATTTCTAGGATATTCATCGAACAGTAGAGCGTACCGGGTTTTTAACCTGAAGAGCTCTAAGGTTATGGAGTCAATAAACGTCACCGTGCAAAATGATGAAACCCCGACGGTTATTGATCCCAACCTTCAGTGTGAGGATGAGGACTGTTCTGACAGTGATTTTCCTGTTCCTCTCCCACACTCTGTGGACCCTATTCCAGTTGTAGGGGACACACCTGCTTGGGTTCGCAAGAGTCGTGATCCTTCAGCCATTGTTGGCGATCCCACTCTAGGGGTCAAGACTCGTGCTCAACTAGAGAACGTTGTTAGTCATCACTGCTACACGTCCAAAGTCGAGCCCAAGAATCACAAGGAAGCACTCAAGGATGAACACTGGATATCCGCTATGCAGGATGAGTTGCTTCAGTTTAAGAAGAACAGTGTCTGAGAACTTGTCCCCCGACCTAGTGATACTAATGTGATAGGTACCCGGTGGATTTTCAAGAATAAAATAGATGAAAATGGTACTATTACTAGAAACAAAGCTAGGTTGGTCGCTCAAGGCTACACACAAATAGAGGGTGTAGACTTTGGGGAGACATTTTCTCCTGTTGCGAGGCTTGAGTCCGTCCGTTTACTACTCGCCATCGCATGTCATCTGCACTTCAAGTTATATCAGATGGATGTCAAGAGTGACTTTATGAATGGCATTCTACAGGAGGAGGTTTATGTGGAACAACCAAAAGGGTTTGAAAACCCTAAGCACCTGGATCACGTCTATTATCTGAGGAAAGCCTTGTATGGTTTGAAGCAAGCACCCAGTGCTTGGTACGAGAGGCTTACTTCCTATCTCTTAGCCCGTGGCTTCAAGAGAGGGGGAGTTGATATGACGTTGTTCGTCAGGAGAGATGACGGTGCTATTTTGGTTGGCCAAGTCTATGTGGACGACATAGTCTTTGGATCCACATGCTCCCAGCATGCTCACCACTTTGATGAGGAGATGAAAAGTGAGTTTGATATGAGCATGGTAGGTGAGCTTACTTTCTTTCTTGGTCTCCAGGTTCGTCAGCTAGAGGATGGGATGTTCATCTTCCAATCCAAGTATGCTAGAGACCTTGTTAAGAAATTTGGTTTAGACTCCGCTAAGCATGCACGTACACCTATGAGTACTTCTACCAAGCTTAGTAAGGACACTTCAGGCAAGGACGTTGAGCAAACCTTGTATCGGAGTATGATAGGCAGTCTTCTCTACTTGACTGCTAGTCATGCCGACATAGACTATAGTGTTGGAGTCTGTGCGCGATTTCAGGCATCTCCGAAAGAGTCTCACTTACTCGCTCTAAAACGTATTATCAAATACGTGAGTGGAACTCTCTCATACGGCATTTGGTATTCCTTTGATACCAATGACCGTTTGTCCGCCTATTCGGATGCTGATTGGGCCGGAGATGCAGATGGTTGTAGGAGCACTTCTGGTGGATGTTTCTACTTTGGTTCTGCTCTTGTCTCTTGGTTGAGCAAGAAGCAAAACTCCATCTCTTTGTCCACTATGGAGGCTGAGTACATCGCCGCCGGGAGTTGTTGCACGCAACTCATGTGGATGAAGCAAATGTTGGAGGATTATGGGATTTCACAGGACACCATGACCATTTCCTGTGATAACACGAGCGCGATACACATATCCCGCAATCCTGTCCAACATTTGCTCACAAAGCACATCAGGTTATGCGAGCACTTTATACGTCAGTTAGTTGAGGAGAAGGTCGTAACCCTGAGTTTTGTTCCCACGGACCGTCAGTTAGCCGATATTTTCACGAAACCTTTAGATGCCCTTAGATTTGAGAGTCTTAGGAAGTCTTTGGGGATTTGCACAGTTGACTTAGGGGTTGGTCCGTGTCTAGCGTAGGTTGCATTGTCTTTTTCATATCCTCTGATGCCTATTGCTAGATTGTACTAATTAGTGTGTTTTACTTATTTTTGCTTTTCATTATTCTTAGAAAAACACAAAAAGATTTTATTTTGATAAAATTTTTGAAAAATTTAAAAAGAGATTTGCCTTTTATGGATGAGCATTTAAGATAGCCAAGTCACAACTTCATTCCATATATCCATGTGACTGTTTGATAGAGATTTGAGAGGCTACACCATTTCATACATGTGCTTAACATTGATTGGAGTCCTTGAGATGTAATTAGTGATATTTCCTACTTGCTTGACTCCTATATCCTTTATTGCACACATGCACGGCTATATTTCATTGCTGCACTTGTCAATCTCATGTTGGCTTGAGTGTTTCCATCTTAATCCTGTCTATACAATGTATAAAATGCGATAAAACTTGACAAGATTGGAATGCATGTAAAAACCATTTTGGTGAGACTGTGTGTATATCTTCATAACGGAGAGGGGCTGCGAAAGTTGATTTTTATCCTTTGCGCAAAAGCCACCGTTAAAAAGCACCTAAAAAATGGAGGAATTTTAATATCCGAGGTCCAAAGAGGTTAAAAGAGCCCAAAAAATTTAAAGGCAATAAAAAGCAATTCATGCAAAATATGGGCCATTTAGGTTTCACCATCAATTCTCCAAAGTTTGAGAATTTAGTATTCCTCTATTCAAAATATAAATCTGAGGGAGTTTGGTTGGAGATTGAAAAACGGGTTTGCACTTCCTTGAAAGTCCTGAAAAAGCATGAAAATCATTTTGGACGTTATTGGTGTAGAAATCTCTTTGAGCTTTGATTTGTAGATTTGATATAGTCAATGTCTTATATTTCCAATCTTTTACACCACAGGAAGCATTTGAGTTCATTCGTTAGGAATATCCAATATTCATCGTGCAGATATGTCATGTTTGTATGCTTTGATTTTCCTATCGAATTTTGATCACACCCATTCATTTACGCCATCACCAACTTGGTTGTTTTATGTTCATTCATGGTGTGATTTTATGCCTTGTGTCACCCCGGTTCTTGATTGCTTGATTTATTTCTCTCATTTGTCTATTTGGGGACATCCTAAAAAGGGGGAGAATGAATTATCTGATTATGGTGGAGTTTTGAAATTTGAGAATTATCATAAATCTGGTATATACGCATATGTTTATTAACTCATTTCAAACTCGATACGTCACTTGGTATTTGCTTTATCTCATGTGTATAGGTACATCCTTGATAATCCCATGTTGCACACACTGATGAGAAAAGCGTGAAGATTCCTGAAGAATTAAAGAACAAACGATGAAGCCTTAGTCATATGTACCTCTTTCAGTTTTGGGTTCATGGAAGGGTAGATTTGTAGAGGCATTGTTCATACTTGATAATTCGGATTTTTTATGTTTGTTCCGGCATAGACATAGGGGGAGATTTGTAAGGACAATTCGTCCATCTTTATGTATATGTTATGTCATACGCCGTTACAAGATTGATGGTTGAAAAGATCACATCGTCATCAACGAAATCGGAAATCCGAAGATCAAAAGAAGAAGGATTTTGGGAATCAGACCTGACCGGACCGATCCGGCTAAAGGGACTGGACCGATCCGCTTGCTGAGTAGAGACCAGTACACCCCGGATCCATAACGAACCGATGAAGGCAAAAATGCCGAACCGATCCGATGCCAACCGGATGGATCCGGTTTCAGGAAAAGAACCGATCCGAGTTCACCGGACCGATCCGCCTAAAGGACCGGACCGATCCGACGAGGATAAACTCTGCCAGATCGTGTAGCAGATTTTTTAGGGTTTTGACTCCTTATTTAAACCATGATCAGTAGTTGGTTTTCTCAAGACTTACACACGATTTTCTGAGTACCATAACTCTTAAGTCTTCATGGTATTTGAGTCCATTGATTCATACCCTTGATTCACACAAATTCCATATATTTGTGAGTCACTTTTGGTAACCCTAGAACACCATTGATGTTGTTCAAACCTTTGTGAAGTGGACCGCTCCTTCCTCTTCATTGCAGCCCTACTGGACAAGGATAGTTCCAGCCGCCAACCCTACTGGAAAGGGATATTCCAGCCGCGACTACAGAATTCGATACCCGAGGGTATTTCTTAGTCAACCTGTATTTCATTGTAATCCGATTGTAAACCGTCTTTTACAAATTATAGTTATATACAAATGGTTTTGCCCCTGTGGGGGATTTTTCTTTACACTTTGTGTGTTGAATATCTTGTGCATGATTACATATTGTTTCAATCACACCTAGTTGCATGATTAGGGTTTATTTGGGTTAAAAATGGTATTTATTATATTATTTCTTAATTGAACGCAAGCGCCAACTCTTTCATATTTTAAGTGTGTTTTATGTTCCAGCATTAACATCCAACTTGTTAAGTGTGGGACCGCTTCAGGAAGACGATTATCAGCTAATCATTCGTAAGGGAACATGTCTAATTCAACATCTAGAAAAGGGTCTAATTGCTGATGTTATTATGTCTCGAAATTGAATGTTTCCTTTAAAATTTAATAATGATGTAATTCTATATCTTGATTCTATGGTGAATGAGGAAGCATGGTTATGGCATCTTCGGTATGTGAATTTGAACTTTCATGATCTACAGACTCTCTCCCAGAAAAATATGGTTACTGGTCTTTCACATATTAATCCTCCTTCACAACTCCGTGAAGGATGTATTATTGGTAAGCAACACCATGGTTCTTCCCCTAAGGGAATGGCATGGAGAGCATCACAACCCTTGGAATTAATTCATTCTGATATTTACGGACCAATTACTCCTCAGTCCAATGGTAATAAGAGGTTCTTTATTACTTTCATTGAAGATTGTTCTTGAAAACATGGGTTTACATCTTGCAGGCAAAATCTAGAGATTTATCCACCTTTCAAGCATTAAGGCTCTTGTACAAGAGGAACTAGATCATCATATCAATGTTCTTCGCTCAGACTGCGGTGGAGAATATAAATCACAAGAATTTCTAAAATTTTGTGCGATTCATGGCATCAAATGATAGTTTACAGCAGCATATACCCCTCAATAAAATGACTTTACAGAACGGAAGAACCGCACTATCTTAAATATAGTGCGAACTATACTGTATACATCAAATCTTTCCAAGACTTTTTAGTTCGACGTTGTTCTTTGGAGTACTTATCTGCTCAATTGGAGTCCTACAACGACTGTTCGAACAATGGTGCCTGAAGCAGCCTGGTATGGAAAATAACCTACTGTCGCTCACTTTTGAATTTTTGGGTGCATTGTATATGAACATATACCTGATGAGAAGCGTAAGAAACTGGATGATAAGGGAGTCAAGTTTATTTTTCTAGGTCGCAGCGAACACTCAAAGGCATACAAGCTGTATAATCCAATTACTCGAAATATTATCATTAGTCGTGATGTGGTCTTTGACGAAGCTAAGAAGTAGACTTGGAGCAATACATCTCTCGATACGAATATCCCTGTTAGCTTTGATGTTGATGCAGAATCCTCCTCTTTCCCAATGAAGATACAAGTACCCCCTCGAAGCATCTACTCTTACTGATCATGGCGAAACTCAAAGTCCTCTAGCTACTCCAAGAATTTTAGTTGAGGAATCACCTCCTCCGGTGTATGACAATCCTAGGCCTTCACGCACCAGGCAGCAACCATCACGGATGCAAGAATATCAGGTATCATTAGAAGATTATGATGATCCACTTCTTCATTTTGCATTATTTTTTTATTATGCACTAGTTTCATTTGAGGATGCTATTAAATACCCAAAGTGGAAAGAAGCAATGGATAAAGAGATTCAGTCGATCGAAAAAATCTCACATGGGAGTTGAAAGATCTTCCAAAAGGTCATCATTCCATTGGTGTCAAATAGATATACAAAACGAATTTGAATGTTGAAGGATTTGTTCGTAAGAATAAAGCTCGCTTAGTTGCCAAAGGATATCGGCAACATTTTTGTGTTGATTACAACGAAGTATTTTCTCCTGTTGCAAAACATGATACCATTAGATTTGTACTTGCACTAGCAGCCCAAAATAGTTGGCCCGTATTCCAGATGGATATTCAGTCGGCTTTCCTTCATGGGGACCTAGAAGAGAAAATGTTTGTTGACCAACCACCTGGATATGTTAAAATTGGGAATGAACACAAGGTGTACAGAATACACAAGGCAATCTATGGGCTCAAACAATCACCAAGAGCGTGGTACAGACGTATTGAAGAATATTTTCTTCATGTTGGGTTCTTGAAGTGTCCGTATGAGCCCACTTTATTCATCCAATTCAACATAGAAGGGAATCTTCTTATTGTGTGCTTGTATATCGACGATATCATCTTCATAGTAGATGTTCACTCTATGGTTTATGACTTCAAGCAATCTATGATGATTAAGAGTTATATGACTAATCTTATCATGCTACAGTTTTTTCTTGGTCTCTAAGTTCTGCAGTTTTCAGATGTCATTTTCCTCTCTCAATAAAATTTTTCTAAGGACGTGCTGAATAAGGTTTAGATGCAGGGTTGCAACTCTGTAGGGACACCAGTTGATATTGGATTAAAGCTCAACAAAGATTCTAATGGACCTACGGTCAATACGACTCTATATAAGCAAATTATTGGTTCCTTGATGTATTTAATCGCCACTCGGCCTGACATAATGTACAGGGTCAGTTTACTTAGCCGTTATATGGAACGTCCTATGGAACTCCACCTTCATGCTGCAAAAAGAATCTTTCGTTACTTAAAGGGGATAATTGGTTATGGTCTTGTCTACAGTAAAGGTGTTTCCTTAAATCTCATAGGCTTCACTGATAGTGATTATGCCGGTGACTCTGATGATAGGAAAAGCACCTCAGGTTATGCTTTTACTATTAGTTCAGGTGCCATCTCTTAGTCCTCAAAGAAACAATCCATCGTCACTATGTCCACCACTGAGGCTGAGTATGTTGGTGCTGCCTCCTGCACCTGTCAAGCTATATGCCTGCGACGCCTCCTTAAATAACTCCATTGTTTTGTCCCTGGCTCGACTCTAGTGTTTTACGATAATAGCTCCACGATCAAGCTTTAAAAGAATCCAATTCTTCATGGACGAAGCAAACACATTGATGTGAGGTACCGTTTTTTTTGCGAATTAGTACAACAAGGGATCCTTGAATTGAAGCATTACCGTAGTGAAGATCAGGTTGCTAATATTCTCACAAACCCCGCTCAAGTTTCCTGCCTTTGTAAAACTCCGACACTTACTTGGGGTCTGCCCAATGCCTCTGTCAGTTTCAGGGAGGGAAGTCTAGTAAGCTCCATATCTACATAATTTTTTATCCCTTGTTATTACCTTTGTAAACAAATTATCATACATATTCAGTTTAAGGGAGGGAATGTTAGAGGACTTAGGGTAGGGTTATGTTTGAATAAGTCTTGGTTTGAATTAGTCAATAACTTAGACTAAGTCCAGTGTGTGTTACCATATAACTTGGGAGAATTAGTTTCGTTATTTGTATGACACCTCGCCTAACTAATCCCGGGTGATCAGTCCTAAATCAAGTTAGAACAGGTTTCTCAGTTGGTTCATTCTTAGCATAACTGTCGTCTTTTTAATTACTAACCACCTAAGTGAGAAAAGTAGACTAGTGCCAATTTTTATCTTTCAATTAATTAAATGAAACTCATGCGGAACATAAAATAATACACAATCACAGTTAACTGAAATAACCATCCACAAATAAAATACCTAACCGAATAAACCATCGGTCCAAATATCCAATACAAGTAAAGACAAGAAGACAATCTCAACAAGTCTAATACTAATAAATGAACTGTGAGAGACATGATCAATTAACTACTAAAGAGTCTCTACACGAATGAAAGAATGAGGCGTCTATCAAAAATCCCACAACATCCATAAGTGCTGCAGCAACGGATACCTGGAATAGAGTCAAGCCTGGCGTCCCTGTGGCTGGACACTTAAAAGGTTTTTAAATTTTTTTATAGCAAGGGTTAGTACCCAAAAACATTTGAAAACATTTAATAAATGAGTAACTTGCAGTAATAAATAAATATGCATGCTCTTAATATTTTAGTTAGTGCCGCACTCTCTTGAGGACTTCCTTACCCCTCCTCTAATGTGCTTTACTAACGCTTTCATTAAATTTATCGAGGTCCTAATCTCCTGACCCAATACTTATGATACCCCTTGCAATTAACCTACTCTAACCGAGTAAGCCTTAAATAATGATTTTTAAGTTATTATAAACATAAACTTAATTAAATCATTACCCTTTTTAATTTCATATAACACTCACACCTGTTACGCACATAATAACTTTTACACTATGTATTAATTATCCCATATATAATTATTTACCTAATCATATATTTAATCATATTGCAGTATTCACAAATATACTGAAATAACATTTAATACTAATATCCAACGGAGTAAAAATACTCACAAAATATAGATTCTCTAAAGTGCTATACCACTAGGTATATTCACATAACCTAGTTACGCAAATTAGAATCGCTCACTAACTTGGTTTAACGTACGATTGGAGGCGGTCATGTTCCTTCCCTGAAAGTGAGATGCCTCTCACTCCATATAACGAACGCTATGACCTGGGAATATACTCGCCCTACTCCTCAAGCTAGGAGATTCATCCACTACGTGCAACCTCCCCTATAGCACTAGAGTATATAATAATAATATTCCACCACTGATATTAATGCACACACTATATATATATACTATCACACACCATATATATATATATATATATATATAAAATGTCCCGGCTACACCATGTACTAAATCCGTAACACAAGCCTATTTAAATTATTAAGAGTTTATGGTCCAACCCTAATTATTAATTAATTCTCACATCAATTAATTAAGTCACCTTTGGTGTCGCCCCCACCATAAAATTGGACTTACTCTCGTAGCCCGAAATAACCTCACCCGAGTCTAAATTTCCGACTCCCGAATTTTTAATCATGAAGTGTCACCCAAAAACTCCCTCAAATCCTAATAAACTTTACTCACGATTAATTAGATTTAAACTCATGTATTAATTTCTCAATAATTAATTACATAAAGATTATTATATAAATTCCCTTTTATGTACATAACTGGGCAAATCTGTCAAATTCTGTCGACCTTCGATCGATCGACCCCAGACCTTCGATCGATCGATCGAGCAGGTCTTGGTCTTCTTCTCGAAGACAGAATCAGCCATGGACGAAATTTCTCAAACCCTAGTTTCTTCTACCAGTAACCTCAAGCCCTCTTAGCATTAATACATGTTCGAAACCTTATTAGGGATCTCCAGAATGTCCATTAACATTATTAATTTGTCCATTAACTACGATTTCTAAAGTTGGAACAAAATTCATCTTTAACCCTCAATCCATTTACACTCCAAATTCCTTCATCAAATTCGTTTCTAATTGTCCAGATATCATCCTACCAGATATGTATCAACTTATAAATATGCGGTTTTGCATGAATCATTACTCAAATTCGTAAATCAGATGAATGTATTCAAAATACCATGTTTATACCATGAACACCCAAAACGAATTTTTAATCAATCACATCACATAAAAATGAATTGAAAACAGATTCAATACTATTGCAAGGTATCCACTTGCCTTAGGTTTCGTAGTGTTTGATTTAGAGATGAATTCCAAGGTTGAAGATGACCCTTGTTGGCTCTCTAGTGATCCCAAAACTGCCTTTAACTTCTATTAGGGTTCCTTAACACACTTAGCCATTTTCTAAACTCACCTCAGTCATTTCCTTATTTCTTCTAATTTAACAATTAACCTAAATCCCTTTTTTGCCTAATGGGCCAAGCCCAAGTGACCCAAATGCCCCCGTGTGGGCTCGACTATGTTTAAAAATGCCCCGTGACCCGTTTACTACCCCGGGGTACACTTTTCTTACTATCTCGACCCATCCGGACTCAACTGTACACTCATAATCGGCATATGAATTAATTTATAAAAATACTTATCCCCCACCCCCTTTTAGTCTATACCGACTCCCGGTTGAGATAAGTGCAGACCCCGTTATTAATACTCGAAATGACGTAAATAAATTATTACTATTCACTTAGTAAATAAATTCCCCTAAATAGTAACCATTTACTCCCCGATTAACATTTAAATATATTATTCCATAATTAATTCATTTAAAATTACAACACACTAGTAACTTAAAATTCCCGAATTAATTAAATATTAAATGCACCAAAAATACGGGGTGTTACATACTCCCCCCTTACAAAGGAATTTCGCCCTCGAAATTAGGTCATACCTGTGATGAAAAGCTCTGGATATTGTTCCCGCATATCCTCCTCCCGCTCCCAAGTAGACTTGTCAACATTGTGATGACCCCACTGTACTCTAACTAGTGGAACAACCTTGGATCGTAACTTCCGCTCGCTAAGGTCCAGAATAGCCACCGGTCTCTCCTCATATGAGATGCCTGGCTGTAAATTAATTTCCTCGAGTGGAATGTGCCAGAAGGCCCTCTCGCTCCTGCGATATTTCTTCAGCGATGCCACATGGAAAACGTCGTGTATTCGTTGAAGGTTCTCCGGTAATCCCAGCCTGTAGGCTACAGGCCCCACCCTCTCGATAATTGGGAAAGGTCCCACGTACCTCGGTACTAACTTACCCTTATTGCAGAACCTCATCACCCCTTTCATAGGGGACACCCGGACCAATATCTGATCCCCAACCTCTAACTCCACATGTCTCCATGAAGCATCAACGTATCTTTTCTGCATATCCTGAGCTATCCGAATCCTCCCTCGGATCAGCTCTATCTTAGCAGATGTCTCCTGAACAATCTCCGACCCCAATAGTTTGTTATCCCTCACCTCTAACCAACAAGCGGGTGAACGACAAGGTCTCCCATATAGTGCCTCGAATGGTGCCACTCTGATCGTGAATTGGTAAGAGTTGTTATACGCAAACTCTACCAGAGGAAGATATTTCTCCCAACCTCCCCCAAAGTCTAATATGCACATTCTGAGCATATCTTCTTGCATCTGATTGACTCTCTCAGTCAGTCCGTCAGTCTGTGGGTGATAGGCTGTACTCAAACGTAACTCTGTGCCCATGGCCTCCTGAAAACTCTGCCAAAAGTGGGCCACAAGGATCTTGTTCCTATCTGACACAATATTTATCGGTACCCCGTGCAACTTAACAATCTCTGCTATGAATAGATGCGCATAACGCATCGTCTCAAAGTCTGTGCGAATTGGCAGGAAGTGGGCCACTTTGGTCAACCGATCCACAATGACCCATATAGAATTGTGACCCTTCTGCGATGTCGGTACCCCTATAATGAAGTCCATGGAGATTCTCTCCCACTTACACATGGGAATTTCAAGTGGCTGTAGCATCCCTGATGGTCTCTGATGGTCAACTTTCACGAGCTGACACTTGGCACATTTCGAAAGAAACTCTGCTATGTCCCGTTTCATTCCTGCCCATCAATACTGCCTCCTCATATCCTGATACATCTTACCCCCACCAGGATGTACCACGAATTTCGACCCATGAGACTTCATCATAATAGCGTGCCTCAACTCCTCATCCTATGTCACAATCATCCTCCCATTAAGGCGTAAGCCTCCCTCCGAGCTGATCGAGTAACCCTATGCTCCCTCAGCTGGCAACTGGCTCACCTTATCCCGACAGGTCTGATCCTCTGCCTGAGCCCTCACAACCCGCATAATAATTTCAGGTGTGATGGAAAATGCTTACATACAAGACCTGGCTACATCATCCTCATATTGAAGTTCTCTCCACTTCGCTTTCCAGACTTCGGATATTTCCCCAGCCGATCTCCGACTTAATGCATCTGCTACCACATTAGCCTTACCAGGATGATACTGGATATCAAACTGGTAGTCTTTCATGAATTCTAGCCATCGCCTCTGCCTCATATTCAGATCCTTCTGAGTAAAGAGATACTAAAGTGATTTGTGATCCGTGAATAACGTGAACTGCTTCCCCAGAAGATAATGTTTCCATATCCTCAAAGCAAAAACGATCGCTGCTAACTCCAGGTCGTGAGTGGGGTAATTTTTCTCGTGGGGCTTTAGCTTACTGGACGCATAAGCTATAGCCCTTTCCCCCTGCTGAAGCACACCCCCAAGTCCCTATAAGTATGCATCAATGTAAACCCGATACTCTAATCCTCCTTTCGGCAATGCAAGCATGGGTGCAGATGTCAACTAGTCCTTTTACTCGTCAAAAGCTTATTGATAATGATCATTCCAAGTGAAAGGTACCCCTTTTCGAGTTAGATTCATCAAAGGGCCCACAATCTTTGAGAATCCTTTGATGAACCGCCTATAATAACCTGCCAATCCCAGAAAACTGCGCACTTCAGTCGGTGTCGTGGGTTGTCCCCTCTCCCTCACCACCGATACTTTACACGGATCCACCGCAATACCCCGGTCTGACACCACATGGCCAAGAAACTAAACCTTCCATAGCCAAAATCCACACTTACTGAATTTGGCATAGAGCTGGTGATCCCGCAATGTCTGTAACACTATACGCAGGTGCTCTGCGTGGTCCTCCTTGGTGCGCGAGTAGATCAGGATGTCATCAATGAACACGATGACAAACTGATCGAGAAACTCCCTGAAAACCCTGTTCACGAGGTCCATGAACACTGCTGGTGCATTGGTGATCCAGAATGGCATCAGCCTGAACTCATAAGATCAATACCGCGACACGAAAGCGGTCTTAGGAACATCCTCCTCTCGAATACGTAGTTGATGATACCCTGACCTCAAGTCAACCTTAGAGAAGTAAGACGCCCCTCTCAACTGGTCGAATAGATCATCAATCCTAGGCAACAGATACTTATTCCGTATCGTGGCCTTATTCAGCTCTCTATAGTCCACGCATAACCCTAGTGAGCCATCTCATTTTTTTACAAACAACACCGGTGCACCCCACGACGATGTACTCTGTCGAATGAAACCTTGACCCAGAAGCTGCTGAATCTGCTCCCTCAACTCACGCATCTCTGAAGGGGCCATACGATATGGGGCCCGAGAAATTGGCCTCATCCCCGGGGCTAAATCAATTACAAATTCGATTTCCCTGCTAGGTGGCAACCCTGGTATCTCCTGAAACACATCCTCAAAGTCTCTCACCACTAGGATTGAGTCGAACGGAATAGCCACCTCCTGTGAGGTTTCCTCCTCAATGTAATACAAGTGTGTGTGTGACCCTCCCTTAGGTAGTGGCATTGCTATCAAGAACGTCTCCTTCCCTGGAATGGAGAAACAATGGTCCTCTCATAGCAATCCACCATCGCCCGATAACCTGCCAACCAATCCATACCCAAGATGACATTGTATCCCTCCATATCTAACACCAAGAGGTTCGCTGCTAAACTAAGTCTCACAATACAAATGTCCACACCCCGACAAATCGAGTGGATTGTAGCCCCGCTGCCTACTGGCGACTCTACACACATTCGAAGACTACCCGCGGTCTCTAGTAAGCCGGCCCGTTTAGCAAAATTATATTTAATAAATGAATGCGATACTCCCGTATCAAAAAGAATAATACCCTCATAACCATGAATGAGAAACATACCCTCAACTGCTGGCGGTGCTTGCTGCACTGGAGGATTGGGAACATCCTAGACGTTATACACGCGTCCGTAGTGCATCTTTCCCTGCTGCGATGGGGCGCGTTGCTGGTGGCATCTGCTCCCGTTGCCCCTGTTGGGCCTCCTGATGTTGCCCTCTGCCCCTCTGTGGGCACTCCCTCTTGAAATGTCCTGGTTGGCCACAGACAAAACATCGTCTCTGACCATCCCCCTATCGTTGGCCCTGGCACGGCTGGCCTTGGCCCTATTGGCCTCCCCCATTGTTCCCTTGGCCCTGACGGCCTTGCGGAACCTGCTGCTGCTGATTTGGGCCCGGCTACCCCTGCCTGAACCCCTGTCCTCCCGGTCGTAACCCACCAAGATTAAACTTCTTAGCTTGATTCCCTTACTAGATGTCCGTCTGCTGCTGAGCACCACTTGTGTCACCACTAGTAACTACCTTGCCCTGTGGGCTCGGCTCCCCTATTCTCTTGCTTCCCTTCGCATGGAAGCGATGATCCTGGCAGTGTACAAGTGCGGCATTAACGACATCTGTATACGTCACTAATGTCGAATTCCCAATTAAATGTTGCCTGATCCGCCAGGCTAAACCGTCCATAAACCTCAATTTCTTCCGCTCCTCATCGCTCACCTCATTTGGCACAAAGTTTGCCAAACGGGTGAACTCTTCCTCATAGTCTGCCACTGATCAGTCACCCTGTACTAAATCACTGAATTTCTTTCTCATCTCAACCTCTACTGCTGGTGGAAAGTATTTGCGGTTGAACCGCACCCAGAACTCTGCTATCGGCATCAAGTCTCGCTCCTCGGTGGTGGTAACTGACTCCCACCACTGTAAGGCTTCCCCCGATAGACGAAAGGTAGCAAGCATCTATTTCTGTACCTCGGTACACTCCAGCATGCGCAGATGGCGCTGAATGTTCTTCTTCTAGTCACAAGCCTCTACTACATCTGTGCTACCCCCGAAACTCAGGTGGGTAACCCTTCTGAAAGGTCTCCCTAACTCTCTGCCATTTTGATGGCCCCACTTGTGCCACTGGAGGTGGTGTCTGGGGCTGTGGAAAGTGAGCTACCATAGCTCGCATTGTTGTTTCGACCGCCTGGGCCACTATCACTACCACCTGAGTAGTGGAAATCAACTCGGGTGGGGGGGGGGGGGTGGCGGTACTTGTGGATCCTGGTGAGCCTCCCTGACCTCATCCGTAGCCTCAGCCCTCTCCGCTCTCAGTCTCCTCGGTGGCATCTGAAATAGATTAAATTGTATAAGTACATAATTTACACAATAATATACACAGCATAAATACTATTATCTCACAAGCGGAAAATGAATCAACAGTCCTAATAATAGTTCTCTATAACAACCGAGTACTACGCTGAAATGTAGAAAGCCGCACAAATCCTAAGGACACTAGAACCTGATGCTCTGATACCATCTGTGACACCCCGCCTAATTAATCCCGAGTGATCAGTCCTAAATCAAGTTAGAACAAGTTTCTCAGTTTGTTCATTCTTAGCATCACTGTCGTCTTTTTAATTACTAACCACCTAAGTGAGAAAAGTAGACTGGTGCCAATTTTTATCTTTCAATTAATTAAATGAAACTCATGTGGAACATAAAATAATACACAATCACAATTAACTGAAATAACCATCCACAAATGAAATACTTAACCGAATAAACCATCGGTCCAGATATCCAATACAAGTAAAGACAAGAAAACAATCTCAACAAGTCTAATACTAATAATTGAATTATGAGAGACATTCTCAATTAACTACTAAGGAGTCTCTACATGAATGAAAGAATGAGGCGTCTATAAAAACTCCGCAACATCCACATGTGCTGCAGCAACAAATAACTGGAATAGAGTTAAGCCTGGCGTCCCTGTGGCTGGACACCTAAAAGTTTTTAAAAAAAATTTATAGCAAGGGTTAGTACCCAAAAACATTTGAAAACATTTAACAAATGATTAACTTGCAGTAATAAATAAATATGCATGCTCTTCATATTTTAGTTAGTGTCGCACTCTCTTGAGGACTTCCTTACCCCTCCTCTAATGTGCACAACTAACGCTTTCATTTAATTTACCTAGGTCCTAATCTCCTGACCCAATACTTATGTTACCCCTTGCAATTAACCTACTCTAATCGAGTATGCCTTAAATAATGATTTTTAAGTTATTATAAACATCAATTTAATAAAATCATTACCCTTTTTAATTTCATATAACACTCACACCTGTTATGCACATAATACATTTTACACTATGTATTAATTATCCCATATATAATTATTTACCTAATCATATATTTAATCATATTGCAGTATTCACAAACATACTGAAATAACATTTAATACTAATATCCAACCGAGTAAAAATACTCACAAAATATAAATTCTCTAAAGTGCTATCCCACTAGGTATATTCACATAACCTAGTTACCCAAATTAGAATCGCTCACTAACTTGGTTTAACATACGATTGGAGGCGGTCATGTTCCTTCCCTGAAAGTGAGATGCCCCTCACCCCATATAACGAACGCTATGACCTGGGAATATACTCGCCCTACTCCTCAAGCTAGGGGATTCATCCACTACGCGCAACCTCCCCCTATAGCACTAGAGTATATAATAATAATATTCAATCACTGATATTAATGCACACACTATATATATATATACTATTACACGCCGTATATATATATATATATATATATATATATATATATATATATATATATATATATATATATATATATATATATATATATATATATATATATATATATATATATATAATGTCCCGGCTACACCATGTACTAAATCCGTAACACAAGACTATTTAAATTATTAAGAGTTTATGGTCCAACCCTAATTATTAATTAATTCGCACATCAATTAATTAAGTCACCTTTGGTGTCGCCCCAACTATAAAATTGTACTTACTCTCGTAGCCCGAAATAACCTCACCCGAGTCTAAATTTTCGACTCCCGAATTTTTAATCATGACGTGTCACCGAAAAACTCCCTCAAATCCTAATTAACTTTACTCACGATTAATTAGATTTAAACTCATGTATTAATTTCTCAATAATTAATTACATAAAGATTATTATATAAATTCCCTTTTATGTACATAACTGGGCGAATCCGTCAAATTCTGTCGACCTTCGATCGATCGACCCCAGACCTTCGATCGATCGATCGAGCAGGTCTTCGTCTTCTTCGCGAACACAGAATCAGCCATGGATGAAATTTCTCAAACCCTAGTTTCTTATAGCAGTAACCTCAAGCCCTCTTAGCATTAATACGCGTTCGAAACCTTATTAGGGATCTCCAGAAGGTCCATTAACATTATTAATTTGTCCGTTAACTACGATTTCTGAAGTTGGAACAAAATTCATCTTTAACCCTTAACCCATTTACACTCCAATTTCCTTCATCAAATTCGTTTCCAATTGTCCAGATATCATCCTACCAGATATGTATCAACTTATAAATATCAGGTTTTACATGAATCCTTACTCAAATTCGTAAATCAGATTAATGTATTCAAAATCCCATGTTTATGCCATGAACACCCAAAACGAATTTTTAATCAATCACATCACATAAATATGAATTGAAAACAGATTCAATACTATTACAAGTTATCCACCTGCCTTAGGTTTTGTAGTGTTTGATTTGGAGATGAATTCCAAGGTTGAAGATGACCCTTGTTGGCTCTCTAGTGATCCTAAAACTGCCTTTAACTGCTATTAGTGTTCCTTAACACACTTAGCCTTTTTCTAAACTCACCTCAGCCGTTTCCTTATTTCTTCTAATTTAACAATTAACCTAAATCCCGTTTTCTTCCTAATGGGCCAAGCCCAAGTGACCCAAATGCCCTCGTGTGGGCTCGGCTTTGTCTAAAAATGCCCCGTGACCCATTCACTACCCTCGGGTACACTTTTCTGACTATCTAGGCCCATCCGGACTCAACTGTACACTCAGAATTGGCATCCAAATTAATTTATAAAAATACTTATCCCCCACCCCCTTTTAGTCCATACCGACTCCCGGTTGAGATAAGTGCAGACCCCGTCATTAATACTCGAAATGACGTAAATAAATTATTACTATACACTTAGTAAATTAATTCCCCTAAATATTAACCATTTACTCCCCGATTAATATTTAAATATATTTTGCCATAATTAAATCATTTAAAATTACGACACACTAGTAACTTAAAATTCCCGAATTAATTAAATATTAAATGCACTAAAAATACGGGGTGTTACAATTTGCTTGTATTTCTGCTTTAGTTTGTTAGTTTGTTTACTGCACAACTCTATATAAAGCAGTGCACATCTATTGATAGCATCTGAGTTTTTGCATTCATCTTTCCAATTTGTTCTTTATACTTAAATTAACAAAGAAATCACGGGTAAACCAATTCACAAAACAACTCTATGTGATAATTCCACCTCTTCCTTTTTGTTTAATCTATTAATTAAAATTTCCGATCTAACTGGCCATTCTTGAACTCAGTTAATTGAGTTGAACTGAACTGAAGAACCCCCAATAATAAAGTAAGTTCAAAAAACATCTGAATAGTATAGTATCAGTTTTTACCTTTTGACTTGGTATCCAAACACTTGTTTTAAATTTGTCCCAAGTTTCCTGTAAAATTTTAAGCTATCTTAGATCCTTTGTGGAAATAAATCCAATCCCTCTATTGGGTTTTTAAAACAGTCTTTTCTTAGTTAGCCAACAACCACCTTACGGCTTTTTTCACACACCTGCCAATCGATTCCGGATAGTTTTTAATGTTTTAGACCATTAAGTGTCAACAAATGGTGGAATTTAATAAAGAACTCGCCAAGAAAGAATAGACGATTTCCAGGGTATATTCATATTCCAGATTAAAAATGTTCTTGTGGATTTTTTTTATTACTGATTCCAATGTCTTCCACAAATTTAATGAATGAAGTTAAGCTATGAGGATATTTGATCAAAACTCAACTCAATGATGAGGGGATTTTCATATGTAGTACCCATTCTCTTATCTTCTCTAATAAAGTGACAAGGTGACCAACTTTTGATGTTTAATTTTAGTATCAAATTCTCTCATCTATATTAATATATATGTACCATGTTGATCTTACTGCATCCACTCCCTTAATACTACATATGGTTGGTTAGGGTGGGGCCATAACGAAGCTATATACAAATTTTCATTGATTTGCTCTTCATGTTTACTTGTTTTATGAAGCCTGTCTACCATCCTAAAATGGTACCCCTTCTGTCAAAAATTAAAATTCATTATTTGAAATAACATTTTAAGAAAAAATTACTTTCCAAATTTATCCTCCCAAAGTGATGAATACCTTTCAATAAATTTGTAAAACATAGGACAAAGATATGTTATATAATAAAACAATAGTACTTCAATGCAAAAATGAACTAATACCCTCTCGGCTCTCTTCCATGTACGTCCAAAATCATGAGAAATGATGGGTTTGTTACCCACCCTTAAACATCAAAATTTTCCAAACGACCACAATATCATGTTAAAAGTTCACATTAAGATCCCGACTCAAATAAAACTAGGGAAGAGTACGGTTAGAAACGTATAGTGAGGAGATCCCATTGCTTGTACTAGACATATTAGATAGTAATATATACTTCACTGCTTGGTAAAAAAGTATAAGACCTGAAGATGCAAATAAAATCTCCTAATCTTAACGACATGCTTGCACCTATATCTATTGACTAAGAACGGACCATTCTTCAGTCATATTGAATACGCACCACGATTGGAAATCCATTTCATGGCTGGTTAAGTATACATAATAATGTCAAACAAACAGTATATACTAGCTCATCCCATAGCATGCTTTCTCGTACTATTATGCTCGGAGCAATAGAATGTAAGGTGTGCTTTTTATTCTAACACCATGCATGGTTGGAATTTTTTTAGTCTTTGTTTTCTTTTTTGATGGAGGAGAAAGATCATGGAGGATTTCTTTGTCAAATTTTTGGGTAAAAGTTTAGGGAGAGGAAGGGAAGAAAAATGAGAACATAGGAGGATATATATGTGTCGGGTGTGTTTCTATCCTAATACCATTAATTTGTCTTTTCTTTTCATTTTTTATGGTTTTGAGGGAGAACAAATACAATAGGTTGAATTAAGGATCAAATACCAAAAAGTCCCTCAAACATTTTTTAATACACATTTAGTCCAAGCCTTTTATTTTGTACCAAAAAGTCCCTTATTCTCTTATCTTTAAAGGTCCGCGCCAGCGGCATGGTAAAGCCTTTTTGGCATGGTGAAGGACTTTTTGGTGCAAAAAAAAAAAAACTTGGACTAAATGTGTATTAAAAAAAGTTCGAGGAACTATTTGGTATATGCCCCTTGAATTAAGGACGTGCTAGGTCTGTAAATAGGAAAAATGAGAATATAGTAGATAGACATTTGTCTGGCATGCTTTTTATAAAAACACCTCGCATTGTTGAGAATTTTCAATTTTTTTTTCTGTTCATTTATTTTAATTCGTAGTTATGAGGGGGAAGAAAAACTGGGAGGGTGTTTCCTAGCCACAATTGGGTTGAATTTTGGAGGATATAGATGTGTCAGGTGTGCAATTAAGAAAAATGAGAATATAAGTGGCTATACATTTGTGGGGAACCAAATATTCCCAATATAAGAGTATAGATTCTGTTAGGTGTCCATGTTTTCAAATCATCCCCCAAATGATGTGGCATAACAATAAGTGTTGTAAGGGACTAAATATTAAAATACTTAATTCCTACGCCATGTCATATGGTGGATGGGTTTGGGACTCGTAGCCTTACTCGTATAATTAATGTGTTCAACGCTTCTTACGTTTATTTTCATGTGCACAAGTATAAGAATAAGTTAAATTGGTGGCATCGTTTTCCTTTAAGGTATATGGCCCATGGCCCTACAACGGTTATGAACAAAAGATCTTATCTTAAAGTAAGGCATCTCATTTCGGGTTTAGCTTTTAAGATATAATTCATCCTGCTTATAGAGTATTCAAACATATACCATTATTTCTTTTCACATTCTTGTTAATTTCTTTATATAATTTTATTGAAATATATTTATATATTAATGTGTCCCCACCATGTCGTATCTAATTTATTTAAATTTTATGTGTTGACGTATCCATGTGGTATCCCTATTTCCTGTAACCAATTTTTTTAATTAAAACTTCACGAAGCCTACCTTTCGTAGCGTTACTCATATAATTAATGTGTTTGACACTTCGGACACTTATTTTTATGTGTACAAGTATAGCATCGTTTCCCTTTAAGTAATATGGCCAATGGCACTGCCATGGTTATGAACAAAGTTCTTATCTTAAAACAAATAATCTCATTTCGGGTTTAGATTTAAGATAAATATATTCCGTTTACTGAGAATTCAATGATATACTATTATTTCTTTCCATGTTCTTGTAAATCTATTTATATAAAGTTTTTGAAATATATTTATATATTGATATGTCCCCACCATGTCGTATGTAATTTGTTTAAACTTTTTGTGTTGGGGTGTCCATGTGTTATCCCTTTTTCATGTAAACATTTTTGAGTCTATTGATGTTGATTTTGAAACTGCATGACCATTTTGATCTTGACACAGCTTCTCTCTCCCCCTGTCAAGTTAAATCACAACTTTTGCCCTTGTCGCATCACTGTGACTTATAAGAGTTGGATATTGCATTGAAAAACCTCGTTAATTTCAGTATTTAAAAAAAATTATAACTCCACAAGAATATAAGAGCAATCTATATAAAATTTAATTTAAAAAAGGGGCATGTATCAAATAGTCCCTCAAATTTTTTTTAATACACGTTTAGTCCAACCCTTTTTATTTTGCACCAAAAAGTCATTCACCATGTCAAATAGGCTTTATCATGCCGTTGGGGCAGACCTTTGAAGATAAGAGAATAAATGACTTTTTGGTAAAAAATAAAAGGTTTAAACTAAGTGTGTATTAAAAAATATTTGAGGGATTTTTTAATATTTGATCCTTAAAAAATGGGTACTAAGTGGATGCAAATTATCTGCCAGGTGATTGTCTTGATACTATTCTAAAAAATTATGTGATTATGATTATGTGTGTTTTAGTGTACACCATGTTTTCTTTTGCATCCCCCTTCTATACTTGTACCTTTTGGGCACGCATCGTGGGTTTACAAAAAAATAGGCATATCTCAAACAAAATAATTTTTCAGAAAATACCCAAAAATTTAACTCCTTTAAAATGCCTCCACTTCTCTCCTCTTTGTTCACGGTTGTCGCACAACTCAACATATAAAACCCAAGTCAATGAGGTAAACTATTTTGTGTGAAATATGGAGGCTACTCCAAACTTCTTGACCCAAACTTAATAAGAGGGTGTACTATATGCTTATGTTTTATGGAATCTGATTGCTTATCTTTGATAAAAAAACACATCGTGTTGATCATTCTCCCAAGACAAGTACTATGGATCAAAACATCCATGAATGTGTTTTATCCAAAATTGGGTTCAGTTGTTGTACAAACAGAGTTGATTTTCCAATTTGTAAAGGATTGTAGTGCTGACAAATTATTTTTTTGAAATATAATATTTAATTATGAATTGCACTACAATCTCTAAAGGAGATAAAAGATTAATGGACTCAAGTACTAACAATTGCCTTTCCAAAGAAATTCTTCCTGGGGGTTTTAAAATGGGTATAACCGTCTTTTTATATCTTTTTAAAACGTGTGCAGTTTTAAAACATTAGGGGGTTGTTGACAGAATATCCCGGTGTAAACAAAAACACACTTGATTATATAGGAATTTGTTATGCAGATATTTGTATTAAAGAAGGTTTTATGTATTCCCTTTGGAAATCAGGCAATCCATAATATCATTAATCAGGTAGTGAAAATTATGAAAACTAGTTTCTAGCTGAGCGGGCATTTTGTAGAGTTTGTTGTAAGTATATAAAATAAGAGTATCAAAATTCAATATTGGTTAGCACATAAGCAAATGAGCATGGTTTGTATGTTGCAATCAACTTCTCACATAGCAAAGTGTTTCAAAACATTTATCATGAAGTTCCAAAATTTTTAACATTAATTTCACGTTTTAATGTTCCAGGTTCAAAAGTAGAAGGCGTACGTTTCGAGTTATGATAAAAAAAATAACATGTAATTGAGCATCAATGGGCCACATCAAAGATTATTTTTTCTCATATATAAATTCATTTAGTTGAGAATTCTTTATAATTAAAGTGTGGTAAAAGGTTTCTAAGAAAAGAAATTTAATTTATGACCCTAATTGTTTCCAACACACAAAAATAAATTTTAAAATCTGTAATCTATATACATTCTTTTCAAACATCAAGATGCACATCATTTTGTATCAGTCTACAAAATCAAATGCAAAGAACTTGAAAATATAAAACAATTAAAGCATCCTTACTGTAAAAAGCTTATGGAATGCAACTTTTTGAGCCAAAAAAAATTGAACATAGTTTAGAAATATATTGTTCCAAGGGATACTAAAGGAATATTAAAATTTATTAAGGCTATTAGTTGTTGAAAAAGTAATGAAAATAGTGAAACAAAAGATTTAAAAATAAAACACCAGGGGTGAACATAGTTTTTAATCAATTTAAATCAATACATATCAAGTTATCCTAAATGTCAAAATTATAATATGACGTAAACTTCTTAGACATTTAGACTATGCCATCGTGAGCATCTTTTCCACAAACATTGGTGCTCTAAAATAGGTTATTAATTGTTATTAATAGTGCTTGCATGGACAAATATCATACTATCACAATATACACAACTTAATGTCATGAAATATGAGGAAATAAAATATCTAAAGGAGTAAATAAAAAATATAGTTTTTTAGAGTAACTAAGGATTCATACATTTTTTTATACCCCGGGCAAATCACTAAGACTTGTATACAAACGCCTAAGAAAGTCTCACCGTTTCTTCCGCTACATACAAAGGTCAATGCATGGAAAGAGCAAAAGTGAAGAATATTAATTTTCTTAGTAAGAATGAGAAATATTACTAAAATAAAAGATTTTTCTTAGTAGCAAAGCATACCTTATGACTTGTATGAATTAATCAACCATAAATTATCATAAGATAGTGATTATAGCTTTTGTAGAGGCCAAACGATTTGAGTAATGGCTTAGAGGAGATGGAAAGCTACACAGATATTTGTAATGAAAAAGAGAGAGGCGTTGGTAATTGAAAAGATGGAAAGGTAGAATTGGTGCAACTCATTTATTGATAAAGGGAGTATTAATCTATGACACGTGGAGGCTTCACATATGAAAATTTAACTTTGGTTTATTGGTTTTATATAAGAAGTTGGCTGTGTATTTATAGTACAGGTCTGCATTGAAGGCCTTAATGAATTAAGTGGAGACACATGGCAAAACCTTATATAGAGACTCTGTTTTTATATATACTAGATTTTAGCTCCGCACGATGCGCGGGTTGTTTGGAGATCTTGTTATAACTTATTTGTAAATGTTGAAATCTGATGCTTACGATCATGCACGTTGCATATCAGATAGGTACTCATAAAAGGGGGAAAAAAATACAAATGCATTATTAATAAGCACCCAAAAGTTTATAATTTATGCCCCGAATATATGCATTTTAGTCGTTTGTTTTTAATAAAAATGACCTTATGTTAGTATTTGTTTATTTCTCAGGTCAATACGCAATTGCAGTACAAATAATGCTAAATAAGTATAATTGCGACACAATAGCGGTGATTAGGCATAAACTATTCAAAATTTATCCCTTAATTTAGAGGCCTTTATTACCCCGGACAATGTAAAATGAGTTGATTTATCTCATATCATTGCTAATGGCTTCGTCTAACAAGTATCCCGAGTTTCGTGTGTCTCTTATTAATTTTGCAGGTATTTAATACATGAAAGAAAGAAAGAAATCGGAAGAAGTAAGAGAGAAGAAAGAAGACGAATCAAAAGGTCAAAAGCGTCATTTCCATCAGGAATCTGGTTGAGGACCTAAAATAAAAGTTGAAGATCTTGAGTCTACAAATGCGTAGAAGAAACGGCGTTCTAATCCGAGTTCTGGAATAGAAGTTATGAAGACTAAAAAATGTGAGAAAATCATGAGATTTTGAAGAGATAATGAAGAGAAATTGAGAAGAAAATCTGGACCAATCCGGATGGCACAAAAAACGGATTGATCCAGGTAGTAGAATTCATTGAACAAAGTTGTGTCTACCGAACCGATCCGATCCTCCTAAAAAAAGGATCGATCCGGCCCCCAAAGATCTCTTCATAAATCCTGTTTACCGGACCAATCCAGATGAAATAAAAAACGGATCGATCAGACCAATCCAAAATGTCCTGACCGGATCGATTCGGGGTTCGAGATTGGGGACTATCTTCTTCAAGATAGTCTTGCATGAATCTAACTCTTGTAATTTTCGTAAGGTATAAATTTCAAACACCTCCCAGACGTTAAGGAGATTCTAATTCGTTTAGAGAAGCATTGTAATTAGTTTGGAGGAGAGAACAACAAGAAACCCTAGTTTTTATGTAGCTTTAATTCCAGTTCTGTAATTCGAGTAAATTTGTTCCAATTCTTGCTTTCATTATTGTTGTAGTTAATTCATTAATTGGTAATTTCATTCTTCTTAAATCTTAAGTCATTACTTAAAATGTTTTCTTTTATTAAGAGCATGTTTTCTCCTCGTTTTAATATGTCCGACTAAGTTTTAAGGGTTGGGGTGCATGAACCGCGATGTAATTCACAATAGTGAAAATAGTTGTTTGGAATTGAAATCTTAGATGAATTGTCTCGTATAACTGGTACAACCGTGTAACAACCCGCCCTTTTGGAGACGATTAAATTTCATAATTGGATATAAATTGGCTATTTAGAGAATTTCTCAAAATAGTAAATTTTTGGATTTTTGAGGATTAAATGATTTTCGATGGATGTTACGATTATTTTTGGGATGAATTATGTCGAATTATTTTAAATATATGTCGTCGTGGAGTAATGCGATAAAAGAGGTAAGATTTTTAATTGAAAAACCCGTATTAAGTTATATGGGTTAGAATAATGATTTGCGGTCTCGGATGGGAATTTCGACTGCGCCGTGAGTCTCAGAATGTCCGAGATAGTCAGAAAGGAGTGTTCGATTGTCGAAATTGAGTTTTGGGTAATTTTGGAGTTGAACGGGCTTGTAATTGAGTAAACGAGTCGTTTTTGGGTTTTAAGGAGTATAACCCTTTTCTCACTATATAAAGAGGGGGAGAGGGAGAAAAGAGAAAAGAAAGAGATAAAAGGGGAGATTCCGGCCAACCTCCGCGGGATTCGACTCGGGATCATCGGATTATATCCACGAGGCAAGTGTTTACTTGCTTTATTTACTTTTTGTATAAATATCTCATACCGTAGTTTGGTATAAACAAACCCTAAAGATTTTGGGTTGGGGTTTCGTGGATAAATCGGGTTTTCGGGAGTTAAAACGAATAAACCCCTAAAAATTTGATAATTGGAGAAACTTAGAAATTAATTGGTGGTTTAGGGTTCTAGGATGTTTAGAACCCTTTATATATGTGTATTTGTAGTTGGTTGAGGTTGTAGGACGTTGGGTGAGGCGACAAAAGCTTGGGAGAAGCTTTAATGGTCAAAACATCTTCTCGGAGAAGAAGCTGCCCGATATGATCGATCGATCGATCATGGGGGCTCGATCGATCGAAGACATCGATCGATCGACGGCTGTGGGTCGATCGATCGACCCCTCCTAAAAAAAGGTATATTTTCTTAGGGTTAATTGGATGGGATAAAATCTAACTCGTATGGTTTTGAGGTTAATTATGTGATAACATAAGGGACCTTATAGGATTATATGGTCCTCTAATTGAGGAAAATTAGGAGGGCAAGGTGAGGGTTTTAATGCATAACTCTTAAACTTTATTTTCGAGAAAAATAGTTAAGAGTAGGATTTAGAATGTCGGGGTCCCTAGAATAGGGTGGGGATCCCTAAATGATTAATTGGACTAGAGGTAGTCCTTGGGTCTATGGAAATGAAATCCCTAACCCACTAAATTTAAGGTTATTCGGGTGAGATAAATCCGTAGGATATTTTGGTGGGCAATTAGGCTTATATAATTATGCGTATAGGAAGCGTAATTATAATCGATGATGGATTGGGTATATCCTACGAGATAGTTAGGATAAATTGGGAATATAGATATATATTCTCTTAGTGTTAAATGGTATAATTGGAGATATCCAATAAATCCTTAGATGGGTTTAAGGTATGTATTACTTATTAAAGTAAGAAAATACTTTGGGTTTAATATCATGCATATATGAATGCATGATTATGATTCCTTGAGAGAATCTTTGGGATTGTTAGTCATCTCTGTGTTTGGCAATTATGGACACTTATATATATATTCTAGGAGGAATATATGGTATATGCATATACTATGTGAATAAAGTATATATATATGATATGATGTAAATGATTTTGAAAATGTAAATATGATTATTTTCAAAATGGAAAGACAAATGATTTTCATAAATGATAATTTATGGATACACACCTATCTAAATCGCTATCATTAGGGAAGTTGCGAGCGTATGGTGAAGCCCCCTGGCTAATGAATGCAGGGTGGATATAGTCCTATAGGCCATATGGGCGATTATATTTTTCGGCACTATCCCGCAGGCATATGGCCGCTTCTCGACGATGTGTTAGGTTCCCAGGTTGTATTGTTTGATAGGCCCTGTAAGATGATATCAATTTAGGGGCGCGTCCAGTGGGAAAACCCGGAGGGACGATCTTAGATATGTTAAAGCAATTTATGATAATAAATTGGTTTTAAATACATTTCCCGGATGGAATAAGCGAAGTGAAAGCATATGATATGATAAAATCATTTTTATAATAATAGAAATGAATTTTAATTACATTTCCTGGATGTAAGAAAGGAAATAGGATGTTTTAAATTGGAAAAGAATTTTTATGATAATAAAACTGGCTTTTAGAAAGGTATACGATATGTTAAAGAAATTCATGCTAATGAGTTGGATTTTAAATACACTTCCTGGATATGAGAAAGGAAATGGAAATTTTTGAGATAAAATGATAAGTATTGGTAAATACTTTGTATACGAATCCTCAGTCCGGGAGATAGATCCGGATGTGTATTATAAAGATGAAATTGAATGGGTAAATCTCACTCCGGGAGATATTATCCGGATGTATATTGTAAGATGTATATAAATATGTATTTATACATTTGTTTTGTGCTACGGGCCTAATGGATCTCTACCATTAACCCTGCCAAGAAGTAGTGTATCGGGGGGGGGGGGTCCTCGTTTGGATTTTACTTCGCAAGACACCCCACGCACGAACATAGTGCAGTGTTGAGAATGGAGGGAACTTTAGCCCTTAGCACTTGGACTATCTAAGGTAGATAGTAGTTGGGTGATAGACTAGTTTAGCAGGGTAGCTTGACTAGGATGTTTAGAGGGATACGCTAGGAGTGCACTGTTAGAAGAGAGGTGAGGGGTATCTCATGGGAGTGCGATACCAAATTTAAATATGAGATAAAACCTTTTTCTAAAAATAAAGCATTTATGCACTTGCTAAATATTTTTAAACTCGGGCTCTGACCCGTTTATCTACTTTTCCTTTCTTGCCATATATATATATATAGGTGTTTAGACATAGGGACGCCTGGATGATAATTCCTTCGAGTCAGACGTCTGCTGCAGTAGCTGTGGATGCATGCAGGTTCTCGATAGACGCTTCTATCCTTGTAAGCTAGATAGGATGTAATGTATAAATACTAGGGCCAATGGTCTAATTGCATTTATTTATTCTTTCAAAACATCATTCGATATGGTTGTATTATTTTGACCGAGTGTTCGGTTATTTTATTTCATTTCAGTTTCATTTATGCATACACTGTGTGGATGTTTTAATTTGTAATTGTTTAGAAAGAGTAGTTAAGTAAAAGTTTTTGACGCCAGCCTAATAGGTTATTAGTAATTAAATGGATTTTCTATAGTGATGCTAAGAATGATCCATATGAGACTCCTGTTAAAATTTGATATATGAGTGATCGCCTGGTATCTTATTAGGCGGGTTGTCACAGATGGTATCAGAGCATCAGGTTCTAGTGTCTTTAGGAATCTGTGCGGACGTACTACGCTTTCAGCATTGGTCTCAATTTGTTATAGAGCTTCAGGATTAGGATTATTGATTTCTCTTGTGAGATTTTGTTCTCCTGCCATAGTATAAGATTATATAAATCTTCTGCGTGATCGTTCTAGGTTCATGTGCGGATCGAGGAATGATGACCAAGGAGGGCCGTGATGAGGATAGCAGGAAGTGGGGCTTAACTGGGGCGACTGGTAGAAGTTGGGGGATGAGGACCCTAATAGAGGTCATTCTCCTTATGGCCATTATTAAGGATTATTGCAACGACTACTAAAGTATAGTAGCTCTGAGCATCTAAGTACTGCTATGGTGGAAAGTGGTACTCAAGTTGAATTACCCTATGGAGCTAAGGGTTCAAAAAGGGTCTTTGATAAGGAACATAAGTTGAAGTTGGGTTGTGCAAAGCGAGAGTGGCACTACCTAGTGGAAGTAGAAGGCTCGGGAGTTTTGGCTTAGAGCCGGGTATGGAAATACCCAGATGTGAAAATTTGAGGAAGATTTTCACTCGTAGGAGCAGGATGTTTCCTCATAGAGAAATTTTACGAACGGTTTTAACCGCGAGTTCCTTTGGTTGAGTAGGAAGAGAATGTAGATTTGGATTATTCACATAAAGGATCGTCCAGAGACCGATAGTGGATAAAGGGTGATATGAAGAAGTGAACCTTGTACCGAGGTGAGGTAGGTATGATGAATAATGAGTCCTTTTCAGGAAGGATAGGCTCACTAGAGAAGTGTTGCTAACACTTATGGAAAATGGGTATGCTCGAGGACCCCATTGGTGGACATCCACCTGGGGAATTTGTTAAAACGGGGTTGTTGAGGTCGATAGTGGAGTTTCCTTTTAACAAAGAAGTCAAGGGGACTAGCGAGATGATTGTAAGAGTAAGGTTATAGAGTCAGATGGTGCTGATAACTTTATCATAGTTAGGAAGGCCAGTGATGGAAATGGTGATGCGGAGTGCGGGGGCACATGGTTAGTCCTGTCCCGATAGGAATAAAGGGCAAGAATAGGGCACCTAGATGGGGCATAGAGTTTAGAATTTTTGGTAATTGGTGCGGCTAGATTAAGTTGCGGTGTTTGTGAGCCCTAGACTCGTGTGTAATTTGAGAGTTGTGGTGGTCTCGATAACATTATATAATGTATGTCTATGTGTTTTCTGCGATAGCGGAATTTTATTTTTCCTTCATTCGCCATAAAGGCGGGTGTTGATATATTATATATATATATATATATATATATATATATATATATATATATATATATATATATATATATATATATATCTGGTTAGTGATACTCGTTTTATATTCTTATACGAGTATGGTAAAGATTATGGTATTATCGAAGCGATCGCAGTCTAAGGATGGCAAGGCTATCGTGTCAACAGTTCCAGGGTGGAATGGGTTGTTGTTGCGGTGTCTCACCTAGATACAGGTTGAGTTCACCTTTATTATTATGGGTAGATGGAACCTCGATGAGCAGAGGCTTCATTATTTTGATGTGAGTGCATGGCGACCTTATAAATATGATTTGAGGTGCGTCGGATTATTGTTGAGCTGGGAGTTTAAGCTCATCATTGATTGCGCAGAGACTGAGTGTAGTGCGATGCGCTTAGTGGGGTGGCTCCTAGATAGAGTCGGGAGTTCATACCACATTTTGTTGAAAGAGGGGATAGGGTTATCTTAATTGCGTACTTCAAATAACAGACCTCCATGACCGACGAAGTTAAGTACGAGTGTGTGGAGGGGTTCCTTGTTTGGATTTCGCTTTGTGATACGCTCCACACATGAATCTTAACGGCGTCGGGAGTGGAGAGATGTTATAGGATGCAAGGATGTTGGTTTTGTGGAAAGGTCTTATAGTGTGGATGAACCACTATAGACTATGAGCCATGTGATGATGGTATGCTTAAGGAAATGTTGTGCAATGGAAAAGCACTGAAATGTTTTCCTCACCACAAGTAGGTGGGCGAGGCAAGGTTAAAAGGAATGGAATTGAGGATTTTGGCTAGGCCTTAATAAAAAGGAAATTTTTTGAGGAAATATTGTTTGGGTATGATGTACGTAGTGCTCTTATAGAGATTGATCACTTAGATTAGTTAGGTTTCCTTTCGTAGGGGCGAAAGGATAAAATAATAGGAATGCGTTCGTAGGTTAGCGTGGTAGGATTTAGGCCATCCTGCTGGTGTGCCTTAGGTTGCTATATCTCGACGACCGACAACGCGAGGGAGTAGTGTAACAGGAGGATTCCTTGTCTAGAATTCGCTTTGCGAGACGTCCCACGCATGAAACCAAGAAAATGTCAGAAGTTGAGAAAGGCATTGGGCACTAGGGATATATTTAGGATTACTAGTTTCGCGTAGGTAGGGTAACGCATAGACCGTAGCATTGTTAGGATGTAAGTTTAGTAGATTTAGTGGCGTCGAGGTTAGGAGGATGGAATTTCGCGGGTTGGGAGGACCCCTATGTAAATATTACACCGAGGAAAGGAGACCCTTATTAGGAGAGAGTGTTACGTGTCTGACGTTCACTATGGATGTGCAGATGTGCACAGGTTAGAAAGGTGTATGGGCACCTTGGTGAGTTGGTTTTATATACTGCCTGAAATAGAAAAAGGCTTGATGAATAAAGTTAAAATTTATTCCGTGAGGCACTAGAGATGATGGGTGCAATGTAAGGGTTCTAGGATGTTTAGAACCCTTTATATATGTGTATTTGTAGTTGGTTGAGGTTGTTGGACGTTGGGTGAGGCGACAAAAGCTTGGGAGAAGCTTTAATGGATGAAACAGCTTCTCGGAGAAGAAGATGCCCGACATGATCGATTGATCGATCATGGGGGATCGATCGATCGACGACTGTGGGTTGATCGATCGACCCCTCCTGAAAATAGGTAAATTTTCTTAGGGTTAATTGGATGGGACAAAATCCAACTCGTATGGTTTTCAGGTTAATTATGTGATAACATAAGGGACCTTTTAGGATTATATGGTCCTCTAATTGAGGAAAATTAGGAGGGTAAGGTGAGGGTTATAATGTATAACCCTTAAACTTTATTTTCGAGGAAAATAGTTAAGTTGAGGATTTAGAATGTTGGGGTCCCTAAAATAGGGTGGGGATCCCTAAATCATTAATTGGACTAGAGGTAGTCCTTGGGTTCATGGAAATGAAATCCCTAACCCACTAAATTTAAGGTTACTCGGGTGAGATAAATCCGTAGGATATTTTAGTGGGCAATTAGGCCTATATAATTATGCTTATAGGAAGCGTAATTATAATCGATGATGGATTGGGTATATCCTACGAGATAGTTAGGATAAATTGGGAATATAGATATATATTCGCTTAGTGTTAAACGGTATAATTGGAGATATCCAATAAATCCTTAGATGGGATTAAGGTATGTATTACTTATAAAAGTAAGAAAATACTTTGGGTTTAGTATCATGCGTATATGAATACATGATTATGATTCTTTGAGAGAATCTATGGGATTGTTAGTCATCGCTAGATGTGTTTGGCAATTATGGACACTTATATATATTCTAGGAGGAATATATGGTATATGTATATACTATGTGAATAAAGTATATATATATATATATATATATATATATATATATATATATATATATATGATATGATGTAAATGATTTTGAAAATGTAAATACGAATATTTTCTAAATGGAAAGACAAATGATTTTCATAAATGATAATTTATGGATACACACCTCTCTAAATCGCTATCATAAGGGAATTGGAGAGCCTATGGTGAAGCCTCCTAGCTAATGAATGCAGGGTGGATATAGTCCTATAGGCTATATGGGCGATTATATTTTTTTGCGCTGGTTAGGAGATTCTGGGTGTGGTCTTGACTATCCCGCAAGCATATGGCCTCTTCCCGACGATGTGTTAGGTTCCCAGGTTGTCTTGTTTGATAGGCCCTGGGAAATGATATCCATTTAGGGGCGCGTCTAGTGGGGAAACCCGGAGGGACGGTCTTAGATATGTTAAAGCAATTTATGATAATAAATTCGCTTTAGATACATTTCCTGGATGGAAGAAGGGAAATGGTGTATATGGTTAGCTTCGGTAACACTTCCCGGATGGTAGAATGGAAGTGGAAGCATATGATATGATAAATGTATTTTTATGAAAATAGAAATGGCTTTTAATTACATTTCGTGGATGTAAGAAAGGAAATGGGATGTTTTAAATTGGAAAAGCATTTTTATGATAATAAAACTGAATTTTAAAAAGGTATACGATATGTTAAAGAAATTCATGGTAATGAATTGGCTTTTAAATACATTTCCTGGGTATGAGAAAGGAAATGGAAAGTTTTGAGATAAAATGATAGGTATTGGTAAATACTTTGTATATGAATCCTTAGTCCGGGAGATAGATCCAGATGTGTATTATAAAGATGAAATGTAATGGGTAAACCTCACTCCGGGAGATATTATCCGGATGTATATTGTAAGATGTATATAAATATGTATTTATACATTTTTTTTGTGCTACGAGCCTAATGGATCTCGACCATTAACCTTGTCAAGCAGTAGTGTATCGGGGGGTTCCTTGTTTGGATTTCCCTTCGATAGACACCCCACGCACGAACTTAGTGCAGTGTTGAGAATGGAGAAGTTTAGCCCTTAGAACTTGGACTATCTAGGGTAGATAGTAGTTGGGTGATAGACTAGTTTAGCAGGGTAGCTTGACTAGGATGTTTAAAGGGATACGCTAGGAGTGCACTATTAGAAGAGAGGTGAGGGGAATCTCATGGGAGTGCGATACCAAATTTAAATATGAGATAAAACCTTTTTATAAAAATAAAGGATTTATGCACTTGCAAAATATTTCCAAACTCGGGCTCTGACCCGTTTATCTACTTTTCCTTTCTTGCTATATATATATATATATATATAGGTGTCCAGACACATGGATGCCTGGATGACACTTCCTTTGGGTCTGATGTCTGCTGCAACAGCTGTGGATGCGTGCAGGTTCTCGATAGATGCTTCTGTCCTTGTAATCCAAATAGGAGGTACTGTATAAATACTCGGGCCAATGGTCCAATTGCATTTATTTATTCTTTTAGAACATCATTCGATATGGTTGTATTATTTTGACTGAGTGTTCGGTTATTTTATTTCATTTCAATTTCATTTATGCGTACACGGTGTGGATGTTTTAATTCGTAATTGTTTAAAAAGAGTAGTTAAGTAAAAGTTTTTGACGCCAGCCTAATAGGTTATTAGAAATTAAATGGATTGTCGACAGTGATGCTATGAATGATCCATATGAGACTCCGGTTAAAATTTGATATAGGAGTGATCGCCCGGTATCTTATTAGGCGGGTTGTCACAAACCATCGTAGGACTTTAAACATCGGTTGCCTTAAGTAACCAAGATGCTTAAGAGTGCGACGTGAGTATTGGTTAATATGACACTGCTTTACTCGTCCTTTGTTTACATAATGTGCGGGCTACAATCCCTCATATATGTAATACTTAGTAGTACTGAAGATCGGGTTCATTTAAGGTCCTAATTCCGAGTCTAGTATCCTACGAAGTTAATTGCTAGAGTGTGGGGGATTGTAACCCGACCTATTTTTCTCATTTCATAGTTAAAGTTTTAGTTAAATTGTCATCAGCTTTCCATTTAGTTAGAGTAGTTGCATTTCATTTAGTCGTAGTCTCATTAGTTAAGTATTCTCAAATTTTGCATCTAGTAGTAGTGTTCCGTTTCCCAAAATCTCCTTTTCATTCTTTTTAGAGTCAAAACTAGAATTACTTCATCTTTCCAACGTCGTCATGACTTTGTTCGTCCTGTTTCCCTGAGGATCGATATCCCACTTATCAGATTATTACTTGAGCGACAGGCTTGGACTAAGCCTATATAGTACACACACAAGACACATTTGTGGTCACGTCAAGCGATCAAAAGCATGCATCGAAGAAATCAAAGCGATCGCGAAGTCAGAAGTCCCAATGAGCTTGCCCAAATGAGTTCGGATGTCCCGAATGTTGTTCCCGAACCAAACTGCAGCCAGACCCTAGCCCGGACCTGCCCTAAATGAACCCGAGTATTGCGCGTGTTGAGTTTGTATTCTTATAAATTTTTAAAATTTTATTTTGTATCATTTCTATTTTTAGGAATTATTTTTGATTTATTTATTTAGATCTTTCTAGTTTTGTTTAATATTTATTTCTTTTGGATTAGTGTGTTTTATTTTGATTTTTATTAGTTTTTAATCTTTAGTCATATTTTTTTTTATTAGTATTAGTTTTTTTTAGGAATTTATTTTTATTTTTATTAGATTTTTAGTTTTAATTTCTTTTATTTTATCATTTGAATTTTTTTTTTAGAATTTTATTTTTTAGTCGATTTTGATTTTTTTTTAGTTTGTTAGTTTTATTTTTGGGTATTTTTATTTATTTATTATTTTTTTTGGTGCAACTCTCACCACACATAACTCACATACCCTACACACACACACCTAAACTAAACCCTCACCCGCACACTAACTATCTACACCACACCACACCTAATCAACCCTATCATCTTCAACCTCCATCACCCCACTCTTTCTCTCTCATCTCTCACCCACCGTTAACCTCCTTCCATAACCACAAAACTCACTCCCCCATAAACCCATTACAACACAATACCCCCCATACCCTTAACCTCACCACCACCAAAACCGCCACCTACTCTTAACAAACAAAACCCCATGCCCGAAACCGGTGACCCAATCTCCTAAAACCCAAATCGCAACACACCAATCAAGACTCACCCACAAATCCGTGAACCTGACCTTACCCGAACCATCTGCCTAACCAGATTTCCGTGATCCATACCCGGGGCAAAACTCGGAGCTACCAAATCCTGACCTCCATAAAAAATAACTACTAGTTATCTCCCACACCCTTACCAATCCAACCATTACCAGGGTTAACCCACATCCATACCCATTAAACCCAAGTCAACCTTCTCTCCACCAAAACAGGAACAACCAATCTCTCAAACCAAAACCCACATATCTCTTGACTTGGCCATAATAAATCCCTAAAAAATCTCCAATAATAATACCATCCGTGGACTGTAAAAAAGGAGGGGCATCTTATTCAAAATAAAAAAAAAGACTCTGACCATAGAGATGAGAGAGACAGATAATAGAGAGAGAGAGACACTGTGTATATTATGTACATAAACAAATTCAGAATAATCCCAAAAAAAATTAGTTTAGCATTAGGATAGATTTTTAGGTTTACATTTTTTATTTTTTTTGTGTGTGATCAAGTGCTGGAAATTTGTGAAAACATTGGGGCACACGTGCATGAACGTGATTCAAGGAATCAATTCAAAGGGAGACTTTTCTATATTGTATTTCTAGTCACCCTTTTCAAGGGGTGGGATGCACTGCGCAGGATGTTAAATTAATTAATTGATTTCATTAATGCTATATTTCTAGGAATATTAATTTTTGACTATCACCAATTAATTTAATTGACGAGAGTTAGTAAATTAATTGTACAAATTAATATTTTATTTTAGGAATCGAACTAGAGATATGTTTTTCCTAAATCTAAATATTAATTTGCTGTTCAAATTTGAGGATTGATACTATTTTTATTAAATTGATCCTATTGGGTAATTTTCTTGAAAATAATATAATTCGTAATTTTTCATCGCGTGACATTTTTAAATTTGTTTTCTGAAAACAAATATTATTAAATTTATAATTATGAGAGTTAGATTATTGATTTAATATTATCTCAAAATATTTCACATTAATAAATTGAGAAATTAAAATAATTGAAAATGCAGTATAATCCGATCTCTTGACCTTCTCACATTTTCCACACTCGGTTGCTAATTATTTTTCCTTATTTACTCATTTCTTAATTTGAGCATTAGTAGTTAACTTTTCCCTTGAAATTGTTTAAAAAAAAATATTTTAATAAAAAAATAGAATTGCAAGTTTTCACATTAATTGTTTCACGGTTGATACCCGTACTTATCGCAATACGAGTCGTTTTAAACAAGTTTTGTAGGTACTCAAGGGAATTTTGAGGTTGACTTTTGAAGATGGCGATCATACGCAAAATCATATTATCAATTATTATCAATAAGAGTTCCATACGAGAGAGATGTTTTTTAGGAATTCAGCCACATTTTAAAGTTTTTTTAAATTTTCATATTTTTTAAAACCATCAACAATTTTTTTATAATGGCATTTAAAAAAAAAGATAAAAAACCAAAAATTCTCTCAAACTTTTTTTAATACACATTTAGTCCAATCATTTTTATTTTGTTCCAAAAAGTCCCTCAAACACCCATTTAACTAACATTCTCTTATTTTTAAAATCCGCACTAGCGGCATGTTAATGAACTTTTTTAAACAAATAAAAATGCTTGGACTAAACGTGTATTAAAAAATGTTCGAGGGACTATCTGGTATATGCCCCTTTTAAAAAGGGATTTGCATACCAAATTATGTATTGCCTCATAAACGTTTTATGACAGGTCTTAACACTCATTTGGCATACCTACTGATATGAGAACTATATGACTCTCATAAGACCGATATATTGAGTCAGGATGTTCATATGTGAAGATAAAGAATAAAATTTCAATTTTTGCACTTAGCAAAATCGAGTATTAACTTAGTCTCTTATTCACCACGTACACAAATAAAAAAGAAAGAATATGCCACTTTTATTAATTGGTCGAAGGTGTGCTTCACCTGAACAAATTCAAATAACTATATAAGCTTTGTAGCATTTCATCACATGATCAATGTGGATCTTGCAAAAATTGTGAAAGCAATACATATAGATTTAAATTGATTTAAAAAACATCAAATAAATAATTAAATCAAATCTCAATTCTTGAAGGTATTACCTCTTTAACTCCATCAAATAAATAATTTAATATTTACAATAAAAAGATTGTGTAATTACATGCATATGGAAAAATTTTAATCTATAAAGATAATGAAATGCAAGATAGTGGAGAGAATATCAACTTGCCTGTATTGTATTGTGGGGAGAAAACTAACTTGACTTACTGTTTTTCTCCTTACAAGAACATCAATGTGCTTCATTATTATACATTGTAAACTGCCACATTATGTAAACATGCACATTAAAATTATCTACAAATGAAGTTTGAGAGATAGATAGTGTACATGTAAGAAATAAATACAAAAGTGAAATGGGTTTGAAGTAGAAAAAACGTGAGAGTTTGGAAAGGGGGGGAATTCATCTGGTCACTTTTTTTTGGAGAGATTCATCTGGTCACTTACGGGGAGCGAGAATGACCCATTTTCAGAAGCAAAAGAAACATATGGATGGAATATGAATGGATGGAAGACTTAATGACGGGAATTTTAAAAGACATGAGAGAAGGGAAAATAACTACTAATTTAAATTTTTAAGAGGAGTTCATGAAAGACACATGGTATAATCACACTCAGAGACACCATATTTATATATACTAGGTTTTAGCCCTGCGCGATGCATGGCGCTTTACAAATCTTATAAGATAAAGTGTGATTTACACTATTCGGCTTAAAAGTGAAGACCAATGTGAAGATTAAAAGTAAATTGATATCCTTTCATCACAATCTCAAGCCCATCTCAAGTTGAGGAATTCAATTCAATTGCCAACTAAGACAACAGTAAGCATAACACATAATAATCAGTTCAATACACTCAATATTTAACCCAATCTTCAATTCAATTCCTACCCTTCCATATTGCAGAGCTACAATTCAGCTCTAATACACTCCATATAAAAGTGTACAAGCATAAATTTAAATTGATTATACATAATAATCAGTTATTCAAAATCAATCTCTTAATCTCGTAAATCTCATTGCTTACGTGTCATCAACTAACTCCATCTAGCAATAGACCGTTTTAGTACCCGATCATTATAAATCGTTCATGAATTAATTGGATCAAAGAGTAAAACAATTCAGTTTGAGATTATAACAAAAAATAAAAAAAAAGTCAAAAAATTTACCTCACTGGCGATGATGACACCAATTACCACATGTATGAAGTTCACGTACGTTAACCAAGCCTCCCTCTTGACTGTAATCAAATACGCAAAGACGGCTGTGAAAAATAGCGTGGTGGATCCAATAGAGCCCGATCGTGAACCACTGGTCCGTGCCCTTCGTCGGGTTGAAATAGTTTAGGGATGGTGGGGGAGATCTAGTCACAAAAGTGGTTAGAGTGGATCTGAATAGAGAGAGAGAGAGAGAGAGAGAGAGAGAGAGAGATGTAAAGGAAAATACCGTAATTGTTTCGGGCATTTCTCCAAAACTAACACCAGATGAGACCAACTACTCTCGATCTCATCTATTTAGAAATTTATGGTTTTATAGCAGAAAAATTAAACAAATCATCGTCAAAGATTTGTGTTTGCCTACCGGAGAAAGGTATCTCTGCTTTGGATTCACCCGGAATGCTGACATTGGAACCATTTCTTATAGCCAGAATGATTTCCCTGATGCAAAGAGAAACACATTGAGAAGAACACAATCAATACTATAATAATTGAAAGATCAAATAAGGGAAGGAAAAACCATTATAAGGGCCGGTGCAGGGACGAGTATATCTACAAAGCTTGAGAAGGTGGAGGGTAGCTAATGTAAGAGATTGGTTCCGGGTACATAGAGAGAAAATGGGAATCCTCATAAGTGGAAGAGGTCGGGGAAAACGGAAGGGATGGATAAAGGGAGTGGACGTGTCGTTTCATTTTGGGAGGTTAAAAGAGAGCCATTTAACTACGGCCCGTATTTGAGCAAATGTGGATAGGAGAGCGTTCAAATAATGAAGCATTAAAGAAAGCCACGTGGCAGAACCACACTGAGAGATACCATTTTTATATTTTGTTATTAGATTGAATAAAAATCTAGGGAGACTCACAAAAAAACCCATTTCATAAACCCACTGCATTAAAAGTATATACCTTATTATTGTGGGTCCCGCGAGAGAATCAAAATGTGCATTAAAAACTTGTATCCATTTTTGTTTTATTCACTGGATTTAACAAATGATTTTTTTTATTGGTCTCCCTAACTTTACTCTATTAGATTATATATATTGGGGTTAACATAGATGTAATAGCTGGAGAAGGCGTGATAGTAACAGCTGCACTTTAAATGCCCTTAATTGGTACTTGATATATAAACACGGGGCATAAATCCTTGAGCACAATGATATGAAGGTATATCTACACAAATTTTATGCAAGTCCATGTTTTTATTTGTTTGTTGTAATTTGGTTTGGCACAAATTATTTAATATTAACACCGGGTCATGAAATAATCAAGGCTAGAGTGATCGGACTGAAGCTTCACGAGGATTGGGGAACTACTACTGATGCACTAGAAAATTGTTTGATTGGTTCAAAACAGATGGGTCTAAAGATCAAACCCCACATTTTATAACCTTTAATTCATATGTTTCACCCCAATATTTTAGTGGATCCGCATTTTTACTTGATATGGGTGTCGTGAAGGATAGGTGATTATCAGAACCTGGAAAATAATTGCCCACGAGATGAAGTTTTTTAGAGGAGAAATTGATGTTAGTGAATCAGACAATGACAACCTATGGATTAAAGGAAACATTTCAAAATACACTAATCATTCCATTTGGAGAAAAAAACTGAAATGTTGAAATTTTATGGTTTAACATGGGTGATCCAAATGCGAGCATCCCTTCTCTTGAACCTGTGATGACAATGCCCGTGTTTAGAGAATTTGGCAAATTATTTATATTACGAAAATAATGAATTCGATATTAATCATGATTGGTGAGTCTCTAAGAGGCAATGCCGATATGAGTCCGATGGACATGTCAAGTAGGTTAACGCTGTAAATTCATTAATAAATATTGAAACCAGCTATTAAAATTCTTTTTGTCACTAGTATCATTTACCCCGTTTTAACGAGTCATTATTATATGTGTTTACATTGATTTTATTATTAGATAATTAATCGATTGTAATTTGCAATGAATAAATTAGCCTACTTAAGATTTTAGACGAGTCGTTTATCTCTCAGTAGGCACTTTTTTAGATATTTTATGAATCTAATAATTGATCAACAATTCTTTTGGATTCTATTTTTTTCTTGTTAAGGTTAGTTAAACTAATTTTATATTTTTACTTTTATATTTGTCTTTAGCCAACTTAAATTGTTAACAAAAAATTTATTTATGATTTCAATCATTTTTATAAGGGCAATATACCAAATAGTTTCTCGAACTTTTTTTAATACATGTTTAGTCCAAGCCTTTATATTTTGCATAAAAAATTCCAAAAAGGCTTTACCATGTCGCTGGCGCGGATCTTTAAAAATAAGAGAATAAGGGACTTTTTGGTACAAAAAAAAAGGCTTGAACTAAATCTGTATTAAAAAATGTTTGAGGGACTTTTTGGTATTTGATCATTTTTTAAATGTTTCCATGGGCCCCATTTTATATCTTTGCACAGAGACCCGAAATTGTGGGACTGCCCTGAGAAAAATATTAAGAGATCATCTGGTTATAACTTTTCATACATTGACTTTAATATGATATCATCTCGTTATAACGTATTACAATGAACTTATTCCATTACTATATAAACTTATTATTTTATTTTTCATAAGATTTAAAATAATAGTCATGTTGTTGCATGTTATGATCACTTGCTGCGTTTTTTCCTTCTTTCTCACTTGTGTTCGGGGGGGGGGGGGGGGGGATCCATGCATGCTGTGACTTTGACACCCAGATTTCCAAATAATATAGGTTTGGCATCCCAAAAGTTTCATAAATAATCAAGTAGTCATAAAAGAGTATTCATGCCCTTTTTGGTTGAAAATAGGTGTCAAATGCCAAGTACCCCATTTTTTAAAAATGTGGTGAAGACCTCGTTTTTTGAATATGGAATCTAGTAATTTAAGTGATGAGAACATATTTCGAAAAAAATGGTAATTATTCAATCCCATAATTTTTTGTGCTTCTACTGATTTTCCCACAATTTAGCATCAATAATGATAGGTCGACATCCAAATGCGACACCTTTGGTGTAACACCCTGACGTATCGCACACGTATTGGCTCGTGTTTGGGCCTCATTGTTGTTGGGCCCGGACACGAGTCAATATGGATACGACACGTCAGGGTGTGACCCCAAAATGTGTTAATTTAGAGTGTCGGAATAGAATTACTCTTTAGCATTGTGGTATGTGATCTTACAAACTCAGAAACACTTTTTTTTTAGTTAGAGTCATTCTTTTGATTCTCTCGATTTGTATTAATTCTAATGAATCTTTGCGATGTCCGTAATTTTGATACCATCAAATGTTGGGTTGGATTCTAGTTGAATAATTCATGTTTCTTTGATTATTTTATCATTTGTGTATTCGTATTTGATTACATAATTTGTTTGGTGCTGCTTTAATTCTAGCCACGAGCTATTCTTATGGTACACTTGTAAGATTGAGATCATGTAGTGGCTATGTTGTTCTTGCCACAGGTTCTAATTCCTAAGAGGGATTTTGACGAATGAGAGACGTATTATATTATCCTTTAGGTTGATTTACATTTGTTCATTCATTTTAGTTTTTATCTCTCAGCTAATATTCGTATTTTAAATTGGGGTTCATTTCAATTTTATGTCCCATATCCATTTAGAGCAAATTAAGAAAGATGACATATCACCACCTTCATGGACCACTATTGTGACGCTTTGGCTTTGTTAATTCATGAGGTAAATTGCTAATGATATTTTTCAAACTAAACTTTATAAGAATTTGTCCCTGAGTTTTATGTGAAGTGCAAATAGTTCTCAAGTATAGAGAAGGATGAGAACAACGTATCTTTGGTATACACGTGATAATGCAGCTTTAATGGAGAGAAAAAACAAATATTCATGGTCAACCTTAAATGCTTTTATTTGTATACAGTGTTAAAGTGTTAACATTTTTTATCAATTGGAAACAAATTATGAGGGAACTGAGATGTTGAGAAATAGTTTGTCATTATAGTATCTTGTCCTATTTCTTATAACCTGTTGCGATCAATATTTGTTTATGCTTAGGTTGATTAGATACAAAGAGGTCGTTCCTTGGTGTGATGACAAGTTCCCTCGCCCAAGCTACGGTTGGTCTCAGATTCGAGACATGAGAGCAACCTCTACATATTCACAGCTTATTTGATAATAAAATGGTATAGAAAAGATCACAATCTCAATCCGTAGGAATTGAAGGAATTTTTGCAAATGGATGTGTTTTTAGATTGAAGGGCCCAACTAATGGACTAACCTAAGGAGGGGTTTAGACGACTTTAACCTCACACCATCCCAAGAATCTACTCAGTTTTCTTTTTTGATTTCTATAGAGTGTGCGATAGAATTCCTAGACAGAGTAGAATTATTCTTGACTTACTTTATAGATAATTTATGGTTTTGTCAAACCATGAATTATAAATATTATTAAATGTTGTGTTCTATCTAGAGCAAAAACTAATGCACGAGACATTAATTATTTTTTTGTGCTTCTGGAGTTGTAGATTTTAAGATAAATTTTTATATTCAAAATTTATTTAGCATCCTTCCTGTTACTTCACAATTTCTCGCAAAATTTTTATTAGTGAAACACTCTGCTTTGACACACCCTGTTCGCATCGAGACACAAGCCCTACACTTTCGAACCACTATGTTTTGATCCTTCTGTATAGGGTTCCGTGTCCACTTTAGGGCCCTCCTTTTTCTTTTAGATCTGCCTTGGCACTTCCATAAAATATTTTGTCAGATGTCATTTAATGTCTACAATGCCAATTTTCATCTTATTGGAGGTGCCTTGGATGCTGAATTGTTTTTCTTTTGTTCTTTATTCTAATTCATTTGGGAAGATTTTTTTTCTTTTTTCCCTTCCCTTTTTTGAGTTGATTTGGAGGAAGATAAGAGGATTCCAAAGAATAGAACAATGTTGATTAATTCATCTGATTAGATTATGGAGTAGAACCCCTGTAATTTGAAGCTTGATACATGAGCGAGTAATGGAGGCCTCAGAAAGATTTTATTATATGTTGGCTGAGCATTATCTCGTTTGAAGTGGAGATAATTTGATTATCTGATACTTGTTATATTGTCAAGACATTACTCGTTGCATCTACTATCGACCTATGTTCATCAACAGTATGTTTGGACAATCGTTCTATGTTCTTGACAAGTAATGAACTTTAAACGTAGTGATTAAACACTACGATCACTGTGGCTAATTATGAAAAATTACGGCTTTCATCTTGAAATACGACTACTCCAATATGAAATCTATTATGGATAATTATGCGTAGAAAATAACAAATTTTAAGAGCATAGAGACAGAGAGAGACAAACAATTCTCATACTCTTATGGAATATAAATAGTAATTACTAATCAAATCCAAAATCTTTGATGTCACTTTCTCTTTATTGATATTAGTCTTCGATTAGAAGTAGTTCCCACACCTATATCAAGTTGTTTATATTTTGAGGATATTACGCTAAACATGAAACTCCAATTTGACAAATAGAAATCACATAATGAATCTGTCGACTTCTCAAGTTATTCTAACATTTTATCATGCTTGTAGTTTTGCCTACCCTTTCTTTTTAGTATTGATTTGACTAGACATTTTTACGAAGTTCTGGAGGTTAATATTATCTAAGAAGGATTTTTAAGGTTAAATCAATATTCCCAAAACTAAATAAATCTTGCAAATTATTTATTCAGTTTATAGGTTTTCATGTTCTTTGGCTAGTTTACAATTTTTTTTAAACAATTACTGTGATTCTTTTAGTACAGATCATGATAAACTCATAAGTTGTTATTTATCGTTCATCTATTCTTACTAATAACAAATAACAATCATGCAACTCTAGTATCACTTACCACCCCATAAGTAACTCTACCAATTCATCTAAAATTACACCATTATCCAACTCCATATATTCACCCATCATAATCGTCGAGAACTTTAAATATTAAATTAATAACAAAGATATCCCCATTAGTAATTAGGATTTAGATTAGGATGTATTAATTTTTATCCATAACCTTTTGAGTTATTTACCATATTCAGGAGTCTCATGAGGCCTTTGTGAGTAGACTTGTGAACTAACCAATATTTTGAAATTGTTCCTTATTCAGCAGTTTTTTTACATCATTATGTTTTGTAAATTAAGCTCAAAGTTGGTTGGAACATTTTCATGGTTATAATCCCCTCGAATTCTCATTATTTGTATGCATTCGGCCTGTGAATCTCGTTTTGATATTTATTAATCCTTATTATACCTCTTATATGATAGTGTTAGAGGTTTTAATAGAAATAAATGTACTTTAAACCATCATTTAAGCTCAGCTCAATTATCTATTTTATGTGTCTCTTATTTTGAAAACTCTTAATTTATCCACCTCAAAAATCTCTTTCTGCCCCTTTGTATCTCTCACTCCTCCTTATATGAACTTCCGTGCTCTATCTTGTCTATATCCCTCTCAATCTTTTTTTTTCTTTCTTTGAAGATATTAAACGTCATCTTTCTATGTTTCTTTACATAATTTTTTTGAACTACCAATATACACTCACAAATGTTTTATGTTTTTCCCTGAAACAAGTTGTTTTTTTGTTTTGGAACACAACCTTATCCAGGTTAAAAGGTAGTAGTGGCACCAGAATATTATCACGTGAACTTCACTAAATATTTTACTGATACCTGTTGGTCCAACCTGAGGCTTTTAAGGTTATTTGGGAGTAAATGGGATTGCTATTTTAACAAGGGGGTGATGGTGATGGACTTGACGAAATACCGAAGGGAAATAGATAAGTAGTTTTTGGTGGGGAGATTGAGGGGGTGGATCATAGGTGTAATCAACATGGGTCGGGTGGGGATAATGTGAGGGAAAGTTGTAGGTCACTTCATTTTCGGCTGGTGAGTTTATTGCATTGGAGTGGGAAGGGGAAGCCTTGGGACAGGCTTGATGAGAAGAGACGTTGTCCGCTGGATTATCTTTGGGAGCCTTATGATCTTTATAATCCTACCACAAAGTCAGTTAGGTTGGTTAGTGCTAATGTTCTTAGATATTCCAATTATTTCATTTGATAATGGGGATATTTATTTTTTCTTTTGTATAGATGGGAGGTTTAGTAAGTTTAGCTTTTTTGGGTTGTTATTTTTTGAATTGTTGATTTTGTAATTGTTCTTAATGCTGAGGGTTCCTTAGATTAGAGAAATTTTGGATGATTTGCTTTATATTGTAGATGTATTCAAGGAGGGTTATGGTACAGTAGTATTAAAAGAGTTAATGAGCATTTAATACTTACTAACCTTTTCTCTCTCATCTTAAACATTGTGTTTTTCAAAAAAAAATGGATAAATCAAAAGTCTTTTGGAAACTAAAAAGATATCTCTCTTTTCTGATAGAGTTACTTTTTCCTATTTGGAATGAATATTCTACATTTGGTACAATAGTATTTGATTATTTAACTTTAAAACATTGAACAAAGTTTGTATCATATTATTTTAGTTACATATAAAGTTGCTAAAAATACGATATTTTTTAGTTTATTTTAAGCATGCAATAAATGAAAAAATAGAATATGAGTATAATGGATTTAAGATATTTATGATATATACTAATTTTATTAATTATCTTTATAATTGTTTATTTTACATCACCCATGCATCGCACGGGCTGTATGTTAGTGTTTTTTCTTCTATATCTCTCTTGGTTTAAACAATTAATCATTGATGATTGGCTCGCTCTTTTTTCTGAATATAATTAGTGTTTTCACACTATTTCCTCACCCGCCTCGTAGCACTTATGTTAGCTAACAAATCATATAACATGTTTTGTATTTGATATTTCCATATTTGCTCCCCCAACGCCATTCCTTCATTTTTGAAGTACCTTATTATTGATATCTCATATATTAGTCAAATTTAAGCTAAGTTATTAGTTTGATTTTTATATATTCACTAGTTTGTTTGACTATTTTGTTTTGTATCACTAGCCAATGTCTTATGAAAAGCTTCCTAGTTTTGAAGCAACATATGGACTTTATAACTTTACCATCCAATCACTGAATTACATGACTTTGGGCTGACCCGAGGAGGGGGAATAAAAGGCTTCAATATTGCTAAAGTGGGTATGTTTTTACGATTGGAATGCCTAATCATATTTTAATCAGGTATGTCATGCAAATACCACTTTTATAATATTCAGTATAAAAATTTCACAAGTATTTAATACTCCTTTGAGTATTACATACCATACTCTAGAATCTCTAAGGGTGTGTTTGAAAATTCCAATTTCATGCTTTGGAGTTGAAATTGGGGTCTCTAATTCCAATTAGGTAGTGGTTGGGAACCCTAATTCCATGCCATGAAATTGGAATTCGAAAATTTTCGGTGAACTGAATTTTTTTCAATTCCAAAACATGGGATTGGGGTAACAAGCACACTCTTAGGAAAAACTGAGTTTGAATTGTCATGGCATTCGAGTTCAAATTTTTATAAATACCATGGTGGATGAAAATGAGGAGTGTGTGTGTTGGGACGGGGGGTGGGGGTGGGGAGGAGGGTCTCACATATCGGGATTTTCCCGTGCAAACAAATATTAAATATTAAATGAAGAAATATTTATTAGCTACACAAAACTTATTTGTAAAGATCCCTTATTTAAGCACCTCTCACGTGCACACACACACATTCTCACATGCAAGCACACAATCATACACAACACAAACTTTCATTTTCTCTCTCTATCTCTCTATCTATCTCTCTCTCTATCTATCTATCTATCTATCTATCTATCTATCTATCTATCTATCTAAGACACGCGTGCACTCTCTCATACACATGCATGCATGAACACGAACATGCTCATTTTTTCTTGCTCACACTCACATTGTTTCTCACAGTCACACTACACTCGGATACATATGTGAGCGCACTCACACAAACACACTCTCTATCCCTCCCTCTTTAGTACACTACCTAATAGTTACTAAAAGCGGAAGCTTCAATTTGACCCCACGGATTCCATATACGCTCCTGTAACACCCCTTGTCTTTTAAGAATTTTAAATTACACGTGTGCACGTAATTTTTAAATAATTGAAAAATAAAGTGTCTTAAATAAATATTAACTAGAGAATAAAAAGGATCAATAATTATGTATATTTATATTTACTTTTGTGATAAGTAAATGATAATGTGTTAAATTATGTTACGTCCTAAGTGAGTAAAAGCGACGAGTTATCGGTATTTCATTCTGGACACGCGAGTAGAGTCATTTCGGGAATAAGATGGATTTTTTTTGTTAGAGAAGTCGTATGGTAGTTTAGTGTTCACGTATGCCCCATAATGGGTCGAAATCTTCTAGAATAGGTACTCAGGGTTTACTCTTAGGTTTCGGGGGCTTTTTAGACTAAGTGGGAGTCGTAGAAGGGCATATGGGTCATTTTACCTGAGGGGTCTGACCCTATTTCGTGATTAGAGAGTTTTATGTTAAGATTTAATCATGGTGGATAGAGGATGGATACTATTTATCCACCCAAAGAGGCTAGGGTTTGAGATAAAGTGAGAAAAGAGAAGAGAAAGTGAAAAAATAGGAGAAAGAGAGGATCCGGGGAGGAAGACTGTCGTTTTTGAGTTGAAGATCATCATCAACAGAGGAATTTTAGAAGAGAAAACTCTGATTCCATTATCTCTAAGGCAAGTATTTACGTACTTTAAAATCTTTGTGTAGTTTCATTTATTCATGAAATTTTGGTGAAGAATAACATGGTTTTTGGGTTTGGAAAACTAAGGAAGTCATGGTTTTGAGTTATATAAATTATTGGAGATGAATCTAAGAAAATTTTTGTGATGAATTTGATGTAAATTTATTATAAAATATAAGTTCTTGGATGGATTAATAAGAAAAGATCAAATTCCGAAACAAGAGTTTATTATAGCATTAGTTCTTGATTTAATTCGTTGTTAGATGAATTAGATGTTGTTTCGAGATAGTTTTTATGCTTGTGGATGGATTAGAGTTCATGCATAGGTTTTTGGTGAAAGTTAGGACCACTGTGGATGAAGGTGGAAGGAGGAATCCTGTCAAAAGTTCATTCTGGTAGCCAGTAAATCGAACCGGTTTGGTCCGGCTAGCAAAATCGATTCAGTTCTGCTGGCTTACCACCTTTTCTTTCTATTTATTTTCCAAACCATTTGAAGATTAGGCATGGGATCTTGGGTCCGTGGATGAGTTTATTTTTCTATGAATTCAGTGTGAGGGTTAGGAAGTGAAGTAGGCTAACCGGGGATACATTTCGTGTAAGAAATACGTGACTAAGCGAGTGAATGTTCACGGGTGGGAATCAAAAAATCGGGTTAGGATTTCGAGATGGCTAGGATAGTGCTTGGTTAGAATAACATATCAGCCATAAGTATATAATTAGAGAGTTAAACTATAAGTGAGGGAATACGTAGATAAGATTGGTAAGTCGGGTTAGACTTTAGAATTTGGTAGGCTAGTGCTACGAGAGATATTACGCACATTATGTGACTTCATATATATACACGTATCGAGTGTGACCAATATATATATATGTGTGTGTGTGTCTCTGTGTGTGTGTGTGTGACTATATGTGAACATACCTACTCTAATATCCCATCGTTGGAGGTTGCATGTAGTGAGTGATGCGCCCTAACGTAGACCAGCAGGTGTTGGATTGTTTCCCTCAGTCGTAGTACTATTCATGACCATTATCCTTATGTGAGGATATGTATTTGTTTCGATTCTAATTGGGTTTGATGCGGCACAGATGTATGTTTATGATCGCCTCCATTATGTATTTGCGATTTGGGATCGGTGGTGAGATTCCGACCCGGCGATCCAGGAGTGGTACGTGATGTACCTCGTACATGATAGCATACTAGGGATGCATCCGGGAGGTCCAGTTCTGGGATGATATGTATATATGTATAAAGAGAGATATATGTATATGTGTTTAAATGATTGTGCGAACATCTAAGTATAACTAGTGTATGGTTACATTTTTTATTCAATGAGACACATATAATTGAGAATCCCTAAGTTATAACCTACGAATTAACTTCGTAATACATTGTATGGGATATCATATGGGAAGTACAGATTGACTAGATATTTAGCGGATCAAAGTAGTTTAAGGATGGTTAGACTAGTTAGGGTGGGTAGCATAATTAGGCGGATAAAATATACGCATTAGGGGCGCATTGTAGATGAGGGGTGAGGATAATCTCATCTTAGTGAGACATTAGGTGAACATGAATATTTCTTACTACTTTATTATTATTACACTTAAATAATTGCAACGTTTTTTTAAATGTCTTGTGTGTTGACCGGTATCAAAAATATTTTCAAAACCTTTTAGGTGCTCAGCCATAGGTTCACCAAGGATAGTCATTCCGTTTCAGTCAGACAATGATGCAGCAACTGTGGATACCCGCGAGAGTTGATTTGGCGCTTCCCTCATTTCTATTTAGATAGGACTTCGGTTCAATTTAGTTAAGTTCAATTCAGTATTTCTTTATAGGCTTGTTGCCCGTAGTTGGATAGTTTTGTTATTAGATATTATTTGAATTTGGATTATTGTATTTTGGATGCCTATGATTATTGTATTCAGGATGCCTATTCTATTAGTATTTCTACATTTCAGTCACTGTGGATTCTTTTGCTTATATTATTGAATGGTTTGATTATGCACATTAACAAGATTAAAATTGACACCATACACTAGATCTTAAGGACACTATATCTTTAGTATGGTGTCACATCCAGAATGCTATAGTTCTGTAGGCGCTGCCAACTGTAGAAGGTGCCTTTCCTATCTATGAGCATATGGGTCGAGTTTTATTTGACAATGGGGTTTCACGTTAAATTATTGCTACTAGATTTACATGAGCGATCAGTTTATTATATACTACTGATAGTATTATCGTGTGTTGATTCACCGTTGGGTAGCGGGGCCCTGATCCATTCAATTTATAGAGAGGTGGGTATTGATGTAGGGATGCAACGTTTGGTCGCTGATTTACTTGAGTTGGATATGATAGGGTATGATGTCATTATCGATACGGACTGGTTAGTAGGTTATAGAGCAATGATGGACTATTTTAGTAGGACTTTCGTGTTCGCCATATCAGGGCAAGATATATTTTTAACGTCGATGTCTCATCTCGAGGGTGGTCGAGCACATATCTATATTACATTAAGGAAGAGACCTTATAGGTTGTCATCCCATTAGACTCGATCCCTATAGTGAAGAAATTTTACCGATGTTTTCTAGGAGATACTAGGATTTATGTCGAGTAAAGAGATTGAGTTCGTTATTGACAAAGCGTCGAGGACTAGGCCGATAGCATGTGTGCCTTATCATATGGCTCTAGTGAAGATGCATGAGTTGAGGGATCAGATTCAGTAGCTCTTAGGTTAAGGCTTTATTCACAATAGTACATCGTTATAGGGTCCGTATTATTTGTGAAAAAGAAGGATGGGTCACCGATACTTTGTATTAACTAAAGGGAGTTGAACAAGGTCACGAGCCGAAACAAATACCCATTTCCACAAACAAATAATATTTATAGATCTTATGAACAGGGTGTTTGAAAGCGATGGCTTTCCTCAATCAATGTTATGATACCATTTTGAAAAGGAGAGGCCCCAAATTTTTGAAATTCTTTTTACACAAAAAGTAATAATTTCCTTTTTAGATGCGAAAGCGTGAGATGATGGTTAAATTAAACAATTAAGTAATTTTAATTTACTTTCAAATTAAAATTAAACCAAGTGAAATAAGATGGAACACACACATAATTTGATTTCACTTAAACACAATTAATTAACTGAAGTCCTGTAAATTTTCCTAAGCCATATTTTTCAATTTTACTAAATTAGGCCAAACCAATTTTAACAAATTAAATTAATGACTTGAATTAACTACACATTACCCAACTTTAATGTAGCCCCCAATTAAACAAGTAGTGATTAAACCAAATTTTATCTTTTTACCTAAGCATACGTTCTAGGTGATTTTGCAATGTAAAATAATCAATGAATCACTACGATGCGATGTACGAGGAAAAACTCACAAACGAGAAATAACCTAGGACGACCCTAGCCATAAGTCCACTAAGTATGCTATTTTACAAGTACAAGACACGAAAGACTTACAACACTCGACTTGACTCCTTTGAAGATCCGAAGCTCCTTTTTGTACCGACCTTCGCTTAGTTGATAATCCCAAACTCCACCGAAACCTTAGAATTCACCACTGAGGAACTAGGAAGCAACCGTCAACCACATATGGTGCCTTTCACCACATGAGAATGCCACAACAAAAACAACTTCTTCTTTTTTGTGGGATTTTGAAGAAACCCCAAACTTCTCCTGAAATGGTAGAGATCAAACCGATGCCAAACTCCAAGAAAAGTATATATATAGTGGAACTTGGATAAACAAACAATGGGTGTAAAATAAGTGCTTAAAACATTTTACTTGAAAAACAACACTTAAACAATGAACTTTTTCCTTTTGAAATTATTATCTCAAACTCTCTCTTGGAGATGGAATAGTATGAAAAAGTTATGTTATAAAATGTCTTTCCCGCACTATGTAAAGGTGGTAAAAGTTAGTGGGCAAAGTGGGAAGTTATTAAAAAATTGTCAAAAAAATAGCTCGAAACTAAAATTTCGTTAGAAGTTCGCTCGAACGAGTTTGAGTTCATTCGAACGAAACTTCTAACGAGAAAACATAAATAATTTCCGAATCTCGTTAGAAGTTCGTTCAAATAACTTTTCTAACGAGATTGCATGCCATGAATCTAGATAATTTCGATATGAACGCGTTGCCATTAGTTTCGTATTTTTCTGATTTTTTTTGAATTTGATATGATTTTTCTACGGAAAGGTGTCCGATAACAAAATCTTTAGAACAATGAATTTAAAAAAAATTAACAAAAAAAATACTAACACCGAAAATAAATTTCCAAGCTCCTATATATATATATATATTAATACATTCATACCTTTTGGAGACTATGAAATCCTCATGTTGATGAGGTGAAACGAGGCATTGAATCGCGACAAAGATTTTCCTTGAAACGCGAATCGCAATGTCTTTAACTGTAACAGGTCGTAGGCTTGAAGGATGCTCAATAACTTTATCCTATGACTCATGTATTTTTGTCCGAAATTGAGCCAAAACTACAATGGACTCAATTGAAAATTTGTGTCCTTACAAATCTCCCCCTTTGGCTATTCCGGGACAAAAACCAAACAAAAATCCTAAACGGCTGTCAAGCTCTTCTAGATATAAAACATACCACCCAATACTCGACTCAAGACCCAAGGATCAATATCTTTGCCGGTGAAAGTTGCCGCTTAGAATAATTCCTGCACACTTAAAGCAAACTAGCAAACGAATAGGGAATATCAAAAGATTAAATGCAATTAAAATAATTACTCCCCATAAATTAATTCTCCCCTTTATCAACTATGATCAACCTAAGAAGATAGAGACTCCCCTAAGTTAAATGTCACCCTAACAAAGATACGATTAGAATAGGATTAGATACCATTTCTCCCCATATCATTCTCCCCCTTTTTGTTCAGGAATAGACAAAGGCTAAAGAATCCAACATTAACTTATCTCCCCCAAATAAAGCATATTACTTTTTAAACTAAACAAGGGTTAAATGGATTGGGATAACAAGCTAAACATGAATTAGTGCATAAAGTGATGAGAACATTAAAACACATAGGCAACAAAATCATAACTAATCCAACAAATAATAATGGATACCAACTAGGATGCAAGAAACTAATACCAATAGGATACATAAAGTATTAAGCATGTGATATCAACAAAGAATGCAACAAGATAGATACTAATTATGAATTAAAGCATAGATGGACTAGAAAGCAAGGTAAATACCAAAAAAAATGTCATATATATACATACTCTAGATATACCAAAGATGCACATGCATATATATATAGAGAGAGAGATATAAACACACAAATGACATAAAATAGGATAAGCTTTTCACATTCGTATGGAAAAAATGTGTCATATTGAAACGAAAGTGTTGGGGTGTCAACTAGTAACAATTAAATTTAGACCCAATCACTTGAAACATGTTCACGGAGTTCTCAATTGATTTCAATCTTCATCACATTTGAATATAACCTCATGTGACAATATATATTGAGCTCAATGAACAAACATACACAATGCATACAAGCCTAGACTTTTGAGGATTCTACAAACCAATAGAGTCATGACATTAAAAGTACAACTAGGATAAATGGACATTGTGCAAACCGTTCATATACCATCCAATCTGCCTCAATAAGCATATATATTTGAATGAATATATCAAACAAAAATAGGCCTTGGTAATTATTTTTCTTTTTAATGCCATAATTCTATTTTTAGGCCTTTGGACCACATATTTCTTTTAGGTTCAAACAAATGGTGGCTTACTATTCGCAGAGGATAATAAATCCTTTCGGAGCCCTTCTCCGTGCACATTTATATATATCATTTTTTATTTCTCACAAATCTCACATGCAACGAATTTTGACATGCACTAGTCCTCCTAGGTCACAAATTTGTAGATGACAAAATTGGTCGGAGAACACCTCACAAAGCTCAAATATAGATATGAAGTTAAAATTTCAAAAGAGCTCGTGCATGTGTGAATTCAGGCATATAAAAATAGAATCCATTATATCATCACAAAATCCAACTACTCCATGTAAGCATTGTAAAGTACATAATAAGGATTGACAATTCTAAACCAAAAGTTCTAGCCATATGGGAGTGAAAAAGAAGGGATTCTAACATAAGTGTATGCCACATAAAGTGTGTTAAACTAAAATGCACAAAAAAAAATCTTTTTGAGTTTTTGAAATTTTTAACCCAAAATAAAAATATATACTCAAAAGACAAACAAAAATCATTTGAATTTTTCATTAAGCTTAAATTACCAAGAGATAAAAACCCAAATGATAAACAAAAATCATTAATTATGGTATTTTACAAGTACAAGACACGAAATACTTACAACACTCGACCTGACTCCTTTCAAGCCCCGATGCTCCTTCTTGTACCGACCTCCGCTTAGTTGACAATCTCGGACTCCATCGGAACCTTGGAATTCACCAATGAGGAACTAGGAAGCAACCGTCAACCACATATGGTGCCTTTCACCATATGAGAATGCCACAGGAAAAACAACTTCTTATTCTTTGTGGGATTTTGAAGAAAACCCAAACTTCTCTTGAAATGGTAGAGATCAAACCGGTGCCAAACTCCAAGAAAAGTATATATATATAGAGCAACTTGGATAAATAAACAATGGGTGTAAAACAAGTGTTTAAAACATTTTTCTTGAAAAACAACAACACTTAGACATTGAATTTTTTCCTTTTGAAATTATTCTCTCGAACTCTCTCTTAGAGACGGAGTAGTATGAAAAAGTTATCTTATAAAATGTCTTTCCCGCACTATCTAAAGGTGGTAAAAGTTAGTGCACAAAGTGGGAAGTTATAAAAAAATTGTCAAAAAAACTGCTTGAAACTGAAATTTCGTTAGAAGTTCGTTCGAATGAGTTTGAGTTCGTTCGAACGAAACTTCTAACGAGAAAACATAAACAATTTCCGAATCTCGTTAGAAGTTTGTTCTAACGAGGTCGTTCGAACGACTTTTCTAACGAGATTGCAGGCCATGATTCTAGATAATTACGATACGAACGCGTGGCCGCCAGTTTCGTATTTTTCTATTTTTTTTGGATTTGATATGATTTTTCTATGGAAAGGTGTCCGAGAACAAAATCTTTAGAACAATGAATTAAAAAAAATTAATAGAAAAATATTAACACCCAAAATAAATTTTCAAGCTCCTATATATATATGAATACATTCATACCTTTTGGAGACTATAAAATCCTCATGTTGATGACGTGAAACGAGGCACTTAAACGCAACAAAGATTTTTCTTGAAACGCTGACCGCAATGTCTTCAATTGTAATAGGTCATAGGCTTGAAGGATGCTCAAGAACTTTGTCCTATGACTCAAGTATTTTTGTCCGGAATTGAGGCAATACTACAATGGACTCAATTGGAAATTTGTGTCCTTTCGAACAAACTTCTAACGAGAAAACAGAAACAATTTCTGAATCTCTTTAGAAGTTCGTTCGAACGACGTCGTTCAAACGAGATTGCAGGCCATGATTCTGGATAATTTCGATACGAACGCGTGGCCGCCAGTTTCGTATTTTTTTGATTTTTTTTTAAAATCTGTTACTAAAGCCATTTAATATAAAATTAAACTATTTAAGTAACTCCGAACTATTGTTTGAGGAAACTCTTTTTGTAAAATCAAATCCAATTAATGACAAGATGTGTTTAACAAAAATATGTACGAGATTTGTTCAAGATTTGTTAACAGGTTTAATAAATCAGTTTAAAAACTTTAAACTCGGCACAAACAAGAATCAGATGAGGAGATGTAGAAAGATTAAGAACAACGATTTTTAACATGGTAAAACCTCACCCAACTGTGGAAACATCCACGACTCCCTCTACGGAGTAAACCAAAAATTCCACTATAACAAATTATAACAGTTACAAACTATATAACACACATGCACATAAATCAGACCTGTATAGGTTTAGGAATGTACCCACTAGTGTCCTTATAACTTCTTTGCAGTTCTGTTTGTTGACGTTGTTCTCCCAGTTTTCTAACCTCCAATTTGTTCAAGTTTTTTATGTCGACTCTTATTCTAGAGATCTTATTACCAACACTTTTAGTGTGGTAGGGTGATAGTGTTTGTCGAGGTGCTTTCTAACACATACATGCACACACACACACACTTATTTTATACAAATAGTCCTATCAAATTACATATAAGATCTATATGCTGTGATTTTCTATTTCTCTCTTCTTAGAAAACTTAACCTTATTTGACCTTTATTATAATCCCAGAATCCACGACTATCTTGATTAGAAGACGTATCAAGATCTTAATCAATCTCAAGTTTTGAAAATATTTTTGAAATTGAAAATCACCAAGTGCGATTCCAACTAGGTCGAAGGTCTTGTTTCAAAAGAACTAGAAACAGAAAATGTTTTTGTTGATTTTGTAGTTAAAAACATTTACAGAAACAAATCAACAAATATTTTCTCAAGAAGAGAAACTAAATATGCAGATCTATGTGAAATATAACATGTAGTGACTTAGATCCAAGATTTTTATAAAAGTAGAAACACATATCTAAGTAGATGTTTAAGTTGATAACAAGATCTGAGAACGAATAGGTTACAGCAACAAAACTAAAAAAATAAACACTCAAAAAATCTCTGAAAAACACAAGGTTGTGTTTGGTGTATATGGTTTTGAAAGAGGTTTTGGTTTGAATATAGTTTTGGATGATTTAGGGTTAGGGTTCCCTAACTCTAGTTTCTCTCTCTCTCTTCTCTCTTCTCTATCTTCTCTCTTTCTCACTCGAATGAACAAAGTGGCAAAAGTCTCTTATGGCTCAAATTGATCCAATGGTTTAAACATAGGCAATGATTAAAATGCTTCTGATTGGCTCAAATTGGTTTCACCTGGATTGCAAAAGAATGCATGCAGATCATTGATTAAACATAATCCAAGGGTTGAAACAACACTAAACAATTGTCTCACAGAGAAAACACAATTTTGGTCGTTTATAGCTTGATAGGTGTAGGCAATTGATTGGTTGTTACACGCGCGTCTAAACTAATTACCCAACATGCCTTATAGTCTATGCCGCTTTCGAATTCTACCCAAGCGAGCTTTTAGCCAATAAAACCAATAAACTATGATATCAGATTAACCCCAGAACTTTTAAAACCAAATTTTAATTAATAAAAACCCTATTTTAAAAGTTAATAAAATTCCCAAAAAATATTAAAAATCAATTTTAGGGATTTAAACCCACTCAACATGTACACACACACTTATGTGCAATATGAAATGTATGAATGCAAATCCAATGTGTGTGAGTGTTGGTAATTATACCTAGATCAATAAATCAAGAGGAATAATTTGGAAACCAATCTCTGAGTTTTTTTTGTTTCTAGGAAATACATAATTTTGTCACTATTTCCAAACTAGTTGAACACTTATACAATATAGACTCAAGTGAGTCAAGGGTATAAGGTGCTTTAATCTCCCCCTTTGGAAATATGAGACAAAATCTCCTTTGAGTCATCTAGTACTCGTAGGGAAAAAAATAAGAAAAAACTATTCTTATGAAAATTTTATCTACCCATTTCCTAGAAAACAAAAGTACACAACTCAACTAATTACAATTGAATACCCTATTACAACTGTTGAGAATAACTGTACAAAATGCTACAATGAATCACTAAGATCAAGATGTTTTAGAATATGTAAAAAGAAGCATAGGACTCACATTTCTCCCCCATTTTGTCACAAATAGACAAAGGGAAAAAATGTATAGAGATCAAAGAGATTAATCAGCACACACCATACCTATTGATTTACGCAAAGAAATAAATTTATTGTAATCCAAAGGTTTGGTAAATAAAGCTGCGAATTGCAAATCAGTAGGAAGATAATTAATTTCTAATTCCTTAGTTTCAACCAATTCACGTATAAAGTGATGTCTTATTTTTATGTGTTTTGTTCATGAGTGTTGAACATGATTTTTAGAGATATTGATTGCGCTTTGGTTATCCCAATAGAGATGCAATTGGTTTTCTTGAATACCATAATCACTTAGCATTTGTTTAAGACAAAGTAATTTAGCACAGCAGCTTCCAGCGGCTATGTATTCAGATTCAGCTGTTGAGAGAGACGTGCAGTTTTGTTTCTTACTACTCCATCCTACCAAATTATTACCGATATAATAACATGCCCCTGATTTGCTTTTACTGTCATCAGTACACCCAGCCCAGTCAGCATTAGTGTACCCAATTGTAGTGCTAGGTGTATCACTAGTGTACCAAAGTCCTAGGTTCAGAGTGCCTTTTACATATTTAAAAATTCTTTTAAGAGAAGAAAGATGGCTCTCTTTAGGGTTGTTTTGATAACGAGGACATACACAAATAGCATACATTATGTCAGGACGTGAGGCAGTAAGGTATTTCAAGGTTCCTATCATACTCCGATATAGAGTTGGATTTATAGATTTTACAGTTTCATCTTTAGATAGTTTGACCGAAGTACTCATTGGAGTTTTAACATCTTTAGCACTCATAAGGCCGAATTTTTTGACAATCTCTAATGTGTAATTAGATTGCGAAACAAATAATCCTTATGAATTTTGTTTGACTTGGAGACCTAGGAAAAATTACAACTCCCCCATAATAGACATTTGAAACTCTTTATGCATAATTTCATAACAGGTTTTTACTTCTGAGGGAGAAGTTGATCAAAAGATGATATAGTCGACATATATTTGAGCTATAATGATGTGTTTGTCAAACTGTTTTACAAATAGGGTTTGATTATTCCCACCTCTCTTAAAACCTTTATCTAAGAGAAAGCTGGAAAGACGTTCATACCAGGCTCTAGGTACTTGTTTTAGGCCATACAAAGCCTTTTTAAGACGAAATACGTGATTTGGATATTGAGGGTCAATGAACCCTTTTGGTTGTTCTACATAGGTCTCCTCAGTAAATATTCCATTAAGGAATGCAGATTTGACATCCATTTGGTAAAGTGTAAAATGCAAGTGATAAGCTATGGCAAAGAGAAGACGAATGTATTCTAAACGAGTAACGGGAGCAAAAGTTTCGTTAAAATCTATTCCTTCAATTTGAGAATATCCTTGAGCAACTAATCTATCTTTATTTCTAATTGTTATCCCACTTTCATCAGATTTATTTTTAAATATCCAACGTGTGCCAATAACCTTTTTATGATTAGGCCTAGGTACAAGATACCAAACATCATGAATGAAAAATTGAAGAAGTTCTTCCTGCATAGCAGAAATCCAGTGAGAGTCATTCAATGCCTCATTTACATTCTTTGGTTCCACAAGGGAAACAAAACATGCATAGTGAACATAATTTCTTAATTGAGATCTTATACGCATAGGCTCACTAGGATTACCAACAAAGTTATCAATGGGATGGTCTTTAGAAACCTAATTAGGTACGTCAGCTGTCTCAATTGGTAATGAATCATCTATTTTTGGAGAGTCATTTCCTAAAACATTTGTAGACTCTTCCACAATAGTTGATTCACCAGTCTTCCTCTCTATAGAATTATCACTTATAATTACATTTATGGATTCTATCACGGTCTTAGTGCGAAGATTATAAACACGGTAGGCTCTACTGTTAGGTGAGTATACTAGAAAAATAGCTTTATCTCCCCGACTCTCAAATTTGGATAAGTGTTCTTTGTCTTTGCAGACATAACACGTACTAACAAAGGTTCTAAGGTACTTAAGATTGGGCCTTTTCTTATACCAAAGCTCGTAAGGAGTTTATTGAGAATTCTTTCTAAGATAGACCCTATTAATGATACAACACGAAGTACGAATAGATTCTACCCAAAAATATTTAGGTAAACTCTTAGCATGTAACATAACATGTGCCATCTCTTGAAGAGTACGATTCTTTCTCTCAGCGATACCATTTTTTTGAGGAGTCTTAGGAGCACTAAACTCATGTTTGTAACCATTATAGTCATAGTACTCTATTATATCGGTATCTTTGAATTCTCCACCTCTATCACTACGAATTCTATTTACTTGAGTGTCCTTCTCATTTTCAATCCGAAGAAGTATTTTTAAGAACGTTTGAAAAGTATCAGACTTTTTTTTTAAAAAGGTTACCCAAGTAAATCTAGTGAAGTCATCAACCATAACAAGAATGTAATTGTGTCCACAGAGACTAACAGTTTGGGAAGGACCCATTAGGTCCATATGGATGAGCTCCAAGGGATTAGAGGTAAGGATATCTTTGACTTTCTTATGAGGTGCCTTAACAATTTTTCCTCCCTGTCAGGAACCACAGACAATATTAGAAATGGGTTTGATTTTTGGAACGCCCCTAACTATTTCTTGAGAGGTCAATCTACTAAGCTTATCGTAATTTATGTGACCCATCCTGTTATGACATATCTCACTGTCATCCATTCTGTCAACATTACAGATTTCAGAATTATTCATGACAGGATAACAATTGTCAGGAGTCCTGAATCCTCTAATTATGCATTCACCCTTTTCATTTAAAATTTTGCAATTGTTCTTTGAAAAGGTAACAGTGTGATCTGAGTCACAAAATTGCGAGATATTAAGTAGAATGGACTTAAGACCTTTAACTAGAAGAACATTTTCAAGAACGGGAAGTCCTTTCTCTTGGAGTGTTCCTTTACCTATGATCTGAGATGATACTCCATCACCAAAAATAACTTTTCTTCCAGCAAAGCTGGTCTTGGTTAAGAGTTTTGTATCATCACCAGTCATGTGTTTGGAATAGCCAGAATCTAAGTACCAACCATAAGATGTGTGTTCAGCTTTTAAAGCAGTAATAACAATGTTACACTTTATCTGGGGTAATAGATCCTCTTTTCTAACCCAAATTGCTCTTGTTTTCATTTTGCGCTTATTTGCTCTCAATTGATAAAATTTGCGAGCATTCTATTTTTGTTGAAAAATGTTTTACGCATGATTTTGAATTTTATGAAACACATAAGCATTTGGTTTAGGAAAGTATTTAGGAATCCTTCTAGGGAATGTTCTTTTAGGTTTGGTCATTCTCTTCCTATAGTTAGAGTTTTTGTCTGGTTGTCTAGGCAGAACATAATTGTTACGACTTCTCCTAGAATAGTTAAGGTTTTTATGGATAGGAGGATTACAGATAGGTTTAACTAGTCTTCTAGCATAACAACTATCAAAAGAATGACCGTATATATCGCAGTAGGAGCAATAATGAGTGCTCAAAGTTGGTGTCTCCTGAGGAAAGTCTCTAAACATAGGCTTTAAGATGTTCTGAGGTTGAACCCTATTCCTCGAAAGAACAGTTTTGAATATAGATTTACTCTTCCTAATTGAGGGGCAGACATATTTGGCCTTAGGTGAACTTTTATGTTTAGAGGAACTTGGTTCCCCAACATCAAATTTTTGATGTTTTGAATCAAACTCAGTTTTTATAGATTGAAAGTCAGGGAAGGTTTCAATAGGTCTTTTGCCTCCTAACACAAACTTGATAGGTTCAAATGATTTAGTTTGTGTCTTTAAATTGGGGCAAAACACTATTCCAGTTCGATCATCATAATTAGTTTTTGATTTAGCAACAAATCCATCAAAACAATTTCAGTTATTTTCAAACTTTGTAAATTTTTTGAAAACAGTTGCTGTCTTTTCTTTTGTTTGTTCCAATTCTAACAATGTCCCTTCGTATTTTTTCTCCAGAGTTTCATTTGTATCAGTCAAAATTTTTCAGTTTTTGATCAAACATTTTGATTTCACTTTCATGAGTAAGACATTGGGTAGTATACTCTTCAGCATTAAGTTTGACCATCATACTTAAATCTTCGAGTTTCTTAGTGAGATCTTTCACTATCTTTTCTAGTCTAGTGCTTTTCTTGAGAGTTTTTGCATAAAGTGTGTGAATATTAGGGAGGACCTCAGTGTCCAAGTCACTAAGTGTAGTGTGTAAAGTGACCCCTAAGGCTTCAATTCTTTAACTCACACACCCATTGCCATCGTCATTATCGCTTTGCCTTTGACTCACACACCCCATGGTAGAAATGACAATGTTCTCACAAATTAAAGCATCTAATCCAGTAACAGCATGATTCATAACAACATAAGTAGAATTACAAAATTCATCCTCACTAACAAGCACAAGCATATCATACTTATAGATAATCTTAGCAAGGAAAGACATGCAAGGATCAAAAGCATCAGATGATTCAAGTTCCTCATTTTTAGAGTCGCTTGAATCATCCCATGTCTTGCAAATGTTAGCCCTAGTGTGTTTATTGTGAGTGTTCAAATTAACTCTACAGTCTTGTGCAATGTGTCCTAATTTTCCACATCTAAAGCATTCAATCATCTTAATATCTATGTTAGGTCTAGTGTGAATGTCCTTGTGATTTTTGTCTTGACCTTTCTCATGAGGTTTATGATTAGAGTGAGTTGGATAATTGCACTTTCCTTGTTTGTTTGCCATGTTATTTCTAAACTTTATGATTTTCTTAAACTATTTTGACATTAAGGAAATCTGATTGCCCAAACTCTCTATGTCACATTCCTCATCAGAGTCATAATTAGGGATCCTAAGCTCAGGCTTAATCAACATAGAAGAAAAACTCAAATTGGAACTAGTCTGTTTCCGATTAGACTGAGTCAATTGTTTCTTAAATTCTAATTTCATTTCCACAGTTCAAAGTTTACTACTGAGTAATTCAGGAGTTAGATTTTGGTCACTCATTTCCTCAATAGCATATCTTTTGTTGTCAAATTTCGGAGGTAATGATCTCTGAATTTTAGATATAATTTCATGTCTGTTATATGTTATCCCATTGGCATGCAGTTTGGTCACAATATCAGTTAAATTCATATAAAAATCATCAAATGACTCAGATTCAAACATAATTAAACAGTTATACTCTTGAATGAGCATTTTTGTTTTAGCATCCTTAACTCTAGTGTCACCTTCATGAGTAGTAACCAAAGTGTCCCAAGCTTCCTTAGAAGTGGTGAAGGATTAGATTCTTTTGCACTCATGTTCATTTATGCACATAAATATGGCATTCTTTCCTTTGTTATTATTGCGAGAAACTTGCTTCTCTTCTTGTGTGAACTCACTTAACACTTTCTTAACCGTCTCATTACTTCCTTCAGTGGCTGGTTTAGTAGGATAAACGTAACCATTTTCAACAATGTCCCAGACATCATCTCCCAAAGTTCCTTGAATGAAATCAATCATCCTTACTTTCCAGTAAGCAAAATTGGTTCCATCAAAGATAGGAGGTCTGGTCAAGTTACCAAATCTTTCATTTTTCTCTTCCATGTTTGATTTTCAGAAAATAATTTCAAAAACACAGGATCTTTTAAAAGAAGTTTACATAGCTCTGATACCAATTGAAAGTCTATTACTAAAGCCGTTTAATATAAAATTAAATTATTTAATTAACTCCGAACTGATTTTTGAGGAAAATCTTTTCTTAAAATCAAATGAAATTAATCGCAAGATGTGTTTAACAAAAATATGTACGAGATCTGTTCAATATTTGTTAACAGGTTTAATAAATCAGTTTATAAACTTTAAACTCAGCACAACCAAGAATTAGATGAGGAGATGTAGAAAGATTAAGAACAACGATTTTTAACGTGGTAAAACCTCACGCAACAGAGGAAACATCCACGATTCCTTCTACGGAGTAAACTAAAAATTCCACTAAAACAAATTATAATAGTTACAAACTATATAACACACATGCACACAAATCAGACCATTACAAGTTTAGGAATGTACCCACTGGTGTCCTTATAACTTCTCTGCAGTTCTGTTTGTTGCCGTTGTTCTCCCAGTTTGCTAACTTCCAATTTGTTCAAGTTCTTTACATCAACTCCTGTTTAAGATATCTTATTACCAAAACTTTTAGTGTGGTAGGGTGATAGTGTTTGTGGAGGTTCTTTCTAACACATGCATGCACACACACACACACACACACACACTTATTTTATACAAACAGTCCTATCGAATTACATATAAGATCTATATGTTGTGATTTTCTATTTCTCTCTTCTTAGAAAACTTAACCTTCTTTGACCTTTATTATAATCCCAGAATCCACGGCTATCTTGCTCAGAAGACGTATCAAGATCTTAATCAATCTTAGGTTTTGAAAATATTTTTGAGATTGAAAATCACCATGTGCGATTCCAACTAGGTCGAAGGTCTTGTTTCAAAAGAACTAGAAACAAAAAATGTTTTTGTTGATTTTGTAGTTAAAAACATTTACAGAAACAAATCAACAAATATTTTCTAAAGATGAGAAACTAAATATGCAGATCTATGTGAAATATAACATGTAGTGACTTATATCTAAGATTTCTATAAAAGTAGAAACACATATATAAATATATGTTTAAGTTGAGAACAAGATCTGAGAACAAAGAGGTTACAGCAACAAAACTAACAAAACAAACACTCAAAAAATCTCTCAAACACTCAAGGTTGTGTTTGGTTTAAACTGGTTTTGAAAGAGGTTTTGGTTTGAATATAGTTTTTGACGATTTAGGGTTAGGGTTTCCTAACTCTGGTTTCTCTCTCACTCTACTCTCTTTTCTCTTCTCTCTTTCTCACTCGAATGGACAAAGTGGAAAAAGTCTCTTATGGATGAGGGAATGGCTCCTTTTATACGAGGCTGAGAAGATACAAGAAATCAGTTCAAAATCAAGGACTAGGATCTGGTCTTGGAGGATTGAATTTAATCCAATGGTTTAAATAGAGGCGATGATTAAAACGCTTCTGCTTGGTTAAAATTGGTTTCACCATGATTGTATAAGAATGCATGTAGATCACTGATTAAACTTAATCCAAGGGTTGAAACAACGCTCAACAATTGTCTCGTAGAGAGAACACAATTTAGGTTGTTTATAGCTTGACATGTGTAGGCAATTGATTCGTTGTTACACGCGCATCTAAACTAATTACCCAGCATGCCTTATAGTCTCTGCCGCTTTCAAATTCTACCCAAGTGAGATTTTAGCCAATAAAATCAATAAACTATAATATCAGATTGACCCCAAAACTTTTAAAACCAAATTTTAATTAATAAAAAACTCATTTTAAAAGCTAATAAAATTCCCAAAAAATATTAAAAATCAATTTTAGGGATTTAAACCCACTCAACATGTACACACACACACTTATATGCAATATAAAATGTAGGAATGCAATTCCAATATGTGTGAGTGTTGGTAATTATACCTAGATCAATAAATGAAGAGGAATAATTTGGAAACCAATCTCTGAGGTTCTTTGGTTTCTAGGAAAGACGTAATATTGTCACTATTTCCAAACTAGATGAAACTTATACAATACAGACTCAAGTGAGTCAAGGGTATAAGGTGTAATACCCCGTAATTTTATCGCTATTTATTTATGGGGGGATTAATTAAATTAAATTTGAATTAATTAAAAATTAATCCGGATATAAATACTAACGAGATGTGAGTTGGTATTTGATTATCATGTGTATATATGACAATATATGAAATAGCGAAATACTAAAATTATCGCGAGACTGAAATACGACAATTTGGAAAATTTAGTTGGGACACGCGTGTCGGTCGCGTCAGAAATGTAATTATTTGAATTAAAACGTGAATTTTACTTTCATCAACCGAATCGTCATTTTGAGTGAGCCAACGAGTCTGGAAGGGTCGAAATAGTTAGAAAACACTAGCCGGGGGTTTAGTTTGGGTCCTGGGGCATTTTTGGGCCATCCCGGCAACTTAAAAGGGCATTTTGGTAATTTTGGAATTTAGGGAATTAAAACCCACGAAAATTAGAGTTAATATTTATTATTTTAATAGGGCCACTAGGGACATTACCAGCAAAAGTTAAAAGATAGGGCTACGGGAGTTTTGAGGAAGTTGGAGAGAAGTTACAAGAGCCAAAAATCAAGCCATCACCATTCTTGGGAGAAATTCTGTAGAGAGGAAGAAGAAAATCAACCTTCAATCCTTCAACATCGAGTCAAATCATAAGGCAAGTGGTTTAATTACGTTAATTTCAAGTGAATGTTTCTTCCATGCTTAGAATTGAAATAATTGCATTATATTGGGTGTTTGATGAAAACCCATGAAATTGGAGATAGAAATTCATGATATGATATATGGATTGCATGTAGAATGTTATTGGATGATTGTCCTATACAAAATTGAACTTTTTATGATGTAAAAACGGATTTTTAAGGGTAAATTGAAGACATTAAATTATGGGTTCATATTCATAGGGTTTGGGGTAAAATTTAGGGATCTATGATAATTATATGTTGTTTAGGAAGATTGGACCCCAAAAATATTTTAAGATACGACCTAAGAAGGTTTAGTGATGTTTAAGAACCTTAAAATACTATTGGGATGATCTTAGGATGAGTTTGGAGAAGAGAAAACTTGAGAAAAACGAAGTAGGGAATTTCTGGGCTCAAACTGTCATCTCGTTAGAAGGCCTGCCCAGGTTGTTCGAACGACCTCGTTCGAACGAGCTTCTAACGAGGTGACAATATGCCTTCTAACGAGTTGGTAGTTCGTTAGAAGCCTTTCATTCGAACGAACTCGTTTGAACTACCTCGTTCGAACGAGACTTCTAACGAGTTGATAGAATGGCCTTTTTGGTCTGATTTCACTTCAAACATTTCCGTAAACTTATTTAATTGGTGTATTAACCTTCCCTTATTGATTAATGAGAATAATTGGATGTCCTTTGTGGAGTAGGCAACGAGTACCTAGTTATGACAAGAGAAGGGTTGATAACTTGAATATACAAATCGGAGACTTGAAATCGTATGACATTTAAATGACGGTATAAGAACGAGAAGTATACCTATATTAATAGTACGAGATATCTAAGATGTGTGAATGCTTGGTATATGTGGTTTTATGTGTATAACATACCTACCATACTTGCTATCATGGGAGGTTTGCGTTCAATTAGGGCCATCTAATCTTTGTGTGCCTACGGGGGGGATTTAGATTGGTACCTCGAGGACGTAGGTGAGAGAAGGACTTATTGAGAAGTTAATAAGTCTGCTGATCATGGGAGCGTAGGTATGTGCATGACCCATGTGATGTGAACTATGTTCGCCTCCATTATTTGTGATTGTTATTAATTGATAACGATTCCTGAGAGATTCAAAATGCGTGGTGCTTATGTACGTGATGTACCGGGATTGGATAACAGAGTATGTGTGCACCGCAGCTTAGTCTCGGGGTGCTAGTACTGTTTATTTATGATGAGAATAATATACGGTTAATTGAAATGAATTGTCAGGTTTAAATTGTGAGTATATTTATAGTAACGTTCTGTAAAGATAACAAGGGATGATCCCTAGTAAATTGTATTGCTAATAAGTGGGAATCCGAGAATTAACGTAAAGGTCTCTATTTAATTGATGATGTTGGAATTGAAGTGTGATTCGAGTAGAAATGTTAGAATTCATTTTGGACTAGTTAGATTTGAGAATCACTAGAATGGATACGGGTATGTTAGGAGTGCACAAATAGTCGAGAGGCGAGCATTTGATGTGAGAGCACGTCCTAACATGTATTTTGCATTCATTGTTTTAATGTCATTAAATCACGTGCTATATTTTAAATATTTTCCACAATCGGGCTCTGACCCGTTTTCTTTCAAATATATTTTCTTGTAAAAACCTTTTTAGGTGCCCAGCCACAAGGACACCATGCATAGGAGTTCTATTCCGGTGACGTGCTGTAGCTACTGTGGAAGTTACAGGACCTTGACAAGTAGACGCTTCCATATTCGATCTTGATTCCTTTATCATATTTCATTATTTTGTTGGGCATGTCGCCCAAGTTCTTTAGAGACATCTCACATTTCAGTTATTTCAGATTTTGGGGATGTAATTAATTTAGTGATGCAGACTTTGTATTTATTTATTTCAGTATTGCGATTGTTGTGAGGAGTATTCCTCTAGACACATTATCACTTGATGTTTATTCTATTGAGACTATGTTGTGGTGAATGTTTTAGCATTTCATAATTCACTTATTGCATGTTAATCGGATTTAATTAAAATGGACAACTCACTTTTTAAATACTAGGTGGTTAGTCATTATTAAAATGTTTTCGACAGTGATGCTATGAACTGAACCAACTTCACATTTTTTATTAATTTATAAAGGAGTAGATACCCGGTATTTAATTAGTCGGGGTGTAACAGGTGGTATCAGAGCATCAGGTTCTAGTGTCCTTAGGATCTGCACGGCTTGTTATGTTTCCGCTGAGCTTTCTTTGATATAGAGCCCTATATTTAAGGACTGTTGTACTCTTTTGTGTATTATTCGCTCTTCAGCTATTTTGAGTTAATAACTGCGAACTTGTAAAACTTTACTGTCATTTCAGATGCCTGCACGACGTGTGCAGCGAGTTCCTAGGGATGCACAACTAGAACCACAACCTGCACCAGTTCTGGGCACCATGAATGCCGCAGAGGTTGCAGCTATTGTATCCCAAGCGGTAAATGCCGCCCTAGCTGTTGTACAGTAGGCACCACCCCAGGCGCCGATAATTGCGCCAGTTCAGGCACATGCATTCCCGTCTGCTTGGGAACGCATCCGAGATGCTTTTCAAAAAGCACACCCTCCGGAGTTTGCAGGTAGCTTCGACGTTGTGGTATCTAGTCAGTGGAGGAAGGATATTCAGAGGCACTTAAGGATGTAAGAGTGCACAGATGTTTAGAAGAAGATACTGGCTACTTTTAAGCTAGTCAGATCTGCATTACAGTGGTGGGAGTCCATTACCACCGCAGAGGAGAGGGACACCCTCATTATACAAGAGTTCTGGGTGCGGTTCGACTGCAAATATTTTTCGTCAGCTGTTCACACGGAGATGAGGGGGAAATTGATGAACCTCAAGTAGGAGGGGAGGACCGTAGCCGAGTATGAGGCTGAGTTTACCAATCTCTTGAACATTGTTTCGGATGATATACCGACTGAGAAAAAGAAGATTCAGAAGTTCACGGATGGATTGACTTGGAGAATCCGTCAGCACTTGTTGGGGAATCTCTCGTTGGCCACCTATTCTGATGTGGTTAACACTGCATTACTTCACTGCCAGGATCATCGCTTCCACATGTCTGAGAGCAAGAGATCAGGGGAATCCAGCCATCAGGGAAGGATCGGGGGAAATGGTGCCAGCGGGGAACAATCTGCTCAGGGACAGCACAAGCAGGGTGACCAGGGTTCCCAACAGGGGGATCCTAAGAGATTCAGATCTGGGGGTATCAGAAGTGGACAGGGAGGTTTCAGACAGGGCCAGCAGGGTCAGAATGGTCAGCAGCAGCAGTTTCAGCAGGGCCAGCAGGGACAAGGAAGGAATGGTAACGGCCACCAGGGCCGGGGGATCCAGGGACAGCGAGGGGGAAACTTCCCGGGGAAGTGTTTTGTTTGTGGAAAGACTGGCCACAAACGTCAGGATTGTCCTGACAGGGGTAGGGCCCCACAGTAGCAGCTGCAGGGTGCTCGACCTGAGCCACAGAGGTCTATGTTTCCCGCCTCCCTCCCAGCACCACCATAGATGGCAGCACTACCACCCATTCCAGCGGTCCCAGTCCAGCAGGGAAAGCTTCAGTATGGGAGAGTGTATCATCTCCAGCATGCCGCGACCCCACAGGATCCACCGACCATTGAGGGTATGTTCTCTATCCAGGGGACTATGGGGCGTATTTTATTTGATACAGGGGCCACACATTGCTTCATTGCCATGAGATTTGCACCCACTATTGGGTTATTAGACACCGCCGAGAGAACGGTTACTTGTGTAGATTCACCATTGAGTAGGGGTTCTGTGATTTACCTTATTTGTAGAGGTGTGGGTATATAGATCGGGAGGTTTACTTTACCCGCGGATATGTTAGTCTTGCCATTATTGGTATTGATTGGCTAGTTGCGTACCGAGCCATGATTGACTGTTTTAGTAGGAGTATTATCCTTGCCATTCCCGGGTAGGAGATGTTTTTAGTGGCAATGCCTTTGCGTTGAGGGAGGATCGTCCACTCACTTGTACTATATAGAGGAGGAGACCTCTAAGGAAGTGGTGATACCAATTGGTGCAATTCCAGTTATGAGGGATTTTGCTAATGTATTTCATGATATACCTGGACTACCTCCGTTTAGAGGGAGAGATTTTGTGATCGATTTGACGTCGGGCACTCGGCCTATTGCCCGCGCACCTTACCGTATGGCTCCAGTAGAGATGAGAGAGTTACGGGATCAGATTGAGCAGTTATTGGGTCAGGGGTTTATCCAGAGGAGTACTTCGTCGTGGGGTGCCCCTGTGTTGTTCGTAAAGAATAGGGATGGATCGTTGAGATTATGTGTAGATTACCGAGAGTTGAATAAGGTCACGATACGGAATAAATATTCGTTTCCCCGAATCGATGACTTATTCGACGAGCTGAGACGAGCATATTTCTTCTCAAAGATTGATTTGCGATCAAGATACCATCAGTTACGTATCAGGGAATAGGACGTCTTGAAGACTGCTTTCTTAACGAGATATGGTTCCTACGAGTTTTGCGTAATGCCTTTTGGTTTGACCAACTCTCCAGCCGTGTTTACGGACTTGATGAATAGGGTGTTCAGAGAGTTCCTAGACCAGTTCGTCATTGTCTTTATTGATGACATTCTGGTTTACTTCCAGACAGAAGAGGAGCATGCCGAGCATTTGAGACATGTTTTACAGACGCTACGTCAGAACGAGCTGTATGCAAAGTATGAGAAGTGTGGGTTTTGGCTAAAGGAAGTTCAGTTTTTGGGGCATATCATTTCAGACCGGGGGATATCGGTAGATTCGGGAAAGGTATCCGCGGTGAGGGAGTGGGGACATCCCATGACACCGACTGAGATTCGTAGTTTCTTGGGCCTAGCAGGATACTACAGGTGGTTTATTCATGGTTTCTCAAAGATAGCGGGTCCTTTCACACATCTGACTCGTAAGGGTGTGACATTCATCTGGAGTGATGCCTGTTAGTTGGCATTCGATGAGTTGAAGGACAAGTTGACCTCATCACCTGTGTTAGCATTGCCAAGATCGGGAGTTGAGTATCTAGTCTACACCGATGCGTATTTACAAGGACTTGGAGGTGTATTGCAGCAGGAGAGTCAGGCCATATCATATGCTTCCCGTAAGCTTAAGCCTCACGAGAAGAATTACCCCACCCATGACTTGGAGTTAGCGACAGTTGTATTTTCCCTTCGGATTTGGAGACATTACCTTCTGGGGGAGAAGTTTTGATTATTCATGGATCACAAGTCTCTACAGTACCTCTTCACGCAGAAGGGGTTGAATAAGCGACAAAGACGATGGTTTGAGTTTGTGAAGGATTATTAGTTTGATATCCAATATCACCCGGGGAAGGCTAATGTGGTAGCAGACGCGTTGAGACGTAGGCCAGTAAATGAGGTGGCCGAGGTGTGGAAAGCTAAATGGAAGGAGTTGGGACATCAGGATACAGTAGCCCGATCGTTCATGTCTGTGATGACTGTTACACCGCAGATTGTTACAAAAGTGCTAAAGGCCCAGGCAACTGACTCATTCTGTCAGGAGCAGATAGTTCGATTACAAGAAGAGGGAGTCGAGTCCTATACCGTTAACTCAGATAGGGGATTACGCTTCAATGGGAGACTGGTCATTCCGGATGGGGAAGACTTGCGACACAAGGTGATGACAGAGTCGCACGGCTCACGGTTTGCGGTACACCCTGGTGGGGATAAAATGTACCAAGACATGAGACGACAGTATTGGTGGAGCGGGATGAACACAGATATTGCCGTGTTTGTTTCCAAATGTTCCACCTGTCAGCTAGGAAAGGTGGACCATCAGAAACCGATGGGACTTCTACAGCCATTAGAGGTTCCAACGTGGATATGGGAGAGCATATCTATGGATTTTATCATGGGGTTACCTGTGTCGCATAGGGGTCATGACTCCATTTGGGTAATTTTGGACCGATTGACCAAAGTTGCTCATTTTCTACCCGTAAGGACAGACTACACTACGGGACAGTATGCCAAGATTTTTATTTCGAAAATAGTGAGACTTCACGGTGTGCCCCTAAATATCATGTCTGATCGAGACAAGATATTTGTTTCACAGTTTTGGGAGAGTTTCCAGGAGGCCATGGGAACTGAATTGCGGTTGAGTATGGCTTATCACCCGCAGACTGATGGGAAAACTGAGCGAACAAATCTAATGTTAGAGGACATGTTGCATATGTGCATCCTAGACTTTGGAGGTGGATGGGAGCAGTACCTTCCACTGGTGGAGTTTGCTTATAACAACTCCTATCAGTTCACCATTGGTATGGCTCCATTTGAGGAGTTGTATGATAGAACTTGTCGCTCCCCAGCATGTTGGTTAGAAGTGGGGGACAAGAAACTCCTTGGGTCGGAAGTGATTCAGGACACTTCGAGAAGGATAAAATTGATACGGAGTCGCATTCGGGTGGCTGAGGATCGACAGAAAAGCTATGCTGATGCGAAAAGGTTCTTTAGATAATTCATAGTAGGGGACCATGTATTACTCAGAGTATCTCCTACGAAGCGGATTACGCGTTTTGGGAAGAAGGGAAACTGGCACCAAGATATGTGGGGCCATTTCCTATCATCGAGCGGATTGGGCCAGTTGCGTATAGACTTGGGTTACCGGAGCGCTTGCATAAAATTCATGATGTGTTTCATATTTCCTCGCTAAGGAAATATCTTAGGGATGATTTGGACCATACTCACATTTCTTTGGAGGACATCGATCTCCAGCCCGATAGTTCCTACGAGGAGGGGCCGATTGCTATTTTGGACTGAAGCAAGCGAAAACTGCGGTCAAAGATAGTACCGTTGGTACGTGTTCAGTGGCGGCATCATAATGCCGAGGAGTCCACATGGGAGAGCGAGGATGAGATGCGCGAACGTTATCCAGAGTTATATTTACCAGGTACTGTTTAGTTTCGAATTTCGGGATGAAATTTTGTTATTAGGCGGAAGTATATAATACCCCGTAATTTTATCGATATTTATTTATGGGGGGATTAATTAAATTAAATGTGAATTAATAGAAAATTAATCCGGATATAAATACTAATGAGATGTGAGTTGGTATTTGATTATGATGTGTATATATGACAATATATGAAATAGCAAAATATTAAAATTGTCGCGAGACTGAAATACGACAATTTGGGAAATTTAGTTGGGACACACGTGTCAGTCGCGTCCGAAATGTAATTATTTGAATTAAAAAGTGAATTTTGTTTTCTTCAACTGAATGGTCATTTTGAGTGCGCCAACGAGTCTGGAAGGGTCGAAATAGTCAGAAAACACCAGCCGGGGGTTTAGTTTGGGTCCCGGGGCATTTTGGGGCCATCCCACCAACTTAAAAGGGCATTTTGGTAATTTTGGAATTTAGGGAATTAAAACCCACGAAAATTAGAGTTAATATTTACTATTTTAATAGGTCCACTAAGGCCATTACCAGTAAAATTTAAAAGATGGGGCTACGGGAGTTTTGAGGAAGTTGGAGAGAAGTTACAAGAACCAAAAATCAAGCCATCACCATTCTTGGGAGAAATTCTGTAGAGAGGAAGAAGAAAATCAACCTTCAATCCTTCAACATCGAGTCAAATCATAAGGAAAGTGGTTTAATTACGTTAATTTCAAGCAAATGTTTCTTCCATGCTTAGAATTGAAATAATTTCATTATATTGGGTGTTTGATGAAAACCCATGAAATTGGAGATAGAAATTCATGATATGATATATGGATTTCATGTAGAATGTTATTGGATGATTGTCCTATACAAAATACAACTTTTTATGATGTAAAAACGGATTTATAAGGGTAAATTGAAGACATTAAATTATGGGTTCATATTCATAGGGTTTGGGGTAAAATTTGGGGATTTATGATAATTATATGTTGTTTAGGAAGATTGGACCCCAAAAATATGTTCAGATACGACCTAAGAAGGCTTAGTTATGTTTAAGAACCTTAAAATACTATTGGTATGATCTTAGGATGAGTTTGGAGAAGAGAAAAATTGAGAAAAACGAAGTAGGGAATTTCTTGGCGCAAACTGCCATCTCGTTAGAAGGCCTGCCCAGGTCATTCGAACGACCTCGTTCGAACGAGCTTCTAACGAGGTGACAGTATGCCTTCTAACGAGTTGGTAGTTCGTTCGAAGATTTTCATTCGAACGAACTCGTTCGAACGAGACTTATAACGAGTTGACAGAATGGCCTTTTTGATCTGATTTCACTTCAAACGTTTCCGTAAACTTATTTAATTGGAGTATTAACCTTCCCTTATTAATTAGTGAGAATAATTGTGAGAATTGGAGTACGTTGAGGAGTATGACTTAAAGCCTCATAATAATATTGGATGTCCTTTGTGGAGTAGGAAACGAGTACCTAATTACGGCATGAAAAGGGTTAATAACTTGAATATACAAACCGGGGACTTGAAATCGTATGACATTTAAATGACGGTATAAGAACGAGAAGTATACCTATATTAATAGTACGAGATATCTAAGATGTGTGAATGCTTGGTATATGTGGTTTAATGTGTATAACATACCTACCATACTTTCTATCATGGGAGGTTTGCGTTCGATTAGGGCCATCTAATCTTTGTGTGCCTACGGGGGGATTTAGATTGGTACCTCGAGGACATAGGTTAGAGAAGGACTTATTGAGAAGTTAATAAGTCTGCTGATCATGGGAGCGTAGGTATGCTCATAACCCATGTGATGTGAACTATGTTCGCCTCCATTATTTGTGATTGTTATTAATTGAGAACGATTCCTGAGAGATTCGGAATGCGTGGTCCTTATGTACGTGAAGTACCGGGATGGGATAGCAGAGTATGTGTGCACCGCAGCTTAGTCTCGGGGTGCTAGTACTGTATATTTATGATGAGAATAATATACGGTTAATTGAAATGAATTTTCAGGTTTGAATTGTGAGTAAAATTATTATAACGTTCTGTAAAGATAACAAGGGATGATCCCTAGTAAATTGTATTGCTAATAAATGGGAATCCGAGAATTAACGTAAAGCTCTCTATTTAATTGATGATGTTGGAATTAAAGTGTGAACCGAGTAGAAATGTTAGAATTCATTTTGTACTAGTTAGATTTGAGAATCACTAGAATGGATACGGGTACGTTAGGAGTGCACAAATAGTCGAGAGGTGAGCATTTCATGTCAGAGAATGTCCTAACATGTAGTTTGCATTCATTATTTTAATGTCATTAAATAACTTGCTATATTTTAAACTATTTTCCATAATCGGGCTCTGACCCATTTGCTTTCAAATATATTTTCTTATAAAAACCTTTTTAGGTGCCCAGCCACAAGGACACCATGCATAGGAGTTCTATTCCGGTGACGTGTTGTAGCTGCTGTGGAAGTTACATGACCTTGACAAGTAGACGCTTGCATATTCGATCTTGATTCCTTTATCAGATTTCATTATTTTGTTGGGCATGTCTCCCTAGTTCTTTAGAGGCATCTTACATTTCATTTATTTCGGATTTTAGGGATGTAATTAATTTAGTGATGCAGACTTTGTATTTATTTATTTCAGTGTTGGGATTTTTGTGAGGAGTATTCCTCCAGAATCATTATCACTTGATGTTTATTCTATTGAGACTATGTTGTGGTGAATGATTTATCATTTCATAATTAACTTATTGCTTGTTAATCGGATTTGATTAAAATGGACAACTCACTTTTTAAATACTAGGTGGTTAGTCATTATTAAAATGTTTTCGACAGTGATGCTATGAACTGAACCAACTTGACATTTTGTATTAATTTAATAAAGGAGTAGCTACTTGGTATTTAATTAGTCGGGGTGTCACATAAGATGATTCAATATACCATTAGAGGATATTGACTTGCAGTTAGACATATCATTGAGGAGAAACCCGTTGCCATTCTGGACCGTAGTGAGCGTAAGCTTCGGGTGAAGGTGGTACCAATTGTTCGTGTTCAGTAGGGGTATCATAATGTCGATGAGTTCACTTGGAAGCGTAAGGATGACATGTGAAAAAAGCATCCGGAGCTCTTTATGCCAGGTATGTCCAAATTTTGTGGACGAAATTCCATTGTTAAGGGGAAGTATGTAGCACCTTATATTTTTAAAGTATTTTAAATTGCACGCGTGCACATAATTTTTAAATAAAAAATAAAGTGGCTTGAATAAATATTAATTAGCAAATAAAAATATCAATATTTATGTATATTTATATTTACTTGTGTGATAAGATAATAATGTAATAAATTATAGTACGTCGTGAGTGAGGTATTTCATTCAGGACACGTGGGTAGAGTCGTGTTTGCATAGAGATGGAAATTTTATGTTATAGGACTCGAATAGTAGTTTTGAGTGCACCGATGACCCGAAATGGGCCGAAATAGTTAAAAAAGGTACCTGGGGGTTACTATTAGGTTTTGACGGCTGTTTAGACTAAGCGGAAGCTGTAGAAGGGCATATGGGTCATTTTACCTAAGGGGGATGGCCCTATTTAGAGATTAGAGAGTTTTAGGATAATATTTAATCAAGGTGAATAGAGGAGGGTTGTTGTATATCCACCCAAATAGTCTAGGCTTGGAGGGAAAGTGAGAAAAGAGGAGGAAGAGAGGATCCAGGGAGGAAGGTTGTCATTTTGAAGTTGAAGATCATCATCAATAGAGGAATTTTAGAAGAGAAAACTCAGAGTCCATCGTCTCTAAGGAAATTCCTTAATTACTTTAATATCTTTGTGTAGTTTCATTTATTCATGCAACTTTGGTGAAGAATAAAACGATTTTCGGGTTGGAAAAACTAAGGAAATTCGAGTTTTAATTTGTGTGAATGATAGGAGAGAAAATTTTGATTTAATTCATTGTCTAATGATTTAAATGTTGTTTCGGGATAGTTTTTACGTAGAAAATTGTTTCTTTATGGTTGTGGATGGATTAGATTTCATGTATGGGAGTTTGGTATAGGTTAGGACCACCATGAATGAAGGTGAAAGGTTAAAACCCATCAAAAGTTTATCCTGGCAGCCCAGCAAACTGAACCGATTAACTGGGGAAGATAACCGGTTCGTTAATTGAACCAGTTTAGTCCACCAAGCAAAACAATTCGGTTATATTGGCTTTACACCTTTGCCTTGTGTTCGTTTTTCGTACCACTTGAGGATTAAATATGGGATCTTTGGTCCAGGGATGAGTTTAGGTTTTTGGGAATTTAGTGTGAGGGTTCAAAAGTGACGTAGGCTAACCAGGGATGCATTAGGTGTAAGAAATACATTACTAAATGAGTGAATGTTCACGGGTAGAAATCGAGAAATGGGGTTAGGATTTCGGGATGGCTAAGCTAGTGATTGGTTAGTATAGCATATCGACCAGAACTATATAATCAAAGAGTTAAACTACGAGTGAAGGAATACTTTAATAAGATCGGTAAGTCGGGTTAGATTTGGGATTTGGTAGGCTAGTGGTACGAGAGATATAATGTATGATAGCCGACTTCATATATATACACGTATCGAGTGTGACCAATATATGTATACATATATATATATATATATATATATATATATATATATATATATATATATATATATATATATATATATATATATATCTGTGTGTGTGTGTGTGTGTGTGTGTGTGTGTGTGTGATTGACTTTATGTGAACATTCCTACTCTAATATGCTATCGTTGGAGGTTGCATATAGTGGGCGGTCAATCCTGTCATAGACCAATATGTGTCAGATTGTTTTCCCGTATCATAGTACTATTCATGGACACAATATGTATGTGAGGATAGGTATTGTCTTTTAGTCCAGTTAGGTGTGATGTGGTATGGTTACGACCCACGGATATATTTTTATGAACACCTCCGTTATGTGTTTACGATTTGGGATTGGTGGTGAGACTCCGACCTGACGGCCCAGGAGTGGTACTTGATGTACCTGGTGCCTGATAACATACTACGGATGCATTATGGACGTCCAACTCAGGGACGCTAAGTATCTACGTATAAAGAGCGATATATGTATGTGTGTTTAAATGATTGTCCGAACATCTAAGTATATCTAATGTCTGGTTATGTTGTCTATGAAGTGAGACACATATAATTGAGACGACCTAAGTTATAGTCTATGAATTAACTTCGTAGTACATTGTATGGGTTATCATATGGGCAATACGGATGAGCTAGATGTTTAGTGGATCAAATTAGCTTAAGGATTATTAGACTAGTTAGGCGGATTATCATAACTAGGTGGATAAAATATGCGCGTTAGGAGGGCATTGTAGATGAGGGGTGAGGATAATCTTATGTGAGTGCGACACCAGGTGAACATGATTATTTATTACTACTTTATTATTATTGCACTTAAAAACTTGCAACTGTTTTTCAAATGTTTTGGGCACTCACCCGTATAAAAAATATTTTCAAAGCCTTTTAGGTGCTCAGCCATAGGTTCGCCATGGATAGTCATTCTATTCAAGTTAGACGATGCTGCAACAGGTGTGGATGCCTGAAGGACTTGATTAAACACTTCCTTCATTTCTATCTGGATAGGACTTCAGTTCAATTCAGTATTTATTTTTGGACAGGTTACCCGCAGTTGGACAGTTTTACTATTAGACATTGTTTACATTGTTTCATTTAAAATTTAGATTATTGTTTTCGGGATGCCGAGGATTTATTCGGTTTATTATTTTATGCTATCAATATTATTATGTTTTAGTCACGGTGGATGCTTATGCTTAGATTATTGAATGGCTTGATTATAAAAGATTTAAAATTGACACCAAACTTAATACGTTATTAGTTTAATTAATTGATTTTCGATAGTGATGATAAGAATGAAATCAGATATGGTTCCCGTTTAATTTATTAAAGGCCTGATCAATCGGTATTAAACTAGGTGGGTGTTATAGCTCGCTCGCTCGCACGCGTATTCATTTACATACACACTATTCCTTTCCCTTTTCCTCTCCATTTCCCTTAAAAACACACACTCACACATTTATCTCTCAAACACACACTTACAAAATACTCCCTCCCCCCCCCCTCTCTCTCTCTCTCTCTCTCTCACACACACACACACACACACAAGCACACATCCCTTTTTTCTTTGTCGTCCTCATGTACACATAACTTACTCAACTCACACGCACACTATCACACCTGCACATTCACGCTATCACTTGTACTCTCCCCACACGCTCTATTTCTCTCTTCTCACACACGCACACACATGCTTTATTTATCTCTCTTTAACCTTTGCTCATGCACACACGCACACACTCTTTCTCTCACAAACACACATACAAACATGATCTCTCTCTTTCTCTCTCTTTCAATCAAAAACAACACACACACACATCTACTCCCACACGTATAAAAACATACAAACACAAATTAGTCACACTAACACACACTCTATTATACACACAAAAAAACAAAAACTCACACATGTAATCTCTCTCTCACATACATACAACATATATACACGTTTTCTCATGCACACCCATACACCACCACCCCCACACGCTATAACAAACACATTCACATGGAAATACAAACACATGCACTCATATAATCTCACACACACACACATGTACACTCGTACATTTACACAAATTCTCCCCCATAAATGCTCTCTCTTTCTATTTTACACACACCACTGACGCGACTCAGAATGTGTTTCTAAAGTGCGTTCACTCTAGGCTCAAGTGTAAGGCTGTCGCTCAAGTAATAATCCCAGTAAGTTGGGTATCGATCCTCAGGGAAAAAGGACAACGAAGTTGTGATGACGGGAAAAGACGGAGGAACCCTAACCTTTGCTCATGCACACATGCACACACTCTTGCTATCACAAACACAAATACAAACATGCTCTCTCTCTCTTTCAATCAAACACAACACACACATACATGTACTTCCACACGTATAAAAACATAAAAACACAAATTAGTCACACTAACACACACTCTATTATACACATATAAAAACACAAACTCACTCATGTAATCTCTCTCTCACACACATACAACATACATACACATTTTCTCATGCACACCCATACACCGCCACACCCACACGCTGTCACAAACATATTCACATGGAAATACAAACACATGCACTCATATACTCTCACACACACATGTACACTCGTACATTTACACACTTTCTCCCCCATAAATGCTCTCTCTTTATATTTTACACACACCACTTTTTTTATCCCTCACCCTCTCTCACATTCACATTAACATTCATCATATGCTTTGTTTCTCTCACACGCGCTCACACGCATGCACATTCTCTCTCTCTCTCTCTCTCTCTCTCTCTCTCTCTCTCTCTCTCTCACTCATAGACATAAGCACACACACACGCCCACTCACTTCCACACGCTTTTCTCTTTCTTTAATATGAACACACATTCCTATATACACGCACACACTTTCACATGTACATGATTTGTCTCCCTTACACACACGATCTCTCTCTTGCTCACACTCACACACACGCTCTCATGCTCATGATCAAGCACACACTCTCTCACTCCCTACTTAATGCACCATCACTATATAGGTCCGAAATTGCATATGGTATAACTTGCCTAACAGTTGACCCCACATGTTCTATATATGCCCCATCTCATATATGCACATAAACGCATTCACTCACATATATTCTTTCCCTTTCCCTTTTCCATTTTCCCTTTTCCCTTGTCCTCTCCTTAAAATACACCCACACTAACACATTTAGTCTCTCACAAACAAACTCACAAAAAAACACGCACATACGCTTTCACACACTCTCTCTCTCTCTCTCTTTATATATATATATATATATATATATATATATATATATATATATATATATATATATCCCACAAGCACAAATTCACGCAATCACTCGTATTCTCCCACATACTTTATTTCTCTCTCTCTATCTCTCGTACACACACACACACACTTTTTTTTCTCTTTGCCAAACACACACTCTCTCTCTCAATCAAACACACACATGCATTATCTCTCTCCCTCTCACATGCATCAATCACACACACACATTCACTCACACGCACGTATAAAACACATAAACATAAATCAGTCGCATTAAAACACTCTTATACACACATAAATTACATACTCACATATGTAATCTCTCTCTATCTCTATCTCTCTTTCATACACTCACACACCCTAACAGCCATACATTCTCACAAGCACATACACCTGGAAACAAAACACATGCACTCATAGACTCTCTTTCACACATTCACACATAGATTTAAACACTTACTCCCTATAAATGCTCTTTCTTTATTTCTTTCTTACACACACACACACACACACATAAACTTTGTCTATTTATCTTCCTCTTTGACTCACACACACATGTACACACCATTTTTTCTTTCCATATCCCCCTATCGCACATGCATTCATCCCGCACACATGCTTCGTCACACACATACACATTCACATGTATATGCACATTCTCTCTCTATCTCTTTCTTGTAGGCACACACAATCATGCGCACATACTCATTCTCACGCACACACAGACTTTTTTAATCTCTTTCTCTCTCTCTCCCTCTCTCTCTCTCTCACATACACACACATACACACACACTCTCTCTCTCTCTCTCTATCACTTTCACTCCCTCTCAGACACTTTCTCTTTCTTTCATATGTGCACACACTCACATATACATGCACATTCTCACACACACGCAATTTGTCTCTATTACACATACGTTATTTCTCTTTCTTTTTCTCTCTATATTTATTTCTCTCTCACACACACCTTTCACTCTTCTAACACATGCCATCTCCCACACGTAGAGATAATCACACATATATGAAAATCACTCGTGAACACACATACACACATATACACACGCACACACACATTTTCTTTCTTTCACACACACCTTTATACACACTCGCATATGCTCACACACATACTCTTAATCTCTCTCTCACACATACTGATAAGCACCCAAAACTGTACATTTTATACCCCAAATAGATGTATTTTAGTGCTATTTCTTGGCAATCTAGGTCTTATGTGCTTAAATGTTGATCTTGTAGGTCAAACGTCCGTTTACGGTGTCAAAAGCTATATATTGAGGCAAATGCGCATTTTATGGAGCTAATTACCAATCCCGTAACCCTAGCCTACCCTAACCTAGCCCAAACCTACCTCGAACCCAGTGTGTGTTTTGTTTGTCCCTTTTTTATAATTTTTTAGATTTTTAATTTGAGTCATTTTATTTTTAGTATTTACTTTTTATTTATTTAGTATTTTCTAGTTTTAGTTTTCTATTTTTTTTTCTATTTTATCTTTATTAGTATAATTTTATTTTATTTTGATTTTTATTACTTTTGATTTTTATTAGGATTAGTTTTTAGGAGTTTATTTTTAGTTTACTAGATTTTATATTTTTTTAGGACTTTAGTCTTCATTTATATTTGAAGTTTTTATTTCTTTTGTTTTATTTTAGTTTTTATATAAACATAGGAGTTTATTTTTTTTTTAGTTTTAATATTTTTATTTTTATTGTTTTTAGTTTGTTTGATTTTTAGTAGTTTTATTTTTATTAGTTAGTCTTTATTTTTGTAAGGGTTCAAATTAAACACACACACATAACCCCTCACACCCTACTACCATACACACTCACATACACACAATCTAACTCACTCACCCTGATCAAATTTCCTACACCCTCACCACACCAAATCAACCCCACTTCATCTTCCCCACCAAAACCCACTCACTCTCTCTCCTCTCAAATCTCTCCAAACCTACCTTATACCTCTCTCATCCTCCATTAAAACCACTCACCAACCAACCCCATTCCGGCCACCTCCTGCCGGAGCTAACCTGATGACCCCCTGCCAGTGCCCCTCTCACCCATTTTCGGCGACGCCCCGTACACCTCCCACTACCGTCGTTCCACCCAACCTCATCCTAAAACCGCTGACCCCGTCGCCATCAACCTCTGCTGCCCCAAACCGCGAACATCTAAAACCCCTTACCCAGCGGAACAACCAGACACCTCCATCTCCGACGCCTTTGGACGGTACCCCACCAACCCGCGGCTGATCCACATCCGCCCCCCGACCTCTCCACCTACCTCTGACCCTTTTATCCATGAACCCGCAAACCCAAGCTCGAGATCGAACCCATAACCCAACTTTTATCCCACGAACTCCCATCCACGATTTTTCACCTGCAAATGCCAAACCAAAGCAAAAGTCCAGGCCAAACAAAAAAATAAAATTCCCACATGTATTTTATTCTTTTTAACCCCCTTTTCCATTATTACCCGCAACTAACCACTTATCCTTTTTTCCCAAATAACCCTTATACCAAATCAGATTTGATTCCCTCACCTCACTTCCCACATGACCTAACACCCCATGCACATGTGTGCATAATTCCCTAGATACCCTCACCCGAATACCTTCCATAGCCCATACACCCTTGTCCTATAATTTTTACCCCCAAGATCCATGCCTACTATTTAAAGGATGGAAGACCCCATTTAAAAAGAGCTGTTTAGATACTAATTTTTAGAGAGAGAATTATAGAGAGGTAAACACCATTTTGTAAATAGTTTTTGTTTTTATTTTTTTAGAGATTTGATTAGATTTAATTGTGAGTAATTGAATTGTATGGAAGATGATAGAGCTCAAATTGCCAATTTGAAGGAGACTTGTTGAAGATTTGTTCTCTTTCTCTACTCTTTTATTATATATGCCTCTGATTATTTGTTCATCTTATTTACTTACCTCTACACTTGAGTTTGTTTTATTTTGTAGGTATTTTAGGTTTTGATTAACTTGGCTTTCAACAACGACATACAAAAAGAAAAGTTATCAAATGGTGCCGTTGCCGGGGAGACAAAATTTAAGTAATCAAATGGTGTCGTTGCCATTCTTGGGAGCGTGAAGCATTCGGATCGGATTTCAACTTGTAGTTCATTTTTTTTTGCACTTTATTATTATTATTATTTTTTTTTTTTGTACGATTTTTTTTCTTTATTTTAGAAGCCTTGTATTAGGATTTCTATTATTGGCTTGTATTGTGGTGCTTAGAGACACTATTTATTTTCCGTTTAAAAATTATAAAAATTGAAGACAAGCGTGACTGAGAAATCGGACAAGGTAGAGAGAGGGCGTTCAAAGGTGAGGACTTAGAAGCCTCTCTACCTTGGGTCGGTAGGACTCCCGGGGATGACTGAGATAGGCGTAATCTCCCCCCGATCGACTCAAATTTTTCTGCATCCCACGGCCTACAAATCGTGGGAGGTACATTTCTTACACCCTCGTGCCTCTCATGTTAGCAAGTCCAATACACTAGCCTTCATTAAATTTAAAATCCATTAACTAGGTAGCCCAATAGGAGAAAATTTTGCAAAGGAACTCACTCAGATAATTCCGTGAATTTTTTATCGCTCACGGACTTAATTAGAACTTGACTACCCTTTCACTAAATTTAAAGATACAAATTGGCTCTGTGGTAGTTAGGAAATTTTTTTGACTTGTGTGTGTGTCCAATTCCATTTTTCGGTAGTCGGTTTTAGTTGGTTCGTCCAATTCAGAGAGTCCATATTTTCCCCACCTTTTCTTCCAAAAATATTTTCTTCTATTATTTTTTTATAAAAATCCAAAAATATTTTCTTTCTTTCCTTTTTAGAAAAATCCAAAAATATTTTCTTTCCTTTTGAAAAAATTTAAAACTCCAAAAAAATATTTCACTCCACATTGCCGAAGAACGTCCTTTACGAGACTACTTTGGTCATTTTCCATTGTCACGTGACACGTGTGAGAGTGATCCCGAGCCGTCTCTTTATGATATTTTTAGTGGTTTCACCTCTATCACGAGTACCCTTGATACTCTTTACTCGTCCATGCACGCACCTCATTTTCCATCATCTTCGGTGTCAAGTGTCGATTTGTCTCCTCCTTTGTTGTGCACCCACTGTTATTATGCCGATTACATGTCCCACAAGTTCCCTTACATTCCGTATCCATCTAAACCCACCGTGGAACATGTGTATCCATTTGACACTGTTCCAGAACCCACCTCGGCCCATTGTCCTGTTATACCCATTTCCGAGTGGTGTGAGTGACCAAGTTATTCGTGGAGGCCTGATCACCCTGCCACGCAATACAAATCCCAACCCGATGTTGCGGATCCTCACACGTTCCAACAGTCATCATGGAAACCTTGTGCACCTTTCACGATCAGTTCCCTCAATACGCACCCCATGAGAATCAACCAATTGTCGATCACAAAAGAGATCCTTTCATCCTGGATGTACAAAGATGTATAGGGATCTTCGAGAAGTATTTTGGTGGAATAACATGAAAAGGGAGATAGCCTAATTTGTATCTCAATGTTTGGTTTGTCAACAAGTAAAAGATGAACGTCATAAACCATCAGGGTTACTACAAAACCTACCTATCCCTAAGTGGAAATGGGAGAATATTACTATGAATTTTGTGACTGGTTTACTAAGGATTTCAAATGGTAATGATTATATTTGGATAATTATTGATAGGTTAACTAAATGTGCTCATTTTCTTACTATTAAGATTAGCCATTCTTTATAAAAGTTAGCTAAGTTGTACGTGCGGGGAAATTAGTCTTCATGGAACCCTAGTTTCAATTGTTTCTGATCATGACCCTAGATTTTTGTCTCTCTTTTGGAAAAAGCCTACAAGCAGCCATGGGAACATAATTGAATTTCAGCACTGCTTTTCATCCTCAAACAGATGGACAATCTAAGAGAACCATTCAAACCTTAGAGGACATGCTTAGGGCATGTGTACTTGATCTGAAAAGGAATTGGGATGATCATTTACCGTTAGTAGAATATGCATATAATAATAGCTATCAAGAAAGTATTCAAATGGATCCGTATGAGTCACTTTATGGTAGAAGGTGTCGTTCCCCTGCATGTTGGGTAGAAGTTGGAGAAAGAAAATTATTGGGACCAGAATTGATCCAGATCAAAGCAGAGAAAGTGCAATTGATACAAGACCGCCTTCAAATATCTTAAAGTCGTAAAAAGAGTTATGTCGACAATCTCCACTGATAGTTAGAATTCCAAAGAGGATATTATGTGTTCTTATGAGTATCACCAGCAAAGGGAGTAATCCGATTCGGAAAGAAAAGGAAATTGAGTCCAAGATACGTAGGACCTTTTGAAATCCTTGAAAGGATAGGAGCCGTTGCGTATAGAATAGCCTTACCCCTTAAACTCTCTAGTGTGCATAATGTGTTCCATGTGTCAATGATGAAGAAATATGTTCCAGTTCCAACGCATATCCTAAGTCACGAACCTCTTCAAGTTAGAGAAAATTTGTCATAGATTGAGCATCCGATTGAAATTTCGAACCATAAAGATCAAATATTACGAACCCGGGTAATTCCACTGGTCAAAGTGTTATGTAGTAATCATTCCATTGAAGAATCAACATGGGAGCGATAAAATGAAATAAAGGATAAATATCCATTATTGTTTGGAAATTAATGAAAGTAAAGTTTGGGGACCAAACTTTTTATAAGGAGGGTAGGATGTAATAACCCAACTTTTATATGCTCATATATAGTTTTAAATGTTGTATTATTTCATATGTGATATGGATAATGTGAATTTATATTTTTAGTCTAATCCTCCCCTCATAAATCATGAAATATCAAATTAGTTACAAACATAAAATTTTAAAGTTTTGGTAGGAATGTTCACATTACAGACTAGTTTTCACCATTGTAATATAACAATTGACTTGAGGCAAAAATTAAAAATTTATTGATATATGAATTAGGCTAGTAACACAAGAAACGGTGTGTTAAACAGATGTTCGAGCAAGAAGTTATGCCGAAGTTACGAAATAAGGGCAAATTTATCCATCCTTTGAGTCATATTTTGTCTTATTACCACACCATGTGTAATATTTTAATTGGTTGAAGGGTAGGATGGTTTGGCCTACTTAAACACTTTGAAATAACCTCTTTTTTCATTAAAATTGATTAAATCAATGTCTTATGGCATATTGTAAGCTAAATGATAAGTTATGGGGTAGAAAATATAAATTTATGAAACTTTAGGGACTTGATTTTAAATAAAGAAATTTTTAGGGAAAAAAATGAAGATATAAAAGGACTATTTTGTAAATAAAATATTTTCAAGTACCTCAAAGAAAAGTTGAAAATGTAGGGTGTAAAATTACTAAAATACCCTTCATGTGTAAAATGACCCTTATACCCTTAATAACTTTACACCTCGGCTTGACACCTCGGGCTATACTTTTTCCACCACACCTTACACGTGTCATCCATATGAATAAGGATAAACCACATCTCATTCAGTTAAATAAGGCTAAAACATGTGTCGACACCGAGTGAAATAAAGATTGCAAGTTAGTCCCGTTACGCGACACATCAATGTCGACTCACCAGAATGGATGCTTAGTCATCAGAACACGTGTCAACACCCTAATAACTTTGAGAAACTATAAATAGAAGCTTTAGGATCAGTTCTTACTCGAAATTCATTCAAAATATCAAAAATAAAGTGTGAGGAACTTTAAAAAGAAGTTTCGTCTTCTGATTAACGAGCGATCCAAGACTCTGCATCTGTAACTTCAGATTTATGTTCTAGGTGAGTAGTCTGTGACATTCCTTATGTATTTTAGTTATGTGATATTATGCAAACTACATATATTTTTTGAAATTTTTTATCCTCAAAATACATTTGATACCGATGATTCCGTCATTTGTTATATGTGTATATCTCTCGATATATACATCTGATTTTAATTCTGAAATTATTTTCCGGCCTATGCAAACTCTCTTACTATGTTGGACTTGACTACCAGGTGGAAATATTTGGGTGGTACCTTCCCAGCTGGTTTATCGCTGGTGTGCCCTATATAAGGCGTTGTTTCAGATATCATGATTTTCTATCTGTGTTGTTACCGCGTGGAAACATTTGGTAACACTATCTGTTTATCTGGGTATTAGAGAGTACATGGCCATCAAAATAAAATTGAATAATTGAAATATTGCTCAATTGTTTTATCTGTTCTGTTCTGAACTGTTTATTCTGAAAATATATACTGATAATTTATTTTATATACTTTACTACAAATTCATGTCCATATATGTATATGCCTTATGTTGTAAATTGAATAGGTATCAATTTTTGAAAAAACCATGGGATGTCTGGAGATTAAATCTCACTTGGCTTTTAGCTAATGTTGCATAAATAACCATTTTTCAGGAAATAAGTAGGTTCGCTGAGGGAACGAAAAAGGACTGTGTTGAAGATTCAACTTTTAGAGCTCTTTTCGTTATTGTAAATAAAATGTTTGTTTTATCGTTTAGAGCATGTCTGGCTCTCTTATAATAAGTTTTTAAATTTTGTCTTAAGCTTCAATTCATCGTTACTTTTAATATAAATGAAGTTTCCTTTAGAAGGCTCTGATGACGTAATTCCTTTACTTTTAGTATTTTACGATTCATAACCATGTGATTGTATTTTCACTGCATTTATTTAAGGAAAGAATTTAAGTTAGAATATTTGTTGCCTTGGTGGCATGTCAACACACTTGTTCCCTACTACTAATTTTGGGACGGGGTCGTGACACTTGTGGTCAAAGGCATATTGTTATAAACTTGGCACCTAAAAGTGAAGGAAGATAAACTAATGGGGCCAAAAGTCAAACTACCAAAAAAAAGTAAAAGCAAATGATAGATAATAAACTGTTGTAAAATCATTGTCACATATTCATAGTTAAATTCTTTCACTAATTTGGGTAAAAATCCATGCTTCCAATGTTATACTAACAAAAAAAATCACATAGCTAAAATTATATACAAATAATTTTTCTTACTCATAATAGGTGAAATTAATCCTCACTAATGTACTTTCACCTAGATGAATGAAAAAAATCACCAAAAATGAATTAGAATCTTAAGAGCAACACACTTATTTTGAAATGAGGAGGCAACTTTCACAACAAATGTGAAAACATTGGATGCAAAAGAATATCAATTGTTGCTGAGTTGTTTTCTAAATTATGATTGGCTTTTCAGACACGATTCCTCTTAAGCTCCTTCTCAAAGAATGTGCTAGTGTGAAAAAGTGACCGCATAAACTATCTCAGCACACAAGCTAACCCAGTCTATCGGGTTAGATAAATATGCAATTTTCCACTCTACCCGTATCCACTGTTTACATAAAGGTTCAAGCAACCAAGAGAAAACTTCTTGCTGTTGTTGAACCTTGAACCAAGTTTAGGAACTCGTTATTAAACCAAGTTTAGAAACAAATCAAACAAAGTAATAATACAAGGAATACAAACGCACACAAAATGATGCGGCATCAATTATGAATCGTCAGGTAGTTGATGGTGGGTCCATTATCTAATGATTGTCACATCCTTTTGAACGTAATTTCTATGCATCAGGCATTATTATAAATCCAATTGAAATAAAGTAATTAACTAGTTGCAGATGCCATAATGAGAAATGTTTCACCTTGAAGATTATGCCTCCCACAAAGCAAACAATCCTTCGTTTGCATATATGGCATTGTGTTCGCTATCCCTTATAAAATGACACTATTAGAAAGTAAATAAACAATGTATTCTCTCACCGAAACATATATAGAAATGGAAACACCCAAAATATATCTCCAAAACAGCAAAAAAAATTAAACCCAAACTTTACTAACCACACCAAAAAGTGTTGTACCTTGTATTTTCTTTAAAATGTCAAATATACCCCAAAATAAACAAAAAATTACACATGAACTAACACCACATAATGTAAAACACCACAAGAAACAAAAATCCAACCGATTGATTTTCCCACTGAAAGCTTCAAACCAACGGTTAAACTTAGTCAAAATCATTTTGTTCATTTCTTCCCAAATCTCCATTTTTGTGTGTTTATTGTGCTGTTGTGGTCTTTGTTGTGTTGTTTCTATACAGAAATCAAGGATAAAGGGGCTACATTACAATGGTTGAGGATAAGGAATTTAATGATCAAGCTTCCCAAACTCATAATATCCCATGCTCGATTGATATTTTGAGGTATTAAAACACCTCTACACACTATATAATCTGGAAAACAATATTTAAAATGATGAAAAGATGCAAAAAAATGGGGTGACTGCACTTACGGTTGCCCGTCGTCGTAAGTGATAGTCACTCTCGGTCACAAGTGACCATATCCCATCCCACAGTTTGATGTGGCCGTGGTATGGTCTCCACGGTTTTATGTCACCGTAGTTTTACATCCACGTTTACCTAACACCATATGTGTTCCTATAGCTGTTGTAATTGACCGTGATATCCATATTGAAATGAAAGTTCAATTATTAAACGGTACGTGCTTTTATTGGTTTTTGTTAATAAATTGTCAATTCTTTTTGTATTCATTATTTTATTATCATTTCAGTTAGATGACTCGGTACTAGATGATACATTTTGGCAAGATATAGATAATCTCATATTACCGAGTGTATCTACTCAACGTGCTTCCACTACAAAATCAAATATGCGTGAACTGAATATGAGCGAACAAGCAACGACATCAACCTCGCCCAAATGTTTGCATGATTTGTTTCTAGATTGCACATCGTCTATTGTAAAAAACCATATCACGTAGTTAAATTTCAACACTTTGAGATTTTTACTGTATGATATTAGTGTATGACATAATTTGATTGTATGCATTTTAGGATGCAGAAATAGAAGGAGGATTGGTTGTTAATGTGATTAATTAAGACTATACAGTCGAATTCACCACTAAAGAGGCATGTTTAGTTTATTTATATTGTACTAAACATGATTTTACATTTATACTTGAAATTTCCATTTAAATTGTCCTTTCATTTAATAATGTTCATCTTGAGCAGATTTTTGATGACCGCGTCAAGAGTATTGATTTGTGTCAGCAAGTTGGTCTCATACTTCATGAGGTAGTGATCAGTCTAAAATCCGATAAGGCCAGTTTAGTCCGAAAGGGGAGGGTTATACTTGGTTATGAGCGAAGCGACCTTCATAGACCCAAAAAAGACGTGGGGATGGACAAGAAGAGGAAGCATTCTTTCGAAACACGAAAATGTGGTTGCTCCTATCGATTGAAAGGTATTCCCTATGATAATGGTCGTTGGGGGGTTAAAGTTATTTGTGGTCAACACAACCACGAGGTGTAAAAATCACTTGTTGGATACCCATATGCCGATCGACTCTCCCAAGAAGAGTGGAACATTGCCTCTGAGATGATAAATAGTGGGGTAGACCAGAAGGAAGTACTCGAGACATTGCAAAAGAGATCGAAATACAATTGTTCATCCATACGAATAATATATAATGCTAAAAGAAAAATAAAGAACATTGAGATGCAAGTTCGCACCGCCATACAATAGTTGATGCATTAGCTCATGGACAAGAGTTATGTCCACTGGCATAGAAGGAATGAGAAAAAAATTGTGTTGGATGATTTATTTTTTGCACATCCCACCTCTTTCTTGTTGGTGAAATGCTTCCCGACTGTACTTATGATCGATTTCACCTACAAGACCAATCGTTACAATATGCCATTATTTGAGATGATTGGGTCACTTCCATCGGGAAATATTTTGCATTGCATTTGCTTTTCTGAAGAGTGAGAAAGAGGATAATTTTATATGGGCTCTGCAACATTTGCGATCATTATACGAGCCAGAAGCTTTGTCGTAAGTTGTTGTCTATGGAAAACAAAAATCTTGTTTAAACGCTTTGCCAAACGTGTTTCCACTTTCCACCATTATATTATGATTATTCCATGTTCAAAAAAATATTGAAGGTGCATGTGTGAAACACCACATCAAAGACCAAGATAAGATTGTATTTATGCAAGGTTGGATTGGGGTGTTGGAGTCGGAGAATATGATTAACTTTGAGAATGCATGACTGGCTTTTCGCTAAAACTGGTAAGACTACCCGAACATGGATGGGTACATAAAGAAGAACTAGATGCCTTTACGTTTTTAGTTCGCGCATTCATGGACTAATTGTGTACTCCACCGTGGTAACCGAACAACTAACAGAGTGGAGGGTGCCCATGCTCAACTAAAAAACACTTAACAAATAGCACGAGTTCATTTGCGATGGTGTGTAAGGGTATGAATGCATTGCTTGGCTACCAAGTCACTCAAATTTAAATGGAGTTTAAAAAATCACTCCAATCCATGAAGAATGGACACAATGATGCAGTCTTGCGTGAGATCTGTGTTAGGTCATCACACTATTCATTGGATCTAATTACTGTTGAGATAGCTTACACGCGATTAGTACTGAGCGCATCAGTCACTAACACCCAATATATGGAGATAAGATGCTCCCACGTACTTCGCACCATCTACGGATTGCCATGTGTCCACGAGTTGGCCTAATGGGAGAAGTTAGGTCATGTAATTCCACTATGGGAACTAGACGATCATTGGAAGAAACTTGTCATTATCCCAAACATCCCTCAGTACTGTGACCTTGAATATACACGCGAGATGATATTGTTTAAGAAAAGGTGGATTGAGAAAGGTGAAGCCATTAGAAAGATGATGCTAAGGAATTTAATGGAGATTGTCGAACCCTCTAGCACACCCTTGATGGAGCCTATACAAATTCTTCAAAAGGGTAGGCCACCTAAGGGCTGATATATCTTCGAAAAGAACCTATTGTGCTTGGGAGCAAGATGTACCATCCACCACGGAACTTAAAATTTTCTTCGCAAATAAGACCCCGTTGACATGCGTGAAATTGGATATATGGTCTCGAGAGAAGAATATGTATATAAAGGACTTTCCCGAGTTCTTCCAATAATTTGTGGACGATATATAGCATGTAAAATTGGATGGGAAATGTCGATATAGGGCTATTTCCAAAGGTGCGGGTGTTGGGGATGGACCGGAACAATGGCATGCTATTCGTAGTGCTTTGTTGTCTGAACTATGTAGTGACAAGCCGTTTTGGTCTAGCATTATTACCTCCTATGATATTGATGAGTATGAGAGGAGATTGGACTATTTTAGACACTCATGCACAAGAGAGCGTTGGTTTATAATGCCAGAGTTTGGCTACCTTGAAACGAATGCACTTAAGCTAAAGGTTGTGTTGATATCCAAATTTCAATGCTTAACTTTTGTTCCATTCGATGTTGGGCCAAAATCTACGATGGAAGAGAATCGGATCATCTATATCCTCAACTTATCAAATATTCATTGGGTGAGTATGAAATGCAAAAGATTTTGGCCCTACCACTAATAGCCTCTCACTAGAGAATCAAGGGCCAGTGAAAATGCCATTGAGTGGCCTACTTTGTTTAAGTCCCGCTTATAAACTTTTTAGAACATATGTCCCAAAGACATTGCGACGAAAGGGAACCATTCTTGATATCGTCGGAAGAGGAAGAGGACTTGACGTAGTCTTAATATGGTGAAAGTCATAGGGATGATTGTAACTTTTTGTAATTATCATGATTGGAAACACTACACCATATTGCGTGAATGGTCACAACCAAAGTCCCTGACCAAGACTGTGGGTCACGGCCAAAGGTCATGACCATTTCGTCCGTGACCATTATGGTGGGTCATGGCCCAAATCCCTGACCAAACTAGGGGCCACGGACTATGGGTGTCACAATGTATGGGTGCGGACTAAAGCTATGACCCACACACATATCTGGTCATGACCTTGGGCCATGACCCATCCTTTGATTTATGTTACTCGTCACGCCACTGGTCACGACCCAAGGTCGTGACCCATCCTTTTATTTTTTCCACTAGTCACGGACCAAGGCCATGACCCACACTTTGATTTATGCCACTGGTCATGGACAAAGGCTGTGACCCCCTTTTTGGCCTCCCTAAATAGTCATGACCCTAGGCCATGACCCTGTTTATATGTGACAATAAAAAAAGAGATGGTCATGGACTTTGGTCGTGACCATTTTTAGCGATATTAAAAAAATGGGCAGAATTTTCTCCGTTTTCTAGACATTTTAAAATTTGAGTTGTGGTCCTGTGACCATGCGACCGGCTCCTACGAGTCACATTGGTTCGGTGCGAGGTGTTGGCACCATTCATGGGGCCGTTTGGGGGGCGTTACTAGGTTTCACCATCTGATGGCATGTTTTTAAGCCTAAGTATGGATATTCTCAAAATTGGGCCATGGTCTGGAACCGGGGGTCCTGTGACCATGCGACTGGCTCCTACGAGTTATATTGTTCCCGTGTGATGTGTTGGCATCGCTCACGGGGATGTTTGGGGGTTTTATGGGTTTTCTCCCTCAACTGACACTTTTTCAAGCCTAAGTGTGGATATTCTCAAAATTGGGTCGTGGTCTCAGACTGAGCATCCCATTACCGCACGGTGACTCCTATGAGTTACATTTGTCCCTTGTGAGGTGTTGGTGTTGCTCACGGGGACGTTACGGGGTTTCGCTCTCTAACGACACGTTTTTAAGCCTAAGTGTGGATATTCTTAAAATTGGGACGCTCTCTCAAACTTAGGGTCCTGTGACCACGCGACCGACTCTTACGAGTTACATTGGTCTAGTATGAGGTGTTCACTCCACTCATGGGGGTGTTATGGGGTTTCTCCCTCTAACAACACATTTTCAAGCCTAAGTGTGGATATTCTCAAAATTGGGTCGTGCTCTCAAATCGGGGCCATTTGGGGGGCATTACGAGGTTTCCCTTTCTACCGACACGTTTTCAAGCCTAAGTGTGGATATTCTAATAGTTGGTTCGTGCTCTCAAATTAGGGGGTCCTGTGACCATGCATCCAACTCCTACGGGTTACATTGGTCTCGTTCGAGGTGTTACCACTGATCATGGGGCCATTTAGGGGGCATTATAGGGTTTTGCCCTCTAACGAAATGTTTTCAAGCCTACGTGTGGATATTTTCGTAAATTGGGTCGTGATCTTAAACCGGGGGTCCTGTTATCATGGGACCGACTCTTATTAGTTACATTGGTCTCATCCATTTGGGGGGATTTATAGGGTTTCACCCTCTAACGGCTCGTTTTCAAGCCTACGTGTGGATATTCTCAAAATTCTGACCTACTCTCAAATAGGGGGTCCCATGACCACGTGATCGGCTCCTATGAGTTACATAAGTCCCGTGAGATTATTGGCGCCGCTCACAGGGACGTTACGGGGTTTCGCCCTCTAACGGTATGTTTTCAAGCCTAAGTGTGGATATTCTCAAAATTAGGTCGTGGTCTTAAACCGGGGGTCTTGTGACCATACGTTCAACTCCTACGAGTTACATTGCTCCCGTGCGAGGTGTTGGCACTGCTCATGGGTCTGTTGGAGGGGGGGGGAGAGTATAAGATTTTTCCCTCTAACGGTACATTTTCAAGCCTAAGTGTGGATATTATCAAAATTAGGTCGTGCTCTCAAATCGAGGGTCTTGTGACCACACGATCGGCTCTTACGAGTTACATTTGTCCCGTTCGAGGTATTGGCACCACTCACGTGGCCATTTGGGTGGCATTACAGTGTTTCGCCCTCTAACGATATGTTTTCAAGCCTACGTCTTGATATTATCATACTTGGGCCGTGCTCTCAAATTGTGGTTCCCGTGACCACACGGTCGGCTCCTACGAGTTACATTGGTTCCACGCGTTGTGTTGGCGCCGCTCATGAGGTCAATTGGGGGAGTTAAGGGGTTTCTTCCTCTAATGGCATGTTTTCATGCCTAAGTGTGGATAATCTCATAATTCTCACACAGGAGCCGTCCCAATATAACTCGCAGGAACTAAGTGCATGGTTACGGGACCCTCGATTTGAGAATATGATGATAATTTGAAAATATATAGACTTGGGCTTAAAATATGTCGTTAGAGGGCAAAAACCCAAAAAAACATTAGTGGCTCCGTGAGAGGCACGAACACCTCGCATGGGACCAATGTAACTCGTAGGACTCGGTCGCGTGGTAACGGGACCCCTAGTTTGAGAATATGACGATAATTTGAAAATATCTATAGATAGTGTTGAAAACATGCCGTTAGAGGGAGAAAACCCAGAACACCCACCAAACAACCCCGTGAGAGGTATGAACACCTCGCAAGGGACCAACGTAACTCGCAAGAAATGATCACGTGGTCACAGGACCCCCGATTTGAGAATATGATGATAATTTGAAAATATCTAGAATTAGGTTTAAAAACATGTCGTTTGAGGAAAAAAAAACCAAAGCACCCCCTAAACGGCCCCGTGCGAGGTGTTGGTGCGAGGTGGTAGTGCCTCTTACGGGGGCCGTTTGGGGGGTGTTTCGGGGTTTTTCCCCCTAACGACATGTTTTTAAGAAGAAGTCTAAATATTTTGAAATTAACACCGTATTTTCAAATCGGGGGCTCGTGATTATTGAACAACCAAAAATTAACAATCCAACAACCAATGATTATCCGGTACTGCTTCTAACATACTATACAACAACATGCCAACAATTAATAATTATCCAATAGACAAACCAAACAAAACCAATAATTATCTTATACTCCTTCTATCATCTAAAATATTTAAAAGATAATGCATATCAATTATATTACTTATTCAATTAAAGTAAAGAGTACCTAATTCCTGCGATCCAAGAAAGCCAATAAATAGAGTCTTATGAATGTGTGATTAGACTAAATTGATCCTGGAACCCCCAACGTATTCTTTTACATATACATTTGTTGATTAGTTTCTTTAATGCAATCCTAATAAAATCAAGCTAATTTAACTTCATTTTACGAAAACTGCATCAATGAAACTGATCAACAAATGTATATGTACAGGAACACGTGGAAATTGAGCTGGGTCAATTTGATCCAATAACAAAAGTCAAAGGACTCCATTCTCAAACCGAGCCACTTAAAGTAACTAACCATTCGACTGACCATAACATATTATCGAAAGTCAACTTACATAAATCATATCAAACATTTATAAAAGTAACTAAACATTCATACAACAAAGTAAAGCACTAATACAATGTCAATATCGTAATTGGATATAAATAAGATTGACAAGGATAACATAATATTTTGATACTCAATGTTCCTCTAAATCAACTAAAAGATCCTTCAAATTAGGATTGTCCTCAAGAGTTGATTAAAACTCTTTTGAAGCCTTTAATGCATCCACTTAAGTAGTCGTACCCTTTGGTGCATGCACAATAATAGACCAGTTGCCATGTTTATGCACTTCGAGTATAATACCTTCTTTACGTTCTGAAAGTCATAAATAAAAGGCTCGTCGACTATGCGAGACTTCGTCACTTGCGTGACCTATAATTTTATTCGATGTGACTACACCCTACATCATCTGTTCCCACCTTGCAGGTGTACGCTTATCTCACTCGACTGCCTCTAACTCCTTTATCCAAACTTAGGTACTCCCACTTTACCCCCCCCCCCCCCCCCAATTATGATATTAATTCCCTTTATCATTGTTGCATACGAGACCCCCTCCACACTAGGGTTATGTTGGTTTCTACAATCATCATATTTCCAATATATTTCCTATGATAGTATTTTAGCTCCATGTTGAGTTTTTCTAAGCTAGTTTGGATTCGTCTCCAGGCTTTCTAGAATTCCAAATGGGCGGAGGCAATGAAAATGGAAATTGATGATTTGAACCAAAATGAAGCACGATAAATTATTACTCTACCTCCCTGGGAAACGACTGTTGGATGTAAAGAGGTATTCTGCTTGAAGTATCTAGACAATGGCTTTATTGATCGCTATAAAGCACAATTAGTGATTAAGGGATTTACACAAATGAAGAAGTTTAGTGTTGCATTTACCCATTTGGCCAAGCTTGCTTCTATATGATTATTGATTTCTCTTACGACTTCTTATGCTTAGCCTCTATATTTTTTGGACATCAATAATCCATTTCTATATGGGATTTATCCTAGATCATCTATATGGGCTCTCATAAGGACTTTTGAGTTGAGAGGGGTCGAGAAAGTTGCTTTACGGACTTAAGAAATCACCATGGGTATTGTTCAAACAATTCAGTGGCATGGTTATAACCATAATGTAGACACCTCACTCTGTTACCCCCTAACTCTCCTTAGGTCCCTAGTACCTCCCTTCATCATTATAAACCCAGGTAACGTCCCGAGCACTGACCTGGAAGTCATCGGGCACCCCCGGCTCAGTTTCACCCAAAAGTCAAACACCTCGTCTCAACTGAGACTCAATGAATCATCGAAGGGCACTGAATACCCTTTCCAATGGTCCGCACCACGTGCAGTTCTGACTTACCATGCGGACGAACGCGCCGTTTGCGTCCAAAACCTGACCTAGAGGCCACCAGGCGCTCCCGGACTCTGTGTGACCAAAGTCAACTCTCCATACCGGGTCAAACTCTTTAGAATGTCAAATTACATCTCCTAACCTTTCCAACGGTATGCCCCATGCGTGATTTGGACTCACCATGGGGACGAACGATCCGTTTGTGTCCGCACGATTCCCCGTCCAATGGACCGACAAACACTTCGGAGCCACATTTGACCCAAAGTCAACTCCCGAACTTGGGAGCGGTCCAAAGGACTTTCTAAGGTCTTTAAAATACCTTTCCAACGGTATGCCCCATGCATGATTCTGACCAACGGTTTGCCCTCGGCGGCTAATTTTCCGAAAAATCCTGAGGCGCACTGCCAAATGGCAGGTCCCAGACCCTGCCGATAGGTAGTGCCATGGCAATGCCGATCGGAAGACCCCTGGGCCTATAAAAGGAGGCCTTGGCCTCATTTTCAAGGAGGAGCCCAAATCTGATAGAAATCTGTCTGAACGAATCCTAGAAACCTCTCTCGAAGGTAGCGTGGTTTCGACATCCAAATCCCTCTTTTACCTCCACTTTTCATCATACCTTTTATCAAACTTGGGAAATTAACCACTCTCCATCATCATCCAAGCTCAAGCGCTGTTGTCCAATATTCAAGATCAAGCTCAAGATCTTCAAGAAGGTCCAACTTTCTCAAACTCTCTCTTAAATTCTCTTGAATTCCCAATAACTTGTTTTCTTATTTAACACTTTTATAATCTCATCTCACACATCCTAATATATTTTTTATCTAGTATTATTGCACATCCCATATTTTCATGTAAATAAAAACCCAAAAAATAAGAAAAAGTGGGTTTGGTCATAAATTCCAGATAAGGGATTCTCACACTTTTTCACGCTTTTCTCACAACTAAAACACTTTTTCTATACACACACACAAACACTTACAAATAAGAGATCCCACATTTGGATTTATGGGATAAACCCCACCCCTATGCTTTGTATGCGAATTACGTGGACTTTGATGCCTTTATAGTCTATGTAGGCATCTCGGGGTAAAACCCGAGACTCGAGTCCTTTCTCTCACTTTTTTTTCTCTCTTTTTCTATTTTCTCTAAATCCATTTTTCTTATATTATTAGTCTTGGGGACGCATTACTCCATGTACGTTATCGTTCCCTTATAATGATCAACGTAGGGGTAATCGCGTAAATCTTATCTTTCTAACACTATTCTTATTACTTCCTACGGATGACTTGCTTTATATTTTCCATGAAGCAAGTCGAGGATTCCTACCTCCATTCTATACATAAACACATGTACACATATCACGGGGGGAAACATAAAGGAAAACAACAAATATCCATGAGAGACCGAAAGGGAGGAATGGGTGCCTAACACCTTCCCATTTCGTAACTAAGCCTCTGAAGCCTTCTGAAATCATCTTGGTTTCGCATGCACCAGTATGTCTTTGGAAGCCATCCTTCGGGGTGGCTTCCCCTTTTTCTTTTGTCTGTTTTGAGTAAAATAGTCTGGCGAATCTGAATCTCTCTACATTTTTTTACACCTCACAAAATAGACGTCGGCCGAAGCGCTCTCCCGAGAGGGGATGAGTGGGACCCGAAGGATCCTTCCTCCCTCCGCGGCGGGGATCGGCGAGGATGGCCACAGTGGATACTCTGCTGGGGACTTTTATTATTTGTTTGAGGGATTAACTCTATTTATATCGATGCTATATTTGTTTATGTTTCCCCCCATATCCGCATGTTCCCCTTTTCTATGTGTATCCCATGCTTATGCTTATATTCACACACTTGTAGAAAATTCTCCATGTACACTTCACACCACGTGCACCTAGAATCACATGTATATCCCCATGTTGCACGCATCACCCATCCATACTTGGTGTACCTTTTGGGTACTCATACTTTGCGCCCTGTTTGTCATAATAAAGAAATGCATTCTCATCATAAGATACTAATAAAAGAATCATGCATGATTCACACGATATCACCAAATAGCATTGCTATTGACCGAATTTTACCCAGCAACTGGAGGGTCACTTCGTGATGGGCGCTGGTCCGGCCGATCGCAGATAGCCTAAGCAATATTACTGTCACCTTCCATTGGCCAAGTACCTTCGACGTATATAGTACCGCTTGACCTAAGTCATGACGAGAGGTATATCGTAGGGAATTCATTCACATATGCCGAGTATATCGAATTCTCTCTCACATGTACCGTCCCCACAAGGTATATGGTGAGGCAATTCACGTACACTCAGGTATATCAAATGGCTTGTCCACACGTACCGATTGCCCGCAAGAGAAAGACATATATCGTGGAAGTCACGCCAAAGGGGGGAACCCATGCTGATTCACCCAACCAATTGCATACCCGCATATAGGTGTCAAACCTAGGACACACACTTTAGATTGCCTGTTTCGACCCAAAACTCTACCGAAATTTCGGGTCGATCTTCCGCCCAATTTTTGCGCATTTTTAAAATAGGACTCTGTCTGCGAGCCTGGTTACAATTCCAAGCCGTAGCTTTGCATATCTTAAAACCCCACTTCTCCAGGCTCGGTTCCCGTCCGGCATTGCATTTTGGAGAATTAAATACAAGTGAGAACATAATAATCATAATAATCATGTTGAGTTCCGTCTCCTAAAACATTTCTCCCTTCTTTATCAAAAATACAAAAATGTTTCTCTCTTTTTATCAAAAATGTAAAAATATTTCTCCCTTCTTTATCAAAAATCCAAAAACATTTCTCCCTTATTTATGAAAGTCCAAAAATAATTTCTTCCCTTTTTCTCAAAAAAATAAATCTCATCCTACGCCTTCTTAGGTTGATCGCACGCACTTGGCCTGGCTCCCTATTGGCTTAGGTCTTCAGTCAAATCACCCTGAAGTTTCATTCGTTCCTCTACTACTTCTTCCGAATCCAGAATCCATCCATCTCCCATGGAGAATGTAGATCAAGCACCAGTCATACAACCGTATCTGCCGACAGTCCTAGCTCACCTCGTGGCCAAGATTGTCAACCTCCAAGATGAGGTCCGAGAGATGCAAAGAAACCAAGTTCCAATTCCTCAAGAGCTCGAGGCCCTGTTCCCTCGAGCTATGGGTCCGCCAGAGCCTATTTGGTTTCCCGAAGAATATCCGCACGCTCTGCGTTCCCCTCCTGCTAATGGGCCGCCGCCCGCCCAAATTCCAATGCCAAACATTTCCCAGCCTGTGGCTAACATGCCTGTGGTCGCTGGTCCAAACGAGGAGGAGTTGAATAAAGTCAAAAAAGATCTTAAGATGCTCACTAAGAAGTTTAACCAAGTCAGGATCTCTAGAAATTACATGGACTACACCCATATGTCTCCTTATCCTAAAGCAAGGTTACCCGAGAAGTTCAAGATGCTAAATATCGTGAAGTTTGGAGGGAGTGGTCCCCCAATTGTTCATATTCGCAGTTATCATCATTCCATGACTCTACTAGGGCCTTCTGAAGGGGTGATGGCCCAATTATTTCAGCAAACTTTGAAGGATAGTGCTCTCCGATGGTTTTTATCTCTCGAGGAATCTAGAATCCGTAGCTGGGAGGATGTAGCCCGAGAATTCATGTCGCAGTACAAATACAACGAAGAGCTTGAGGTCACCCGCCGTTATTTAGAGCTGCTCAAACAGAACTCCAGAGAATCAGTCAGTAATTTCATAGCCCAATGGAGGGAAAAAGCAGCTACCATGACTAATCGGTCGTCTGAAGAAGAACAAGTCAGCATAGTGAAGAAGAATTTCTTGCGCCATGTCCGAATGACCATGGGAGGACAATACTACCCCCACTTTTGAGCTCTCAGAGAATTAGGAGTAGAAATCGAGGAAGGTCTTGCCAAAACAGAAGTTGAACCGAAGAAGGTATCCGGACAATTCATCCCCAGAAAATATGACAAGCCTGTCAGTACCGCAGTCTCAACCAACCACATCATGGGCAACAGAAAGTCGCCCCTCTCCCATTCGAAGGTAATACACTGAGCTACATGCTCCCCTCTCTAAAGTTTACCGAGCCCTGTTAAGCCAAAACCTTATAGAACCTTTGGATCCACGTCCATTACCCAATCCACTTCCAAGAAATTTCAAGACCAATGCTCATTGCGCCTTTCACCAAACAGCTGGCTATACCACCGACCAATGCTTCCACCTTCGAAACATAATCCAAGATCTCATTGACCGGGGTACCATCGCCCCACCAGCCAATCCTAAACCAAACATTACTCATAACCCACTCCTAAATCACACCAATGCCATCTTCTCGGAAGAAAACCCGAATTTCAATCCGTCAACCTAGATCGCACCCTTATACCCTCATAAACCCCTTCATTTTTGCCCATATTTCCTCTTACACCCTATTAGCCCCGCTAATCAGGCACTGTCACTCCTCACAAGAGCGTGCATCACTGTCCGGACCTATTCTAAAAGTGGAAGTATGGAATTATGAGAGGTGTTGAACCAACTCCTAGAGTTCGGGCTGAAATTGCCCTCACAGATGATTATTGACTGCCAGAGGTTCAGTACATTGTTTTTGGAAGTACGGAAATGGGCTCGAGAATCAGATAGGTGGATGGTACCAACCGATAAAATCTGCTTAGATGATGTTGTCCAGATCATGACGGAAGCATTCAGGCAAACCAACAGTAATTGCAGTATCACCGAGTTATTTCGTGCTTTGAAGCTACAAGGGCACCTGGTCCCTTCACCCTTATACATCCCCATATAATGGGAAGACCTATATGAAGAAGCCATTGAAGTCGTGGAATGCATTAACTTCACAGAGGAAAACAGAATTGTTGCCACCGGATGGCCCAATAGCTGACTTATGTTGGATGATATCATTTGAAGAACTCCTCGGAGAAATAAATAAGGTGGAAGAACAACCTGAGATTGATGAGGAAACTGGATTTAAGTTTTTCCCTTCTTTAGTAAATCACATGACTAGATCTGGGAGACAATACCAAGTTCCAAGCTCGCTGCCAGTAAATGATAAGGGGAAGGGCGTTGAAAACCTTCCTATGCCATAAATGACCCTCGAAGAGAGCAAGATCCTCGATCAACTGAAGAAAACTCAAGCTAACATCACTCTATGGGGGCTTTTCATGTCTTCCCAGCTACACAGAAAGGCCTTGATCAAATTGCTCACTGGGCCCAAAGTTCCTCCCTCTACGACACCAGAAGAAGCGGTGAACCTGGTCGGATCCTTGACCTCTACCCGAATGCTGTCCTTTTCTGAAGAAGAAATCCCCAAAATTGGGCCGAATCACAATCATGCACTCAACATCTCCATCAAAGTTATGGGTAAGGCTGTACCGCTTTCTCTCGTTGATAACGGATCCGCTTTGAATGTCTGCCCACTGAGACCCTTCAAATGTTTAGGTTTGAAAGAAAGTGACCTCGCTCCAACATCCGCTGCCATGCGTGCCTACGATAATACCCATCGTGAGGTGATGGGATCCATAAAACTTGTAATAGGGGTTGGCCCTATAAACCCTGTCGTTGAATTCCAAGTCATAAACACCCCGTCTTGTTTCAACCTGTTGCTCAGACGCCCCTGGCTCCACAATATCAAGGGTGTGTCTTCCTCACTCCATCAAAAATTGAAGTTCTTCGCCGACGGGCGAGTCATCACCATTTTGGGCAATGATGAAAACGCCGAGGGTGCAAGCACCGACAGTCCAATTCTTGAGATACAACATGGGTCAAATGATATGCTCCTATGAGGATTCTGAGTTGAACCATCCCTACTCCCGGTAGGGGATGGTTTCAAAGAAAGGGTTTGTCCAGAATATGACCCTCATGGCAATGTCAATGTGATTCAGATGTTTAGAAACATGCACTTCATGCCCGAACTGGGGCTAGGACAAAGGCAGCAGGGGATACTTAAGCCCATCGAACTGAAGAAAGCTTTCCCTCCTTGCAGCATGGGATATCGACCATCAGAACCAGAGCTCTGAATGATCCGCCATACTCGATCAAAGAGAGGGTTAGACTTTGTCCGAACTATCTCGAGTGATTCTTTAAAAGGACTATTCATCAAAGAGGGCAAAGATTTCCCCTTTTGCGGCTTTCTAGAACCGTGGTATGACCATACAGATAAGAAGATGAATCCTGGAATGGAGATCCTTTTCCAAGATAGCTACCCATGGGCCGAAAGTTACCAATACCAAGTGCCACCGCTTATCAAATATACTGAAGAGACTGAGGAATGTAACTCCGAAGATTCCTTCAACCTGCAGTCACTGGGGCTGGCACTCTGCATGGTTCATTCAGGCACTACATCAAGGGACCCATCCCGTCTGATTAAAGCTGCTGATACACCTCTCCTCAACTGGCATGCTACACTAACTCTACCTGTTGAAATCTCCCCTAACCCCAATGTTTACCCTATTTCTTCTATTGTTGTCCATCCTTGCTCAAATGTAACCGAGACCTCTTTTGATGACGTTCTCAATTCTGTTTTTCCTATCAATGAAATAAACAAAGATTTTGAGTATTTTATTGTGCCTTACATTAATTGTGTAGATTCCAATCAAACTTTTCATAATAATGATTTTGTAAATGAACAATTCTTAACTTATCTAAATAAGGTTAATAAAAAACAACATAACCGCGTTCAAGTTAATGAAGAGGAGACTGTCTTTATTAATCTCGATTCTAGTATCCAACTGCACGAGATTAGGATAGGGGCCACCCTTGACGAGCATGAGCGCGCACAACTCAAAGAATTGCCAAAGGAGTTTGTGGATGTCTTAGCATGGTCCTACAATGAAATGCCCGGTATCGACCCCGAAATAGCTCAGCACGAGATCCCCACTCTCCCAGATGCCAAGCCAGTTAAACAAAAATGAAGAAAACTCCGCACCGAATGGTCGCTTAAGGTCAAAGAAGAGGTGATCAAACAGTTGAACATGGGTTTCATTCAAGTAATCGAATATCCCACGTCGCTATCCAACATTGTACCTGTACCAAAATCAGGAGGAAGGTTCGAATGTGTGTGGATTATTGAGATTTAAACAAAGCCTCTCCGAAGGATGATTATCCGCTACCCAACATCGACATGATCGTGGAAAACACAGCCAGTCATGCTCTCAAGTTATTTGTCGACGGATTTGCCAGATACAACCAAATTAAGATGCATCATGACCACCAAGAGAAAACCACATTCATCACCCCATGGGGAATCTTTTGCTACACCGTTATGCCATTCGGTCTCAAGAATGCTGGGGCTACCTACCAAAGGGCTGCTACAACCATCCTGCATGATTTGATTCAGAAAGAGGTCGAGGTTTACGTGGATGATATGATTATCAAGTCCAAAACTAGAGAAGGTCATGCTCCCGCTCTCCGAAAGTTCTTTGAACGACTGCGACAGTTTCAGATGAGACTCAATCCATAGAAGTGTGTCTTCGGCGTTACGAAGGGAAAACTCTTAGGATTCATGGTCAGTGAGAAGGGGATAGAAGAGGATCCCGCCAATATGAAAGCCATACTTGAGATGCCACCACCCCAAATAGAGAAGGAAGTCTAAGGTTTCCTAGGGAAATTACAATATATCAGCCGGTTCATTCGCCAGCTAACCTCCATCTGTGAACCAATCTTCAAGATCCTCCGAAAGGATTCAACCAAGGTTTGGAACGAGGCATGCCAAGAAGCTTTTGATCGAATCAAACAATACCTGACCCAACCTCCAGTTCTCATGCCACCACAGCTTGGTCTCCCTCTACTCCTATACCTAACCATAATCGACAATGCAGCCGGGGCTTTGCTAGCCTAGTACCTTGAACACTCCCGCGAAGAAAGAGCCATCTATTACGCCAGTCGCAAATTAGTCAAATACGACGTCAGCTACACTGCTTTGGAAAAGGCATGTGTCACGCTTGTCTGGGTCACCCAAAAGTTACGACACTACATGCTCGCCTTCCCCATCAAACTTGTATCCCGAATGGATCCCATTAAGTACCTGCTTGAGAAACCCGCCTTATCCAGCCGAATGGCCCGATGGTTGATGCTCCTAACCTAGTTTGATATCGTGTACATCACACTAAAAGTCGTTAAAGGAAGAGCCATCTCTGATTACCTCGCTGACTACCCCATAGATGAAGCAGATGTTTGGATCTCTGAATTCCTAGATGAGAACATTCTTTACACCGCCCAGGATCACCTATGATGGAAAATGTTCTTTGACGGCGCTGCCAACAAAAAGCGATATGACATTGTGATACTTCTGATCGCCCGAGATCATTCCCACACTCCTATCGCCATTAAATTGGATTTTCCTTGCACCAATAACATGATAGAATATAAGGCATGCATAGTGGGCCTCCAGGTCACTCTCGAGAATGGTATTCAATACCTTTATGTATACGGGGATTCTGCCCTTATCATCGGTCAAGTGCTCAGAAAGTGGAAAGTCAAGGACAAAATGCTCCACCCTTTCACACCCAATTAGAGGAGTTGGCCTCCCAATTCCGAGATATCACCTTCCATTACCTACCCCGAGCATAGAACAACCTAGCCGATGCTCTCGCTACTTTGGTTTCCATGGTCGACATGCCCGAGGGAATAATAATGACCCCCTTCCTAGTTCAAAAGTAAGACAAACCTACCAATTGTTACCATTTTGATCTTGTCTCCACAGAAGACCCCGATCTAGTCAATTACTAGTACTATGAAATTTGGTGCCTCCTCCGATACGGTAGGTATCCTGAGGGTTCCAACAAGAATGACCGAGCTACCCTCCGAAGGCTGTTCGCTCAGTACATCATCTGTCGTAAAGCACTACTGAAGAGGAATTTCAATGGAACTCACTTGCACTGTATCGCAGGGGCTGACATTGAAAAGATAATGCAAAAAATCCACAGCGGGAATGCTGACCTAACATGAACGGTCACATGCTTGCCAAAAAGATCATCCGGTAAGGCTACTACTGAACCACCATGGCCCAGGATTTCACCGCCTATGTTCGGAGGTGCCCTAAATGCCAACAGTTCTCCAATCTCCAACATCTACCTCCATGAGAATTATACAACATGACTCTCCTTTATCGTTCTCCACCTGGGGTATCGACATCATAGGGAAGGTCACACCAAAAGCGTCAAACGGGCATGAGTTCATCCTGGTTGCCATCGATTACTTCACCAAATGGGTCGAAGCTGAGTCATATGCAATATTAAATGCCAAGAAGGTGGCCAAATTCATCAAGAAAAATATCCTCTACCGATATGGGGTCCCGCACGAGCTAGTGTCGGATAATGATTTTCACTTCGAGGCAGAGGTCACAAAAATAGTCAATGAGTACGGGATTCAGAAACACAAATCTTCCCCCTACCGACCTCAGACCAATGGTGCAGTTGAAGCCACCAATAAAAACCTCAAATCCATCATCAGCAAGATGACCGAAAGTTGTAGGGATTGGGCCGTTCGAATCCCGTACGCCCTCTGGGGCTATCGAACCTCAATCCGAACCTCTACTGGGGATACCCCTTACTCTCTGGTCTACGTCATGGTAGAAGTCCTACCTGTGGAAATACCCTCGCTACGCGTCATGCTCGAAAGAAAGGTTAGTGAAGAAGACTGGTGCCAGGGCCGTCTTGATGAGCTGACCCTCCTGATGAACAGAGATTAAAAGCTCTTTACGACATACAGGGGTATCATCACCGAATAGCGCGATCATTCAACAAAAGAGTCAAGGACCGCAGTGTTCGAGAGGGGGACTTAACCCTCAAGGAGATAATAGAACCCATCTGGAACCCCAGAGGAAAATTCAAGCCCAATTGGAGCGGCCCTTACATTGTGAAGAAAATCTTGTCTGGCGGTGCCGCCATGCTCACTGACCTAGATCGGGAAGAGATGGCTCGTCTAGTCAATCTAGACCGTCTCAAGAAATTCTGCCCCTAGTCCAAAATCTCGGTGCGCTACGACTCTTCCCATCCCCCTTCTATTATAAAAAAAAAACTCTTCATTTCCCTCAACCCATAACTACGTGGGCCTGATCCTCTACAAAAACTATTTTTGAAACAGATAAGAACTTTTTCAAAAACCCCAGAGGTACGTAGGCAGCTCATACTCCTCACATGAGCATGACCCCTTCTTTTTCACAAAAATATATTCCTTTATTATCTCCGAGAACGACAGTTCATTCTAAACATCTACTTGAACAAAAGGATTATGTATGCCTTAGCGATTGGTATACATAATTCAAAATACAAAATTCATCGAAAGGCACAACTGGATGATCAGAAACTTGTCTATTTCATTAATAAGAAACTACAGTGCGGATTACATAAGAAAAAGGAACGGATAACTCCCTTCCCCCCTACTACCATAAAAACCAAACAAAATCCCCCACATCTATTACATAAATAAACTCCTCAGGAGTTCTACCCACAACTACCCGAAGAGTCTGCACCCTCATCATCTACATCCTGAGGAACCCAAGTTTCTCCTTCCTGAATGGAGTTCCGCAAATAATCCATGGACCGATGAGCCTTAACCATCTTCGAAAAGACCACAACACCCCCTTCCATGGAGTCAGATAAAACAAACCACCTCTGACCAGTCTCTATTGCCAACATCTTGTAGACTACTTCCCTCGACAACCACTTCATATAATCTTTGGGGACATGGCAAACCTTCCCAACAGACTGAGAGGGAAGGGTCGACGAATGCCAATTTTCCCACAGAGATCTAAGCAACAGACGCAAGCGCTCAGTCAAATATTCTACTGGAAAGAAATTTGAGGTCCGAGGGGGCACGATCTGCGCCCAGCCAAATTGATGCAAAAGCCGCCAAGGGAAATAAAAAGAGGTTTTCCTGAGACCAACCAGCCGCACATATGAATATTCTCCTAGCTCCAGAACAGGCTGCAACTGTCCCCACCAAGGCACTAACCAATACAGCCCTCGAGCCCCGTACTCCACAAGCCAATTCTCCCATTTCTCAACATACAGGCCCATGCGGATGAAGTAGCGCGAAAAGAAGTTGGGTACAGACGACAAAGGATATTCTGGAGGAGTCGCTAAGAGGAATCTTTCAAACAACCACATGAACAGCATCACAGGGCTCTCCCTTAAAAAGTCAGAACGGCCTTCTCTCCAGGCATCCAGGCTATTCAAAGTCTTCGCCAATATCACCGTCGCAGGATTATGACGGTATGACATCCATGAGGTAATGGGTGCAAGTTGTGAGTCCATGCTCACCTCCCCAGTCACCAACAACAATTTTGAAACCATGCCCACAACAACAGCTCTAGCATAGCCAGCATCACTTACTTCCTGTGAACTCACGGACTGCAACACCGCGAGGAGGGTGATCATTCCTCCAGCAACTAATGACCTGGGCGTCGAAGGAGAAATATGGAGAAATCCGACCAATAAATCCCTAGGAGAACGGGAAAATTCGGGTAAAGCCGCGGCAACACTGGGATTCACGCCCAGTATGGCAGAAAATTCCTCGCAGGTAGGACAAACTTCTTCCAACCCAAAGCGGAATACATGGTCTTCGGGGTACCAAAATTGTACTACCGCCATCAGCATAATCCGCTCAAAAGGTCTATGATTCCATAAAGAGACTCGACGCATGCTGAAAGCATCATAGTCGACATTATAAGAGCACATAGCTTCCAAGGCTTCGAGGTAGTTGACAAACTCAATGCTACCAGGGAGATCCATCTCGCAAGACTAAAAGATGATGGGTGGGTATGTAAGAATGCAAAATGTGTGAGGGAAACACTCCACCCTTCTCCCTTTTTATACTTAAAAATCCTCACAAGGGACATAATCCCTGCAGAAATCGGAAGGAATCCTACCCCACAAGGTGCTAAAGGCTGAAGAGGGTACCAATCAAAGCTTTCAATGGATAGGACTGGACTGAACTGCCGATAGGCAAGCCAGGGTGCTTGTCGATCGGCAACCCCCCATTTTTGGAAATTTCCTCCTTTCCTTTTTGTCAAATCAGAAAACCCCATAAGAATAAATTGATATTCTCAACAGAATTTCAAGATTCATGTTCCCTCCTTATGGGATTCCCCGTTTTAAATAAAAAAACTTTCCTTTGAAAAATTCCAAAAATACTCCTATTTTACGATCTCAGTAGCAAGTTAAAAAGCGCATGTGCATGCATTCACTCATCATTAAAATAAAAGATAAATAATAAAAAAAACTACGTTGCATTGCATATATATGTTTTCTGTGTTACATCATTTTTGCATGAAATAAAGAAAAAGTCAAAAACAACGGGACTCAGCCCGAACCCACATTTTCTCTCTCTCTCTCAAGAGTTTCCACCCCTGCGACGCGCTCTCTTCCCCCTACGGTGAGACGACGCGCCCCCACTACCCGAGCCAGAGTCTCCCCCAGATGAGGCTGACGACACCAAACAAGAGGGAACAGGGACAGCCTCCCGGATGTGGGCAGTAGTCGATGATATCCAGTCTCTGATGTCCCTGAGCCAAGTGGTCGACACCCGTATTTGCTGCAAGGAAAAGGACCGAAAGGTTTACTGCAGGACGAAGGACATCCTCTGTCAAGCCCAGTTCCTCTGGATCCATCGCAAAAGGACGGTGTAGCATCGGCACAGTCCCTCCATCAGTCCGCCGGATGTTGTACGAAGGAGTGTGAAGCCGAACAAAAGAGACCTCCGAGGTCTCCGCCGCCACAGGTGCCCACGGACCACCACCACTGTGGGAAGACTCCACCGCCCGACTTGAACCAACAGGAGGAAAAGGAAAAGCGTCATGTATACTGGGCACCATCAACCAGCTCGTCACAAAATCCATATAATCATACGGCGCGACCGTATCAGTATACAATGCATAGGACTCGCTGATCATCGTCGCGATACTCTCATCCTCCAACAACTATCGATCCCGTCTCATAGACGTAGGAGGCTGCGCGAGAGGCACCACCACCTCCTCCTCAGCAATCTGACGGATCACCCTCTTCCCGAGGTGCCAGGAATGGCCGAACTCATGCGCCAACAAACGCCTCATCTGCGCGTTCACCCCAGTCACCCCCGTATCCTGAATAGCTTTCCCCCAAGCATAAAAGGTCACCTGAAAATCCCCAAGAAGGCATGAGTCAGTACAAGATCAGAAGGTGCAAAAACCAAGGCTGAAATGGAAAGAGTCTTACCCTACCACTGGTCAGGTCATTTAAGACCTGACGCACCGCAGCCAAGGAGAGAGATCCCTTCGACCGTCGGTTGGCCTTACCGCACCGATACAAGCGATAGAAGTCCCCAACGGTGTCATCCTTCAGAGAAATCAGTGGGGTGTTGCACCCAATCACCTCATAAAACCACGTCTGAATTCACAAGCAAAGAGAGACACATAAGGAAAATGCGAATGCATGAAAGGAACATCCGAATGCATGAAATGAAAATGCGTAAAGTAAAGAATACCTTAAGGAGATACGTGGCTCCAGTAAAAGTCAGCCGGCAGCACCGGCTGAATGCATCCAAAGAAAAGTAAAGGGTCGCCAAGATCAGACTCCCCCAATCATAGAAAGGGATGTTTGAAAACATCCTTAAGTAAGGTAGAAACCACAAATGGACGACGTCGCCACTCGATGCCACCATGAAACCTGCAGCCCAACCTCCACATCAACCACCCTGCTCAGCAAAACATCCTTCAACAAGGACAACCGGATATAATCCCCAAAGACAATCCTCCTCACATCACCGAGTGCCGCATACACCGCCTCCGGCCTCACCCATAAAGAGCGATCCACCTCTATCTGCTCCCCGTCACAATCTAGCCCCACCAGTTTTTGCACATCTATGGGAGTCACCGTCATCTCCCCAAAGCCAAAATGAAAAGTGTTGGTAGTGTCCCACCACCTCTCCCCCATGGCACACAAAACAGCTATCGAACGAGGCATCTCATCCAGCGCAGTCACCAACCTCCCCAAACCCATTGATGATACCATCCAGTAGACCACGGGTGGAAGATGCTCCCAAATATCCCTAAGCCCCGTCGTCCCACGAGCACACATGTTCTTCAAGGAAATATCAGACTGGCAAAAGGAAAAATTCAATCAAAGGTCAAAGAAAAAGGGAAAAAATCACCCAAAAAGGAAAGAATGCCAAAGGTCAAGTTACTTACATAACCACCGGGAATCACTCTCGAAGAGCGATGACGCGACGGCTCCCGCAGCAAGGTCCACTCATCCGCAACTGACTCAAATGCATCAAAGGCATTCTCATTCCCCAAAGCAAGAGGCACCCTATCCCTCCAAGCCACGTTCTCCCAGTCATCAACGGTCAACCACTCCCGATGGACAGCGGTGCTCACAAAAGCTGCCATTTCTTGAAAATCGGAATGTTAAAACAATTCGCTAGGAGAAATCGTAGAAATAGAGAAGGAAAGAAGCTGTGAAAAATGAAGGGGATTCACCCCCTTTATATAGGAGGCAAAACGCCATGCCAATCGGGATCTCACCCGTCCATACCGATCGACAATGTCTCCTCACCTTCCCGAGGTAGCCCAAAAGTCCGTGCCACTGCTGATTGGCACCTCTCAGTCTATGCCGACCGGCACCCCCCTTAAAATTTCATACAAAAATTCCCAGAAAATACCAGGAAGCCTTGAAAAATCCCTGGAAAATTCCTAAAAATCCCAGGAGGGATTTACAATGTTTTCATCAAGAAAATTTCGCACTCCTTCAGGCAACACACCATTTTCCCCAACACAGCCCTCAAAATCCAAGCGATTGACCTCTCGGGCAAGGCGCCCAGACCACCTAATCACCTCCTCATCAGACTTTACAAAAGACCTCCCCAGCCATCGGCTACCCGGTGCGATACATTATCACGTGGTATTTTTCTTTCCCAACAGAAATCAGAAGAACCACTAGCTCTGAGCGATCTCTCCCAAAGGGCAATCCAAATTTTCCCCAGCCCATTCATCGTTCACCAGCGGAACCTCAAATCCAATTCTTATCCCCCAAACGGAACCCCTCTTCCCCAGCGGAATCCTCAAAACTCCTCCCGGCAAAGCTCCGGAAAATCCCTAAGAATCCCATGATCACTTCCCCAGCGGAATTCTCTCACAGCACCTAAAATAGGTTGTCCCCCCCCCCCCCCCCCCGCGAGGTCTCCTATAATGCTTCCCCCAGCTATCAGCTCCCCAACTCAAATTAGAATCACAAATCTCTTTCCCCAGCAAAATCAAAATACAAAATTTATCTACTCTTGGGTCAGAATTGGTCCCGGTCTTGGATCGTCACCTTAGTTAGGTCAAAATTGACCTCGGTCCTCGGTCGTCACCACTCTTGGGTCAGAATTGACCCCGGTCTTGGATCGTCACCTTAGTTAGGTCAGCATTGACCTCGATCCTCGGTCGTCACCACTCTTGGGTCAGAATTGGCCCCGGTCTTGGATTGTCACCTTAGTTATGTCAAAATTGACCTCGGTCCTCGGTCATCACCACTCTTGTGTCAGATTTGGCCCCGGTCTTAGATCGTCACCTTAGTTAGGTCGGAATTGACCTTGGTCCTCGGTCGTCACCACTCTTGGGTCAGAATTGGCCCTGATGTTGGATCGTCACCTTAGTTAGGTCCTAATTGACCTCGGTCCTCGGTCGTCACCACTCTTGGGTCAAAATCGACCCCGGTCTTATATCGTCACCTTAGTTAGGTCAGAATTGACCTCGGTCCTTGGTCATCACCACTCTTGGGTCAGAATTGACCCCAGTCTTGGATCCTTACCTTAATTAGCTCAGAATTGACCTCGGTCCTTGGTCGTCACCACTCTTGGGTCAGAATTGACCCCGGTCTTGGATCGTCACCTTAGTTAGGTTAGAATTTACCTAGGTCATCGGTCGTCACCACTCTTGGGTCAGAATTGACCCCAATCTTGGATCATCACCTTAGTTAGGTCAGAATTGACATCGGTCCTCGATCATCACCACTTTTGGGTCAAAATTGGCCCTGGTCTTGGATCGTCACCTTACTTAGGTCAAAATTGACCTCAGTCCTCGGTCATCACACTCTTGGGTCAAAATTGACCCCGATCTTGGATCGTCACCTTACTTACGTCAGAATTGACCTCGGCCCTCGGTCGTCACCACTCTTAGGTCAGAATAGACCCCGGTCTTGGATCGTCAACTTAATTAGGTCAGAATTAACCTCGGTCCTCGGTCGTCACCACTCTTGGGTCAGAATTGACCCTGGTCTTGGATAGTCACCTAAATTAAGGTCAAAATTGACCTCGGTCCTTGGTAGTCACCACTCTTAGGTCAGAACTGACCTCGACCCTCTTAATTGGTGATCCTCATTTCCTTAGGTCCCCAGAACTGACCTCGATCCTCTGAATTGATCACCCTCGCTTCCTTAAGCCCGGAGATTCATTTTTTATCCGCATAATTGATTATTCCCAGCATACTTCTTAGGTCCTCAGAATCGACCTCGACCCTCTGAATCGGTCATACTACCTCAAAAGCATCATACGGTGTCTAATCGATGGCTATCATTTGTTCAAAACTCACCCATCGAGGGGCTCTGTAGACACCTCACTCTGTGACCCCCTAACTCTCCTTAGGTCCCTAGTACCTCCCTTTATCACTATAAACCCAGGTCACATCCCGAGCACTAACCTGGAAGCCATCGGGCACCCCCGGCTCAGTTTGACCCAAAAGCCAAACTCCTCATCTCGACCGAGACTAAATAAATCTTCGAAGAGCACTGAATACCCTTTCCAACGGTTCACCCCATGCACGATTCTGACTTACCATGCGGACGAACGCGCTATTTGCGTCCGAAACCTGACCTAAAGGCAACCGGGCTCTCTCAGACTCGGTTTGACAAAAGTCAACTCTCCAAACCGGGTCAAACTCTTTAGAATGTCAAATCACATCTCCTAACCTTTCCAACGGTATGCCCCATGCATGATTTGGACTCACCATGCGGACGAACGATTTGTTTGTGTCCGCACGATTCCCCGTCCAATGGACAGACAAACGCTTTTGATCCACATTTGACCCAAGGTCAACTCCCGAACTCGGGAGTGGTGAAAAGGACTTTCTAAGGTCTCTGAAATACCTTTCCAACGGTATGCCCCGTGCACGATTTTGACAAACGGTTTGGCCTCGGCGACCAATTTTCCGAAAAAGCCTGAGGCGCACTGCTAAATGGCAGGTCCCAGACCCTGCCTATCGGCACCTGCCGATAGGTAGTTCCAAGGAAATGCTGATCGGCAGACCCATGGGCCCATAAAAGGAGGCCTTGGCCTCATTTATAAGGAGGAGCCTAGATCTGATAGAAATCTCTGTGAACGAATCCCAGAAACCTCTCTCGAAGGCAGCGTGATTTCAACTTCCAAATCCCTCTTTTACCTCCACTTTTCATCATCCCTTTTATCAAACTTGGGAAATTAACCACTCTCCATCATCATCCAAGCTCAAGGTCTGCTCTCCAACATTCAAGATCAATAACTTGTTAAGTTCCAACTTTCAACATTCAACATTCAAGATCAACATTCAACATTCAAGAAGGTCCAACTTTCTCAAACTCTCTCTTAAATTCTCTTGAATTCCCAATAACTTGTTTTCTTATTTAGCACTTTTATAATATCATCTCACACATCCTAATATACGTTTTATTTAGTATTATTTCACATCCCATATTTTCATATAAATAAAAACCCAAAAAACAAGAAAAAGAGGGTTTGCTCATAAATTCCAAATAAGGGATTCTCACACTTTCTCACGCTTTTCTCCCAACTAAAACACTTTTTCTACACACACACACACACTTAAAAATAAAAGATCCCACATTTGGATTTATGGGATAAACCCCACCCCTCTTCTTTGTATGCGAACTACGTGGACTTTCATGCCTTTATAGGCTACGTAGGCGTATCGGGGTAAAACCCGAGACTCGAGTCCCATCTCTCACTTTTTTTTCTCTCATTTTCTATTTTCTCTAAATCCATTTTTCTTATATTATTAGTCTTAGTGACGCATTACTCCATGTGCATTATCGTTCCCTTATAACGATCATCGTAGGGGTAATCGCGTAAATCTTATCTTTCTAACACTATTCTTATATCTTCCTACGGATGACTCACTTTATCTTTTTATTGATACAAGTCGAGGATTCCTACCTCCATTCTACACATATACACATGCACACATAAAGGAAAATAGCAAATATGCAAGAGAGACCGAAAGGGCGGAATGGGTACCTAACACCTTCCCATTTCGTAACTAAGCCTCCGAACCCTTCTCGAAACCTACTTTGGAAGCCATCCTTCGGGGTGGTTTCCCCTTTTTCTTTTGTATGTTTTGAGTAAAATAGACTGGCAACTCTAAATCTCTCTATATTTTTTTTACACCTCACAAAATAGACGCTGGCGAAAGCTCTCTCCCAAGAGGGGACGCGCGGGACCCGATGGATCCTTCCTCCCTTCGGGATGGGGATCGGTGGGGATGGCCACACACAAGGTTCACTCGGTGCTATTCCGATCATATGTGTCTTATTCGTCATCAACTCGTAGATGCATTATTTTGTTTCTTTTTATATAGGATATTATTATAGACGATGCATATGGGATTGCAAGAGTGAAGAGGGATACTAGGAAGGTATTTGATGTAAAGGACTTAGGTTTACTCCATTCATTGACGTGACTCGGTCGTAATGTGGGATCTCTTTATTCCAATGGAAGTACAATTTGTATATTCTTCAGGATAGTATGATGGTAGGTTGTTGTTTGACTTTTACACCTATGAACCCTAAAATAAATCTCTCATTCAACATGGGTAATATGATTCATGATTCTTTAGTTTATCATAGATCGATTGGTCACCTTATTTCCTTTATGAATATGATTTTGGATTTAACATTTGCTAAGAGCATTGTTAGCCAATTTATGCATTCTCCACACACCCCAATATTGGAGTCTATCCACTGCATTTTGAGATACTTTAGTCACGTCTAGGATTTTGGATGTTTTATGCCTTTGGAAGTCAGATAGACCTGGTGTGTTTTATTGATGAAACACTATTAGGGTCTAAGGTAGACAATAAACTTCATGTACTTTATAAGGTTTTTACCTCATCTCACAAAAAAATAAAAAGCATGCTATAGTTTCGTGCTCTTCAACCAAGGTTGAGAATGCGATGGCTCAGGGTAAATGACATAGCTTTAATCGATCTAGGGGAGTTAAATTTTACAAAAAAAGAAGATTTCTTTCCTAATAATAAGTTCACTAATACGCTTACATCCGATTCCATGATTCATGCGATGACAACACACTGGTCGATCAGGGTAGTTCCTCGGAGGTGATGTACCTGCAACTCTTCTGCAAACTCAAGATGAAAAAGTCAGACTTGAAAGAAGCAATTGTCCTTTTTGTCGGCTTCGTAGGAAAAATAACCATGCCATTGGGGAAGGTAGTCCTTTCAGTATGGGTAAGGAATATTTCAAAGCTAATTGAGTATTTGTTGGTTAAAATCGATTCGCCTTACGAAGCCATTATCGGTAAAGGGTGGATTCACACTATCAGAGCTGTCCCATCAACTTATTATTAAAAAATCAAATGCATCACAGATTGGGGCCTAATGGAGATCATAGGTGACCAATCCATTGCTAAAAAATGCTACATCATCGCTATTAGACCAAAGCAAGAGAAAAAAAGATAAAGAGGTCCTTCCGGAGATGCCCTTATATGGGGATACTCCTTCGAAATAATAACTAAGGCATGGATGACCATGGGTGGAGGAGATCAGGATCCATCTCAGTGGCAGGCTCGTAAAAAAGTTAAAGGAGGTAGTTTTTTATGAGAACCGACCAAAGAGGAAGTTCCTGATCGGTACACCACTGATCGATAATAAAAGAAGGGAGTTTATCGCCTTTCTAAAGCGGAGCTTAAAAGTTTTTGCATGGTATCTATAGGATATGTCGGGGATTGATCACGTGATCAACTATCACCATCTTCACCTAGATTTGGTGTTCAAGTCGATCATACAAAAAGCTAGCCGCAATGTCAACCGTTCTTCCAACTACTCAAGAAGGAAAAGGGCCTCATTTACAGTGATGAGGGTTCAAGGGATCTCGAGGAAATCATGTCCTATCTAAGAAAACCACCATTACTAGTGATCACCGAACAAGAGGACCCCATTTACCTCTACCTTGTAGTCTTAAGCCCTGCGATTAGCTCGGTCTTGGTCTATGAGAAAAAACAAAGCATTTACATATTTACTATGACAGTAAAATGCTATTAGATGCTGAGAAATGTTACTTACCACTAGAAAAATATCTTACACACTGCTGGTAGCTTCTGAGAAACTGAAGATCTACTTTAAGGCCCACTCCATCACTGTCATCAGTTCATTCCCCTTATAGTTTTTCTTCATAAGCCCGACCTTTTTGGATGCATTTCAAAATGGTTGATAGAGCTTGAATGATTTGACATTCATTTTCAACCAAAGACAACAATTTAGGGGCTGATATTAGTTGACTTTATAATAAAATTTACAAGTGATGCTCTTACCAACAATAAATTGCTAAGCAATCAATAGGTCGCAAGAAGGACCACTCCAAGAGCTGGATGATGTACGTGGATGGAGTCTCTAATTCTAAGGGGGAAGGATTAGGAATCTTCCTTGTAATGCCAAAATATTTAATGATCCAGTAAAGAATCGAGTTTAGATTTGAAGCCTCAAATAATAAAGTCGAGTAGGAAGCACTTATAGCCGAACTGCGCAAGGCTTATTTATTGGGGGCAAGTTAATTCGAAGTATATTGAGACTCAAAACTGGTGTCAAATCAATTCAGTGGAGATTTCAACATCAAGGATGAGAGAATGGAAGCATACCTTGCAGTGGTACGTGAGATGATATCAAAGTTTGAGGAAGTCCACATTCAAAAGATGCCCCGGGGGCACAATAATAACGTGAATGCTTTAGCTGCCCTAAGCTCAGTAATAAATTCCAATATGAAGAGAACAATGAAAATGGAGTTCCTCTCTAAGACTGACATTAAAAAAGTGATGGCCTCCGAGAACGTTCTCTCCATTAAAAAGGGTCCAAGATGGATGGATCCAATCATCTCATACTTGTAGAATGATGTACTACGAGATGAAAAAAAACTGGGTCATCAAGTTAGGGTGAAGTATGCTCATTTCTAATTAGGACCTAAGGGGAAAGCTTTACGTCGATAATGCTTTCTACAAACTTCATGATGGGATTTGTGGAAGGCACGCAAGAGGAAGGTCTATGTCATTTCGAGCAATCAAAGAAGTCTACTGGTGGTTGTATATGCATAAATACGCAAGTATTTATGCTCGAAAGTGTGTAAAGTGCCAAAAATTCTCCCATATGCTTCATGAACCGACCAACAACCTAAGACCTCTGACCAGTCCATGACCGTTTGTCGAATGGGGCCTGGATATCAAAGGAGCACTACCTACTATTCCAGGAAATCGTAAGTACCTGTTGGTCATCATATATTATTTCACCAAGTGGATTGAGGCGGAGCCACTTGAAAACATTAGAGATGTCAATGTGATCAGGTTCATCTAGAGAAACATTATAACTTGCTTTGGGATACCAAGGACCATTATAACAAATAATTGTACATGATTTGAAAGTGGACCTTTCCAAAGTTTTTGCGATGGCCACGAAATCAAGAACCACTTTAGTTATATGGTATACCCCCAAAGCAACGGTTAGGTAAAGGCCTCCAACAAGACAATGCTCGATGGCTTGAAAAAGGGTTGGAAAGAGCTACTTTGGTGGACCAGTTCCCTCACCTCTTCTGGGCATATCATACTACGCCGAGGAGACTAATTGGGTAAATGCCCTTCGTCCTGGCCTATGAAATGGAAGTTGTGATTCCACTTGAAGTTGGCTTGCCAACCATGAGGACAAACATCATCGAGCAAGGATTGAATGACGAAGTCCTTCGTGATAAACTTGACCTTGTAGAGGAACGAAAGGAACAAGCTATGATCAAGCTGGCTTACTACCCGTAAAAGTTGGATAAACAGTATAATAGGGTGGTCAATCTGAGGAAAATCTATATAGGGGACCATGTCCTCAAAAAGGTCCCCGACAACGCTAAAACGTCATCGAACGACAAGTTAGGACTCAATAGGCAAGGTCCATTACAAGTTATCAGAGATGATCTGTAAGGAACCTATCACTTGGAAATAATGGAGATATCCCGAGCATGGAATGTAGCCAACCTCAAGAATTTTTATTTTTAATGTTATCTCCAAAATACTTAGTTTTCTCAAATTTCATTTCATAACTTATGTTGCTCGTTATTTACTTTCAAGTTATTAATAAAGGCCTTGGATATTTTCTCAATTACTTAGCTCCTTAATTTCTTTACATTGTTCCTATGTAATAGGATAAAAATTGACATTAATTTTTAGATGTCGATCAGCCTTTAACTTAATTATAATGGAAACGTTTCTTCTTAGTATTAAATTTAAGGTCTTTAAGTCTTTGTTACTACAAACACAAATGACCTCATGAATTTCCCATACAAACAAAATCCCTACGGGGGATCCCTAGGTAGTAAAACAACTTAGCTTCGTCAAATAAAATCCTGAATGGGTTGACTACCCTTATACTAGGTGAATTTTTGTCATAGTTTGTTCTAAGCCTAAGGTGGTGTGATGACACGACCTAAAAGGTAATATAAGACATATATAATACATTCTTGGCATAAAGGAATAGAAAAATGTGAAGTTGGTATTAATACTATATGTCTGATTACAAGTTATCGAAAAAAGTACCAATTACAAAAATCTTTAGACCTGTTTATGGTTGGAGAGACAAAAATTCAGTGATCAGCTATTGCAAATAGTACAAAATTAAATACAAGTATCTATGGATGGAAGGTAATAAACTCCGCGATCGACCTCCTTTAGCTATATTAGGATATAATTGATGTTCATCATTACTGTCACGAGCCTCCAAGTAACTCTCAGCAAGCTGAAAAGGTATGGCATCCAGTGGAACCCACTTTTCATCGCGACCAAAGGCCGGGGGACGTCTATATACCGGACATTTAACTTGGAATATATACCAAAGCTAACAGTCTTATGACTCTTTTATATCCTTTAGGTCATTCAGCCAACTATGCTTGTAGTCCACACTTTTAGCCTCCTCTATTTTGACTGGAGCATCTGCCCAGCCCTCATAATAACTTGTCGATCACGCCACTCGAGGACGCATCCAAAATAAATACCTACATTTTTCACATCACGGTTGAGCCCCATCACCATGGCATAAGCTCTTCGATTGTCCTCTTTAACACTAGCAAGGTTCTTCTTGAGCTCATCATTCTCAAATTGGACTAGGGCACCAACCTCTCTTACAGCCTTTACATCAGTAAGTTGGGATTTCAAGCCTTTTGCATCAAGGGTCCCACATCTTCTAAGACCTTCTGATCATCCTTCAACATCGCTATTAAATCTAAATGGTTCTTATAGTCCACAGTCATCTTTTTCAAGGCCTTATATACAGACATATGGCGAGCCCGAGCACTTGCATCCTGACCAAACAAGTCATCCAGGTTTCCAGTAAATGAGGGAATCTCCTCGGCAATAGGCTACCAAAATGAATAAACATGAATCTTAAAATTCGGTAAAGGCATCCAATTAACATAATGTTTAAAAAGAATATTCTTTCATTGATATACCAGAAAATCGGCTGAGCCCTCATAAATAACAAAGAAAAAAGTAAAAGTATAAGGAATAATAGTCCTAATCTAAAGTTCACTCATTATTTCACCTGCTCCTCTGCATCAGCAGCCTTGAACTTGGTCACCATATCGTTATCTGGTCGGTTGGGATGCTAATAGTATCCTCCTATTCCATCCTTAGAGGAGAACCAGGGTGGTGCTCACCGAAGAGAGATGAGTCATGAAGGTGGCCTTGCGAATGTACGCCATTTGACGCTTGGCATTATCATAGGATTCGGTAAATCCCTTGTCAAAACTATCCTACTTTGTCGTAAGGAACTCGGACACTTCCTTGGCCAACCAATCTTGCTCGACCTTAAGTTGAGTTTTCTCAACATTATGCTTTTCATTATTGGTCTTCAGTGTGCTTATAGCGTCGCTGGTGTACTTACTCGCTTTCTCATAGGCCTTTTTGGCATCGGCTAAGGCCTGTTCGAACCTCTTCAGAGTTATAATAAACTCATCATTAATCTTGGACTGATCCTAGCAACCATCCAAGAGTTGGACAAACTATGTGCAAATAGAAAAATAAAGAAAGTATTAGACGAGTCTATAACAACAACGAGTAAATAGAAGAAGTAAATGAAAGCTACTTACCATTAACAAAGTTTGAGAAATATGGGTTATAAGCTACTCGGGGGAAAGTTTTTTGAGCTGCTTGTGATCAGCTACGAGCACAGCCCCCCTCAAAAGGACATGATCCAAGGAGGGATCCTTGTCCACATACATGACCTAGAAGAACTTGGCGGGAGGGGGGAGATCACCCCTCTTGGAAAGTTAGGGTATCGTGGAAGTTTTGTCCTTCCTCTCCTCCCCAACGACTAAATCCTAGTCATTGGACTTAAAGCCTTCAGCCTCAGTCCTCTTAAAGGAATTCTTGAGAGAGGAAGCCCCAATATCCACATCATCATCATCAATTAGCAAGTCCCTATTCTCAGGTGCCATTAAATCCTCTTCGTCGATGAGAATGTAGTCTACATTAAAAGATTCAAAGGAGGAGGCAATAATTACATCCTCATCATGCAAGGAGAGGTGTAGAATGTCGTCTATGGGGAGAGAAATAAAGTTTCCAGTAGTGTTTGTATATTTTAGGAGAAAGGAGTCCGGAGGGGTCGATCACCACCAAGTAAAAATTCTCTCACCCTTAAAGCCTTCAACAAGTCAGCCTTGTTAATATGGGTTAAAACGATATCTTTATTCTTCGAACGAGCTGCCTGGAAACCAGAAAGAGAAATTATTAGCAAAGATAGTCCATATTGCGAAACCAAAGAGAGGAAAGCATATAAAGAATAGGTTTTATCCTATATCACCCCTCAAGCTGGGCACAGGAACCCAACGTATTCTTCGTCCTCGGGGAGAGGTGGATGTTGCCAATTTTTGGCAATAAAACCCTGATCCCAATATCCTTTATGGGAATTAAGAATGTTCATTACGAGAGACCTATTGGCCTTATTCTCCTTCAAATATGCAAGACCATCATTGGTGTGAGACAAAGAATAACAATATTTGATATCCTGAATAGTAATGTTGGTCCCATAAAACGCATTGATTCAATGCACCCCATTAACAATACGCCATGTATTAGGGGCACACTGAGCTAGGACAACTCTAAAGTATTCATAAAACTCTACAAAAATAGGGTTTGGGGAAAAATTCAGTCCCACTTGAACCACTGCCAATGTGTGAATCCAATGCCCCCCATCCACAGCAAGAGCATTTCAAGGCATGGGGGCGCACTCGATTGTAAGCCAGGGAGTTATAGAGTGAGTCTTCCCAAAATCTTCTACATTCTTCCCATGAAGGGTGTTCACCATGTTTAGATACAAAAGAACAACAATAGAAGAACAGAGGAGAAGGGAGAAGAAGAAAAATGTTAAAAGTAAGATATAACAAGAAGAGTAATAGAACTTATAGAGTAAATGAGACAGTTTGGGAAGATTTGGAGTCTTTTTAGTAAAGAAGGAGGAGCATAATGACGGTATCGGAAGCATGGAAACAAGTGACATTCGAAAACTGTGCATAACAATAATATGGAATGAAACTAAAAATTAGTTTTGCTGCTTCATTTTTCTTTGTGACTAGTGTACCCTCGCTAGTTGTCATATATTTACAGGAATGCCCGACCGACAAATTTCATCAAGTTTGGACCAATTTGATAAGGACTCCAACATATTTAAAATTCTCTGGCCCAATTCTGGCCTAAAAATTTTCCCAGAATTTTAGGGGTAATTATGGGGACTAAACCATAATTAAGCCCGAGTTTTGCTAATCCGAACAAGCCCAATAAAGCCCCATGCTGATTTGTCCCAATCCGTTAATAAAATAGGTTGGTACAAACATTTGTCACATGGATGAATATGAAAAAATTATCATTTAGTGAGCTTAGATCAGTTACCTAAAATCTCAGATGAGATAATCAAGAGTCACCACAAGGGCGAATAACAAGCCAAGAGAGTTCCTTGAACAACTCAACTGCTTTAGTTTTATGAGACTATAAATATATCCCTCACCATAGAATGATCCGACTGCTCTCTCACCACGCATACCTATAATACCCCGTATTTTTATCGATATTTCTTTAAGGGATTAATTAAATTAAATGTGAATTAATTGAAAATTAATCCGGATATAAATACGAACGAGATGTGAGTTGGTATTTGATTATGATGTGTATATATGGCAATAGATGAATATTGAAAATATTAAAATTATCGCGAGACTGAAATACGACAATTTGGAAAATTTAGTTGGGACGCGCGTGTCAGTCGCATCAGAAATGAAATTATTTCAATTAAAAAGTGAAATTTTCTTTTTATCATTCGAGTGGTCATTTTAAGTGCGCCAATGAGTCTGGAAGGGTCGATATAGTCATAAAATACTAGCCGGGGGTTTAGTTTGGGTCCCGGGGTATTTTTGGGTCATACCGGCAACTTAAAAGGTTATTTTGGTAATTTTGAAATTTTGGGAATTAAGGCGTACGAATTTTAAGAGTTGATTATACATTATTTTGTAACCCACTAAGCCCATTTTCAGCATTTGGCAAGTTAGAGGGCTACGGGAGTTATAGGAAGAGTTAGAGGAGGTTCCCAAAAGAAAACCCATAACCACCATCTTCAACCTTGGGAGAAAATTTGTAGAGAAAGGGGAGAGATCAACCTTCAACCTTCAACCTTCAACATCGAATTCTGCAGAACAATCTAAGGCAAGTGATTTAGTATTTTTAATGCACATAGGAGTTCTATTCAGGCGACGTGCTGTAGCTGCTGTAGAAGTTACAGGACCTTGACAGTAGACGCCTCCATTTCTGATCTTGACTCCATTATCAGTTTTTATCATCTATTGGGCATGTCGCCTATTCCTTTTAGAGACATTTTTCTTATATAGTTATTTTAAACTTTGGGTTGCAATTAATTTTAGTGTTGCAGACTTTGTATTTATTTATTTTGGAACTTGGTTTGTTATGAGGAGTTTTTCCTCCAAACTCATTAGTATTGGATGGTTATTCTATTGTGACTATATATTGTGTTGGTTATGTTAATCTCTCTTAATTCATTTTTGCATATTAATCAGGTCTAAAAAAATTGACAACTCGCTTTTTAAATACTAGGTGGTTAGTAATTATAAAAATGTTTTCCACAGTGATGCTATGAACTGAACCAACTTGGCATTTTGTATCAATTTAATAAAGGAGTAGCTACCCGGTATTTAATTAGTCGAGGTGTCACAATACCAATCTCAGCCCTTGCTATAGAGAGTCTATTTTCATGGGGCACTTTTGTCACGTCTGAGAGCATTCCTAATCTGTTTTGGGTGCATATATCCAGCTTTAGTCCATGGGAGACTCGCCTTTCTACTGCTGCAATTAAGCAACGGGTAATCATATGCCTCTCATTCTCCGTATTTACAATGCTTCTGTCCTTTTGTCGTAAGTAATACTCCTGAGATGCAAGGGACCCCTCGAAGCTAATAGCTGCATGAAACACCACATACTGCATGTCTGTGAGTGTACACACAATATCAAACAGTAATTTCGACCGGTCTCCGCTCCTCACCGTCACAAGTTAATAACCCTTTTCGTTACACTCGTCTATAATTACAACTGTATTTGTGTCACAATCACCACATTCCTCGTAGTCCCTATCAGCCGCCATGAGCTAGTGGAGCCGCCTCTCAATGTGGGTCAGGCTGGTGGTGGGGGTAGCCACCCTCACGCTCCATGGTTATCCCTCATAGTGGTGGGCTTCCATTACGATCTCTATCTGGGCCTGTATATTGGCCACCCGGCATGGATTTGTGATGTAAATGATGCATGCTACTCGGGTGCGGTGGGTCCATGCCACTACAGCGGACACGTAACATTCCAAATCAGCAAGTACAGCTGTTATATCGGATAATAGGCCGGGCCGGTTTGTCCCTATCATCTCAAGGACTATCACATCCCTACCGATACATGTCCGTACCTCTTTTTTTCTCTTCCAACTTGGGCAGATTGCCCTCTGGATGTAAGGTATGAGGGTTTGGTCTATAATTTGGTTCCCAAACTGGTTGGTCACGTGAAACACATCCATGAACCAGCCACGGTCGGAGCAGATGTATGATTTGGATATCAAGAGGTTAAGATCTATATGAAGCTGAACCATCTCCACTAAAACCCTGTGCTTCTTTGCGCTATTCACCTTTACAAGCGTACAACCATGGAAGGTTTCATTGTCAATACAAACCACTAGTGGGAATAATCTTTCCATGAGAAATTCATAGTCGGGATTGAAATAAGGCTGGTAAGTCATCTCCACTTTATGATAGCAAACGCGCTATTGATTTGTCTAAGAGACACTTAGTAGAATTATATAGTTGTCTCATGTCAAACAGATATAGCTGGGCAGCAAACAAATAATTGTTGTCCCGTGTAACAGCTGGGCAGCAAACAGTTATTAGTTGTCTCGTGTAAGAGCTAGGCAGCTGCCTAGCTTGTCTTTTGGGCAAGAAAACTTCTAAGGGTAAATTTGTAAATTAAATTAGTAATATGTAAAAAATTTGTAGGGTAAAGAGGTAAATGCCCACCTTATAAAAAATGCTTTGATTTAATTATTTGTATGTCAAAATTTGAGTTTGCTTTATATATTTTTTTATAAAAATCTCATTGTGCCTTTATTTTATTTTATTTTTGTATAAAAATATGAACTTGATTTTTTTTTCGTGTGTAAAAATTTGAACTTGCTTGCTTTGATTTAATTGTTTTGTATGTTAAAATCTTGTTTTTATTTTTTCGGGTAAAAATATGATCCTGCTTTTATTTATTTTTGGTGTAAAAATCTGAACTATTGTTTTGTTTTTTTGGGTAAAAATCTGATTTTTCTTTAATTTAATTATTTGTATGTTGAAATCTCACTTTGCTTCAACTGAACTATTGTGATCTTAGGAGTAGATGTAGACTAAGATTGAGTAAATCAGAGATTGAGTCAAACTACTTATCAAGGAGTTGGCACATATAAATGCATATATATACCATAAAGATATACATATGGAGAAACTTATAAAGAGAATGTGGGAGAAGAAAAAAAGTTTATTGAGAAGATTGAAGAATACATACCTGTATAGAAATGTCTATCAATTGTATATATTAACTGCAATGAATTTTGAAATGAGAAATATGACTATAAAATCGATCAAATCAATGTTTATAAATAAAAAATAAGTTCGCTGAATGGATAATTCATGTTTCGAGTAATTTTAACATTCTAACTTTTTTAAATAAAAAATAATACAGCTCAACACACCTATTATATTGGGAATATTTATCTTAAAACTCCATCGATAATTAGTCAGTCGGTCAAATGTGTTGTGATTAAAAAACCTAAGGTGTTGGTCAAAAGTATTTTTATTGTTGTTTGAAAATAAACATTTCTCTTATATAAGAAAAACTGTTGGCTGGGAAAGAAATTTGTGGTGACGAGGATCTACGAATAGTCAATTAGTTTTGTACATAGATGGTTAGGGAAGGAAAACATCTAAGAAGTCATTTTATTCTGGAGTCACCTATTGGAGGTTTGGGTCATGTATTTACAGGTTTAACTTTTATTTTCCTCTTATATGCTTAGATGACATTTTCTTTAAAGGAGAAGATCAATAAAGATAATGAAGGCTGGTGTCTCTTTCTTTTTTGTTAGGGAGTTCAAAATACATCACACAACTCAAAGCGTCTAAAGATGATGGGAGAGAATAAAAAATGCAGAGGAACTTTTCATTTCTAACTGTTCAAATGCTCAAAATGGAATAAGGCAGTATTGTTTGAGGTCTTTAGATAATAAATGAGGCTCAATAAATGGTTTGCCTTCCAATACATGTCCTTTGAATGTCTCAAAATAACGAAGGCGTGAATCAATGATAGGATTGCCACGTGTCACAATACGGGGAGGAGAAACCGTAATATATTTGGGGTATCATTTGTGTGAGAATAGCATTAAAGTCGGGCCACGTGTCAAGCAGGTGTTAACAGACACCAAAATTATATTTACGTATTAGATTGTTATTATAGTATTTTTTTAAACAAGGTGAACAATTATTATTGTTATTGTACTATATATATAAGCTCGGAAGAGTAGTGATAATTTAGAAATTGTGCTTACCTTCGGGCACAGGATTGAGATTGTCTAAAATAATTTCATACATAATATTTGTGATTTGTTGTGACATGGTGGATTGTCCTATAATATGTTGTTGTGGACTATTTTTATTTTTAAACGGGGTAGATACTCCTATAAATAAAGGAAATTATGCCCCAAATTTTATAAATTATTTTCACGTGTTGTAAAAAACCCTTGACTTACATCGTCTATACATTCAATACTTTGGAAAATTTTCGTCGTGCCTTCAGGCACGCGTATTCCCCCCCCCCCCCCCAACCTTCACCCCCACCTCCATGGTGATGGGGGTGGTTGGGGGTAAGGGGTGAAGGTGGGGGGTTGGGGATCGATCGGCACGTGTGTTCGTTGCCGCTGACGCAGATCAATTACAACATAAGAATTAAAATTAATGGGTCATTAGGTGTTTTTTATTAAGGTTCATTAAAAAAGTTTGGTTTTTATGTTCACTAGAAATCCTCTCCCTGTGTGTGTGTGTGTATATATATATATATATTGTTTCTCAATTTTGATCTTATTACTGCATGATGACAACAAGATTTCTGAAAGTTTATTAAGCGGCACCGTGTTCGTGAAGTGTCTGGAAAAATGTCAAACAAGTCTGACATGTCATGTTGCATGTCAGACTCATGTCTGAGCTATGTTGTACGTGTGTCCATGTGTTCGGAGTGTCGAACGTGGGCACCTCGCCTCCAGTTGTACGTGTGTCTGGCTTGCTAAATATTTGAATGCTCTTTACGAATTTGTAGACCTATAACTTCCTATGAGTTTTCTAACCCACGTTTTTGTAGAAGCACTGCTAATGAAGTGATATAGGAATATGTATATTCCCGAGGGGGTTCTCAAATATTATTATTCGGCCAGTCTGAGGAAGGTAAATGATCTCCAAGTCGATGGATCAATATCTCTCAAAACATGTGTAGTGTAACACCATTGTATGCATTTAAAGTATTTCCAAATGAATATCCAAATAAGCATTTAAGAAAAAGAATTATAAGTATGCGGTTAAGAAAATTCAATCAACTTGATTTTTAAACTTATTTATGATGCTCGACATCTGTACAGGTATCAAAAAATGTTTTAAACTTGATTTTTGTTTTTCTTTTCCCATTAGACCTAATGTTGTTGCGAGATGTGAGATTCATACCGCTGCATCTGAACATTCTTGTACTCATCTAAAATGTGACATTTTTTATAGTGGACTTGCCTGAGTTTCTCATCCATGTCATTACGTATAGGTACTTGGTTTAGTTTTTTTAGAGATTCTAGCCCATTATTCTTTGTATTGGTTCCTTTTAGTTTGATCTATTTTCTTTCACCACCTTTCATTGCAATATTGTTCTCATGGAGTTTAATGATGCTGTCAATGGAGGCAATTTTTTTCCTCAATGATTCACTCTGATCTGATATGTTACTAACTTGAGTTACACACACTTACACACTACATATTGGCAGTTAGAGTCCCTCTTGTGATTTTTTTTTTAATTTGTATGTATTCAAATGAATCTTGTGATTTTTGCGATTTGATAACTAATAACGTTGGACTGAATTTTAATTATATATTTCTTATTTATTTGATGATTTTATCATCTGACCTTTCACTATCCTTTAACTAACCTTGACGCACATACAACTACATATTGGTGGTTAGAGTGCCTCCCCTTTTTAATCTTTTTCTCTCTTTCTTTGAATTCTTATGAATCTTTACAATTTTCATGACTTTGATGTTCCTTTTTTTTTATCATCTGGGTTTTTTTAATTTAGGGATGGTTTAGATTAGAAGTAATTGATCTCTAATATATTATGACTATGTTTATACATAGATGTACTTTATTTTGCCCATATTTAATCCCATAACATGTTTGGTCTTCTACAATTTTACCCATAATTCAACCTTTTAGTATTTGATATCACTAACACAACTGATTTTTGATTGAATAATCCCTATTTATTTCCCCCTGTCTAGTTGCGCAAATTGTTTGATTATGTAAATTCATTCATTGCGAATTAGTGAATTGTAAATGAGTGGATTTGAAAGGGGTTTAAATCCAATTTTACGCAATGTTTGGTAATCTGAAATTGATGTTAAGGTTGTATGAGAAAAAAGATAAAACAAATTAAGAGAGAGAGGGGGATGGGGAAAGGGAGGGAGGTAGAGAGAGAGAGAGAGAGAGAGAGAGAGAGAGAGAGAGAAGTATCATATTTCAAATGGATGCATTTCACATTTTTTGCCAATTAAATTTCAAATTTTACACATGCGCTACAATTGAGAAATTAATGAATCATTTAATTAATGAAACCAAACATAATTAAGGGATCAATTTGTAAATGAACTAATTAATAAATGGGTCAATTTAAAATTTTAGGACAACCAAATGGGGCCTTGATGATTCAAAACTGTTCTTTTTGGTCAATTTGGGGAAGTTTTATATTAGATGTAATTGATATCTAATATATTATGGCTATGTAATGGGGTATTTTGTGACATATATTTTTTTAGGTAGATGTATTGTATCTTCATATTCAATCCCATAATTTGTTTGGTGTTGCTACTAGTTCACCCATAATTTAGCCTTGGGGTATGTGATCTTATAAACACACAAATACTTAATTTTTATGGTTAGAGTCCCACTTTTGACTTTTCCGATTTATATGAATACAACTGAATTTTTGCAATCTCCGTGATTCTGATAACCAATAATGATGGACTGTATTCTAATTGAATAGTCCCTTTTTATTTCATGATTTTATCATTTGTGTTTTTTCTCAATTTGGAGATGGTATAGATTAGAAGTAAATGGTTTCTAATATATTGTAGTAATGTTTATAAATTTATGTACTTTATCTTGTCCATCTTTGATCCCATAATTTACCCCACATAAACAGATTGGGATCATGTAGAGTTTGAGAATTAGTTTGGTAGCTAAGAATTCTTAACATGTCAAATAAAGCTATGTTGTTCTTTCCACACTTTGTAATTCCTAAAAGAGATTCACGAATTCGAAGTGTATTATACTATTCACTAAGTCGAACATTCTACTATTTATCTCTTCACTAATATTCCTCTTTTAATTGGGGTTCATTTCATTTTTACATTTCAATTCCATATAGTCCAATTTAAGAAATATGACATATCATCGATTCTTTGTTTTCTTTCAGGGTGATGGGGGTGGGATGTTACTGGGGTCATAACTTTGAAACTTGAAACTCTTAAATTCAGTGATAAGAAGTAAAGCTCGTGCCTTAAACTTGCATAAAGTGTCACAACTACTTCTGCTAGAATTTTGCGATTAACTGTTCATTAAGCACTAAAAATTTGCTTTCCCCAAAGACCGCAAAGAATATTAGAGGTCTTAGGGTAGGGTTATGTTTGAATAAGTCTTGGTTTGAATTAGTCAACATCTTAGACGAAGTCCAGTGTTGGTTATCATATAACCAGGGAGAATTAGTTCCATTATTTGCTTGTATTTCTACTTTAGTTTGTTAGTTTGTTTACTGCACAACTCTATATAGAGCAGTGCACATCTATTGATAATAACATCTTAGTTTTTTCATTCATCTTTCTAATTTGTTCTTTATACTTGAATTAACATCTGGTATCAGAGCAGGTCAGGTGGAAAGTGAATAAGCAACCTTGTAATAGCGGATATAGATTCTTTTTCGCAACCAGAAATCCCATGTTTCGATGGTCATTTCAACCACTGGAGCATGCTTATGGAGAATTTCCTAAAGTTGAAAGAGATTTGGAGTGTCATAGTGTTTCTGAGCCCGCAACAGAAGCTGCGTTAAAATCATGGACAACTGAATAAACATCAGCATTGAATAGTCATCGCCTGAAAGATCTAAAGGAGAAGAACTACTTATTCCAATCCATCGATCGATCGATTTTAGAAACCATTCTTGTCAAAGAAACCTCCCAGCAGATATGGGACTCGATGAAGAGTAAATACAAAGGCATGACGAGGGTTAAACATGAACAGCTCCAAGCTATGAGAACTGAGTTTGAGACTCTCTGTATGCAACCAGGAGAATCTGTCTCAGATTACTTCTCACGGACAATGGGTATCGCTAATAAGATGTGAATCAATAGCGATAAGATGGAGGACATTACTATATTCAAAAAGATTCTTCATTCCATTATGTAAATTTTGACTATGTGGTGTGTTCCATGGAGGAATCAAAGGACCTTGATGAGCTATCAATTGATGAGTTGCAGAGCTCAGTATTGGTTCATGAACAGTGGATCAACGGACATGTATCTATGGAGCATGCATTACAGTTACAATCATCAATAAACAATCCACCTCACACTAAAGATGGATCTAGTCGGGGACGTGGCAACTATGTACAAAGTGGAGGTCATTCTTCCAATGGACGCGATCGAGGAAGAGGGGACTATTAAGAAGCATCTCCCACATCCAAACCCTTTTATAAGACCAATGTCAGGTGCTACCGCTGCAACATGTATGATCATTATCAGTATGAATGTTCTATAAATCTAACTAAAGAAGAAGATGATTAAAATGTAAACTTGGTAGAGACAAAGGATGAACCTACTCTTCTCATGGTTTAAAACACCATGGAAGAGCCTTTGTCCATTGTGTGGTACTTGGATACAGGTTCTAGTAATCATACGTGTTGATATAAGTCTTTCTTCTCTGAGTTAGATAATTCAATTCGTAACATTGTCCGGCTCGGAGATAGTTCTAAGCTTCCTGTGATGGGGAAGGGCACTTTTACTATTCCTACCTCACCTCACTCATCATCTATTTCAAGTGTGTTTTATGTTCCAGCATTAACATCCAACTTATTAATTGTGGGATAGATTCAGGAAGATGGTTATGAGCTAATCATTCAGAAGGGAACATGTCGAATTCAACATCCAGAAAAGGGTCTAATTGCTGTTGTTAATATGTCTCGAAATCGAATGTTTCCTTTAAAATTTAACAATGATGTAATTCTCTGTCTTTCTTTTATGGTCAATGAGGAAGCATGGTTGTGGCATCTTCGGTATGGCCATCTGAACTTTCATGATCTACAGACTCTCTCCCAGAAAAATATGGTTACTGGCCTTCCAAATATTAATCCGCCTTTACAGCTCTGTGAAGGGTGTATTCTTGGTAAGCAACACCATGGTTCTTTCCCTGAAGGAATGGCATGGAAAGCATCACAACCCTTGGAATTAATTCATTATTATATTTGCAGACCAATTACTCCTCAGTTCAATGGTAATAAGCGGTTCTTTATTACTTCCATTGATGATTATTCTCGAAAAACATGGGTTTACATCTTGCAGGCAAAATCTAAAGCTTTATCCACCTTTCAAGCCTTTAAGGATCTTGTAGAAAAGGAACTAGATCAACATATCACTGTTCTTTGCTTAGACTGTGGATGAGAATATAAATCACAAGAATTTCTAAAATTTTGTGAAATTCATGGCATCAAACGACAGTTTACAACAGCATTTACCCCTCAACAAAATGGCGTTGCAGAACGGATGAACCGCACTATCTTAAATATAGTGTGAACTATACTGTATACATCCAATCTTCCCAAAACTCTTTAGCCCAAAGTTATTCTTTGGAGTACTTATCTGCTCAATCGAAGTCCTACGACGACTATTCGAACAATGGTGCTTGAAGGAGCCTGGTTTGGAAAATAACCTATTGTCGCTCATTTTTTAGGTGCATTGCATATGCCCATATACCTGATGAGAAGCGTAAGAAACTGGATAATAAGGGAGTCAAGTTTATTTTTCTAGGTCGCAGCGAACACATAAAGTCATACAAGTTGTATATTCCAATTACTCGAACTATTATCATTAGTCGTGATGCGGTCTTTGACGAAGCTAAGATGTGGACTTGGACAAATACATCTCTGGGTACGAATATCCTATTAGCTTTTATAGTGATGCAGAATCCTCATCCTTACCAATGCAGATTCAAATACCCCCTCGAAGCATCTACTCTTACAGATCATGGCGAAACTCAAAGTCCTCTGGCTACTCCAAGCACTTTAGTTGAGGAATCACCTCCTCCGGCGCTTGACAATCCTAAGCCTTCACGCACCAGGCAACAACCATCATGGATGCAAGACTATCAGGTATCATTAGCAGATTCTGATGATCCACTTCTTCATTTTTCATTATTTTTCGATTGTGCACCAGTTTCATTTGAGGATGCTATTAAAGACCCAACGTGAAAAGAAGCAATGGATAAAGAGATTCAGTCGATCGAAAAAAATCTCACATGGGAGTTGAAATATCTTCCAAAAGGTCATCATTCCATTGTGTGACACGCCGACTAATTAAATACCGGGTAGCTACTCCTTTATTAAATTAATACAAAATGATAAGTTGGTTCAGTTCCTTGCATCACTGTCAAAAACTACCAAAAAATTACTAGCCCCCTAATATTTAAAAAGTGAGTTGTCAATTTTAATTAAATCCGATTAACATACAATAAGTGAATTTTGAAATGCTAACATAACCACCACAACATAGTCACAATAGAATAACCATCAAATAATAATGAGTCTGGAGGAATACTCCTCACAACAATCCGAATACTGAAATAAATAAATACCAAGTATGCATTACTAAATTAATTACAACCCAAAGTCTGGAAAAAAAACTGAAAGAGTAAGATGTCTCTAAAAGGAATGGGGAGACATGCCCAACAAATGAGAAAATATGATAATGGAGTCAAGATCGAAAATGGAGGCGTCGACTAACAAGGTCCTGTAACTTCCACAGCACCTACAGCACGTCACGTGAATATAACTCCTATGCATGGTGTCCTTGTGGCTGGGCACCTAAAAGGTTTTACAAAAAGAGATTTGAAAGAAAACGGGTCAGAGCCCGATTGTGAAAATAGTTTAAAAATTTGCAAGTGTTGATTATCATTAAACAGTAAATATAAAGTACATGATAGTGTGTGCACTCAAATGAGTTCCTCACCTCTCAACTAATTGTGCACTCCTATCGTACCCGTACCCATTCTAGTTATTCCCATATCTAACTAGTCCGATAGAAGATCTAACATTACTATACGATATCCAATTAAATTCCCAACATCTTCTATTTAACAGAGTGTTATGCCTTGCTACACAGTTTCCCATATTAGTACTACTAATTACTAGAGATATTTCATTTTAACTTTACAAACCGTTGCTGTTATTTATAGTCATATTTATTCTTGACAATTCATTTAAATTAACAGTATATTATTCTCATCATAACTATACAATACTAGCACCCCGAGACTAAGCTGCAGTGCAGACATACTCTGCTATCCAATCTCGGTACATCACGTACATAAGAGCACGTATTCCGAATCTCTCATGAATCATTTCATTAAACAATAATAACAAACAATGGAGGCGACAATAGTTCACATCACACGGGTCACGCACATACCTACGCTCCCATGATCAGCAGACTTATTAACTTCTCAATAAGTCCTTCTCTGACCTATGTCCTCGAGGTACCTATCTAAATCAACCCCGTAGGCACACAAAGATTAGATGGCCCTGATCGAACGCCGACCTCCCATGATAGCAAGTATGGTAGATATGTTATACACATATAACTACATATACTAAGCATTCGCACATCTTAGATATCACAATATTTTATTAGTGGTATACTTATCATTCTTATACCAACATTTAGTGTTATGCAACTCACAAGTCCCCGGTTTATATGTATTTAAGTTATCAACTCTTCTCACGTCATAATTAGGTACTCGCTTCCCAATCCACAAATGTCATCTGGTTTACTACAAGATCCTAAGTTTTACTCCTCAATGTACCCCAATCTCACAACTATACCCACTAGTTAATAAGGGAAGGTTATCTCACCATATAAGTAAGTCTACGGGACACTAGAAATAAAATTAGGCCTAAAAGGCCATCCTGTCAACTCGTTATAAATATCGTTCGAACGAGGTCATTAGAACGAAAGGCTTTGAATGAACTACCAACTCGTTTGAAGGGATACTATCATCTCGTTAGAAGTTCGTTCGAACGAGCTCATTCGAACGACCTGGGCAGGTCATCTAACGAGATGGCAGTTTAAGCCCAGAAATTTCGTAGTCCGTTTTTCTCAATTATTCTCTTCTCTAAATCAAACCTAAGACCATCCAATTTATGTTCTAACGTTTATAAACCATTTCTAATCACCCTAGGTCATTCCTTAACATATTTTAGGGGTCAAATCTTACAAATTAAGATGCCAAAATCATAAATCCTCAATTCTTGTCTCCAAACCCTATGAACATGAATTCCAGAATTTTAGTGTTCAATTATTCATCATAAGTCCATTTTTAAATCATCATACTCAAGTTTTTGGACACTAACTTCGTCCATAGACATTCTACATGCAAATCCTATCCCAAATTTAGAGTTTCTCCAATGATTTTATTAGTTTTCCTCAAAACTTTCAAGACAAAAATAGTTTCTACACTAAACATGGAAGAAATATTCAATGCACTTAAAAAATATTATATCACTTGCCTTAGATTCGTTTTCCCGATGTGTTGTCGATGATTCGAGGTTGATTCTCTCCTTTAATCCGTCACAAATCCTTTCCAATTTGATGGTGGTGAGTGTTTTAGGTTTGGAACCCTATGGTAACTCCTCTCTAACTCCCGTAGCCCACTTCTAAATATTTTTGCTGGTAATGGCCTTAGTGGACCATTTAAAATAATAAATATTAACTCTAATTTTCGAGGGTTTTAATTCCCTTATTTTTCAAATTAGCAAAATACCCTTTTAAGTTGCCGGTTTGGCCTAAAAATGCCCCAGGACCCAAACTAAACCCCCGGATAGTGTTTTCTGACTATTTTGACCCTTCCGGACACATTGGCGCACTCAAAATGACCATTCAGTTGAGAAAAATAAAATTCACTTTTTAATTCAATTAATTACATTCCTGACGCGACTGACACGCGCGTCCCAATTAAATTTTCCAAATTTCCGTATAGCTACCTTGTGACAATTTAAATATCATCAATACTCATGTATTACCATACATACTCGGAAATAATAAATTTTAACATCATTATCAAATACCAACTCACATCTCGTTAGTATTTATATCCGGATTAATTCTCAATTAAGTCGAATTTAATTTAATTAATCCCTTAAATAAATATCAATAAAATTACGGGGTATTACATACTTCCCCCCTAATAACAGAATTTCGTCCCAAAATTTGGAACTAAAGAGTACCTGGTAAAAACAACTCTAGATAACGTTCGTGCATCTCATCCTCGCGCTCCCATGTGGACTCCCCGGCATTATGATGCCGCCACTGAACACGTACTAATGGTACTATCTTCGACCTCAGTTTCCGCTCGCTGTGGTCCACAATAGGAATCGGCCCCTCCTTGTAGGAACTATCGGGTTGAAGATCGATGTCCTCCAAAGCAATGTGAGTATGGGGAAAATCATCCCTAAGATATTTCCTTAGCGAGGAAATATGGAACACATCATGAATCCTATGCAAGTGCTCCGGTAACCCAAGTCTATACGCAACTGGCCCAATACGTTCGATGATAGGAAATGTCCCCCCATACCTTGGTGCCAGTTTCCCCTTCTTACCAAAACGCATAATCCCCTTCATAGGGGATACTCTAAGCAACACCTGGTCCCCCACTTTAAATTCTCTGAAGGACCTCTTGGCATAAGCATAGCTCTTTTGTCGATCCCGAGCTACCCGAATGCGGCTCCGTATCATTTCTATCCTTGCCGAAGTGTCCTGAATCACTTCCGGCCCAAGGAGTTTGTTATCCCCCACCTATAACCAACATGCTGGGGAACGACAAGGTCTACCGTACAACGCCTCAAATGGAGCCATGCCAATGGTGAACTGATAGGAGTTATTATAAGCAAACTCCACCAGTGGAAAGTACTGCTCCCATCCACTCCCAAAGTCTAGGATGCACATATGCAACATGTCCTCCAACATTTGATTTGTTCGCTCGGTTTTCCCATCAGTCTGCGGGTGATAAGCCATACTCAACCGCAATTCAGTGCCCATGGCCTCCTAAAAACTCTCCCACAACTGTGAAACAAATATCTTGTCCCGGTTAGACACGGTATTTAGAGGCACACCGTGAAGTCTCACTATTTCCGCAACGAAAATATGAGCATACTGTCTCGTAGTGTAGTCTGTCCTTACGGGTAGAAAATGAGCAACTTTGGTCAACCGGTCCAAAATTACCCATATGGAGTTGTGACCCCTCCGTGACATAGGTAACCCCATGATAAAGTCCATGGATATGCTCTCCCGTATCCACGTCGGAACCTCTAATATCTGTAGAAGTCCTGCCAGTTTCTGATGGTCCACCTTTACTAGCTGACGAGTGGCGCATTTAGAAACAAACACAACAATATCTCTCTTCATTCCGCTCCACCAATACTGTCGTCTCATGTCTTGGTACATTTTATCCCCACCAGGGTGTACCGCGAACCGTGAGCCGTGCGACTCTGTCATCACCTCGTGCAGCAAGTCTTCCCCTTCCGGAACGACCAGTCTCCCATTGAAGCTTAATCCCCCGTCTGAGCTAACGGTATAGGACTCGGCTCCCTCTGCTAGTAATCGAACTATCTGCTCCTGACATAACGAGTCATTTTCCTGGGCCTATATCACTCTCGTAACAATCTGAAGTGTAATAGTCATCACAAACATGAACGATCGGGCCACTGCATCCTGGTGTCCCAAATCCTTCAACTTCTTTTTCCACACCTCGGCCACCTCATCTACTTGCCTACGGCTCAACGCGTCTGCTACCACGTTAGCCTTTCCTGGGTGATATTGGATATCAAACTGATAATCCTTCACAAACTCAATCCACCGTCGTTGACGCATATTCAACTCCTTCTGCGTGAAGAGGTACTGTAGAGACTTGTGGTCCGTGAATAAACGAAACTTCTCCCCCAGGAGATAATGTCTCCAAATCTGAATGGCAAATACAAGTCATGGGTGGGGTAATTCTTCTTGTGAGGCTTAAGCTTATGGGAAGCATAAGTTATGGCCTGACTCTCCTGCTGCAATACACCTCTAAGTCCTTGTAAGTACGCATCGGTGTAGACTAGATACTCAATTCCTGGTCTCGACAATGTTAACACAGGTGCTGAGGTCAACTTTTCCTTCAACTCATCAAATGCCAACTGACAGACATTGCTCCAGATGAATGGCACACCCTTACGAGTCAGATGTGTTAAAGGACCCGCTATCTTTGAGAAACCGTGAATAAACCTCCTATAGTATCCTGCTAGGCCCAAGAAACTATGGATCTCAGTTGGTGTCGTGGGCTGTCCCCACTCTCTCACCGCGGATACCTTCCCCGGATCAACAGATATCCCTCTGTCTGAAATGATATGCCCCAAAAACTGAACCTCCTTCAGCCAAAACCCACACTTCTCATACTTTGCATAAAGCTCGTTCTAACGTAGGGTCTGCAAAACCTACCTCAAATGCTCAGCGTGCTCCTCTTCTGTCTGGGAGTAAACCAGGATGTCATCAATAAAGATGATGATGAACTGGTCTAGGAACTCTCTGAACACCCTATTCATAAATTCCATAAACACGTCTGGAGCGTTGGTCAGGCCAAAAGGCATAACCCGAAACTCGTAAGAACCATATCTCGTCAAGAAAGCAGTCTTCGAGACATCTTGCTCCCTGATACGCAACTGATGGTATCCCGATCGCAAATCAATATTTGAGAAGAAGGAAGTTCCTCTTAGCTGGTTGAATAAGTCATCGATTCGGGGCAACATATAATTATTCCGTATCGTGACCTTATTCAACTCTCGGTAATCTACACATAACCTCAACGATCCTTCCCTCTTATTTACGAATAACATAGGGGCACCCCACGACGAAGTACTCCTCTGGATAAACCCCTGACCCAACAACTGCTCTATCTGATCCCGTAGCTCTCTCATCTTTACTGGAGCCATACGGTATGGTGCGCGAATAATTGGCCGAGTGCTCGGCGTTAAATCAATCATAAATATATCTCTCTACTCGGAAGTAGCCCAGGTATATCCTGAAATACATCAGCAAACTCCCTAACAATTGGAATCGCGTCGAGTGGTATCCCCACTTCCTTAGAGGTCTCCTCCTCTATATAGAATAAGTGAGTGGACGATCCTCCCTCAGGGAGAGGCATCGCCACTAAAAACATATCCTGCCCGGGAATGGCAAAAATGATACTCCTACTGAAACAATCAATCATGGCTCGGTACGCAACTATCCAATCCATACCAACAATTGCATTATACTCAGTCATTCTAATACTAACATATTAGCAGGTAAATTAAATCTCCCAATTTCTATACCCACACCTCTATAAATAAGGGAAATCATGGAACCCCTACTCAACGGTGAATCTACACAAGTAACCGTGCTCTCGGCGGTGTCTAATAACCCAATAGTGCGTGAAAATCTCATAAAAATGAAACAATGTGTGGCCCCCATGTGAAATAAAATACGCCCCATAGTCCCCTGAATAGAGAACATACCCTCAATGGCAGGTGGATCCTGTGGGGCTGCGAAATGTTGAAGCTGATACACTCTCCCATACTGAAGCTATCCCTACTGAACTGGGACTGCTGGAATGGGTGGTAAAGCTTCCATCTGTGGTGGTACTGGGAGGGCGGTGCGAAACATAGGTCTCTGTGGCTCGTGTCGAGCACCCTGTTGTTACTGCTGTGGGGCCTTGCCCCTATCAGGACAATCCTGGCATTTGTGGCCAATCTTGCCACAAACGAAACACTTCCCCGGGAAGTTTCCCCCTCGATATCCCTGCTGCCCTCGGCCCTAGTGGCCGTTACCATTCCTCCCCTGGCCATGCTGGCCCCGCTAAAACTGTTGCTGCTGGCCATTTTGATCCTGCAGGCCATTACGAAATCTTCCCTGTCCATTTCTGAAACTCCCAGATCTGAACTTCTTAGAATCCCCCTTCTGGGAACCCTGATCTCCCTGCCTATACTGAACCTGAGTAGATTGTGCCCCACTGCACCATTTCCCCCTGTCCTGCCCTAATGGCTGGACTCTCCTGATCTCTTACTCTTAGTCATGTGAAAGCAATGATCCTGGCAGTGAAGTAGTGCCGCATTAACCACATCAGAATAAGTGGCCAACGAGAGGTTTCCAAACAAGTGCTGACGGATTCTGCAAGTCAATCCATCCATAAACTTTTGAATCTTCTTCTCCTCAGTCAGAATCTAATCGGGAACAATGTTCAAGAGATTAGTAAATTCGGCCTGATACTCGGCCATGGTCTTCCCCTCCTGCTTGAGGTTCATTAACTTCCTCCTCATTTTAGTGTGAACAGCTAATGGAAAATATTTACGGTCGAACCGCACCCATAACTCCTGAATAGAAAGGGCGTCCCTCTCCTCCGCGGTGGTAATGGACTCCCACCACTACAATGCAGAAACTACTAGCTTGAAAGTAGCCAGTATCTGCTTCTGAACATCTGTGAACTCGTACATCTTTAAGTGCCTCTGAATTTCCTTCCTCCACCGACTGGATACCACAACGTTGGAGCTACCTGCAAACTCTGGAGGGTGTGCTTTATGAAATGCATCACGAACACATTCCCAAGAAGACGGGAATGCATGAGCCTGAACTGGCACAACTACCGGTACCTGGGGTGGTGCCTGATGTACAACTGCTAAGGAGGCATTCACCGCTTGGGCTACAATAGCTGCAACCTCTGCGGCATTCATAGTGCTCTGAACTGGTGCAGGTTCGGGCTCTGGCTGTGCATCCCTAGGAACTCGTTGCGCACGTCGTGGAGGCATCAGAAATGAGAGTAAAGTCTCATAAGTTCGCAGTTATTATCTCAAAATAGCTGAAGAGCGAAGCAAACACAAAAGAATACAACAGTCCTAAAATATAGGGCTCTATATCAAAGAAAGCTCAGCGGAAACATAACAAGCCGTACAGATCCTAAGGACACTAGAACCTGATGCTCTGATACTACCTGTGACACCCCAACTAATTAAATACCGGGTATCTACTCCTTTATTAAATTAATACAAAATGCCAAGTTGGTACAATTCATAGCACCACTGTCGAAAACTACCAAAAAATTACTAGCCACCTAATATTTAAAAAGTGAGTTGTCAATTTTAATTAAATCCGATTAACATACAATATGAGAATTATGAAATGTTAACATAACCACCACAACATAGTCACAATAGAATAACCATATAATAATAATGAGTCTGGAGGAATACTCCTCACAACAATCCGAATACTGAAATAAATAAATACCAAGTCTCCATTACTAAATTAATTACAACCCAAAGTCTGAAAAAAAACTGAAAGAGTAAGATGTCTTTAAAAGGAATGGAGAGACATGCCCAACAAATGAGAAAATCTGATAATGGAGTCAAGATAAAAAATGGAGGCGTCTACTATCAAGGTCCTGTAACATCCACAGCAGCTACAGCACGTCACCTGAATATAACTCCTATGCATGGTGTCCTTGTGGCTGGACACCTAAAAGGTTTTACAAAAAGAGATTTTAAAGCAAACGGGTCAGAGCCCAATTGTGAAAATAGTTTAAAAATTTTCAAGTGTTTAATATCATTAAACAGTGAATATAAAGTACATGATAGTGTGTGCACTCACATGAGTTCCTCACCTCTCAACTAATTATGCACTCCTATCGTACCCGTACCCATTCTAGTTATTCCCATATCTAACTAGTCCGATACAAAATCTAACATTACTATACGATATCCAATTAAATTCCCAACATCTTCTATTTAACAGAGTTTTATGCCTTGCTACATAGTTTCCCATATTAGTACTACTAATTACTGGAGATCTTTCATTTTCACTTTACAAACCGTTGTTGTTATTTATACTTATATTTATTCTTGACAATTCATTTCAATTAACAGTATATTATTCTCATCATAACTGTACAATACTAGCACCCTTAGACTAAGTTGTGGTGCACACAAACTCTGCTATCCAATCCCGGTACATCACGTACATAAGGGCCACGTATTCCAAATCTCTCAGGAATCGTTTCATTAAATAATAATCCCAAACAATAGAGGAGAACATAGTTCACATCACATGGGTCACGCACATACCTACGCTCCCATGATTAGCAGACTTATTAACTTCTCAATAATTCCTTCTTTGACCTATGTCATCGACGTACCAATCTAAATCCCCCCGTAGGCACACAAAGATTAGATGGCCCTGATCGAACGCCGACCTCCCATGATAGCAAGTACGGTAGGTATGTTATACACAGATAACTACATATACTAAGCATTCGCACATCTTAGATATCACAATATTTTATTAGTGGTATACTTCTCGTTCTTATACCAACATTTAGTGTTATGCAACTCACAAGTCCCCGGTTTATATGTATTTAAGTTATCAACTCTTCTCACGTCGTAATTAGGTACTCGCTTCCCAATCCACAAATGTCATCCGATTTACTACAAGATACTAAGTTTTACTCCTCAATGTACCCCAATCTCACAACAATACCCACTAGTTAATAAGGGAAGGTTATCTCACCATATAAGTATGTCTACGGGACACTAGAAATAAAATAAGGCCTAAAAGGCCATTCTGTCAACTCGTTAAAACTCTCGTTCGAACGAAAGGCTTCGAGCGAACTACCAAATCGTTAGAAGGGATACTGTCATCTCGTTAGAACTTCGTTCGAACGAGGTCATTCAAACGACCTGGGCAGGTCTTCTAACGAGATGGCAGTTTAAGCCCAGAAATTCCCAAGTCCATTTTTGTCAATTATTCTCTTCTCTAAATCCACCCTAAGACCATCCAATTTATGTTCTAACGTTTATAAACCATTTCTAATCACCCTAGGTCATTCCTTAACATATTTTAGGGATTAAATGTTACAAATTAACATGCCAAAATCATAAATCCTCAATTCTTATCTCCAAACCCTATGAACATGAATTCCAGAATTTTTGTGTTCAATTATTCGTCATAAGTCCATTTTTAAGTAATCATACTCAAGTTTTTGAACACTAAATTCGTCCATAGACATTCTACATGCAAATCCTATCCCAAATTTAGAGTTTCTCCAACGATTTTATTAGTTTTCCTCAAAACATTCAAGAGAAAAATAGTTTATACACTAAACATGGAGAAATATTCAATGCACTTAAAAAATATTATATCACTTGCCTTAGATTCGTTTTCAAGATGTGTTGTCGATGATTCGAGGTTGATTCTCTCCTTTAATCAGTCACAAATCCTTTCCAGTTTGATGGTGGTGAGTGTTTTAGGTTTGGAACCCTATGGTAACTCCTCTCTAACACCCGTAGCCCACTTCTAAAGCTTTTTGCTGGTAATGGCCTTAGTGGATCCTTTAAAATAATAAATATTAACTCTAATTTCCGTGGGTTTTAATTTTCTTATTTTTAAAATTACCAAAATTCCCTTTTAAGTTGCCGGTTTGGCCTAAAAATGCCCCGGGACCCAAACTAAACCCCCGGCTAGTGTTTTCTAACTATTTTGACCCTTCCGGACACATTGGCGCACTCAAAATAACCATTCAGTTGATAAAAATTAAATTCACTTTTTAATTCAATTAATTACGTTCCTGACGCGACTGACACGCGCATCCCAATTAAATTTTCCAAATTGCCGTATAGCTACCTCGTGACAATTTATATATCATCAATACTCATGTATTACCATACATACTCAGAAATAATAATTTTTAACATCATAATCAAATACCAACTCACATCTCGTTAGTATTTATATCCGGATTAATTCTCAACTAAGTCGCATTTAATTTAATTAATCCCTTAAATAAATATTAATAAAATTACGGGGTATTACACATTGATGTCAAATAGATATAGAAAATAAATTTGAATGCTGATGTATCTGTTCATAAGCATAAAGCTCGCTTAGTTGACAAAGGATATCGGCAACATTTTTGTGTTGATTACAACGAAGTATTTTCTCCTGTTGCAAAACATGATACCATTAGATTTGTACTTACGCTAGCAGCCCAAAACAGTTGGCCCGTATTCCAGATGGATGTTTAGTCGGCTTTCCTTCATGGGGACCTAGAAGAGCATGCGTTTGTTGACCAACCACCTGGATATGTTATAATTAGGAATGAACACAAGGTGTACAGATTACACAAGGCACTCCATGGTCTCAAACAATCACCAAGAGCGTGGTACAGCCGTATTGAAGCATATTTTCTTCATATTGGGTTCTTGAAGTATCCATATGAGCCCCCTTTATTCATCACATTCAATAAAGAAGGGAATCTGCTTATTGTGTGCTTGTATGTCGATGATCTCATCTTCGCTATACATGCTCACTCCATTGTTTCTGACTTCAAGCAATCTATGATGGTTGAGTTTGATATGACTGATCTTGTCATGCTACCCTTCTTTCTTGGTCTCGAGGTTCTGCAGTCTTCAGATGTCATTTTCCTCTCTTAACAAAAATTTTCTAAGGACGTGCTGAATAAGTTTTAGATGCAGGGTTGCAACTCTGTAGGCACACCAGTTGATATTTGATTAAAGCTCAGTACAGATTCTAATGGACCTGCGGTCAATACGACTCTATATAAGCAAATTATTGGTTCCTTGATGTATTTAACTGCCACTCGTCCTGACATAATGTACAGGGTCAGTTTACTGAGTCGTTATATGGAACGTCCTACGAAACTCCACCTTTATGCTACAAAAAGAATCTTTTGTTACTTAAGGGGGATAATTGGTTATGGTCTTGTCTACAGTAAAGGTGTTTCCTTAAATCTCATAGGCTTCACTGATAGTAATTATGCTGGTGACTCTGATGATAGGAAAATCACCTCGGGTTATACTTTTACTATTTGTGGTGACAATTATCATGGAACACAAATAGATAAGAAAAAAGCAATCACCAAGCAAGAATATGGAATGTAAAATGACAATCACACAACAAAGGATGTACGTGGTTCAGCAAAGATGTGCCTACGTCCACGGTGGTGCAGTCGGTGTTATTTCTATATACTCCAGGGAGTTATTACAGATAATACAACTTGTCCTTTTTCCCTGGACCTAGGGTTCAATATATACTTGCGTATTTAAGTAAGTGGGGGTGTTGGGTTCCCCCACGTCTTCCATCTCTCCCTATAACCTCCCTTCGTGGGAACGTGGGAAGAGATCGGGTTAATCAAATAAGAGATGGGGGGGCCTGGACTTTGGGCCGCCAGAATTGGGCTACTCGTCCAGGCCCATGATCTTAATTTTGGGTACCCACAATTGCCCCTAAGTTTGTTGGGCCATGTCTTGGGCTCAATGAATTTAAATGATTAGCCATAATGGCTTTTTTGTACATTGTGCAATTCTTCAAAAGCTGTGAAGCTGATGTTGGCGGCACCCGCTTCGTATTTTGTGCACTATGATTAACAAAGTTTAAAGATTTTTTGGAATAGTCACTTTTTGACCGTTGTTTCAATCTTTCCAGCACTCTTCCATTCTCTGTGAGATCTAGAACTTCGTACCATCTTCTCTCAATCTCCATTCTCATCGCTTCCTAGTTGTTTGGGCTCGTGCTTCTTCATCGTTCGAATTGATCTTCTATTTTTTAAGTTTCCTGTGCCTTTTCTTTGTACTTTCTCTTTGAATTTGTAGCTTTTCTAGGGGTTTCCAATGGCGAAGATTGGTAATAGGTCGGTCTCTTAATTTAGGATGTTTTATAACATCCCTGAGTGGGTAGATATTGAGTGCTGCGCTTCTCCTCCTAGAAATGTTAGAGAGATAGATGATGCCCACTGGATCCATATTTTGTTTCTTTCTCACGGGGGACTCACTTTCCCTACCAACGATTTGTTCTTGCATTTCTTTGTCTATTTTAATATTGTTCCTGCACAATGCTCGCCTAATGTGTGGAAAATAGTTAATGGCATACATAGAATAAATCAGTTGTATGGTACTAGGTTGGGGCTCGCCGAGGTCTATTTATGTTATTCCTTTTCTCGAACTAGCTCTGGTGTCCTCTATCTCAAAGCTAGGAGCCCTGACCGGGTATTGGTAGTAAATCTACCTGATTCCCATAAGGACTATTGGCAAGAAGGTTTCCTTGTTAGAAACTGACAGTTTTCTCCCCAATTTGAAGGGTTGAGGTCTGAGAGGTTCTCTGTTCCCTTTAATGGGGAGGAATACATAGGTAGACTTTACTCTGTTGTTTCAATTTTTGTTGATTTGTGATTTTTCTAATTCTTCTTTGTTTCCCTTCCACAGCGAGGTCAAAGAACTTGGAGAATTCTCTCAGTGAGGTTCGTCTCTCTGAACTGGTTAAGGCTTGGAACATCAGGGAGCCTTTGGGTGACCACGAGCATCCCAGGTCTACTTCTTTTCTGCTCGAGTATAAGAACGTTGGCTCCAGTTTCATAGCAAGGCCCGTGGACAATATCCCAGAGTTTGATACCACCGAACAGACTACTGCGGATCCAATCCAGTTGGAAGAGAAGGAGAGCAGCTCTGAAAGTGACATCGTAGGTGCTGTAAGAAATTTGGGTGGAGGAAACTCCAGTAGTAGTAGTTCTTCTGGTCCTGGGGAGGTTTCTGAAGCTCGAGAGTCGTCGACTACCTCCAGCAGTTCAAGCAAGGAAATGGCCCCACCCCGGAAGAACCTGATTCAGGATGATGATGATGATGAAGGCCATCTGCTTCTCGCACAGAGGTTAAAGAAGAAAAAATCTAGCTCTGGGGCTGTGGCTACTGGTTCCCGATCCTCTGCTCAGGAGCAGGAGAAAAAGAGGAATGAAGAAGAGCAGGTAAGGGAGAGAGAAAGAAAAGGGGAAGAAGAAAAGAAGAAGATGGAGGAAAAAAGGAGGGTAGAGGAGAGGAGGAAGAAAGAGAATGAGAGAGAGGAGGAGAAGAGGAGGGTGGAAGTGAGGATGAAGGCTGGGTAGGCCTTAGTCCCAGTGTCCGCGCTGCCCGAGGGGGCTTTTGTTGCAATTACCCCTCAGTTGGCCCCCGATCTGCTCAAGAGGGATCTTCTCCCAGCTGATCGTCAAAGGGTGGTGGGGTCCGAGCAATTGTCCCTTCAGGACAGTCAGAGGCTTGCTTTGGTAAAATTCTTTCCTTTTCCTCCCTATTTTTATGATATTTCCCTTGTTGTGGTGACAGAGATTACCCCTGTTGAGGGTGGTGCTCCTGCTGATGCTGACAAAGGGAAACAACCATCGACCTCTGGGCAACCTAAGGTTGCTAACTAGCTATCTTCTAGGATTACTTCATATTTTCGCTTTTTTTATTCGTAAACTTTCTTTTTCCTATTCGATGTAATTTCAACCTTTATTAATGAAAAGGCTCCTTTTTCTCATCGCACTGATTTGTCTCCTTCTCTACATTATCTTTATATTGCTTGAAGTTAATTAATGTGGATGATTACATTCCTACTACTTCCCAATTGGGAAGGATGTTGGGGCCCAATGTGAGCTCCGAAGTTCGACACACTTTTGTGAGGATCTGCAAGTCTCTACGACTGAGGAACAGGCACTTTATTGAGAAAACAGATCTCTTTGCCAAGCTGAAGGACAGGCTTCAAGTAATGGAGGACATTGGTGCCTCAGTCCAAGAGGAGGTCAATGCGCTGAGAACGAAGCTATTAGAGGCCTCTGAGATCAACCAAGTTAGGGAGGTTCTCCAGTAGGAGAACGAGGCTCTGAGGAGAGAGGTCTCACGACTTAGGGATCACGCGCCGAGCACTGCTCCAGAAGTATTACAGGGTTCCTCGTCATCGCGAGTTAGAGCTGGTCAGAATGCTATTACTCCTGTGCTGCGGGGTCCCACTGGTCCATCTGTTCCGTGAGCTGGCAGGAGCACCAGGAGCCGAAACAGGGAAGTTGAAGAACTTCGAGATAGGGAAATGGAGGAGCTTCGTGGTGATTTCCAGTGAGCATATGTGATTGCTGCTGGGCTTCAAAGGGATGTTACTCAGCTGCGGCACCTATTCAAAAAAGGTCCTCGGCGAGTGTGGGTTGATGGCTACGACCATGGTTGGTCAGATGCTCCAACAAGGTTGTCATAGTTTGAAGAACTTTCTTTTATCAGGGGGTGGCTGAGTGCCTTGAAGGAGCTGCAAGTCCCGAGGAACTCGATGCTCTGGTATCGCCACAAGATTTCTCCCTCTACCCTAATGCCTAACCCCTTCCGGAGGGATAATCGATGGATCCCCATAGATTCCATCCCTCGACAATTATTAAATTCGGATGCGAATGAGATTGAGGAAGAGTTAGCTCCTGCTCCTGATGACGGATGAAGAGCTCGAGTGGCTGACTATCTCGCTCAGAGGCCTCACCCCCATTGAGATTTTCCTATTTGTTGCTTTTTGTATTTTTGATAGCGTAAATGCTTTGGGCGAGCTCGCTGACTAAACATGTATCACCATTATTGTAAATATGATAAATTAATGAAAAGTTTATGTTTTGGGCAAATTTGTCGACTAAACAAGTGTATCATATTCTTCATGTTCTTGCTGGTTTATGATCTTTTAAATTTGTGTTGTCATGCAAGTGTCCTCCCAGTCCAGTATAATATTTAGATACCATTGTGCACCACTTTACCATTTAGGTCGTGTCGTCACACTTCCTTAGGCCTAAGTGTGGCAATTGGCGAGGACACACCTGGTGTTGGATGCTTTATTCGATCAGGATTCTATTCAACCAAAGAAGGTTTGACGACCAGTATAAAATTTGGCCATATTGCCTAAGGATCCCCTGTATGGCTTCATATATTGCCAAAGGCAATGCTAAGAGGTCCCTCGTGTTTCATAACGATGACCTGAGGAGGGATGTTCCCCTGCTATGGCGTAGTGATCAATGTGCCTGTCATTTGGAAAAGATGTGTGACAAAGCTCATATAGCTGTTACTTATTAGAATGTAGCGATTTAATAACTTTCATTAATGACAATGGAAATGAACTTTTAGTTACATAAGGAAAGAATAAAAGAAAGATCTAAAAATAGAATCTCTTGAGATTGGATGCGTTCCATGCTCGTGGTATTTATCTGCCCTCCATCGTTTCCAAGTGATAAGCGCCCTGCAGATCATCTATTGTTATCTTAAAGGGTCCTTCCCAGTTTGGTCCTAGCTTATCGTCTGATGGTTTTACTGCGCTGCCCAAGACTTTCCTTAGAACGTAGTCCCCAACTCGGAATGTCCTTGGGTTAACCCTTTTGTTGTAATACCTCGCGAGCTGTTGCTGATAGCTCGCTAGTTTTACTAAGGCTAGCTATCGGTGCTCATCAGCTAGGTCGAGTTCAGCGAGCAATGCTGCATTATTACGGCCCTAGTCGACAAGGTTGGACCTCATTATCGGCAAATCGGCTTCTAGTGGGATGACTGCTTCCATGCCATATGTCAGCGAAAATGGGGTTTCTCCTGTTGCTCGCCGAGGAGTGGTTCGTTATGCCCATAAAATATGTGGTAATTCGTTTACCCATACGCCTTTGTCTCGCTCCAATCGTTTCTTTAATCCGTCGATCATAGTTCTGTTAGAAGCCTCAGCTTGGCCATTGCTCTGAGGGTAGGCTACCGAACTGAAGTGGTGTCTGATACCGTGTTCATTATAGAAGGTCTGAAAGGATCCACTTTCGAATTGTGTTCCATTGTCGGTGATGAAGGTTCTGGGGATGCCAAAGAGAGTGATTATATTTCTCCATATGAACCTTATCATATCAGCATCTCGGATGTTCGCTAGGGGTTCCGCCTCGATCCATTTGGTGAAGTAGTCAGTTGTAACCAACAGATATTTGCAATTTTCGGTGACGATAGGCAGTGGTCCCATGATGTTAATTCCCCATTGGGCAAATGGCCATGGGCTGGACAGTGATTTTAGGTCGCTGGCGGGTTGGTGGACCATATGAGCGTGAAGTTGGCATTTCAAGCATTTGCGGACATATATCGCAGAGTCCCTTTGCATATATGGCCACCAATAGCCCTCCTTCATTGCTCGAAAAGCTAAAGACCTTCCTCCGATATGGCTTCCACAGACTCCCTCGTGCAGCTCGCGTAGCACTTTCTCGACATCTCCTGGGTGAACGCACTGGAGGTAAGGACCGGAGAAGGATCTCTTATACAAGTTACCCTCTGGGGATAAGTGAAAGCGTGAAGCTTTGACTCTTTTCTGGTGGGCAGTCTTTTTGTCATTCGGGAGCATGCCATCCTTCAAGTAGTCCCTTAAGGGGTCCATCCAGTTGGGAGTTGATCTCACTTGGAGTACCTGTTCCACGTTTGGTGGATTTCTATTGCGATTAATGCTCGGACGAGTGAGGAAATCGATGGGGATGGTTCTTTTTAGGTCGGAGTCGATTGTCGAGCTCAGGGCTGCTAGGGTGTCAGCATGGCTATTTTTCCCCTTAGGAAACTGCTGGACCTGGACTTCTTTGAAGCTTGCCACTAGTTTTTTTACTAAGGCGAGGTAAGCTTCCATCCTGTCATCTTTTGCATTGTAGTCTCCACTTATCTAATTAGAGACTAACTGGGAATCTCCGAATACCTGTAAATGTCTTGTTCCCAAAGTGTACGCCTTCTGGAGGCCGGATATTGAGGATTGGTATTCTGCTTCGTTGTTGGAGGATGCAAAACCAAGCCTGATTCCTTGTTCAAGGATTGTATTCTTTGGGGTAACGAGGACAATGCCTACTCCTGCCCCCTTGGAATTAGAGGCCCCATCAACAAACAGTCTCCAGGTTTCCACTGTCGCTTGGTTCTCCTTTTGAGTTGGTGGTTGAGGTTGGTTGGAGGGTGCCTCGCTCGTGAATTCGGCTATAAAATCAACAAGGATTTGTCCCTTGATCGCTGTCCTTGGTTGAAATTGGATGTCAAATCCCCGAGATCGACTGACTATTTTGAGATCCTGCCCAACAAATCTTCTTTCCTCAGGACTGCCTTAAGGGGGTGTGATGTAAGGACAATGATAATGTGGGCTTCAAAATAGTGCTTCAGCTTCCTCGAGGCCACTACTAGTGCGAAGGTGAGCCTTTTAAGCGGTAGGTACCTCTGCTCGGCATCAAGTAGGGCCTTGCTCGCGTAATAAACAAGGTGCTGGATTCCTGCAACCTCGCATATTAATGCAGAGCTGACGGTGTGGCTGGAAACGGAGAGGTACAGGTACAAAGAATCTATTTTTCGTGGTTTGACGAGCAGTGGTGGATATCTTAAGTAAGCTTTGAGCTCGGCTAATGCTCGCGAGCAATCTGAGATCCATTCTACCATTTTATTCCCCTTTAGAAGTTGGAAGAAAGGCTTGCATTTCTTGGAGGATTTGGAGATGAAGCGATTCAAGGTGACGAGCATACCAGTGAGCTTCTGTACATCCCGGATTGTTCAAGGAGGTTGTAACCTGTTAATTGCATCGATCTGGTCTGGGTTAGCCTCTATGCCTTTCTTACTGACCAAGTACCCGAGAAATTTTCCTGATTGGACACCAAAAGAACACTTGCTTGCATTAAGTTTCATTCGGTACTTCCGGAGGATTTCGAAGGTGTTTGACAGGTCTGAGAGGTGATGTTCTTTCCTCTTAATTTTTATGAGCATATCATCGATGTAGACCTCCATGGTGTTTCCCATCTGGTCCTTGAACATCTTGGTGACCAGCAGCTTATAGGTTGCCCCTGCATTCTTGAGCCCAAAGGGCATGACCTTGTAGCAGTATAGCCCAACTGTCGTGATGAACGCCGTTTTGTCCTGGTCTAAGATATATAAGGGGATCTGGTGGTACCCTGAGTATGCGTCCAGAAAACTCATCCGTTTATGAGCTGCAGTGGCGTCTACTAGTTGGTCTATTTTTGGGAAGGGGAAACTATCTTTAGGGAACGCTTTGTTGAGGTCAGTGAAGTCGATGCAAACTCTTCCCTTCCCGTTGCCCTTGGGAACTACTACTGGATTGGATAACCACTTGGGGAATTTTACCTCCCGTATGGATCCGGTATCCAGCTGTTTTTTAACTTTTTTTTCTTCAATTTCCCTTGGAAAGATGACTTCATCTGGGTTTTGAGTACTCGCCTATCGAGTTCTCTTGTCGATCTGGTACCGTGGGGGGCAGGATGTTGGTCTATCTCCCTGCGAACCAGATTTCGTATGTTCTCGTCGCTGCGAGCAGGGCTCTTGTAACGGTGAGCTCTTCGCAGCTGCTCGCGGAGGTCGTCATCTGATTCGCCTTCTTTAACCTTTTGAGATCCCCGCCTAGGGCTCCTTCCTCGGCTGTGAGACTTGCTCTCCAGAGGGCTAGGAGTGCGGTATGGACATCTTCGGTTATCAGGATGAAGCTCCCTCTCCAGTCTTTCTATTCTTCTTTTTAAGCGAGCATTCTCAGCCTCGTGTTTGTGAGGAGACTCCCTTTGCTCGTGGAGCCTTGCCTCGTATGCATCAATCAGTCTGGATATCTGTGTGGACCTCACTAGTCCTTGGCTTTCTTCTGAGGCTGGCCTTTCTAAGAGAGCCCTTTGATCTGAACGTCGAACTTCAGACCTAATCCTGGGAGGAGCAGGTGGTTCTTGAATATCCCCTGCTTGGGGGGCATTGCGGCTGTGACCATACATTTTAAACTCCTTTCTTGGTGTGGGCTCTTCTCAGGGAAATATGAATGCTTCCCACAGATGGCACCAATTGTGGTGACAATTATTATGCAACACAAATAGATAAGAAAAAAGAAATCACAAAGAAAGAATATGGAATGTAAAATGACAATCACAAAACAAAGGATGTACATGGTTCAGCAAAGATGTGCCTACGTCCACGGTGGTGCAATCGGTGTTATTTCTATATACTCCAGGGAGTGATTACAGAGAATACAAATTGTCCTTTTCCCCCGGACCTAGGGTTCAAAATATACATGTACATTTAGGTAAGTAGGGGTGTTGGATTCCCCCACGTCTTCCATCTCTCCCTGTAACCTCCCTTCGTGGGAATGTGGGAAGAGACCAGGTTAATCAAATAAGAGATGGGGGGCCTGGACTTTGGGCCGCCAGAATTGGGCTACTCGTCCAGGCCCATGATCTTAATTTTGGGTACCCACACTATCGATTCAGGTGCCATCTCTTGGTCCTCAAAGAACTAATCCATCGCCACTCTGTCCACCACTGAGGTTGAGTATATTGTTGTTGCCTCCTTCACCTGTCAAGCTATATGCATGTGACGCCTCCTTCAAGAACTTCACTGTTTTGTCCCTGGCCTGACTCTAGTATTTTATGATAATAGCTCCACGATTAATCTTTAAAAGAATCTAATTCTTCATGGACTAAGCAAACACATTGATGTGAGGTACCATTTTTTACGCGAATTAGTACAACAAGGGATCCTTGAATTGAAGCATTTCCGTAGTGAAGATCAGGTTGCTGATATTCTCACAAACCGCTCAAGTTTCCTGCCTTTGTGAAACTCCGAAGCTTACTTGGGGTCTGCCCAATGCCTCTGTCAGTTTCAGGGAGGGAAGACTAGTAAGCTGCATATCTACATAAATTTGTAGCTCTTGTTATTACCTTTGTAAACAGAATATCATACATATTCAGTTTAAGGGAGGGAATGTTAGAGGGCTTAGGGTAGGGTTATGTTTGAATAAGTCTTGGTTTGAATTAGTCAACAGCTTAGACTAAGTCCATTTTTTGTTACTATATAACCAGGGAGAATTAGTTTCCTTATTTTCTTGTATTTCTGTTGTAGTTTGTTAGTTTGTTTACTGCACAACTCTATATAAAGCAGTGAACATCTATTGATAATAACATTTGAGTTTTTGCATTCATCTTTCCAATTTATTCTTTATACTTAAATTAACAAAGAAATCACGGGTAAACCAATACACAAAACAACCCTATGTGATAATTCCATCTCTTCCTTTCTGTTTAATCTATTAATTAAAAATTTTGATGTAACTGGCCATTCTTTAATTCAGTTAATTGAGTTGAACTGAACTGAAGAACCCCCAATAATAAAGTAAGATAAAAAAACACCTGAATAGAGTAGTATCAGTTTTTACCTTTTGACTTGGTATCCAAACACTTGTTTTAAATTTGTCCTAAGTTTCCTGTAAAATTTTAAGCTATCTTAGATCCTTTGTGGAAATAAATCCAAGCCCTCTATTGGGTTTTTAAAACAGGCTTTTCTTAATTAGCCAACAACCACCTTATGGCTTCTTTCACGCACCTACCAATCGATTCCGGATAATTTTTAATGTTTTAGACCATTAAGTGTCAACAAATGGTGGAATTTAATAAAGAACTTGCCAAGAAAGAATAGATGATTTTCAGGGTATATTCATGTTCCAGATTGAAAATGTTCTTGTGATTTTTTTGTTATTACTGATTCTAATGTCTTCCACAAATTTAATGAATGAAGGTAAGCTTTGAGGATATTTGATCAGAACTCAACTCAATGATGAGGGGATTTTCATATATAGTACCCATTCTCTTCTCTTCTCTAATAAAGTGAGAAGGTGACCAACTTTTGATGTCTAATTTTAGTATCAATTTCTCTCATCTATATTAATGTATAAAAGATGTATCGTGTTGATCTTACCGCATCCATGACCTTAATACTACATATGTTTGGTTAGGGTGGGGCCATAACGAAGCTATATACAAATTTTCCTTGATATGCTCTTCATGTTTACTTGTTTTATAAAGCTTGTCTACCATCCTAAAATGGTACCCCCTCTGTCAAAAATTAAAATTCATTATTTGAAATAACATTTTAAGAAAAAATTACTTTCCAAATTTATCCGCCAAAAGTGATGAATACCTTTCAATAAATTTGTAAAACATAGGACATAGATATGTTATATAATAAAACAATATTACTTCAATGCAAAAAATGAACTAATACCATCTCGGCTCTCTTCCATGTACGTCGAAAATCATGAGAAATGATGGGTTTGTTACCCGACCTTAAACATCAAAATTTTCCAAATGCCCCAATCTCATGTTAAAAGTTGACTATGAGATCCCCACTCAAATAAAACTAGGGAAGAGTACGGTTAGAAACGTATACTGAGGAGATCCCATTATTTGTACTAAACATATTAGATAGTAATATATGCTTCACTACTTGGTAAAAAAGTATAAGACCTGAAGATGCAAATAAAATCTCTTAATCTTATCGGCATGCTTGCACCTATATCTATTGACTAAGAAAGGACCATTCTTAAGACATATCGAATACCCACCACGATTGGAAATCCATTTCATATTATGTCCATAGTATTGACATTATGGCTTGTTAAGGATACATAATAATGTCAAACAAACAGTATAGACTAGCTCATCCCATAACATGCTTTCTCGTACTATTATGCTCGGAGCAATAGAATGTAAGGTGTGCTTTTTATTCTAACACCTTACATGGTTGGAATTTTTTTAGTCTTTGTTTTCTTTTTTGATGGAGGAGAAATATCACGGAGGATTTCTTCGTCAAATTTTTGGGTAAAAGTTTAGGGAGAGGAAGGGAAGAAAAATGAGAACATAGGAGGATATATATGTGTCGGGTGTGTTTTTATCCTAATACCATTAGTTTTTCTTTTCTTTTCTTTCCATTTTTTATGGTTTTGAGGGAGAAAAAATATGACAGGTTGAATCAAGGATCAAATACCAAAAAGTTCCTCATACATTTTTTAATACACATTTAGTCAAAGCCTTTTATTTTGTACCAAAAAGTCCCTTATTCTCTTATCTTTAAAGGTCCGCACCAGCGGCATGGTAAAGCCTTTTTGGCACGGTGAAGGACTTTTTGGTGCAAAATAAAAAGGCTTGGACTAAATGTGTATTGAAAAAAGTTCGAGGAACTATTTGATATATGCTCCTTGAATTAAGGATGTGCTAGGTCTGTAAATAGGAAAAATGAGAATATAGTAGATAAACATTTGTCTGACATGCTTTTTATAATAACACCTCGCATTGTTGAAAATTTTCAATTTTTTTTTCTTTTCATTTATTTTATTTTTTAGTTATGAGGGGGAAGAAAGACTGGGAGGGTGTTTCCTAGTCCCAATTGGGTTGAATTTAGGAGGATATAGATGTGTCAGGTGTGAAATTAAGAAAAATGAGAATATAAGAGGCTATACATTTGTGGGGAACCAAATATAAGAGTATAGATGTGTTAGGTGTCCATGTTTCCAAAATCATCCCCCAAATGATGTGGCATAGAAATAAGTGTTGTAAGGGACCAAATATTACAATACTTAATTCCTACGCCATGTCATATGGTGGATGGGTTTGGGACTCGTAGCCTTACTCGTATAATTAATGTGTTCAATGCTTCCGATTCTTATTTTCATGCGCACAAGTATAAGAATAAGTTAAATTGGTGGCATCGTTTTCCTTTAAGGTATATGGCCCATGGCCCTACAACGGTTATGAACAAAAGTTCTTATCTTAAAGTAAGGCATCTCATTTCGGGTTTAGCTTTTAAGATATAATTCATTCTTCTTACAAAGTATTCAAACATGTACTATTATTTCTTTTCACGTTCTTGTTAATTTCTTTATATAATTTTATTGAAATATATTTATATATTAATGTGTCCCCACCATGTCGTATGTAATCTATTTAAAGTTTATGTGTTGACGTATCCACGTCGTATCCCTATTTCCTGTAACCAAATTTTTTAATTAAAACTTCACGAAGCCTACCATTCGTAGCGTTACTCATATAATTAATGTGTTTGACACTTCGGACACTTGTTTTCATATGTACAAGTATATCATCGTTTTCCTTTAAGTAATATGGCCAATGGCACTGCCATGGTTATGAACAAAGTTCTTATCTTAAAACAAATAATCTCATTTCGGGTTTAGCTTTAAGATAAATATATTCCGTTTACTGAGAATTCAATGATATACTATTATTTCTTTCCATGTTCTTGTAAATCTATTTATATAAAGTTTTTGAAATATATTTATATATTGATGTGTCCCCACCATGTCGTATGTAATTTGTTTAAATTTTTTGTGTTGGGGTGTCCATGTGTTATCCCTTTTTCATGTAAACATTTTTTAATTAATACTTCACGAAGCCTACCATTTGTACATGTAAAAACTTTTGTAGAAATAACAAGTCGAAACTATAATTGAGAACCACCTTTTGAGTCTATTGCTATTGATTTTGAAACTGCATGACCATTTTGATCTTGAACGTCTATATCAATGATGGCAAATGTACAAGTGCCTAAAAACACCTCAGTCTAGATTTAACTAACACAGCTTCTCTCTCCCCCTCTCAAGTTAAATCACAGCTTTTGCCCTTGTCGCATCACTGTGAGTTATAAGTCTGTGATATTCCTTTGAAAAACCCTCGTTAATTTCAGTATTTAAAAAAAAATATAACTCCACAAGAATGTAAGAGAAATCTATATAAAATTTAATTTAAAAAAGGGTCATGTATCAAATAGTGCCTCGAACTTTTTTTAATACACGTTTAGTCCAACCCTTTTTATTTTGCACCAAAAAGTTATTCACCATGTCAAAAAGGCTTTATCATGCCGCTGGCACAAACCTTAGAAGATAAGAGATTAAAGGACTTTTTGGTAAAAAATAAAAGGCTTAAACTAAGTGTGTATTAAAAAATATTTGAGGGACTTTTTAATATTTGATCCTTAAAAAATGGGTACTAAGTGGATGCAAATTATATGCCAGGTGATATATGCTTATGTTTTATGGAATCTGATTGCTTATCTTTGATAAAAAAACACATCGTGTTGATCATTCTCCCAAGACAAGTACTATGGATCAAAACATCCATGAATGTGTTTTATCCAAAAATTGGGTTGAGTTGTTGTACAAACAGAGTTGATTTTCCAATTTGTAAAGGATTGCAGTGCTGACAAATTATTTTTTTGAAATATAATATTTAATTATGAATTGCACTACAATCTCTAAAGGAGATAAAATATTAATGGACTCAAGTCCTAACAATTGCCTTTCCAAAGTAATTCTTCCTGGGGGTTTTAAAATGGGTATAACCGTCTTTTTATATCTTTTTAAAACGTGTGCAGTTTTTAAAACATTAGGGGGTTGTTGACATAATATCCCGGTGTAAACAAAAACACACTTGATTATATAGGAATTTGTTATGCAGATATTTGTATTAAAGAAGGTTTTATGTATTCCCTTTGGAAATCAGGCAATCCATAATATCATTAATGAGGTAGTGAAAATTATGAAAACTAGTTTCTAGCTGCGCGGGCATTTTGTAGAGTTTGTTGTAAGTATATAAAATAAGAGTATCAAAATTCAATATTGGTTAGCACATGAGCAAATGAGCATGGTTTGTATGTTGCAATCAACTTCTCACATAGCAAAGTGTTTCAAACCATTTATCATGAAGTTCCAAAATTTTTAACTTTAATTTCACGTTTTAATGTTCCAGGTTCAAAAGTAGAAGGCGTACGTTTCGAGTTATGATAAAAAAAAAATACCATGTAATTGAGCATCAATGGGCCACATCAAAGATTATTTTTTCTCATATATAAATTCATTTAGTTGAGAATTCTTTATAATTAAAGTGTGGTAAAAGGTTTGTAAGAAAAGAAATTTAATTTATGACCCCAATTGTTTCCAACACACAAAAATAAATTTTAAAATCTGTAATCTATATACATTCTTTTCAAACATAAAGATGCACATCATTTTGTATCAGTCTACAAAATCAAATGCAAAGAACTTGAAAATATAAAACAATTAAAGCATCCTTACTGTAAAAAGCTAATGGAATGCAACTTTTTGAGCAAATAAAAAAATGAACATAGTGTAGAAATATATTGTTCCAAGGGGTACTAAATGAATATTAAAATTTATTAAGGCTATTAGTTGTTGAAAAAGTAATGAAAATAGTGAAACAAAAGATTTAAAAATAAAACACCAGGGGTGAACATAGTTTTTAATCAATTTAAATCAATACATATCAAGCCATCCAAAATGTCAAAATTATAACATGACGTAAACTTCTTAGACATTCAGATTATGTCATCATGAGCATCTTTTCCACAAACATTGGTGCTCTAAAATAGGTGAGTAATTGTTATTACTAGTGCTTGCATGGACAAATATCATACTATCAGAATATACACAACTTAATTTCATGAAATGTGAGGAAATAAAATATCTAAAGGAGTAAATAAAAATATATAGTTTTTAGAGTAACTAAGGATTCATACGTTTTTTTATACCCTAGGCAAATCACTAAGCCTTGTATACAAACGCCTAAGCAAGTCTCACCATTTCTTCCTCTTAATACAAAGGTTAATGCATGTAAAGAACAAAAAGTGAATAATATTAATTTTATCAGTAATAATGAGAAACATTACAAAAATAAAAGATTTTTCTTAATAGCAAAGCATACCTTATGACTTGTATGAATTAATCAACCACCAAATATCATAAGATAGTGATTATAGCTCTTGTAGAGGCCAAACGATTTGGGCAATGGCTTAGAGGAGATGGAAAGCTACACAGATATTTGTAATGAAAAAGAGAGAGGCGTTGGTAATTGAAAAGATGGAAATGTAGGATTGGTACAACTCATTTATTAATAAAAGGGAGTATTAATCTATGACACGTGGAGGCTTCACATATGAAAAATTAACTTTAGTCTGTTGGTTTTATATAAGAAGTCGGCGGTGTATTTAGAGTACATGTCTGTATTGAAGGCCTTAATGAATTAAGTTGAGACACATGGAAAAACCTTGTATAGAGACTCCGTTTTTATATATACTAGATTTTAGCTCCGCGGATCTTGTTATAACTTATTTGTAGATGTTCAAATCTGATGCTTACGATCATGCATGTTGCATATCCAATAGGCACTCATAAAAGGGAAAAAAACAAATGTATTATTGATAAGCACCCAAAAGTTTATAATTTATGCCCCGAATATATGCATTTTAGTCACTTGTTTTTAATAAAAATGACCTTATGCTAGTATTTGTTTATTTCTCAGGTCAATACGCAGTTGCAGTACAAATAATGCTAAATAAGTATAATTGCGACACAATAACGGTGATTAGGCATAAATTCTTCCATATTTATCCCTTAATTTAGAGGCCTTTATTGCCCCAGATATTGTAAAATTTGTTGGTTTATCCCATATCATTGCTAATGACTTCGTCTAACAAGTATCCCGAGTTTCATGTGTCTCTTATTGATTTTGCAGGTATTTAATACATGAAAGACAGAAAGAAACTGGAAGAAGTAAGAGAGAAGAAAGAAGATGAATCAAAAGGTCAAAAGCGTCATTTCCATCAGGAATCAGGTTGAAGACCCAAAATAAAAGTCGAAGATCTCGAGTCTAAAAATGCGTAGGAAGAAACGGTGTTCCAATCCGAGTTTTGGAATAGAAGTTATGAAGACTCGAATGTGAGATAATCATGAGATTTTGAAGAGATAATGAAGAGAAATTTAGAATAAAATCTGGACTAATCCGGATGGCACAAAAAACGGATTGATCCGGGTAGTAGAATTCAGTGAACAAAGTTGTGTCTACCGGTCCGATCCGGTCCGCCTCAAAAAAGGATCGATCCGGCCCCCAAAGATCTCTTCATAAATCCTGTTTAGCGGACCAATCCAGATGAAATAAAAAAACAGATCGATCAGACCAATCCAAAATGTCCTGACCGGATCGATCTGGGGTTCGAGATTGGGGACTATCTTCTTCAAGATAAAGTCTTGCATGAATCCAACTCTTGTATTTTTCGTAAGGTATAAATTTCAAACACCTCCCAGACATTATGGAGCTTCTAATTCGTTTAGGGAAGCATTGTAATTAGTTTGGAGGAGAGAACTTCAAGAATCCCTAATTGTTATGTAGCTTTAGTTCCAGTTCTACAATTCAAGTAAATTTGTTCCAATTCTTGCTTTCATTATTCCTGTAATTAATTCATTAGTTAGTAATTTCATTCTTCTTAAATCTTAAAACGTTTTCTTTTATTAAGAGCATGTTTTCTCCTCGTTTTAATATGTCCGGCTAAGTTTTAAGGGTTGGGGTGTATGAACCCCACCCGATGTAATTCACGATAGTGAAAATAGTTGTTTGGAATTGAAATCTTAGATGAATCATGTCATATAACTGGTACAACCATCGTAGGACTTTAAATATTGGTTGCCTTAAGTAACCAATATCACTACACCAAAATGGCCAAATTATCACCTTTCAGCCGGCCACCCTTGTCACGGTCATTGACCGTGACAACAAACACGCGTTTTGTGTCACGGTCATTGACTGTGACAAGACCGTGACAATTCTTTAAATAATTGTCATGGTCAAGGACCTTGACACGACCGTGACAATGTCTTCAGTAAAAAAAGCCCAAGGCTTTTTTTTCCACCTTTTTTTTAGTTTTGCCCCCCTCTCTCTCTAAGCGATTTTAGCTCTCTCTCTCTCTCTCTCTAAGGTATGTTTTTTTCCTCTCTTTCTCTTTCATTTTTATATGTGTGTGTACGTGTGTATAAATATATATGTGTGTAGATGTATGTGTATATGTGTGTGTATATATGTGTGTGCTGGGGGGGCAGGGGGTGGTGGGGTTGGGGTGGGCTGTGTGTGTACGAGTGTGTGTGTGTGTGTGTGCAGGTGTGGTGGGGGTAGTGTGGGGTGTGTGTGTGTGTGCAGGTGTGTACGTGTGTGTGGCGGGGGGGGGGGGGGGGGGGAGGGGATGGGGTGGTGGTGGGCAATCCTAACAATTGTATAGCTTTAATTAATAAATTTTATAGCTTTAATTGTATAATTTTAGATGAAAGTAAATTAATAATTAGTGCCCATTTCATATGAAAGTAGGATTGCCCCTCATTGTAAATTAGTAAATTAATAATTGTATATTTTAATTGTTACTTTAATTGATGAAATGAATTAATTGAGTAGATGAATTAGAAGGAGTACGGGATACACATTTGTTGTTGGTATTGCTGTTGGATTATAGTGGATCGATGCTGTGTTGGTTAACAGTAAAAGTGGCATTACCACTGGATTATTGTCCATATGGGGGTGTGATTTTTTAACTTTTTTGAAAATTACTTTGTATATCGAACAATATATAATTATTAATAATTATTGGATTATTGTCCACATGGGGGTTGGCCAATGTGGGTTTTTAGATGTATCTGGTGGGTATTCTTTAGTGGTTAATTCTAGATATTATTAATAAAGATAAGTAGGGATCTTTTGGTATGGCTGAAAATGGCTATATTATTAATAAATATTGTGTGTGTGGTGGGGGGCAGGGGGTGGTGTATGTGCGTGTACGTGTGTGTGGTGGGGTGGGGTGGGGGTAGGGGTGGGGGCAGGGTGGGGGAAGGGGGTGGGGTAAGGTGGGAGGGAGGGGCCACGCTTGTAAGTAATCCAACAGTTTAATTTTTGTTAATTACGTTATAATTTTTGTTGATCTGTACTAATAACATTTTTTTACATCAAATGTCTCCTTCAGGTATTAAGGCGAGGATGATGATGCTGGTTATGATGATGTCTTCTGGGTTCGGTGGTAGCGGAGGCGACGAGGGCTCCTCGGCCCCTAGGCTCCCCAGATATGGCAAATTTGGGATTACCATCGAGAACAAGTGAGAGCTATTAGCGAGATGAGATCCCTCAAGCTGCTAAAGATGATCATCGGCCCGGGGTTTATGAGTTCGAAGGACGTTCCATATGAGCTCAAGTTAGCTGTTTGGGCGGCACTCAGGTAATATATTTATATTTATATGAATATTTCAATTTCAATTTAGATTTCAATTTCATTTTATATTTATTCGCAACTAACATTGTATTTGTTGGACAGAAACAATTCAACTTAGATCCAAAGCTACGCGATTCTATCTTGGAGCAGTTGAGGGAGAACACAAGACGTGGAAGAAAAATATGCGGACACTGTACTTTGGGAAAACACAAGAGTCAATTATCCAAAGGCGTTAATCCGTCTTGCGGAAGGAGCCGATCTCATTGGCACAATGGCAACATTTTATTGACAATGAGATCGGGGAGCGGCAATTGGCATCTCGCCAATCGGGGAGGGAAAATCGGGCAAAAAAGACGGACGTGCACTACTCCGGCTGAACGTCTTACGCCAAGGTGGATCATAGGATGAATGTAAGATTTAATTTTTCTATAACTACATAAATATATTATTCTGCATTATTTTACTTTTCGGGGCCGATTCTAATTTTACTTTATTTTATTTCAGGGGGTAGGGAGTGGCCCTGGGGTAAGCCACATAGGATCGATACTTATGTGGCTCTTCGGATGAAGAAGGGAAAGGACAAGGAGGTATCCCCGAGTGTCGCGGCCACGATTGTAAGTAATCCGACAGTTTAATTTTTGTTAATTACGTTATAATTTTTTAGTTTACTTATTTTACTAAACATGTGCTTTTTGCCGTTTCGGGTAAAGCTTAAGGAAGTGCATGAGTCGCAGTCTGATGCTGACAAGGCATCTTTGTCCATAGACGCACTCAACCAAGTGTTTTTCTCTGATTGCAAGGGTAGGACAAGGGGGGTGAACTCGCGGGTGGCCAAATCTAGGATCATCGAATTGGAGACGAGGTTGGCTCTAACGGTGGATTCACATGACGCGAAGCTGTCCCGTTTTGAGGTGACGGTCCAAGATATGTACTGATTCATGAAGCGTATGTTAGGCGGAGACCGTAAGGGGAAAGGGAAGGAGAAGGTAGTGGAGGAGGAGGTGCGGGAGGATGAGGCGCAAGATGACAAGGCACAGGATGACGAGGATGTGGACCTCGCTGCTTAATCTCTGACAAGTGCGTACTTCGATGATCCACTTACATATTTGGATCCCTTCCCCAGACCGATGTCGACACTTGGATGGACGAGTGTGTTCATATTGGACGTATTCGATGGCCAGTGGATAGGGCGGGGGTTGAGGGACCCGAATATTGTCTAGGGTGGAATAGTTTATGGACGTGAGCTTCAAGAGATCGAGTCCAAAGTTCTCGTCACGCATGTGATACCCAGGAAGGAGAACTCCCTATTGCTGTTGCGCGAACAATGCGGCACGATGTATATTAGTGGGTGTGTCAATTTGTACATTGTGTGGCCTACTCACCTCCTCACATTTACACCATAAATGTAGTGACATTATTTTTAAGTTGGTACATTTGAATTATATTTAGATTATATCGTCATGTATATTGTTTCTATTTTGAATATATATTTGCATTATCTTTAGTTTATTTGGATATATGATGTTTGAACAGGTACAACGTTGCTATAACAGGTACAAAAATACTGCTGGGCAGTGGCAATGGTCATACTGCCCAACAGATTTTTTATAAATTCTGCCCAGAATTATCATGGTCATTGACCGTGACAAATCCGTGAAAAAGGATTATTGTCACGGACTTGTCACGATCAATGACCGTGAGATTTTTTTAAAAAGGGTCAAGGATTTGTCATGGTTATTAACCGTGACTAAACTTGTCACGGTTATGGACCATGACAATTCTAATAAACTTGTCATGGTCAATGACCGTGGCAAAAAAGTTGTCTCGCCCCGAATTGTCACGGTCATTGACCTTGACAAGTTGAAATTGTCAAGGTCAATGACCATGACAATTAGGCAGATTTGATGTAGTGGATGCTCAAGAGTGCGACGCGAGAATTGGTTAATATGACACTGCTTTACTCATCATTTGCTTACATACTGTGCGGGCTATGATCCCTCATATATGTAATACTTAGGAGTACTGAAGAACGGGTTCATTTAAGGTCCTAATTTCGAGTCTGGTGTTGTACGAAGTGAATTGCTAGGGTGTGGGGGACTGTAACCCGTCCTATTTTTCTCATTTCATAGTTAAAATTTTAGTCAAATTGTCATCAGCTTTCCATTTAACTAGAGTAATTGCATTTCATTTAGTCGTAATTTCATTATTTAAGTATTCTCAAATTTTGCATCTAGTAGTAGTGTTCCGTTTCCCAAAATCACCTTTTCATTCTTTCTAGAGTCAAAACTACAATTGCTTCATATTTCCAACGTCGTCACAACTTTGTTCGTCCTGTTTCCCCAGGATCGATACCCGACTTATCAAATTATTACTTGAGCGACAGGCTTGCACTGAGCCTATATAGTACTCACACAAAACACATTTGTGATCATGTCAAGCGATCAGAAGCATGCATCGAATAAATCAAAGAGATCGCGAAGTCAGAAGTCCCATTGAGCTTGCCCAGATGAGTTCCGATGTCCCGAATGTTGTTCCCGAATCAAACTGCAGCCTGACCCTAGCCCATACCTGGCCTAAATGAACCCGAGCATTATGTGTGTAGAGTTTGTATTCTTATAAATTTTTAAAATTTTATTTTGTGTCATTTCTATTTTTAGGAATTATTTTAGATTTATTTATTTAGATTTTTCTAGTTTTTTTTAATATTTATTTCTTTTGGATTAGTGTGTTTTATTTTTATTTTTATTGGTTTTTAATCTTTAGTCATTATTTTATTTTATTATTTTTTATTACTATTATTTTTTTTAGGAATTTATTTTTAGTTTCATTAGATTTTTAGTTTTAATTTCTTTTATTTTATCATTTGTTTTTTTTTTATATTTTAGAATTTTATTTTTTAGTCGATTTTGATTTTTTTTAGTTTGTTAGTTTTAATTTTAGGTTGTTTTATTTATTTATTATTTTTTTTGTACAACTCTCACATACCCTACACACACACACCTAAATTAAACCCTCACCCACACTCTAACTAACCTACACCACACCACACCTAATCAACCCCATCATCTTCAACCTCCATCACCCCACTCTTTCTCTCTCTCATCTCTCACCCACTGTTAACCTCCCTCCATAACCACAAAACTCACTCCCCCATAAACCCATTACAACACCTTACCCCCCCCCCCCCCCCCCCCATACCCTTAACTCACCACCACCAAAACCGCCACCTGCTCTTAACCGAACCAAACCCCATACCCGAAACCGGTGACCCCATCTCCTAAAACCCAAATCTCAACACACCAATCCAGACTCACCCATAATCCCACGAACCCGACCTTACTCGAACCATCTGCCTAACCCGATTTCCATGATCCATACCCGGCGGAAAACCCGGAGCTACCAAATCCTGACCTCCATAAAAAATAACGACTAGGTATCTCCCACACCCTTACCAATCCAATCATTACCCGAGTTAACCCACATCCATACCCATTAAACCAAAGTCAACCTTCTCTCCACCAAAACAGGAACAACCAATCTCTCAAACCAAAACCCACATATCTCTTGACTTGGACAAAATAAATCCCGCAAAAATCTCCAATAATAATACCATCCGTGGATTGTAAAAAAAGGAGGGGAATCTTATTTTAAAAAAAAAAGACTCTCAGCATATAGACGAGAGAGACGGATAATAGCGAGATGGACACTGTGTATATTAAGTACATAAACAAACTCAGAAAAATACCAAAAAAGTGGTTTAGCATTAGGTTAGATTTTTATGTTTTTTATTTTTTATTTTTTTTGTGTGTGATCAAGTGCTGGAAATTTGTGAAAACATTGGGACACACGTGCATGAATGCGATTCAAGGAATCAATTCAAAGGGAGACTTTTCTATATTGTATTTCTTGCTGTACTCTTTAATTTGTTGTACCATGTTTGTGACTGTGATTAATTATTTCATTATGCTTGTCTAGTCGCCTTATTCAAGGGGTGGGATGCACTGCGCAGGATGTTAAATTAATTAATTTATTTCATTAATGTTGTATTTCTAGGAATGTTAATTTTTGACTGTCACCAATTAATTTATGTAACGAGAGTTAGTAAATTAATTGTACAAATTAATGTTTGATTTTAGGAATCGAACTAGAGATATGTTTTTCCTAAATCTAAATATTAATTTGATGTTCAAATTTGATGATTGATACTATTTTTATTAAATTAATCCTATTGGGTAATTTTCTTGAAAATAATATAATTCTTAATTTTTCATTGCGTGACATTTTTAAATTAGTTTTCTGAAAAAAATATTATTAAATTTATAATTATGAGAGTTAGATTATTGATTTAATATTATCTCAAAATATTTCACATTAATAAATTGAGAAATTGAAATAATTATAAATGCAGTGTAATCCCATCTCTTGACCTTCTCACATTTTTCACACTCGGTTGCACATTATTTTTCCTTATTTACTCATTTTGTAATTTTAGCATTAGTAGTTAACTTTTCCCTTGAAATTGTTTTAAAAATAATAATAAAAAAATATTTTAATAAAAAAATTTGGATTGCAAGTTTTCACATTAATTGTTTCAAGGTTGATACCCGTACTTACCGCAATACGAGTTGTTTCAAACAAGTTTTGTAGGTACTCAAGGGAATTTTGAGATTGACTTTTGAAGACGACGACCATACGCAAAATCATATTATCAATTATTATCAACAAGAGTTTCATACGAGAGAGATGTTTTTAGGAATTCAACCACATTTTAAAGTTTTTTTAAATTTTCGTATTTTTTAAAACCATCAACAATTTTTTTATAATGGCATTTAAAAAAAAGATCAAATACCAAAAAGTCTCTCAAATTTTTTTGAATACACATTTAGTCCAATCATTTTTATTTTGTTCAAAAAAGTCCCTCAAACACCCATTTAACTAACATTCTCTCAGTTTTAAAATCCGCACTAGCGGCATGATGATGAACTTTTTTAAACAAATAAAAATGCTTGGACTAAATGTGTATTAAAAAATGTTTGAGGGAATATCTGGTATATGCCCCTTTAAAAAAGGGATTTGCATACCTAATTATGTATTGCCTTATAAACGTTTTATGACACGTCTTACCACTCATTTGGCATACCTACTGATATGAGAACTATATGACCCTCATAAGACCAATATATTGAGTCAGGATGTTCATATGTGAAGATAAATAATGAAATTACAGTTTTTGCACTTAGTAAAATCCAAGTATTAACTTAGTCTCTTATTCACCTGAACAAATTCAAATAACTATATAAGCATTGTAGCATTTCATCACATGATCAATGTGGATCTTGCAAAATTGTGAATGCAATACATATAGATTTAAATTGATTTAAAAAACATCAAATAAATAATTAACTAAAATATCAATTCTTGAAGGTATGACCTCTTTAACTCCATCAAATAAATAATTAAATATTTACAATAAAAAGATGGAGTAATTACATGCATATGGAAAATTTTTAATATATAAAGATAATGAAATGCAAGATAGTGGAGAGAATATCAACTTGCCTGTATTGTATAGTGGGGAGAATAATAAATTTCCTTACTATTTTTCTCCTTGCAATAACATCATTGTGATTCATTATTATGCATTGTAAACTGCCACATTATGTAAACATGCACATTAAAATTATCTACAAATGAAGTTTGAGAGAGAGATAGTGTACATGTAAGAAATAACTACAAAAGTGAAATGTGTTTGAAGTAGAAAAAAAGTGTGAGTTTGGAAAGGGAGGAAATTCATCTGGTCACTTTCTTTGGAGAGATTCATCTGGTCACTTACGGGGAGAGAGAATAACGCATTTTCGAAAGCAAAAGAAACATATGGATGGAATATGAATGGATGGAAGACTTAATGATGGGAATTTTAAAGGACACGAGAGAAGGGAAAATAACTACTAATTTAAATTTTTGAGAGGAGTTCAAGAAATACACGTGGCATAATCACACTCAGAGACACCATATTTATATATAGTAGGTTTTATCCCCGCGCGATGCACGACGCTTTACAAATCTTATAAGAGAAAATGTGATTTACACTATTCGGCTTAAAAGTAAAGACAAATGTGAAGATTAAAAGTAAATTGATATCCTTTCATCACAATCTCAAGCCCATCTCAAGTTGAGGAATTCAATTCAATTGCCAAATAAGACAAGAATAAGCATTACCAATGTTCTAAAAAACGTGGGGCGTGATCGAGGCGTGGCGATCAAGCCTTAAGCCTTAGAAGCCTAGGCGGGCCTTATGCGTAAAAAGGCGTGAAAAGGCGTTTTGGCCTTTTTAATATATTTTAATATTTTTTAACTATAACAAGGCTATTAAAATACTAAAATTGTACATATCATAAAAATGTGTCTGAATATTTGCAAATTAAAATACTATTTGATTATTTTGGATGAGATAATGGTTCGGTTTGTAAAAACATCTTTAAAAGGCGATATCGTTTCACTAAAGCATTGTTGTTTTTAGGGAAAAAGTGCGCCTTAAGGATTTTACCAAGCAAAATGTGTCAAAATCTTAAGGCGGGGCGTTTCTCCCAAGCCTCAATCCTAGGCGTGCCTAAGCGGAGCCTAGGTAGGTTTTTTAGAACAGTGAGCATAACACATAATAATCAGTTCAACACACTCCATATTTAACCCAATCTTCAATTCAATTCATCCCCTTCCTTATTATAGAGCTACAATTCAGCTCTAATGCACTCCATATAAAAGTCTGCAAGCATAACTTTAAATTGATTATACATAATAATCAGTTATTCAAAATCAATCTGTTAATCTCGTAAATCTCATTGCTTACGTGTCATCAACTAACTTCATCTAGCAATAGACCTTTTTAGTACCCGAGCATTATAAATCTTTCATGAATCAATTGGATCAAAGAGTAAAACAATTCAGTTTGAGATTATAACAAAAAATAAAAAAAATAAAAAGATTTACCTCACTGGCGACGACGACACCATTTGCCACAAGTATGAAGGTCACGTACGTTAACCAAGCCTACCTCTTAACCGCAATCAAATACGCAAAGATGGCCGTGAAAAACAGCGTGGTGGATCCAATAGAGCCCGATTGTGAACCACTGGACCGTGCCCTTCGTCAGGTTTGAATAGTTTAGGGATGGTGGGGGAGATCTAGGTACAAAAGGGGTTAAAGTGGATCTGAATAGAGAGAGAGAGAGAGAGAGAGAGAGAGAGAGAATGAGATCGATGTAAAGGAAAATACTTGACTGTTTGGGGAATTTCTCCAAAACTAATGCCAGATGAAACCAACTACTCTCGATCTCATCTATTTAGAAATTTCTGGTTTTATAGCAGACAAATTGAACAACTAATCGTCAAATATTAGTGTTTGCCTACCGGTGAAAGGTATCTTTGATTTGGATTCACCAGGAATGCTGACATTGGAACCATTTCTTACAGCCAGAATGATTTCCCTGATGCAGAGCCAAACACATTGAGAAGAACACAATCAATACTACAACAATTTAAATATCGAATAAGGGAAGGAGAAACCATTATAGGGGCCGGTGCAGCGACAAGTATATCTACAAAGTTTGAGAAGGTGGAGGGTAGCTAATGCAAGAGATTGGTTCCAGGTATATAGAGAGAAATTGGGAAACCTCATAAGTGGAAGATGTCGGGAAAAAGGTAAGGGATGGATAAAGGGACTGGACGTGTCGTTTCATTTTGGGAGGTCATAAGAGAGCGCTCAAATAATGAAGCATTAATGAAAGCCACGTGGCAGAACCACACCGAGAGATACCATTTTTATATTATGTTATTAGATTGAATAAAAATCTAGGGAGACCCACAAAAAACCCATTTCGTAAACCCACTACATTAAAAACTTGTATACCATTTTTTTATTATGTTATTAGATTGAATAAAAGTATAGGGAGACCCACAAAAAACCCATTTCGTAAACCCACTGCATTAAAAACTTATACCTTATTATTGTGGGTCCCGCGAGAGCATCAAAATGTGCATTAAAAACTTGTATCCATTTTTGTTTTATTCACTGGATTTACCAAATGGTTTTTTTTAATGGGTCTCCCTAACTTTACTCTATTAGATTATATAGATTGGGGTTAACATAGAGGTAATAGCTGGAGAAGGAGTGATAGTAACGACTGCACTTGAAATTCCCTTAATTGGTACGTGAATCAATATTAAGTGAGGAATACACTTCCAATCTAGAGGGGCTACAGCCTACATGAAATAATCAAGGCTCTTTTTGGCATAAGTTACTATATATAAACACGGGACATAAATCATTGAGCACAATGATATGAAGTTATATCTACACAAAGTTTATTCAAGTTCATGTTTTTATTTGTTTTTTGTAATTTGGTTTGGCACATATTATTTAATATTAACACCGAGGCATGAAATAATCAAGGCTAGAGTGATCGGACGGAAGCTTCACGAGGATTGGGGATCTACTACTGATGCACTAGAAAATTGTTTTATTGGTTCAAAATAGATGGGTCTAAAGAGCAAACCCCACATTCTATAACCTTCAATTCATATGTTTCACCTCAATATTTTAGTGGATCCGTATTTTTACTTGATATGGGTGTCGTGAAGGATAGATGATTATCAGAACCTGGAAAATAACTTCCCACGAGATGAAGTTTTTAAGAGGAGAAATTGATGTTAGTGGATCAGACAATGACAACCTATGGATTAAAGGAAACATTTCAAAATACACTAATCGTCCCATTTGGAGAAAAAAACTGAAATGTTGAAATTTTATGGTCTAACATGGGTGATCCAAATGCGAGCATCCCTTTTCTTGAACCTGTGATGACAATGCCTATGTTTAGAGCACACGTATTGGCTTGTGTTTAGGCCTCATTGTTGTTGGGATTGAAAATGAGTCAATACGAATACGACACGTCAGGGTGTCACCCCAAAATGTGTCAGTTTAGTGTGTCGTAATAGAATTACTCTTTAGCATTGTGGTATATGATCTTACAAACTCACAAACACTGTTTGTTAGTTAGAGTCATTCTTTTAATTCTCTCTATTTGTATTAATTCTAATGAATCTTTGCGATGTCCGTAATTTTGATACCCAAAAATGTTGGGTTGGATTCTAGTTGAATAATTCTTGTTTCTTTGATGATTTTATCATTTTTTTGTTCGTATTTTATTCCATAATTTGTTTAGTGCTTCTTCAATTCTACCCACAAGCTAATATTATGGTACACTTGTAAGATTGATATCATGTAGTGGATATGTTGTTCTTGCCACAGGTTCTAATTTCGAAGAGAGATTTGACGAATGAGAGGCGTATTACATTATCCTTTAGGTTGATTTAAATTTGTTCAATAATTTTAGTTTTTATCTCTCGGTTAATATTCCTATTTTAAATTGGGGTTCATTTCAATTTTATGTTCCATATCCATTTATATCAAATTAAGAAAGATGACATATCACCACCTTCATGGACCACTATTGTGACACTTTGGCTTTGTTCGTTCATGAGGTAAAATGCAAATGATATTTTTCAAACTAGACTTTACAAGAATTTGTTCCTGAGTTTTGTGTGAAGTGTATCAAGTTCTCAAGTATAGAGAAGGATGCGAAGAATGTATATTTGGTATACATGTGATAATGCAGCTTGAATGGAGAGAAAAAACAAAAATTCATGGTCAACCTTAAATGCTTTTATTTGTATACAGTGTTAAAGTGTTAACATTTTTGATCAATTGGAAGCAAATTATGAGGGAACTGAGATGTTGAGAAATAGTTTATCATTATAGTATCTTGTCCTATTTCTTATGACCTGTTGCAATCAGTATTTGTTTCTTCTTAGGTTGATTAGATACAAATGGTCGTTCCTTGGTGCAATGACAAGTGCTATCGCCCAAACTATGATTGGTCTCGGATTCGAGACATGAGAGCAACCTCTACATATTCACAACTTATTTGATAATAAAATGGCATATAAAAGATCACAATCTCAATCCGTAGCAATTGAAGGAATTTTTGCAAATGGATGTGTTTTTAGATTGAAGGGCCCAACTAATGGAGTAACCTAAGGAGGGGTTTATACGACTTTAACCTCACACCATCCCAAGAATCAGGTCAATTTTCTTGTTTGATTTCTATAGAGTATGCGATAGAATTCCTAGACATAGTAGCATTATTCTTGACTTACTTTATAGATATTTTATGGTTTTGTCTAACCATGAATTATAAATAGTATTAAATGTTGTTTTGTATCTAGAACAAAAACTAATGCACGAGGCATTAAATATTTTTATGTGCTTCTGGAGTCGTAGATTTTAAGATAAATTTTTATATTAAAAATTTATTTACCATCCTTCCTGTTACTTCACAATTTCTCGCAAAGTTTTTATTAGTGAAACACTCTGCTTTCACACACCCTGTCCGCATCGGGACACAAGCCCTACACTTTCGAACCACTATGTTTTGATCCTTATGTATAGGGTTCCATGTCCACTTTATGGCCCTCCTTTTTCTTTTAGATCTGCCTTGGCACTTCCATAAAATATTTTGTCAGATGTCATCTCATGTCTATAATGCCAATTTTCATCTTACTGGAGGTGCCTTAGATGCTGAATTGTTTTTCTTTTGTTCTTTATTCTCATTCGTTTGGGAAGTTTTTTTTTTTTTTTTTTTTGCCTTCCATTTTTTGAGTTGATTTAGAGGAAGATAAGAGGATTCCAAACAATAGAACAATGTTGAGTAATTCATCTGATTAGATTATGGAGTAGAACCCTTGTAATTTGAAGCTTGATACATGAGCGAGTAGTGGAGGCCTCAAAAATATTTTGTTATATGTTGCCTGAGCATTATCTCGCTTGAAGTGGAGATAATTTGATTATCGGATACTTGTTATATTGTCAAGACGTTACTCGTTGCATCTACTATCGACCTATGTTCATGAACAGTATGTTTGGACAATCGTTCTATGTTCTTGATAAGTAATGAACTTTAAATATAGTGATTAAACACTATGATCACTGTGGCTAATTACGAAAAATTACCGCATTCATCTTGAAATACGACTACTCCAATATGAAATCTATTATGGATAATTATGCATAGAAAATAACAAATTTTAAGAGCTTAGAGACAGAGACAGACAAACAATTCTCATACTCTTATGGAATATAAATAGTAATTACTAATCAAATCCGAAATCGTTGATGTCAATTTCTCTTTATCGATATTAGTCTTTGATTAGAAGTAGTTCCAACACCTATATCAAGCTGTTTCTATTTTGAGGATATTCTGCTAAATATGAAACTCCAATTTGACAAATAGAAATAACATAATCAATCTGTCGGCTTCTCAAGTTATTCTAACATTTTATCATGCTTGTAGTTTTGCATACCCTTTCTTTTTAGTATTGATTAGACTAGACATATTTAAGAAGTTCTAGAGGTTAATATTATCTATGAAGGATTTTTCAGGCTAAAAAAATATTCCCAAAACTAAATAAATCTTGCAAATTCTTTATTCGGTTTATAGGTTTTCATGTTCTTTGTCTAGTTTACCAATTTTTTTTAAACAATTAGTGTGATGCTTTTAGTGCAGATCATGATAAACTCATAAGTTGTTATTTATCATTCATCTATTCTTACCAATAACAAATAACAATCAGGCAACTCTAGTATCACTTCCCACCGCATAATTAAATCTACCAATTCATCTAAAATTACCCCATTATCCAACTCCATATCTTCACCCATCATAATCCTCGAGAACTTTAAATATTAAATTAATAACAAAGATATCCCCATTAATGATTAGGATTTAGATTAGGATGTATTAATTTTTTTCCATAACCTTTCGAGTTATTTACCATATTTAGGAGTCTCATGAGGCCTTTATGAGTAGACTTGTGAACTAACGAATATTTTGAAATTTTTCCTTATTCAGCTATTTTTTTACGTCATTGTGTTTTATAAATTAAGCTCAAAGTTGGTTGAAACATTTTCATGGTTATAAGCCCCTCGGAATCTCATTATTTGTATGCATTCGGCGTGTGAATCTCATTTTGATGTTTATTAATCCTTATTATACCTCTGATACGATAGTTTTAGATGTTTTAATAGAAATAAATGTAATTTAAACCATCATTTAGACTAAACTCAATAATTTATTTTATGTGTGTCTCTTATTTTGAAGACTCTTAATTTATCCACCTCAAAACTCCCTTTCCACCCCTTTTTATCTCTCACTCCTACTTATATTAACTTGCGTGCTCTCTCTTCTTTATATCCCTATTAATCTTTTCTTTCTTTCTTTGAATATATTAAACGTCATCTTTCTGTGTTTCTTTACATAATTTTTTTAAAATTCCAATATACACTCACAAATGTTTTATGTTTTTCCCTGAAACAGGTTGTTTTTTATTTTGGAACACAACCTTATCCGGGTTAAAAGGTAATAGAGGCACCAGAATATTATCACGTGAACTTAACTAAATATTTTACTGATACGTGTTGGCCCAACCTGAGGCTTTTAGGGGTGTTTGGGAGTAAATGGGATTGCTATTTTAATAAGGGGGTGATGGTGATGGACTTGACGAAATACCGAAGGAAAATAGATAAGTGGTTTTTGGTGGGGAGATTGAGGGGGTGGATCATAGGTGTAATCAACATGGGTCGGGTGGGGATAATGTGAGGGAGAGTTGTAGGTCACTTCAGTTTGGGCTGGTGAGTTTTTTGAATTGGAGTGGGAAGGGGAAGCCTTGGGATAGGCTTGATGACAAGAGACGTTGTCCGTTGGATTATCTTTGGGAGCCTTATGATCTTTATAATCCTACCACAAAGTCAGTTAGGTTGGTTAGTGTAATTGTTCTTGGATATTCCTATTATTTCATTTGATAATGGGAATAGTTTTTTTTTTCTTTTGTATAGATGGGAGGTTTAGTAAGTTTAGCTTTTTTGGGTAGTTATTTTTTGAATTGTTGATTTTGTAATTGTTCTTAATGCTGAGGGTTCCTTGGATTAGAGCAATTTTGGATGATTTGTTTTGTATTGTAGTTGTATTCGAGGAGAGATATGGTACAATAGTATTAGAAGAGTTAATGAGAATTTAATAATTACTATCCTTTTCTCTCTCATCTTAAACATTGTGTTTTTCGGAAAAAAATGATAAATCAAAAATCTTTTGGAAACTAAAAAGATATCTCTCTTTTCTAATAGAGTTACTTTTTACTATTTGGAATGAATATTCTACATTTGGTACAAAATTATTTGATTATTTAACTTTAAAACGTTGAACAAAGTTTGTATCATATTATTTTAGTTACATATAAAGTTGCTAAAAATATGATATTTTTTAGTTTATTTTAAGTGATGATGCTGGAAACAGCACCACCCATCAAGGTGTTTGTGAGCTCAATTCTGTGTTAACAATGGCAGTATAAAGATCTATATATATATATATATATATATATATATGTATATATATAGTAGAAGGAGGTGAGGAGAAGAGGAATCAACACCGGAATATAAGTGGTTCAGCCAATCAGGCCTACGTCCACTGTACAAGTGTATGATGTGTATCACTGTATGAGGGATCTAATGGCCATAGATACAATCTCTCAAGCTTTCTCTCTCTACTGTGTATTTAGACAGAGTTTCAGCTAGGGTTGTCTTTTTTTTTGGATCCTTTGCAAGGTAAAGGATGACCTCTATATATAGTACCTAGGGGGTGTAATGAAACCCCCATGCATGTAATGTGCATTTGTGTGTTGACCTCACCAATATGGAGAAGCCATCTGTCACTGTCACATGTAGAGAATGATGATGAAATATTCTCCCCACGTGCCCTTATCCAAATGTCAGCAGAAGCTCGACTATCGTGCTTGGTCATGACCTCGGCCTAGTACAAGCCGAGGTTGGTAAATTCCAGTCGTTCGTTCAGTCCGAGGTGGCCATGAAGGTCTCGAATCATATTAAGCCGAGACAATGGATAGGGGTCGGCATTGTTCGAGGTTGAGCTGGTTTGTGCTTGGAGCATCGACTGATGTCTTGATGAGGTTGACATTTGTAGAAAGGCTTCTTGCGAGCTCGACCTATATCTCGCCGAGGTTGCCATTCCCAGGTGTACGAGAGTTCTGTTGAACCTTATGATGAGTGCAGTGTCCTTTGGAGAGGTTGGTGGTGGTGTCGGCCTGGGACGACCTTGCTATGGCCGAGGGCTGATGTCGCATGCCCAAGGCTTGTCCAGTGTCGGCCATAATCTCGGCCGAGGTTGGTGTCTTTGAGCTGAGGTCACACTTGGGGCATATCAATCACCCCCCAGCCCTTAGTTACATGTGAGAGAAGGTGACTGTGGTATTTTCACATCTCCGAGGCCTTTCTAATATGAGCCAATGTTTGTTTGACACTTGTCTAATATTGAAGTGTGGCTTGCTTGGCAAGCGTGTTATCAGCCACCTTTGGGGCTCCCAAGGCAATGATGGGCCTTGGGAATCGCGCCTTTATATTTAAGGGTTTTGAACCCTCATTTTTCTCTCCTTCCTCAATTCTCTCTCCTACACGATTGCATTCCAATAGTTTCTCTATCTAAAGGCATTCTCTCCACGATTCCACTACAGAGGTCCTTGGTGGTGATTTTCTCAAGTTTTCTTCGTTTCCTTCTACTACTTCTTCCTCACGTATTCTCTGCCATCCTTTTCCCTTCGTTTTTCCCTGTTTTTTCCTGTTTTTGTGTTTTCCGATCAGCTTGGGGGTTTTCAGGCGAGAACTCCATACTTTCAGGCGAACTGTATTTGCCTTAAGTTTCTTGGTTTGATCTTTAAATTGCCTTACTTCATTAGCTAATCTTATTTGTAGTTTAGGAGGTCTCCCCAAGTGTAGTGCCTGCCTATGATGCTCAGACCCCTCTACTAACTTATTGAGGAGTTCCCCTCCCTTAGAGAGAAGACTTTAGAAAAAATCAGACAAATAGAAAGAGCACAAGAGGAGGCTCGTAGGTCACAAGTCTTTCCACCACCCCTAAGGTGATATATCCTGATCCTTCGGAACCTTTTAATCAGGCAGAGGTTCCTACCGATCAAATACCGATGTCCGAGTCTGAGTCTTCCACCTCAGACCCCATGTCTGTGGATTCCTTCCAGGAGGCCATGGACTTCTCAACTCGGGAAGATCAGGTCCCTGATCAGGCCGAGGTCTCTAGCCGGGCCTCGTCCCATAATAACTCAAGCACCTCATCATCTTCCTTGGAGGTTGATATTGTTGAGCCGAGTGTGTCCATTCCACCACCACTTGACGCCATTCCTCTATCGGCCGTCCCCGGGGCTGAATTCCCTCAGAGGTTCCCAAGTAACCCATCAACTTATGCTCTGGCCGACGTTGAGCAGGATGATGATGACGTCAAGAGTGATGTCGACGTCTCTGAGGCGGCCGAGATTGAAAGTACCGAAACTGAGGTAGACCTTCTCTGCTTTAGGTGTCTGTACTCCATTAGTCCCTCCATAAAGCTGAGGAGACCTTTGAGGGAATATAGGGCTTACCATGGCCGAGACGGAGAGATCTTATTGTACGAGCAGATGTTTAAGTTAGGGTTTCATCTGCCCATTTATCCCATTATTATGTCCATCCTTGCCTTCATTAATTTGGCCCCTTCCCAACTTTCTCTCAATGCTTGGAGGGTCATAATAGGGGCCATAGTCTTATGGAGGGTTGTCCACCACTCAGACCTTCCAGTTCAGGTCTTTGTTGGTTGTTATGTTCCTTCCTCGGCTAAAAATCATTCGAGCTACTATCATTTTGTAGCTCGGAAGCCTGAGAAAAAGATGCTCCAAATAACTCAAACTTCCAACCATAACTGGAAGCCTCGATACTTTTTCGCTTCTGGGCCATGGGAATTCGGTCCATGTGTAACCTCATCTATTCTAGAGCTGAGGATGCCCTTGAGATGGGGTAAGGTCACAATGTCTGCGAGGTCCGACCCTGGTCTGAGCCCGTAAATCCTTCAGAAGGTGAAAGCCCTTCAAGATCAGGGGATACACGATCTGCTTGTCAAGTTCGAGCATTTGATGACCCCCCACTACCTCTCTGAGACAGGTCTAGGTGGAAGTCCCCTTATCGAGCTTGGTAAGAATTTTGTATTCCAAGTTGAACCTCTGAGTTTCTTCATATCTGATTCTCTAACTCATATCCATTAATTTTTGCAGAGCTCCCAGAGAATATCTCAGACAAGTTTTGGGAAATGGCTGCTCCTAGCTTGACGAGGCTCGCAAAGAAGGAAGGTCTTAATGCTCCTCCTCCAGCTCCCTCTACCTCAAAGCCCCAAGCCACGAAGAAGAGGGCTTCAACTGATCATGCCCCTGAGGATCAGAGGTAGAAGAAAAATAGTGCTGATACGGCCATCCCAATCTCTTCAGTGGACGCTTTGTCAGCTCGTCTAGAGCAATTGAAGATTACTGACAGCATCATCGGGCACAGTCTGTAGGCCCTTGATGCCTTCAGCTCTACGATGACCGAGGTCGATAAGCATTTCTTTCGGTCATTGGATACTCCGTTATTGATTGAGTTCGGCATCCACAGATCTATTCAGGTATGACCTCATATTTCTTTGTAATTTCGAAGTGTAACCTCTGATTTGTCTCTGACTTACTCATGATCACAAAATTTGCAGGGCCTGGAAGCTATGCACCACCTCTCCAACTGGACTCTGAGGAAGTTGCCCCTCAACTAGAAGGGTCAAGAGGCCGAGAAGGTCCAAAGTACTTTGAACGCAGAAATTGACCGCCTGAAGTCTGAGCTGGGTGAGTCTGACAAGAAGGTGAAGGGGATAGAGAAGGAGGTCTCTCAGCTTAAGAAGGACCATGTTGCGGCTCTGAAGGCCAAGGATGATAGTCTGCAGTAGAAGGTCATCTTGGTCGTGAAGGCAGCCCTAGATGACACCTCTTAGGGGATAATAACTGAGTACAAAAGTTTTGATGAGTTAATGGGATTTGGCTTTTAATACCTCGAGAGAGGTATCAAAGCTACTACCAAATGGGCAGCTGCCAAGGAGAAGGAGGCTGGCACTTTGAAAGCCTCTAATTTCGTAGGCCTTGGTTTTTCTAATCCTCAGCTTACCCAGGCTCTTCAGGAGGTTGAGGAGGAAGTTGTTGCGCCTGCCGAGACTGCAACGTTGGATGGCACAAAGGTTGGAGGGGCAGACCACCATGAAGACGTTTCCGAGGTGACCAACGTCATCCAGCTTAACCAAGCCGAAGACACTAGCATTCCCCCTTCAAACACTTAAATTTCAATTGTGAAGCTTGTTTGTTACCCCTGAACATGTAATTTTTGAATGAACATGGTTCTTACTTTGAATCTTTGTAACCTCTAAATATTTATAATCCCTGAATATGTCAATCTCTGAGGAGGATCATCTTCATTTGCTCTCTTGAATGTCATGCGATATTTTAACTCTTGGCCTTGTTGCAATGGTGTCTGCTTAAACCAAATTAGTAGTCTGACCTCAGACCTTTTCACCACAGTAGCTATAAGGGTCTGAGGCTCTTAACTAAGATGTTATCCAATCGATTAATTTCACCAAATTAATGATGTTAGGGATCTGAGGTCATCCAAGTATGGTGTCTGACCTCATACCTGGTCACCACTGAATAGTGTTATAAGGGTCTAAGGTCATCACCTAAGATGTTATCCTAATAATTTACCTCACCAAATTAATGATGTTAAGGGTCTGAGGTCATCCCATTGTGGTATCTGAGCTCAGACCTCATCACCACCGAGTGATGTTATGAAGTCTGAGGTCATCACCTAAGATGTTATCCCATAAATTTCCCTCACCAAATTAATGATGTTAACTGTCTGAGGTCATCCCATTATGGTGTCTGAGCTTAGACCTCGTCACCACCGAGTGATGTTATAAGGTCTGAGGTCATCACCTAAGATGTTATCCTCATAATTTACCTCACCAAATTAATGATGTTAAGTGTCTGAGGTCATCCCATTATGGTGTTTGAGCTCAAACCTTGTCACCATTGAATGATGTTATAAGGTCTGAGGTCATCACCTAAGATGTTATCCTCATAATTTACCTCACCAAATTAATGATGTTAAGGGTCTGAGGTCATCCCATTGTGGTGTCTGAGCTCAGACCTCGTCACCACCGAGTGATGTTATAAGGTCTAAGGTCATCACCTAAGATGTTATCCTCATAATTTACCTCACCAAATTAATGATGTTATATATCTGAGGTCATCCCATTATGGTGTCTGAACTCAGACCTCATCACCACCGAGTGATGTTATAAGGTCTGAGGTCATCACCTAAGATGTTATCCTCATTAATTTCCCTCACCAAATTAATGATGTTAAGTGTCTGAGGTCATCCCATTATGGCGTCTGAGCTCAGAGCTCGTCACCACCGAGTGATGTTATAAGCTCTGAGGTCATCACCTAAGATGTTATCCTCATAATTTACCTCACCAAATTAATGATGTTATAAGGTCTGAGGTCATCCCATTATGGTGTCTGAGCTCATACCTCGTCACCACCGAGTGATGTCATAAGGTCTGAGGTCATCACCTAAGATGTTATCCTCATAAATTTCTGACATAAGTGCACAATGAAGCAAGACCACCATGGGAACTGATCTTTTATTAATAACCTTTTCATAATAAGATGGTACATTTACATAAACTCTTTGCAACATCATATGTAATACTTCTTTAGGTGATCAACTTCCATGGGTTAGCGAAAGGTTCTCCTTCTAGGTTTTCTAGCCTGTAGGTGCCAGGCACAACCTTTTCTGTCACTTTGTATGGACCATGCCAGTTTGGGTGGAGTTTCTTCACTTTCTATAAGGTCTTCTTTAGCACTAGTTCTCCCACTGCGATGGGTCTTGAATTCACCCTCTGATTGTAGAACTTTACTGCCCTCTGTTGGTAAGCTGCTTGTGTAATCTCTGCGTCTTTTCTTATCTCTTCAATCAGATCTAGGTCTAGCCTCCTCTCTTCCCCATTTTTATCAGGGTCATAGGCTTGAACCCTATAAGTTGGGAGTCCCACCTTTGTTGGTATGACAGCCTCTGAGCCATGTGCAAGCATGAATGGGGTTTCTCCCATAGGTGTCCTCGCCGTGGTACTGTAGGCCCATAACACGGCATTGAACTCTTCAATCCATCTTCCCTTCGCATCCTCTAACCTCTTCTTGATTCCATTGAGAATTGTTCTGTTCGTGACCTCGGTCTGACTGTTTTCCTGAGGTCGGCCAAGAGATGCGAAGAACTGCTTTATCCCAACTCTTAGGCAATACTTTTCTGAAGAAGAGTTCTTGAACTGGGTCCCATTGTCAGAGATGAGAGTGTTTGGGAGGCCGTATCTGCATATGATGTTCCTCCAAATAAATTGGAAGGTCTTCTGCTCTGTGATCGTTATCATCGGCTCTGCCTCCACCCACATTGAGAAGTAGTCAATGGCAACTATCAAGAATTGATAATTATTGGTAGCTCTTGGTAGGGGTCCTACTAAATCAATCCCCCATAATGTAAATGGCCATGGAGAGGTGACAGACGTCATAGGCTGATGAGGTTGATGAGGGATAGTGGCGAATCTTTGACATTTATCACATTTCCTCACATAGGCTGCAGCGTCTTTGGATAAGGTTGGCCACCAGTACCCCTATGTGACGATTTTTTTGGCCAAGGGTCTTCCCCCTATGTGGCTAGAGCAAGAACCCTCATGAACTTCCTATAAGACCCGAGGAACTTCCGTGGGGTGCACACATCTGAGGAGAGGCAACAGTAATACCTTCTTGTACAGGACGTCTCCTACTATCGAGAACTTGGCAGCCTTATATCTCAATTTCCACCTCTCTAACTTGGATTCAGGTAGCTGTCCCTCTCTGATATATCCAGCGAAGGGGTCCATCCATGATTCTCCCAGATTCATATTGTGACATGGGTTACATACCTCTTCTTCCTCGATGGTTGCTTTTCCTAAGACTTCGATCGGAACTGTCCTTCTGACATCTGTCTTTGTCACCGAGGCCAACCTTGCTAACGCATCAGCGTCGCTATTACTTTGTCGAGGTACTCTCTTCAGTTTTATCTCTTCAAAATATTCTAACATCTCTCTCACCCTCTTCAGATACTTGACCATCCTTTCATCTTTGGACTCATAGACTCCCAATACTTGATTGACTACTAACCTCGAGTCGTTGTGAAGTAGGAGTTGCTTTTCACCCAGAGTCTTTGCCAATGAGAGGCCGGCTATCATAGCTTCATATTCCGGCTCGTTATTAGAGGCCTTAAAGTTGGACCTCAAAGCGTATTCAATGTTAGCACCATCAGGGGCTGAAAGTATTAACCCTGCACCGCTTCCACTGTTGCATGAAGAGGCATCAACGAAGAGGCTCCAAATGTCTGTATCCGATGAGAAGACCATTTTCGACACGATTCCTTGTTTAAAGAGGTACCGATCCTCCTCATTCTTCGCTACTCTGCTCCTGACCTTGTTGGATGCGACCTTTTCCTGATCTCAGAAGACACTTGGTGTCATCCCTTCTTAATCTCGAAAGACAGCACGGTTTATCTTTTTAACAACCTCTAGGCCATTCTTTACCTCGGCCTCTTCCCATGTTAACTCGGCAACAAAGTCTGCGAGGGACTGCCCTTTGATGGTCGTCCTAGGTTGGTAGGTAAGTCATACTCCCTCAACTCAATATCCCAGGTCATCAATCTCTCGAACTTCTCAGGTTTATGTAGAACCTGTCTTAGTGGGGAGTCGGTAAGGACAACCATGGAGTGGGCTTGGAAGTAAGGCTTCATCTTCCTCGAAACGTGTATCAGGGCATAAGCTAACTTTTCCATACGAGTGTAATTTTGTTCAGCCCCTTGAAGGCCCTTACTGTTGAAATACACAGGCCTTTGGATCCCATCGTCCTCTCGGATTATGGCTGCACTGATGGCTGATTCGGAAACTGCCAGATACACATACAATTTTTCTCCTGCAATAGGCCGATATAGTAATAAGGGAGACCCCAAGTAAGACTTAAGCTGGTTAAAGGCTTTTTCGCACTCTTCGTCCCACTGGAAGGCCTTTCTCACTACCTTAAAGAATGGAAGGCACTTGTCTGTTGCCCTAGAAACAAATCTGTTAAGTGCAGCCACTCTCCCCATGAGTCTTTGGACATCTTTAATACTCCTAGGCATCTTCATGTCAAGCAAAACCTTGATTTTCTTTGGGTTCGCTTCAATCCCTCTTTAGTTGACGATAAATCCCAGGAACTTCCCCACTCCTACTCCGAAAATAAAATTTGCGAGGTTGAGTTTCATTCTGTATGAGTCCATAACATCGAAGGTCTTCTCAAGGTCTGCTACATGAGTGCAATCTTTCAAGCTCTTTGTTAGCATATCGTCTATATACACCTCCATAGTCTTACCTATTTGCTCTTCAAACATCTTATTAACAAGAAGTTAGTACGTTGCCCCTGCATTTTTCAGACCAACAGGCATCACCTTGTAGCAATACATCCTTTTGTCGGTAATGAATGTTGTTTTCTCCGAGTCTTTAGCATCCATGAGGATCTGGTTGTAGCATGAATATGCGTCCATGATGCTCATGAGCTCATGTCCCGCTATAGCATCCACCATCTGATCCATCCGAGGTAAGGGATAACTGTCTTTTGGACAAGACCTGTTCAGGTCAGTGAAATCAACACACATTCTCCATTTCCCATTGGCCTTGGGCATAATGACTGCGTTCGATAGCCATTCCAGGTATGTAACTTCTCTTATGAACTCAGCCTCTTCTAGTTTTTTAACCTCTTCTCGTATGATGTCATACTTCTCCCTGGAGTAGACTCTTCATCTCTGTTTGATAGGCCTGGCATCTTGGGTCACGTTGAGCTTGTGACTCATAACCTCAGGTTCGATGTCGGGCATGTCTGCGTGACTCCATGCGAAGACACTCTGCCTCTTTCTGAGGAAGTTTATCAGCTCTTCCTTTCTTTCTGACTTAAGGGCTTTGCCGACCTGGATGGTTTTTTCCAGCTCGTCCTCATTGAGGACGATGGATTCTACCTCTTCTGCTACCTCTCCCTTCTTCAATTTTGCCTCATCTCTTGGGTCAAGCATATCAATGTATGAGTGGTGGTTGCCCTCTTATGGGACTCTCTCTCTTCAGCCGAGTTGAAATAACATTGCCGAGCTATGGTCTGGTCACCTTGCACTTCCCCTACCCCATAAATAGTCGAGAATTTTAGCATCTGATGGATCGTTGACGGCACAACTTCAAACTCTTTTAGGGCGACTCTTCCTATGATGAGGTTATAGGCTGAAAATACGTTTTCGTCCATCACGAAAAAAATTATCTTCCTAGTTAACCTCATAAGCCATTCATCACCCATCCGTACGTCCATCTCATACATGCCCAAGGGGTGGACCTTTTCACCACTGAATCCTATCAAGGGATGATGATAGGGTACCAGCCTTGCTTTACTAAGACCTAGGCTCTTGAAGCAAGGCCAAAACATCACGTCTGCTGAGCTCCCCCCATCTACTAGGATCCTCTATACCTCGCATCCATGCACCCTTGTTGTTATCACCAAAGGGTCATCATGGGGGGCTAATATACCTTTGAAGTTGAGTCTGGAGAACCCAACTACAAGGGTGTACATGTCCACTTTCTTCCTCTTCTGTACTGTATCGGAAGATGTTAGATTCATAACTTCAAGCTCGGCCACTGATCTGGCCTCTGCCACATGAGCCTTCCTATCAGCTACTTCAGAGCCACCTCATGCAAATCCTCCGCATATGGTGTCAACACCAAATGAGATCATACCAACCCTCTTCATCGGGGTGTTATCATCTTTCGGCGGAAGATCCGAATCATGATCATCACCTTCTGAATCATCGTCTCTTCTGGCTGGGACATTGTCACGGCATCTGTCATTTCTCCTTTTCTTAGGGTCATCTCTTCCACCCTTAGGAGCCTTACCGTCCACATACTTCCTCAACTTTCCAGATTTTAACATCTTTTCAATCTCATCTTTTAGGGCGAAGCATCTGTTCGTGATGTGGCCATGGTCCTGGTGGAACTCACACCATAGGTTTTTGTTCCTCTTATGTGGTGGGGCCTTTAGTTTCTCTGGCCATCTCAGAGTCCTGTCATTCTTGATCTCATTGAGGATGTGCTCATAGCTCACAGTCAGAGGAGTATAATGGGCGAACTTGTCATCACCTGACCTCTTCTTCCCATCTTTCTTCTTTTGGGACATTCCACTACTACCGCAGTTCTCATCCTCATACTTGGCGGACATTGCCTCTTCCGCATTCATTACTTTCCCTGCGGTTGCCAGGAGCTCCGCCATAGACCTTGGGGGGTCTTCCGTAAGTTTCCATAATAACTTCCCTTTCTGTAGACCCCCTATAAGGGCAGTCATGGCTATTCTCTTCATAATCTTCGACCTCCAACTTCTCTTTGTTGAACATGGCTATGTAGTCTCTTAGTCTCTCGTCCTTTCCCTGCTTGACATACAGCAGGTGAGTAGTCTTCTTTTGAGGTCTCACCCCAAAGCAGAAGTTTTGGATGAATCGTTCGGCTAAGCCCTTGAAGTTCTCGATTGAGTTCTTCGAAAGAGAAGTAAACCAACTGTGTGCTGCTCCTGTCAAGGTCCCAGATAAGGCCCTACACTTCATCTCATCGGGTATTGAGTAGATGTCTGCTGCCGACTGATACATCTCGATGTGGTGTACAGGGTTGGTGCTGCCATCATACTTAGGAGACACTACAAGAGGTTTGAATTTAGCGGGAGTTGGGAAGCTCACTATCCTAGCCACAAACGATGAGCCCTCTGAGTAACCCCTTTGCAATGGGTCCCTACTTTTGATGAGGTCACTTATCTTCTCCTCAAGGCACTGGATAGAGTCATTCGATGGTATTCTACCATCGACCTGGCCGAGGTTGTTCCTAGTCACCTCCATGGGATGGATCGAGGAGTTCCCCTGCCGCAGCACGTCGGTTGTTGACCTCCTCCTGTTCCCTGCCTCTTCTTTCACAGTGTCGGCCTTGGTCTGGCAGACCCTGTCTATTTCCTCTCTGAGAGCCTGCTGCGCTCCTCGATCTCGATAATCTCTGTCTTAGGTCATTCACTGGGCCCAACCTCTCAAAGGCTGACCCTCTGCTCAACCGATCAAAGGTTGACCCTCTGTGTTGAGCTTCTTCACCTCTTCGGCCGACATAACCTCGACTTTGCTGAAGAGGTCGTACAGTATTATTCGACACCTCATACGGCTCCCAGCAGTCTTTCGGGGCCTCTTCCGCCTCTAGATCGTCATACCTGTCCTCTGGGCAAGGGTTTCCTTGCCTCCCCAGGCATAAGCACCTAGGGTCAGCAACGTGCCTTCTCCATTGGGGTGTAGGCTGGTCCTTCATTGGTGCCTGGGGTGGTCCCCTGGCGTCTGGATGAGGCTGAACAGCCACTGGAGTGATCATATCCGGTGAGACTCCAGGTGGCCTCATCATAGTTTGGCTGAGCTGTGGAAATTGCTCCTGCATAGCTTGTTGTGTTGCAGCCAAAGACCTCAAGGCTGCAGCTACCTCCGCCATTTCGGACTGGGGTGGTTCCTGACTGGAACTAGGCCCCCCACCTCCGGGTGGCATAAGAGGCAGCGGTAACTCTAGTGCCATGTGTTACTTTGTGAAGAGCTTAAGTATCAGGTGAGCTTAATACCTTAAAGGACCTCTTTCAATGGTGAAACATCTCCACACGAGGGGTGGTGCCTGGTTCACCACCAGAGTCTCCGGTGAGGTTAAGATGAAGAAGAGGAAGAGATAGCTTCTCGTTCCCACATACGGCGCTAAAATAATGATGCTAGAAACAACACCACCCTTCAAGGTGTTTGTGAGCTCAATTCTGTGTTAACAATGGCAGTATAAAGATATATATATAGTAGAAGGAGGTGAGGAGAAGAGGAATCAACACCGGAATATAAGTGGTTCATCCAATAAGGCCTACGTCCACTGTGCAAGTGTATGATGTGTATCACTGTATGAGGGCTCTAATGGCCATAGATACAATCTCTCAAGCTTTCTCTCTCTATTGTGTATTTAGACAGAGTTTCAGCTAGGGTTGTCTTTTTTTTTGGATCCTTTGCAAGGTAGAGGATGACCTCAATATATAGTACATAGGGGGTGTAATGTACCCCCATGCATTTAATGTGCATGTGTGTGTTGACCTCACCAATATGGAGAAGCCATTTGTCACTGTCACATGTAGATAATGATGATGAAATATTCTCCCCACGTGTGGGGAATAATCTTGTTATAACTGATTTGTGTCCACGTGCCCTTATCCAAATGTCAGTAGAAGCTCGGCTATCGTGCTTGGTCATGACCTCGTCCTGGTACATGCCGAGGTTGGTAAAGTCCAGTCGCTCGTTCAGTCCGAGGTGGCCATGAACGTCTCGGCTCATATTAAGCCGAGACAATGGATAGGGGTCGGCATTGTTCGAGGTTGAGTTGGCTTGTGCTTGGAGCATCGACTGATGTCTTGAAGAGGTTGACATTGGTAGAAAGGCTTCTTGCGAGCTCGGCGTATATCTCACCGAGGTTGCCATTCCCAAGTGTACGAGAGTGCTGTTGACCCTTATGATGCGTGCAATGTCCTTTGGAGAGGTTGGTGGTGGTGTCGGCATGGGCCGACCTTACTATGGCCGAGGGCTGATGTCGCATGCCCAAGGCTTGTCCAGTGTCGGCCATAATCTTGACCAAGGTTGGTGTCTCTGAGCCGAGGTCACACTTGGGGAATGCCAATCACCCCCCAGCCCTTAGTTACATGTGAGAGTAGGTGACTGTGGGATTTTCACATCTCCGAGGCCTTTCTAATATGAGCCAATGTTTGTTTGACACTTGTCTAATATTGAAGTGTGTCTTGCTTGGCAAGCGTGTGTTATCAGCCGCCTTTGGGGCTCCCAAGGAAATGATGGGCCTTGGGAATCGCGCCTGTATATTAAAGGGTTTTGAGCCCTCATTTTTCTCCCCTTCCTCAATTCTCTCTCCTGCACGATTGCATTCCAACAGTTTCTCTCTCTAAAGGCATTCTCTCCACGATTCCACTTCAGAGGTCCTTGGTGGTGATTTTCTCGAGTTTTCTTCATTTCCTTCTACTACTTCTTCCTCAGGTATTCTCTGCCATCCTTTTCCATTCGTTTTTCCCTGTTTTTGTGTTTTCCAGCGAGCTTGGGGTTTTTCAGGCAAGAACTCCATACTTTCAGGCGAACTGTATTTGCCTTAAGTTTCTTGGTTTGATCTTTAAATTGCCTTACTTCATTAGCCAATCTTGTTTGTTTGTAGTTTAGTTTATTTTAAGCATGCAACAAATGAAAAAATGGACTATGAGTATAATGGATTTAAGATAAGGTATTATGTTTATGATATATACTAATTTTATTGATTATCTTTATAATTGTTTATTATACATCGCCCATGCATCGCACGGGTTGTATGTTAGATTTTTTTCTTGTATATGTTTCTTGGTTTAAACAATTAATCATTGATGATTGGCTCGCTCTTTTTTCTGAATATAATTAGTGTTTTCACACTATTTCCTCACCCGCCTCATAGAACTTATGTTTTATAGCAAAGCATATAACTTGTTTTGAATTTGATATTCCCATATTTGCTCCCCCAACGCCATTACTTGATTTTTGAAGTACCTTATTATTGATATCTCATATCTTAGTCAGATTTAAGCTAAGTTATTAGATTGATTTTTATATATTCACTAGTTTGTTTGACTATTTTGTTTTATATCACCAACCAATGCCTTATGCAAAGCTTCCTAGTTTTGAAGCAACATATGGACTTTATATGTTTAGCATCCAATCACTGAATTACATGACTTTGGGCCGACCCGAGGAGGGGGAATAAAAGGCTTCAATATTGCTAAAGTGGGTATGTATTTACGGTTGGAATGCCTTGTCATCTTTTAATCGGGTATGTCATGGAAATACCACATTTATAATATTCAGTATAAAAATTGCACAAGTATCTAATACTCCTTTGAGTATTACATACCCTACTCTAGAATCACTAAGGGTGTGTTTCAAAATTCCAATTTCAGGCTTTGGAATTGAAATTGGGGTCTCTAATTCCAATTAGGTAGTGCTTGGGAACCCTAATTCCATGCCTTGGAATTGGAATTCAAAAATTTTCACTGAACTGAATTTTTTTCAATTCCAAAACATGGGATTGGGGTTACAAACGCACTCTTAGGAAAAACTGAGTTTGAATTGTCATGGCATTGGAGTTAAAAATTTTATAAATACCATGGTGGATGGAAAGGAGGAGTGTGTGTGTTGTTGGGGGGGGGGGGGGGGGGGGAGGGGCTCACATGTAGGGATTTTCCCCAATAAGTCATGTTTATTAAGTGTATAGTCAAATGGGTCTTACAATTTTTTTCTTCGATTTGTTCCATTAGAAAACATTCTTACTTCAACAAGTGACATTATAAAAGTGGTAGTAAATATTTAGTACATGAGCAACTAGTATGCATGAACACACACACGCTCATTTTTTTGTCGCTCACACTCACATTGTTTCTCATAGTCACACTACACTCGGATACATATGTGAGCGCACTCACACAAACACTCTCTCTCTCTCTCTCTCTCTCTCTCTCTCTCTCTCTCTCTCTCTCTCTCTCTCTCCCTCTTTAGTGCACTACCTAATAGTTTCTAAAAGCGGAAGCTTCAATTTTGACCCCACGGATTCCATATACGCTCCTGTAACACCCCTTATTTTTAAAGTATTTTAAATTACATGTGTGCACGTAATTTTTAAATAATCAGAAAATAAAGTGTCTTAAATAAATATTAACTAGAGAATAAAAAGGATCAATAATTATGTATATTTATATTTACTTTTGTGATAAGTAAATGATAATGTATTAAATTATGTTACGTCCTAAGTGAGTAAAAGTGACAGGTTATCGATATTTCATTCAGGAAATGCGAGGAGAGTCATGTCGGGAATAAGATGAATTTTTTTTGTTAGAGAGGTCGTATGGTAGTTTTGTGTTCACGGATGGCCCATAATGGGTCGAAATAATCTATAATAGGTACTCAGGGTCTACTCTTAGGTTTCAGGGCCTTTTTAGACTAAGTGGGAGTCGTAGAAGGGCATATGGGTCATTTTACCTGAGGGGTCTTAACCTATTTCGCGATTAGAGAGTTTTATGTTAATATTTAATCAAGGTGGATAGAGGAGGGATACTATTTATCTACGCAAAGAGGCTAGGGTTTGAGAGAAAGTGAGAAAAGAGAAGAGAAAGTGAAAAAAGAGGAGAAAGAGAGGATCCGGGGAGGAAGGTTGTCGTTTTTGAGTTGAAGATCATTATCAATAGAGGAATTTTAGAAGAGAAAACTCAGATTCCATCATCTCTAAGGCAATTATTTACGTACTTTAAAATCTTTGTGTAGTTTCATTTATTCATGCAATTTTGGTGTAGAATAACATGGTTTTGGGGTTAGGAAAACTAAGGAAGTCCGGGTTTTGAGTTATATAAATTATTGGAGATGAATCTTAGAATTTTTTTGTGATGAATTTGATGTAGATTTATTATAAAAGATAAGTTCTTGGATGAATTAATAAGAAAAGATCAAATTTCGAAACAAGAGTTTAATATAACATTAATTCTTGATTTAATTCGTTGTTAGATGAATTAGATATTGTTTCGAGATAGTTTTATGGTTGTGGATGGATTAGAGTTCATGTATAGGTTTTTGGTGAAAGTTAGGACCACTATGGATGAAGATGGAAGGAGGAATCCCGTCAAAAGTTCATTCTGGTAGCCAGTAAATCGAACCGGTTTGGTGCGGCTAGCAAAATCGATTCAGTTCTGCTGGCTTGCCACCTTTTCTTTCTATTTATTTTCCAAACCATTTGAAGATTAGGCATGGGATCTTGGGTCCGTGGATGAGTTTAGTTTTTTGGGAATTCAGTGTGAGGGTTAGGAAGTGATGTAGGCCAACCGAGGATACATTTCGTGTAAGAAATACATGACTAAGCGAGTGAATGTGCACAGGTGGGAATCAAAAAATCGGGTTAGGATTTCGGGATGGCTAGGATAGTGCTTGATTAGAATAACATATCAGCCATAATTATATAATTAGAGAGTTAAACTATAAGTGAAGGAATACATAGATAAGATTGGTAAGTCGGGTTAGACTTTAGAATTTGGTAGGCTAGTGCTACGAGAGATATTACGCACATTACATGAATTCATATATATATACCTGTATCGAGTGTGACCAGTATATATATATATATATATGTGTGTGTGTGTGTGTGTGTGTGTGTGTGTGAGTGAGTGTGTGTGTGTGTGTGTGACTATATGTGAACATACCTACTCTAATATGCCAACGTTGGAGGTTGCATGTAGTGAGCGATGCACCCTAGCGTAGACATGCATGTGCTGGATTGTTTCCCTCGATCATAGTACTATTCATGACCATTATCCATATGTGAGGATATGTATTAGTTTTGAGTCCAATTGGTTTGATGTGGTATGTTTACGACCCATACATGTATGTTTATTAACGCCTCCATTACATATTTGCGATTTGGGATCGGTGGTGAGATTCCGACCCGACGATCCAGGAGTGGTACGTGATGTACCAAGTGCATGATAGCATACTAGGGATGCATCCGGGAGGTCTAGTTCAGGGATGATATGTATATACGTATAAAGAGTGATATATGTATATGTGTTTAAATGATTGTCCGAATATCTAAGTATAACTAGTGTATGGTTATGTTTTCTATTCAATGAGACACATATAATTGAGAATCCCTAAGTTATAACTTATGAATTAACTTCGTAATACATTGTATGGGATATCATATGTGTAGTACAGATGGACAAGATATTTAGGGGATCACAGTAGCTTAAGGATCGTTAGACTAGTTAGGGTGGGTAGCATAACTTGGCGGATAAAATATACACGTTAGGGGCGCACTGTAGATGAGGGGTGAGGATAATCTCATGTGAGTCCAACATAAGGTGAACATGAATATTTCTTACTGCTTTATTATTATTATTACACCTAAATAATTGAAACTTTTTTTCAAATGCCTTATGCGCTGACCCGTATCAAAAATATTTGTAAAACCTTTTATGTGCTCAGCCATAGGTTCACCAAGGATAGTCATTCCGTTTCAGTCAGGCAATGCTGCAGTAACTGTGGATACCCACGGGAGTTGATTTGACACTTCCCTCACTTCAATTTAGATAGGACTTCGGTTCAATTTAGTTAACTTCAATTCAGTATTTCTTTTTGGGCTTGTTGCCCGCAGTTGGATAGTTTTGTTATTAGATATTGTTTGAATTTGTATTGTTGTATTCAGGATGCCTAAGATTTATTCAGTTTATTATTTTATGCTATTAGTATTCCTACATTTCAGTCACTATGGATTCTTATGCTTATATTTTTGAATGGTTTGATTATTCACATTAACAAGATTCAAATTGACACCATACTTAATAAGTTAATAATTTAATTAATTGATTTTCAACAGTGATTCTAAGAATAAAATTACATATGATTCCCGATTAATTTAATAAAGGCATGATCAACCGATATTAGACTAGGCGGGGTGTCACATATGGTATCAGAGTATCTGGATCTAGTGTCCTTAAGATATGTGTGATTTCATTACATTTCTAGCATAATGTTCTTTGGTGTAGAGCCATATGATTAGGATTGTAACATTCATATCTGTGCATTTTCGTTCTTCTTCTATATTGTCATATTTTACCTATGATCTCATACAACTTCGATTTGGTTTCAGATCCCAAACAGGATAGGACGACCATCTCGAGTCACTAGGAGGGCCGAAGGAGGGTAGGCTCAGCCGGAGCGGCATGCCATTCTAGGGATGGTGACAGCTGTGGAGGTTCGACCATTATTGCACATGCGTTTAATGCCGCAATGATCACCATGGAGCAATAATTTACTCGGGCATAGCCACAGTAGCCAGTGGCACCAGTCCTTCAGACACACGCAGTGCCGACGGTATGTGAGTGTTGATAACAAGTTTAGTCTGCTGACATAGACCAATCACTAGAAGACACGTGTCAATCTACGTGGAAATTACAAATACTTCTAGTAAACAACATACTATCATTGAGCTACTCAAGCGCCCCGAGGAACTCATGCGGTACCGAGCAGCTTGAGCACCTCGAGGAACTGAGAGATCGGAGCAACTTAAGCGTGCCGAGCAACTCAGGTGGTCTGAGGTACTTAGCGTACAGAGCATCCAAATCAGGAGAATCAAAAAGATCATTGTGCATTAAATGCTCATTATTATCGTACAAATGTATATTTCTACTAAATAAGAGCGCATTGTCCTTTCACATGTATGGCCTCAAGGCTATAAATACATTGTAACCTCCTTATTAGAGGGGACTCTGGATCATTTGGTAAACCACTTATCGAGAATTCCAATCAAACAATCAGCAATACAAGAACAGTGGATGTAGGCCATTCTTATAAGGCTGAACTACTTTAAAAATCTTTTTTTCTTATTTATTTTATTTGTGATCGATTAATTGGAGATAATCTAATTTTTTACATCAACAGATTGGCACCGTCTGTAGGAAACGACTATACTTAGCATTTTTCACCAAAATAATTCATTATCAATGGACGATAATCTGGAATCCAGTAATCGAAACACTGGGGTCCCTCCGAACCTTTCTACTCCCACAAATGTTCAAGATCTGGCTGGTATAATGGCTAATCTGGCCTAAGGCCCGATGGCCATGTAAGAAACCATGCGACAACTTATAAAAACTATTCAAGGCGGAGTGTCTGCTCAATCAGGACAATGAAGTGTTCCGAGAAATACCCGTTTACCCTCTTCGTGAACTAGGCAAACACTATTCCCAGAGGAATATCGATCCAGACGCACCGACTCATATTGTACTGAAAAATCTAATGATCTTTCTTATCAGCCTGGTCGGACTTCCTCAGTACAAGCTACAGACTCTCAACGAAACGTAACTCTATCTCCGAAAAGGACCAGTGCTCTAGAGAGGTTGAGTAGAGTCTCTCCTTTTGATCATTTGGGCCCTAGGAGGAATAAAAGTCCTCCTAGGATTGTAAAGAGGAACTCTCAACGACCATCCGATCTAAAGGAAGGCTCTTCCCAACCACGACCAATTGCTCGTAAAGAAAGATCCCAAGAGGAAAATTCAATGAGATCAGTTTCTTGAACAAATAGGGCCGAGGAGGGAAACGATGCATGGAATGGCTCTATTCAGAGGTTGGAGGACAGATTAGGGGAAATGGCTAAGGCCAAGAATCCTCTACAAACAACTTTTGTCCAAGGGACACCATTTATACAGGCAATTGTGAATTTTCCCACACCATCAAAATTCAAAGATCCTATGGTGACGCCTAATTATGATGGAAAAACTGACCCTGTCTTTCATATAGAACAATACCAAGCTACTGCCGATATCTATGCAGTTCCAGACGAGATGAGATGCAGGGCATTTTCAGGAACTCTTACAGGATCTGCTCAGATATGGTACAACAACCTTCCTCGGGAGAAAATTTTGACTTTCTTTCAACTAGCAAAACTCTGTATTGTGTACTTCTATTTTGGAGTGAAACCAGTCAAACGAGTAGCACACTTGCTGAGTGTTAGACAAAAGATAGATGAAAGAACCAAGGACTATATTACTCGTTTCAATAACGAGAAACTTTAGGTAATTGATTACGAGGAGAAAACAACAATTACTTCTTTGATGAGTGGACTGGTGCCGGATAAATTGTACTACACTTTAACCAAGGATCCGCCTAGGACAGTGGCTAAATTGATGGCAAAAGCAGCCAAAATCATGAATGCCGAGAAGGCCATGGCTGTGAAGAAGAATGAAGATACTAAGGAAACCAAGGTCGAGGTTGATAAGACTGATAAGAAGGATCAGAAGAATAATGGTGGCAACATACAGTCGAAAGCAAAGCAAGCACTGGAATAGTTGAAGAAATTTGGAAATTATACTCCTTTGAAGGTAGATATAAACCACATCCTAGAAGATATTAAGAACAACGAGGAGCTAAACTGGCCAGAAAAAATGAAGGTAGATCTTGACAAGTGGAATAAGTCCCAACATTACGAGTTCCATAAAGACCATGGTCACACTACTAAGCATTGCATAGCTCATTAGAATGAAATTGAAGCACTCATTAGGCGGGGAAAATTAACCAAGTATGTTGATCGATGAAATGGTGAAAAGACCAGCGACTAAAGAAGGCAAAGATCTAAATCTCCTCGTGGAGAAAAAGAAGACAATAAGAGAAGTTATGAAAAAGATCTAGAAGATGATCAAGATGACCCCGATCTCCCTAAAAGACCAAGGGAGTAAGAACATGAGGTATTTTCAATCTATTTTGGATCATTTGAATGTAATGTTATTACAGGTGGAGATGCGGGAGGTGGGGATATGACTACAGAGAGGAAAGCTTACCTCAATGAGGCGCAAGCTTGCTCATACATTCAACGAATAAATCTGGCTAAAGATGATCGCCCGAGGAAGGTGAATAAAGACAAATTGCTCATTGGTTTCTCTAAGAATGACCTGGCAGGTGTATTATACCCTCATGATGACCCATTGGTGATCAAGATGAGAATGAAGGAAGTGGTGATTTAACGAGTACTGGTAGATAATGGTAGCTCAGAAGATATCATGTTCTATCCATGCTTTGACAGTTTGAATCTGAAGCTAGCCCAGTTGGAGCCATATCATAGGCCCCTCCTTGGTTTTACTGGCGAGAAGGTTTTTCCCCTTGGGATGATCAAGTTGGATATGCTTATTGGTACATGGCCTGCTTGTCGAACAGAAAGAGTACGCTTTTTCGTAATGGATAAAAATATTCAATCAACTTATAATATCATCATGGGAAGGGTAGGTCTGAAGATGTTCGAGGCGATACCATCTACTGTACATCAATGTTTAAAATTCCCAACCAATTTTGGAGTGGGAGTTGTGAAAGGCGACCAGAAAGTAGCTCGGGAATGCTACTATTCATCTGTCGAACAAGAGGAACGTGAAGAATCCAGGAAGAAGACTACTACATATCAAGTGGAGGAAATATAAGATGCAGAGATTGAAATGTTAGACCCTAGGACGACTCTCATATCGTGAAGGGACATGTCATGGAGACTACTGAAAATATCATTCTGGACGACGAGCATCCAGAACGAATAACTCAAATTGGTGCATCACTGGATGTATCGATAAAACAGGAATTGATAGCATTTCTAAGGCGTAGAAAGCAGACTTTTGCATGGAGTCATGAAGACATTCCAGGTATAGATCCAGGTTTCTTGTGTCACGAGCTCAACGTGAACAAGGAAATCAAGCGAGTAAAACAGTGAAGAAAAGTGTTCAGTCCTTAGAAGAACCAAGCTATACAGGAAGAAGTAGGGAACCTATAAAAAGCCTCTTTTATTGAGGATGTCAAATATCCTGATTGGCTATCAAATGTGGTCATGGTAAAGAAGAAAAATAATAAGTGGAGGATGTGTGTAGACTTCACTAATCTTAATAAGGCATGCCCAAAGGATTATTTTCCTTTACCACGAATCGATCAACTGGTGGATGCTACCTCGGGGCATGAATTGTTGAGTATCATGGATGCTTATTCTGGTTACAACCAGATTAAGATGAAGCCTGAGGATAGGGAGAGTACCTCTTTTATCATCCTAAGGGGAACTTATTGTTATAATGTTATGCTTTTTGGACTTAAAAATGCAGGTGCAACATATCAATGGCTAATGAATAAGGTGTTTGCGGAGCAAATCAGTCATAAGATGGAGGTTTATGTTGACGATATGATGACGAAGAGCAAGAAAGTTGTTGATCATCTCATTGACCTAGGTCAGATCTTTGATCAACTAGAGAAATATGAAATGCAATTGAATCCCACCAAATGCATATTCAGAGTACGAGAAGGTATGTTTCTCGAATATATTGTTAACCAACGAGGGATTGAGGCGAACCCTGAAAAGATCAAGGCTCTATTGGAGCTGCGATCTCCAACCACAAAGAAGGAAGTGCAAAGCCTCACAGGGCGAGTTGCAACACTTTATAGATTTGTGTCACGAGCAACAAACAGATGTCTCCCATTCTTCAAAACACTTCGAAAAACTTTTGAGTGGAATGATGAATGCGAGGAGGCATTTCAAGAGTGGAAGAAATATCTGGGGACACCTCAATTATTATCTAGACCAATGATGTGAGAAAAACTCTACTTATACCTGGAAGTTTCAGAAAATGCAGTGAGCTCGGTGTTGATAAGAGTGGAGGACAGAGTACAAAAACCATCCTATTACACTAGAAAAGCTTTTTGAGGATCAGAAATCAGATATCCAAGGCTGGAGAAGTTGGTACTAGCACTAATTGAATCAATCAGAAGGATGAGTCCATACATCCAAGCCCATACTATAGTGGTGTACACCGATATGCCATTAAGACAAGCTCTGCATAAATCGTAGAAATCAGGAAGATTGATGAACTGGGCAGTAGAACTTGGTGAATATGATATAATTTATGAGCCTAGATCGTCGCTCAAAGGGCAGGCAGTAACAGATTTTATCACAGAATTTACTCAGGAGGATTCCTCCGATGAGCAGGAGTTGAATACAGACCAACCTATGGATGTTACAGGATCATCAAATTTAAACCCCGACCAACTTACGTCGGTGGACGAGTAGCGAGAAGAGCTGGAGGAGGACAAAAGGAAGAATCAAATATTCCACCAAGGAACTTTGTCTGACCAAGAGTTTTATAATGAAGTACCTCTGTGAAATTTGTATGTAGATGGCTCTTCGTGCGCTATAGGCAGTGGAGAAAGAATTGTTTTAAACAGTCCAGATGAGATTGATGTGGAGTATGCTCTGTGCTTTTAATTTAAAGATTCTAATAATGAGGTCGAATATGAAGCAATGATCGTGGGTCTAAGCCTGGCCAAAACCATGAAGGCTGAACAAGTCGTTGTGTTCAGTGACTCCCAGTTAATCATAAATCAAATTCTGGGGGTGCATGCAGCAAAAGGAGAATTAATGGTCAGGTATCATGCAAAAGAAATAAAGGTTTTATCAAGTTTTACAGCAATCCAATTGATTAGAATACCAAGATTTGAGAATGCAAGAGCAGACGCCCTAGCTCGGTTAGCATCGGCCACACGCATCAAGCTACGAAGAACAATCCAAATAGAAATCCTGGCTGGTCGGAGCATCGATGAAGATCTGATGATAAACTTCATCGCCCTTGACTTGGGACCATCTTGGATGGACCCCATTAGGGCCTATATTTAAGAGGGGGCTTTACCAACTGATAAGCTCGCAGCCAAAAAACTGAAGTTTAAAGCTGGTCGTTATGTATTGACTAGTGGAATTTTATATAGACGAGGAGTTATAGCATGGCTTCAAAGATGTGTCCATCCCTCCGAAGTGAAAGATTTGATCGAAGAGGTTGATGAAGGGTCTTGCGGAGCCCATGTAGCAGGTCAAACGCTTTTGCAAAGAATAACAACGCAGGGGTATTATTGGCCAACGATGAGAGCTGATTGCGTAGCTTATGCTAAGAAGTGAGATAAATGTCAACATTTCTCTTCTATCCGGAGAACTCCCCAAGCACTATTAACACCTATCAAGTCTCCTTGGCCATTCTCCATGTGGGGAATAGACTTGGTCGGGCCACTTCTAATGACCAAGGGAAGATTCAAATACCTCGTGGTTGCTGTGGATTATTTTACTAAATGGGTGGCGGCTGAACCTATCATTGATATGACATATGACAAAGTCTATCAGTTTATTTGAAAGAATATCATTCGTAGATATGGTCTTCCCCATACATTCATTACTGACTATGGAACCCAGTTTGACAACGAGGAGTTTGCTGCATATTGTCATCAATCCAATATATTAAAGATCCACTCTGCACCAGGCCATCCCCAGAGCAATGGGCAAACTGAAGTGACAAACAAAAAGCTACTGAATGGTTTGAAAAAGTGGTTGGATGATGCAAAGGCAAATTGGATTAACGAGCTACACTCTGTGTTATGGGCATATCGCACCAGACCACGAACAACAACAGGAGAATCCCCATACATTCGGGCATTTGGGAGTGAGGCTGTCATACCTGCTGAATTAGGCTTACATACGCATAGGGTGCTTAATTTCAATTCCCATGTTAGTGACTTGATGAGAAGATTAGACCTGGATATGCTCGAAGAAGTTAGGGAAGAAGCAACAATCAGGAATGCATCATATCAACAACGAACAACATTGTTCTATAACAAAAGAGTGAAAAAATGTGATTTGAAGAAAGGTGATTATGTTCTGAAGAAAGTGATCTAAAAGCATAACAAACTTGAAGCCAACTGGCATGGACCCTACAGAGTAACAAAAGTTGTTCGTTCAGGGACATACACGATTGAAACCTTGGAAGGAGAAGAATTCAAGAATGCATGGAATAGAGAGCATCTGCGCAAATATTATCAGTAATTGAAATTCCTATGTAATACAATTTCTTCAGTATGAATAAAGTGATTTTTCACCCAGTTTCTCTCTTTGTTGAAATTTATTCAGAATATTAGTGCTACACACTACACACCAAAACCCGTAGAAAATTACCACCAAGTCTGGTTGGTCAGGAATCAATTACCACCAACTCCGGTGGGTCGGGAATCAATTACCACCAACTCCAGTTAGTCGAGAATCAATTACCACCAATTCCGATTGGTCGGCGAATTAATTACCACCAACTTCGGTTGGTCGGCGAATCAATTACTACCAACTCCGGTTGGTCGGGAATCAATTACCACCAACTCCGGTTGGTCGGCGAATCAATTTCCACCAACTCCGGTTGGTCGGGAATCAATTACCACCAACTCTGGTTGGTCGGGAATCAATTACCACCAACACCAATTAGTCGGGAATCAATTACCACCAACTTCAGTTGGTCGGCGAATCAATTACCACCAACTTCGGTTGGTCGGTGAATCAATTACCACCAACTCCGATTGGTCGACGAATCAATTACCACCAACTCTGATTGGTCGGCGAATCAATTACCACCAACTACGGTTGGTGGGCGAATCAATTACCACCTACTCCGTTTGGTCGAGAATCAATTACCACCAACTCCGGTTGGTCGGCGAATCAATTACCATCAACTCCGGTTGGTCGGTAAATCAATTACAATCAACTCCGGTTGGTTAGTACCAAACTAAGCAGGAACGTGGGATGCAAATCATTCCATTGCTTAGGCCCAAAGAGTGACAAGTCACTGTAATCAAACGACAAATGGGATAAATATAACATATACATATATATTTACCAACCAACAAGCAAGGACATTCTACAAATTATTTAGAAGAAAATAAAATGGCAAAAGACTAAATTTTTTTCATTCAAATCAAGTAGAATTACATATGATGTAAAAAATATACTTCATTACATAAAAAAACCCTATTTTATTGGCTTTTTCCCTTTTGCCTTTGAAATATGTTCTACCCCAGCAGGAGGATCATCTAATGCATAAGGGAAATTTATAAAATTTAGATCTCTAAGCATTCGAACATTCATCACAGAGGGCAGATCAAGTAAGTGCTCCGAGCGAGATATCTCAATGTTTGCATGAAGACTATAATAGTCGAGATACTTGGAGATCAGGCATTGAGGAATTGCCCGAGTAAGAATCCAACTAATGCCAAGCTTAAAAGGAGGCACGAGCAAATCTAGCACTCCAGGGTAATAATAATCCCATAACTAGTGGTCCTACTCCAATTTTAGCACACACAGTGCATTCAACCACCCTTGCTTGTACCCCTCGTTATTTGACTACTGGATCCGAGCATCTAGATGGTAAAGGGATTCATTATACCCAGCCATCCAAAACTCTCTAGGTTGTTTACGAAACTGAGAAATTAACCTCTTCAGTTGCTCGTGGAGACTCTTCACCAGAATTTCCTTATTTTCAAAATCAGAACTCTGGGAAGAGAGTTGGTAAGTAAAATTCAGAATTTGCTTCGACATTTCTGCCAAAGCTTGATTCTTCACCATTAACTAAAATGCTTGATTCTCTAAGGCTGAATGTGTTATCGCTTCTTCAATAGAAATCCCACCATCCCTTGTTCGTCCACTAGAAGAAGATCTTGCTCATCCACGAGTAGATGTGGAAGGTCCAGCTCTTTTCAAAGTTTCCAACTCATCTCGTAAGTTAGCATTTTCTACCTTCAGAAAGAAAAACCGTCATCATTAATAGGGACCAAGGCTCCCGGAGAAGATGAAGCAGATTTGAGTTGTTTTATCTCTTCTTGTAAAGCAATGTTCTCCTGCTCCAACAACTTAGCGATATACCTGTGCTCTTCAACTTCAGGCTTCAGAACACTCTCTTTATTCTCATGAGTAAAGATGAATTTGTCATACCCTTTGTCAACGCTCAATTGCTGATATTTCTTCTCGTATCCTTGATGAAAAAGTGTGGAGGACTCTTTGTATTGATGCTGAAGCTCCTCGATCGTTCCTTGGAGATATTCAATCATCTCATAGCAGGCCACATTATTGGAAACTGCACGATCGAGCAAACACTTCAGGTATTGGTAACCATCAACTACTCGGTCAGAAGCACCTGATTTGAGGATGTCAATTATCTGGGACTCATTAAGATCTGCATGACCAGCTTTAAAATAGTCATTGAATTTCTTCATCAATTCTGTGTCATGAGCTGATAAGAGCACCATCCTGACCATAAACTAGCAAAGAGAAGAAATAAAAAGAATCAATAATGACACAGACAAAGAAAGTAAAAGAGAAATTCAATATAAACAACCAAAGTTCGAATTTTATTTCATCATAAGAGAAAATACAAAGGCTGAGGTTACATTCAAGAGAACAATAAAATAAAAGCCCAACCAACTCTACACCTTCTCCTTGTTTCCTATGACTTCCTCAGAAGGTTTGGATGAAGGGGTTGTTTGCTCGGAAGGCAAGGGAAGATGCTCGGTAGAAGTGCTGGCTGGTTGTAGTTTCTCTGAAGGCTAAACAATAGGAACAACAGGGACTTGATCTCCAGTCATCATAGAAGATTCATCTAAAGCAACTTCATCTTCTTCTTCTTCTTCTCTAGGAGAGGGAGGATGTCCATGAGTGTGTTGCTGGAATAACTCAGAATTCTTGGCAACCTTCAACTCCTTTAAGGCCGCTAACCATCCATCCATAAAGTATTTGACACCTGCATATTCCATATAAGATGACATGATGGCTAGACCCTTATTCCAACCTTTGTCCCAACCATCACTGAATGATTTTTTAACTGCATCTTTTCTTTTTGCCTTCTCTGAGGAGGTCCTTTCCCTAAGGAGCTCCTCGGAAGCCTTCAACTTCTCTTCCACCTCCATTTTCTGTCGCTCGATATCTTGAAGTTTAACAACTTACTCTTCAGTAGACTTGAACCTAAATTAAAGCTCCTTATTGCTTTGTTCAAAATCACTATTTCTCTGTTCAAACTTCTTTAACTTCTTCTTCAATTCCTTGGTGGCATTCACAGCTTGATTTCTATCTAGCTCAATGGACTTTAATTGATTATCACAATCAACTTTATCTTCCTCATACTTTTGACGAGGATCTTTTAAAGATTGGGTTAGCCCAACAAAAGCTTCCTCTACTCCACCCGAGGAGCTTGAAGCCCTAATAGCTTCATCCTTCTTCAAAATGCTATTGAAACACGTCACCAGCTAAAAAAAGAAATAACTTTGAGTCAATACATGAACATAATATTAGAAAGTAAAAGACTCAGGCTAACAATACTTACTGAGGCAATGTGTTGAGCAGCCAGAGTAGTAATTCTCTCATAAGAAAGAGTATCTTCAATGCCTTGGACTTTTGGGACAGTCCAGGATCTTACCAAACTCACATCAGAGCTCAGAGCAACAAAAGATGGAACACTACCTTTAACATTTAAAGGTTGAGAGACAGGTTCAGAAGGTCTCTGAGAAGATATTTTCTTTAACCTCCTCAGAGGAGCAGGAGCATATTTAACTAAAGACATTGTCTTTATTGGTGATATGACAATAACCTCGCTCAGAGGAGAGATAGTAACAGTCTTGCTTGGAGCCACAGGGGGCTTCTCACCATCCTTTTTGGCAGCAGCATGGGGGGTACATCAATGGTTTTTATCCCTTCTTCTGGGACATATTGTTTACTTTTCTTTGCATCCACAGTGGAAGAGGCAGATTTGTCAAAAAAGGCAGGAGCTCTTCTCTTCTTCATCAGATCACTAATAGGAATACACGACTCAGAGGAAGAACCTTCCACACTAGTCTTAGAGGCTAGTACTTGGTCAAGATTAACTACCACTGGACGAGAATGAGCAGTGAAAGATAAAGCTTTTGTACTGCAACAAGTAAGAAGCAGATCTAATATGCTTCTCAGCAACAGATTGGTGCAAACTCCAGATAACTTTTAAATATTTTATATTAACATCAGTTTCCTTTGGAGGTTTCCTTTTACTGTCAACTGCAATAAGTAAAAATCAAATATCAGAGATCCATTTTATCAAACACAAAGAGAGCAATATTTCAAAAATAAAAACAAACTATCCCATTGCCATAAGGTCGACATCTGGGACCTTGGTATACATCATCTCCATTTAATGGACGGTGTTGCCAATTTTTCATCACTAGCCCATGATCAAAGTAATCCCTATTAGCATCAGGAAGATTGACAACTAACGCTCTATTCAAAAAACTAGTTTTTAAATAGAAAGTACTATCGCTGATAACCCATCTGTAGAAGTATATAATTTCTGGAATCCCTAAATGGGTTCCATGAAGTTTATTCAACCAATGTAAGACATTAACTGTCCTCTATGTATTTGGACCTATTCTTGCAGGTACAACATCAAAATATTGGCAAAACTCCAAACACAGGGGATTTGGCAGGAAAGAAAAGCCACATTCAGCTACAAAAAGACTGGGGGAACCAATGCCCCTCAGCTAAAGAAAAATAATCAGAAGGTTCAGAAAGTTCTTCCAAAATAACCCACGAAGGGATTGAAAATTCAGATCAAAATTTTTCCAGCGATTCAACAAGATAAACCATGATGAACAAAGTAAATAAATGAGAGGGAAGAAAATCTTACAGAAGAGGAGAGATCAGTTGATAATTAACGATGGAAAGAACGAAGGCACAAGATAGAGAGAAAATGAGGAGTTCAAAGATACAGATTTGAAAAGTGAGAGACGATAGACATTTCTGTAGTGCTTAAATACTTTAGCTCGGGAATAGAGAAAGGCAGTGATTAAAAGGGGAGACATTTGAGTATCTAGATCTAGTGTCCTTAAGATATGTGTGATTTCATTACATTTCTAGCATAAAGTTCTTTGGTGTAGAGCGATATGATTAGGATTGTTGCATTCATATCTGTGCATTTTTTATCTTATGCTATATTGTCATATTTTACCTGTGATCTGATACAAATTCGGTTTGGTTTTAGATCCCAAACAGGATAGGATGACCATCTTGAGCCACTAGGAGGGCCAAAGGAGGGGAGGCTCAATCGGACCCGTGGGCCATTCTAGGGATGGTGACAGATGTGGAGCTTTCCACCATTATTGCACATGCGTTTAATGCTGCAATGATCACCATGGAGCAACCATTTCCTCAGAGATAGCGACAGCAGCCAGTGGCACCAGTCATTTAGACACACGCAGTACCGACGGTATAGGAGTGTTGATACCAAATTTAGTCTGTTGATATAGACCAATCACTAGAAGACACGTGTCAATACACATGGCAGTTACAAATACTTCCAATAAATAACATACTGTCACCGAGCTACTTAAGCGCCCCGAGGAACTCATGCGGTATCGAGCAGCTTGAGCACCCCGAGGAACTGAGAGCTCCGAGCAACTTAAGCATGCTAAGCAACTTAGGCGGTCCGAGGTACTTTGCATACAGAGCATCCAAATCAGGAGAATCAAAAAGACGACTGTGCATTAAATGCTCATTATTATCGTACAAATGTATATGTCTACTAAATAACAGCGCATTGTCCTTTCACATGTACCACCTCAAGGCTATAAATACATTATAACCTCCTCATTAGAGAGGAGACTTTGTATCTCTTGGTAAACCACTTATAGAGAATTCCAGTCAAACAGTCAGCAATACAAAAACAGTGGACGTAGGCCATTCTTATAAGGCTGAACCACTTTAAAAAAAAATTGCCTTATTTATTTTATCTGTGATTGATTAATTAGAGATAACCTAATTTTTTACATCAACAGGGAGAAAGTCATAGAGGCCTTTTAGAAGGGCCATCCACCGGAGTTACATGGTAGCGCAGATGTTATTGCTGCCAATGGCGATATCCAGCAGCATCTACATATGGTTGAGTGCAATGAAACTTAAAATCAAATTTTAGCTACCTTTAAGCTTATAGGAGCAGTTTTACAATGGTGGGAGTGAGTCACCAATTCTGAGGAGATGAATACCATGACCATTAGGGGGTGTTGGGTGAGGTTTGATCTCAAGTTATTCCCATCCTCCATTCGGATGAAGATAAGGAGAAAGTTTAGGGATCTTGCATAGGAGGGTCGAATAGTGGCAAAATATGAGGAGGAATTCTCCCATCTGAGGAACTGTATGGGAGACGAGGTTGATACAGATGATAAGAAGGTTTTGCATTTGATAGATGGGCTTACCAGGAGGATCCTAAAACATATGCTGGGTAATTTGGACTTGAAGACTTTGTATAATGTCGTTAATGCCACATTTTTATACTATTAGGATCACTGTTTCCACCTGAAGGGAGCGTTGAGAGTTGGGGAGTCTAGATAATAGGGAAAGACTGTAAGTAGCAGTGCCAGTGGGGCACCATAATAATATTAGGGTGGGCATTATGAGCGGGATGAATAATAGGGGGATCTTGCTAAGAGGTAAATATCAAGAGCGTTCCAACCCGGAGTTTGTGGGTTAAGGTTAGTCCATCCGGTCCAGCAAGTCCAAGGGAACAACAGGGGTGGCCATGAGGGTCACAGACCAGATCAACCTCGATGTGGATAGTAGGGCTAGAGATGGGGAGACTTTACAGGTAGGTGCTTCGTGTGTGGAGAGCAGGTCCATATGCGGTGAGCTTCCTCGAATAGGGCTAGAGTACAACCCCAGGTTGCCTAGCAGGGGCTACAGGTGCCATTACTGCCAACAACACCAGCAGTTCTAACAGTTCCATTGAAGTAGGGGTAGTTACACTATGGCCGTGTGTACAATATCCAGAATGTTATAGTTCTGTAGGTGCTGCCAGCTATAGAAGGTGCCTTTCCTATCTATGAGCATATGGGCCGAGTTTTATTTGACAATGGGGTGTCACATTCAATTATTGGTACTATATTTACATGAGAGATCGGTTTATTATATACTGTTGATAGTATTATTATGTGTTGATTCACCGTTGGGTAGCGGGGCGCTCATCCATTCCATTTATAGAGGGGTGGGTATAGATGTAGGGATGTTGTGTCTGGTCGCTGATTTACTTGGGTTGGATATGATAGGGTAAGATGTCATTCTCGATATGAACTGGTTAGTAGGTTATAAAGCAATGATGGACTATTTTAGTAGGACGATCGTGGTCGCCATATCAGGGAAAAATATATTTTTAGCGCCTATGTCTCATCCCGAGGGAGGTTGAGCATATATCTATATTACATTGAGTAAGAGACCTTGTAGGGAGTTGTCATCTCATTAGATTATATCCCTATAGTGAAGAAATTTTACCGATATTTTACTGTCGAGTAAACAGATTGAGTTCGTTATTGACTAAGCGTCAGGGACTAGGCCAATAGCATGTGTGCCTTATCATATGGCTCCAGTGAAGATGCATGAGTTGAGGGATCAGATTCAGTAGCTCTTAGCGTGAGGCTTTATTCGCAAGAGTACATCGTTGTAGGGACCGTATTATTTGTGAAAAATAAGGATAGGTCACCGATACTTTGTATTAACTATAGGGAGTTGAACAAGGTCACGAGCCGAAACAAATACCCATTTCCACAAACAAATAATATTTATAGATCTTATGAACAGGGTTTTTGAAAGAGATATCCTTTCTCAATCAATGCTCTGATACCAATTTGAAAAGGAGAGGCCCCAAAATTTTGAAATTATTTTTACACAAAAACTAATAATTTTCTTTTTAGATGCGGAAGCGTGAGATGATGGTTCAATTAAAAAATTAACTAATTCTAATTTACTTCCAAATTAAAATTAAACCAAGTAAAATAAGATGGAACACACACATAATTTGATTTGACTTAAACACAATTAATTAACTCAAGTCCTATAAATTTGCCTAAGTCATATTTTTCAAATTTACCAAATTAGGCCAAACCAATTTTAACAAATTAAATTAATGACTTGAATTAACTACACATTACCCAACTTTAATGTAGCCCCAAATTAAACAAGTAGTGATTAAACCATTTTATCTTTTTACCTAAGCATGCATTCTAGGTGATTTTGCAAGATAAAATAAACAATGAATCACTACGCTGCGATGAACAAGGAAAGACCCACAAACGGGAAATAATCTCGGACAGCCCTAGCCGTAAGTCCACTAAGTATGGTATTTTACAAGTACAAGACATGAAATACTTACAACACTCGACTTGACTCCTTTCAAGCCCTGATGCTCCTTCTTGTACCGACCTCCGCTTAGTTGACAATCCCGAACTCTACCGAAACCTTGGAAATCACCAATGAGGAACTAGGAAGCAACCGTCAACTATATATGGTGCCTTTCACCATATGAGAATGCCACAGAAAAAACAACTTCTCTTGAAATGGTAAAGATCAAACCGGTGCCAAACTCCAAGCAAAGTATATATAGAGAGGAATTTGGATAAACAAACAATGGGTGTAAAACAAGTGTTTAGAACATTTTTTTTTGAAAAACAACAACACTTAAACAATAAAAATTTTCCTTTTGAAATTATGCTCCCAAACTCTCTCTTAGAGATGGAATAGTATGTAAAAGTTATCTTATAAAATGTCTTTCCCGCACTATGTAAAGATGGTAAAAGTTAGTGGGCAAAGTGGGAAGTTATAAAAAACTTGTCAAAAAAACTGCTCGAAACTGAAATTTCGTTAGAAGTTCGTCAGAACGAGTTTGAGTTCGTTCGAATGAAACTTCTAACGAGAAAACATAAACAATTTTTGAATCTCGTTAGAAGTTCATACAACATCGTTCGAACGACTTTTCTAACGAGATTGGCGGCCATGATTCTAGATAATTTCGATACGAATGCGTGGCCGCCAGATTCATATTTTTCGATTTTTTTTGGATTTGATATGATTTTTCTACGGAAAGGTGTCCGAGAACAAAATCTTTAGAAAAATGAATTAAAAAAAATAACAAAAAAATACTAACACCCAAAATAAATATCCAAGATCATATATATATATATATATATATATATATATATATATATATATTAATACAATCATACCTTTTGAAGACTATGAAGTCCTCATGTTGATGACGTGAAACGAGGCACTGAAACGCGACAAAGATTATTTCTTGAAACGCGGACCGCAATGTCTTCAACTGTAACAGGTCATAGGCTTGAAGGATGCTCAAGAACTTTATCCTATGAATCAAGTGTTTTTTTTCCGAATTGAGCCAAAACTACAATGGACTCAATTGGAAATTTGTGTCCTTACAAATCTCCCACTTTAGCTATTCCGGGACAAAAACCAAACAAAAATCCTAAAGGGCTGTCAAGCTCTACTAGACATAAAACATACCATCCAATACTTGACTCGAGACCCAAGGATCAATATCTTTGCAAGTAAAATTTTCCGCTTAGAATAATTCCTGCACACTTGAAGCAAACTATCAAACGCATAGGGAATATCAAAAGATTAAATGCAATTAAAATAATTACTCCCCATAAATTAATTCTCCCCTTTATCAACTATGATCAACCTAATAAGATAGCGACTCCCCTTAGTTAAATCTCCCCCAAACTAAGATACTATTACAATTGGATTAGATACCATTTCTCCCCATATCATTCTCCCCCTTTTTTTCTGGAATATACAAAGGCTAAAGAATCAAACATTAACTTATCTCCCCCAAATAAAGCATATTATCCTTTAAACTAAACAAGGGATGAATGGAATGGGATAACAAGCTAAACATGCATTAGTGCATAAAGTGATGAGAACATTAAAGCACATAGGCAACAAAATCATAAGTAATCCAACAAATAATAACGGATAGCAACTAGGATGCAAGAAACTGATACTAATAGGATACATAAAGTATTAAGCATATGATATCAACAAAGAATGCAACAAGATAGATACTAATTATGAATTAAGGCATAGATGGACTAGAAAGCAAGGCAAAGACCAAAAAAAATATCATATATATACATACTCTAGATACAAAAGATTCACACGCATATATATATAGATATAAACACAAAAATGACATAAAATAAGATAAGCTTTTCACATTCGTATGGCAAAAATGTGTCATATGGAAACGAAAGTGTTGGGGTGTGAACTAGTAACAATTAAATTTAGACCCAATCACTTGAAACATGTTCACGAAGTTCTCAATTGATTTCAAACTCACATTTGATTATAACCTCATGTGACAATAGATATTGCGCTCAATGAACAAACATACACAATGCATACAAGCCTAGACTTTTGATGATTCAACAAACCAATAGAGTCATGACATTGAAAGTACAACTAGGATAAATGGACATTGTGCAACCCGTTCATATACCATCCAATATCCCTCAATAAGCATATATATTTGAATGAATATATCAAACAAAAATAGGCCTTGGCAATTATTTTTCTTTTTAATGCCATAATTCTATTTTTAGGCCTTTGGACCACGTATTTCTTTTAGGTCCAAACAAACGGTGGCTTACTATTCGCAAAGGATAATAAATCCTTTCTGAGCCCTTCCCTGTGCACATTTATATATATCATTTTTTATTTCTCACAAATCTCACGTGCAATGAATTTTGACATGCACTAGTCCTCCTAGGTCACAAATATGTAGATGACAAAATTGGTCGGAGAACACCTCACAAAGCTCAAATATACATATGAAGTTAAAATTTCAAAAGAGCTCGTGCATGTGTGAATTGAGGCATATAAAAATAGAATCCATTTTATCAACACAAAATCCAACTACTCCATGTAAGCATGGTAAAGAACATAATAAGGATTGACAATTCTAAACCAAAAGTTCTAGCCACATGGGAGTGAAAAAGAATGGATTTTAAAACAAGTGTATGCCACCTAAAGTTTGTTAAACTAAAATACACACAAAAAAATCTTTATGAGTTTTTGAAATTTTTAACCAAAAATAAAAATATATACTCAAAAGACAAACAAAAATCATTTGAATTTTTCATTAAGATTAAATTACTAAGAGATAAAAACCCAAATGATAAACAAAAATCTTTTTGTATTTTTTCATTTAATGCAAACTAAAATGAGATAAATATAATACAAAAGATAAACAAAAATCATTATTCTAGCATGTGAGTAAGTATGGGGCATGGACTAGAAAATGACTAAACAATCATACAATTAGCAAGGGTGATATAACATGAAGCATAAAAGATAAAGTATGCAAATAAAACTAACACATTCAACTTTGGATTTTGCAAAGGAGGGAGCATGTGAAAGTAAATGAGAATCAAATACCCTATCTTGTAATGCTACCAAGTCGGATCTCCTAACCCAAAATAATGACGAATGACTACCACGGGGTGTAGGAATCTTGGAAACCATGATTTCCTTACGGTTGGATTTTCTAGGACCTCGTTGAAGATCAAAATAAAATTTCCTAAGATGACCTTTTCGACCACAATGTGCACAAGTAAAAACACGTCAAAAATTTGTACCTAAGGATTGATCTCTAAAGACTTTCCCATGCGATTCTCCTAAAATATTGATTTTAGCTTTTTGAGTTGATTCATTATAAGTATCGAAGCCTAAACCACAACTGTCATTTTTAATTTGAAACGTTCTTAATATTTTATCTAATTTTTTCGAACAACACTCCAAATCAAATTTGACTTTACTAGAGTCTTTTAGTTTATTTTCTAATTCTAGAATGTTAGACTCTAATAACAAATTTCTCTCTTCAAACTCGAGAAGCTCCTTTTTCTAGGACTCTATTAAACCTCTAAGGCTATCTCTCTCGCCTTTTATATATTCTACCTTCTCTCGAAGAGATCTCTCTCATGTCATAAGGTCTTCCACTAATGCACTATCATCAACGACCTTGACACGCTCTCTTAAACAAGCTTCTAACTTCAAATTAGCTCTTTTTAATTTAATGGATTCTTCATAAAGTTCTTGAAAAGCATTTTGAAGTTCGCTCACATCAACCTCTTCTTCATTTTCACTCTCTCTTTCGTCTCCACTCTCACTACCATAAAAGACAAGGGAATGATAAACTTTGACCTTGCAAGTGTCATGTGTTAAACTTTCATCAATAGATGAGTTCTCACTATCACTCACGTGACTAGCCATAAAAGCCACAATGTTGGGTATAGAGGAGGAATCGGGTCCTGCATCATTATCACTATCACTAAGGGTTGCATTAAAAGACTTTGATTGCTTACCCTCTCTCCTTAGTTTAGTGGGGCACTCAAAAGCTCTAAGGCCATACCCTTCACAACCAAAACACCTATTTGACTAGTCCTTATTTAAATTTTCATTAGAAGATTTAGGGATCCTCTCGGCTTTGTCATGCTTAGAAGTTTCAAATTTCTTAAAGTCATTTTTAAATTTATCTTAGTTAAATTTAAGAAACTTTCAAAATTTCCTAGCAAACAAGGCCCTATCTTCCGAGTCACTATCACTCTCGCTCTCTACTACTTATTTTTCCCCTTTTCGAGCTTTTAAAGGAATGCCCATTTCAATTTTCTTTTCGGTTTTAGAGGGAAACATGACCAGTTCATAGGTTTGTAAATCACCTACGAGGTCTTCTAATTTCATAGACACTAAAGTTGGTAAAGAATTTAAAACGGTCACTTTTGGAATAAATCTATCGGGAAGGGACCTTAAAATTTTCTTTACTACTCGGTTGTCGGGTATTTTCTCCCCCAAATTAAAAGATGAATAAACAATATCGAAAAGTCTAGAATAAAACTCATCAAAAGTTTCTTTATCATTCATTTTAATGGTTTCAAATTGAGTGGTGAGGTTTTGGAGTTTTGAAGCTTTTACGACACTTGTACCTTCATGAGTGACTTGTAAAATATCCCACGCTTCTTTAGCGGTCTCACACGTCATAATGCGTCGGAATTCATCCGGTGTGAGAGCGTTAAACAAGGCATTACCTCAGTAATTAAAATTTGATAATTTAAATTCACTCTCACACCATCTATCGGTCGGTTTGGGAACACGTTCATTATCTACTAAATGAGTTGGTGGAGACCACCCGTTAACTACAGATAACCAAACCCTCTCGTCGATAGCTTTAAGTGCCGATTTCATACATGCTTTCCAGTACGCATAATTAGAACCATCGAAAATAGTAAATTTTAAGAATGGGAAAAATTCCATTTCAGCCAAAATATTTTAAAGGATCATAATGAAATAATTTTATCATTTTGGCTCTAATACCAATTTGCAAGCGATAGCTTTTCTCAATCAATGCTCTGATACCAATTTGAAAAGGAGAGGCCCCAAATTTTTGAAATTCATTTTTACACAAAAATTAATAATTTTCTTTTTAGATGCGGAAGCGTGAGATGATGGTTCAATTAAAAAATTAACTAATTTTTATTTACTTCCAAATTAAAATTAAACCAAGTTAAATAATATGGAACACACACATAATTTGATTTCAGTTAGACACAATTAATTAACTCAAGTCCTATAAATTTGCCTAAGTCATATTTTTCAATTTTACCAAATTAGGCCAAACCAATTTTAACAAATTAAATTAATGACTTGAATTAACTACACATTACCCAAATTTAATGTAGCCCAAAATTAAACAAGTAGTGATTAAACCAAATTTTATCTTTTTACCTAAGCATGCGTTCTAGGTGATTTTGTAAGATAAAATAAACAATGAATCACTACGCCGCGATGTACGAGGAAAAACCCACAAACGGGGAACAACCTCGGACGACCCTAGCCATAAGTCCACTAAGTATGGAATTTTACAAGTACAAGACACGAAATACTTACAACACTCGACCTGAATCCTTTCAAGCCCCGATGCTCCTTCTTGTACCGACCTCCGCTTAGTTGACAATCCTGGACTCCACCGAAACCTTGAAATTCACCAATGAGAAACTAGGAAGCAACCGTCAACCACATATGGTGCCTTTCACCATATGAGAATGCCACAGCAAAAATGGATTCTTCGTCTTTGTGGGATTTTGAAGAAAACCAAAACTTCTCTTGAAATGGTAGAGATCAAACCGGTGCCAAACTCCAAGCAAAGTATATATAGAGAGGAACTTGGATAAACAAACAATGGGTGTAAAACAAGTGTTAAAAAAATTTCTTGAAAAAAAATAACACTTAAACAATGAACTTTTTCCTTTTGAAATTATGATCTCAAACTCTTTCTTAGAGATGGAATAGTATGAAAAAGTTATCTTAGAACATGTCTTTCCCGCACTATGATAAGTTCGTTCGAACGAGGTCATTTGAAAAACTTTTCTAATGAGATTGCAGGCTATGATTCTAGATAATTTCGATACGAACGCGTGGCCACCAGTTTTGTATTTTTCTGATTTTTTTTTAATTTGATATGATTTTTCTACGAAAAGGTGTCCGAGAACAAAATCTTTAGAACAAGGAATTCAAACAAAATTAAGAAAAAAATACTAACACCCAAAATAAATTCCCAAGCTCCTATATATATATATATATATTAATACATTCATACCTTTTGGAGACTATGAAATCCTCATGTTGATGACGTGAAACAAGGCAGTTAAACGCGACAAAGATTTTTTCTTGAAATGCGGACCGCAATGTCTTCAACTGTAATAGGTCATAGGCTTGAAGGATACTCAAGAACTTTATCCTATGACTCATGTGTTTTTGTCCGAAATTGATCCAAAACTACAATGGACTCAATTGGAAATTTGTGTCCTTTTGAACGAACTTCTAACTAGAAAACATAAATAATTTTTCAATCTCGTTAGAAGTTCGTTCGAACGAGGACGTTCAAACAACTTTTCTAACGAGATTGCATGCCATGATTCTAGATAATTTCGATACGAACGCGTGGCCGCCAGTATTGTATTTTTCTAATTTTTTTTGGATTTGATATGATTTTTCTACTCAAAGGTGTCCGAGAACAAAATCTTTAGAACAATGAATTCAAAAAAATACTAACACCCAAAATAAATTTCCAAGCTCATATATATATATATATATATATATATATATTAATACATTCATACCTTTTGGAGACTATGAAATCCTCATGTTGATGACGTGAAACGAGGCACTGAAACGCCAAAAAGATTTTTTCTTGAAACGCAGACCGCAATGTCTTCAACTCTAACAGGTCATAGGCATGAAGGATGCTCAAGAACTTTATCCTATGACTCAAGTGTTTTTGTCCGGAATTGAGCCAAAACTACAATGGACTCAATTGGAAATTTGTGTCCTTACAAATCTCCCCCTTTGGATATTCCGGGACAAAAACCAAACAAATATCCTAAAGGGTCGTCAAGCTCTACTAGACATAAAACATCCCACCCCATACTTGAATCAAGACCCAAGGATCAATATGTTTGCCGGTGAAAGTTTTCTCTTACAATAATTCTTGCACACTTAAAGCAAACTATTAGACGCATAGGGAATATCAAAAGATTAAATGCAATTAAAATAATTACTCCCCGTAAATTAATTCTCCCCTTTATCAACTATGATAAACCTAAGAAGATAGCTAATCCCCTAAGATAAATCTCCCCCAAACTAAGATACGATTACAATAGGATTAGATACTATTTCTTCCCATATCAGTGTTCAGAGACTTCTTGGACCATCTCGTAAATGTTTTCATAGGCGATATTTTTGTTTATTCTCGGATAGAGGGAGAGCACACAGTGCACTTGTGTACGGTTTTTTAGACTTTGCGAGACCATCAGTTATACGACATATTCGAGAAATGCGAATTTCGGTTACGATGGGTGCAGTTCGTGGGCCACATTGTATCAGACTTGGGCCACATTCTATCAGACAGGGGAATTTTAGTGGATTCAAGTAACGTATTAGTAGTGAGAGAGTTGGGTCAACCCACGACACCGACAGAGGTTTGTAGATTTCTGGAATTAACTGGTTACGATCATCGTTTCATAAAGGGGTCCTCGAAGATTGTGGATACTTTGACTAATCTGACTCATAAAGGAGTGACATTTGTTTAAGATGATCAGTGTCAGTTATCTTTTGATGAGAGAAAGGATAAATTGACTTTGGCATCAGTACTCGCACCGTCTAGAGGAGGAGTGGAGTATTTTGTTTTTACAAATGCGTCCTTAAAAGGACTTTGGGGAGTGTTACAACAGGAGGATGGAGCTATTGCATATTCTTCTTGCAATGTTAAGCCCAAGGATATGAGCTACCCCACATATGATTTGGATCTTGCAAGATTCATTTTTTCCTTGAGGATATAGATGCACTATCTACTGGGGAAGAATCTCTATCTATTCACGGATCATAAGTCACAATAATATCTTTTCACGCAAAAAGATCTTAACATGAGACAACGTAGGTGACTCAAATTCATGAAGGACTACCAGTTCGGCATACAGTATCACTTGAGGAAATATAACGTGGGGAAGATGCATTGAGAAGAAGGCATACGAGGGAGTTAGCAGTGGTTTAGATGGCAAAATAAGGTGAGCTTCGGCAGGAGGATGCAATGGCCAGGTCTGGTAGGCAGTTTTAACTATAACATCCAAGATCATCATGAGATTTGGGAAGGCACTAATAGGGGATTCATTTTGTTAGGTTAAGGTGTGTCAGTTATTAGCGGAAAGAGAGGAGTCTTAATCGGTCAGATTAGAGGGAGACTTATGCTTCAATGAGAGACTGGTAGTCCAAGAGGTTGTGTTCTACGACATGTAGTGATGACAGAGCCACATCGGTTACGATTTTCAGTAAATCCTAAAGGTGATAAGATGTACCAAGACATTAGGAGGAACTATTGGTGGGTAGGGACGAAAAAGGACATGCATAAGTTTTTCTCGAAGTGCACCATTTGTCAATTGGTGAAGGTAGACCATCAAAGACCAGCTTGGGTTTTTCAGCCATTGGAGATTCCAGTATAGAAATAGGAGAGCATTTTTATGGACTTCATCACAGGGCTACCGACGTTGCAGAGGGTTCATGATTCCATTTGGGTTATTATGAATCACCAAGGTGGACCATTTATTGCCAGTTCAGACCAATTATACAATGTTGTAATATGCCCAGCTCTATATGGTGGAGATAGTGAGGTTACATGGGATGCTGGTTAACACCGTGTTCGACCAGGATAAGATCTTTGTGTCCCATTTTTGGGAGATTTTCAGGAGGCTATGAGGATTTTAGTGCATTTGAATAAAACTTATCACCCACGGACGATGGGCAGATTAAGTGAGTGAATCAAATGTTGGAAAATATGCTGAGGATGTGCATACTACATTTCAGGGGATGTTAGGAGTAGTACCTTCCACTGGTAGAGTTCGCCTATATTAACTCATATGAATCACGATAGGTAAGTAAATTTTTGAGGTATTGTATGGCAGACCTTATCGTTCACCATCTTGTTTGTTAGAGGTGGGGGATAATAAGCTTCATGGACTCGAGATGATCGAAAATACTTTTGCTAAGATAAAATTGATTCAGGGTCGTATACGGATAGCTCAGGACATGAAAAAGAGCTATGTAGATGCAGATCAGAGACATTTGGAGTTTGATATGGGTATCTAGGTTTTATTACGGGTGTATCCCATGAATGAAGTCATGCAGTTTGGAAATAAGGAAAAGTTGGCACCGAGGTGTGTAGGGCCTTTCCCGATCAATGAGAGGATTAGGCCAGTCACCCATAGGCTCGCCCTACTAGAGCATCTGTAGAGGATTCATGACGTGTTTCATGTGTCGTCGTTGAAAAAGTATCATAGTAGTGACATGGCTTATTATCATATACCATTAGAGGATATTGACTTACAGTTAGACATCTCAATGAGGAGAGACCTGTTGCGATTCTAGACCGTAGTGAGCGTAACCTTCAGGTGAAGATGGTACTATTAGTTCATGTTCAATGGGGGTATCATAATGTCGATGAGTTGACTTGGAAGCATGAGGATGACATGCGAAAAAAGCATCCGGAGCTCTTTATGCCAGGTATGTCCAAATTTTGTGGACGAAATTTCATTGTTAAAGGGAAGTCTGTAGCACCTTATATTTTTAAAGTATTTTAAATTCCACATGTGCACATAATTTTTAAATAACCAGAAAATAAAGTGGCATGAATAAATATTAATTAGAAAATAAAAATATCAATATTTATGTATATTTATATGTACTTGTGTGATAAGATAATAATGTATTAAATTATAGTACGTCGTGAGTGAGTAAAAGTGACGGGTTATCGGTATTTCATTCAGGACATGCGGGTAGAGTTGTGTTGGCTTTTAGATGGAAATTTTATATTATAGGACTCGGATAGTAGTTTTGAGTGCACCAATGACCCGAAATGGGCAGAAATAGTCTAGAAAAGGTACCTAGGGGTTACTACTAGGTTCCGACGGCTTTTTAGACTAAGCGGAAGCTGTAGAGGGGCATATGGGTGATTTTACCTAAGGGGACTGACCCTATTTAGAGATTAGAGAGTTTTAGGATAATATTTAATCAAGGTGGATAGAGGAGGGTTGTTGTATATCCACCCAAATAGTCTAGGCTTGGAGAGAAAGTGAGAAAAGAGGAGGAAGAGACGATCCGGGGAGGAAGGTTGTCATTTTTAAGTTGAAGATCGTCATCAATAGAGGAATTTTAAAAGAGAAAACTCAGAGTCCATCATCTCTAAGGTAATTCTTTACTTACTTTAATATATTTGTGTAGTTTCATTTATTCATGCAACTTTGGTGTAGAATAACACGATTTTCGGGTTTGAAAAACTAAGAAAATTCGAGTTTTAATTTGTGTAAATGATAAGAGATAAAATTTTGATTTAATTCACTGTCTAATGATTTAAATGTTGTTTCGGGATAGTTTTTACGTAGAAAATTGTCGATTTATGGTTGTGGATGGATTAGATTTCATATATGGGAGTTTGGTATAGGTTAGGACCACCATGAATGAAGGTGGAAGGTTAAATCCCATCAAAAGTTTATCCTGGCAGCCCAACAAACCGAACTGAATAACTGGGGGAGCTAACCGATTCATTAATTGAACCAGTTTAGTCCACCAAGCAAAAAGATTTGATTCTACTAGCTTTCCACCTTTGCCTTGTGTTTGTTTTTCGTACCGCTTGAGGATTAAATATGGGATCTTGGGTCCAGGGATGAGTTTAGGTTTTTGGGAATTTAGTGTGAGGGCTAAAAAGTGACGTAGGCTAACCAGGGATGCATTATGTGTAAGAAATACAAGACTAAATGAGTGAATGTTCACGGGTGGAAATCGAGAAATGGGGTTAGGATTTCGTGATGGCTAGGCTAGTGATTGGTTAGAATAGAATATCGACCAATGCTATATAATCAAAGAGTTAAACTATGAGTGAAGGAATACTTTGATAAGATCGGTAAGTCGGGTTAGATTTGGGATTTGGTAGGCTAGTGGCACGAGAGATATTACGTATGTTAGCCGACTTCATATATATACACGTATCGAGTGTGACCAATATATGTATATATATATATATATGTGTGTGTGTGTGTGTGTGATTGACTTTATGTGAACATACCTACTCTAATATGCTAGTGTTGGAGGTTGCATATAGTGGGCGGTCAACCCTAGCATAGACCAACATATGTCAGATTGTTTTCCCAGATCATAGTACTATTCATGGACACAATCTGTATGTGAGGATAGGTATTGGCTTTTAGTCTAGTTAGGTGTGATGTGGTATGGTTACGACCCACGAATATATGTTTATGAACACCTTCGTCATGTGTTTGCGATTTGGGATCGGTGGTGATACTCCGACCTGACGGCCAAGGAGTGGTACCTGATGTACCTGGTGCCTGATAACATACTACGGATGCATTGTGGGCGTCCATCTCGGGGACGCTATGTATATACGTATAAAGAGCGATATATGTATGGGTGTTTAAATGATTGTGCGAACATCAAAGTATAGCTAATGTCTGGTTATGATGTCTATGCAGTGAGACACATATAATTGAGAAGACCTATGTTATAGTCTATGAATTAACTTCGTACTTTATTGTATGGGTTATCATATGGTAAATACGGATGGGCTAGATGTTTAGTGGATCAAAGTAGCTTAAGGATTATTAGACTAGTTAGGCGGGGTAGCATAACTAGGTGGATAAAATATGCGCGTTAGGAGGGAATTGTAGATGAGGGGTGAGGATAATCTTATGTGAGTGCGACACCAGGTGAACATGATTATTTATTACTGCTTTAATATTATTGCACTTAAAAACTTGCAACTATTTTTCAAATGTTTTGGGCACTGACCCGTATAAAAAAATATTTTCAAAGCCTTTTAGGTGCTCAGCCATAGGTTTGCCATAGATAGTCATTCTATTCCAGTTAGACGATGCTACAGCAGGTGTGGATGCCTGCGGGACTTGATTAGACACTTCCCTCATTTCTAACTGGATAGGACTTCAGTTCAATTCAGTATTTCTTTTTGGACATGTTACCCGCGGTTGGACATTTTTTACTAATAGACATTGTTTACATTGTTTGATTTAAAAATTGGCTTATTGTATTCGGGATGCCAAGGATTTATTCGGTTTATTATTTTATGTTATCAGTATTATTATGTTTTAGTCACTGTGGATGCTTATGCTTATATTATTGAATGTCTTGATTATAGACGTTAACAAGATTTAAATTTGACACTGAAATTAATACGTTATTAGTTTAATTCATTGATTTTCGATAGTGATGCTAAGAATGAAATAAGATACGGTTCCCATTTAATTTAATAAAGGCCTGATCAAATGGTATTAGACTAGGTGGGGTGTCATAGCTCGCTCGTACACGCGCGTATTCATTTACATACACACTATTCCTTTCCCTTTTCCTCTCCATTTCCCTTAAAAACACACACTCACACATTTATCTCTCAAACACACACTTACAAAATACTCCCTCCCCCCTCTCTCTCTCTCTCTCAAACACACACACACACACACACACACACACACACACACACAAGCACACATCCCATTTTTCTTTCTCATCCTCATGCACATATAACTTACTCATCTCACACGCACACTATCACACATGCACATTCACATTATCACTTGTTCTCTCCCCACATGCTATATTTCTCTCTTCTCACACATGCACATACATGCTTTATTTATCTCTCTTTAACCTTTGATCATGCACACACGCACACACTCTTGCTCTCACAAACACACATACAAACATGCTCTCTCTCTCTCTCTTTATCTTTCAATCAAACACAACACACACACACATGTACTCCCACACGTATAAAAACATACAAACACAAATCAGTCACACTAACACACACTCTATTATACACACAGAAAAATAAAAACTCACACATGTTATCTCTCTCTCACACACATACAACATACATACACAAACGCATTCACATGGAAATACAAACACATGCACTCATATACTCTCACACACACATGTACACTCGTACATTTACACACTTTCTCCCCCATAAATGCTCTCTCTTTCTATTTTTCACACACAATTTTTTTATCCCTCGCCCTCTCTCACATTCACATTCACATTCATCACATGCTTTGTTTATCTCACACACGCTCACGCTCATGCACATGCACATTCTCTCTCTCTCTCTCTCTCTCTCATAGACACAAGAACACACACACTCCCACTCACCTCCAACCACTTTTCTCTTTCTTTAATATGCACACACATTCCTATATGCGCACACACTTTCACACGTACATGATTTGTCTCCCTTACAAACATGATATCTCTCTTGCTCACACTCTTACACACACTCTCTTGCTCATGCTCAAACATACACTCTCCCACTCCCTACTTAATACACCATCACTATTTAGGTCCAAAATTTCTTATGGTATAACTTGCCGAACAGTTGACCCCACATATTTTATATATGCCCCATCTCATACGTGTACATTAACCCATTCACTCACGTATATTCTTTCCCTTTCCCTTTTCCACTTTCCCTTGTCCTCTCCTTAAAATACACCCACACTAACACATTTAGTCCCTCACAAACAAACTCACAAAAATACAAACACATAAACACTATATCTCTCTCTCTCTCTATATATATATATATATCACAAACACACATTCACGCAATCACTTGTATTCTCCCACATACTTTACTTCTCTCTCTCTATCTCTCGTACACACACACACACACTCTTTTTTTTCTCTTCGCCAAACACACTCTCTCTCTCTCAATGAAACACACACATGCATTATCTATCTCCCTCTCACACGCTTCAATCGCACACACATTCACTCACACACACGTATAAAACACATAAAGATAAATCAGTCGCATTAAAAAACCCTCTTATACACACATAAATTACACACTCACATATGTAATCTCTCTCTATCTCTATCTCTCTTTCATACACTCACCCACCCTAACACCCATACATTCTCACAAACACATATACATGGAAACACAACACATGCACTCATAGATTCTCTTTCACACATTTACACATAGATTTACACACTTACTCCCTATAAATACTCTTTCTTTTTGTCTTACACACACACAAACACCCATGAACTTTGTCTATTTATCTTCCTCTTCGTCTCACACACACATACACACACCATTTTTTCTTTCCCTATCCCTCTATCGCATATGCATTCATCCCGCACACATGCTTCGTCACACACATACACATACACATGTATATGCACATTATCTCTCTATCTCTTTCTTGTAGACACACACAATCATGCGCACACACTCATTCTCATGAACACACAGACTCTTTTAATCTCTCTCTCTTTCTCTCTCTCTCTCTCTCTCTCACACACACACACGCACATTCTCTCTCTCTCCCTCTCTCTCTCTCTCTCTCTCTTTCTCTATCACTTTCACTCCCTCTCAAACACTTTCTCTTTCTTTCATATGTGCACACACTCACATATACATGCACACTCTCACACACAAGCAATTTGTCTCTATTACACATACGTTCTTTCTCTTTCTCTCTATATTTATTTCTCTCTCACACACACCTTTCGCTCCTCTAACACATGCCATCTCCCACACCTAGAGATAATCACACACATATGAAAATCACTTGTGAACACACATACACACACACACACACACACACACTTTCCTTCTTTCACACACACCTTTATATGCACTCGCATATGCTCACCCACATACTCTTAATCTCTTTCTCACATATACTGATAAGCACCCAAAACTCTACCTTTTATAACCCGAATAGATGTATTTTAGTTCCTATTTTCTTGGCAATCTGGGTCTTATGTTCTTAAATGTTTATCTTGTACGCCAAACGTCCGTTTACGGTGTCAAAAGCTATATATCGAGGCAAATGCGCGTTTTATGGAGCTAATTACCAATATCGTAACCCTATCCTACCCTAACCTAGCCCAAACCTACCCCGAACCATGTGTGTGTTTTGTTTGTCCATTTTTTTATATTTTTTTAGATTTTTAATTTGAGTCGTTTTATTTTTAGTATTTATTTTTTATTTATTTAGTATTTTCTATTTTTTCTATTTTATCTTTATTAGTATAATTTTATCTTTATTAGTATAATTTTATTTTTATTAGTTTTTAGTTTTATTAGGATTAGTTTTTAGGAGTTTATTTTTAGTTTATTAGATTTTATAATTTTTTTTGGACTTTAGTCTTCATTTATATTTTAAGTTTTTATTTCTTTTGTTTTATTTTAGTTTTTATATAAGCTTAGGAGTTTATTTTTTTAGTTTTAATATTTTTATTTTTATTTTTTTTAGTTTGTTTTATTTTTAGTTAGATTTTATTTATTTTTACTAGTTTTATTTTTATTAGTTAGTCTTTATTTTTTTAAGCGTTCAAATTAAACACACACACACATAACCCCTCACACCCCTCACACCCTACTACCATACACACTCACATACACACAATCTAACTCACTCACCCTCATATAATTTCCTACACCCTCACCACACCAACCACTTTTCTCTTTCTTTAATATGCACACACATTCCTATATACACGCACACACTTTCACACGTACATGATTTGTCTCCCTTACAAACATGATCTCTCTCTTGCTCACACTCTTACACACACTCTCTTGCTCATGCTCAAACATACACTCTCTCACTCCCTACTTAATGCACCATCACTATTTAGGTCCGAAATTGCTTATGGTATAACTTGCCTAACAGTTGACCCCGCATATTCTATATATGCCCCATCTCATACGTGTACATGAACGCATTCACACACGTATATTCTTTCCCTTTCCCTTTTCCACATTCCTTTGTCCTCTCCTTAAAATACACCCACACTAACACATTTAATCTCTCACAAACAAACTCACAAAAATACACACACATAAACACTCTCTCTCTCTCTCTATATATATATATCACAAACACACATTCACGCAATCACTTGTATTCTCCCACATACTTTACTTCTCTCTCTCTATCTCTCGTACACACACACACACACTCTTTTTTTCTCTTCGCCAAACACTCTCTATCTCTCTCAATCAAACACACACATGCATTATCTCTCTCCCTCTCACACGCTTCAATCGCACACACATTCACTCACACACACGTATAAAACACATAAACATAAATCAGTCGCATTAAAAAACACTCTTATACACACATAAATTACACACTCACTTATGTAATCTCTCTCTATCTCTATCTCTCTTTCATACACTCACCGACCCTAACACCCATACATTCTCACAAACACATATACATTGAAACACAACACATGCACTCATAGATTCTCTTTCACACATTCACACATAGATTTACACACTTACTCCCTATAAATGCTCTTTCTTTTTGTCTTACACACACACAAACACACATGAACTTTGTCTATTTATCTTCCTCTTCGTCTCACACACACATACACACACCATTTTTTCTTTCCCTATCCCTCTATCGCATATGCATTCATCCCACACACATGCTTCGTCACACACATACACATACACATGTATATGCACATTATCTCTCTATCTCTTTCTTGTAGACACACACAATCATGCGCACACACTCATTCTCATGAACACACGGACTCTTTTAATCTCTCTCTCTCTCTCACACACACACACACACATTCTCTCTCTCTCTCTCTCTCTCTCTCTCTCTCTCTCTCTCTTTCTCTATCACTTTCACTCCCTCTCAAACACTTTCTCTTTCTTTCATATGTGCACACACTCACATATACATGCACACTTTCACACACACGCAATTTGTCTCTATTACACATACATTCTTTCTCTTTCTCTCTATATTTATTTCTCTCTCACACACACCTTTCGCTCCTCTAACACATGCCATCTCCCACACCTAGAGATAATCACACACATATGAAAATCACTTGTGAACACACATACACACACACACACACACTTTCTTTCTTTCACACACACCTTTATATGCACTCGCATATGCTCACCCACATACTCTTAATCTCTCTCTCACATATACTGATAAGCACCCAAAACTGTACATTTTATAACCCGAATAGATGTATTTTAGTTCCTATTTCTTGGCAATCTGGGTCTTATGTTCTTAAATGTTTATCTTGTACGCCAAACGTCCGTTTACGGTGTCAAAAGCTATATATCGAGGCAAATGCGCATTTTATGGAGCTAATTACCAATATCGTAACCCTATCCTACCCTACCCTAGCCCAAACCTACCCCGAACCATGTGTGTGTTTTGTTTGTCCATTTTTTTATATTTTTTTAGATTTTTAATTTGAGTCATTTTATTTTTAGTATTTATTTTTTATTTATTTAGTATTTTCTAGTTTTAATTTTCTATTTTTTCTATTTTATCTTTATTAGTATAATTTTATCTTTATTAGTATAATTTTATTTTTATTAGTTTTTAGTTTTATTAGGATTAGTTTTTAGGAGTTTATTTTTAGTTTATTAGATTTTATATTTTTTTTTTGGACTTTAGTATTCATTTATATTTTAAGTTTTGATTTCTTTTGTTTTATTTTAGTTTTTATATAAGCTTAGGAGTTTATTTTTTTTAGTTTTAATATTTTTTTTTTTTTTTTTTAGTTTGTTTTATTTTTAGTTAGATTTTATTTATTTTTTCTAGTTTTATTTTTATTAGTTAGTCTTTATTTTTTTAAGCGTTCAAATTAAACACACACACACATAACCCCTCACACCCCTCACACCCTACTACCATACACACTCACATACACACAATCTAACTCACTCACCCTCATATAATTTCCTACACCCTCACCACACCAACCACGTTTCTCTTTCTTTAATATGCACACACATTCCTATATACACGCACACACTTTCACACGTACATGATTTGTCTCCCTTACAAACATGATCTCCCACTTGCTCACACTCTTACACACACTCCCTTGCTCATGCTCAAACATACACTCTCTCACTCCCTACTTAATGCACCATCACTATTTAGGTCCGAAATTGCTTATGGTATAACTTTCCTAACAGTTGACCCCACATATTCTATATATGCCCCATCTCATACGTGTACATGAACGCATTCACTCACGTATATTCTTTCCCTTTCCCTTTTCCACTTTCCTTTGTCCTCTCCTTAAAATACACCCACACTAACACATTTAGTCTCTCACAAACAAACTCACAAAAATACACACACATAAACACTCTCTCTCTCTATATATATATATATATATATATATATATATATATATCACAAACACACATTCACGCAATCACTTGTATTCTCCCACATACTTTACTTCTCTCTCTCTATCTCTCGTACACACACACACACACACTCTTTTTTTTCTCTTCGCCAAACACTCTCTCTCTCTCTCAATCAAACACAAACACGCATTATCTCTCTCCATCTCACACGCTTCAATCGCACACACATTCACTCACACACACGTATAAAACACATAAACAAAAATCAGTCGCATTAAAAAATACTCTTATTCACACATAAATTACACACTCACATATGTAATCTCTCTCTATCTCTATCTCTCTTTCATACACTCACCCACCCTAACACCCATACATTCTCACAAACACATATACATGGAAACACAACACATGCACTCATAGATTCTCTTTCACACATTCACACATAGATTTACACACTTACTCCCTATAAATGCTCTTTCTTTTTATCTTACACACACACAAACACACATGAACTTTGTCTATTTATCTTCCTCTTCGTATCACACACACATACACACACCATTTTTTCTTTCCCTATCCCTCTATCGCATATGCTTTCATCCCGCACACATGCTTCGTCACACACATACACATACACATGTATATGCACATTATCTCTCTATCTCTTTCTTGTAGACACACACAATCATGCGCACACACTCATTCTCATGCACACACAGACTCTTTTAATCTCTCTCTCTCCCTCTCTCTCACACACACACACATTCTCTCTCTCTCTCTCTCTCTCTCTCTCTCTCTCTTTCTCTATCACTTTCACTCCCTCTCAAACACTTTCTCTTTCTTTCATATGTGCACACACTCACATATACATGCACACTCTCACACACACGCAATTTGTCTCTATTACACATACGTTCTTTCTCTTTCTCTCTATATTTATTTCTCTCTCACACACACCTTTCGCTCCTCTAACACATGCCATCTCCCACACCTAGAGATAATCACACACATATGAAAATCACTTGTGAACACACATACACACACACACACACACACTTTCTTTCTTTCACACACACCTTTATATGCACTCGCATATGCTCACCCACATACTCTTAATCTCTCTCTCACATATACTGATAAGCACCCAAAACTGTACATTTTATAACCCGAATAGATGTATTTTAGTTCCTATTTCTTGGCAATCTGGGCCTTATGTTCTTAAATGTTTATCTTGTACGCCAAACGTCCGTTTACGGTGTCAAAATATATATATCGAGGCAAATGCGCGTTTTATGGAGCTAATTACCAATATCGTAACCCTATCCTACCCTAACCTAGCCCAAACCTACCCCGAACCATGTGTGTGTTTTGTTTGTCCATTTTTTTATATTTTTTTAGATTTTTAATTTGAGTCGTTTTATTTTTAGTATTTATTTTTTATTTATTTAGTATTTTCTATTTTTTCGATTTTTTCTTTATTAGTATAATTTTATCTTTATTAGTATAATTTTATTTTTATTAGTTTTTAGTTTTATTAGGATTAGTTTTTAGGAGTTTACTTTTAGTTTATTAGATTTTATATTTTTTTTTGGACTTTAGTCTTCATTTATATTTTATGTTTTTATTTCTTTTGTTTTATTTTAGTTTTTATATAAGCTTAGGAGTTTATTTTTTTTAGTTTTAATATTTTTATTTTTATTTTTTTTAGTTTGTTTTATTTTTAGTTAGATTTTATTTATTTTTACTAGTTTTATTTTTATTAGTTAGTCTTTATTTTTTTAAGCGTTCAAATTAAACACACACACACATAACCCCTCACACCCTACTACCTTACACACTCACATACACACAATCTAACTCACTCACCCTCATATAATTTCCTACATCCTCACCTCACCAAATCAACTCCACTTCATCTTCCCCACCAAAACCCACTCACTCACCCTCATATAATTTCCTACACCCTCACCACACCAAATCAACTCCACTTCATCTTCCCCACCAAAACCCACTCACTCTCTCTCCTCTCAAATCTCTCCAAACCTACCATATACCTCTCTCATCCTCCATAAAACCACTCACCAACCATCCCCATTCCGATGACCCCCTGCCAGTGCCCCTCTCACCCATTTCCGACGATGCCCCTTACACCTTCCACTACCTTCGTTCCCCCCGACCTCATCTTGACACCGCCGACCCCATCTCCATCAACCTCTGTAGCCCCAAACTGCGGCCATCTACAGCCCCTTACCTGGCGGAACAACCTGACACCTCCATCTCCGGCGCCCTTGGCCGGTACCCCACCAGCCGGCGGTTGACCCATATCCGACCCCCTGACCTTCTCCTCCTACCTCTGACCCTTTTATCCACGAACCCGCAAACCCAAGCCCGAGATCGAACCCAAAACCTGACTTTTATCCCACGAACTCCCATCCAAGATTTTTCACCTGCAAATGCGAAACCAAAGCAAAATTCCAATCCAAACAAACAAATAAAATTCCCACATGTATTTTATGCTTTTTAACCCCCTTTCCCATTATTACCCCTAACTAACCACTTATCCCTTTTTACCCAAATAACCCTTATACCAAATCAGATTTGATTCCCTCACCTCACTTCCCACATGACCTAACACCCCATCCACATGTGTGCATAATTCCCTAGATACCCTCACCCAAATACCTTGCATAGCCCATACACCCTTGTCCTCCCATTTTTACCCCCATGCTCCATGCCTACTATTTAAAGGATGAAAGACTCCATTTAAAAAGAGCTTTCTAGATAGGAATATTTAGAGAGAGAATTGTAGAGAGATAAACACCATTTTGTGAATAGTTTTTGTTTTTATTTTTTTAGAGATTTGGTTAGATTTAATTGTGAGTAATTGAATTGTATGGAAGATGATAGAAATCAAATTGCCAATTTCAAGTAGACTTGTTGAAGATTTTTTCTCTTTCTCTACTCTTTTATTATATATTCCTTTGATTATTTGTTCATCATGTTTAATATCATCTTAGGCTAATCCCCTTTCAAGGGGTGCGGGGAAACCATTATTTGATGTTATTTTAGTTTAATTAGTTTGATTACTTGAAAATTCCCTTTGAATGTTATTTTTGATCCCTCGCCCTTAAATTTACGCCTCAAGAGAGGGTAAATGATTTTCGAGAGAAAATCGATATTCTAGTTATAATACCCATTTTAGATTCGAACTAGAGGTAGGAGTTTCTTAAGTGGGGTATTATAACTTAAATTTCAACTCTAAATTTATTTTATAAGATTGACATAAATTTTAATTGATCGATCCTAGCGGGTGATTAATTAAAAGGAGTGTGGATCTATTTTCTAGAGTTGTGGGGTGTTAAACTTAATTTTCAAAAACGTTACTATTAAAATTACATTTGCAACGAGAGTTGATTTGTAATTTTGATATTAATTTGGGAGAATTCAATTAATTAAATTAATTAGTTAGAATAGCTAAAATTTGTTGTGTAATCCCAGTCCTTGATTGTTCTCACAATTATTTACCTCACTTTATCTCTTATTTTAGCGTTAGACTTTATTTTTCATTTTAGTAACTTTGTAGTTAGTTGGTATCATATCACATTTAGTTTAGTTTAGTTTAAATCATCACCTCACCTTATTGTTTTAATATTGAAAAAGCTAAAAAAAATTAGAAAAAGTGAAAAAGCACAAAAAGAAAATAAAAATTGAACTACATTTGAGTTTGTCTCTAGCTTACCCACTTGGAAGTGGATTGATACCCTTACTTACCTCTACACTTGAGTTTGTTTTGTTTTGTAGGTATTTTAGGTTTTGATTAACTTGGCTTTCAACAACGACATACAAAAAGCAAAGTTATCAAATGGCGCCATTGCCGGGGAGAGAAAATTTAAGTTATCAAATGGCACCGATGCCATTCTTGGGAGCGTGAAGCATTCGGAGCGGATTTCAACTTGTAGTTCATTTTTTTTGTACTTTATTATTATTATTATTTTTCGGTACCATTTTTTTTTTAGAAGGCTTGTATTAGGATTTCTATTCTTGGCTTGTATTGCGGTGCTTAGAGACACCATTTATTTTCCATTTAAAAATTGTAATAATTGAAGACAAGCGTGACTGGGAAACCGGACAAGGTAGAGAGAGGGCATCCAACGACAAGGATTTTGAAGCTTTTATACCTTGGCTCGGTAGGACTCCCGGGGACGACTGAGGTAGGCGTAATTTCCTCCCGGTCAACTCAAATTTTTCGGCACCCACGGCCTACAAATCGTGGGAGATACATTTCTTACACCCTCGCGCCTCTCCTGTAAGCGAGTCCATTATTGTGTGTGCTTTGTGTGCTCTTACTTGATTTTATTCTCGCATTTATTTTCCAATGATGTGATGAATTAATTAACTAAGACATACACCCGGTCACTCACGAGAAGGGATTTCATCACCCGACTCAATCGCTTACCTTTATGTGCTACCCTAGCCTTCATTAAATTTAAAATCAATTAACTAGGTAGCCCAATAGGAGAAAATTTTGCAAAGGCGCTCACTCAGATAATTCCGTGAATTTTTTATCGCCCGCGGACTTAATTAAAATTTGACTACCCTTTCACTAAATTTAAAGATAAAAATTGGCTCAATGCTAGTTAAGAAATTTTCTTAACTTGTGTGTTTGTCCAATTCCATTTTTCGGTAGTTGGTTTTAGTTGGTTCGTCCAATTCAGAGAGTCCATATTTTCCCCACCTTTTCTTCCAAAAAATCCAAAAATATTTTCTGTTATTTTTATAACAAAAATCAAAAAATATTTTCTTTCTTTCCTTTTTAGAAAAATCCAAAAATATTTTCTTTCCTTTTGAAAAAAATTAAAACTCCAAAAAAATATTTCTCTCCACATGGGCGAAGAACGTCCTTTACGGGACTACTTTGGTCATTTTCCATTATCACGTGACACGTGTGAGAGTGATCCCGAGTCGTCTCTTTATAATATTTTTAGTTGTTTCACCTCTATCACGAGTGCCCTTGATACTCTTCACTCATCCATGCATGCACCTCATTTTCCATCACCTTCGGTGTCAAGTGTTGACGAGTCTCCTTCTTTGTTGTGCACCAACTGTTATTATGACGATCACATGTCCCATGAGTGACCTTACATTCCATATCCATCTGAACCCACCGTGGAACATGTGTATCCATTTGACACTGTTTCGGAACCCACCTCGGCCCATTGTCCTGATATACCCAATTCCGAGTGGTGTGAGTGCCCAAGTTATTCGTGGAGGCCTGATCACCCTCTCACGCAATACGAATCCCAACCCGATGTTGCGTATCTTGACATGTTCCAACAGTCCTCATGGAAACCTTGTGCACCAGTTCATGATCAATTCCATCACTACGAACCCCATGATTATCAACCAATTGTCCATCACGAAGGCGATCCTTTCGTGTATGATGAACTTGGCCCCACTCCACCCACTTCATCTGAGTATTCTCCATATAGTCATGAACATAAAGAGTTGTGTCCACCTCACCCACCACCACCACCCGTCACTTCACCACCACCATCATCCACCTCTACTCTCGAAAGCCTCTTGCAAAAGTTCTTAGTCGAGCAAGAGTAAGCCACTAAACTTCAAAATGAAGCCCTCCAAAGGCTTGAACAAAGGTTAAATGAAATTGAGTGTGCGAGAGAGTCGGATTTCATCGCAAGTCAACCAATTGTTGCCCCCATGTGGAGTGATGATACGTCGTCTTGTGACACCGATTTTGAATGTGACCAACCCTATCCTCCCGAGAATCTTGAAGTTGAGACCATTCGATGGTCTGGGTCCCAAGTCGACAATTGTGTTGGCTTACCTTTCGATAGTGAGCGTGATCAAATTTCACCATATCCAAATGAACCCCACTTTGAGGTTCCTATTCCTTTTCCCGTCGAATCTAAAAAAATGCCCGAGTCTACACCTATTGAGCACACTGCGAGTGTTCCCGAGGAACCACTTCATTTTAGGTTACCTCCGGCTATGAGTGTTCACCATTTTCTTGCGTTAGAATCCGTGATAGTTCCTAACTATCCGAATATGGATGATGTCCAACAATGCATGGCTCCCTTTGAGCACGATATTTCTAGTGATTCCTCTATCTTATATCTTGGTGCCTCATTAGACCCTTTCACCACATCGAATGGCGACTTAATCGTGGATAAGTTGATCACTCACTCGTTTATTTCCACACTTCCTCCTGCGAGTTCCTTTGTGGATCACTCCGCGCCTTATGAGGAGTGTGTGTCTCCCACTCTTGAGTTGGATAATCTTCCTCCACCATTTATCCCACCAGATCCACCGTTTATCCCACCCTTTACCCCAACCATTATCCTTTCCACCCTACCACCTGGTTTGGATCTTGATTTTACACAGTTCAGGTTTCCATCTACATTTTTAGATCCTCACCTAAAACCATCCTCCACCTTCCACGAGAGTTATGGTGATACTCTCCACTTCCGGCATTTTTAGTGCTTTTCTCATCATTTAATTTATGCCCAGAAAAATCAATATTCCTATAGTGATTGATGAAGTATTATCATTTAAATATTCATTATCACACATGGAAAGCAAATATAGTAGCTGATGATTTAAGTAGGAAGTCTACACCAAATTTATCATGTCTTATTACAAGCCAAGAAGCTCTGTTAAAGGATTTAAAAAGTATGGAAATAAATGTACGTATTTATAGCAAAGGAGGAATAATCGCTAACTTATAAGTACAACCCATGTTCATGGAAAGGATCAAAATTTCACAAGTAAACGACCCACAATTAAAGAAGATTAGAGAATAAGCTGTTGAAGGGAAGAGGATTGAATTTGGGATATGAGATGATATATTGAGGTTTAAAAATAGAGTGTGTGCGCCAGGTGATGCCCAACTAAAGAGGCAAATTTTGGAGGAAATTCATTACTCAAGATTTACCTTTCATCTCGGATGTACAAAGATGTATAGGGATCTTTGAGAAGTATTTTGGTGGAATAACATGAAAACGGAGATAGCCGAATTTGTATCTCAATGTTTGGTTTGTCAACAAGTAAAAGCTGAACATCAGAAACCATCAGGGTTACTACAAACCCTCCCTATCCCTGAGTGGAAATGGTAGCATATTACTATGAATTTTGTGACAGCTTTACCAAGGATTTCAAATGGTAATGATTCTATTTGGATAATTATTGATAGGTTAACTAAATGTGCTCATTTTCTTACCATTAAGATTACCCATTCTTTATAAAAGTTAGCTAAGTTATACGTGCGGGAAATTAGTCTTCATGGAACCCTAGTTTCAATTATTTCTGATCGTGACCCTATATTTTTGTCTCACTTTTGGAAAATGCCTACATGCAGCCATGGGAACATAATTGAATTTCAGTACTGCTTTTGATCCTCAAACAGATGGACAATCTGATAGAACCATTCAAACCTTAGAGGATATGCTTAGGGCATGTGTACTTGATTTGAAAGGGAATTGGGATGATCATTTACCGTTAGTATAATTTGCATATAATAATATATATCAAGCAAGTATTCAAATGTCTCTGTATGAGTCACTTTATGGTAGAAGGTGTCGTTCCCCTGCATGTTGGGTAGAAGTTGGAGAAAGAAAATTATTGGGACCGGAATTGATCCAGGTCACAATAGAGAAAGTGCAATTGATACAAGACCTACTTTAAATCTCTTAAAGTCGTCAAAAGAGTTATGTCGACAATCTTCACCGACAGTTGGAATTACAAAGAGGATATTATGTGTTCTTACGAGTATCACCAACAAAGGGAGTAATCCGATTTGGAAAGAAAGGGAATTTGAGTCGAAGATACATAGGACCTTTTGAAATCCTTGAAAGGATAGGAGTTGTTACGTATAGAATAGACTTACCCCCTCAACTCTCTAGTATGCATAATATGTTCCATGTGTCAATGATGAAGAAATACGTTCCAGATCCAACGTATATCCTAAGTCACAAACCTCTTCAAGTTAGAGAAAATTTGTCATACATTGAGCATCCGATAGAAATTTCGGACCATAAAGATCAAATATTACGAACTAAGGTAAGTCCATTGGTCAAAGTGTTATGGAGTAATCATTCCATTGAAGAAACAACATGGGAGCGATAAAATGAAATAAAGGATAAATATCCATACTTGTTTGGAAATTAATGTAAGTAAAGTTTGGGGACCAAACATTTTATAAGGAAGGTAGGATGTAATAACCCAACCTTTATATGTTAATATATAGTTTTAAATGGTGTATTATTTCATATGTGATATGGATAATGCTAATTTATTATTTTTATTCTAATCCTCCCTTCAAAAATCATGAAATATCAAATTAGTTACAAACATAAAATTTTAAAGTTTCGGTAGGAATGTTCACATTACAGACTAGTTTTGACCATTGTAATATAACAATTGACTTGAGGCAAAAACTAAAAAGTTATTGATATATGAATTAGGTTGGTATCAAAACAAATGGTGTGTTAAACAGAGGTACGAGCAAGAAGTTATACCGAAATTACGAAATAAGGGCAAATTTATCCATCGTTTAAGTCATATTTTGTCTTATTACAAAACCATGTGTAATATTTTAATTGGTTGAAAGGGAGGATGGTTTGGACGACTTAAACACTATGAAATACCCTCTTTTTTCATTAAAATTGATTAAATCAAAGTCTTATGGCATATCCCAAGCTAAATGATAAGTTATGGGGTAAAAAATATAAATTTATGAAACTTTAGGGACTTAATTTTTAAAAAAGGAAGTTTCCGGGACTAAAAAGAAGATATAAAAGGAATATTTTGTAAAAAAAAAATCAAGTACCCCTAAGAAAAATTCAAAATGTAGGTTGTAAAATTACTAAAATACCCTTCATGCGTAAAATGACCCTTATACCCTTAATAACTTTACACCTCGGGCTTCACACCTCGGGCTATACTTTTTCCACCACACCTTACACGTGACATCCATAAGAATAAGGATAAAACACATGTCATTCAGTTAAATAAGGATAAAACACGTGTCAGCACCAGGTCAAATAAAGATTGCAAGATAGTCCCGTTACGTGACACGTCAATGTCGACCCACCAAAATGGACGCTTAGTCATCAGGACACGTGTTAACACCCTAATAACTTTGAGAAACTATAAATAGAAGTCTTAGGATCAGTTCTTACTCAAAATTCATTCAAAATATCAAAAATAAAGTGTGAGAGATAGTGTGAGGATGTTTAAAAAGAAGTATCGTCTTAATATTAACGAGCGATCCAAGACTCTGCATCTGTAACTTCGGATTTATGTTTTAGGTAAGTACTCTGTGACATTCCTTATGTATTTTAATTATATGATATTATCTAACTGCATATATTTTGTGAAATTTTTTATCCTCAAAATCCATCTGATACTGATGATTCCGTCGTTTGTTATATGTGTATATCTCTCGATATATACATCTGATTTGAATTCTGAAATTATTTTTCGTCCTATGGAAACTCTCGTACTATGTTGGCCTTGACTACTGGGTCAAAATATTTGGGTGGTACCTTCCCAGCTGGTTTAGCGCTGGTGTGCCCTAAATAAGGTGTTGTTTCAGATATCATGATTTTCTGCCTGTGTTGTTGCCGCGTGGAAACATTTGGTAACACTATATGTTTATCTGGGTATTAGAGAGTACATGGCCATCAAAATAAAATCGAATAATTGAAATATTGCTCAATTGTTTTATCTGTTCTGTTCTGAACTGTTTATTCTGAAAATATATACTGACAATTTATTTTATATATTTTACTACAAATTCATGTCAATATATGTATATGACTTCTGTTGTAAATTGAATAGGTATCAATTTTTGAAAAAAACATGGAATGTCTGGAGATTAAATCTCACTCAGATTTTAGATGATGTTGTATAAATAACCATTTTTCAGGAAATAACTTGGTTCGCTGAGGGAACAAAAAATGACTATGTTGAAGATTCACCTTTTAGTGCTCTTTACGTTATTGTAAATAAAATGTGTGTTTTTTCCTTTAGGGCATGTATGGCTCTCTTGTAATAAGTTTGTAAATTTTGTCTTAAGTTGTAATTCATCGTTACTTTTAATATAAATGAAGTTTCCTTTAGAAAGCTCTAATGACGTAATTCCTTTACGTTCAGTATTTTACGATTCATAACCATGTGATTGTATTTTCGCTGCATTTATGTAAGGAAACAATTTAAGTTAGAATATTTGTTGCCTTGGTGGCATGTCAACACATTTGTTCCCAACTACTAATTTTCGGATGGGGTCGTGACACTTGTTGTCAAAGGCATATTGTAATAAACTTGGCACCTAAAAGTGAAGGAAGATAAACTAATGGGGCCAAAAAACAAACTACCAAAAAAAGTAAAAGTAAATGATAGATAATAAACTATTGTAAAATCATTGTCACGTATTCATAGTTAAATTCTTTCACAAATTTGGGCAAAAATACATGTTTCCAATGTTATACTAACAAAAAAATCACACAGCTAAAATTATATACAAATAATTTTTCTTACTCATAATAGGTGAAATTAATCCTCACTAATGCACTTTCACCCAGATGAATGAAAAAAATAACCCAAAATCAATTAGAATCTTAAGATCAACACACTTATTTTGAAAAGAGGAGGCAACTTGCACAACAAATGTGAAACCATCGGATGCAAAAGAATATAAATTGTTGCTGAGTTGTTTTGAAAATTATGATTGGCTTTTCAGACATGATTCCTCTTAAGTGCCTTCTCAAAGAATGTGCTAGTGTGAAAAAGTGACCACATAAACTATCTCAGCACACAAGCAAACCCATCCTGTCGGGTCAGATAAATATGCAATTTTCCACTCTACTCGTATCCACTATTTACTTAAAGGTTCAAGCAACTAAGCGAAAAATTCTTACTGTTGTTGAACCTTGAACCAAGTTTAGGAACTCTTTATTAAACCAAGTTTAGAAACAAAGCACACAAAATAATAATATAAGGAATACAAATGCACATAAAATGATGTGGCATCAATAATGAGTGGTCAGGCAGTTGATGGGGTCCATTATCAAATGATTGTCACATCCTTTTGAATGTAATTTTTATGCATCGGGAATTATTATAAATCCTATTGAAATAAAGTAATTAACTAGCTGCAGATGTCATAATGAGAAATGTTTCACCTTGAAGATTATGCTTCCCACGAAGAAAACAACCCTTCTTTTGCATATATGGCATTGTGTTCGCTATCCCTTATAAAATGACACTATTAGAAAGTAAATTAACAATGTATTCTCTCACCGAAACAGGTATAGAAATGGAAGCACCCAAAACATATCTCCAAAACACCCAAAAAAAATTAAGCCCAAACTTTACTAACCACACCCAAAAGTGTTGTACCTTGTATTTTCTTTAAAATGTCAAATATACCCCAAACTAAACAAAAAATTACACATAAACTAACACCGCATAATCTAAAACACCACAAGAAACAAAAATCCAACCAATTGATTTTCCCACTTAAAGTTTCAAACCAACGGTTAAACTTAGTCAAAATCATTTTGTTCATTTCTTCCCAAATCTCCATTTTTGTGTGTTTGTTATGTTGTTGTGGTCTTTGTTGTGTTTTTTCTATACATAAATCAAGTATAAAGGGGCTACATTACAATGGTTGAGAATAAGAAAGTTAATGATCAAGCTTCCCAAACTCAGAATATCCAATGCTCGTTGAGGTATTAAAACACCTCTACACACTATATAATCTGGAAAACAATATTTAAAATGATAAAAAGATGCCAAAAAAATAGGGTGACTGCACTTACGGTTGCCCGTCGCCATAAGTGACAGTCACTCTCGGTCACAAGTGACCATATCCTATCCCACAGTTTGATGTGGTTGTGGTAAGGTCTCCACGATTTTATGTCACCGTGGTTTTGCATCCACGGTTACCTAACACCATATGTGTTCCAGTAGCGGTTGTAATTGACCGTGCTATCCATATCGAAATCAATGTTCAATTATTAAACGGTATGTGTTTTTATTGGTTTTTGTTATTAAATTGTCAATTCTTTTTGTACTGATTATTTTATTATCATTTCAGTTAGATGACTCGGTACTAGATGATACATTTTGGCAAGATATAGACAATCTCATTGTACCGAGTGTATCTACTCAACGTGCTTCCACCAAGAAAGCAAATATGCGTGAACCGGATATTGGCAAACAAGCAACGACATCAACCTCGACCAAATGTTTTTATGATTTGTTTCTAGATTGCACATCGTCTATGGTAAAAAACCATATCACGTAGTTAAATTTCAACACTTTGAGATTTTTACTGTATGATATTAGTGTATGAAGCAATTTGATTGTATGCATTATCAGGATGAAGAAATAGAAGGAGGATTGGTTATTAATGTGATTAATTAAGGTCATACAGTCGAATTCACCACTAAAGAGGTATGTTTAGTTTATTTATATTGTACTCAACATGATTTTACATTTATACTTGAAATTTCCATTTAAATTGTCCTTTCATTCAATAATGTTCGTCTTGAGCAGATTTTTGATGATCGCAATATGATAATTGATTGGTATCAGCAAGTTGGTCTCAAGCTTCATGAGGTCGTGATTAGTCTGAAATCCGACAAGGCTAGTTATGTTCGAAAGGGGAAGGTTATACTTCGTTGTGATCGAAGATAGCTTCATAGACCCAAAAAAGACGAGGGGATGGACAAGAAGAGGAAGCGTTCTTTCGAAACACGAAAATGTGGTTTCTCCTATCGATTGAAAGGCGTTCCCTACGATAATGTTCGTTGGGGGGTTAAAGTTGTTTGTGGTCTACACATCCACGAGGTGTAAAAATCACTTGTTGGACACCCATATGCTGACCGACTCTCCCAAGAAGAGTGGAACATTGCTTCTGAGATGATGAACAGTGGGCTAGACTGGAAGGAAGTACTCAAGACATTGAAAAAGATATCGAAATACAATTGTTCATCCATACGAATAATATATAATCCTAAAAGAAAAATAAAGAACATTGAGATGCAAGGTCGCACCGCTATGCAACAGTTGATGCATTAGCTAGTAGAGAAGAGTTATGTCCACTGGCATAGAAGGAATGAGCAAACTAATGTGGTGGATGATTTATTTTTTGTACATCCCACCTCTTTCTTGTTGGTGAAATGCCTCTTGAGTGTACTTATGATCGATTTCATCTACAAGACCAATCGTTACAATATGTCATTATTTGAGATGATTGGGGTCACTTCCAACGAGAATTTTTTTTGCATTGCATTTGCTTTTCTGAATAGTGAGAAAGAGGAGAATTTTATATGGGCTCTGCAACATTTGCGATCATTATACGAGCCAAAAGCTTTGCCGCAAGTTGTTGTCTATGGGAAACAAAAATCTTGTTTAAACGCTTTGCCAAACGTGTTTCCACTTTCCACGATTATATTATGCTTATTCCATGTTCAAAAAAACATTGAAGGTGCATGTGTGAAACACAACATCAAAGACCAAGATAAGATAAGATGGTACACTACAAGTAAAAAGCCTTTTTATGACATTTTTTAAGTGTCATAAAACGCATTTTATGACGCTTTATTTTTCATTAAAAAGCGTCATAAGTTTGGGTGTTATAATTGATGTCCATAAAAAGTGTCATATTAGGTAACGGTTATATATGACTTTTAAAAAAAATGTCATAACTTCTACAAAAAATGGTTTTGTATTCAACCCCTTTCAATGTACATCATTCTAAAAAAATTAATGACCTACTACATGTATGTCTATACCCACTATGTACATCATTCAAAAAAATGTCTCCAAAATAATGAACATAAAAAAATTACAAATATATGCGCTAAAGTCAAAACTACACTAAATCAAAATAGTTCGTCTATCAAAATTAATGTTCCTCCGTATTAATAACCGCTTCATAATGCTAGGAAACAATGCACCGAAGCCCTCTTCCCACTTGGATTCACGATCGTGTTGTGCGAAAATGATAAACCTTTACATGCCTCTAAGTAAATTCTCCTGCATAAGTTCAAAGTTTTAAGTCACATATTCGACAATGATGATAAAAAATTTACAAGACTTACATATCATATTCAACTTGAACTTAAACATAATGATTGGTCAATCTTTTCGGATTTGCCCATTGAGTGGTCTTAATATATATATATATATATATATATATATATATATATATATATATAAATTGACTTACATTTAGTCTTAAACTAGGCCTCGGACTCCTAAGTTACATGGAAACGAAATTAAAAAATAAAATGGATACCTGAAACATATGAAGAATATGTGGTTACATGCGATTTTAAAATTATTGTTTGTTTATATACTATTAGACATTAATTAGTGATCTTTTGTTATGATCTGTAATGGGCAAATAACAAAATAGTAAAAATGGGGTGGGGGCATAGTACTTTTAATACATGTACACGCATATAGATTGAGCCTGTAACAAGTATCTTTGCATTCGTTTATGTGACAACTAGTACTTCCAATTTAACTCGCGTTCCGTTTCCTCCTTTAATGCATATACAATCTCAGCATCACCAGGGCACCGTCCAACCATGTATATGACTGTAAAGCTCATAAAAAAACATCACCAGCGTGTTAAACAGCATAGTGGTCTGACGCATTGACCAACCCAGGGGCAATGGTGATCAATAATTCAATAAAATCCAATTAATCGGTAGTTCAATAGAATTCCATTCCATTTCAGAACTTAAGAGAGTAAAAAAAAAAAAAAAAATGTGATACGCAACAGGTGGAGAAATTACTTAATAATGTAAAAGAATGGGTAGCTAAAAAAATCCTTTCTTTGTCAATCTCATTTTCTTTTTGTTACAATGCCGGTTTTTTTTTTATTAAGGATTACATGACTGTGTGTAAACTTTTCATCATATATTTGCTATCATAATAACAAAGTTTATTATTGTATTACATATGCCCAAACAACATTCGATAACTTTTAAGATCTTAGAGAAACATGGAAAGTATATAATACTTAACTTCAGCTAAATAAAAAAATAGAAACGTCAATAAATTTCCTATCACAAACAATAACAAGACTAGTTTCATAAAGAAGTAGAATGTATACTTCAATTATAGCATAAAATATGGCCACGTGGAGCGCTGAATGTTAGATGAGTAAAAATCTACTATCATCATCCAACAAAAATTCCATCACTAACTATTCTACAAGTTAAATAAAATGTTAAAAATTATTGATTTGGTTACATTATAGACCTTTAAGTAGTTTCAATCCGTAATGGAACGTCCAAATTTCAAGAAAATGTGGAAATCACTCATTTCCTTAATTGGGAAACTTTAGAGTAGTGAAAAGATCTATTTAAGAGTTCTCTTAATCTCATTCGTTCACAAAGAAATAAATTTTTAGTACGGTGCATCATAATTTAGATGTTTCAAAAACTAGCTACACTTCAATCGTTATATGGTTTTGATTATCACCCTATGAGCCAAACCCCAATCAAAATGTTCCTTTTGTTGAGCTTGAGAAACATTTTTATTTCATTATCTAAATCTAGGATACAATAAAGAAATACATGACATGACTTAAGAAATCCAAAACTAGAATGTAATTAGTTAAACAAATTGTTAAAGAATGTTAACAGAATAGGAACATATAAATAAGTTATCACGAAGACACTTATAACAAACAAAAACATAGACCTCAATATTATTGTTCTTTAAAGAAAAAAAATATAATCCCACTATACCAAAATAAGAATCTGAATATATACAAGTTGGGACTCTTAGTTTAGGGCATACTATAGAGGGAATAGAAGAGAGAGAAGTGGTTGTAAGAGGATTTTTCTAAACCTACTAATGAACAAGATATTTATTCTAGTAGAAGGTGTTAAGTACATGATATTTAAAGAATGTTTGTGTTGTATATTGAACTTTTTCTAATTCTAAAATTGAAAAACTTGTAGATTCAAATTTTTATAATCCCAAAATTGAAAAACAATGTACCCGTTATTAAACAGATGCATTTAAAATGTTATTTAAAGCAAATACAAAGGCAGAAAACTTACTTGGTTAAGTCCTTGTATCGTGCAGCAATAAATTCATTGGTTGCGTCTGTTAGTTGTTACATCGAGTCAAGTCGACCATTGAAATGGTACAAGGAATATCCAAATAAAGCAAGGCAGGCTTGCAGATAATAGGTGAGTTTTGCAACAACTGGCAGCAGGGCCTCATGAATGAAACAACCTCAAACTTGTCAGCAGCCATCAGCACATCCAGCAAAGCACAAGGTGTGGTTGATGACAAAGTATTGCTATACATAGATTTCAGAAGGTTCATGAGAGCAACTTCTTCTGCTCCATTGAAAAAAATAGTCATTTATGTTATCAAGTAAACCTCTAGTTTTTCTTTTAACCTCATAATGGGTCCACGTGGAAAAAAATGAACCATACAAAAAAAATGTATAAATTAATACTCCATTCATCTCGAATTAAATGTTCATATTTAAGATGAAGAAACTTCAAGGAAATAATTCTCTAAATTAATTCTTCCAAAGTTTAGCCAATGACACTCTGTTTATATATGCAAAAAGACCAAGGGCAAGATTGATGTGATTTAGTATATAACTTTTAGAATCATAATCAAGGTAACTGTGCAAAAACTACAACCAAAATAAAAGTTATCATCTTTACCGGAAGCATTAATTCGTACAGTTAAATGTCTCTGCTGTGACTCTCTCATCATATTTGAGAACAACTGCAAGACAAGGTGTCTCAGTGACAATCTCCTGCATCAAAAAAGAAGACAAACCAACATCAACCAATTCATTAATTAATGGTTGTGTTGTTAAACTGTACATGCCCGCCTTTTTAATCATGTCACCGATTGTCTCAAAAACCGGTCTTAACTCAGCACTCGTATAGTACCTCAAGTTGTTCACAATAGCCTACATAGGAAGCATAAAAAATCAAACACGATAAATACAAACATATACAGTGAGATTCTAAAAGGGGCTTCTTTTTGTTAAGGAATTTAAAATAGATGATATACCATAGGTAGAAACCTCCACTAAATTCCATTACAAAACTCAACCATATATTGTGTGTGATCAAAATGATAATTTAAAATTCACATATTAAAGTAATAAAGGTAATTATTTTGACAACCTCAACTATAAAATATACAAAAATGATAGCATCTGAACTAAACCTGATTAGATCTTTCTCGATAATGGTTTGCACAAATAGCTATCGCAAAACACGTAGCCACCAAGAATACATCACCACGTCTCCACCTCCACCCACACCGGGTCTGATTTTCCTAAAATTCACCACAATCAACCACAACTGTGATATCTTTGTTGAACTTCTGGCCCTCATTGGAGTAAATCACCTGCCAAAGAAATTACGCACTTAGCACATTTAAAGTGATACAAGAACTAGGGAAAATGTTGAAGTCAAAAGAACATTTTCCAAAATTTGTAAATTTGTTTTATAGTTTTCCAAAAATATGATGATTCATCCTAAATTTCGAAGAATTATGGAGGAATTAATCCTCAATTTCTAGTCTCTTAAGTACGGCATATAATAAGCTCCACAAACTCGAGACCACCAGAAAGAAACAGGAGAAAGAGAGAAAAGAAAAAACCTTCATATGTCCCCTTCACTTTCATCTCCTGTAAACCAAGTTCATCAATGTCCGTTCTCTGTTCCTTATCTCTATCTGGTTTTTCGATTTTGAGTTGAATAATTATTCAAATTGAATGGGAACCAACAAATGGAGGTGCACTACATAGACACAGGATTTTTTTACACTAAAACTGAAAGCTTTATGGACTTTTTCGAGGGCCTTACCCATCTAGCTGCACATTATGCCCATTCTGGACCTGTTATTGATTAGGAATCTGCATATTGGTCAATAAATATGAATTCGTACAAGTTTGGATTATTTGGTCCACCAAGTATTCCTTAATCCGGTGTCTACGAGGCTAATGATTATTTTCCAAGAACGGATGTCAGTAGGAGCACTAGGGAATACCCTTTGGCGATGAATGTTGAAGAACCTACAGCCGTAGACACAAAGTCCGTGCAAAATGCAGTCCCGAATATGCAAGCTATAGATGAGGAATGCACTCCAAATCACGAGAGTGATACTGATTCTCAGATCATTTGGCAAGACAACATTGATCCTGACAGTATGACCCATGAGGAATTATTTAGTTTGGTGAAGCAGTTGGAACTCAAAGTAGAAGTCTTTCAAAAGAAGCTATTAAGTTCTTCCCAACTTTAAGATACAAATCTGGTGGTTTCTTCTTGAGAAAAAAATCTGGAGAGAGATGTGTGATTTGCCAAATGAGATATAAAAGAGGTGATTGGCAAATTACTTTGCCATGCAAGCACATTTACCATACTGACTGCGGCTCCAAGTGGCTCAGCATCAATAAGACATGCCCGATTTGCAACATTGAAGTATTTAGTAAAGAATCAAAGGATTAGCACATCAAATGGTGAATATAAAGAAACAAATTCAGTTTGTTCTTTGCTGCATAGGTTATTTTCCTACTATTCTTCATTTTCCTACTTTTTGCATACAGGGAGATGGTTCAAATCAAAGTTGTTTCTTTTTTCACCGTATACATGCTTTAGCTGTTGGTAGAGCAATTTTTAGCAATTTAATAGTGAATATGGTGGACAGTTCTACTTAAAAACAAAATCCTAAATTTCAAAAACCTTAGAGGGACTAGTGTGTTCCAAAATTAATGGAATGTGATGATTTATTAAACTGCCACATTCGTCATAGGACACATGTAGGAATAATTCATGCAGAGCATACCCAACTAGTCAGCTCCTTCACAACAAGCTTGCTAACATCACGAATGGCAGCAAGAATAGAAAGATGAGCACCAACATGTTCGCTGTTTGATGCATTTTCATATAAACCCTTGAAAACCTGTGACGGTAAGATAATTCAAACTCAAGAAGTTGGTTGACTTATTTTTTTTAAACAAGAATGCTTTTGCTTTATTTTTTGCTTGTTATAATATTTCTCTTTTTAGGAAAAAAAACACTTCCATTAGAGTTGTTTATCACGATAACAAAGTATTCAGAATCAATATAATAACACCACCAGTCAATACTTTAAAAGAGGGCACCACTAGGCGAATGCCTAAAAGCATAAACTTCCCTTCTTTCCATTGCATTCTCAATAATCTGAAGATTTACTATCTACATTGATCAAGGAGTTTACTCTGCCAATGCCCTTTAAGTTCCATTGCAGATTCAGTGTATCAGAATGTATGTTCAACCACCTTAGCGACCTCATAAACAGCTGAACAGTTGAGATCTCCCACTGTGCTTCCAGCCTTCTTGAATGCCTCATTAGCAGTAGCTGCTACCGGCATTGCTACAACGCTCTCATCTCCAAGGGCAATAGCCAACCTCGTATCCTTCTGCAGATGTTTCAAATGAAATGCAGGAGAGTAGTTATTCTCAATCATAGTTGGTCCTTTCATCTTGAACATTGGATTAGCAATCGCAACAACGTCCAACACATCAAGCAGGGTGTGAGATAAAAGGAGAACACACCTTTTAAGCCATGACCAATGCCGTCTCAGCTCGGCTTATACATCTGAGAATGATCACAGGAACCTCAAAAATAATTGTCTGGGAACAAGAATTAAATTATTAATTTCAAAAGTTATGCTTCTTATGTTGATGCTGAGTAATCAAAGGCACAAGCTGCTCACCTGTAGCCAAAGAATTAGTGATCCTCTCCATTTTAATAGATAAATTGTTGTTGAAGATTTTGAGTTCCTCAATAAATGGAGGAAAAGTAGCAACATCAATTCATGATTCTGAAACAACTAGTTTATCATGTAGGGAAGTTTTTTTATAAGATGGAAAATCAGTAGCCTTTGGGGAGAGCATTAAGTTTTCAACAACGACTTCTTGATCTTCTAAGTCCTCATCATGAATTCTATTAATGAAATATTGGATTTTAGAGGCTAATATAGAATTTTTGGAGGATTTTGACAAAGTCTATGAGGAGGGAAAAAGTTCAAAGGATTGGGATTGATTAGGGGAATTGAGAGGAGCCTGGGTAAATGAGGAGCTTCTTATTGTTAGAATATTTTGGGTTTTAGTAGGTGATGAACTTTTAACAGATTCTTGGTGGCGATGATTAGAAGAGGAAAAGGGAACTAAGGTAGCAAGAATAGTAGTAACAGGGGTTTGATACAAGTTTAATGGATTGAGGATATTTAGTGCAGATGAGGTAGTATTAGAGGGTGAAAGGTTTAGAGAAATGGTTGGTGAAGAATTTTATAGAGGTTCATGATGGTGATCAAGTGAAGTGTTTTGCTTGAATTGGTTAACAAGAGGTTTGGATGAATGGCTGTGAGTAGTGATAGTAGGTGGTAGGTTAGAGGTATTAGATGGTCCTCGATCTCTGGTAGGAGGTATAAGAGGTTTTCTGAACTACACCAAAAAGGCTAAAACAACTGTCACTTAAGCCACTAATCATACACACATACGCGCGCGCGCGCGCACACGCACGCACGCACGCACACACACATATATATATTTATATATATATATATATATAAGAAGATAACAATTCTGATTTTCTTTTCCAAATAGGCTTGATAATAGTGCGATAGTCACAAATTGGAACAAAAGTAGGGTCATGATTATAATCTGACTGAGAATAGTAAAGAATATTACCATAAAGCAAAGTCCCAATATCAATATCATCCTAAAAATGAGGAGTAATATAGGAAACAAAAAAACTCGATTTAAATGGATGGCTCAAGGTGATTGTTATACAGCCTTCTCACTCAGTGACAATACAAAAGCAAAATAAGTTGAGGATCCACAAAATTAAAGATACTTCAGATCAGTGGTTATCAACTGAAGACGATATTAATCAGATATTTATTAAGCCCTTTCAAAAAAAATTGGGAGGTCCAACTGAGATACACATGGATGAGGATATGTTCATTTTTATTCCTCGTCTTATTTCTAAAGAGGATAATGTAATGATTACTAAGATTCTTATGCAACAATAAGTTAAATATGTAGTTTTCAATATGGATAAGTCTAGTGCAGTAGGTCCGGATGGGTTCAATGGAATTTTTTTCAAGAATATTCTGAGATCATTAAGGACGACTATGTAAAGGACATTGGTTCATTTTTTTTGTTAGGCAATGTTGTCCACATAGGTGGACTTCCACATATTTAGTTTTGATTCCCAAGACAATTAATTCAAGCAGATGTAGTGATTATTGGCCAATTAGTCTATGTAACTTCTTAATCAAAATTGTTTCAAAGATTATGGCTATGAATCCTTTCTCAATAGCCTAACACAATGGCAACCCATATTTTGTGATGAAATGTAGACTAATACTCACTATCAGATTCACATATCAACATTTATTATGAATGAACTCTTATTATGGGTGATAATTTGCAACACTCTCGCTTCACTTCTATTATGAATGAACTATTATTAAGGATAATGGATCCAAACAGGACAAGAACAATAATAGATATTTTCAATAATGAGACACAAGGTTTCTATGTTCTTCACTTCTGCATATCAGAACTAAGCAAGTATCCTAGTTTTAATGAAATACCAACACAATTATACAAATAATTTTCCTTTATATTTCTAGGATATAGTAGTTATTTGAGTAAAAATCCATGAATTTTGTGTCAAAACCAAGATTCATATCAATGTGCTGAAAAATTTATAGATACTTTTAAGGTTCACATACCTTTTGATTGTAAAAGTAAGACACTTACCTCCAATTGCCTTAATTTAGCTCGCCACATAAAATGTTTAAATTGAAGACCTTTCAATTGATCCTGCAGGCTAGAAAGTTCCCATAGCATAATGAACTCACAATAGAAAGTTCAGCTAAATATAACCCCAAACCTAAGTGTTTAAAGTAGCTAAAATCCCAATGTAGTATTACTAATACAACTCCCTTACTCTACTACAAACACCAAATCCCATCGCCATTATCAATTTGTGACTAAACACAACAATTTGACATTTGGCATTTGGCATTGGGAAAATACAGAGTAACAAAGTTTAGCACGTTCAAATAATTACCAATATGTAGATAATGACAACCATAAATACATTATGAATGTCTTTAAAGTACACTTATAGCAACTCAAAAGAGCCATAGAACTAAACACCCCCTCAATTACTTCATTCTCACATATAATTTAGATAATACTAAGGGACACATAGAGTAGCTCGTATAAGGGAGGATGGAAAGAGATGCATGAGAGAGAGAGTCTTAGTATCATCACCAATGAAAGTATGGTAAACAAAATAAATAGATAACTTCAAAAAAAATATAGATCTTATATCGCAAGTACTAATCTAAAAAACAAAAGAAATTGTTATACACGGTGGCTAATTATTTAGATAGGAAAAAAGTCACTAAACATAAAGTGTAAAAAAATAAGAATTTCAATAGAACATCAACATAAAAAGGAAATTGGACATAATTCACTATAGGCTATGAAAAACATTGACAAATTCAACTAACTATGGGTGTAAAAGAAAGCAAATAGTGTTAAATTTGAAAACTGAGTTTATATTGAAAACTCAGTTTATATAAAAAAAAATCATGCGCGTGTTTTTATAGAAAATCAGTTTTTGTCGCATAAATACAACTTATAAAAGCATTTATTCATCTTCCTCTACTTGATACTTAATGAGAAGAACACACATGAACACGATGATGGAAAGAATAGACACATGAGAGGCCAGATTCACAGACAGGAAGATACTTGGACCTTTCTCAATTAATAGCTAAATAATTAACAACACATGAACTTATACTTATCATATCACTAAAAGTCAAAGGATATAATAGCCTTTAATTCTTGGTTGGTTATAACAACCTATTTGGAATATAAAAATTTTAGTTTATTTTGAGTTTTCGCCCCTTAACGCACACTTTTAACCCCCAAAATGAGCCTATACTAGTTAATTTCTCTAATCGGGAGCCCGATGAGAATGCGTTCACTTCCCACTAGTAACTTTTGTGACCCACGGGGTGTCCGTGCCTCTCTCCAGACCAGTCGATCACTGTTTTGAGTTTTTACCTCTTAACACTCACTTTTAACCCCAATATGATCCAATGTCGACAACTGAGAGCCCAGAGAGAATGCGGTCACTTACCATGAGTTGCCTTTACACCCCATGGGGTGTCTGTGCCTCTCCTTGAGCCAATTGTTCACTATTCTGAATTCCCCTCGACACCTAATTTTAACCCCAAAATGAGTCTATACTAGTAAATTTTAGCAACTGGGAGCCCGGTAAGGATGCAATCACTTCCCACTGATTATGTTTATGTCCCATGGGGTGTCCATGCATCTCTTAGAGCCACTCGATTACTCTTTTGAGTTTTCGCCTCTTAATGCTTACTTTTAACCCCAAAACGAGCTCATACTCGTTAATTTCGACAATCTGGATCCCATAGAGGATATGGTCACTTCGCACGAGTTACTTTTCTACCCCATGGGGTGTCTGTGGCTCTCCCAGGGACATTTAGTTACTATGTTGAATCCCCCCCGCCCTTAACGTCCATTTCTAGCCCCAAAACATGCTTGTACCAGTAAATTTTGACAACCGGGCGCCCGAAGGACGCACTCACTTACCACGGGTTACTTTTAAACCCATTGGTGTATTTGTTCCACTTAATGCCAATTTTAATTGCGAAACAAGCCTATAATAGTTAATTTCATCAATCAAGCGCCCATTGAGAACACGATAACTTCCCACGAGTTATTTTTGTGCCACATGGGGAGTCTGTGCCACTCCCCGACCACTCGATTGTTGTTTTTAGTTTTCACCCCTTAATTCCCACTTTTAACCACAAAATGAGCCTATACTAGTAAATTTCAGCAACCGGGAGCCCGAATAGGACTCACTCACTTCCCACATGTTATTTTTATGCCTTATGGCGTGTCTGTGCCACTCCCTGGGCCACTTGGTCATTCCTTTGTATTCCTCCACCACTTAACGCTCACTTTGAACCCCAAAATGAGCCTATACTAGTTAATTTCTGCAATCGGGAGCTTCATGAGAATGTGTTCACCTTCCGCTGGTTACTTTTCAGTCCCATTGGGTGTTCGTGCCTCTTTCTGTGCACTCGGTCGCTGGAGTTAAGATTTAAAGTGTATTCCTATAGTTAAGAAAATTATTAGTTACTTTAAAAAGCAAAAGAAAACTAGTAAAATCAAATTATTAATTCCAAGTACTATCAACAATACATAAATCTTCTAAGGAACTACTCTGAAAAATTAGTTACAACAATATATGATTGAGGGGAAGAAAGAATGAGTTAATGACAAAAAAAAGAGTGAGAAGTGAGTTAGCTCATCTAATAAATTACTTTCCTACAGACCAAATGATTGCTCTCATACTTAACCATAAAAAACTCTCTTCTTCAATAGCATAACCCCAACACAAATGAATAATTCACATTAAGACTAAAACAACAACTTGACACTATAAGAAAATGAATAATATAACATTGAGAACATAAATTCTTCATATACCACCTCCCAGTTAGCAAATAGTGGTTCAAACAAACCAAAAACATCTTCATAAAGCCAAAGAAAGTAGTTGTACTACAAAACAAACCAATTTGTACTAAATTATCATCCCCCGACATAATAACCAACCAACCATTGAACGTTCGAACAACAAACTCAACAAAAGATATATATAGCAAACAAATATTCCTCAAAGAGGCAACATAAAAGTAGTCACCGATCATTATTTAAATTTGTAAGTGGGAATTATAAAAGGGTCAACGACCAACAAGGAGAACAAATTAGAGTGAGGATCCGACCACCATTTTACTTTAAAATGAACTACCACTAGTAGTAATTTGTGTGATGAACAATTGAGAGTAAGTACTACACATATTACTTAGTTTCAAATAATGATCAATCGACACAAATAAATTGCAAGTAGTTACAATTTCTTATTCGGTATTTAGTCTAAGCATACACCAAATTGTATACAAAAGAAACAAAATGTTTGCAATACAAAAATATTTACATAATTCGTTTATTTTATAAACAAAATATTTGCAATACGAAAACGCTACAAGATTCAAATCCATATCCAATAGGTATTATAATAAATTACAAAAAAGAGTACAATAGAATGATACATATACGTAACAGTAATTACTTTATAAATATAAAAATTTATCCAAATATTGCATAAATAAATAATAATCAAAAGAAAAAAATAATTTCAACAGAATTGGAGAAGCAAAACAACATGAAATATGTAAAGAAAAAGTTATACCATTATTTTTCTGAGAAACCACCACATGTTGTGCTCTCCACCACATCATCAGGGTTGGTTTCCCAAATATTATCTCATGATACCATGTACACTATAACATGGTGGTGTAAAGAATCAACCCAAAACACATTGTTCGAAATAAAGTCGATCACAAGCAAAACCCAATGATACCTATATTATGAAGAATTATTGGAGACTAGGAATATTATACATACACACATTTATTATGCTAGAAAACTTTTACATATCTACCAAACTTACCCGGTATTGAATGGAATAATAAATATTTTTTTATCTGATGCCTTTTGTTGAGTTTCTGTTATAAATTGATGCCCAATATTTTTAGAAAATACGTCCCGAATGGATAGGGGATTTACTTATATAATAACTTCAAAACTCCTTCCAAATTTGTCATATAGGCATCTATACATAAACAAAATGAACGTGAGTTATAAGGGCATTCATGTATACAAAAATGTAAACTCCATCTAAACTCATTTATGCATTCATTAATTAAATATAACATGGTTGAGCTTAAATCTAACCTCATGTATGCGATAATGCAAACTCCATCTACTTCTTGCATCTTACAAAACCATATTAATTCATTTTTGGAATATAGGCGATCTCAAGATCATCATCAAAGATAGGCACCGAAATCTTCACCATATCCATCTCCATTATGTTATCAAGCATATTAGCAAATGCAATAATTGCACCATCTTTGCCACCGAAATCTTTCTTTCTTTTCCTTACTTTTTACCTGATTAACAATGTCAAAATACAAAAGGTCAAATTACAATTATGCTCACATTAACTAGTCCAAGTTAAGTACAAACTAAGGAATTCACTATAAACTAGGTGTATTTATTAGCTCTTTCAAAATAGACAAAATTCATCAAAGATATTATTAGGTGAGATCTTCTGCCATGGGTTAGGAACATTACTATTATTGAGTACAAATGATTTATTAGATTTTACACTAAATTAAACATAAATAGACACGATAACCCGAATAAAAATATGACTAACACAACAAGACACTACTAAAACGGCTCGTAATTTTGACACGAACCCGACACAACTCGACTTCGTGTTAAAAAACACGAACACAACAAGTCGTGTTAATTTTGGATCAATTTCGTGTTGTGTCTAAAATTGCCACCCCTAGTGGAGACCCACCCTCCACGAACTGCATTTGTACACCTCTCTCCTCTTGTCAAGTTTTTGAGAGTATGAATCTCGCAAATATCATGAAATTTTTTAGAACAAATAGTAGAACAGAGGGTAAACAGATGATCTTTCTACTCACTCGAGTTGTCTGTTGTCAACTATTATTATTATCAAACCAGTTTCTAACAAAAAAATAGTAATGATTTTTCGAACTGATAATTTATAAAAATAGCATGCCTAGTATTATAACAACGTTTTAGTCTCTTGTAAAAAAAATTTGCATTCATGTTCACCACACAATGGCAAGAACGAAGATAGAATCAAATTTTACAAAAGTAAATCAAAATCAATCATCTTAACTCAAAAGTAAATCAAAATCAATCGTCTTCACAACTTTAAAACCTAAACACAATCAATCTAAACATCTCTTTATAAAAATTCAAATTTTGCAAAAGCAAATCAAAATCAATCATCTTCGCAGATTTAAAACATAAACACAAGTAATCTAAATATCACGAATCAATCTAAATGTTGATAAATTGAATCTCTTTAAAGCATTATTGGTGAAATTAACACCGAAGAGATGCGGTACGAAAACTAAATTAAAGCGTACGTGCTTTTCAATGGGTACCATTTTTCACTCTCATTTCAATCTTGAATGGAGAAGAATACCCAAGCACAAAAGTCATAATGAATACCCAAGCTCAAAACTCATGTTTCATTCTCGTTTCAAGAGATGCAGTACGAAAACTAAAGTAGGAGAAAGAAAACATACCAGCGTTACAGAACGGAGAGGAGATCGTCAGATAATGGAGATGAGATCGTGAGGGAGAGGGAGCCCAGCGTGAGAGACGATAGAGGAGATCGTGAGAGAGAGGGGTTGTTCAAGCGGGATAGATTTTTAGGAAGCGGGAACTTCTCAAAGGGAAAAAAATTAGGGGGAAAAAACTCCGCCTCTAAATTTTGGAAGACCAAAAAAGGGTCATAACATGTACACTTAAGTTTTAAAAAAATCAAAAAAGGTCATAATATCTATAATCCAATATAATTTTTATATTTAAAACGTCATAAAAAATAATACTAATATGTATAAAATGACATTTTATATTAGAAATGTCACATTAATAACAACATTAACCTTTAAATGACATTTTTGTAATAAATGTCTTTAAATTATTTTTTCGAGCGTCATAAAAAGGTGTTTTTCTTGTAGTGGTATTTATGCAAGGTTGGATTGGGGTGTTGGAGTCGGAGAATGTGATTGACTTTGAGAATGCATGACTGGATTTTTTCCAAAATTGGTAAGACTACCCGAATATGGTTGGGTACATAAAGAAAAACTAGATGCCTTTACGTTTTTAGTTCGCACATTCATGGACTAATTGTGTACCCCACCGTGGTAACCGAACAATTAACAGAGTGGAGGGTGCCCATGCGCAACTAAAAAAACACTTAACAAATAGACGGTTTCGTTTGCGACGGTGTGTAAGGGTATGAATACATTGCTTGGCTACCAAGTCACTCAAATTTAAACGGAGTTTAAAAAACCACTTTAATCCATGAAGCATGGACACAATGATGAATTCTTGCATGAGATCTATGGTACGTCATCACACTATTCATTGGACCTAATTATTGTTGAGATAGATTGCACGCGATTAGTACTGAGCGCATCAGTCTCTAACACCCAATATGTCCACGAGCGCATCAGGACACAATGATGCTCCCACGTACTTCGCACCATCTACGGATTGCCATGTGTCCACGAGTTGACCTAATGGGAGAAGCTAGGTTAAGTAATTCCACTATGGACACTAGACGATCATTGGAAAAAACTTTTCATTATCCCAAACATCCCTCGGTACTGTGACCTTGAATATACACCCAAGATGATATTGTTTAAGAAAAGGTTGATTGAGAAAGGTGAAGCCATTAGAAAGATGAATGCTAAGCAATTTAATGGAGATTGTTGAACCCTCTAGCACACCCTTGAAGGATCCTAAACAAATTCTTCAAAAGGGTAGGCCACCTAAGGGCTGATATATCTTCGAAAAGAACCTCTTGTGCTTGGGAGCAAGATTTACTATCCACCACGAAACATAAAAAAGTCTTCACAAACAAGACCCCATTGATGAGCGTGGAATTGGATACATGGTCTGGAGAGAAGAAGATGTATATAAAGGACATTCTCGAGTTCTTAGAATCATTTTTGGACGATATATATCATGTAAAATTGGATGGGAACTGTGGATATAGGGTTATTTCCAAAGGTCTTGGTGTTGGGGATCGACTAGAACATTGGCATGCTATTCGTAGTTCTTTGTTGTCTGAACTATGTAAGGACAAGACGTTTTGGTCTAGCATTATGACCTCCTATGATATTGATGAGTATGAGAGGATATTGGACTATTTTAGACACTCATGCACAAGCGAGCGTTGGTTTATAATGCCAGAGTTTGGCTACCTTGAAACGAATGCACTTAAGCTAATGGTTGCATTGATATCCAAATTTCAATGCTTAACTTTTGTTCCATTCGACGTTGGGCCAAAATCTACGATGGAAGAGAATCGCATCATCTATATCCTCAACGTATCAAATATTCATTGAATCTACGATGGACAAAGCCACATAAGAGTGTCCATTTTGGTGTTAGAAACGAGGATTTACACAGTGTTTCTCTAATGAAAAAAAAATCAAAAAAAATCACAAAAAGAGTCTTATAGAACGAATCATTACAAATATAATCTACTAAAATGACTATTTTTCCCTCTCTTCATATTGCGTCGAACCTCAACGAGATTATAATCCCTTTTTATTTGCATGATTTAATCAACGAGATTATATTCCGCCCTTGGATGTTATCCATGTGTAAATAACTCCCAATATTCTTACCCATCATATATTGATTCATTTGCCTCAACCTCCTTAGCGTGTATCCGCTTAATATTTTGTGATTTAAATTTTGATGGAATAAAATTAGGCACCGTTGCATACGTTTAAAATAGTTTACCTCAAAGTTTAATGAGCCAAGCATCTATGCTTTCTTCGAATCAGTAGTGCCAGTCCTCAAATTTAAATGGCTATGTGTGAAAATTAAATATAAGGCTCCTTTATATTTATAATATTATTTTTTTTTAAATAATATGACTATATTTGTCATATATTACAAAAAAAAAATTATAGCTCAATAATGCATACTACAAGCCACCAAAATAATTGTAAAACAAATTTAGTAAATTACCTTTTTTAATCAGTGAAATTTCCAAAAAAAAAGTCAACAAATATCTTTTATCATGTCACTCAGTGAAAGACCGTTGAAAAAAACTAACTAAAAATCGCTCTTCTCGCATTTCTACTATCAAAATCATTAATTAAATATTTACAATCAAGTTAATCTAGAAAATCATGTTCTATAGACAACCAAGCGAGTTCCTTTAATTTTTCTTGTGACATAGTTGATCGCAAGTAATTTTTTTAATTGTAATAAGTATAATCAACAGTATTCTATAAATAATAAATGAATTTGGAAAACAATCACGTCTTTCTAATATACTTGCTTACCACTTGCAATTGATGTTAGTAGATAAGAATGACTTTGTTTAAGACAACAACAAAAAAATTGCTTTTCCTAAGGATCGAACTAACAGTGAGAGGTTATTTTTTATTGTTTTGGTTATTGTCTTATGAATATGCGTTTGCATCAGCGGCACTAATCAGTGTCGCAACCGACACATGAAAGTCTTAAGTTAGCATTAAAAAAATATTTTTATTTTTTTAATCAAATTTCATTTTGTGAAAAATCTCTTGTTGACAGGTTTAAAACTTGTTTTTCTTAGTTAAAACATTTTTTTACTTTGATAAAAACTATTTTTTATTGTTTTATTTTTTGTTAAAGTTATTTTTTGTCTTAAAACTAGTTTTAAAAAATTCTTTTTTGCTCAAAAATTGTTTTTAGTTCAAATAACTCTTTTGTTTTTGTCGAAAATCTTTGTTTTAATTACTAAAAAATTATTTTGTTTTTTCTCTCTCATATGCTGACAAAGGCGAATAAGAGGATCCATTTTGAAGGTCCAAATGAGTATATACAAAGTGCTTCTCTAATGAAAAAGAAATCAAGAAAATTCATAAAAGTGTCTTATAGAACGACTCATTACAAAAAGAATCTACTGAAAAGACTGTTTTTTTTTCGAGTAATTCTACAACGACCCCCCTAAATTGACACATTTTGGGACTATACTCTAACATATCACACCCGTATTAGTTTTGGTTATTGTCTTATGAATGTGCGTCTGTATCAGCGGCACTAATCAGTGTCGCAACCGACACATGAAAATTTGAAGTTAGCATTAAAAAAATATTTTTATTATTTCAATCCAATTTCATTTTGTGAAAAATCTCTTGTTGACAGGTTTAAAACTTGTTTTTCTTAGTTAAATTTTTTTTACTTTGATAAAAACTATTTTTTATTGTTTTAAAAAATCTATTTTTTGTCTTAAAACTAGTTTTAAAAAATTCTTTTCCGCTAAAAAAATGTTTTCCGTTCAAATAACTCTTTTGTTTTTGTCAAAAATCTTTTTTTAATTACTAAAAAAATATTTTGTTTTTTCTCTCTCATATGCTAACAAAGGTGAATAAGAGGGTCCATTTTGAAGGTCCAAATGAGTATATACAAAGTTCTTCTCTAATGAAAAAGAAATAAAGAAAATTAACAACTCATTACAAAAAGAATCTACTGAAATAATTTTTTTTCTAGTAATTCTACAACGCCCCCCCTAAATCGACACATTTTGGCACTACACTCTAACATATCACACCCGTATTAGTTTGTATCTGGGCCCAACACAAGTACAGCCCAAACAAATATTGATACGGATGCGACACATCAGGTGTCACCGTGCATTTGGGTGCCGACATAATATTACACTTTTTTTCCTCTCTTCATATTGTGTCAAACCTCTGCGAGATTATAATCCTTTTTAATTTTCATGATTTTATCAACTTTCTCATTGTTAACTGTTAGCACAAGAATTATGTATTGAGTTTTAGATTCAATTTGTTGCACCTAAAAGTTGTTGGAAAATTGGACTTGAATTGGGTATTGTAAAGCTGTCCAGATTTTTCTGGACAGATTTTTGAGCAATTTTGAGCTCAAATTTAGGTGGGACCCACACTACGAAAATTGTGGGACCATATACGAACGCGTTAACCTCCGCAAGGATATTAACGTAGTATATTCATATGTCCAATTTCAATAAGTTATGAATGATAAATATGTTTCCAAAGTGACTCACAAAACAATGAAAGTTAATGAATTGGGTATGTTTTAACTCTTGTCCCACATTGGAAGATTAGTGAAATTTTGATGAGTTAATAACACCCCAAGTATGGACTAAGGCTTGGATGCCTTGGGGGTATCCCAACTCTTTGAAGGGGAGATGACCTAAGCTATGCACGGGTTGACTTTTGGTCAAAAGTCCACAGGCGCGCGCGCGCGAGTCCGGTCGGCTCGGCTCGGGCTCGTAAAAATCTCCTACATTTTTTGGCCGAATTTATTTAACTTTCTGGGCTTTAATTATCAATTAATTACGAAATTAATTAATTAATTAATAAACTGTTGGCAGTTATTGCCAACAGTTAATTCGTTTAACTGTTTTTGACAGTTGAGCCAACCGTCAACTACTTTGCTATAAATACAGATGCCTCCCTCCGTTTTTAAAATAATGAAAATTTCCCTCCTCCAGTTTCATCCATTTTCATACCAAAAGTGTTGTCTTTTCTGTTTCAGAAAAAATTCTTTTTCTGCATAGCATATGTTGCATTGTTGTTGAGTATGAGACACAGAATTTGAGTTCGTTGTAATTATTTATTGTCGTGCTACATAATTAATTGGAAAATCCGTTCTATCTTGGGAGACAATATTCATCAACCTCGGAGCACATTGGAGGGAATAAATTGTCTTAAGGAGAATGTTCTTAACAGGGCTCGGATTATTTCTTTTATTCTTATATTATTTCTGCAAATTCAAGTAAGTGTTTCATTTCTGTAATTCTGTTTTAATTCTGTAATTATATTATTAATTCATAATTCTGTACAATTGTTATTTATAAATAGTAGACATAACAATCTTAAGACAATTTAGAGTTCTACTGTTTTTTAGTGTACAGAATTTTTTTTTATTACAGAAATTTATTTGTTGAAAATAAATCTGTTTTGATAGAATAAAATTAATTAAGTTATTGCTTTATTGTTGAAATTAGTAAAAATAGTTTTGGTACAGAAATTAATTTCTATAATGTTTTTATATTATGTTTTAGAAAATAAAATTTTATTTGTGTATTCTTGTTAAAATCTGTTTATCTAAAAAAAATTTAATCTTAAATTATAATTCTGTTTTGTATGGAATTCTTTTTATTATTAAAAATTAGTGTGACACAGATTTTATAATTTAGATTCTGTTTTGTACGAAATTCTGTTTATATTATAGTTTAATTCTGAATTATTATTTGAATTCTTGTGGAATTCATTTATTGTGAATTGTATTTGGAGGAAATTGGTGCACATAATTTTGTATTCTGTTTTGATTAATACATTAGATATATGAATTTTATCATTGATAAAAATTCTGTTTTTGTAACAGAAATGGAATCGTAAAGTACGAACACCACTCCTACGAAACTGATTGTCACCAACACAAATGTGACTGCACCCGTATATTTGCCAAACGGGGAGAACCGTAAAAGTTCATTGGGGCTAACTTCAAACGTTGGCAAGGACAAATGTACTTTTATCTCACTACCTTCCAACTGGGCAGGTTTGTATATGAAGATTGCCCCTCTATTCAAGAGGGAGATAACGCTGAAAAGTTTGCTGCTGTCGATGCTTGGAAGCATTCGGACTACCTATGCCGGAATTATATTCTGGCTTACTTGGACAAGACATTGTACCATGTCTACTGCACGATCAAAACATCCATGGAATTATGGAATTCTTTGGAAAAGAAGTATAAAACTGAAGATGCTGGGATGAAGAAATTTATCGTTGGGCGTTTTCTGGACTTCAAAATGGTTGATTCTAAATCTGTGATCTCGCAAGTGCAAGAACTCCAAGTGATCCTCCACGACAATCATGCTGAAGGAATGTCAATTAGTGAAAATTTCCAAGTTGCTGCAATTGTTGAAAAGTTGCCACCATCTTGGACTTTGTTCAAAAACTATCCCAGGCATAAGCGAAACGAGATGAATGTGGAGGAGTTGGTGGTCAGGCTGAGAATCGAAGAAGACAACCGCGAGTCTAAAAAGAAAAGTGGGAAGAATCCGATGGAAACGAAGGTCCATGTCGTTGAAGGTCCTAAGAAGAACAAACGAAAGTATGATGGGGAAGGCACTTCCAAACAGAACAAGAAAAAGTTCAAAGCCAAATGCTACAATTGTGGTAAACCTGGACACCGCTCAAGTGAGTGTCGTAAGCCGAAGAAGCAAAATCAAAACAATCCTCAATCAAATGTAACTGAGGGTGTGAATATCGTCAATGATTTGGCGGATATGAATCTTTCTGCCGTGGTCTCAGAATGTTAGTTGGTTGGAAATACCAAGGGATGTTGGGTGGAAACTGGAGCCACACGACACATTTGTGCAAAAAAATGGATGTTCTCCACCTATAAGCCTTTGGAAAATGAAGAAAATCTCTTTATCGGAAATTCTTCCACTTCGAAGGTGGTGGGACAAGGAAAGATAACTCTGAAAATGACTTCTGGAAAGGAACTTACTCTTAACAATGTTCTTCACGTGCATGATATCCGAAAGAATCTTATTTCTGGATCTCTCCTTACTAAAAATGGTTTCAAGCTTGTGTTTGTGTCTAATCGCTTTGTGTTGTCTAAAATGACATGTATGTAGGAAAGGGCTACCTAAATGAGGGGCTATTTAAACTCAATGTTCTTACTGTAACCCCTAAAACATCTATTTCAATGAATAAAATTACTAGTTATTCTTACTTGATTGAGTCATCTAATATTTGGCATGCTAGATTAGGACATGTTAATTTTGATACATTGCGTAGATTAATTAACTTGGAATTTTTGCCAAAATTTAATATTAATAAAAATCATAAATGTGAAATTTGTGTGGAATCTAAATTAGCAAGATTACCTTTCCATTTTGTTGAATGGATAACTGAACCTTTAGATTTAATTCACACCAATATTTGTGATTTAAATTCGTTCAAACTAGAGGTGGGAAAAAGTATTTTATTACTTTTATTGACGATTGCACAAAACATTGCTATGTATATTTGTTACATAGTAAAGATGAGGCTATTAATGCATTTAAAAAATATAAGAATGAAGTTTAGAATCAATTAAGCAAAACGATAAAGGCTACTAGAAGTGATAGAGGAGGTGAATATGAATAACCATTTGAGGAATTTTGTTCTGAAAATGGGATTATTCATCAAACAACCGCTCGTTATTCTCCTCAATCGAATGGTGTTGTTGAACGCAAAAACTGTACTTTGAAAGAAATGATGAACTCAATGTTATTAAGTTCAGGAGCTCCACAAAATTTGTGGGGGGAAGCCTTACTTTCTGCTAATTACATTCTCAATAAAGTACCTCACTAAAAGACTCACAAGACACCTTATGAATTATGGAAAGGTCGGAGACCTTCCTATAAATATTTACGAGTGTGGGGGTGCTTAGCCAAAGTGAATGGTTCCTAAACCTAAAAAGGTAAGAATAGGGTTAAAAACCGTGGATTGTGTATTCATCAGTTATGCTACTAATAGCAGTGCATATCGATTTCTAGTTTGTAAATCTGAGATTTCAGAAATTCATGTAAATACGGTTATTGAATCGAGGGATGCTTCATTTTTTGAAAATGAATTCCCGTATAACATGACCCGAGAATCTGGTTCTTCTAAAAGGACAAATCCAGCTACTACAAGTGGTACTCATCAACCTATTGAATCAATAGAGGATGAACCAAGATGTAGTAAAAGAGAAAAAACCTCGACTTTTTTCGATCCGAATTTTTTAACATATTTGTTAGAAAATGAACCTCAATCGTATAAAGAAGCTATATCCTTACCCGATGCTTCCAATTGGAAAGAAGCAATTAATAGTGAAATTGAATCCATATTACAAAATTATACATGGGAACTAGTGGATCTTCCACCAGGTTCAAAACCATTAGGTTATAAATGGATCTTCAAAAAGAAATTGAAGGCCGATGGATGAATTGATAAATATCAAGCTAGACTTGTAGCTAAAGGCTATAGGCAAAAGGAAGGGTTGGATTACTTCGACACATATTCATCGGTAACAAGAATAACGTCCATTCGGATGTTAATAGAAATAGATGCTATTAATGGACTTGAAATACATCAAATGGATGTAAAAACTGCATTCTTAAACGGTGAACTAGACGAGGAAATTTATATGGATCAACCTGAAGGGTTCAAAGCTCCCGGACAAGAAGGAAAAGTATGTAAGCTTGTTAAATCACAATATGGATTAAAAACCAGCACCTAAACAATGGCATGAAAAATTTGATAATGAAATGTTATCAAATGGTTTCAAATTTAATGAATGCGATAAATGTGTTTACTTTAAATACATTCATAATGGATATGTCACTGTATGCCTCTATGCTGATGATATGCTTATCATGGGTAGTAACTTGGAAATTGTCAAAACTACAAAACAAATGTTGAGTAGTAGATTTGACATGAAAGATATGGGAATCGCCGATGTTATATTAGGAATTAAAATTTCTAGAACATCAGATGGACTTATATTATCTCAATCTCAGTACATAGAGAAAGTACTTGAAAAAATCAAGAAGTATGATATTAGTCCTACAAAGACACCTGTAGATGTAAATTTACATCTAGCAAGAAATAATGGTGAAAGCATATCTCAACTAGAATATTATCGTATTATCGGCAGTTTAATGTATATCATGAACTGTACGCGACCGGACATTGCATACTCAATAAGTAAGCTAAGTCGATTTACGAGTAATCCAGGAAGAGATCAATAGAAAGCAATATTGAGAGTTTTGGGTTATTTAAAATATACTCAAAAATATGGATTGCATTACTCAAAATATCGAGCTGTTCTTGAAGGACATTGCGATGCAAATTGGATATCTGATACAAAAGACTCTAAGTCTACGAGTGGGTATGTGTTTACCCTCGGAGGTGCAGCCGTATCTTGGAAATCCTCAAAACAAACGTGCATTGCTAGATCGACAATGGAATTTGAATTCATTGCACTAGACAAAGCTGGAGAAGAAGCTGAATGGCTTCGAAATTTCTTAGAGGATGTTCAAAATTGGTCTAAACCTGTGCCCGCAATATGTATACATTACGATAGCCAATCAGCGATTGGAAGGGCACAAAATCACATGTATAATGGAAACTCGCGACATATTCGTCGTCGACACAATACCGTTAGACAACTTCTCTCAAACGGAATTATCTCAATTGACTATGTAAAGTCTAAAGATAATATATCGGATCCACTAACGAAAGGTTTAAACCGAGAGCAAGTTGAAAGATCATCGAGAGGAATGGGTCTAAAGCCTATAAATAAATAAGAATCAATATAGTGGCAACCCAACCTAGCTGCCTGGAGATCCCAAGATCTAGGTTCGATGGGCAAATCGAACTACGTTGTATTCAGTAAGCACTGGAGGATATTTAATCCTATAAATCCAAAGATGAGACAATGCAAATTTGCCGCGAAATTAGGATAAGTTATGCTTTTAATGACATCTATATCTTAGTATGTCTAAGTGGGCTATTGCAGAATACTCTTTATGGAAGTCACCTACGTGAGTAAGAAGGGGGCCACTTCTATGAGAATAATGAAAGGCATATTCTCTAAAATACTTGCGGAACCAAGTGGTGTTCACGGCCAAAATGAACACAAACGTGAGAACCAACTGTGTTGAAGAATTTTATGTGAATACTGTTGTCTAGGTTTACAAAAATGGTTGACGGTTAAAGGACGTGAAGTCTACTAATTAACCAAGTAAATCCGATAGTATATCACTAAGGAAAGTTCAAGGCCACTAGGCTACTTCTCCCGATGCAATAAGTCTTCAGTTTTACTCAACTTGTGTCTGCATCTGCATTAGCATCTGTTTGGTTTAATTTATAGCGATATATCATTCATGTGGGGGATTGTTGGAAAATTGGACTTGAATTGGGTATTATAAAGTTGTCCAGATTTTTGAGCATTTTTGAGCTCAAATTTAGGTGGGACCCACACTACGAAAATTATGGGACCATATACGAACGCGTTCCCCTCCGCAAGGAGACTAAAGTATTATATTCATATGTCCAATTTCAATAAGTTATCAATGATAAATATGTCCCCAAAGTGACTCACAAAGCAATGAAAGTTAATGAATTGGGTATGTTTTAACTCTTGTCCCACATTGGAAGAGTAGTGGAATTTTGATGAGTTAATAACACCCCAAGTATGGACTAAGGCTTGGATGCCTTGGGGTTATCCCAACTCTTTGAAGGGGAGATGACCTAAGCTATGCACAGGTTGACTTTCGGTCAAAAGTCCACACGAGCGCGTTCGATCGGCTCGGCTCGGCTCGGCTCGACTCGGTTCGGGCTCGGGCTTGGGCTTATAAAAATCTCCTACATTTTTTGGCCGAATTTATTTAACTTTCTGGGCTTTAATTATTAATTAATTATGAAATTAATTAATTAATTAATAAACTATTGGCAGTTATTGCCAACAGTCAACAGTTAATTCGTTTAACTGTTTTTGATAGTTGTGCCAACCGTCAACTACTTTGCTATAAATATAGATGCATCCCTCCGTTTTTAAAATAATGAAAATTTCCCTCCTCCAGTTTCTTTCATTTTCATACCAAAAGTGTTGTCTTTTCTTTTTCAGAAAAAATTCTTTTTTTGCATAGCATCGGTTGCATTGTTGTTGACTATGAGACACAGAATTTGAGTTCGTTGTAATTAATTATTGTCGTGCTACATAATTAATTGGAAAATCCGTTCTATCTTGGGAGACAATATTCATCAACCTCGGAGCACATTAGAGGGAATAAATTGTCTTAAGGAGACTGTTCTTAACAGGGCTCGGATTATTTCTTTTATTCTTATATTATTTCTGCAAATTCAAGTAAGTATTTCATTTCTGTAATTATGTCGTTATATTATTAATTCATAATTCTGTACAATTGTTATTTATAAATAGTAGACATAACAGAAGTCTTTGCAATGCCTTCTTCAACTGATCTTTTAGCTTCATCACTGAACTTTTTAATTGCTGCCTTCGCAAGTTGAAGATTGATTTAGTCTTGTTACACCAGTTGTTTGGTCTTTTCAATCTCTGCCTTTAATTCTTTGATTGGGACACTGTAGAAAATAATTTCATCTTCATCATTATTATATTGAGATTCCACATGTTTAAAATATCATCACGTCTTTCTAATAAAATTAGGGCACCATTCCCTAGGTTTAAAATATCTTACCTCAAAGATCAATGAACCAAGCATCCATGCTTTCTTCAAATCATCTGAGTCGGTAAAGAGATTTAATGGCCCCTATATGGAAATTAATTACAGGGCTTCTTTATATTTAAAATATTGTTTTTTTCTTAACTAATATTACTTTATTTATCATATATTATAAAAAAATTATAGATAAATAATGCATACTACTAATAATCAAAATATTTGTAAAGCAAATTTAATAAATTACCTTTTAAATCGGTGATATTTAAGGGGAAAAAAAGAATAGTAGTATCTTAAAAGTCAATCAACATCTTTTATCACGCCACTCGATGGTAGTATGTTGAAAAAGACTAATAAAAATCATTCTTCTCGCTTTTCTACTATCAAAATCACTAGTTAAAATTTCACAATCAAGTTAGTCTAACAAATCATGTTTTATAGACAACAAAGCGAGTCCATTTAACCTTCACTAATTTTTTTTAATAATTTTTTATAAGAAATAAATGAATTTGAAAAGCAATCACGTCTTTCTAATATACTTGCTTGGTGCTTGCAATTACTGTTAGTAGATAAGAATGACTTCGTAATAAAATTGATTTTAATTTGGATCGAATTAGTAGTGAGATGTTATTTTTTATTGTTTTGGTGAAAGAGAGAGGATAGAAGACTATATAATAAGAGCATTCGTACTGGTGATCTCTTATGAAAGCTAAGTTTACAAATTGTAAAGGAGATTTACCTTTAGTTAGGTGTGAGCTATCACAATGGTGGATGAGATAAATTTGTAAGCCTAACTTCCAACGAACAAGAGTTCTTCGTAGGAAATAAAGACAATGGTTCCTATGAAAAACATTTGTTCCTAGAAAATCTAATGAACTAATGTTGTTCGTAGAAACCCAAATATATTGTAAAAATAATTATTTATATAGTAAAATTTTCCTACGAACTTCTGAAGTTCGTAGGAACTTCTTACAAACAACCGAACTTCGTAGGAAGTTTTTACTGAATTTGCATGCATTCAGTAACTTTGCAAATCCACTACCATTTTCTCTACCAAATTTGTTATCTTTCCTCCACCAGTGCGAGCCACACAGTTTGCAACTTTATCACTTTTTGTCCATGCACTACACCATTGTGGATGCTCTAAGAAATAAATAGTTGTGTGCATGTATGTGTTTTGCTTTTTTGTATTATAATTGTCATTTTTGTGCCTCTTAAATTGCTCACACGGTAGTTTTAATATCGTTTTTGGGGATCCATAAATAGTTATTTTTGGCCCCACATTATACACAAAACAGCATACCAAAAAAAAGCCCAGATCAATTTTAACTTTTCTGTTGTGATTGGTTGTTGACTTCTTAAAAGAATAAGTCTATTAAGAATCCTAAATTGGCAAATTTAGATTTGTGGAATATCTTCCTGAAATGGTGGTTAGGTTAGATTAACAAAGTAGGGTCAGGTGTCTTTATAACGGTCATGATTGAGGAAGAAACATTAGTCTGAGAAGATTTCTTAAGAACACTGACAAAAGAGAGGACTACCAAGAATGAATATTAAAGTGGAGACACTTTAGAAGTTGGATATAAACACTAAGGTCATGACATGAACCAATCTAAAAATTATGTTAAGTTTTTAATAAAAAACAAATGATAAAATATTATTGTTTAATTTGTAATTTTTAAGGAATATAAAAACTATTTTAAAATTGTTAAAACTATTTTAACTTTGTATAAGTAAATAAATAAAAGTTGTTTTAGTGAAAATAAAAAGTTGTTTGATAAAAATTAACAAAAGGTTTTTGTGAAAAAAAAAACATATTTTAACCATTAAAAGCAATATAATAAGGAAATATTTTAAAAATATAAAAAATATTTTTTTAAAAAAAAAATGTTTTTAATGCTTTAAAATGGAAAAAATGTTTTTCTATTTATCAAAAATTTTAATTATATAAAAAGTTCATTTTTCTATAATAAAAATACTATTTAAAAACACTCAAGGCATTGTAAAAAAATGGTTTAAGAAGCATTAAGTGTTTCATAATTTTTAAAATCAGTTAAAACTTTATAAAAAAAAATTAAAAATAAGAAAACCTAAAAATGTACCCAAATAATAGTTTAAACAAAACAAAAAAAAATCTGAGCATTGTGGTACTTATTGTTTTGTGTGCGGAGGAAATCGCCAAGTCGAGGGAGAGGGGATCAAAAGGAAAAATGGTTATGGGGAACCCAAAGTAAACGCCCGATATGCCCAATCATCCGGAGGGGTGAGTGATTCAATATCCACAAATCCTAATATATAATGATTTGTGAGTGAAATATGTAGACAAACAAAGATCATTGATTCCTTGTTTAAGAGGAAACACGTTAAATATGCAGGCAAATATACATTATGTATGTTTATTGTACTGGAAGGGGAGCAACACTTCCTACATAACATATAATGTTTTGTGAATGAACTAATATAGTATCATCTCATCTCCAAGTTTAATTTTTATTATATTTATTTAACATCAGGTACAGAAATTTGGAAAGAAGATTCGTGGAGGGGTGGGATAATTTCTCTATCTTTTTTAACCGCATCAAGAATGCTGACTACTCACGTCCATGTCGCTTTGTTAACATTGCATATTTGAAAAGGTATGTCCAAGATAATGAGGACCTCTTGAAAAGCATGGAGGCTTGGCATGAACACTGCAAAAAAATGTTCCCTCTTGTTGATGACATCACCGGCTCTTCAGGATATGGCGACAAGCACATGGGCCCCTCGGGTATAGGCGATAAGCGCATGTGCTACTTTAAATAAAAACAGCGAACACAATATATTTCACCGTGATGGAAAATATTATATAACACTTGTTGAATTAATTTTGGAATATTTGATATTTGGTACCCATTAATTTTTTGACATTGATTTTGGTCCCAACATTTGCAGTTCTCGGGATTTGACCTCCAAAATGACTTTTAGGGAATTAAAAAGTGTCGCAAAAAAGCTTACCAACTACTTTTTGTGACATCTTTTCCGTCGCTAAAAGTCATTTTGGGGATCAAATCTCAAGAAGTGCAAATCTTGTTGCCCAAAGTCAATATCAAAAAATTAATAAGGGACAACCCCCAAATAGCCCATTATTTTCTCCATTTTACTTTGGGGTTTTGTGGGCATCATAAAGTGTGGGTGGGTGGTAGTGGTGGTGTGTGTGGGTTGGGGTGAATTATAAGGCAGTGTTACGCTTGTGTGTGATTTTATTTTATATACTCACCATTTTACTTTAGGGCCTTTAGGTACGGGTGACAAACGCAAGGGTAGGGTTTGATCATTGTTTGTTCTAATACATAAGTATTTCATTCGTAGTTTTTGGTTATGAACATATAATCGACTCGTAGTGGTGGATGAACTGTTTGTTTTTCTACTTTAGCGTACAAACATATTGCGCATATTTTGTTGCCATTGTCAAAGAATGTTTAAAATGGTGTTTTATGCCTATAGTAAGTACATAACCCTCAAAGGATATAGTTTGTTCCCTTGATAAATAAACAAGGGTGAAAGAAGAAATGAACTACATTATTATTTCATTAATTACATACATATAGGACACCCATCATTTATGTCATATCATAAGAGGGACGAAGATTGGGAAAACAAGAAACAAATGTGCATAAAATGTTTGTGGGGTAGATGTTGATGTTAATATGCAAACAAAGTATATTTCACTGTGGTGGAAAATATTTTATAACCCTTATTGAATTATTTTTGGAATATTTGATATTTGGTACCCATTAATTTTTTTATATTGATTTTGGCCCCAACATTTGCATTTCTTGGGGTTTGATCTCCAAAATAACTTTTAGAGACTGAAAAAGTATCGAAAAAAATTTTACGACTATTTTTTTTTACACTTTTTCTGCCGCTAAAAGTCATTTGGGAGGTCACATTCTAAGAAGCTTAAATCTTGCGGACCAGTACCCAAATAACTCATGACTTTCCCCCTTTTACTTTTTTTTTTTTTATATATCATAAAGTTTGTGTGTGGGTGGTGGTGGTGGGGGGGGGGGGGGGTGAATAATGAGGAAATGTTACGTTTGTGTGTGACCTTATATCATATACTCACCATTTTACTTTTGGACTTTCGGATACGGGTGACAAGTGCATGGTCCCTTTGCGCAGGAGCAAGCGCCAACGCAAGGGAAAGGACAAGGCTTGATCGTTGTTTGGTCTAATATACAAGTATTTCATTTTGTAGTTTTTGCTTATGAACATATAATCGGAATGTAGTGTTGAGTGCACAATTTTTCCTACTTTAGCGTATGAACATATTGTGCATATTTGTTGCCATGGTCGAAAAAAGTTTAAAATGTTGTTTTACGCCCATATATAGTAAGTAAAAATAGTCCTCAGACTATATTTTGTTCACTTGATAAATAAACAAGGGTGAAAGAAAAAATATACTACATAATTATTTCATTACATACGTATAAGACACTCACGTCACTGGGCAAACAAGAAATAAATGTGCAGAAAATGTATGTGGGGTATATGTTGATGTGTAATATGGATATGTGGTAGAAGTCAATAGGATAAAATTAAAAATGAACTTAGTCATGAAATAGTAGAAATTGATAACTGTATAGAAGATAAATTGAGAGAAAATTGTCTTAGATGGTTTAGACATATCAAACACAGATCAATCGGTCCCCCCCCGGGAAGGAAGAATGGTATAGTTGATATTATAAAATGTACTTGTACCTACCAATTGTACCAAACAATTATCAAAAGTTCTTTATATGAGTTGTACCATAATGTGGGCCTCATCATGCCACAATTTTTAGGATTTGAACTTGTAGTTGGGATTTAGTAGTTGCACACTTCTTGATATCATTGTAACCATGAATTTGTCAATGATAGGTGTTGGCTTCTAGCAATTATGTTTTATCTCAACCAGAAAGTTTTAATTTGGTAAATTGATAACTCTCACTTAACCCACTAGTCCAGCGCTGTATGGATGTGGTTATCCTATGTTTTGACACCAAATTCCGCATTAGAGACATGATGTTGGTAATGTGAGTATAAGTTGCATGCAATAATTAGAGAAAATGCTAATTTTCGTGATAGAAATTTATGTCTTTTTTTTATAGAATATTATTTTTGCACTCTTAAATTTCTCTAGTAATGTTTATATTAACTACATGTGAGAGACCCTTTACCCAAGTTCTCTCTTTTGCAATCTAATCGTTTATGTAGTATCTCGTTGACAAAATCTTTGAAGTGTCTTATTATAAGAAATCTTAGAATGTGTTGATAGAGTGATATGCATTTCTAGTGTGAGTTATGGATGTCAATGATTGCATATTGTCTTACTATTTTCTAAAGAAGAGTAGGCGTAAATACATTTGTTGGTATGTTATTATTAAAGCAGGTCAGCTCATAAAGGCTTTTTCTTCTTCCTTGGAGGAGTTAAAACAAAATTATGTGGATATTAATGTGAGTCAGATTATACGTGCGAGTCATTGGGGTTTGAGAGTCTTTTGTTAAGTTATATGTTTTGTTTATGTTGGACTGTTTTTTCCCGAACTAGTCTTCTTTATGCCAAGTTTTTTTCAATTGGTTTCATTACTTATTTTATTACAAAGCAGCAAACTCCATATCTCACACCCATGGGCCTTCTTTTACGCACCCAGTAATTTGACGCCACCGTGCCATTATATATGGAAGAGTCTACATGACTAACATAGGAGCAATTGGAGGAGTGGGTTACTCTGTAGTGGGTTACTCTTTTGGATTAATAATTTTAGGATGCGTGTAAGACAGTTGATATCTGGAGATTGAGAGTCAATAGCCGAGGTAATTTGAGACATGGTGATAGGGTGTCCGAATGAGTTTATGATATCGGCTATGCGCACTTCCACAACGCATCATTGAGTTAGCAAAGTTGAACATGTACTGCCATATCTTTGCTTTCCCTTGTAACATTCCTCTGATTCATAAATGGCTATAGCAGAATATAACGTTGCTTTAACACAAAGCGACTTTGAAATTTCTACAGAGAAATGGTGACTAACATTCGAATAGTAGAGAATCATGATTCGTAGGCCAAAAATTTATTTGTTCTGCCCCATATATAAGAAAGAAAAATCAGTGATGACATAAAGTCATTAGTCGGAAACAACAATATAGCCTGATTCTTTTAGTTCTAAAAGAAATCTAATAAATTGGTCAAAAGAGAAAAATTAATGAATAAATTTAAAAAAAAATTCAATGGTGTGATGGACTCTTAATTCTATAAGAAATATAATAAATTGATGAGAATAGCAAATTTAATGAGTAAAGTTCAAAAAGTTCTCAACGGTGGACTGGACTATTATTAAGTTGGACACATATGTATCTATATTTCTAATGACAATTCAGAAAACTTCAAACAAAATTAATATACAAAGTTAATTTTCAAATAAAATTATGGATAAATTTGGCACTAGAAGTTAGAATAGACAATTTTGAGCTTGGTTAATGCCATGTCGTAGCACATTCATGTCATGTCATCTTCACTATTGTTGTTCTTATACACAAGGATCCCTATTGGGAAATCATCATGTTTGGAGAGGGATGGGATGAGTCTGAGCAAGGATCGCTCTTGTAGTAAGAGGATTTCTAGAGAAGAGAAGTAATAATGAAGAGGCAAAGAGATGGGTAGGCGTGGAAGATAAGTTTCAACAGTATTCGAAGGAGAAAACGATTTTTTTTTGGTACAGGAGATAAAGAGACTTGAAAGGTTGAGGGAGTTAAAAGGACGAACAAATGTAGAGAAGATTTGAGAAGGAAACATGGGAAGTGGAATTGCATTAGAGAGAGGGGTGGGTGATTTAAGTGAGATATAATGTATAACTGGATTTATGCCTAAATTAAACAAATGATATATTGGCATATAAAAGTAGGACATCATTTTTTATATCTACAAAACTTCTTATAATGGGAGTTAGTCATTTGGTAAATAAATTAAACCCAATAAATCGTAAATCGCAAGAGACGATATTCAGAGATTCATTCAAAGTTCAATTCACTTCTCATGTAGTTTCCTAGCAATCGCAGTAGCAAAAGAAACCAAATAAGAAATCAATAAATTCATAGATTGTAGAGACGAAGAGATGCAGAAGAAACCAATGGTACTAAAGCATAGGGGTGTTCACAGGTCCTCCAAAATTCTTGTGACACACGGACCTTTGGTTTCTTAGTGGTCAAGGGTTAAATTTAGTCCAGTGCAAACATGGCAGATGAACTCGTAACAGACAACCATCGAAAAGAATGTGAAATCAATCAAATAAAAAAATCACGGATTCAAGAAATTACAGGGAGAAAATAGTGAAAAATATAAAACATGAATGAAATCAAAGAAAAAATAAAGCAATTAATTGCAGATTTCAGATTGTTTGATATCATTTACAAACACCAATATGCAAACATCAAACCTCTGGTAATTTTCTTATCTAGGCTGAGTTCATAAAAAGAGTTCTCTCCCCATTTTTATCTTACAATCACATATTACCACTTATAAAAGACAACTTTCCCTCGTAGCCATGCGCAGCTCAACTGCAATAAGGCTGCTATACCTTACGGCTTGGGTTATCAAATCCACCGCATATGACGTGAGATACGACCACCACCACCCAAGGTCGAACATGCCTTTGGGCCGCGAACCCAACAGCGGCCTTCTCTGTCACACTGCCCAAACTCTCCACCATTCAACACCCTACCTAATAGCTTCTTCACCACCGCTTGCCAGGACCCAAAATTACAACCACTCTATCTTTGAACGATGGCTAGTCCCCGATTTTAGTAACACCATCACACATCTAAATACCATATATATTCACACAACATCATATTCAACCAGTGCCCCAACACAAAGATCTAGGTCCTTTCACAAAAGAAAAGAAGGGAAATGAAAGTTACTTAGATTTGGCAGGGAAGAAGAAACTTCTTTGTTGTTCCATGTGGAGAATAGTGCCTAGGAATTTGTGCCACAATTTAAGAGCCTTAATTGAAATTAGGGTTTAATAGCAATTATTTATATGGTAGTTTTAAATAAATAAAATTTTAATAAATATTTGTATAATTATTCCCTTAAAAACAGATAACGAATCAAAACATGCTTTAAAATTGTAAAAGCGTTGGGGGGCATTTGACTAGAATTGAGTCCATGGGAGAAACCGATTGAGGCCAATAAAATTGGCTTTGGTAGCTTGAAACCGTCAAACCATATGACGGATTCAAAAGCGGAGAGAGAAATCGTTAATGCAGGTGACGATTTTTCTTTGGTACCTCAAAACCGCACACAAAAGCTGTTGGCACCGATAAAAAACGTCATTTGAGCTGAAGGTTACATTGTGAACACGAGAACCTACCTCAATAACCTCTCCTCCTCATCTCCTACACCGTGGATCTGCCTTTTCTCCTCCACTTTTGCAGTGCATCATTTCTTCTGCATTTCGTCATTTGGTTCTCTTCTTCTCCTCATATGCTTCAACTTCTTAATCACTTATACAATAAGAAGTTATATGGCTATTTAAGATTGGTTACAAACACTTGTATTTAAGCCTTTGTAAAGATATGAAAATTTTCAATAATAAATTGTGTCTATCAGTAGAAATTTGGTGTTACATATATACTACCGTGTTGTAATTTTTTTTCTCCAATATGTGCAGTACATCTCTTACAGTAATATGTAGAATTTTATTTCATATGCAAATAATACATGGATTCTTTTATAGTTATTGTAGCATCTATGTAGTTTGAAGTTGTACTTATCCATTTCATAATGTTAGGTGCTAATTATATATTTTGTTGATTATTTATGATTTTGATGGTAGGATATATCATATTTGATATATACATAACCGTAATTGCTGGTTGAAAATGTCCTCCAACCGTAATAATTACTCTTAGAATTTCCGTGGTAATTCGCTACTTAACCTAAATGCAATGCTCACTGAAGTGCAAAGTAAGATAGCTTTAGGAAAAACTCCAGTGAAAATAGTAACCTTTGCATACAGAATTTGACAACCACGCGTTTGACCATTACTCAAACCACAAATGCTCTATCTCGAATTCTGGAACTCATTCAGGCTGAGTAGGTTTGATGTTCACCTCTAGGAGATGCCCAATTTTAGATCTCAATTATGAAACCCTTGAAGAGTTAGAACCAGAAGACATGGACAATATACCTGACACTAGTGCAGTAGTTAAAAGTGGATCCTAGCCTCGTGGAATGACTGTATCATCTCGTGGACCACAGTATACATCGTACCAAACTAGCCCTAGTGTGAGTGGCTAACGTCTACATCTATCGCCGTGCTTTGTCCTCAGTTCAGATATTTTCATGAAGAATGCTCTGAATTTTGTTATGACAGTACATTGTATAATGCTATCCTGATAGTGGAGAGTTATACACTCGATTGACTTTCCAAACAAAATATGAGCTCCAAGAGGCCATTCGGTTCTATAACATCAAATCCAATCATTTTGTCACCTTTGGAGAGTCAAAATAGACAGTCTGGTCATTGAGTTGTACTCAAAAGGGTCAGGGTTATGCTCGGATGCTGCGAGAACAGAAACGTATAGCAAAAGGGCTGTATAGGAGATCTCTAAGTATGAAGGTCCACATTCATGCATTCGACAATCTCTCATGCAAGATCACCAATTACTTACCTCAAATATTGTTTCTTCAATTAGTCTTCCTATATTGAAGGTTTATCCTAGTATATCAGTGCGATCAGTTCAAGGTGTCATTCAAGATAAGTTAAGAGTATTATATATCATCCAATCACAATAATATGGTGACCGGATAGAGTCATATCGTCTATGATAAAAATTAAGTTGTTCTTTAGAGAAGTTTAATCTTGGCACAATTGTTTAGTGGGTAAACTACCGCGTGAGTCGATGGGAGGAAAATGTTGCCACATTCCATAGGATGTACTAAACTTTGAAACAATCAACTAGTTGTTTCCAACATTGTCCCCTTGTGATATGCATAAATGGCACTCACCCTGTATGGTAAATACAAGGAAAATTGGTGATAGCCATGTACGTCGATGCGAATAAACAAAATTTCCCCATTACATTTGCATTTGTTGAAGAAGAAACGGTGAGTAGTTGGGGTTGTTTCTTAAACTGTTGAACACTTAATGTATCGGTTCACGTCGTAGACTATGTTTGATATCTGATAGACATCCAACTATAATTAGGACTACCAAGGAGCAACCTTCGTGGAAACCACCTAACAAATTCCACCGTTTCTGTCTTAGCAATTTGAGAAGCAATTTCACAAAGGCGTTTAGATATAAAGAGCTTGACACGACTTTTATGGAGGGCGGGAATCGCAAACCAAATGTGGAGTTGGACACTCTATTATAAACTTATCTGACGTGTTTAATGTTTTTATCAAAGGAAGCTCATAACTTTTCTACATCTGCCTGCATTCATGTAATTTATTATCATCCTGTACACCTCTTCTGACAACTATGCTAATTTTCACATGCAGCACAGGACAGAGGAGTCCTTTCACTAAATTTGCAACGAACATTCTGGGGACTGTGTACAGGAGGGCGTGGACTCATCTTGCATCGGATTAGGATTTACGATCGATCGTCGCCGAAGTGATTACTTGAAAGGGCAGAAGACACAGCTTACATCCCACTGAGGGAAACAGCTCATGTGACATGTGAGAGGCATTTCACATACCATGCTCCTATGCTACTGTTTTTTGTAAGAGTCTTAACCTTTCTCCAACCACTTATATTAGTGAATGATACATATGTGGCGCTATGTTTAGACGTGGTACTCACAATTCCAACCGCTTCTGGATGAAGAGTATTGAGACATACCCGTTGGACCCACCCTCCACCCAAACTCTGGTTTGAAGATCAAACAAATGAGTCCATGATCCACCCACATTCATAACGAGATGTACATTAGAGATGGTTGTGCAGAGAAGAACTATAGGATTTGTAAAGAGCGTGGATACACACGTGGGAAATGTCTAGCCAACCCCCATCCTATTAAATTAAGGTAGTTTAGTTTAGAATGTGTGATCAGATGTACTTCTGCACATTTACACTTGGTTTGTCTTCAGTTTGTGTTTACATTTTGATTTGTTGTTTTCTAATTATCCAATTTGAAATTAATACACTTATACAAGTTTACAATATGTATACCTTCATCTTGTGAATGTAATTTGTTTATATTTGTAAATTATTCAGTTTGAAATCAATAAAAGTGAACAATTCAATAACTTGAGGACACACAGAGACACAGTTATACACCCTGGACCTATAGACGGAAACATGCTGCCATCGTTCTGAATTATTTAGTTAGGCCATGACAGTGGATCATTACAGTGTCATCGGGACGAGAGAAATGTATATCATCTGATTATTGTGGACGATACGGTCAAATAGTACTTGATCATGACTGGATTCTATAGAGCCTATAGAGTCGTCCTTATCCAACTAGATCACTGCCTGATCAGAACACTGGTGGAGCACTGGGCCAAGAGACACATTCTATCTACTAGTGGGTTAGATGGGTATTACACTACATGATGTAGAGGTTCTACTGGGTTTCCAGTAGATGGGGAATCTATAATTATGGTCGGACACTGATCATGGGACTAATGAGTGGCGTGACATGCATTCAATTTTTCGATCGTACATCCGATCCATCTGAGTTGAGAGATGAGTCCCTCAATTTAGCCTGGTTGACAGAGCACTTCTCCCACTTACCCGATGCTGTGATTGATGAGATGGCTCAATAACACACACACACACCCCATTACACTTATCATGATTGGTGGTTCGTTGATTTTGGACAAGTCATCCTCTCAAGTTAGAATTATGTTTTTGCACCTTTGCGAGACTTAAAGGGCTCGGGACAAAATGAGTTGGGCAGTGCAGTTCTTGCCTTCCTCTATAGGGATATCTGACATGTGTCCCACAAGTAGAGTAAGTACATTTTTGTCTCATTTATTCTATTACAAACATGGGCTTGAAAGCGAATTATACACATTTTCCATGTGATTTTCGCCACGCTTATATCCTCTAGCATTTGGGGAGGATGCATTACTAGCTGGCACTCTAAAGTGAAGATACTTTCGTTTTCAATATGTTTGTTCATATTACAGATCATAAGTTGTGACAACTTTAACAGTATACATTATTTCATCTTAAGTGGCATGATCGTCATACTGTCTGCGAGTATAAGAATTAATATAGTGAGGATGTTGGCCAAAGGTTTGTCTAACGGTGTGACATATCCTTCACAGTGCAACAACTTCACCCATCAACCATTTCTCATTAGAGCAGACATAAGCTTACTTTGATATTCCAATTTATTTGGTGAAAATATTTAATCTGGTTATAGCAACTCAGTTTGGGTTCTAAAGTCATCAACTGATTGGTTGGATATATCACATATTAACACATTATAATATGTTAGTATCCTCATATTACCTAATAATATAGTGATCATAACAACTTCTCTTATGCGACACATTCACAACCTGAGCTAAAAATTCTCGAATCAAATAATTCGCAATTCAGTAGAATGATATGAAATTAATTGACATGACATTGACGAGACAAATAAAAATAAAATTAATAGTTTTCAGTTGAAAGTATACCTGAGAATAGTTTCCCAGTTTATCATTTGAAATTGACGAGTGGTAAAAAAAGGAAGAAGAAAAGGAGCGGGGATAGTTCAATTACCGTAGAGGTTACATTTTTTTTTTGGAATATAATTGTCTAGCGAATTATTATAAGAATTTGTTTTCAAGGGAAACTAGGAAACTAAAGATGCTAGTTTATTTACAGCTAAATCCGCAGACTACAGCAGTCTCATCATCATTAACTTTATGGATTTGAAATTGCAAGAAATTCGCTCGATGGTTGACCACAAGAAGCCCGTTAGTGAGAATGTTGGCCTATCTTGTACATCACGGCTGCCACTTTGTCTCTTGCTCCGTGGAGACCACTCATGAGATGAGGTGTTAACTTCCAGTACACTGCCCCCAAATTCCATTCTCACCGCCTCGATAGTCTCTGCCTTCACATTGTTCCCCGAAACATCAGTAACATAGAATGATCCGACAGCTCTCTCACTACACATACCAATCTCAGCCCTTGCTATAGACAGTCCATTTTCACGGAGCACTTTTGTGACGTCTGAGAGCAATCCTAATCTGTTTTGGGTGCATATATCCTGCTTTACTCCAAGGGAGACTCACCTTTCTAACGCTGCAATTAAACAACGGGTAATCCTATGCCTCTCATTCTCTGTATTTACAATGCTTTCGTCCTTTTCTCGTAAGTAATACTCTTGAGATGCAAGGGACCCCTTGGAGCTAATAGCTTCATGAAACACCACATACTACATGTCTGTGAGTGTACACACAGTATCAAACAGTAATTTCGGCCGGTCTCTGCTCCTCACCGTTACAAGTGAGTAACCCTTTTCCTTACACTCGTCTATTGTTACAACTGTATTTGTGTCACAATCACCACATTCCTCGTAGTCCCTATCAGCCTCCATGAGTTGGTGGAGCCGCCTCTCATTGTGGGTCCGACTGGTGGTGGGGGTAGCCACCCTCACGCTCCATGGTTCTCCCTCATAGTGGTGGGCTTCCATTACGATCTCTATCTCGGCCTATATATTGGCCACCTGGCATGGATTTGTGATGTAAATGATGCATGTTGCTCGGGTACGATGGGTCCATGCCACTGCAGCGGACACGTAGCATCCTAAATCAGCAAGTACAGCTGTTATATCGGATAGTAGGCCTGGCCGGTTTGTCCCTGTCATCTCAAGGACTATCACATCCCTGCCGATACATATTTATACCTCTTTTTTTCTCTTCCAACTTGGGCAGATTGCCCCCTGGATGTAACGTATGAGGTTTTGGTCTGTAATTTGGTTCCCAAACTGTTGAAAATTAAACTTGTTTTTTGCAATTAAAATAATTGGGCTTTATTAGTTTGTAATTTTTGGGTTAATGTTTGGGTTGACTAATTAGTTAGTATTAGGCCTCCATAAAGTTAGATCCATTAAGAGTGATATTTTCCAAAGAACATTCTAGATCCCTCTTGTGTATTTTTTGAGGGTGTAAGAAATAGTAGATTAGTGGAGATAGATGTAGAAGGTTCTAGAGATTCAATCTTGACCCTTGAGGTAAATTTAATCTCCACCATTCATTTGATTTGGAGGATAGTATAAATAGGGGTGTTGTCTCCACATTTTGTATCAAGAAAAATTTAGTGAGTTCTAATAAAAGAGTTCCTTTAACCAAATAGTTCTCCACTCTTTTTCATATATTTTTCTCCCTCCCCTAAATATATAAACAACCTCTTCCAACAAAGTGGTATCAGATCCAAGGTTCTAAAATGGCTAATGGTATGGTTCCTTTCCAAATCCCTCAACTCACCAAAGACAACTACAACCATTGGAGTATCAATATGAAGGTGTTACTCACTTCTAAAGATGTTTGGGAGATCGTTGAAAAAGGATACAATGAGCCTCAAGATGAAGCCACTCTATCCCATGCTCAAAAGGATAGATTAAAAGAAGCAAGGAGGACAGATCAAAAGGATCTCACTCTCATTCACCAAGCATTGGATGAAGGTACGTTTGAGAAAATTGCGTTTGCCACAACCGCCAAAGAAGCATGAGAGACTCTATAAAATTCTCATAAGGGGATTGAGAAGGTAAAGAAGGTTCGTCTCCAAACACTTAGAGGTGAGTTCGAGTCTTTACATATGAAAGATTCCGAGTTACTTTCAGATTATTTTGCTAGAGTTTTGACTATTGTCAATCAACTGAAAACTAATGGTGAAAATATGAGCGACACACGGGTGGTAGAAAAAATCCTCCGCTCTTTAAGTTCCAAGTTTGACTATGTTGTTGTTGCAATTGAAGAATCTAAATATACAGATTCTATGGGAATTGATGAACTCATGGGTTCCTTAAAAGCCCATGAAGAGAGACTTAATAGGAAAAGTCAGGAGACTTTAGAGCAAGCTCTTCAAAAAAAGCTTACTCTAAAAGAAGGAAGAGAATACAACAATGAACGAAGCCAAAGAGGAAGAGGCAGATGTCAATTTCGAGGAAGAGGTGGTGTGAAGTTTTTCAACAATGAAAGTCAAAACTCATATCCAGCAAGAGGACGTGGAAGAGGGGTCAACACGAGACGAAGGTAAAAAAATATCAAATTAATTGTTATAATTGTCAAAAATTTGGCCATTATGCTTCGGAATGTAGAAGTAATTCGAATATTGTGGAGGAGAAGGCTAACTATGTTGAAAAGGAAAACCACGAGGATTCGACATTGTTATTAGCATACAAAGGAGAACATAATGGAGAAAGCAAGACGTGGTATCTTGACACGGGAGCACGCAACCATATGTGCGGAAAAAAGGACATGTTTGTGGAACTTGATGAATCGGTAAAGGGAAATGTTACTTTTGGAGATGAATCAAAAGTGCCAGTGAAAGGAAAATGTAAGATATTTATTCGTATGAAAAAGGGGAAGCACCAATTCATTTCAAATGTCTACTATGTTCCAAACATGAAAACAAATATCTTGAGTCTGGGGCAACTCTTAGAGAAAGGTTATGATATCCACATGAAAGATCATAGTCTTTCTTTAAGAGACCAAAAAATAAATTTAATTGCTAAAGTAACTATGGCAAGAAATAGAATGTTTTTGATAAACATTCAAAGTGAATGTGCAATGTGTTTAAAAGCTTGCTTTAAAGACATGTCTTGGCTTTGGGACTTAAGGTTTGGGCATCTAAATTTTGGTGGCTTAAAATTATTGCATAACAAAATAATGGTTAATGGGTTGCCTTCCATTAATCATTCGGATCAATTATGTGAAGGATGCTTACTTGGGAAACATTCTAGAATGAGTTTTCCAAAAGAGTCAATTACAAGAGCAAAGAAGCCCTAGAACTCATTCATACCGATGTGTGTGGTCCTATTACTCCTTGTTCTTTTGGAAAAAATAAATACTTTCTACTTTTCATTGATGATTTTAGTAGGAAGACATGGGTTTATTTCTTAAAAGAAAAATCAGAAGTATTTTGTTCTTTTAAGAAATTTAAAGCACTTGTGGAAAGAGAAAGTGGTTATGAAATAAAATCTATGCGATTCGATAGAGGAGGCGAATTCAATTCTAAAGAGTTTGAAAAGTTTTGTGAAGAAAATGGGATACGCCATCCTTTAACAGTTGCATACTCACATCAACAAAATGGAGTTACTGAAAGAAAAAATAGATCCATTTTAAATATGACTCGAAGCATGTTGAAAAGCAAAAGAATGCCAAAAGAATTTTGGGCCGAAGCTGTGGATTGTGCCGTTTATCTGTCAAATAGAAGACCCACTAAAAGTGTGTGGAATAAAACTCCACAAGAAGCATGGAGCGGGAGAAAACCCATAATTTCTCATTTGAGAGTATTTGGGAGCATTGCATATGCTCATGTGCCGGATCAAAACCGGACAAAGCTTGATGACAAGAGTGAAAAATATGTATTTATTGGCTACGATTCACGCTCCAAAGGCTACAAGTTGTACAATCCAATCAGTGGAAAAGTCATCACGAGTAGAGATGTCAAGTTTGATGAAGAAGGATCGTGGAACTGGGATGCCCAGGAGGAAAACTATGACTTTCTTCCTTTGTTTGAAGAAGATGATGAAGATAGAAGCAATGGAGATGTAGAAGAGCCTGTTACGCCACCTCCATCACCACCATCATCCACTCATGGAGATCCATCATCATCGTCATCATCATCATCATCAATTCAAAGTTCACATGAAAAAGCCCCACGGTTGAGAAGCTTAGATGAAATATATGAGGTAACTGAAAATCAAAATGATATAACTCTCTTTTGTCTTTTTGCCGATTGTGAACCTATAGGTTTTGAAGAGGCATACAAAGCAAGAGCGATTGAGAAGAATGACACATGGGAGTTGACAAGTCTTCCCAAAGGGCACAAAGCTATTGCAGTCAAATGGGTGTATAAAGCAAAGAAGAATGCTAAAGGAGAAGTGGAGCGGTACAAATCAAGACTAGTCGCCAAAGGATTTAAGCAACGGTATGGAATTGACTATGAAGAGGTATTTGCTCCAGTTGCTCGTCTTGAAACTAAAAGAATAATTATCTCTTTAGCAGCTCGAAATAGATGGAAAATCCATCAAATGAATGTGAAGTCTGCTTTCTTAAATGGCCATCTTGAAGAAGAAGTATATGTAGAGCAACCCATGGGGTATGTTGTGAAAGGCAACGAAGATAAGGTGTTAAAATTGAACAAGGCATTATACGGGCTAAAACAAGCACCAAGGGCATGGAATAGTAGAATTGATCAATATCTTCATAAAAATGGTTTCAAAAAATGCCCTTATGAGCATGCCCTATACACAAAGGTGAATGGAAATAAAGGTATTTTAATTGTTTACTTGTATGTGGAAGATTTAATCTTCACAGGAAATGATGCAAAGATGATATAGGAGTTTAAGAAGGTGATCACAAGAGAATTCGAGATGACCAATATTGGGCTCATTTCCTACTATCTTGGCATAGAAGTAAAACAAGAGAAAGAAGAAATATTTATTTCTCAACAAAGCTATGCAAAGGAAGTTCTCAAGAAATTCAAGATGAATGGATGTCAGCCCGTAAGCACTCATGTGGAATATGGAACCAAGTTGTCAAAGCATGAAGAAGGAGAAATAGTAGATCCAACATATTTTAAGAGCCTCATTGGAAGCTTGCGATACTTAACATGCACAAGGCCCGATATCCTCTTTGGAGTTGGACTTATTAGTCGTTATATGGAAACTCCAACAATAACACACTTGAAGGCTGCAAGAAGGATCCTTCGCTACGTCCAAGGTACAATTGACTATGGATTGTTTTATTCAGTCTCTAACAATTCAAGCTTGTTGGCTACAGTGATAGTGATTGGGGAGGAGACTTAGATGACCGAAAAAGCACAAGTGGATTCGTGTTCTACATGGGAGACGTTGCATTCACATGGAGTTCAAAGAAGCCACCTATTGACACTCTTTCCACTTGTGAAGCTGAATACGTCGCCACAACAAATTGTGTATGTCATGAAATTTGGTTGAAGAATTTATTGAAAGAGCTTAACATACCTGAAGATACGGTTGAGATATGCATCGACAACAAATCGGCGATTGCATTAGCAAAGAATCCAGTTTTCCATGACAGAAGTAAGCACATTGACACAAGGTATCACTACCTTCGTGAATGTGTGGAAAAGAAGGAGGTACAATTGAAGTACGTAAAGTCTCATGATCAAGTTGCCGACATCTTTACCAAGCCATTCAAGCGTGAAGTGTTCCACAAGCTACGAAGACTACTTAGAGTTGCAAAACCAAGTTTAAGAGGGGGTGTTGAAAATTAAACTTGTTTTTTACAATTAAAATAATTGGGCTTTATTAGTTTGTAATTTTTGGGTTAATGTTTGGGTTGACTAATTAGTTAGTATTGGGCCTCCATAAAGTTAGATCCATTAAGAGTGATATTTTCCAAAGAACATTCTAGATACCTCTTGTGTATTTTGGAGTGTGTAAGAAATAGTAGATTAGTGGAGATAGATGTAGAAGGTTCTAGAGATTCAATCTTGACCCTTGATGTAAATTTAATCTCCACCATTCATTTGAGTTGGAGGATAGTATTAATAGGGGTGTTGTCTCCACATTTTGTATCAAGCAAAATTTAGTGAGTTCTAATAAAAGAGTTCCTTTCACCAAATAGTTCTCCACTCTTTTTCATATATTTTGCTCCCTCCCCTAAATATATAAACAAACTATTCCAACACAAACTGGTTGGTCACGTGAAACACATCCATGAACCAGCCACCGTCGGAGCAAATGTATGATTTGGATATCAAGAGGTTAAGATATGTCAGAAGTTGAACCATCTCCGCTAAAACCTTGTGCTTGTTTGCGTTATTCACCTTCACAAGTGTGCAGCCATGGCAGGTTTCATTGTCAATACAAACCATTGGTGGGAATAATCTTTCCATGAGAAATTCATAGTCGGGATCGAAATAAGGCTGTTAAGTCATCTCCACTTTACGATAGCAAAGGCGCTATTGATTTGTCTAAGGGACATTGGTATATATATAGTTGTCTGGTGTGAAACATATAACAGCTGGGCAGCAAAATATACTAGTTGTCTCGTAACAGCTGGGCAACAAAAGATACTAGTTGTCAAGTTTCTAATATACTAGGTGTACACCCGGCGCGATGCGCGGGTGAGGCGTAATGCGCGACAATTTTGAGATTTTCTTATACTCTCAACTTTAACATATCATTTACATAACCCCATCTTTTCACACACCGTAAATTCAATACATGTATCATCAAAATATAAAAACAGTAAAAAATTAAACATGCTTATAGGGAATTATACCTAGAAAATTATGAATAAACAAATATGCCTAAAAAATTACTAATAATAATTTAACATGCTTCCAAAAAAATAAAATTTTCTTAGAAAATAATTAATGACTACAAATAGTTTTAAAAGTAAAAAATGTCTAAATGTAGAAAGGAGAAAAAAGAAAAAAGTGAAACCCATAAACTAATAGAACAAAGCGAAGGAATTCCAAAAGCTCCAAAATAGGGTCATGCTGATGTAAACCAACCGAATCTACAGAAGCAACACAATTTCATTTATAAACTAATTTTTCAGGAACCAAAAATAAAGATTGAATCTAATCCATAGAAATTAAAACTAATTTCAAAAACTTCAAACACACAAGAAATGGAGGAATACCAAAGATGGATGGAAAAAGAGTACTACAAGAGAGATAAAGAGAAATACAAAAGATTTTTCTTGTAGACAGTCAAGAGGAATGTTGGTTTGGGGGCTTGCAGCGGTGTTTCCTGTTAAGAAAAAAGTGTTTGTAGTTAAGAGAGAGAAATCTGCAATCGCAACACACAAATGAATACATTAAACTCTAATGATTGTAGTTGTAGAAATGTCCATGGATATTTTTTTAGTAGAAAAAGAAAAAAAAATGCTTCAAGAAAGCATTACAAAACACCTAACTTTTCTTGCAGAATATTTGTGCATAAGTAGGAAAGTCAACTTAATACATTTGCACAATGACTGGAAAATAAAATGACACTCTTCAAATGCAGATTAATCATTAAGTGAAAGTAGAACACACAAATAATTTTCGTACAATGCTCATCCTAACCTAACACGCCGCTAAAAATGATTTAATCCACCGGAGTTCTAATGAATCTTTAACATGTTTCTTCGTAAGTTTTATCAGTATCAAAATATCAAGCTTATTTCAACTTGAATCAAAACCCCTCCTGTTTCGAGTTACTAAACATAATTTTTGAACCTTCATTAACCTGCATGTATTAAAACCCCAAATCTAATCACTGGTACCGCCAAATCCCACATAATCAAACATATTCCACCGGAAATCAAAATCATCAAAAATTCTCAAAATGAACCATTGGATGCGATGTAAGAGCGAGACAAAAATATGAACCTGGTCGATTTGGGCACGATTGAAACTCACTACCTAATCCACAAATGGAGCAATGAGAGCAAAATGTTTGATGATATTAATCAGATCATCATACAAGTGAATCAAACCAACTCAAAAGTGGTTTGTGTTAGATCTCCTTTAAGATATATGTTGCAGTCTGAGAAGATAATACATCATTTTTGTTAATTTAATCACAAACAATTGCCCAATCCATCGATTCTCGATTTCGTTAAAAAATTGAGGAAATCGATTAAAGGGTATATCTGCAGAGAAATAGAGTAATCAATTAATTAGTAATAATAAATTGTTGGACCACGACCATAAAAATAGTAAATTGATCAATTGGATGGACCAAAACCATGAGCATATGCACTGTGTGTATCCTTACAATTACACAAAGAGGGGGTTGTGACATCTACCGTCAACCCTAATGGCCAAATTGAAGAAGAAGTATGAGGGTCTACCTACAGTTATATATAGCTGGGTTTTTTGGAAGTGTACCAGGTGACCCATCTCAAACTCGAACCCAATGCCAAACTCCTGCCAATCGACCAAGCTGCTCCGACTTAAATCCAGCAGAAACCCAATCCATACCTTGACCGAATAACCCACAATACCCTGTTCAAACCCATTTTAACCCAAGACCACTTGACTCATATTCTAAACCCATCTCTCATATCTGTTAAAATCTTAAAAAAAATATAGTTTCGTTTGGGTAGAGGACCAGCAGGTGTGGAGTAATCAACTTCATGATTTAATGGAGAGTAGGCCAACGACCATGATTGTTGTTACAGAGATGCCCAAATTAGCAAAAATTTTCGATCGTTCAATTCATTGGGTGGAGGAGCAGCAAATGGCGATGTGGACGTAGAGTAATTGGACATAGAGAGATTGGTAAAAGCAGGTATGCGCTGGAAAAAGTCCAGAGGAAGTAATACGTTGGTAAAGATAAAGAAGGCGTAGTTTTCTTACAGAAGAAGAAGAGAAAGAGGAAAGAGTTGAAGTCTTTTTGTCTCCTGCAATGTTTTCATATGAGAAAAGAGAGAAGCCGGGGGGATATAGAGATAATTAGAGAGAGAAAAATGTGTGTACCAAAATCAGAGAAACTGGAATAAGTTTATCAATGCCACGTGGATAGACTCCAATGCGCTCGACATTAATGCCTTGTATAACGTTTTATAGTAGTGTGTGTATATATATATATATATATATATATATATACAGTCGGGTTCTTAGGCGGGTGTCAAGAGCGGGTGCTAAGAACGGGTCTCTAAGTCAGAGAAAATATCACACAAGAACTTATTCCTTTTAACTTATTCCTCAACACTGTTTTTTACTTACTTGTTTTACTTATGAGATGGTTATCTCTTTGTACCCATTTTTTCGTATTGCAGATTTTTTTCCCCTTATGTTGTATAAAAAAATGGATTATTTATTTTTAAAGTTACAGAATTTAAAAAAAATTCATATTTCATTTAATTTTATTATATGTTTGAAATCCATAAAAAATACATTTCAAAATGATTTTTTCTTTCCAAAAATAATATTTAACCTTTTTTAGATTTTTGATTTTTTAAAGAATATAATTTTTTTAATTCTATAAATTTAAAGAAAGTAAAGCATGTTTCAATCCATTCTCATATGCTGTGCAAAAAAAAGGTTTGAAACATTCTCTATTTTTTTTAAATTGCATAATTTAAAAAAAAAATCTCTGGATTTTTTTTTCCATTCTTGAAATCTAAAAAAAAAATACATTTTGGAATTATTTTATGCTTCCCAGAGATAACACAACATATGAGAAGGGTTGAAGCATGCTTTATTTTCTTTAAAATTATAAAATTAAAAGAAAATACATTTTTCAAAAATTATTTTGTTTAAAGGGTAAATTTATGTTTAATTCCTATGAGCTAAAAAAATTACATTCTGTAAAAATTAAATTTTTTTTTGGAATAACTATAGGTGAACCGCCATTTGACACCGCCTTGAAACTGCATGGTTACGAACCGTGTCGAGGTTGGTTATTGCCTTATAGATGTGGGTTCGCGCCAGCGAAATTAACCGATCTCAACATGTCTCGTAGCCAAATAGTTTCAAGACAGTCTCAAATGAAGGTTCATGTAGAATCACTTTTTTTTTGTATCTTGTTTGTTCCTTGCATTAATGATTTATTTTGCAAGTCCTAATTTTTTGATGGAGAAATTTTATTTATCAACATTGTAGATGGGGGAAAATTTGATGTCTTAAATTCTCGATTGATGTCTTGTTTGTTCCTTGCAATAAATGATTTATTTTCTTTAAACATTAATTTACCCTTTAAACAAAATAATTTTTTAAAAAATTATTTTCATTTAATTTTATAATTTTAAAGAAAATAAAGCATGCTTCAACCCTTCTCATATGTTGTGTTATCTCTGGGAAGCATAAAATCATTCCGAAATGTATTTTTTTTTTTTATAGATTTCAAGCATAGAAAAAAAAATCCAGAGAATTTTTTTTTTAAATTCTGCAATTTAAAAAAAATAGAGAATGTTTCAAACCTTTTTTTTGCACAGCATATGAGAATGGATTAAAACATGCTTTATTTTCTTTAAATTTATAGAATTAAAAAAATTACATTCTTTAAAAAATAAGCAATCTAAAAAAGGTTAAATATTATTTTTGGAAAGCAAAAATCATTTTGAAATGTATTTTTTATGGATTTCAAACATATCATAAAATTAAGTGAAATATGTATTTTTTTAAATTCTGTAACGTTAAAAATAAATAATCCATTTTTTTATACAACATAAGGGGAAAAAAATCTGCAATACGAAAAAATGGGTACAAAGAGACAACCATCTCATAAGTAAAACAAGTAGGTAAAAAAAAGTGTTGAGGAATAAGTTAAAAGGACTCAGTTCCTCTGTGATATTTTCTCTGACTTAGAAACCCGTTCTTAGCACCCGCTCTTGACACCCACCTAAGAACCCGACTGTATATATATATATATATATATATATTAAAAACTTGATAACTAGTATCTTTTGCTGCCCAGCTGTTACGAGACAACTAGTATCTTTTGCTGCCCAGTTGTTATATGTTTCACACGAGACAACTATATATATACCACTGTCCCTTAAACAAATCAATAGCGCCTTTGCTATCCTAAAGTGGAGATGACTTACCAGCCTTATTTCGATCCCGGCTATGAATTTCTCATGGAAAGCTTATTCCCACCAATGGTTTGTATTGACAATGAAACCTGCCATGGTTGCACGCTTGTGAAGGTGAATAGCGCAAACAAGCACATGGTTTTAGTGGAGATGGTTCAACTTCTGACAGATCTTAACCTCTTGATATCCAAATCATACATTTGCTCCAACGGTGGCTGGTTCATGGATGTGTTTCACGTGACCAACCAGTTTGGGAAAAAAATTACAGACCAAAACCTCATACGTTACATCGAGGAGGCAATCTGCCCAAGTTGGAAGAGAAAAAAAGTGGTACGAACATGTATCCGTAGGAACGTGATAGTCCTTGAGATGACAGGGACAAACCGGCCAGGCCTTTTACCCGATATAAAAGCTGTACTTGCTGATTTGGGATGCTACGTGTCCGCTGCTGAGGCATGGACCCACCGCACCCGAGCAGCATGCATCATTTACATCACAAATCCATGCCGGGTGGCCAATAAACAGGCCGAGATAGAGATCGTAATGGAAGCCCACCACTATGAGGGAGAACCATGGAGCGTGAGGGTGGCTACCCCCACCACCAGCCGGACCCACATTGAGAGGCGGCTCCACCAGCTCATGGCGGCTGATAGGGACTACGAGCAATGTGGTGATTGTGACACAAATACAGTTGTAACAATAGACGAGTGCAAGGAAAAGGGTTATTCACTTGTCACGGTGAGGAGCAGAGACCGGACGAAATTACTGTTTGATACTGTGTGTACACTCACAGACATGCAGTATGTGGTGTTTCATGCAGCTATTAGCTCCGAAGGGTCCCTTGCATCTCAGGAGTATTACTTACGACAAAAGGACGGAAGCATTGTAAATACGGAGAATGAGAGGCATACGATTACCTGTTGCTTAATTACAGCGGTAGAAAGGCGAGTCTCCTGTGGAGTAAAGCTGGATATATGCACCAAAAACATATTAGGATTGCTATCAGACGTCATAAAAGTTCTCCGTGAAAATGGATTGTCTATAGGATGGGCTGAGATTGGTATGCATGGTGAGAGAGCAGTCGGATCATTCTATGTTACTGATGTTTCGGGGAACAATGTGAAGGCAGAGATGATCGAAGCGGTGAGAAAGGAATTTGGGGCCAGTGTACTGGTAGTTAACACCTCATCTCATGAGTGGTCTCCATGGAGCAAGAGACAAAGCTGCAGCCGTGATGTACAAGATAGGCCAACATTCTCACTAACGGGCTTCTTGTGGTCAACCATCGAGCGAATTTCTAGCAATTTCAAACCCATAAAGTCAATGATGATGAGACTGCTGTAGTTTGCGGATTTAGCTGTAAATGGACTAGCATCTGTAGTTTCCTAGTTTCCCTTGAAAACAAATTCTTAGAATAATTCTCTAGACAATTTTAATCCAAAAAAAAAAACGTAACCTCTACGGTAATTGAACTATTTCGCTCCTCCTCTTCTTCTTCCTTTTTTTTACCACTCATCAATTTCAAATGATAAACTGGGAAACTATTCGCAAGTATACTTTCAACTGAACACTATAAATTTTATTTTTATTTGTTTCGTCAATTTCATGTCAATTAATTTCTTATCAATCTACTGAATTGCGAATTATTTGATTCAAGAATTTTTAGCTCAGGTTGTGAATGTGTTGCATAAGAGAAGTTGGTATGATCACTATATTATTAGGTAATATGAGGATACTAACATATTATAATGTGTTAATATGTGATATATCCAACCAATCAGTTGATGACTTTAGAACCCAAACTGAGTTGCTATAACCAGATTAAACAATATTCACCAAATAAATTGGAATATCAAAGTAATCTTACTTCTGCTCTAATGAGAAAGGGCTGATGGGTGAAGTTATTGCACTGTGAACGATGTGTCACACCATTTGACAAACCTTTGGCCAACATCCTCACTATATTAATTCTTATACTCGCGGACAGTATGACGATCATGACACTTAAGATGAAATAATGCATACTGTTAAAGTTGTCACAACTTATGGTCTTCAATATGAACAAACATAATGAAAACGAAAGTATCTTCACCTTAGAGTGCCAACTAGCAGTGCATCCTGACCAAATGCTAGAGGATACAAGCGTGGCGAAAATCACATGGAAAATGTGTATAAGTCGCTTTCAAGGCCATATTTGCAATAGAATTAATGAGAAAAAAATGTATTTACTCGACTTGTGGGACACATGTCACATAGCCCTATAGAGGCAGGCAAGAACTGCACTGCCCAGCTCATTTTGTCCCGAGCCCTTTTAGTCTCGCAAAGGTGTAAAAACATAATTCTAACTTGAGAGGATGACTTGTCCGAAATCAATGAACCACCAATCATGATCAGTTTAATGGTGTGTGTGTGTGTTGTTGAGCCATCTAATCAATCGCAGAATCGGGTAAGTGGGAGAAGTTCTCTGTCCACCAGGCTAAATTGAGGGACCCATCTCTCAACTCAGATGGACCGGATGTATGATCAAAAAAATGAATGCATGTCATGCCACTCATTAGTCCCATGATCAGTGTCCGACCATAATTATAAATTCCCCATCTACTAGAAACCCCAGTAGAACCTCTACATCCTGTAGTGCAATAGCCATCTAACCCACTAGTAGATAGAGTGTGTCTCTTGGCCCAGTGCTCCTCTAGTGTTCTGATCAGGCAGTGATCTAGTTGGATAAGGATGACTCAATAGGCTCTATAGAATCCAGTCATGATCAAGTACTATTTGACCGTATCGTCCATAATAATCAGACGATATACATTGCTCTCGTCCCGATGATAATGTAATGATCCACTGTCATGGCCTGACTAAATAATTCGGAATGATGGCAGTATGTTTCCGTCTATAGGTCCAGGGTGTATAACTGTGTCTGTGTGTGTCCTCTAGTTAAAGAATTGTACACTTTTATTGATTTCAAACTGAAAAATTTACGAATATAAACAAATTGCATTCACAAGCTGAAGATATACATATTTTAAATTGAGAGAGTTGCGCGTGCATTCAAATTAAGAAATTATATATTAAACACCGTTTAACCCAAATAAACCCTAAACAACAACAAAGTTTGATTTGAAATATTATGAATATCAAGCAAGATTAATCAAACACACACAATTGAGGAAAAAATCCCCCAAAGGGGCAAAACCATTTATTTTCATTATAATATTGTAACTGTACAATTTCGGATTACAATGAAAATACAAGTGACTAAGAATTACCCTCAGGTGTCGGATTCTGTAGTCGGCGGCTCGAGATATCCCTTTCCAGTAGGGCAGCAATGAAGAAAAAGAGCAATTTTCTTCACAAGGGTTGAACGGCATAGGATTGTGTTCTAGGGTTACCAAAAGTAATTCACAAATGTATGAGAGGTTGTGTGAATCAAACCATGAGTTTGGAACTCACAAAGATTAAGACTTTTAGGTTTATGAACTCTGAAAATCGTGTAAATAAGTCTTGCCAAACTAACTCCCCGTAGTGGGATTAAATAAGAAGTCCTGGTCCTTAAAAATCTGAACATGATCTGTTTGAGTTTATCCCAGGTGGACCGGTTCGGGTCTGAGGCGAATCGGTCCGAGGTGGAGGACCGGTTCGTTTTATATTGGGCTTTATCGGTTCGCTACCAGTCCGGGGTATACAATCTTTTTAGTAAGCAGATCAGTCCGGTACAGGGGCGGACCGGTCCGGGGTCGGATCGGTTCTTTTTTTCTGGGCGGATCGATCCGGCCTGTCAGACTTTTATTCCTCTTCTTCTTTTGATATTCAGATCCGTTCATGACTGTATTAATCTTGAATTTCTTCAACGGTGTAATGACGTACGATATAACACATTGATAATGGACAAAAATGTCCTTACATAAACTTGTATAAGTGTATTAATTTCAAACTGGATAATTCGAAAACACAAAATCAAAATGTAAACACAAACTGAAGACAAACTAAGTGTAAATGTGTAGAAGTACATATGATCACACATTCTAAACTAAACTACCTTAATTTAATAGGATGGGGGTTGGCTGAACATTTGCCACGTGTGTATCCATGCTCTTTACAAATCCTACAGGTCTTCTCAGCACAACCATCTCTAATGTACATCTCGTTATGAATGTGGGTGGATCATGGACTCATTTGTTTCCTTTTTAAACAAGAGTTTGGGTGGAGGGTGGGTCCAACGAGTATGTCTCAATACTCTTCATCCAGAAGAGGTTGGAATTGTGAGTACCACATCTAAACACAACGCCACATATGTATCATTCACTAATATAAGTGACTGGAGAATGGTTAATCCTCTTACAAAAAGCAGTAGCATGGGAGCATGGTATGTGAAATGCCTCTCCCATGTCACATGAGTTGCTTCCCTCAGTGAGATGTAAGCCATGTCTTCTGCCCTTTCGAGTAATCACTTCGGCGATGATCGATTGCAAATCCTAATCCGATGCAAGATGAGTCCCCGCCCTTCTGTATACAGTCCCCAGAAAGTTGATTGCAAGTTTAGTGAAAGGACTCCTCTGGCCTGTGCTCCATGTGAAAATTAGCATAGTTTTCACAAGAGATGTACAGCATGATAATAAATTACATGAATGCAGGCAGCTATAGGAAAGTTATGAACTTTTTTTGATAACACCATTTAACACTTCAGATAAGTTTGTTGTCATCGTCCCAAAATGTTTTTCGCCATCGTATGCACGCGTCGATTGATCAAGGGGAATTCTTCTCAACCATGTCTCTTTAATTTTTATAATAGAATGTCCAACTCCACATTTGGTTTGCAATTCCCGCCCTCCATAAAAGTCGTGTCAAGCTCTTTATATCTAAACTCCTTTGTTAAATTACTTCTCAAATGTCTAAGACAGAAACAGAGGAATTTGTAAGGTGGTTTCCACGAAGGTTACTCCTTGGCAGTCCTAATTATAGTTGGATGTCTATCAGATATCAAACATAGTCTACGACGTGAACCAATACATTATGTGTGCAATAGTTTAAGAAACAACCCCAGCTACTCACCGTTTCTTCTTCAACAAATGAAAATGTAATGGGGAAATTTTGATTATTCGCATCGACGTACATGGCTATCACCAATTTTCCTTGTATTTACCATACAGGGTGAGTGCCATTTATGCATATCACAAGGGGACAATGTTGGAAACAACCAGTTGATTGTTTCAAAGTTTAGTACATCCTATGGAAAGTGGCAACATTTTCCTCCCATCGACTCACGCGGTAGTTTACCCAGTAAACAATTGTGCCAAGATTAAACTTCTCTAAAGCACAACTTAATTTTTGTCACAGACGATATGACTCTATCCAGTCACCATATTATTGTGATTGGATGATATATAATACTCTTAACTTATCTTGAATGATACCTTGAACTGATCGCACTGATATATTAGGATCAGCCTTCAATATAGGAAGACTAATTGAAGAAACAATATTTGAGGTAAGTAATTTGTGATCTTGCATGAGAGATTGTCGAATACATGAATGTGAACCTGCATACTTAGAGATCTCCTATACAGCCCTTCTTCTATATGTTTCTGTTCTCCCAGCATCCGAGCACAACCCTGACCCTTTTGAGTACAACTCAATGACCAGACTGTCTATTTTGACTCTCCAAAGGTGACAAAATGATTGTATTTGATGTTATAGAACCGAATAGCCTCTTGGAGATCATATTTTGTTTGGAAAGTCAATCGAGTGTATAACTCTCCACTATCAGGATAGCATTATACAATGTAATGTCATAACAAAATTAAGAGCATTCTTCATGAAAGTATCTGAATTGAGGACAAAGCACGGCGATAGATGTAGACGTTAACTACTCACACTAGGGCTAGTTTAGTATGATGTATACTGGGGTCCACGAGATGATACAGTCATTCCACGAGGCTAGGATTCACTTACAGCTACTGCACTAGTGTCAGGTATATTGTCCATGTCTTCTGGTTCTAACTCTTCAAGAGTTTCATAATTGAGATCTAAAATTGGACATCTCCTAGAGGTGAACATTCAATCTACTCAGTCTGAATGAGTTCCAAAATTCGAGATAGAGCATTTGTGGTTTGAGTAATGGTCAAACGTGTGGTTGTCAAATTCTGTATGCCAAGGTTACTATTTTCACTGGAGTTTTTCCTAAAGCTATCTTACTTTGCACTTCAGTGGGCAATGCATTTAGGTTAAGTAGAGAATTACCACGGAAATTCTAAGAGTAATTATTACGGTTAGAGGACATTTTCAACCATCTATTACGGTTATGTATTTATCAAATATGATATATCCTACCGTCAAAATCATAAATAATCAACCAAATATATAATTAGCACCTAACATTATGAAATGGATAAGTACAACTTCAAACTACATAGATACTACAATAACTATAAATGAATCCATGTTTTATTTGCATATTATATAAAATTATACATATTACTATAAGAGATGTACTACCCGTATTGAAAAAAAAAATTACAACACGGTATTATATACGTCACACCAAATTTCTACTGATAGACACAATTTATTATTGAAAATTTACATATCTTTACAAAAGATTAAATACAAGTATTTGTAACCAATCTTAAATATCCATATAACTTCTTATTGTATAAGTGATTAAGAAGTTGAAGCATATGAGGAGAAGAAGAGAACCAAATGACGAAATGCAGAAGAAATGATGCACTGCAAAAGAGGAGGAGAAAAGGCAGATCCACGGTGTAGGAGATGAGGAGGAGAGGTTATTGAGGTAGGGTCTCGGGTTCACAATGTAACCTTCAGCTCAAATGATGTTTTTTGTCGGTGCCAACAGCTTTTGCGTGCGGTTTTGAGGTACCAAAGAAAAATCATCACCTGCATTAACGATTTCTCTCTCCGCTTTTGAATCCTTCATATGGTTTGACGGTTTCAAGCTACCAAGGCCAATTTTATTGGCCTAAATCGGTTGCTCCCATGGACTCAATTCTAGTCAATTTCCCCCCAACTCTTTTACAATTTTAAAGCATCTTTTGATTCGTGATTTGTTTTTAAGGGAACAATTATACAAGTATTTATTAAAATTTTATTTATTTAAAACTGCCATATAAATAATTTCTATTAAACCCTAATTTCAATTAAGGCTCTTAAATTGTGTCACAAATTCCTAGGCACTATTCTCCACATGAAACAACGAAGAAGTTCCTTCTTCCCATGCCAAATCCAAGTAACTTTCATTTCCTTTCTTTTCTTTTGTGAAAGGACCTAGATCTTTGTGTTGGGGCACTGGTTGAGTATGATGTTGTGTGAAGATATATGGTATTTAGATGTGTGATGGTGTTACTAAAATAGGGGATTAGCCATCATTCAACGATAGAGTGGAAGTAATTTTGGGTCCTGGCAAGCTGTGGTGAAGAAGCTGTCAGGTAGGGTGTTGAATGGTGGAGAATTTGGGCAGTGTGCCAGAGAAGGCCACTGTTGGGTTCGCGGCCCAAAGGCAAGTTCGACCTTTGGTGGTGGTGGTCGTATCTCACGTCGTATGCGGTGGATCTGATAACCTAAGACGTAAGGTATAGCAGCCTTATTGCAGTTGAGCTGCGCATGGTTACGAGGGAAAGTTGTCTTTTATAAGTGGTAATATGTGATTGTAAGATAAAAATGGGGAGAGAACTCTTTTTGTGAATTCAGCCTAGCTAAGAATAGAACCAGAGGTTTGATGTTTGCATATTGGTGTTTGTAAATGATATCAAACAATCTAAAATCTTCAATTAATTGCTTTATTTTTTCTTTGATTTCATCCATGTTTTATATTTTTCATTATTTTTCTCCCTGTAATTTCTTGAATCCGTGATTTTTTTATTTGATTGGTTTCACATTCTTTTCGATGGTTGTCTGTTACGAGTTCATCTGCCCTGTTTGCACTGGACTGAATTTAACCCTTGACCACCATGAAACCGAAGGTCCGAGTGTCTCAAGAATTTTGGAGGATCTATGAACACCCCTATGCTTTAGTACCATTGGTTGCTTCTGCATCTCTTCGTCTTTACCATCTGTGAATTTATTGATTTTTTATTTGGTTTGTTTTGCTACTGCGATTGCTAGGAAACTACACTGAGAAGTGAATTGAACTTTGAATGGATCTCTGAATATCGTCTCTTGCGATTTACGATTTATTGGGTTTAATTTATTTACCCGATGACTAACTCCCATTATAAGAAATTTTGTAGATATAAAAAATGATGTCCTCCTTTTATATGCCAATACATCATTTGTTTAATTTAGGCATAAATCCAGTTATACATTATATCTCACTTAAAAGACCCACCCCTCTCTCTAATGCAATTCCACTTCCCATGAGTCCTTCTCAAATCTTCTCTACATTTGTAAGTCGTTTTAACTCCCTCAACCTTTCAAGTCTCTTTATCTTCCATGCCTACCCATCTCTTTGCCTCTTGATTATTATTTCTCTTCTCTAGAAATCCTCTCACTACAAGAGCCATCCTTGCTCAGACTCATCCCATCCCTCTCCAAGCATGATTTGCCAATAGGGATCCTTGTGTATAAGAACGACAATAGTGAAGATGACATGACATGAATGTACTATGACATGGCATTAACCAAACTCAAAATTGTCTATTCCAACTTCTAGTGCAAACTTTATCCATAATTTTATTTGAAAAGTAACTTTGTATATTAATTTTGTTTGAAGTTTTCTGAATTGTCATTAGAAATATAGATACATATGTGTCCAACTTAATAATAGTCCAGCCCACCGTTGAGAACTTTTTGAACTTTACTCATTAATTTTTCTATTCTGATCAGTTTATTATATTTCATATCGAATTAAGAGTTCATCACACCACTGAGAAATGTTTTAACTTTATTCATTAATTTTGCTCTTCTGACCAATTTATTAGATTTCTTTTTGAACTAAAAGCATGAAGCTATATTATTGTTTTCGATCAATGACTTTATGTCATCACTGATTTTTCTTTCTCACAAATGGGGCAGAACAGTTAACTTTTTGGCCTACGAATCATGATTCTCTACTATTCAAATGTTTGTCACCATTTCTCTATAGAAATTTCAAAGTCTCTTTGTGTTAAAGCAACATTATATTCCACTATAGCCATTTCTAAATCAGAGGAATGTTACAAGGGAAAGCAGAGATATGGCAGTACATGTTCAACTTTGCTAACTCAATGATGCGTTGTGGAACTGGACATAGCCGATATCATAAACTCATACGGACACCCTATCACCATGTCTCAAATTACCTCGACTATTGACTCCCAATCTCCAGATATCAATTGTTTTACACGCATCCTAAAAGTATTAGTCCAAAAGAGTAACCCACTACAGAGTAACCCACTCCTCCAATTGCTCCTATGTTAGTCATGTAGACTCATCCATGGATAATGGGACGCTGTCATCAAATTACTAGGTGCGTAAAAGAAGGCCCATGGGTGTGAGATATGGAGTTTGCAGCTTTATAATAAAATAAGTAATGAAACCAATTGAAAAAAAACTTGTCATAAAGAAGACTAGTTCGCGAAAAAATAGTCCAACATAAACAGAACATATAACTTAACAAAAGACTCTCAAAACCCCAATGACTCGCACATATAATCTGACTCACATTAATATCCACATAATTTTGTTTTAACTCCTCCAAGGAAGAAGAAAAAGCCTTTATGAGTTGACCTGCTTTAATAATAACATACCAACAAATGTATTTACGCCTACTCTTCTCTACAAAACAGTAAGAGAATATGCAGTCATTGACATCCATAATTCACACTAGAAATGCATATCATTCTATCAACACATTCTAAGATTTCTCATAATAAGACACTTCAGAGATTTTGTCATGAAGATACTACATTAACAATTAGATTGCAAAAGAGAGAACTTGGGTAAAGGGTCTCTCACATGTAATTAATATAAACATTACTAGAGAAGTTTAAAAGTACAAATATAATATTCTATAAAAAAAAGACATAAATTTCGCTCACGAAAATTAGCATTTTCTCTAATTATTGCATGCAACTTATACTCACATTACCAACATCACGTCTCTAATGCGGAATTTGGTGTCAAAACATAGGATAACCACATCCATACAGCGATGGACTAGTGGGTTAAGTGAGAGTTATCAATTTACCAAATTAAAACTTTCTGGTTGAGATAAAACATAATTTCTAGAAGCCAACACCTATCATTGGCAAATTCATGGTTACAATGATATCAAGAAGTGTGCAACTACTAAAACCCAACTACATGTCCCAATCCTAAAAGTTGTGGTATGATGAGGCCCACATTATGGTACAACGCATGTAAAGAACTTTTGATAATTTTTTGGTACAATTGGTAGGTACAAGTACATTTTATAATATCAACTATACCACTCTTCCTTACCCCCGCGCGCGCGGGGGGGGGGGGGGGGGGGGGGGGGGGGGGGGGGGGGGACTGATTGATCTATGTTTGACATGTCTAAACCATCTACGATAATTTTCACTCAATTTATCTTCTATACAATTATCAATTTCTACTATTTCATGACTAAATTCATTTCTAATTTTATCCTCTCGACTTCGACCACATATCCATATTATACATCAGCATCTACCACACATACATTTTCTGCACATTTATTTCTTGTTTGCCCAGTGACATGAGTGTCCTATATGTATGTAATGAAATAATTATGTAGTATATTTCTTCTTTCACCCTTGTTTATTTATCAAGTTTAATTATCAAGTGAACAAAACATAGTCTGAGGACTATTTTTACTTACTATATATGGGCGTAAAACACCATTTTAAACTTTTTTTGACCATGGCAACAAATATACACAATATGTTCATACGCTAAAGTAGGAAAAATTGTGCACTCAATACTACATTCCGATTATATGTTCATAGGCAAAAACTATAAAATGAAATACTTGTATATTAGACCAAACAATGATCAAGCCTTGTCCTTTCCCTTGCGTTGGCGCTTGCTCCTGCGCAAAGGGACCATGCACTTGTCACCCTTATCTGAAAGTCCAAAAGTAAAATGGTGAGTATATGATCTAAGGTCACACACAAACGTAACATTGCCTCATTATTCACCCCCCCCCCCCCCCACGCACACACACCCCACCACACACCACCACCACCCTCACACGAACTTTATGATATAAAAAAAAAACAAAGTAAAGGGGGGAAAATAATGAGTTATTTGGGTACTGGTCCGCAAGATTTAATCTTCTTAGAATGTGACCTCCCAAAGTACTTTTAGAGACAGAAAAAGTGTAAAAAAAATAGTCATAAAATTTTTTGCGATACTTTTTCGGTCTCTAAAAGTTAATTTGGAGATCAAACCCCAAGAAATGCAAATGTTGGGGCCAAAATCAATATCAAAAAATTAATGGGTACCAAATATCAAATATCCCAAAAATAATTCATTAAGGGTTATAAAATATTTTCCACCATAGTGAAATATATTTTGTTTGCATATTAACATCAACATCAACCGCACAAACATTTTTTGCACATTTGTTTCTTGTTTTCCAAATCTTCATCCCTTTTATGATATGGCATAACTGATGGGTGTCCTATATGTATGTAATTCATGAAATAATAATGTAGTTCATTTCTTCTTTCACCCTTGTTTATTTATCAAGGGAACAAACAATATCCTTATAGGGTTATGTACTTTCTATGGGCATAAAACACCATTTTAAACTTTCTTTGACAATGGCAACAAAATATGCACAATATGTTTGTACACTAAAGTAGAAAAACAAACAGTGCATCCACCACTACGAGTCGATTATATGCTCATAAGCAAAAACTACGAATGAAATACTTATGTATTAGACCAAACAATGATCAAACCCTCCCTTTCCCTTACCCTTGCATTTGTCACCCATACCTAAAGGCCCAAAAGTAAAATGGTGAGTATACAAAATAAAATCACACACAAGCGTAACACTACCTTATAATTCACCCCAACCCACACACACCACCACTACCACCCACCCACACTTTATGATGCTCACAAAACCCCGAAGTAAAATGGAGAAAATAATGGGCTATTTGGGGGTTGTCCCCTATTAATTTCTTGATATTGACTTTGGGCAGCAAGATTTGCACCTCTTGAGATTTGACCCCCAAAATGACTTTGAGCCACGGAAAAAATGTCACAAAAAATAGTTGGTAAAATTTTTTACGACACTTTTTCATTCCCTAAAAGTCATTTTCGAGGTCAAATCCCAAGAAATGAAAATGTTGGGACCAAAATCAATATAAAAAAATTAATGGGTAGCAAATATCAAATATCCCAAAAATAATTCAACAAGTGTTATAAAATATTTTCCATCACGGTGAAATATATTGTGTTCGCTGTTTATATTTAGAGTTGCACATGCGCTTATCGCCTATACCCGAGGGCCCCTTGCGCTTGTCGCCATATCCTGAAGAGCCGGTGATCTCATCAGCAAGAGGGAACGTTTTTTTACAGTGTTCATGTCAAGCCTCCATGCTTTTCAATAAGTCCTCATTATATTGGACATACTCTTTCAAATATGCAATGTTAATAAAGGGACATGGACGTGAGGTGTCAGAATTCTTGATGCGGTTAACAAAGATAAAGAAATTATCCCATCCCTCCACGAATCTCCTTTCCAAATTTTTGTACATGATATTCAATAAATACAATAATAACTAAATTTGGGATGAGATGATACTATTTTAGTTCATTCAGAAAACATTATATATTATCTAGGAAGTATTGCTCCCCTGCCAGTACAATAAACATACATAGTGTGTATTGGTCTACATAATTAACGTGTTTCCTCTTAAACAAGGAATCAATTATCTTTGTTTATCTACATATTTCACTCACAAATCATTATATCATAGGGTTTGTGGATATTGTATCACTCACCCCTCCGGATGATTGGGCATATCGGGCGTTTACTTTTGGTTCCCCATAACCGTTTTTCCTTTTGATCCCCTCTTTCCCGACTTGGCGATTTCCTCCACACACAAAACAATGAGTACCACAATGATGGTTTATATTACTTTCTTTTATAAACCTTCGACCACACGCTATTAGCTATTCTTTTGACAGTTCACAAATGGGTGTTGTTACATTCCCAAAAAAAAAAAATATTGTAATTACAATTTTCAATTAAAAGAATTATTTTTTCAGAAAAACTATAAAATTTTGTAAACAATTATTTATCATGTTATTTGCAGTTTTATATTCAAATAAAGAAAAAAATATTAATTCTTATTATTTTATTGAGTTTAGACATGAAATAAAGAAGGTAAAAACTTCAGGTATTAAGGTATGTTAAAAGGTGTAAATTTTTTTTAGCATTTTCCTATCAAAATTTTTAATTGACCTCACCAATAATAATCTGAAATGAGGGATCCTTTAATCTCACAGATTCTTTGGCATAGGTTTATAGGTTTTTTTTAACAATTTTTCTTATAATTTCTTTACCATTTCCTTATCATTATAATTTTTTCGCCATATTTTTTTCCTTTAATAGAAACTATAAAGAAAATTTGGTAAAGTCTATAGTTGTTATCCCATTTTTAATAAAAAATCAGATTTTTTTTTATTTTTGTTTTGTTTAAATTATTATTTGGGTACATTTTTAGGTTTTCTTATTTTTAATTTTTTTTATAAAGTTTTAACTGATTTTTAAAATTATGAAACAGTTAACACTTCTTAAACCATTTTTTACAATGCTTTAAGTGTTTTTAAATAGTTGTTTTTATTATACAAAAATGAACTTTTTGTATATTTAAAATTTCTGATAAATAAAAAAACATTTTTTCCATTTTAAAGCATTAAAAACAATTTTTTTTAAACTTATTTTTTGTATTTTTAAAATATTTCCTTATTATATTGCTTTTAACAGTTAAAATATGTTTTTTTCATGAAAACCTTTTTTAATATTTTATCAAACAACTTTTTATTTTCAGTAAAACAACTTGTATTTATTTACTTATACAAAGTTAAAATAGTTTTAACAATTTTAAAATAGTTTTTATACTACTTAAAAATTACAAATTAAACAATAATATTTTATCATTTGTTTTTTTTATTAAAAGCTTAACATAATTTTTAGATTGGTTCATGTCATGACCTTAGTGTTCATCTCCAACTTCTAAAGTGTCTCCACTTTATAATTCATTCTTGGTAGCCCTCTCTTTTGTCAGTGTTCTTAAGAAATCTTTTCAGACTAATGTTTCTACCTCAATCATGACCTTTATAAAGACACCTGACCCTACTTTGTTAATCTACTCTAACCACCATTTCAGGAAGATATTCCACAAATCTAAATTTGCCAATTCACCTGTACTCGTGAAGATAAACCATCTTGGAACCCAAATAAAAATGGAAAATTCTCTATTAGTTCTTGCTATGAATGTATTATTGAAAAAAATGATGAAACGCGTCCTTGGGAGGTTTGGAAAAAAATTGTGGAAGCTCAATATTCCACCAAAACTGAACACATTCTTGTGGCTAGTTCTACATGGTAAACTCCTTACAAATGAACAACGCATGAGAAGAGGCTTCACAAATAGTGGAGACTGCCCACGGTGTGGGATAATGGAAGACAACATTCACCTTTTTAAGGAATGCAGCTTTGCTCAGGAGGTTTGGAACAACCTAGGTTTTGACCAATCTTTTAATAGTAACTCTACTTGTAACATCAATGATTGGATTGTCCTGAATGTCTGGGGAAAGCCAAACAATGAAATGTACAAATGTTTTATATTTAAACTGTGGCATATCTGGAAATCCAGAAACAACTTCATATTTAATAAGATAAATGAGTCCCCACAAACTGTTGCGAGACTTGTATTGAGCTTCTCAAATTACTTTTTTGAAGCCCAATATAGCAAGAGCACAAAAGTGAGTGGGGAAAACCATGTTATCCTCACTACTGAACCATGTTGAAATGCAGGAAATTTTATCATACATACTGACGGGGGATTCGATCATGGTAGCGGCATGGGTTCGTTTGGTGGGGTGGTCAGGAATGAGGAAGGTGAATGGATAGTGGGATTTGCGGAGAAACTTCAAAGTACTTCTAGCCCCCTGCGTGCGGAACTGGAAGGAATTTTTCACGGTCTAAACATTGCCCTTAGCAAGAAATGGAAAAGAGTATGCTTAAAAAATGATTGCTTGGAAGCCATTAATCTCATCAACCAGGAGATTGTCCAAAATCATCCGTTGGCTAATATAATAGAAGATTGCAAGGACCTGATTAAGAACTTGAAGGCAAAAATAATTCATATACCAAGAGCTAGCAATCTCAAGGCTGACTGCATGGTTAAATTTGCAAGAGAGTTGGACACCACCTATATGGAGTTTGACAAGGCACCTGAAATACTGATTCACATGATGGAAAGTGAAATTGAGGAGGAGGGCTTCTTCTTTGTCTAATGCTGTGTTAGTTCGCTTTTCTGTTTATTGTTTTTTTTCTTTCCTGTTGTCTACCAAAAATTTTTTTTTTTTTTTTGCCAATTTAGGATTCTTGCTAGACTTATTCTTTTAAGAATTCAACAATCAATCACAACAGAAAAGTTAAAATTGATCCGGACTTTTTTTGGTATGCTGTTTTGTGTGGGGCCAAAAATAACGATTTATGGATCCCCAAAAACAATATTAAAACTATTGTGTGAGCAATTTAAGAGGCACAAAAATGACAATTACAATACAAAAAAGCAAAACACTCACGCACACAACTATTTATTTCTTAGAGCATCCATAATGGTGTAGTGTATGGACAAAAAAAGTGATAAAGTTGCAAACTGTGTGGCTCGCACTGGTAGAGGAAAGATAACAATTTTGGTAGAGAAAATGATAGTGGATAGTTACTGAATGCATGCAAATTCAGTAAAAACTTCCTACGAAGTTCTGTTGTTCGTATGAAGTTCCTACGAACTTCAGAAGTTTGTAGGAATTTTTTTACTGCATAAATAATTATTTTTACAATATATTTGGGTTTCTATGGACAACATTAGTTCGTTACATTTTCTACGAACAAATGTTATTCGTAGGATCCATTGTCTTTATTTCCTACGAAGAACTCTTGTTCGTTGGAAGTTAGGCTTACAAATTTATCTCATCCACCATTGTGATAACTGACAGCCAACTAAAGGCAAATCTCCTTTTCAATTTGTAAACTTAGCTTTCATGAGAGATCACCAGTACGGATGATCTTATTATATAGTCTTTTATCCTCTCTCTTTCACCAAAACAATAAAAAATAACATTTCACTATTAATTCGATCCAAATTAAAGTCAATTTTATTACGAAGTCATTCTTATCTACTAACAATAATTGCAAGCACCAAGCAAGTACATTAGAAAAACGTGATTGTTTTTCAAATTCATTTATTTCTTACAAAAAATTATTAAAAAAATTAGTGAAGGTTAAATGGACTCGCTTTGTTGTCTATAAAACATGATTTGTTAGATTAAGTTGATTGTGAAATTTTAACTAGTGATTTTGCTAGTAGAAAAGCGAGAAGAATGATTTTTATTAGTCTTTTTCAACATACTATCACCGAATGACGTGATAAAAGATGTTGATTGACTTTTAAGATAGTCCTATTCTTTTTTTTTTCCATAAATATCTCCGATTTAAAAGGTAATTTATAAAATTTGCTTTACAAATATTTTGATTATTAGTAGTACGCATTATTTATCTATAATTTTTTTTATAATATATGATAAAGAAAGTAATATTAGTTAAGAAAAAAAAATTATATTTTAAATATAAAGAAGCCCTGTAATTAATTTCCATATAGGGGCCATTAATTTTAAACATAAAAAATTAATATTTTTAATAATATATGATCCATTGTCATTCTTATCTACTAGCAACAATTGAAAGTGGTAAGCAAGAATATTAGAAAGACGTGATTGTTTTCCAAATTAATTTATTACTTATAGAATACTGTTGATTATATTTATTACAACTAAAAAAATTAAAAAAATTACTTCCGATCAACTATGTCACAAGAAAAATGAAATGAACTTGCTTGGTTGTCTATAGAACATGATTTTCTAGATTAACTTGATTGTAAATATTTAATCAATGATTTTGATAGTACAAATGCGAGAAAAGAGTTTTTTAGTTAGTTTTTTTCAACGGCCTTTCACTGAGTGACATGATAAAAGATATTTGTTGACTTTTTTTGGGAAATTTCACTTATTAAAAAAGGCAATTTACTAAATTTGTTTTACAATTATTTTGATTGCTTGTAGTATGCATTATTGAGCTATAATTATTATTTTGTAATATATGATAAATATAGTCATATTATTTAAAAAAAAAATATATATTACAAATATAAAGGCGCCTTATATTTAATTTTCACATAGCCATTTAAATTTGACGATTGGCACTACTGATTCGAAGAAAGCATAGATGATTGGCTCATTACCATGGTCGGCCCTGGTCATGTGCCAAATGGGCAATGGCACAGGGCCCATTTTTGAGTATGCACCTATGTATATTTATTATAGTGATCCAAAACTATTTTATGTATATTAAAAATATCATTTTTTAAAATAAGTTTAATTTTTTTGGGGCGTATTTTTTTAACTATCCAAAAATAATCTGTACAAAGGATGATTCATCTATCCAAAAATTTCGCCCAACTATGATTCAACTACCCAAAATAAAAAACAATCGGTACAATGGATGATTCAACTACCCAAAAATCTATCCCAACAATGATTCAACTACCCAAAAATCTCACCGAACTAAAATGGACCTCTAAAAAATAAGTCAAATTTTTTAGAGGCTCATTTTAGGTATTTAATATCTTTGTACAATATTTTTTTTGAAGACCTTAAATTAATTTTAACACAAAACACTCCCAGTTTTAAAACCGGCTCTGCTCATTACACTTTGAGATAAACTATTTTAAACCTATGAAATGGTGCCTAATTTTATTCCATCAAAATTTAAATCACAAAATATTAAGCAGATACACGCTCAGGAGGTTGAGGCAAATGAATCAATATATAATGGGTAAGAATATTGGGAGTTATTTACACGTGGATAACATCCAAGGGCGGAATTGGGCTTCTCTATTGGACGAGGATGTTGACCATCCCAATCAAAGTTGAAGTCATAATTCCATCCCACAGTTAAATGCCAAAGTGGGCCAACCCAACTTATGATTACCAATACATTAGCTCAACCCATCACATGCAGAATCTCAATCTAATTATGATGAAGATGAAATTCCTTTGTACAGTGTCCCAATCAAACGATATAAGGCAGAGATTAAAAATGCCCAACAACTTCAAAGAAAAGAAGACTAAATCAATCTTCAACTTGCGTTGGCAACAATTAGAAATATCATTGAGGAAGCTAAAAGATCAGTTGAAGAAGGCCTTGCTAAGATTTCAAGGTGCAGCAATCAAATTGAATCTAAAACTCAATACATGACGCTTGTACAAAATATTAATAAGGAGAAAGATGATTAAATCATGCAAATAAAAAGGGATTATAATCTCGTTGAGGTTCGACGCAATATGAAGAGGGGGAAAAAGTCATCTTAGTAGATTATATTTGTAATGAGTCGTTATATAAGACTCTTTTTGTGAATTTTCTTGTTTTTTTTTTCATTAGAGAAATACTATGTAAATCCTCGTTTCTACCACCAAAATGGACCCTCTTATGTGGCTTTGTCCACATATGAGAGAGAAAAAACAAAAGAGGTTTTTAACAATTTAAAAAATAGTTTGACAAAAATAGAAAAGTTTTTTTTAATGATTTATTTTTTTAGCAAAAAACATTTTTTAAAACTAGTTTTAACACAAAAAACAGTTTTTAGCCAAAAAGCAGTCTTAACGAAAAATAAAAAACCTAAAAAACAATTTTTATAAAAAAAAAGATTTAACAAAGAAAAACAAGTTTTAAACATGTCAACGACAAATTTGTCATAAAATGAAATTTGATTGAAAAGTAAGAATAATTTTTTATGCCGACTCATGATTTTCATGTATCGGTCACGACGCGCTAATATGACATGGGTCCGCATCAGCGGTACTAACCAATATCGCGATCGACATATGAAAATCTCGGCTTAGAATTATTGTTTACTAAATGATACACTTTACTTATAAACAAACAGGAATAGAATGTAATGGCAAGAAATAAAAAATGACCAATAAAAGAGATTCTTGATAATGATTTTTCTTTCTTAAATTGAAATGTAATTAAAAAAAACCACCAACCAACAAAAAAAACAAAACAGGAGTAGATTTTTCTTTAAAAAGGACAATTGATGGTTGTTGAGTTTTTTTAACAATAAAATTTCATTTTAACTTTAAAAAATATATTTTGTTTTTTTAATAAATTAAAATTTTAAATTTTAGTAAAAAATCTGATTTGGTGTGCTGTAAAAGTTAGAAAATGAGAGCTTTTATCTCTCCTATGTGGACAAAGGCACATCATATGGTCCATTTTGGGGGGTCCAAGTGATTATACTTAACTGTTCTCTTTTCATTAACCTTCTCGTTGTGAGCCTCCGTAGTGGGCGCACTCATCAACCATTTAATTTTCTTTTTATTAAAACTTTGCTCAAAGTGAGCATTTATGAAAAAAATAAAATCTAAAATTAAAAAAAAAATATAATTTTAAATGTTTTAATGAAAAATATTTTTTCTTCTTTGTAACTTTTTAAAAACAATTGTTTTTAACCTTTTAAAATGTTTTAACTGTTTTTCATTTTTTTATTTATAGAAAACAACTAAAAGAGTTTTTTTAATATAACTTACAGTTATTTATAAATAGCATATGCATTTAAAAAATAGAAAATAGTTAAAATATGCAGTTTTTGAAAAATAAAAAAAAATACCGTACGATTAAGTATAAATAGAAAAATGTTAAAAAAAAGTTTTATATCGCATACGGTGAAAACATATTATTATAAAAAATAGTTAAACAATACAACTTTTTGTATAGAAAAAACGTTTAGAAACAATCAAAACAATTTTATTAATAAAATCTATTTTTTAATAAAAAGAAATATTTTTTTATATAAATAATAGATGTTAGGTAGTGAATGAGACGTGTGAGTGCAATAAATCACAATAAATGAATTCTAAAAAGCAAGTAATGAAAGAATAAACAAATGTCCGACAACACAAAGATATACGTGGTTCGGCAAAATGCCTACATCCATGGAGAGGTTCCTCAATTTTTATTAATGTCCCTCAAAGCTCGAGAGTTACATCCCATTTGCCCGTATGGTGAGGGCTATATTTATAGTCTCGTAAAACTAAAGCAGTTGAGTTGTTCAAGGAACTCTTTTGGCTTGCTATTCGCTCTTGCGGCGACTCTTGATTATCTCATCTGAGATTGTAGGTAACTAATCTAGGCTCACTAAATGATAATTTTTTCGTATTTATCCACGTGACAAATGTTTGTGCCAACCTATTTTATTAACTGATTGGGCTAAATCAGCATGGACCTTATTGGGTTTGTTCGGATTAGCCAAACTTGGGCTTAATTATGGTTTAGTCCCTACAATTACCCCTAAAATTCTTGGCAAATTCTTAGGCCATAATTGGGCCATAGAATTTTAAATATGTTGGAGGCCTTATCAAATTGGTCCAAACTTGATGAAATCCGTCGGTCGGGCATTCCGGTAAATATATGACAAGTAGCGAGGGTACACTGATCACAAAGAAAAATGAAGCGCCAAAACTAATTTTGAGTTTCATTCCATATTATTATTATGCACAGTTTTCGAACGTCACTTGTTTCCATGCTTTCGATACCGTCATTCTGCTCCTCCTTCTTTACTAAAAAGACTCCAAATCTTCCCAACCTGTATTCGTTTACTCCATAAGTTCTATTACTCCTCTTGTTATATCTTACTTTTAACATTTTTCTTCTTCTCCCTTCTCCTCTGTTCTTCTATTTTTGTTCTTTTGTATCTAAAAATGGTGAATACCCTTCATGGGAAGAATGTAGAAGATTTTGGGAAGACTCACTCTATTCCTCCCTGGGTTACAATCGAGTGCGCCCCCATGCCTTGAAATGCTCTTGCTGTAGATGGGGGGCATTGGATTCACACCTTGGTAGTGGTTCAAGGGGGACTGACTTTTTCCCCAAACTCTATTTTTTTAGAGTTTTATGAATACTTTAGAGTAGCCCCAGCTCAGTGTGCCCCTAATACATGGCGTATTGTTACGGGGTGGATTAAATCAACGAGTCTTATGGAACCAACATTGGTATTTAGGAGATCAAATATTGTTATTCTTTATCTCACACCAGTGATGGTCTTGCATTTTTGAAGGAGAAAAAGGCCAATATGTCTCTCGTAATGAACCTTCTTAAATCCAATAAAGGATATTAGGATCTGGGTTTTATCGCCAAAAATTGGCAACATCCACCTCTCCCCGAGGACGAAGAATACGTTGGGTTCCTATGCCCAGTTTGAGGGGTGATATAGGTTAAAACCTACTCTTTATATGCTTCCCTCTCTTTGGTTTCGCAATATGGACTATCTTTGCTAATAATTTCTCTTTTTTCTTTCCAGGTAGCTCATTCGAAGAATAAAAAGACCGTTTTAACCCTTATTAACAAGGATGACTTATTGAAGGCTTTAAGGGTGAGAGAATTTTTGCTCAGTGGTGATCGTCCCCTTCGGACTCCTTTCTCCTGAAATATACAAACACAACTGGCAACTTCATTGCTCGCCCCATAGACGACATTCTATACATCTCCTTGCATGATGAGGAAGTAACTGTTGCCTCCTCATTTGAATCTTTTAATGTAGACTCCATTCTCATCGACGAAGAAGATTTAATGGCACCAAAGAAGAGGGACTTGCTGATAGATGATGATGATGTGGAGATTGGGGCTTCCTCTATCAAGAAGCCCTTTAAGAGGACTGAGATTGAAGGATTTAAGGCCAATGACTAGGATTTAGTCGTTGGGGATAAGAGGAAGGACAAAACTTCCACGGTACCCTAACATTCCAAGAGGGGTGATCTCCCCCCTCCGTCCAGGTTCTTCCAGGTCATGTATGTGGACAACAATCTCTCCTTGGATCATGGACTTTTGAGGGGGTCTGTGCTCGTAGCTGATTGTAAGAAACTCAAATAGATTTCCCCCAAGCAGCTTATAACCCATGTTTCTCAAACTTTGTTAATGGTAAGTTGCTCTCATTTCCTTCTTCTATTTAATCGTTGTTGTTATAGATTCGTCTAATACTTGCTTTGTTTTTCTGTTTGCACAGAGTTTTTCCAACTCTTGGATGGTCGCTAGGATCTGTCCAAGATTAATGATGAGCTTATTATAGCTCTGAAGAGGTTCGAACATGCCTTAGCCGATGCCAAAAAGGGCTATGAGAAAGCGAGTAAGTCCACCAGCGACGCTATAAGCACACTGAAGACCAATAATGAAAAGCATAATGTTGAGAAAACTCAACTTAAGGTCGAGCAAGATTGGTTAGCCAAGGAAGTGGTCGAGCTCCTTACGACCAAGGAGGATAGTTTTGACAAGGGATTTACCGAATCCTATGATAATGCCAAGCGTCAACTAGCATACATTCGCAACGCCACCTTCATGACTCATCTCTCTTCAGTGAGCACCACCCTGGTTCTCCTTTAAGGGTGGAAGAGGAGGTTACTACCCGCATCCCAAACGACCAGATGAGGATATGGTGACCCTGGGCAAGGCTTGTGATGCAGAGGAGAAGGTGAAAGAATGAGTGAACTTTAGATTAGGAGTATTATTCCTTATACTTTTACTTTTTTCTTGGTTATTTGTAAGGGCTCAGCCCATTTTGTGGTATATCAATGAAAGAATATTCTTCTTAAACATTATGTTAATTGGATGCCTTTACCGAATTTTAAACTTCCCGTTAATTCATTTTGGTAGCCTATTACCGAGGAGATTCTCTCATTTACTGGAGACTTGGATGACTTGCTTGGTTAGGATGTAAGTACTCGGGCTCGCCAAGCATATATGTCTGTCCATAAGGCCTTGAAGAAGATGACTCAGGACTATAAGAACCATTTAGCTTTAATAGCAAAGTTATAGAACGATCAGAAGGTCTTGGAAGATGTGGGACCCTTGATGCAAAGGAGATGAATGGATTGAAAGCCCAACTTACTGATGTAAAGGTTGTAGGAGAGGTTGGTGCCCTGGTCCAATTTGAGAATTATGAGCTCAAGAAGAAGCTCGCTAGTGTTAAAGAGGATAATCGAAGATCTTATGCCATGGTGATGGGGATTAACCATGATGTGAAAAAGTTAAGGTATTTATTTTGGACGGGTCCTCGAGTGGCCTGATCAACAGGTTATGAAGAGGGCTGGGCAGATGCTCTAGTCAGAATAGAGGAGGCCAAAAGTGTGGACTACAAGCATAGTTGGTTGAATGACCTAAAGGATATAAAAGAGCCTTAAGACTGTTAGATTTGGTATATATTGCAAGTTAAGTGTCCGGTATATAGACGTCCGTCCACCCTTTGGTCGCGATGAAAAGTGGGTTCCACTAGATGCCATACCTTTTCAGTTTGCTAAGAGTTACCTGGAGGCTCATAACTGTAATGATGAACACCGACTATATCCTAATATTAGCTGAAGGAGGTGGATCACGGAGTTTCTTACCTTCCATCCATAGATACTTGTATTTAATTTTGTACTATTTGTAGTAGATGATCGCTGAATTTTTGGTTCGCCAACCATAAATAGTTGTAAAGATTTTTGTAATTGGTACTTTTTCCGGTAACTTGTAATCAGATATTACAGTATTAATAACAACTTCACATTTTTCTATTCCTTTATGCCAATAATGTACTATATATGTCTTATATTACCTTTTAGGTCGTGTAATCACACCACCTTAGGCTTAGAACAAACTATTACAAAAATGCACCTGGTATAAGGGTAGTTCACCCATTTAAGATTTTATTTGACCAAGCTAAGTTGGTTTACTACCTAGGAATCCCCCGTAGGGCTTTTTCTTGTCTGGGAAATTCATGAGATCATTTGTGTTGGTAGTAACAAAGACCTGAAGACCTTAAATTTAATAGTAATAAGCAACGTTGCCATTGTAATTAAGTTAAAGCCTGATCAACATCTAAAAATTAATGCCAATTTTTATCCTATTACATAGGAACAATGTAAAGAAATTAAAGAGGTAAGTAATTGAGAAAATAACCAAGGTCTTTATTAATAACTTGAAAGTGAATAGCGAGCAACATAAGTTATGAAATGAAAATTTGGCAAAACTAAGTACGTTGGAAATAACATTAAAAATAAAACTTCTTCAGGTTGGCCGCATTCCATGCTCGGGGTATCTCCATTGTTTCCAAGTGATAGGTTCCTTGCAGATCATCTCTGATCACTTTGAATGGACCTTCCCGATTGAGTCCTAACTTGTAGTTCGACGACCTTTTAGCGTTGTCGAGGACCTTTTTGAGGACATGGTCCCCGATCTAGAGTTTCCTCAGATTGACCTCCCTATTGTACTGTTTATCCAACTTTTACTGGTAGGAAGCCATCTGGATCATGGCTTGTTCCTTTCGTTCCTCTGCAAGGTCAAGTTCAGCACGAAGGACTTTGTCGTTCAGTCCTTGCTCGACGATGTTTGTCCTCATGGTTGGCAGGCCATCTTCAAGTGGAATCACAACTTCCATTTCATAGGCGAGGACGAGGGGCATTTACCCAATTGGTCTCCTCGGTGTAGTATGATAAGCCTAGAAGACGTGAGGGAACTCATCCACCAAAGTAGTTCTTTCCAACCCTTTTTTTCAAGCCATCGAGCATTGTCCTGTTGGAGGCCTTTACCTAGCCGTTGCTTTGGGGGTATGCCACATAACTAAAGTGGTTCTTGATTTCGTGGCCATCGCAAAAACTTTGAAAAGGTCCACTTTCAAATCATGTACCATTATTTATTATAATGGTCCTGGGTATCCCAAAGCGAGTTATAATGTACCTCTAGATGAACCTGATCACGTCGACATCTCTAATGTTTTCTAGTGGCTCCGCCTCAATCCACTTACTGAAATAATATATGACGACCAACAGGTACTTACGATTTCCTGGAATAGTAGGTAGTTGTCCTTTGATATCCAAACCCCATTCGATAAATGGTCATGGACTGGTCAAAGGTCTTAGGTTGTTGGCCGATTCATGAAGCATATGGGAGAATTTTTGGCACTTTTCACACTTTTGAGCATAAATACTTGCGTATTTAGGCATATACAACAACCTGTAGCCTTCTTTGATTGCTCGAAATGCTAGAGACCTTCCCCTTGCGTGCCTTCCATAAATCCCATCATGAAGTTTGTAGAGAACATTGTCGAGGTAAAGCTTTCCCCTAGGTCCTGATTAGAAATCAGCATCCTTCACCCTAACTTGATGAGCCAATTTTTTGTCATCTCGTAGTGTGTCGTTGTACAAGTATGAGATGATTGGATCCATCCATCTTGGACCCGTTTTAATAGAGAGAATGTTCTTGGATGCCATTACTTTTTCAATGATAGTCTTGGAGAGGAACTCCACTTTGATTGTTCTCTTGATATTGGAATCTATTACTGAGCTTAGGGCTGATAAAGCATCCGCATTACTGTTGTGTTCCCGGGGCATCTTTCGAATGTGGACTTCCTCAAACTTTGATATCAGATCACGTACCACTGCAAGGTATGTTGCCATTCTCTCATCCTTGATGTTGAAATCTTCACTGAATTGATTTGACACCAGTTTTGAGTCTCAATATACTTCGAATTAACTTGCCCCCAATAAATAAGCCTTGCGCAGTCCGGCTATAAGTGCTTCATACTCGAATTTATTATTTGAGGCTTCAAATCCTAACTCGATTATTTATTCGATCATTAAATCTTCTGGCATTACAAGGACGATTCCTACTCTTTCCCACCTAGAATTAGAGGCTCCATCCACGTACATCGTCCAACTCTCAGAGTGGTCCTTCTTATGACCTTTTGATTATTCAGCAGTTTATTGGTTGGTAAGAGCATCACCTGTAAATTTTATTATAAAGTCAACTAATATCTTCCCCTAGATCGTTGTCTTTGGTTGAAAATGAATGTCAAATCACGCAAGCTCTATCGATCATTTTGACATGCATCCAAAAAGGTCGGCCTTATGAAGAAAAACTTTAAGGGGAAGGAAGTGATGACAGTGATGGAGTGGGCCTTAAAGTAGTGCTTCAGTTTCTCAGAAGCTACCACTACTGTGTAAACTAATTTTTCTAATGGTAAGTAACACTGCTCGGCATCCAATAGCATTTTACTATCATAGTAAATGTGTAAATGCTTTGTCTTTTTCTCATAGACCAAGGCCGAGCTAACCGCATGGCTTGAGACTGCAAGGTAGAGGTAAATGGGGTCCTCTTATTCGATGATCACTAGTAATGGTGATTTGCTTAGATAGGACATGATTTCCTCGAGAGCCCTTGAACACTCATCACTCTAAATGAGGCCCTTTTCCTTCTTGAGTAGTTGGAAGAACGGTTGACAGTGCGGCTAGCATTTTATATGATCGACTTGAACACCGAATCTGGGTGAAGACGGTGATAGTTGATCACGGGATCAATCCCCGACATATCATATGGATACCATGCAAAAACTTCTAGGCTCCTCTTTAGAAAGGAGATCAACTCCCTTCTTTTATTATCGATTAGTGTTGTACCGATCAGGAACTTCCTCTTTGGTGGATTCTCATAAAAACTACCTCCTTCAACTTTTTTACAAGCCTGCAACCGGGGTGGATCCTGATCTCCTCCACCCATGGTCATCCATGCCTTAGTTATTATTTTGAAGGAGTATCCCCATCTAGGGGTATCTCCAGAAGGACCTATTTATCTTCTTTTTTTCTCTCTCTTTGGTCGAATGGCGATGATGTAGCATTTTTTAGCAATGGATTGGTCACCTATGATCTCCATTATTCCCCAATTTGTGATGCATTTGATTTTTTAATAATAAGTTGATGGGACAGCTATGATAGCGTGAATCCACCATTTACCAATAATGGCATGGTAAGGCGAATTGATTTCAACCACCAAAAACTCAATTAGCGTTGAAATATTCCTTACCCATACTGACAGGACTACGTTCCCCAATGGCATGGTTATTTTTCTTGCATAGCCAACCAAAAGGACAATTGCTTCTTTCAAGTCTGACTTTTTCATCTTGAGTTTGCAGAAGAGTTCCAGGTACATGACCTCCGAGGAACTACCCTGATCCACCAGTGTGTTGTCATCGCATGAATCTTGGAATCGGATGTAAGCGTATTAGTGAACTTATTATTAGAAAATAAATCTTCTTTTTTTGTAAAATTCAACTCCCCTAGATCGATTAAAGCTATGTCATTTACCCTAAGCCATCGCATTCTCAACCTTGGTTGAAGAGCATGAAACTACAACATGCTTTTTATTTTTTTGTGAGATGAGGTGAAAACCTTATAAAGTACATGAATTTGATCGTCTACCTTAGACCCTAATAGTGTTTCATCAATAAAACACATTAGGTCTATCTGACTTCCCAAGGCATAAAACATGAAAAATCCTAGACGTGACTGAAGTTTCTCAAAATGCAGTGGATAGACTCCAATATTGTGGTGTGTGGAGAATGCATAAATTGGCTAACAATGCTCTTAGCAAATGTTAAATCCAAAATCGAATTGGTAAAGGAAATAAGGTGACCAATTGATCTATGATAAACTAAAGGATCATGAATCATGTTACCCATATTGAATGAGAGATTTAGTTTAGGGTTCATTGGTGTAAAAATCAAACAACAACCTAACATCATAGTATCCTAAGGAATATCCAAATGGTACTTCCATTGGAATAAAGATATCCCACATTACGACCGAGTCAAGTCAATGAATGGAGTAAACCTAAGTCCTTTACATCAAATACCTTCCTAATATCCCTCTTCACTCCTGCAATCCCATATGCATCGTCTATAATAATATCATCAATAAAAAGAAACAAAATAATACATCTACAAGTTGATGACGAATAAGGCACATATGATCGGAATGGCACCGAGTGAACCCTGTGGATATAACCATGCCACTGAATTTTTTGAACAATATCCATGGTGATTTCTTAAGTCGGTAAAGCAACTTTCGGAGATGGCGCACTTTCTCGGCCCCTCTCAACTCGAAAATCCTTATGAGAGCCCATATAGATGATCTAGGAGAAATCCCATATAGTAATGGATTATTGATGTCCAAAAAATGTAGAGGTTAAGAATAAGAAGTCGTAAGAGAAATCAATAATCATAGAGAAGCAAGCTTGGCCAAATGGGTAAATGCAACACAAAACTTCTTCATATGTGTAAGTCCCTTAATCACTAATTGTGCCTTATAGCGATCAATAAAGTCATTGTCTAGATACTTCATGCAGAAGACCACTTTACATACAACATTCGTTTCCCAGGGAGGTAGAGTAATAATTTCCCGTGCATCATTTTGGTTTAAATCATCAATTTCCAGTTTCATTGCCTCTGCCCATTTGGAATTCTATAAAGCCTCGGAGACGAATCCAAAGTGGCTTAGAAAAACTCAACATGGAGCTAAAATACTATCATAGGAAATATATTGGAAATATGATGATTGTAACAACCACTATAACCCTAGTGTGGAGGGAGGCTCGTATGCGACAATGATAATGGGAATAAATATCAGAATTGGGGGGGGGGGGGGGGGGCTAAAGTGGGAGTACCTAAGTTTGGAGAAAGGAGTTAGAGGCAGTCGAGTGAGATAAGAGTACACCTGCAAGGTGGGATCAAATGATGCTGGTTGTAGTCACATCAAATAAAATTATAGGTCACGCAAGTGATGAAGTCTCGCATAGTTGATGAGCCTTTTATTTATGAATTTCATAACGTAAAGAAGGTATAATACTCGAAGTGCATAAATGATGGCAATTGGTCTATTATTGTGCATGCACCAAAGGGTACGACTATTTAAATGGGTGCATTAAAGGCTCCAAAAGAGTTTCAATTAACTCTTGAGGACAACCCTAATTTTAAGGATCTTTTAGTTTATTTAGAGGAAGATTGAGTATCAAAATATTATGTTATCCTTGTCAATCTTATTTATATCCAATTATGATATTGACATTGTATTAGTGCTTTACTTTGATGTATGAATGTTTAGTTACTTTTACAAATGTTTGATATGATTTATATAAGTTAACTTTCGATAATATGTTATGCTCAGTCGAATGGTTAGTTGCTTTAAGAGGCTTGATTTGAGAATAGAGTCATTTGAGTTTGTGATTGGATCAAATTGACCCAACTCAATTTCCACGGGTTCCTATACATATGCATTTGTTGATCAGTTTCATGGATGCAGTGTTCATAAAATGAAGTTAAATTAGTTTGATTTTATTAAGATTGCATTAAAGAAACTAAGAAACAAATGTACATGTAAAAGAATACGTTGGGGGATCCAGGATCAATTTGATATAATCACAGATTCAGAAGACTCTATTTAATGGCCTTCTTGGATCGCAGGAATTAGTTAGTGTTTACTTTAACTAAAAAAGTAATATAATTGATATGCATTATCTTTTAAATATTTTAGATGATAGAAGGAGTATGGGAAAATTATTGGTTTTGTTTGGTTTGGCTATTGGATAATTATTGGTTGTTGGCTTGTTGTTGGATAGTATGTTTGAAGGAGTACGAGATAATCATTGGTTGTTGTATTGTTGATTTTTGGTTGTTCCATAATCACGGGACCCCGATTTGAGAACACAACATTAATTTCAAAATATCTAGACTTCTTATTAAAAACATGTCATTAGGGGGCGAAACCCCGAAACACCTCCCAAACGGCCCCCGTAAGAGGCACTAACACCTCGCACGGGGCCGTTTAGGGGGTGCTTTGGGTTTTTTTTCCCTCAAACGACATGTTTTTAAACCTAATTCTAGATATTTTCAAATTATCATCATATTCTCAAATCGGTGGTTCCGTGACCACGCAGTCAGTTCTTGCGAGTTACGTTGGTCCCTTGCGAGGTGTTCATACCTCTCACGGGGTTGTTTGGCGGGTGTTTTGGATTTTCGCCCTCTAATGGCATGTTTTCAAAACTAACTATATATATTTTCAAATTATCGTCATATTCTCAAACCAGGGGTCCCGTGACCACGCCACCGATTCCTACGAGTTACATTGGTCCCGTGTGAGGTATTCGCGGCTCTCACGGAGCCACTTCTATTTTTTTATTTTTTTTTACCCTCTAACGACGTGTTTTAAACCTAAGTCTATATATTTTCAAATTATCATCATATTCTCAAATCGAGGGCCCTGTAACCAAGCAATTAGTTCCTGCGAGTTATATTGGGATGGATCCTATGTGAGAATTATGAGATTATCCACACTTAGCTCCTGTGTGAGAATTATGAGATTATCCACACTTAGGCATGAAAACATGCCGTTAGAGGATGAAACCTCGTAACTCCCACCAATCGGCCTTCTGAGCGGCGCTAACACAACGCATTGAACCAATGTAACTCGTAGGAGCCGACCGCGTGGTCACAGGAACCATGATTTGAGAGCACGACCCAATTACGAGAATATAAACACGTAGGCTTGAAAACATATAGTGGCACCAATACCTCGAACGGACCAATGTAACTCGTACGAGCCGGTCGCGTGGTCACGAGACCCTTGATTTGAGAGCACGACCTAATTTTAGAATATCCACACTTAGGCTTGAAAACGTACCATTAGAGGGCAAAATCCTGTACCCTCCCCCCCCCCCCCCCAACAGACCCATGAGCGGTGACAACACCTAGCACGGGACTAATGTAACTCGTAGGAGTCGATCGCATGGTCACAGGACCCCCGGTTTAAGACCATAACCCAATTTTGAGGATATCCACACTAAGGCTTGAAAACATACCGTTAAAGGGCGAAACCCTATAACGCCCCCTAAACGTGCCTGTGAGTGGCGCCAACATTCTCACGGGACTAATGTAACTCGTAGGAGCCAGTCACGTGGTCAGGAGACCCCCGGTTTGAGAGTAGGGCACAATTTTGAGAATATCCTTACGTAGGCTTGAAAACGTGCCGTTAGAGGGTGAAACCCTATAAATTCCCCCAAACGAACGAGACCAATGTAACTCATAAGAGCCGGTCCCATGATAACGGGACCCCCAGTTTAAGAGCATGATCCAATTATGAGAATATCCACACTTAGGCTTGAAAACATGTCGTTAGAGGCCGAAATCCTATAATGCTCCCTAAATGGCCCTGTGATAAGTGGTAACACCTCGAACGGGACCAATGTAATCATAGGACCCCCCGATTTGAGAGCACGAACCAACTATTAGAATATCCACACTTAGGCTTGACAACATGTCGGTAGAGGGAGAAACCTCGTAACGCCCCCCAAATGGCCCCGTGAGCAGCACCAACATCTTGCACGTGACCAATGAAACTCGTAGGATCCGGTTGCATGGTCACGAGACCCCCGATTTGAGAGCATGACCCAATTTTGAGAATATCCACACCTAGGCTTGAAAATGTGCCATTAGAGGGAGAAACCCCGTAACGCCCCCAAAACTACCCCATGAGTGGAGACAACATCTCACACGGGACCAATGTAACTCGTAGGGGTCAGTCGCGTAGTCACGGGACCCTCAGTTTGAGAGAGTGGCCCAATTTTAAGAATATCCACACTTGGGCTTAAAAATGTGCCATTAGAGGGAGAAACCCCGTAACAGCCCCAAACGGCCCCGTGAGCAACGCCAACACCTCACACGGGACCAATGCAACTCATAGGAGTCACCATGCACTAACGGGATGCTCGATTTGAGAGCACGGCCCAATTTTGAGAATATCCACACTTAACCTTGAAAAAGTGTCAGTTGAGGGAGAAAACCCAGAACGCCCCCAAACATCCCCATGAGTGATGCCAACACCTCACACGGGAACAATATAACTCGTAGGAGCCAGTCGCGTGGTCACAGGACCCCCGATTTGAGACCATGGCCCAATTTTTAGAATATCCATACTTAGGCTTAAAAACATGCCGCCAGAGGGTGAAATCCAATAACGCCCCCCAAACGGCCCCATGAGTGGTACCAACACCTCACACGGGACCAATGTGACTCGTAGGAGTCGGTCGCATGGTCAGGGACCCTCGATTTGAGAGCACACCCCGATTTTTAAAATGCCTAGAAAATGGAGAAAATTCTGCCCATTTTTTTTAATATTGCTAAAAATGGTCACGTCCAAAGTCCTTGACCATCTCTTTTTTTGTTGTCACACATAAATAGGGTCACGACCTAGGGCTATGACTATTTTGGGAGGCCAAAGTGTGGATCAAAGCCTTTGGCCATGACCAGTGGCATAAATCAAAGTGTGGGTCGTGGCCTTGGGCCGTGACTAGTGGCAAAAATCAAAGGATGGGTCACGACCTTGGGTCGTGACCAGTAACATAAATCCAAGGATGGGTCATGGCCCAAGATTGTGACCAGATGTGTGTGTCAGTCACAACTGTAGTCCTCAACCACACGTTGTGACCCCCATAGTCCATGACCCCTGGTTTGGTCAGGGATTTGGGCCATGACCCACCATAATGGTCACGCTCGAAATCGTCATGACCTTTGGCCGTGACCCAAACTCTGGCATTATAAACCAACGCTCGCTTGTGCATGACTGTCTAAAATAGTCCAATCTCCTCTCCTACTCATCAATATCATAGGAGGTCATAATGCTAGACCAAAACGGCTTGTCCCTACATAGTTCAGACCACAAAGCACTACAAATAGCATGCCAATGTTCTAGTCCATCCCCAACACCCGCACCTTTGGAAATAACCCTATATCCACACTTCCCATCCAAATTTACATGATATATATCGTCCACAAATGATTGGAAGAACTCGTGAATGTCCTTTATATACATCTTCTTCTCTCGAGACCATGTATCCAATTTCACGCCTGTCAACAGGGTCTTGTTTGCGAAGACTTTTTTAAGTTCCGTGGTTGATGGTACATCTTTCTCCCCAGCACAAGAGTTCTTTTCGGAGATATATAATCCCTTAGGTGGCCTACCCTTTTGAAGAATTTGTATAGGCTCCATCAAGGGTGGGCTAGAGGGTTCAACAAACTCTATTAAATTGCTTAGCATCATCTTTCTAATGGCTTCACCTTTCTCAATCCACCTTTTCTTAAACAATATCATCTCGGGTGTATATTCAAGGTCACAGTACCGAGGGATGTTTGGGATAATGACAAGTTTCTTCCTATGATTGTCTGGTAAGGACATAAATTCCAATTGAGTCCTTTGTAGTTTTGGCTCAATTCCGGACAAAAATGTTTAAGTCATAGGATAGAGTATATTGATCATCTTTCAAGCCTATGACGTGTTTGTTGAAGACGTAGCGTCCAAGTCTCTAAAGCTTCATCAAAATGTCGTGGTTTATGTGCCTCGTTTCAACGTCATCAACAGTGATTCCATACTCCCAAGGTATGAATGCATTTATGTATATATAGGAGCTTAGAACTAGTTTATATTGGGTGTTAGGTTTTTAAAATTGTGTTTTGTTTTTAGATGTTCTCTATTAAATCTTATTTATAAAGTATATAATGTTGCTGGGCTTAAAAAGAATTTTTTGAACATTCTGTGAGTTCGTTCGAAGTGTCGTTCGAACGAGATTGTCGTTCGAACAACAAGTCGTTCGAACGAGATTGCCAACGACTTCCCATTATGGCATACTGGAACTTCGTTCGAAATATCATTCGAATGAGATGGTCGTTCTAACGAGATTTCTAATGAGCTTCTAACGAGTTCATACTGGAACTTTGTTAGAAGACTCGTTCGAACGAGAATGTCGTTCGAACGAGATTTGGCGGGAATAAGTTTTTGGCAGTTTTAAGCAGTTTTTCCCACTTTCCCACTTGGTTTTACCCCACTTCCTTTCTGATATACTTCTTAAGTGCAGGAACTAACTTTTTATAGACTACTTTTTAACATTCTAAGAGTCTTTTGAGAATAAAACTTTTAAGAAAAATTTCCATGTTTTGTGTTTGATTTTTATGGATTAAATTCATCAAAAAACACATACACACCCACTGTTTTGTTTATCCAAGTTCATATATATATACATCTTGCTTGGAGTTTGGCACCGGGTTTATTTCTACACCGAATTGAAGAGATTTTTTGGGTTTTCTTCTACATCCCTTAAAGACGAAGAGTTCGTTTTGTTGCGGCATTCTCATGTGGTAATAGACACCATGTGTGGTTAATGGCGTACCTAATATCCGATTGGTGAGTCCAAGATCACGGTGGAGCTCCATGGTTATCCGCTAGGAAGAGGTGATTATAATAATACGCGTCAAGGCTAGAGAGGGTTCGAGTTGAGGAAGTAAGTCATCTGTCTTGTAAATGTAATTCCGTACTTAGTGGATTTGAGGCTGGGGTCGTCCGAGGTTGTTTCCCGTTCTGGGTTTTTCCTCGTACATCGCGGCGTACTGTGATTGATTTATTTTATCTTGCATAATGACTTAGAACTCATGCTTAGGATAATTCAAGATAAAATTGGTTTTAATTGTCACACGTAATTTAATTTGGTTCATAATTATATTTGGGTAAAGTTTGTTTAATTCAAGTCTATTGTTAAAACTGGTTTGGCCTAACTTGGAAATAATGATAAATATGACTTAGTCAAATTCTAGGACTTGAATGAATTAATTGTGTTTAAGTGAAATCAATAGTGTGTGTGTATTAATCATATTTTCACTTGGTTTAATTTTAATTTGTGAAGAAATTAAAATTTGTTAATTTGTTTTATTAAACCATCACCTTTACGCTTTCGCATATATATTTCAACAAGGAAATTGATTTTAAGTATAAGGATTTTAAATTCGGGGGCCCTTAGGGGGTTTTCAAATTGGTATCAGAGCCAAAAACGATAATTTACTTCGTTAAAGATCTTTTAACTATTTTTGGCTAAAATGGAATTTTCCCCATTTTCAAAATTTCCTATTTTCGATGGTTCTAATTACGCGTATTGGAAAGCGCGTATGAAATCGGCACTGAAATCTATCGACGAGAGGGTTTGGTTATCGGTAGTTAACGGGGGGTCTCCACCAACTGATTTAGTTGAAAATGAACGTGTTCCCAAACCGGCCGATAGATGGACTGAGAATGTGTTTAAACTTTCTAATTTTAATTCCCGAGGTTTGAATGCTTTGTTTAACGCGGTCACACCGGATGAATTCCGACGTATAATGACGTGTGAAACTGCTAAAGAAGCTTGGGATATTTTACAACTAACTCATGAAGGAACTAGTGTCGTTAAGGCTTCTAAACTCCAAAACCTCACCACTATATTTGAAACCATCAAAATGAACGATAATGAAACTTTTGATGAATTTTATGCTAGACTTTCAGATATTGTTAATTCATATTTTAACTTGGGAGAGAAAATACCCGACAACCGAGTTGTAAAGAAAATTTTAAGGTCCCTACCCGATAGATTTATTCCAAAAGTGACCGTTTTAAATTCTTTACCAACTTTAGCCTCTATGAAATTAGAAGAGCTCGTAGGTGATTTACAAACCTATGAACTAGACATGTTTCCCTCTAAAACCGAAAAGAAAATTTAAAAGGGCATTGCTTTAAAAGCGCGAAAAGAGGACAAACAAGTAGTAGAGAGTGAGACTGATAGTGACTCAGAAGACATGACTTTGTTTGCTCGGAAATTTTGAAAATTTCTTAAGTTTAACAAAGATAAATTTAAAAATGACTTTAAGAAATTTGAAACTTCTAAGTATGACAAAACCGAGAAGATCCCTAAACCTATCAATGAACAATGAAATAGGGATGAGTCAAATAGGTGTTTTGGTTGTGAGGGTTATGGCCATAGGGCTTCTGAGTGCCCCACTAAACTAAGGAAAGAGGGTAAGCGACCCATTTCATATAATGCGACCCTTAGTGATAGTGATAAGGAAGAGGGACCCGATTCCCCCACTAAGCCCAACTTTGTGGCTTTTATGTCTAGTCATGTGAGTGATAGTGAGAACTCGTCGATTGATGAAACTTTAACGCATGACACTTTTGAGGTTAAAGTTTTTTATTCCCTTGTTTTTTATGATAGTGAGAGTGGAGAAGAAAGAGAAAGTGAAAATGAAGAAGAGGTTAATGTGAGTGAACTTCAAAATGCTTTTCAAGAACTTTATAAAGAATCCATCAAATTGAAAAAAGCTAATTTGAAGTTAGAAGCTAGTTTGAAAGAACGTGTCAAGGTCGTTGATAATAGTATGTTGGTTGAAGACCTTAGGACACGAGATAAAGCTCTTCTAGAGAAGCTTGAATATATAGAAGGCGAGAGAGATAGCCTTAGGGGTTTAATTGAATCCTTGAAAAAGGATCTTCTTGCTTTTGAAGAGAAAAATGTTTTATTAGAGTCTAACATTTTAGAATTGCAGAATAAATTGAAAGACTCTAGTAATGTCAAATTTGATTTGGAGTGTCGTTCAAAAAAATTAGATAAAATATTAGGAACGGCCCAAATTAAAAATGACACTTATGGTTTAGGCTTCAATACTTAAAATGAATTTACTCATAATGCCAAAACCAATGTTTTAGGAGAATCTACTTGGAAAGTCTTTAGAGATCACTCCTTAGGTAAATCTTTTCGACATGTTTTTACTTGTACACATTGTGGTCGAAAAGGTCATCTTAGGAAATTTTTTTTTGATCTTAAACGTATTCCTAGAAAACCCCAACGTAAAGCAACCAAGGTAATTAAAATTCCTACACCCCAAGATAGTAATTCTTCATTAATTTGGGTTAGGAAATCCGACTTGGTTGCCTTGCAAAATGAGGTTTTTGATTCTCATTTACTTTCACATGCTTCCTCCCTTGCTAAATCTAAAGGATGAATGTGTTAGTGTTTGCATACTTTATCTTTTGTACTTCATGCTATACTCACATGCTAAATGTATGCTTGTTTAATCATTTTCTAGTCTATGCTCCATGCTTATCGCATGCTAGAATTATGATTTTCGTTTATCTTTTGTATTATATTTCCTTCATTTTGTTTGCATCAAATGAAAAATACAAAAAGATTTTTGTTTATCATTTGGATTTTATCTCTTGGTAATTTAAGCTTAATGAAAAATTCAAATGATTTTTGTTTGTCTTTTGAGTATATATTTTTTTATTTTTGGTTAAAAATTTCAAAAACTCAAAAAGATTTTATTTTGTGTGTATTTTAGTTTGACACACTTTATGTGGAATACACGTGTTTGAATCCCATCTTTTACGCTCTTATGTGGCTAGAACTTTTGGTTTAGATTATCAATCCTTATTATGTTCTTTACCATGCCTACATGAAGTAGTTGGATTTTGTGTTGATTAAATGGATTCTATTTTTATATGCCTCTATTCACACATGCACGAGCTCTTTTGAAATTTTAACTTCATATGTATATTTGAGCTATGTGAGGTGTTCTCCTTCCAATCTTGTCATCTACATATTTGTGACTTAGGAGGACTAGTGCATGTCAAAATCCGTTGCACGCGAGATTTGTGTGAAAAAATGAAAACATGATAAATATAAATGTGCATGGGGAAGGGCTCTGAAAGGAATAATAATCCCTTGAGATTGTAAGCCACCGTTTGAAATGGACCTAAAAGAAATACGTGGTCCAAAGGCTTATAAACAGAAAAATTGGCACTAAAAGAAAAATAACTGCCAAGGCCTATGTTTGATTGATATATTCATTCAAATTTAGTATAAATTCTTATTGAGGGAGATTGGATGGTATATCAACGGTTTGCACAATGTCTGTTTATCCTAGTTGCGTATCTCATGTCATGACTCTATTGGTTTGTAGAATCATCAATATGCTAGGCTTGTATGCATTGTGTTTGTTTGTTCATTGAGTTCAATCTATATTGTCACATGAGGTTATATTCAAATGTGATGAGATTTGCAATCAAATGAGAACTCCGTGAACATGCGTTTAAGTGATTGGGTCTAAATTTAATCGTTACTAGTTCACACCCCAACACATTCGTTTCCATATGACACATTTTTGCTATACGAGTGTGAAGGACTCCTATTATATTTTGTGTGTATAATTTGTGTGTTTATATTTATATATGTGTACTTGAGTCTCTTTAGTATATATTATGTATTATTTATTCTTTGCCTTGATTTCTAATCCCTATATGCTTTAATTCATACTTGATATCCATCTTATTGCATTCTTTGTTGATATCACATGCTTAATAATTTATATATCATACTGATATCATTTTAGTGCACCCTAGTTGGTATCCGATGTTATTTCTTGGATTAGTTGAATCTCTGTTGTCCATATGCTTTCACGTTCTCATCACTATATGATTATTTAAGCCTTTGTCTATTCCTGAACAAAAAGGGGGTGAATGATGATAGGGGGAGAAATGGTAAAATGGTATCTAATCCTATTATTATCGCACCTTTGTTTAAGGAGATTTATCTTAGGGGTAATTTAGGGGGAGTACTTAGTTCACTTGCATTAAATATATTGATATTCCCTATGCCAGTAATGTGTTTGCTTAAGTGTGCAGGAATCATATTATAACTGGAAACTTTCACCGGCAAAGATTGTGATCCTTTGGGTTGTTTGTGTCAAGCATTGTAATTTTATTTTGGGTGGGATTTTATTTATTAGTCTAGTAGAGATTGACGGACCTTTAGGATTCTTGTATAGTTTTTGTCCCGGAATAGCCAAAAGGGGGAGATTTGTAAGGACACAAATTTCTAATTGAGTCCTTTGTAGTTTTGGCTCAATTCCGGACAAAAACGTTTAAGTCATAGGATAGAGTATATTGATCATCTTTCAAGCCTATGGCGTGTTTGTTGAAGACGTAGCAGTCAAGTGTCTAAAGCTTCATCAAAATGCCGTGGTTTATGTGCCTCACTTCAACGTCATCAACAGTGATTCCATACTCCCAAGGTATGAATGCATTTATGTACATATAGGAGCTTGGAACTAGTTTATATTGGGTGTTAGGTTTTTAAAACTGCGTTTTGTTTTCAGATATTCTCTATTAAATCTTATATATAAAGTATATAATGTTGCTGGGCTTAAAAAGAATTTTTTGAACATTCTGTGAGTTCATTCGAAGTCTCGTTCGAACGAGATTGCCAACGACTTCCCATTATGGCATACTGGATCTTTGTTCGAAATGTCGTTCGAATGAGATGGTCGTTCTAACGAGCTTCTAACGAGTTCATACTAGAACTTCGTTAGAAGAATCGTTCGAACGAGAATGTTGTTTGAACAAAATGTCATTCGAACGAGATTTGACGGGAACAGGTTTTTGGCAGTTTTAAGCAGTTTTGCCCACTTTCCCACTTGGTTTTACCCCACTTCCTTTTTTACATACGTCTTAAGTGCGGGAGCTAACTTTTTATAAATTACTTTTTCACATTCTAAGAGTCTTTTGAGAGAAAAACTTTTAAGAAAAGTTTCCATGTTTTGTGTTTGATTTTTATGGATTAAATTCATCAAAATACGTGATAATGCTAGGGCATTCCCCTTAAGCGATGCGATGCGCCTGCCACCGGGTGTCTCAAAAAATAGGCAAGGGGCGTTGCGCCTACCACCGGGTGTCTCGAAAAATAGGCAAGGGGCGTCGCATCGGCGCCCGGATGCGACGATAAATACGCAAGGGTTCCTGCAACAAGCTGGACGTGTGCGGGTAAAGAAGCTAGCCCAGGATACTAGACTTAGGTTAGCGACTTGGAACATAGGGACTATGACAGGAAAAGGGATGGAGATAGTAGATACCATGATAAGAAGAAAAGTTAACATAGCTTGTTTACAAGAAACTAAATGGGTCGGTGAGAAAGCTAGAGAAATAGAAAATGCAGGATTTAAATTATATTATACAGGAAAACATAGAAATACGAACGGAGTTGGAATAATAGTAGATAAAAACTTTAAGGACGATATCATAACCGTTATTAGGAAATGTGATTGACTTATACTTGTAAAACTGGTATTAGGTGAAAACATAATAAATATTGTTAGTGCTTATGCACCTCAAGTAGGATTAGATGAGCACACTAAACTACAATTTTGGGAACAAATGGATGAACTAATTCAAGAAATACCCCTAGGTGAGAAAATCTATATAGGTGGAGAATTTAATGGCCATGTAGGAGAATATCGTGTGGGATATGAGATAGTGCATAGAGGACATGGTTTTGGAGATAGGAACGATGGGGGAGAGTCTATCTTAGATTTTGCGATGGCTTATGATTATGTACTAGTAAATACATGTTTTAAAAAGAGGCTTGAACACTTAATAACTTATAAAAGTGGAACACATAAGTGCCAAATAGACTTTTTCATTACTAGGAAAGGAGACCGATTAACGTGTAAAGATTGTAAGGTTATCCCGAGAGAGAGCTTAACCTCACAAAATAGGATAATGGTGTTGGATATAAATATTAAAAATCAATCACGAGTGCGAAAAGTGAAGATTAACCCACGAACTAGGTGGTGGAATTTAAAAGGAGAGAAATTAGAACTATTTAAAGATAAAGTATTAAATGAAGAAACATGGAATAGTGAAGAAGAAACTAACATAATGTGGAATAAGAAGGCCGCATGCATTAGGAGAATATCAAAAAAAATTCTTGGAGAATCAAAGGCAAAGGGCCACAGTCCAAAGAAACTTGGTGGTGGAATGAAGAAGTACAGAATATAGTAAAAATTAAAAGGGAGTGCTTTAAAACATGGCAAACAAATAGAAATGAAGAGAATTTTGAGAAATATAAATGGGCTAAAAAGGAAGTTAAGAAAGTGGTAAGAGATACTAAGTTAAAAGCGTATGATGATCTTTATACAAAATTAGGAACACAAGAAGGGGAAAAAAGTATTTATAATCTTGCTAAACTTAGGGATAGGAAAACAAAAGATTTTAATAACGTTAAGTGCATCAAAAGTGATGATTCGAGAGTCCTAGTCAAAGATGATGAAATTATGGAAAGATGGAAAAACTACTTTGAGAGGTTATTAAATGGAGATAATGGGAGTATATTAGATATAGAGGAACTTAGAGAGACTCGAGAAGATGTATTTTTTTGTAGAATTAGGACAATAGATGTCAGGATTGCTCTAAAAAAGATGAAAACAGGGAAGGCTTTAGGACCAGATGGTATCCCTATTGAGGTTTGGAAGTGCTTAGGGGAGGATGGAGTATCATTTCTTACAAAATTATTTAATAGAACTTTAATGACTAATAGGATGCCCGATGAATGGAGAAAAAGTATTTTAGTACCTATTTATAAAAATAAAGGGGACAAACAAAGTTGTTCAAATTATCGTGGTATTATGTTAATGAGTCATACAATGAAACTTTGGGAGAGAGTGATTGAATATAGATTGAGATTGAAGACAACAGTATCTGAGAATCAATTTGGGTTTATGCCTGGGAGGTCAACAATGGAAGCAATCTATTTATTGAGGAGATTAATGGAGAGGTATAGAGAGAAAAAGAAGGATCTTCATATGATTTTTATAGATTTGGAGAAGGCGTATGATCGGATACCCAAAGATATAATATGGTGGGTTCTACATAAAAGAGGAGTGACTCGCAGATATATTGATGTGATCAAGGATATGTATGATGGTGGGATGACTATAGTAAGAACATCAGCTGGAGAAAGTAGTGAATTTTCAATTACGGTAGGGCTACACCAAGGTTCAGCATTAAGTCCTTATCTCTTTGCTCTTGTTATGGATGAGTTGACTGGACAAATACAAGATGAGGTGCCATGGTGTATGCTATTTGCAGATGATATTGTTTTAGTCGATGAGACTAAGATGGGGATAAATGTAAGGTTGGAATTGTGGAGAGAAACTTTAGAAACAAGAGGATTTCAAATAATCAGAACTAAAATAGAATATGTGGAGTGTAATTTTAGTAGTAATAGGAGGAAAAATGGAGATGTGATGAAATTGGAGGGTCAAGAAATACCTAGAAATGATCATTTTCGTTATTTAGGATCGATTATACAAAAACATGGAGATATTAGTGATGATGTTACGCATAGGATTAGAGCCGGCTGGGTTAAGTGGAGAAGTGCGACCGGCGTTCTGTGTGATAGGCGTATACCTTTGAAGTTAAAAGGAAAATTTTATAGTATGGCCATTAGACCCGCCATGTTATATGGGACAGAGTGTTCAGCAACCAAGAAATAAAATGTGCAGAAAATGAGTGTGGCGGAAATGCGAATGCTAAGATGGATTTGGGGTAAAACTCGAAAGGATAAAATTAAAAATGAACAAATTCGTGAAACGGTAAAAGTAGCTCCTATAGAAGATAAATTGAGAGAAAATCGACTTAGATGGTTTGGACACGTCAAGCGTAGACCAATGGATGCTCCTGTAAGAAAGAGTGATTGAGTTAGTATTGATGGTAACCCAAGGGGTAGAGGTAGGCCTAAATTAACTTGGTGGGATATTATAGAAAAGGACATGATATCATGTGGTTTAATCGAAGATATTGCACTGGACAGAATTGAATGGAAAAATAGGATTCATGTAGCCGACCCCAAATAATTGGGAAAAGGCTTTATTGATTTGAGTTCAGTTGAGTTGAGCTCGGAGTTTTGCACCAGGTTTATCTCTACACCGAATTGAAGAGATTGTTTGGGTTTTCTTCTACATCCCTTAAAGTAGAAGAGTTCGTTTTTCTGCGGCATTCTCATGTGGTAAAAGTCACCACGTGTGGTTGACGGTGTACCTATTGTCCGATTGGTGAGTCCAAGATCACGTTGGAGCTCCGTGGTTATCCGCTAGGAAGAGGTGATTACAAGAAGACGCATCAAGGCTAGAGAGGGTTCGAGTTGAGGAAGTAAGTCATCTGTCTTGTAAATGTAATTCCGTACATAGTGGATTTGAGGCTAGGGTCGTCCGAGGTTGTTTCCCGTTGTGGGTTTTTCCTCGTACATCGCGGTGTAGTGTGATTGATTTATTTTATCTTGCATAATGACTTAGAACTCATGCTTAGGATAATTCAAGATAAAATTGGTTTTAATTGTCACACTTAATTTAATTTGGTGCATAATTATATTTGGGTAAAGTTTATTTAATTCAAGTCTATTGTTAAAACTGGTTTGGCCTAACTTGGAAATAATGAAAAATATGACTTAGTCAAATTCTAGGACTTGAATGAATTAATTGTGTTTAAGTGAAATCAATAGTGTGTGTGTGTGTATTAATCATATTTTCACTTGGTTTAATTTTAATTTGTGAAGAAATTAAAATTTGGTAATTCATTTTATTGAACCATCACCTTTACGCTTTCGCATATCTATTTCAACAAGGAAATTGATTTTAAGTATAAGGATTTTAAATTCGGGGGCCCTTGGGGCATTTTCACGACTAGTGCCCATAGTGGAATTACTTGACCTAGATTCTCCCATTAGGTCAACTCGTGGACACATGGCAATCCGTTGATGGTGCGAAGTACGCGGGAGCATCTTATCTCTGTATATTGGGTGTTAGCGACTGATGCGCTCAGTACTAATCACGTGCAATCTATCTGAACAATAATTAGGTCCAATGAGTAGTGTGATGACCTACCACAAATCTCATGAAAGAATGCATCATTGTGTCCATTGCTTCATGGATTGGAGTGATTTTGTAAACTCCGTTTAAATTTGAGTGACTTGGTAGCCAAGCAATGCATTCATACCCTTACACACCATCACAAACGAACCCATGCTATTTGTTAAGTGTTTTTTTAAGTTGCGGATGGGCACCCTCCACTCTGTTAGTTATTCGGTTACCACGGTGGGGTACACAATTAGTCCATAAATGCGTGAACTAAAAATGTAAAGTCATCTAGTTCTTCTTTATGTACCCAGCCATGTTCGGGTAGTCTTACCAGTTTTGGCGGAAAGCCATCCATGCATTCTCAAAGTCAATCATATTCTCCGACTCCAACACCCCAATCCAACCTTGCATAAATACCATCTTATCTTGGTCTTTGATGCTGTGTTTCACACATGCACCTTCAATGTTTTTTTGAACATGGAATAAGCATAATATAAGGGTGGAAAGTGGAAACACGTTTGGCAAAGCGTTTAAACAAGATTTTTGTTTTCCATAGGCAACAACTTGCGGCAAAGCCTCTGGCTCGTATAATGACTGCAAATGTTGCAGAGCCCTTATAAAATTCTCCTCTTTCTCACTCTTCAGAAAAGAAAATGCAATGCAAAAAGATTTCTCGATGGAAGTGACCCCAATCATCTAAAGTAATGGCATATTGTAACGATTGGTCTTGTAGGTGAAATCGATCATAAGTACACTCGAAAAGCATTTCACCAACAAGCAAGAGGTGGGATGTGCAAAAAATAAATCATCCACCATATTAGTTTACTCATTCCTTCTATGTCAGTGGACATAACTCTTCTCTGTGAGCTAATGCATCAACTGTTGCATGGCGATGGGACCTTGCATCTCAATGTTCTTTAATTTTCTTTTAGCATTATATATTATTCATATGGATGGACAATTGTATTTCAATCTCTTTTTCAATGTCTTGAGTACTTCCTTTGGGTCTACCCCACCGTTTATCATCTCAAAAGCAATGTTACACTCATCTTGGGAGAGTCGGTCGGCATATGGGTGTACAACAAGTTATTTTTACACCTCGTGGTTGTTTAGACCACAAAAAACTTTAACCCCCCAATGACCATTATCATATGGAACGCCTTTCCATCGATAGGAGCAACCACATTTTCATGTTTCGTAAGAACGCTTCCTCTTCTTGTCCATCCCCTCGTCTTTTTTGGGTCTATGAAGCTTGCTTCACTCATAACAAAGTATAACCCTCCCCTTTCAGACTAAACTGGCCTTGTCGGATTTCAGACTGATCACGACCTCATGAAGCTTGAGACCAACTTGCTGACACCAATCAATTATCTTGTTGCGGTCATCAAAAAGTTGCTCAATACGATCATTATTAAATGAAAGGATAATTTAAATGGAAAGTTCAAGTATAAATGTAAAATCATGTTGACTACAATATAAATATAGTAAACATGCCTCTTTAGTGGTGAATTCGACTGTATCATCTTGATTAACACATTAATAGCCAATCCTACTTCTATTTCTGCATCCTAACAATGCATACAATCAAATTATGTCATACACTAATATCATACAGTAAAAATCTCAAAGTGTTGAAATTTCACTACGTGATATGATTTTTTACCATAGGTGATGTGCAATCTAGAAACAAATCATGCAAATATTTGGGCGAGGTTGATGTCGTTGCTTTGTTCGCTCATATTCGGTTCACACATATTTTCTTTCTTGGTGGAAGCACGTTGAGTAGATACACTCGATACAATGAGATTGTCTATATCTTGCCAAAATGTATCATCTAGTAACGAGACATCTAACTGAAATGATAATAAAATAATCAGTACAAAAAAGAATTGACAATTTAATAAGAAAAAATAATAAAAACACATATCGTTTTATAATTGAACTTTCATTTCAATATCGATAGCACGGTCAATTACAACCGCTGCAGGAACACATACGGTGTTAGGTAACTGTGGATGTAAAACCACGGTGACATAAAACCGTGGAGACCTTACCACGACCACATCAAACTGTGGGATAGGATATGGTCACTTGTGATCGAGGGTGACTGTCACTTACGGCGACGGGAAACCGTAAGTGCAGTCACCCCATTTTTTTACATCTTTTCATCATTTTAAATATTGTTTTCCAGATTATATAGTGTGTGGAGTTGTTTTAATACCTCAAAATATCAAACGAGCATTGGATATTCTGAGTTTGGGAAGCTTGATCATTAATTTTCTTATCCTCAACCATTGTAATGTAGCCCCTTTATCCTTGACTTATGTATAGAAACAACACAACAAAGACCACAACAACACAGCAAACACACAAAAATGGAGATTTGGGAAGAAATGAACAAAATGATTTTGACTAAGTTTAACCGTTGGTTTGAAGCTTTTAGTGGGAAAATCAATCGGTTGGATTTTTGTTTGTTGTGGTGTTTTAGATTATGTGGTGTTAGTTTATGTGTAATTTTTTGTTTAGTTTGGGGTATATTTGACATTTTAAAGAAAATACAAGGTACAACACTTTTGGGTGTGGTTAGTAAAGTTTGGGTTTAATTTTTTTTGGTGTTTTGGAGATATGTTTTGGGTGTTTCCATTTCTATATCTATTTCGGTGAGAGAATACATTGTTTATTTACTTTCTAATAGTGTCATTTTATAAGGGATAGCGAACACAATGCCATATATGCAAAAGAAGAGTTGTTTTCTTCGTGGGAAGCATAATCTTCAAGGTGAAACATTTCTCATTATGGCATCTGCAGCTACTTAATTACTTTATTTCAATAGGATTTATAATAATGCCTGATGCATAAAAATTACTTTCAAAAGGATGTGACAATCATTAGATAATGGACGCCACCAAATGCCTGACCATTCATAATTGATGCCACATCATTTTATGTGCATTTGTATTCCTTGTATTATTATTTTGTCTTCTTTGTTTCTAAACTTGGTTTAATAACGAGTTCCTAAAGTTGGTTCAAGGTTCAACAATAGCAAGAAGTTTTCGCTTGGTTACTTGAACCTTTAAGTAAACAGTTGATACGGGTAGAGTGGAAAATTGCATATTTATCTGACCCGACAGGCTGGGTTCGCTTGTGTGCTGAGATAGTTTATGTGGTCACTTTTTCACATTAGCACATTCTTTGAGAAGGCACTTAAGAGGAATCGTGTCTGAAAAGCCAATCATAATTTACAAAACAAATCAGCAACAATCTATATTCTTTTGCATCCGATGGCTTCTCATTTGTTCTGCAAGTTGCCTCCTCTTTTCAAAATAAGTGCGTTGCTCTTAAGATTCTAATTGATTTTGGGTGTTTTTTTTCATTCACCTAGGTGAAAGTACATTAGGGAGGATTAATTTCACCTATTATAAGTAAGAAAAATTGTTAGTATATAATTTTAGCTATGTGATTTTTTTTTGTTAGTATAACATTGGAAGCATGTATTTTTGCCCAAATTAGTGAAAGAATTTAACTATGAATATGTGACAATGATTTTACGACATTTTATTATCTATCATTTACTTCTACTTTTTTTTTGGTAGTTTGGATTTTGGACCCATTAGTTTATCTTCCTTCACTTTTAGGTGCCAAGTTTATAACAATATGCTTTTGACCACAAGTGTCACGACCTCGTCCCAAAAATACTAGCAGGGAACAAGTGTGTTGACATGCCACCAAGGCAACAAATATTCTAAGTTAAATTGTTTCCTTAAATAAATGCAGCGAAAATACAATCACATGGTTATGAATCGTAAAATACTGAAAGTAAAGGAATTACATCATCAGAGCTTTCTAAAGTGAACTTCATTTATATTAAAAGTAACGATGAATTACAACTTAAGACAAAATTCAAAAACTTATTACAAGAGAGCCAGACATGCTCTAAATGATAAAACAACCATTTTATTTACAATAACGAAAAGAGCTCTAAAAGCTGAATCTTCAACACAGTCCTTTTTCGTTCCCTCAGCGAACCTACTTATTTCCTGAAAAATGGTTATTTATACAACATCAGCTAAAAGCTGAGTGAGATTTAATCTCCAGACATTCCATGTTTTTTTCAAAAATTGATACCTATTCAATTTACAACATAAGGCATATACATATATGGACAGGAATTTGTAGTAAAATATATAAAATAAATTTTCAGAATAAACAGTTCAGAACAGAACAGATAAAACAATTGAGCAATATTTCAATTATTAAATTTTATTTTGATGGCCATGTACCCTCTAATACCCAGATAAACAGATAGTGTTACCAAATGTTTCCACTCGGCAACAATATAGACAACAAATCATGATATCTGAAACAATGCCTTATTTAGGGCACACTAGCGATAAACCAGCTGGGAAGGTACCACCCAAATATTTCCACCCGTTAGTCAAGGCCAACATAGTAAGAGAGTTTCCATAGGCCGAAAAATAATTTCAGAATTCAAATCAGATGTATATATCGAGAGATATACACATATAACAAACGACGAAATCATCAGTATCAGATGTATTTTGAGGATAAAAAATTTCACAAAATATATGTAGTTTTCATAATATCATATAATTAAAATACATAAGGAATGTCACATATTACTCACCTAGAACATAAATTCGAAGTTACAGATGGAGAGTCTTGGATCGCTCGTTAATCTTAAGACAAAACTTCTTTTGAAACTTCCTCACACTATCTCTCACACTTTATTTTTGATATTTTGAATGAATTTTGAATAAGAAGTGATCCTAAGGCTTCTATTTATAGTTTCTCAAAGTTATTAGGGTGTTGACACGTGTCCTGATGACTAAGCGTCCATTTTGGTGAGTCAACATTGACGTGTCGCGTAATGGGACTATCTTGCAATCATTAGTTCACCCGGTGCTGACACGTGTTTTAGCCTTATTTAACTGAATGACATGTGTTTTATCCTTATTCATATGGATGGCACGTGTAAGGTGTGGTGGAAAAAGTATTGCCCGAGGTGTCAAGCCCGAGGTGTAAAGTTATTAAGGGTATAAGGGTCATTTTACACATGAAGGGTATTTTAGTAATTTTACACCCTACATTTTCAATTTTTCTTAGAAGTACTTGAAAATATTATATTTACAAAATAGTCCTTTTATATCTTCATTTTAGTCCCTGAAACTTTCTTTATTTAAAATCAAGTCCCTACAGTTTCATAAATTTATATTTTCTACCCCATAACTTATCATTTAGCTTAGGATATGCCATAAGACTTTGATTTAATCAATTTTAATGAAAAAAGAGGTTATTTCAAAGTGTGTAAGTCGTCCAAAACATCCTCCCCTTCAACCAATTAAAATATTACACATGGTGTGGTAATAAGACAAAATATGACTTAAAGGATGGATAAATTTGCCCTTATTTCGTAATTTCGATATAACTTCTTGCTCGAACCTCTGTTTAACACACCGTTTGTTGTGTTACCAACCTAATTCATATATCAATAACTTTTTAGGTTTTTCCTCAAGTTAATGGTTATTTTACAATGGTAAAAATTATTCGATATTCCTACCGAAACTTTAAAATTTTATGTTTGTAACTAATCCTAACATTATCCATGTCACATATGAAATAATACAACATTTAAAACTATATATGAACATATAAAACTTGGGTTATTACATCCTACCCTCCTTATAAAAAGTTTGGTCCCCAAACTTTACTTACATTAATTTCCAAACAAGTGTGGATATTTATCCTTTATTTCATTTTATCGCTCCCATGTTGCTTCTTCAATGGAATGATTACTCCATAACACTTTGACCAATGGAATTACCTTGGTTCGTAATATTTGATCTTTATGGTCCGAAATTTCTATCGGATGCTCAATGTATGACAAATTTTCTCTAACTTGAAGAGGTTCGTGACTTGTGATATGCGTTGGATATGGGATGTATTTCTTCATCATTGACACATGGAACACATTATGCACACTAGATAGTTCAGGGGGTAAGGCTATTCTATACGCAACAGCTACTATCCTTTCAAGGATTTCAAAAGGTCCTATGTATCTTGGACTCAATTTCCCTTTCTTTCCAAATCGGTTTACTCCCTTTGCTGGTGATACTCGTAAGAACACATAATATCCTCTTTGGAATTCGAACTGTCGGTGGAGATTGTCGACATAACTCTTTTGACGGCTTTAAGAGATTTGAAGTAGGTCGTGTATCAATTGCACTTTCTCTGTTGTGATCTGGATCAATTCTGGTCCCAATAATTTTCTTTCTCCAACTTCTACCCAACATCCAGGGGAACGACACCTTCTACCATAAAATGACCCATGCGGAGCCATTTGAATACTTTCTTGACAGCTATTATTATATTCAAATTCTACTAACGGTAAATGATCATCCCAATTCCCTTTCAGATCAAGTACACATGCCCTAAGCATATCCTCTAAGGTTTGAATGGTTCTCTCAGATTGTCCATCTATTTGAGGATGAAAAGCGGTACTGAAATTCAATTATGTTCCCATGGCTACTTGTAGGCTTTTTCCAAAAGCGAGACAAAAATCAAGGGTCACAATCAGAAATAATTGAAACTAGGGTTCTATGAAGACTAATTTCCCGCACGTACAACTTAGCTAACTTTTATAAAGAATCGATAATCTTAATGGTAAGAAAATGAGAAAATTTAGTTAACCTGTCAATAATTATCCAAATAGAATCATTACCATTTGAAATCCTTGGTAAAACTGTTTCAAAATTCATAGTAATATGCTCTTATTTCCACTCACGGATAGGTAGGGTTTGTAGTAACCCTGATGATTTCTGATGTTCAACTTTTACTTGTTGACAAACTAAACATTGAGATACAAATTCAGCTTTCTCCCTTTTCATGTTATTCCACCAAAATACTTCTCGAAGATCCTTATACATCTTTGTACATTCGGGATGAAAGGTGAATCTCGAGTAATGACTGCCTCTTTAGTTAGGCATCACCTGGCGCACACAATCTATTTTTAAACCTCAATATATCATCTTGTATCCCAAATTAAATCCTCTTCCCTTCAACATCTTATTCTCTAATCTTCTTCAATTGTGGGTCATTTACTTGTGCAATTTTGATCCTTTCCATCAGCATGGGTTGTACTTGTAAGTTAGCTATTATTCCTCCTTTGCTATAAATACGTATATTTATTTGCATACTTTTTAAATCCTTTAACAGAGCTTCCCGGCTTGTAATAAGACATGCTAAATTTGGTGTAGACTTCCTACTTAAAGCAACAGCTACTATATTTGCTTTCCCTGCATGATAATGAATATTTAAATCGTAATCCTTCATCAATCACTACAGGAATATTGATTTTTCCGAGCATAAATTAAATGACGAGAAAAGCACTAAAAATTCTGAAAGTGGAGAGTATCACCATAACTCTCGTGGAAAGTGGAGGATGGCTTTAGGCGAGGATCTAAAAATGTATATGGAAACATGAACTGTGTAAAATCAAGATCCAAACTAGGTGGTTGGGTGGAAAGGATAATGTTTGGGGTAAAGGGTGGGATAAACGGTGGATCGAGTGGGATAAATGGTGGAGGAAGATGATCCAACTCAAGAGTGGGAGACACACACTCCTCATAAGGAGCGGAGTGATCCACAAGGGAACTCGCAGGAGGAAGTGTGGAAATAAACGAGTGAGTGATCAACTTATCCACCATTAAGTCGCCATTCGATGTGGCGAAAGGGTCTAACGAGGCACCAAGATCTAAGATAGAGGAATAACTAGAAATATCGGGCTCAAAGGGAGCCATGCATGGTGGGACATCATCCATATCTGGATGGTTAGGAAATGTCACGGATTCCATCACGAGAAAATGGTGAACACTCGTAGCCGGAGCTAACCTAAAATGAAGTGGTTCCTCGGGAACACACGCAGTGTGCTCAATAGGTGTAGACTCGGGCATTTTTTTCGATTCCACGGGAAAAGGAATAGGAACCTCAAAGTGGAGTTCATTCGGATATGGTGAAATTTGATCCGGCTCACTATCGAAAGGTAAGTCAACACAATTGTCGACTTGGGACTGGACCATGGAATGGTCTCAACTTCAAGATTATAGGGAGGATAAGGTTGGTCACACTCAAAATCGGTGGCACAAGACGACGTATCATCACTCCACATGGGGACAACAATGGTTTGAGTTGGGATGAAATCCGACTCTCTCGCACACCCAATTTCATTTAACCTTTGTTCAAGCCTTTGGAGGGATTCATTTTGAAGTTGAGTGGCTTGCTCGGCTCGACTATGAACTTTTACAAGAGGCTTTCGAGAGTGGAGGTGGATGATGGTGGTGCTGGAGTGACGGGTGGTGTTAGTGGGTGAGGTGGACACAACTCGCTATGTTCATGACTATATGGAGAATACTCAAATGAAGTGGGTGGAGTGGGGCCACGTTCATCATATACGAATGGATCACTTTCGTGATGGACAATTGGTTGATACTCATGGGGTGCGTAGTGAGGGAACTGATGGTGAATGGGTGCACAAGGTTGCCATGATAACTGTTGGAACGTGTGAGGATCCGCAACATCGGGTTGGGATTCTTATTGCGTGGGAGGGTGATCAGGCCTCCACGAATAACTTGGGCACTCACACCACTCAGAATTGGGTATATCAGGACAATGGGCCGAGGTGGGTTTCGAAACAGTGTTAAATGGATACACATGTTCCACGGTGGGTTCAAATGGATATGGAATGTAAGGTCACTCATGGGACATGTGATCGGCATAATAATAGTGGGTGCACAACAAAGGAGGAGACATGTCGACACCTGACACCGAAGGTGATGGAAAATGAGTTGCGTGCATGGACGGATCAAGAGTATCAAGGGCACTGGTGATAGAGGTGAAACCACTAAAAATATCATAAAGAGACAGCTCGGGATCACTCTCACACGTGTCACGTTACAATGGAAAATGACCAAAGTAGTCCCGTAAAGGACGTTCTTCGGCCATGTGGAGAGAAATATTTTTTTGGAGTTTTAAATTTTTTCAAAAGGAAAGAAAATATTTTTGGATTTTTCTAAAAGGGAAAGAAAGAAAATATTTTTGGATTTTTCTAAAAAAATAATTGAAGAAAATATATTTGGATTTTTGTTATAAAAATGAAAGAAAATATTTTTGGATTTTTTGGAAGAAAAGGTGGGGAAAACATGGACTCTCTGAATTGGATTAACCAACTAAAACCGACTACCGAAAAATGGAATTGGACACACACATAAGTCAAGAAAATTTTCTAACTAGAACAAAGCCAATTTTTATCTTTAAATTTAGTTAAAGGGTAGTCAAATTTTAATTAAGTCCGCGGGCGATAAAAAATTCACGGAATTATCTGAGTGAGCGCCTTTGCAAAATTTTCTCCTTTTGGGCTACCTAGTTAATGGATTTTAAATTTAATGAAGGCTATGGTAGCACATAAAGGTAAGCGAATGAGCCGGTTGATGAAATCCCTTCTCGTGAGTGACGGGGTGTAGGTCTTAGTCAATTAATTCATCACACCATTGGAAAATAAATCCGAGAATAAAATCAAGTAAGAACACACAAAGCACACACGATAATGGACTCGCTAACAGGAGAGGCGCGAGGGTGTAAGAAATGTAACTCCCATGGTTTGTAGGCCGTGTGGTGCCGAAAAATTTGAGTCGACCGGGTGAAGATTACGCCTATCTTAGTCATCCCTGGGAGTCCTACCAACCCAAGGTAGAGAGGCTTCTAAATCCTTGCCTTTGAAGGCCCTCTCTCTACCTTGTTCGGTTTCCCAGTCACGCTTGTCTTCAATTATTACAATTTTTAAATGGAAAATAAATGGTGTCTCTAAGCACCGCAATACAAACCAAGAATAGAAATCCTAATACAAGCCTTCTAACATAAAGAAAAAAAATGGTACAAAAAAAATTAATAATAATAATAATAAAGTGCAAAAAAAAATGAACTACAAGTTGAAATCCGCTCCAAATGCTTCACACTCCCAAGAATGGCAACGACGCCATTTGATAACTTAAATTTTGCCTCCCTGGCAACGACGCCATTTGATAACTTTGCTTTTTGTATGTCGTTGTTGAAAGCCAAGTTAATCAAAACCTCAAATACCTACAAAATAAAACAAACACAAGTGTAGAGGTAAGTGAGGGTATCAATCCACTTCCAAGGGGGTAAGCTAGAGACAAACTCTAATGTAGTTCAATTTTTATTTTATTTTTGTGCTTTTCCATTTTTTTTACTTTTTCAATATTAAAACAATAAGGTGAGGTGATTATTTAAACTAAACTAAACTAAATGTGATATGATAACAACTAACTAGAAAGTTACTAAAATGAAAAATAAAGTCTAACACTAAAATAAGAGATAAAGTGAGGTAAATAATTGTGAGAACAATCAAGGAATGGGATTACACGACAAATTTTAGCTATTCTAACTAATTAATTTAATTAATTGAATTCTCCCAAATTAATATCAAAATTACAAATCAACTCTCGTTGCAAATGTAATTTTAATAGTAACCTTTTAGAAAATTAAGTTTAATACCCCACAACTCTAGAAAATAGATCCACACTCCTTTTAATTAATCACTCGCTAGGATCGATCAATTAAAATTTATACCAATCTTAGAAAATAAATTTTGAGTTGAAATTCAAGTTATAATACCCCACTTAAGAAACCCATATCTCTAGTTCGAATCTAAAATGGGTATTATAACTAGAATTTCGATTTTCTCTCGAAAATCATTTACCCTCTCTCGAGGCTTAAATTTAAGGGCGAGGGATAAAAAATAACATTCAAATGGAATTTTCAAGTAATAAAACTAATTAAACTAAAATAACATCAAATAAGGGTTCCCACCACCCCTTGAAAGGCGATTAGCCTAACATGATATTAAACATGATGAACAAATAATCAAAGGCATATATAATAAAAGGGTAGAGAAAGAGATCAAATCTTCAACAAGTCTCCTTGAGATTGGCAATTTGAACTCTATCATCTTCCATACAATTCAACTACTCACAATTAAATCTAACCAAATCTCTAAAAAAAAATAAAAATAAAAACGATTTACAAAATGGTGTTTATCTCTCTAAAAATTCCTATCTAAAAAGCTCTTTTTAAATGGGGTCTTCCATCCTTCAAATAGTAGGAATGGAGCATGGGGGTAAAAATGGGAGGACAAGGGTGTATGGGCTATGGAAGGTATTTGGGTGAGGGTATCTAGGGAATTATGAACACATGTGCATGGGGTGTGAGTTCATGTGGGAAGTGAGGTGAGGGAATCAAATCTGATCTGGTATAAGAGTTATTTGGGAAAAAAGGGATAAGTGGTTAGTTGGGGGTAATAACGGAAAAGGGGGTTAAAAAGCATGAAATACATCTGGGAATTTTATTTGTTTGTTTGGCTTGGACTTTTTTTGGTTTGGGATTTGCAGGTGAAAATCGTGGATGGGAGTTCGTGGGATAAAAGTCGGGTTTTGGGTTCGATCTCGGGCTTGGGTTTGTGAGTTCGTGGATCAAAGGGTCAGAGGTAGGTGGAGTTGGTCGGGGGGTCGGATGTGGGTCAGCCGCGGGTTGGTGGGGTACCGGCCAAGGGTACCGGAGATGGTGGTGTCAGGTTGTTCCACTGGGTAAGGGGTTGTAGATGGCCACGGTTTGGGGCAATAGAGGTTGATGGCGATGGGGTCGGCGGTTTCAGGATGAGGTCGGGGGGAACGGCAGTAGTGGGAGGTGTAAGGGGCATCGCCGAAAATGGATGAGAGGGGCGCTGGCAGGGGGTCGTCAGGTTAGCTCCGGCAGGGGGTGGCCGAAATGGGCCTGGTTGGTGAGTGGTTTTAATGGAGGATGAGAGAGGTATAAGTTAGGTTTGGAGAGATTTGAGAGGTGAGAGAGTGAGTGGGCTTTGGTGGGGAAGATGAAGTGGGGTTGATTTTGTGTGGTGAGGGTGTAGGAAATTAGATGAGGGTGAGTGAGTTAGATTGTGTGTATGTGAGTGTGTATGGTAGTAGGGTGTGAGGGGTTATGTGTGTGTGTTTAATTTTAACGCTTAAAAAAATAAAGACTAACTAATAAAAATAAAACTTGTAAAAATAAAGAAAATCTAACTAAAAATAAAACAAACTAAAAAAACTAAAAATAAAAATATTAAAACTAAAAAAAATAAACTCCTAAGCTTATATAAAAACTAAAATAAAACAAAAGAAATAAAAACATAAAATATAAATGAAGACTAAAGTCCAAAAAAAATATAAAATCTAATACACTAAAAATAAACTCCTAAAAACTAATCCTAATAAAACTAAAAACTAATAAAAATCAAAATAAAATAAAATTATACTAATAAAGATAAAATAGAAGAAAAAAATAGAAAATTAAAACTAGAAAATACTAAATAAATAAAAAATAAATACTAAAAATAAAAAGACTCAAATTAAAAATCTAAAAAAATATAAAAAAGGGACAAACAAAACACACACATGGTTCGGGGTAGGTTTGGGCTAGGTTAGGGTAGGTTAGGGTTACGATATTGGTAATTAGCTCCATAAAATGCGCATTTGCCTCGATATATAGCTTTTGACACCGTAAACGGACGTTTGGCCTACAAGATAAACATTTAAGCACATAAGACCCAGATTGCCAAGAAATAGCAACTAAAATACATCTATTCGGGTTATAAAATGTACAGTTTTGGGTGCTTATCAGTATATGTGAGAGAGAGATTAAGAGTATATGGGTGAGCATATGCGAGTGTGTATAAAGGTGTGTGTGAAAGAAAGAAAGTGTGTGTGTGTATGTGTGTTCACGAGTGATTTTCATATGTGTGTGATTATCTCTAGGTGTGGGAGAGGGCATGTGTTAGAGGAGCGAAAGGTGTGTGTGAGAGAGAAATAAATATAGATAGAAAGAGAAAGAACGTATGTGTAATATAGACAAATTGCGTGTGTGTGAGAGTGTGCATGTATATGTGAGTGTGTGCACATATGAAAGAAAGATAAAGTGTCTGAGAGGGAGTGAAAGTGATAGAGAAAGAGAATGTGTGTGTGTGTGTGTGTGAGAGAGAGAGAGAGAGAGAGATTAAAATAGTCTGTGTGTGCGTGAGATTGAGTGTGTGCGCATGATTGTGTGTGTCTACAAGAAAGAGAAAGAGAGATAATGTGCATATACATGGGTATGTGTATGTGTATGTGTGTGACGAAGCATGTGTGCGGGATGAATGCATGTGCGATAGAGGGATAGGGAAAGAAAAAATGGTGTGTATATGTGTGTGTGAGACGAAGAGGAAGATAAATAGACAAAGTTCATGTGTGTTTGTGTGTGTGTAAGACAAAAAGAAAGAGCATTTATAGGGAGTAAGTGTGTAAATCTATGTGTGAATGTGTGAAAGAGAATCTATGAGTGCATGTGTTGTGTTTCCATGTGTATGTGTTTGTGAGAATGTATGGGTGTTAGGGTGGGTGAGTGTATGAAAGAGAGATAGAGAGAGAGAGAGATTACATATGTGAGTGTGTAATTTATGTGTGTATAAGAGTGTTTTTTAATGCGACTCGTTTATGTTTATGTGTTTATACGTGTGTGTGAGTAAATGTGTGTGCGATTGAAGCGTGTGAGAGGGAGAGAGATAATGCGTGTGTGTGTTTGATTGAGAGAGAGAGAGAGTGTTTGGCAAAGAGAAAAAAAAGAGAGTGTGTGTGTGTGTGTGTACGAGAGATAGAGAGAGAGAAGTAAAGTATGTGGGAGAATACAAGTGATTCCGTGAATGTGTGTTCGTGATATATATATATATATATATATATATATATATATATATATATATATATATATATATATATAGAGAGAGAGAGAGAGAGAGAGAGAGAGAGAGAGAGAGAGTGTGTGTGTGTGTGTGTGTGTATGTGTGTGTATTTTTGTGAGTTTGTTTGTGAGAGACTAAATGTGTTAGTGTGGGTGTATTTTAAGGAGAGGACGAGGGAAAAGGGAAAATGGAAAGGGAAAGAATATGCGTGAGTGAATGCATTCATGTGCATGTATGAGATGGGGCATATATAGAATATGTGGGGTCAACTGTTAGGTAAGTTATGCCATAAGCAATTTCGGACCTAAATAGTGATGGTGCATTAAGTAGGGAGTGAGAGAGTGTATGTTTGAGCATGAGCAGGAGAGCGTGTGTAAGAGTGTGAGCAAGAGAGAGATCATGTGTGTAAGGGAGACAAATCATGTACGTGTGAAAGTGTGTGCGTGTATATAGGAATGTGTGTGCATATTAAAGAAAGAGAAAAGCGGGTGGGGGTGAGTGGGCGTGTGTGTGTTCTTGTGTCTATGAGAGAGAGAGAGAGAGAGAGAGAGAGAGAGAGAATGTGCATGTGCGTGAGCGTGAGCGTGTGTGAGAGAAACAAAGCATGTGATGAATGTGAATGTGAATGTGAGAGAGGGCGAGGGATAAAAAAATTGTGTGTGAAAAATAGAAAGAGAGAGCATTTATGGGGGAGAAAGTGTGTAAATGTACAAGTGTACATGTGTGTGTGAGAGTATATGAGTGCATGTGTTTGTATTTCCATGTGAATGTGTTTGTGATAGTGTGTGGGGGTGGCGGTGTATGGGTGTGCATGAGAAAACGTGTATGTATGTTGTATGTGTGTGAGAGAGAGATTACATGTGTGAGTTTGTGTTTTTCTGTGTGTATAATAGAGTGTGTGTTAGTGTGACTGATTTGTGTTTGTATGTTTTTATACGTGTGGGAGTACATGTGTGTGTGTGTTGTGTTTGATTGAAAGATAAAGAGAGAGAGATAGCATGTTTGTATGTGTGTTTGTGAGAGCAAGAGTGTGTGCGTCTGTGCATGATCAAAGGTTAAAGAGAGATAAATAAAGCATGTATGTGCATGTGTGAGAAGAGAGAAATATAGCGTGTGGGGAGAGTACAAGTGATAATGTGAATGTGCATGTGTGATAGTGTGCGTGTGAGTTGAGTAAGTTATGTGTGCATGAGGATGAGAAAGAAAAATGGGATGTGTGCTTGTGTATGTGTGTGTGTGTGAGAGAGAGAGAGAGGGGGGGATGGAGTATTTTGTAAGTGTGTGTTTGAGAGATAAATGTGTGAGTGTGTGTTTTTAAGGGAAATGGAGAGGAAAAGGGAAAGGAATAGTGTGTATGTAAATGAATACGCGCGTGTACGAGCGAGCTATAACACCCCACCTAGTCTAATACCGTTTGATCAGTCCTTTATTAAATTAAACGGGAACCATATCTTATTTCATTCTTAGCATCACTATCGAAAATCAATGAATTAAACTAATAACGTATTAAGTTCGGTGTCAATTTTAAATCTTGTAAACATCTATAATCAATCCATTCAATAATATAAGCATAAGCATCCACAGTGACTAAAAGATAAGAATACTGATAGCATAAAATAATAAACCGAATAAATCCCCGGCATCCTGAATACAATAAGCCAATTTTTAAATGAAACAATGTAAACAATGTCTAATAGTAAAACTGTCCAATTGCGGGTAACATGTCCAAAAAGAAATACTGAATTGAACTGAAGTCCTATCCAGTTAGAAATGAGGGAAGTGTCTAATCAAGTCCTCCAGGCATCCACACCTGCTGCAGCATCGTCTAACTGGAATTGAATGACTATCTATGGCGAACCTATAGCTGAGCACCTAAAAGGCTTAGAAAATATTTTTTTATACGGGTCAGTGCCCAAAACATTTGAAAAACAGTTGCAAGTTTTTAAGTGCAATAATATTAAAGCAGTAATAAATAATCATGTTCACCTGGTGTCGCACTCACATAAGATTATCCTCACGCCTCATCTACAATGCCCTCCTAACGCGCATATTTTATCCACCAAGTTATGCTACCCCGCCTAACTAGTCTAATAATCCTTAAGCTACTTTGATCCCTAAACATCTAGCCCATACGTATTGCCCATATGATAACCCATACAATGTACTACAAAGTTAATTCATAGACTATAACTTAGGTCTTCTCAATTATATGTGTCTCACTTCATAGACATCATAACCAGACATTAGCTATACTTTGATGTTCGCACAATCATTTAAACACACATACATATATCGCTCTTTATACGTATATACATAGTGTCCCTGAGATGGACGTCCACAATGCATCCGTAGTATGTTATCAGGCACTACGTACATCAGGTACCACTCCTGGGCCGTCAGGTTGGAGTCTCACCACCGATCCCAAATCGCAAACACATAACGGAGGTGTTCATAAACATATATTCGTGGGTCGTAAGCATACCACATCACACCTAACTAGACTAAAAGCCAATACCTATCCTCACATACAGATTGTGTCCATGAATAGTACTATGATGTGGGAAAACAATCTGACACATGTTGGTCTATGCTAGGGTTGACCACCCACTATATGCAACCTCCAACACTAGAATATTAGAGTAGGTATGTTCACATAAAGTCAATCACACACACACACACACATACCCACACACACACACACACACACACACACACATATATATATACATATATTGGTCACACTCGATACGTGTATATATATGAAGTCGGCTAACATACATAATATCTCTCGTGCCACTAGCCTACCAAATCCCAAATCTAACCCGACTTACCGATCTTATCAAAGTATTCCTTCACTCGTAGTTTAACTCTTTGATTATATAGTACTGGTCGATATTCTATTCTAACCAATCACTAGCCTAGCCATCCCAAAATCCTAACCCCATTTCCCGATTTCCACCCGTGAACATTCACACATTTAGTCATGTATTTCTTACACATAATGCATCCCTGGTTAGCCTACGTCACTTTTTAACCCTCACACTAAATTCTCAAAAACTTAAACTCATCCCTGGACCCAAGATCCCATATTTAATCCTCAAGCTGTACGTAAAACAAACACAAGGCAAAGGTGGAAAGCCAGTAGAATAGAATCGTTTTGCTTGGTGGACTAAACTAGTTCAATTAACGAACCGGTTAGCTCCCCCAGTTAATCGGTTCAGTTTGCTGGGCTGTCAGGATAAACTTCTGACGGGATTTAACCTTCCACCTTCATTCATGGTGGTCCTAGCCTATACCAAACTCCCATATATGAAATCTAATCAATCCACAACCATAAATCAAAAATTTTCTACGTAAAAACTATCCCGAAACAACATTTAAATAATTACACAATGAATTAAATCAAAATTTTATCTCTTATCATTTACACAAATTAAAACTCGAATTTCCTTAGTTTTTCCAACCCGAAAATCGTGTTATTCTACACCAAAGTTGCATGAATAAATGAAACTACACAAATATATTAAAGTAAGTAAAGAATTACCTTAGAGATGATGGACTCTGAGTTTTCTTGTCTAAAATTCCTCTATTGATGATGATCTTCAACTTAAAAATGACAACCTTCCTCCTCGGATCGTCGCTTCCTCCTCTTTTCTCACTTTCTCTCCAAGCCTAGACTATTTGGGTGGATATACAACAACCCTCCTCTATCCACCTTGATTAAATATTATCCTAAAACTCTCTAATCTCTAAATAGGGTCAGCCCCCTCAGGTAAAATGACCCATATGACCTTCTACAGCTTCCGCTTAGTCTAAAAAGCCGTCGGAACCTAGTAGTAACCCCCAGGTACCTTTTCTAGACTATTTCAGCCCATTTCGGGTCATTGGTGCACTCAAAACTACTATTCGAGTCCTATAATATAAAATTTCCATCTCAAAGCCAGCACAACTCTACCCGCGTGTCCTGAATGAAATACCGATAACCCGCCACTTTTACTCACTCACGACGTACTATAATTTAATACATTATTATCTTATCACACAAGTAAATATAAATATACATAAATATTGATATTTTTATTTGCTGATTAATATTTATTCAAGCCACTTTATTTTCTGGTTATTTAAAATTATGTGCACATGTGCAATTTAAAATACTTTAAAAATATAAGGTCCTACATACTTCCCCTTAACAATGAAATTTCATCCACAAAATTTGGACATACCTGGCATAAAGAGCTCTGGATGCTTTTTTCGCATGTCATCCACATGCTTCCAAGTCAACTCATCCACATTACGATACCCCCATTGAACACGAACTAATGGTACCATCTTCACCCGAAGCTTACGCTCACTACGGTCCAGAATGGCAACGGGTCTCTCCTCATTGAGATGTCTAACTATAAGTCAATATCCTCTAATGGTATTTGATAATAATCCATGTCACTACTATGAAACTTTTTCAACGATGACACATGAAACACGTCATGAATCCTCTACAGATGCTCTGGTAGGGCGAGCCTATACGTAACTGGCCCAATCCTCTCATTGATCGGGAAAGGCCCTACACACCTCGGTGCCAACTTCTCCTTATTTCCAAACTGCATGACTCCGTTCATGGGAGACACCCGTAATAAAACCTAGCTACCCATATCAAACTCCAAATGTCTATGATCTGCATCTACATAGCTCTTTTTTCCTGTCCTGAGCTATCCGTATACGACCCTGAATCAACTTTATCTTAGCAAAAGTATTTTGGATCATCTCGAGTCCAAGAAGCTTATTATCCCCCACCTCTAACAAACAAGATGGTGAACGATAAGGTATGCAATACAATACCTCAAAAAGTTACCTACCTATCGTGATTCATATGAGTTAATATAGGCGAACTCTACCAGTGGAAGGTACTACTCCTAACCTCCCCTGAAATCTAGTATGCACATCCTCAGCACATTTTCCAACATTTGATTCACTCACTTAATCTGCCCATCTGTCCGTGGGTGATAAGTTTTATTCAAATGTAATAAAATCCTTATAGCCTCCTGAAAATCTACCAAAAATGGGACACAAAGATCTTATCCCGGTCGAACACGGTGTTAACTAGCCTCCCATGTAACCTCACTATCTCCACCATATAGAGCTGGGCATATTACCACATTGTATAATCGGTCTGAACTGGCAATAAATGGGCCACCTTGGTGAGACGATTCATAATAACCCAGATGGAATCGTGAACCCTCTGCAATGTCGGTAACCCTGCGATGAAGTCCATCAAAATGCTCTCCCATTTCCATACTGGAATCTGCAATGGATGAAAAACCCAAGCTGGTCTCTGATGGTCTACCTTCACTAATTGACAAATGGTTCACTTCGAGAAAAACTTATCAATGTACTTTTTCATCCCTACCCACTAATAGTTGCTCCTAATGTCTTGGTACATCTTATCCCCTTTAGGATTTACTGAAAAATCGTAACCGATGTGACTCTATCATCACTGCATGTCGTAGAACACATCCTCTTGGTCTACCAGTCTCTCATTGAAGCATAAGTCTCCCTATAATTTGACCGATTAAGACTCCTCTCTTTCTGCTAATAACTGACACACCTTAACCTAACAAAATGAATCCCCTGTCAGCTCCTTCACAAATCTCATGATGATCTTGGATGTTATAGTTAAAACTGCCTACCAGACCTGGCCATTGCATCCTCCTGCTGACGCTCACCCTATTTTGCCATCTAAACCTCTGCTAACTCCCTCGTAGGCCTTCGTCTCAATGCATCTTTCCCACGTTAGCTTTCCTCAAGTGATACTGTATGCCAAACTGGTAGTCCTTCACGAATTTGAGTCACCTATGTTGTCTCATGTTAAGATCTTTTGCGTGAAAATATATTATAGTGAATTCTGATCCGTGAATAGATAGAGATTCTTCCCCAGTAGATAGTGCATCTATATCCTCAAGGAAAAAAACGAATCTTCTAAGATCCAAATCATATGTGGGGTAGCTCATATCGTGGGGCTTAACCTTACAAGAAGCATATGCAATAGCTCCATCCTCCTATTGTAACACTCCCCAAAGTCCTTGTAAGGACGCATTTGTAAAAACAAAATACTCCACTCCTCCTCTAGACAGTGCGAGTACTGGTGCCAAAGTCAATTTATCCTTTCTCTCTTCAAAAGCTAACTGACACTGATCATCTTAAACAAATGGCACTCCTTTATGAGTCAGATTTGTCAATGGATCCGCAATCTTCGAGGACCCCTTTATGAAACGATGACAGTAACCAGCTAATTCCAAAAAGCTACAAACTTTTGTCAGTGTCGTGGGTTGACCCAACTCCCTCACTACTGATACCTTACTTGAGTCCACCAAAATGCCCATGTGTGATAGAATATGGCCCAAGTCTGATACAATGTGGCCCACGAACTGCACCCATCGTAACCAGAATTCACATTTCTCGAATATGTCGTATAACTGATGGTCCCGAAAAGTCTGAAAAAACGTACACAAGTGCTCTATGTGCTCTCCCTCTATCCGAGAATAGACAAAAATATCGCCTATGAAAACATTTACGAGCTGGTCCAAGAAGTCTCTGAACACTGATATCGTAAGGAATGGTATCTAATACTATTTTAATCGTATCTTAGTTTGGGGGAGATTTATCTTAGGGGATTCTCTATCTTCTTAGGTTGGTCATAGTTGATAAAGGGGAGAATTAATTTATGGGGAGTAATTATTTTAATTGCATTTAATCTTTTGATATTCCCTATACGTTTGATAGTTTGCTTTAAGTGTGCAAGAATTATTCTAAGCAAAAACTTTCACCGGCAAAGATATTGATCCTTGGATCTTAAATCAAGTATGGGGTGGGATGTTTTATGTCTAGTAGAGCTTGATGGACCTTTAGGATTTTTGTTTGGTTTTTGTCCCGGAATAGCCAAAGGGGGAGATTTGTAAGGACACAAATTTCCAATTGAGTCCATTGTAGTTTTAGCTCAATTCCGGACAAAAACACTTGAGTCATAGGATAAAGTTCTGGAGAATCCTTCATGCCTATTACCTGTTAGAGTTGAAGACATTGCGGTCCGCGTTTCAAGAAAAAATCTTTATGGCGTTTCAGTGCCTCGTTTCATGTCATCAACATGAGGATTTCATAGTCTCCAAAAGGTATGAATGTATTAATACATATATATATATATATATATATATATATATATATATATATGAGCTTGGAAATTTATTTTGGGTGCTAGTATTTTTTTGAATTCCTTGTTCTAAACATTTTGTTCTCGGACACCTTTCAGTAGAAAAATCATATCAAATCCAAAAAAAAATAGAAAAATACAATACTGGCGGCCATGCGTTCGTATCGAAATTATCTAGAATCAAGGCCTGCAATCTCGTTAGAAACGTTGTTTGAATGACCTCGTTCGAACGAACTTATAACGAGATTCAAAAATTATTTATGTTTTCTCGTTAGAAGTTCGTTTAAAAGGACACAAATTTCCAATTGAGTCCATTGTAGTTTTGGCTCAGTTTCGGACAATAACACATGAGTCATAGGATAAAGTTCTTGAGTATCCTTCAAGCCTATGACCTATTACAGTTGAAGACATTGTGGTCCGCATTTCAAGAAAAAATATTTGTCGCGTTTAACTGTCTCGTTTCACGTCATCAACATGAGGATTTCTTAGTCTCCAAAAGGTATGAATGTATTAATATATATATAGGAACTTGGAAATTTATTTTGGGTGTTAGTATTTGTTTGAATTCATTGTTCTAAAGATTTTGTTCTCGGACACCTTTCCGTAGAAAAATCATATCAAATTCCGAAAAAAATCAGAAAAGTACAAAAATGGTGGCCACGCATTCGTATCGAAATTATCTAGAATCATGGTCTGCAATCTCATTAGAAAAGTCGTTCAAACGACCTCGTTCGAACGAACTTATCATAGTGCGGGAAAGACATTTTATAAGATAACTTTTTCATACTATTCCATCTCTAAGAAAGAGTTTGAGATCATAATTTCAAAAGGAAAAAGGTCATTGTTTAAGTGTTATTTTTTTTCAAGAAAACTTTTTTAACACTTGTTTTACACCCATTGTTTGTTTATCCAAGTTCCTTTATGTATATACTTTGCTTGGAGTTTGGCACCGGTTTGATCTATACAATTTCAAGAGAAGTTTGGGTTTTCTTCAAAATCCCACAAAGAAGAAGAAGTTGTTTTTGCTGTGGCATTCTCATATGGTGAAAGGCACCATATGTGGTTGACGGTTGCTTCCTAGTTCCTCATTGGTGAATTCTAAGGTTCCGGTGGAGTCCGAAATTGTCAATTAAGCGGAGATCGATACAAGAAGGAGCATAGAGGCTTGAAAGGAGTCAGGTCGAGTGTTGTAAGTATTTCGTGTCTTGTACTTGTAACATACCATACTTAGTGGACTTATGGCTAGGGTCGTTCGAGGTTGTTTCCCGTTTGTGGGTTTTTCCTCGTACATCGCGGCGTAGTGATTCATTATTTATTTTATCTTACAAAATCACCTAGAACGCATGCTTAGGTAAAAAGATAAAATTTGGTTTAATCACTACTCGTTTAATTTTGGGCTACATTAAATTTGGGTAATGTGTAGTTAATTCAAGTCATTAATTTAATTTGTTAAAATTGGTTTGGCCGAATTTGGTAAAATTGAAAAATATGACTTAAGCAAATTTATAGGACTTGAGTTAATTAATTGTGTCTAAGTGAAATCAAATTATGTGTGTGTTCCATCTTATTTCACTTGGTTTAATTTAAATTGGAAGTAAATTAAAATTAGTTAATTTTTTAATTGAACCATCATCTCACGCTTCCGCATCTAAAAAGGAAATTATTACTTTTTGTGTAAAAAGAATTTCAAAATTTTGGGGCCTCTCCTTTTCAAATTGGTATCAGAGCATTGATTGAGAAAAGCTATCACTTGAAAATTGGTATCAGAGCCAAAACAATAAAATTATTTCGTTAAGATCCTGTAAAATATTTTGGCTAAAATGGAATTTTCCCCATTCTTAAAATTTACTATTTTCGATGGTTCTAATTACGCGTACTGGAAAGCGCGTATGAAATAGGCACTTAAATCTATCGACGAGAGGGTTTGGTTATCTGTAGTTAACGGGTGGTCTCCACCAACTCATTTAATAGATAATGAACGTGTTCCCAAACCGGCCGATAGATGGAGTGAGAGTGAATTTAAATTATCAAATTTTAATTCCTGAGGTTTAAACGCCTTGTTTAGCGCTCTCACACCGGATGAATTCCGATGCATTATGACGTGTGAGACAGCTAAAGAAGTGTGGGATATTTTACAACTCAATCATGAAGGTACAAGTGTCGTAAAAGCTTCAAAACTCCAAAACCTCACCACTAAATTTGAAACCATTAAAATGAATGATAAAGAAACTTTTGATGAATTTTATTCTAGACTTTCCGATATTGTTAATTCATCTTTTAATTTGGGGTAGAAAATACCCGACAACCGAGTAGTAAAGAAAATTTTAAGGTCCCTTCCCGATAGATTTATTCCCAAAGTGACCGTTTTAAATTATTTACCAACTTTAGCATCTATGAAATTAGAAGAGCTCGTATGTGATTTACAAACCTATGAACTGGGCTTGTTTCCCTCTAAAACCGAAAAGAAAATTGAAACGGGCATTGCTTTAAAAGCCCGAAAAGGGGAAAAATAAGTAGTAGAGAGAGAGAGTGATAGTGACTCGGAAGATATGGTCTTGTTTGCTAGGAAATTTTGAAAGTTTCTTAAAATTAACAAAGATAAATTTAAAAATGACTTTAAGAAATTTGAAACTTCTAAGCATGACAAAGCCGAGAGGATCCCTAAATCTTCTAAAGAAAATTTAAATAAGGACGAGTCAAATAGGTGTTTTGGTTGTGAAGGGTATGGCCTTAGGGCTTTTGAGCGCCCCACTAAACTAAGGAGAGAGGGTAAGCAATCAAAGTCTTTTAATGCAACCCTTAGTGATAGTGATAATGATGCGGGACCCGATTCCTCCTCTATACCCAACATTGTGGATTTTATGGCTAGTCATGTGAGTGATAGTGAGAACTCATCTATTGATGAAAGTTTAACACATGACACTTCCAAGGTCAAAGTTTATCATTCCCTTGTATTTTATGGTAGTGAGAGTGGAGAAGAAATAGAGAGTGAAAATGAAGAAGAGGTTGATGTGAGCGAACTTCAAAATGCTTTTTAAGAACTTTATGAAGAATACATTAAATTAAAAAGAGCTAATTTGAAGTTCGAAGCTTGTTTAAGAGAGCGTGTTAAGGTCGTTGATGATAGTGCATTAGTGGAAGACCTTATGACATGAGAGAGATCTCTTCGAGAGAAGCTAGAATATATAGAAGGCGAGAGAGATAGCCTTAGAGGTTTAATAGAATCCTAGAAAAAGGAGCTTCTCGAGTTTGAAGAGAGAAATTTGTTATTAGAGTCTAACATTCTAGAATTAGAAAATAAACTAAAAGACTCTAGTAATGTCAAATTTGATTTGGAGTGTCGTTCGGAAAAATTAGATAAAATATTAAGAACGTTCCGAATTAAAAATGACACTTGTGGTTTAGGCTTTGATACTTATAATGAATCAACTCAAAAAGCTAAAACCAATATTTTAGGAGAATCGCATGGGAAAGTCTTTAGAGATCAATCCTTAGGTACAAATTTTTGACGTGTTTTTACTTGTGCACATTGTGGTCGAAAAGGTCATTTTAGGAAATTTTGTTTTGATCTTCAACGAGATCCTAGAAAATCCAACCGTAAGGAAATCATGGTAGCCAAGATTCCTACACCCCGTGGTAGTCATTCGTCATTAGTTTGGGTTAGGAGATCCGACTTGGTAGCTTTACTAGATAGGGTATTTGATTCTCATTTACTTTCACATGCTCCCTCCCTTGCAAAATCTAAAGGTTGAATGTGTTAGTTTTATTTGCATACTTTATCTTTTATGCTTCATGTTATATCACCCTTGCTAATTGTATGCTTGTTTAGTCATTTTCTAGTCCATGCCCCATACTTACTCACATGCTAGAATAATGATTTTTGTTTATCTTTTGTATTATATTTATCTCATTTTAGTTTGCATTAAATGAAAAAATGCAGAATGATTTTTGTTTATCATTTGGGTTTTTATCTCTTAGTTATTTAAGCTTAATGAAAAATTCAAATGATTTTTGTTTGTCTTTTGAGTATATATTTTTATTTTTGGTTAAAAATTTCAAAAACTCAAAAAGATTTTTTTTTTGTGTATTTTAGTTTAACAAACTTTATGTGGCATACACTTGTGTTAAAATCCCTTCTTTTTCACTCCCATGTGGCTAGAACTTTTGGTTTAGAATTGTCAATCCTTATTATGTTCTTTACCATGCTTACATGGAGTAGTTGGATTTTGTGTTGATATAATGGATTCTATTTTTATATGCCTCAATTCACACATGCACGAGCTCTTTTGAAATTTTAACTTCATATGTATATTTGAGCTTTGTGAGGTGTTCTCCGACTAATTTTGTCATCTACATATTTGTGACCTATGAGGACTAGTGCATGTCAAAATTCATTGCACGTGAGATTTATGATAAATAAAAAATGATATATATAAATGTGCACGGGGAAGGGCTCAGAAAGGATTTATTATCCTTTGCGAATAGTAAGCCACCGTTTGTTTGGACCTAAAAGAAATACGTGGTTCAAAGGCCTAAAAATAGAATTATGGCATTAAAAAGAAAAATAATTGCCAAGGCCTATTTTTGTTTGATATATTCATTCAAATATATATGCTTATTGAGGGATATTGAATGGTATATGAACGGTTTGCACAATGTCCATTTATCCTAGTTGTACTTTCAATGTCATGACTCTATTGGTTTGTTGAATCATCAAAAGTCTAGGCTTGTATGCATTGTGTATGTTTGTTCATTGAGCTCAATATATATTGTCACATGAGGTTATATTCAAATGTGATGAAGTTCGAAATCAATTGGGATCTCCGTGAACATGTTTCAAGTGATTGGGTCTAAATTTAATTGTTACTAGTTCACACCCCAACACTTTCGTTTCCATATGACACATTTTTTCCATACGAATGTGAAAAGCTTATCTTATTTTATGTCATTTGTGTGTTTATATCTATATATATATGCGTATGCATCTTTGGAATATCTAGAGTATGTATATATATGATATTTTTTTTGGTCTTTGCCTTGCTTTCTAGTCCATCTATGCTTTAATTCATAATTAGTATCTATCTTGTTGCATTCTTTGTTTATATCACATGCTTAATACTTTATGTATCCTATTGGTATCAGTTTCTTGCATCCTAGTTGGTATCCGTTATTATTTGTTGGATTAGTTATCATTTTGTTGCCTATGTGCTTTAATGTTCTCATCACTTTATGCACTAATGCATGTTTAGCTTGTTATCCCATTCCATTTATCCCTTGTTTAGTTTAAAGGATAATATGCTTTATTTGGGGGAGATAAGTTAATGTTTGATTCTTTAGCCTTTGTATATTCTAGGAAAAAAGAGGAAGAATGATATGGGGAGAAATGGTATCTAATCCTATTGTCATCGTATCTTAGTTTAGGGGAGATTTAACTTAGGGGAGTCACTATCTTCTTAGGTTGATCATAGTTGATAAAGGGGAGAATTAATTTACGGGGAGTAATTATTTTAATTGCATTTAATCTTTTGATATTCCCTATGCGTTTGATAGTTTGCTTCAAGTGTGCAGGAATTATTCTAAGCGGAAACTTTTACCGGCAAAGATATTGATCCTTGGGTCTTGAGTCAAGTATTGGATGGTATGTTTTATGTCTAGTAGAGCTTGACGGCCTTTTAGGATTTTTGTTTGGTTTTTGTCCCGGAATAGCCAAAGGGGGGGATTTGTAAGGACACAAATTTCCAATTGAGTCCATTGTAGTTTTGGATCAATTCCGAAAAAAAACACTAGAGTCATAGGATAAAGTTCTTGAGCATCCTTCAAGCCTATGACCTGTTACAGTTGAAGACATTGCGGTCCGCGTTTCAAGAAAAAATCTTTGTCGCGTTTCAGTGCCTCGTTTCACGTCATCAACATGAGGATTTCATAGCCTTCAAAAGGAAAGATTGTATTAATATATATGTAGGATCTTGGAAAATTATTTTGGGTGTTAGTATTTTTTTTGTTATTTTCTTTAATTCATTTTTCTAAATATTTTGTTCTCGGACACCTTTCCGTAGAAAAATCATATCAAATCCAAAAAAAATTCGAAAAATACGAAACTGGCGGCCACCTGTTCGTATCGAAATTATCTAGAATCATGGCCTCCAAACTCGTTAGAAAAGTCGTTCGAATGACCTCGTATGAACTTCTAATGAGAGTCAGAAATTGTTTATGTTTTCTCGTTAGAAGTTTCATTCGAACGAACTCAAACTCGTTCTAACGAACTTCTAACGAAATTTCAGTTTCGAGCAGTTTTTTTGACAATTTTTTTATAACTTTCCACTTTGCCCACTAACTTTTACCATCTTTACATAGTGCGGGAAAGACATTTTATAAGATAACTTTTTCATACTATTCCATCTCTAAGAGAGAGTTTGAGAGCATAATTTCAAAAGGAAAATTTTTATTGTTTAAGTGTTGTTGTTTTTCAAAAAAAAAAATGTTCTAAACACTTGTTTTACACCCATTGTTTGTTTACCCAAGTTCCTCTATATATATACTTTGCTTGGAGTTTGGCACCGGTTTGATCTCTAGCATTTCAAGAGAAGTTGTTTTTGCTGTGGCATTCTCATATGGTTAAAGGCACCATATGTAGCTGACGGTTGCTTCCTAGTTCCTCATTGGTGATTTCCAAGGTTTTGGTGGAGGTCGGGACTGTCAACTAAGCGGAGGTCGGTAGAAGAAGGAGCATCGGGGATTGAAAGGAGTCAAGTCGAGTGTTGTAAGTCTTTCGTGTCTTTTACTTGTAAAATACCATACTTAGTGGACTTACGGCTAGGGCCGTCCGAGGTTGTTTCCCGTTTGTGGGTCTTTCCTCGTTCAACGCGACGTAGTGATTCATTGTTTATGTTATCATACAAAATCACTTAGAATGCATGCTTAGGTAAAAAGATAAAATTTGGTTTAATCACTACTTGTTTAATTTGGGGCTACATTAAAGTTGGGTAATGTGTAGATAATTAAAGTCATTAATTTAATTTGTTAAAATTGGTTTGGCCTAATTTGGTGAATTTGAAAAATATGACTTAGGCAAATTTATAAGACTTGAGTTAATTAATTGTGTTTAAGTGAAACCAAATTATGTGTGTGTTCCATCTTATTTCACTTGGTTTAATTTTAATTTGGAAGTAAATGAAAATTAGTTAATTTTTTAATTGAACCATCACCTCACGCTTCCGCATCTAAAAAGGAAATTATTACTTTTTGTGTAAAAAGAATTTCAAAAATTTGGGGCCTCTCCTTTTCAAATTGGTATCAGAGCATTGATTGAGAAAGGCTATCGCTTTCAAACACCCTGTTCATAAGATCTATAAATATTATTTGTTTGTGGAAATGGGTATTTGTTTTGGCTCATGACCTTGTTCAACTCCCTATAGTTAATAAAAAGTATCGGTGACCCATCCTTGTTTTTCACAAATAATACGGTCCCTACAACAATGTACTCTCGCGAATAAGGCCTCACGCTAAGAGCTACTGAATCTGATCCCTCAACTCATGCATCTTCACTGGAGCCATATGATAAGGCACACATGCTATCGGCCTAGTCCCCGATGTTTAGTCAATAACGAACTCAATCTCTTTACTCGACAGTAATCCTGGTATCTCCTGGAAAACATTGGTAAAATTTCTTCACTATAGGGATCGAATATAATGGGATGACAACTCCCTACAAGGTCTCTTACTCAATGTAATATAGATATATGCTCGACCTCCCTCGGGATGAGACATAGGTGCTAAAAATATATTTTTCCCTGATATGGCAAACACGATAGTCCTACTAAAATAGTCCATCATTGCTTTATAACCTACTAACCAGTTGGTATCGAGAATGACATCATACCCTATCATATCCAACCCAAGTAAATCGGCGACCAGACACAGCATTCCTACAGCTATACCCACCCCTCTATAAATGGAATGGATGAGCGCCCCGCAACCCAACGGTGAATCAACACATAATAATACTATCAACAGTATATAATAAACCGATCTCTCGGGTAAATATTGTACCAATAATTGAATGTGACGCCCCATTGTCAAATAAAACTCGACCCATATGCTCATAGATAGGAAAGGCACCTTCTACAGCTGGCAGCACCTACAGAACTATAGCATTCTGGATGTTGTACACACGGCCATAGTGTAACTACCCCTACTTCAATGGAACTGTTGGAACTGCTGGTGTTGTTGGCAGTAATGGCACCTGTAGCCCCTGCTAGGCAACCTGGTGTTGTACTCTAGCCCTATTCGAGAAAGCTCACCGCATATGGACCTGCTTTGCACCCACGAAGCACCTACCTATAAAGTCTCCCCATCTCTAGCCCTACTATCCATATCGAGGTTGATCTGTTATGTGACCCTCATGGCCACCCCTGTTGTTCCCTTGGACTTGCTGGACCTGATGGACTAACCTTAACCCACAAACTCCGGGTTGGAACACTCTTGATATTTACCTCTTAGCAAGATCCCCCTATTATTCATCCCGCTCATAATGCCCACCCTAATATTATTATGGTGCCCCACTGGCACTGGTACTTATAGTCTTGCCCTATTGGCTAGACTCCCCAACTCTCAACGCTCCCTTCAGGTGGAAACAGTGATCCTAATAGTATAAAAATGTTCCATTAACGACATTATACAAAGTCTTCAAGTCCAAATTACCCAACATATGTTTTCGGATCCTCCTGGTAAGCCCATCTATCAAACGCAAAACCTTCTTCTCATCCCTATCAACCTCGTCTTCCATACAGTTCCTCAGATGGGCGAATTCCTCCTCATATTTGGCCACTATCCGACCCTCCTATGAAAGATCCAGAAACTTCCTCCTTATCTTCATCTGAAATGGAGGATGGGAAGAACTTGAGATCAAACCTCACGCAAAACCCCCCAATGGTCATGGTATTCATCTCCTCAGAAGTGGTGACTGACTCCCACCATTGTAAAACTGCTCCTATAAGCTTAAAGGTAGAGGAAATTTGATTTTAAGTTTTATTGCACTCAACCATATGTAGATGCTGCTGGATATCGCCATTGGCAGCAATAACATCTGTGCTCCCATGTAACTCCGGTTGATGGCCCTTCTAAAAGGCCTCTATGACTTTCTCCCTGTTGATGTAAAAAATTAGATTATCTCAAATTAATCAATCACAGATAAAATAAATAAGACAAAAGATTTTTAAATTGGTTCAACCTTATAAGAATGGCCTGCGTCCACTGTTTTTGTATTGCTGACTGCTTGACTGGAATTCTCGATAAGTGGTTTACCAAGAGATACAAAGTCTCCTCTCTAATGAGGAGGTTACAATGTATTTATAGCCTTGAGTCCGTACATGTGAAAGGACAATGCGCTGTTATTTAGTAGACATAACGAGCTCGTTAGTAGACATAACGAGCCCTGCTATAACTCCTCGTCTATATAAAATGCCACTAGTCAATACATAACGAGCAGCTTTAAACTTCAGTTTTTTTGTTGCGAGCTTATCAGTTGGTAAAGCCCCGTCTTCAATATAGGCCCTGATGGGGTCCATCCAAGATGGTCCCAAGTCAAGGGCGATGAATTTTATCATCAGATCTTCGTCGATGCTCCGAACAGCCAGGATTTCTATTGGGATTGTTCTTCGTAGCTCGATGCGCATGGCCGATGCTAACCGGGATAGGGCGTCTGCTCTTGCATCCTCTAATCTTGGTATTCTAATCAACTGAATTACACTAAAACTTTATACAACCTCTATTTGTTTTGCATGATACATGACCATTAATTCTCCTTTTGCTGCATGCACCCCCAGAATTTGATTTACGATTAACTGGGAGTCACTGAACACAACGACTTTCTCAGCCTTCATGGTTTTGGCCAGGCTTAGACCCACGATCATTTCTTCATATTCGGCCTCATTATTAGAAGACTTAAATTAAAAGCGCAGAGCATACTCCACATCAATCTCATATGGACTGTTTAAAACAATTCATGCTCCACTGCCTGTAGAGCACGAATAGCCATCTACATACAGATTCCACATATGTACTTCATTATCAAACTCTTGGTCAGACAAAGTTTCTTGGTGGAATATTTGATGCTTCCTTTTGTCCTCCTCCAGCACTTCTCGCTGCTCGTCCACCAACGTAAGTTGGTCGGGGTTTAAATTTGATGATCCTGTAACATCCACAGGTTGGTATGTATTCAACTCCTGCTCGTCGGAGGAATCCTCCTAAGTAAATTCTGCGATAAAATCCGCTACTGCATGCCCTTTGAGCGACGATCTAGGCTCATAAATTATATCAAATTCACCAAGTTCTACTACCCAGTACATCAATCTTCCTGATTTCTACGGTTTATGCAGAGCTTGTCTTAATGGTATATCGGTGTACACCACTATAGTATGGACTTGGATGTATTGCCTCATCCTTCTGATTGATTCAATTAGTGCTAGTGCCAACTTTTCCAGCCTTGGATATCTGATTTCTGATCCTCGAAAAGCTTTGCTGGTGTAATAGACTGGTTTTTGTACTCTGTCCTCCACTCTTATCAATGCCGAGCTCACTGCATTTTCTGAAACTGCCAGGTACAAGTATAGTTTTTCTCCCATCATTGGTCTAGATAATAATGGAGGTGTCCCCAGATATTTATTCCACTCTTAAAAGGCCTCCTCTCATTCATAATTCCACTCAAAAGTTTTTCGGAGTGTTTTAAAGAATGGGAGACATCTGTCTATTGCTCGTGACACAAATCTATAAAGTGATGCAACTCGCCCTGTGAGGCTTTGCACTTCCTTCTTTGTGGTTGGAGATCGCAGCTCCAATAGAGCCTTGATCTTTTCAGGGTCCGCCTCAATCCCTCGTTGGTTAACAATATATTCGAGAAACATACCTTCTCGTACTCTGAATATGCATTTGGTTGGATTCAATTTCATTTGATATTTCTCTAGTTGATCAAAGGTCTGAACTAGGTCAACGAGATGATCAGCAGTTTTTTTGCTCTTTGTCAGCATATCGTCAACATAAACCTCCATGTTATGACTGATTTGCTCCGCAAACACCTTGTTCATCAGCCGCTGATATGTTGTACCTGCATTTTTAAGTCCAAAAGGTATAACATTATAACAATAAGTTCCCCTTGGGGTGATAAAAGAGGTACTCTCCCTGTCCTCAAGCTTCATCTTAATCTGGTTGTAACAAGAATAAGCATCCATGAAACTCAATAATTCATGCCCCGAGGTAGCATCCACCAGTTGATCGGTTCGGGGCAAAGGAAAATGATCCTTTGGGCATGACTTATTAAGATTAGTGAAGTCTACACACATCCTCCAGTTATTATTTTTCTTCTTTTCCATGACCACATTTGCTTGCCAATCAGGATATTTGACATCCTCAATAAAAGAGGCTTTTTATAGGTTCTCTACTTTTTCCTGTATAGCTTGGTTCTTCTCAGGACTGAACACTTTTCTTCACTATTTTACTCGCTTGATTTCCTTATTCACGTTGAGCTCGTGGCACAAGAAACTTGGATCTATTCCTGGCATGTCTTCATGACTCCATGCAAAAGTCTGCTTTCTACGCCTTAAAAATTCTATCAATTCCTATTTTATCGATACATCCAGTGATGCACCAATTTGAGTTGTTCGTTCTGGATGCTCGTCGTCCAGAATGATATTTTCAGTAGCCTCCATGACATGTCCCTTCACGAGCTGAGACTCATCCTAGGGTCTAACATTTTAATCTCTTCATCTTCTATTTCCTCCACTTGATAGGTAGTAGTCTTTTTCCTGGATTCTTCACGTTCCTCCTGTTCGGCAGATGAATAGTAGCATTCTCGAGCTACTTTCTGGTCGCCTTTCACAACTCCCACTCCAAAATTGGTTGGTAATTTTAAACTTTGATGTACAGTAGATGGTACCGCCTCGAACTTCTTCAGACCTACCCTTCCCATGATGATATTGTAAGCTGATTGGACATTTTTATCCATTACAAAAAAGAGTACTATTTATGTTCGACAAGCAGGCCATGTACCAATAAGCATATCCAACTTGATCATCCCAAGGGGAAAAACCTTCTCGCTAGTAAAACCAAGGAGGGGCCTATGATATGGCTCCAACTGGGCTAACTTCAGATTCAAACTTTCAGAGCATGGATAGAACATGATATCATTCAAGCTACCATTATCTACCAGTACTCGTGAAATCACCACTTCCTTCATTATCATCTTGATCACCAATGGGTCATCTTGAGGATATAGTACACCTTCCAGGTCGTTCTTAGAGAAACCAATGATCATCTTCAGCCATATTTATTCGTTGAATGTACGAGCAAGCTTTCCCCTCATTGAGGTAAGATTTCCTCTCTGGAGTCATATCCCCACCGCATGCATCTCCACCTGTAATAACATTACATTCAAATGATCCAAAATGGATTGAAAATACCTCACGTTCTGGCTGCCTTGGTCTTTTGGGGATATCGGGGTCATCTTCTAGATCTTTTTCGTGACTTCTCTTATTGTCTTCTTTTTCTCGACGAGGAGATTTAGATCTTTGCCTTCTTCAGTCGCTGGTCTTTTCACCATTTCGGCGATCAACATACTTGGTCAATTTTCTCCGGCTGATGAGTGCTTTAATTTCATTATAGAGAGCTATGCAATGCTTGGTAGTGTGACCATGGTCTTTATGGAACTCGTAATATTTAGACTTATTCCTCTTGTCAATATCTACCTTCATTTTTTTTTGCCAGTTTAGCTGCTCGCTGTTCTTAATCTCTTCTAGAATGTGGTTTATATCTACGTTCAAAGGAGTATAATTTCCAAATTTATTTAACTGTTCTTGCTTTGCTTTTGACTTTCTGTTGCCACCATTATTCTTCTAATCCTTCTTCTTAGTTTTGTCAGCCTCGACCTTGGTTTCCTTAGTATCTGCATTCTTCTTCGCAGCCATGGCCTCCTTGGCATTCATGATTTTGGCTACTTTTGCCATCACTTCAGCCACTGTCCTAGGCGAATCCTTGGCTAAAGTTTAGTACAATTTATTCGGCACCAGTCCACTCATCAGAGCAGTAATTGTTGTTTTCTCCTCGTAATCAATTACCTAAAGTTTCTCGTTATTGGAATGAGTAATATAGTCCCCGGTGCTTTCATCTGTCTTTTATCTAACACTCAGCAAGTGTGCTACTCGTTTGACTGGTTTCTCTCCAAAATAGAAGTACCCAATACAGAGTTCTCCTAGTTGAAAGAAAGTCAAAATTTTCCCCCGAGGAAGGTTGTTGTACCATATCTGAGCAGATCCGGTAAGAGTTCCTGAAAATGCCCTGCATCTCATCTCTTCTGGAACTGCATAGATATCAGCAGTAGCTTGATATTGTTCTATATGAAGGACAGGGTCAGTTTTTCCATCATATTTAGGCGTCACCATAGGAGCTTTGAATTTTGATGGTGTGGGAAAATCCACAATTGCCTGTATAAATGGTGTCCCTTGGACAAAAGTTCTTTATAGAGGATTCCTGGCCTTAGCCATTTCCATTAATCTGTCCTCCAACCTCTGAATAGAGCCCTTCCATGCATCATTTCCCTCCTCGGGCCTATTGGTTCGAGAAACTGATCTCGTTGAATTTTCTTCTTGGGATCTTTCTTTACGAGCAGTTGGTCGTGGTTGGGCAGAGATTTCCCTTAAATCGGATGGTCGTTGAGAGTTACTCTTTACAATCCTAGGAGGACTTCTATTCCTCCCAGGGCCCAAATGATCAAAAGAAGAGACTCTACTCAACCTTTCTAGAGCACTGGTCCTTTTCGGAGATAGAGTGACGTTTCGTTGAGAGTCTGTAGCTTGTACTGAGGAACTCCAACCAGGCTGATAAGAAGGATCATTAGATTTTTCAGTACGATATGAGCCAGTACGTCTGGATCGATATTCCTCTGGGAATAGTGTTCGCCTAGTTCGCGAAGAGGGCAAACGGGTATTTCTCGAAACACTTCGTTGTCCTCATTGAGCCGACACTCCGCCTTAAACAGTTTGTATAAGTTGTCGCATGGTTTCTTACATGGCCATCTGGCCTTGGGCTAGATTAGCCATTATACCAGCCAGATCTTGAACATTTGGGGGAGTATAAAGGTTCGGAGGGACCCCAGTGTTTCGATTACTGGATTCCAAATTATCGATCATTGATAATGAATTATTTTGGTGAAAAACGCTAAGTACAGTCGTTTCCCATAGATGGCGCCAATTTGTTGATGTAAAAAATTAGATTATCTCCAATTAATCAATCACAAATAAAATAAATAAGACAAAAGATTTTTAAAGTGGTTCAGCCTTATAAGAATGGCCTACGTCCACTGTTTTTATATTGCTCATTATTTGACTGGAATTCTCAATAAGTGGTTTACCAAAAGATACAGAGCCCCCTCTAATGAGGAGGTTACAATGTACTTATAGCCTTGAGGTCGTACATGTGAAAGGACAATGCGCTGTTATTTAGTAGACATATACATTTGTACGATAATAATGAGGATTTAATGCACAATGGTCTTTTTGATTCTCTTGATTTGGATGCTTTGTACTCTAAGTTGCTCGGCACGCTTAAGTTGCTCGAAGCTCTCAGTTCCTCGAGGCGCTCAAGCTGCACGGAACCGCATGAGTTCCTCGGGGTGCTTGAGTAGCTCAGTGACAGTATGTTGTTTACTAGAAGTATTTGTAAATTCTACGTAGATTGACACGTGTCTTCTTGTGATTGGTCTATGTCAGCAGACTAAATTTAGTCCACCTAGACTAAATTTGTTTACTAGAAGTATGTTGTTTACTAGAAGTATTTGTAAACACGTAGAAGTTGTTTACTAGAACGACTGGTGCCACTGGCTGCTGTGGCTATGCCTGAGGAAATTATTGCTCCATGGTGATCATTGCGGCATTAAACGCATGTGCAATAATGGTCAAAACCTCCACAGTTGTCACCATCCCTAGAATGGCATGCGGCTCCGGCTGAGCCTCCCCTCCTTCGACCCTCCTGGTGGCTCGAGATGGTCGTCCTATCCTGTTTGGGATCTGAAACCAAACCGAATTTGTATGAGATCATAGGTAAAATATGACAATATAGCAGAAGAACGAAAATGCATAGATATGAATGCAACAATCCTAATCATATGGCTCTACACCAAAGAACATTATGCTAGAAATGTAATGAAATCACACATATCTTAAGGACACTAGATCCAGATACTCTGATACCATATGTGACACCCTGCCTAATCTAATATCGGTTGATCATGCCTTTATTAAATTAATCTGGAATCATATCTGATTTTATTCTTAGAATCACTATTGAAAATCAATTAATTAAATTAATAACTTATTAAGTATGGTGTCAATTTGAATCTTGTTAATGTGCATAATCAAACCATTCAAAAATATAAGCATAAGAATCCATAGTGACTGAAATGTAGGAATACTAATAGCATAAAATAATAAACTGAATAAATCTTAGGCATCCTGAATACAATAATACAAATTCAAACAATATCTAATAACAAAACTATCCAACTGCGGGCAACAAGCCCAAAAAGAAATACTGAATTGAAGTTAACTAAATTGAACCGAAGTCCTATCTAAATTGAAATTAGGGAAGCGTCAAATCAACTCACGCGGGTATCCACAGTTACTGCAGCATTGTCTGACTGAAACGGAATGACTATCCTTGGTGAACCTATGGCTGAGCACCTAAAAGGTTTTACAAATATTTTTGATACGGGTCAGCGCATAAGGCATTTGAAAAAAAATTGCAATTATTTAGGTGTAATAATAATAATAAAGCAGTAAGAAATATTCATGTTCACCTATTGTTGCACTCACATGAGATTATCCTCACCCCTCATCTACAGTGTGCCCCTAACGCGTATATTTTATCCGCCTAGTTATGCTACCCGCCCTAACTAGTCTAACCATCCTTAAGCTACTGTGATTTCCTAAATATCTTATCCATATGTACTACACATGTGATATCCCATACAATGTATTACGAAGTTAATTCATAAGTTATAACTTAGGGATTCTCAATTATTTGTGTCCAATTGAATAGAAAACATAACCATACACTAGTTATACTTAGATATTCGCACAATCATTTAAACACATATACATATATCGCTCTTTATACGTATATACATATCATCCCCGAACTAGACCTCCCGGATGCATCCCTAGTATGCTATCATGCACTAGGTACATCATGTACCACTTCTGGATCGTCGGGTCGGAATCTCACCACCGATCCCAAATCGCAAATACATAATGGAGGCGATAATAAACATACATCTATGGGTCGTAAACATACCACATCAAACCAATTGGACTCAAAACTAATACATATACTCACATACGGATAATGGGCATGAATAGTACTATGATCGAGGGAAACAATCCAACACATGCTGGACTACACTAAGGTGCATCGCTCACTACATGCAACCTCCAACGTTGGCATATTAGAGTAGGTATGTTCACATGCACACGCGCACACACACACACACACACACACACACAGATATATATATATATATATACTGGTCACACTCCATACGAGTATATATATGAATTCATGTAATGTGCGTAATATCTCTCGTAGCACTAGCCTACCAAATTCTAAAGTCTAACCCGACTTACCAATCTTATCTACGTATTACCTCACTTATAGTTTAACTCTCTAATTATATACTTATGGCCGATATGTTATTCTAACCATGCACTATCCTAGCCATCCCGAAATCCTAACCCGATTTTTTGATTCCCACTCGTGTACATTCACTCGCTTAGTTATGTATTTCTTACACGAAATGTATCCCCGGTTAGCCTACGTCACTTCCTAACCCTCACACTGAATTCCTATAAAACTAAACTCATCAACGGACCCAAGATCCCATGCCTAATCTTCAAATGGTTTGGAAAATAAATAGAAAGAAAAGGTGGCAAGCCAACAGAACTGAATCGATTTTGCTAGCCGCACCAAACCGGTTCGATTTACTGGCTACCAGAATGAACTTTTGACGGGATTCCTCCTTCCATCTTCATCCATAGTGGTCCTAACTTTCACCAAAAACCTATACATGAACTCTAATCCATCCACAACTATAAAAACTATCTCGAAACAATATATAATTCATCTAACAACGAATTAAATCAAGAATTAATTCTATATTAAACTCTTGTTTCGAAATTTGATCTTTTCTTATTAATTCATCCAAGAACTTATCTTTTATAATAAATCTACATCAAATTCATCACAAAAACATTCTAATATTCATCTCCAATAATTTATATAACTCAAAACCCGGACTTCCTTAGTTTTCCTAACCCAAAAACCATGTTATTCTACACCAAAATTGCATGAATAAATGAAACTACACAAAGATTTTTAAAGTACGTAAATAATTGCCTTAGAGATGATGGAATCTGAGTTTTCTCTTTTAAAATTCCTCTATTGATAATGATCTTCAACTCGAAAACGACAGCCTTCCTCCCCGGACCCTCTCTTTCTCCTCTTTTTTCATTTTCTCTTCTCTTTTCTCACTTTCTCTCAAACCCTAGCCTCTTTGGGTGGATAAATAGTATCCCTCCTCTATCCACCTTGATTAAATCTTGACATAAAACTCTCTAATCGCGAAATAGGGTCAGACCCCTCAGGTAAAATTACCCATATGCTCTTCTACGACTCCCACTTAGTCTAAAAAGCCCCCGAAACCTAAAAGTAGACCCTGAGTACCTATTATAGATTATTTCGACCCATTATGGTCCATCCGTGAACACAAAACTACCATACGACTTCTCTAACAGAAAAATTCCATCTTATTCCCGACATGACTCTCCTCGCATGTCCTGAATGAAATACCGATAACCCGTCGCTTTTACTCACTTAGGACGTAACATAATTTAATACATTATCATTTACTTATCACAAAAGTAAATATAAATATACATAATTATTTATCCTTTTTATTCTATAGTTAATATTTATTTAAGACACTTTATTTTCTGATTATTTAAAAATTACGTGCGCACGTGTAATTTAAAATACTTTAAAAATAAGGGGTGTTACAGGAGCATATATGGAATCAGTGGGGTCAAAATTGAAGCTTCCGCTTTTAGCAACTATTAGGTAGTGTACTAGAGAGAGAGAGAGAGTGTGTTTGTGTGAGTGCGCTCTCATATGTATCTGAGTGTAGTGTGACTATGAGAAACAATGTGAGTGTGAGCGAGAAAAAATGAGCGTGTGTGTGTTCATTCATACTAGTTGCTCATGTACTAAATATTTACTACCTCTTTTATAATGTGACTTGTTGAAGTAAGAATGTTTTCTAATGGAACAAATCGGAGAAAAAAATTGTAAGACCCATTTGATTATACACTTAATAAACATGACTTATTGGGGGAAATCCCTATATGTGAGCCCCTCCCCCCCCCCCCCCCCCAACAACACACACACACTCCTACTTTCCATCCACCATGGTATTTATAAAAAATTGAACTCCAATGCCATGACAATTCAAACTCAGTTTTTCCTAAGAGTGCGTTTGTAACCCCAATCCCATGTTTTGGAATTGAAAAAAAATTCAATTCAGTGAAAATTTTCGAATTCCAATTCCAAGGCATGGAATTATGGTTCCCAAGCACTACTTAATTGGAATCAGAGACCCCAATTTCAATTCCAAAGCATGAAATTGGAATTTTCAAACACACCCTTAGTGATTCTAGAGTATGGTATGTAATACTCAAAGGAGTATTAGATACTTGTGCAATTTTTATACTGAATATTATAAAAGTGGTATTTGCATGACATACCCGATTAAAAGACGATTAGGCATTCCAATCATATAAGGAGGAGTGAGAGATACGAAGGGGTGGAAAGGGAGTTTTGAGGTGGATAAATTAAGAGTCTTCAAAATAAGAGACACACATAAAATAGATAATTGAGCTGAGTTTAAATGATGGTTTAAATTACATTTATTTCTATGAAAACATCTAACACTATCATATCAGAGGTATAATAAGGATTAATAAACTTCAAAACGAGATTCACACGCCGAATGCATACAAATAATGAGACTCCGAGGGGCTTATAACCATGAAAATGTTCCAACCAACTTTGAGCTTAATTTACAAAACACAATGATGTAAAAAAACAGCTGAACAAGGAACAATTTCAAAATATTCGTTAGTTCACAAGTCTACTCATAAAGGCCTCATGAGACTCCTAAACACGGTAAATAACTCAAAAGGTTATGGAAAAAAATTAATACATCCTAATCTAAATCCTAATCATTAATGGGGATATCTTTGTTATTAATTTAATATTTAAAGTTCTCGACGATTATGATGGGTGAAGATATGGAGTTGGATAATGGGGTAATTTTAGATGAATTGGTTGATTTACTTATGGGGTGGGAAGTGATACTAGAGTTGCCTGATTGTTATTTGTTATTGGTAAGAATAGATGAATGATAAATAACAACTTATGAGTTTATCTTGATCTGCACTAAAAGCATCACACTAATTGTTTAAAAAAATTGTAAACTAGACAAAGAACATGAAAACCTATAAACCGAATAAAGAATTTGCAAGATTTATTTAGTTTTGGGAATATTGTTTTAGCCTGAAAAATCCTTCATATATAATATTAACCTCCAGAACTTATTAAATATGTCTAGTCTAATCAATACTAAAAATAAAGGGTAGGCAAAACTACAAGCATGATAAAATGTTAGAATAATTTGAGAAGTCGACAGATTGATTATGTGATTTCTATTTGACAAATTGGAGTTTCATATTTAGCAAAATATCCTCAAAAAAGAAAAAACTAAATATAGGTGTTGGAACTACTTCTAATCGAAGACTAATATCAATAAAGAGAAATTGACATCAAAGATTTCGGATTTGATTAGTAATTACTATTTATATTCCATAAGAGTATGAGAATTGTTTGTCTGTCTCTGTCTCTAAGCTCTTAAAATTTGTTATTTTCTATCCATAATTTTCCATAATAGATTTCATATTGGAGTAGTCGTATTTCAAGATGAATGCGGTAATTTTTCGTAATTAGCCACAGTGATCATAGTGTTTAATCACTATGTTTGAAGTTCATTACTTATCAAGAACATAGAACAATTGTTCAAACATACTGTTCATGAACATAGGTCCATAGTAGATGCAATCAGTAACGTCTTGACAATATAACAAGTATCAGATAATCAAATTATCTCCACTTCAAGTGAGATAATGCTCAGGCAGCATATAACAAAATCTTTCTGAGGCCTCCACTACACGCTCATGTATCAAGCTTCAAATTACAAGGGTTCTACTCCATAATCTAATCAGATGAATTACTCAACATTGTTCTATTGATTGGAATCTTCTTATCTTCCTCTAAATCAACCCAAAAAATGGAAGGCAAAAAAGAAAAAAAATCTTCCCAAAGGAATGAGAATAAAGAACAAAAGAAAAACAATTCAGCATCCAAGCCACCTCTAGTAAGATGAAAATTGGCATTGTAGACATGAGATGACATCTGACAAAATATTTTATGGAAGTGGCAAGGCAGATCTAAAAGAAAAAGGAGGGCCCTAAAGGGGACATGGAACCCTATACATAAGGATCAAAACATAGTGGTTCGAAAGTGTAGGGATTGTGTCCCGATGCGGACAGGGTGTGTCAAAGCATAGTGTTTCACTAATAAAAATTTTGTGAGAAATTGTGAAGTAACAGGAAGGATGGTAAATAAATTTTGAATATAAAAATTTATCTTAAAATCTACGACTCCAGAAGCACAAAAAAATAATTAATGTCTCGTGCATTAGTTTTTGTTCTAGATACAACACAACATTTAATACTATTTATAATTCATGGTTAGACAAAACCATAAAATATCTATAAAGTAAGTCAAGAATAATGCTACTCTGTCTAAGAATTCTATCGCATACTCTATAGAAATAAAATAAGAAAACTGACCTGATTCTTGGGATGGTGTGAGGTTAAAGTCGTCTAAACCCCTCCTTAGGTTAGTCCATTAGTTGGGCCCTTCAATCTAAAAACACATCCATTTGCAAAAATTCCTTCAATTCCTATGGATTGAGATTATGATCTTTTATATGCCATTTTATTATCAAATAATTTGTGAATATGTAGAGGTTTCTCTCATGTCTCGAATCTGAGACCAATCGTAGTTTGGGCGATAGCACTTGTCATCGCACCAAGGAACGACCTCTTTGTATCTAATCAACCTAAGAAGAAACAAATACTGATCGCAACAGGTCATAAGAAAGAGGACAAGATACTATAATGATAAACTATTTCTCAACATCTCAGTTCCCGCATAATTTGTTTCCAATTGATAAAAAATGTTAACACTTTAACACTGTATACAGATAAAAGCATTTAAGGTTGACCATGAATTTTTGTTTTCTTCTCTCCATTCAAGCTGCATTATCACATGTATACCAAATATATGTTCTTCTCATCCTTCTCTATACTTGAGAACTAGCTACACTTCACACAAAACTCAGGGACAAATTCTTGTAATGTCATGTTTGAGAAATATCATTAGCATTTTACCTCATGAACGAACAAAGCCAAAGTGTCACAATAGTGGTCCATGAAGGTGGTGATATGTCATCTTTCTTAATTTGATCTAAATGGATAGGGAACATAAAATTGAAATGAACCCCAATTTAAAATAGGAATATTAACTGAGAGATAAAAACAAAAATTATTGAACAAATTTAAATCAACCTAAAGGATAATATAATACGCCTCTCATTCGTCAAATCTCTCTTAGGAATTAGAACCTGTGGCAAGAACAACATAGCCACTACATGATCTCAATCTTACAAGTGTACCACAAGATTAGCTTGTGGGTAGAATTGAAGAAGCACTAAACAAATTATGGAATAAAATATGAACACACAAATGATAAAATCATCAAAGAAACAGGAATTATTCAACTAGAATCCAACCCAACATTTTTTGGTATCAAAATTACGGACATCGCAAAGATTCATTAGAATTAATACAAATCGAGAGAATTAAAAGAATGACTCTAACTAAAAAAAAGTGTTTGTGAGTTTGTTAGATCACATACCACAATGCTAAAGAGTAATTTTATTACGACACTCTAAATTGACACATTTTGGGGTGACACCCTGACGTGTCGTATCCGTATTGACTTGTGTCCGAGCCCAACAACATTGAGGCCCAAACACAAGCCAATACGTGTGCTCTAAACACAGACATTGTCATCAAAGGTTCAATAGAAGGGATGCTCGCATTTGGATCACCCATGTTAGACCATAAAATTTCAACATTTCAGTTTTTTTCTCCAAATGGGACGATTAGTGTATTTTGAAATGTTTCCTTTAATCCATAAGTTATCATTGTCTGATCCACTAACATCAATTTCTCCTCTTAAAAACTTCATCTCGTGGGATGTTATTTTCCAGGTTCTGATAATCACCTATCCTTCACGACACCCATATCAAGTAAAAATGCAGATCCACTAATATATTGAGGTGAAACATATGAATTGAAGGTTATAGAATGTGGGGTTTGCTCTTTAGACCCATCTATTTTGAACCAATCAAACAATTTTCTAGTCCATTTGTAGTAGATCCCCAATCCTCGTGAAGCTTCCGTCCGATCACTCTAGCCTTGATTATTTCATGCTCCGGTGTTAATATTAAATAATATGTGCCAAACCAAATTACAACAAACAAATAAAAACATGAACTTGCATAAACTTTGTGTAGATATACCTTCATATCATTGTGCTCAATGATTTATGCCCCGTGTTTATATATAGTAACTTGTGCCAAAAACAACCTTGATTATTTCATGTAGGCTGTAGCCCGTCTGGATTGGAAGTGTATTCCTCACTTAATATTGATTCACTTACCAATTAAGGGAATTTAAAGTGCAGCTGTTACTATCACGCCTTCTCTAGCTATTACCTCTATGTTAACCCCAATCTATATAATCTAATAGAGTAAAGTTAGGGAGACCCATTAAAAAAAACCATTTGGTAAATCCAGTGAATAAAACTAGGGGTGTTCACGGGTCGGTCGGTTCGGTTTTGGGCGGGTTTTTTGAGCCGAACCGACCATGTCGGTTTTGGGAGGAGGAAAACCGAACCGAACCGAATTTGGTGAAAAACCAAACCGAACAGGGTCGGTTTTTGACAGGGCCGGTTCGGTTTACTCGTCGGTTTTTGAAAGGGCCAGTTTTTGACAGGGCCGGTTCGGTTTTTTCATTTATTTTAATAAAAAATATTTTTTTAATACCTAATATAAATATAAAATTAAAAAATATAATAAAATATGCCAACACTAATATAAATATAATATAAAATATAAAATTAAAAAGTATAAAAATTAATTCGGTTCGGTTCGGTTCAAAATCGGGTTTTTTATGCCAAAACCGAACCGACCCTGTCGGTTTTATACCTGATCAAACCGAACCGACCCTTAAAAAAATCCGGCCCGAAATTTTCGGTTCGGCTCGGTTTTGTCGGTTTGTCGGTTTGGTCGGTTTTTTTGCACACCCCTAAATAAAACAAAAATGGATATAATTTTTTAATGCACATTTTGATGCTCTCGCGGGACCCATAATAATAAGGTATAAGTTTTTAATGCAGTGGGTTTACGAAATGGGTTTTTTGTGGGTCTCCCTATATTTTTATTCAATCTAATAACATAATAAAAAAATGGTATACAAGTTTTTAATGCAGTGGGTTTACGAAATGGGTTTTTTGTGGGTCTCCCTAGATTTTTATTCAATCTAATAACATAATAAAAAAATGGTATCTCGCGGTGTGGTTCTGCCACGTGGCTTTTATTAATGCTTCATTATTTGAACGCTCTCTTATGACCTCCCAAAATGAAACGACACGTCCACTCCCTTTATCCATCCCTTACCTTTTTCCCGACATCTTCCACTTATGAGGTTTCCCATTTTCTCTCTATATACCTGGAACCAATCTCTTGCATTAGATACCCTCCACCTTCTCAAACTTTGTAGATATACTTGTCCCTGCACCGGCCCCTATAATGGTTTTTCCTTCCCTTATTCGAAATTTAAATTGTTGTAGTATTTATTGTGTTCTTCTCAATGTGTTTGGCTCTGCATCAGGGAAATCATCCAGGCTGTAAGAAATGGTTCCAATGTCAGCATTCCTGGTGAATCCAAATCAGAGATACCTTTCGCCGGTAGGCAAACACAAATATTTGACTATTATTTGTTCAATTTGTCTGCTATAAAACCATAAATTTCTAAATAGATGAGATCGAGAGTAGTTGGTTTCATCTGGCATTAGTTTTGGAGAAATTCCCCAAACAGTCAAGTATTTTCCTTTACATCGATCTCATTCTCTCTCTCTCTCTATTCAGATCCACTCTAACCCCTTTTGTGCCTAGATCTCCCCCACCATCCCTAAACTATTTAAACCTGACGAAGGGCACGGGCCAGTGGTTCACGATCGGGATCTATTGGATCCACCATGCTATTTTTAACGGCCATCTTTGCGTATTTGATTGCGGTCAAGAGGGAGGGTTGGTTAACGTACATGACCTTCATACTTGTGGCAATTGGTGTCGTCGTCGCCAGTGAGGTAAATTTTTTGATTTTTTTTTATTTTTTGTTATAATCTCAAACTGAATTGTTTTACTCTTTGATCCAATTGATTCATGAAAGATTTATAATGCTCGGGTACTAAAAAGGTCTATTGCTAGATGAAGTTAGTTGATGACCTGTAAGCAATGAGATTTACGAGATTAACAGATTGATTTTGAATAACTGATTATTATGTATAATCAATTTAAAGTTATGCTTGCATACTTTTATATGGAGTGCATTAGAGCTGAATTGTAGCTCTTCAATAAGGAAGGGTAGGAATTGAATTGAAGATTGGGTTAAATATGGAGTGTATTGAACTGATTATTATGTGTTATGCTCACTGTTCTATAAAACCTACCTAGGCTCCACCTAGGCATGCCTAGGATTGAGGCTTGGGAGAAACGCCCCGCCTTAAGATTTTGACACCTTTTGCTTGGTAAAATCCTTAAGGCGCACTTTTTACCTAAAAACAACAATGCTTTAGTGAAACGATATCGCCTTTTAAAGATGTTTTTACAAACCGAACCATTATCTCATCCAAAATAATCAAATAGTATTTTAATTTGCAAATATTCAGACACATTTTTATGATATGTACAATTTTAGTATTTTAATAGCCTTGTTATAGTTAAAAATATTAAAATATATTAAAAAGGCCTAAACGCCTTTTCACGCCTTTTAAGGCCCGCCTAGGCTTCTAAGGCTTAAGGCTTGACCTCCACGACTCGATCACGCCCCACGTTTTTTAGAACCTTGGTTATGCTTATTCTTGTCTTATTTGGCAATTGAATTGAATTCCTCAACATGAGATGGGCTTGAGATTGTGATGAAAGGATATCAATTTACTTTTAATCTTCACATTGGTCTTCACTTTTAAGCCGAATAGTGTAAATCACATTTTCTCTTATAAGATTTGTAAAGAGTCGTGCATCGCGCGGGGCTAAAACCTAATATCTATAAATATGGTGTCTCTGAGTGTGATTATGCCACGTGTATTTCATGAACTCCTCTCAAAAATTTAAATTAGTAATTATTTTCCCTTCTCTTGTGTCTTTTAAAATTCCCATCATTAAGTCTTCCATCCATTCATATTCCATCCATATGTTTCTTTTGCTTTAGAAAATGCGTCATTCTCTCTCCCCGTAAGTGACCAGATGAATCTCTCCAAAAAAAAGTGACCAGATGAATTTCTTCCCTTTCCAAACTCACACTTTTTTTCTACTTCAAACCCATTTCACTTTTGTAGTTATTTCTTACATGTACACTATCTCTCTCTCAAACTTCATTTGTAGATAATTTTAATGTGCATGTTTACATAATGTGGCAGTTTACAATGCATAATAATGAAGCACAATGATGTTCTTGCAAGGAGAAAAACAATAAGGCAAGTTATTATTCTCCCCACTATACAATACAGGCAAGTTGATATTCTCTCCACTATCTTGCATTTCATTATCGTTATATATTAAAAAATTTCCATATGCATGTAATTACTCAATCTTTTTATTGTAAATATTTAATTATTTATTTGATGGAGTTAAAGAGGTAATAACTTCAAGAATTGAGATTTTATTTAATTATTTATTTGATGTCTTTTAAATCAATTTAAATCTATACGTATTGCTTTCACAATTTTGGAAGATCCACATTAATCATGTGATGAAATGCTACAAAGCTGATATAGTTATTTGAATTTGTTCAGGTGAAGCACACCTTCGACCAGTTAATAAAAGTGGCATATTCTTTCTTTTTTATTTGTATACGTGGTGAATAAGAGACTAAGTTAATACTTGGATTTTGCTAAGTGCAAAAACTGTAATTTTATTATTTATCTTCACATCTGAACATCCTGACTCAATATATCGGTCTTATGAGAGTCATATAGTTCTCATATCAGTAGGTATGCCAAATGAGTGGTAAGACGTGTCATACAACATTTATGAGGCAATACATAACTAGGTATGCAAATCCCTTTTTTTAAAGGGGCATATACCAGATATTCCCTCAAACATTTTTTAATACACATTTAGTCCAAGCATTTTTATTTGTTTAAAAAAGTTCATCAACATGCCGCTAGTGCGGATTTTAAAAATAAGAGAATGTTAGTTAAATGGGTGTTTGAGGGACTTTTTGGAACAAAATAAAAACGATTGGACTAAATGTGTATTAAAAAAAATTTGAGAGACTTTTTGGTATTTGATCTTTTTTTTTAAATGCCATTATAAAAAAATTGTTGATGGTTTTAAAAAATATGAAAATTTAAAAAAACATTAAAATGTGGCTGAATTCCTAAAAAAACATCTCTCTCATATGAAACTATTATTGATAATAATTGATAATATGATTTTGCGTATGGTCGTCGTCTTCAAAAGTCAATCTCAAAATTTCCTTGAGTACCTACAAAACATGTTTGAAACAACTCGTATTGCAGTAAGTACGGGTACCAACCGTGAAACAATTAATGTGAAAACTTGCAATCCAATTTTATTTATTAAAATATTTTTTTATTATTCTTTTTAAAATAATTTCAAGGGAAAAGTTAACTACTAATGCTAAAATTACGAAATGAGTAAATAAGGAAAAATAATGTGCAACCGAGTGTGAAAAATGTGAGAAGGTCAAGAGACGGGATTACACTACATTTTTAATTATTTTAATTTCTCAATTTATTAATGTGAAATATTTTGAGATAATATTAAATCAATAATCTAACTCTCATAATTATAAATTTAATAATATTTCTTTCAGAAAACTAATTTAAAAATGTCACGCGATGAAAAATTAAGAATTATATTATTTTCAAGAAAATTATCCAATAGGATTAATTTAATAAAAATAGTATCAATCATCAAATTTGGACATCAAATTAATATTTTGATTTAGGAAAAACATATCTCTACTTCGATTCCCAAAAATAAACATTAATTTGTACAATTAATTTACTAACTCTCGTTACATAAATTAATTGGTGACAGTCAAAAATTAATATTCCTAGAAATACGACATTAATGAAATCAATTAATTAATTTAACATCCTGCGCAGTGCATCCCACCCCTTGAATAAGGCGACTAGACAAGCATAATGAAATAATTAATCACAGTCACAAACATGGTACAACAAATTAAAGAGTACAATAAGAAATACAATATAGAAAAGTCTCCCTTTGAATTGATTCCTTGAATCGCGTTCATGCACGTGTGTCCCAATATTTTCACAAATTTCCAGCACTTGATCACACACAAAAAAATAAAAAAAATAACCCTAAAAATCTATCCTAATGCTAAACTATTTTTTTTGGGATTTTTCTGAATTTGTTTATGTACATAATATACACAGTGTATCTCTCTCTATTATCCGTCTCTCTCGTCTCTATGCTGAGAGTCTTTTTTTTTTTTAATAAGATGCCCCTCCTTTTTTACAATCCACGGATGGTATTATTATTGGAGATTTTTGAGGGATTTATTTTGGCCAAGTCAAGAGATATGTGGGTTTTGGTTTAGGAGATTGGTTGTTCCTGTTTTGGTGGAGAGAAGGTTGACTTGGGTTTAATGGGTATGGATGTGGGTTAACTCGGGTAATGGTTGGATTGGTAAGGGTGTGGGAGATACCTAGTAGTTATTTTTTATGGAGGTCAGGATTTGGTAGCTCCGGGTTTTGCTCCGGGTATGGATCATGGAAATCGGGATAGGCAGATGGTTCGAGTAAGGTCGGGTTTCTGGGATTGTGGGTGAGTCTGGATTGGTGTGTTGAGATTTGGGTTTTAGGAGATGGGGTCACCGGTTTCGGGTAGGAGGTTTGGTTCGGTTAAGAGCAGGTGGCGGTTTTGGTGGTGGTGAGTTAAGGGTATGGGGGGTATGGTGTTGTAATGGATTTATGGGGGAGTGTGTTTTGTGGTTATGGAGGGAGGTTAACCGTGGGTGAGAGATGAGATAGAAAGAGTGGGGTGATGGAGGTTGAAGATGATGGGGTTGATTAGGTGTGGTGTGGTGTAGGTTAGTTAGAGTGTGGGTGAGGGTTTAGTTTAGGTGTGTGTGTGTAGGGTATGTGAGTTATGTGTATGTGAGAGTTGTACAAAAAAAAAATAATAAATAAATAAAACAACCTAAAAATAAAACTAACAAACTAAAAAAAAAATCAAAATCTACTAAAAAATAAAATTCGAAAATATAAAAAAAAAACTCAGATGATAAAATAAAAGAAATTAAAACTAAAAATCTAATAAAACTAAAAATAAATTCCTAAAAAAACTAATACTAATAAAAAAATAATAAAATAAAATAATCACTAAAGATTAAAAACCAATAAAAATCAAAATAAAACACACTAATCAAAAAGAAATAAATATTAAAAAAAAACTAGAAAAATCTAAATAAATAAGTCTAAAATAATTCCTAAAAATAGAAATGACACAAAATAAAAATTTATAAATTTATAAGAATACAAACTCAACACACACAATGCTCGGGTTCATTTAGGCCAGGTCTGGGCTAGGGTCAGGCTGCAGTTTGGTTCGGGAACAACATTCGGGACATCGGAACTCATCTGGGCAAGCTCAATGGGACTTCTGACTTCGCGATCTCTTTGATTTCTTTGATGCATGCTTCTGATCGCTTGACGTGATCACAAATGTGTCTTGTGTGCGTACTATATAGGCTCAGTGCAAGCATGTCGCTCAAGTAATAATCCGATAAGTCGGGTATCGATCCTAGGGAAACAGGACGAACAAAGTCGTGACGACGTTGGAAATATGAAGTAATTCTAGTTTTGTCTCTAGAAAGAATGAAAAGGTGATTTTGGGAAACGGAACACTACTACTAGATGCAAAATTTCACAATACTTAAATAATGAAATTACGACTAAATGAAATGCAACTACTCTAATTAAATGGAAAGCTGATGACAATTTGACTAAAACTTTAACTATGAAATGAGAAAAATAGGTCAGGTTACAATCCCCCACACCCTAGCAATTCACTTCGTAGGATACTAGACTCGGAATTAGGACCTTAAATGAACCCGTTCTTTAGTGCTCATAAGTATTACATATAAGAGAGATCATAGCCCGCACAGTATGTAAGCAAATGACGAGTAAAGCAGTGTCATATTAACCGATTCTCGAGTCTCACTCTTAAGCATCCACTACATCAAATCTGCCTAATTGTCATGGTCATTGACCTTGACAAGTTCAACATGTCAAGGTCAATGACCGTGACAATTCGGGGCGAGACAACTTTTTTATCACGGTCATTGACCGTGACAAGTTCGTTGGAATTGTCACGGTCGTGTCACGGTCCATAACTGTGACAAGTTTAGTCATGGTTAATAACCGTGACAAATCCTTGACCCTTTTTAAAGAAATGTCACGGTCAATGACCGTGATAATTCTGGGCAGAATTTATAAAAAATCTGTTGGGCAGTATGGCCACTTCCACTGCCACTGCCCTGCAGTATATTTGTACCTGTTATAGCAACGTTGTACCTGTTCAAACATCATATATCCAAATAAAGATAATGACAATTTATATTCAAAATAGAAACAATATACATGACGATATAATCCAAATATAATTCAAATGTTCCAACTTAAAAATAATGTCACTACATTTATGGTGCAAATGTGAGGAGGTGAGTAGGCCACACGATATACAAATTGACACACCCACTAATATACATCATGCTGCATTGTTCGCGCAACCAAAATAGGGAGTTATCCTTCCTGGGTATCACATGGGTGACCAGAACTTTGGACTCGATCTCTTGAAGCTCACGTCCATGAACTATTCTACCCTAGACGATATTCGGGTCCCTCAACCCTCGCCCTATCCGCTGGCCATCAAATACGTCCAATATGAACACACTCGGCCAACCAAGTGTCGACATCGGTCTGGGGAAGGGATCAAAATAGGGAAGTGGATCATCGAAGTACGCACGTGTCAGAGATGAAGCAGCGAGGTCCACATCCTCATCATCCTGTGCCTCGTCATCCTGCGCCTCATCCTCCCGCACCTCCTCCTCCACCGCCTTCTCCTTCCATTTCCCCTTACGCTCTCCGCCCAACGTACGCTTCATGAATGAGTACATATATTGGACCGTCGCCTCCAAACGGGACAGCTTTGCGTCATGTGAATCCACTGTTAGAGCCAACCCGGTGTCGCTCGTCTCCAATCCGATTATCCTAGATTTGTCCACCCGCGAGCTCACCCCCCTTGTCATCCCCTTGCGATCAAAGCCAAGAACTTGGCTGAGTGCGTCTATGGACAAAGATGCCTTGTCGGCATCAGACTGCGACTCATGCACTTCCTTAAGCTTTGCCTGAAACGACAAAAAGCACATGATTAGTAAAATAAGAAAACTAAAAAATTATAACGTAATTAAAAAAAATTAAACTGTCGGATTACTTACAATCGTGTCTGCGATGCTCGGGGATACCTCCTTGTCCTTCCCCTTCTTCGTCCGAAGAGCCACATAAGTATCGAGCCTATGTGGCTTACCCCCAGGGCCACTCCCTACCCCCTGAAATAAAATAAAGTAAAATTAGTATCGGCCCCGAAAAGTAAAATAATGCAGAATAATATATTTATGTAGTTATAGAGAAATTAAATCTTACCTTCATCCTATGATCCACCTTGGTGTAAGACGTCCGGCCGGAGTAGTGCACGTCCGTCTTTTTTGCCCGATTTTCCCTCCCCGATTGGCGAGATGCCAATTGTCGCTCCCCGATCTCATTGTCAATGAACTTTTGCCATTGTGCCAATGAGATCGGCTCCTTAGGCGGGACGGATTCACGCCTTTAGATAATTGACTCTCGTGTTTTCCCAAAGTACAGTGTCCGCATATTTTTCTTCCACGTCTTGTGTTTCTCCCTCAACTGCTCCAAGACAGAATCGCGTAGCTTTGGATCTAAATTGAATTGTTCCTGTCCAACAAATACAATGTTAGTTGCGAATAAATATAAAATGAAATTGAAATTGAAATTGAAATTGAAATATTCATATAAATATAAATATATTACCTGTAGTGCCGCCCAAACGGCTAACTTGAGCTGATATGGCACCTCCTTCCAACTCATAAACCCCGGGCCGATGACCGTCTTTAGTAGCTCGAGGGATCTCACTAATAGCTCTCACTGGTTCTCGATGGTAATCCCAAATTTTCCATATTTGGGGAGCCTAGGGGCCGAGGAGCCCTCGTCGCCTCCGCTACCACCGAACCTAGATGACATCATCATAACCAGCATCATCATCCTCGCCTTAATACCTGAAGGAGACATTTGATGTAAAAAAATGTTATTAGTACAGATAAAAAAAATTATGACATAATTAACAAAAATTAGACTGTCGGATTACTTACAAGCGTGGCCCCTCCCTCCCACCTTACCCCACCTCCTTCCCCCACCCTGCCCCCACCCCTACCCCCACCCCCACCCCCACCCCCTCCCCCACCACACACACGTACACGCACATACACCACCCCCTGCCCCCCACCACGCACACAATAATTATTAATAATATAGATATTTTCAGCCATACCAAAAGATCCCTACTTATCTTTATTAATAATATCTAGAATTAACCACTAAAGAATACCCACCAGATACATCTAAAAACCCACATTGGCCAACCCCCATATGGACAATAATCCAATAATTATTAATAATTATATATTGTTCGATATACAAAGTAATTTTCAAAAAAAGTTAAAAAATCCCACCCCCATATGGACAATAATCCAGTGGTAATGCCACTTTTACTGTTAACCAACCCAACATCGATCCACTATAATCCAACAACAATACCAACAACAAATGTATATCCCGTACTCCTTCAAATTAATCTACTCAATTAATTCATTTCATCAATTAAACTAACAATTAAAGTATATAATTATTAATTTACTAATTTACAATGAGGGGCAATCCTACTTTCATATGAAATGGGCACTAATTATTAATTTACTTTCATCTAAAACTATACAATTAAAGCTATACAATTTATTAATTAAAGCTATACAATTGTTAAGATTACCCCACCACCACCCCACCCCTGCCCCCCCCCACCCCCCACCCCACCCCCGCCACGCACACGCACTCACCTGCACACACACACACACCACACCACCACCACCACACCCCCACCCCCTACCCCCACCACACCTGCACACACACACACACACACACACACACACTCGTACACACACAACCCATCCCAACCCCACCACCCCTGCCCCCCCATCACACACCACCACATACATATATACACACACATATACATATACATATACACACATATATATATACACACATATAGAAATGAAAGAGAAAGAGAGGAAAAAAACATACCTTAGAGAGAGAGAGAGAGCTGAAATCGCTTAGAGAGAGAGGGGGGAAAAACCAAAAAACGGTGGGAAAAAAAAAGCCTTGGGGTTTTTTTACTGAAGACATTCTCACGGTCGTGTCAAGGTCCTTGACCGTGACAATTATTTAAAGAATTATCACGGTCTTGTCACGGTCAATGACCGTGACATAAAACGCGTGTTTGTTGTCACGGTCCATGACCATGACAAGGGTGGCCGGCTGAAATGTGATAATTTGGCCATTTTGGTGTAGTGATCTTGGTTACTTAAGGCAACCGATATTTAAAGTCCTACGACGGTTGTACTAGTTATATGACACGATTCATCTAAGATTTCAATTCCAAACAACTATTTTCACTATCGTGAATTACATCGGGTGGGGTTCATACACCCCAACCCTTAAAACTTAGCCGAACATATTAAAACGAGGAGAAAACATGCTCTTAATAAAAGAAAACATTTTAAGATTTAAGAAGAATGAAATTACTAACTAATGAATTAATTACAGCAATAATGAAAGCAAGAATTGGAACAAAATTACTTGAATTGCAGAACTGGAATTAAAGCTACATAAAAACTAGGGTTTCTTTATGTTCTCTCCCCCAAACTAATTAAAATGCTTCCCTAAACGAATTAGAAGCTCCTTAATGTCTGGGAGGTGTTTGAAATTTATACCTTACGAAAAATACAAGAGTTGGATTCATGCAAGACTCTATCTTGAAGAAGATAGTTCCCAATCTCGAATCCCGGATCGATACGATCAGGACATTTTGGATTGGTCTGATCGATCCATTTTTTTATTTCATTTGGATTGGTCCGCTACAGGATTTATGAAGAGATCTTTGGGGGCCGGATCGATCCTTTTTTTAGGCGGACCGAATTGGCCCGGTAGACATAACTTTGTTCAGTGAATTCTACTACCCGGATCAATCCGTTTTTTGTGCCATCCGGATTGGTACGTATTTTCTTCTCAATTTCTCTTCATTATCTCTTCAAAATCTCATGATTATCTCACATTCGAGTCTTCATAACTTCTATTACAGAACTCGGATTGGAACACCGTTTCTTCCTACGCATTTGTAGACTCGAGATCTTCGACTTTTATTTTGGGTCTTCAACTGGATTCCTGATGGAAATGACGCTTTTAACCTTTTGATTCATCTTCTTTCTTCTCTCTTACTTCTTTCGGTTTCTTTATGTCTTTCATGTATTCAATACCTGCAAAATCAATAAGAGACACACGAAACTCGGGATACTTGTTAGACGAAGTCATTAGCAATGATATGAGATAAACCAACTCATTTTACAGTCTCCGGGGCAATAAAGGCCTCTAAATTAAGGGATAAATTTGGAAGAATTTATGCCTAATCATCGCTCTTGCGTCGCAATTATACTTATTTAGCATTATTTGTACTGCAACTGCGTATTGACCTGAGAAATAAACAAATACTAACATAAGGTCATTTTTATTAAAAACAAGCGATTAAAATGCATATATTCGGGGCATAAATTATAAACTTTTTGGTGCTTATCAATAATGCATTTGTATTTTTTTCCCTTTTATGAGTGCCTATTGGATATGCAACGTGCATGATTGTAATCATCAGATTTGAACATCTACAAATAAGTTATAACAAGATCTCCAAACAGCCTGCGCATCGTGCGGAGCTAAAATCTAGTATATATAAAAACGGAGTCTCTATACAAGGTTTTGCCATGTGCCTCAACTTAATTCATTAAGGCCTTCAATACAGACATGTACTCTAAATACACCGCCGACTTCTTATATAAAACCAACAGACCAAAGTTAAATTTTCATATGTGAAGCCTCCACGTGTCATAGATTAATACTCCCTTTATTAATAAATGAGTTGCACCAATTCTACATTTCCATCTTTTCAATTACCAACGCCTCTCTCTTTTTCATTACAAATATCTGTGTAGCTTTCCATCTCCTCTAAGCCATTGCCCAAATCGTTTGGCCTCTACAAGAGCTATAATCATTATCTTATGATATTTTGTGGCTGATTAATTCATACAAGTCATAAGGTATGCTTTGCTATTAAGAAAAATCTTTTATTTTAGTAATATTTACTGATAAAATTTAATATTCTTCACTTTTTGTTCTTTACATGCATTGACCTTTGTATTAAGCGGAAGAAACGGTGAGACTTTCTTAGGCGTTTGTATACAAGGCTTAGTGATTTTCCTAGGGTATAAAAAGACGTATGAATCCTTAGTTACTCTAAAAACTATATATTTTTATTTACTCCTTTAGATATTTTATTTGCTCACATTTCATGAAATTAAGTTGTGTATATTGTGATAGTATGATATTTGTCCATCCAAGCACTAGTAATAACAATTAATCACCTATTTTAGAGCACTAATGTTTGTGGAAAAGATGCTCATGATGACATAATCTGAATGTCTAAGAAGTTTACGTCATATTATAATTTTGACATTTGGGATAGCTTGATATGTATTGATTTAAATTGATTAAAAACTATGTTCACCCCTGGTGTTTTATTTTTAAATCTTTTGTTTCACTATTTTCATTACTTTTTCAACAATTAATAGCCTTAATAAATTTTAATATTCATTTAGTATCCCTTGGAACAATATATTTGTAAACAATGTTCATTTTTTTTTTGCTCAAAAAGTTGCATTCCATTAGCTTTTTACAGTAAGGACGCTTTAATTGTTTTATATTTTCAAGTTCTTTGCATTTGATTTTGTAGACTGATACAAAATGATGTGCATCTTGATGTTTGAAAAGAATGTATATAGATTATAGATTTTAAAATTTATTTTTGTGTGATGGAAACAATTAGGGTCATAAATTAAATTTCTTTTCTTACAAACCTTTTACCACACTTTAATTATAAAGAATTCTCAACTAAATGAATTTATATATGAGAAAAAATAATCTTTGATGTGGCCCATTGATTCTCAATTACATGGTATTTTTTTTTATCATAACTTGAAACGTACGCCTTCTACTTTTGAACCTGGAACATTAAAACGTGAAATTAAATTTAACAATTTTGGAACTTTATGATAAATATTTTGAAACACTTTGCCATGTGAGAAGTTGATTGCAACATACAAACCATGCTCATTTTCTTATGTGCTAACCAATATTGAATTTTGATACTCTTATTTTATATACTTACAACAAACTCTACAAAACGCCCGCGCAGCTAGAAACTAGTTTTCATAATTTTCACTACCTCATTTATATATCTATATAAAAATTATAGACCAAAGTGTTATGAGATTGAGATGTGTAATATGCATTAAATAAGCCTCTCACTTCTCACGATTTCTTCCCTTTCCATTCTCCTGTTCTCTCTCCTCCCTCCTCTAATTAATACTCAACCTTTTATCTCCCCAAGACTCCCTTCACCTTTCAATTTCCAAGATCCTCTTTCTCTCGCTCTATTTCTCAAACGCTCCTCTTTTCTCCAAACCATATTTCCATCTCCCCCATCCTCCATTATACCTGACGAACTGCCTTCTTCTCTCATTCCCTAAAAGGGATTTTAACGTGTAAACCCCATACATCTCAATAGCCTCCTACTAAATGTATATACAGGGTTTCCTTCTTTTCACTCAATAATCTACCCATACCAACTCCACAAAATCATCTATGCAGAATCGCCACCATCCATTCAATATTCAAGGTGAATATTGAATTTTCTCTACATGAATTTGCAGATTTGTCATACTTTTTAGGACTAAGTTACTCTTAATTGTTGTCATTTTCAAGTGAATTTTCAACATGGATTTTCACACATATGTATATATCTCTCTACTCTAAGAACTTTGGCTTCTTCTCTTACCATCTTGCCCATTGACTTTGGTTATTTTCTCCACTTCAGGTAATCCTTTTATTTTTTTCATTCATATCGGTGCATTGATTCATTTAAGTGGGGTCTTATGCAGATTAAAAATATAAAGATTTATATTATTTTTATTTCATTTTCTTTTTTATCAAACGATTTGTGGGATCAAAGCATTCTCCGGAGACATCTGTGGCTGAAATTTCATCGGACATAAAATCAAGATGACATACTAAGTTTTGGGAAAGATCTAACTGAGATGGCAGTTCTTTAGGTGAGAAAGAGAAACCCAACCAGTTGTTCATTGAAGCGATTAAACTGAAGGTCAAGGTTTGTGGGAAAGGTTGCACCAGTGGAGTGGTTTATTTGGGAGAGAAACAAGGGCATAGAGATACATGCATGATGAAAGAGACCGAGAGATCATGAGTAGTTTCAAGGACAAAGAAAGAAGATGAAAGGTTAAAAGTTGTAAGGTATACTCTTAGTTCTCTTTATAAAAAGAATATAATTGGGTCATAAATGGGTTTGAAATAACGCAATTGATCCGAGTTTCTGTAGTTTATTAGAGGCTTTGATTTTTAATTTTTATTCTGATCTCTCTCAGTTTATCTTTGTATGTAATAGCAAAAGTTGTAGATTTTGTTTCTGATGTAATTTTTGTTAAGCAATCTTATATTTGTTGGCTTACGACATTTTAATTATTGCGTGGGAATAGATATTCTTCGTAGGTTGTATTTTTTATCAATTTAACTTCCATTATTCTTATGCCCCTCATTTGGATTCATTTATCGTATTCTTTTATCTTGGATTTGATGGATTCAAAAGTCAATCCCATTACTTTTTGTGCTCCAAAGTGGTATATTACTGCTTGATGTTTTAGGCTTCGAAAGATTGTGCTAAAAGTATTATTATAACTGGATTCATTGAAAAAACATGAATTCAAGTTAATCAAGTAAGGGGATTCAGCAAGTTTGATGCTCCTCAAAATTGTTTGGTTTTCAATTATATTTAGGGAGGCTTTTTTTCACTTTTTAGCCTCTTCAATGTCTAAAATAGTTATTAATATAATATGATATAATATAATTAAATTGTGATTAAAAGTAAAAATTACCCCAAATTTTTTCTTCCTAAATAAATAATGTACCCGACACAACATTGTTTCTTCGAAAAATGTAATGCACTGTACACTTAAAGTGACAACGACACTTGACTTGATACCTGGAATTGTCGTATGGTAAAATGAAAACATACAGCTTAAATAACTTCATGGAGGTGTATGTAGGATTGGGGAAAGATATTAACTATCCAAGTCTTTATTACTGTCACGTGTCATCCTGAGAGGAATTGGGTCTATAATTTTTACATAGTTATATATATATATATATTCGGCCACGCATCACAGGACCTTCATGCTAGTTAATGATATTATGGATTGCCTGGTTTCCAAAGGGAATATATAAAACCTTCTTTAATACCAATATCTGCATAACAAATTCCTATATAATCAAGTGTGTTTTTGTTTACACCGGGATATTCTGTCAACAGCCCACTAAAGTTTTAAAAACTGCACACGTTTTAAAAAGATATAAAAAGACGGTTATACCCATTTTAAAAACCCCAGGAAGAATTACTTTGGAAAGTCAAGTGTTAGTACTTGAGTTCACTAAGCTTTTATCTCCTTTAGAGATTTTACTGCAATTCATAATTAAATAATATATTTTAAAAAAATAATTTGTGAGCACTGCAATCCTTTACAAATTGGAAAATCAACTCTGTTTGTACAACAACTCAACCCAATTTTTGGATAAAACACATTCATGGTTGTTTTACTCCACAGTACTTGTCTTGGGAGAATGATCAACACGATGTGAACAAGGATAAGCAATCAAATTCCATAAAACTTAAGCATATAGTACATCCTCTTATTAAGTTTGGGTCCAGAAATTTGGAGTCGCCTCCATATTTCACACAAAATAATTTACGTCATTGACTTGGGTTTTATATGTTGAATTATGCGACAACCGTGAACAAAGAGGAGAGAAGTGGAGGCATTTTAGAGGAGTTAAAGTTTTGGGTATTGTCTGAAAAATTATTTTGTTTGAGATATGCCTATTTTTTTGTAAACCCACAATGCGTGGGGATGTTAAAAGTTTCTCAACCCCCCCAAAAGGTACAAGTATAGAAGAGGGCTGCAAAAAAGAAAACACGGTGTACACTAAAACACACATAATCATATTAACATAATTTTTAAGAATAGTATCAAGACAATCACCTGGCAGATAATTTGCATCCACTTAGTACCCATTTTTTAAGGATCAAATATTAAAAAGTCTCTCAAATATTTTTTAATACACACTTAGTTTAAATCTTTTATTTTTTTACGAAAAAATAATTTATTCTCTTATCTTCAAAGGTCCGGGTCAGCGGCATGATAAAGCCTTTTTGAGATGGTGAATAACTTTTTGGTGCAAAATAAAAAGAGTTGGACTAAACGTGTATTAAAAAAAGTTCGAGGGATTATTTGATACATGCCCTTTTTTAAATTAAATTTTATATAGATTTCTCTTACATTCTTGTGGAGTTATATTTTTTTTTAAATACTGAAATTAACGAGGGCTTTTCAAAGGAATATCACAGACTTATAAGTCACAGTGATGCGACAAGGGCAAAAGCTGTGATTTAACTTGAGAGGGGGAGAGAGAAGCTGTGTTAGTTAAATCTAGACTGAGGTGTTTTTAGGCACTTGTACATTTGCCATCATTGATATAGACGTTCAAGATCAAAATGGTCATAAAGTTTCAAAATCAATAGCAATAGACTCAAAAGGTGGTTCTCAATAATATTTTCGGCTTGCTATTTATACAAAAGTTTTTACATGTACAAATGGTAGGCTTCGTGAAGTATTAATTAAAAAATGTTTACATGAAAAAGGGATAACACATGGACACCCCAACACAAAAAATTTAAAAAAATTACATACGACATGGTGGGGACACATCAATATATAAATATATTTCAAAAACTTTATATAAATAGATTTACAAGAACATGGAAAGAAATAATAGTATATCATTGAATTCTCAGTAAACGGAATATATTTATCTTAAAGCTAAACCCGAAATGAGATTATTTGTTTTAAGATAAGAAATTTGTTCATAACCATGGCAGTGCCATTGGCCATATTACTTAAAGGAAAACGATGCTATACTTGTACACATGAAAACAAGTGTCCGAAGTGTCAAACACATTAATTATATGAGTAACGCTACGAATGGTAGGCTTCGTGAAGTTCTAATTAAAAAATTTGGTTAAAGGAAATAGGGATACGACGTGGATACGTCAACACATAAACTTTAAATAGATTACATAAGACATGGTGGGGACGCATTAAATAAAAATATATTTCAATAAAATTATATAAAGAAATTAACAAGAAAATGAAAAGAAATAATAGTACATGTTTGAATACTTTGTAAGAAGAATGAATTATATCTTAAAAGCTAAACCCGAAATGAGATGCATTACTTTAAGATAAGAACTTTTCTCCATAACCGTTGTAGGGCCATGAGCCATGTACCTTAAAGGAAAACGATGCCACCAATTTAACTTATTCTTATACTTGTGTGAATGAAAATAATCATCGGAAGCGTTGAACACATTAATTATACGAGTAAGGCTACGAGTCCCAAACCCATCCATCATATGACATGGCGTAGGAATTAAGTATTGTAATATTTGGTCCCTTACAACACTTATTTCTATGTCACAACACTTGGGGGATGATTTTGGAAACATGGACACCAAACACATCTATACTCTTATATTGGGAATATTTATATTCTCATTTTTCTTAATTGCACACCTGACACGTCTATATCCTCCTAAATTCAACCCAATTGGGACTAGGAAACACCCTCCCAGTCTTTCTGACCCCTCATAACTAAAAAATAAAATAAATGAAAAGAAAAAAAGAATTGAAAATTTTCAACAATGTGAGGTGTTATTATAAAAAGCATGTCACACAAATGTCTATCTACTATATTCTCATTTTTCCTATTTACAGACCTAACACATCCTTAATTCAAGGGGCATATACCAAATAGTTCCTCGAACTTTTTTCAATACACATTTAGTCCAAGCCTTTTTATTTTGCACCAAAAAGTCCTTCACCATGCCAAAAAGGCTTTACCATGCCGCTGGTGCGGACCTTTAAAGATAAGAGAATAAGGGACTTTTTGGTACAAAATAAAAGGCTTGGACTAAATGTGTATTAAAAAATGTTTGAGGAACTTTTTGGTATTTGATCCTTGATTCAACCTATCGTATTTGTTCTCCCTCAAAACCATAAAAAATGGAAAGAAAAGAAAAATTAATGGTATTAGGATAAAAACACACCCGACACATATATATCCTCCTATGTTCTCATTTTTCTTCCCTTCCTCTCCCTAAACTTTTACCCAAAAATTTGACGAAGAAATCCTCCCTGATCTTTCTCCTCCATAAAAAAAGAAAACAAAGACTAAAAAAATTCCAACCATGTAAGGTGTTAGAATAAAAAGCACACCTTACATTCTATTTCTCCGAGCATAATAGTACGAGAAAGCATGTTATGGGGCGAGCTAGTCTATACTGTTTGTTTGACATTATTATGTATCCTTAACCATCCATAATTTTAATAGTGTGGACATAATATGAAATGGATTTCCAATCATGGTAGGTATTCAATATGTCTTAAGAATGGTCCTTTCTTAGTCAATAGATATAGGCGCAAGCATGCCGTTAAGATTAAGCGATTTTATTTGCATCTTCAGGTCTTATACTTTTTTACCAAGTAGTGAAGCATATATTACTATCTAATATGTCTAGTACAAACAATGGGATCTCCTCACTATACGTTTCTAACCGTACTCTTCCCTAGTTTTATTTGAGTGGGGATCTTAATGTGAACTCTTAACATGATATTGGGGGCGTTTGGAAAATTTTGATGTTTAAGGACGGGTAACAAACCCATCATTTGTCATGATTTTCGACGTACATGGAAGAGATCCGGGAGGGTATTAGTTCATTTTTTGCATTGAAGTACTATTGTTTTATTATATAACATATCTATGTCCTATGTTTTACAAATTTATTGAAAGGTATTCATCACTTTGGGAGGATAAATTTGGAAAGTAATTTTTTCTTAAAATGTTATTTCAAATAATGAATTTTAATTTTTGACAGAGGGGGTACCATTTTAGGATTGTAGACAGGCTTCATAAAACAAGTAAACATGAAGAGCATATCAATGAAAATTTGTATATAGCTTCGTTATGGCCCCAGCCTAACCAACCATATGTAGTATTAAGGTCATGGATGCGGTAAGATCACGAAACTCTTTTATATATTAATATAGATGAGAGAAATTGATACTAAAATTAGACATCAAAAGTTGGTCACCTTGTCAATTTATTAGAGAAGAGAAGAGAATGGGTACTATATATGAAAATCCCCTCATCATTGAGTTGAGTTTTGATCACATAGCCTCAAAGCTTACCTTCATTCATTAAATTTGTGGAAGATATTGGAATCAGTAATAAAAAAAAATCACAAGAACATTTTTAATCTGGAACATGAATATACCCTGGAAATCGTCTATTCTTTCTTGGCGAGTTCTTTATTAAATTCCACCATTTGTTGACACTTAATGATCTGAAACATTAAAAACTATCCGGAATCGATTGGCAGGTGTGTGAAAAAAGCCATAAGGTGGTTGTTCGCTAACTAAGAAAAGCTTGTTTTAAAAACCCAATAGAGGGATTGGATTTATTTCCACAAAGGATCTAAGATAGCTTAAAATTTTACAGGAAACTTGGGACAAATTTAAAACAAGTGTTTGGATACCAAGTCTAAAGGTAAAAACTGATACTATACTATTCATGTGTTTTTTTAACTTACTTTATTATGGGGGGTTCTTCAGTTCAATTCAACTCAATTAACTGAATTCGAGAATGGCCAGTTAGATCGAAAATTTTAATTAATAGATTAAACATAAAGGAAGAGATGGAATTATCACATAGAGCTGTTTTGTGAATTGGTTTACCCGTGATTTCTTTGTTAATTTAAGTATAAAGAATAAATTAGAAAGATGAATGCAAAAACTCAGATGTTATTATCATTAGATGTGCACTGCTTTATATAGAGTTGTGCAGTAAACAAACTAACAAACTAAATCAGAAATACAAGAAAATAAGGGAACTAATTCTCCCTAGTTATATGGTAACAAATACTGGAATTAGTCTAAGTTGGTTCTCATCAGGTATATGGGCATATGCAATGCACCCAAAAATTCAAAAATGAGCGACAGTAGGTTATTTTTGAGACCAGGCTGCTTCAGGCACCATTGTTCGAACAGCCGTCGTAGGACTCCGATTGAGCAGATAAGTACTCCAAAGAACAACTTCGCGCTAAAAAGTCTTGGGAAGATTTGATGTATACAGTATAGTTCGCACTATATTTAAGATAGTGTGGTTCTTCCGTTCTGCAACGCCAATTTGTTGAGGGGTATATGCTGGTGTAAACTGTCGTTTCATGCCATGAATCTCACAAAATTTTAGAAATTCTTGTGATTTATGTTCTCATCCACGGTCTGAGCGAAGAACATTGATATGTTGATCTAGTTCCTTTTCGACAAGAGCCTTAAAGGCTTGAAAGGTGGATAAAGCTTTAGATTTTGCCTACAAGATGTAAACCCATGTTTTTCGAGAATAATCATCAATGAAAGTAATAAAGAACCGCTTATTACCATTGAACTGAGGAGTAATTGGTCCGCAAATATCATAATGAATTAATTCCAAGGGTTGTGATGCTCGCCATGACATTCCTTTAGGGAAAGAACCATGGTGTTGCTTACCAAGAATACACCCTTCACAGAGATGTGAAGGAGGATTAATATGTGGAAGGCCGGTAAACATATTTTTTTGGGAGAGAGTCTGTAGATCATGAAAGTTCGTATGCCCATACCGAAGATGCCACAACCATGCTTACTCATTCACCATAGAATCAAGACAGAGAATTACATCATTGTTAAATTTTAAAGAAAACATTTGATTTCGAGACATAATAACATCAGCAATTAGACCCTTTTATGGATGTTGAATTAGACATGTTCCCTTCTGAATGATTAGCTCATAACCATCTTCCTGAAGATATCCCACACTTAATAAGTTGGATGTTAATTGTGGCACATAAAACACACTTGAAATAGATGATGAGTGATGTGAGGTAGGAATAGTAAAAGTGCCCTTCCCCATCACAGGAAGCTTAGAACTATTTCGAGACAGATAATGTTACGAAAGGAATTATCTAACTCAGAGAAGAAAGACTTATCTCAACACATATGATTACTAGCACCTGTATCCAAGTACCACACAATGGACCTAGGCTCTTCCATGGTGTTGTCAACTATGAGAAGAGTAGGTTCATCCTCTGTCTCTACCAAATTTACATTTTCATCATCTTCTTATTTAGTTAGATTTGTAGAAAATTCATACTGATAATGACCATACATGTTGCAGGGGTAGCACCTGACTTTGGTCTTATCAAAGGGTCTGGATGTGGGAGCTGCTTCTTAATAGTTCCCTCTTCCTCGATCGTGTCCATAGGAAGAACGACCTCCACTTTGTACATAGTTGCCACATCCCCGACTAGATCCATCTTTAGTGTGATGTGGATTGTTTATTAATGATTATAACTGCAATGCATGCTCCATAGATACATGTCGGTTGATCCGCTGTTCATGAACCAATAATGAGCTCTGTAACACATCAATTGATAGCTCATCAAGGTCCTTTGATTTCTCAATGGAACACACCACATAGTCGAAATTTACATTATGGAATGAAGAATATTTTAGAATATTGTGATGTCCTCCATCTTATCGCTATTGATCCGTATCTTATTAGCAATACCCATTGTCCGTGAGATGTAATCTGAGACAGATTCTCCTGGTTGCATACAGAGAGTCTCAAACTCAGTTCTCAAAGCTTGGAGATGTGTATGTTTAAACCTCGTCGTGCCTTTGTATTTACTCTTCATCGAGTCCCATATCTGTTTGGAGGTTTCTTTGACAAGAATGGTTTCTAAAATCGATCGATCGATGGATTGGAATAAGTAGTTCTTCTCCTTTAGATCTTTCAGGCGATGACTATTCAATGCCGATGTTTATTCAGTTGTCAATGCTTTCAACGCAACTTCAGTTGTTGGTTCAGAAACACCGCTCTCGATGACACTCCAAATATCTTTCGACTTTAGGAAATTCTCCATAAGCATGCTCCAGTGGTCGAAATGACCTTCGAAATGTGGGATTGCTGGTTGCGAAAAAGAATCTATATCCTCCATTACAAGGTTGCTTATACACTTTCCACCTGACCTGCTCTGATAACAGATGTTAATTCAAGTATAAATAACAAATTAGAAATATGAATGCAAAAACAATGATGCTATTATCAATAGATGTGCACTGCTTTATATAGAGCTGTGCAGTAAACAAACTAACAAACTAAAGCAGAAATACAAGAAAATAATGGAACTAATTCTCCCTAGTTATATGGTAACCAACACTGGACTTAGTCTAAGATGTTGACTAACTCAAACCAAGACTTATTCAAACATGACCCTATCCTAAGCCCTCTAATATTCTTTGTCGTCTTGGGGGAATGCAATTTTTTAGTGCTTGATGAACAGCTGATCGCAAAATTCTAGCAGAAGTAGTTGTGACACATTATGCAAGTTTAAGGCGCGAGCTTTACTTCTTATCACTGAATTTCCGAGTTTCAAGTTTCAAAGTTACGACACCGGTAACATCCCACCCCCATCACCCTGAAAGAAAACAAAGAATCGATGATATTCCATATTTCTTAAATTGGACTTAATGGAATTGAAATGTAAAAATGAAATGAACCCGAATTAAAAGAGGAATATTAGTGAAGAGATAAATAGTAGAATGTTTAACTTAGTGAATAGTATAATACACTTCGGATTCGTGAATCTATTTTAGGAATTAGAAAGTGTGGAAAGAAAAACATAGCTTTATTTGACATGTTAAGAATTCTTTGCTACCAAACTGATTCTCAAACTCTACATGATCCCAATCTGTTTATGTGGGGTAAATTATGGGATCAAAGATGGACAAGACAAAGTACATAAATTTATAAACATTACTATAATATATTAGACACCATTTACTTCTAATCTATACCATCTCCAAATTGAGAAAAAACACAAATGATAAAATCATGAAATAAAAACAGACTATTCAATTAGAATAAAGTCCATCATTATTGGTTATCAGAATCACGGAGATTGCAAAAATTCAGTTGAATTCATATAAATCAGAAAAGTCAAAAGTGGGGCTCTAACCATAAAAAGGAAGTATTTGTGTGTTTATAAGATCACATACCACAAGGCTAAATTATGAGTGAACTAGTAGCAACACCAAACAAATTATGGGATTGAATATGAAGATACAATACATCTACCTAAAAATATATATGTCACAAAATAACCCATTACATAGCCATAATATATTAGAGATCAATTACATCTAATATAAAACTTACCTAAATTGACCAAAAAAAGCAGATTTTGAATCATCAAGGCCCCGTTTGGTTGTCCTAAAATTTTAAATTGACCCATTTATTAATTGGTTTATTTAAAAATTCATCCCTTAATTGTGTTTGGTTTCATTAATAAAATGATTCATTAATTGCTCATTTGTAGTGCATATTTAAAATTTGAAATTTAATTGGCAAAAAATGTGAAATGCATCCATTTTAAATAGGATGCTTCTCTCTCTCTCTCTCTCTCCCTCCGTTTCCCCAACCCCCTCTCTCTCTTAATTTGTTTTTATCTATTTTCTCATACAACCTTGACATCAATTTCATATTACCAAACATTACGTAAAATTGGATTTAAACCCCTTTCAAATCCACTCATTTACAATTCACTAATTCGCAATGAATCAATTTACATAATCAAACAATTTGCGCAACTAGACAGGGGAAAATAAATAGGGATTATTCAATCACAAATCAGTTGTGTTAGTAATATCAAATACCAAAAAGGTTGAATTATGGGTAGAATTGTAGAAGACTAAACATGTTATGGGATTAATATGGACAAAATAAAGTACATCTATGTATAAACATAGTCATAATATATTAGGGATCAATTACTTATAATCTAAACCATCCCTAAATTTAAAAAAACCCAGATGATAAAATTAGAAAAAAAGGAACATCAAAGTCATGAAAATTGTAAAGATTCATAAGAATTCAAAGAAAGAGAGAAAAAGATTAAAAAGGGGGGGAACTCTAACCACAAATATGTAGTTGTATGTGCATCAAGGTTAGTGAAAGGTCAGATGATAAAATCATCAAATAAATAAGAAATATTTAATTAAAATTCAGTCCAACATTATCAGTTATCAAATCGCAAAAATCACAAGATTCATTCGAATTCATACAAATTAAAAAAAAAATCACAAGAGGAACTCTAACTGCCAATATGTAGTGTGTAAGTGTGTGTAACTCAAGTTAGTAACAGATCAAATCAGAGTGAATTATTGAGGAACAAAATTGCCTCCATTGACAGCATCATTAAACTCCATGAGAACAATATTGCAATGAAAGGTGGTGAAAGAAAATAGATCAAACTAAAAGGAACCAATACAAAGAATAATGGGCTAGAATCTCTAAAAAAACTAAACCAAGTACCTATACGTAATGACATGGAAGAGCAACTCACGCAAGTCCACTAAAAAAAATGTCACATTTTAGATACCTGTACAAATGTCGAGCATCATAAACAGCATGACCTTTTGATTCAAGCTTCTCCAATCTAGTACATATATATGTGTTTTGTCATTAAATACAACATGATATTCAAAAAAAGTAGTGGTGTAAGGGATATCAATGTCATTATTACCTAGAAGCATGATACAATTTAGGCCACACTAACTCTTTTGTAAAGAATATGGAAACTTGCTCAATTGGAAATATATAAATGTTACCTTGTTTGATTGAATTTTCTTAACTGCATACTTATAATGCTTTTACTGAACTGCTTATTTGGATATTCATTTGGAAATACTTTAAATGCATACAATGGTGTTATACTACACATGTTATGAGAGATATTGATCCATCGACTTGGAGATCATTTACCTTCCTCAGGCTGGCTGAATTATAATATTTGAGAAACCCCTCGGGAATATACATATTCCTATATCACTTCATTAGCAGTGCTTCTACAAAAACACGGGTTGGAAAACTCATAGGAAGTTATAGGTCTAAAAATTCGTCAAGAGCATTCAAATATTCAGCAAGCTAGACACTTTACTGGAGGTGAAGTGCCCACGTCCGACACTCCGAACGCATGGACACACGTACGACATAGCTCAGACATGAGTCTGACACGAAATATGACATGTCAGACTTATTTGACATTTTTGCAGACACTTCACGAACATGGTGCGGCTTAATAAACTTTCAGAAATCTTGTTGTCATCATGCAGTAATAAGATCAAAATTGAGAAACATTATATATATATATATATATATATATATATATATATATACAGGGAGAGGTTTTCTAGTGAACATAGAACCGAACTTTTTAATGAACCTTAATAAAAAACACCTAATGACCCATTAATTTTAATTTTTATGTTGTAATTGATCTGCATTAGCGACAATGAACACGCGTACCGATCGATCCCCAACCCCCCACCTTCACCACTTACCCCCAACCACCCCCATCACCATGGTTGTGGGGGTGAAGGTGGGGGGTGAGTATTGATCGACACGCGTGTTTATTGCTACTGGCGCATACCAATTACTACATAGGAATTAAAATTAATAGATCATTAGGTGTTTTTTGTTAAGGTTCATTAAAAAGTTTGGTTTTTAGGTTCACTAGAGAACCTCTCCATATATATATACTAGCAGAATACCCGTGCCTGAAGGCACGACGAAAACTGTCCAAAGTATTGAATGTATAGATGATGTAAGTGAAGGTTTTTTTACAACACGTGAAAATAATTTATAAAATTTGGGCATAATTTCTTTTATTTATAGGAGTATCTACCCCGTTTAAAAATATAAATAGTCCACAACAATATATTATAGGACAATCCATCCTGTCACAACAAATCACAAATATTATGTATGAAATTATTTTAGACAATCTCAATCCTATGCCCGAAGGTACGCACAATTTCTAAATTATCACTACTCTTCTGAGCTTATATATATAGTACAATAACAATAATAACTGTTTGCCTTGTTTAAAAAAATATTACAATAATAATCTAGTACCTAAATATAATTTTGGTGTCTGTTAACACCAGCTTGACACGTGGCCCGACTTTAATGCTGTTCTCACACAAAAGATACCCCAAATATATTACGATTTCTCCTCCCCGTATTGTGACACGTGGCAATCCTATCATTGATTCATGCCTTCGTTATTTCGAGACATTCAAAGGCCATGTATTTGGAAGGCAAACCATTTATTGAGCCTCATTTATTATCTAAAGACCTCAAACAATACTGCCTTATTCCATTTTGAGCATTTGAACAGTTAGAAATGAAAAGTTCCTCTGCATTTTCATTTCTTTCCCGTCATCTTTAGGCGCTTTGAGTTGTGTGATGTATTTTTCACTCCCTAACAATAAAGAAAAAGACACATGCCTTCATTATCTTTATTGATCTTCTCCTTTAAAGAAAATGTCATATAAGCATATAAGAGGACAACAAAAGTTAAACCTGTAAATACATGCCCCAAACCTACAACAGGTGACTCCAGAATGAAATGACTTTTTGGATTTTTTCCTTCTCCAACCATCTATGAACAAAACTAATTGACTATTGGTAGATCCTCATCACCACAAATTTCTTTCCCAGCCAGCAGTTTTTCGTATATAAGAGAAACGTTTATTTTCAAACAACAATAAAAATACTTTTGACCAACACCTTAGGTTTTTTAATCACAACACATTTGACCGACTAACTGATTGTCGATGGAGTTTTAAGATAAATATTCCCAATACAATAGGTGTTGAGCTGTATTATTTTTTTATTTAAAAAAGTCAGAATGTTAAAATTACTCGAAACATGAATTCTCCATTCGGCGAACTTATTTTTTATTTATAAACGTTGATTTGATCGATTTTATAGTCATATTTCTCATTTCAAAATTCGTTGCAGTTTATATATACAATTGATAGACATTTCTATACAGGTATGTATTCTTCAATCTTCTCAATAAAACTTTTTTCTTCTTCCTCATTCTCTTTATAAGTTTCTCCATTTGTATATCTTTATGGTATATATATGCATTTATATGGGCCAACTCCTTGATAAGTAGTTTGACTCAAACTCTAATTTATTTATCAAATTTAATTCACCCATGTATATTATCTCTTTAAAAAATTATTTTATAGATATAAATTATTTTTTAAACAATACTCTATTGATAAAAATATAAATAAAAGTTTTTTTTTTATAAAAACTATAGTTTTAGCTCTCTTTTTTCTATAAAAATGTTACAAAAGTGAATTTTATAAAGATAAGTATGAATTATTTTATTTAATATAAAAGTTGTATTTTTATAAAGTAATTTCCTAAAAACTAAAATTTTTAACTTCTTTTCTTTATAAAAAAAGTGTTTTAGAAGCTCGTTCTTATAAATATAATTATAATCTTTTTTAAAAACAACTATTTTTATAGTGTAACATTAACATGCAAAATTTACAGATTGTCTTAGAAAACTATACATTTTATTATAAAAAATATTTTTTCTATTATACATAAAAAAAAATTAATAATAAACAATTTTTTATATATAACTCAAAAAATGTTTTTTTATAAAGAAATATGAAATTTATATTAGATTTTGAACGTTAATATCAAAAACATATTTTCCTTAAAAAAATTATATTTATATATATATGTGGTGACAATTATTATGCAACACAAATAGATACGAGAGAGGTAATCACCAAGTAAGACCAATGAATGTAAAATGACAATCACACAACAAAGGATATACGTGGTTCAGCAAAGATGTGCCTACGTCCACGGTGGTTCAGTCGGTATTATTTTTATATACCCCGGAGAGCAGTTACAGAGAATACAACTTGTCCTTTGCCCCGGACCTAGGGTTTAATATATACATGTACATTTTGGTGAATGGGGGTGTTGGATCCCCCCACGTCTTCCATCTCTCACTATAACCTCCCTTAATGGGATCGTGAGAAGAGACCGGGTCATAGTTAAATAAGAGATGGGGGATCTAGACTTTGGGCCGCCAGAATTGGGCTACTAGTCCAGGCCCATTTTCTTAATTTTGGGTACCCACAATTGCCCCTAAGTTTGTTGGGCCATGTATTGGGCTCAATAAATTTAAATGATCAGTCATAATGGCTTTCTTGTACATTGTGCAATTCTTCGAGAGTTGTGAAGCTGATTCTGGTGGCACCCGTTTTGTATTTTGTGCACTATGATTAGCAACACTTAAAGGTTTTCTGGAATAGCCACTTTTCGACCCTCGTTTCAATCTTTCCAGCACTCTTCCATTCCCTGTGAGATCTAGCGCTTCGTACTTTCTTCTATAAGTCTCCATTCCCATTTCTTCCTTGTCGTTTGGGCTCATGCTTCTTCATCTTTCGAGTCGAACTTCCATCTTGTAAGTTTTTTGTGCCTTTTCTTTTTTTCTGTCTCTTTGAATTTGTAGTTTTCTAGGGTTTTGCAATGGCGAAGATTGGGAATAGGTCGGTCTCTGAATTTATGAAGTTCTATAACATCCCTAAGTGGGTAGATACTGAGTGTTGTGCTTCCCCTCTAGAAACATTAGAGAGATAGAAGATGCCCATTGGATCCACGTTTTGTTGCTTTCCTAGGAAGGACTCACTTTTCCTCCTAACGATTTGTTCTTGCACTTCTTTGGCTATTTTAATATTGTTCCTGCACAATGTTCACCCAACGTGTGGAAAATAATTAATGGCGTCCATAGAATAAATCAGTTGTATGGTACTAGGTTAGGGCTCGCCGAGGTCTGTTTTTGCTATTCTTTTTCTCGAACTAGCTCTGGTGTCCTCTGTCTCAAAGCTAGGAGCCGTGATAGGGTATTTGTAGTAAATCTACCTGATTCCCATAAGGACTATTGGAAAGAAGGTATCCTTATTAGAAACTGGCAGTTTTCTCCCTAATTTAAAGGGTTGAGGTCTGACAGATTCTCCGTTCCCTTTTATGGGGAAGAATACATAGGTAAACTTTGCTCTGTTCTTTCATTTTTTGTTGATTTTTGCTCTTTTTGATTCTTCTTTGCTTTTCTTCCACAGCGAGGTCAAAGAACTTGGAACCCGCTCTCAGCGAGGTTCGTCTATCGGAATTGGTCAAGGCTTGGAATATCAGGGAACCTTTGGGTGACGGCGAGCATCCCAGGTCTACTGCTTTTCTGCTTGAGTACAAGAACGTTGGCTCCAGTTTTATAGCAAGTCCTATGGATAGTATCCCCGAGTATGATACCTTTGAAGAGACTGCTGCGGATCCTATCCAGTTGGACGAGGAGGAGAGCAGTTCTGAAAGTGATATTGTAGGTGCTGTAAGCAATTTGGGTGGAAGGAGCTCTAGTAGTAGCAGTTCCTCAGAACGTGGGGAAGTTTTTGAAGCTCGAGAGTCATCGAGCACATCTAGTAGTTCGAGCGAGGAGATGGCTCCTCCACGAAAAAATTTAATTCGGGATGATGATGATGAAGACCATATGCTTCTCGCACAGAGGTCGAAGAAACATAAGTCTAGCTCTGGGGCCGTGGCTACTGGTTCTCGGTCTTCTGCTCAGGAGCAGGATAAGAAGAGGAAAGAAGAAGAGCAAGTAAGAGAGAGAGAGAGAAAGAAGGAGGAGGAAAGATAGAAGGTAGAGGAGAAGAAGAGGTCGGAGGAGAGGAGAAGAATGGAGAGGGAGAAGGAGGAATATGGAGGCTAGGACTAAGGCTGGGAAAACCTTGGCCGCGGTGTTTACTCTGCCTGAGGGGGCTTTAGTCGCTATTTCTCCTCATCTGGCCCCCGCGCTGCTCGAGAGAGCAGTTCTCCTTGCTGATCGCCAAAGGGCGCTGGGGTATGATCAATTGGCCCTTCAGGCTAGCCAGAGGCTAGCTTTGGTAAGATTTTTTCTTTTCTCCTATGTTTTGATGAACTTCATTATTTCCTCCCTCTGATGTTCTCTTCTACTCGCAGTTTGTAACCGACTTCGTTGTGCTCTTTCGTTCTCGCGATGAGCTGGTGAAGAGAAATGATGAACTGGAGCAACAAAATAAAACCTTAAGGATGAGGGGTACAGAGCTCAAGGCTAGTTTTAAGGCCGTTGATGCTGCTCGGATATCATCCGATTTAGCCCTCGCTACTGCCAACCGGGAAAAGGATGCAGCAGTAAAGAAGTTGACAGAGTTGCGATAAGCCTACGACCTGGTTTACTCGAGCAAGCTGGTTGTCGTGGAAGAGAACAGAGTGTTGTCTGAGGAGCGGAAGAAAAAAGAGTCTGAGGCGGTTACTGCAAAGGAAGACTCATACAATTCTAGTTGGACTGCAGCATACGAGGATGCTGAAGGTCAGATAGGCTATATTAGTCGTCTGAACTTTAAGAAGGGCTGGAACAAGGCCCTTATAGCTGCCGAATTGGATGTTGCATCTCCTCTATTTGATGAACACGACCCAGGGTCGAGGCCAATTATAGATGAATCCCCTGCCCCAACTGTCGAAGGCGCTGACCCGGTCCCCTAGACGACCCCTGTTGACATTTCCTTTGTTGTGGCGAAATAGATTACCCCTGCTGAGGACGGTGCTCCTACTGATGCTGACAAAGGGAAACAACCATCGACCTCTGGGAAAACTGAGGTTGCTAACTAGTTATCTTCTAGGATTGCTTTGTATTTTCTCTTTTTCTGCCTGTAAACTTTCTTTTTGTTGTTCGATGTAATTTCAACTCTTATTATTGAAAAGGCTTCTTTTTCGCAGTGCACTGATTCGTCTTTTTCTCTCCCTTGACCCTTTATTGCTTGTAGTTGGTTGATATTGATGATTACATTCCTGCCACTTCCCAATTGGGAAGGATGCTGGGGCCCGATGTAAGCTCCGAAGTTCGCCACACTTTTGTGAGGATCTGTAAGTCTCTGTGATTGAGGAGCAAGCGCTTTATAGAGCAAACTGAGCTCATCGCCAAGCTGAAGGACATGCTTCAAGAAATAGAGGATATCGGTTCCTCAGTCTAAGAGGAAGTTAATGCGCTGAGAGCGAAGCTATTAGAGGCTTCTGAGATCAATCAGGTCGGAGAAGTGCTTCAGCAGGAAAATAAAGCTTTAAGGAGAGAGGTATCGCGTCTTAGGGAGCATGCGCCGAGCATCGCTCCTGCAGTATTGCAAGGCTCATATTTGTCGCGAGCTAGGGCTGGCTCGAGTGATGTTCCTCCTGTACTGCGGGGTTCTACTGGTCCATCCATTCCGCGAGCTAGCAAGAGCACCAGGAGCCGAAATAGGGAAACAAAAGAGCTTCGAGATAGAGAAATGGAAGAGCTTTGTGGTGATGTCCAGCGAGCATATGTGATCGTTGCTGGGCTTCGAAGGGATGTTACTCGACTGCGGCACCTGTTTAAAAAAGGACATCGGCGAGTATGGGCCGACGGTTACAATCAGGGTTGGCAAGATGCTCGGACTAGGTTGACAGAGTTTGAGGAGCTCGCCTTCATCAGGGGATGGTTGAGTGCATTAAGGGAGATGCAAGTTCCAAGAAATTCAATGCTCTGGTGTCGCCATGAAATCTCCCCCTCCACACGGATGCCCAATCCCTTTCGGAGGGACGATCAGTGGATACCTATTGATGCCATCCCTCGGCAGATGATGGAGTCGAATGCCAACAAGGTTGAGGAGGAGTTAGCTCCTCATCCGGATGAAGGCCGACGAACCCAAGTGGCTGACTGCCTTGCTCAGAGGCCTCATCCCCATTAGGATTTAGCTAGTAGTTTCTCTGTGTATTTTTTGTAGTGTAAATGCTTTGGGCGAGCTCGCCGACTAAACATATATCACCATTGTTGTAAATATAGTGGATTAATAAAATTTATGTTTTGGGCTAATTTAGCCAACTAAACAAGTGCATTATTTTCTCCAAGTTCTTATTCCTTCGTGATCTTCTAAGTTTGTATTATCACGCAACTGTCCTCCCAGTCCAGTATAACATCAGGATACCATTGTGCCCCACTTTACCTTTTTGGTCATGTCCTCACACTCCCTTAGGCCTAAGTGTGGCAATTGGATAGGACACACCTGGTGTTGGATATTCCATACGATCAGGATTTTATTTAACCAAAGAAGGTTTGGTGACCAATTTATATTTGGCCACTTTGCCTAAGGATCTCCAGTAGGGCTTCATATATTGCCAGGGGCAATGTTAAGAGATCTTTCATGTTTCATAATGATAACCTGAGGAGGGACAATTCCCTGTTATGATGTGATGATCAATGTGCTTGTTATTTGGAAAGGATGTGCGATAAAGCTCGTATAGCTGTTACTCATTAGAATGCAATCGTTTTAAATAAGTTTCATTAATGATAAGGAAAACAAACTTCCAGTTTCATAACAAAAGAATAAAAGAAAGATCTAAAAATAGAATCTCTTGAGATTGGATGCGTTCCATGATCGTGGTATTTCTCTGTCTTCCATCGTTTCCAAGTGATAGGTGCCCTATAGAACGTCTCTTGTTATCTTGAAGGGTCCCTCCCAGTTTGTCCCTAGCTTGCCATCTGATGGTTTTACTGCGCTGCCCAGGACTTTCCGCAGGACGTAGTCCCCAACTCAGAATGTCCTTGGGTTGACCCTTTTATTGTAATGTCTTACGAGCTGTTGCTGATAGTTCGCTAGTTTTACTAGGGCTAACTCTCGGTGCTCGTCCACTAGGTCGAGCTCAGCGATCAATGCTGCATCATTATGGCCCTGGTCGACAAGGTTGGATCTCATTGTTGGCAAACCTTCTTCTAGTGGGATGACTGCTTCCATCCCACAGTCAGCGAAAATGGGGTTTCTCCTATTGCTCGCCGAGGAGTGGTTCTGTAAGCCCATAAAATATGCGGTAATTCATTTATCCACGCGCCTTTGGCTCGCTCCAATCGCTTATTTAGTCTGTCGATCACGGTCCTGTTAGAAGCCTCAGCTTGGCCATTGCTCTGAGGGTAGGCCACCGAATTGAAGTGGTGTCTGATAATGTGTTCGTTACAGAAACTCTGAAACGAGCCGCTTTCGAACTGAGTTCCATTATCAGTGATGATGGTTCTGGGGATGCCAAAGCGAGTGGTTATATTTCTCCATATGAACCTTACCATATCTGCATCTCGAATGTTCACCAGGGGTTCCTCCTCGATCCATTTAGTGAAGTAGTCAGTTGCAACCAACAGATATTTGCGATTGTCGATGGCGGTAGGCAATGGTCCCATAATTTCGATTCCCCATTGGGCGAATGTCCATGGGCTGGACAGTGATTTTAGGTCGCTAGTAAGTTGGTGGATTATAGAAGTGTGAAGCTGGCATTTCAGGCACTTGAGGACATACATCACAGAGTCCCTTTGCATATATGGCCACCAATAGCCTTCCTTCATTGCTCGAAAAGCCAGAGACCTTCCTCCGACATGGCTTCCACAAACTCCTTCGTGAAGCTCACGTAGCACTTGCTCGAAATTCCCTGGGTGAACGCATTGGAGGTAGGGTCCAGAGAAGGATCTCTTATACAAGTTGCCCTCTGATGATAAGTGAAAGCGAGCAGCTTTGACTCTTATTTGGTGGGCAATTTTCTTGTCATCTGGGAGCATGTCATCCTTCAAATAGTCCCTTAAGGGGTCCATCCAGCTGGGAGCTGATCCCACCTAGAGTACTTATCCCACGTCTGGTGGTTTGCTACCGCGGATGCCCGATGAGTGAGGAAATTGATGGGGATGGTTCTTTTTAGGTCGGAGTCAACTGCCGAACTCAGGGCTGCTAGGGCGTCAGCATGGATATTTTTCCCTCTGGGAAACTGCTGAACCTTGATCTCTTTGAAGCACGTCATTAGTTTTTTCACTAAGGAGAGGTAAGCTACCATTCTTTCATCCTTTACATTATAGTCTCCACTTATCTAATTGGAATCTAATTGGGAATCGCCGAACACTTGTAAATGTTTTGCTCCCAAAGTGTGCGCCTTTTGGAGGCCGGCTATTAAAGCTTCGTACTCTGCTTCATTGTTGGAGGCTGCAAATCCAAGCCTGATTCCTTGTTCAAGGATTGTTTTTCTGGAGTAACGAGGACAATACCCACCCCTTCCCCCTTTGAGTTGGAGGTTCCATCAACAAACAGTTTCCAGGTTTCCTCTGTTTCTTGGTTCTCCTTTTGCATTGTTGGTTGAGGTTGGTTGGAAAGTTCCTCGCTCGTGAATTCGGCTATGAAATCAGCAAGGATCTGCCCCTTGATTGCGGTCCTTGGTTAAAATTAGATGTCAAATTACCTGAGCTCGACTAACCATTTAGACAGCCTACCCGATAAATTTTCTTTCCTCAAGACTGCCTTAGGGGGTACGATGTAAGGACGATGATAGTGTGGGCTTTGAAATAGTGCATCAGCTTCCTCGAGGCCACTACTAGTGCGAATGCGAGCTTATCCAGCGGTAGGTACCTCTGCTCGGCATCAAGTAGGGTCTTGCTCGCGTAAATAATAGGGTGCTGGATTCCTACAACCTCGCATAGTAATGCAGAGCTGACAGTGTGGTTGGAAATGGAGAGGTACAGGTACAAATAATCTGTTTGCCGTGGTATAATGAGCAGTGGTGGAGAGCTTAAGTAAGCTTTGAGCTCGACCAATGCTCGCGAGCAATCTGAGTTCCATTCTATCATTTTGTTCCCCTTCAGAAGTTGGAAGAAATGCTTGCATATCTCAGAGGATTTAGAGATGAAGCGATTTAAGGCAGCGAGCATACCAGTGAATTTCCGTACGTACCAGATTGTTCGAGATGGTTGTACCCTGTTGATTGCATCGATCTGGTATGGGTTAGCCTCTATGCCTCTCTTACTGACCAAGTACCCAAGAAATTTTCCTGGATGGACACCGAAAGAACACTTGCTTGCATTAAGTTTCATTCGGTACTTCCTGAGGATTTCGAAGGTGTTTGACAGATCACAGAGGTGATTTTCTTTCTTCTTACTTTTAACGAGCATGTCATCGATGAATATCTCCATGGTGTTTCCCATCTGGTCCTTGAATATCTTGGTGACCAGCCGCTGATAGGTTGCCCCTACATTCTTGAGCCCAAAGGGCATGACCTTGTAGCAGTATAGCCCAACAGTCATGATGAACGCCGTTTTGTCCTGGTCTGGGGCATATAAGGGGATCTGGTGATACCCTGAGTATGCGTCTAGAAAACTCATTCGATCGTGAGCTGCAGTGGCGTCTACTAGTTGGTCTATTTTTGGGAGGGGGAAACTATCTGTAGGGCACGCTTTGTTGAGGTCAGTGAAGTCGAAGAAAACTCTCCATTTCCCGTTGCTCTTCGAAACTACTACTGGGTTGGATAACCACTTGGGGAATTGTACTTCCCGTATGGATCCTGCATCCAGCAGTTTTTCAACTTCTTTTTCTACCGCTTTAGCCTTCTCGGGTGGAGTTCGTCATTCCTTCTGCGTGATTGGTTTGAAGGTGGAATCGGCGTGCAGTTGATGACAGACCATACTGGGATCGATTCGAGGAAGCTCGTATGGTTCCCATGCGAAAACATCTACATTGCGTCCCAGCAAAGTTGTCAATTCTTTATGTTCCTGGTCGGTGAGAAATGCTCCAATCAAGAAGACTCTATTACTGTCGCCATCTCCAGCCGTAACTTTTACCAGGTCCTCGATGACCCGCTCATAGGGGAGGATCCTGGTCTCCTCTACTCCAGGTCTTCCATACTTTAATTGCTATTTAGAATGTGTTAGTCCTTCTTCCACTTTCTCGCTGGGCTGATCAGCCTTCCTTTCTGTCTTTGTTCAGATGGTTGCTATGAAGCACCTTCTTGCCATCGCTTGGTCACCGTGGATCTCCATTACTCCTCGCTCGGTTACATACTTGAGTTTCTGATGGTATGTTAAGGAGACTGCCTTCATTGCATGAAGCCATCCCCTGCCGAGGATAGCCTGATATGGCGAGTCGATGTCAACTACCAAAAACTCGATCATCTTGGAGATGTTTCCAGCGTGCACCGGCAGTACAATCTTTCCCAAGGGCATAGTTATTTTTCCAGCAAAGCCAACTAAAGGGACAGTATCTTCCTTTAGGTCGGCGATGCTTAACTTCAATTTTCTGAATAGGTCGAGATACATTATTTCGGACGAGCTTCCTTGGTCGACGAACAACTTGTCGACGTCAAAGTTAGCTATCCTGAGGGTAATGATCAGAGCATCATGATGTGGGGTTATCACTCCCACCAGATCTTCATCTGTGAAAACAATATGCTTGTTATAGTTGACGTCATCTGCTCGTCGATGCTTTCCTGACTGCGACTTTACTGGATCGATCTGAAAGGCCTGCATTACCGCTCTAAGTTTCTTCATCTCCATTCGAGATGAATTTCCTTGGATCTGTTTGGCATCAGATGCCCCGTGAATTACCATGAACTCATGTCCAACGTCATCCTCGAGCACGTTGTCAGGTCTCACCTCTCTATTGGCAGCCACTTTCTCCGCTTTTTTCTCCACAAACTCGTTCAAATGCCTGGACTGGGCCATCTCCTCGAGGTGAGACTTAAGAGCTTTGCAATGCTCGGTCTTATGTCCTGCCTCTTTGTGAAAGGCGCATCTTAGCCATTGTTCCTCTTCGAGGGATCTCCTCCCATTTTCCTGGGCCATTTGATGAATGGCTCATCTTTGATCATCGCGAGAATTTTGTAAATTGGTTATTTGAAGACGGTGTTGACCGCCTGAAATGATTTTGATGCATCATTGTTCCCTCCGTTCATGGAGCCATTTTTGCCTCCATTCTTTCCTCCTTTCTTCTGGTTCTCAGCTTTGTCACTACCCTTGGTAGTGAGTTTAGCTCGACTGTTTTCTCATGTACTGAGGCGGGTGACATCTTCCACCTTTGCGTACTTCTTGATGCGAGACATTAGATCGTCAATAGTCATTAACTCCTTTGTCAGGGACTGGTGTAGAAGGGAATAACTGGGTAGCCTAATTTTGAAAGAGGCCACTGCCAGTTCCTCCGAGCAATCCTCGATCTCATTGAATAACTCCCAGTACCTCTTCGCATAGTCTCGGAGGGTCTCTTGAGACGTTTTCTTCATTGTCAGCAAAGCATTCATCCTTTTGGGATGGGAGCTACTAGTGAGGAATCGGGCCGTAAAAAGCTCGACTAAGGATTTAAAACTCCTGATGGACCGGTGGGGGATCCTTTCAAACCACTTCTGTGCTACGTCATGCAGGTTCGAGGGAAAAATTTGGCACATTAGCATATCCTGGTGGTTCCAGAGGGTCATGGCCGGTCGGTATTTCCTGACGTGATCAATGGGATCAGTCTTACCGTCATAAATCTTGAACCTTGGAATGGAAAATTTCTTGGGGGCTTCTTCTTCTTCAATTTCCCTCATGAAGGGTGACTTCATCTTGGTTTTGAGAGATCGCCTAGCGAGTTCACTGGTCAATCCGGTACCGTGGTGGGCAGGATGTTGGTCCATCTCCCTACGGACCATATTTTGTATTTTCTCGTTACTGCGAGTAGGGCTCTGGTAACGGCAGGCTTTTCGCAGCTGCTCGCGGAGGTCGTTGTCTGACTCATCTCCTTCCACCTTTTGAGATCCTCGCCTAGGGCTCCTTCCTCGGTTGCGAGATTTGCTGGCCTGAGGGCTAGGAGTACGGTGTGGACATCTCATGTTATCATGATGAAGCTCTCTCTCCAGTCTTTCCAGTCTTCTTTTCAGGCGAGCATTCTCAGCCTCATGTTTGCGAGAAGACTCCCTTTGCTCGTGGAGCCTTGCCTCGTATGCATCAATCAGTCTGGATATCTGCGTGGATCTCGCTGGTCCTTGGCTTTCTTCTGAGGCTGGCCTTTCTAAGCGAGCCCTCTGATCTGAACGTCGAACTTCAGATCTAATCCTGCAAGAAGCAGGTGGATCTTGAATATCGACTACCTGGGGAGCATTGCTACCATGACCAGACATTTTAAACTGCTTTCTTGGTGTGGGATCTTCTCAGGGAAAGATGAACGCTTCCCACAGACGGCGCCAATTGTGGTGACAATTATTGTGCAACACAAATAGATACGAGAGAGGTAATCACCAAGTAAGAGCAAGGAATATAAAATGACAATCACACAACAAAGGATGTACGTGGTTCAGCAAAGATGTGCCTACGTCCATGGTGGTGCAGTCGGTGTTATTTCTATATACTCCGGAGAGCAGTTACAGATAATACAACTTGTCTTTTGCCCCGGACCTAGGGTTTAATATATACATGTACATTTTGGTGAATGGGGGCGTTGGTTCCCCTCACGTCTTCCATCTCTCCCTATAATCTCCTCCCTTAATGGGATCGTGAGAAGAGACCGGGTCATAGTTAAATAAGAGATGGGGGATCTAAACTTTGGGCCGCCAGAATTAGGCTACTCGTCCAGGCCCATTATCTTAATTTTGGGTACCCACAATATATAACAGCCTTTTGAAACACAATTTATGTAAAGAAAAAATATAATTTTTGTACATAATAAAATATTTTATAATTATCTTTATGAAACCAAGTTTTCTAAAAAAAATTATAAAAAAAATGTTGACTCCATAATTTTATAAAAACATTGTTTAAAAAAATAATTTATATTTATAAAATGGTTTTTAATATATATATATGTATACAGAGCGGTTCTACACCGGGTGGAAATAACGGGTGCATTGAGCGGATGCTTAATGATTGGACAAGAATAAGACAGGTGGCATTAGAAAGAAACGGGTGTTGAATGGGTCAAAGACTCATTTGAAAGTATTCCCCATTTCTCCACCTTAATTCGGATGCATTTGTTTCTTTCTTTTTATTTTTTTATTATGTTTTATGCAATTTATCTCATGTTAAAAATCTAAATAAAAACAGTCTTATACATAGTTTTTTTAATTACAAAAGAGTTTTTTAATTAAAAACAGCATTTTTAAGGATCAAATACCAAAAAGTCCCTCAAAATTTTTTTAATATACATTTAGTCCAAGCCTTTTATTTTGTACCAAAAAGTCTCTTATACTCTTATCTTTAAAGGTCCGCGCCAGCGGCATAGTAAAGCCTTTTTTGCGTGGTGAATGACATTTTTGTTCAAAATAAAAAGGCTTGGACTATACATGCATTAAAAGAAGTTCAAGGAACTATTTTGAATATGCCCCCATTTTTAATAGTAAACTTGATTTTTTATTTATAAAAAAAATATTTTTTTAATTTTAATAAAAAAATGTTTAATTTGATGTCTTAATTCGAGATTGATTAGTGCCGCTGGCACGGACCCACATCATTTATTGAATGTTGATCCGCCAAGCGAACTAATCAATCGGGAATTTAAGACATCAAATTTTCCCCCATCTACATTGTTGATAAATAAAATTTCTCCATCAAAAAATTAGGACTTGCAAAATAAATCATTAATGCAAGGAACAAACAGGATACAAAAGAAAAAGTGATTCTACATGAACCTTCATTTGAGACTGTCTTGAAACTATTTGGCTACGTGACATGTTGATATTGGTTAATTTCGCTGGCGCGAACCCACATCTATAAGCCATTAACCAATCTCGACACGGTACGTAAGCATGCAGTTTCAAGGCGGTGTCAAATGGCGGTTCACCTATAGTTATTCAAAAAAAAAAATTAAGTTTTACAGAATGTAATTTTTTTAGCTCATAGTAATTAAACATTAATTTACCCTTTAAACAAAATAATTTTTTAAAAATGTATTTTCCTTTAATTTTATAATTTTAAAGAAAATAAAGCATGCTTCAACCCTTCTCATATGTTGTGTTATCTCTGGGAAGCATAAAATCATTCCGAAATGTATTTTTTTTATAGATTTCAAGCATAGAAAAAAAAATCCAGAGATTTTTTTTTAAAATTCTGCAATTTAAAAAAAAATAGAGAATGTTTCAAACCTTTTTTTTGCACAGCATATGAGAAGGGATTGAAACATGCTTCATTTTCTTTAAATTTATAGAATTAAAAAAATTACATTCTTTAAAAAAGCAGCAATCTAAAAAAGGTTAAATATTATTTTTGGAAAGAAAAAATCATTTTGAAATGTATTTTTTATGGATTTCAAACATATAATAAAATTAAGTGAAATATGTATTTTTTTAAATTCTGTAACTTTAAAAATATATAATCCATTTTTTATACAACATAAGGGGAATAACTCTGCAATATGAAAAAATGGGTACAAAGAGACAACCATCTGATAAGTAAAACAAGTAGGTAAAAAAAGTGTTGAGGTATAAGTTAAAAGGAATAAGTTCCTGTGTGATATGTTCTCTGACTTAGAGACCCGTTCTTAGCACCCGCTCTTGACACCCGCCTCAGAACCCGACTGTATATATATATATATTAAAAACTTGACAACTAGTATCTTTTGCTGCCCAGCTGTTACGAGACAACTAGTATCTTTTGCTGCCCAGCTATTATATGTTTTACACGAGACAACTATATATATACCACTGACCCTTAGACAAATCAATAGCGCTTGTGCTATCCTAAAGTGGAGATGACTTACCAGCCTTATTTCGATCCCGACTATGAATTTCTCATGGAAAGATTATTCCCACCAATGGTTTGTATTGACAATGAAACCTGCCATGGCTGCACGCTTGTGAAGGTGAATAGCGCAAACAAGCATAGGGTTTTAGTGGAGATGGTTCAACTTTTGGCAGATCTTAACCTCTTGATATCCAAATCATACATTTGCTCCGACGGTGGCTGGTTCATGGATGTGTTTCACGTGACCAACCGGTTTGGGAACCAAATTATAGACCAAAACCTCATACGTTAATCTGCCCAAGTTGGAAGAGAAAAAAAGAGCTACAAACATGTATCGGCAGGGACGTGACAGTCCTTGAGATGGCAGGGACAAATTGGTCAGGCCTATTACTCGATATAATAGCTGTACTTGCTGATTTGGGATGCTACGTGTTCGTTGCAGTGGCATGGACCCACCACACCCGAGCAGCATGCATCATTTAAATCACAAATCCATGACGGGTGGCCAATATACAGGCCCAGATAGACATCGTAATGGAAGCCCACCACTATCAGGGAGAACCATGGAGCGTGAGGGTGGCTACCCCCACCACCAGTCGGACCCACATTGAGAGGCGGCTCCACCAGCTCATGGCGGCTGATAGGGACTATGAGGAATGCGGTGATTGTTCTAATGGCGGAGATGACACAAATACAGTTGTAACAATAGACGAGTGTAAGGGAAAGGGTTATTCACTTGTGACGGTGAGGAGCAGAGACCGGCCAAAATTACAGTTTGATACTGTGAGTACACTCACAGACATGCAGTATGTGGTGTTTCATACAGCTATTAGCTCCAAGGGGTCCCTTGCATCTCAGGAGTATTACTTACGACAAAAGGATGGAAGCATTGTAAATACGGAGAATTAGAGGCATAGGATTACCCGTTGCTTAATTGCAGCGGTAGAAAGGCGAGTCTCCCATGGAGTAAAGCTGGATATATGCACCCAAAACAGATTAGGATTTCTCTCAGATGTCACAAAAGTTCTCCGTGAAAATGGACTGTCTATAGCAAGGGCTGAGATTGGTCTGCGTGGTGAGAGAGCAATCGGATCATTCTATGTTACTGATGTTTCGGGGAACAATGTGAAGGCAGAGATGATCGAGGCGGTGAGAAAGGAATTTGGGGGCAGTGTACTGTTAGTTAACACTTCATCTCATGAGTGGTCTCCACGGAGCAAGAGACAAAGCGGCAACCGTGATGTACAAGATATGCCAACATTCTCACTAACGGGCTTCTTATGGTCAACCATCGAGCGAATTTCGAGCAATTTCAAACTCATAAAGTCAATGATGATGAGACTGCTGTAGTTTGCGTATTTAGCTGTAAATAGACTAGCATCTGTAGTTTCCAAGTTTCCCTTGAAAACAAATTCTTATAATAATTCGCTAGACAATTTTATTCTAAAAACAAAATGTAACCTCTACGGTAATTGAACTATCACCGCTACTTTTCTTCTTCCTTTTTTTACCACTCATCAATTTCAAATGATAAACTGGGAAACTATTCGTAGGTATACTTTCAACTGAAAACTATAAATTATATTTTTATTTGTCTCGTCAATTTCATATCAAATAATTTCATATCAATCTACTGAATTGCGAATTATTTGATTCAAGAATTTTTAGCTCAGGTTGTGAATGTGTTGCATAAGAGAAGTTGTTATGATCACTATATTATTAGGTAATATGAGGATACTAACATATTATAATGTGTTAATATGTGACATATCCAACCAATCAGTTGATGACTTTAGAACCCAAACTGAGTTGATATAACCAGATTAAATATTTTCACCAAATAAATTGGAATATCAAAGTAATCTTATTTCTGCTCTAATGAGAAAGGGCTGATGGGTGAAATTGTTGCACTGTGAACGATATGTCACACCATTAGACAAACCTTTGGCCAACATCCTCACTATATTAATTCTTATACTCGCGGACAGCATGACGATCAATCCACTTAAGACGAAATAATGTATACTGTTAAAGTTGTCACAACTTATGGTCTGCAATATGAATAAACATAATGAAAACGAAAGTATCTGCACCTCAGAGTGCCAACTAGCAATGCATCCTGCCCAAATTCTAGACGATACAAGCGTGGCGAAAATCACATGGAAAATGTGTATAAGTCGCTTTCAAGCCCATATTTGCAATAGAATCAATGAGAAAAAAATGTATTTACTCAACTTGTGGGACACGTCACATATCCCTATAGAGCCAGGCAAGAACTGCACTGCCCAGCTCATTTTGTCCCGAGCCCTTTAAGTCTCGCAAAGGTGTAAAAACATAATTCTAACTTGAGAGGATGACTTGTCCGAAATCAATGAACCACCAATCATGATAAGTGTAATGGTATATGTGAGTTGTTGAGCCATCTCATCAATCGCAGCATCAGGTAAGTGGGAGAAGTGCTCTGTCAACCAGGATAAATTGAGGGACTCATCTCTCAACTCAGATGGATCGTATGGACGATCGAAAAATTGAATGCATGTCACGCCACTCATTAGTCCCATGATCAGTGTCCGACCATAATTATAGATTCCCCATCTACAGGAAACCCAGTCGAACCTCTACATCATGTAGTGTAATAGCAATCTAACCCACTAGTAGATAGAATGTGTCTCTTGGCCCAGTGCTCCACCAGTGTTCTGATCAGGCAGTGATCTAGTTGGATAAGGACGACTCTATAGGCTTTATAGAATCCAGTCATGATCAAGTACTATTTGACCGTATCGTCCACAATAATCAGACGATATACATTGCTCTCGTCCCGACGACACTGTAATGATCCACTGTCATGGCCTAACTAAATAATTCGGAACGATGGCAGCATGTTTCCGTCTATAGGTTCAGGGTGTATAACTGTGTCTATGTGTGTCCTCAAGTTATAGAATTGTTCACTTTTATTGCATTCACAAGATGAAGGTATACATATTGTAAACTTGTATAAGTGTATTAATTTCAAATTGGATAATTAGAAAATAAAAAATCAAAATGTAAACACAAACTGAAGACAAACCAAGTGTAAATGTGCAAGAAGTACATCTGATCACACATTCTAAACTAAACTAGCTTAATTTAATAGGATGGAGGTTGGCTGGACATTTCCCACGTGTGTATCCACGCTCTTTACAAATCCTACAGTTCTTCTCAGCACAACCATCTCTAATGTACATCTCGTTATGAATGTGGATGGATCATGGACTCATTTGTTTCCTTTTCACACCAGCGTTTGGGTGGAGGGTAGGTCCAACGGGTATGTCTCAATACTCTTCATCCAGAAGCGGTTGGAATTTTGAGTACCACGTCTAAACACAGCGCCACATATGTATCATTCACTAACATAAGTGGCTGGAGAAAGGTTAAGCCTCTTACAATAAGTAGTAGCATGGGAGCTTGGTATGTGAAATGCCTCTCACATGTCACATGAGCTGCTTCCCTCAGTGAGATGTAAGCCATGTCTTTCGCCCTTTCGAGTAATCACTTCGGCGACGATCAATAGCAAATCCTAATCCGATGCAAGATGAGTCCCCGCCCTCCTGTACACAGTCCCCAGAAAGTTGGTTGCAAATTTAGTGAAAGGACTCCTCTGTCCTGTGCTCCATGTGAAAATTAGCATAGTTGTCAGAAGAGGTGTACAGGATGATAATAAATTACATGAATGCAGGAAAATATAGGAAAGTTATGAGCTTCCTTTGATAACACCATTGAACACGTCAGATAAGTTTGTTGTCATCATCCCAAAATGTTTTTCGCCATCGTATGCACGCGTTGATTGATCAAGGGGAATTCTTCTCAACCATGTCTCTTTCATTTTTTTATAATAGAATGTCCAACTCTACATTTGGTTTGCGATTCCCGCCCTCCATAAAATTCGTGTCAAGCTCTTTATATCTAAACTTCTTTGTTCAATTGTTGCTCAAATGTCTAAGATAAAAACGGTGGAATTTGTAAGGTGGTTGCCACAAAGGTTCCTCCTTGGAAGTCCTAATGATAGTTGGATGTCTATCAGATATCAAACATAGTCCACGACGTGAGCCGATACATTAAGTGTGCAATAGTTTAAGAAACAACCTCAGCTACTCACCATTTCTTCTTCAACAAATGCAAATGTAATGAGGAAATTTTGGTTATTCGCATCGACGTACATGGCTATCAATAATATTCCTTGTATTTACCATACAGGGTGAGTGCCATTTAGGCATATCACAAGGGACAATGTTGGAAACAACCAGTTGATTGTTTAAAAGTTTAGTACATCCTATGGAATGTGGCAACATTTTCCTTCCATCGACTCACGCGGTAGTTTACCCACTAAACAACTGTGCCAAGATTAAATTTCTCTAAAGCACAACTTAATTTTTCTCACAGACGATATGACTCTACCCAGTCACCGTATTATTGTGATTGGATGATATATAATACTCTTAACTTATCTTGAATGATACCTTGAACTGATCGCACTGATATACCAGGATCAACCTTCAATATTTGAGGTAAGTAATTCGTGATCTTACGTGAGAGATTGGCGAATGCATGAATGTGGACCTGCATACTTAGCGATCTCCTATATAACCCTTCTGTTATATGTTTCTGTTCTCGCAGCATCCAAGCACAACCCTGACCCTTTTGAGTACAAGTCAATGACCAGACTGTCTGTTTTGACTCTCCAAAGGTGACCAAATGATTGGATTTGATGTTATAAAACGGAATAGCCTCTTGGAGCTCATATTTTGTTTGGAAAGTCAATCGAGTGTATAACTCACCACTATCCGGATAGGATTATACAATGTACTGTCATAAAAAAATTCAGAGCATTCTTCCTGAAAATTTCTGAACTGAGGACAAAGCACGGCGATAGATGTAAACGTTAACCACTCACACTAGGGCTAGTTTGGTACGATGTATATTATGGTCCACGAGATGATACAGTCATTCCACGAGGCTAGGATTCACTAACAGCTACTGCACTAGTGTCAGGTATATTGTCCATGTCTTCTGGTTCTAACTCTTCAAGCGTTTCATAATTGAGATCTAAAATTGGACATCTCCTAGAGGTGAACATCCAACCTACTCAGTCTGAATGAGTTGCATAATTCCAGATAGAGCATTTGTGGTTTGAGTAATGGTCAAACGTGTGGTTGTCAAATTCTGTATGCTAAGGTTACTACTTTCACTGGAGTTTTTCCTAAAGCTATCTTACTTTGCACTTCAGTGGGCATTGCATTTAGGTTAAGTAGCGAATTACCACGGAAATTCTAAGAGTAATTATTATGGTTATAGGACATTTTCAACCAGCTATTACGGTTATGTATATATCAAATATGATATATCCTACCGTCAAAATCATAAATAATCAAGAAAATATATAATTAGCACCTAACATTATGAAATGGATAAGTACAACTTCAAACTACATAGATATTACAATAACTATAAAAGAATCCATGTATTATTTGCATATTAAATAAAATTCTACATATTACTATAAGAGATGTACTACACATTGAAAAAAAGAATTACAACACGGTAGTATATATGTCACACAAAATTTCTACTAATAGACACAATTTAATATTGAAAATTTACATATCATTACAAAAGCTTAAATACAAGTATTTGTAACCAATCTTAAATAGCCATATAACTTCTTATTGTATAAGTGATTAAGAAGTTGAAGCATATGAGGAGAAGAAGAGAACAAAATGACAGAAATGCAGAAGAAATGATGCACTGCAAAAGATGAGGAGAAAAGGCAGATCCACGATGTAGGAGATGAGGAGGAGAGGTTATTGAGGTAGGGTCTCGGGTTCACAATGTAACCTTCAACTCAAATGACATTTTTTGTCGGTGCCAATAGCTTTTGCGTGCGGTTTTGAGGTACCAAAGAAAAATCGTCACCTGCATTGACGATTTCTCTCTCCGCTTTTGAATCCGTCATATGGTTTTACGGTTTCAAGCTACCAAGGCCAATTTTATTGGCCTCAATCGTCTGCTCCCGTGGAATCCATTCTAGTCAAATGCTCCCCAACGCTTTTATAATTTTAAAGCATCTTTTGATTCGTTATCTGTTTTTAAGGGAACAATTATACAAGTATTTATTAAAATTTTATTTATTTAAAACTGCCATATAAATAATTGTTAATAAACCCTAATTTCAATTAAGGCACTTAAATTGTGGCACAAATTCTTAGGCACTATTCTCCACATGGAACAACTAAGAAGTTCCTTGTTCCTTGCCAAATCCAAGTAACTTTCATTTCCCTTCTTTTCTTTTGTGAAAGGACCTAGATCTTTGTGTTGGGGCACTGGTTAAATATGATGTTGTGTGAAGATATATGGTATTTAGATGTGTGATGGTGTTACTAAAATAGGGGATTAGCCATCGTTCAATGATAGAGTGGCAGTAATTTTGGGTCCTGGAAAGCTGTGGTGAAAAAGCTGTTAGGTAGGGTGTTGAATGGTGGAGAATTTGGGCAGTGTGCCAGAGAAGGCCACTGTTGGGTTCATGACCCAAAGGCGAGTTCGACCTTGGGTGGTGGTGGTCGTATCTCACGTCGTATGTGGTGGATCTGATAACCTAAGCCATAAGGTATAGCAACTTATTATTGCGGTTGAGCTGCGCATGGCGGCGAGGGAAAGTTTGCTTTTATAAGTGGTAATATGTGATTGTAAGATAAAAATGGGGAGAGAACTCTTTTTGTGAACTCGGCCTAACTAAGAATAGAACCAGAGGTTTGATGTTTGCATATTGGTGTTTGTAAATGATATCAAGCAATCTGAAATCTGCAATTAATTGCTTTATTTTTCTTTGATTTCATCTGTGTTTTATATTTTTCACTATTTTTCTCCCTATAACTTCTTGAATTCGTGATTTTTTTATTTGATTGGTTTCACATTCTTTACGATGGTTGTCTATTACGAGTTCATCTGCCATGTTTGCGCTGGGCGGAATTTAACCCTAGACAACTATGAAACCAAAGGTCCGTGTGTCTCAAGAATTTTAGAGGACCTGTGAACACCCCTACGCTTTAGTACCATTGGTTGCTTCTACATCTCCTCGTCTCTACAATCTGCGAATTTATTGATTTTTTATTTGGTTTCTTTTGCTATTGCGATTGCTAGGAAACTACACTGAAAAGTGAATTGAACTTTGAATGAATATGGTCTCTTGCGATTTAATATTTATTGGGTTTAATTTATTTACCCAATGACTAACTCCAATTATAAGAAATTTTGTAGGTATAAAAAATGACGTCCTCCTTTTATATGCCAATATATCATTTGTTTAATTTAGGTATAAATCTAGTTATACATTAGATCTCACTTAAATCACCCGCCCCTCTCTCTAATGCAATTCCACTTCCCATGTGTCCTTCTCAAATCTTCTCTACATTTGTTCGGCCTTTTAACTCCCTCAACCTTTCAAGTCTCTTTATATCTTCGTTATCTCCTTTGAATACTGTTGACACTTATCTTCGAAGCCTACTCATCTCTTTCCCTCTTCATTATCATTTCTCTTCTCTAAAATCCTCTCACTGCAAGAGCGATCCTTGCTCAGACTCGCCCCATCCCTCTCCAAACATGATGATTTCCCGTTAGGGATCCTTGTGCATAAGAATGACAATAGTGAAGATAACATGACATGAATGTGTTATGACATGACATTAACCAGATTCAAAATTGTCTATTCTAACTTGTAGTGCCAACTTTATCCATAGTTTAATTTGAAACTTAACTTTGAATATTAATTTTGTTTGAAGTTTTCTGAATTGTCATTATAAATATAGATAAATATGTGTCCAACTTAATAATAGTCCAGCCCACCTTTGAGAACTTTTTGAACTTTACTCATTAATTTTGCTCTTTTGATCAATTTATTATATTTCTTATAGAATTAAGAGTTCATCACACCATTGAGAAATTTTTTAACTTTATTCATTAATTTTTCTCTTCTGACCAATTTATTAGATTTCTTTTAGAACTAAAAGCATCAGGCTATATTATTGTTTCTAACTAATGACTTTATGTCATCACTGAATTTTCTTTCTCACAAATGGGGTGAAACAGTTAACCTTTTGGCCTACGAATCATGATTCTCTACTGTTAGAATGTTAGTCACCATTTCTCTATAGAAATTACAAAGTCGCTTTGTGTTAAAGAAACATTATATTCCGCTATAGCCATTTCTAAATCAGGGGAATGTTACAAGGGAAAGCAGAGATATGGCAGTACATGTTCAACTTTGCTAACTCAATGATGCGTTGTGGAACTGCGAATAGCCGATATCATAAACTCATACGAACACCCTATCACCATGTCTCAAATTACCTCGTCTATTGACTCTTAATCTCCAGATATCACCTGTCTTATACGCATCCTAAAAGTATTAGTCCAAAAGAAAATCTTCACCACAATTGCTCCAATGCTACTCATGTAGACTACAGACATGAGTAACCCACTCATGTCTGATGACGGAGAGACCCACTACAGAGTAACCCACTCCTCCAATTTATCCTATGTTACTCATGTATACTCATCCATGGATAATGGCGTGGTGGCATCAAATTACTGGGTGCATAAAAGAAGTCCCATAGGTGTGAGATATGGAGAATAAAGAAGACTAGTTCGGGAAAAAACAGTCCAACATAAACAGAACATATAACTTAACAAAAGATTCTCAAAACCCCAATGACTCGCACATATAATCTGACTCACATTAAGATCCACATAATTTTTTTTAACTCCTCCAAGGAAGAAGAAAAAGCCTTTATGAGCTGACCTGCTTTAATAATAACATACCAACAAATGCATATCATTCTATCAACACATTCTAAGATTTCTTATAATACGGCACTTCTGATATTTTGTCAATAAGATATTACATAAACAATTAGATTGCAAAAGAGAGAACTTGGGTAAAGGGTCTCTTACATGTAGTTAATATAAACATTACTAGAGAAATTTAAGAGTACAAAAATAATATTCTATCAAAAAAAGACATAAATTTCTCTCACGAAAATTAGCTTTTTCTCTAATTATTTCATGCAACTTTTACTCACATTACCAACATCACGTCTCTAATGCGGAATTTGGTGTCAAAACATAGGATAACCACATCCATACAGCGCTGGACTAGTGGGTTAAGTGAGAGTTATCAATTTACAAAATTAAAACATTCTGGTTGAGATAAAACATAATTGCTAGAAGCCAGCACCCATCATTGACAAATTCATGGTTACAATGATATCAAGAAGTGTGCAACTACTAAATCCCAACTACATGTTCAAATCCTAAAAATTGTGGCATGATGAGGCCCACATTATGGTACAACGCATCTAAAGAACTTTTGATAATTTTTTGGTACAATTGGTAGGTACAAGTACATTTTATAATATCAACTATACCACTCTTCCTTACCGGGGGAGGCGGGGGGGGGGGGGGGGGATTGATCTATGTTCGGTATGTCTAAACCATCTAAGATAATTTTCTCTCAATTTATATTCTATACAGTTATCAATTTCTACTATTTCATGACTAAGTTCACTTCTAATCTTATCCTGTTAACTTCTACCATATATCCATATTATAAATCAACATCTACCCCACATACATTTTCTGCATATTTATTTCTTGTTTGCCCAGTGACATGAGTGTCCTATATGTATGTAATGAAATAATTATGTAGTATATTTCTTCTTTCACCCTTGTTTATTTATCAAGTGAACAAAATATAGTCTGAGGACTATTTTTACTTACTATATATGGGCGTCAAAACCCATTTTAAACTTTATTTGACCATGGAAACAAATATGCACAATATGTTCATACGCCAAAGTAGGAAAAATTGTGCACTCAATACTACATTCCGATTATATGTTCATAAGCAAAAACAACAAAATGAAATACTTGTATATTAGACCAAACAACGATCAAGCCTTGTCATTTCCCTTGCGTTGGCGCTTGCTCCTGCGCAAAGGGACCATGCAGTTGTCACCCGTATCTGAAAGTCCAAAAGTAAAATGGTGAGTATATGATCTAAGGTCACACACAAATGTAACATTGCCTCATTATTCACCCCCCCCCCCCCCCCCCCCCTCACACACACACCACCACCCCCACCAACACCCACACAAGAACTTTATGATATAAAAAAAAGTAAAATGGGGAAAATAATGAGTTATTTGGGTACTGGTCCGCAAGATTTAAGCTTCTTAGAATGTGACCTCCTAAATGACTTTTAGCGACAGAAAAAGTGTAAAAAAAAATAGTCGTAAAATTTTTTGCGATACTTTTTCAGTCTCTAAAAGTTATTTTGGAGATCAAACCCCAAGAAATGCAAATGTTGGGGCTAAAATCAATATCAAAAAATTAATGGGTACCAAATATCAAATATCCCAAAAATAATTCAATAAGGGTTATAAAATATTTTCCACCATAGTGAAATATATTTTGTTCGCATATTAACATCAACATCTACCCCACAAACATTTTCTGCACATTTGTTTCTTGTTTTCCCAATCTTCTTCCCTTTTATGATATGACAGAACTGATGGGTGTCCTATATGTATGTAATTAATGAAATAATAATGTAGTTCATTTCTTATTTCACCCTTGTTTATTTATCAAGGGAACAAACTATATCCTTTGAGGGTTATGTACTTACAATAGTCATAAAACACCATTTTGAACTTTCTTTGACAATGGCAACAAAATATGCATAATATGTTTGTACGCTAAAGTAGAAAAACAAACAGTTCATCCACCACTACGAGTCGATTATATGTTCATAAGCAAAAACTACGAATGAAATAATTATGTATTAGACCAAACAATGATCAAACCATGCCCTTTCCCTTACCCTTGCGTTCGTCACCCATACCTAAAGGCCCAAAAGTAAAATGCTGAGTATATAAAATAAAATCACACACAAGCGTAACACTGCCTTATAATTCACCCCAACCCACACACACCACCACTACCACCCACCCACACTTTATGATGCCCACAAAACCCCAAAGTAAAATGAAGAAAATAATGGGCTATTGGGGGTTTGTCCCCTATTAATTTATTGATATTGACTTTGGGCAGCAAGATTTGCACTTCTTGAGATTTGACCCCCAAAATGACTTTTAGCGACGGAAAAAATGTCACAAAAAATAGTTGGTAATATTTTTTGCGACAATTTTTCATTCCCTAAAAGTCATTTTGGAGGTCTAATCCCAAGAAATGCAAATGTTGGGACCAAAATCAATATCAAAAAATTAATGGGTACCAAATATCAAATATCGCAAAAACAATTCAACAAGTGTTATAAAATATTTTCCATCACGGTGAAATATATTGTGTTCGCTGTTTTTATTTAAAGTAGCACATGCGCTTATCGCTTATACCCGAGGGGCCCATGCGTTTGTCGCCATATCCTGAAGAGCCGGTGATGTCATCAGCAAGAGGGAACTTTTTTTTGCAGTGTTCATGCCAAGCCTCCATGCTTTTCAAGAGGTCCTCATTATCCTGGACATACTTTTTCAAATATACAATGTTAACAAAGGGACATGGACATGAGGTGTCAGCATTCTTGATGCGGTTAACAAAGATAAAGAAATTATCCCATTTCTCCACGAATCTCCTTTCCAAATTTTTGTACCTGATATTCAATAAATATAATAAAAACCAAACTTGGAAATGAGATGATACTATTTTAGTTCATTCACAAAACATTATATATTATGTAGGAGGTGTGGCTCCCCAGTCAGTACAATAAACATACATAATGTATATTTGTCTACATATTTAACGTGTTTCCTCTTAAACAAGGAATCAATTATCTTTGTTTGTCTACATATTTCACTCACAAATCATTATATATTAGGGTTTGTGGATATTGGATCACTCACCCCTCCGGATGATTAGGCATATCGGGCATTTACTTTGGGTTCCCCATAACACTTTTTCCTTTTGATCCCCTCTTCCTCGACTTGGCGATTTCCTCCGCACACAAAACAATGAGTACCACAATGCTGGTTTATATTACTTTCTTTTATAAACCTTCGACCACACGCTATTATCTATTCTTTTGACCGTTCACAAATGGGTATTGTTACATTCCCAAAAAAAAATATAATTACAATTTTCAATAAAAAAGAATTATTTTTTAAGAAAAACTATAAAATTTTGTAAACAATTATTTATCATGTTATTTTCAGTTTTCTATTCAAATAAAGAAAAAAGTATTACTTCTTATTATTTTATTGAGTTTAGACATGAAATCAAGAAGATAAAAACTTCAGGTATTAAGGTATGTTAAAAGGTGCAAAATTTTTTTAGCATTTCCCTATCAAAATTTTTAATTGACCTCACCAATAATAATCTCAAATGAGTGATCCTTTAATCTCACAAGATTCTTTGGCATAGGTTTATAGTTTTTTTAACAATTTTTCTTATAATATTTTTACCATTTCCTTGTCATTATAAGTTTTTCGCCGTATTTTTTTTCCTTTAATAGAAACTATAAAGAAAATTTGGTAAAGTCTATAGTTGTTATTCCATTTTTTAATAAAAAATCAGTTTTTTTTTTATTTTTGTTTTGTTTAAATGATTATTTGGGTACATTTTTAGGTTTTCTAATTTTTAAATTTTATTTATAAAGTTTTAATTGATTTTAAAAATTATGAAACAGTTAAGACTTCTTAAACAATTTTTTTACAATACTTTAAGTGTTTTTAAATAGTTTGTTTTTATTATAGAAAAATGAACTTTTTGTATAATTAAAATTTTTGATAAATAGAAAAACATTTTTTCCATTTTAAAGCATTAAAAACATTTGTTTTAAAAAATAACAGTTAAAATATGTTTGTTTTTCACGAAAACCTTTTTTTAATTTTTATCGAACAACTTTTTATTTTCAGTAAAACAACTTTTATTTATTTACTTATACAAAGTTAAAATAGTTTTAACAATTTTAAAATAGTTTTTATATTACTTAAATATTAAAAATTAAACAATAATATTTTATCATTTGTTATTTATTAAAAACTTAACATAATTTTTAGATTGGTTCATGTCATGGCCTTAGTGTTCATTTCCAACTTCTAAAGTGTCTCCACTTTAACATTCATTCTTGGTAGCCCTCTCTTTTGTCAGTGTTCTTAAGAAATCTTCTCAGACTAATGTTTCTTCCTCAATCATGACCGTTATAAAGACACCTGGCCCTACTTTGTTAATCAACTCTAACCACCATTTCAGGAAGATATTCCTCAAATCTAAATTTGCCAATTTAGGATTCTTGCTAGACTTATTCTTTTATGAAGTCAACAACCAATCACAATAGAAAAGTTAAAATTGATCCCCAAAAACGATATTAAAACTATTTATGGAACCCCAAAAACGATATTAAAACTATTGTGTGAGCAATTTAAGAGGCACAAAAATGACAATTACAATATAAAAAAGCAAAACACACACGCACACAACTATTTATTCTTAGAGCATCCACAATCGTGTAGTGTATGGATAAAAAAAGTGATAAAATTGCAAACTGTGTAGCTTGCACTGCTGGAGGTAACAAATTTGGTAGAGAAAATGGTAGTGGATTTGCAAAGTTACTGAATGCATGCAAATTCAGTAAAACCTTCCTACGAAGTTCTGTTGTTCGTAAGAAGTGCCTACGAACTTCAGAAGTTCGTAGGAAATTTTTTACTGTATAAATAATTATTTTTACAATTTTAACGACGTGATGATCTTAGATTCGTGGAAATGGTCGGATTGACTGAGCTGGGAAAAGCTTTGTAACTTTGGCGGCGTTTATGAGGTTGACCCATGGAGTTGCAGCTAAGGGCACTGTCGATTGGGAGAAAAATGTCCGACGAATGAAGATGTTGAATGTTGTTTCAAAAAAATGGATTGGATGGTGTTCTTTACCCTACACTAGATCATATGCGAACCCTAAAAGAAGAAAATGAGAAGTTGAGAAAAATGAAGCCAACCATCAAATATGTAGAAGTCGAAATGTAAGGGACGGAGAGTATATATCTGTCGAGGGAGAGTAAGAGCCGAAATGAACTAAACTCTCAAAATTGGGCAAAGTGACAGATATTGTAAAGTGTGCAAATGGAGTGTAGATTATCCACGTGTACAATTTTCAAAAGATAGCTTACATACGTGGATAGGTTCATTGGTGAGCAATCTTAAATGCTTTGTATAGAATTTTATAGTAGTATAAAGATTAGAGGTTTAAATAGAATTTAATGCAATTTAATTGTATTAGAGGTTTTAAACCCAGCGTAGTTATTAACGACTAAGAAAACACAACATGCACCCTTTTGTCTATCCTAACAAGGTGTGTTTTTCAAGGACTATATTATACATGATGGCTTAACTATTTGGGTCATTAGTAGAGATCAAGAACACGCCTAAGAACATTATTTGGGCGAACCAACCATCCCAATTCCCATGGGACTTCTCCGCGTACACTAAATTCATCTTCTAAGAACAGGCTCGTAGAACCACAACCTCCATCAATTTCAAGATATCCAAAGCCCTCCAACAAATTTCCAATCCTATTAACACCCTACCTCACCAAGATGATTCATAAAATTTTGAACCTAACTACCAAGTAACTTCACTTTTATCCAATTTGGTTATCTCAATTAATTTCAAACCTTTTTTTTTATTTTATTAGATATTGTCTCATGTTCTGTGTAGGTAAAACGCATAAACGGTGGGTAAGAGGAAGTTTATTTTTTAAGCCTCGGGGGTCAAAGTTTTTTTTAATATAATAACATCTGAATATCAACTTATCTATTCATTTATACTTATATGGCTTTTTGAACGCTTAATACTGAAAATTTGAATTTTGAATGATTAATGCTAAATGTTGGTTCTTTTGAATAATTTACCACAATTTCTTGTTTGTTAATGTTAAATTATTTTTATTAGTGCTATTTGGAAAAAATAGAAAATTTGAGAATGGAATACATTTTATTAAAGAAATTTAGCATAGGACTTGCTTCTTAGGTTGTGTTTAGGAATCAATTTTGTGCATTAGAATCTTTAGGAATCAATATATATCTTCATCTTCACTCATTTTATCTATAAATAATTTATTGGTTGAATAAATATATGTGTCCATATTTATAACCTAAAATTTTTACAACTTCTTCTGAAACTCCAATGAAGATATTAGATCCATGTATTGGATTTTTTGTCTCCTTCAAAATCAAGTGTAGACTTGCTACTCAAATTTGGATTTTATTATTTGAGGACCAATTAATGCTTTTTGGTTCATACCTAATTTGTAAATAATATTTTTTTCTTCTGTGTATGGGTCAATCTATGTATACTATCATTTGTAGTCTTCTTTTCATTTTCGGTATGTTAATTCCATTTTTAATATGTTTTATGTGTTCTACTTAATTATTTAAAAAAATATTTCAATTGGTATATTTCCCCAAATATACTCTGGCAACATCATCCTGGTATCCGTATGCACTTGGGGAACTTGTCTCCGACAACTTTTAGACATTTTCAGTGGTGAGGTTGGATTGGAGGGATTTGATCATGGAGGACATGGTTTGGAGATGTGCTTATTTTTCCCTGGGTTTGGAGGTGGTACCCATACCACATTTTCACCACAATGTTGATTGAATGAGTATATCTTGAAGATTGTAGAAGTTTCACTAATTCGAAATTTTTGTTTTTATTTTCTGTTTTGGGCATGGTATAACTGAACATGTGCGATGTTTGTCAACTATATATTTTTTTTGTTCATTGTGGAATGGGTTACTCTAATTATTATCTGTTATTTATGTACATTAATGATGGATTTTTATTAAGCAATGAGTTGATAAATAAATTGTTATTATTTTAGAATTAGGGATTATAAATTTTGAAGAAAAGTGTTTCTTTCTTATTCTTGTATAGATAAAGAAGGATTAACAATATTGTAAGTTACTGATTGTCCATGACCATCTATCAAAGATTAGAAACATCTGAACAATGATTGTTCAGAATATCAGTGACATGGCTTATAATTATAAATGAATTGGGCACTATTACATACAGAAATAAAAAGATTTCAGTGAAGAAAAAAAGAAACTTTAACAAAAAAAATTAACAATAAAATTGAATTATGCGAAGGAAGAAAAATCATAGTATTAAAGGAAAGATGACGTTTAGATTTTATATTTATTTATTATCACAGGTACTCCATTAATTTGACGAAATAAATATTTTTTTTTACATTTTAATTGAAAATATAGTTGGGTTGATTTCAACAACATCTAATAACATAATGTTCTTTATGCAATTGTTGTTGGGCGTGCACACGCACACACACGTATAAATTAATATGTTGTATGTCGTTATACATAGATGGGTAATTATTTCTTACTAAGGTTTTCTTTATTTTTTCAACTTTGTTTATTTGTCACATTTGTGCAATTGAAACCAATGTGATTTATGTTTATTTGATTTAGATAATATGAAAATAACACGTTTATGATATTTCCTTCTACAAAAAGCCCATGCATTGCACAGGCTACTTGCTACCGTTTAAGGGTAACAAAAGAAAGGAATAGAAGGGTAAAGGGATTTCCGCGGAATTTAAGAGAGAGAGAGAGAGAGAGAGAGAGAGAGACGTTGGTTTCTATCATGGGTTGGCATCAGGCACTGAAAATTAAGGAATGGAGAAAGGGGGGAAAAGTTGGTAGCTCATTCAATGGAGGGGTAAGTTTTGGAAACATATAAGCAAGCATGTTTGAAGATGTTTTCTTTAGGAGCATTGAAATCCATAGGAAAACAAAAGCAACTCTTCCCTTGGTTACCAATTATAGCACCAAAAATGAGGGGAGAGAGAGATAGGAATCTCGCTGGAGTAAAAATTAAGAAAAAAGGTCGTTGTCCCTACTGCTTTGGCACATAATTTATGGGAAAAAGGTGAACAATCAACGTTATTGCAGAGATAAGAAATTAAGAGAGGAAGAAATAGATGGAAGGGGTTTGTGGGTTTTAGTAATTACGACAATTAAGGAAGGACCACACTCTTGATTATCAATCATCGGTAAAAAATAAACTACAACCCTTTTATTCTCCATTATCTCGAAAAAACCACCATCGGTATTAAATGATTTTCTAATGTAAGAGAAAATATTCTGAAGTTTATCATAGATTAGGTTTTTATTTTCATTTTGACAATTTTTACATATCCCATTTCAAATTGACACGTGTCGATACATCAAACCGAACTCCAACATCTTTAAGTTCAAGACCCTCTAAAGGCATAATAATTTTGGTCCATCATAATTATTCATATAAGTATTTGGGATATAATTTTGCATAAAGAGAAGATGTATTTTGAAAAGATTTAAAAATAAAATTTTATTTTTTTAGCCTCATCGTTCGAACAAAAATGCCTTTTCGTTGGATGTTGCTTCAACGAACATCTAATGAGATTGGGATATATTTACAGAGCATCCCCGTTAGAAGCTCGTTTGATACATGCTTTGAACCAAATGAAATTTCATTTTAAGGGCGTGGCTTTTTTGTTCGAACAAACATACATTCTCGTTCGATTGACCCTAATTTTCGTTCGAACGATCTGTCACCTTGAAATTTGCATTTTTGCTATAAATACATGTTTCAAAAATATTTTTTAGGAGGCTTTTGCAAAAACGAAACATGCATATCCGCGGCAAAAGTTTTCACCTTTTGTGTTAATAAAATACTTTTTATTCACAAATCGTCATTCCCTTTATAAATTTTGAATCCTTTTGAAACCCTAAAGTTTCGTACATAATATACCTGAGTGGATATCATGCTCTACATCTGAACTTATGAACCTAGGGATCACCGCTGAAGGAAGAAAAAAGGATGGTCGGTGGATAAAAGTGCTAGAATGCGAAAGATAAAACTCTTGCACTTTATCATTTTCACTTGTGTACATAACAGTAACAATTCATTTTTATATGTAGTAATTGTACATATTTGCATGTCTTCTTTTAATTCATTTTAATATGTACTAATAACATTTGTTTACAGCAAATGTCTCCTTCAGGTATTAAGGCGAGGGTGATGATGTCAACTGGGCATGGTGGCAGCGGAGGCGACGAGGGCTCCTCGGCCCCTACTCTCCCCAAATATGGCAAATTGGGGATGTCCATCGAGAACAAGTCAGGGCTATTAGCGAGATCCCTCGAGCTGGTAAAGACGATCATCGGCCCGGGGTATATTAGTTGGAAGAAGTTGTCATATGAGTTCAAGTTAGCTGCTTAGGTGGCACTACAGGTAATATATTTATATTTATATTTATATGAATACTTCAATTTCAATTTCAATTTCAATTTCAATTTCAATTTCAATTTCAATTTCGATTTCAATTTCATTTTATATTTATATTTATTTGCCACTAACATTGTATTGGTTAGACATGAGCAATTCAACATGGATCCAAAGCTATGCAATTCCATCTTGGATCAGTTGAGGGAGCAACACAAGACGTGAAAGAAAAATATGCGGACCCAGTACTTTGGGAAGACACGAGAGTCCATTATCCAAGGGCGTGAATCCGTCCCGTCGAAGGAGCCGATATCATTGGCATAATGGCGAAGGTTCATTAACAATGAGATCGGGGAGTGACAATGTAATACCCCGTATTTTTATGCTATATTAATTTGGGGATTTATTAAATTTAATGTGAGTTAATTATTTAATAAAAATCCAGAAATTAATTATGTTATAATTATTAACGTGATGAGAGTTAGTAATTATATGAAATTGGTTGAATATTACTAATGACAAAAGTAATATATATGATATTGAATATATTGAATGTCACGAATGAATAAAATGACAATTTCGGAAATTTAAGTCGGGACGTGCTCGTGTCGCGTCGGGACTAAATTTTGATAAATAAAAGTGAATATTTTATAAGTTATCCGTATGGTCATTTTGAGTGCGCCAACGCGTCCAGAAGGGTCGAGATAGTCAAAAAAGTGTACCCGGGGGTTTAGTTTGGGTCTCGGGGCATTTTTAGGCCTAAATAGTAACCTGGGAGGGCATTTTGGTCATTTTACATTTTTGGGTAATTAAACCCACGAAAATTAGAGGAGTTATATCAGATACCTAGGTTACCTTCTAGGGTTAGAAAGTTCAAAACACTAGAACGGCCATTGGAGAAGAGAGGAGAAAGATCTCAAAGCATTCCAAGGCTCAAAACTCATATTAGTTTAGGAATGATTATGGATGAATTACATGGAAGAAAACCTAAATTGTGATAGGAATTTGCATGTAGTGATGACTTAAACCTTATTCTGGAAATTATTGGTGATGTAGAAGAATAACCCACGAAATTTTAATGTTGTATTAGAAGGAAATTTTGGTAAAAACATATTAGAACAATGATTAAGAAATTTCTAGGGTTCTTGATAATTGTATAGATCTTGGGCTGTTAATCGATGATTAAATGACTGAAATCCACATGCTTTATGCTGAAAATACCTAATATGATGATATAAGGTTAGTAGTATCAATTTTGAGACGTTTGGGATAGTGAAATATGGATTTGGTGTGAGTTAGAAGATGAAACCTGTAACTGCAATTCTGCAGATTTCGCAGACCTGCTTGATCGATCGATCGAGCCCAGAGCATCGATCGATCGAAGGCTCGATCGATAGAGCCCCAAAGCTCGATCGATCGACCCCTCCTGGCGGACTCCTATTTTCCCTTTTTAAATGAGTTAAATTCAATTTATCGTGAAATAATTCTTGGGCATTCTTAATAAAATATTTTGGGAGATATGGAAGACCAGTAGGGCATATGAGTAATTTTGGGACTCTTAATATGAGACGAGAATTTTACTTATGGGATAATTACTTAGGGGTTGATGAATTTATGAATTAACGGGAGAGTTGCGTAAGAGAATTACGTTGGAACATAAAAAGGGCACTTACTGAATTTTATATTTGGGAGGATAGAGTCTATTGAGTGTTACGTATTAAGTGGGAGAAATCCTTCGAAATAAGGTTAGAGACGAACCCTTATACGCGATACTAATAAATGTGAAAATAAGGATAACTATGGAACTGAGATATACCAATTATTGATATGATGATATTAGTATAGTTATATGATTGTGTTTACATATACTATCTATGTGTGAAAACGTACCCACCCTACTTGTTATCCCTGAGGTTTCCGCATTGGGGCAGTCTTATCTCGATGGGACCTTTATGGGGGATATTGACTTGTACCCTAGAAGATAGATATCCTTGGTATAGGCTATCGAATCGATAGTTCAGACGGTCCTAAGAGGCGTGGGGTATGTACTAACCTCTTAGAGACTTGGAATCTACGCTTCGCCTCAATATTGTTTGTATGTATGTTGATACAGTTCGAGAGTGATTCCAAACTTGTATTTCCCTTAGTGTGAGCGATACGGGGATTGGATAGCAGAGTATGCCCGCACCATAGTTTTATTTGGGGTGCTGTTATAATATATATATATTATCCGAGTAGTTAATATATATATGAAATTATGAAATTTGATACTACCTACTGTGTTATGGTAACTAAGGCTGATATAAGATCTTAAATCGGAAATACTTGTTTGAAAAGTATAATATGACACTGGGAAACTTTGTTAATAAATGAAGTAAAATGAGAGCATTTGTTATTAAGCGGAACCCTCTTTTTGAACACTTACATGGTTCGGTTTTGAAATCTTACGTGTAATCCAAGATCAGTTAAAGCATTGGGAAGATTAGTGCGATAAATGATAAGATAAACCGTTGGGAAGGTTAGTGTGATAGGTGTGCACATTAGAAGAGATGTGAGAATTTCTCAAGAGAGTGTCGCACTAATATGTTGTTGCATTGGCCTGTAATCAATTTAAATACTTGCTAAACGAATTTTAAATCATACACACTATCGGGCTCTGGCCCGTTTCTATTTCTCTTTTCTCTTTTGTATATATATGTATATATTACAGGTGCCCAGCCACAGGGGTGTCTTGCTTAGGATCCCTTGAAAGGAACATGCTGCAGCTTAGGTGGGAGTTGCAGGCCACTTGTGTAGACGGCTTCATTTATTGATTCCACTTCTATCTTTCCCATTTTTGGGCATGTGTCACCCCTTCCTTTATTGATCTGTTTTATTTGGTACATTTGTATTTCAGTTATTTCTAGTTCTGTTACTATGGGATTTATTCAGTATGGATGTGTTACTTTAAATTTTACTTGTTGGGATTCGATTGGCGAATGTTTTAAATTAATTGGATTATGTTCCAGGATTATTGTGATGTGACTCTTACTCATTATAATGTTGTTAATAAATAAATAAATAAATAATTTTTTAAAATAAAATTTGGAAAGTAATGTTTAAATATGGTTTTGACACTTAGCTTAATTAATTAGGGTGTTAAATTGAAAAACTTATTTTTACGACAGTGATGCTAAGAATGAACCAACTGTTCACCTTGATTTAATTTAATAAAGGAGTGATCGCTCGGTATTTAATTAGGCGGGGTGACATAGACAATTGACATCTTGCCAATCGGGAAGGGAAAACTAGGCAAAAAAGACGGACGTGCACTACTCCGGCCGGACGTCTTACGCCGAGGGGGAGCATAGGATGATGGTAAGATTTAGATTTTCTATAACTATATAAAATATATTATTCTGCACTATTTTACTTTGCGGGGCCGATACTAATTTTACTTTATTTTATTTTAGGGGACAGGGAGTGGCCCTGGGGGTAGGCCACATAGGATCGATACTTATGTGACTCTTCGAACGAAGAAGGGGAAGGACAAGAAGGTGTCCCCAAGCGTCGTGGCCACGATTGTAAGTAATCCCACATTTTACTTTTTGTTAATTACGTTATAATTTTTTAATTTACTTATTTTACTAATCATGTGCTTTTTGTCGTTTCAGGCAAAGCTTAAGGAAGTGCATGAATCGCAGTCTGATGCCGACAAGGCATCTTTGCCCATAGACGCACTCAGCCAAGTGGAGGAAAAGGGGGTGAGCTCTGATCGCAAGGGGAGGAAAAGGGGGTGAGCTCGCGGGTGGCCAAATCTAGGATCATCGGATTGGAGGAGACAGTCCATGATATGTTAAGAGTTTTTTGGGTGAAAACCGTAAGGGTAAAGGGAAGGAGAAGGCGGTGCGGGAGGACGAGGACAGGGATGTGGACCTCGCTGCTTCATCGCCGACACGTGCGGACTTTGATGATCCACTTCCCTATTTGGCTCCTTTCAACAGACGAATGTCGACACTTGGTTGGCTGAGCGTGTTTATAATGGACATATTTGATGGCCAGCAAATAGGATAGGGTTTGAGGGACCCGAATATCGTCCAGGGTGCACTAGTTCATGGACGTGAGCTTCAAGACATCGAGTCGAGGGTACTCTTTACGCATGTGATGCCCGGGAAGGAGAACTCCCTATTGTGGTTGTGAGAATAATGTGGCTCGATGTATATTAGTGGATGTATTAATTCATATATCGTGTGCCCTACTCACCTCCTCAGTGTTAACCAAGCCCCAGACATTTAATGACATTGGTTTAAGTTTGAATTGAATTATTTTCATGTTAGTACAATTGAATTATATTTGGATTATATCGTGATGCATATTGTCTCTATTTTGAATGTATATTTGCAGTATCTCTATTTTATTTGGATATATGATCCTTGAACAGGTACAACGTTCTCATAACAAGTATAAATATACTGCTGGGTAGTGGCAGTACCTAAATTGCCTAGCAGATTTTTTTTTCAATTCTGCCCAGAATTGTCATGGTCAATGACCATGACAGGTCCTTGAAAAAGAAACTTGTCACGGACTTGTCACGGTCAATGACCGTGACAATTTTTTAAGAATTCCACGGACTTGTCACGGTTCTTGACCATGACAAATCTTATCGCGGTCAATGACCGTGACACGACCGTGACAATTCTAAAGCCCTTTTCACGGTCAATGACCGTGACAAAAAAGTTATCTCGCCCAGAATTTTCACGATCATTGACCTTGAAAATTCCAACTTGTCAAGGTCAATGACCATGACAATTCGACAGATTTGGTGTAGTATCAAAGATAAAATTTGGCATCGGTCTAATTTCACTTAGGTGATTAGTAATTAAAAGGTTTTCAAAAGTGATGCTAAGATTGAACCAACTGATAAACCTCTTTTAATTTAATTTAAGACTGATCACCCGAGATTTAATTAGGCGGGGTGTCACACAGTAGTTTCCCCAAGAGCCATCGGGAGGGACGATGGTGAAAGGTTAAAACCCTAAGCATAGACAAGATAGCGTAAGGGCCAAAGAAAATTTTGTTTTAGAATAACAATATGCTAGAATTTGAGGTAAATGCGGAAGGGTGATTTACCAATGGATATTGAACATCAAATTGGGATCACATGTGGGAGAGTGTAGTAACATTCAAGTCAAATTTTTGGCAAAAAAGTTTGTTCTTAGAAGCAATATGGGGTGACGGGAGCCCGCCACCACATCCATAGGGAGATACTTTTAATAACAAGGAATTTGGAGTGTGGATTATTATGAAATCTCTCACCAGAGTTAAATTGAGAGGCAAGGGAATTTCAAAAAAATTCCAAAAGGGTCGGATAGTGGCAAGAGGGTTAGGAAAGTTTATGGAATTCGTAAACTTCGTAACTGATGAGAGGGATGCAAAGAATCAAGTAGGGTTGCAAGTTGATATTAAAACCATGGGTAGAACGTACAAGCATGGATTGGAGATCTGGCTACGATGACTAGTGTCATTGTCGTCAAGGTTATACATTTAAATTCATATCAATGGTCTCTAGAGAAGGGAGTTAAGGGAGTTAGAGAGTCAATCGAAGGGTAAGACTGGATTTCAGTGCTAGTGAGGCTCCAATGGAAGGGATACCCAGTAAGGGAACCCGGATTAATGATCGAGATCAATAAAATTTCTACCAAGTGAGGGTAGGTTCAGTTACGGTCGTCATGCCCATCAACAAGTCCCAGCAGATTAGTGGATCCAAAAGGATATATGGGTAGCAATTAGGGTCAATATTACTAGGTTCGTGAGAAGGACAACCCCGATAGGGCTGGTGGTGCCAGAGAAAGGAGAATCACACAGAGAAGTCCTTTATGTGTAATTGAGTGGAAACATGTGGGTGGATTTTATCCACGGTGAGCTAGGGGACAGGAGCGGGATGCCCAGTAGGGTAAATAGTTAGAGAAGTTTTTTGGTTTGGTTAGGACGAGGGTGATATATCTAGTAATCGTTTGACGCACCAGTGATATGGGTAACCGAAACTACGAGTTTTATTCCGAGATGATTGGGGTTTGTTTTATGTGATGCGAGCGGGTCACAGTAATGTATTAGTACTAGATTCGACTGAGAAATGGACTTAGTGGTGGTATCGTTAATATCACTAGCATGTGTATTTTTATCATGGAGTATCGAGGCACTCTTCGGTTCTAGATGAAAGTAATGGGTGGGTGCATTGAGACAATGTATTTCTTGAAGACTAACTCCTTTAAGAGGAGATATTTGAGGTATGATTTTATCTTGGGTACGGACGGGTTCGGAATAGTTGGAAATCATAGCAAGGCTATCGTGTTCGTTGTTTCAGTGCAGGATATATATGTTTCTTAAGATATCTCACCCAGAAGAGGGTTGAGCCAACGAAAATATTTGTGAAGTAGACTTCACAGAGTATGGTTGTCTAGTTATATTGGATTTTGATGCGTAGGGACTCATATTAATGAGATTTAAGGGATATAGGGTTGTCGTGGAGCAGAGAGATTTAACTCGTTATTAATATTTAGCGCTAAGGGCTCAGCAATAGTGTGAGCAAAGAAAAATCTTACTTCGTAGAGACACGGGAGTCCATGGTTAGACTTGTGAGTATAGGTGCAAGGTTCGATAGTCCCAGGGATATGATTTAGGTTCTATGAAAATGAAGGACCGACAATGCTACGGAATAAGTGCATTAGGAAAAGTTCTTTTGGGCTTTGTTGGGAGGTGTTATACGCATGAGCCTAAATAAAATGTCTAGAGTGGGAAGACGTCATTAGATTCAAGGTCATCAGATTTAATGATAATTAGTGAATGTGTGGAGAAAATACGTTGAGCTGCGAGTCACTAAGTGATAGGGCCAGTGGAGCAGGGAAGTGTTGTGAAAGAAACACTACGAAGTTTTGCATAACAAGTTGAGATGTGGGGTAATATCAAGAATAATTAAACAGTAATGAGTAAGGTCATTGGAAACATTTGGAGGATATATCCACGTCCAGAATGCAGGAGCAAAACTTGAGGTACATATGGTTACGTATGTGATGATTGGAGGTTTGTGCGAATATGAAAGAGATATAGGGTGTATGGGCACCCTGGGAGGAGCCAGAGTCTCTGCCGTGTAGATACTTAGCAGATTCGGGGAGGAGACACAAAATAGATGATTTTGGGTATATTCCGTAGGAATGGGAATAATATGTTCCTCGGATTATAAAACGTTGAGCGTGGGTGTGTTTGGAAGTGACATTGAATGCGTCATAACTATGGTTTGTTACCACTAGGATATGCAAATGAGTCGGATATTAGTGAATGTGTTGGCCGAAATAGCCTTAGTGTATATATGTAAGTACAATGGGATAGCGGATTATTTCGTGTTAACCACGAGACAGTGGAGGTTACATTAGAGGATGGTTGCATTATAGGATAGATTTTAACTTTCGAGAATTATGAAAGTAAGGTGGACGATTCTTTCCAAATTGCAGTTGTGTAGCTATAGTTTGGGGCTATAGTGGATAGTTATTGTAGGACTGGGTGTTCGCGGTACTAACGTATGATTTATCATTGATAGGTTTCACCTGAGATAAGGTATAACATATATGTACGGTTATGTATGTTATAATGCATTACATAGTGATATGTTAATGTTGTTAATTGAAATCCTCGGGAGCAGGGACGATACTGATGGGATTCAAGTTTGGTTGAATTATTATCGATATGGGATAAATAGCTCGGGGTTTATTTTTGTGCAAGGAAACTGTTTATAGTAAGGGCGTGGAAGTGTATGTTTTCCTTTGTAGCATAAGAGTGGATATGTATACTTTCGTGCTGAGAGAATGGTATTTAGAGTGTTATAACTGTGAGATTGATGTTATATTACGATTTCAGGACCGGTTGTATGGACGCTCTGGTTAATTACATTTTCTTAAGAACTATGTTTAACAATGTTATCGGTAAGTGATTACGGAACTAGTTGAGACTGGGAGTGCTAGGCTCATTTGAATTTCGAGCACAAAATTCCACAATATGGGGGGAAGTATATAACACCCCATAAATTCAAGGACCATCAATTCAATAATATTTTGGAAGAAAAAAGAATTTATTTTATTGGGAGGAATTAAATTTACAATTTGGGAAATTTTTAAATTTATTAACTTGGCTAATTAATGATCAATTATTAGGACTATTTTGTGTCGCATTTTGAGGTTAAAATTTTGGAAAATGTTATAGATTAATTCGGATGGAAATTCGGAGTGCACGAGTAAGTCCAAATGGGACGAAATAGTTGGCAAAGAGTTTCCATATGTATAATATGGGTTTTGGGACCTTTGTAGACACATTTGAGATCCCAAATCAGTGTTTGGCCCCTTTTAGAAGGCACATAAGCCAAAAAAACGGGATTTAGGTTAATAACCGTAATTGAGAAAGGGTGTGGGATACTTAATTCATTTTTAGAAGACCAAATTAATGAGAGCCAAAGAATGGAGCAACTAGAGGATATTTTGGTAGATTAATCCAAGAACAAGAGAGTGGACCCTTGAATCAACCAGTCATCTTCATCAAAGAATCTGATTCTACAAAACATAAGGCAAGTGATTTAACTTGCATTTTTATTAATTGCATTTTTCATATTCATATTATATAAGGTGCGAATTGATTAATATGTTAGGGTGAGTTCTATATTTGAATTTGGGGATTTCATGTTGTGATTTAAAAATCTGTAGAGATAATAAGAATATGTGGATTTTGATTTCCCAATGTAGATGATGTAGTTAGACTGATAAAATCAAATGGGTGGATTTAGGAGGAATATTAGAAGGTTTTAGGGGTAAAATCTGTACAAAATTAGAGGTTTTAAAGCTTTAATGGCCGACTCAGTTTTCTACGAAACAAAGGAGGAGAGAGAACACCAGGGTCGTTCGAACGACCTGGTGTCTCGTTCTAACGACAACCAGAGTCGTTTGAATATCATGGTTGGTCGCTTGAACAACGCAGTTAATTCTAACAGACTCCTTTCCTCCCCTAATTCAGATATGACTGTTATTTTGTTATGAATTATTCATGCTTTGGGTAAATCTGAATTTTGCTCTATGATTTAGCATTTGAGATTGTAGAAATTTACCCATAGATTAGTAGAGGATAAATACAAATAGAGGATTAAGGTGTATGTTAAGTGATTGGGAACCTTGTAAATTAAGTGGGTAAACTTAATTGAAAGAAATTGAATGATAATTTGGGAATTTTGAATTTCGGGCCAAGCGAGATTGTCCGACTATATTTGGTAGAGTGACACAAAGATAATGAACTTATTTAGTGCATGATAAATTGAAATTGAGTCGAATTGTAGACTTGCATGTTTGAGGCTAGTGTTACGTGTGTAGTTCATCGACTATATATATGTGATGATGTATAAGATATATATATGATTTATAAATATTTGTGTGCATAATATTTATAATAAAGCATATCAATTTTAATCCTATCTTAAGAGGTTGCGCGATGTGGGTGAATCCTCTAGCTAATGAATGCAGGGAGAGTATAATCCCCGTGTCACGTCATCTGTTATTAGGGGTGAGCCGTTATGGTATGGGACGATCACTTTCAGGGGGAACTATGGTCGCCTCCTATACGGTCGTGATAGCATTTAGGGAACATCTGACGAGATCCTACTCGGGAGGATGTTATATTTACAATATGTGTGAATGTTGTAGTATGATATTACCACTACAAGATATATAAACTTTTATGATGGGAAAAAGGGTCATAAAAGGTTATTTATGACGCTTTTCAAAGCTTTTGAAAACAAGAGGACCCCAAATTTTTTAAATCTTACCCAAAAAGTCAATTTTCAATTTCCTTTTAAAGATGCGGAAGATAGATGGTTTAATTAAACATATTAACTAATCTTAATTTCTTTTCAAATTAAAATTAAGCAAAATATAAAGTGAAATGAAATTAATCAACAAATACATTTTTCACTTTAACATATTAACTCAACTCAAGTCCTCGAAATTTGCCTAAAACATATTTTCAATATAACCAAATTAGGCCAAACGAATTTTAACAAATTAATTGATGACTTGAATTAAATTAACATTTACCCAAATTGAATTTGCACCAAATTAATTAAGTGTGACAATAAAACAAAATTTCATCTTGGATTGTCGTAAGCATGCATTCTAAGTTATTTTTCAAGATAAAAGTAATTCAGTCACACTACGCCGCGATGTACGAGGAAAAACTCACAATGGGAAAAAACTTCGGACGACCGTAGCCTCAAATCCACGTAGTACGGTTTTACAAATACAAGACAGTAAGACTTACAACACTCGACTTGACTCCATCCAAGCCCCTAAGCTCCTTCTTGCATACACCTCTGCCTAGCGAATAACCACGGAGCTCCACCGCGGTCTCAGAATCCATTGATCGAACTTTAGGAACCACCGTCAACTACACATGGTGCCTTTCACCATGTGAGAAAGTCGCAGGCAAACACAAGATTTCTTCTTTGAGGGATGTAGAAGTAAACCTAAACGAACTCTTCAACTCGATAGAGTAAACCCGGTGCAAAACACTCCAAGCAAGATATTTATATGGAAACTTGGATTAAACAAACTATGGGTGTAAACACAAGTGTTTAAAGATTTTTTTCTTGAAAAATAAACACTCAAACTTGAACTTTTTCTTTTTGAAATTGAAACACTCTAAAACACTCTCTAGGAGATGGAGGAATGTGAAAATTTTACTTTGAAAAAATTGGTTCCCGCACTAAATAAGTCTGTCAAAAGTTAGTGGGGAAAAAGTAGTGGGATAGAGGAGTAAAATTTCCTAAAACTGCAAATTAAATTTCCCGTCAAAAATCTCGTTCGAACGACCCTTCTAACGATGTTCTAGTGTCCTGATGGGAAATCTCGTTGCCAAAAGTGGCAAGTCATTAGAAAACCTCGTTCGAAAAAAATTCTCGTTCGAACGAAAAACTCGTTCGAATGTCAATTTCAAACGAAATCGAGAAAGGTTAAAAATACGATTTTAGCCCAGAAGCTTTATTTTAAAGTTTTAATGAAACCTTCTAAAAATAAACCTCAGTTTAAAATAAAAATACACCCTTTATAAACATAGTCCAGGTCTCACTATATATATAGAAATGCATTCATACCTTTTGGATACTATGGAATATGATGTTGATGACGTAGAAACATGGCACTTGAAACTTGGCAATGATGAAGCTTTATAAGTCTTGGCCGCTATGTCTTCAACTCTTGCATGTCATAGGCTTGGAGGATACTCACTCAATACTATCCTATAACACAAACGTTTTTGTCCGTAATTGAGACAACACTACATTAAGACTCAATTGGAAAATTGTTTCCTTACAGCTTTAAAAACCGTCGTAATGTTGTGTGCATAATAAAATCAGTGTTGACAAAATTTCCATAACAACCATTCTATAACGACAGTTTTTCATACAAACTGTCATTAACAATAATGTTGTGTATCGTAATAAAATTGGTGTTGGCAAAACCGTCATAACAAACCATCATATTACGACAATTTTATGTACAAATCGTCATAAAAGGTACCTATTATGACAGTTTCTTTGTTAATTATAATGACATCGTACATAAAACAGTCATAAAACATGTAATGCATAAAACCATGATTAAAGTTTTTTTCCTTTCTTTTTTTGCATTGAATTCTATTATACTATTAAAATATCCCAAACATGTAATGCATAAAACTACGATTTGTCAATTCAAAGAACAAATTACCTTCAACGTAGAAAATTCCAAGTACCAATATAACTTGAACAATAAGTACAAAAAATGTCATTAATATTTGAAATTAAAAAAAAATACACCAACATTTTTCTAGTTGCCTTCTGGACAACTCACAAACAAAAAGATATCTAAAACAACTATACATATAAAAACTAGCAAATTAAACTGCAACATTAGCTTCATTCGTGTAGCATGAAAACCCAATTTAGCAACAGCTACATCGGATACGGAATAGGCAACAACGGGATCGATATCTGAACAAAAGAAGGAAACATATAGAAGATAACAACTAAAACAGATTAACCATATAAAGAATATAGCTCAAACAATAATGATATTTTAATATAATATCGAGCATTAAAAAATAAACATTTGCATAATTTTAAAGTTAATTTTTACTTCACTCTTTATGAAGTCGTGGGAGAGATAAATGGGGAAGGTTATGGGAATTACGATAGAGTTTCCTCTATTTTTGTAATAATCCAAAATTAAACATGACATGTTTAACCAACCACAACAATATAAAGCCCACCTCAGGCATTCAACATCATCATCAACAACAACAATACAAATCCCAATGCAGGCATGCATTGTTAACAATAACAACAATACAAATACCACCACGAACATTAACTATTAATAATAACAATATAAAGACCACCTTGGGGATTCACAATCAACAACACTATAAAGGCCACCATGGGCATCACAAAATATTTGCATAATCTCAAAGTTAATTTTTACTTTATTCTTTTTTAACGAATGGAAGAGATAAACAGGGAAGGTTTAGTGAAAATTTCGACAGAGTTTCCTTTATTTTTTTAACAATCCAAAATTAAACGTAACATGTTTAACCAACAACAACAATATAAAGCTCAACCCGAACATTCACCATCAACAAACTAAAGCCCACCTTGTTCATTTACCATCAACAATATAAATCCCACCCTAGCCATTCAGTATCATCAACAACAATGATAATATAAATCTCACCCCGTCCATTCACTAACAACAATATTATTCTTGACATAATATTTTTATAGTGCTTTTATAATATTAATTACAATTTTTGTTATATTTTCATATATAGTATTTTGATTCTCTATATTAAAAATTATTAACATCGAGACAAAGTAATTAATTAGATTGAAGAAAAAAAAGGTACCTGAAGGGATATGCCAAATTGTCTACAATTGAAGCTCACTTAATATAATCCTAAATGAAATCGATGAACTCATGGTGAACTTATTCTATCTCATAATTTTCATAGGTTTCTTTTTTAGCCAACTCCTTCATCTAAAATATCAAATAACACAAGTTGTACTCATTTTTTCCTTATAGAGGTAATTAGTAGGGAAACAAAATATTATAAAATAAATATTTATTACCTTTAGTTTAGTAGATTGAGACAAATTCCCCATTAGATCTCTCATGAACTTCAATATATAAAACCCACATTCAACATTCCCTAGTGGCAGAGGCCCCTATAGAATGATATGTTGAAGATAATAGTTATATTAGAATTTAAGATATAAGTCAGTAATGTAAGTTCAAGATCATTATCGTACCTTAATATTCCCCAGTTTGAACTTGAAGTTCTTCCTTCTTTCAATACCACCAACACTTTCAATTCACTTAAACACAAAGATTAAAATGGAAAGCATGTGTACAAAGATAATATGACTACACACACACACACACACACACACACACAGTGTGTGTGTGTGTGTGTGTGTGGAGTGAATCATAAGTGGACCTAAAAACCGAACTTTTTAATGGACCTTAACGAAAAATACCTAACAACCCATTAATTTTAATTCCTATGGTGTAATTGGTCTTCACCAATGGAAATGGACATGCGTGTGACTCGTGACCCCCTTAACCCCTACCCTCCCACCCACCCACCCCCTACCCCCATTATTTAATTCGTATGGATAGGAGCATATATGTCCAAGGAAACTAAGTTCCCCGTCTTTCAGCTTGTGTCGTGCTTAGCACCTTATAAATACATAAACAAGAGCAACTTAAACAAATAGCTTAGAAAAATATATAATAACCATTTGCTATATACCTCAAACCCTTTGAGATATTCACTTTTATGAATTCCTCCATATCCTCCTATTCAATATATTTATTATACATCTCTGGACGATGCTTGAGTTGATCAGGTTCATCTTTGAATGGTCGGACGTAAAACCTAGTCAATTATCCTTTAAAAAAATTCCACTGAGCCGACATATTAGATAGAACTTGTTTCTTTATCTTCAGATCCATATCAAATTTAGACTGAATTAAAAATGAAAATAAATTAAGGAATACAAGATAAAAGTGTATATATATATATATATATATATATATATATATTCCTCTAATGTGGTCTGGTCTTCACTCTTACATAATACAAATGGGAGAACTGAAATAATTACTTTCAAAGTTGTCCATAAATTTCCTTTCAAATGAATTGGCACTTTCTTCCAAGATCCATAACGTATTGGAATCATCGTCTTAACTATGACTCCTCTATAACTCATAAAATCAAGTCTTGTTTTAATAGAGGGATACCTATATATGTTGTAATCGAGTTGAATTCTTTTTCCATATTCCATTTTGGTTATCCATTGACAAACAGAAATACCTCTACCTTTTATTATTTTATTAGAAAAGGTATGTTATAATTAAGTATTGTGTTGAACAATTATGCATAAAGGAGTAGTATTATCATATAATAATCCCATTTGGCCTAAAATATTTTGAGCAACGAGTCTGGTCAACTTAGAGGGGGTACTTTAAGTTAACCCATTTTACAAATCGTGTCATATGACAACACACTAACCCAAAATATTGATTGGACATGTCATGTTTAGGTTGACACACGTTAACCATGAAACATAAGTATAAAACTAGTGACTCATTTATCCTATATTGAGCTACTGAGAAAAACCCCGTAGGTCCTCCATAAATTAATAATTAGTCAAACAAAGAAAAGTATTAGTAAAACAAAGTAATTATACACCTTATATAAGACGTGTTAAACAACTTTTTGCATGCAAAATTCGAGTGAGTCATTTTTACAGAATATACTTACTTAGATTGCTTTGTTTTGTCTCTCTAGATATCCTTTATTAGATTCGATCTTTAAAATACACCATATCAAAGTGTTTTCTCTACATATAAAATAGTCTCTGTGTTTGCATATTAAAATAACCAGCTTCAAAAAATGAAAAATAGATGAGAAATCATATTCAAGAGAAGCATTGAAGCTGGAAATTATGCTAATCTACATGGCATACACAATTCACGTTCTTAATTAAGCAGCCTCTAATCAACAAAAATTTCTGAAGTGGAATTTCCATTTAAGAATATCAATGAACATAACATGATTTAAATATCGGTACATTGACAATTCTCATTTTTCAAACTGGCTAATTCTCAAGTTCATCTTTAGTGCGTTAAAACATTATTCTATAATCAACAAAATGAAGCAAACATTACGAACCTTAAGAGAGGAAATTTGAAGTCCTAGCACTCATCTACATTGTCCTTAACAGTGTTGGCCAATTCATCTAGGGAAAATTTTTGTACGATTTCTTTTTTTTCGATTGAAGAAATAAATGACTTGGTAGAATTTTTAAAGCCAACAAAGTGATGCTCTCTGCTCTTTCATACTGACCACATTCTCACAAATAAATGCAATTTCGACAAACCACCAAGAGTAAATATCTTATAACTTAGTGAGGACCCAACAATTTATACTTTAATCTCTCCCGTTTTCCATAGGCGGACTTGGTCAAGGCCAAAACTGTCAGTATTTATGCTCGTAAAATCTTTAAATCCGATTCCACCATATTTAGTAATAATCTTTTGAAGTTCCATAATATGGTCGCAAGAACATTAGTGGTTTCGAAATTGAATTCATAGAGCTTATTGAGGTACAAATTGATGGTGATGATGAAAAGGACACGGGCTCGAGAGGATTAAAAGTGGCCAGTTATGATTCCAAGAGCAGCTGTGATGAAGATGAAGATAAAAATAGTTTTTCAGTACTAGGAGTAGGAAGGGAGAAAGAACATTAGAGTTCATTCGATATTAATAATGGAGGTTATAAAATACCCGATGAAGCTTTATCTAGTGATTCTGAGATTAAAATGCAGGAATGAGAGGGTGAGGAAGAACTCAACTTACAACTCTAACTTCCAGTGTCTCACAGACGTATTAAAAAACACCATTGTTTTCACCTGTGTAAATTATGAAGTATAAACCATATACATATATGTACAAGTTTACTCCTTAAATCATGTTTTTATAATTAAGGGTCAAAAGAATAAAGGAGCATCACCCACCTTCTCTAAGGATAAATCCGCCCCTAATTAGAAGCTTGATACCCCAAAATAATGCATAATAGTAGAATAATGTAATTCCTATCCCTGATCTCCAATCCCCAAAATAATATATCTGTGTGTGTGTGTTCACGAGCGCATGCGTGTGTTCACAAAAATAAAAGTAAATCCATTATGAGCAAGTGATGCTCCAGACACAGATAAAAGACGATCGAAGTAAAACAATGACCAAGCATACTATGAATGTTAAATAAAGTTACCAATCGTGATATATTCCTGTCATGCCTCTCTTGTAGATAACATACAAAGTGTCTTTCTTAGCTATAGTTGGCGTCAAATTCATAACCCATGACTTGGGAGACTCAAGCACTATAGTAAAACTTCCTTGATCAACATTCATATCCATGATATTGTGATAACTCCTAGAGTCAATGATCTTATTGAGCCTCTTATAATATTTCAAATGCTTCTGCCATAATTTAATGTCCTCCTGGTATGACTCAACATAGACACTAGAAACGGATTCACTAGCTATTCTTGGAGGAAAATCATTAAGTATCTCCTGAAATGGCTTTAATTATTTTCCTACAACTTCATCTCGATTGCAAGTCTCGAGATAAGGAGTTACACATGCCTCCATCTGTTTGCACCTATATGCCACCAAACATATTTCGTAAAAAATTAAAATCTACATAAGAATTTTCAGAAGATGCAACATTTTCTATTATTGAGGATTTCACTATGGTTTCTTCAAACTGTAATGAGATCTTTCACTGTAGAATCTAAATGCTCTCAACCACCACCTATTCACTCAACCATATGACACCAAATTTAATCTCTTTTTAAAGAAGTTTTTAAAATAAGTTTCTCTTCTAAAGAAGTTTCTCTTTAAGAAAGTCTCCTCAAGAATGTTATCTTAAAATCATTAAAATATTCCGATCTCATTCTCTATAATGAAATCACATCTCGATCGTTGGGGAGGGATCCTAGAAAATAGTTATCAAATGTTGGATATTGAATGTCTACATTAATTTCACAAAAGGAACCTATGGAAATCTCAGAACCGCACAAAAGATATGCATTACCATACAGGAGCAGAACAATGGATTCACAGGGAAATAGGATTATGAACAATGAACTCTCTCCCTACCTTCGAATACCCAAAATCATAAATCTTTGACCGATGAGATGGGATACCATCCACTAATGTGTTTTCCAATTTCAAGTCACGGTGGCATACTTGCATCATAGATATAAATAAAGGTAATAACTCACAATTTTAAAATTGGTGAAAATCATAGCACTATAAATTGGAAAGCTTATGAAAAAGTAGCACTAGAAATTGGAGAGCTTATGTAAAACTCATGGAAATGAATATTTCTAATCCAAAATATACTGGTACCTACCTACCTAGACATTGAGCATGCAAGTATAAAAAAACCAAAGCAAATATACAGTTGGATTGTAACTGTATGAGGGATTACTGCTCTTGTTTATAATTGCGTGAGCATGGATTAAGGGAATAATGCTCCTGTAGCCAATTATGTGAGCATGATACCCAAAATGATTAGGCGTTAAACTTCAGTACTAAAATCAATACAGGGCATCAATTCCATGGTTCCATAGGATTTTAAACACAACTTATATTTAAAATACTTTGTAACAACTCATAAGATAATCATTTCATCACCGGATACCTAACTCTAATTTTTCTCTTTACGGATCATAGATCACTTTAACCCAAAAGGAAATGTAGGTGAGATCATCTCTAGTGAAATGCGTGGTCATGTGTGGGCAACAACAAGATAAATTAACGGACTTTACAATCGCCAATATTAATTCAGTTTTCCAAGATCACTAGTATACTCTTGCCTCTTTCCAATCACTAACACCACTATTATACTTTACAATCACCAACACCATTAGTATGCTCTTTCCGCTTTCCATGCTTTTTACTTTTGTTCACAAGTTTTCGTATCATTATCCCAACTGAACTTCAAAGAAAGAGTATACTAGGGGATATATAAAATCAAGTGTCGGATGAGGACACACTCAACTCCTAAAAGTTTATTTTGTATCTTTTGGTGTGTATTGTCTCTCTATATACGACACCCCATTGTTGTTTTCAATCTTTGCCCCCTAAAGACAATTTTTAACCCTAACACGAGCATATTGTATTTAATTTACTAAAACGGGCATTCAAATAATAAACAATCACTTCACACAAATTACTTCGGTACCTCATAAGTCTGTTGGTTCAATATTATGTTGTCCTACCTATAATCTCATGTTCACCCTAAAACAAACCTATATATTTCAATTTAGGCAACTAGTTGTTAAATGAGGGAACTATCACTTATGTCAATCAAAATTTTCAGTTGTCACCCTTCAAACTCTTATCACCACTATAAAATAATTAGGGTTTTCAATTGGGTCTACCTCAACCTCCTATCACTACTACAAATCAAATGCAAAAAACAATAATAATAATAATAATAATAATAATAATAATAATAATAATAATAATAATAATAATAATAATAATAATAATAATAATAATAATAATAATAATAATAATAATAATAATAATAATAATGATGATGATGTTGATGATGATGATGATGATGATGATGATGATGATGATGATGATGATAAAGACCAGTAATTAAGAATTAAAATACCTCTTATTCGTATCAATTCAGTGTTGTTGAAACTTGAACATCCCAAAAATGAAAAATTGTTATGGAATTAACAACTACCTATCAAATATCCATCAATGAAAAATATGGGCATCATCGACATGGCAAAAATTAGGTAAGAAATAACACTAATTAAGTGACCTTGGCTGTCGCAGTACCTAAAATAGGTGAAATAGTTAGGCCTATGACAACATGATCATAATCAACTGTTAAAGAATCAAAAGAGTTGATATTTCGAGTTTTCTCATTGACCAAGTGAGAGTCAAAAGGGAAGAAAAACATTGTTAGGGACATTATTCAACTCATTTGAACATGGCTTGGCATCATTATTACATGCATTATTAGTACGAGCACTATCACCTAGTAGTATTTTGTTATTCTATGATGGTATAATGTTTAACACATTAGAAAGAGGTTTGGCCACCACCTTTTCAAGCTTCCTGCATTCGTTGAAATAATTTCCAATAGACTTGAAGAAACAACAGTACAAAGGAAGGGACTCGTACTGAATATTCATAAAAATGGATCCATCAATTCTTTCAACTAATCGTGAAACATAAGTATAAAACTAGTGACTCATTTCTCCTCTACTTAGCAAAACCCCATTGGTCCTCCATATATTAAAAATTAGTAAAACCAAGCAAAATATTAGTAAAACAAAGTAATCATTAACCTTATATAAGACATGTTAAACAACTTTTTTCATGCCAAATTCGAGTAAGTCATTTTTTACACTAACCCAAACCTAATTCACATTCGTCTTTCGAGGGTCATGTTCTTTGTGTTATGTAATGGTCAACCCAAAAATTGTCTCGGGGTCGATTAGAATATTGTGTCATGCCAAAAAATTCTCACCACCAGATCAAATGAAGTATGCCTAGAATCATATAGATAGAGGTGGGGAGTCACTTTTAAAATGTTCATATGAGAAGTATTAAACCAACTGCCCCGGGTCATTTCATGTCATTTTAATCTAGGCTTGGATTATTTCAAAAGTATTCAATCCCGAATATGCTGATGAAGACAGTTTGGGACACGTTGAATCGTATTTTTGTATTTGGAAGCTCTCCATCAAAATTGGTTAGGTTGCGTTAACATTGTTGTTGGTAATGAAGGATAAGACTATTTCTCTAGTTTATCTTTGATAATTTGAAAAACGTCTTTTTTTGCTTCTTTATGTTTACATGTGTAATTAAATAAAGATGAAAAAAGAAGATAATATCCCTAATAAAAATAGACATATATACTAACTAACCATTAGGTCATATTGTGTTGAGTTGCGAAAACTATAATTAAGAAATAAGAGAAAGGAATGTCAACTCTGAGATAATGAATTCAACTCTCCAAAATCAATTTCCAGACTTAAACTAGGAAAAAAATAATAACACACAAAAACCTCATTTAAGTTGGGATATAAAATAATAGAAAATAGTGCACAACAGAACGTTTGAACTCTTATGCATACTAAAAGTTACCTTTCTTAGTAAAAGTAATATCCTCTATTGAACGCTCAATCGCTTCAAGCACATCTTCAAGATTATTTTCTTTAACAACTTAGCAAGCATGTTCCGCCATCTTAGTAGCTTCCACAACATACACCTGATTGGCACCGGTTTGTGATGACCATATAGCTAGAATACCACTTTTTTCTCATACATCCAACACAATCTAATATTGCATTACGATATACAACTAAGAGAATTTCAAATACCTAAGCATGTATCTATGTCAATTGATTTTGCATTTTTTTCACAGTATTGTTCTCATTATAATGTAGTGAGTATTTCCTTTAATAAGAACGCTAAAATAAAGTATAGTTTTTCAAGCATAATTATATGAAGCAAGTGAAGAGCTACAAAAAAGGTTTTAAAATGTTACTAACTAATATACAACAATTCTATAAATTTAATTTTCTATTATTAAATAGGAGCATCTAAATGTATTGTCTTTTATAAAAATATAGAATTTGAATGTGTTCTTTCTCAGCCATAGATGATGTTGTGAAATCTATTTATTTTAAATAACAATATTGAACTTATGCTTTTTATGTCAGACTTTACAATTAATTTTAGTTCTAATGTATAAATTTCTTTAATTTCTTTATATTTATTACTATATTATTGCATAGTTTTTATTTTATCATCTACACATCGCACACGCAAAGGGTGTGGACTGATGGATAGTTAATATAAATTGTTATTGTAAAACATACACAGAGAATAAGAAAACATAAGAAGAACCCATGAAAGACTAATGTTACATTACCAAAGTCCCAAAGATTTCTGAAAACCATTTCAAAAGATACCAGACACTTAACAAAGCAGAATACTGTTTTTTCCTAAATTATTTGTGCTTGTTTCATGGAAGCAAGTTCTCCTAATTTTTATGTTCATGGTTGCAACTATAGCCAACATGTACCCTGTAACCATACGAACTAGCAGATAGATAGGATAACAAAGTTTTTTGTCACACAAAAGAAAGTCGATGAAAAATCATTGCCACCACATATTATACCCAAAAGACGATGTTAGTTTTGCACAAAAGAGACCTAAGTCTTCAAGATTCAAGACCAAACGAGCTCACAAAGCTTAACCGTTGTTGTCATGAGGATTATCAGACCAAACAAATTGTAAATGATGTTAATCAACTTGCACAAAGATTAAGCTAGATTATGTTTCGGTATTTCACAAGTCCCGTGACAGATATCTCTAGCTTGGTCTGAGAAATCATTAACTTTTTTCACAGTTGGGATGATCTTTCACTATTTCAAATGGCAAGATTTCACCATGAAACGATGACAAATATCCTTTGGTTTTCTCCCAGGACTAAGTGATATTAGTATCTTACAAACTGATAACCTCTGTTATCTTATGATTTAGTACTTTTGCAATAATTGATGAACTAGAAATATTCTCGGATGCTAATTAGTGATGGATATATTCAAGGCCAACTCTCATAATAGCATCAACGGTGGAAATATTGCTGATGCAAAATGTGGACACATGGTGATGAGATACATAAACAAAAAGTGTGGACACTATGTGCTTACCTGGAATGCAAAGTGGATCAACTCCTCAACATAATCAACAGTGGAAACTTTTACAAAGTCGAATGAAATTCTATGCACCACCAATTTAACAGCATCCCTATAAAAAACACTACACATAATAAAGAATAATAGATCAGGTTGTGAAGTAAAACATTATGATACATACTGCGGCATATGTCCTTCATTTTATAGTAGAATGGTGTAAAATTCCTAATAGCAGAAATTTAGAATCAAACCTATTATCCGCGTTAGTATTATCATCAAGCATGAAGTTATATTGGAACCCAGAGCATCGAACAACTTCTATGTTTAATCTAAGCATATTTTTCTTAGCCTCGTTGGCTTTTAGTTCTTCCACTCTCTATATGAAGTTGATTAAGTCAATAACATGTGTTAACCAAAAACACCAAGAAGTCAGAAACGCCAATCTTTAAAACTTCACGCTGCTCCCTTCTATCAAGGAACTAAAGGATATTAAATTCTATATTATTTTATAGGTCAAATTATAAGAAACCCCCTGAACTATCAACTATGTTGTAAAATGCATCCTTGAACTCCGGAATTTGCAAAAAAATGATTGAACTATTTCAACTATGTGTCCCTAAAAAGGGCCTTGTGATTGGGGAGTATTGCAACCAATTTGTTCGTTTAGGGGATTCCTTGCATTTTGCCCCCCCCCCCCCCCCCCCCCCTTTTAACAGAATAAAGTGGAATGAATCGGGTAGAGAAATTAACATTTTGTGGCAACTAACACAACAACAATCAGAAATTATTTTTGGATCATCCCACACACTTTGATTCAGCCAAGAAATTTACCCAGGCCCCCTACCGAGGCTCTTGAGGGGCAGCAAAGCTCATCAGCCGAATTACACACACTAGAAATCACAAACCTATATTTGGGGGTTCCATGAGGTATACTGTCTAAACGAGTTCTAAACCATTTTACTCCTAGTGTGAGATAAAATACACATCTTATGTTACAATCACTCTAATACACAAAATAACCCTAAGTCTTCAAGGTTCCATGGGTGTGTTTGGAAGTGATATTGAGTGCGTCACAACCTATGGTTTGTTACCACTAGGATACACGAGTGAGACGGATATTAGTGGATGTGTTGGCTGAAATAGCCATAGTGTATACATGTAAGTACCATGGGATAGAGAATTATTTGGTGTTAGCCACAAGAAAGTGGAAGGTACACTAAGAGGGTGGTTGCATTATACAAGAGATTTCTACTTTCAAGAATTATAAAAGTAGGGTGGATGAGTCTTTCCAAATTGCAATTGTTTAGCTATAGTTTAAGGCTATAGTGGATAGTTATAGTAAGACTAGGTGTGTGCGGTACCAGGGTATGATTTATCGTTGATAGGTTTCACCTGAGATAGGGTCTAGCGTATAAGCACGGTTATGTATGTCAAAATGTGTTACATAGTGATATGTTAATGTTGTTAATAGAAATCCCGAGGAGCCGGGACGATACTGAGGGGATTCGAGTTTGGTTTAATTATTATTGTGGAGCGGGGATAAATAGCTTGGGTTTTATTTTCGCGCAACGAAACTGTTTATAGTAAGGGCGCGGAATTTTATGTTTTCCTTTGTAGCATAAGAGTGGATATGTATAATTTTATGTCGAGAGAAGGGTATTTGAAGTGTTATAACTGTGGGATTGAAGTTATATTAAGGTTTAAGGGCCGGTAAAAGTCGGGTTTTATTTTGTGCGATTAAGCACGGGTATAGGGTGTATGGGTGCTCTGGTTAAATACATTATCTTAATAACTATGTGTAGCACTGCTATGGGTGAGTGATTATGGAACTAGTTGAGACTAGGTGTACTAGGCTCATCCGAATTTTAAGGACAAAATTCCATAGTAAGGCGGGAAGTATGTAACACCCCGTAAATTCAAGGACCATCAATTCAATAATATTCTGTGAGAAAAATAATTTATTTTATTAGGAGGAATTAAATTCATGATTTGGGAAATTTTTAAATGTGAGGAATTTATTAATTTGGCGAATTAATGATTAATTATTGGGGTATAATTTAGGGTTTAAAATTGTAGAAATTGTTGAAATTTGCGCTATAATTTAGGGTTTTAAATTGTAGAAATTTACCCATGCATTAGTAAAAGGATAAATCCAAACAGAGGATTAAGGTTTATGTTGAGGGATTAGGAACCTTGTAAATAAGTGGTAAACTTAATTGAAAGAAATTGAATGCTAATTTAGGAATTTTGAATTTCGGGCCAAGCGATATAGTCCGGGTATATTTGGTAGAGTGACACAAAGATAATGTAAATAATTAGTGCGTGCTTAATTAAAATTGAGTCGAATTGTAGACTTGCATGTTTTAGGCTAGTGTTACATATGTAGTACACCGGTGGCCTGGATTATATATATATATATATATATATATATATATATATATATATATATATATATATATATATATATATATATATATATCCGATTATGTGTCATATATATATAATTTAAAAATATTTGTGTGTATAATATTTATAATAAAGCATACCGATTCTAATGGTATCTTATGAGGTTGCGCAATGTGGGTGAATCCCCTAGCTAGTGAATGCAGGGAGAGTATAATCCCTAGGTCACACTGTCTGTTATTAAGGGTGAGTCGTTATGGTATGGGGACATCACCAACTAGGGGAACTATGGTCGCCTCCTATGCGGTTGTGATTGCATTTAGAGAATATACATTTGCAAAAAAAATATACATTTGCATAAATCTAAAGTTAATTTGTACTTCATTCTTTTAAGGCGTGGGAGAGATACATGGGGAAAGTTTTATGGAAATTTTGACAGAGTTTCCTCTATTTTTTTAATAATCCAATATTAAACTTGACATGTTTAACCAACCACAACAATATAAAGCCTACCTCGGGCATTCGACAACATCATCATCATCAACAACAACAACAGTATAAATCCCACCGCAGGCATGCACTATCAATAATAACAACAATACAAATACCACAATGAACATTCACTATCAATATTAAGAATTTAAAGACCACCTTGGGAATTCACAATCAACAACAATATAAAGGCCACCACAGGCATCATAAAACATATGCATAATCTTAAAGTTAATTTTTACTTTATTCTTTTTTAACGCAGGGAAGAGATAAATGGGGAAGGTTCAGTGAAAATTTCGGTAGAGTTTCCTTTATTTTAGGTACCCAACCATAGGGATGCCAGAATTGTTCTATTACAGGGTTACGTAGTTGTGCCCCATGTGTATGTTGTTGGCCTTTGACTTAGCCGCTTTACTTATTTCATTCGTAGAGAAGGATGCAGTCAGTATTCTATTTGGCAATGTCGCCCCAGTTGTTCCTTTTTATTTCATTTAGATGATGTATTCAGTTATTCCTCTTGTTGTTTATTTTTGGTGTTTGATTTGTAGCAAGTGGTTGTCTCTACAAGGATTATATTTATTCCTTTTCTGTATTACTGATTCAGTGATTGTGTGAATGGTTAATTATATATTCTTTCGCATTTTGTTTGAGATGTTAAATAAAAAGATAAATTTGGCACCATGTCTTTTGAATACTAGGTGGCTAGTAAATTTTAAAAAGTCTTCGATAGTGATGCTAAGAATGAACCAGATGATATTCCTATTTAATTTGATATAGGACTAATCACCCGGTATTTTATTAGGCGAGGTGTCACAGAAGAGGTCCTTCAAATGAAGTGACATGTCATTAGAACGACATGTGATGTCGCATAAACGACCATGCCCCTCAATCAAGCGACGTAAGAAGGATTTGACCCTTTCTTTTCCCTTTTTTGAAACTGCGTAGGTTGGCTGATTTCCTTACTTGGTTTATTTCGTTATAAATGTTTTTGGCTTACTGTTAGGAGTGACAAGTAAATTAAAAGGGGAAATTATACTTAGTGGTGGAGTAATAGTGTGCCAAAAATTATATGATAATAACTACAAATAGCATAGATTGTTAAGTAACTATTTTGTGGGATGGAATTAATAATTTATTTGATGGTAAATTATTAATTAATGAAAATGTTGTGGACTTTAGTGGGAAATCTTTATGGTAATTTTAGAGTAATTACCTATACATATTCTAAGGGATAATAATGTGTATTATTATCTTTTTGTGTGGACATAACAATAATCATGGACCGTATTATTGGCTCGGGGGTTCGCGCATTCGAACCGGGTACCAAACATCAGCACAGATGGGCTTGACGTTTATGTAGGTTATATAGGTATAACGTGGAGATGCCGTCTACAGGTGTTGATGCTGACCCTTCCTATGTCACCGCTGGGTATGGGCCGTGTATAGTGTCCTACCTAGGGACCGCCCCCAATATATGTGTGTTTGTGTTGTCCGCTTTGGATAAGAGATTCCTCCAGAGTTCCCAATAGAGAACAAATTAGACACCAACTATAGATACCCTTGTGTGTCAAACATATGGAAGGACATATATGGATAAATACCCAAACATAAAGGAAATAAATTTATTTGTCTAAGAATGTGGACAATAATTATATTTTTACCCTATAATTCATAATAGATGTTTATGCCTTATATATGAAACTTATGAGACTGGAATAAATTGGTGTTGGCAATTAAATGTAGAAAATTCATAATAATTATTTGGGGCATATTTGGGATGCGAATAATATCATACCTCGATGAAAGGTGAGGTGTTATACGCATTTGAGTGATGAAGGGGAAATATTTAGTTTGCATCGACTTTACTATTGCATCATAAATTAATTAAGTTAATTCTTGCATACATCGGGCTCTGACCTAAATTTAAATATTTTCCCCCAAGTGCTCCTAGATAGGGATAGCTGGATTGTGCGGTAGCAGTCTTGCAATATCACTTGCTCTCCGGACTTCAGATCATTCGATTCTAGTATATGTGCTTTCCTGTTGTAGTTATTTATTTATTGGGAACATTTGTAAGGGAATAATCCCGAGATTTCTTTACTTACGTCGTTGGGAATTTTATTACATTGGTTGTATTGAATATTTTATTCATGGTGGTTTGGTTTTATTTACTTATTGTGGATGTATGCGTGACATTTCAAACATGGGACTTAAATAACAATTATTATTTTATATTCTCATTTTGCTAAGAATGGTATTAATTAACAAGAAAATTCAATCTTCGGCATATCATGCATGTTCAGCCTTTACGTGAGAAATTAGGAGTTGTTACATAGCGTTGGCCCTTAAATTTTTTGTAAATACCGAGACTCGAAATGTGGAGCTAACCCAGTCAACCCTGTAGCTTTAGTACTTATGCGCTACCACTTGAGCAAGTCTAGAGGTTCCTTTACAACCTTGAATGACTTTGAATTGTGTTGTGGTCAAACTCATTATAATACCCCGTATTTTTATAACTTTAAAATTTTAGGGATTTATTAAGTTTAATTGGAAATATTAATTTAATATTAATCCGAAAAATCATTTAAATACTTACTAGCATGATGAGAGTTAGTAATTATTGGAATTTTGTTGTAAGTTACTTTATGGGTAAAGTAAGTGGTGTAATTAAATTTAGTAAAATTTCCCTCGAGAATCTAATTTGATAATTTTGGCAATTTATCGGGACGCGCCTGTGTCGTGTCGGGATTAAATTTGTACTATTAAAAGTGAATAAATCATAAGTCACCCATATGGTCATTTTGAGTGCGCCAATGTGTCCGGAAGGGTCAAGATAGTCAAAATAATGTACCCGGGGGTTTAGTTAAGGTCTCGGGGCGTTTCTAGGCCTAATTAACACCCCGGGAGGGCGTTTTAGGCATTTTAAATTTTTGGGCATGGAAACCCACGAGATTCCTAAGAGTATATCAGATAATAGGAGTTTTCTTCTAGGGTTAGAACAACTAGAAACCTAAGACGGCCATTGAAAGGGAAGAGGAGAAGCTCTCCAAGGGGTTCAAGGCGAAGAACTCCACCATTCGCATCGCCGTTGTCGTCAAACTTTAGATCGCACAACGGGGATCGCAACCACGCCAATATTTTCCACAAATTAGAATAAAGAAATAGCAGGAAAGTATTTATCTTGATCTATTTCAGTTAATGCTTCAATGATGTTAGTCTAGGGTTAATTAAGACTAGTTTTCATGAAAGAAAGCATGTTTGGGAGACTTTGATTTGCATGTTGTAGAGATTAAAGATGTATGCTGGAAATATAAATCACATGTAGAGGTTGAAGCAGGAAATTCATTAAGTTAGGAGTAGAAAATAAGGAAAAAGAATGAGAATAACTAAGTTAAAGGAATTATTAGGGTTCTTGAAATTTTCTGGATTTTAACCCGTTTAATCCATTATAATTGATGGAAATTTGCATGCCTTACGTAGAATAATCGTTATTTCGAAGTATAACACTTGTGGTGTAATTGGTTGGAAGCTTGGAAATCAAAAATGTTGATTTGAATGATTTTTGTGTAACATTCCCGTAACTAGAAGTTCTGCAGATTCGCCATACCTGCTTGATCGATCGATCGAACCAGGAGTATCGATCAATTGACGCATCGATCTATCGAGCACCTGCCATCGATCGATCAACCCCTCCTGGAAAACTCAAATTTCCCTTTTTTAAATAGGTGGTTTCAACTTAAATGAATAGAAATTCTTGGACATTATAGTTAGAACATTTTGGGAGGTAAAGAAGACCAGTAGTACTTTATAAAAATGGAACCCTTAATCTAAGACGAGATTTAATACTTAACAGAGGTATTTTACACTTAAGAAACAATGGGAACGTGTGTTTAAAGGGTGACACTCCTAAGGAAGTTACGTTGTAAAATGAATGACTACCTACTGAAATTACACTGGGAAGATAGAAATTTACGAGTACTACGTAGTAAGTTTGAATAATCCCATAAATAAAAATAAAAGAGATAAATCGTTATACGGGCTAATCTAGTAATGTGCAATGAGAATAAATATCATATGTATGGGTCATGGGTGTACCTAAATTTGAAATGGGAATAGTAGTATACATATATGATTATGCTTGTGTATATACTATGTACGTGTAAAAATCATGCCCGCGCTACTTGCTATCCCTGAGGTTATCGCGCTGGGACACTCTTATCTCGATGGGACCTTTATGGGGGATATTGACTCGTACCCTAGAACATAGGAATTCTTGGTATACTCTATCGGATCGATAGCTAGACGGTCCTAAGAGACGCGAGGGTATGTGTTGATCTCTTAGTGACTTGGAACTATGCTTCGCCTCAATTTGTATGTGTTTTGTGTTAATGCAGTTCGAGAGTGATTCCGAACTAGTATTTCCCTTAGTACGAGTGATATGGGGACTGAATGGCAGAGTATGAGAGCACCATAAATGTTATGTGGGGTGCCGTTGTTGTATATATATATTATATGAGTAGTTAATATATATTTAAACTTCAAATTTGGAAACTACCTACTGTGACTATGGGAAGTAAGAAATGAATAATTATTTCAACTTGGGAATAAGTGTTTGAAAAGTATGATGCGTTACTGGGAAACTTTATAATCAAATGAGGTTTATGTGAGAACTTTGCTTTTACATAAAATTAACTTTCTTAACATTAGAAATTGTCGGCATGAAACCTTATGAGTAACTTAAGATAAGTTAAATTGTTGGGAGTATTAGTGCGATAAGTGTGCACATTAGAAGAGAGGTGAGAATTTCTCAAGGGAGTGCCGCACTAATATGATTGTTACATTAGCCGGTAAGCATTTTGAATACTTGCTAAACTGAATTTTAAATTGTTTTACAATTGGGCTCTGACCCGTTTCCTATTTTCTCTTCTCTCTTGTATATATATATATATGTTACAGGTGCCCAGCCACAGGGGCGTCTTGCATAGGATCCTTTGGAAGGAACGTGCTGAGCTTAGGTGGGAGTTTCAGGCCTTTTCTTAGACGATCTCGTTATTGATTCCACTTCTAGTCGTACTTTATCCAGTTGGGCATGTGTCGCCCTATTTTATTTATTCAGTCGGATTTATCAGAGATCGTGATTCGTTTATTTCTAGCATTTATCCTTTGGGATATTTTTGTCAGGATGTTTTTCTTTTAAAGTTTTAATGATGAACTTATTTAGTTGAATGTTTAAATTGCTTGGATTATATTTTCCAGTCAGATTGTGGTGTAATCTTTAAACCATGGATTATGTAAGGTTTTAAATATTGGTTTTAAATTAAATTTGGAAATTGATGTCTTAAAATGGTTTTGACACTTAGCTTAATTATTTAGGGTGTTTAAATTGGAAAAGTTATTTTTGCGACAGTGATGCTAAGAATGAACCAACCGTTCACCTTGGTTATAATTTAATAAAGGACTGATCACCCGGTATTTAATTCGGCGGGGTGTCACAGGTGGTATCAGAGCATCAGGTTCTAGTGTCCTTTAGGATCTGTACGACTTATTTCGTTTTCAGCTAGCGTTCTTGCTATAGAGACCTATTTTTAGGATTGTTGTATTCTTGCTTTTACGATTACGTCCTCATCTATTTGATTTGATAATAACTGTAGACTAATGAAAATTTCTTTACTTTTCAGATGCGTTCGAGACGTGCACCCAAGGATAGGCGTGCCCAAGCCGAGCAACCAACAGCTCCGACTCAGGGAACGATGAACACAATCGAGGTCGCCGCCATCGTTCCTCAGGCGGTGAATGCCGCGTTCGCGGTAGTGCAGTAGGCTCCACCCCAGGTTCAGGCAGTGGCGCCAGTATCGGCACAACTTCCTTTTGCATGGGAGCGAGTTCGGGATGCCTTCCAGAAGGCGCATCCCCCAGAGTTTGCGGGAAGCTCGGATATTATTGTAGCTAGCCAATGGAAGAAAGATATCCAAAGGCATCTGCGCATGTACAAGTGCACGGATGTGCAAAAATAGATGTTCGCTTTCTTCAAGTTAGTGGGGGCCACTTTGCATTGGTGGGAATCCACCACCACTTTGGAGGAGAGGGATATTATCACTATTCGGTCATTTTGGATGTGGTTTGACAGAAAATACTTTCCATCCGCCGTGTAGACCAAAATGAGGCGGCAGCTACCGAGTCTGAAACAGGAGAATTCGATTGTTGCTGAGTACGAAGAGAAGTTCACAAGACTTCTCACTATAGTGCCAGATGAGGCACCCACTGAGGGGAATAAGATACTGTTGTTTGTAGACGGGTTGGCTTGGAGGATCCGTCAGCATCTCATAGGCAATCTATCACTGAGTACCTACACGGACGTACTCAATGCTACTTTACTAGACTGTCAGGATCACCGCTTCCATCTGCAGGGAAGCAAGCGAGCAGGAGAGTCCAACCAGTAGGGAAGGACAGGGGGTAGTGGTGTTAGTGGAACACCAACATCTCATGGGCAGACTCGTCAACATGAGCAAAGTTTCCATCAGGGGCACCCTGCCAAGCGGTTCTGATCAGGTGACTCCAGGTAGGGATTTGGGAGATTTAAGCAGGGTTAGCAGGGCCAGCAAGGCCAACATCGTCAGCCGTAGGGACAACAACAGGGCCATCAAGTCCAACAACATTTTCACCAGGGCCAGCAGGGTCAATGGCGAGGTGGTAACGGCCAGCAGGGCCGTAATCAGCAGGGACAGAGGGGAGGAAATTTCATGGGTCGATGCTTCGGGTGTGGTAAAAATAGCCACAGGCACCAGGATTGTCCACGGGGAGATAGGGCCCCCCAACAGCAGGGTGCCCGTAATGAGCCACATAAGCCACTTCTTCCAGCTGCCCTCCCAGAACCAGCTCATGCACCAGCCCTACCAGCCTTTCCAGCAGCTCCTGTGCAGCAGGGGCAGTTATTGTATGGACGTGTCTATAACGTCCACCAGGCAGCAGCTCCAAAGGCGCCACTCGCGATTGAGGGTACGTTTTCTATCCATGGTACTATGGGTCGGGTCTTATTTGATACTGGGGCTACACCCTGTTTTATAGCTACTCACTTTGCGAAGGCCTAAGGGTTATTAGCCACAATAGAGAGCACTGTGACATGCGTAGAATAACCACTGGGAAATGGATCGTTAATTTTCTTTATATGCTGGGGTGTGGGAGTAGAGATTGGTAGCTTAATCTTACCAGCGGACATGTTAGTCTTAGATATGCATGAACACGACGTTATCATTGGCATGGATTGGCTCGCATCATATAGATCCATGATAGATTATTTCGGTGGGAGTATTGTCTTTGCCATTCCGGGGCAGGAGATGTTTGTAGTGGCAATGCCTCGCCCAGATGGAGGCTCTACTGCTCATTTGTATTACATAGAGGAGGATACCTCTAAGGAGGTCGTGATTCCCTTAGACTGGATCCCAGTTGTTCGTGAGTATTCTGATGTATTGCAGGAGATACTAGGCCTACCCCCAGTCGAGAGATATACTTTTTCATATATTTGTTACCGGATACTCGACCGATAGCACGCGCTCCATACCGTATGGCTCCAGAAGAAATGCGAGAGTTACGAGATCAGATTGAGCAGCTGTTAGGTCAGGGTTTCATTCGTAGGAGTACCTCACCTTGGGGTGCACCAGTTTTATTTGTGAAAAAGAGAGATGGTTCACTGAGACTATCTGTAGACTACCGGGAGATGAAGAAGGTCACAATACAAAACAAATATCCATTGCCCCTAATCGATGATCTGTTCGACCAGCTGAGGGGAGCAACCTTATTTTCGAAGATAGATTTAAGGTCAGGATACCATCAGCTACGTATTAGGGAGCAGGACGAGATATGGGTCCTATGAGTTCAGAGTGCTGCCATTTGGACTCACAAATGCTCCAGCCGTATTCATGGACTTGATGAACTGAGTGTTCAGGGAGTTCCTGGATCAGTTTGTTATCATCTTCATAGATGACATTCTGATATATTCACACACTAAGGAAGAGCATGTTGAGCACTTGAGACAGGTTACGAGAGCATCAGCTGTATGGTAAGTACGAGAAATGCGAAATCTAGCTACGGGAAGTGAAATTATTGGGACATGTTGTTTTTGAAATGGGGAGACCCGAGTAAAGTGTCAGCGGTGAGGGAGTGGGGACAGCCCACGACACCGATGGAAGTGCGTAGTTTCTTGGGGTTAGTCGGGTACTACAGGAGATTTATCTGAGGGTTCTCCAAGATAGTGGGTCCATTGGTGAACCTGACTCGCAAGGGGGTACCATATGTTTGGGATGATACTTGTCAATTGGCTTTCGATGAGCTGAAAGAAAAGCTGACTTCGGCACCAGTCCTTGCTTTACCCAGGCCGGGCGTGGAGTATTTAGTTTACACCGACACCTTCTTACGGGGACTTGGAGGAGTACTTCAGCAGGAAGAGAAGGCTATAGCTTTTGCCTTTCGCGAGCTTAAGCTGCACGAGAAGAATTACCCCACCCATGACCTAGAGTTAGTAGCGGTCGTCTTTGCATTGAGGATATGGAGACACTACTTATTGGGGGAGAAATTTCGCTTGTTCACAGACCATAAGTCACTACAGTACTTGTTCACTCAGCGAGATCTGAATATGCGTTAGCGCAGGTGGCTAGAGTTTGTGAAAGACTATCAGTTCGACATATAGTACCATCCGGGGAAGGCCAACGCAGTTGCTGATGCGTTGAGCCGTAGACCGGTAGACGATGTAGCGAACGTCTGGAAAGCAAAGTGGAAAGAGTTGGGTCACCAGGATGCGGTAGCCCATTCATTCATATCTACCATGAGGGTGACAATCGAGATTGTTATGAGGGTAATACAAGCACAGACACCAGACCCATTTTGCCAGGAGTAGATTGTATGGCTTTTAACTGAGGGTGCTGAATCCTATTCTGTTAGTTATGATGGAGGCTTGAGGTTTAACAGAAGATTGGTGGTTCCAGAAGGAACAAACTTACTTCAAGCAGTGATGACCCAGTCTCACGGGTCCCGATTTGCGGTGCATCCTGGGGGACATAAGATGTATCAGGATATGAGGCGACAATATTGGTGGAGTGGAATAAAAAAGGACATTTCTGAGTTCGTGTCAAAGTGTTCTACTTGCCAAATTGTAAAGGTGGACCACCAGAAACTGTCGGGGTTGCTTTAACCGTTGGAAATACCCACGTGGAAGTGGGAGAGTATTTCCATGGATTTTATTACTGGGTTTCCTACATCACAGCGGGGCCACGACTCCATTTGGGTGATTGTGGATGGTTTGACCAAGGTGGCTCATTTTCTAACAGTACGGACTGACTATACCACGGTCCAGTATGCTCAGTTTTTCATTATTGAGATTGTTAGACTACATGGGGTGCCCCTGGATATTATGTCTGATACAGACAAGATTTTTGTGTCACGCTTCTGGGATAGCTTTCAGGAGGCTATGGGTATAGAGTTCAGGTTGAGTTCAGCTTATCACCCACAGACAAATGGACAAACAGAGTGTACCAATCAGATATTGGAGGATATGCTACGCATGTGTGTTCTTGATTTTGGGGGAGGTTGGGAGCCACATCTTCCACTGGTGGAGTTTGCTTATAATAACTCTTATCAGTTCACGATTGGCATGGCTCCATTTGAGGCATTGTATGGTAGGCCTTGTCATTACCCAACTTATTGGATAGAGGTGGGGGATAACAAGTTGCTCGGACCAGAGGTGATTCAGGAAACCTCGCTAGGATTGAGATTATCAGAAATCGTATTTGGGTAGCCCAGGACAGACAGAAAATCTACGCCGATGCAAAATGGTTTTTTGGAGAATTTAACATGGGGGACCAACTATTACTACGAGTATCTCCTATGAAAGGAGTGATGAGGTTCGGGAAGAAAGGGAAACTGGCCCCGAGGTACGTGGGACCATTTCCCATTATCGAGGGAACTGGGCCGGTAGCATATAGATTGGGACTGCCAGAGCATTTACACCGCATTCACGATGTTTTCCACATCTCATCGTTGAGACGATACCTTCAGGACGACACGGCCCACACCCACATCGCGATTGAGGAGATTGACTTACATCCTGATAGCTCTTACGAGGAGAGGCCAGTGGCTATTCTAGACTATCACGAAAGGAGATTGAGGTCAAAAGTAGTCCCACTTGTACGGGCCAGTGGGAGCCTCATAATGTGGAGGAATCCACTTGGGAGCGTGAGGCAGACATGCGTGAGAAGTACCCAGAGTTATTCTTACCAGGTACACCTTATTTTTTCGAATTTCAGGATGAAATTCCGTTATTAGGGGGAAAGTATGTAATACCCCTTATTTTTATGACTTTTAAATTTTGGGAATTTATTAAATTTAATTGGAAATATTAATTTAATATTAATCTGAAAAATCATTTAAATACTTACTAGCGTGATGAGAGTTAGTAATTATTGGAATTTTGTTGTAAGTTACTTTATGGGTAAAGTAAGTGGTGTAATTAAATTTAGTTAAATTACCACGAGAATCTAATTTGATAATTTTGGAAATTTATCGGGACGCGCCTGTGTCGTGTCGGGATTAAATTTGTACTATTAAAAGTGAATAAATTATAAGTCACTCATATGGTCATTTTGAGTGCGCCAATGTGTCCGAAAGGGTTGAGATAGTCAAAATAATGTACCCGGGAGTTTAGTTTGGATCTCGGGGCATTTCTAGGCCTAATTAACACCCCGGGAGAGCGTTTTAGGCATTTTAAATTTTTGGGCATAGAAACCCACGAAATTCCTAAGAGTATATCAAATAACAGGAGTTGTCTTCTAGGGTTAGAAAAACTATAAACCTAACACGGCCATTGGAAGGGAAGAGGAGAAGCTCTCTAAGGGGTTCAAGGCCAAGAACTCCACCATTCGCATTGTCGTCGCTGCCAAACTTTAGATCGCGCAACGGGGATCGCAACCACAACAATATTTTCCACAAATCAGAATCAAGAAATCCCAGGCAAGTATTTATCTTGCTCTAATTCCGTTAATGCTTCAATGATGTTAGTCTAGAGTTAATTAAGACTAGTTTTCATGAAAGAAAGCATGTTTGGGAGACATTGATTTGCATGTTGTAGAGATAAAAGATGTATGATGGAAATATAAATCACATGAAGAGGTTGAACTAAGAAATTCATTAAGTTAGGAGTAGAAAATCTGGAGAAAGAATGAGAAGAACTAAGTTAGAAGACTTATTAGGGTTCTTGAAATTTTCTTGATTTTAACCCGTTTAATCCGTTATAATTGATGGAAATTCGCATGCCTTACGTAGAATAATTATTATTTCAAAGTATAACACTTGTGGTGTAATTGGTTGGAAGTTTGGAAATCAAAAATGTTGATTTGAATGATTTTTGTGTTACATTCCCGTAACTGGAAGTTCTGAAAATTCGCCATACCTTCTTGATCGATCGATCGAACCAAGAGTATCAATCTATCGACGCATCGATCGATCGAGCACCTACCATTGGTCGATCGACTCCTCCTGGAAAACACAAATTTCCCTTTTTTAAATAGGTGGTTCCAACTTAAATGAATAGAAATTCTTGGACATTATTGTTAGAATATTTTGGGAGGTAAAGAAGACCAGTAGTACTTTATAAAAATGGAACCCTTAATCTGAGACGAGATTTTGATACTTAACATAGGTATTTTACACTTATGAAACAATGGGAACGTGTGTTTAAAGGGTGAGACTCTTAAGGAATTTATGTTGTAAAATGAATGAGTACCTACTGAAATTACATTTGGGAAGATAGAAATTTATGAGTGCTACGTAGTAAGTTGGAATAATCCCATAAATAAGAATAAAAGAGATAAACCATTATACGGGCTAATATAACAATGTGCAATGAGAATAAATATCATAAGTATGGGTCGTGGGTGTACCTAAATTTGAAATGGGAATAGTAGTATACATATATGATTGTGCTTGTGTATATACTATGTACGTGTAAAAATCATTCAAGTGCTACTTGCTATCCCTGAGGTTACCGCGGTGGGATAGTCTTATCTCGATGGGACCTTTATGGGGGATATTGACTCGTACCCTAGAACATTGGAATCCTTGGTACAGGCTATCGGATCGATAGTCAGACGGTCCTAAGAGACGTGAGGGTATATGCTGACCTCTTAGTGACTTGTAACTATGCTTCGCCACAATTTGTATGTGTTTTGTGTTAATACAGTTCGAGAGTGATTCCGAACTAGTATTTCCCTTAGTATGAGTGATACGGGGACTGAATGGCAGAGTATGCGAGCACCATGAATGTTATGTGGGGTGCCGTTGTTGTATATATATATATATATATATATATATATATATATATATATATATATATATATATATATAAATATATATTATATGAGTAGTTAATATATATTTGAACTTGAAATTTGGAAACTACCTACTGTGACTATGGTAAGTAAGAAATGAATAATTATTTCAACCTGGAAATAAGTGTTTGAAAAGTATGATGTATTGCCGGGAAACTTTATAATCAAATGACGTTTATATGAGAACTTTGCTTTTAAATAAAATTAAATTTCTTAACATTAGAAATTTTCGGCATGAAACCTTATGAGTAACTTAAGATAAGTTAAACTGTTGGGAGTATTAGTGCGATAGGTGTGCACATTAGAAGAGAGGTAAGAATTTCTCAAGGGAGTGCCGCACTAATATGATTGTTGCATTAGCCAGGAAGCATTTTAAATACTTGCTAAACTGAATTTTAAAATGTTTTACAATTGGGCTCTGACCCGTTTCCTATTTTCTCTTCTATCTTGTATATATATATATATATATATATATATATATATATATATATATATATATATATATATATATATATATATATATATATATATATATATATATGTATGTATGTATAGATTACAGGTGCTCAGCCACAGGGGCGTCTTGCATAGGATCCTTTAGAAGGAACGTGCTGAGCTTAGGTGGGAGTTTCAGGCCTTTTCTTAGACGATCTCGTTATTGATTCCACTTCTAGTCGTACTTTATCCAGTTGGGCATGTGTCGCCCTATTTTATTTATTCAGTCGGATTTATCAGAGATCGTGATTCGTTTATTTCTAGCATTTATACTTTGGGATATTTCTGTAGGGATGTTTTTCCTTTAAAGTTTTAATGATGAACTTATTTAGTTTAATGTTTAAATTGCTTGGATTATATTTTCCAGTCAGATTGTGGTGTAATCTTTAAACCATGGATTATGTAAGGTTTTAAATATTGTTTTTAAATTAAATTTGGAAATTGATGTCTTAAAATTGTTTTGACATTTAGCTTAATTATTTAGGGTCTTTAAATTGGAAAAGTTATTTTTGTGACAATGATGCTAAGAATGAACCAACCGTTCACCTTGGTTATAATTTAATAAAGGACTGATCACCCGGTATTTAATTAGGCGGGGTGTCACACTCATATGCCGAGATAAAGCAACCAAGGCAACAAATAATGTTCAAAGAAGGCGTGGGAACCAAATTAAATGTCTTATGGGTTTGCTTTGCATATTAAACACATTCGAAACTCCAAGGTGACAATTGTTTTTTGCCAAAAACTAAAGCTTTTTCAAAATCAGAATATTTTACATGTGATCTCTCAAGCTACAAACCTAACTGACATGACACGACTCTAATCATAATTTAAAATAGAAACTAAAAAGTAAGGTACAAGCAAAATGACAAAAATTTGTTGGACTCCAGTATATGGTTCAAAGAAGAAAATGGAGAGAAAGTAGTTTTTATTTTATTTTATTAGCAAATGAAATAATGAAAAAAAATACATGTGAGCTCCCCATTTATTAAATAACATAAAAATTTTAAAGATAAGATTTCACTCATGGTACCCTAATTTACTTTTCAAATCATAGTGTAAGTTTGCAAAGTAAACATATTCCACCCTTAATGACAAAGATAAGACACCCACAATATGACTTCAAAAGAAGAGGTAGAGAATTATTATTTTTTTAATTACATTGCAGGAAAAAAAAGAATGTGTTGATCCCACATTTCCTAAATGACACCAAATGCATGAATATAAGATTTATCCCCGGGTTAACACACTTTACTTTTCAAATCATGGTGTAACTTTGCAAAGTAAACATATTCGTGTCTTGGAGATGATGAAGAAGGTGCGGGACCCCCACCATATGACTCAGGCACATAATTTTTATTTTATTTTACCAACAAAAAAAATATGCGGGGTTGCATAATCCCTAAATGACACAAAATGTATGAATACGTGATTTCACTCAGTGGCCAGTGTACTATACCTTTCAAATTACGGTTTAAGTTTGCAAAGTAACAATATCTGAGACTTGAAGATGAAAAAGGAGGTATGGGACCTCAACATATGACTCATGAATAAAAGGAAGAGATTTTTTTCAATTTTATTGTAAGAAAATAAACGCATCGGTCCCATAGTCCCTAGATGACCCAAAATATATGAAGATAGGACTTCACTCAAAGCATTGTATATTGATTTGCAAATCATAGTATAACTTTGCACAAAATGACAGAAAATGTATAAAGTCATGATTTCACTAGGAGGCCATCGTACTTAACTTTTCAAATCATTGTGTAACTTTGCAAAGTAAACATATTCGAGCCTTAGAGATGGCAAAGAAGGTGTGGGACCCATTTCATATTACTTAAGAAGAAAATGATAAAAGTCTTTATTTATCAAAAATTCTTGAATCTCTTTGTTCGTATATTTCCTTTATAATCGATTTTTGGGGCTTCTTATTTCATATATTTATTACTAAACTGAAAAAATCAGGGTCGTTGCCCCTGAACCCTCCCGAGATGAGGGTTTCTCAACCCCATAATAAACTTTGCGATGTGAAAGCTTTATTTTTATTTTACAATTGTAAAAGGTTTGAGGTCTTCGAATTAATGTTAGCTAAGGCACGACTAATAATTTCCATAGGCGCGAGTCATCCCACATGGAAATTTGGGGGTAGCTGATAGTGAATTTTTTGCAATCCCAATTTTCCTCATTGGTAGACTTTTATATGGCAAGCCCACTATATTTGGTCTATGTCCGTAATCCTTGCATGTCCTTCACATGACCCATTTTAACCAAGGATCCCACCTTAGTAAAGGGACTCATGTCAGTTGACCAAGGCCTTACATACCAAGTCTGTTACACACCCAACCCATGATCTTTCCTGAGTGGTGCTACAAAATTCAAACCCTTTGAGGACAGCAAAGCTAATTTCTAGACATGCCAAGTTTGAATAACTTCCTAACCCATAGTCAAGACCCATGACCCTCTACCATTTCCATTTGGTTTTTACTCCTCCTAAAACAAATCAGAGGATAAAAAAGATGATTCAGTAGTTTCTATGTTTGTTCATCTACCCTAAACCAAGTATTTTAGAAGGATTTTCAATACATCAACATTTCACACATGTGATTATAGACAGATATTCATCCAACCACCCACTAAATGAACTTATCCCACCTATTTTATATTCAAGACTTCAGCAAGAGGAAACCTATGTCAAGATACATTTATGGAGGAGGACAACTAACTCAAGCCTTTATTGTGCATTTATTCACTTTCTAGTTCTCAACCTTGTAATGCAGCATGCGGGCACTTGTAATTTAGTCTTCCGACCCTAAAGTAATAGTCATAGAGAAAGAGAAAATTTCATGTAACTCCCATTTTCTCGCGTAAAGGCTTGCTAGGTGATTAGGCATAAATTCTTCCAAATTTACCCCTTAATTTAGAGGCTTTTATGGCCTCAGACAACGTAAAATGAATTAAGTTATCTCATATCTTGCTTAACGGTTTCGTCCTACAAGCACCCCGAGTTTCGTGTATTTCTTATTAATTTCACAGGTATTTATTACATGAAAGGAAGAAAGAAACCGGAAGAAGCAAGAGAAAAGAAAGAAGACAAATCAAAACGGCAAAAAGAGTAATTTCTACCAGGAATCCGATTGAGGACCCAAAATAAAAGTCGAATATCTCACATTTGTGAACACGTAGGAAGAAACGGCGTCCCAATCTGAGTTATGGATTAGAAGTTATGAAGACCTGAAGATGTAAGAAAATCATGAGATTTTGAAGAAATATTGAAGAGAAGTTGAAGAAGATAACCCGGACCAATCTGGTTTACTATAAAAATGGACCAGTCCGGGGTCCTAAATCACTGAATAAAATGATGTTTAGAGGACCAATCCGGTATCCCAAAAAAACGGATTTGTTCAACCCTTAAAATCACTGCATAACAACTCTTCTAGCTGACCAATCCGATTTGTTTGGAAAACGGATCAGTCCAATTACTAACCGGACCAGTCCAGTATGTCTTAACCGGATCGATCCGGTGCTCGAGATTTGATATGATCTTCTTCATCTTTGAGTTTTGCATCAATCCAACTCTTGTAAATTATGTAGGATATAAATTTCTAACTCCTCCCAGAAAAAGAGGTGGCTTCTAATTCAATTTTAGAGAAGCTTGTAATTAGTTTAGAGAAGAAGCAACAAAAAAACCCTAGTTTTGATTCCAGATTGCAATTTAAGTAAATTCATTCCAATTCTTTCTTTAATTATTGCAGTAGTTCCTTCTTTAGTAGTAATTTCATTATTCTTCATCTTCAATATCTTGTAAAAATGTTTTCTATCATTTAAAACATATTTTCTTCTAGTTTTAGTATGTCCGGCTAAGTTTTCAACAGTTGGGGTGCATGAACCCCACCCGATGTAATTCATGTTAGTGGAAATAGAAGTTGAAAATAAAATTTTAGGTGAATTGTATCGTAGTTCCTACGATACTACTTTAATTCAACCTTTGCTTACATACTGTGTGGGCTATGATCCCTCATATATGTAATACTTAGGAGAAATAAAAAGTCGGATTCATTTGAAGTTTTAATTCTGAATCTAGTACCCAACGAAGTGAACTACTAGGGTGTGGGGGATCGTAACCCGACCTATGTTTCTCATCTTATAGTTAAAGCTTTAGTTTAGTCATCATTCACCTTTAGGTTAATTAGAAGTAATTTTTTATTTCATTTATTCCTTATTTCAGTAGTTAATCATTTTCAAAATTGCATCTAGCTGTAGTCATTTCACAATCTAAATCATCTTTTCGCTTCTCTAGAAGTCAAAGTTAGGTTATCTTCATCTTTCCAACGTCGTTATGACTCCGTTCGTCCTGTTTCCCTGAGGATCGATACCCGACTTATCGAATTATTAATTGAGCGACAAGGCTTGCACTTGAGCCTAAATAGGATGCACACTAGACACATTTGTGGTCGCGTCACTAGGCTCCATAACCCTAAGATGGGACTTATTAAAAATCATATCATTCTCAGCACCGAAGGAATACAAATTTCTTTTTAATTGTATCAAAATTCAATATGAATAAAAATATCTGAATAAAAGTGAATTCATCATACAATGTCCATGGATGTAATTCTAAGTACAAATGATACAAATAAACATTTGGGATTATGCTCCTACAAGCCCCAATATAAAAAAAAATGACAAAAAGATCAAGTACAACCTATAGTAGAATCAATGGAGTGAAATCCACCACGTCGAATGCAACTTCAAGTCGATATACCAATCATTAAGAATACCTGGGGTTGGTGTGTCTCCACCCTCGAGGGGTAGGTGTGGCGATGACCTTTCATGTATCACCACTTGGTATGGTCCTATGTAGGGACCGCCCCCAACTTATGTGTGTTCTGTGTTGTCCACATAGGATGTAAGGATTCCTTAGAATTGTCTGCTTAGGATGTGGGGATTCATTCGGACTTTTCGATAGAGCACAAATTAGATACCAATGGTAGATGCCCTTGTGTGTCACATATAAGGAAGGGCATATACTATTAACTCCCCGGATACTATGGAAATAAATTAATTGTCTAAGGATGTGTATACAAATTAAAATTGTGATCATTTATTTCATAGTGGATATTTATGCTTCTCGTGTGAAAATTATGAGACTAAAAAATTATGGAAATTGATAATAAAATGTAGTCGGTACATTTAAATCATTTAATCATTGTATTAAATTGTCACGTAGTCATAGTTATTATTTGGGGAATTTTGGAATTTTAGACATGTCACAATTAGATGAGGGGTGACGTTTTACATGCATGCAAGTGACGGAGAGGGGATGATTATTGTGTATCGAATGTATTATTGCATTCATAAATTAATTAAGTTGATTCTTGCACACCACCGGCTTTGACCCAAATTATAAATATTCCCCCCCCCCCCCCCCCCCCCAAGTTATTTCTAGACAGTGATAGCAAGATTGTTGCTATACCAGCCTTGCATTCTCTTGGTGATTGGTAGATTTCTAGGTTTTTGATTCTAGCCTAAGTGCTATTCTGTGAAAGTTCGAATATTTTTTTTAGAAAAATTTGTAAGGGATAAGCCCAAGTTTTATTTTTTTAATTTACATTGTGTTAGAGTTGTAACATTTACTTGCTGCTAAATTTATTATTTAAGTTGGTTGGTTTGAGTTTAAATTCTTGTTAGTGCAATATTTACAAAGTTTTAAAGTATCTGCCTTCATAAATTACCATATTTATATTACGTTGTGCTGAGAATGGCATTAATTGATCGACAAGACCCATCTTCGTCGTATCGTGCCTGACCAGCCTTTACGTGAGAAATTGTGGGTTATTACACCATAGGCATTTTTATTAATTAATGATAAGTCAAAATGATACACTTACTTTTATTAATATAGACAAAATTACACTTATTAACGTAGACACAATTAGAATTGTAACTCTATTTACATGAATAAGTGTAAGTATATTTACATTAATAAGTGTAATTATATATATATATATATATATATATATATATATATATATATATATATATATATGTATATATATATATATATATATATATATGTATATATATATATATATATATACATATATATTGATGCGTTCGCGTTAATAATTGTATCACACATGTACTTACTGCAAAATCAATTTAGTTTCTCTTTATCGTTTATTTCTAAATAGTCTAAGGACTTATCAACATGTTTCTCAATTTTATTAAAAAAATTGTATTTTTTCTTCCTTTTTATATTTACTATTTTTCTTCTCCTCTTCCTTAATGTATTATTTATTAAAAACAAAAAGAAATGTTTTTCTCTCTTTTTTGTCCCAATTTTCATATATTAAATCAAACAAGCAATGTTTTTTCTGGCCCAGTTTTTATTTATTTAAAAATTAAAACATTTCTTTTGTTCCCTTTTTTGTCTGGGGTTAATTTTTGTTTTTAAACTATTTTTTATTCTTTTTCGTTGCATCTTTTTTATCAAAACAATATTTTATATTTTATAGTCATACTCTTCAATATACATCACTTAACATACCTTTGAACATACCAATTTTAAAAAAATCGTAAAAAATAGATTTTTCAACCAAATTTGATATATATGATTTGCATTGTAAGTAGAACATCTATATAAAAAATCATCAAAAAATTCAATCTGAAAGTGGGATAGTTGAATTTTTTGATGATTTTTTTAAATGATTTTCTCATTATGTAAATCATTTATGCCAAATTTAGTTAAATTATATATATATATATATATATATATATATATATTACTATTTTTTTAAAATTAAGTATTTTTATAAGTATGTTATTAAAAAGTAAGTTAAAGAACTTGACTGCAATATTATATAGATAAAAGAGTTAGACAGGTAGTTTTGCTAAAGTTCGATTAGAAGACAATTAGGAAACCCACTTCAAATAGCAAGTGAGTTGCATACATTTACAAAAAATTCTAAATTGGGCGGAAGAGATGGTGTGGGTGGGTGTATACAACTCCCCCCCCAAAATTATACGTTTATTTGTTTTTTGTTTCGTTTTGTTTGTATTTGAACATAGATATATACTCTGTTGGAATTCATTTTAATTGTGAAGTCTTTTTTTACGGATAAGTTCCTATTTGGGTCATTTGTGAGCCCCTCCAATTAACTTTCTTTTATTCTAAAGTTATTTTTACGGGTTTTCAACTTTTTTTTTTAATTTGTAAGAATATAGCTCTTTTAACTTTAGGGCTTCCCAAACCGGAGTTTCAAAAGAAAAAAAGAGCGAAGTCTTTTTTTTTACCTGAAATATATGTAGAGATGCTATAAAATTTAAAGTTAGGACTTGTGACAACCCGCTCATCAAAATAAGGGGTGGCCAAACTGATACACCAATAATAATGGGAATCATAGATGGATCATTCTCAGCATCATGATAATACCATAAGTATACGGGACAACCACCCAACATTTTAGAAAAACGGGTTGCCAAAATTTTATTATATAAGTTAAAGAAAACATTTAACAACCCAATTTAAAAAGAAGGTGGATGAAATCTACAAGAATAAAACTGAACAATACATATATAACATAATAATAGAATAGTCTGTTGGTTAACCGTCTCTTACATGTAGTTTGAGCAATTAAATTACGCTACATAATACATTACAATAAACAAATACAATAGCTTGGGCCACACACCCGAGTAAATGACCTGATCGTAAGTAGAGTACAAAAAGAAAGGCGTCTACAACAAAATATCCCACAACATCCGTAAGGTGTTGCAGCTCCATGACACTGGAAAGGAAAGTCAGTACGGGCGTCCTTGCGGCCGAGCACCTGAGTGGATATAAGACTCATGCATAACAAGAAATATAAACAGGTCAGAGCCCGATTTTATATTATCACCAGATGAATAATGAGTATGACAGTTATGAACAGTTAATCATGATGGATATAGATAAGAATCTACCTACACAATCTCATGGAATAAAGTAAGGCAATTTCAATGATCATAATTTTCAAATAGTTATGCAAGAGGATATGAATGAATATCATTAATTTAAAATCTCCATCATTTACACTGTTTCATTTCATCGTTCCGTTCCTTGTCAGGAAGCATAATCACAGTTATATGCTCTTTATGGAATTTATCATAAATCAAGTCCAACTTGAATAAGAATAGTTATATTCATCTATATATAACGATTCTAAGACCGCCCGTCCGAGTTTTCCCACTGTGCACGCCCCTAAATGACAATCATCTTCCAGGGCCTATCAACCAAGACAACCTGGGCATCCTAATGCAACGTCAAGAAGTGGACATATACCTGCGAGTGAGTCATAACCACGCCCAAGATTACCTCACAGTCGCACAATACATACAACATACATAATAACCGGTCATATGGCCGAGGACTATATTCACCCTGCATTCACTAGCTAGGGGACTTCACCTCATGCGCGTACATCCCTTATGATAGCATTTAGAGAGATGTGTTTAAGTAAATTATCATTTACCATTTTCATGTTTAAGTAAATTATCATTTACCATTTTCATTTTCAATTACATTTTAATAGATACATCATATTTTATCCGGAGCCATACATATTTCATGCAATCATTCTAACTTCAATGATTAATGAACCTCTTATTCATACTCCATGAATTTATGGTGTCACGATAAACCACCAAGTCTATCATACCTCAAATGAGCTTCTAAAGTCTCCCGATATGACCTTACAACCCCTAGTCTCATAATAATTAACTGAAGGAAAAGAATGCCCTACCATCTATTTGTACACCCCTGGAATAAGCCCCATTTAATCCATTTCTAATGTAGGGTAGTTAACTAACTCATCTAGGACTCTAGGACTCTAACTTTACTTCATACAAGAAGGTTCCTAATTCCTAAGCCTAAAGAAAAAGGGGTAAAAATTGAGTTAGAAAAATAACTCAAAACAGCATGATTTCCGAATCGATTCGCCCTAGGGCCGATCGATTTGCCCCAAGCATCGAATCGATTCGCTTTTGGTCGAATCTATTCGGATGAAGAATCCAAGTTTCTACCTCAGCCGAATCGATTCGGCCTTAAACCGAATCGATTCGGGTTTGCAGACTTGTAAACCGACCCTAAGCGAATCGATTCACAGGAATGGCGAATCGATTCGCCCCTGTGATTTTGCCAAGAAAGGGGCTACGGGTTATGAACCCTAATTTTCCCCCAAAACTAATTTCTCCTCCATTTTTACACACATCAACCACCATTAATCTACCAAAAACCATCCTACTTGATTATCAACTATCATAACCTACAATATCATCAACTTAAACTATGATTAGGGCTCAAACACCATAAAATCCATATTTGTTCCATAAATCCCAATACACAACTATCAATACAATTTGTTCATTTTAAATCACATATTAGCAAGTCGAAAACTTGCCTTGAGGTTGAAATCTCATATTTTGTTATGGTAGCAACAATCCCAAATCTTCAATCTTCAATCTCTTATTTTTCCTCTCTTTTCTCCACAAATTCTCTTCCTCTCTCTCTCTCTCTAGGTTAGTAAATACACACTTAAGGGAAATAAATGAGGTGCAAGACTAAATCGTAACTTTAGTCTAAATTCCTAACTTAAATGGTTAATACCACATTAAAATGACCCACCACATTTATATTAAAACCAGTCAAAAGTGCCCGAAACCCAAAATACAATATGGCACTTATTTTCACTATCAAGCACATTTCGGGACTAACTACGCCCTCTAAATTGGCATCCGAATTTTTTTATAAATTATTTCAACTTCCGGTTCGTTTAAACCATATATGTCGTTTAAAGCACACGAGACTATAAAACGTAGCATGATGATATTTACATACACATACAGTAAATATGCAATAGTCTAGTAAATATTATCTTTCAACTCATTCAATTAATATTTACTCCATTTTCCAATATTTTATATAATTACTTCACACCGTAAATTAATATAAAATAAGTTCTCAAAAGCGAGGGTTGTTACAGGACTGCACTTAATTTTTGTTTCTGTTAGGGATAAGAATTTCCAATGGGCAGAATGTAGAAATATGGTACCACTAAAACAATAAAATATTATAATATTTAAGAAAAACGTTTAACTAAAAAATTATTTTACAACAAAACAGTTTTTTTAAATCATTTTTATATTAAAAAATAGATTTTCAATTATATTTTAATAGAAAATATTAAATATATAGAAAAAAATATTTTTCTAAAACAATAAAAATACAGTTGTTTTTATTGGAAAAAAGGGTTTGTAACTTTTTTATTTATATAAGTTTTTTATTATTTTAGCAAACTCACGCTATTATCTAAGCTCTATTTTCTATAAATAAAACTATTTTTCAGCTGTATTTTGTAAAAAAACACATTTGTTATTTATTTAAATAAAACTATTTACCATAAATAAAAGAAAGAAAATTGTCTTTAACTATTTTATTATTAAAAGCAGCTTTATAAATAGATAACTTTTTAAAACTTTTTTATAAATAAAAATGAAAAAAATGTTATTTTAATCCTCTGTAAAATTATATTTTAGTTAATAATTCTTATTGTAACAAAATGTTTCACTATCTTTGTAAATTAAAAAGTTTTTTTTTCAATTAATGTTTTTTTAGTAATAAAAATATATGTATATATATTAATCTATAAATACTAATATATTTAAATAAATTTATGTATTAATGTATGTTTAGTATTAGATGTATATATTAAGTGTATAATTTATAATGTAGTAATGTATATTAATTTTTTGAGGTGTGAAATAGCTTTTTAGTTGGAAAAATTGAGTTAATTGACGGTCAAACAAGTCAAGTAACGATTTTTGGTATATTTGAGCACAACCAATTTATACAAAAACTAGTGGAAGGTCAAATAATAAGAAATACTCGATTCCTAATAATACTTTAACCTAAAAAAATGTTATAATTCAATTTGTGTAATGCATGACTACCCGTGGATGCATACATAATTTATGTTTGTTTGTTTTCTTTTTTTAATAGATATATATAGTTTCGAAAGCATTAAATTTTAACCTCACGATACAATAATCTTTTAGCTGTGAAGCATCATGTATTCTCGGTAGACCTTGCAACAGATCATGTCGATTCATGTTAGTGTCGATTTCTATCGTATTCGCATCTTATTGGGTTTGTGTCTAAACGGCTTGTAATACTCCGTATATTTTTGGAATTAAATAAAATTTAATAGGGATTAATTTAATTCTGTGAAACAAATTAATCAAAGTTATGGGTAATTAGACTCATTATTATTTATAAGATTTAGAGTTTCACTTTAATGGTTTGAATAAATTCTAAATTGAATTTTTATTTTAAATTAAAAGTATTGTAACAACCCTCATTTTCTCACGTAAAGGTTGGATAGCAACGATGCGCCAAAGATAGGACTTATCAACAATTTATACCATTCTCAGCACTGAAAGAATAAAAACTTTCTTTCATTTATATTAAAATTCACAATGAATAAAATATTCGAATAAAACTGATTCAACACACGAATAAATAAAAGTGAGTCATCATACAATGTCCAAAATGTATAACTAAATACAACTGATATAAATAAACACAAGGGCTTATGCCCGTAAAAATCCAAATATGAAATAAATTATAAAGTGACTGAAGTACAACCTATACTAGAGTCAATGGAGCGGAATCCACTACATCCAATGCAACTGGAACCCTGATCCATCGTCAGGCATGCTTTCCCTGTCATTAAGAATTCTTGGGGGGAAAACATTTATAATATGGGTTAGAGCCCGAGGTGTACAAGGATTCTTCACCAGTAAATATGAAATTTCTTACAAACTCATACTTCATGTCTCTCCACTGACGCTCACATGTAAAGAGTACCTCACATCTCATATAGAAGCAGTCCTACTCATATCCTCAATAAAAATGTCAATTGTAACTTCCATCAATTTACCAATCATATAAAGAATAATGAATTAAGCTATGCAACAACTAAAAATGATCACCCATACCTCACACCCCAACTCCCCGATTATATTCCATAATATAAATTTCATAATTTATATAAACTTAGTGTAAAATCTTACACCATCATATCCTGCAACCCTTGTATATTTCTTCAATTCATTTAATGATTATAATTCATAATCCTTGTCGTCTAGCTCATTAGACTATATGTTTTACTATATTATATTACCAAATTATTATTCTCATTAATAATTGGTTACACAATTTCTCATTATATTTAATGTTTGTCTACTTCCTTAGACTATCCAATTATTATTCATATTAATAATTGTCTAGTCCTTAATTATCTACATCATTCATATTAGTCAACTTTATTATCACTAAGCACTGTATACATCATTAGCTAAAAGGGGCACATTCCCTTATAAGGTATACCATAATAGGTAAAAGGTTAAATATATATGTCCGAATATATATAGATGACACACAAAGGCATCTTCTGTTGGTTTTTCATTCGTGCTCTATAAGCAAATCCGAAGGAATCCCTACATCCTAAGTGGAAAGTTCGAAGGAATCTTTACATCCTAACTGGACACCACAAAACACACATAAGTTAGGTGTAGTCCCTATGCAGGACACTTGTATACAGCCGATACCCAGCAATGATACATGACAGGTCAACACCACATCTACCCCTCGAGGGTGGAGCCTCTGCGTAGTACCTATATCGCCTACAGATCGTCAAGCCCACCTGTACAGACGTGTGGTCTACAGCCAGAGCGTGAACCCTCGAGCTGATTGGACGGTCCACTGGTATGTCCATACAAATACGTATAAATACATATTATCATCCAATATGTAAAAGTAGTTACTTTATAACTACCTTAATCCAAGGAAATACCAATCAATATAAATTATAGCCTTCATGGCTCACACATAGGATTTTAGTCCCTTATTCCATAACTAATTTTAATCAATTATCCTACGATAATTTCCCAATTAAATACTAAGTTTCATAAAATCCTTTTTGGACTTAAATCACACTTGCTTCATAATTTATTACTCTTTAAATACATAGGTATAATTAATACCCAAAACAAACCGTTCCAAAATATTATAAGTATAGTTATTCCCAAACTAATCTTACCCATATATTTAAAAGTCTTAACATGTTGTTCAGCTGACTCAAACTCCAATCATTCCATATTATTAATAATTATACACACCTCGATACCTTTTCAATAAGGTTTATATATACATATATAAAGAGTCAACTAAACGTGAAAAGGGTTATAGGTACATATAAAATAAATCCTCTAATATGGATATGTAGTATCACCTCAACATACTATCTCAACCTACGTTAACCATTTAGACTTAGCCCACTAGGCTTAGGATACCATTACTACTTAATGTTTTTATATGGTAATAATTTGAGGAGTTTAATCGTTTATTATAATCTCATGCCTTTGACTTATCTGAAGTATCCGCTTCTTTTAATTTAAACTCACCCCGAATTAATCATAATATTTTCATCGTATCTTTTAGGGTCTTATCCGCTATGTGCCCCAACAAAATTTTTCCAAATCATCTACGTACATCCCAATCTTTTATGTAGTTATTTCATATAGCTCTATTCAATAATCTTGCATAAATCATCTTGTTCATATGGCCTCGTACACCCTGTCGCAGAAAAATCATAACTAATTAAAAAAAAATCACAAAAATACACGGTCGGCGCCCACACGATCGTAGTAAAACAAAAATCTATCTCCAAGATCTATAACCACATAGTTCATCATCCAAGTATACAACAAGAATCACAATCAATCAATCGAGACAACCTCTAACGAAACAACCTAAAAAGAACATTTCTTAAAATTTACGCCACAAATCTGCCCATATTTTAAAATAAAGTTTTGAGGCATTTCAGAGCCGTTTTTAGATAAAACATATTTGAGATCAAAATACATAAAACGTAATTTTCTATGAGGCATAGCAGACGGAATAGACATTTTCGGAACCAAAAAAGTGTAAAACAGTTTTTAAGATGACGGTTTAAGTTTTTAATGATTCATAATTCACCCAATTTCATATACGTCTCATTTTCTAGGAGTTGTTCTACAATTCAATCCCTAGAATGATGTTATTTCATTTTTATCTAGATGTAGGGTTCTACAACATATCTTCTACAATTAACCTTCCATTTAAACCACATGAATACATAGTTAATATAAGGGTACGGATCTAAATAATGGTTACACACTTATCATCAATTTCTACACAATTCAAGAGGTCTCTAAATATGCAGTCCCAACACATGATTAAACCTTATTATAAGCATGGTATCAACATTAATATAAGATTAGTACAACTTGAATAACATTGGCAAGAGAATTCTTACATGTGATTGTGTATAGGTGCCTCTGCTCTTACTTCTTGGGTCCTATTCCTCCTCATAAGCCTTTGTTCCTATCTTTCTTGAAATGGGGTTGTTAGGGTTAGGATGTTTATTACGACTGGGGTTGTTAGGGTTAGGATCTTCCTTGTAATCATATATTTTTCCCAATTCTCAAGTTGGGCTTTAGGCCCCAACTTTGGACCCCCAAATGGGCCTAAATACAAAATCAAATTAGTTCGATAACTACCCATATAAGTGTATATATATATATATATATATATATATATATATATATATATATATATATATACCCGGGACCATTTATAAGGGCTTGAAATATCAAACGATCCCATAATACCTCTCAAAGTGTGTACCAAATATTTTTATCCCTAAAAATATATTTAATTGTGTCGTGATGCACCCAAATACTTTTTACAAAAAAAAATCCCATTTGATTTATTCCCAATCATTAAAGTCAAATCCTAAAATTTATAAGTAATATTGAGTTTAATTACTCGAAATCCCAAATTAATTAGTTTCACCGAATTAATTTAATCCCTATTAAATTTATTTTATTCGAAAAATATAAGGGGTATTACATGTGTCCCATCACTATTAAAGTACACTTTTGGATAAAAAATTTGGGAAACTTTTTTAGAGGTATTACGGGATCGTTCGAGCATTTTAGACCCTTAGGAACGGTCCAGGGGTATACATATATGAGATGGATTGTTATTGGACTTATTAAATAATGTGTTTGGGCTCATTTGGGGTCCAAAGTTGTGGTTTAAGGCCCAACTCGGGATTTAAAGTCTAAAAATATTTATTAAATGGTAATCCACTCATTTGGAGTTACATCCAAGAACACCCACCCAAGAAGAGGAAGAAGGAACACCCTAAAAGGAAGAAAAGAATATGCTCTAAATCATTTTTAGGCTAGGGTTCTCCTTCACCTCTTATTCAGAGTGTACTAATCATATATTAATGTTGATTTCATGCTTAGACTAAGATCGAATCATGTTTTGGGACTGCATATTTAGAGATCTTTCGATTTGTACAGTAATTGATGATAATCGTATGATCCATGGGTATATACATAACCCCTCGTATTGAATCTATATTCATGTGATTTAAATTGAAGAGTTATTGGGGAAAACATATTGTAGAATCCTTTTTACAAATCTGGGAATCAGTGTTGCAGTGTAAGATGAAATCTAGAAATTTGTATGTTCATGAATTCTCGAAATAAGCTTAAAAATTGATGACAATATTGGGTTGAATTTGAAGTTTAATCATGTGTATAATGATCTTATGATGTTTTATAAACTACATCCATACCATTCTTCAAGTTGTTGAACCAATATAATGATATTTGATGAAGGAAGTTTTGAGGAGGAAAATCCCGTCTTGAAGAAGAGCAATTTTCGACTTTCTAGGCCAACTGAACCTACCGGATCGATCCGAAATACTTTCTTGTAAAAACTTTCTTTATGATCGCGTGGGCGCTAACCATGTATTTTTCTGTTTTTTTTTTAATTAGTTATGGTTTTTCTACAAAAGGGTGTGTGGGGCCATTTTTGTCCAAGTGAGGGATAGAGAGTTATTCCAATATATTAATGATAATGTTATGAACTTATATGCATTGTTAAACTGGGATGGGTTGATGTTATGGTGGCGCATGCGTGATGACATAAAATAGAAGTAACTACAAAGGAAACGATTTGTGTAGAATTCTTCAATAACGTAATACAGAGTTAATATATTAAAAGGCATAGATATGCCTAGATGATTTGGAAATTTTGGTAGGGTCACATAGATGATAAGACCCTAAAAGATATGAAGAGTCTGTTATGATTAATTCAAGATATGTTTGAATAAAAGAAATACTTATTTGGATAAGTTGAAAGTTCAAGGTTTTAACTTATGGTTAGTTCCATCAAATTGTATCGCACGAAGATACTAAGTAGAAGTCCACCAAATAGTTCATGATAGTAGTTAGGGTGAAACTACTTATACATATTAGTGGATTCCTTATATATGTACATATAAACCTTAATGGAAAGGTAACAAGAATAGAATAATTATCAATAATCTGGATTTATTTGAGTCTAAGTCAAGAGGACAACATGCTAAAATCATTAATTGTACTGATAAGGTTAATTTGGGGATAACTATACATATAATTGTATGATAGGGTTAGTTTCGGGATAATTGTACCTATAATTTTGTTGGTAAGGGTTGTTTGAAAATAACTATCTATAATGTTTTGGAAAGGTCAGTTTTGGAATAGTTGTACCTATATATTAAAAAAGAAATAAATGATGAAACAAAGGTAATTTTAAGTCTGAAAGGAAACGTGTGGTATTAAATATTTAATCGGGAAGTGGTCAAAGAATATCGACTTAAAATGTGTTGTGGAATAACGGGCTAAAATGTATGGTTACGCCGGAAGGGCCATATTAAGATGGATCGAGATTTCCTTGGGTAAAGGTAATTAAATAGTAATACTTATACATATTGGATAATAATATCTATTATATTATTTTGTGTGGACATGCATGGGTTTGTGGACCGTCCTATCATTGGGGTTTGAGTGGGATCGGTACTGCATAACACATGTCAGCATAGGTGGGATAGATATTGTGTCGGTTATTTATGTACTACATAGTAGAGCCAATTACTAGATGGTAGGTATCGATGATGGGATCCTTTGTTACCCATTTAAGATAAGGGATTCCTTCGGGTATTACCGATACGGCACGAACAGGACGTCGAAGATATATGTCTTCGTGTGTCGTGTGTGCGTGTGTGTGTGCATATATATTTATATATATATATATATATATATATATATATATATATATATATATATATATATATATATATATATACGAACATATATATTTATCCATTTACACATTGTGATGTGACTTTTATGGGAATGTGCCCTCTCAGTCTATAGATGTAGACAACGCCTAATGATAATAAAGTCGGGTTAATATAATGATGTGGATAATTAAGGATGAAGAGGAGTCATGATGAATAATATGATTGACAATTATTAATGAAAATAATAATTGGGAGGTCTAAGAATGTAGACAGTAATTAAAGAGAAGGAATACAGTTGTAGATAATTATTAATGAATTTAATAATTTGGCAGTCTAAGAGAATGAAACCTATAATCTAATGGGGGTAGATGATGAGGATTATGAATTAAATATCCAATAATCTGAGGAGATATAGTAAGGTTTTGAAAAATTATATGAGGTAAAAACATGCATTGAGTTTATATCAAAATGAGTGGCCACATTATGAAATCCATTCAAAGGATAGAGTGTTAAGTATAAATACCCACTTTTAGTTAACCCATAGCATGATGTATTATTCTTTACATCTCAGATTAAACAATAGAGGTTACAGTTGGCTTTTTGTTTGATGATACGAGTAGGACTACTCCTTGATGAGAGGTCAGGTACTCGTTACATGTGAGCATCGATGGAGAGACATGAAGTTTGAGTTAGTAACAGTTTGCATATTTACTGGTGAAGAATCTGTAACAACCCGCCTAATAAGATACCGGGCGATCACTCCAATATTAAATTAAAACAGGAGTTTCATATGGATCATTCTTAGCATCACTGTCAAAAATCCAATTAATTACTAATATCCTATTAGGTGGCCGTTAAAAACTTTTATCTAACTACTCTTTTTAGCACACAAAGTAAAATATTCACAATTAAATGCGTAATGAACTGAAATGGAAATGAAAGGAACTAAAATAACCGAACACTCGGTCCAAATAATACAACCATATCGAATGTTGTACTGAAAGAATAAATAAATGCAATTGAGCCATTGGCTCGAGTGTTTATACAATAACTCCTATCTAGAGTACAAGGAAAGAAACGTCTACCGATAACCTGCAAGCATCCACAGCTGCTGCAGCGGACGTCTGACTCGAAAGAGTTCCAATCCAGGCGTCCCTGTGTCTGGACACCTATATATACATAGTATAGAGAAAGAAAGGAGAGTAGATAAACGGGTCTGAGCCCGAATGTTTAGAAAATATTTTGCAAGTGCATAAATGCTTTATCTTTAGAAAAATAGTTTTATCTCATATTTAAATTGGTATCGCACTCTCATGAGATACCCCTCACCTCTCCTCTAACAGTGCACACCTAGCGCATCCCTTAAACCTCCTAGTCAAGCTACCCTGCTAAACTTAACTAATACCCAACCACTATCTAACCTAGATAGTCAAACAGATGTACTAAGGGCTAACTTCACTTTAATCTCGACGCTATGCCATGTTCGTGCGTGGGGTGTCTCGCGAAGCGAAATCCAAACAAGGAACCCCCCCGATACACTACTATGCAGCAAGGTCGATCTTTGAGATCCGCCAGTCCCTCAGTACAGAAAGATATATATAATATATATACCATAAACATTTAATGATATAAGAGCACTAAGGATTAAACTTCTCCCCAGTCTCAACACAGTGCCATATTCGTGCGTGGGGTGTCTCGCGAAGCGAAATCCAAACAAGGAACCCCCCCCCCCCCGATACACTACTATGCGGCACGGTCGATCGTCGGGATTCATTAAACCCTCGGCACCCAATTATACATATACATACATCTACAATATACTTTCGGATAATATAAATATCTCCCGGACTGAGGATTACTTGATACATAAAGTATTTATAAATACTTATCCTTTTCATTTCAAAAACTTACATTTCCCTTCTCATATCCAGGAAATGTATTTAAAAGCCAATTCATTATCATGAATTGCTTTAATAAATCATATACCTTTTAAAAACCAGTTTTATTATCATAAAAATGCTTTTCCTTATCAAAATATCCCATTTCCCTTTTTATACTCAGGAAATGTATTCAAAGACATTTTCATTATCATAAAAAATGCTTTGATCATAACATATGCTTCCACATCCCTTCTTCCATCCGGGAAGTGTTACCGAAGCCACTTTATATATAACCCATTTCCCTTCCTATATCCAGGAAATGTAATTAAAGCAAATCCATTATTATGAACTGCTTTAATAAACGCGTTCTAAGACCGCCCGTCCGGATTTCTCCACTGTGCGCGCCCCTAAATGGCTATCATCTTCCAGGGCCTCCAAGACAACCTGGGATCCTATATCGAAAGACGTCGGGAAGCGACCATGTGCCTGCGGGATAGTCAAGACCACACCCGGAATCTCCTAACCAGCGCAGAAAATATAACAAGAAACGCTCACATGGCCTATAGGACTATATCCACCCTGCATCATTAGCCAGGGGGCTTCACCATACGAACGCAACTTCCCATATGATAGCGATTTAGAGAGGTGTGTAATCCATATTTTATTAATTATGAAAAACATTTCTCTTTCCATTTTGAAAATATTCATTTATATATTTTCAAAATCATTTCCATCAACATATATATATATATATACCTAAAACACACAGTATACATATATCCGATATATTCTTCCTAGAATATATATGAACGGCCATAATGGCCTATAGCATCTAACGATGATAATAATCCCAAAGATTCCCTCCGGGAATCATAATCATGCTTTGATATTAGCATGATTCTAAATCCAAAATATTTCTTACTTTAATAATCACTATATACTTAAATCCCATTCTAAGGATTTGTTGGATATCTCCAATGATACTATTCTCCTCAAAGTGAAGTATATGTATATATATATATATATATATACCCCCAAATTATCCTAATTGTCTCCTAGGATATACTTAATGATAATCGATATAATTATGCCTTCTATAAGCATAATTATATAGGCTTAATATGCCTACGAGAATTATCCTCGGGGTTTCTCTCATCCGAACAACCTTAAACTTAATGGGTTAAGGATTTCATTTCCTTAACCCCAAGACTATACCTAGTCCAAATAATCTTTTAGAAGTCCCCAATTAAAGTTAGGAACCCTAATCCATCAATTTCTACAATTATTCTCTTTTCCTCGACAATATAGATTTAGGGTTATATACTTAAAACCCTAACTTTACCCTCCTCAATTATCTTAATTCATGGACCCTAAAGTCCTAAAAAGGTCCCTTAGGTTATTACCTAATCATCCTCAAAGCAAGATGAAATGGAATCTATCCCTTCCAAATCACCCTAAAGAAATTGTCCCTTTTCAGCAGAGGTCGATCGATCGACCCATGGCCTTCGATCGATCGAAGGCTTCGATCGATCGATCCCCGAGGCTCGATCGATCGATCAAGTCGGGCAGCTTCTTCTCCGAGAAGCTGTTCGGCCATGGAAGCTTCCCCCAAGCTTCCATCTCTCCACCCAACGGCCTACAACTTCTACCAACGATAAATACACCTATAATACGGGTCCTAAACATCCCAGGACCCGGAATCACCCAATATATTTGGTTAATTACTAAAATCTCCAATTTACCAATTTTAGGGGTTTATTCGTTTTATCTCCCGAAAACCCATTTTATTCACGAATACCCAACCCAAAATCATTAGGGTATGTTATACCAACAATGATATGAGATATTTATGCTCAAAAATAAATAAAGCAAGTAAACACTTGCCTCGTGGATAAAATCCGACATCCTCGAGCCGAATCCCGTGGAGGCCGGCCGGAATCTCCCCCTTTTTCTTCTTTTCTTCCCTCTCTCTCTCTTCCCTCTCTTCTTTCTTCTTTCTTCCCTCTCTATCTCTATATATAGAGAGACAAAGGGTTTTAACCCTAAAAACCCAAAAACGACTCGTTTACCCAATTACGAGCCTATTTAACTCCAAAATTACCCGGAACTTAATTTCGACAATCGGACACTCTTTTCCGACTATCTCGGACATTCCGAGACTCGTGGCGCAGTCGAAATTTCCATCCGAGGTACTTGACCGCAAATCACTATTCTAATCTAAAATAATTAAATGCGGTGTTCTACTCAAAATCTCACCTCTTTTGTCGCTATACTCCATGGCGACATATAAATAAAATATTTTGACCTATATGGTCCCAAAATAATTAAAAACACCCTTCGAAAATCATTAAATCCTCGAAAATCCCAGAAATCACTATTTCGAGAAATTCTCCAAATTCCAAAATATACTTAATTATGGAATTTAATCGTCTCCGAAAGGGCGGGTTATTACAGAATCCTCCCAACTTTAGAGCTCTGACCCAAATTATAAATGTTTTCCCCTAGGTATTTTTAATGATAGGGATAGCAGGACTGATGATGGATCAGAATTGCAGTTTCATTGGACATGGTGGATTTCACTCTATTGATTCTAGTATAGGTTGTACTTTAGCTTTTTACCACTTCATTTCATTCTGGAATTTATTTGGGGTAACAACCCTATTTTCTCAGGTAAAGGCTGTCCAGGCACAATACGTCGAAGATAGGGCTTTCTTGTAACTTAATACCATTCTCAGCACAACGCAATATAAATATGGTAATTTAAAAGTCGATACATAAAAATTTTATGAACATAACTCAGACAATAATTGAAACCAAACCAACACTACAAGAATAATGAATCCAACTGCAAGTAAAATCAGAAACTCCAACATGATATAAATAACTAAAATAAATCTTGGGCTTATGCCATACAATGATTCCAAATAAAGTAACTAAACTCTGGCAGAAAGCTCCTAGACTTAATAAAGATAAAATCTGAAATGCATGGCCGATCACAAGACTGATACCACAACAGTCCCGCAATCTCTATCTGAAAATAACCTGGAGGAGGGGAAAACATTTATAATTTAGGTCAGAGCCCAAGGTGTGCAAGAATTAACATAATTAATTTATGTTGAAGAATCCTTGCAACTTCAGGCCTCTGAACCAAATTATAAATTTTCTTCCCTAGGTATTCTTAATCACATGGATAACAGGACTGGCAATGGATTAGACTTGTAGTTTCCTTGGGCGTAGTGGATTTCGCTCTATTGATTCTAGTATAGGTTCTACGTTATCATTTTATCATTTTATTTCATACTGGGAGTTGTACAGGCATATGCCCAAGAGTTTATTTATAACAATTGTACTTAGTTCTACATTATGGACATTGTATGATGATTCAGTTTTTTTAATTAATATATTAAATCAGTTTTATTCAGATGTTCTTATTTATTGTGAATGTTGACATTAAACAAAGAAACTTTTATTTTCTTCATTGCTGAGGATGGAATAAATTATTTATAAGCCCCATCTTCGGCGTACTGAGCATGGCCAGCCTTTACGTGAGAAAATGGTGGTTGTTATAGTTGGTATAAAAGCACGGTTCCAGTGTCCTTATGATTTGTGTTTGATCTTGTTACATTTTGCGTTGCGTCCTTTAATGTAAAGCCCTGTGATTAGGAATAACTATATTATTTGTGATTGGTTATTACCCGTTCGGGCAAAGGGTTATCTTTGGAGATAGAGACATAAAGACTTTCGTGTGGGTCACTTGCTAGAATGGCGAGAAGTTCGGATAATATGATGCCTAGTAATTTAAGGGGAGACATTAAGAAAATTTGAGGATGTGGCACTAGTAGAGGGTAGTTCATTTAGGCTCTAGCTGACAACGAGATGGCATAGGATAATAGATGAAATTATTTACGAAGAAAGAGACTAGTGATAGTATCAGTGGTAAATAAGGTGTTTTCCTACTTTGGAGTATGTGGGATATATTTTTGTTAGATATTGGGACTTAGTTTTCACTTGGTTTTCTTTAATACATTTAAAACGATAGACTTTGTAATTGGGAGATTTCTTTGCATTAACCCACCATGGGTGAGAAAGAACATTGCTTCGTTGGTGCATGGATAAATAGAAATGTATAACGGGAGGCTTACGCTTATTTTAGGCCTATTTTTTTAACTATGTAAGAGTGTGATATTTTTCCTGGGAATGGAATTACAGTTACTTCGAATGTGTTACTTTTATGTGGACTGTTATGAGTTGATGACACGTCTAGAAAATAAGATTGGTTATAAATTGATATTCATCGTAGTCGTGATGGTTATCGTGAGAAAATTTTTATGGGTGAGCTTAGTTTTGAAATGGTGAATTTCAATGGGAACTTAGGTCGTGCAAGGACCTTTAAAAAATTAGAGTATGTTTGAGGAAGCAACATGTAAATGTGATTTAAGATTTTGGATGACTCAAAGAGGAAGATTCTTGTGAATAAACTCAAAATTATGGGATAAATTGGGTTACGCTTATGATGGATCAAGGACCTTTTATGTAGAGGAAGTGGTTGCGGGATAACGTAATAATATGATTTGGGGAAGTATTTCCTTAACGAGTATAAGAAACAAAGTAGAAGTAAGACTACTGATATCTTCGATTATTGAGATTGTATATAAACATATTTAATGTTTATATCATGAGGTTGTTACTGAAGTGGGGATTGTAGACCTGATTACAATTGGTATGCCTTTCGAGTCTTATAAATGACTAAGTACAATACAAATTAAATACGGATAGAGAATGTCCTACCTAGGTTGTGGTGATTGAAGAGTTGGGCATTGTAGGATCGGTTAACTCTAAAGGTGTTTGGCAAAACTCTTGTAAATGATGAGTGGTTTATTTGGAAATTTGAAAATTTTGGAATGTTATGGTTAACTTGTTAAATCATGTTTGGTTTTAAGCCAATTGGTTCTTGGTGACTGACAAATCTATGTAGTAGGGTTTTCTTAAGCATGATGAGGCCTCGGTTGGTAATCGACACAAATTGGAATTTAAATGATTTATGAAAATGTCTATTTTTATTATTCCATTTTTTATGTTTGGCCGAAGAATCTCAATAACTCACTAAGTCGTGTAGTAGTGTATCGGGAGGGTTTCTTGTTTGGATTTCGCTTGCGTGACGTCCCATGCACATAATTAGCAAAATTCACGAGTTAAAGGAAATTGGATACTAAGATAGTTAGTTTCTTATTACGTATACATATTTGATGATATACTTGATGTATGGTTATGCTGAATGTGAATGGTATAGATTAGATATATACGTGTCATTGGTATTCGTTAATATTACGTGTGTGCATGCATGTAAGGTGAAATATATGGGTGCCCCAGTAACATTATGATAGGCATAGATGAGCCTTTTTATTTATCTCACCACATTTTAGTATGGAATAATTGGGTATAAACATAATTTAACGGTGACAAATGAAATTTGACTCCATGCTACATTGAAATCCGAGAAGAAAATTCAGTTATAAGGGGGGGAAATGTAATACCCCGTATATTTTTGGACTAAAATAAAATTTAATGGGGATTAATTTAATTCGGTGAAATTAATTAATCAATGTTGTGAGTAATTAGACTCATTATTATGTATACGATTTAGAGTTAGACTTTAATGGTTGGAATAAATTCTAAATCAAATTTCTACTTTAAATAAAAAGTATTTACAAGTATCTCATCATAATTAAAGTATGTTTTTTTATCCAAAATTCGGTACACACTTTGAGCGGTATTACGGGCTCCTTCTGGCATTTTAAACCCTTAGGAACACCCACCCAATAAGGGGAGGAAGGAACACCTAAGGAGGATGAAAACAGGAGGTTCACCACGATTTTCGTGTAAGGATTCTCTTACCATTATTATTCAAAGTGTACTAATATTATATTAATGTCGATTCAATGCTTGTACTAAGATTGAATCATGTTTTGACACTACATATTTAGAGATCTTTAGATTAGTGCAGAAATTGATTATAATCATATGATCCATGCGTAGATTCGTAACAACTCATACTAAATATGTATTCATGTGACTTAAAATGAAGAGTAATTATGGAAAACATATTGTAGAAAGCTTTTCAGAAATCTAGGAATCAGTGTTATAGTGTGAGATGAAATCTGGAAATTTGTATATTCATGAGTTCTTGAAAGAATCTTGATAATTTATGACAATCTAGGGTTGAATTTGAAGTTTAGTCATGTGGATAATGATTCTATGATGTTTTATAGACTACATCCATACCATTCTTTAAGTTATTGAACCATTATAATGATATTTCATGAAGGAAGTTTTGAGGAGGAAAATGCCGTCTTAAAGAAGACCTGCTCTCAGCTTATTGGGAAAACCAAATTTATTTGTCCTCCTATCAAATTGATTCGAAATACCTACTTGTAAAAATTATCGTTACAATCACGTTGGAGCAAGCTGTGTATTTTTTTGATTTTTTTTAACTATTTATAATTTTTCTACAAAAGGGTGTGCGAGACAATTTTTGTCCAAGTGAGGTATAAAGACTTATTCTAAGAAATTAATGATACTGTTATGAACTTATATACATCGTTAAACTGGGATGGGTTGATGTTATGGTAGTGTGTGCGTGATGACTTAAAATACAATTAACTATATAAAGGAAATGATTTCTCTAGAATTATTGAATAACGTAATACCAAATAAATATATTAAAAGGAAGGGATATGCTAGATGATTTGGAAATTTTGGTCAGGGTACATAGATTATAAGCCCCTAAAAGATACGATGAGGGTATTATGATTAATTTAAGATAGGATTGAATAAATGAAATACTTATTTGAGATAAGTCGAATGCTTGAGAATTTAACAAATGATTAGTTCCCTCAAATTATTGTCGTATTAAGATACTGGGTAAAAGGGCACCCTAAGATAGTGGGACAAGTTTAAATGGTTAGTATCGGTCATGATAATCGTTAGGGTGAAAGTACTCATACATATTAGTTGATTCCTTATATATGTGAATATAAACATTATTGAATAGGTAACAAGAAGGGAAAAATTAATAACAATTTGGAATGATATATGTCTAAGTCTAGAGGACAACATGCTAAAATCATTAATGTATTGGTAAGGTTAGTTTGGGGATAACTATACCTATAATTATATGATAAGGTTAGTTTGGGAATAACTATACCTATAATTGTGCTGGTAAGGGTAGTTTGGATATAACAATACCTATAATGTTTTGGAAAGGTCAGTTTTGGAATAATTGTACTTATATATTTAAAGAGAAATAAATGATGAAGCAAAGATAATTTTAAGTCTAAAAAGCCATGCGTGGGACTTAATATTTAGTCAGGAAGTGGTCGTGGGATATCGACTTAAAATGTGTTATGTAAAAACTCGCTAAAATCTCAAGGTTAAGCCGGAAGGGCTATATTAATATGGATGGAGATTTACTTGGGTAAAGGTAATTATAGAGTAACTACTTATATATATTGGATCATAATATGTATTATATTATTTTGTGTGGAGATACATAGGTTCGTGGATCGTCCTATCGATTGGTGTTTGAGTGGGATTGGGACTGCATAGCACACGTCGGCATAGGTGGGCTAGACGTTGTGTACATCATTTAGGGACTACGTAGCAGCGCCACTTACTATATGGTAGGTATAGATGCTGGAATCCTTTGTTACCCATTTAGGATAAGGGACTCCTCCGGGTATTACCGATACAACACGAACAGGACACCGAAGATATATGTCTTCGTATGTCGTATATATATATATATATATATCTCCATTTACACATTGTGATGTGACTTTTATGGGAATGTGCCCTATCGGTCTATAGATGTAGAAAATGCTTAATGACAACAAAGTCGGTGTAACACCCCATATGTATGTGCCTTTAAATACTTAATTAATTCAGCTAAGCTTTAAATTACTTGCGTATCGTAATTTAATTGAATTAATTATGGAAATCCTAATCAGAGAGCAAAGGGTTAATATTTATTCAATTGAATTACTAAGTGAATAGTAATAATATATTTACGTCATATGTGACGTTGTATCTATTTATCTCAGCTGGGAGTCGGATATAGACTAAGTTTGGCGTGAGATAGGAACTCATAATAAATTAATTTGGATTCCAATTTTGAGCACATGATTGTGTCCGGATGGGCCGAGATAGTTGGAAAAGAGTGTCCAGGGGTAGTAAATAGGTCTCAGGACATTTTTAAGCATAACCATGAACACACGGGGGTGTTCAGGTCACTTGGGCTTGGCCCAATAGAACAAAAACGGGATTAGAGTATTAAACCAAAATATAAGAAGTGTTGAACGACATAAAAATACAAAACTAAAGCTTACAGTTTGAGAGAAATTTAGAGAGATTAATTGGAAGAGCAATTGGGGATCTTTTGGAGACAAAACAAGGAACAAATTGCGTGTTCTTTATCAAACATTTCTCTACCTCAACGGATCAGACTCTATGAACCCAAAAAGACAAGTGGTTAACTTGTTGTGATTTTTAACTGTGATAATCAATTCATATTGTAGTGGGTGTATTGCAAATCCGTTTTTGGGTGGGTATTCAGGTGAAATTGGGTTTTCGGTGAATGACATACTTTGACGAGATTAAGGGAGAAATTAATGGTGTTTTATGATTTTGGAGTGTAAGAGAATGAATAATCTGTTAAATCTAGTAAGAATCGATGTTAAATTTCTGATAACAGATATGTAAAACCCTATTGGATGTTTGAAACCCGGATAAAACCCGAATGTGGAAAACATTGGAATTCATGGAAATTATTTGTTGAATTAAGGTTTCTAGGATGATTAGAACCTGTTTTTATGTGTTGATATTTTTGATTGAGATCGGAGAATACTGAGATTGAAGTAAAAAGCTTAACTGGGTTACTAATGGAGGAAATAGACAACTCGGGAAAGAAGGGTACCTAATCGATTGATCGACGGTCCCAGAATTTTGGCAGTTCGGACAGTTTTATTATATAAGGGGAATTTATTTAAGAATTAAATTCCAAAGTATTTATTTAGGGAAAAATAAATATAAGAATAAATTTTCCTAACAATTATGGGGAATATAATATGATTAGGGGGTGCAATGTGGGTGACACATTATGGATAAATTTTGGGATAATAATTCCTAAGTATAAACTTCAGACCAAGAGAAAATGTTCGAGTAATGTAGTTAAGAGACACTACTTTAAGATAATTAATTAAAATGAAACTAATTAATTAGATTAGAGTCGGACCATAGACTCAGGATATTTTTGGGGTGGTGCTACAGTATTTGTACACAGTAAAGCCGGGAATAAGTTATTATGTATATACGGTGTGTGATAGTATATATATAAATTATGTTCTTATAAATATCAGTGAGTAGATATTTCTTTAATTTATATACTCTAGTGCTATCGGAGGAGGTTGCGCGATGTGGGTGAATCCCCTAGCTTGAGAAGTGGAGCGAGTATATTCCCAGGTCATAACGTCCAATTTCAGATTTGGGGGATTGAGATGATGTCCTCATACTCGGGGGAATATGACCGTCTCCATTACGCTTTTATTTAGGTTTCGATTCGGCGGACCATAGTTGTCTCGGAACTCCAGGTGGGACTAAGTAGGCTGGGTTGATAGCACTATAAAGAACACATTTGGTGAGTAATAACTCAAGAGGATGGGCTATTATATATTCAACATATGTGTGAATGTTGTAATATGGTTCTACGTATATAATGGGATAAATAATTGTAGACGGGTAATTAAATACATGTAGTCAATTGTATTAATGACATATGGGTTTTATATATATTCAGCCTATGTGTGAATGTTATCATATAGTTTTACGTATATAATGGGATGAATAATTATATGCAGGTAATTTAATACATGGGGAAAATTGTCTTATTTATATAACTAGAGAACGTTATATGGTTTTCAAGGAAAATGGTGAATTAAATTAAGGTGATAAATAACTTATACATCATTTATTTAAGCATACTCGGGCTGGAGTAGGGTGTCAGGAAAAATTTATTACAAGACCTAGTTACGGGATAGATAACTAGGGAAGTTATAAAGGAAGCATTAAGTGTGCAGATTAGTTCGGGAGTGAGTATGTCCTCAAGAGAGAGTGTGACACTAACTTAAGTATGAAGCGTATTCATGTATTTTTAATTACTGCAATTTAATAATTTTCTAAATATTTTCAAAATGTTTTGGGTTCTAACCCTTGCTATCAAATATTTTTAAAACCTTTTAGGTGTCCAGCCACAGGGACGGCAAGTGTGACTTCATTACAGGGATTCACGGCTGCAACATATGTGGATGTTGCAGGATTTGGATAGACACATCTATTTTTTTATTCCTCGTATAGGGATTCATATCAGTTTATTTCAAGCATGTCTCTCATAGTTTTATTTAGTTTTCTTTCAGATTGTATGGGATATATTACACTCTATTAGTTTGGTTGGTTTTGGATTTAAGTCGGTGGTTTATTCGACGGGACTTTTATTATTCTATGTGATGATTGATTCTATCAGCATTGGATGTTTTCAATCTATTTTCGCAGTTAATTTTGTCTTGGATTAAATAAAGATAAAATTTGGCACCAGCTTTTAGAATACTAGGTGGTTTGTAAGTTTTAAGAAGTTTTCGACAGTGATGCTAAGAATGAACCAAATGAGATTCCTGTTTTAATTTGATATAGGACTGATCACCCGATATTTTGTTAGGCAGGGTGTCACATATGGTATCAGAGCATCAGGTTCTAGTGTCTTTTGTATCTCTACAACTTTTTACATTTCAGTGTAGCATTCGATTGATATAGATCCCTATCATCGGGACTATTGATTTATCTTCACGCTTATGAGTTATCGTGATTATACTATTTAGTTTTGTATTAATAGTGAACTAATACAACTCATTTCAAATTTTAGATGCCACCTAAGAGAGGTAGACCTACTAGGGCAACAGCCAGGGACGAGGTGAGGGAGGCTCAGCAAGAGATAGAGGTTCCACAACCGCAGGCCCCACCAGGATTAGTGACGAAAACTCAGATGACGGAGGTGGTGGCCCAGGCGGTCAATGCAGCGATGGCAGCAATAGCATCCCATTTCCCTCAGCCTTAGCCACAGCAGCCACTGGCCCCAGTTGCACTAGCCCACCCAGAGTCGTCTGAGTGGCAGAGAGTTCGGGAGGCCTTTCATAAGGGCCATCCACCAGAGTTTCACGGTGTTCTAAGTTAATCCTAACATACTAGTGGAAGAATGATATGTAGTGCCACCTGCGTATGGTTGACTGCAGCGAGGTATAGAAATAGATGTTAGCCACTTTCAGGTTGATCGAGGCAGCTCTACAGTGGTGGGAGTCCATCGCCACTATTAGAGACGGGGATTCGATGACCATCGATGATTTTTGGGTGCGATTTGACGGCAAGTATTTTCCTCTAGCAGTTGAGGCTGAGATGAGGAGGAAATTCTGTGAGGTAACTCAGGGAGAGAGCTCAGTGGAAGAGTCCAAGGAGGTGTTTACTAGTTTGGAAAATTTTGTGCTGAATGAGGTGAGCAAAGAGGATCCAAAGAAGTCTAGGTTTGTGACTGGATTGGCCTTGAGGATCAGGCAGCAGTTGATTGGGAACCCCACATTGGTGACGTACACTGACGTTGTCAATACGGCTTTACTACATTGCCAAGATCATCGCTTCCACCTGAAGGGAAGCAAGTGGAGTGGTGAGCCGAGCCAGCAGGGCAAGGCAGGTGGGGGTAATACTAGCGAAGACCAGCCACAGTCAGGTAGTCATCTTGGAAATCAAGCTAAGAAGTTTAAGTCTGGAGGATTCCGACAGGGACGTCAAGGGTTCAGGTAGGGCCAACTTGCCTTAATCAGCAGCAACACGTTCCATAGGGTTAACAGGGCTAAGGGAATAATGGGGGGAGGCCCGCAGGTCCAGCACCATGGATAGCCTCGTTAGGGCCAGCACGGCCAGCGTCAGGGAGATGTATAGAAGTATTGCTACATTTGTGGCAAGATGGGTCATTTGAAACCAGAGTGCCCATATCGAGGAGGGGGCCAGTAGTAGGGTGCCCCGCAGGGACAGTAGGTAGAGTGACCTCCAGCATCACCAGCTCCACCAACCCTGCAGCAGCAGGGGAAGATGCACTATGGGCGTGTGTACAATGTTCGGGATGTTCCCATTCCACCATCACCTCAGGCACCGCCAGCAGTTGAGGGTACGTTTCCTATCCATGGTCATCAGGGTAGGATACTTTTTGATACTGGGGAATCAAATTCATTTATTAAAACCAGATTTTCTAGGGACACAGGCTTACTAGAGACAGTGGGTACTCTCCTTATGTGTGTAGAGTCACCGATGGGTAGTGGTTCACTTATACATTCGATTTGTAGAAGAGTCGACATTTTAATTGGGAGACTGAGTTTAGAAGTGAACCTCCTAGTGTTAGATAAGGAGGGATATGATGTCATCCTAAGCATGGATTGGTTGAAAGGATAGAGGGCGATGACAGATTGCATCAAGAGGACAATAATGCTCTCCATTCCGAGATAGGAGATGTTCCTAGTGGCGATGCCTCTTCCCGGGGGAGGGTAGTGCACTCACTTGTACTATATTGGGGAGGAGACATCATAGGAGGTAGTGATTCCATTAGATTCATTTTCGATTGTGAGGGACTTCGTGGATGTATTCCAGGAAATGCCAAGGTTGCCACCCAATAGGAAGATCAAGTTCATTATTGATTTGGCGCCGGATTCGAGGCCAATTTCTCGAGCACCTTTTCATATGCCCCCTTGAGAGATGCATGAGCTTAGAGAGAAAATTCACCAGCTTTTGGGTCAGGGTTTCATTCGGATGAGCACATCATCATGGGGTACGCCCTTAGTGTTCATAAAGAAAAAGGATGGTTCGCTTCGGTTGTGCGTAGATTACAGGGAGCTCAACAAGGTGACGATATGGAATAAGTATCAGTTACCTAAGATTGATGACTTGTTTGATCAGTTGAGAGGGGCATCATACTTCTTAAAGATTTATTTGAGGTCGGGGTATCATCAGTTGTGTATTCGAGAGGAGGATGTCCCTAAGAGCGCTTTTTTGTCGCGGTATTGACCCTACAAGTTGAGGGTGATGCAGTTTGGGCTCACCAATGAGCCAGAAGTGTTCATGGATCTCATGAACAGGGTTTTTAGAGAGTATCTCGACCACTTAATTATCTTCTTCATTGATGACATTTTGGTCTACTCGGGAGAAGAGGAGGAGCATGCAACGCACCTGTGTATGGTTCTACAAACATTACGGGACCACCAACTCTATGTCAAATTCGGAAATTATGGATTTTGGCTATGAGAGATGCAGTTTCTTGGCCATATTGTGTCAGATCGGGATATTACTATTAATTATAGTAAGGTATCAATGGTGAGGGAGTGGGTACATACCCCGACAATGACAGAGATTTGAAGCTTTTTAGGGTTAGCCAAGTATTACAGGCGGTTCATTAAGGGGTTTTCTAAAATTGTAGCTCTATTAACGAACCGGACATGCAAGGGAGTAATTTTTTTGTGGGATGACCACTATCAGTTAACTTTCGGTGATCTAAAGGAAAATTTGACATCTGCCCCCGTACTTTCTTTGCGTAGGGGAGGATTGGAGTACCGGGTCTACACTGACGCATCCTTGCAGGGGCTTTGGGGTGTGTTGCAGCAGGGGGAGAGGTCTATAGCTTATGCGTCTCAAAAGATTAAGCCCCATGAGAATAATTACCCCACCCATGACCTAGAGTTAGCAACGGTCATTTTTGCTTTGAGGATATACAGGCATTATCTTCTGGGAGAGCAGTTTACTTTATTCACGGATCACAAATCACTTCAGTATCTCTTCACACAAAAGTATTTGAACATGAGACAAAGGCTATGGCTAGAATTAGTGGAGGATTACCAATTCGATATCTAATATGATCCTGGTAAGGCCAATGTGGTAGCAGATGCATTCAGCAGGAGGCCCACTGGGGAGGTTGCCGAGGTCTGGAAGGCGAAGTGGAGGAAGCTTTGTCACGATAACGATGTCATCGATATGTATGTCATCTTTATCTATCACTCCGGAGATTATCATGTGGGTTGTTAGGGCACATGAAGAGGATTAGACCTATCGAAACAGGATACGTCAATTACTAGCCGAGGGAGTAGAGTGTTATTCGGTTAGTTTGAAGGGAGGCCTATGCTTTAATGGGAGGTTAGTCATACCGGAGGATTAGGACTTGAGGAATGAGTTTATGACAAAGTCCCATGGTTTGAGGTTTACGATACATACCGATGGGGATAAGATGTGCCAGGATATGAGGAGGCATTACTGATGGGTAAGGATGAAACGGGATATAATAGAGTTTGTCTCGAAATGCACCATATGTCAGATTATGAATGTTGATCATTAGAGACATCCAACGATGCTACAACCACTAGATATTCTCATGTGGAAATGGGAGAGTATCTTTATGAACTCATTACAGGGTTGCCTACATCACAGAGAGGTTACGATTCCATATGGGTAATTGTGGATCGGTTGACCAAGGTGGCGCATTTCTTACCCCTTCGCACTGATTTTAAGATGATACGATACGCACAACTGTTCATAGCAGAGACAGTTAAAATACATGGGGTTTCGGTTAACATTGTGTCTGATAAAGATGAGAATTTTATGTCCCACTTCTGGCAGAGCTTTCAGGAGGCCATGGACATAGAGTTATGATGGAGTACCTCTTACCACCCACATACAGACGGGCAGACTGAGAGAGTTAATCAGATGCTAGAGGATATGCTGAGGATGTGCATTTTAGACTATGGAGGAGGAGGGGAGCGATACCTTCCTATGGTAGAGTTTGCGTATAACAACTCTTACTAGTTTATGATCGGCATTGCACCGTTTAAGGCGCTTTATGGAAGACCTTGTTGTTCAACCACCTGTTGGTTAGAGGTGGGGGACAATAAGCTATTAGGGATAGAGATGATCCAGGAGATGACTGCCAAGATAGAGCTAATTCGAGGATGGATTTGGATAGCTCAGGATAGGCAGAAGAGTTATGTTGATGCTTCTCAAAGACATGTGGAGTTAGAGGGTAGCAATTAGGTATTGGTCCGAGTATCTCCTATGAAAGAAGTTATGAGGTTCGGTAAGAAGGGGAAATGTCACCACGGTATATGGGGACTTTCACTATCATTGAGAGGGTGGGACAGGTAGCTTATAGACTGGGTTTGCCAAAGCATCTTCAACGGATACACGATGTGTTCCATGTGGCATCGTTGAAGAAATATCGGAAGAGCGAGAGGGATTTATGGCACATTCCACTCGAGGAGATTGACTTGCTGCAAGTCATATCATATGAGGAGAGACCTGTAGGTATTCTGGATCATAATGAGCATAAGCTACGGTCTAAGGTAGTACCATTAGTTAGAGTACAGTGGGGTAATCACAACGTTGACGAGCCAACATGGGAGAGGGAGGAGGATTTTCGAGAGCAGTATCCAGAGTTATTCATCGCAGGTATGACCTAATTTTGGGGACGATATTTTTTTGTAAGGGGGGAAGTATGTAACACCCCGTATTTTTGTTCATTTAAATACTTAATTAATTCGGATAAACTTTAAATTACTTGTGTGCCGTAACTTTAATGAAATAATTATGGTAATATTAATCGAAGAGTAAATGGTTAATATTTATGGAATGGAATTACTAAGTGAATAGTAATAATTTATGTACGTCATATGTGACGTGGTATCTATTTATTTCGACCAGGAGTCAGATATAGACTAAGTTGGGTGTGATATAGCAACTTATAATAAATTAATTCAGATGTCAATTCTGAGCTCACGTTTCAGTCTGGATGGGCCGAGATAGTCAAAAACGAGTGCCCAGGGGTAGTAAATGGCTCTCGGGACTTTTTTAGGCATAATCGGGCCCACATGGGGGTCTTCGGGTCACTTGGGCTTGGTCCATTAGACTAAAAATGGGGTTAGAGTATTAAAACTAAATTTAAGATCTGTTGATCGACAGAAAAACACAAAACTAAACCTTAGAGTTTGAGATAAAGTTAGAGAGGTCAATTGGAAGACCAATTGTGGATCTTTTGGAGACAAAACATGGAACAAATTGGGTGTTCATCATCAAACCATTCTCTACCTCAACGGATCAGACTCTACGAACCCAAAAAGGCAAGGGATTAACTTGCTGTGATTTTTAATTCTGATAATCAATTCATATTATAGTGGTGTATTACAAATCCGTTTTTCGGTGGGTATTCTGGTGAAATTGGGTTTTCGGGGAATGAAATACTTTGATGAGATTAAGGGTGAAATGAATGGTGTTTTACGAATTCTAGAGTGTAAGAGTATGAATCGTATGTTAAATCCATGAAGAATCGATGCTAAATTTCTGATAATAGAGATGTAAAATTCTATTGGATGTTTGAAACCCGAATAAAACCCGAATCTAGAAAATGTTGGAATTTATGGAAACTAGTTGTTGAATTAAGAACATGTTTTCATGTGTTAATATTGTTGTCTGTGATCAGAGAATACGAGGATTGAAGTTAAAAGCTTAGTTGGGTTAACAATGGAGGAAACAGACAACTCGGGGAAGAAGGGTAACTGATCGATTGATCAATCGACCCAGGGCGTCGATCGATTGACGGTCCCCGAATTTGGGCAGTTCGACCAGTTTTATTATATACGGGAAGTTTATTTAAAAATTAAATTCCAAAGCATTTTTTTAGGGGAAAAAATATAAGAATAAATTTTCCTAACAATTATGGAGAATATAATTGGATTAGGGGGTGCGATGTGGGTGACTCATTATGGATAAGTTTTTAGATAAAAATTCCTAAGTATAAAATTCGGACCAAGAGAAAATGTCCGGATAATGTAGTTAAGCGACACTACTTCAAGATAATTAATTAAAGTGAAAGTACTAAATTAGATTAGAGTCGGACCATAGACTCGAGATATTTTTGGGCTAGTGTTATGGTATTGGTACACAGTAAATTCGGGAATAAGCTATTACATATATACGGTGTGTGATAGTATATATATATATATATATATATATACATTGTGTGCTTGTAAACATCAGTGAGTAGAAATTTCTTTAATTCATATACTCTAGTTCTACGTATATAATGGGATAAATAATTTTATACGAGTATTTAATACATGAAGTGAATTGTATTAATTACATATGGGTTTTATATATATTTAGCCTATGTGTGAATGTTGTAATATAGTTTTACGTGTATAATGGGATAAATAATTATGTACGGGTAATTTAATACCTGGGGAAAATTGTATTATTTATATAACTGGTGAACGCTATATGGTTTTCAAGAAAAATGGTGAATTAAGTTAAGGTGATAAATAACTTATAAATCATTTATTTAAGCGTAGTCGGGCTGGAGTAGGGTGTCAAGGAAAAGTTATAACAAGACCTAGTTATGGGATAGATAACTAGGGAAGTTATAAAGAAAGCATTAGGTGTGCATATTAGTTGAGGGGTGGGTATGTCCTCAAGAGAGAGTGAGACACTAACTTAAATATGAAATGCATTCATGCATTTTTAATTATTGTAAGTTAATGTTTGCTAAATATTTTCAAAATGTTTCGGGTTCTAACCCTTGCTATCAAATATTTTCAAAACGTTTTAGGTTTCCAGCCACAGGGATGCCAAGTGTGACATCATTCCAGATATTCGCAGTTGTAGCATATGTAGATGTTGCAGGATTTGGATAGACGCGTCTATTTTTCTATTCCTAGTGTAGGGATTCATATCAGTTTATTTCGAGCATGTCACTCACAATTTTTTTTAGTTTTCTTTCAGATTGTATGGGGTTTATTACACTGTGTTAATTTGGTTGGTTTTGGATTTTAGCCAGTGGTTTATTCAGTAGGACTTTTATTATTTTATGTGATGATTGATTATATCAGCATTCTATGTTTTCATTCTATCTCCGCACTTAATTTTGGCTTGGATTAAATAAAGATAAAATTTGACGCCATCTTTTCGAATAATGTGTGGTTAGTAAGTTTAAAAAAAAATGCAACGGTGATGCTAAGAATTAACCAAATGAGATTCCTATTTTAATTTGATATAGGACTGATCCCCCGGTATTTTATTAGGCGGGGTGTCACAGTCTGGTTAATATAATGATGTGGGTAGTTACGGACGAAGAGGAGTTATAATGAATAATGTGATTGGCAATTATTAACGAGAATAATAATTGGGCAGTTGAAGAATGTAGACAATAATTAAAGAGAATGAATAATATGGTAGACAATTGTTAATGAATTTAATAATTTGGTAGTCTAAGAAAATGAAACCTATAACCTAATGGGGGTAGATAATGAGGAGTATGAATTAAATATCCAATAATCTGAGGAGATAGAGTAAGGTTTTGGAAAATTATATGAGGTAAAAACACACATTGAGTTTATATCAAAATGAGTGGCCAAATTATGAAATCCATTCAACGGATAGAGTGTTATGTATAAATACTCACTTGTAGTTAACCCATAGCTAGATGTCTTATTCTTCACATGTCAGATTAAATAATAGAAGTTACAATTGGCATTTTGTCTGATGATACGAGTAGGACAACTCCTGAATGAGAGGTCAGGCACTCGTTACATGTGAGCATCGATGGAGAGACAGGAAGTATGAGTTAGTAACATTTTACATACATACTGGTGAAGAATCCTTGCAACTTTAGGGCTCTGATATAAATTATATATGTTTCCCCCCAAGTATTCTTAATGATAGGAATAGCAAGACTGACAATGGATCAGACTTGCAGTTTCATTGGACATAGTGGATTTTTCTCTATTGATTCTAGTATAGGTTTTTCTTTAGCATTTTGTTATTTCATTTCACACTGGGATTTGTATGGGCATATGCCCAAGAGTTTATTTACATCAGTTGTACTTAGTTCTACGTTATGGACATTGTATGATGATTCAGTTTTTTTAATTAATGTATTAAATCAGTTTTATTCAGATGTTTTTATTTATTGTGCATTTTGACATTAAACAAAAAAACAATTATTTTCTTCGTTGCCGATGATGGAATAAATTGATGATAAGCCCCCTCTTCGGCTTATTGAGCCTAGCCAGCCTTTACGTGAGAAAATGGCGGTTGTTATAGTTGGTATCAAAGCACGGTTCTAGTGTCCTTATGATTTGTGTTTGATCTTGTTACATTTTGCGTTGTCTCCTTTGATATAAAGCCCTAGAGTTAGGAATCACTATATTCTTTACGATTAGTTATTACCTGTTCGGGCAAAGGGTTTGTTTTGGAGAGAGAGCCATAGAGACCTTCGTGTGGGTCATTCTCTAGAATTGCGAGAAGTTCAAAACATTTGGTGCCTACTAATTTAAGGGAAGACATTTGGAGAATTTGAGGATGTGGCACCAGTAGAGGGTAGTTCATTTAGGCCCGGACCGACAACGTGATGGGCATAGGATAATATATGAAATTATTTGCGGAGAAAGAGACTAGTGATAGTATCGGTGGCAAATAAGGTGTTTTCCTACATTGGAGTGTGTGGAATATTTTTAGTTTTATATGGGGACTTAGTGTTAACTTGGGATTTTTTAATACATTAAAAAGGATAGACTTTGTAATTGGAAGAGTTCTTTGCATTAACCCATCGTGGGTAAGAAAGAACATTTTTTAGTTGGTGCATGGATACATAGAAATGTATAATGAGAGGTTTACATTTATTTTAGGCCTATTTGTTAGCTATGTCAGAGTGCGATATTTTTCTTGCGAATGGAATTACAGTTACTTCGCATATGTTAATTTTATGTAGACAGTTATGAGTTGAGGTCATGTCTAGAAGACAAGATTGGTTATAAATTGGTGTTCATCGTAGTCGTGAGGGTTAATATGAGAATTTTTTATGGGTGAGCTTAGTTTTGAAACAACGAATTTCAATGGGAACTTAGGTCGTGCAAAGACCTTTAAAAGTTTGAGTATGTTTGGGAAAGTAACATATAAATGTGATTTAAGATTTTGGATAAATCAAGGAGGAATATTCTTGTGAATAAACTCGAAATTATGGGATAAATTGGGTTATGCTTATATTGGAGCAAGGACCTTTTATGTAGACGAAGTGTTTGCGTTATAACGTAATAATATGATTTGGGGAAGTATTTCCTTAGCAAGTATAAGCCACAAAGTAAAGTAAGGCTAGTGATAGCTTCAATTATTGATATTGTATATGATCATATACAATGTTTGTATCACAATATTGTTACTGAAGTGGTGATGGTAGACCTGATTAGAATTTGTATGACTTTGGAGGCTTATAAATGACTAAGTAACCTACAGATTAAATACGGACAAAGACTGTCCTACCTAGGTTGTGGTTATTGAAGCGTTGGGCATTATAGGATCGGTTCACTCTAAAGGTGTTTGGTAAAACTCTTGTATAGGATGAGTGGTTTGTTTGGAAGTTGGAAAAAAATTTAATGTTATGGTTAACATGTTGATTCATGTTTGGTTTTAAGCAAATTGGGTCTTGGTGACTGACAAATCTATGTTGTATTGTTTTCTTAAGCGTGATGAGGCCTCGGTTGACAATGGGCACAAATCGGAATTTAAATGATTTATGTAAACATCTATTTTTATGATTCCCATTTTATTGCTTTGCCGAAGAATCTCAATAACTGACTAAGTTGTGCAGTAGCGTATAGGGTGGGTTCCTTGGTCGGATTTCTCTTGCCAGACGTCCAATGCACGAAATTAGCAAAAGTCACGAGTTAACGGAAATTGCATACTAAGATAATTAGTCTCTTGTTACACATACATATGTGATGATATAATTTATGTATAGTTATGCTGAATGTGAATGTTACATATTAGATGCATATGTGTCATTAGTATCCATTAATGGTACATCTGTGCATGCATGTAAAGTGAAATATATGGGTGCCCCAGTAACATTATGGTAGGCATAGACGAGCCTTTTTATTTATCTCACGGGATATAAGTATGGACAAATTGGGTATAAACATAATTTAACAATGGAAAATGAAATATGACTCCATGCTATATTGAATTCCGAGGACGAAATTCAGTTATAAGGGGGCAGAATGTAATACCCCCTATATTTTTGGAATAAAATAAAATTTAATAGGTATTAATTTAATTCGGTGAAATTAATTAATCAATATTGTGAGTAATTAGATTCATTATTATTTATAAGATTTAGAGTTGGACTTTAATGGTGTGAATAAATTCTAAATCAAATTTCTACTTTAAATAAAAAGTATTTACGTGCATCCCATCACAATTAAAGTATGTTTTTTGATTAAAAAAAAATTGGGACACACTTTGAGCCGTATTACAGGCTCCCTCGGGCATTTTAGACCCTTAGGAACACCCACCCAATAAAAGGAGGAAGGAACATCCTAAGAGGATGAAAACAGGAGGTTCACCACCATTTTCAGGTAAGGTTTCTCTTACCATTCTTATTCAAAGTGTACTAATCTTATGTTAATGTTGATTCTATGCTTGTATCGAGATTGAATCATATTTTGGGACTGCATATTTGGAAATCTTTAGATTAGTACATAAATTGATTATAATCATATGATCCATTCGTAAATTCGTATCCCCTCGTATTGAATATGTATTCATGGGATTTAAATTGAAGATATATTGTGGAAAATGTATTGTTGAAACCTTTTCAGAATAGAAATATGGGAATCAGTGTTGTAGTGTGAGATAAAATCTAGAAATTTATATGTTCATGAGTTCTTGAAAGAATCTTGATAATTGATGATAATCTAGGTTTGAATTTGAAGTTTAATCCATACCATTCTTTAAGTTATTGAACCATTATAATGATATTTCATGAACAAAATTTTGAGAAGGAAAATGCCGTCTTCAGGAAGACCTGCTCTCACCTTATTGCGAAAACTAAGTTGATTTGTTCTCCTATCAAATCGATTCCAAATACCTTCCTGTAAAAAATTTCGTTACAATCACGCTGGAGTAGCCCTCGTATTTTTCTGATTTTTTTTAATTAGTTATAATTTTTCCACAAAAGGGTGTGCGAGACAATATTTTTCCAAGTGAGGGATAAAGACTTATGCTAAGAAATTAATGATAGTGTTATGAACTTATATACATCGTTAAACTAGGATGGGTTGATGTTATGGTAGTGCGTGCCTGATGACTTAAAATACAAGTAACTATATAAAGGAAACGATTTATGTAGAATTATTGAATAACATAATAAGGAATAAATATATTAAAAAGAAGGGATATGCCTAGATGATTTAGAAATTTTGGTAGCGTCACATAGATGATAAGACCCTAAAAGATACGATGATGTTGTTATGATTAATTCGAGATGGGTTTGAATTAAAGAATTACTTATCATAGATAAGTCGAACGCTTGGGAATTTAACAAATGATTAGTTCCCTCCAATTACTGTCATATGACGATACTAAGTAAAAGGGCACCCTAAGCCTTGTGGGCTAAGTTTATATGGTTAGTATCGGTCATGACAATAGTTATGGTGAAACTACTTATACATATTAGTGGATTCATTATATATGTACATATAAACCTTATTGAAAAGGTAACAAGAAAGGAATAGTTATTAATAGTCTGGAATGATTTATGTCCAAGTCAAGAGGACAACATGCTAAAATCATTAATGTATTAGTAAGGTTAGTTTAGGGATAACTATACCTCAAAAATAGGAATCCATCGTATAATGTAACCATCCTCTTAGTGTAACCCCCCACTTTCACGTGGTTACAACCAAAGAACCCCACTATCCCATGGTACTTATATATATATATATATATATATATATATATATATATTACGGCTATTACGGCCAACCTATCCACTAATATCCGTCTCACTCACGAATGATAGTGGTAGCAAATCGTAGGTTGTGACGCACTCAGTGTCACTTCCAAACACACCCATACTTAATCATTCCATAATTCATGGCACAACTTATTCCCATTCCTACGGAATATACCTAAAATCATTGCCTTTGTGTCTTTTCCCTGAATCTGCTAAGTATCTGCAAAGTAGAGGCTCTGGCTCCTCCCAGAATGCCCATACACCCTATATCTCGTGCATAATTGCACAAGCCTCCGATCATCACTTACGTAACCATATGAGTCTCAATTTTGCCGCCCGCATTTTCGAAGTGGCTATAACCTCCAAATATTTTAATGACTTTTCTCATCACTATTAAATTCTTCCCGATATTACCTCACCTATTAACTTGTGGTGCAAAGCGTCGTAGTGTTTATTTCGCAACATTTTCCGGCTCCTCTAACCATATCTATTAGTGGATCTCTAGTCAACATATTTTCTCCATATGTTCACTAATTATCATTAATTCTGATGACCTAGAATCCAATAACGTCGCCACACTTTCAACCTTTTATTAAGGCTTATGTGTATAATACTTCCCAGCACAGCCCAAAAGAACTTTTCCTAATGCACTATTCCTCAACATTGTCGATCCTTGATTTCCAAAGAACACAAAGCATATCCCCGGAACTCTTAAACCTTGCCCCTATACTCATAAGTCTATCACGAACTCTCGCATGTCTAAAGGAGTCATATACTACTGCGCTCATACTATCACTAAGCCCTCGGCGCTAAATATTAATAACGAGCTAAATTTCTCCGCTCCACAGCAACCCTACATCCCTTGAATCTCATCAGTAAAAGTCCTACGCATCGGGATACAATATAACTAGACAACTGCACTCTATGAATCTTACTTCACACAATATTGCTGCTATGATATTTCTCAACCCTCTTCTAGGTGAGACATCTCAAAAGAATATACATCTGACACTGAAACAATGAACACGATTTCCTTATTGTAATTGCCCACCATTACGAACCCGTACGTACCCAAGATAAAACCATACCTCAATTATCACCTCTCAAAGCAGCTAGTCCTCAAGAAATACATCATCTCAATGTACCCACCCATTCCTTTCAGGTGGAACCGAAGAGTACCTCGCGACTCCATGGTAAAAATACACATATTAGTGATATTAACGATACTTCCACTAAATCCCTTTCTCACATGAATCTAGTAATAATACATTACCGTGAGGTGTTTGCATCACATAAAACATACCCCAATCATCTCAGAATAAAACTTGTAGTTTCAGTTTCCCATAACACTGTCGGCTCAATAGTTATTATACATAACACCCACATCCTATCCAAAAAGAACTTCTCTAACAGATGCCCTTACTAGGTATCTAGATCATGTCCCCTGACTTTCCATGGACAAGATCCATCCATGTGTTTCTACTTTTTTACACATTGGACACCTTTATGTGTCATTCCCCTTTCTCCTTTCTCTAGCCCCATCGCCCATGTTGGGGTTGTCCTTCTCATGGACCTGGTAGTCTTAACCCTGATTGCTACCCTAATTTTCCCTTTGAATCCACTAATCGAGTAGATTGGTTGCTGGCCTTGACGACCTTAACTAAATCCACCATTATTTGGTAGAAATTCTATTGATCTTAATCATTAATCTGGGTCCCCTACTGGGTAATCCTTACCTTGGAACCTTACTAGCACTAAAAATCTAATCTTACTCTTCTGATAGATTTTTCAACTCCTTTAGCTCCCCTCACTCGAGGGCATTGATACTAATGTAAATGTACAACCATAACGATAATAACACCAGTCATCCTGGCCAGATATCCTATCCATGCTGGTATGTTTTACTCCCGGGTCTATTATTAACTTCTAACCCTACTTGATTCTTCGTATCCATCTCATTGGTTATGAAGTTCACGAATTCCGTCAACTTTCCTTCCCATCCGGCCACTGTCCGACTCTTTTAGGAGATTACTGAAATTTTCCTTGCCTCTCTATTTATCCTCAAGTGAGAGGATCATAATAATACGCACCCCAAATTGCTCGTTATTCGCACTATCCCCTATGAATATGGTGATTGGCTCCCATCACCCCATACTGCTTTTAAGAGAAAACTACTTTGCCGGAAATTTTGACTTCAGTGTCACTACACTCCCCCACTTGTCACCCCAATTGGTTGTTCTCTACCCATTGGTAAATCACCCTTCCGCACCTTCCTCGAATCCTAGCGGATTGTTGTTCTGAAATAAAATCTTCTTCGACCTTTACCGCTTGTCGTCTACACTTGGGGGTTAAACCTTGCACCACTGTCCTTCACGATAGTTTTTGGGCAACTATTGATCCCCAACAGTTTCTCCAACATTAATTTTTCAAAAAATATGGTGACTACTATCGCGTCACTGTTTCCGTAATATTCTATGGCTTCTCTTGAGTCGTGCCTCCAGCAATCTTTCTACATTCCATGTTTGTCCTCTATGATGATCGATCTTCCACGCTCGACCGAAACTGTATATGTGTCACGTGAACTATATCCTATGACAGGAAAACATAAGTCGCATACGTGAGTGAATACAACAACCCTAAAATAAGGCTCTATATTAGAGAATGCTACACTGAAACGTGAAAAGGTGCACGATCCCAAAGACACTAGAATTTGATGCTCTTATACCATCTGTGACACCCCGCCTAATAAAATACCGGGTGGTCAGTCCTATATCAAATTAAACAGGAATCTCATCTGGTTCATTCTTAGCATCACAGTCGAAAACTTTTTAAAACTTACTAACCACCTAGTATTCAAAATACATAATGTCAAATTTTATCTTTTTATTTAAGCCCCAAACCAACAAAGCAATACAATTTCAAATAACCAACACTTAAAGAGAAACTAACAAATAACATCGACTACAAGCAAACCAACAAAGTCCAAAGTGTAAAAGAGAAAATTGATACAGGCAAAATTGAACAATAATGTACAAGCCCAACAGTACAACTGAAATGTCCCCATCTAGAGAGAATGAGATAGGCGTCTAAGCAAATATCTCGCAGCATTCACATATACTGCAGCTGCGTAACCCTGGAATAGAACAATTCTGACGTCCCTGTGGCTAGATACCTAAAAGCTTTTGAAAATATTTTATAGCAAGAGTTAGAACCCAAAAGATTTGAAAATATATAGCAAGTGAATTAAAATGCAGGAAACTAAAAACCATGAATGCTCTTTATATTTAACTTAGTGTCGCGCATTCTCTTGAGGACACCGCACCCATCAACTAATGTGCACGCCTAACGAAACCGCACATGACCCATCTAGCTAATTACCCAGTAACTAGTCTTGTCACATATATCCCATGATTTCCCACTACTCGATCCCTAGTGAGTTTAGTATACTTTATAAGTTATTAATCACATTAACTTATTTAAGTCATCACTCAATTAATACCGTATAACATTCTGATGATTTATACCACTTATACGATTCACATCGTGTATATGAGTTATAAGTTATTATTCACACTAACTTATTTAAATTAGTTGTCAATTGATACCATATAACGATCTCCCAAGTTATATCATTTATACATTTCACAGCTTGTATATACCTGTATATAAAATTTGCACCATATATACATATCATATATATCAACATTCACACACATGTCGGATATAAATGCTGTCACCCACGCGTAGGAGGCAGCCATAGTTCCCCCCGAAAGTGCCCGTTCCATACCATAACGACCCACCCCTATAAACAAACGCTATGACCTAGGGATTATACGCACCCTGTATTCGCTAGCTAGGCGACTCACCCACATCGCGTAAACTCTTAAGATAGCATTAATATTGGTATGCTTTACTATTAAGAGTATTCATACAAATATTTACAAATCATATATATACTACACATCGATGTATATATAAGTTGAATCCAGGCTACCAGTGTACTAGGTCGGCACAAAATCCTTACGATTTCCTATAAATATTATTCACAGAAATATTTATAAATCATTTATATACTACACATCACCGTATATATATTATTTTCTGGCTACCGGTGTAATACATCCCTACACAAGCCTAAATCATGAAAGTCTACAACTCGACTTAATTTCAATTAATCGTACACTAATTAATTTCATTATCTTGGTGTCGACCTACCAATTATACCCGAACTCTCTCTCTCTCTCTCGTCTCGAAATTCAAAATTCCCAATCTATCATTCGATTTCATTCAATTAAGTCTACCCACTTAATTAACAAGGTTTCAAATCACTCAATCAGAAACCTTAATTCTCCAATTTAATTAATCCTCTAATTTATCCAAGGGTGATTATTCACAAATTCAAACCCTAAATTATAACCATAATTTCTTATTCAACCTATATAGGAGCCGTGCATCACAGAATAACAACTAAAAATAAAATTTCATAAAAAATTGCGCCACGAATCTGTCGAGATTTTTAAAATGCCGTTTTGAGGCATTTTGGAGCCGTTTGTGGATAAAACACATCTGAGAATAAAATGTAGAAAACGCAATTTTCTACACGGCAAAGCGGACATAATGACCATTTTCATAACCAAAACGTCGAAAAATAGTTTTTAAAATGACTGTTTAATTAACCCAATTTCATACACTCCTTCAAATTCAAGAATTTATTCTACAATTCAATCACACCCATCAAAACCCAATTTAGATATCAATTAACCCCAAAACCATATCATCTTATCACACCCACTATGATATGAATAAATAAATAAATGCAATTAATTTATATGCAAGTTAAACCACTTGCCCTAGATTTGTATAACCAAGTGCTTTGATGAAGATGATGGATTGGAATCAAAGATCTTCTCTTGTTCTTGAAGCAAATCTTCTAAAATTCACAAATTCTCTTCTAAGGATTCTCCCGTTAAGCTCTCCCCAATTTTAGTTTTCTAAACTGACTTTAAGTTGCCTTACCCTTTCATAATTAGGGTTAAAAATCCAAATCCCGTTTTTAGGCCTATGGGCCTCCTAAAAATGGCTCAAGATGATATGGTTTTCCGGAACTCAATATATACCTATGACCACTCATTTACAAGTATTTCGACCCATTCGGACTCAACTGTACACTCCAAATTGCCATCCGAATTAATTTATAATATTCTCCAAATTAATCAAAAATATTAAACCTCAATTCGCAAAATTAATAAATTCCTCAAATTTAAAAATTTCTCAAATCATGAATTTAACTCCTCCAAATAAAATAAATTACTTTTCTCAAAAAATATTATTTAATAAAAGGTCCTTGAATTTACGGGGCGTTACAAAAAATTATTTTTCAGACATTTTTACATAAAAAAGTTTTTATGTTTTTTTTATAGAAAAAAATTCTATTTAAAAAATTGTTTTTTTATAAAAACAAGTTATAGATTTTTTATTACAGAAAATGTTTTTTAATGTTTTCATTTATGAAAAACAGTTGAAAGAAGTTTTTTATTATAAGCACTATGCTAATTTCTATAAACAAAATGTCATTTTAAACTGTATTTTGTAGAAAAAAAATGTTATCTATTAAAATAACGTATGCTATTTAAAAAAAACATTTCAAACTGTTTTTTTTAAATCAATTTTTTTCATTGAAAGAGTTTTTTTTAAAAGTTGCAATCTATATTTTATAAATAAAAATTCTCCACTAGCTTTAACTTTTTTTATTATATAATAACTGTTTTCTGTAAAAAAAAATTTGTAAAACACTGTACGTATTTCATATAAAAAAAAGTGAATACATTTTTAACTTTCTTACTTAAAAATGTACGATATTTATAATAAATAAAAATAAACTATTTTCTATAAATAAAAATTGTTTTTTATGAATATAAAATTAAAGCTATTTTTATAAACTAAAAATAATGTTTTTTTTATAAATATATAACTTTTAAAAACTTTTTATAAATAATAATGTTAAGAAATTGTACATATTTTGTATAAAAATAGAACATACTTTTAACTTTTTTACTTAAAAATTTACGGCATTTATAATAAATAAAAAAATTAACGTATTTTCCTTAAATAAAAATGTTTTTCTATGAATAAAAATATTAAAGATATTTTTATAGAGTAAAAATTATCATAGCATTCAAATTTCTTTCAAAGGTGTGAAAGTTAGACCGTATTTTTTTAATAGTAAAAACGCAATTTTGAGCTAATTATTTTTGTATGGGTCCCTTGAAAGGTTGAAATACCACACCAAAAAAAATCAACTAAAAAAATATTTTTTACTGTTTTAAAAAAATTGGTATGTATAGTTGGTATGTGTTGGAGCTTGTTTGTGTATATATATATATATATGCGTGTGTGTAGAACCGAGAACCGATCCGAACTAATCTAACTACCGTTGCCTCGGATTGGCTTGGTTCTAGACATAATCGGTTCGCATCTTGTTCCAAAATTATCAAATCGATCAACCTCGGTTCCAGTTCTCTATTTCTAGTGAAACCGAATCAACCTGAACCGTTTGCACCTTTAATGAGAGTCATTAATTCATTGTCATTACCAACTCTCTCTTTTATTAAAATTCGTTACAATTAAATCAATAATACGCTACATAAACTCTTTATAAGTCTCAATAATATATTCTATTTCTTTAAATTAATTAATTTTAACGGGTATTAACAGGAAAAGATGATCAACACAATCCTCCGCCCACGCCGATAACTATCATATCATATCGAGTTGACACTGATATGGTTTAAAACTATAAAAAACTCATATCACTTCGTATCGTATTATCGTGTCGTAACACATTTTATCAAGTGTCTCTTTACTTGATGATCCGCTTTGGCTCCTTTAAATGTGTTCAAAGCTCATATGTCAATATCCAAAGAAGGTGTGGAACACACCTAAATGTATTGTCAGTTTACATTGCCTAGTAAACATACTCCAAACTCCAAGATGATAAAAGTAATCGTGGGACTCGTGATAGTGAAGAAAAGTGAAATTTTAGACTAAGTTAGTCAGCAGCAAACACTCCACCAAATTGTGGTATGGAAAGGCCTGGACATGTCCGTTCAACTTCATGTTTTCTACAGCGAACTTAATCTCCATTGGATGGGGACAGCTTTCTTTAATTCTTAGCTTATCTTAATGAGCTTCAACTTTTCTCATTTGTAAGAATATAGTTCTTTAGCTTGGGGCCCTCTCAAAATGGAGATGCAAAGAAAAAAATGTTGGAAAATATTGTGTTTTTACACAAATTATTTTATGACCAAATTAATATATTGGTCACAGTAGGACCAAGTACGTGCGCGTTCCTTGTATCATGACGAGTCACGCAATATATTTATTTGTTTAAAACGGATAAATGATGAATAAGAAATTTGGTATCAAAGTGCCCCATTTATGTATGAAGTTTATTGGGAAATTTCATTTAATTTTCTGGGACGGATTTTCCTAACTGTCACTAAAGGTTGTGACTGTTCGCTATATAGTGACTGTTTTTCAGAACCGTCCCTAAAGGTCGTGACTGTTCACCATAAGTTGTGACAGTTCATGAAAAACGTCCCTAAAGTGACTGTTTCCTAAAAGACATGTCTTTTCATGAAAAAACACTTTGTTTTCTATAAATACAAGACTTGTCTTCATTTTTTTAAAGAGAGAAAAATGAGGAAAAATATTTTCTATACTTTCCATTCCCGATCGAGTCGGATAGAGTATCAAACATAATTGGTTCGTGGGACACGCACACTGAAGTGCTTCTTGCGCGTGTCGAGACCGTTTTATCCTGGGAGGCAAACGCTCATTGTTCATTGCCGTAAGCACCGTAGCGGGAGCGCATTTTGTCTTAAGGAGAGAGTGTCAAACACTTGACTCGGTCATCTTCTTCGTTTGTAAGTTTTCTAGTGGTATTAATTTATTGCATAAATATGATTTATTTCATATTTTAAATTTGATAAAACACAAAAGTATATATCTTATATAACAATCTTAAGACAAAATGATCATTGATACTTTGTGTTGTGGTGTTTTATCATCTAAACTAATTCTAGAAATATTTGAAGTTTTTTTTCCATGAAGTATCCATTTTCTGTTAAAACCCAATTTGTAGCATTTTGAAATAGTTCATTGTACAATTTTTGATTGGTTGGTTGTTTCTAAACATTTGGTTCTTTCTAAGGACTTTACTATTCAGAATGTAAATTGCTTTAATAATCATACTTTTCTTTACTGGAAGAAACTTTTACCTATTGTTAATTTGTATGATGAACTTTGAAGTTTTCTATTTAATCATCGGAGCATGCACGGTCTACCCATTCTTAACGGAATGAAGTGCAACCTGTTGCATGCATTTATTTATGGACCTCTAATCATGGATCTTGACGTCATGTTAAAATTTCGTAGTTAAAAATCATTTGGAAACTAAAATCGTTCAAGTCAATTTTCTTATTGCGTCGTGAATTGATATGACTATCTCTTACTGTTGAATGTGTTCGTGATAGTAGTTTTTTTTGGTATAACAAAGTGTGGTGCTGTGTTGATGACTCTTATATTCCAAATTCATACCTGACACAGTAGGTTTCATGTACATATAAATATAAATGCTTAACGTGGCTATCAAAATGGTTCATATGTGATATCATTAAACTTGCAACCATTTCTTTTTTATATGTTTTGTGGCATGGTCCAAGAAGCATTTTGGGTCAAATTGATACAAATATTGCATGTGTTTAATATGTTGTGACATTTAAATATGTCAAAATTTGATCACACCTTTGGTGATGTATATGTTCACATATCTCTTGTGAGACGCTATAAGTGACGTAAAGTGACAATAACATTTATAATGACGTAATGGTCACGTGTGTGGTCACATGCATATGTGCTAGTATAATTTTAGTAATAATTTTTTTTAATATTATATCGATTGCATGTTTCAGTTTCAATATTAGAAATTTGATTAAATATATTGATTATTTTGTATTGGCATTCTTTTGAATATCTAAAATTAAAAAGGTGCGTCCCGAATAAAGTGATTTTGAATACATTTATTCATGCAACTGAAATTATATTTGTCCAAATGTTCAAATGGACAATAAAAGTGTGTTTAAAGTATATTTAAATACACTATATATTGACATATAAGATCATATGCATAGCTTATGGAGTGTGATATAACATCTGAGCCATAATTTTTTTTTATCCCATTCGAATTAATAGTGATAATTTCACTTGGAAATAGTCAAAATTAAATACCAATTTTGGTGAGCTCTTACATCGAAAATAAATAAGTAAACAATGATGTGTTGCTACATGTGTAATGACATGTATGTATGTTATCACATGATAATCGAATGTCTGATTATGTGTTGAGATTTAGTTAAATATTTGATGATGTATTTATTCATATGTTTTAAGTGCACTTTATGCGAATTAATGTGAAAATAATATATGTGATGATATTGAGGACGTATCCATGTATGTGTGATAGTATTATTTTAGTGTCATTACATAATTTTTTTTTCATTATTCCATTAATGCAAATTTAGTGAAATATGGTGACACAATTAGTTATTCATTGATGTATTGTGCACTAATTAAATTAGATTACATGAACGAAAATGTGATATACTTAGAAACATGATTTAAGTTGCATTCCTTGTAGAATGTCAATATTTAATTATTGTGATAATTTATGTAATCTTGATATTACATTTAAATTTGTTTTAATCTCCCGTGTCACGAAAAAGAGAAAAAGAAAATATAATGCATTGTCCATTATTGTTGGTATGTATGTTAAACATTGCAATGCACGCATTATATCGACTCCTAGAGATATGAATATGCATTATTGTTTAAAACGATGTGAACCAACATGTTGAAAATTTGAGAATATTTTCACGCATAATAAATTAAAAAGTCCTATAGGTTAGGAATTTATTATGTTTGCATAATTTTATAGTTGTGGCATCCGATGACCTAATGTCATGTAATGAAAATTGAGGTGTGTAATGACATACTATTTTCACGTGTAGAAGTCTATTGGATATTTGTGGCATGATTGTATATCATTAACCATATAGCATAATGCGACTTTTAATCTTAGGGGGGACCCTTTCACTCTTAATTTTGTGAGACACTTTCATCAAAATATCATTGGAACATGCTATGTTAAACATGATGTTTCATGAAGAATTACATTTTTATGTAACATTCAATTGATGTTAACGTTGATGAAAAATAAATACAATTTGTATTGATATCGTGGTGCTCAATTTTCCATAGACTTGAAAGAGTGGATATGATTAACTTCAATATGTTACTCCCCTTCACTATATTGAATGTTATCAAATGCGATGAAGATTGCAAAAGATATGAGAATATTTAGTTGATATAAAGTGCTACATTCCTTTCCGTAATATATAAATTCATTTTGGAAGAATCTTATACTTCCAATTAATGCGTTTGTCGAACGTGTTCTTCAATGGAGAAAAATTAGTGTGGCGTGATTACAAATTTATTTATTGAATTTATGATTCAAAATTCAGAACCGAGCGGTTTAAAGACTGCTTTAAAGATGGTATAGAATTAAATCATAAATCCATATAAATGATCAAGGGATTCAGAACCGAGCGGTTTCACAACTGCTTTAAAGAAGGTAGAATCAAATTATGATCTCATTGGAGATTTAGGCGTAATCTCAAGACACCACAACTAGTAAACTCAAAATTATGTGTGACACAACTTTAGTTTAATACTAAGAATTATGACAAGTGAATTTGTAGGCCTATGGAACAATAAGGAATATACCATTAAATGTCGAAATCACTAAAGTAGAGAAACTTATCTCAACTAAATTTTATTTACAATGAAATGAATGTATACCTTCTAAATGGACATATGTGTTGGTCCAAATATACATTAATATCATTTCATTTTAAAGAAAAATAAAGCGTTTGGAGGTTGAGAATAAATGTATCAGCTTTGTATAATTTCAAATTTATGTTTGAAATTGTGGGGGAAAGTATTGTGTTTTCTATGAGTTATATTCTCAACACATTAACCCACGATAAAAATTTTATGGGAAAGGTTGAGAACCTTTGATAAAAATTTTATGGGAAAGGAAACAAAGATGATTCCTATTGAAAATAGGATAAACACTACTAAAAATGTAGTATTTGGTTGCATAAGTGCATTTAATGTACTATAGCATTTCCAATGTGCATTTGTCTAAAGAAGTGTATACTTCATGGATTGAACGATAATTAATACTTAAGTACTTTGATTATATTCCAAGGTTGGAAATGATTAAGCGTGTACACAATGGATCAAAGAGTCTAAAGTACAAATGAGTCGTTCAGTATCGATACTAAGATATAAGTGACAAATGACATAAACATTAGGAAATTATGAATATATTTTAAACAATATATGACTTTCGAGACTTGTATTCCGAGTGATATATTAGCATGATTAGAGGTGTTAATATTTGGAAATCCTCTTATGATGGAATATGAATATTATTTCCTAAAAAGCAAGGAACCTTGACAATTTTAAAGAGGATGATTTGAGATAACAATTATAATGCATGTTCTTGCAATTGAAAATCATTGCTTCAAAAGGCATAAAGAAATTTGGCAAGTCACGACTTATTAGTCATGACATAAGACCATAAAGAAATCTTTCTTTGTTAGTGATAACATTAGGCCTAATAAAATCATTGCGGATCCGCTAACAAGAGAGTAAGATACGTACATCAAGGGGAATGGGCTTACAGCCGGTTAAAACCTAAAAGAATTGCCATAATGGAAACCCAACCTAAATGACTGGAGATCCCAAGAATTAGGTTCAACGGGACAACCTAATTATGTGTGATTCAGTTAGCACTGAGAAGAAAATAAATTCTTCCTCCCATTCCTAGGATGAGTCAGTGCACTATCTGCCGCGTGTAATAGGATAAATTTTATTTTAATGATTTCTATATCTTGAACATAAGGATCAAGTGGGGTATTAGCAGGATACTCTTTATAGAAATCACCTAAGTGAGTGAGAAGGGGCCACTTCTATGAGAATAACCAACGGCTACATTGTTAAATTCTCTAATACACTCATGAAACCAGGAGGTGTCCAAGGCCAAAACGGACACAAAAGTGAGAACCAAGAATGTTCGGAGAAGGACTGTGTGAATTCTATTGTCTCGGTTTACACAAAAAGGTTGATCAATTCAAGACATCGCGTTCATTGATTGGCCAGTAGACCCGATAGTCTCTCACTAGGAAAGATTCAAGGCCAAAAGCTATCTTTACCGATGCAGCTCTTTTCCACTGATACTCTGTTTAATTTGTCTTCATGTTCATTTGATTCTTCACCCAAATTTCATTCATGTGGGGGATTGTTGGAAAATATTGTGTTTTTACACAAATTATTTTATGACCAAATTAATATATTGGTCAAAGTAGGACCAAGTACGTGCGCGTTCCTTGTATCATGACGAGTCACGCAATATATTTATTTGTTTAAAACGGATAAATGATGAATAAGAAATTTGGTATCAAAGTGCCCCATTTATGTATGAAGTTTATTGGGAAATTTCATTTAATTTTCTGGGACGGATTTTCCTAACTGTCACTAAAGGTTGTGACTGTTCGCTATATAGTGACTGTTTTTCAGAACCGTCCCTAAAGGTCGTGACTGTTCACCATAAGTTGTGACAGTTCATGAAAAACGTCCCTAAAGTGACTGTTTCCTAAAAGACATGTCTTTTCATGAAAAAACACTTTGTTTTCTATAAATACAAGACTTGTCTTCATTTTTTTAAAGAGAGAAAAATGAGGAAAAATATTTTCTATACTTTCCATTCCCGATCGAGTCGGATAGAGTATCAAACATAATTGGTTCGTGGGACACGCACACTGAAGTGCTTCTTGCGCGTGTCGAGACCGTTTTATCCTGGGAGGCAAACGCTCATTGTTCATTGCCGTAAGCACCGTAGCGGGAGCGCATTTTGTCTTAAGGAGAGAGTGTCAAACACTTGACTCGGTCATCTTCTTCGTTTGTAAGTTTTCTAGTGGTATTAATTTATTGCATAAATATGATTTATTTCATATTTTAAATTTGATAAAACACAAAAGTATATATCTTATATAACAAAAAAGAGTGAAGTCTTTTATTTTAACCTGAAATATACGTAAACGAGCCTATAAAATTTAAAGTTTAAGTCTTTAATTTTGTTTCTATTTTAGGGATCAGAATTTTCACTGCACTGAATGTAAAACCTTGGGCCCACTAACAATATAATACTGTAATATTAAAAAAAACAATTTTTAATTTTTTAAAAAATAATTTTTTACACATTTTTACATAAAAAAGAGTTTTGAATTTTGTTTGGAGAAAAAAAATCTATTTATAAAATCAAGTCACAGTTTTGTTTATTACAAAAAGGTTTTTTAATGTTTTTATTTGTTAAAACCAGTTGAAAGAAGTTTTTAATTATAAACTCTACGCTCATTTCTGTAAACAAAACTGCATTTTAAATTTTATTTTGTAGAAAAAATGTACTTTATCTGCTAAAATAACGTGTGCTATTTAAAAAAAAAACATTTAAAACTGTTTACCAAAAATAAAATCAACAAAAATTGTCTTTAACTGTTTTCTTTTAAAAAAAAATCAGTTTTCTTCATAGAAACAGTTTTTAAAAAAGTTACAAGCTATATTTTATAAATATAAATTCTGCATTACCTTTAAACTTTTTGTTAAATAATAACTGTTTTTTGTAAAAAAAAACAGTACTTATTTTATATAAAAAAAACTGAATAATTATTAATTTTTTTCACTTAAAAATGTACAGTATTTATATTAAATAAAAATAAACTATTTTCTATAAATAAAATTTTGTTTTCTATGAATATAAACATTAAAGCTATTTTTATAAGGTAAAATTATTTTTTTATAAAAATATTTTAATAAATATATAACTTTTAAAACTTTTCTAAGGATAAAAAAGTTAAGAAACTGTACATATTTTATATAAAAATCACGGTTCTAAAAAAGCGAGGCGTGATCGAGGCGTGTAGGGCAAACCTTAAGTTTTAGAAGCCTAGACAGCCCTAGGGGTGGCAAAACGGGTCAACAGGTCGTATTTTCACATCATCCGACACGATACGATAAGAATCAAGAGGACCCGAACACGACACGACATGATAGCGTGTTTTTTTCCTCAACCCGAACACAACACCCTAAAAACACGACACGACAGGATAACACGATGAGTAAATACGGTCCGATTGAACACGATTAGCCCACCACGACACGCCACGATTAGACACAATTAGACCAGCTAGTGAGGATTTAAAAAAAAATAGTGGGTGGATAATGAGTCTAAATGGGATCAATAGTTGGTCTACATAGGATATATATCGTGTTCTTAATTAGATCACTATCATGTCACTATCGGGTTAATTTCATGGCAAAAATTGGACATGGACAAGACACGACACGACGGCGGGGCCAAAAACCCAGATCCCAACACGACCCGAACATGAAAGACCGTGTTAATTTCGTTTCCTTTCGTGTCGTGTTATCGTGTCGTTCACAAAATTATCACCCCTAGGCGGGTCTTCGGCATAAACAGACGTGAAAAGGCGTTTAGACAATTTTTAATATATTTAAATATTTTTAACCATAACAAGGCTATTAAATATACGAAAAGTCTACATACCTTAAAAATATGTCTGAATATTTACGAATTAAAATATTATTTGATTGTTTTATATGAGATATTAGTTTGGTTTGAAAAAAGCTTTTTAAAGGGGAATATCGTCTCACTAAACAACTTTGGTTCTAAAAAAATGTGTCTTAACCCTTTTACCAAGAATGAGGCGTAAAAGGACTAAGGTGAGGGGTTTCTCCCAAATCTCAAGTCTAGGATCGCATAGGCTCGCCTTTTAGAACATTGATAAAAATTGAACATATTTTTAACTTTTTTTACTTAAAAATGTACGGCATTTATAATAAATAAAAAATTTACCTATTTTCTTTGAATAAAAATTGTTTTCTATGAATAAAAATTTTAAAGATATTTTTATAGAGTAAAATTAATTTTTTTTATATAAAAAATAGTTTATATAAATAGGTAAATTTTAAAAGTTTTTTCTATAGATAAGACCGTTAAAAAACGTTTTTTAAATATTCGTTTCTATATAATAATGGTCTTTTTAATTAAAAATAGTGTTATTATAAAAAAATTTATGATATAAAACTATCCTTTTAAATTAAAAAGTGCTTTTAATATTGGATAGAGCTAAAAACACTGCAAAAATTCTTCCTACACTCCAAATTTTTTTCAAAGGACAATACTACCCCTCTATCCTTTATTTCTTTAACCTTACATCAAATCCCAATTAATAATTATAGATTATGTAATAATTAAATACAATTTAAGCAAAGAATTTTTTTTAACTTTAAATAACAATTATTAACAACTTAAGCATCAATTGATTTATACTTTAGTGCTTACTTATTTTTTTTACTAAATATGAACACGATTCAGTTAAAATGCGACAAAACACGAAATCTTATTATTTTTCTAACAAAAACACAACTCAAATAAAAGTGACACGACAGGAAATCTTTTTTTTTTAAATCTTAAACGAACACGAAATATTTTTTTAACCTAACAGAAACACAATCCAAGTAAAAGAGACGAAATGACACGAAATATTATTTTAATTTATTTACAAAAACAGAAACACGATCGAATAAAAATGCGATACAATACGAAATATGTTTTTTACAAAACACAAATATGGCCAAGAAAAAGCGCTACAACATGATTTTTTTTTCAAACATAAATAATAATTTTTTGGTAATTTTTTTACCAAATACAAACACAATTAAAATGCGACACAATACAAAATCATTTTTTTTATCAATATGGCCAAGCAAAAGCAACACAACATAATTTTTTTTTTTACCAAACAAAAGCCCGATCCAATGTGGTGTGGTGTTTATGTTTTACTTCGATCGTGTTTGTATTTGTGCTCGGCAAAAAAATTGTGTTTTATTTGGTAAAAAAAATATTATTTGGGTTTGAAAAAAAAAATCATGTTGTGTCGCTTTTACTTGGTCATATTTGTGTTTCGTAAAAAAAAAAGATTCCGTATTGTGTAGCATTTTAATTTTGTCGTGTTTGTATTTTTGTAAAAAAATTAAAATAATATTTTGTGTCATCTCGTGTCTCTTTTACTTGAATTGTGTTTTTGTTAGATAAAAAATAAGATTTCGTATAATTTTGTGTCGTGTCACATTTTAACTGGATTGTCCATTGTAATTAAACCGTGTTCGTTTTAGATAGAAAAGAGTTAAAAAAAAGAGACTTCACCAAGGCATTTTTTTGTTTTAAAAAATAAATATATGTTTCTTAACTTTTAAAAGAAAAAAAATACAAAATTGCATTTTAATTAGATCGTGTTCATGTTAGATAAAAAAAAATAAGATTTCGTGTCGTGTCGAGTTCTTGAATCAAGTCATGTCGCGATATATTTGCGCGTGTTCTTGTTAAGTTAAAAAAAATATTTTTCTTTTAGTTGTGTTTTAATTAGCTTGTGCTCATGTTAGGAAAAATATACGATTTATTGTCATGTCGCGTTTTATTTGCTTCGTGTTCATTAAAAAAAAATAACTGTAGAAACAGGTTTACCAAACACGAATACGACCCAATTGTCGTGTTGCGTTTTAAGTGGGTTGTGTTCATATTTGGTAAAAAAAATGAGACTTCATGTTCTGTCATATCACTTTTATAGGACTCGTGTTTCGTTTTAGGCAAAAATAAGATTTTGAGAGGTGTCGTGTCCTTTTTATTTCGGTCGGGTTCGTGTTTGGTTAAAAAAAATAACATAAATTGTGGGGTGTCACTTTTACTTGGGTCGTGTTCGTGTTTATTAAAAAAATAATATTTTATGTTGTGTCTTGTCACTTTTATTCGAATCGTGTTCATGTTTGATTAAAAAAGAAAATCATGTCGTGTCGTGTTGAATTGTGTTGTTTTCATGTGTTGTGTCTCGTTTTAATTGACCATGTTTATGATTGGTTGGAAAATAAGATTTCGCGTGTCGAGTCGTTTGTATTATTTCATATTCTGTCGTGTTCGTTAGTACTGGGTTAATATCAATTACGTTTTATATGACTTGTACTATGGTCTGAGTCCCGGTACTTCGTGGAGTATCATATTTTCATTGAGTAACCATTTTATCATGTTTTATATGAGTTGTGTTATGTCATGCCGTGTCTCTTTTAATTGGATCGTGTTCTTGTTTGGTAAAAAAATAAGATCTCGTGTCATGTCGTGTCCTTTTATTTGGTCCGTGTTCGTGCAAAGTTAAAATTAAAAAAGTAATGATACTCTTACCGGTACTTAGTACCGAGTTAGTACCAAATACGATTTATATGATTTATATTCTGGCGGGACTCACACCATATAAAACATGATAAAACGGTTACCCAACACAATACAACACAACACAACTCATGACAGATAAAACAGTTAGCTGTCATGTCTTGTTTTTTTCGTAAAATAAGAAAACAGTTTTTTGTAAAATAAAATAAAAAAAAATTGTAAAATAAAAAAACAGTTTTTTTTAAATAAGAAAACATTTTTTTTTAAAATAAAAAAAGAGATTTTTAAATAACTAATTTTTAAACATTTATCTATTTTAATGGTCGTTTAATGGAGAGAGAGAATGAATTAATGATGAAGTGGTGTGGTAAGGATATAATGGCCATTTTCACTAATTAGAAACCAAAGTGGAGTGCTTTAGGAATGTCATGGAGCGCGAATAGCGGCTCCCTTAATATTAATGTGTTTTATTATACATATATATATATATACACACACACACAGATCGAGATGTTCAAAAGTGATTATTTTAATGAACATTAGCAAACAAAACACCTAACAATCAATTAATTGCAATTCTTATGTTGTAATTGCTCTGCGTTAGCGGCAACGGATACGTGTGTGTCATGCATCTCCCCCCCCCCCCCCCCCCCCCCACACACACACAAAACACACACACCCCACCTACCAATGTTGTGTGTAAGGCACCTCCTAAAAAACCTCCTACCCTTAAACCACCTTCCAACTCCGACATCTCCTAACACCACTCCGACCAGCTCTCCCAACTCCCTGACCCCCGCGACCAACCACTTGCCAGCGCTGGAAGGTGGTGGCTCACCAACCTTCGGCGAAAAAAGCCCACAAATTGACGACCTCAGAACCTGTCTAAAACCAAATTTGGTGACCCTACTAACGTTCGAAAATTCAGCCACCACTCAAAAATAAACTCCGGCCAGAACCTTAACCCACTCCAACAGCGACCACCGGCTAGCCTACCACCACTGACCGGTAGGAAAACCCGAAAATGAACAAGGCGACCCAACACCAACCATCCTAAAGATTTGGAATCTTTTTTCTCCTTGCCAGCGTAACAATTTGCTGGGTTTAAGCCCGAGGCGGGGCGGGGCGGGGCGGGGCGGGGCGGGGCAAGGGGGGATATCCAATTACAACATAAAAATTATAAATAATTAATTATTATTATTTTTTTATTAATATTTATTAAAATATTTATTTTTTCTCGTTCACTTTTAAACTTCTAAATGCAATAATGTATATTAATATTCTTAGATGTGAAGAAAAAATTTAACTAAATAAGCCAGTGAATTGACTATCAAACTAGTCAAACAAAGACCAACTAATTGATTCAAAACCTGGTAGATGTCAACATCAAATAATATTTGAACTTAAATAAAAAAATTATATGACTAGCCGTGGTTACATGCTTTGTTTGTTAGTTTGTTTTTAAGTTTTTAACAGAGATACAGATTTACTAAAGCATTTAATTTTAACCATTTGATACAATATAGGTGATGAGTCCCTCTCCAGCCTTTAATTGACCTCGAATAGTCTTGTGTTAAAGCTCATATGCCGGTGTAAAGCAACGTAAGCCGACAAAAAACATTCAAAGAAGGTGTCGGACCCAAACTAAATGTCTCTTGAGTACTTTTGCATGGTAAACCCATTCGAAACTCCAAGATGAGAAAATAAGTCGTGGGACTCCACTATATGACTCAAAAAAGAATATGGAGAGTAAATTGTTTTGTTTTCTTAATTTTATTACAAAAAAAATAATAATAAGAAAATATATGAGTTCCACAATTTTTAAATGACGCAAAATGTTTAAAGATAAGATTTCACTCCGGGCATCGTAATTTACTTTTCAAATTACAGTGTAACTTTACGAAGTAAATATATTCTACCATTAATGACAAAGATGAGACCCCCATAATATGACTCCAAAAGAGGGGGAGAATTCTTTTTTTTTTAATTAAAGAAAAAAGAAGATGTTGATCCAACATTTCTTATATGACAACAAATGTATGAATATATGATTTCACCAAGGATCACCATACTTTACTTTTCAAATCACGATGTAACTTTGAAAAGTAAACATGTTTGTGCCTTGGAGATGACGAAGAAGGTGCGAGACCCTTACCATAGGACTCGAGCACATAATTTTTTTTTATATTATCACCAAAAAAAATATGTGGTTCCCATAATCTCTGGATGACACCAAATATATGAATATGTGATTTCACGCAGGCCGGCATACATTACTTTTCAAATCATGGTGTAAGTTGGCAAAGTAAACATATTCTAGTCTTGAAGACGAAAAAGGAGGTGTGGGACCCCACCATATGGCTCAATAAGAAAAAGCAGAGATTATTTTTTAATTTTATTATAAGAAAAACAAACACTGGTCCCATAGTTCCTAGATGACCCAAAATTTATGAAGATAAGATTTCACTCAGGACATTGTCCTTTGCTTTGCAAATCATGGCGTAACTTTGCAAAGTAAACATATTCGAACCTTATAATTGATAAAGAATGTATGTGACCCCCACAATATGACTTTAGAAGAAAAGGCAGAATTTTTTTTATTTTAATACCAAAAAAATAATACCCAATTGGGTTCCATAATCCTTAATGACACAAAATGTATGAAGATATGATTTCATTCAAAGGTCGTAAAACTTTACTTTTCAAATCATGATGTAACTTTGCAAACTGAACATATTCGAGCCTTGGAGGTGGCAAAAAAGGTGGGGGGACCCCTTCCATATTACTTAAGAAGAAAATGATAAAAGTTTTATTTAGCACAAATTCTTGGATCCCGTTGTTCATATATTTCCTTTATACTTGATTTTTTGGGCTTGTTATTTATATATTCATTACTAAACTAAAAATATCAGGATCGTTTCCCCTGAACACACGAGCAAAGGGTTGCTCAACCCCCTACTAAACTTTGCGATGTGAAAACTTAATTTTTTTTTTTCCAATTTTCAAAAGGTTGGAGGTCTTCGAATTAATCTTAATAAAGGCATGACAGATAATTTCCACGTGCTCGAGTCGTCCGACCTGGTAATTTTTGGGCAGCTGATAGTGAAATTTTTTCACAGGCCCAATTTGCCTTATGGGTAGATGTTTATATGGCAACCCACTGTATATGGTCCAGTCCCCATTACAGCAAAAATTTCGGATTGTCACGGTCATTGACCGTGACAAGTTTAACTTGTCAAGGTCAATGATTGTGACAAGTCTGAGTGTGACAAATTTTGTTGTCACGAATTTGTCATGGTCATTGACCGTGAGAAGTTCATTAGACTTGTCATGGTCCTGTCGCGGTCTTTCACCTTGACAAAGTTTGTCACCGTTAAAGACCGTGACAAACTTTAAAAAATTATCACGGTCAATGATCGTGACAAATCTGGACAGAATTTAAAAAAAACTGTAGGACAGTTTGGTCACTGCCACTGCCCAGTAGTATATTTGTACCCGTTATAGTAAAATTCTACATGTCCAAACAACATATATCCAAATAAAATAGAAATAATTCACCAAATCATTCCATATATAATTCGATATCCAAAAAAATAAATAATAAGAATAATACAATCCATATCCAAACAAAAATGTAACAACTCAAAACAATTCAAATATAATGCAAGTGTCCAACTAAAAATAAATACAAATAATATCACACCATAGGTTCTTGGGTAGGTTCGAGTAGGAAGGAAGGCCACACGATATACGCCTTGAGACACCCCTCAATATGCATCACGCCGCATTGTTCTAATAACCACAATGCGGAGTTCACCTTCGTGATTATCACATGCATGCCGAACACCTTGGCCTCGATGTTTTGAAAGATACGTCCATGAATCGGCATACCCGAGATGGTATTCGGGTCCCTTAACCCCCTCGCTATCTGCTGGCCATCATATATGTCTCGTAAAAATATGCTTGGCCAACAGATTGTTGACATAGGCTGCTGGATGGGAGCCAAGTAGGGGACTAGATCATCAAACAGTGAGTCCATGCATATCGGCAATGAACAAGTGATGTCCACGTCCTCTTCCTCCTCCACCCCCTTCTCCTTTCCCTTCCCCTTTCCCTTGCCCTTTCCGCCCAACTGACGCTTCATGAATGCGTATATATCTAGGACCGTCGCCTCCAACCTTGATAGCTTCGCATCATGCATGTCCACCTGAGGACCCAACCTGGTGTTGCTCGTCTCCATTCCGATGATCTTAGATTTTCCGACCCGCGAGTTCACCCCCTTGTGACCAATGCCAAAAACTTGGTTGAGTGCGTCCATAGATAAAGATGCCTTGTCAGCATCAGACTGCAACTCATGCACTTCTTTAAGCTTTGCCTGAAACGACAAAAACCACACAATTAGTTAAATAACTAAATAAAAAAATTATAAGGTAATTCAAAAAAATTAAACTATCGAATTACTTACAATCGTGGCGGCGATGCTCGGGGACACCTCCTTATCCTTGCCCTTCTTTGTCCGAATTGTCACATAGGCATCGAGCTTATGTGGCCTACCCCCAGGGCCACTCCCCGTCCCTTGAAATAAAATAATGCAAAATTAGTAAGTAACGAAAAGTAAAATAATGCAAAATGACATATAATTATAGAAAAATTCAAAATTGCCATCCTGTGCTCCACCTCGGCTTAAGATGTCCGGTCGGAGTAGTGCACATCCGTCATTTTCACCCGATTTTCCCTCCCCGGTTGGCTAGATGCCCAATGTCGCTCTTTGATCTCATTGTCAATGAAATTTTGCCATTGTCCCAATGCGATCGGCTCCTTCGGCTGGACAAACTCGCGCATTCTGATAATGGAGTATCGAGTCTTCCCAAAGTATCGGTCCTGTAAATTCTTCTGCCATATCTTGCGTTACTCCCTCGACTGCTCCAACACAGAATCGTGGAGTTCTGGGGGCATGCTGAATTGTTCTTGTCAAACAAATACAAAATAAAAATAATGTAAATGTTATTTGCGAATAAATATAAATTAAAATTGAAATGTAAATTCATTACCTGTAGTGTCGCCCAAATAGCTAACTTGAGCTAATTTGGCACCTCCCTCTAATTGGTGTACCCCGGGCCGATAATCATCTTTACCAGCTCAAGGGATTTAGTCAATAATCCCATCTTCTTCGCAACGGCCATTCCTAATTTGCCCTATTTGGGGAGCTGAGGAGCCGAGGTCGCCTTCGCTACCTCCGAGCCTTGAAGAAGACATCATCATTATCATCATAATCATCCTTGACTTAATCCCTGAAGGAGACATTTTCTATAAAAAAAAATTGTTATTAGTACAAAACCAAATGAATTAGAAGAAAAGAAATACACCTGCCCACACGCACCTGAAGAAGACATACAAACATTTTTTTGTGGTCGTGCCACTCTCGAATGGATCGTAACACGAAGTAATTTTTAAAAATATTTGAAAACTCCCCTCTCCCCCCTTAAACACCCCCTGCACACACACACACACATACAAAGGAAAAAGAGGAAGAGAGAAAGAGAGAGAGAGAGAGAGAGAGAGAGAGAGAGAAAGAAAATGATCAAGTACAAATGAATTAAAAGCATTAAACTGATGTCCAATAATAATAAAACACTTGAATAATACACCCACTAGACATGAACTTTGAATTAATGCTTGAAAATTAAATCTAAATAGTACATGCACTAAACTGATCAAGTACAAATGAATTAAAAGCATTAAACTATTGTCCGATAATTGAAATACTTATTAAAAATCTAAAAATTACTTCAAATTAGGATTAAACTATTGTTCGGTAGCATTAAACTATAGTACATGAATTAAACGCATTAAACTAGTCCGATAATTAAAAGCATTAAACTATTTGTTGGTAGAAGCAGCCAAGTCATCCACTACTGTTTAGACGCTTTGGCGCATGTAGGACGATTGACCAAGGCTCATTGTTGATATACTTCAAGTAAAACACGTGTTTGACCTTTTGAAATGAACAAACAAACGCCTCATCGCTCATGTATTCGTTGCTCTTCAACTTGGACAAGTCAATCATGATCAAATTGGTGCCATGATCAACTTCACAAGCATTTTTATCCTTAACGCTTACCCAATCATAGGAAAATACAACCTCTTTGAGGCTTATATAGACCAATTCAAATATATTTTGAATTACAGCATAGTAAGTCATTTCTCCTTCAACAAGGTTTTTATCTTTTGCGCTCACTCGAAAGAATGTAAGAGCCTTGTATAAAATGCTCGAGTTATGTACATTTTTACTTTCCTCATGGCGCCGAATACGTAACCGTTAAATCAATACTTTTTGTACTCTTGTGCTGTGAACAAGGGTCCAGTGGCTAGACGAGCAAGCCTTGATATCGCATCACCCGTCTTTAAATCTAAGAATATAGATAAATTAATTAGGTTAGTTGTAATTTTTATTGTAATGTAACATTATATAGCAACCATTTTCATTATAATTACCTCACGTGACAACCACAACCTATATTCGATGTCTGATTGTGCAATTGTTTTTCATCTTTTATTGTTGTCATAAGCTTCATATTTTCTGCATAAAATTAATGTGATGAACGTATTACAAAATTAATCATGTATAAAATAATCTAAAATGTTGTAAAACATAAAATAATTTAAACTTACTTTTTCCATTCTTTGACATCTTTATGTGTGTCAAATAGATAACAAGCTACTTGTTCATGTTGGAAACTTATTAATTTAACTCGTTTGCCCATCACATGGTCACCGTCATCGACGAACTCATCAATGTCATCAACATTGGTCGAGTCAGGAATATACTCCCGAGTATAGATTGATGACTCCACTGTGATGTATTCCTCAACAATTGATCCTGTAATATATCGTGTATTCTTGACGTAATCTTTGAAAACTTTCATCAATGTTTCTAATGGATACATCCATCGATATCTAACTGGACTGCAAAAAAATGTCTCGTCGCATAGGTGTACCAACAAGTGAACACTTATGTCAAAGAATGATGGGGGAAAGTACTTCTCCAACACATAAATCGATTCGGTCACCACCAATTTTGTGACCACTATGTGTTGTCGATTGACTACCTTCTCACACAAAAGTGAGAAGCAGATACTAATTTGCATAATAGCCCTTCGCAAATCCTTGTGATTGGAGAAACACTGCTTAAACAATAGAGGAACCAATTGCATGATCATATGCCAATCGTGGGACTTAAGTTGAACGAAAAATTAAATGGAACCTTCAAAATATATATTGTGTCTAAAATCACCTTCATTTCCCCACTCATCAAAGTAAACTCACCAGGGGGAATTATTGTCCGTCCCCTACTATCTTCTTTCAACCATAATTGTGGCTTAAATTTCATCCTTCGAATGACTCCCCACCCCCCAAGGCATGTGCCCACATTATGTTCAGCAATATTTTTCTCTGCATGCATCACACCCAATGTAAGGACATTTTTGTCCATTATCAATTTGTATGTCGTACGCCGTTACACCGTTGAAGAAACTCAAGATCGCATCTACGTCAACGGATCCAAATATCAAAGCGTCTTCAACATCATAACCTCTGCGAGAATAAACTTGGTAAAGTTTTGTTTTTAAGTTCCTTAAAGTTCATACTTAGTATTGGGAAATTTTCATAAAATGTTTTTTATAAAAATAAGAAGTAAGTGTTTTCAAGCAAAATGAGGCTTTTAAAGTTTTTATTTTATTTTATATTTTTGGGATACCGGACCGATCCGCCTCCCTATCGGACCGATCCGCCCCCGGACCGGTCCGCCTACCTACCGGACCGATCCGCCTTGCTCAAAGTCCAGTATACCACGGATCGAATGCAAACTGATGGAGCCTTTTTTAAAAAAGAACCGATCCAAGGTTGGATCGATCCGCCTCCAAGCCGGACCGGTCCGCCTGGGATAAACTCGATCAGTTCCGTGAGTTTTTTATCCTCCAACTTATTTTTCCTATATATATGCCTATTTCGGTGGTATATTTTTTAGAAGTCTTTGATAAAACGTTTCTAAGAGTACAAACACAACAAGACTTCAATTTTTGATGTGCCAAACATCTTTTTTATTCACACACAAAAATCCGAATTACTTTTGTGAATCTTTTGGAACCCTAGAATACAAACTTTGTTATTGTCCATATTTGTGGAGAGATCTTTGCAACCGAGGGCTGCGTGTCATTGCTGAGGGAGTCTCCACAATGTTTTATGGTTGTGTGTCATTAAGGAGAGCTGCGGTTCTTTTTTTGTTGTTTGGGTTGCGATTCCTTGGAGGGTGTTGCATGTATTCTCTTGCTGAGTTCAAGAGTGCGTGTCTTTGTGGGTTGGTTGCGCGTTGATCCATTACAGATTTCTCTATGTAATTGTAAGTTGCGATTTATATATTCATAGTGAAATAAAGGTTTTACCCGAAAGCGTTTTTTTCCTGAAATCTGTGTCTCGGCATATTTACTATGTCGCATGCTTTATATTTGATGGGTTGATTTAGATGCATGTTTAAGGGCTGTATTTATTTGATTTAAAAGTAGACTCTAATTAAATAAGGGTTCTTGGAAACTTGCAAATTTAATTTAATCAATTATCACATAGTCGCACTTTTCAAATTGGTATCAGAGCAGGTTACGCTAATTTATCGCGTATTCCTATTTTCCGCAAAATCGCGTGATATTGATTTTTTTTGAAAAATCAATTTTGTGAAAATTCGCATTTTTTCTTATGGAGCACTTATATAATCAGATGCCTATTTTTGACGGGTCTAATTATGCCTACTGGAAAGCTCGTATGAAATCGAATTTAAAATCTATTGACGAGAGTGTTTGGTTGCTTTGTGAAAATGGTTGGACTCCTCCCACGGTCACTGTTAATAACATCACCACTTTAAAACCCGCGTCAGCCTGGACTGAAGATGATTATAAATTATCCAATTTTAATTCCCGTGGTCTGAGTGCTGTTTCTGGAGTTGTCTCTCCTGATGAGTTTCGTCGAATTATGACGTGCACCACATCTAAAGAGGCTTGGAATGTTTGGAAACTGACACATGAGGGTACGAACGCGGTTAAAGAATCAAAATTACAAAATTTGGCCACCAAATTTGAGACTAATACCATGTCTGAGTCTGAATGCTTTGATGATTTTTATGCTCGTTTGTCAGACATTGTTAACACATGTTTTAATTTGGGTGAGGTGATTGATAACACGCGTGTCATTAAAAAGATTTTGAGATCTCTCCCAAAACGCTTTATTCCTAAAGTCACTGTTTTGAACTCTTTGGGAAATTTGAAATCACTTAAGTTGGAAGAACTTGTAGGAGATCTTCAAACCTATGAGATTGACATGTTTCCCAAAACCATTAAGGCTATGGATAATGACATTGCTTTAAAGACTCATTTTAAGAAAAAGAAAGAAAAAGTTTGTGAGTCCGATTCTGAGGGAGATTTTGATTTTAATGATATGGCCTTGTTTGCGAAAAATTTTAAAAAATTTCTCAACATGAACAAAAATAATTCTTCTAATAAAAAGAATTTTTTTGAGAAAAATAAAAAGAAAGGAAAGGCCAAAGAAAGTGGTGAGAGGGAAAAAGGGAATGACTCTGATGAGGAGTGTGAGGAAGATTTTGAGAACGTCACTTGTTTTGAATGTGGGGGTAAGGGGCATAAGTCGTTTGAGTGTCCTACATGGCTTAAAAAGAAAGGAAAGAAAGTAGCTATGCCTGCCACACTTAGTGATAGTAGTGAAGGTGAGGGTGATGAGACTAGTGGTGAGAAGTTTGTATCTTTTTCTAGTCATGTGAGCACACCCACCTTGTCCCACAATAGTGAACACGAATGCGATAGTGACGATTTGAGAGCTTCAAGTGAGGGAGAAAGTGAGAATGAAAGTGGAGATGAAAGTGAGCTCCAAAAAACTTTTAGAGATTTGTACACCGAGACCTTGAAAACAAAGAAGTATAATAGGGATTTAGGTCGTCGGGTTTTAGATTTGGAGAAAGAGAAGGAGGTTTTGAGAAAGGAGAAGTGTGATTTGACCAACACGTTGTCTAGTCTAACGACACGTGTATCCCAACTCGAGAGTGATCTCGAACGTGCCCGGGAGGTCAAAGTCATGTTTGAGAACGCACCTAAGAAGGTTGAAAAGGTGGTTCTTAAGGGTAAAGGTGAGAATTTAGGAATAAGTCATGACGGTGCTTCTACTTCCCAATTAACACCCAAGCCGGTTCCCACTTTAGTGTTTGATTCACGTAAGTCTCACCCTAACCCACCTAGGCGTCCCATTCCTATTAGGAGAGTGCGTCCTAGTGTTTTTGAGAGAGGTGTTCCTAGTCCTATTTATGTTTGCTCACATTGCAAGAGGAGAGGACACCTTAGGGAATTTTGTTTTAAGTTGGGGTATGTGTCACATTTTGCTTCTTCTCGTGTTTCTGGCACACATGCACCCACACATGATACTTTACATGCTCCCGGAGACTACATGAGAGAGTTTGCACATTTAGGTGAGGAAGTTAAGTTTTTAGTCAAAACATCACAAGAATTTATGGAGGTTTTTCATAAGTTGTCACCACCTTTGGAAAACCCCTCTACACCTAATGATTGAGGTTTGACTTGTTTACTAGCATAGGGTGATTTTCATGATGACTTTATTTGCCTATTGCTAGTATGTATCATTTGTGTATGTTTTTTTAAGAAAAATTTTGAGAAAATCCAAAAAGATTTTTGTATTTTGTTTGCACCATTTATGGATGAATACTTAGGATGATCGAGTCACAACATCATTCCATTATTTTCATGTGACTATTTGATAGTGTTTTAAGACAATAGGTCAATTCTTCCATGTGCTTTATAATTTTTGGAGTCATTAAGATGTAATTAAGTGTTGCTTCCTACACGTTTCACTCATGTTTCCTTTATTCCACGCATGCACGGATTTATTTGATTATTTTGCTTGTCTTATCACATGTTGGTTGGGTGTTTTCACTTCAATCCTGTCCTTAAAACGAACCAAGCGCGATAAATTTTGATAAGGAAATTGTGCATATAAAAACCGTTTTGTGAGTTTGTGTGATTTGTTTGATAACGGGGAGGGGCTACGAAAGGTAATCATCTATCCTTTGCGCAAAATCCACCGTTAAAAAGGACCTAAAAAATTGAGGAATTTTATTATCCGAGGTCCAAAGAGGTTAAAAGAGCCCGAAAAAAATTAAAGGCAATAAAAAGATATTCATGCCACATTTAGGTTTTTGCACCAATTCTCCAAAGTTTGAGAATTTAGATTACCTCTAAAAGAAAATATATATATGAGGGAGTTTGGTTGGAGAATTTCAAACGGGTTTGCACGTCCTTGAACTTCTTGAAAATGCGCTAAATAGTTTTGGACGTTATTGGGGTGGAAATCATTTTGACTTTGATTTGTTGATTTGCATAAGATGATGTCATCTAAATTCAACAAATTTTTACACCTAAGGATACTTTTGATGCTCATTCATTAGGGGTACACATATGCCTCGTGCACATATGATTAATTGAGTTGATTTACCTATCGAATGTGGTCACACCCAAACATTCCATTTCCATGACTTGGTTGTTTGAGTCTAAATCCATGGTGTGATTTTTGTATCATATTTGTTCAAATTGGTATCTTATTTTTGTATGAAAATTTTGAAAAATTCAAAAATAGTTTGTGACGATTTCTTTGAGCATCTCCTTGCAAGAGCACGATTGCTATTTAATTGATCCTTTGTTTTGTGTACCGTGACACCCTGATTTTGCTTATTTGATTAATTCTTCTCATTTGTCTATTTGGGGACATCATAAAAAGGGGGATAAAGAATTATCATATTATGGGGGAGTTTGAATTTTGGGGGAGTTTTTGATTTAGCTTATGCTTTTATCATAAATTGGTATCTATGTTTATCTCATTTCAAACACGATATGTCACGTGGTATTTGCTTTGTCTCATGTGTGTAGGTACGAAGACTGAAGATCAATATGTTTCACACCCTGATGAGAAAAGCTTTGAGATTTGATGATTGTTGGAGATTGAAGAACAAACGATGAAGATTTAAACATTTGTATCTTTCCATCTTTAGGGTTCATAGGAGGGTATATTTGTATAGGTCATTAATTGATAATTCGAATTTTTTATGTATCTACCATCATAGACATAGGGGGAGATTTGTAAGGACATTTTTGTCCATTATCAATTTGTATGTCATACGTCGTTACACCGTTGAAGAAACTCAAGATCGCATCTACGTCAACGGATCCGAATATCAAAGCATCTTCAACATCATAACCTCTGCGAGAATAAACTTGGTAAAGTTTTGTTTTTAAGTTCCTTAAAGTTCATACTTAGTATTGGGAAATTTTCATAAAATGTTTTTTATAATAATAAGAAGTAAGTGTTTTCAAGCAAAATGAGGCTTTTAAAGTTTTTTTTTTTATATTTCTGGGATACCGGACCGGTCCGCCTCCCTACCGGACCGATCCGGCCCCAGACCGGTCTGCCTAACTATCGGACCGATCCGCCTTGCTCAAAGTCTAGTATACCACAGATCGAATGCAAACCGATGGAGCCTCTTTTAAAAATGAACCGGTCCGAGGTTGGACGGATCCGCCTCCAAGCCGGACCGGTCCGCTTGGGATAAACTCGATCAGTTCCATGAGTTTTTTATCCTCCAACTTATTTTTCCTATATATATACCTATTTCGGTGGTAGGTTTTTTAGAAGTCTTTGAGAAAACGTTTCTAAGAGTACAAACACAACAAGACTTCAATTTTTGACGTGCCAAACATCTTTTTGATTCACACACAAAAATCCGAATTACTTTTGTGAATCTTTTGGAACCCTAGAATACAAACTTTGTTACTGTTCATCCATGTGGAGATATCTTTGCAACCGAGGGCTGCGTGTCATTGCTGAGGGAGTCTCTACAAAGTTTTATGGATGTGTGTCATTAAGGAGAGCTGCGGTTCTTTCTTTGTTGTTTGGGCTGCGAGTCCTTGGAGGGTGCTATGTGTATTCTCTTGCTGAGTTCAAGACTGCATGTCTTTGTGGGTTGGCTGCGCGTTGATCCATTGCATATTTCTCTATGGAATTGTAAGTTGCGATTTATATATTCATAGTGAAATAAAGGTTTTACCCGAAAGGATTTTTTTCCTGAAATCTGTGTCTCAGCATATTTACTATGTCGCATGCTTTATATTTGATGGGTTGATTTATATGCATGTTTAAGGCCTGTATTTATTTGATTTAAAAGTAGACTCTAATTAAATAAGGGTTCTTGGAAACTTGCAAATTTAATTTAATCAATTATCACACAGTCGCACTTTTCACCCAATACATGGCGCACTGGGTTATTCTTCTAATAAGGCAAGTCAAATAAAATTGACCTCATCGACCATGCCTTTCTTATTTCAATTTTATTCCTAGTTTGGATCTTCTTGTTCTTGATATTCTTAAATTTCGGATTCTTACCTGGCATATTAGGTCCACAATAAGAAGATTTGCTTTCAATTCTTGAACCTAAAAGTTTTCTCGGCGGTAGCCTAGGTTCAATCCCGCCCGATAAAAAATTGGAACCTTTCTCAAATCTGAAACTATGAGCGGGGGGTAAAAACCTATTATGGCAATGGTATACATTTTTTGAGCTAGCGGGGAGACGAAGAGATTCAGTCTCCTCTCCAAAAATAGGAAACCCCAAATAACAATATACTACACAACCGGAGAATATCCTATAAGCTAGAAAATCATGAATTGTCCACATCAACATAGCTTTCAGCGTAGACTCTTCTTTTCTAAAAGAGTAAAATGCTTGCACACCCTCTTCCCAAAACTCATTTAATTCTTCTACCAAAGGAGCCAGGTAGATATCGATGTCATCACTTGGTTCCTTTGGCCCAGGTATCAACAAAGACACCATCGAAAATTCAGATCTCATATACTATGAAGGAGGGAGGTTGAGTGGGGATAGGATCACTGTCCATACACTCTGATTGGTGATTAGATTTCCAAATAGATTGAAACCCTCTGTTGATACAGCCAATTGAATGTTACGCTGTTCTCGAGCAAAATTGGGATAGTCATAACTAATCCTCCTCCAAGATGTAGAATCAATAGGATGACGTATAAGATTATCCCCTACCACTTCCCTAGAATGCCAAGTCATTACCTTTTCTATCCATGGTACTGTGAAAAACAGCTTTAATATAGGCCTAACAGGAAAAAAATTCAACACTTTTTGAGGCACTTTTGAGCTTGTGCTCTCCTTGCCAGTAGATTGAACATATCTTGGTTCATCGCATACCGGACACCGATCGAGATTGTCATACTCCTTTCGATATAGTATGTAGTCATACAAATCAGCATGAATCGATTTATACTTCATTCCCAAACTTTTCAAACTTTACTTCATAACATGATAGCTATTTGAAAGCGTATTATCCTTGGGTAGCAAGCCCTTCACTCAATTCAGGATTCATGTCACGCTATTTCTAGACAAACTGTATTGGGTCTTAAAACTATGCATACCAACCATGTTATGTAAAGTTATTTGATCTTTCTCATAGCCAGAGTATAATTATTGGGTCACCTTAAATTTTAAACTTTGGTAGTCATCGTCAATGTTTATCCTGATATCTTTATGAGCACCTGAACCTTGTACATCGTCAGTGACCTCATTCTCTTCCACTTTATAAATGTCGTATGTGTTATCAATTAAATCCTCTAACATATTATGATCTATGTTATCCCTTTCTACATCTATCCTACTTGTTGAAGGTTGTTGTGAAGGTTGCTCGGGGACAAAAGGAATTTTCAATTCCCCGTGAAAACTCCAAAATTGATAATTATCTTGTATACCCCATCTTAACAAATGCAGTGCAACTGCTTTCCACTCAAACACCTTAACATTCTCATACCTAGCATAGGGATATATAAACTCTTCATTTTTATGACATCTCTTTGCGTAGTTCCCAAATTCAGTAACACCTCTACGTAACACATCCCCCAATCTATTTATCTTACCCATCCACTCTTTGTATTTAGGATATCCCATCACAATTACTACAAACAATCACCTACTAACGGTATAAAGCATATATTCGTAGATTAGTATAAACAAAAGTTAGATTTATAATATGTTTCATTTAATTATGTCTTATTTATATTCAATTTTTAAATTTAAAATTTAAATTCAATTTATAATATTAATTCCTATTTCCTCCATTTCCTCTAAGGGTGAGTGGTCCTAACCCATTTAAGACCACATATTTCTATAATATACTTAACAGCTCATGCACATTGTTATAATTTGGGAAAAATTCGATAGCATATCCCCATAGTTCTCCAAGTACACGACGTAAATTCACAAGTGTGAGTGTTATTTCAATTTATCAATTGAAATAACACTCACACTTGACAAACTAGTATGTACCCAGAGAACATTAGGATATGACTCCATAACTTCCTCCAAAAGTAACAAGTCTATGCCATGTTGATGCAAAAAACTAAACTAGGCCTAATTAATTGATCACAGATAAATTAAGCAAAACAAACAAGACACAAGAAATTTTAGAGTAATTCGGCTCAAAGTAATAGCCTATGTCCACTGTAATGTATTGATTGCCTTGATTTGTTTTTGGTCCCTTGCAATGAGGGTGATACAAAATATTTATATCCCAAGAGAGGTCCTAATAGTTGTCATGTGAAAGGATGGAATACCTTTATTTGTTAGGCATTTACATCAATACATAATGAGAATTAATTGTATGAAGGTTGTCGTTTCATTGGTAATATAGGCTATAAGGCTGCTGTCACTTTATAATCAATACACGTTGTTGGTCGGGCTGACTTAGACTTGTGCCGCATTGGATGACACGTGCTGGCTTATGACTGGTCCACGTAGGGTGGTAAATTTTGGTATCAATAGAAGCTCCCAATGTTTCATACTTGGAGCTGATGCGAGAGTGTGAAATGTTATGCTTCAACAGTAGTTTGGGCTATTTGGTTTGGTTGCAAACCTTCCAAACTTGTGAAATTTATCCATTTGATTGTCAATTTTTGGGCGCGAATGGTAATTTTGTAAATATTTCAAATTTTAGAGAGCTTTTATAGGGTATCTTTGTCTTTTCCTTGTTATCCATCGTAAACCCAAACGTCGTTTGCTTTAATAATTACTTTCCCCAGTTTCTGTTGCTTCTTATAAAAAGGGCGATAAAAAATTTGATCATCTTTTACCTTTTACTTCTAATTCTTTCGCTGTGTTCTTTGCTTTTTCGTACGATCACTTTTTTTCCGTCCTCAGTTCTTGCTGAATCCTTAAACCTTTGTAAGAATTTATCTTCTCTTCTCTGTTTTCTTCACCATGGTTTATTCTATCGAGTCACTTGATAAGTTCAGGATTGAATATAATATTCCACCTTTGGTTGTCTTTGAACATCCTACTTCTCTTTCTGATTTTTTATTTCTTGCTGAGGGCCATTGGTTCCCTTCTATCTTTATCACTGAATGTGGGTTAACATTTCCTCCTAATACCCTATGTCTGAAGTTTTGTCAATATTTTGACATTGTACCTGCAAGAGTGGCTCCTAACATATGGAGAGTTGTAAATGGAGTTCATAGGTTAAACTAAGTCTATGGAGTTTATTTTCTGTGTATGAATTGATGGTTTGCCAATTTAATTTGTCTTTATGCATAGACAATGGAATATTAATCCCATGCCCCTGCCTAGTTTTAGTGATCTCGTGATCACCCATAAGTGCCTAAGCAATGGAATATTTTCATCCCATGTTCTTTCTTAGTTGTAACAATCTTATCTAAACTGCCTTGGTGCCTAGGCAGTGGATATTTTACCCATCTTCTTGCCTAGTTTTAGATGCCTCTTGAGGTCACCTATAATCAAACATGCCTTTCCTTGTATGATTGTTGTGCCAACATTGTTAGTTCGGTTTGTTGATGCCGACCAACCTTAGTTGGTGGTTGCTGATGGCGACCAACTTTTAGTTGGTGGTTGCTAAATATATATAGAGAGAAGAAATAGTCTGTTGGAGATAATATCATAACTGATACAGATTTCCTTGGAGCTGAATAAATGATAATAAATATATTGCGGAGCTCCATGCTGAGATGAATATAAAATATGCATTCAAATAGATATAAAGAATGATTCAGAATAATAATAAAGTGTCTGGCTGATCTGTCGAGGCAAAATTGCATAATGCCGAACAAGGATAATATTTTTCAGAACATAAGAATATGGCCGAGTACTTTGTCGGGCCTGAATATAAATAAGAATAACCCAGACCAACTGTCCGTTGGGGGTGAAATATAATAAATATTACAGATCTCTTCGGAATTGAATATATATAACAATAAATATTTTACCGAGATCCATGCTGAGATGAATATAGAATGGATATAGAGAATGATTCATTCTTGAACATAGATAATAGCAATAATAAAATCAATAGTGCCTCGATGAGGTAAAATTTCATAATGCCGAGCAATGATAATATTTTCCAGAAGTTTATGATTGTTTCTGAGCATTCGTCGGCACTGAATCTTGTACCTGTGGAATTTAATAAGTTGCTCGAACATCTGTGGAGGCTAAATTAATTATTCATGAGAATAATTTAGTCACACAATCAATATATGATATGTATTTGCTCGGTTAATAGAATATCAAAACATAAAATGATATGTTATGCTGACTTCGTGTGTTAATGTGAGCAATTTTTTATAAAAAAAATGCTAGACATTTTAATTTTAAGTAAAAGACCAAATATAAGTTGGTATTGGAAAATTGTTTTGAAGTATAACTTATGTATCTTTAAAAATTATATTGTGTTAGAAAGGTAAGAATTAAGAGATGGTAGGGGTGAATTTATCTTTTAACACCGTGGTGGTGATTTTGACTTTGTCAAAATCAATAATCTGGGCAAACAAAATTGCACTTCTCCATTCAAGCATTTGTTGTGAACAGATATTAAATTCCGTCGAACCGTGGTTATCGCCGACCAGTAATAGGTCAGTGTTGAAAGGTCAGGAAGACTTCATTCTAATTCTATACATGTCATCGACTATCGAGTTGCGTAAGTGACCGCCAACCAGAGTTCATATGAGACCTACTGACCAACCATAGGTGGTCGGGAACACCTCCAGCAGTGCAACACCCGTCGTCGATCAACAAATAGGAGGTCGGGAATCCCTCAAGCTGTATAATAGTTATTGCCGACCAATAAATATTTTGACATATATTGTTCCTATAGTCGCCGACAAGCAATATTGATGATGACGGTTGTTGATACAAAAATTAGTCGATTGTCGAGGACCAATTATACGAAGATACATGTCTTATTACATGGCAAAAATATATATTCACCAAGCTACTCAGTGTACCGAGCTGCTCAACATACAAAGCATCTAGTCAAGAAGATCAAGCGATAAGAGCAGATTCAATGAACATTCTTATTATGTACAAATGTATATGTCTATTAAATAAATGCATATTATCTATTCATACTAACAACCCAAGGGCTATAAATACATTGTAACACCCTCCATAACGAGGGGGATCATCTGTGATCATCATCAAGATTAAGGCAAAACACCCAGTAATATAAACAGTGGACGTAGGCCATTTTCATCAGGCTGAACCACTTTAAAAATCCTTTGTCTTATTTTTTTATTCATATTTATCTGTGATTAATTAATTAGATCAAGTCTAGTTTTTTACATCAACAGATTGGAGCCATCTGTGGAAAATGACTATATGTAGCGTTTTCACCAAAAAAATTACTATACATGGCTGAGCTCCCAGAATCTAGCAATAAGAACAATGACGGAGTTCCTCCAAACCCGTTTATTCCGCCAACTATCAATGAACTCACTAGAATAGTGGCCAGCTTAACGAGGGGAAAAACAGCTATACAGGATACCATGCGACAACTAGTTCAAACCGTTTAAAATGTAATTCCTACCCAGTTAGGCCAGCGAAGCGTCCATAGAACCACTCACCTGCTGTCTTCGAGATCTAGACATACTCTGTTCCCTCATGCTTCCTCATCTAGGCATGTTGAATCGCATCATACTGAGAGGTCTAGTGATCCCTCCTATCACCCTAGTCGGACATCTCCCGTAAGAGTCATGGACTCTCAAAAAAATGTTACTTTAACACCAAAATGAACAAGCGCCCTGGAAAAGTTGAGTAGAGTCTCACCTTTTGATCATTTGGGCCCCAGGAGGAATAAAAATCCTCTTCGGACTGCGTCGAGAAATTCTCAATGACCAAATGATCTAAGCAAAGGTTTTGTCCAATCACTCTCTACAGCTCATACAGAAAGATCCCAAGAGGAGAATTCGGTGCGATCTATTACTCGAGCGAATAGATCAGAGGTTGGAAATGAGGCCTGAAAGGAATCTATTCAGAGGTTGGAAGATAGGTTAGGGGAAATGGCTAAAGCCAGAAACCCTCTCCAAAGAACCTTTGTCAAAGGATCACCCTTCGTACAAGCAATTGTGGATTTTCTAACACCATCAAAATTTAAAGCTCCCGTAGTTACACCGAAGTACGATGGCAAGACTGATCATGTTTTCCACATGGAGCAGTACCAAGCTGCTGTCGATATCTATGCAGTTCCAGATGAGATGAGGTGCAGGGCATTCTCAGGAACTATCACTGGGTCAACTCAAATATGGTACAACAACCTTCCTCGGGGGCAGATTGCTACTTTCCATCAACTGGCACAGCTCTTTATAGGAAATTTCTATTTTGGTGCGAAGCCAGTCAAGAGGGTAGAACATTTGTTGAGGGTACGACATAAAGCAGGAAAAAGCACCAGGGATTACATCACTCATTTTAACAAAGAGAAACTATAGGTAATCGATTATGAAGAGAAGATAGCCATTACATCTCTAATGAGTGGTCTCTTATCAAACAAGTTGTATTATACTTTGGCCAAAGATCCCCTTAAAACCACGATAGAGTTGACGATAAAAGCAGCTAAGATCGTGGATGCCGAAGAAGCCATGGTTGTGAAGAAGAATGCTAATACAAAAGTAGAAACTAATGTTGAAGGTAAATCTGAGAGGAAAGGTCAAAAGCACAACGGGGGAAACAAGCAATCAAAAGAAAAAGAGACGATAAAGAACTTGAGGAAGTATGGGAATTATACTCCTTTAAAGGTGGATATAAACCATATTCTGGATGAAATCAAGAACAGTGAAGAACTGAATTGGCCGGAGAAATTAAGGACAGCCCTTGAGAAAAGGGATAAGTCCAAATATTATGAGTTCCATAGAGATCATGGCCACACGACGAAGCATTGCATAGCTCTCCAGAATGATATTGAGGCACTCATTAGGCGAGGGTAGTTGAGTCCGTTTATTGATCGCCAGAATGATGGGAAGACTAATGACGAAGGAAGGCACAAATCTAAATCTCCTCGCCGAACAAGAGATGACAAAAAAGGGACCATGAAGGTGATTTGAAGGATGACCCCTACCTCCCCAAAACTCCAAGGCAACCAGAGCGCAAGGTATTTTCAATCCATTTTGGTTCATTCGAATATAATGCGATTACAGGTGGAGATGCAGGAGGTGGGGATCACACTTCTGAAAGGAAAGCTTACCTCAATGAGGCCCAAGCCTGTTCCTATATACAACGAATAAAGCTGGCGGAAGAGGATCACCCGAGGAAGGTGATCAAGGACAAACTGGTCATTAATTTTTCCAAAAATGATCTGGAAGGTGTCCTGTATCCTCAAGATGACACCTTGATGGTGAAGATGAGGATGAAGGGTGTGGTCATCTCAAGAGTACTAGTAGACAATGGTAGCTCGGTAGACATCATGTTCTGCCCTTTCTTTGATAGTTTAAACTTGAAACTAGCCCAGTTGGATCCATATCACAGGCCCCTCCTAGGTTTCACTGGTGAAAAAGTATTTCCACTTGGGATGATCAAGTTGGTCGTGCTTATCAGTACCTGTCCTTCTTGCAGAATAGAAAAAGTATGCTTTTTCATCATGGCAAAAAACCTCCAATCAGCCTACAATATAATCTTCGGAAGAGTAGGCCTAAAAAATTTTGAGGCCGTGCCATCCATGGGTTATCAATACTTGAAGTTTTTGACCAACTTTGGTGTGAGACTTGTAAAGGGAGATCAGAAAGTAGCTCGGGAATTCTACTATTCATTTACTAAATAAGAAGTGCTGGAGGATACCAGGAAAAAGACCACTACCTACCAAGTGGACGAGTCTGAAGAGTCAGATATTAAGACACTAGACCCCAAAGATAAATCAAAGCTCATGAAGGGGAGGGTCATGGAAGCAACGGAGAACATTATTCTGGACGATGAACGACTAGAAAGAACAGCGTAAATTGGCACTTCACTTGACCCGGAGACAAAGAAAGAGTTAGTGGCATTGTTGAGGTACGAAAAGCAAGATTTTGTGTGAAGTCATGGAGATATGCCGGGAATAGACCCAGCCTTCCCGTGCCACGAACTCAATGTTAATAAAGAGGTCAAATCAGTGAAATAATGAAGAAGGGTCTTCAGCCCAGAGAAGAACCAAGCTATACAGGAGGAAGTCGAGAAGTTGTAAAAGGCCTCTCTTATTGAGGATGTTAAATATCTTGACTGGTTAGCTAACGTAGTCATGGTAAGAAAGAAGAACAATAAATGGAGGATGTGCGTAGACTTCACAGATCTCAACAAAGCCTACCCAAAAGATCACTTGCCCCTGTCCCGAATAGACCAATTAGTAGATGCTACCTCGGGGCATGAATTATTGTGCTTCATGGATGCTTAATCTGGCTACAACCAGATTAAGTTGAAACCAGAAGACAGGGAGAGTACCTCTTTTATTACCCCAAGGGGAACATACTGCTACAATGTTATGCCGTTTGGTCCTAAAAATGCAGGTGTAGCGTACCAGCGGCTGATGAATAAGGTGTTTGCAGAGAAAATGAACAAAAACATGGAGGTTTACGTCGATGATGTGCTGACCAAGAGTCGAAAAGCCGCTGACCACATAGCTGACCTTAGCCAAACGTTTGACTAGCTGGAGAGATATTAAATGAAACTGAACCGACTAAATGCATATTTGGCGTACAAGAAGGCATGTTCCTTGGGTATATCGTGAATCAGTGAGGCATTGAGGAAAATCTTGAGAATATTAAAGCTTTGTCAGAACTACAATCTCTAACTATAAAAAAGGAGGTGCAAAGCCTCACGGGGTGTGTTGCAGCTCTCAACAAGTTTGTCTCACGATCAACGGACAGATGCCTTCCATTCTTTAAGACACTCATAAAAACTTTCGAGTGGAATGATGATTGTGAGAAGGAATTTTAAGAGTTGAAGAGATATTTTGGGACACCTCCATTACTGTCCAGGCCACTGATGGGAGAAAGATTATACTTTTACCTGGCTGTCTAAGAAAGCATGGTCAGTTCATCATTGATAAGAGTAGAGGACAGAGTGAAAAAACTGGTATATTATACAAGTAACGCATTCCGAGGAGCAAAGATTAGATATCTAAGATTGGAGAAGCTGGCATTAGCATTGATTGAGGAAACCAGGAGGATGAAACCATACTTCCAGGCCCATACCGTAGTGGTGTACACTGACATGCCACTCCAACAAGCTTTGCACAAACCTGAAAAATCTGGAAGACTGATGTATTGGGCGGTGGAATTAAGTGAGTATTATATTATTTATGAGCCAAGGTATTCACTCAAAGGGAAGGCGATAGCAGATTTTATTGCGGAGTTCACTTACCCAGAGACCTCCGACCAATAAGGGTCTAATGCAGAACAACCCATGGATGTTAGGGGATCATCAGAGACTATCCCCGATCAACTTCCATCAGCAGATTTGCTGGAGGGGATAGGCATCGAGCAACGAGAATCGTCGGATAACAGCCCAGTGTTGGGAGATGATAAAAGGAAGTATCAAATATTCCACCAGGGAACTTTGACAGACCAAGAGTTTGATAATTTTATACTTATATGGAATCTGTATGTTAATGGCTCTTCGTGTTCCACAGGCAGCGGGGCCGGAATAATTCTTAATAGTCTAGATGGATTAGATATTGAGTATGCCCTGCGCTTTAAATTCAAAGATTCTAACAACGAAGCTGAATATGAATCTATGACTGTGGCCCATAGTTTAGCCAAAACACTGAATTCACAGAAAATTACAGTGTTTAGTGACTCACAGTTAATCGTAAATTAGATTCTTGGGTTGTATGAGGCAAAGGGAGACTTCATGTCTAGGTATCACGCTAAATCTATGAAGATTGTATCCACTATTGTTGTGGTTCAATAGATCAGAATACCAAGATTAGAGAATGTGAGAGATGACGCACTAGCTCAATAAGCCTCAGCTACTCGCACCAAGCTACGAAGAATGATTCCTATTGAGGTATTGGCCGACCAGAGTATTGATGAAGATTTAATGGTGATACTCATCACTTTGGACATGGGACCTTCCTGGATGGATCCCATCAGGGTGTATACCGAAGAAGGAATTTTACCAACTGACTAACTTGCAGCCAAGAGGCTGAAGTTTAAAGATACTCGGCACGTGCTAAATAATAGATTTTTATATAGAAGAGGTATGATAACAGGTTTACAAAGATGTGTCTATCCATCAGAAGTTAAAGATCTGATAAAATAAATTCACAAAGGGTCTAGTGGTGCTCATGCAGCAGGCCGGACTCTCCTGCAGAGGATAACGATGTAGGGATATTATTGGCCAATGATGCGTGTTGATTGTACTGCTTACTCCAAGAAATGCGATAAATGTCAAAGATTTTCTACTATACAACGAACTCCCCAGGCATTATTAACACCTATTACTTCCCCTTGGCCATTATCCATGTGGGGGACTTGGTTGGGCCTCTTCCAACTACCAGAGGACGATTCAAATACTTAGTGGTCACTGTTGATTATTTCACAAAATGGGTGGAAGCTAAACCTCTCATGGACATGGCATATGAAAGGGTCTATCAGTTCATCTAGAAGAATATTATCTGTAAATATGGTATGCCACATGCTTTCATCACTGATAATGGTACCCAATTTGATAATGAGGAGTTCGTCGTATACTGTCAACATTCCAATGTTCAAAAGATTCATTTTGAACCAGGCCATCCATAGAGCAACGAGAAAACGGAGGTAACCAACAAAACTCTATTGAACGAATTGAAGAAATTGTTGGATGATGTGAAGGGAAATCGGATTAACGAGTTGCATTTTGTGTAATGGGCATACAGCACAACTCCCCGAACAGCAATGGGGAATCTCCTTACATGTTAGCATTTGGAAGTGAAGTACTCATACCAGTTGAATTGGGCCTACCCACTCACAGGGTGCTCAATTTAAACTCTCCCATGAGCGACTTGATGAGACGTTTAGACTAGGACATGCTCGAGGATGTAAGAGAGGAAGCGGCAATCAGGAATGTAGCTTACCAGCAAATAATTGCCATGTTCTACAATAAAAGGGTCAATAAATGTGACCTTAAGGAGGGGCATTATGTGCTCAAGAAAGTGATTCAGAAGCACAACAAGCTGGAGGCCAACTGGCATGGACCTTATCGTGTTACAGCGGTTGTTCAACCTGGAACCTACAGAATAGAAACTTTAGAGAGAGAGGAATTAAAAAATGCATGGAATGCGGAGCACCTGTGCAAATATTATCAGTAATACAGATTCACATGTACCCCCTTTTCTTTCAATACGAATAAAAATTATATTTTTCCCGTATTCCTTTTTGTTCAACTTTTTTTCGGAGTACTTGTGCTACACACTAAACCACCAACTAAGGTTGGTCGGCATATCGGCAACCACCAACTAAGGTTGGTCGGTATCAATAAACTGAACCAAAAATGTTGGCATAACAATCATACAAGGCAAGGCCTGTTTGATTATGGGTGACCTCAAGGGGCATCCAAAACTAGGCAAAAAGATGGGTGACCTCACGGGGCACCCACTGCCTCGGCACCAAGGTAATCTAGATAAGATTACTACAACTAAGAAGGACCATGGTATGAAAATAATTTCATTGCTTAGGCACTTGTGGGTGACAAGTCACTACAACTAGGTAGAAAATAGGTCAAAGTTCCATTGTCTATGCAATTAAACAAAACAGGAGAAATTGTCGCTTTATATACATTCATCAAAGATAATACGATAACAAAAAACATCTTACAAATTACGTTCAAGGAAAGATAATTGCATAACGATGAACTTTTCTACAATGGATTCATTTTCAAGGAAAAAAAAATTACAAAAGAAGATGTGCCATTTAATAATTACTAACTATATATAAATTTCCTATTCAATTGGCTTTTGTCCTTCCGATTCAGGTACAGGACCCATTCCAGCTGGAGGATCATCTAAAGCATAAGAAGAATTGATAAAATTCACATCTCGTAGCATTCTGATATTTCTCAAACTTGGTCGATCAAGCAGATGTTAAGGTCGAGATATCTCAAAATCCTCATGAAGTTGGTAATCACCGAGATACATGGAGATCAAACATTAAGGAATGGCACGGGATGGAATCCAAATGACATCCAACTTAAAGGGAGGATTAGGCAGATCAAGTGCTCCAAGTTTATACCAATCCCATATGGAATTTCCTTCCTCAAGCTTCATCACAATCAAAGTGTTAAGCCATCCCTATTTACATCCTTCATTATTCGATTGTTTCAACCGAGCATCGAGATGGCATAGAGCTTCATTGTATCCCCCCATCCAAAACTCTCTAGGCTGCTTGTGAAACTGATAAGTCAATCTCTCAAGCTGCTCATGAAGTTTCTTCACCAAGTTTTCTTTAATCTTCAGTGCAGAGCTCTTATTGGAGAGTTGTTCGGTAAGACTTTGTATTTTTTGGAACATCTCAACCAGAGCTTGATTTTTTGCTTTCAGCTGAACAGCCTAGTTTTCTAAGGCTTGTTGACAACTACTCTCTTCAATGTTGCTCCGACCAGCTCTTGCTCTACCCCACGAAGAAGATGTAGTACTGACTTATTTCAGAGCCTCCAATTCTTCTCTCAACGCAGCATTTTTAGTTTCCATAAATAAAAAACCCTCATCACTAATCGGGACCAGAGCTCCAGAAGAAGAGGCAGACTTTAGCTATCTCAGTTCTTCTCATAAGGCAATATTTCCCTCCTCTAACAGTTTGGCAATATTTACGTGCTCCTCAACTTCAAGTTTAAGCATGCTCTTTTTTTTATGGGCTGAAATGAACTTGTCACAGACATGATCAGCACTCAACTGCTGGTACTTTTTCTCATAACCTTCATGCAGAAGAGAAATGGTTTCCTTGTGTTGAAGTTGAAGTTCCTCGATCGTTCCTTGAAGATCTTCAATCATTTCATAGTAAGCCACATTGTTGGCCATAGCTCGATCAAGCAAACACTTTAAATATTGGTAGGCATTAATTGCCCTCTCAGAAGAATCAAATCCAAGGATATCAATTATTTGAGCTTTAGTGAAGTCTTCATGACCAGGTTTGAAGTAATCATTACACTTCTTCATCAGTTTTGTATCATGAGCTGATAAGAGTTCCATCTTAGCAATAAACTAGCAAGGAAAAGTAAAAATGGATCAACAACAATACGAATCGAGAAAGTAAGGGAGATAACTCATAATAGATGATAAATTCCATTTTATTGATCACAAGATGACAAAGTACAATCAAAGTTACAAAAAAAGGGAAAAATAACATAGTTAAAGATTCGAACAACTTTACACCTTCCCTTTATTTCCTACACCATCTTTAGCTGGTTTGGATGAAGGAGTCGGTTGCTTGGAGGGCAGTTGTCATTGCTCGGTAGAAGTTTTAGCCTGTTGAACTTGCTCGGAGGATTAAGGAAAGGTAGCAGTAGGTGATTTTTCTATAATTACCATTAAAGATTCATCAGATGTAGCTTCATCTTCTTCTTCTTCATCAACAGTAGGAGGAGGGCCATGAGTGTGTTTCTGAAACAGTTCAGACTCATCTGCAACACTCAACTCCTTCAACAATGCAACCCATCCATCTCTGAAGTATTTCAAACTTGCATACTCCATATGAGAAGAAATAGGAGATAAAGCTTTATTCCATCATTTATCCCAGCCCAAGATAAAGGACTTCTTCATAACAACTTTCCTCTTCACCCTCTCTAAGGAAGTTTTTTCCATTAAAAGCTCCTCAGCAGACTTCAACTGCTCCTGAAGGTCTTTCTTACACCATTTAACCTATTCAAGCTTGCCATCAGTTTCCACTTTGATGGCAAAGATGACTTTCAATTTCTCCTCTACCTCTTTAAAAGCATTTAAAGCTCGTTGCCGAGCTGTAATTGCCCCTTGCCGAGTTGTGTCAGTATCTTTAGCAACTTCAATAGCTTGTTGTCGAGCTGTCTCAGCAGATTTGATTTTGCTCTCCTAAGCAGATTTTTCCTCCTCGTACTTCTTTCGGGACTCTCCCACGGATTTGGACAACCCAGCAAGGGCTTCCTCTACTCCACTAGATGAGTTTGAAGCTTTTATGGCTTCATCCTTCTTCACGATATTATCGAAGTACACCAAAAACTGTAAGAAGAAGAAAGACACGGATTAGAGCATGAATATGGCAATGAAAATTTAGAAAGATAAATATAATGATCACTTATTGAGGTAAGAAGTTGAGCCGCCACATAGACAACCTTATCTTGAGGAATTGAATTTTTAGCAGCTCGGCAATGAGGGAGAGTCCGTGATTTGATCAATTTCTTAGCCAAGCCAAGGGTAAGGACAGCTGGAGAACTAGCCTGTAGTGAAGAAATATCAACTCTAGAAGGTTGGATAACAGTATCCACAGGTCTCTCAGAAATACCCCTCCTCAACCTCCTCAAAGGAGCACCTTCAATCAGAGGTGATGCCTCTTCTTCAATCAAAGGTGCTGCCTCTTTGGGAAAACATCTTCAATCAAAGGTGATGCCTCTTTAGGGGCAACAGGGGGCTTCTTGATGATATCTTTACTAGGAGGAACAACATCCTTCTATTTAGTTCCATCAGCTGGAACGTTGTCCTTTTTCTTTTTCGTCCTTTTATTTCCAGGAGCAGATTTGGCAAAGAACTCAGGTACCATCCTCTTCCTTGTCATTAGATCATCAATAGAGGTACCTAAATCAGAAGAATATTCTTCCACGCTTGCTCAAGATGATAGTACTTGATCTACATGAATTACCACAGGAGGGTCAAGAGGACGAGCAATAAAAGATGAAGTGGTGTTCGTGTATCTTAGCAAATAAGAAGCAGACCTCACGTGCTCCCCATTAATGGACTGATGCAAACCCCAGATAAGTGTTAATTTTTTTATATTTACGTCACTCTCTTTTGGAGGTTTTATTTTACTCTCAACTGCAATAAATAAAAAATACATGCCATTGACATATTTCATCAAACATAAACAAAGCTAAATTGAAAAAATTAAAAATAACCTATCCCATTGCCATAAAGTGGACATCTGGGACCTTGATACACATCTTTTTCGTTTAATGGGGGGTATTACCAATTTTTCATCACAACCCCATAATCAAAATAGTCCCTATTAGCATCGAGGAGATTGACCACTAAAGCTCTATTTGAAAACCTAATTTTTAAATAAAAAGTAGTGTCACTGGTAACCCATTTATAGCAATACATAGTTTCAGGATTTCCTAAGCAAGTTCCATATGCTTGGTTCAACCTATGTACGCCATTAACTACCATCCATGTATTTGGAGCTACTCTTGAAGGAACAATATCAAAATATTGGCAAAACTCCAAACACATGGTATTTGGCGGGAAAGAAAAACTACATTCTGCTACAAAATGGAGGGAAACCAGTGTCCCTCAGCTAAAGAACATAAATCAGAATGGCAAGGAGGTTCCTCTAGAATAACCCAAGAGGGAATAGAAAAATCATCCCGGAACTTATCCAAGGATTCGACAAGATAAACCATGATGGCTAAACCAAAGAAAGAAAAAGTTCTTAAATAAAACAGAGAAAATCTACTAAGTCGGATGATAGAAAGAACGACAGTACAAGGATATAGTGAGAAAACAAAGAATTTAGAAGTCTGGAAGTAAAAAGTAGAAGATAATTTGATTCTATCACTTTTAAATGCCCTACATGGAAAAGGGAGAAAAGAAATGATTACTAGAAAAGACAATTGTGTTTTCGGTGGCTAACTGATGAAAAAGACGCAAATACCCAAGCGTCTGTCAAAGATTCAAAATATTTACGAGTTTGCCATTTCGCGCTCACAGTCATTAAATGTCACAAGTGTTGGAAATCTGTAATCTAATCGTACTGGGTGAATGTGTCCAAGCAACCTCTGGGCATAATGTTCCACACTGTCATAGTCAACCTCAACTGTGAAACATTGGGGGCTTCTATTGGTACAAAAATTAGTCAGTTGACGTGGACAAATTTTATGAAGACACATGTCTTATTACATGGCAAAATATATATTCACCGAGCTGCTGAGCTTATCGAGCTACTCAGCATACCGAGCTGCTCAACATACCGAGTTGCTCAACATACAGAGCATCTAGTCAAGAAGATCAAGCGACAGGAACAGATTCAATGAACATTGTTATTATGTATAGATGTATATATTTATTAAATAATGGCATATTGTCTATTCATACTAACAGCCCAATGGCTATAAATACATTGTAACACCCTCCATAACGGGGGGGGGGGGGGGGGGGGATCATCTACGATCATCATCAAGATTAAGGCAAAACACCCAGGAATATAAACAGTGGACGTAGACTATTTTCATAAGGCTGAACCACTTTAAAAATCCTTTGTCTTCTTTCTTTATTCAAATTTATCTGTGATTAATGAATTAGATCAAGTCTAATTTTTTACATCAACAACGACCAACCATCTATGTAGTTCACAGACCTATTCTCCGGCCATTAGGTCTGATCCCCAGAAATTTTATCGATGCTTTTTCTTTTTGGCAGCTAACCATTGATGATTATAGTTATGCTGTGGTCGCCGACAAAGAATAGATACAACCGACCACCTTACTCAGTAAATAATTGATGTCGACTAAAAATATCCTCGCCCTTCTCATGTTTTGCGGCCGACCAGGAATAGGTGGTCGGGGTTTCCTCAGAATTTGCTGCTAAACATTAATGGGATATCTTTGCTGCTGTAGCAGTGGTCACCGACCACGAAGCTGGATCTTGCTGTTGACCAGCTATAATACCCTTTCGTTGACTAGAAATAGCAGCGACCTGTTCAATTGTTATGCTGAGAAAGCATTATGATGCCGACCAGTTAATGGTGTTATCGATCAGATATTTATGCAACATATGAAACCCTTTTGATCTCATGGAGAAACCGGTAATTCTCTGGGTCATTTAGATGACTGCGGATTGTCAATATATGGATGGTCGCTGATTGAAGGAACTTGAAAAGACCAGTAAATTCATTGTATCCCACCCTTCCATTTTCAGAAGTTGAGAGGTGTTGACCAGTTTGAATGGTAGATTGGGCACCAATTTTGACTGTTTCACTACCCAATTGATTTGTCGCCATTGTTGTCCTGTTGTTTATGACGAATTTTGATTTCTTCTAACCCCCATTATTAGATAACGAAACTGTGGTTAAATATATAACCCTGATATTTGATTGAAATTTGGTACTCTATTCTACAATGATTATTGTTTTTGCGCCTTCTACTCTATAGAACATTGAAATTGCGCAAAATTATCTGGTTCTTATTTTTTATTCAACCCAATTTCTGGGTAAAGGAGTATCAACAATCATAAAAATTCTCAGGGAAGATATAATATGAATGATCCAGAATTATTAAGCCATGATCCGTAATTTTCTATTGAAATTTCTTTTATTTATCTTCCAATAATTATTTGCAAATATATGATCAACGTTCGAGAGAAGAAAACACAATAATATGTTTGTCCAGAATTTTTTTACGAGAATTCATAGCCTTGAGGGCTTGTATAAAAATTTTAATTCTGAAATCTACTATTTTGCAGATTTATAGATGAATAAAATTGAGTGTATAACTCATCCCCACAATAGAATGAAACCATTTTGTTAATGCTTCTTGTCACGAATTAAAACTTATGATCATGATTTTCAATATTTTGCAGTTTTCATAAATTAAAATTGGACATAAAAATCATGACTTAATCAAAAGATATATGTACAACATATATTTGATTATAAGAAAAGATAGAGAAAAGTTAGTCTATGATGATGATCTTCATTTCTGATAATAAGATGAAAAGAATTCTTGTGTCGAATTCCCACAGATGGCGCCAATCTGTTAATGACTAGAAATAGCATCCATAATATCTTATCAGCATCAACAACAGATAAAGTGAAGGTATGAAGATGATGATTGAAGATGAAGTGGTGATCACATCAAACACATAAGCAATTCAATAAAGAAAATAAGATACAACGATTTTTAAAGTGATTTGGCTATAAGGAAAAGCCTACATCCACTGTTATTTTATTCCCAGGGGTTTACAAAAGCATAATATGGTGTAGAGAGAGAGAGTTGTGTAGAGAATTGCTTGCTTATTCAGATTGTGTGTGTAGCCTGTCCCTTTGGCAAAGGGAAGGCATGTATTTATAGTTATGGGAGTCCAAGAAATGGAATGTCATTATATATATTTAGACATTTACATCTATGTACAATGAATATGACTGTTGATCTTCTAGGGTGGTTGGTCTTCCTTGAGTTGGTTGGTATGCCGTGAGTTGGTTGGTATGCCGACCAACTCTCCCTGGGTACTGAGAAAATCTTCTTGGGTGTCGAGCAAGTCTCCTTGGGTGCCGAGCAAGTATAAATATTTCCACGTAGGATGACAGGTGTCCTTTTCTGACTCGTCCACGTAGACGGAGAATTTTTGCGTTAACAAACCCTGTCATAAGACATATTAATCAATGGTTCAGCTTCCACCCATTTAGTAAAGTAATCTACCGTGATAACCAGGTACTTGAACCTTCCTCGGGTAGTCGGCAGAGGCTCGACTAAGTCAATTACCAAGAAAGCAAAGGGCTAAGGGGAAGTGATAGGCGTTAAGAGAGCGTGTGAAGTCTTATGTATGCTGGAAATTTTTTGGCACTTGTCAACTTCATAGCGAAATCTTCATAATCTGCTCGCATAGTTGCCCAGTAGCACCCCTATATTTGGATTCTTCGCAACTACGTTCTTCCTTCTATATGGGCTCTGATAGTCAGGGTTTCGCCGTGGCGCGAGAGTCACCTATGCACCGGTCGTTTTGAATTCGGCTCACCTGAACTATACAAAAACCTAAATTACGACTACACTCAACTGGTGAGTATAGCGGTAAGTCGGGTATCGAAAATCTACATAGACGAGTTGCTAGAATTCAAATGATTTAATATTCCGAAATAAAAGTGTAAAAGATGATTACAAACTAAAAGGAAAAATATGCATAATGGGAAATGTTAATCTAGGCAATGTATTGAAACTAGATTATGAAAGCGAGTAAAAACTTTTGGTTGCGTCGAATATCCCTCACTCGAGTTAATTAGTATAAAATGGTTACATGGGTAGATGAGTTATTAAAAATGTGTCTCGTTTCAACAGTTAATTAAATCAAGGGTTGTTACGCCCTAAATCATCATAAAAGCCTAACAAGATTTTGGCGTCAAAAAATATCCCAAAAATTGCGCACGAAAGGTCATAATCACGGGACATACATGATATGCCCCGTCAAATCTTCTAGGCACAATAACTAGGACAACGCACCTGAAATAGACCCGTAACCTCCATCACCAAAGCAAAGCAACTCGTCAACTCAAGTGAGTTCAATTCAAGCACAATCTAATTTAAATTAGCTAGAAAATATGTTAAAAACGTGGTAAATGAAAGCGTATAAATAAACGCGGGAAACTGTACTAGAAAGCACGTGATCAAAGCATGTAAAACTAAATTAGAAAGCTTGTAAATGAACTAGAAAGCAAGAAATGAAGAAATACAAACTATATTAATGGAGAGGATGATGAATTGTCAACATTCAAGCCCAAAAGTGTGTCAATCCAAGAATAAATGAAGAAGAACTAAGCAAATCACCCAAACCCTAACCTATTATATCTTTTAAAACTCTCTAAAAACGTCCTCCCTTGAATATTACAACAAAATTGGTATATATACCAAGTTAGAATAAAAGAAAAGAAGAAAGAAAATGAAAAGAAAATATCTGCAGGAAAAAAACAGGGGATCGATCGATCGACCTTTGTGGTCGATTGATCGACTGTTAAAATCATGGCAAAAATATAGAGGGTCGATTGATCGACCTCCAGGCTCGATCGATCGATGAAGAAGGGCAGCCTGCAGAATCCCTTGTTTTGGCATGCAATTCATCTCTGCTCAAATCGCCGTAACTTTGTCATACGGACTCAGAATCACGCATTATTTGCGGCCACGCGAAGCTTGCGAGGAGGGATACAAATTCCATGTAGATGTCGAGCCAGTTGCCCAAGCTGTGAAATGACCGGATTGCCTTGAATGTGCAATTGTGTACAGAAATTGCGCGGAATGCGTCCGAATCCCATACTTGGTACCTAAATACCTACAAAAGCCCAATTATACCTCATATAGCATGTTAACAATATAAACCGAGGTTGTCTGGTAACGGGATTCAATATAGAGATTAAGAAACCCGAGGGGGATAAAATGCATAGGTTCGACGAATGATATACACAATATTTGCGTATTATCAGTCTCTACAGGACCCTTTATCGACTTCTTCAATCAAATCTTTCACTTCGGTTGGAGGCACATATCGTTGTAAACCAGTACTTAATCATCTTCTATATAACACACCACTACCTAGCACATATCATGCGGCTTTGTATTTCAGCCTCTTAGCTTCAAGTATGTCGGATGGAAGAATCCCTTCTTCAATATATGCTCCTATGGGATCCATCCAAGATGGCTCCATATCAACAACAATAAAATTGACCATTAGATCTTCATCAATGCTCCTATTAGCAAGTAGCTCAATAGGAATAGTTCTTCATTTCTTAGTTCTAGTTACTGAAGCTAACCGAGCAAGTGCATCTGCTCGGTCATTTTCCAATCCTGCAATTCTGACCATCTAGACAGCTAGTAAAGTGGCAATTATCTCTAAAGTTTTGGCTAAGTATTTGGTCATCAGTTCTCCTTAAGCTGTATATTAGTTCAACACCTAATTTACCACTAACTGTCAGTCACTATACACCACAACTTGGTCGGTGTTTAGTGATTTAGCGATATTTAACCCAATAATGTTAGCTTCATATTTCACCTTATTATTGGAGGATTAAAATTGGAATCGTAGAGCGTACTCTACATCTAGCTCATATGGAGTATTGAGAATAATTCTAGCCCCACATCCAGTTGCGCATGATGTCCGATTAACATACAAGCTCCATATAGGAATAACGTTGTTGAACGCTTGGTCTGCTAGAATTCCATGATGGAAAATTTTATCCTTCACTTCCTCATATTTCTTTTTCATCTCCTGTACTCCACTGGAGGGTTCAAGTTGATCTGTTGTACCTTCCTCTGCAGTTTCCTTTGGTTGGATTTAGTCGGGCATATCTTCAGTAGGTCTGCTGACTCCTGAATGTTGCTCAGAGATCTATGGATAAGTGAATTCTGTAATGAAATCTTCCATAACTTGGCCTTTTAAAGCAGTCCTTGGTTCTTATACGAGGTCATATTTCCCCAACTTCTTAACCCAATACATTAGTCTCTCGAATTTCTCCGGTTTATGCACAACTTGTCTTAGTTGCATGTCAGTGTATACCACTATGGTGTGAGCTTGAAAATACGTCTTCATTCATCTACTGTCCTTAATTAAGGTCAATGCTAATTTTTCCAATCTAGGGTATCTAATTTTTTCTCCTCGAAAATCTTTGATAGAATAGTAAACTGGCTTTTGAACTCCATTCCCATCCCTGAGCAAGGCAGAACTAATGGTTGACTCAGATACAGCCAGGTACAAATACAGTTTTTCTCCCAACACTAGTCGAAAGAGTAATGGTGGTGTTCCTAGGTACTTCTTTAATTCTAGGAAGGCCTTTTAACATTCGTCGTTCTCAAAGGTTTTTCTGAGTACATTAAAGAATAACAAATTCTTGTCCATTGTTCGAGACATAAATTTGTTGAGTGTTGCTACGCGTCTCGTCAGCCTTTGAACATCCTTTTTACAGGTCGGATACTGTGTTTGAATCAGAGATTTAATCTTATCTGGATTAGCATCAATGCCCCTTTGATTCACTATGTACCCAATGAAAATTCCCTCCCGAACTCCGAAGACGCATTTGGTGGGGTTTAACTTCATATGGTGATCTTCCAATTGATCAAATGTCTGGCTGAGGTCGACCATATGAATAGCAGATTTTTTGCGATTACTGAGCATATCATTAACGTTCACCTCCATATTCTTGCCTATCTGATCCTCAAATACTTTGTTCAACAGTATCTGATAAGTAGCACCTGAATTTTTTACCCTAAATGGCATAACATTATAGTAATAAGTTCCTCAGGGAGTAATAAAGGAAGTAATTTCTCTATATTCGGGCTTCATTTTGATCTGATTATAACCATAATATGGATCCATGAAACTTAGCAATTCATTCCCTGAAGTAGCATCCACCAGTTGATCAATTTGCGACAAAGGAAAGTGATCCTTTGGACACACTTTGTTCCAGTCAGTAAAATCAACACACATCCTCCACTTATTGTTCTCCTTCTTGACTATAACTACGTTAGCCAACCAGTCTGGGTACTTCACATCTTCAATTAGGGAATCTTTTTAAAGCTTCTCCACTTCTTCATGTATAGCCTGATTTTTCTTCGGGATAAAAACTCTTATTTCCTGCTTTACGGGTTTAACCTCCTTATTAATATTAAGCTCATGGCATAGGAAATTTGGGTCTATGCCTGGCATATCTTCATGGCTCCATGAAAATGCCTGCTTTCGTTGTTTCAGGAAATCCACCCATTCATGTTTAAGGGACGATTCCAATGAAGCTCCTACTTGAGTAGTTTGTTCTGATTTATCATCATAAAAAATAATGCTTTTTGTTTCCTCCATCACTTGGCCTTTTATAACCTCAGATTAGTCTTGTGGATCTAAGGTTTCAACCTCAGACTCGTTGTTCGGCCCCAGATATATCCACTTGATAAGTGGTTGTTTTCCTCTTTATTTCCAATATATGTTCATCCTCGGCAGAGGAATAGTAGAACTCCTGAGCTACTTTTTGATATCCTTTCACTATTCTAACTCCAAAGTTGGTCGGGAACTTCAAGCATTGATGAACGATAGGGGGTACAACTTCGAATTTCTTTAGACTAACTCTTCCCATGATCATATTATAAGATGAATGAATATTTTTATCCATTATAAATAATTTCACTTTCTCTATCCTGCCCGTCGTCCATGTCTCGATCAACATGTCTAGTTTGATTGTCCCCAATGGAAATACTTTCTTGCCAGGAAAGCCAAATAGTGGCCTGTGGTAAAGTTGCAGTTGATTGAGTTTTAATCCTAGACTATCAAAATAAGGATAGAACATGATGTCTGCCGAGATGCCATTATCCACTAATGTTCTTGCTACCATTACTTCTTTCATACAAACTTTGATCGCTAAACGATCATTATGAGGATACAGTACTCCGGATAGATCGTTCTTGGAAAAGGCAATTACGAGCTTATCCTTGTTAACTTTTCTTTGTTATTCTTCCTCAGCAAGGTTGATTCGCTGGATATAGGAATAAATTTGGGCCTCATTGAGGTAAGCTTTCCTTTCACCTGTATGATCTCCTCCTCTGGCATGCCCACAAGTAATCATGTGATAATCAAAAGATCCAAAAGTGAGTGTGAATACCTCGCGTTCTGGTTATCTGGGCTTCTTGGGAAGATCAGGAACTTCTTCTAAATCCTCGTCGCGGTTCCTCTTCTTGTCTTGTCTGGGCTTAACTGGTGATTTAGATCTCCGTCGACCTCTACCTACAGTTCTTCAACCAACCTACCAATCAATAAATTTGTCCAACTTTCCTCTTCGGATAAGTGCTTCTATCTCATTCTGGAGGGCAATACACCGGTTGGTAGTATGACCATAATCTTTGTCAAACTCACAATACTTAGACGTATCCCTCTTATCAATAGGTGACCTTAACTTTTCATGCTAACTCAAATAATTATTGTTCTTAATTTCTTCCAGTACATGATGTATATCCACCATCAAGGGAGTATAAATAGTGAATTTCCTCAGCTGATCTAGGCTTTCTTTTACTTTCGAACTCCTGCGCTCAATGTGGTTTTGTGCTCCTTCTTTTCTGGCATCCCTTATGTCTTTGATTTTGCCTTTGCATTTGAATTCTTTTTGGCAGTCATAGCTTCCTCGACATTCATAATTTTTTCTGCCTTGGCCATCATTTCTGTCATCATCTTTGGGGGGATATTTTGCCAAACTATAATATAACTTATATGGGAGAAAACCACTCATGAGGGCAGTGATTGTGGTCTTTTCTTCGTAATCAATGACATCCAATTTCTCATTTTTGAAATGAGTGATGTAATCCCTGGTACTTTCTCCTTCCTTCTGTCTTACACTGAGAAAATGAGCTACCCGTTTCACTGGTTTTCCTCCAAAGAAAAAATTACCAATGAATAGCTCGGCGAGTTGTTTGAAGTAAGAGATTTTCCACCAAAGAAGACTATTGTACCAGATTTGAGCAGATCCAATGATTGTTCCTGAATATGCCCTACACCTCATCTCATCATAGATATTAGCCAGTGCTTGTTATTGTTCTATATAAAGAACTGAATTAGTTTTCCCATCATACTTGGGAGTGACCACTGGAGCTTTAAACTTGGTCGGTGTAGGGAAATCTACGATGATTTGCACAAAGGGGGATCCCTTAATAAAACTTCTTTGGAGAGGATTTTTGGCCTTGGGAATTTCCCCCAACCTATCTGCCAAACGCTGAATGGAACCTTTCTAAGACTCATTGTCAACACCAGATCTATGAGTGGTAGCTTTTTTATGTCGACCAATAGATCGTGGTGAACTTTCTTCTTTTGAACCTTCCATCTAACTGGTTCTATCGGTTCGCCAGGTGCTTAATCTAGATTGTATTGAACCTTACCTTAAATCGCATGGTCGTCGAGTATCTCTCAATTCAACCCGTATGGCATTTCCCTTGGGTCCCAGACGATCGAAAGGAGAGGCCCTACTTAGCCTTTCTTAGGCACTCAATCTTTCTGGGATGAGGGACTATCCATCAGAGGAACTAGTAATCCTGATGGAAGAAGTTGCTCCAGGTGGGTACGAAGGATCTCTTGAAGTTCTGGAATGGCTATGCCCAACACTCCTGGATGGCGGCGGTGGCATATTCCTTTGATTAAATTGTGCAGGAACTCCAGTTTGTAGAGTTTGAGCCAATTTTCGTATAGTATCTTGCATAGCCTCTTGACCCTTGGCCAAACTAGCCAAAATTCCTATTAAATCATTATTGTTTGGAGGGGCAGAGGGATTAGGCATAATTCCCTCATTTTTGGTAGTTGATTTGGGGATTTCAGCCATGGATGATGAGTGACAATGCTTAGTAATACGTTGCCACAGACGGCGCCAATCTGTTGATGCAAAAAACTAGACTAGGCCTAATTAATTGATCAAAGAGAAATTAAGTAAAACAAACAAGACACAAGAAATTTTAGAGTGGTTCGGCTCAAGGGAATAGCCTACGTCCATTGTTATGTATTGACTGCCTTGATTTGTTTTTCGGTCCCTTGCATTGACAATGATATAAAGTATTTATATCCCAATAAGGGTGATGATAGTTGTCATGTGAAACGATGGAATGCCTTTATTTGTTAGGCATTTACATCAATACATAATGAAAATTAATTGTATGAAGGTTGTCATTTCATTGACAATATAGGCCATAGGACTGTTGTCGCATTGTTATCAATACAGGCCATTGATCGGGCTTCCCTGTTAGTCGAGCTTCATTATTGGTCGGGCTGACTTGGACTTGTTCCACATTGGATGACACGGGATGTCTTGTGACTGGTCCACATAGTGTGGTAAATTTTGGTATCAACGGGCCACAAAGAATATTATTATACAAAAATTATGCAGTCCCAAACTGTCCAAACGGGACAATACGAGAGATTTGGTTACAGTCGTAATGACTCTCGAACGAGTCTACAGGCTATTGAATTCGTACGCATAAGAACTTGAAGGCTAGTACTATGCTCACTATATGTAATTTCAAATATGTTTCATTTAATTATTATGAATGAAACATCCTACATATACGAATTAACAATATATTGTTCATGACACAAAGTAATTTTAGAAAAAAGTTGAAAAATCCCCCCCCCCCCCCCCCAACAATTTGGACAATAATCTAATAGTCATGCCACTTCCAAAATTAACCAACCCAACATCGGTCCAATATAATCCAACAGCAATAGCAACAAAAAACCAACAAATGTGTATCCCGTACTCCTTCTAATTCATCTACTCAATTAATTCATTTCATCACGTCTTATAATATATCATCATTAAAGCTATACAATTAAAGTTACAATTAAAGCTATGTGTACAATTATTAAAAATCCTAAACATCAATTCAAACCAACTACTTACTAATTTAAAACCAACAATTACTAAGGGGAATCTAAAGGCTCCTAACTCATTTATATCCAATTAAAGTCATAATTAAATTAACAATAATAATTATAAGTCCCAATTTAAATTCCTATTATAACTATTCCGTGAGAAAAATCTCAAATTGAACATTCAGCCTCTTATCATTATGTATTAGCCAACAATATTTGGTTATTTATACTTAAGGGTAAAACATATATTTGGGTATTTACACAGTTATGTATGAAACCCTAATTGTTCCATTACCCACACACACGCACACACATGCGCACTACACACACACCCTGCCTCACCCACCCCTACTGCCCACACACACTGCCCCCCACCCCCAACACACCCACACACGCACACACACCTGAAAGTAGAGAGAGAGAGAGAGAGAGAGAGAGAGAGAGAGAGAGCAAAGGGGGAAACAAAACAGTGGTAAAGAAAAAGAGGGAAGGGTTTATTTTACAGAGAAAGTTGTCACGGACCTATCAAGGTCTTTGACCATGACAACTTTCCCACAGTGTCACGGTCATTAACCGTGACAAGTCCGTGGCAACTATTATTGTCACGAACTTGTCACAGTTAATGATCATGATAATACCTTGTCACGATTAATGACCGTGACAAAAAAAAGCGTGTTTTTTTGTCACGGTCATTGCCCGTGACAAGGGTGGTAAGCTAAAGAGTGTCAATTTGACCTTTTTGGTATAGTGCCCGTAATCCTTCCATGTACTTCACATAAACCCATTTTAATGGTGGAACCCACATTAGTAAAGAGACTTCTGTCACTTTACCATGGCTTTACTTAACAAGTCTATAACACACCTAACACCATGATCTTTCTTGAGTGGTGCTGTAAAATTCAAACCCTTTGAGGACAATAAAGGAAATGTGTAGACATGACAAGTTTGTATAACTTACGAACCCATAGTCAATACCAGTGACCCTCTACCTTTCCCATTTGGTGTTTACTCCTGCTAAAGCAAATGAGAAGATCAAACGGATATTTCAACAGTCTTTACATTTGTTTATCTTAACTAACCCAAGTGTTTAAGAATGATGTTCAATACTTTAAAATTTCAGACATGTGATCATAGGCAGATATTCCTCCAATCATAGCATTAAATGAACTTATCCCACCTATTTTATATTCAAGGATTATGCAAGGAGATATGAATGTCAAGTTACATTTATGGTGGAGGACAACTAACTCCAACATTTATTGTGCATTTATTCCTTCTCTAGTTCTCAGGCTTGTAGTACAGCCTGCGGGGACATGTAATTAGTCTTTCAACCCCAAATTAATAATAAGAGAGAAAGATGGAATTCGAAGCGTGGACGTAGGCCTAACACATTGAGTTGAATCATGATGCATACTTGTGTTTGTATTCATACATTATTGTTTGCTCATGGTTCAACTCACGCACAATACTTCTATGTGCAGCCCAAGTTTCATCAGATTTTGGCTTCATCAAGGACCACCAAGCTTGTTCAAATTATACTTTGAATACCTTGTTTGCTGATTTTTGGTGTTTGGATGATGTTAGTGGAAGGGCGGTTGTTGGTGGAGTAAGTGATATAAATAATGCCTGAAGAGAATATTGGGAAAGGGGTGTGTGCTAAATTTGAGGTTGCCTAGAGTCAAAACTAGTACCACGTTGAAAATTGTAATTTGGATGATAATTTTACACTCATGTTAGGAATTTATGAAAATTTGAAGATTTTATTGATTATCTTGAAATAAGATATTATACAAGTCGAAAATGATGTTGAAAACTCTAATTCACATGCTACTCATAATTTAGAAATATTACAGGTTTAACCCTTTTACATAATTAGTAAATTCTAAGGAAAATCCTTTAACAAAGTTAAGTACATTAGTGTGGAAATCCATTTATTTTGGCCTAGTAAAGTAGCCAACCAGCCCAAGTTACATAAGGACGTCCCGACCCAAATTCAATATTCATTAAAGACTCGTATAGTTTACAAACTATGAAAGACTCGTGGATAAATTCAAATCGCTTACCAATAATCTCGGAAAAGACATTCAGGGAACCCACTAATTATCCATATTTATTTTAAGTTACTTATACAACTCAATCTCTTATGTTAACATCTATAAATTGTAAACCCCAACCCAGGGCAAAGGGATGTAATCTCGAGAATTGAGAGACATAAATAAGATTATAATAACCTCTCCGCGAACGTAGGCAAGTTGTCAAACCACGTGTATCGTTGTTGTGTGTGTGATTTTATTTTCTACATTTATGATTATTTTCCTGGATCATAATTGTGATATTTCTTGTACTCACAATTGGCACCATCTGTGGGAATCGATTTATAGTCTTATGAAAAACACTCATCAACAAAAAGCCTGTGATGTCTCACCACAGCTGTAAAATTCCTCGGGTTGGTAATGTATAAGAAGACCCAGTCCCACCTAGGGTCATGTTAGAGATTCGCCAGCAAACAATTCCTAGGTTTTGCCAATAAAAATAGCCTTCTGAAGAACGTCAGGGACCACCTAAGTCTACTCAGGTCTCTAGGTTGGTTGATGCTTATAAAGTCAGGCTTCCAGAACAAGAGGAGGACATATACCTCCAGGTGGAAGAGAATGATCGCCTTCAAAGGTGACTTGAAAGGATGGAGAGAGATCTACATAGAGGCACAAGGAAATGTCATTATAGAACTCCTAGTCCTCAAGAGAGTAATACTTGCAGTCGAGGGAGGATTTTCAGGATAGATCAAGATAAATTTGAATGTGGCACATCACAGCGTGGCCGATCAGAATAACGCCACAAAAGTAATGATTAGAAGAATGAGGACAACAGGATTTTGGTTCGTAGAGAAATAGACCAACATCTAGCTTATCAAGGATCCACGTCAACCAAGCAGCTAACTAGGGGAGATCTCAATACACAAATGAAATACACTTTTTTAAGGGAGGTCGAAGAAGATGAACCCCCATAAAAGTTTATCATTCTCGGGTTTAAGATTTATGATGAAAAGATAGATTGCATAGACCACGTTCGACAGTACAGGCAGGCAATGACCCTGTCGAACCACAATGATGCCTTAATGTGTCGAATTTTCCCTTCTAGACTACATGACATAGAACAGAGGTGGTTTAAAAAGCTACCTCTCAGGTCGATCAAGAGCTCCAAGGCCTTAGCAGAAGCTTTTACTACTCTCTTCATAACCAATCGCTCCTATCCCAAGAGAATGGATGCACTACCCATGATAAAGAAAAAGTAATAAGAGAGCCTTCATAATTATTCCAAGAGGTATTGGGAAGTCTTAAATGAAATGGAGGGTAACTCAGAGAAAGTTGCCATAGCATCCGTCAAGATTGGTCTGCCGACCAGATTTTTGTTGCACCAGTCCCTGACAAAGAAAGATGCTAGCACTATTAACGATCTCATGGCTCATATTGAGAAACATTCCAAAGTAAAAGACGTGGTTCACTACAATACAGGGGATAACAGTCGAGCAAAGGTAACCAATGGAGGAGATAAGAGTAATACTCCAATAAAAGGGAACAAGAGTAGGGATAAAAACGACTCTAAGAATGGGAACAACGTTGATCCTTCAAAGGCATTCCAGGCTGTTACTAAAGGCTTTAAGGAACCTATTTCAAAAATCTTGAGCAAGTTCAAAGACCAATCGATCATAAAGTGGCACAAAAAGATGTGTGATAACCCGATGAAAAGGAATAATGCACTGAGATGCGCATTCCATAAGGAGGGTGGCCACATGACTAAAAATTGCAGGGCTCTGAAATTGTACTTAGAAGAATTGGCCCCAGCTATCCATGTCAACGAATACATTGAAATTAAAGCATATAAGGTCGCAGCCAATAGGCACCAGAATCCAAATAACATCCTTGATGATGACATGGTACAAGAGTTCACTGTGATCCATAGGGCATCAAACCTAAAGCAGATACAAGGGAATGTTGTTCGGATGGAGCTAAAAAAAGTCAATCATGTTATGAAGGCATGCCAGATTGAACCCTAAGAGCCAAGATAGTAGGCATCGGTGACCAGAGGAAGTTAACTATACCAAACACATTATCTTCACTGAAGAAGATTTGGTCGGACTGAGGGTCCCACATCGTGATGCATTGGTATTAACCCTCTAAATTGAGAATTTAGACATCGACAAGATGCTCATGGATTAGGGAAGCTCTTCAGAGGTGATGTACCTAGAGTTATTCCACAAGCTGAAGCTGAACCAAGATGAGCTCAAGGAGGCCACAGCTCTGTGGGTCAGATTCTCGTGGAAAATCATAATTCCACTTGGAAAGATAGTACTAGCAATTAGAGTGGGCAATATCTCAAAGTTGATTTAGTTCTTAGTGGTGGACATACACTCCCCATATCATGCCATTCTAGGAAGAGGCTGGCTATATACTGTGAGGGTCATACAATCAACCTACCATCAAAAGTTGAAGTATATCAGAGATCAAGGCATGATCGAGATTCATGGAAATCAGGCCACTGCAAGGAAGGGCTTCATTGTAACCATCTTCCCCAATAAGGAGAAGAAGAAACAACAGAGGATGCTTAGGAGGAAGTTTAGGAGGGGGATACACCCTTTAAATTGAAATTACGGTACGAATGACCAGGGGTGGAAGAGACTAGGGTACACCCCACTGAGAGGGTCATGAAAGCCTAAAGGAAGTTGGAGCTAATGACAAATTTTTAGAGAGAGTTTCTGATCAGAACCACACTCTTCGATCACGAAAAGAAAGAATTAATTGCCATATTAAAAATATATTTAGATGTTTTTCTTGGGCACCATATGATTTTTCCTGGGATTGATCCTAACGTAGCCTGCCATTGTCAGCATATTAACCCAACCTTCAAGTCGATCACTCAAAAAGCTCACCGAACAGCCCCTGAATTGGCTATAGTGGTGGAGAACAAAGTGGGGAATCTTCTGAATGTAGGATCCATTAGGGAAGTTTAATTTCCCCAGTGGCTATCTAGCCCAGTAGTGGTATGGAAGAGAAATCATAGTTAGAGGGTCTGTATTGACTTCACAGATCTTAAGAGAGCATATCCCAAAGATAGTTGTCTATTGCCAAAAATCGATCATTTGGTTGAGGCCATGACAACACATGAAAGGCTGAGTTTTTTGGATACCTATATAGGGTACCATCAAACCCCTTTGTTCGACCCCTATTGGGATAAAATGTCCTTCATAATTCCCATTTGGTTATACTTTTACAAGGTCATGTCGTTTGTCTTAAAGAATGCAGGAGCAGCTTATTAGAGGTTAGTCACGAAGATGTTCAAGAAATAGATGGGAGACACATTGGATGTCTAAATCTATGACATGTTAATCAAGATTAAGAATAAAGGACACCACCTCACTTACTTAGTCAGAAACTTTGAGATCCTTGGGAAATACCGAATGAAACTTAATCCAAGTAAGTGTTCATTCAGTTTTCAGTCAGAAACGTTTATGGCCTATTTGGTCAGCAAAAGAGGAATCAAGGCCAATCCAGATCATATCAATGCAATAACCAAGGTCTAACCACCATAGATTTTACGAGCTATTCAAAATCTTATAGGTATGCTCGTGGCGCTCAATCGCTTCATCTCCAACTCTTTGAAACGTCGTCGACCATTTTTTAAGCTTCTAAAAATGGACAAATGCCTCATATGGAACGATGATTGTTCAAGATCTTTGGAGGAGATGAAATCCTACCTTAGCAAACTTCCTCTACTAGTGATTGTAGAAGATGGAAACCCATCATATTCTACCTCGCAGTATCATACCATGATGTAAGCTCGGCTGTGGTGTGTTAGAAAAAAGGAGGACAACATCCTATTTATTATTCTAGAAAGACACTTCTAGACTCAAAAAAATGTTACTTTACCCTGAAAATGCTTTCCTATGCACTGGTGGTCGCCTCAAGAAAGTTGAAACATTATTTTGAAGCTCACTCAATAATGGTGATCACTTGTTACCCCCTCAATGCTGCTCTTTGGAAAGACTCTCTGCACGACTCTCAAAATGGTTGATGGACCTCGACAGATTCCATATCCATTTTCAACTAAGAACATCAATTAAGGGACAAGTCCCGGCAAACTTTATCATTGAATTCATGGGGGACTAGCCTATCGACCAACAGGAAGCGAAACATTAAATAGGTGAGGAGGTACAATCGAAGGACTGGACCATGTACGCTGATAGAGCCTCCAATTCCAATAGGGCAATAGTAGATATCATCCTCATCACATTGGAAGACGTTGTCATTGAACGGGGAATCCGATTGGGATTTGAGGCCTGTAACAACGAAGTTAAATATGAAGCATTGATCATTGGCTTGCGCAAGGCCCAACTTCTAGAGGCAAAGCACCTTAACGTGTTAGGCAATTCCAAACTGGTCTCCAAGCAAGTAAATGGATATTTCACTATAAAAGATGACATAATGGCAACCTACCTCGTTGTGGTAAGAGGTCTTATGGAAGGATTTGAAAAGGTTGACATTCAATAGTTATCTTGGGGGAACAACACTTACGTAGACGCCTTAGTTGCCCTGAGCTTAGCAGTGGACTCTGATCTGCGATGAACCATACGGACAGAGTTCCTCACCTAGCCAAGCATTTACCAAATAGTCGTAGCCGAACAAGTCCTCATCACATACAAGGCCCCGAGTTAGATTGATCCCATCATCACCTACACGCGCAATGCGTCACTAGCTGTGGATACATACTTTGTTTGTTAGTTTTTTTATAAGTTTTTAACACAGATATGTAGTTACTAAGTTCATCCGTAGTGGTGGGGGATGAAGAAAGGTAAGTTTACAAAATGAAAAGGTGGTTTTGCGTTTTATCACGACTGATCTCTACATTGGTGAGATGGAAGCATTTGTATAATAACTTCCTACGAATAAATGTTGTTCGTGGGAAATATAAAAAATATTTCTTACAAACAACATTAGTTTGTAGGAAGTTATATGGACAATATTTGTTCGCAAGAACCCAATTATATGATATCAATAAATATTTACACTACCTATGAACTTTATTTGTTCATAAGAATTCTTACGAACTTCAAAAGTTTATAGGAAGCCTTTACAAATTTAGTAAGCAATTTTTATCTTTGAAGAACCACTACAAATTGAGGAACGGAATTTGTTTACTTTTTCCCACCAGTGCAGACATCCGAGTTTGTAAATATACAAATTTTGATGGAAGTTAGCATCCCCATTGTGGATTCTCTAAAGCATTTAATTTTAACCAGTAGATACCATATTGGTGATGGTTCCCTTTGCAACCTTTAAATGACTTTGAATAGTCTTATGGCAAAGCTCATATGCCGAGGTAATGCAACCTAAGCCGACAAATAATATACAAAGAAGGTTTTGTACCTAAACTAAACATGTTATGAGTTTACTTTGTATAGTAAACTCATTCGAAACTCCAAGATGACAAAATATTTTTTTTTGTCAAAAACCTAAATTTTTATTCAAAATTAGGATATTTTATAAGTGACGTTCCTATCTACAGACCTAACTGACATAACATAACTCTAGGCATAATTTAAAACAAAAAGCATAAAGTGAGGTACAAGTAAGATGACAAAAGTTATGGGACTCCAGCATATGACTCAAAGAATAAAATGGCGATAAATTTATGTTTTTATTTTATTTTATTACCAAAAGCAATAATAATAAAAAAATATATGCGAGTTCCACAATTCTTAAATAACATAAAATGTTTAAAGATAAGATTTCACTTAAGGTAGCATAATTTACTTTTAAAATCATTGTGCAACTTTGAAAAGTAAACATATTCCACCCTTAATGACAGAGATAGGACCCCCACAATATGACTTCAGAAGAAGAGGCAGAGCATTCGTTTTTTAGTTGCATTATAAGAAAAAAATGTGTTGGTACCACATTTCCTAGATGACACCAAATGTATGAATATATGATTTCTCCGAGGGTCACCATAATTTACTTTTCAATCATGGTGTAACTTTGCAAAGTGAACATATTCGTGTCTTAGAGATAAAGAAGAAGGTCCGGGACGCCCATTATATGACTCGGGCACATAATTTTTTTTATATTATCACCAAAAAAAATGTTGGTCCCATAATCCCTAGATGACAGCAAATGTATGAATATGTGATTTCACTCGGAGGCTAGCGTACTTTAATTTTCAGATCATGGTGTAACTTTACGAAGTAAACATATTCGACTCTTGGAGATGAAAAAGGAGGTGTGGGACCCCAATATATGACTCGAGAAGAAAAGGCAAATATTTTTTTTAATTTTATTACAAGAAAAAAACACATTGGTCCCATATTCCCTAGATGACCCAAAATGTATGAATAATAAGATTTCACTCATGGCATTATACATTGCTTTGCAAATCATGGTGTAACTTTGCAAAGTAAACAAATTCGAGCCTTATAGATGACAAAGAATGTATGTGACCCCCACCATATGACATTAGAAGAAAAGGCAAAAAAAATTAATACTAAAAAAGAATAACCGGTCGGGTTCCATAATACGTAAATGACATAAAATGTATGAAGATATGATTTCACTCAGAGGCTGTCGTACTTTACTTTTCAAACCATAGTGTAACTTTGCAAAGTAAACATATTCGAGACTTGGAGATGGAAAAGAAGGTGTGGGACCCCCTCCATATTTCTTAAGAAGAAAATGATAAAAGTCTAAATTTAAAACAAATTCTTAGATCTCATTGTTCGTATATTTCCTTTATACTCGATTGTTTGGGCTTCTTATTTCATATATTTATTACTAAACCAACAAAAAAATCAGGGTCGCTGCCCCTGAACCTTCATGAGCCAATACATTTTTTGATATGAAAACTTAATTTTTATTTTTACAATTGTAAAAAGGTTAGTGGTCTTCGAATTAATCATTATAAAGGCATGGTTGATTATTTCCACGTGCTCGAGTCGTCCCACGTGGAAATTTGGAGGTAGCTAATAGGGAAGAATTTTTCACAAGCCCAATTTGTCTCATAGGTAGAATTTTATATGGCAAGCCCACTATATATGATCTATGATCATAATCCTTGCATGTCCTTCACATGACCCAGTTTAACCAAGGATCCCACCTTAGTAAAGGGACTCATGTTACTTGTCGAGGGCCTTACTTACTGTAACACCTCGTAATTTCGAGGTCTTTCAATTTAATTATTTTTGGGAGAAGTAGAATTTATTTTATGGGGAGAAATTAAATTTATGATTGGTAGAATTTATTTAAATTAGAGGATATATTTAATTTAACGAATCGAGATTTAATTATTCTGATTATTTTTGTGTCGAATTTTTTAGGTCGAAAGTTGGACAATGTCATAAAATAATTCGGATGGAAATTTTGAGTGCAATGTTGAGTCCAGATGTGTCAAAATAGTTGGAAAAGAGTACACAGGGGTAGTAAATGGGTCTCGGGACCTTTTTAGGCATACTTAATCCCACATAAGAGTGTTTGTCTCTTTTTATAAAGCCCCAAAATGCGTTCGGGTTATTAAACCCTAAACGTGAGAAGGTGTGGCATCTATAACACAATTTACCTAATTGAGAGAGACAAAAGTGGGTACAATTGGAGAAACCATGGGAGCCAAAAATCAAGAACAAGTGTGTGCGTTCTTCATCAAATCATCATCATCTACACCAATGGATTCAGACCCTACGAACCATAAGGTAAGTGTTTAAACTTTCTTTTAAATTAATTGTAGATTTATAGTCATATCATAATGGGTGTGATAAAATGATACGGTTTTTGGGTTAGTTGATATCTAAATTAGGTTTTGATGGGTAGGATTGAATTATAGAACAACTTCTTGAATTTGAAGAACTCTATGCAATTGGGTGTAACACCCCGCCAGTCCGGGGAGAGCGAACGGAGCGCTAATGCGATAAAATAAATCCAAATCCATAAGTGACTAGGTATAGAGCATCTAAATAAACCCACAATAATATAAATCCACTAATCTCAATCTCTACAATTACAACAACTAACTCGAAAATAAAATACAAATCTCCAAAGCTCTATACATCAAAATAATACAAATCCTTCCCGAATAATCCTCGCTAAAATCAATCTCCATAGCGCCCCAAAATCCGCGCTAACCTGCCACTAAAAGAAAATATGGGGAAGTACACAATACGACAGGAATTATGCTCAACAAATACGGATTAGCAACGAATAAAATGTAACAACACGAGTACGAATATTCAAATCAAAATGCAAATCTTTTTATATACACATTGGCCCTTGAGATTTGTGAGTTCCAACCTTAGATTAGAGGTGTTCTTGGGGCTATTTTGTAACAACACGAGTACGAATATTTTGTTGGAGGTTGGAACACAAAAGATTTGCATTTTGATTTGAATATCCGTACTCGTGTTGTTACGTTTTATTCATCGCTAACATATATTTTTTGAGCATCTTTCTTGTCGTATTGTGTACTTCCCCATATTTTCTTTTAGTGGCAGGTTAGCATGGATTTGGGATGCTATGGACCAATTGGGATGATTTTTAGCGTGGATTATATTGGGGAGAATTTTTAATACAAGTTGGAAGATTTGTATTATTTTAATGTATAGAGCTTTGGAGATTTGTATTTTATTTTCAAGTTAGTATGTAATTCGAGAGACTTGTTGTAATTGAAGAGATTGAGATTAGTGGATTTATATTATTTTGGGTTTATTTAGATGCTCTATACCTTGTCACTTGTGGATTTGGATTTATTTCATCGCATTAGCGCTCCGTTCGCTCTCCCCGGGCGGGTGGGGTGTTACATTGGGTAAATTAATACGTCATTTTAGAAACTATTTTGCAATGTTTTGGTTTTGAAAATGGCTATTATGTCCGCATTTCCTTGTAGAAAATTATGTTTTCTGCATCTTTTTCTCTGATACGTGTTCTCCAAAAGCATTTCCAAAAATACCTCCAAACGACATTTTAAAAATCTGGGCAAATTTTAAGAAATGTTACTTTTTGTTGTTATTTCGTTGGAGGTTGCCTAGATTGATTGATTGTGATTTTTGTTCTATAACAAGAACATTAGGCCTCAAGTGGAGATTAGGTTTACACAAAGTGAGACAAGTAAGTATTGGTATAATTGAGGAAATAATCCCTAAGGGAATTAAGGTTGAAATTAAGTAAATTGAAAACCTTAGATTAATAAATGTGAAACATTTCTTAAGGAGAGTTTGAATAATAAATTCTAAATATTGTATTTTTGGGCCAAGTGAGCGAGTCCGGATATATTGGTTGAGTGACGCCAACGTAATAAATTAATTAATGCGTAGTTAATTAAAGTTTAGAGTCGGAGAAATAGACTTCAATATTTTGGGGCAAGTGTTGCGAGTGCTTAGGCATGGATTTATCCGAATGAATTTATTATAGCATTATCTAATAAATTATGAAATATTAAAAAAAATAAAAGGTATTTACCTTAAAATGTGGAATATGAGGAATAAGTTCTACAAGATGAGATTGCGGCCGAAGGAGCGGGTCTGGGTAATTTAGTTGGGTGACACAACTCAAGTGATAAATAAATAAATGTGGAAATTATTTAATTACATGTCTGTATATAGATTTGGGAATGTTAGGCTAGTTGATAAGCACCCAAAACTGTCTATTTTATACCCCGAATAGATGCATTTTAGTCGTTCGTTTGAATTAAAATTGGCCTTATGTAAGGACATTTTTTCTCATGTCCAACATGTTACATTTGTGTATGTCGTACACCGCTACATTTGGCACGTCACCTCACGATCTCACATGACGGCCTCTATCCGAATTCCGGGAATCAATCATTCAACATCTCCATTAATATGTTCCACATCTGCCTCAACGACTTCACGGTCCAAGATTTTAGGGACTTAATGCAAGTGGTACGCAAGGGAAGTCAAAACAGTGAAAAAAAGGCACTATAGGAGAGTTCAAGGGCATTTTTGTAATTTTACATCCATAGTTCGGAGGTCTGGTCAACTAGATAGTTGAAGAGCTCGCCGCAATGAAGATACTGGAAAATGCGGCACCTCAATCCGAGCTACGGTGAAGGAGTTATGACCTTTTGAAGATTCCTTAAAGAATGTTGTTTTTTTTGTACGCTGGATAGAATTTTAGAGTTTTAAAAACATGGGACTCTTCATATTTTTTCCTATAAATACCAACTTCGGGGGAGTTGTTTTGCAAGACTTTAGAAGACGTTTTTGAGAGTCCAAATTACTCTAGTCTTCATATTTTTGAGTCCCAAGACTCATGTTTTGATTCACACAATTGCCAAACCTTTGTGAATCTTTTTGGTAACCCAAGAACACAACCTTGTGTTTGTTCAAACCTTTGTGGAGAGATATTTGCAACCGAGGGCTGCGTGTCATTGCTGAGGGAGTCTCTACAAAGTTTCATGGCTGCGTGTCATTGAGGAGTGCTGCGGTTCTTCCTTTGTTGATTGGACTGAGGTTCATGTGGGTTCGCTGCGTGTGGATTCATTGCTGCCCTCCTGGAAAGGGATATTTCCAGCCGCCGACTACAGAATCCGATACCTGAGGGTAATTCTTAGTCACTGTATTTTCATTGTAATTCGAAATTGTATGTTACAATATTATAATGAAAATAAAAGGTTTTGCCCCTTTGGGGGATTTTTCTTGAAATTGTTTGTTTTTATCATGCATGCTATATTTTATTTGATAAATCATCTAGATGCATGTCTTAGGGTTTAACTAAAATTTGGGATTAATTAAAATTAGTTTTTATTTGAGAAGTCGCAATATTTTCGCTGTAGCTACTCTCTCAAATTGGTATCAGAGCGGGTTACGCTAATTTATCGCGTGATCCTGATTTTTCGAGGATTTACTTTCTGATACAATTTGTCTACTCACGTTTTCAAATTGGTATCAGAGCCTGTTGCACTAAGTTATTGTGTTTTGATTCTGATTTTGCACAAAAATGGATTTTGATGGTTTTGATGATCTTCGATGTCAAATTTTTGAAAAAATTAATTGGAAAATTCACATGAACTCTTGTTTTAAATCTTCTGTTGAAAATGAATCTGAGAGCTGTCCTTGTTGTGAGGGTGTTGGTCACACGTTACATGAGTGTACCACAAATTTAAAGAAGAAATTGAATAAATTGATTTCTCATGTTTCTACCCTTAGTGATTGTGATTCGGAAGAAGAAGTTTTTTATGCTTCTAGGCAAGAGTTTCCCATCCATGTGATTAGTGATGATAGTGAGGGTGATGGGAGTGTGGATGAAAGTGAGGAGGAAAGTGTAGATGAGCATGACTTGCAAACTGCTTTCAATGAACTTTATGCTGAAACTTTGAAAACAAAGAAAGAAAATTTGAAATTGAAAGCTCAATTGAAAGAGTGTGCCATAAAAAATAATGATTTTTTAGTTGAAGAACTTAGGGCTCATGTGAAAATTTTGAAAAAGGAGCTTTTAGAGTTTGAGGATTCTAAACTAGTACTTGAATCTAGGATAGGTGAACTTGAGGTGAAATTGAAAGATTCAAGTAAAGTGAAATTTGATTTGGAGTCTAGGTCTGAAAAACTTGATAAGATTTTAGGCACAGTCGAGATTAAAACGGATAGGGGTGGGATTGGTCTTGAAAAATATGTTGCACCCATTCCCACACGTGTGAGAGAGCCTCCCAGGATTGTTAAGAACGAGGCACCTAAGTTTGTTAAAAAGGCTCCCCATAGGAACATCGTGAGAGAACCTCCTAGGATCATTAGGAGAGACCCACCTAGGCAAATTCGGAGAGAGCAACCGATAAATTTGAGGAGAGGGCCACCTTTAGGGAACACAAATCGCCCGATTTACTCTTGCACACATTGTGGTAGGCAAGGTCATCTTAGGCACTTTTGTTATAAGCTTTTAAATGGACCTAAGAAGGTTAATGAAAGAATAAATTCGATTCCCAAAACCCCCACACTTCGTTACACATCAATTTGGGTTAGAAAATCGGATTTAGAGGCTTATGATTTATTTGTCCACGATTCCCGTTTGCTTGCACGTAATTCACCCCATGTGAAATCTTTTGGTTGATTGTGATTGCATGTTTGTCATACACTAGTTGTGGTTTCATGATGTATTTTTACTAGTGTGATGACTTGTACCTTTTGTATATATTTTTTTTGAAAATTTTTGAAAAATACAAAAAAAAAATTAGTTTGTTAAAATTTTGAGAAAATCCAAAAAGATTTTTGTATTTTGTTTGCACCTTTTATGGATGAACACTTAGGATGACCGAGTCACAACATCATTCCATTATTTTCATGTGACTATTTGATAGTGTTTTGAGACAATATGTCAATTCATCCATGTGCTTTATAATGTTTGGAGTCATTAAGATGTAATTAAGTGTTACTTCCTGCATGTTTGACTCATGTTTCCTTTATTGCACACATGCACGAATTTTTTTTGATTATCATGCTTGTCTTATCACATGTTGGTTGGGTATTTTCACTTCAATCCTGTCCTTAAAACGAACCAAGCGCGATATTTTTTTGATAAGGAAATTGTGCATATAAGAACCGTTTTGTGAGTTTGTGTGCTTTATTTAAAAACGGGGAGGGGATGCGAAAGGTAATCATCTATCCTTTGCGCAAAAGCCACCGTTAAAAAGGACCTAAAAAAATTGAGGAATTTTATTATCCGAGGTCCAAAGAGGTTAAAAGAGCCCGAAAAAAAATTTAAAGGCAATATAAAAATAAAAAAAAAAATTTCATGCCAATTATGGGCCATTTAGGTTTTTGCACCAATTCTCCAAAGTTTGAGAATTTAGATTACCTCTAAAAGAATATATATATATATATATATATGAGGGAGTTTGGTTGGAGAATTTAAAACGGGTTTGCACGTCCTTGAAATGCTTGAAAATGCGCTACATAGTTTTGGAAGTTATTGGTGTGGAAATCACTTTGATTTGTTGATTTGCATAAGACGATGTCATCTAAATTCAACAAAATTTTTTACACCTAAGGATACTTTTGATGTTCATTCGTTAGGGGTACACATATGCATCGTGCACATATGATTGATTGAGTTGATTTACCTATCGAATGTGTTCACACCCATTCATTCCGTTTCCATGACTTGGTTGTTTGAGTTTAAATCCATGGTGTGATTTTTGTATCATGTTTTACATTTTTTTTTCAAAATGGTATCTATTTTTTGTATAAAAAAACAAAAAAATCAAAAATAGTTTGTGTATTTTTTGTATACCGTTACACCCCGATTTTGCTTGTTTGATTCATTCTTCTTATTTGTCTATTTGGGGACATCATAAAAAGGGGGAGAAAGAATTATCATTTTATGGGGGAGTTTGAATTTTAGGGGAGTTTTGAGATTTGACGTATGCTTATCATATATTGGTATCTATGTTTATCTCATTTCAAACTCGATACGTCACTTGGTATTTTTTTCTTTATCTCATGTGTGTAGGTACTACATTGATGATCTCTGAATTGCACACCCTGATGAGAAAAGATTTGAGATTCCTGAAGATTTGATGAACAAACGATGGAGACTATTCATTTGTACTTTTTCCAGTTTTGGGTTCATGGAAGGGTAGATTTGTATAGGCAATTTCATATTTGATAATTCAGATTTTTTATGTATGTACCGGCATAGACATAGGGGGAGATTTGTAAGGACATTTTTTCTCATGTCCAACATGTTACATTTGTGTATGTCGTACGCCGCTACATTTGGCACGTCACCTCACGATCTCACATGACGGCCTCTATCCGAATTCCGAGAATCAAGCATTCAACATCTCCATTAATATGTTCCACATCTGCCTCAACGACTTCACGGTCCAAGATTTTAGGGACTTAATGCAAGTGGTACGCAAGGGAAGTCAAAACAGTGAAAAAAAAGGCACTATAGGAGAGTTCAAGGGTATTTTTGTAATTTTACATCCATAGTTCAGAGGTCTGGTCAACTAGAAAGTTGAAGAGCTCGCCGCAACGAAGATACTGGAAAAAGCGGCACCTCAATCCGAGCTACGGTGAAGGAGTTATGACCTTTTGAAGATAGAGAAAATTCCTTAAAGAATGCTGTTTTTTTTGTACGCTGGATAGAATTTTAGAGTTTTAAAAACATGGGACTCTTCATATTTTTTCCTATAAATACCAACTTCGGGGGAGTTGTTTTGCAAGACTTTAGAAGACGTTTTTGAGAGTCCAAATTACTCTAGTCTTCATATTTTTGAGTCCCAAGACTCATGTTTTGATTCACACAATTGCCAAACCTTTGTGAATCTTTTTGGTAACCCAAGAACACAACCTTGTGTTTGTTCAAACCTTTGTGGAGAGATCTTTGCAACCGAGGGCTGCGTGTCATTGCTGATGGAGTCTCTACAAAGTTTCATGGCTGCGTGTCATTGAGGAGTGCTGCGGTTCTTCCTTTGTTGATTGGACTGAGGTTCATGTGGGTTCGCTGCGTGTGGATTCATTGCTGCCCTCCTGGAAAGGGATATTTCCAGCCGCCGACTACAGAATCCGATACCTGAGGGTAATTCTTAGTCACTGTATTTTCATTGTAATCCGAAATTGTATGTTACAATATTATAATGAAAATAAAAGGTTTTGCCCCTTTGGGGGATTTTTCCTGAAATTGTTTGTTTTTATCATGCATGCTATATTTTATTTGATAAATCATCTAGATGCATGTCTTAGGGTTTAACGAAAATTTGGGATTAATTAAAATTGGTTTTTATTTGAGAAGTCGCAATATTTCCGCTGTAGCTACTCTCTCACCTTATGTTAGTATTTTACCATTTTGCAGGTCAATACGCAGTTGCGGTATGAATAATGCTAAATCAGTACAATTGCGACTCAATAGCGGTCAAAAGCGTGCATTGAAGAAATCAAAGGAGATCGCAAAATCTGAAGTCCAATTTGAGCATGCCGGGATGTGTTCCGAATACCCCGAACTAGTCTCGTAACCCAAATCGAAGCCTACACCGAGCCCAGACCATTCCCCGAGCCCCGTGTGTGTTGAGTTTATACCGTTATTATTTTTCTAGATTTTTAGTTTTAGTCATTTTATTTTTAGGATTTATTTTAGAGTTATTTAGATTTTTTTTAGGTTTCAATTTCTATTTTATTTTTATAATTTTATTTTATTTTGATTTTTATTAGTTTTTAGTTTTATTAGGATTAGTTTTTAGGAGTTTATTTTTAGTTTATTATATTTTATATTTTTTAGGACTTTAGTTTTCATTTATATTTTAAATTTTTATTTCTTTTGTTTTATTTTAGTTTTTATATAAGCTTAGGATTTTGTTTTTAGTTTTAATATTGTTAATTTAATTACTTTAGTTTGTTTTATTTTTAATTATTTTATTTTTGTATTTTTAGTTTTATTAATTTTAGTTGAGTGTTTATTAATTTATGAAGGTGTCCAAATTAAACACACACAACTTAAACACACCCAAACACTGCTTACACTATTCATCATCTCCTACCTCCATCACACACCCTCACTTTCTCTCTCCTACCATAACCAACAAATCTCCTCTCTCCTACCTCATACCCTTTCTCACCTACTATTCTTCCACCTCAACCACAACCACAAAAACCAAAGACCACTTTCTTCCACCTCCATTATCAACACAAATCCAAACCCAATACCCAAGACCCAACACCCGAATACCTGGCAGCAAACCCCCACTCCGACCAGCCTGTCGCTCCCATACCATACCTATCTCCGGCACCAAAATCGCTGCCGCCGGCGGCCTGCCCCGAATCCGGCGGCCTGAACCTCCCCTGACCCAAGCTGGTCTGCCAAACTGCTCCACCCCCTGCAGCCGGCCATATCCGGACAAAACTCGAACCCGGCCTCTACCCTGATCCGAGACCCCGAACCGCAACCGTCCACAACCCAACTCCATTCCTACTGCCCAAGTAAAACCTGAAATCGACACCCATTCCTACTACCCGAGCTAAAACCCAAAACCAATTCAATAACAAAAAAAACCAACTTGCCTTATCCCCAACTTTATCCTTCCATTTTAACCAAATCAACCTCCTTTAAAATAGGAACTAAAGCAATCTTCCAAGCTAAAATGAAATCCCACCAATATCTCTAAAAAAAAAAAAACATCTGTGGGTTACATTATAAAAAGGAGGTATAAGTTCATTTATGCAGAGACTCTCAGATACAAGAAAAAAAACAGACGCACAGAGAGAGAGAGAAAAAAAGAGACTGTATATTATGTACAGTTTAGGGTCATCAAAAAATTCAGAAAAATACAAAAAAATTTAGTTTAGCTTTAGGATAAATTTTAGATTTAGTTTATACTCTTCTTGTTGTAATCAAGTGCTGAAAATTATGAAAAAGTTGGACGCATGTCAAGGCGCATTTCAAGACAAATTTGTGAAAAAAATTGTGTATTGCATTTCTATATGCTCTTTTCAATTTATTTCCTTCTTGACATATTATTTATTGTTGTTTATGTACACATGATAATGTTTGGCTAAACACCGCATTCAAGGGGTGGGATGCACTACGAATGATGTTAATTTAATTAATTGATTTTATTAATTTTATATTTCTAGGTAAATTAATTTTTAACTGTCACCGATTAATTTATGTAACGAGAGTTAGTAAATTAATTGAACGAATTAATGTTTGAATTTAGGAATCGAACTAGAGATAGTTTTTTCGGAAATTTGAATATTAATTCGGTGTTGAAATTTGAAGATTGCTATTGTTTTCGTTAAATTGATCCTAGCGGGTAATTTTCTGAAAATAGTATAAGTCCTATTTTTTTATTGTGTGATAATTTTAAATTAAATTTTCTGAAAAATATTTTATTAAATTTATAATTTTTAACGAGAGTTAGATTATCAATTTAATATTATCTCGAAATATTTCAAATTAATAAATTGAGAAATTTAAATAATTGAAAATGCAGTGTAATCTCATCTCTTGACTTTCTCACATTATTTCATACTCGGTTGCACATTATTTTTCATTATTTAGTCATTTTATATATTTTAGCATTTAGTAGTAAATTTTTCCCTTGAAATTGTTTTAAAAATAAAAAATAAAAAAAAATATTTTCATAAAAAAATTGAATTGCACGTTTTCACATTAATTGTTTCACCTTGGAAGTTGGATTGATACCCGTACTTATCGCAATACGAGTTATTTTTAGACAAGTTTTGTAGGTACTCAAGGGAACTTTGAGAGTGACTTTTGCACTACAACGATACATACGCAAAAAGCTTCTTATCAAATGGTGTCGTGGCCGCTTTCTTGGCCTTGAAGCAATTGAAGACTTGGAATTTTTTTTAGTTGTAATTATTATTTCTCCTCCCTCCTCCTTAGACTGGTTGTATAGGATTTTTGAAGATTGTGTATTTATTTGGGGTGCATTTTGACACCATATTATTTTGTAATAATTATTCATAAAAAAAAGGCGAAAAGGGAAACTGGATAAGGTAGAGAGAGGGCGTCCAAGGCGAGGATTTTGAAGCCTCTCTACTTTGGGTCGGTAGGACTCCCGGGGATGACTGAGATAGGCGAGATCTCCCCCCGGTCGACTCAACTTGGTCTTCACCCCACGTGGGTAAAAACCGGGGGAGGTAAAAAAAATTCATCCCTCGTGACTCTCCTACCAGCGAGTTCATTTTTTGTGTGATTAATTGCTCCTATGTGCTTTTAATTTCTGCATCGCACTTAAATTTAATGGTTTGATGAATTAATTTACCTAAGACTTGGACCGGGTCATTGCAACGAGAAGGGATTTCATCACCCGACTCACTCGTTTATCCATTGTGTGCTACCCTGTCTGTCATTAAATTTAAAATCAATCAACTAGCTAGCCTCATAGGAACACATTTTTGTAACAAGTGATCACAAAGATAAATTCCGTGAATTTTGTCACCCGCGGACTTAATTAAAATTTGACTGCCCCTCTCACTAATTTTGAAGATAATAATTGGCTACATGGTCCTTAGGATTTTTTCTTGACTCGTGTGTGTCCAATTCCATTCTTTAGGTACTCAGTTTTAGTTAGTTCGACCAAATCAAGGGTCCAATTTTTCCCATTTTCCGAAAGATACCAAAAATATTTTCCTTTTTTTTAAAAAAATATTTTCAAAAATCCCAAAAAGATTTCTTTTTTTTTCCATATTTAAATTATCAAAAAGCTTTTCTTTTCTTTTGAAAAATATTTAAAAACCAAAAAAATGTCCTCTTGTCATGGACGAAGAACGTCCTTTACGGGAATACTTTGGCCATTTCACATTCCCTCGAAGTTTGTTTGATGATAAGCCCGAGTCGACCCTTGATTCATTAATTCAGGGCTTTAACTCTCAAACACATACCGTTGATACTCCTGTGTCGTCCATGCACACATCTCATCTTCCACCGCCTCCGGTGACGAGTGTCAACCCATCACATGCTTCGCCGTGCACACACTTCTTTCTTAGAGACCACTTCTCCCATGAGTGTCCATTTATATTCTCTTCATCTGAATCCACCTTGGAACATGTGTAACCTTATGACACTGTTTTGGACCCACCCTCGATGTATTGTCACGACATATCTAATGTCGAGGGGTATGAGTACCCAAGCTATTCATGGTGGCCTAATCATCCTTCCATGCAATATGAATCCAAACGCCATGTTGTGGATCCTTACGGTTTCGAACAGTTGTCATCGCCACCTTGTGCACCTCATACCTATCACTCCCCTTCATATGCTCCTCATGCTGATCACACTTTTGTCCCTCACGGAGATGCTTCTCCCGTGAATGCTACACTTAACCCTGCTCCACACACTTTATATGAGTATTCTCCACATCCTTGTGTTTCTAGCGAGTTGTGTCTACCTCACCCACCACCACCTTGCGCATCCTCTCTCGAAAGTCTTTTGCACAAGTTTGCGCACTCTTCAATCTCAAACTTAATCACTTCAAAGGCTTGAACAACGATTATATGATTTTGAGTGTGTGGGATGAGGATGTGTCGTCTTGTGCCACGGATTTTGAGTGTGACCAGCCCTATCTTCCTGAGAATATCGACATTGAGACCATTCCGTAGTCCGAAACCCAAGTTGACAATTGTGTTGACGTATCCCTTGATTATGAGACTGATCCTCCACCGCCTTACCTTATCGAACCCACCATAGAGGTCTGCCTTTCCCTTTCCATAGAATCCTTATTTATGCCTGAGCCTACACCGATTGAGCCCACTGCGTGTGTTCCCGAGGAACCACTTCATCCTAGGTTAGCTCCGACTACGAGTGCTCACTATTTTCTTGATATTGAATCCGAGATGGTTTCTACCTCTCTTGATATGGATCCTACCCCATCATATTTGGCTCCCCTTGAGCCGAATATTGATGTAGATTCATCTATCTCGGATCTTAAAGCCTCGTTCGACCATTTCACCACCTCGGAAGGTGACGTAAGGGTGGCTAAGTTGATCACTCCCTCGTTTATTTCCAAACTTCCTATTGCAAGTGACCTTGAGGATCACTCCGCGCTTGATGAGGAATGTGTGTCTCCTATTCATGAGTTAGATCATCTTCCCCCACCCTTTGTCCCACCCGACACACCCACTGTCCCTTCCACCCCACCGCCTAGTTTGGACCTTGTTATTTCTCCTCACCTATTCACATCTAATCATTTAGGTCCCCACCTACCTCCACCCTCCACCCCAGTGCTCCAAGATCACATTTGTGCACTTTTCATTAACCCCACCATCTATGAGAGTATTTATTCTACTATCCCAAACGTGACACCGAGCTTGTTAATTTATTGACACCACTTCCTTGTGGTGTTGATTTTCTCCATCGACAGCTCCTTGGAGTGTCACGGCGTGACCATTATCATCGTCCATTTATAGAATGGTCATGCGCTTTATATGAAGTCCTCCCCATCCTTATTGTCAAACCCTTGCGCCTCCCTCACCAAGTTGAGCACCATTCTTATAGGGACCTTATTGCCCTCACATTTACGCTCCCTAATGCCCGTGACCGGTGCCTATTCACCCTCACCCTTACCCTTCGTCCATGTATCCTCTTATCCACCCGCCCATGGTCCACCGATGCTTTACATTGAGTGATGAACTTTGCCATACAAGTGCATTGACTTCTTCTGACGCTTCAGTCTTGTTTGGGGGTGATTCTCATCATCCAATTTTTTCTACCACCCTGAGCTTTCATAGATCTTATCTTTAGGGTGAGATTGGTTAGGTCTGGCTGAAGACATTAAACTTAGCGCTACCGGGAGGCAGCCCGTTGTTCATTGTTTCTGAGTATGAGTCTTATCCTGTTTGGGGGTGGTGTTTCACACCACCCAACGATTTTCACATACTTTATATACTTGTACGTCTTTTTGTATCACATATGTTCTTCAGGTTTCATCTATGCTACAGAGTGCGCTACATTTTCACTAGTGGTTCATTATGGTACTATCTTTCCTCCCTTGTGCTTTTCATTTTTATGGCAATTGTAAACATCGAGGACGATGTTCTCTTTCGTTTGGGGGTGGAAAATTTATCAAAATTGTACCTCTTTTGAAAATTTTCAGAAACAAGTGATTTTAAACTTTATGTGCAGTTTAAAAATTAAATTTTTACGACATGATTTGTCTATCAGTCAGCTTTTAGAAGTTGCAGAACACCCGTGTTCAACCTAAAATTATGCTTTTTACGATTAAATTAATTAATACCTTTTAAAGCGTACTTGCACTATGAATTCCTAAACTCGACAATTTTACACTACCACGTTTAAATTAAAAAGTTAAAGAGTAAATATATTCTCAAGAAAGCCTTAAAAGATCACTAGTGGCGACTTAACCTCGTGAGATTTGAGCTTTTCACCTTTTTGAGGGTTTTTACGTATCTCCGAGTCACAAGTTGTCTCAACTTTCTTTGGGTACCACATTTAGTCGTTGCATGGTCTCATCGTTTTTTTTAAAATTTGGCTTAATCACTGAGAATGGCATTACTTTCGAGTTGTAAGGAACATGTGTCTTGTAGTTGTCCTGAGCACTAAACCGATTTTTCCATACATTCATCCCTTTCCCTATCACATTATCATTCATCCATTATCATTTTCCATATTACCCTTACCCATATATCTCCTAAATACCATCCATCATTGCCATTGTTTTTTTTTTTAGAAAAAGAGTGCTTGAAATTATCAATGTAAGTTGTCTTCATTTTCATTATGAAAAGAAAAATGTATCGCAATATTAAAAAAAAAAGAGCAAAGAAAGAAAATAAAAGTAGAAAATAAGAAAAAGAAAAGCATGCTATCATAAATTCAAATAAGGAAGAAAATAGTCAGTCAAAATGTGTCACACTTTTCTCAAAGCACTTCCATCATTCATGTTCTTCATTTTTCCTTCAAACCTTACATAAACCCCATTTTCACCTTTGGTAAAATGCTCGGGCAAATCAGTAGACTATATGGTGAATAACTCGACATTCTCAGCCTAGTGGTTAGCATTCCTTCATGAGATCCAATTTTCTTTCATGTATCCGTCCTTTTTATAAAATGTGTGAGACGTTTGAAGTTGTTTATATTTACTCACATCCTCACACACTAGAGAGATACACTTACCCAATTCTCAGAGAGTTCGATTCAGAGAGATATATCCAGTGAGAATTGAAGTCAAAGCGTCAATTCCTGAAAGTCGATCTTAGAATTACTCTAATGATACTTAAATTTGTTTCACACAACACACGCTGAATTTTAGGAAGGATTGCGCTTTTGGTATTAAGTAATTTCATATCTTATTTTGATAGTTGAATACGGTGTTCCTTGATATCCTTTTAAAGTTGGGTTGTATAGCATTTCATCATCAAATTTGAAACTGCATCTAAATAAGTTTTGAATTTTGTGGATATATTCACTGCAAACCCTCACGAGACACCACTCGTCATGTAGGGCAACCTATAGGTTTAACGGCTTGTTGCACATGCTAAGTGAAATCGTGAGTGCCTGCGAAAGTGACACACTTTTGGTCACTTATCTCTATTTCTCTCTATTTTTACTCGAGCACTAGCAATGTTCTGTTTGGGGGTGGTGTAATAAGCACCCAAAAGTGTCTATTTTATACCCCGAATAGATGCATTTTAGTCGCTCATTTTAATTAAAATTTGCCTTATGTTCGTATTTTACCATTTTGCCGGTCAATACGCAGTTGCGGTACAAATAATGCTAAATAAGTACAATTGCAACTCAATAGCGGTCAAAAGCGTGCATCGAAGAAATCAAAGGAGGTCGCAAAGTTTGGAGTCCAATTTGAGCATGCCGAGATGCGTTCTGAATACCCCGAACCAGTCCTGTAACCCAAACTGAAGCCTACACCGAGTCCAGACCATTCCCCGAGCCCTGTGTGTGTTGAGTTTGTACCGTTATTATTTTTCTAGATTTTTATTTTTAGTCATTTTATTTTTAGGATTTATTTTTGATTTATTTAGATTTTTTTTAGGTTTCAATTTCTATTTTATTTTTATAATTTTATTTTATTTTGATTCTTATTAGTTTTTAGTTTTATTAGGATTAGTTTTTAGGAGTTTATTTTTAGTTTATTATATTTTATATTTTTTAGGACTGTAGTTTTCATTTAGATTTTAAATTTTTATTTCTTTTGTTTTATTTTAGTTTTTATATAAGCTTAGGATTTTGTTTTTAGTTTTAATATTGTTATTTTAATTACTTTAGTTTGTTTTATTTTTAATTATTTTATTTTTTTATTTTTAGTTTTATTAATTTTAGTTGAGTGTTTATTAATTTTTTAAGGTGTCCAAATTAAACACACAAAACTTAAACACAGCCAAACACTCCTACAATATTCATCATCTCCTACCTCCATCACACACCCTCACTTTATCTCTTCTACCATAACCAACAAATCTCCTCTCTCCTACCCCATACCCTTTCTCAACTACCATTCTTCCACCTCAACCACAACCACAAAAACCAAAGACCCCTTTCTTCCACCTCCATTATCAAAACAAATCCAAACCCAACACCCGAATACCTGACAGCAAACCCCCACTCCGACCAACCTGTCGCTGCCATACCATATCCATCTTCGGCGCCAAAATCGCTGCCGCCGGCGACCTGCCATGAATTCGTGGGCCTGAACCTCCCCTGAGCCAAGCGGGTCTGCCAAACTGCTCCACCCCCTGCCGCCGGCCATCTCCGGCAAAAACCCGAACCTGACCTCAACCCCGATCCGAGACCCCGGATCGCAACCGACCACAAACCAGCTCCATTCCTACTACCCAAGCAAAACCCGGAATCAACACCCATTCCTACTACCCGAGCTAAAACCCAATATCAATTCAAAAAAAAAAAAACTTGCCTTATCCCCAACTTTATCCTTCCATTTTAACCAAATCAACCTCCTTTAAAATAGGAACTAAAGCAATCTTCCAAGCTAAAATGAAATCCCAACAATATCTCTCCAAAAAAAAACATCCGTGTGTTACATTATAAAAAGGAGGTATAAGCTCATTTATGAAGAGACTCTCAGATACAGAAAAAAAAAAGACGCACAAAGAGAGAGAAAAAGAGACTGTATATTATGTACAGTTTAGGGTCATGAAAAAATTCAGAAAAGCACAAAAAAATTTAGTTTAGCTTTAAGATAAATTTTAGATTTAGTTTTTACTCTTCTTTTTGTAATCAAGTGCTTAAAATTGTGAAGAAGTTGGACGCATGTCAAGGCGCATTTCAAAACAAATTTGTGGAAAAAATTATGTACTGTATTTCTACATTCTTTTTTCAATTTATTTCTTTCTTGACATATTATTTATTGTTGTTTATGCACACATGAGAATGTTTGGCTAAACACCCCATTCAAGGGGTGGGACGCACTGCGAATGATGTTAATTTAATTAATTGGTTTTATTAATTTTATATTTGTAGGTAAATTAATTTTTAACTGTTACCGATTAATTTATGTAACGAGAGTTAGTAAATTAATTGAACGAATTAAAGTTTGAATTTAGGAATCGAACTAGAGATAGGTTTTTCCGAAATTTGAATATTAATTCGGTGTTGAAATTTGAATATTGCTATTGTTTCGTTAAATTGATCCTAGCGGGTAATTTTCTGAAAATAGTATAAGTCCTATTTTTTTATTGTGTGACAATTTTAAATTAAATTTTCTGAAAAAGATTTTATTAAATTTATAATTTTTGACGAGAGTTAAATTATCGATTTAATCTTATCTCGTAATATTTCAAAATAATAAATTGAGAAATTAAAATAATTGAAAATACAGTGTAATCCCATCTCTTGACTTTCTCACATTATTTTCACACTCGGCTGCACATTCTTTTTCATTATTTATTCATTTTATAAATTTTAGCATTTAGTAGTAAATTTTTCCCTTGAAATTGTTTTAAAAAATAATTAAAAAAAAATATTTTTCTAAAAAAAATTGAATTGCACGTTTTCACATTAATTGTTTCACCTTGGAAGTTGGATTGATACCCGTACTTATCGCAATACGAGTTATTTTTAGATAAATTTTGTAGATACTCAAGGGAACTTTGAGAGTGGCTTTTGCACTACAACGATACATACGCAAAAAGCTATTTTTCACTAGTGTTACGGTAATTGTGCACGGGTAGCCTGGATTAATTATATATATATATATATATATATATATATATATATATATATATATATATATATATGCAGTGATGTATAGTATATATATGGGTGTGTGTGTGTGTTTGTTCGTGTGTTCTTTATAAATATATGTGTGAATAATATTTATATGAATACATACCCCTCTAGTGTTATCATGGGAGGTTGCGCGATGTGGGTGAATCACTTCGCTTGAGGAGCAGGGTGAGTATAGTCCCTATAGGTCATAGCGTCTGTAGTTGGGGGTGAGACGTCTTGGGTATGAGTCGGTCTGATTTATGGGGGGAACTATGGCCGCCTCCACTGTGTTTTTTTTACTGATTCGGTGAGCTAACCATGTCAGGGGTCCTGGTGAATGAGTATACTTTGAAATGATATCATTTTAAAGAACATTCGGTGAGTGACTACTCGGAAGGATGGATATATATTTACGGCATGTATATGAATGTTGTCATATAGTGATATGTATATATGGTGCAAATATTTATATATGGATAAAATACATTATGTGAATTGTATTGATATTTCATATAACTCATGAGAATGTTATATGTTCCCAAAAGAGGAATTGATTAATTAGGTTAATGTGATAAATAACTTATAAATCATAAATTAAAAATACTGCTAGAGTAGTATGACTGGAAGGATATTGTCGAGAACTAGATACGAGGTAGGTGACTAAGTGAGTTATATAGAAAAGCGTTAGGCGTGAACAATAGTTGAGGGGTGAGCCGGTCCTCAAGAGAGTGCGACACTGCCTAAATATGAAGAGCATTTATGCATTTTAATTTGCTGCAATTTAATTAACTTGCTAAATATTTTCAAAATGTTTTGGGTTCTAACCCTTGCTATAAAATATTTTCAAATACGTTTAGGTATCCAGCCACAGGGACGCCAGAATTATTTCTATTCCAAGGTTATGCAACTTCGTTATATGTGGATGTTGAAGGATTTTGACTTATCCGCTTCAGTCATTTCACTCCTAGAGTAGAATGCAGTCAATATTTCAGTTGGGTATGTCGCCCTAGTTACTTCTTTTATTCCATCCAGATGATGTACTCATTTTTATCATTCTTGTAGTCTATATTTTTTGTATTTGGTGTTGTCAGTGGTTTTCTTGGCAAGGATTGTAATTGTTCACTTATCATTTTTGTTTAACTCAGTAATTGTGTGAATGGTTTAGATTATGTTCTTCTGCAAATTGTATTTTGTTGTAAAAAAAAAATTGAACACCGTTTCTTTTTTATTACTAGGTGGTTAGTATGTTTTAAAAAGGTTTTCGACAATGATGCTAAGAATGAACCAGATGATATTCCTATTTATTTTGATATAGGACTGATTACCCGGTATTTTATTAGGCGGGTGCCACAAATGGTATCAGAGCATCAGGTTCTAGTGTCTTTAAGATTTGTGCTGCTTTTCACGTTTCAGTGTAGCATTCTTTGATATAGAGCCTTATTGTAGGATTGTTGTATTCTTTTACGAATGCGACTTACGTTCTCCTACTATTATGTATGGTTAATGTGATTCATATATAGTTTCGTTCGAGCGAGGAAGATCGAACATTATAGAAATTTGGGTGATAATTTTACACTCACGTTAGAAATTTATGAAAATTGGAATATTTTCGTGATTATCCTTTTTGTAGTTGTAATGGGATATTATACGAGTCGAAAATGATGTTGAAAAATCTAATTCACATTACACTCATAATTTGGAAATATTAAAGGTTTAATCATTTCGCATAATTGGTAAAGTCTAATGGAAATCCTTTAAGAAAGTTAAATATGTTATAATTAAGTTAGAACGTCACACTAGATAGTTGACATGCTATTATGTTTGAATTTAAAATTTAATCACATCTGATGATTGAGATAAATTATTCATGTAAGTTTCTATATTGTCCATCCCTTATATGGACTAGTTAATTCTATAAAATGTTAAACATGAATATTTAGTCAGCGTTAGGCGTACATTTGAACTAGTGACCTCGGTATTTAGATGAGGGCTTATTGCGGTTGATTTTAGTCCGCGCCAGATAAAAATGGTGGATTTGTGTTATAGTAACCTTGTACTTAGTTTGAGTCTAGTCAAGGGTTATTTCGTGTACTAATGACCATGTATCTAGTTAGGTCCTAGTCTCGATTATATATTTTTGTGTATTAGTGAACCCGTAGCTAGGTAGGGACTAATACTGGTTTTTCTTATGATGATATAATCATGGGTATTGAGCATACTAGTGTTATCTTAATTAATGGGAACTATTAGGTTTTTAAAAGACTTCATAAATACATAGTGAAATATAACACAAGTAATGGTGTGGAAAGTTATTGAATAGTTAATATAAAATTGTGGATTTAGTATTTATGCCTATGATTGTCAGTTTTATTACTTGGGTTGTGTAGTCTTTTATCTTGTGGTGGACTTACCCGTCGCGTTGTTACAACTGCACCAGCGGCACGTCAGAGTTAGTTTCCTCTCCTTCGAGAACAAAGTTATCTTTCCAGTCAACACCAGTAAGAGATGTAGGTGTTAGAGCTTATCTTTATTTTATTGCTTTTAAATGATGTTTTAACACCCTTTATTTTCCATGAACAGTTGATCAAGATGATACGTCGAAGACAGGGGAGCACTAATCAATTTATATCTTTCTCGGTATTAACATAAAATAAAATTGACAGTAAAAAAACTATATATGACATAATGATAATAACAATAATAATATGAAAACTGATCAGAGATACAACAAAACTCCAATAAATTGAATACACCACAATAAATATCAATTGTACAAAGATCTCAACTGAAATGTAATTCCAACTAAAACCACATCGGTTCATAAACAAACTCCTGGATACAAGTGCTAGGAATCCAAGTGAAATGAAACAACAACTCTTACTCTCAGGATGACGAATTGGATCTCCAATCACTGCAATCCTGGCCGCTTAGCCATGTTGTTCCTGTATATAATGTAAAAACCCCCATTTTCTAACGTAAAGGTTGGCCAGACACAATACGTCGAGGATGGGGCTTTCTTGACAATCTATATTATTCTCATCATCAAATTAAAATAAAACATTTATTTTCAAACCACAATCGAATTAAAACTTAATTAAATTAGTAACCAAGAAAAAGTGATAAGTCCATCATTCAGATAAGATAAATAAAATCCTAACGTAAACATGACCGTCTCAAAATGACTGAAATGAAATAGACTCCGATCTTATGCCCATATAATAATCCAAAAGTTTAACACTGAAGTGGAGTAGAAACCTGCGATAGAATCAATGATCTCATCTCTGGTAAGCAAAGTGAGACTATAAGGCTAATCTCTTGATAGTCATGCTAGGCAAACCTGAGGGAGAAAATATTTATAATTTGGTTCAGTGCCCTAGTGTTGCAAGAATTAACTTACGTAAATTAAAATTTAATAATATAATTAATTTAAAGTATGTAATCCCCATCGGAACTCACATGCTTTATGTACCTCACCCATCACCTAAGTGCAATACTACACGCCTACCAACCTAAGTCCCCCTTTATGAAAGAAATTCCACATGATTCATTCTAACATAATTCACATACCGCAATTAATTATTTACACATGTATTCTCATTACCCAGAATGCCACATATATACTACTAAAAATATAATGTAATCATCTATTATGCATTCACGTAGTATTGGGTTAATAATTGTTTTCGTATATATCAACGAAAACCCTATGGTTTAAGTCCGCCTGAGGTAAATTTCCATACCCTTACATACGAGGAATTATAGGTGCATATCCCTCAACTCGCGGGTGAAACAATGTTAAACGCTTAGATAAAATGGAGTCTACCCTCCCCAATGTGCAAACGAGACATCATTTACTGTGGAGTACTTTGCACTAGTTATAAACTAAGCATGTCCTATAACATAAAGGGATTTGGGATCATACCATCATTTTCTATGTTGGCTTTAGTCCCTCTCTTGATGCGAGGGGATATACGCGCCCGTACTACAAATGCGACTGCTATCCCTGAGGTGGAGCGGATAGTACTGGTGCGACTTGAACTACCACCACTGGTTGTACCTGCAATAGTTGGTACTCCCCCTGGGATGCCTGGTGTACTTGATGTAACCCTGAATCATGCGCTGCTCGATTCCCCTAAGGGCACCTCCTGGCGAAGTGGCCCTACTCTCCACTTGCTATGGGTGTGGTGGTTGCTACTGAGGCTATGGTGGTGGAAAATGCTTTAGCGTATCTACCATGGTGGTGGACACTACCTTGACCATCATAGTGGTGATCTTTGTCTGTCCTACCATAGGTGGGCATGTAGGTGGCTACTACTGCGGATCCTACTGGGCCCCTCCTCTACAGCCGGGGCGGTGGCACACCTCGATCTGCCTATCCTATCGTTTGCTATCTGAAAGAAAATGAGGTTCTATTAGTAACTAATCACAAAGAATACAATCATTCCTAAACATAATACTCTATATATTGAAGAACGCAATGCAAAACATAACGAGCTCAAATACGGATACTAAGGACAGTAGATCGATGCTAATACCAACAGTAAAAACAACTATTTTTTCACGTAAAGGCTGGCCAGAGATGATACTCCGAAGATAAGGCTTTCTTGTCAATCAGTACCATTCTTAGCACAAATGCGAATATAAAATAATATTATTTAAAGTCCATAATTGAAATGTCACGAATATATTTACAATAATTAAATAGATCCAAACCAGCACAAATTAAATAACAAATACAACCAGTGTAATGAAAATCTCAACCAACATAAAGTAAAGAATTCTCGGGCTTATGCCCTTACAAACGTTCCAAGTAAATAAGTAACTGTGGTAGGAAAAACACATATCCTAGAATTGAATGATCTAAAGTTTGGAGAGCAAGTGAGACTGCAAGACTGCTATGGCACAATCCAAGTATCCCTGTCTAGGAGCACTAGGGGGGTGGGGGGTGGGGGGGATATTTAAATTTGGGTCAGAGCCTGAGGTGTGCAAGAATTAACTTAAATATGTTATGATTCAATAATATAATTGATGTTAAATAAATTTTCCTTCTTCATCACTCACAAGCATTTAACACCTCACCCCTAATCTAAGTGTGATATTATCTGCATCCCAAAATATCCCAAATAATGATTATAAAATTGTCACAAATTTATAGAATGGATATATCGATGATTAAAAATTTTCATGTAATCCCTACACTTAATTGACATCACCCATTCATCCCATCCTCATAAGTTTCGTATATATATGGCATAAACATATATTATGCATTATAGGGTCAAAATATGATTATTGTCTATATTCATAGACAATTAAATTTATTTCATTCAAGTCCGGGTAATTATTCATATATGTCCTTTCATATATTTGACAAATAAAGGCATCTACCATTGGTGTTGAATTCGTACTCCACCGTTAATTGTGGAGGAATCTCTTATCCTAAGTGGACATCATAAAACACACATAAATTGGAGGAGGTCCTTACGCGGGATACTTGTTCATGGCCTATAGCCGTGACACAAGCTGGATCAGCGAAAACTCCCACCACTCTTAGATGGCGCCTCCATGTAGTACCTATATGACCTATGAACGTCAAGCCCACATGTGTCGACATGTGGGACTGATTCAAATACAGGAACCCCCGAGCCAACATAATAGTCCACGAATATTGGTATGTCCACAAAATACATAATATTACATATTATTATTGTTGATGCAAAAACTAGACTAGACCTAATTCATTGATCACCGATAAATAAATAAAAACAAATATGAAAAGAGATTTTTAAAGTGATTCGACTCAAAGGAAAAGCCTACGTCCACTCTTATGTATTTCTTGACTGCATTGATTTGTTTTCGGTCCCTCTGTAATGAGGGTGTTTCAATGTATTTATAGCCCAAGAGGGGTGTTGATAGTTGTCATGTGAAAGGATGGAATACCTTCATTTGTTGGCCATTTACATTAATACATAATGAGAATTAAACATAAGACTGTTGGAGCTTCAATGGCCATGTTGGTTGAATTTTTGGCCATTGGTCGGCCTTCCCAGTTGATTGGTATCCCCTATTGGTCAAACTGCCATGTTGGTCTGTCTTCTCTGTTGGTCGAGCTTCCCTATTGGTCGGGCTTCCTTGTTGATTGATGATTTCTATCATGCTGACTTGGACTTATGCCACATTGGATGACACATGCTGGTTTATAATTAATCCACATAAGGTGGTAAATTGTGGTATCAAGAGAAGCCCCCAATGTTTCATACTTGGAGCCGATGCAAAAGTGTGGAATATTATTCTTTAACAGTAGTTCGAACTGCTTGGTCAGCTGCAGACCTTCCAGACTTGTGAAACTTATCCTTCTAATTGACAATTTTGAGCTAATGGCAGTTTTTTAAATATTTCAAATTTTAGCGAGAATTTCTAGTGTATCTTTGTCTTTTCTCTTGTTAGCCTTTGTAAACTCAATCGTCGTTCTATTTAATCATTAATTTTCCAAGTTTTCGAGGCGACTTAAAAAAGGGCGGTAAAACTTCAATCATCTTCTATCTTCCATTTCTGATTTTGTAGTTGTGTTCTTTGAACTTTCGTGCTGGAAAGTCTAGGAATGACTTTAACATTCCATCTTTGGTTGTACTGGAACAACCCACTTTTCCTTTTAATTTTTTATCTCTTGCTGAAGGCCATTATTGTTGAGTGTGGGTTCACATTTCCTCCCAATCCCTTGTGTCTGGAGTTTTGTCAGTACTTTGATGTTGTACCTGCAAGAGTAGCTCCTAACACATGGAGGGTAATGAATGGAGTATATAGGTTAAATAAAATCCATAGAACCCATCTAGGGATTCTAGAAATAATATTTTGTTATAAACGGGTAATTAGAGACACCACTTATTATTTAAAAATGAGGGCAGTTAGTAAAGCTTTAGTAGCTAACCTCCCTGTTCTAATAGGGATTTTTTTTATCACGGGATAGTTATAAAAAATTGGCAGCATGCTCCCTTAGATGAAGGTGCTAAATATCATGGACCTAGATGTTCTCTCTTTGGCAATGGGATAGGTTAGTCTGCATTTAATAATTTTTCTTTATTTATATTTAATAAAATGACATACTAACTGTTGATTTGTTACTTTGATTGCAGTTGATCAGAAGAGAAAGTCTCCCAATGAGAGCAAAGTAAACTTCAAAGAATTGAAGTTCATCTGGGGATTTCACAAGACGGTTGTCGAGGAGCACATTAGGTCTGCTTCTTATTTGCTTCAATACAGAAATACCATTTATTCCTTAGTTGCTAGACCTGTAACTTCTCCTACTCTGGTGATTAATCTTAATTAAGAAGTTGTTGCTGATTCAGATACTCCTCATTCTGATATCATGAAAAAGAGAAAGTTTCCTGATCTTCTTAGTGGTAACACTTCTGGCTCCCAAAAACCTGCTGAAGGGGGCAAGAAGAAGACAGGGGGTGTCATGAAAGATCCCCCAGCCTCCAAACATGATGAACTTCCTTTGAGATGACTTAGGAGAGGGATTGTAGAGAAGAAGGTTGAATAGGTGACCGACCAATAGACCTTGGTCAAATTACCTTCTTCTGATATTGGTCCTCCAGTAGTTATTACTCCTGGTTTATCCAGCAAGTTGATCAATTATGTAACTCTCCCGAACCATAGGGGGTGGATGACATGCTTCCCCAAGTAATAGTTTCTGAATTGGATTCTTAGAGCCTTACGCCAGTAAGTGATTTCCATCTTCTTTATTCAATTGTCTTTATATTTCTCATATACTAACTTGATCTTCTTCTCTTACAGTTCTTGGTACATTTCAATAATATGCTGGAGAAAGATGATGCATTTCAGGCTTCTTCTTCAAATGATGTAGAGAAAGCTTTGGATGGCTTGAAGAAGTCTTTACTCGATTATCAGCAAGCTTTGAAGATCGAGATGAGTACTTGGGCAGATAAACTGATGACAGCTAAAACTTCTTGACAGACATCTGAGGGGAGTTCCCTTGAAGCTGAGCATGAGGCAGAGCAAGATGAGCGCATGGATAAGACTACTGAGGATCTTGCGACCTCTGAAAGGTCTAAGAAAAAGTCTGATGTAAAGGAGTCATTTAGTTTTGGTTAGGACAAGGGATGGAACAAAGTCATTTTGCTGCCTCTGCTCAGATTAAGTATGCAAAACAAAAATATTTCAGAGATGGTTAGGATGATGCTCTCCATGAGTTAAATACTATTTAAGTTTCTGAGCTTTTTCAGAAGTATACTCATGCTCCTCCTCCCGTCATTGAGGATGATGTTAATGATGAAGTTGATTTGGGGGGGTATTTTCTAGTGGTTGAATCTGCTGCCAACCAACCTAAAATAGTGATTGATTATACTGTCGACCAACCTAAAATCAATGAGTCTTCTCTTCCTCCAACTGAGCAATTCCAGGCTATAGCCCCTTTTTCTGAGGAGGATAATAAGGTTGAGAATGATAGGCATAAGGTGTAAAGTTATCCGATATTCATCCTTTTGCTTTTTGTTTCTTTTTGTTTACTTTTGTTGTACCTGAACTCTTCATTATCAGTAAAAAAAAATATTTTGTTCCATTTTGTCTCTTGTTGATTATGCCAGTTTTTCATTCTTGTGGTTGATTGGTGATCATTTCTTCCTGCTAGTTTATAGCTAAGATGGAACAACTGTCTTCCAATGATACCGAGCTACTAAGGAAGTGCAATGCTTTTTTCAAAGATGGTCATACAGACTTATCCGAGGAAGAAATTATTAAATTGCTCGGTGATGATGCATCAGAGAAGGCTAAAGAAGCAGTAGTAAAAAATGTTGACTACTATGTGATGATAGAAGAACTTCACGAGCGGCATAAAGAATATCGAAGCTTAAGTGTAGGTCGGGGTTTTGATAACTTTGTTTCTGTTTATAATAAAAAGGAAGCTTTACTTAAGCTTGAAGCTGAAGAAACTAGAACTGTTGCCAAACTCCTGGAGGAGGAAAATAATAATTTGAGGGATGAAGTGAATCTTTTAAAGTCTACCTCTGGAGCTGTTGTTACTATTACCGAAGAGGGGTACCACTTTTTAAAAGCTGAAAATGCAATATTAAGGGATGTGGAAGCCTTAAAAAAGATTAATCCCGCATCCTCTTCCAGAGCAAGAAATAAGCCTGACCGAGGAACCACATAGGAAATTAGGACCCAACATACCCTTGACAATCAAGTTGCATAGTTAAAAGCTAAAGATCGAGCTATTACTGAGATGTCCCGAAAGCTGCAGACTTTACCTAAACAACTATCCACTCAATCTTCCCAATTACAAGCTAAGGACGAAGTGCTGAAGAAGCTACATTCTTAGGTCGATAAATTAAACTTTCAATTCCCTAAGCAACTTAGGGAAGTCTGGATGGACGGGTATAATGAAGGTCTAGGGCATCTTGCTGATAGGCTTCAACAAGCTAAGAATGAGGCTTATAAATGAGGTTATACAAACAATTTGATAGTGATGTAGGTAGATCCGAACAATCCATTATAGGATTAGTATGACCCAAGTTTGCTTGATCTTGACAATCTTCCTTTCAAGTTAGATGTTAACTGGATTCTTATTCATCATATTCCTCAATCCTTGATTTCAATGTACTTAGGAGAGTACAAGTTACATGATGAACTAATGGTTTTCCGACCTCCCCATATGTTTGATTGTCCTAGTAGCAGAAATACCAGGATGCTTTAGAATTTTAACTTCATCAACTCTCCTTATATTTTGGATGATCGTCCAGCTGGCATGGATTTTGTTTCTGAGGCTGAAGGCAAACGCTCTGTAGATAAGCCTTTGTATTTTGTTTCTGAATGTTTAGTATCAAGCAACAATATGCAATCATTTAATTGAATTAATGAAAATTTTCGATCAACTTATTTTGTCAATCTTCGATTGTGAATGGATCATCTTTTAGCCAGTCTCTAATTTTGGATCGACGATTTGTCAATATGTAGTTTTTCATCGGTTCTATTGATATCCTTAGGATTATCCTAAATATCACACCAATTACCAATGCATCACCATGGTTCTACTGATATACCTAAAGTTTTAGGTAATTGCATTAGTTACCTTGGTTCCCAGGTTTGAGTGGAACATTTGTCCATCTTTTAACCCAGTTTAGATGAAAATTACTCATCCTGGTCTTCATTAACCAAGCATTTGTGACTTATAATTTTGCCTTGCATGTTTTTTATGTATTGACAACCAACATTGTTAGCGCCTTTATTGATACCGACTAATATTTTGTTGGTGGTTTGTGTTGACACCATCCTTGTTCGTGTCTTTGTTGATGCCGACCAACATTGTTGGTGTTTTTGTTTATACCGACCAACATTTTGTTGGTGGTTTATTTGTGTTGACAGCCAACCTTATTGGTGACTTTGTTGATGCCAACCAACATTGTTGGTGTTTTTGTTTAGTATCGATCAACATTTTGTTGGTGGTTTATTTTGTTGACAACTAACCTTGTTGGTGCCTTTGTTGATGCCGAACAATATTATTAGTGCTTTGCTGACGCATCCGTAGTGTAGTGCGTTTCACTTGTACTCCGAAAAGGAAAATAATAATTTTGGGGAAATCACATTCTCATCAATATTGAAATGAATGGAGTACAACATGGATACAAAACTAATAATATTTCCTTAGGTGTTGTGCATTCCAGGGATTCTTGAATTCTTCACCCTCCAGAGTCTCAATTCGATATGTGACTGGCCAGATAACTTCTGTAATATGATAAGGACCATCTAATTGGATTCAAGTTTATTGTTCTTGTGAATCACCTTCTTCAAAATATAATCACCTTCTTTTAAGTTACTCGGCTTCACCCTTTTGTTATAGAAATGTGTAGTCCTTTGTTGATAGGCTGTATTCCTTAGAGATACATCTTCACGTACCTCTTCCAGCATGTCTAAGTCTGGCCTTCTCCTTAAATCATTGATCGGGGTATTAAAATTAAGAACTGTGTGAGTAGGTAAGCCTAATTCTGCAGGAATTACAACTTCAGTACCAAATGGTAATATGTAGGGAGTTTCTTTAGTAGTTGTTCTAGGGGTTGTTCGATAAGCCCATAAGACAGAATGTAGTTCATTGATCCAATTTTCTTTAGTGTTTTCCAGTCATTTCTTCAACCCATTCAACAAAGTTCTATTCGTTACCTCTATTTGTCCATTGATTTTAGGATGGCCAAGAGAAAAGTGGATTTTTTGGACATTGGATTGGGCACAATAAGCAGCAAATTTGTCGTTATCAAATTGTGTGCCATGATTAGTGACAAAGGCGTAGGGCAAGTCATACCTGCATATGATATTATTCCAAATAAACTGATAAACCTTTTCACAGGACATATCGATCAATGGTTCAACTTCCACCCATTTAGTGAAGTAATCAATAGTTACAATCAGGTACTTGAACCTTCCTCGGGTGGTTAACAGAGGCCCAACCAAGTCAATTCACTACATAGCAAAGGGACAAGGTGAAGTTATTGGTGTTAGGAGATCTTGTGGAGTCTTGCGTATGCTGGAAAACCTATGACACTTATCAAACTTTTTGGTAAAAGCTACGCATTCTGCTTGCATAGTTGGCCAGTAGTACCCTTGTGTGTTGATTTTTAGCAATAAAATTCTCCTGGCAACATGGGCTCTGCAGGACCCTTTATGGACTTCTTCAATTAATCTCTTACTTCAGCTGGATGCACACAACGTTGTAGACCAGTAGCCAGTCCTCTTTTATACAACACACCATTGTCTAACACATATCTAGCAACTTTGTATTTCAACTTCTTAGTTGCAAGTAGTTCGACTTGTAGAAATCCATCATCAATATAAGATCTTATGGGATCCATCAAAGATGGCCCCATGTCAACCATAATAAAATTAACCATCAGGTATTTATCAATTCTCCTATTAGCAAGTAGATAAATAGGAATAGTTCTTCGCACCTCAGTCCTAGTTGCTTAAGCTAGCCGAGCAAGTGCATCTGCTCAGGCATTTTCCAGTCTTGGAATTCTGATCATCTGAATATCTGGAAAAGTTATGATTATCTTCAGAGATTTATCTAAGTATCTGGACATCTATTCTCCTTTAGTTGTATATAAGTTAAATGCCTGATTTACCACTAACTATGAATCACTATATACCACAACTTGCTCGACATTCAGCGATTTGGGTGGAGTTAAACGAACAATCACAACTTCATTCTCTACCTCACTATTTGAAGGTTGAAATGGGAATCGTAGAGCCTACTCTATATTTATTTCATCTGGATTATTGAGGGTGATTTCTTATCCACATTCAGTTGCATAGGATGACCCATCAACATAAAAACTCGATATGGGAATATTATTATCAAACACTTGGTTTATCAGAATCCCTTAATGGAATCCTTTACCTCCTCATCATTATTTTTCATCTCCTGTGCTCTGCTGGAAGGATTTGGTTGATCGGTGTTAACTTCTTCTACAGTTTACTTTGGTTGGAGTTGGTCGGGGGTTTCTCCAGTAGGTTTGTTGACTCCTGAGTATTGCTCGACAGGAGTCCCTTGTTGCACTTCAGGGTAAGCGAATTCTGTAATAAAATTTGCTAGGGCTTGGACTTTTAAATAAGACCTTGGTTCATATACAATATCATATTCCCCTAACTCCATAGACCAATACATGAATCCTTTGAATTTTTCTGGCTTGTGCAAAGTTTGCCTCAGTGTCATGTTACTGTATACCACTATGGTATGAGCTTGAAAATACGGATTCATCCATCTACAAGCTTCAATTAAGGCTAATGTCAACTTCCCGAGCTTGGGATATCTGACTTCTACTCCTAGAAATTCTTTGCTAGTGTAATAAATCAATTTTTGAACTCCATTTTCCTCCCTGATCAAGGCAAAGCTAACAACTTATTCAAAAACTGCCAAATACAGATACATCTTTTCTCCCAACACTGGTCAGGAGAGTAGTCGGCGTGGTCCCAGGTAATTTTTCAATTTTAGGAAGGCCTTTTCACATTCATCATTCCATTCAAAGGTTTTTCTGAGCACCTGAAAAAATGTTAAACATCTATCTGTTGCTCAAGACACAAATCTGTTGAGTGCTTCTACACGCCCTATTAGCCTTTGAACATCCTTTTCACCGGTCGGGGATTTCATTTCTATTAAGGCCTTGATCTTATCTATATTAGGTTAAATTCCCCTTTGGTTTACTATATACCCAAGGAACATTCCCTCTTGAACTTCGAAAATGCATTTGGTCGGGTTTAACTTCATCTGGTGCTTTTCCAATTGATCAAATGTCTAGATGAGGTTGGCAATATGATCAGTAGGTTTTTTTCTCTTTGTTATCATATCATTAACATACACCTCCATGTTCTTGCCTATCTTCTCCTCAAATACTTTATTCACCAGTCTTTGATAAGTGGCACCTGCATTTTTTAGACCAAACGACATAATATTATAGCAATAAGCTCCTCATGGGGTAATAAAGGAATTACTTTCTTTATCGTCTAGCTTCATTTGATCTGGTTATAACCAGAATATGAATCCATAAAACTCAGCAGCTCGTGCCCCGAAGTATCATCCACCAGTTGATCAATTTGTGGCAAAGAAAATTGATCCTTTTGGCATGCCTTATTCAACTCAGTATAATCTACAAACATCCTCCACTTATTATTTTTCTTATTTAAAATAACTATATTGGCCAACCAGTTTGAGTACTTCACATCTTTAATAAAGGAAGCTTTTTTAATCTTCTCCACTTCTTCTTGTATGTCCTGGTTCTTCTCCGAACTTAAAACTCTTCTTCGTTTCTTTATAGGTTTAACATCCTTATTAACATTAATCTCGTGGCATACGAAATTTGGATTTATGCCAGGCATATCTTCGTTGCTCCACGTGAACACCTGTTTTCTTTGTCTCAAGAAGGCTATCAACTCCTGTTTAATAACCGGATCCAATGACGCTCCTATTTGAGTTGTTCGCTCTGGATTATCATCGTCTAAAATAATTCTTTATATTGCCTCCATCACCTGGTCTTTTAGAAGCTCTAATTCGTCTCTTGGATCTAAGGTTTCAACCTCGAATTCACTATTTGGCTCAGACATATCCACTTGATAAGTGGTTATTTTCCTCTTTAGTTCTATTATATCTTCCTCCTCGGCAGATGAATAGTAGCACTCTCGAGCTACTTTCTAATCTCCTTTTACTATTCTAACTCCAAAGTTGGTCGGGAACTTCAGGCATTGATGAACAGTGAAAGGTATAACTTCAAATTTTTTCAGACATACTCCTCCCATGATTATGTTGTAAGCAAAATGAATATTTTTGTCCATCATAAATAATCTCTCCTTCTCTATCCTATTCGTCAGCCATGTCCCTATCAACACATCTATCTTTTTTTATTCCCAATGGAATACCTTCTCACCCGAGAATCCAATTAGGGGCCTGTGATAAGGCTCCAGTTGGCTGAGTTTTAAATTCAAACTGTCAAAATAGGGATAAAATATAATGTCTTCCGAACTACCATTATCCACTAATATTCCTACTACCAGTACATCTTTCATCATGACTTTGACCGCTAAAGGATCATCATGGGGATATAATACTCCGGATAGATCGTTCTTGGAAAAACCAATTACTAGTTTATCCTTGTTGACTTTCCTTGGTCGATCTTCCTCGATAAGGTTGATTCGCTGGATATAGGAACAAGTTTAAGCCTCATTGAGGTAAGTCTTCCTTTCAGCTGTATGGTCTCCTCCTCCTGCATCCCCACCTATAATCATATGGAAATTAAGAGATCCAAAACTGAGTATGAATACCTCACGTTCAGGTTACCTAGGCTTCTTGGGGGAGATCAGGATCGTCTTCTGGATCATCGTCATGGTTCCCCTTCCTATCTTCTCTAGGCTTAACAGGTGATTTATATCTCTGTCGACCTCTATCGCTAGCTCTCCCACCACCCTTCCTATCTACAAATCTATCCAATTTTCCTCTTTGAATGAGTGCCTTTATCTCATTCTGGAGATCAATACACTGGATGGTTGTATGACAATGGTCTTTATGAAATTCACAATACTTGGACTTATCCCTCTTATCAGTAGGTGACCTTAACTTTTCAGGCCAACTCAAATCACTGGTGTGCTTAATTTCTTCCAAAACATGATGTATATCCACCATTAAGGGAGTGTAATCGATAAATTTTTTGAGTCGATCTAGGCTTTCTTTTACTTTCGAATTCTTTCACTCATTGTGATTTTTGTGTTCCTTCTTATCCGACTTCCCTTCAGACTTTGCTTCTGCCTTCGCATCTGAATTTTGTTTAGCAGACATAGCTTCTTCGACGTTCATAATCTTCGCTTCTTTGGCCATTAATTCCATCATCGTCTTTGGGGGATCTTTTTCCAAGGTATAATATAGTTTATTGGGGACCAAACCACTAATGAGGGCAGTGATTGCAGTCTTCTCCTTGTAATTAATAACTTCTAATTTCTCGTTGTTGAAATGAGTGATGTAATCCTTGGTACTTTCTACCACCTTATGTCTCACACTAAGCAAATGAGGTACTCATTTTACTAGTTTGGATCCAAGGAAGAAATTACCAATGAATAGCGTGGCGAGTTGTTGGAATCTAGAAATCTGCCCCTGAGGAAGACTATTATACCATATTTTAGCAGATCCAGTGATTGTTCCTGAAAATGCCCTGCACCTCATCCCATCAGGATCATCATAGATATCAGTCGTTGTTTAGTATTATTCTATATGAAGAACTAGATCAGTCTTCCCATCATACTTGGGAGTAACCACTGAAGCTTTAAACTTGGTCGGTGTAGGGAAATCTATAATGGTTTGCACAAAGGGAGATACCTTAACAAAACTTCTTTGGAGAGGATTCTTGACCTTGGCCATTTCTCCTAATCTATCTTCAAAATACTGAATGAACCCCTTCCAAGCATCATTGTTAGTGCCAGATATGTTGGTAACAACTCTTTTATTCCGATCAATTGATCATGCTGAGCTTTCCTCTTACGAACCTTCTCTTTGACTGGAACAAGCAGTTCATCGAGCGTTCAATCTGGGTTGGGCTGAACCTTCCCTCAAGTCGCTTGGCCGTCGAGTATTTCTCGACACAACCCGAAGGGAATTTCATATGGGTTCTAAGTGATCATAAGGAGAGTCTCGAATTATCCTTTCTAAGGCACTCAATCTTTCTAGATTGAGGGATTATCCATCAGAGGAATTAGGAATCCTAGTAGAAGAAGTTTCTCCAAGACGATACGAATGATCCTTTGATGTTTTGGAATAACTATGCCCAACACTCCTTATTGGCGGCAGTGGAATACTCCTTTGATTGGAATGAGCCATAATTCCATCTTAAAGATTTGGGGCCAATTTTCTTATCGTAACCTACATAGCCTCTTGACCTTTGGCCGGGGCGGCCAAAATTCCAGTTAAATCATTATTACTTGGAGGGGCAGAGGGATTAGGCAAAATTCCCTCATTTCTGGTACTTGTTACAATGATATCATCCATGTATGATGAATTAGTGAAAATGTTTAGCGATACGTTTCCACAGACGGCGCCAATCTATTGATGCAAAAAACTAGAACAGGCCTAATTAATTAATCATCGATAAATAAGTAAAAACAAATAAGACAAAGAGATTTTTAAAGTAGTTATGCTCAAAGGAAATGCCTACGTCCACTGTTATGTATTTCTTGACTATCTTTATTTGTTTTTCGATCCCTCTACAAAGAGGGTGTTACAATGTATTTATAGCCCAAGAGGGGTGTTCCACTTCCAATGTAGGACAAGCTTTCACACACCACTTTTACTTGCTTATTTTAAAAATCTCCACCACAATCTAGGGCTGCAATTGGTGTTGCATTACTCTTGGCAACTCTAGCCCAAAGCGATGTGGAATCTCTTAGAATTACTAACCAAACTTACATTCCTAACTCCCCATCCTTCTCGCCTTCTATCTCAATAATTATTTGCTCAGGTTATGATTGGTTGTGATTGTGTTGCATAAGAGCAGAAGTTGAGATTGCCATATTATTAGGTAATATGTGGATACTGGAATACTATAATGTGTTAATATGAGGCGTATGCATCCAACCAATCAGTTGATAATTTGAGAACCCAAACTAAACTTCCATAACCTTATTAAATACTTTCCCAAAATAAATTGGAATATCAAACTAATCTTACATCTTTTCCTTTAATGAGAGATTACGGATGAGTGAAGTTGTTACATTGTAATCGATATGTCATGCCATTAGACAAACCGTTAACCAACCTCCTTAATATAATAATTTTTATACTCAGGGATAGTATGGCCATTATGCCACCTAGGACAAAACAATATATACTGTTTAAGTTGTCACAATTTATGGTATGTACTATGAACATACATAATGAAAATTTAAATACCTTCACCTAGAGGGCCAACTGGCAATGTATCATGCCCAAATGCTGGAGGATATGGGTGTGGTGAGAGTCGCTTGGTGAAAATGATTATAAGACACTCCTAAGGCCATATTTGCAATAGAATCACTAGGCCAACAATGTCCTTACTCGACTTGCGAGACGCACGACACATCTCCCTAGGAGAAAATAACTAAACTTCCTCAGCTCATTATGCCCCGAGGCTTCCACGTCTCGCAAAAGCTCTACAAAAATATGCCTAAATCGAGAGAATGACTTGTTTGAAATCAATGAACCACTAATCATGATCAATAAAATGGCACGTTCATGTTGTCGAGCCATCTCATCAATCGCATCATCGGGTAAGTGAGAAAACTGATATGTCAACCAGGCTAAGTTGACCGACCTGCTTCTCAACTCAGATGGATCAGATGTATGAAAAAATAATTGAGTGCATATGTCACACCACTCATTAGTCTCATGATCAGTGTTTATCCATAATAATCGTCCCACCATCTACATTCTATAGTGTAATAGTCATCTTTCCCAATGGTAGATGGAATGTGAGTTCCAAGGACCAATACTCCATAAATGTTATAATCATATGGCGATATAGTGGGATAGGGATAACTCAATATTCTCCATAGAATCCATCCACGATCAAGTACTATTTGACCCTACTATCTATAACAATGAGGCAATATAAATTCCCTCGGCCCAACGACAATGTAATGATTCACTATCATGGCCTGCCCATACCAATTTGAGGCGGTGTTGTCTGCATGGTCAGACACATGGTGAATAAATGTGTCTGCGTGTGTCATCTAGTAATAGAACCAAACATTTTATTAATTTCAAACTGGATAATTTAAGGATATAAGCAAATTATAAACACAAGCTGAAGGTAAACCAAATGTAAACGTGTAGAAGTATATTAATTTCAAACTGGATAATATAAAATTAAAAGACAAGGCGAATGTAAATGTGTAGAAGTACAGTCCGATCAATTGTTCAGAACTAAACTTCCCTTATTTACTAGGACGAGGTTGGACATTTCCTGCATGTGTGTCCACTCTCATTACAAATCCCATACTGCTTCTCAGCATCCATATCTAATTTCCATTTCATTATGAATTTGGGTAGATCTTGTCCTCCTTTGTTTCCTTTTCAAACTATAGTTTGGTGTAACACCATGTCTAATTAAATACCGGGTAGCTATTCCTTTATTAAATTAATACAAAATATCAATTTGGTTCAGTCTTAGCATCACTGTCGATAACATTTAATTAATTTCTAGCCACCTAATATTTAAAAAGAGAGATGTCAAATTTTATTAATTAAGCCAACAGTTAAACAAGAATTTATTTAATAAACCAACAATCGCATAACCAATCTCATATAAATGCTCAACGAGATGAAATTAAATAAGTCTAGAGTAAACACTCAAATAATAAAGATGCTAGAGTAAATAATATTCCAATACAAGAGTCTGAATAAAATAATAAACCAAAAACTGAAATAATGAAAGTCTGTAACTACAGCCTCTAAATAAGAATGGGTAACATGCCCTAACTGATACAAATGTTTTTGAAGGAATCAAGGATAAAATGAGAGCATCTACTATCAAGATCCTGTAGCTTCCACAGCAGCTACCGCACGTCATCATAATGGAACTCCTATGCTTGGCGTCCATGTGGCTGGGCACCTAAAAGGTTTTAACAAAACAAAAATAGATTTGGAGGAAAACGGGTCAGAGCCCGATGTGAAAATAGTTTAAAATTTTTGCAAGTGATTTAAATTACAATTAAACATCACATATTATAAACACGTTAGTTGCGTACTCTCACATGAGTTTCTTACCTCTCAACTACTGTGCACGCCTAACGTATGCCTTTAACCCATCTTAGTTATTCCACTATCTAACTAGTTTGTACCACTCCTGCCTTCGCATTCTAACATAAAGTATCTACATGTAACCCCAAAATAAGCCATATTTATAACCCATGTTCACATTCATTAATTTACTTATCTCAAGATTTAATTAAGTTCTCATTCTTAACTAATTCAAAATATCTTAGTTATTCACATCTACTAAGCAACACAACTGAACAATCTCAAGTACATGTATACACATCCGTAATAATATCTCATGCGAAATTAAGGCACCCCACACGGATAGAACCTACGATGCCCTCATACTCTTCTATCGAATCTTAGTACATCACATACATGAGGATCACAAGTTTCGAATCACTCAGGAACCATCTAAATACAAATCACACATATTGGAGGCGAACATAGTTCACATACCCATGGGTCACGCACATACCTATGCTCCCATGGTCAGCTGACTTATCAACTCACAAATAAGTCATTCACAGTACTATGTCCTTAAGGTACCAGTCTAAATCCCCCCGAAGGCACACAAGGATAAGAGGGTCCTTTTCCAAAATAAAACTGACCTCCCGTGATAGCAAGTATGGTAGGTATGTCATACACATAAGAAATCCATTCATTATGCATTCACACAACCTAAGTAATCATATATCAACATAGATGTTCACACATTTCATCTAGTTCTCGTACGTAGCAAGTTTACACTGAATATTACACATAATATATATTCTGGTTGATAACTCTCTCGTCGTATCAATTTGGATACTTAAACCTATGTCAAAAGGTTAATAGGTCTCTTATTAGTTTCTAATGTTATCTTAGTACTTAAAGTCCCTCCGTTACTTCCTTAACCTTACATCATCATTAATTCTCAATATAGTTCCAATTCGAACGGTTTCTAATCTAACCTCACTCGGTAGACCTTCGTAAGCAAAGATATTCAATTCCATAAACTATAACATTTTTCGATAATAACTAAGGCCCTAATGACTTTATCAAAGTCCCACAAGATTATATTAGTCACCCTAATAACCAACATCGACTTTGGAATTATCATTGAACCTTAAAGAGAAACAATTGCCAAAAATCAGAAGGGGTTGATCGATCGAAGGAAAGGGGTCGATCGATCGATGGTTCGATTGATCGACATTCTTGAGTCGATCGATCAATCGATCAAACATGTATCAGCCCTTAACAGTTACGGGTTATCCTCTTTTTACACCTCAAATTCTTCATCCCAATGTACAAAACTCATAACTAATTATACTAATTATTCTACTAACATGTTTACATCATTCCCCACGTTTTAGATTCATCAAATCAACATATAACATCAATTTCTTGGATCAAATACCACATTTTCATATAAAAACCCTAGTTTTCCTATTTCTTCAAGAACATCACATAATTCAATGAAATTTCGTAATTCTCTACTCATAAATCATAAATTTGTGGCTGTTGTCATCTCCAACATTAAACTACATGAAAGACCTCCCAGATTATGATTTAAACCTTTCAAATCCACTCAATTTTCATTATTCATGATAAATCTTAAATTCTATAATAACATGTAAAATATATGCTTTGAATATTTGAAAGATAAATCACCCGCCTTAAGTTTGATGTTCTGATTTAATGATGGTGTTCAAGGGCTGGTCCTCTCCTTCTTTCCAGTCACAATTCCGTCGAAAATGGTGGTGGTGGGTGGTGGTTTTGGTTTGGAGACTTTTTGTAGCTTCTCCTCTAACTCACGTAGTCCACCCCTTCATTTTTGGTTGTTCATGGACCTAATGGCCTTTTTAATAATAAATAAATAAACACTAAAATTCGTGGGTCTTAATTCCTTAATTTTTAAAATGAACAAAATACCCTTCCGGGTTGCCGGTTTGGCCTAAAAATGCCCTGGGACCCAAACTAAACCCCCGGCTAGTGTTTTCTGACTATCTCGACCCTTCCGGACACGTTGGCGCACTCAAAAAGCTCATACGGATGACATAAAAATAAAATACTTTTAATTCCATTAAATTGGGTCCTGACACGACTGGCATGCGCGTCCCAACTTAATTACCGAAACTGTCATATTTTCAACTCACGACAATTTTAATAAATTCAATTATCACATATTACCATAATCACTCAGTAATATTCAACAACATAATAATAACCAAATACTAACTCTCGTATCGCTAGCATTTAAATCCGAGTTAATTTTCCAATTAATTATCCCAAATTAATTTTAATAAATCCCATAATTAAAAGAAATTTCATTTAATTAACCTCATAATTAAAAGCCATAAAAATACGGGGTATTACATTTGGGTGGAGGGTGGGACCACTTGGTATGTCCCAATACACTTCGTGCATTAGTGATTGGAATTGTGGACCCCATGTCAAAACACTGGGCCACACATATACCAATCACTAGTATAAGTTAGTGGAGAAAGGTTAAGCCACTTACCAAAAGTCGCAACACGGGAGCATGGTATATGAAATGCCTTTCACTTACTAAGTGACAACCTTCCCTCAGTGATGTATAAGCTGTGTCTCCTAGACTTTCGATTGTTCACTTCGGCGACCATCAGTCGCATATCCCAATCCTTCACAAGATGAGTCCCACCCTCCTGCACACAGTCCTTAGAAAGTTGGTTGAAAATTTAATGAATTAATCTCCCCTGTGTTGTGCCCCACTTGAAAATTCGCGTCACTGGAAGAAGAGATGTATGAGACAATAATATATTACTTAAACACAAGAACATATACGGGCAAGTTACGAGCTTCTTTAATAATAACATTGATCACTTCAGATAAGTTCGTTACCGTCATCCCAAAATGTGTTCTTCCGTCGTTATCATCATCTCCTTAATAGTTTGAAATAGTGTCAAACTTCCACAGTTGGTTTTCCATTCCTCCCCCCCCCCCAGGGAAGCGTGTTAAGGTCTTTATATTTACACTTATTTGTGTAATTTTTTCTCAAATGTCTCGTACAGAAATGGTGGAATCCGTAAGGGGGTTTCCACGAAGGTTGATCCTAGGCAGTCCAAATAATAATTGGATGTCTATCAGATATTAAACATAGTCCATGACCTGAACTGATACATGAGTGTGCAATAATTTTAAGAACCAACCCCAACTACTCACCATTTCTTCTTCCACAAATGAAAATGCTATGGGAAATTTTTTCTCATTCGCATCGACCGACATGGATATCAACAATTTCCCTTTGTATTTACCATACAGGTGAGTGTCATTTATGCATATCATTGGGTGACAATGTTGGAAACCACCAATTAACTGTTTAAAAGACTAAACATACTACGAAATGTGGCTATATTCCCCCTCATCAACTCTTGGGGTAGCCACTTATTAATTGTGCCAGTATTGCAATTCTCTAAAGTAGACATTAATTTCGATATCTCCTCCCAACCACCGAACATTGTGGTGATTGATTTCAATTAGTGACTCCATGCCTTATTGTATGATATATAATACTCCAAATTATCTTCAATGATACCTTGAATTTATCGCACTGATATTAGGATCAGTCTTCAATATGGGAAGAATAATTAAACAAATAAGATTTGAGGTAAGTAATTTTTAGTCTTGCGTGAGGGATTATCGAATGCATGTATACAGACCTGCATACCTCGTGATCTCCTATATCCTATGTGCTTTACGTTTCTATGCTTGCAGCCTCCAACCATAATCTTGACTCTTTTGAGCACAAGTAAATAACTAGTTTGTCTGGTTTGACTCTCTAAAGCTGCATAGCACCTTCGAGCTCATCTTTGGTTTGGAATGTTAATCCAGCGTATAACTCTCCACTGTGGGGATTATAAGATGTACTGTCATGAATAAATTTAGAGCCTTATTCGACAATAATATCTAAACTAACTTCTACCAGGGCAAAGCACGAAAATTGATATCAATGTTGACCACCCAGACTAGGGCCAGTTCGATAAGAATTAAATTTTGGTCCACAAAATGGCTCGATAATTCCACGAGGCTAGGATTCAGATACAACTATCGCATGAGTGTCAGGTACATCGTCCATCTCTTTTGGTTCTAACCAATTAAGAGCATCATAATTGAGATCTAAAATTAGACTATCTCCTGGAGGTAGATATCCAACATGCTCGGTCTGAATGAGTTTCAGAACTCGAGATAGAGATTTTTGGTTTGTGTATTTTTCAAACGTGTGGTTGTAGAGTACCGTATGACAAGGTCATTATTTTCACTAAATTTTTTTGGAAAGCTACCTATACTTTGCGCTTCGGCGGGCATTGAATCGAGGTTAAGAAGCGGATTATCGCGGGAATTCCAAGAATAATTATCGTGGTTAGCGGACATTTTCCAACCTGCTATTATAGTTATGTTAAGTTCAATAACTCATCAAATATAACATATCCTTTTGTCAAAATCATAAATAATCAACAAAATATATAACTAACACCTAGCATTACTAATTGGACAAGTACAACTTCACACTAAATAGCCACTACAATTATTATAAAAGAATCTATATATTATTTGCATATTACATAAAATTTTGCATATTATTATAAAAGATGTACAAATTGGCAAGATGAATAAAACTTAGTACTAGACTCTGACTTAATACATAAAGGAGGATGAAATTTATTGAGTAGATGTTGTACAACAGTTGGTAAAGCATGAGCGAGGAAAGAATGTCATGTATGTGGAGATATGTGCTCACCAATGTAGATATGAGCAGGAAATAAAGAATTGACTGAAGTGGATGAAGGAGTAGATACACATGTTGAAAAAAAATTACAACGTGGTACTATATATGTCACACCAAATTTCTAATGATGTACACAATTTATTATTAAAAATTTACATATCACTATGAAAAGCTTAAATACAAGTATTTGTAACTAACCTTAAATAGCTGTATTACTTCCTTTATAAGTGATTGATATGTTGAAAATTATGAGGAGAAGAAGAAAACCAAATGACGAAATGCATAAGAAATAAACGCACTGCAAAAAAGGAGAAGAGGCTATTTAAGTATGCTCTTGGGTTCACAATGAAACTGTCACTTTCATTGACGGTTCCTCCCTCCTCTTTTGAAACAACCATATGATCTGACGGTTTCAAGATGCCAAGGACAATTTTATTAACCCCAAGGGTTGTCCAAGTTGGTAGAGCCAGGGTGTAGCTATAAACCCAAGCACCTGGGTTCTAAACTTGGCAGCGGCGTCTTGGGGCCATGGACCGCCGGAATTAAACGCCTGTTATAGAAAGCCTTGTTCAGGGAAGGAGGGATTAGTCCGAGGTGCGTGCAAGCTGGCCCGGGATTACACTTCTTTACCAAAAAAAAAGGACAATTTTATTGGCTTCAATCGGTGGGAGTAATTATTCCTCCCCGGGACTCGGTTCTGGTCAAACGCTCCCAAAAGCTTTCAAAATTTTAAAGCTTCTTTAAAATTCATTGTGCATTTTTTTAATAGAATAATTATACACATATTTAATAGTATTTGACATATTTTAAACTCCACTATAAATAATTTCTATTAAACTCTAATTTTAATTCAGCCTCTTTTAAATTCATTGTGGTGAGCTGTGCTTGGAAACAAAGGGAATTTTGCATCTATAAGTGGTACTATGTGAGTTTTAAGATAAAAAAATGGGGAGAAAATCTTTTTCTGAACTCTTCCTAGATAAGAACAGAATTAGGATTTTGATGTTGGCGTATGAAAATGATTCCAAACAATCTGAAATCTATAATTAATTGCTTCATTTTTTTCTTTGATTTCATAAATGTTTCATGTTTTTTGCTATGTTTCTTTGTAACCTCTCGAATCTGTAATTCATATGCCATGTTTATTTGATCGATTTCACCTTCTTTTATATGGTTACCTACTAGTAATTCATATGCCATGTTTTTGTTGGAATAAATTCAACCCTAAACCACGACAAAATCATTGGTTCGACCGTCTCAGGTCTAGAATTTTAGAGGACCTGTGAACACCCCTACGCTTCAGTACCATTGGTTCCTTCTACATCTTTGGTAGATTTATTGGGTTTAATTTATTTGCCCAATAACTAATGCCCATTATAACAATTTTTTATACATAACAAAGAATAATGCTTTGAGTCCCAAAAAACTCCCCCAAATCCTATGTGGACGCCACGTCATTCTTCCACTTACCTGTCATCTATTGCCATGTGATGCGGGTCCCGCCAGGGCACAAAGCACAAGTCATTTTGGGGGAGATTTGGGGGAGTTATTTGGGACTCATAGCACTACTCCTTTTATATGTCAATATATCAGTTTCCAAGAAACTATAATGAGAAGTGAACTAAACTTTGAATGAATCTCTGAATATTGTCTCTTGCGATTTTCGATTTATAGGGTTTAACTTATTTACCCACTAACTAATGCCCATTGTAAGAATTTTTTAAACATAACAAACGTTGTCTACCTTTTATATATCAATAAATCAATTGCTTAATTTACACATGATGTGCAGATAACCACACCATTGGAATGTCCCTGAACAGGTATCTGTAAGAAAATTCATTATCCATGGGTTAATTGTTAATAAGTATAAATTCAATGGGGGTTGTTGCACATTAGCCTAATAAATTACTTGCACTATTCAAAGTATTGAGGGGGATAGAGATTCATTGTCTCTTTGTTATTATGTATTTATTAACATATAGTGTCTGATTCAAGTTTTGACCATATAGAAGAAAAATACTAGAAATACTTTATTTTACAATATCGTTTTCTCTTTCTAAGATGAATCATTGTTTCAATCAACTAGGCATTGTTATCGAACTTTTTATTTTTTTAGTGGACAATTCCTCATAAATGAACGAGAAGCAATAACTGATAAGAATGTACAAGAGTTTTTTCAGTCATTAGATACACAATGTCGTTTGTTAATCATTTGGTTTCAAAGGGAGGGAAGTAGATTTTATGATATAATGAAAATGAGGAGATAAGTGAACGAGTATGAAGAAGAGAACAAGTATGTTGATCAATGGATTTCGTATTGACCTAATCCTCTCGTATTAATCTAATCCTCTTACTCAACTGGTTGGACTTTTAAATGTATAATTTAGTTATTATTATTTCTGATTTATATTTAAGTTTATGTCTATATTGCTTCCAGAAAACATTCTGATTAGAACCAAGAATATCATTGCTCTGGCCTCTATTGTAGACTTGTTGTATTTTACATCCAGAGGATTCGATTTTCTTTAAACATTTATTGAAATATTTTGGAATTGTATAAATTTCGAACGTACTCTGAATCCACAAAAAAGTTTGAATTTGAGGTAGGGGGAGAAAGGATGGATGTTAAAAAACCATTTTTTTTCCCAGAAATGGTCATTTCCCTCATATTGTGATTAGATACGCGTAAGTTATAACATGGCTTAATACTAAATATACCGTTAGAGGAACCCAACCAAACCGGTCTATGTTCCAGATTAACATATTTTGGGATGTGAGTATCAAGGATTTTTTTTCCTATCTTCGTTATTTAGATGGTTGGGGACGGACTCAAAATTCTAATCACCACTGCCTTGTTCTCTATTACACAAGTGGTTGGTACTCCCCTTAAAGTTGGTAATGCAACTTATTCTCTAGCAAGACCAAGCTAAGCACGAGTGCTTGTGGAAGTGGATCTAAAGAAGACTCTCCCCTCAAGAGTTTGGATAGGGAACAAGGAGAAAGGGTCAAAGGCTTATGATAGAGTCTCTTGGTTGTTCTTGATTAAGGTCATGAGGAAAATGGGATTCTCTGAGCAATGGTTGGACTTAGTATGGAAAATAATATCTAATAATTGATTTGCTATCTTGGTGAATGGAGAAAGGGTGGGATTTTTTTATGCATGTAGTGGACTTAGGCAAGGGAATCCTCTCTCCCCCAAGCCTCTTCATCATCATGGAAGATGTGATCTCCATAAATCTTTATAACCTTATTATCAATCCTAGATTTGTAGGATATAAAATGCCTATTAACTTCGCAAGATTCAATTATCTTGCTTTTGCAGATGATGTTATCATTTTCAGCTCAGGATTGAAAAGAGAAATGAAAAAGATTATGGATGCTTTGTCCTCTTATGAGTAGGTGTCTAGTCAACTCATAAACAAATCAAAACTTGCTATTGTAGCCTCAAATAAAATCAATAATACCCCATCTAATTAAATATCGGGTAGCTACTCCTTTATTAAATTAATACAAAATATCAAGTTGGTTCAATTTTAGCATCACTGCCGAAAAACATTTAATTAATTAGTAACAACCTATTATCTAAAAAGTGGGATGCCAAATTTTAGTAATTAAATTAACTTAACTTACATCTACGTAATGAATATCCAACCATTCAACATTCACATAAATAATCTCATATGAACAACTAATGTAATGAAATAAACTGAGTCTGGAGTAAACACTCCAATTATAGCCTAACTGGAAAAATTATCCTGAAACATGAGTCTGAATAAACAATCCAACAACTGAAAATAAATGAAAGTCTAAAAACTGTTGTCTCTGAATAAGAATGGGAAACATGCCCTAACTGATATGAATAACTCTGAATGAAGCAAAGATAGATGTGGAGGCGTCTAATACCGAGGTCTTGTAACTTCCATAGCAGCTACATCACGTCAACAGAATGGAACTCATATGCTTGACGTCCCTGTGGATGGGCACCTAAAATGTTTTTACAAAAACAAAATTGATTTGGAAGCAAACGGGTCAGAGCCGGAGGTGAAAATATTTTAAAAATAGCAAGTGTTTAACTGCATTAAACAGTAAATATTATATACATGTTAGTCACGCGCTCTCACTTGAGATTCTCACCCCTCAGATATTGTTCACTCCTAACTCATTCTTTTAACCCATTCTAGCTATGCTAGTACCTAACTAGTCTACACCAAAGCTGTCTATACGAACATCCTTACGATGCCTACCCGCATCAATTATCTCTTGAATTATTTTAGTTCCCATATATTTAAGTTGTTTAAATATCTTAGCCATTCTCATCTATTAAGCAACAATGAACAATCCCAAATATATATATATATAAATCACTCTCAGTACATATATAAACATATGGCACCCCTAGGCTAAGTTGCGGTGCTCGCATACTCTACTATCGAATCCCGATACATCACATACATAAGAATCACGAGTTTTGAATCATTCAGGAATCGTATCAATATAAATCACATATAATGGAGGCGAACATAGTTCACATACCCATGGGTCATGCACATACCTATGTCTTCACAGTCCTATGTTCTTGAGGTACCAAAACTAAACCCCCTGAAGGCACACAAGACAAGATTGTCCTCTTCCTACAACCTCCCGTGATAGCAAGTATGGTAGGTATGTCATACATACAATAATATATATACTAGGTAATCACACAACATAAGTAGTCATCATATCACTATAGGTATACTCCTGCCCTATATCATTAGTCTCATAGTATACTAGTATCATCCTGATTATTCCACGTAATATGTTTAGCGTGATACCTCTCTTCGTATAATTCCGAGTACTTTAACCTATTCCAAAAGGTTGCTAAGTCTCCCACTTGTCTTTAAGGTTATTTCAGTAATCTAAGGTTGTAAGGACATAATTTTATTAATGTCCGTTATAATTTAGTATGTCGTATACCGCTACAAGTCGTCATAGAATTGAGAAGAGAACATATACAAAAGACGGATCCGAATTACAAGTAACAATATGACATTTGGTAAGATAATGTTTTAAAGTTTCATTTACATTTCATATTAAGAGTATTGGGATATTTTTAAAAGGAGTTTTAAAAAGCTTTTATATAAGAATATTTTTATAAATATTTTTTTATAAAAAGGTTTCATTACTGTTTTCGAGAAAGTTGGTTTTTGAAAAATTTTGAGGAAATTTTCTAAGTCAGTAAGCGTTCCTTGCTTTTGATGCTCTGGTCATTCAAGCGAGATCACCATCTCGTTCGAGGGACATTGAGATATCGCGCATAGTCGTCTGAGTGACACGCGTATGTCGTTTGAGCGAGATTGTTTTCATTCGAGCGAGTTGACTTTTTGACTGACACGCTGCTAACAACCTGATCACTTTGATCGCCTCAAATTTTCTTATAAAAAGAGGGTCAGCGTGTGGTTTTACGTGTGGAGAACAATTTTGAGAGTTTTTGCCCAGAAACAATTCTTAACATCTTTTGGCGTTGTTTTGTTCTCCAACAACAACTTAAGGGTTCAAACTTTTATTTCGTTTACAACTTACAAAAATCCCAATTACTTTTGTGTGAGTTGTTTTGGGGAACCCAATAACATATTTTGCTGTCTGTTCATTCTTTGTGGAGAGAGCTATGCAACCGACAGTTGCGTGCTACTATGGAGGGAGTCCTTGTGAAGATTTTAGACTGCGTGTCTAGACTGCGCGTCTTGGTGATATAGTTGCGTGCGAACCATTGTTGATTTATTTCTAGTCGTTGCTTTAAAGGTTTGACAAAGACACCGTACGTTACTCTTATGGGCGAAAGCAAGATGGTATGTAAGTCAATGGACTTGTAAACTTGTCAGAGTTCTAGATATAAAAGGTTTTGCCCTTCGGGGATTTATCCTGAAACTTTGTGTTGCATGCTATATCTTATTTGGTTTGATACGTAGTTGCATATTTAGGGGATGAATTAATTTGGTTTAAAAATATACTTAATTAAGTAAGGTTCAATTGAAAACTTGCGAATTAATTTAAATCGGTATCACACACCGTCGCATTTTACAATGGTCCCCCTAATAATGTATCTAACCTTAAGTTATGGTTTATTAGAATTAAATTTAAGTTCTGACAATTTGCAATCCTGACTCACTCATCGGACACTCGTAAGTTTATCATAAAATTCCAAGCCAAACTAATATTTTTTCTGCCTCAAATACACCCCTACTGACCTTACTTAAGTCCCAATATGTTCAAATAGTCCACCCCAATAGTTTTTAAAAGGAAAAATTTGATTAAACCTTAAAAATAAATTTTGTCACAAATGCAGGGGAGTCGATTGATCAACTCAAGAATGTCGATGGATCGAACCAGTCGATCGATCGACTATGAATGTCGATCGATCAATCAACCAGTTACAACCCAAAATTTCTTTCGTTTTTGGTCATTGTTTTGTCTCCAAAATTCATTACATGATCCCAATCTCCAAAATAAACATACCTGATATTATACCAACCTAAACACATCATTTCTAACGAGCCATAATAATAAAATCAATAAAAAAATGCATACAAATCTATATGTTCTTTAAGTTCTCATGTGTAAACCCTAGGATAACCTCTCTCAATTCACGATAACCAAATACTCATATTTAATCCGTGATTTATATCATTAAGATTCTGATTCAAATCTCTAATCTTTTCAGAATTTATTTACACGCAAAACCTACCCATATTCAAGGTTTAGTTCTCCCACTTCATGAAATTATCAATATATCAAGTTTAGTCTCCAATTCTAAACTACCATGGATAATATATTTGTTGAATCTTAACAAGTTAAATAACTTGCCTGGAAATAGAGGTTCCGATCCTTTGGAAAAGATGGTAGGGTGGTGGTGCTCTCTTTCCGGTCACAAATCCGGCGGCGGCGGTGGGGCAAGGTGGTGGTTTGGCCCTAGCAACCCTTGGAAAACCCTTCCTTTCTCTCTACTTCTCTTTCAAATTTGTAGCAGCCAATAAACATAATTACCCTGAGGGTTGGCTAATATAATAGTTATAAATTTCGTAGGTTACTATTCATCAAATAATAAAATGACTAAAATACCCTCCCGGGTTGTCGGTTTGGCCTAAAATTACCCGGGACCCAAACTAAATCCTCGAGTTGACTTTTCTGAATATCTTGATACTTCCGGACATATTGGCGAGCTCAAAATGACCATAAGGATGACATAAAAATGAACTATTTTATAATCCATTAAATTAGTTCCGATGCGACTAGCAGGCGTGTCCCAACTTAATTTTCAAAACTGCCGTATTTTCACCCATGACAATTTTAATAAGTTCATAATCATATAGTACCATACTCGTTCAGTAATATTCAACATAATTATCATAATCAAATACTAACTTTCGTCTCGCTAGAATTTAAATCCGGATTAATTACCAATTAATTTCCCATTTAAATTCAATTAATCCCATAATTAAAATCAGTAAAAATACGGGGTATTACAAGAATCAAACCTCATCCTTTATCCTCCTTAAGGCATCTTACATGTATGCAATTGAAGAAAGGGTCCATATCCTATCTAGGTTGTCCCTTGTACAATGGTAGACGAAAAATCATATACTTTGAATCAATGGTTCAAAAGGTGAAACAAACACTCACAAGTTGGAGGGCCAAGTGTTTGAGCACAGGGGGGAAATTAATCCTTATAAAGTTAGTCCTTATTTCAATGCAATTATACTTGCTAGCAGTTATCTCTCCTCCAAAATATATTTTCAATAGAATCCACGGGCTTATGGCTAGATTCTTATAGAGTTCTAATTATGGAGAGCTAAAACACCACTCGTGTAGATAAGAAGCAATCTCAAGACCAGTCAATGAAGGAGGGTTATGGATCAGAAATATATAAGACATTTCTAAATCTCTAAGTTTGAAACTAAGGTGAAATTTCATTTCAAAAGACTCCATTTGGTCTCAATTTATGAAGGCTGCATATTATATAAAATCCCATCCTACTATAGCTCCAATTAAAAATCGAGCTCATACATGGAATAGAATGTGTCCAAGGACTTAGACAACTAAGAAGATCAGCAACTCAAGATTTTTTGGGATTCATCTAATCAATGGGAAAAAAATAAGGTAGAGGGAACTTTTCCTCCTGCTATAGCTACTAATATCATGAAGTTTGAAGAGATTTAGCATGGTCAGTCAATTATGTTGATTTGGAAACCCTGCAACAGTGGTGATTTCATAATTTCTTCAGCTTGGGAGCTATGCAAATTAAAACGATTAAGGCAGCTCAGATCAAAGATCATTTGGCACAAAAATATCCCTTCAAAAATCTCTGGGTTCATGTGGAAATTTTTGAATAAATTATTATCAACTGATGATAAGTTAATATCAATAGTGTTCAGAGGTCCTTTCAAATGCCATCGCTGTAATTATCCATCAGAGGAGTCCATATATCACATTTCTGAATCGGGAGATATAGCCTCTCAAGTGTGGGATAAATTCGATTAGGAATATGGTATAGAGAGAGAAGTATGGGATGCTAGAAATCAACTATTTTAGTGGTGGCTTTATGGTGTTAATGCAGACTCCAACATCAATATAATCATTCCATATATTCTATGTTGGTGTCTATGGATGCACATAAATAATGTAGATATGATGAAAGTTCTTTTAATGCTTTTTCTATTTTTTATCAGGTTTCTCAATTAAAGGAGCTCTATTCTAAAATCAAAATAGAGCCAAAGACCAATCAAAGTCTACAAATCAAGTGGATGGCTATCCTAAATGGAATTAAGCTTAATATAGATAGTAGCTCTCTTGGGAATCCAGGCAAGGGAGGAGGAGGAGGAGGAATTCTAACGAACCTACAAGGAGAATTGATTTGGGCTTTTTCTTTTCCTCTTGGAGAAGTATTTAACATGGGAGCAAAAACTCATGCTCTAAAGAAAGGTCTGGACCTGTTCATGGACTTCAAAGACATGAGATCTTCATAGAAAGTGATTCAAATGTTCTAGTTGATATTCTTTAAGGAAAACCAATATTCCTTGGAAAATAAAATGGATAGTGCAAATCTTCCAACATCAATTAAGTATTCTCTCAATCACATATATAGGGAAGGAAATCAAGTAGCTAACTTTCTAGCCAAAATCGGAAGCAATGAAGAAAGAGAGGTGTTTTCTTATCATGTTATTCAAGTTGACAAATGGGGCCTTCCAAACTTCAAGAATGAAAGATACCACATAAATAAATTCAACTGAAAAATAATGTTTTTACTATTTTAAAAAAATCGGTATGTAAACTTGATATGTATGAGAGACTGGTTATATATATATATATGTGTGTGTGTGTGTGTGTGTGTGTGTATGTGTCAGGCTCTCCGACATATCTCACTTAACATATTAATGAACATATCCATTTTTCAAAATAGTAAAAAATTGAGTTTTAGGCCCGAAGAAAGTTTTTTTCCAAAAATTTTATTTTATATTTAAATTAAGCTTTCAATGAATATATGTTCAAAAAATTAGGTCAAAATACATTTTCTAGATATTTTTTAAAAAATTATCAAAATTCTGCTGACGCAGCCTTATAAATAAGGTATTTTCAATAATTTTTTTGTTAGTTTTTTAAAAAATAGTTAGAAATTGTATTTGGACCTAATTTTTTTAACATGTATTGATTGAAAGGTTAACTCCATAGATAAAATAAAAAAAAAAAAAAAAAGATTTTTAGGACTAGAAGTATATGTGATGTATCGGAGCCTCTCTCTCTCTCTCTCTCTCTCTCTCTCTCTCTCTATATATATATATATATATATATATATATATATATATATATATATATATATATATATATAATGCTCTTGTGATGATGGTCCCGCATTTTAACAGTGTAGATCGAACATGTGTCGCTTGGCGATGACTCTAGAAATTATCGGCTAAATTATAGGCACTATCTCTCCTTTCTAGGGTCACCGTCAGGTAACACATGTTTAGTTTACACTATTAAAATGCGGACTGCTTTGCATAAGAGTAGTATTGTATATATAGAGAGAGAGACTAGTACCCCGCCCGAAAAAATTATGGTTCCGCCACTAGTGGGCCTTTGTGGGGCCCGGACACGATTCAATACCGGTACGATATGTATCAAATGTGTTGAATTTGTGTGTCGATAAAGAAGCACCGAAGTGACACTAGGACAGTGCGCAAGGGTTGGCTACTGAAATATTTTTTTCTAGGCATCCAAATGATCATTGAAATCACCAGCGATTAATTAAGGGATGGAACCATCCCCCGCTTGCCTTACAATAATCTTCCAAAGGTCTGGGTTATAATCTTTGCAAACATCCACATATGTATGTTCCTCATAACCGAAATTAGTTAACGACTCGTTCGTTCTCTCTATAGGGATTTTTTTTGGTTTCAAGACGGGCAACAATGTCTGCCTGGGTTGTAATTTTTGCATAGATTACGCATGGCAGTTTTAAAAGTCTTTTTCACTCAATGTGGACAGCTTTCTTTTATTCTTTACTTGTCTCAATGTGTTTCCAATTTTTTATTTTGGTAAGGTATTTTTCATACCACGAGGTATCCGGACCAGCTTACGGGCACATCGACTAATCTCCGCTCGCGGTTCGTTACTTTCGCTGACCAAGCATTATTTTGACACTATCAGGATCGAATTAGGACCAAATCCAATCCATTCTCAATTTTTTCATTTCTAAGAATATTGCTCCTTAGCTTTTCTCTAAAACTGGAGATTCAAAGAAAGAAAGAAAAAATGATTTAACCTCAACGTATTTAGACTGTAGGAGGCCTATAAAACGTGGATAAGTCTTTTGTTTAACTAAAGTGTTTTTTTTACGGTGAAGTCTTTGTTTTGATCATTTGTGAGCCCCTCATGATAGTTAGGATTGGGATAAGCTTTTTTTATTCTTTACATCCCATATATGGGTTTGGACTGTTTTTTCATTTGCGAGAATATAGCTCTTTAGCTTTAAAAAAAAGAATATAACTCTTTAGCTTTGGCCCTCTCAAACCGGAGATTCATAGTTGTCCTAAAATTATAAATTGATTCATTTATAAATTAGACAATTTATAAATTAGTGTATTAATTGTGTTTGATTTCATTAATAAAATAATTTATTAATATGCCTTTTTTAGCTCGTGTGTGAAGTTTAAAATTGAAGCATTTTACAAAAAATGTGAAATAAATCCATTTGGTTGCTCCTCCCCTCTCTCTGTCTCTCCCTTCCTCACTTTCTATCTCTCTCACTATCTCTAAGTATGTTTTAAACTTTTTTTTTTCCTAATTGAACATAACATCAACTTCAGATTAACAAACATCACCTAAAATAGAATTTAAACGCATTTGAAATTCACGATTTCATAATGTACCAATTTACATAATTCAACAATTTGCTCAACAAAAATAGGCCTAAATCTTTTGTTTTTTGGGAATTTACATACTTTAGTCGGGGATAATTCTTTTGTTGGGTTGGGACAAGCTTTTTTTATTCTTTACTTCCTATATATGAGTTTCGACTTTTTTCATTTGCAAGAATAAAGCTCTTTAGCTTTGGCCCTCTGAAATCGGAGATTCAAAGAAAAAAAGAGTTAGTCTTTTTTCAATCTCAAATATATGTATACTTTGCGAGGTTATAAAATTTAAAGTTAAGATTGCACTTGACCTAAAATCATTTTCATATAAAATACAGTTTTAAAATGTTTTTTTATAAAAAATAATAATTGAAAAAAGGCATTTTTTTAAATTAAAAAACATTTTTTTAATGGTTTTTTAAACGTATATTAAATTACTCAGGTGTAAAACTGTATTTTAGTTGAAAAGTTAGTCAACTGATGGGTAATCTAGTCAAGTGATGATTTTTATCAGTTTTGAACCATAGCCAATTATTATAAAAAACTAGTGGATCTCAACATCAAATAATATGAATAACTAGACACCAAATAATAAATGAACCTAAAAAAATAGGATTTATTTTTACTTTAATTCATTATTAATTTTTAATTTTAGACTTTAATACAATTCAATCAATTTATTAATTTTAGTACATTTTTTTCACTAAATATAACCAAAAACTATTTTTAGTGACGACTTTTTCACATTTAGCAACGAAAAATATATTAAAATCTAAAAAACTAATTAGTTTGTATTAAGGGGCATATACCAAATAATCCCTCGAACTTTTTTTAATACATATTTAGTACAAGTCTTTTTATTTTGCACCAAAAAGTCCTTCACCATGCCTAAAACGCTTTACCATGCTGCTGGCGCGGAACTTTAAAGATAAGAGAATAAGAGACTTTTTGGTATAAAATAAAAAGTTTGGACTAAATGTGTATTAAAAAATATTTGAGAAACTTTTTAATATTTAATCCGTGTATATTAAAGTCTAAAATCAAATATGAGTAAAAAAATGAATTAGCCTTTTTTTAAACTGAAGCACTTTTTTTAGGTGAAGTCTTTGTCATTTGTGAGATCCCCGTGCTAGTTACGATTTGGACAAGCTTTATTATTCTTTACTTGTCTCTATATGGGTTACGAATTTTTTTCATTTGAAAGAATATAGCTCTTTAACTTAAAAAAAAAATAGTATATAGCTCTTTAGCTTTGGGGCCCTCAAATCGAAAATTTAGACAAAAAAATAGTCTTAGGTTCTGTGTAATTGACGTTAGGCAAATGTGTTGACATGGCTTGACAAACTTTATCTAAGTAAATTTTGTTGTGACAAAGATGATTTCATGCGGTTCGATAGGCTTTATTTGCACATTGGTAAAAATTCTAGTGAAAGACACTTATTTGTCTACTCATGTTATTTGATAACTAAAGTTTATCCTAGTAAATACAAACTTTGCCCATATAATGTTGACAAATTCTTATCATTTTCTCATTTGCGTTATAACTAGGCCTGTAAACAGATATTCGAAAATCCGCATCCGTCCGATATCGGAATTCGAATTTGCGGATATTTATCCGAAAATATGAAAACGGATATGAATATGGATACTCTTTAAAAATATCCGAGAAAACGGATACGGATACGGATAGTACTAGTATCCGACACGGATAATTCGTATCCGATGCGGAGTATCCATTTTATCGGATATCCGTTTTACCGGATATCCGTATCCGTCAAACATATGTTTAAAATATTACTAATAATATTAGTATTAGTATTACTAATAAAATAATATTAAAAAAAATCTTAATTATTTATTCCCAAAACAATATAAACACATACTCTAAAATTATTGTTTTATTGGGTATATTATAAAATGTCATGTATTATTATTTTATTGGGTATATTATCATGGAGTTACACTAAAGTTACAATACACCTTATCACACACAACATAGACCGACTAAAGAACATATACTCCACTAAAAAAAACTAACTTCGTTTCATTTCTCCTTCATACAAAACAAGAGAAAAGAAACTCTCATGTGGTTGTTCGTTAGTTTCCTTAATTATAAATAAATGTAAGAGAGAAACATAAAATAATGTAAGAGAGAAACATAATAGAATGTAAGAGAGAAACATAAAAGTAAAGAGATGGTTTTGATTGTAAGGAGAACTGAAGTTAAAAACATGTATATTATATACAAAATAAAAATATCAGTATGTTTTGAAGACAAAAGGTCCATGAGGTTATCATTCTCAATAAATTTGATTAATCTAAAAGGTGCATATTTATTTCTACTATCATGGAATGCGACTGTTAATTTTTTTGATGGCTTTAAGCTTATATGGTTGTAAAGTAGGGATGATTTTACGCCATATTATCATTATGGAATGATACTATTATTATGGAATCCATAATTGTTGATGTTAAGAGGCAGTAATTTTGTTACATATTTATTTGGATTGGATTGGATTTCATTGGATTGGATATTTTAATTGTTATTTTTTGCGATCGCTAAATAATGTAAACGGATACAGATATTTTCCGAATCCGAGGTATCCGAGCGAATACGGATATGGATAGTTGTTTAAACTATCAGGGCGGATACGGATACGGATAGTACTTTCAGATAGCGGATACGAATATGAAAAACATGGTATCCGATCCGTATCCGTCTGTTTACCACCCCTAGTTATAACCAATAAAAAAATTTGGACTAAATATATATTAAAAAATATTTGATGAACTTTTAATAATAAAAAACACACTTTTAACATAACACCATAAAAGGTTATATTTTATATAAAAAACTGTTTTGTAAGTTAAATCTAGCAATTTAAAAAAAAAAATTCCAACTTTTTTTTTCTTAACTCAAATAACTTCTAGTTTTAAAAGAAATGAAAACAATTTTTTATAACTTTTTTACAAAAAAGTTTTTGTAACATTTTTTCTTGAAACATTATAAACACCGTTCAACTTTTTGTTTATAAAGAATAAAGTTTTAAAATAAATACATCCAACTATTGTTGTTTTAAAAAATGTCCAGTTATTTTTTAATTAAAATACATCCCATTTAAAAAAAATAACAAAAACGTTTTTTTTTAACTTTTTTACAAAATAATTTTTGTAATTGTTTTAAAAAAAATGTTATAAACAACGTCGAACGTCTTGTTTATGAAAAAGATTGAAACTTTTTATAGAACACTATTTAAAAAAATTACTTATAAAAATGATGAAAATAATTTTATAACGAAAATAATTTTATAAACAGTTTAAATACATTGTATTTTGTCATAAAAAATAAACATTGTTGAAATTCTTATTTTATAAAAATGTCCAGTTTGTTTTAATAAAATATACAGTTTTTTTAATACAAAATATATGTTTTTTTTACAATTTTTTTGTTAAATAATATATAATTTTAGGCAATTGCCATGTGATCATTCGCAAATATTGCGTATTTCATCCCTCGAACCTATGCATTTTAGCCCCCTCGGGTATCTTTTCCCTATATTTATGCTCGTTAACCAGACAACCTCGGTTTTCTACGTTAACATGTTTTGTAGGGGTTAATTGAGATTTTATAGGTATTTGGATGCTAAGTGTGAAGTTCGGACGCATTCCGCTCGATTTTCGTACGCGATCGCACGTTCGATGGCATTTTAGTCTTTTCACAGCTTGGGCTCCTGGCCCAACATCTACACGGAAGTTGTATCGCTCCTCGCAAGCTTCGCGTGGCTGCTAACGGTGCACGATTCCGATTCAGAACGAAGAAGTTACGACAATTCTAGAGAACGAGAAATGCAAGCATGCAAAAACATCAATGCAGTGGTTGATCCGTGCTTAATCGATCGATCGATCAAAAGGATCGATCGATCGATCCTTCTCGACGATGTACTTTTTTCTTCTTGATCGATCGATCGACGATTTTGGTCGATCGATCGATCCCCTGTTTTCAGGAGATATTTTACTGTTTTATTTTGTTTCTTCTTTTCTTTTTTCCCAGTTACTATATAAAGGTTTTTTATTGTAATAATCAGGGAAGAAGTAGGAGGTTAGTTTTTAGAGAGATGTAGCTTAGGGTTTGAGGGTTTTTAAGAGTTCTTCTTCAATTGTTCTTGATTTGACACCCCATTTGGGTTGAATGTTGCACTATTCATCATCATCTCCATTAATATAGTTTGTATTTCCTTATTTCCTTGATTTATAATTAGATTTACATGATTTCTTAAATAGTTTACGTGCTTTGATTTACGTTCTTTCTAGGTAGATTTACCGCGTTTATTTACGTGCTTTCATTTACCGCGTTTTGACGATGCTTTCTAGCTAATTTAAAGTAGGTTGTGTTTGAATTGAACTCACTCGAGTTGACGCGTTGCATGGCTTTGGTGATGGTGTTTATAGGTCTATTTCAGGTGCGTTGTCCTAGTTATTGTGCTTAGGAGATTTGATGGGGCATATCATGTATGTCCCGTGCTTACGACATTTCGTGCGTAACTTCCGGGATATTTGTTGACGTCAAAATCTTATTAGGCTTTTATGCGGATTTAGGGGCGTGACAACCCTTGGTTTAATTAACTGTCAAAACGAGACGCATTTGTAATAACTCGTCAACCCATGTATCCATTTTATACAAATTAACTCGGGTTAGGGATATTCGACGCTGATTAGGCATAAATTCTTCCCAATTTATCCCTTAATTTAGTTACTTTTAGCACCTCGAACAACGTAATCGATTTGACTTTATCTCATAATCTTGCTACTGGCTAATCCTAAGGAGTACACCGAGTTTCTGGTATTTCGTTGTGATTTTACAGGTATTTGATGTCAAGAAACGAAAGAAGGGAAGTCAAAAGGGAAAAAGTGTAATTTCTACCCGGAATTCGGATGAAGTATCTAAAGAGAAGTTGAAGATATCACACTCATGAGCACATAGGAATAAACGGAACCTCAATCGGAGTCCCGAAACAAAACATATGAGCCGTCAAAGTTGAGAAAAAAAGTCAAAGAGGAAGACCGGTACGCCCTCACCCCGGACCGGTCCGATATGCAAAACTCCAGAAGACCCCGGATCGAAAGCGAACCATAGAAGGAAGGAAAATAAAAGAACTGGTCTGCCCCGGACCGGTAAGGAAGGAAAATAAAAGGAACCGGTCCGCATGGGAGGCAGACCGATCCGCCTAAGGCTCAGACCGATCCGGCTATCGAGATTTGGAAATCTTATCTTCTCCTAAAAGAGTCCTAGTGTAACAATAACTCCTGAATTCTTGTAGGACCCATTTTATTATTATTATTTAGACGGAGAATTTTTGATAATTTTCCATTCTTTTTCAGAAACCCAAGTTTTGATACAGTTTACAGTTTTTAATTCCAAAGTTGAAGATTGTTCAAAGTTCTGTGATTTCAAGTGTTCTGAATTACTTCTGCTACTGCTTTGGTGATATTAGTGAGTTATTTATCCAGTCCAATTCCTTTTTACATCAATTCACAAGTTTTCCTTAGATTAATCATGGTTTTTTTTCACATCAAACACTGTTTTCATTACTTTCAGCATGCTAGGCTAGATTTTCTAAGGTCGGGATACATGAACCCAACCTGATGTGTTAATTGCGTGTGTATAACATTAATCCTTTGAATTTAGTGATTGATTACGATCGTATTGCATAATAACACAACAATTGTAGATTTTTATATCTCGTTTGCTTCCGAGTAATCGGGATGCTTTAGAATACAATTCGAGTGTCACTATCGCGATACCGATTTACTCATCCTCAGATTAAGTATGATGCGGGCTTGAACCTCATATACATAATGTTTGGGAGTACTAAATTCTGGGTCTAATTAATCAGATAAATTTATGATTAATATTATAACTGCAATACACTCGGTTTGGGGGATCGTATTCCCGTCCTATTTTTCTCATCACTTAGTTCAAAAGTTTCAAATCATCTTTCATTTATATTTTAGGTAGTTTAGTATAGTTGCATTTCTTCGTAATTTCACAATTGCATTTAGTCGTAATCAATTCTCAAAACCAAATCATTTTTCCTTTCTTTTTAGAGTCAGAGTTAGGATTCCTTCGTCTTTTCCCATCGTTACAACTTCGTTGTCCTTTTTCCCTGTGGATGCGATCCCGACTTATCGGGTTTATTACTAACGTGACAGGATTGTACTTGAGCCTAGAGTGAACGCACATTAGAGACACTTTATGAGTCGCGTCAAGTTTTTGGATCCGTTGCCGGGGAATTAGGTAGACTTAGGATTTGATTGAGTTAATCTAAAACTTTGACAAAAAATTTCCAAAAATCCAAAAAACATAAAAAAAAAATCAAAAAACACAAAAAGATTCACCATCATCTCTCACAAGCCATTAATGCAAAATTCTGAACTCACTCCCACACCTCATAATGCTCCAACCAGCATTCGCGAAATCCAATAGTTGAGTACAACCCCGATAGCCCCCACACTCCTAACGCCCCACAGTTTTGGATTCCACCTCCCACACTGTCACACTCAATCTCTATTAACACTCCGTTTTCCCTCTTAGGACACACCTCCGAGCACACTTCGAGCACACCAAGTGAGATCACCGAGTCTTTAAGTGAGAGAGAGATGTCGCAATACGGTAGTGCAACCGCCGGTGAGGAAGAGGCCCCATACCGCCCGTTGAGAGAATTCTTATATCCCGAGCGCACTGTCACTCCGGGATGCATTATACTCCCATATAATATCGAGCAATTCCGTTTCAAAAATGGGATGATCCAAATGTTACCTCATTACCATGGTATGGATTCTGAAAATCCATACCTCCATATCAAGGAATTTGAGGATGTGTGTGATACTCTTAATGATCAAACTTTCACACAAGAGGTGATCCGCCCCAAACTCTTCCCCTTCACGCTAAAAGATAAAGCTAAGACCTGGCTATGGTTTTTGCCTCCAAGCTCGATCCCATCTTGGAACGAGTTGCAATCTAGATTTCTCAAGAAATTCTTCCCACCACATCGAGCAATCTCCATAAAGGCTCAAATTCAAGCATTCAGACAATCTGAAAACGAACCATTTCATCGATGTTTCGAGCGTTTCAATGAGTTAGTCACTTCGTGCCCCCATCATGGATTTGATGCAGTGCAAATCATTTCTTTTCTCTATGATGGGATGAATCTGAATTCCAAACAACTCGTTGAAACCATGGGTAGTGGTCCTTTTGTCGACTTAGACGCCCATGATGCTGAGCTTCACCTGACGTATGTCGCCGAGACTACCCAATCTTGGGATACATCTGATCCTAACGCTCAGAATTGAAATTTTCAAGTGACCACCACTCCATCGACATCTGGCCTATTTCATGTAGAAAATAATTCTATAGCGGACAGTCGAATAGATATACTTGAGAAATAAGTGAGAGACCTACGTGGGATATGTGGAAGAGGACCAACTGGATCCATACCAAACCCCGTCGAGAAGGTGTGTGCGATTTGTGAGGCGGGTCATTCAACTAAGGAATGCCCGACTATACCCACCAACAAAGTAATGCTTGAAGAGAGAGTTAGTGGTATAGGAGGATTTAAGGGTAATTTCAGTGCACCGTATGGGAATTCTTACAACCCTTCATGGAAAAACCATCCAAGTTTTAGCTATGGGCAACAACATGCTGCAATGAACCCTACTTCCCATGTTTCCCTTCTTCCACCACAACACTTTCAACAAGCTCCACACATGCAAGGACATGTGGAAGCACCACCACCTCAAGGAGCGTATATCCCGCCACCGCGGAGAACTCTCGAGGATACTATGAATCAATTCATCACTACCCAGACTGCGACCAATGCTAGATATGATCGCCTAATCAGCGACATAAATATAAGTCTGTCCACTACACCAAATCTTCCTAATTATCACGGTCATTGATCTCGATAAGTTGAACTTGTCAAGGTCAATGACCGTGACAATTCGTGGCGAGACAAATTTTTTTGTCACAGATGTGTCACGGTCATTGACCGTGATAAGTTCATTAAAAATGTCACGGTCGTGTCACGGTCATGGAACGTGACAAGTTTAGTCACGGTTCATAACCGTGACAAAGCCTTGACCCTTTTTAAGAAAATTATCACGTTCAATGACCGTGACAAGTTTGTGGCAACCATATTTGTCAAAGACTTATCACGGTCAATGAACGTGACAATTCTGGGCAGAATTTAAAAAAAATCTGCTCGACAGTATAGCCACTGCCACTGCCACTGCTGAGCAGTATATTTGTACCCGTTATAGAAACGTTGTACCTTTTCAAAGATCATATATCCAAACAAACTAAAGATAATGCAAATATATATTCAAAATATAAACAATATACATGACGATGTAATCCAAATATAATTAAAATGTACCAACTTAAAAATAGTATCTCTACATGTCTAGGGTATATGTGAGGAGGTAAGTAGGCCACACGGTATATGAATTGACACACCCACTAATAGACATCGTGTCGCATTATTCGAGCAACCACAATAGGGAGTTATCCTTTACGGGTATCACATGCGTGACGAGCACTTTGGACTCTATCTCTTGAAGCGCACGTCCACGAACTATTCCACCCTGGACGATATTCGGGTCCCTCAACCCCCTCCCTATCCACTGGCCATCAAATACGTCCAATATGAACACTCTCGGCCAACCAATTGTCGACATCGATCTGGGGAAGGGAGCAAAATAAGGAAGTGGATCATCGAAGTACGCATATGTCGGTGATGAAGCAGCGAGGTCCACATCCTCATCATCCCGCGCCTCATTCTCCCGCACCTCCTCCTCCTCCACCACCGCCTTCTCCTTCCCTTTCCCCTTACGGTCTCCGCCCAACGTACGCTTCATGAATGAATACATATCGCGTCGCTTCCAAACGGGACAGCTTCGCGTCATGTGAATCCACCGTTCGAGCCAACCCGGTGTCGCTCGTCTCCAATTCGATGATCCTAGATTTGGCCACCCGCGAGCTCACCCCCCTTGTCCTCCCCTTGCGATCAGAGCCAAACACTTGGCTGAGTGAGTCTGTGGACAAAGACGCCTTGTCGGCATCAGACTGCGACTCATGCACTTACTTAAGCTTTGCCTGAAACGACAAAAAGAACATGATTAGTAAAATAAGTAAACTAAAAAATTATAACGTAATTAACAAAAGTTAAACTGTCGTATTACTTACATTCGTGGCCTTGACGCTCGGAGACACTTCCTTATCCTTCCCCTTCTTCGTCCGAAGAGACACATAAGTATCGAGCCTATGTGGCTTACCCCCAGGCCACTCCCTACCCCTTGAAATAAAATAAAGTAAAATTAGTATTATCCTCGCAAAGTAAAATATTGAAGAATAATATATTTCTGTAGTTATAGAAAAATTAAATCTTACCTTCATCCTATGCTCCACCTCGGCGTAAGACGTCCGGCCAGAGTAGTGCACGTCCGTATTTTTTGCCCAATTTTCCCTCCTCGATTGACGAGATGCCAATTGTCGATCCTCGATCTCATTGTCAATGAACTTTTGTCATTGTACCAATGAAATCGGCTCCTTAGGCGGGACAGATCCACACCATTGGATAATGGACTCTCGTGTTTTTCCAAAGTATCGTGTCCGTATATTTTTCTTCCACGACTTGTGTTGCTCCCTCAACTGCTCCAAGACGGAATCGCGTAGCTTTGGATCCAAGTTGAACTGTTCTCGTCCAACAAATACAATGTTAGTAGCGAATATATATATATATATATATATATATATATATATATATATATATATATATATATATATATATATATAAAATGAAATTGAAAACGAAATTGAAATTGACATTGAAATTGAAATTGAAATTGAAATATTCATATAAATATAAATATATTACCTATAGTGACGCCCAAACAGCTAACTTGAGCTCATATGACACCTCCTTCCAACTCATAAACCCCGGGCCGATGATCGTCTTTAGCAGCTCGAGGGATCTCGCTAATAGCTTCGATTTGTTCTCGATGGTAATCCCAAATTTGCCATATTTGAGGAGCCTAGGGGCCGAGGAGCCCTCGTCGCTTCCGCTACCACCGATCCCAGACGACATCATCATAAACAACATCATCATCTTCGCCTTAATACCTGAAGGAGACATTTGCTGTAAAAAAAATGTTATTAGTACAAATAAAAAAAATGTTATTAGTACACATAGACACACACCCCTACCCCACCCCCCACCACCATCCCTGCCCCCACCCACTCCCCCCCTCACCCCACCCCCACCACACACATGCACACGCACATGTACACGTACACGTACACCCCCCCCACCCCACCACCCTCCCCCCACCACACCCCCTGTCCCCCTCTTCCACCACACACCACCACACACATATATACACACACATACATAAACATTAAATAAGAGGTTCTGTTTATTATTATATATATTATATATGCCGGAATAGATGTTATATATTATGTCCATTTGAATGCCTCAAAATAAAAAATTCCAAAATTATTTTTAAAACATGTTCCTAGATCCCAATACTTCAAAAGGTAAACACAACTCAAAAAAATTCTTCAATACTTCGAAAGGTTTTTAAAACACATTTTATGAAAAAATTCTCTCAATTTAAAAAACATCTTAGTGTGTGCAATTAGCCAATATTATATCAAACTTCTCGAAAGGATATAGTCCTCATATTTAATCATGGAAGTCTCCAATGAGAGATAGTGCATGATCTTCAATCTTTAGTCCTTAAGGTTCATCTGACCTAAACTAGATTGTGTCTCACTCATAACGAACCATGTCTATTTAACTTGATACACTCAAACGTTTTGAACAATAATGGTTCTTTCTCTTTTGTTTGTTAAATACTAATCTACTAAGAATTTGGCGAAAATGGCTACCAATTTAATGTTTTAATGGTGAAGGAAAGTTCAAAATAACCTGCATTATTAAAAAAAAATATCTTTCAACTAAAAGAATGCATTGATTTCTTTAACTCCAAGAATAAAAATTCTAGAATCAATTAGAAATAAAATCACAACGAATTATTTTTTATCTTTAACCATAGTCAAAATATCGTAATATTCCCTTTGAAATTAAAATTAGACACAAATATACAAGTACAAATATCTTCAATGTGGAATTAAGTCGATAACAATAATATTCTAAGGTTCATGAACGATATCTAACCTAAGACAAAAGTATAGGTTAAGCAACAACATATTAACATGTGAAATGTCTAATTCGAATGAAAATGAGTTAATCTTTATATACATAATCATCAATATTAATCTAAATTAGCTTATACCCATACAACGCTAGTTTTATATACATAATCATCAATGTTTTGCCTCTAATATAACAACCCCCTATTTTTCACATACTCACCCACCACACACACACAAACACACACACAAATACAAACACATATATATATACACACACATATATAAATACACACAAACATATATATAAATAGAAGAGAGAGAGAGAGAGAGAGCAGCGTAGAGAGAGAGAGAGAGAGTTGTAAAAAAGAGGGAACGACAGGGGGGGAAGAGAAAAGGAAAGGGTTTTTGCTTAAGAAGTTGTCACGGTCGTGTCAAGGTCCGTGACCGTGACAAATATTTAAAGAATTTTCACGGTCAATGACCGTGACAAGTAAATTTGTCACGGTCGTGTCAAGGTCAATGACCGTGACACAAAATGCGTGTTTTTTCTCACGGTCAATGACCTTGACAAGGGTGGCCGGATGAAAGGTGACAATTTTTTCATTTTGGTGTAGTGGTCAAAGATACAATCCTCGTTGAGTGTTCAAGAGAAGGGAAAGTTTCCTGCCCAAGGCCAAAGACCTCCCCAAGGTCAAACTAGTGTTAGCTCCACCTCTACTGAACATCAGGAGCAATGTCAACTTGTGACCACTCTTCTTAGTGGGAGAGTTTTTGATTTATCACCTCCCCCCCACGACAAAACGAAAGACAAGGAGATTTTTCCCGGCACGAAAGAGGCCGAAGATGTCCCCTTGAATGAGAGTGATAAAGAAGACACTAGTGAGCCCGAGGTAGTAGTGAAACCACCCTCCGCGGCACCGTTTCCTCAAAGGTTGATTCCTTCCCATAATGGAAACCCGCGTGATGACGTGCTAAAAGCGCTAAAGTAAGTAAAGCTGAACTTACCTTTCCTTGATGCCATTAAGTAAATTCCATCTTATGCAAAAGTCATCAAAGACTTGTTGACGGTAAAAAGAAAGATGAAGGTAAAGAAGAATGTCTTTCTAGACAAAACATGAGCTCCATCCTACTTAATGATCTCCCGCCTAAATTTAAAGATCCCGGTGCACCCACCATTTCCTGCATCATCGGAGAAAACAAAATCTAAAAAGCCTTACTTGACTTGGGAGCAAGTGTTAATATACTCCCTTACTCCATTTATAGGCAACATCATTTGGGTGACCTCAAGCCCACAAAGTTCACTCTCTAATTAGCAGATCGAACCGTGAAGATCCCAAGAGGCATAGTCGAAGACGTGATCGTCCAAGTTGACACTTTCTAATTCCCGGTAGACTTTTTCATTGGGGACACGGAGCCCTCCTTCAACTTGAGCAACCATCATCCTTGGTCGCCCATTATTTGCTACGACTAACACAATCATCAATACTCGGAATGGGCGAATGCAACTCACTTTTGGGAACATGACCTTAGAGACCAACATCTTCCACATAGCTCAACATACGGGGGAAGAAGATGATCTTCAAGCGGTGAGCTTCATAGATGAGATAGTAGAGGAGTACTTTGAGGAAAATTATTTTGGCGACGCCTTAGGGTCCTGTTTAGCGGCGAGAAACGAGAGTGAGGGGACGTACACCGACTTCGAGAGGGAGGTTGAGGAGTTGAGAGAGTTACTCGATGAGAGAGCGTTGGATGAGGGCGCGAGAGATGTATGTTGGGTTTCTAGATTCGAGGAGTTACCTCCGAGGGATACACGCATGGTTCCCTCTGACGAAAAATTTCCAACCCTCGAATTGAAGAAACTTCCCTCCCATATTAAATATGCATACCTAGGAGAGGATGAGACATTTCCTGTTGTTATCTCCTCTAGCCTAAACAAAGATCAGGAGGGAAAATTGTTGAAAATTCTGAGGAAGCACCAAAGTTCTTTTAGTTGGTGCATTACTGATTTGAAGGGGATAAGTCCTTTGATTCGCACTCACGAGATTCATCTCGAATAGGATGTCAAGCCCTCGAGAGAAATGCAAAAAAGACTAAATCCCAACATGAAAGAAGTCGTGAGAACTGAAATTATCAAATTATTGGATGCCTGGATAATCTACCCAATCTCGGATAGCAAGTGGGTGAGCCCTATTCAAGTCGTCCTGAAGAAGTCGGGTATGACAGCGATTTCGAATGCCAAGGGAGAGCTAGTTCCCCAACGTACCACCACCGGGTGGCGCATTTGCATTGATTACCAGAAACTCAATACGGGAACTAGGAAAGACCATTTCCCCTTGCCATTTATTGATCAAATGCTTGAGAGAGTAGCGGGCCACCCTTACTATTACTTCCTTGATGGTTATTCCGGATATAACCAGATTGAGGTAGATGTACTTGACCAGTAAAAGACGACCTTCACTTGACCTTCTGGTACGTTTTCCTACAAACGTATGCCATTTGGTTTGTGTAATGCACCCGCGACCTTTCAAAGGTGCATGTTGAGCCTAATGAGCGACATGGTCGAGAGAGGACTCAAAGTGTTCATGGACGATTTCAGCATTTTTGGCACCTCTTTTGACCTTTGTCTCGAAAAACTGAAAAAATTACTTGCCCGGTGTGTGGAAAAGAACTTAGTGTTGAATTGGGAGAAATGCCAATTCATGGTCACCGGGGGAATAGTTCTTGGTCGCATAGTATCATCCAAGGGGATAGAAGTTGATAGGGCAAAGATAGATGTCATAGCTGACCTTCCCCCACCAAAATCGCTTAAGGACATGCGCTCTTTCTTAGGCCACGCGGGGTTTTATCGAAGGTTCATTAAGGACTTTAGCGCCATCGCTAAACCCTTAAGCAACCTACTCATGAAGGACACCCCATTCGAGTGGATGGAAGCATGCCAAAGCTCTTTTGAAAAATTGAAAACCATTCTTGTGTACGCTCCCATCATGTGAGTTACGGATGGGTGCTCACCGAACTTATGTGTGATGCTAGAGATTATGCAATAGGGGATGTTTTGGGCCAAAGAAAGGATAAGCAAGATCATGTCATCTACTACGCTAGCTAGACTCTTATCGGACCACAACTCAACTACTCTACCACGGAGAAAGGGATACTAGCTGTAGCCTTTGCCCTTGATAAATTCCGGTCATACCTTATCGGTTCTACCATTACATGCTTCATCGACCATGTGGCATTAAAATACCTACTTTCAAAGAAAGATGCCAAGCCGCGCCTCATAAGGTGGATCCTACTCCTATAAGAGTATAATCTCTCTATTAAAGATAAGAAAGGGGTAGAAAACGTCGTAGCCGACCACTTATCCCAGCTTTCGTCCGCATGCCTAGTGATCCCATACCCATAGACGAATACTTTTTGCATGAGCAACTTTTTGCTACCTCTTCTTTGCCCTGGTTTGCGGATATAGTGAACTACCTTGTCACGGGAGCCGTCCCTCTCGACTGGACATCGCAAGATAAGAAGAGGTTTATTACTTGGTCGCGCATGTTCTTCTATAACGATCCATTCCTTTTTAAATATTGTGCTGAACAAATAATCCGACGATGTGTACCAAATGACGAGATCCCGAAAGTCATCCAGTTTTGTCATTCAGAAGCTTGTGGAGGCCACTTTTCGACGAAAAAGACGGCCGCTAAAAATTCTGCAATGCGGCCTCTATTGGCTCACAATATTTCGGGATGTAAACGCTGCTTGTAAATCTTGCAATATGTGCGAGCATATGGGAGCCATTACTCGATGAGACATTATGCCTCTTACCCCCATACTCATCATTGAGATCTTCGACTGTTGGGGTATTGACTTCATGGGTCCTTTCCCACCATCCTTTGGTTTCCTATACATCCTTGTTGCGGTAAACTACGTTTCTAAATGGATGGAAGTTATAGCTACCAAGACAAATGACAACAAAGTGGTGATTAAATTCCTGCAGAAACACATACTTTCCCACTTCGGTGCATCGAAAGCGATAATTAGTGATAATGGCAAGCACTTTTGCAATAGGCCATTCGTGAAGCTCATGAGAAAGTATGGTGTCGTTCACAAAGTTGGAACTACATATCACCCGCAAACGAATGGGCATGCTGAACTAGCAAATTGTGAAATCAAGAACATTCTCGAAAAGACCGTCAATCCTACCCGGAAAGATTGGTCACTTAGATTGAACGATTCACTATGGGCATATCGTACCGCATATAAAAATCCACTCAGCATGTCCCCTTTTCTCTTTGTGTAATGAAAACCTTGCCATCTTCCCGTGGAGTTAGAACACAAGGCGTATTGGGTAATGAAGGAGTTAAACTATGCCATGGATAAAGCCGATGAAGCTCGTAAGCTTCAAATAAATGAGTTATAAGAGATATGCAATGATGCATGTGAGAATTCTAAAATTTCCAAATAAAGGATGAAACTCGCTCATGATAACATCATTCGACGCAAAGAGTTTCATCCCGGGCAAAAAGTGCTTCTTTATAACTGTCGGCTTCATCTCTTTCTGGGCAAGTTGCGATCACGATGGACTAGCCCGTTCGTTGTTAAGAATATTTTCCCCCATGGAGCTGTTGAATTAGACGATTTAAAAGGGGGAAATACATTCAAAGTTAATGGACAACGCCTAAAGCCATATCTAGAGGCGTGTGTGGAAGAAGTCGACACCGTCTGGTTGTCGAACCCCATTTACTGGGTAGAGTGAGCTGTTATAGCGAGGTCATCGCACCCCCGACGCATATGGGGTGAGAGTCGTGTGTGTAGTGAGCGTCGTGTGTGTAGTGAGACTAGTGTGTGTAGTAAGCGTCGATAGGATTAGGGTACATTCGGGAAAAAGCAGTCGCATGTTTCAGAAATATTGCATCCAGTTGCGTTAGCCATTTGTTTTGAGAGGTTTTGATCCAAATTGATAGGGAGCATGTTGCGAAAGTGAAACGTTTCGGAGATGAGAGATCGAAATTCAGTTAGGGGGGAAATGCAGCTCAATTGCAGAAGACGGACCGGTTCCTTTTTTTTAGGGCCGGACTGGTTCCTTTAAATTTAAGGCGGACCGATCTGCTAGTCAGATTTACCTGAATATTAAAGGACCGGACCGGTCCGGTCCCCAGGCGGACCGATCCGCTTTCTGCGGGTCTATTTTTTTCCCTTCCCTAGATTCACCCCCCTTCTCCCCAATCCTATTCATTCATTCCACTTCATTTCCCCAACTCCAAACCCTAACCTCTCCTTCCCAAATTCACCCCCTTTTCCCTCCAACCGTTTTCCCTCCAAATCCAACCAATCCCCCCACCCTTTCACTTATAAATACACATCCAAACCCTCCATTCCCTCCACACCTTCAACCAAACTCCTCTCTTCTCCCTCCCTAATTTTCTAAGAAAAAATCTCTCTTGTTGTCATGGCCTAACGCGCTACCCCCACCAAGTATGACTCCCCCGAGATCCTCCCGAATTCCGTTCTCGCCAAGAGGAACTTTGGTGCCACCGGTTTTTCGCCCGGATCGCAAACTCCATATGGAGTGCGATGTCACCGGGATGCCCAACTTCGTCACCGCCCTATTCATGGCTCGGGCTTGGTGCCGATTCCTCAACGAACCCAATGAAGCGATTTGGGCAACTGAGGTCCGAGACTTTTATGGCACCCTTGTTCGGACGGGCCAATTCGAGGCCCAAGCTTACGTGGATGGTAATGTCATCCCATTTTCATTGGCCCGTCTCACGGCTAAGTTGGTCGAATACGATGTTCCGTATGTCCAAGAATTTACCTATCCAAGGAACGTCGCCCCGATCGCCAAAGATGTGATCATGGAGCGCATTGAACCAAATGTTGCTTGGACGGGGTAAACCATCGCCGTTGGACGCCTTAATGAGAAGGTGTGCCTCACTTTTCAGATTGTGTGCGCCAACATCTTGCAAAAATCCAACGACTCCGCAATGCGGCCCCGTCAGGCCACCTTGACCTACCACATCTTTTACCCGCACACTCCCATCAACTTGGCCCGCACCTTATATGTCGACATCATCACTGCAACCTTGGATGAGAAGCGTGTAGCCCCACTTCCTTATGCAAAATTAATTACCTCCATCCTCAAGGAAGCTGGCATAACGGCGCCGCTCGATCATACTCGCATTCCCGGTCCTTTTGGACAAGGGACCCGCACTAAGAGCGTCGAACAACTTGCTGTCCTATGGGTAAGGTGGGAAGGTGATAGAGAGGATGATGATGACGTGAGCGAGAGCGATAAAGAAGAAGCAGAGGCAACCGATGCGAATGTCGAAATGGGGGATGTCGGTCCGGATGAAGAGTCGGTGGACGAAGAGGACGATCCTAATTTTGAGTGGGTGGGAAGCGACCTCACAAACCGAATGGCAGCAGTTGCGACCAACTTCGGCAAATTTTTGACCGATTACCGTCACGATACGAGCTTAATACTTCGATTCCAAGCGGACATATATCGACGCCAAGGGGATCCCAATGAGCCATTGCCCTCCTATTACTATGATCCCTATGGCCCCGACGCACCCGGTTCTTCCCAACCCCCGCTCCAATGAAGCTTGATGTGGTTATGGCAGTTTGTTATTTGTTTTTCCTGTTCACATGTTTGTATGCTTTTCCTTGTAATTGTACCACAGTCTTGTTTGCTATAAAAACTGCATTTTTTCCATTTGTTTGTTTTATTTATCGCATTTATTATTTTGCCTTATTTAGATTTTAGGCTTTTTTTTCTTGAGGACAATGCAAAAGTTTAAGTTAGGGGGGGGGGGGGGGGGGGGGGTTACAAGTGCGTATTTCTAAAACTTCACTAATTTTCAAAATGCCCAGAAATTTCCAAAAAAATTCAAAAATTATGAAAAAAATTCAAAAATATTTTAGTTCAAAATAAATAAAAATTGGAATTCAAATTTTTCAAAAATATCATTAAAAGTCGGATTAAAGTCTCAAGTTGTAAAAATTCAACATACACAAAGACGAAATTGACTAAAGATAGAAATTGAGCAAAAGTTGACGACTTAACGAATAAGTGTGGAGATTAACAAACCCGGTGAGATTCGAGCCTATCACTTCTTGCGAGTTTTTAAATCAATCCAAGTTAATTGTTAACTCAAAGTTCTTTTCAGTGCCTAAAAAGTAGTCGAGGATCTCAACCCTTTCATTTTGATCGGTTATGAAAATCGTCTGTGATATTGCTTTGAAAAACGTGCCAAAATTGATCTCTAAACTTAAATTCATCTCGAAACGTATATGGTAACACAATTAGTATTTTGGACAATGAAGTAGGCCCTCATTTGTCACCCAAAAATATTGGCCAGAAAAAGTAGCGAAAAATCACACTTTTGCAACCCAAATTGAGCCAAATAAATTGCCCCTTTCGTTTGATAAACCCGAAAAACCCAAAGAGACCGAAATTGCGAAAAAAGGAAAAATTCAGAATTAAGTCCAAAAAGTGCGCATAAAGGGGCAAGAAAAAATAAATATGCTCAACAAAATAGCAAGAAAAGAAAAGAAGTGAAAAACAAAAAAAATAGAGAAAAAGAAGAAAAAAATGAGCAATAGCCCGAAAAAAACACAAATGAACATCATAAAGACTTTTCCAATTCCAATCTTTCCTACCATTTTCATTTTACCCCATATACCTTAAAACCTGAAAAAGTACTAACCGAGTTTAAATTGCGAAATTGGTTACTGCGTGGTGAGCTAATACACCAAAAGATAATAAAAGATACTGAACGCGCGAAAAAGAGGCAATGTTCTCATTTTTAAAATCGTAATCCGTTGATGAGATCCTATTACTATGAAATTTTTGCCTTTCCACTTGTATGCGTGATTTTTCGTCCATTATATTTATTCTCTATATCACGCATACCGAGAGAATAGCCACATTCCGAGTGATTCGTTTGAGAGAGCATTCCGTGAGAATTTGAAATCAAAATGAATTTTCGGATAAGTAACGTAATGGTCAATCGGTGGAAACCCGCGATTAAATTTTTGGCTTTGCACACACACACACACACTACGGTTTGAGACTTGTAAATATGACTTGATGATGACTATTTTCTGCGAAAGTTTGAGTTACACAATTTTTGCATATTTTGAATCTTCTTTGAGTCGAATTTTGTGGGTATATTCTCTGCAAACCCTCACGAGACACAACTCGTCCTACTAAGGTGACCTAGGGGTTTAAAGACTTGTTGCACATGCTAAATGCAATCGTTTGCCCACGAAAAAGGTATTCTATCCCAACAAAATGTTTTTCAAGAACTGAGCCTTGCTAGGATTCTTTTACATTGCTCGGGACGTGCAAAGTTCTAAGTTAGGGGGGTTTGATTAGGCATAAATTCTTCCCAATTTATCCCTTAATTTAGTTACTTTTAGTACCTCGAACAACGTAATCGATTTGACTTTATCTCATAATCTTGCTACGGGCTAATCTTAATGAGTACACCGAGTTTCTAGTATTTCCTAGTGATTTTACAGGTATTTGATGTCAAGAAATGAAAGAAGGAAATCGAAAGAATCAAGAAAGGCAAAAAGGAAAGTCAAAAGGGCAAAAGTGTATATTCTACCCGGAATTCGGATGAGGTATCAAAAGAGAAATTGAAGATATCACACTCATGAGCACAAAGGAATAAACGACACCTCAATCAGAGTCCCAGAATAAAATATATGAGTAGTCAAAGTTGAGGAAAAAGTCAAAGAGGCAGACCGGTCCACCCTCACCCCAGACCGGTCCGATATGCAAAATTCCAGAAGACCCCGGATCAAAAGCAAAATGAAGAAGGAAGGAAAATAAAAGAACCGGTCCGACCCAGACTGGCCCGCCAGGAAATAAAAGGAATCGATCTGCATGGGAGGCAGACCGATCCGCCTAAGGCCTGGACCGGTCCGGCTATCGAGATTTGGAAATCTTATCTTCTCCTAAAAGAGTCCTACTGTAACAATAACTCCTGAATTATTGTAGGGTATAAAAACCCATTCTATTATTATTATTATTATTTAGACGGAGAATTTTAGATAATTTTCCTTTATTTTTCAGAAACCCTAGTTTTGATACAGTTTATAGTTCTTAATTCCAAAGTTGAAGATTGTTCAAAGTTTTGTGATTTCAAGTGTTCTTAATTACTCCTGATACTGCTTTAGTGATATTAGTGAGTTATTTCTCCAGTCCAATTCCTTTTTACATCAATTCACCAGTTTTCCTTAGATTAATCATGGTTTTCTGCACATCAAACATTATTTTCATTACTTTCAGCATGCTAGGCTAGATTTTCTAAGGTCGGGATACATGAACCCAACCTGATGTGTTAATTGCGTGTGTATAACATTAATCCTCTTAATGTAGTGATTGATTACGGACGTATTGCGTAGTAACACAACAATTGTAGATCTTTATATCTCGTTCTCTTCCGAGTAATCGGGATGCTTTAGAATACAATTCGAGTGTCACTATCGCGATACCGATTTACTCATCCTCAGATTAAGTATGATGCGGGCTTGAACCTCATATATGTAATGCTTGCGAGTACTAAATTCTGGGTCTAATTAATCAGGTAAATTTACGATTAATATTATAACTGCAATACACTAGGGTTGGTCGATTGTATTCCCGTCCTATTTTTCTCATCACTTAGTTCAAAAGTTTCAAATCAACTTTCATTCATATTTTAGGTAGTTTAGTATAGTTGCATTTCTTCATAATTTCACAATTGCATTTAGTGGTAATCAATTCTCAAAACCAAATCATTTTTCCTTTCTTTTTCGAGTCAGAGTTAGGATTCCTTCGTCTTTTCCCATCGTTACAACTTCGTTGTCCTTTTTCCCTGTGGATACGATCCCGACTTACCGGGTTTATTACTAACACGACAAGATTGCACTTGAGCCTAGAGTGAACGTACATTAGGAACACTTTATGAGTCGCGTCAGACGCAACCTATAGTTTTACCGCCTTATTATTCTAGATTCATTTTCCGATGCCTATATTAATATTCCCTTTTATGCATATTTTTCCTTTTTAGTTTGTAATCACCTTTTCCACTTTTATTTCGGAGCACTAAATCTTATAAATTCTAGCAACTCGTCTCTATGGATTTTCGATACCCGACTTACCACTGTGCTTGCCTCGCAATTGTAGTCGTAATTTAGGTTTGTTTTTATGGTCGCGGCGAGATAGAAAACAACGACTGCGCACTTACACGCACATATCTCTCGTACGCTATCAAAATGGCGTCGTTGATGGGGATGAGTTTGTTTTAGAATTTATTTGATTTAGTATTTCATAGTATTTTCTTTCTATTTGTATTATATATAGGACTTCCACATTTGAGCACTTAGAAATGCTCGAATTCTTCCCGCGCACACTTACTTTGTGGAATCCGCCACTTCTAGCCATTTTTGGGGTAAGCATGTTTTATTCCAATTCTTTCGGTTATCATTGTTATAATTTTCAAAATTCTCAAAAACCTATTACTTTCGGTGACTACTTAGAATCCCAAAGTATAACAAATTCAAATATGACTTTGTGCTAGTATAACGAAAGTGAAAACTTAGGTTATTGGAATGATAATGATTTTGATGATAATGATAGTGATTTTGGGTCTTTACCTCCTTATAATAGGAATTTTGAAGCGAATTCGAATAGTTTTCAAAATTCCTATAATAATGAGTTTTCGTTTAAGTCCGATGGTAATTTTCAAAGTTCCCATTTTCTTGCATATGCACCTCGACCTATGACATTCGGTAAGGGTTTGCGTATGTATGAAAATGAGAAAATTAAAAATCATTATCAGGAAGAAAATCATCATTGGGAACATGAATTGGAATTATTATTTGAGTCTGAAGATGATTTTGTTTCCGAGACTTTCGAAGTCGAGGAATGTTTTGAACCAAATGAGGTACTTGTGCCTACTTTGGAACAAACCATTATAGACTTTGCCCATCTCGTAATAGATATTGAAAGAGAGGATGAAAATGATGTAATATCTATTTGCAATGAAATGATTTCTTCTTTGGCCCCCAAAGAAGAACATTTCATTGAAAGATATATTATTTCCTTCGAAACTCAAACTTCATGCGATGATGATTCATCTCATGAGTTTGAATTTCTTTCATCCCCATTTTCATTCTGTATTATATCACCGTCACAAGTACCCGATGATTCGGTTTCAAACTTTAATGTTTTAAACCTTTTCGCCGATGAGGAGTACTTGCTCGAGTCACCTTCCACGATCGCATTCGTGCCTTCGTGTGTGCCGCCTACCATTCCAATTTCAAAATTATTGGGAGGGTATTCGTATTTTCTCGGTACCCACTTGTTTTTGTCACCCGTTCAATCCAAACACCCCATCGTCCCTCCAAAACTTTAATTGAGGATGGTTCATTTCTTACGCCTTACACATGCCTTCCGTTGTTCAAATGGAATCCATATTTTTCGGAGGGCATGCTTATATGTGAGGTTACACCGGTTATCCTCCAAAGTCAAATCGTTTTCACGGTGGACCCTCAGCTATTTAGACTTCTAGTGTACAGTTAGTGTGAAGACTAAAAAGTAGGTTGTATATAGTTAGCTTTCTTTATTTTTATTTTTTCTTTTCCTTTTTATTATAGTTTAGTGTAATTAGTTAATTCTTTGTTATTTATTTTTGCTATGCTCGGTACTAACTTGTTTTGTAGATTATTTGGACTTGTTCTTATTGGGATCGCTCTACTTTTGCGTAATATCGCTATTTTCCTCTCTTAACTTGGTTCTTAATTTACATTGAGGACAATGTCAAGTTTTAAGTTAGGGGGTGTGGGATATTCTATCCATTTCTTTATTTAGCCCATGTTTTTTTTGACATGTTAGTTACTTAGTAGGATTTTCTTAGAAAATTAAAAAATTCAAAAAGTTTTTCTTTCTTTTTTCTCCTTTTTTGGGCATTTTTCCTTTGTTTCCGATGATAAATTGCCCGATCCAATAGGCAACCCAATGATGCATGTTCTCGATTTTAGAAAGTATTAGAGTTTAGTCTCACTTATTGATATTATGAATAACTTCATGAATTAAACTTTAATCCCATGAGCACAAGCACTTTTATGGTCTTATTGATTTGGTTTAAGATTTTTATAACTCGGTAATCTTTTGGATTGTATGTACTTACACTGAGTAAGCTTTGTACCTTTCGTCGTTTGTGAGTGTATACACTATTCTTTTCACATTGAAAATGTTGAATTCGTTGGTAATCTCTCTATTCTTTCATTTGATTGTTGATTAATTGAGTTCATACTTGAAATGTGTTACTTGATCATTATTTTCATATATTGTTTTGACTCGAGAATTACGTAAACTTTGTGAAATGATCATAGGACATCTTTTTTGTATCACCCATATTAGCCTTGACCTCATCCTTAAAAGTTTACCCTCGTTAACCCCTTAGAGCCTAAATATAGCCTTTCATTTCATAACCCCATTCCCATAACCAACTCTATACTGGAGTTTTAGTCCATACATAATACTTTCCATACCTTTGTTTGGAATGATACTTGGGATTAAATGATGTTGTTATGATGTCGGTTGCAATCTAGGCATATGAGAGTTTGATAAGTAAAGAAAAGAAAGTAGTGAAAAAAGTGAAAAAAAAGAGAAAGCAAAAAGCAAAAGAAAACAAAAGAAAAATGAGAAAAAGAAGAAAAGAAAGAAAAGAGAAAGTTGTAAATATTGTGTATATAGTTCAATAAGCTTTGATTACTCTCCCCGATGATATATTCAATGCCGTTTTGGAACAATTTTTCCAATTTTGATATTGCCCGCATTTTTCCATTATCCCGAGTTTTCATCCCGAACACTTTGAATCCATACATACATTCCTTTCATTTCATACCCTAGCCTAGCCTACATTATAACCCTATTAAAGTCCTATGTGGTCCTAGGTGCATGTAATTCAAAGGTCATAATAGTTTTGATAATCTGTGAAAATGCATTTCGCCTCTTTTAGTGTGCGGTATCTTGTAACAACCCGCGTAATTTTGGGCTATTTTAATTAATTTTTGGAAAATGGAGGAAAATAAGTTTTTCATAAAATTATTTTTATTGCTCAAATATGTTGGTTATTATTTTTAAAGGCGAGAATTTCAAACGGTTTCAAAAACGGAGTTAAGACGGATTTTAAAATGATTTTTAAATGTTTTTAACTCTTGGAGTTGTTTTGACTTCCAACTCTTCATTTCTTTGCCTTATTTAAAGGAGTCTTTTGAATTCCAACTCTTCATTTCTTTGCATTATAAAAGGAACTCGTGGGCAACCCTTTTAACCTATTTTGGCAGCAAATATATTTTATATTCCTCTTCTTTTTATATACACATTGGCCCTTGAGATTTATGAGTTCCAACCTTAGATTAGAGGTGTTCTTGGGGCTATTTTGTTGGAGGTTCTTGGAGGATCTTTTGTATATATTTTGTGTTGATCTTGAGGATGTGATCGTTGGTTTCTCATCATGGTTTGAGGTATGGGGTTTTACACAATATGCTCCTTAAATCTCGCGAGTGTCATTCTCTTTGAATTCTTGTTAATTGAACTCATATTTGAATTGATAAATTCATTGAAATTTGGAAAATAATTGTTGAAATTATTTTTATTCATGTGGTATCATTATATTGTTGATGATCACGTTGTCATGAGATTTTAATATGGCACGGATATTGGGTACCCGCTAAAATTTCTGTTTCCCGGGCTATGGCTTGATAAAGTGTATACGGATGTGGTGAGGCCTGGTGACCCGGTTAAAGTGTTGTTGAGAAATTATAATGATGAAATGCTATTGAGATTTTCATTTTGGTTTGAATATTTGTACTCATGTTGTTACGTTTGATTCATCGTTAATATATTTATTGAGCATCTTTCATGTCGTATTGTGTACTTCCCCATATTTTCTTTTAGTGTCAGGTTAGCGCGGATTTTTGGGCGCTATGGAGATTGAATTTAGCGAGGATTATTTGGGAAGAATTTTTAATACAATTTGGAAGATTTGTATTAATTATTTCATTGATGTATAGAGCATTTTAATTCGAGCTAGATAGTTGTAATTTTAATTCGAGAGACTTGTTGTAATTGAAGAGATTGAGATTAATGCATTTATATTATTATGGGTTTATTTAGATGCTCTATACCTTGTTACTTGTGGATTTGGATTTATTTTATCGCATTAGCGCTCCGTTCGCTCTCCCCGGGCGGGCGGGGTGTTACATATCTTTTATTGGGATTATAGTTTTCCAGTTTATATATAGCGTTCTTCATTTGTGACATGTGTGCGGCCTAGTTTCCATTTACATTTACTCTTTATTCCCGCATGTTTCGTGTGTTACCTCCCAGTTTCGAGTGAATTCGCTTGACGAGTGTGATGCCCATGAGGATTGAATGTGTGATTGCCTTTAGTATCCCATTTATTTAAGTTTTTCGCCAAATCACACTTTGCATATGCTCTCTCCTCTCCCACATTTTAAGGTTTCAATTATATGTGGTGAATTCTATAATGTTAATGATTCAGACTTTTGTTTGAATTCATTCACTTTGCTAATAATGCGTATGAAATCCTGTTTGCTATTGTTGGGCTTGTCGCATGTTGGTTAGGTAATATTTTGAGGAAACCCTGTGATGTTTGTGGGTACCATCCCTGAAAACCCTCACGAGACGACACTCGTCCAGTAGGGTGACCAAAGGGTTTAACGTCTTATTGTATATGCAAAATGCAATCGAATCGCCTGCGAAAGTGACCTTATGCTTTTATACCATACTTTTGGACTATATCCTATTTTTGGTTTGCTTGTAGTTATCGTTGCATCCTATTTCATTGCTAGGGAGTAGCAATGTGTAAGTTAGGGGGTGTGATCATACGCAAATATTGCGTATTTCATCCCTCGAACCTACGCATTTTATCCCCGTTGGGTATCTTATTCCCTATATTTATGCTCATTAACCAGACAATCTTGGATTTCTATGTTAACATGTTTTGCAGGGGTTAATTAAGCTTTATAGGTATTTGGATGCTAATGGTGAAGTTCGGACGCATTCCACTCGATTTCTATACGTGATCTAACATTCAAGGGCATTTTAGTCTTTTCACATCTTTTGCACCTGGCTCAGCATCTCACGGAAGTTGTAGCCCTCCTCGCAAGTTTCGTGTGGCCATGAACGGTGCGCGATTTCGATTCAGAACGAAGAAGTTACGAAAATTCTAGCGGACGAGAAATGCAAGCATGCAAAAATAGCAATGCAGTCGCTGATCCCTGCTTGATCAATCGATCTATCCTTCTCGATAGTGTACTTTTTTCTTCTTGATCGATCGATTGACGATTTTGGTCGATCGATCGATCCTCGGTTTTCAGGAGATATTTTGCTGTTTTATTTTCTTTCTTCTTTTATTTTTTCCCACTTACTATATAAAGGTTTTTTGTTGTAATAATCAGGGCAGAAGTAGGATTTAAGATTTTAGAGAGATGTAGGTTAGGGTTTGAGGGTTTTGAAGAGTTCTTCATCAATTGATCTTGGTTTGACACCTCATTTGGGTTGAATGTTGCACTATTCCTTTCTTTCTAATTAGATTTACATGCTTTTCTAAATAGTTTACATGCTTTGATTTACGTGCTTTCTAGGTAGATTTACCGCGTTTTTATGATTCTTTCTAGATAATTTAAATTAGGTTGTGTTTGAATTGAACTCACTCGAGTTGATGCATTACTTGTCTTTGGTGATGTTGTTTACGGGTCTATTTCGGGTGCTCCTAGTTATTGCGCCTAGGAGATTTGATGGGGCATATCATGTATGTCCCGTGCTTACGACCTTTCGTGCGCAAATTTTCGGGACCTTTGTTGACGCCAAAATCTTATTAGTCTTTTATGCAGATTTAGGGGCATGACAACCATTGGTTCAATTAACTGTCAAAACGAGACACATTTGTAATAACTCGTCAACCCATGTATCCATTTTATACAAATTAACTCGGGTGAGAGATATTCGACGCAACCTATAGTTTTACCGCTTTGTCAATCTAGATTCATTTTCCCACGCCTAGATTAATATTTCCCTTTTATGCATCTTTTTCCTTTTTAGTTTGTAATCGCCTTTTACACTTTTATTTCGGAGCACTAAATCTTATAAATTCTAGCAACTCGTCCTTGTGGATTTTCGATACCCGACATACCGTTGTTCTTGTCTCGCAAGTGTAGTCAAAATTTAGGTTTGTTTGCATAGTCGCGGCGAGACAGAAAACAACGACTGTGCACTTACATGCGCACACCTCTCGCACGCTATCAGCATGGAGAATGTTTCCCAACAAAGGAGCAAAGCAAAATTTCTCCACAATTTTGATCAAAAATAGGTCACTGGATCTTTTGTTGGGAAATTTTTTCATAGGCAAAATATCCTACCAAACACTACAAAACTAGGTAAAAATGTGAGCAAAAGTGTTTTGCCATGGCAAAAAAAAACCCTATCAAATGGACCCTTAAATCTTCCTCAGATATATGTAGAGAGTACGAGGCTATAAAATTTAAAGTTAAGACCACACTTAACCTCAAATTGTTTACATATAAAACATAATTTTGCAATGTTTTTTATAAAAAAAGTTTTTCTTTTATAAAAACGGGTTATCAAATAAAAAATACAATTAAAAAAAACGGTTTTTAATGTATTTATTTATAGAAAATAGTAAAACAAAAGTTTTTTCGTTACAAATTGTACGCTATTTTCTAAACTCTATGTTCAATGTGTTGTAAACTATATTTTGTAAACAAAATGTAAGTTATTAATAATAACAACATATGTTATTTTTAAAAAAAAAATTAATGTTTACTAGAAGGCCATCTCCAATGAGAGATGTGTAAAAGATGTAAATCTACATCTTTTGAGGTGCATTTTTTGGCTTGGTTTTGTAATGGGATTGTGTAGTTTTGACGTGGCACAACAGAGGGCCCCACCTTAAACGAATGAGGCTTAGCTATCCAAGGGTTGGATAAGGATTTCCCATCCTATAGTCTGGATGGCCAAGGCTTACCCGTCAAGCTGTGGGAACCCCCCACTACACAATGTGTATCCGCGATCTAAATTTACATCCCCGTTAGCTTTTCTCTCACCTAAATGTGCATTTTCTTCGACCCACTGCATGCGAAAACAATGCAAATTTGTAAATCTACATCTCCCTATGGAGATGGCCTAAACGAAATTGAAATAACTATTTTTTATAATTATAAAATATTTTTCCATAGATAATTTTTTTTTAAAAAGGTTAGAAAACTATTTTTTATTATATAAATAATTGTTTCTCTTAAATAAATACGCTAAAGAACAGTACGTGTTTTATATTAAACAAATTGCACATATTTTTAACTTTTTTACATGAAAATTTATGGTATTTATAATAAAGCTTTTTTTTAACTCTTTTCTGTAATGAATAAAAACAATAAAAAACTATTTTTTATAAAATAGAAAATGTGTTTTTTTTAAAACTTTTTCCTGTAAATAAAAATGTTAAAAATTATTTCTGTTATAAAAAAAATTCGAAAAAAAAAATTTATGTATAAAAATATTTTCTGTTATATTTTTTTTTGGTTATAAATTGTCTTTTTAAATTAAAAAGTGTTTTTTAATATTAATGTATTTTATTTTGAATGTGGGGGACTTATTTGACTTAATTGGAGAAGCTCACACGTGTCTAGCAGACTTAGTAAGTGATTATAGTTTAGAGATAAGAAGAAAAGAGAAGTTGATCAGCCCAAATCTCGGGTTGGATTTGTCCTATCAAATCACTACAGCATTCCAAAGTCATGGAGTCTCGTGCGACTCATTTTCTTTATGTTTTCTATAAATGTAACCCATACCCGTGTGAAAAGGGCCATGTAATCTTTGTTATAAAGAGAGAGACACCCCATGGACGTTGCCACATTGTCGAACAACGTACATTCTATGTCATATAAATAGAAATTATTTTCTATGAATAAAAACATTAAAATCTATTTTTAATAAAAAAAACTTTTTTCTATATAAAAAAGATTTTTACTTAAAAAAACTATTGTTATAAAAAATATTTTGTTATAAAATTGTCTTTTTAAATCAAAAAGTGTTTGCTAATATTAATGTATTTTATTGTAAATGTGTGAGAATTATTTGACTTAATAGAAGAGCTCACACGTGCCCAGAACACTTGATAAGCGATCACAGCTTAGAGATAAGAACATAAGAGAAGTTGATCAGTTGAACTCTCGGGGTTGGATTCGTTCGACCAAATCACATCAACATTCCAAGGCCATAGAGTCTCACGCGACTAATTATCTTTATTTTCTCTATAAATGTAACACATACTCCTAAGAAAAGGGGCCTGTAATCTTTGTTATCAAAAGTTGATCAGTAAAGAGAGAGAGAGAGAGAGAGAGAAACACCCCATGGACATTGGCACATTGTCGAACCACGCATATGATGTGTTATGTGATTTTTAATTTCTGATGGGCTTAATTTTGTTGAATCAATCATAATAGGTTTTACCACCTAAAGTTGGCGTCATCTGTGGGAATCGATTTCCTTTTCTCAATTAAGAAAAGCCAAAAAGCATTTATGTCTTACCCACGCAGTACACGTATGTCGTTTAATGATGAAGATCAAAATGGACATCCTACGCTCAGGGTTAGGTTTGAGGTTCACCCCAATAGGAGTTATATAACTCCTATCTCATGTTATCACCCCATAGAAGAATAAACTGTGGAAAGTAATGAACATCCACATTTTAACCATATTCATAGCTTATGGATGCCTATGAGCAATGACTTCGTCAATAGGAGGACGCCACGTCCCACGAACAGGAAGAAAATATCCGACTTCAGCATCGTCTGGGAATAACGGATTAGGAGATCTATGGGAACAAGTAAAAATAGCATGCTCGAACCCCTAGCCCTCGGGCTAGTAAAACTCACAACCGAGGAAGGAGTTCTCACCACGATGAGGGGGATCCAAGAACAAGATCCCACTAGAAATAAGAGATAAGGAAGGGGGTCATCATAAGAAGGATCCCCCTAAACAACATCCTATTAGGGTGATAGGTCCACTAAGTAATTGTCTAGGAGGGCCATTATCAGCCAGATAAAGTCTCCTTTCGTAAGATCGATTGATGAATAAGAACCTATTAAGAAGTTTTCCACCCCTAGATTTAAGATATGTGATGGGAAGACCGATCCCATCTACCATGTTTTCTAGTACGGAGAAGCAATGACTCTTCGAAGCATAAACGAATCCCTTATGTGTTATATATTCCCTTATAGTCGGGGGATATCATAAAAAAGTGGTCTGAGAAGTTATCACACAAATCGGTCACCAGCATAAGCAACTCATGGAGGTATTCACCGCGACATTCATCACCACCAATTCCCATCGAGAGAGGATGGATTCACTCCACACCATGAGGAGGAAAACCTAACAAACGTTTTGCGACTACGCTCAGCGGTACTAAAAAACTATAATGATGTAGAGGATTTCTTTGAGAAGGTTGATGTGGCCTCATTCAAGATTGGTCCATCGACCAACTTTATATTGCAGCAGTCCCTTGCGAAGAAAGAGGCTAGCACCATCGATGACCTTATGTACTAGATTGAGAAGTTTGCAAAAGTAGAGGATGTGTTAGTTGGCTCTCAATATGACAATGGTCATTTAAAAATAACTAAGAACGTAAGCAAAGAGAACGCTACTAAGAAGGGAGGCAAGAAACATAACTCGAATCCAAAAGTAATGAGAAGGCATACCACACTAAGGCCCACCAGATGATCAATATTGTTTTCAAAGATTTGATTTACAAAATCTTGAATAAGATTAAATATCATCAATATTTCAAGTGGACAAGGAAGATGATAGGAGATTCGTAAAAAGGTCACACTTCCCTGAGATGATACTACCGCAAGTAGCAAGGGAATAAGATAGAGAACTTCATCGCACTCAAACCCCACTAGGAAGAGTTAGCCAAAGTAGGAGACCTAGAAAATTATGTGGAGTAAAAGGAAAGGAAAGTAATTCATGGAACACGGTGCATCAAGTTCGAACCAGATTCAAGGTAACATTATTCGGGTGGAATTAAAAAAGGTCAATGTAGTTATGGAGGCTTTTCCATATTAACCTTGTCAAAACTACATTGGATGAATGTCGTCGACCAAAATACATTGATTATGACAAGCATATAGTCTGTACCGAGGAAGGCACGGTCGGAGTAAAAAATCTGCATCATAATGCGCTAGTAATCACTCTTAGGATTGCCAACTAGGATGTGAATAAGTTAATAATTAACTAGGGAACCTCCTCGAAGGTCATGTACCAAAAGCTATTCAATAAGATCTACCTAAAGATGGAAGATTTGAAGAAAGCGATCATCCCTTTGGTTGTCTTCGCTCGAAATATGACTATATCACTGGAAAAGGTGGTATGACTAGTATGAACTGGAAATATCTCAAGTTGATTGAGTTTCTAGTTATGGGCATTGAGTCCATCTATAAAGATATCCTAGGATGATGATGGATTTATGATAAGATGTGCAAATGTCAGTTGGGTGAAACAATAGAGGTCTATATAGATTATATGTTTGTGAAAATAAATCTAAAGGGTGTCATCTGCAGGACCAGGAAAAGACATTTGAGGTCCTGAGATACAGCATGATGAAGCTAAACAGAGTCAAATATTCTTTTAGGGTACAGTCTAGGAAGTTCCTGGTCTATCTAGTTAGTTAAAGGGGAATCGAGGAAAACACTGATGAAATTGAGGAGATAAACAATGTTTATAGCCATAAAAAATAATCAGAAATATTTAAAAGTTGACTGAAATATTAGTAGCAGTCAACCACTTCATCTCCAATTCCTCTGAGAAATGTCGACCATTCTTTTATCTCTTGAAGAAAGAGAAGGTTATGGCTTAGAAAAATAATTCTCAAAGACTTGAAAAAATCAAGATTTATTTTATCCAACCATTCTTATTTGCGGTCCCAAATCTGGGTGATACAATTTATGTATATCTTACGGTGTTCGACAACGCAGTTAGCTCGACCTTATTATGGGATAATAAGGGGAACTAAGCCCCAATGTATTATGTTAGCAAGACACTACTGGACGTCGATAAATGCTAACTTCCTTCGAAAAATATATCTTAATCTCTTTTAATTGCTTCACTAAACTTAAAGCACTATTTTGAAGCCCACTTAGTCATTGTTATCACATCATTTCCACTCAAGACTAGCCTCTTTAGATGGATGTCCAAATGGTCATAGAACTTGGGAGATTCAATATCCATTATTAACCAAGAGTTGCGAATAAAGGTCAGGTGTTATCATATTTCATCATCGAGTTCATCAGAGGACGGAAGCTCGACAAAGGGAAACACACCCATCAAGTAGACATTTAAGAGTTTGACCAACTGAACAAGTGGGAACTCTATATCAATTGGGCTCTAACTCAAAAGGGGAAAGAGTGGGAATTATGCTTATAACCCTAGAAAAATTCATGCTTGAGCAAAGGGTCATACTTGTCTTTGAGGCATCCAACAATGATGTCGAATTCGAAGCCCTCATTATCAGATTGAAGAAGGTTATATCCTTTGGTGAAAGTCACCTCAACATCTTTTATGACTCTGGGATAGTATCTAATCAGGTATCAGGAGACTATAACGCTTAAGATGAATGAATGTTGGCATACTTACAGTTTACCCATGACTTGATCACCTAGTTGAAGGAAATTCATATCCAATCATTTTCCCACGGAAATAACAACCATGTACATGCTCTAGCCACTCTAGGTTCATCTGCTGACTCCGATCTCAAAAGTACAATGAGATGGAATACCTTTCCTAACCAATAATCATGAAGCTAAACATCAAAGAATAAGTCCTCATCATCCAAAAAGTTCACAATTGGATAGACCCAATTATAACATACCTACAGGATAATATTTTTCTTGTCGATAAGAAGTAAGACCATCAGACCAAGGTGAAATTTGCTTGATTTTATCTATCACTTGAGGGGAAGCACTACAAATATTTTTTCATAGGTCCACACCTCTTATGTGTGCTTCCAAATGACTTCGACCAAGTCTTATATGAGTTACACGATGGAATATGTGGAAGTCAAGATGGGAGAAGGCTTTATCATTCAGATCCATCAAAGAAGGTTATTGAGAACCTTATATGAGAAATATAATTCTTACCCATGATTCACCAATCCGATAGAGACCTTAAGTCACTGACCAGTCTGTGTCCTTTCCTTCAATGGGGATTGGACATTGTGGGTCCCTACCAAAAAATAAAAAATATATTATTATCGACACTCATTACTTCACTAAATGAATAGAGGTTGAACTTTTGGTGAACATAAGGGACACCGATATGATCAAATTTAACTGTAAGAATATCCTAACTCGTTTTGACATTTCAAGAATGACCATCGTCGATAATTAGATCTGATTTGATAGTGGACCATTTCAAGGCTTCTCTAATAGACACACATCAAGCACTACTATAGCTCGAAGACATATTCTCAAAGCAATGGATGATATGAGGATTCCAATAAGACAGTGCTCAGTGAGATAAAGAAAAGGCTAGAAAAAGTAATAGACTCTTGGGTGGACGAGCTTACCCATTGTAATACCCCGTATTTTTATGCTATATTAATTTGGGGATTTATTAAAGTTAATGTGAATGAAGTATTTAATAAAAATTCAGAAATTAATTATATTATAATTATTAACGTAATGAGAGTTAGTAATTATGGGAAATTTGTTGAATATTACTAATGAGCAAAGTAATATATTATATTGGTTATATTGAATGTCATGAGTGAGTTAAATGATAATTTCGGAAATTTAAGTCGGAACGTGCTCGTGTCGCGTCGGGACTAAAATTTGATAAATAAAAAGTGAAAATTTTATAAGTTGCACGTATGGTCGTTTTGAGTGCACCAACGCGTCCGGAAGGGTCAAGATAGTCAGTAAAGTGTACCTGGGGATTTAGTTTGGGTCTCGGGGCATTTTTAGGCCTAATTGGTACCCCGGGAGGGCGTTTTGGACATTTCACCTTTTTGGGTAATTAAACCCACGAAAATACCAAGGGTTATATCAGATATCTGGATTGTCATCTAGGTTTAGAAACTCTAAACACAAGTGAGGGCCATAGGAGAGGGAAGAAGAAAGCTCCAAGGCAATCCAAGGCCCCAAAAGTCATCCGTTTGCACCACAACCACCACCACCGCGTAGATCGCGCAACGGGCTACGCAACCACACAAAAAACATCTGCAAATTAGAATGTCAAAAATCCCAGGCAAGTGTTTATCTTGCTATTTTCTTTGGTGCAATTTCCATATTAGTTTAGGAATGATTAGGGATGAAATATGTGGAAGAAAACCCAATTTGTGATAGGAAAATCCATGTAGTATTGGTTGATATGATTATTCTGGAAACCCTTGCCATGTAGAGGAAATTAACCACGAAATTTTGATGATTATAAGAAACAAATACTGGAGAAAGATTTGTTACAAAACTGTTTAAGAAAATTTTAGGGTTCTTGATAATTAAATTTAATTTTGGGTTGAAAATCCATGTTTAAATGATGAATATGTACATGCCTTATGTTAGAAACATCTAGTATATTGTTATAATGTTAGTAGTAGAATTCTTGGGACGTTTGGGGTTGGAAAACATGGATTTGGAGGAAGAAAATTGGTAGAACCCGTAACTGCAATTCTGTAGAAATCAAAATACATGCTTGATGGATCGATCGAGCATAGAGCTTCTATCGATCGAAGGTTCGATCGATCGAGCGCCAAATCTCGATCGATCGACCCCTCCTGGCAAACTCCTATTTTCCCTTGTTTAATTAGTTAAATTAAATTTATCGTGAAATAATTCTTGGGTATTCTAAATAAAAAGTTTTGGGAGATGGGAAAGACCAGTAGGACATATGAATAAGTGTTGGGAACCTTATTATAAGACGAGAATTTTACTTTTGGGATAATTTTATAAGGAACGATGAAACTACGTATTTCAAGTGAGAGATCATGACGAATAGCTATGATAGTGAATAGAGGTATACCTACTGAATTTTCTATTTGGAAGGAAAGAGTCCACGAGTGTCACGTAATATGTGAGAAAACCCTTTGAGTTAAGGTTAGAGATGAAACCTTATACGTAATACTAATAATGTGAACTTAAGGATAAATGTTGTAATTATGGGTGACGAGAGGAACCTACATTAATATGATAAAAGTGGTATATTTATATGATTGTGTGTACATATATTATATACATGTGAAAATCATGCCCACGCTACTTGCTATCCCTGAGGTTACCGCGCTGAGACAGTCTTGGGACCTTTATGGGGGATATTGACTTGTACCCTAGAAGATAGATGTCCTTGGTACAGGCTATCGACGTGATAGTTCAGACGGTCCTAACAGACCCAGGCATGTGCCATCCTCTTAGAGACTTGGAATCTATTCTTCGCCTCAATTTTTGTTTGTGTATGTGTTAATACAATTCGAGAGTGATTCCGATTGTATTCCCCTTAATATGAGTGATATGGGGTTTTGGATAGTAGAGTATGCCCGCACCATAGTTTATTTGGGGTGTTGTTATAATATATATATTATACGAGTAGCTAATATATATATATATGAAATTCTGAAATTTGGAACTACCTACTGTGAATTGATATGTAGGATATGGTTGATGACTTAAATTGTAAATAATTGATTTGAGAAAGTATAATATGACACTGGAAAACTTTATTGACTAATAAAGTTAAAATGAGAACTTTGGTTATTAATTGAAATATTCTTTTCAAACAATCGTATCGTTAAATTTTGAATCCTGCGAAATACTTAAGATAAGTTAAATCATTGGGGAAAGATAGCGTGTTATATGATGAGATAAACCATTAGGAGGGTTAGTGCGATAGGAGTGCACATTAGAAGAGAGTCTCAAGAGAGTGTCGCATTGATATGTTGTTGCATTGGCCTGTATCAATTTAAATACTTGCTAAACGTATTTTAAATCAAACACACTATCGGGCTCTGACCCGTTTCTTTTTCTCTCTCTCTCTCTCTTGTATATATATGTATGTATTACAGGTGCCCAGCCACAGGGGCGTCTTGCTTAGGATCTCTTCGAAGGAACGCGCTGCAGCTTAGGTGGGAGTTGCAGGTCTCTTGATTAGACGACTTCGATCATTCGGATCCACTCTTAGTATTTTCATTTAGTTGAGCATGTGTAGGTCTTTCCATTATTCCGTTGTTATTGGACATTTGTATTTCAGTTATTTCCAGTATTGTTACTATGGGTTTTATTCAGTTTGATTCTATTACTTTATATTTCGCATGTTGACATTCGATTGACGAATGTTTTAAATTAATTGGACTATGTTGCAGATATTTAATGTGGTGTGATTCTTACTTATTCAATGTTGTTAATAAAATAAATGATTTTCTTCAAATAAAATTTGGAAAGTATGTATGAAAATGGTTTTGACACTTAGCTTAATTATTTAGGGTGTTAAATTGGAAATTTTATTTTTATCGACAGTGATGCTGAGAATGAACCAACTGTTTACCTTGATTTAATTTAATAAAGAAGTGATCGCCCGGTATTTAATTAGGCGGGGTGTCACAGGTGGTATCAGAGCATCAGGTTCTAGTGTCCTTTAGGATCTGTTCGGCCTATTATGCTTTCAGCGTTGCTTTCTTTGATATAGAGCCATAAATACTAGGAATGTTGTGTTCTTCTCTATACATTGGGAATTCGTGCTTCTGCGATTTGTTTATTTGAATGATGAACTCATCCAAATTTATTTAAATTTTCAGATGGACCGTCAAGAAGAACTAGCTAAAACGGTTAAGGGAGTCAACGAGCAAGATCGACTCATACCTCAGGTATCCCCAGAGAAAGTATCAACCGCCGAGTTAGCAGGTATCGTGGCACAAGCAGTTACCACTGTAGTTCTACAATACCAAGAACGCAACCTACAACTTAAAGGAGGCAAAAGACGTAGAGAGGTTAACCAAATGCATGTAACTAAAGTTGACAAATGTGCGAAGACACCGAAATTGCGACAACAAACTACCCAAGACCAAGTCAGTTCTAGTCAACAACGTGGTAAAATGAAGCAGTTTCGAAAGAGGAATAAAGTCCCAAGTCAGCAAGGCCGACACCGAGAGAAGCAGGGTCAAAGGGGGAGAAACTTTGGAGGCCGATGTTTCGTGTGTGGCACGCATGGCCATAAACGCCAGGATTGCCCAGAGAGTGTTAGGGCCCCGCAGCAGCACGGTGCCCGTAATGATCCACAGGGGCCACTTTTTCCAATCGTTCTCCCAGCACCAACTCAGGTACTAGGCCTATCAACCTTTCCAGTAGCTCCAGTGCAGCAGGGGCAGTTACAGTACAGACATACCTATAATGTCCACCAGGCTGCCTCCCCACAGGCACCACCCGTGATTTGGGGTGTGTTTTCTATCCATGAAACTTTGGGTCGAATTTTGTTTGTTACTAGGACAACGCTTTGTTTTATAGCTACATATTATGCGAAATCCTTAGGGTTATTAACCACAGTAGAGAGCACTGTAACGTAGGTAGACTCACCACTGGGTAATAGTTCGCTTTTCTTTATATGCCGGGTAGTGGGGGTAGAGATCGGTAGTTTGGTATTACCTGCGGACATGTTAGTCTTAGACATGCACGAGCATGATGTGATTATTGGTATGGATTGTCTCGCAGCTTATAGATCAATGATTGATTGCTTCGGTGGGATCATTGTTTTTGCCATTCCGGGGCAAGAGATGTTTGTAGTGGCGATGCCTCGCCCAGAGGGAGGCTCAACCGCTCATTTGTCTTACATAGAGGAGGATTCCTCTAAGGAGGTTGTGATTCCCTTATATTCGATCCCAGTTGTCAGGGAGTATTCCGATGTGTTTCAGGAGATACTAGGCCTACCCCCCAGTCGAGAGATAGACTTTGTTATAGATTTATTGCCAGATACGAGACCTATAGCACGCGCACCATACCGTATGGCTCCGACAGAGATACGAGAGCTATGAGATCAGATAGAGCAACTGTTAGGTCAGGGCTTTATTCGTAGGAGTACCTCACCTTGGGGCGCTCCAGTTTTGTTTGTGAATAAGAGAGATGGTTCACTGAGATTGTGTGTGGACTATCGGGAGCTGAACAAGGTCACGATACGGAATAAGTATCCGTTGCCTCGAATCGATGATCTGTTCGACCAGTTGAGGGGAGAAACTTTCTTTTCGAAGATAGATCTGAGGTCGGAGTACCATCATCTACGTATTAGGGAGCAGGATGTTTCGAAGACTGTTTTCTTAATGAGATATGGGTCTTATGAGTTCCGGGTGATGTCGTTCGGACTCACAAATGCTCCAGCCCTTTTCATGAACTTGATGAACCGAGTATTCAGAGAGTTCTTGGATCAGTTTGTCATCATTTTTATAGATGACATTTTGTTATATTCACACTCCGAGGAGGAGCATTCCGAGCACTTGAGGCAAGTTCTTCAGACCCTACGAGAGCATCAGTTGGATGCTAAGTATGAGAAGTGTGGATTCTGGTTGTGCGAGGTACAATTCTTGGGCCATGTTGTTTCTGAGCAGGGGATAGCAGTTGACCCGAGTAAAGTATCAACGGTGAGGGAGTGGGGACAGCCCACGACACCGATGGAAGTGCGTAGTTTCTTGGGATTAGCTGGATACTACAGGAGATTCATTCGGGGATTCTCCAAAATAGCGGGTCCATTGATGAATCTGACTCGCAAGGGAGTACCATATGTTTGGGATAACGCTTGTCAGTTGGCTTTCGACGAGCTGAAAGACAAGCTTACTTTAGCGCCAGTCCTTGCGTTACCGTAGCCGGGTGTGGAGTACCTGGTTTACACCGATGTGTCCTTACGGGGACTTGGGGGAGTACTTCAGCAGGAAGAGAAGGCTATAGCTTTTTCTTCCCGTAAGCTTAAGCCGCACGAGAAGAATTACCCCACCCATGACCTGGAGTTAGCAGCGGTCGTCTTTGCATTGAGGATATGGAGGCACTATTTGTTGGGAGAGAAATTCCGCTTGTTCATAGACTACAAGTCATTGCAGTACCTGTTCACTCAGTGAGAGTTGAATATGCGTCAGCGCAGATGGCTAGAGTTTGTGAAGGACTACCAATTCTAAATACAGTATCATCCAGGGAAGGCCAATGTAGTTGCTGATGCATTAAGCCGTAGACCAGTAGATGATGTAGCGGACGTCTGGAAAGCAAAGTGGAAGGAGTTGGGTCACCAGGACGCAGTAGCTCGTTCTTTCATATCCGTGATGTCAGTCACACCCGAGATTGTTATGAGGGTAATACAGGCCCAGACCACAGACCCATTTTTCCAGGATCAGATTGTGCGACTTCTAGCCGAGGGCGCAGAGTTCTACTCTGTTAGTTCCGATGGAGGTTTGCGATTTAATGGGAGGTTGGTAGTTCCTGAAGGGGATGAATTACGTCATGTAGTGATGACCCAATCTCACGGGTCCCGGTTTGCGGTACATCCTGGAGGGGATAAGATGTAGCAGGATATGAGGAGGCAATACTGGTGGAGTGGGATGAAGAAGGACAATGCTGAGTTCGTGTCCAAGTGTTCTACCTGCAAGCTGGTGAAGGTAGACCATCAGAAACCGTCAGGGTTACTTCAGCCATTGGAAGTACCCACGTGGAAGTGGGAGAGAATTTCCATGGATTTTATTACAGGGTTGCCTACATCACAGCGGGGCCACGATTCTATCTGGGTGATTGTAGACCGTTTGACCAAGGTGGCTCATTTTCTGCCGGTGCAGATAGATTACACCACGGGTCAGTATGCTCAGTTGTTCATCGCTGAGATTGTCAGATTACATGGGGTGCCCCTGAATATTGTGTCAGATAGAGACAAGATTTTCGTGTCACGTTTTTGGGAAAGATTTCAGGAGGCTATGGGTACTGAGTTGAGGCTGAGTTCAGCTTACCACCCACAGACAGGTGGACAGACAAAGCGTACTAATCAGATGTTAGAGGATATGCTACGCATGTGTGTTCTCGATTTTGGAGGAGGTTGGGAGCCACATCTTCCACTGGTAGAGTTTGCCTATAATAACTCTTATCAGTTCACGATTGGCATGGATCCATTTGAGGCTTTGTATGGCAGGCCTTGTCGTTCCCCAGCTTGTTGGCTCGAAGTGGGGGATAACAAGTTGCTAGGACCAGAAGTGATTCAGGAGACCTCCGCGAGGATTGAGATGACCAGGAGTCGTATTCGGGTAGCCCAGGACAGGCAAAAGAGCTACGCCGATGCGAAATGGTTCTTCCGGGAGTTTAGTGTGAGGGACCAAGTATTATTGCATGTATCTCCTATGAAGGGGGTGATGAGGTTCGGGAAGAAGGGGAAGCTGGCTCCGAGGTACGTGGGACCATTTCCCATCATTGAGAGGATTGGGCCGGTTGCATACAGGTTGGGACTGCCAGAACATTTACATCGCATCCACGATGTATTCCACATCTCGTCGTTGAGACGATATCTTCGGGATGATATGGCCCATACTCACATTGCGATAGATGAGATCGACTTACATCCTGATAGCTCTTACGAGGAGAGACCGGTGGCTATCCTAGACTAGAGTGAGAGGATATTGAGGTCGAAGATAGTTCCACTTGTGCGGGTCCAGTGGGAGCATCATAATGTGGAGGAATACACTTGGGAGAGCGAGGCAGATATACATGAGAGATATCCAGAATTGTTTTTATAAGGTATGCCTTATTTTCTGAATTTCGGGATGAAATTCCGTTATTAGGGGGGAAGTATGTAATACCCCGTATTTTAATGCTATATTAATTTGGGGATTTATTAAAGTTAATGTGAATGAATTATTTAATAAAAATCCGGAAATTAATTATATTATAATTATTAACGTAATGAGAATTAGTAATTATGTGAAATTTGTTGAATATTACTAATGATCAAAGTAATATATTATATTGGTTATATTGAATGTCATGAGTGAGTTAAATGACAATTTCGGAAATTTAAGTCGGAACGTGCTCGTGTCGCGTCGGGACTAAAATTTGATAAATAAAAAGTGAATATTTTATAAGTTGCACGTATGGTCGTTTTGAGTGCACCATAGCGCCCGGAAGGGTCGAGATAGTCAGTAAAGTGTACCCGGGGGTTTAGTTTGGGTCTCGGGGCATTTTTAGGCCTAATTGGTACCCCGGGAGGGCGTTTTGGACATTTCACCTTTTTGGGTAATTAAACCCACGAAAATACCAAGGGTTATATCAGATATCTGGATTGTCATCTAGGTTTAGAAACTCTAAACACAAGTGAGGGCCATAGGAGAGGGAAGAAGAAAGCTCCAAGGCAATCCAAGGCCCCAAAAGTCATCCGTTTGCACCACAACCACCACCACCGCGTAGATCGCGCAACGGGCTACGCAACCACACAAAAAACATCTGCAAATTAGAATGTCGAAAATCCCAGGCAAGTGTTTATCTTGCTATTTTCGTTGGTGCAATTTCCATATTAGTTTAGGAATGATTAGGGATGAAATATGTGGAAGAAAACCCAATTTGTGATAGGAAAATCCATGTAGTATTGGTTGATATGATGATTCTGGAAACCCTTGCCATGTAGAGGAAATTAACCACGAAATTTTGATGATTATAAGAAAGAAATTCTGGAGAAAGATTTGTTACAAAACTGTTTAAGAAAATTTTAGGGTTCTTGATAATTAAATTTAATTTTGGGTTGAAAATCCATGTTTAAATGATGAATATGTACATGCCTTATGTTAGAAACATCTGGTATATTGTTATAATGTTAGTAGAAGAATTCTTGGGATGTTTGGGGTTGGAAAACATGGATTTGGAGGAAGAAAATTGGTAGAACCCGTAACTGCAATTCTGTAGAAATCAAAATACATGCTTGATGGATCGATCGAGCATAGAGCTTCGATCGATCGAGCCCCAAACCTCGATCGATCGACCCCTCCTGGCAGACTCCTATTTTCCCTTGTTTAATTAGTTAAATTAAATTTATCGTGAAATAATTCTTGGGTATTCTAAATAAAAAGTTTTGGGAGATGGGAAAGACCAGTAGGACATATGAATAAGTGTTGGGAACTTTATTATAAGACGAGAATTTTACTTTTGGGAGAATTTTATAAGGAATGATGAAACTACGTATTTCAAGTGAGAGATCACGGTGAATAGCTACAATAGTGAATAAAGGTATACCTACTGAATTTTCTACTTGGAAGGATAGAGTCCACTAGTGTCACGTAATAAGTGAGAAAACCCTTCGAGTTAAGGTTAGAGATGAAACCTTATACGTAATACTAATAATGTGAACTTAAGGATAAATGTTGTAATTATGGGTGACGAGAGGAACCTACATTAATATGATAAAAGTGGTATATTTATATGATTGTGTGTACATATATTATATACATGTGAAAATCATGCCCACGCTACTTGCTATCCCTGAGGTTACCGCGCTGGGACAGTCTTATCTCGATGGGACCTTTATGGTGGATATTGACTTGTACCCTAGAAGATAGATGTCCTTGGTACAGACTATCGACGTGATAGTTCAGACGGTCCTAAGAGACGCAGGCATGTTCCATCCTCTTAGAGACTTGGAATCTATTCTTTGCCTCAATTTTTGTTTGTGTATGTGTTAATACAATTCGAGAGTGATTCCGATTGTATTCCCCTTAATATGAGTGATATGGGGTTTTGGATAGTACAGTATGCCCGCACCATAGTTTATTTGGGGTGCTATTATAATACATATATTGTACGAGTAGTTAATATATATATGAAATTATGAAATTTGGAACTACCTACTGTGAATTGATATGTAGGATATGGTTGATGACTCAAATTGTAAATACTTGATTTGAGAAAGTAAAATATGACACTGGAAAACTTTATTGACTAATAAAGTTAAAATGAGAACTTTGGTTATTAATTGAAATATTCTTTTCAAACAATCGTATCGTTAAATTTTGAATCCTACGAAATAATTAAGATAAGTTAAATCATTGGGGAAAGATAGCGTGTTATATGATGAGATAAACCATTAGGAGGGTTAGTGCGATAGGAGTGCACATTAGAAGAGAGGTGAGAATTTCTCATGAGAGTGTCGCACTAATATGTTGTTGCATTGGCCTGTATCAATTTAAATACTTGCTAAACGTATTTTAAATCAAACACACTATCGGGCTCTGACCCGTTTCTTTTTTTCTCTCTCTCTCTCTTGTATATATATGTATGTATTACAGGTGCCCAGCCACAGGGGCGTCTTGCTTAGGATCTCTTCGAAGGAACGCGCTGCAGCTTAGGTGGGAGTTGCAGGTCTCTTGATTAGACGACTTCGATCATTCGGATCCACTCTTAGTATTTTCATTTAGTTGAGCATGTGTAGCTCTTTCCATTATTCCGTTGTTATTGGACATTTGTATTTCAGTTATTTCCAGTATTTTTACTATGGGTTTTATTCAGTTTGATTCTGTTACTTTATATTTCGCATGTTGACATTCGATTGACGAATGTTTTAAATTAATTGGACTATGTTGCAGATATTTAATGAGGTGTGATTCTTACTTATTGAATGTTGTTAATAAAATAAATGATTTTCTTCAAATAAAATTTGGAAAGTATGTATGAAAATGGTTTTGACACTTAGCTTAATTATTTAGGGTGTTAAATTGGAAAATTTATTTTTATCGACAGTGATGTTGAGAATGACCCAACTGATTACCTTGATTTAATTTAATAAAGGAGTGATCGCCCGGTATTTAATTAGGCGGGGTGTCACACCCATGTCCTCTGTCATATCGAATAACTTCCAGGACGTTGATCGAAGAAAAACCATTTCCTTAGCTCCTGAAATGGAAGATATAATCCCATTGTAAGCTAGCATAAGACCATAAAGATTTCCTATCAAAACCTGAATAAATAAATCATAAGGATTGAGCTCGACTTGTCAAAGGAAAGGAGAGAGCATGCCTTGATTAAATTGGATTCTTACCAACAACAGTTGGCTAAACAGTACAAAAAAGGTCTCAATTTGAGGAAGTTCTAGGTCATAGGTTATATACTAAGAAATGATATCGGCAGCACGAGGAAGCCATCCGATGGAAAATTGGGTCCCAAATCAAAAGGACCATTCTAAGTCACCAAATATAACCTCCAAGGAACCTACTACATGGAAACACCGGGGATATGGAAATAACTAGGCCTGGAATGTGGCCAACCTTAGAAGTTTTTATTTCTTAAACTTTTTAATTTTATTCAAGTTTTATGTTTCTATTATTACAACTTCTTGGATAATTCAAGGTTCAATTAAATGAAATTATCCGGATGGCATGCCAATTTCGTTAATTATGGAAAATCTATTATTATTACAATTGTGTTCAAATTTGTCTGAGTAAATTGTGATTGTCGATGATGATATCAGAAATGGTGTCACTAAATCAATGTGAGTATACTAGCTCAAACTAGTGTATCAATGGAGCATAAGCAGATATATATGTAGAAGGAGAAAAGAGAAAGAGGGAGATAACACATAATATAAGTGGTTCAGCCAATTTTGGCCTACTCCACTGTGAGTGTGTGTGAAATCCACTAATAAAGGGCACTAATGGCCTTGGGATACATAACACTCAAAGCTTTTTCTCACTACTGTGATTTTGAAAGAGTTTTACCTAGGGTTTATAATAATCGATCATTTACAAAGATGTAGAAGGAAAGTATTTATAGTGAATGGGGGGTGTAGTGTACCCCCCCAGCATGTAACAAGGATATGTGGAATGTTACCAACCAATGAGGAAGAGCCAACTGTCACTGCCACATGTAGGTCATGATGATCAAATATTCCTTCACATGTGGGGGAGATATTAATAAAATAGCTTTATCCATGTGGGATATGCATCCTAGTGCATACTCTTATGCGTTCCCCAGTCCACATACTCTGCAAGCTATCCACAATCGGTCGGTCATCTAAGCCGAGTTATTGACCTGTAGTCCACTGATGGTATCACACTTTTCATATCGAGATATCTCGTCCTGTCTTCATCGTCCGGATGATGGCCGAGGATGAGTGTGGTAAATCATAGGATTAATGATGTAAGGAAGGTTGACTGGTCTTCCAAGACGAGGTCGAGGTTACCTACAATGAGCCATTAGTCGAGGATGAGTGAGCTCGGGCTCAGTCTATGGATGAGGCATAAGCTCCTTATTCTGAATGGATTAGAGATGGTTGGATTTGGATGAGGTATACAACTATAGGAAGGGGATATACTTGGCATATCAATCACCCCTAGCCCTTAATCTTTAATGTGAAATAAAGGTTGAGGGATAAAGCATATTTCGAGAACGAGCTGAATAAGCACCCTTTCATATGTGAGATCTGAAGTGTTCAATGAAGATTTAATTAAAACTTGGTAGCGATCGTGTGGAATGGCGTGTGGCCCAAAAATGACCGTTATAAGTGATGCTTAAGGCATTGTGCCCTAATGATGACTCATTTGGAAGTTGTGTGAAATCGTTTGAGGTATTTAAATGATTAAACAAATCATTTTCTCTTTTAGGTTTATCTTCTTTTCTCATTATTCCTCTCTCTCTAGAACCAGAGCTTTTCTCTCTCTTGTTTAAGATTTTTTTGCCCATCCTTAGGCTTCTTCGTGGTGCATTTGGGTGATAAAGTTCCTCGGGTATTCCATCTTTCCTTTATTTATCAATTCTCCATTTATTTTGCCCTTTTTTTATGACTATTGGTTTTTCGGCAATTGAAAACTTTTCGGCAAGTTTCTTTGCCAACTACTAAGGTTTTTGGGATTTGGGATTGGTTGTTTTTTGGGGTTGGGTGACATTTTAGGGTTCCCCTCATCATTTCCCCGGTCTGTTTTCGTCCTGGTGAAATTTTTTACTATACTCTGGTCTTCTTCTCCAGTTGGAACCACTTCTATTCAAGGTCTAGTTTTTGATAAAATTTTTCATTTCCCGCCTTTTGATCCTTCAATCAACAATAGTCAACCTTTATCTTGTTTATGCCTTATTAGTTTTTTTAACTTAATTTCACTTAAGTGCAAGATCAGCTTTTGGATGTTAAAGATACTAAACGAGCTGATCGACCAAATTCCAAACCTTAAGGAGAGGCTCTTTAGTAAGACCTGTCAGCACGAGGCTAAAGCCAAGGCTTAACGCCAGGTTGAGGCATTACCTTTATATCTAATCTTTCTCATTCCTTTAAAGATCGTTCTACCCTCTTCCTTTAAGGTATTTAGGGATGAGATGCCTGGATCGTCTTGTAATCCAACCGAGATATTATTTTAAACTTCGTATTCTGGTCAGGCCGAGTCATCTAGATAAGATGACCCTTTAGTGGAAATTTCATCAGACTCTGCTTAGATGACGGTTAACGGTGTTGTCCCTCTAACTGTTATTTGTCTCTCTACCATGACTGTAGTAAAATTCCAAGAGAGGTTTCTAGATGGGGCTCCAATCGTTAAAACTATGGTTGGGGACGAAAAAGAAAATGTGTTCGACGATGGTGATGACTCTGAGGTTGAGGAACCCATCAATTATACATATGTCGAGAGCTTTCAATCCAATGTTAAAGAGTCTGAGCTTATTTTTTTAGAGCCATTTGAATGACATCAAGATGAATGTGGTTATCCATGTCCCTAATGAGGATGAGAGAGTGTTCTACGGTCGAGAGGATGAAATAGGTTTTTATGAGCAGATGTTTAAGATCAACCTTTGACTTCCTATTCACCTGGTCGTTAGGGCCATTTTGTCTATTCTAGGAGTTACTCCTTTTTAGCTGGTCCCCAATGCATGGAGGATTATTCTCGGCTATATCTCTCTCTGGAAAAACACATTTACAGATGAGCCTTCAGTTGAAATTTTTAGAGCCTGCTATAACATCTCGTCTTATAAGAATCAATCTGTGTACTTTCACATAGGAGCAAGGAAATCAGATAAAAATATTATTCATGTTTCCCAAAAATCAAACTACTATTGGAAGCTGAGATTCTTCTTCGTTTCTGGATATTGGCAGTTCCCTACTGATGTCAACCATTCGAAGGACGAGCTGAGGGTTCCACGCATTTGGGTCAATCCATTTATGTCAGCCAAGTTAGATCCCGGACTCAGCATTGACGACCGGGATATAGTTAACTATCTTAGGCACTAAACGATGAAGGATGCCCTTCCCAAATTTGAGGATTTCATGACTCATGACCATCTGAAGAAGGACGGCTTGGGGATTATCCCCTAGACGATTTCTGTGAGTCACATAACCTTTTGTTTTGATGTCTTATCTTGTCTCTGAATTTATTGATCCCTTTTTCCCTTCTTTGCAGATCGTCGTAACCATATTTTTAACGACTTATGGAAGATGACGGCTCCCAGTCTGAAGAGTGTTTTGAAGAAAGGGTAAATAACCCATGGAAAAGATAACAACTGGAGGGACACCTAACCTTGAATTTGGATAGAAAAGAAAGGAACCACCTTCATATATTCGTCAACAAAAAAAGACAAAGACAAATTGATTCCACCTCCTCAGGGGGATAGTTCCTCTTCAAGAGATTCCTTCGAAAGCTTTTGATCGTCCAACCTTGCTCAACTTCAGGCCGACCCTACATCGACTATCACCTCTGTGAGGAGGTCTAAAGTTATCTTACTCACTTTCCCTTCCAAAGGAGACCTTCAGTTCTAGGAGAAGATGTCACCGCTAAAGACCTTATATTTGGCTTTCATCACTTAGGACATGTATCGACTTCGTATTAAACTTACATATCATCTGATATATAATTTTTCTTTATTTTATACTAATATTTACACATAAAATTTTTGCATGTTGTGTGTGCCCTTGCCTCTATAAGAAAAATTGGCCACAGAGACCACTTTGATATTCTGAAGGAGAAGAATGATGAGTTGACTACACTGAAGAACCAAGTCTCCAACCACGCCATTGACTTGGCGGCATTCATAAAAAATGCTAATAATGATGTGCTCTCAGTTGAAGCTATCCAAAAAATCAAGGACGAGGCGATAGAGGCCTATAAATCATTAGACAAGTTTCTTAGCTTCGTCACTAAATTCCCAGAGGTCATCTCGTCCATTACCTCTAAGCTAGAAGCTCCCGACATGGAGGATCCTTTCATGGAGTGGGCTCTGGAGTGTATTGAGTCTCTTCCCATGGATGAGGAATATGCCACTATGGCCGAGGTCCCACCTTAGGCTAACACAAATGCTGCTGATGATCAGACAAAAGCCGAAGAAGACGCCGAAAGGTCGGCAATGAATACTGAGAAAGCTCAAATTATTGAAGGTGCTGGAGGGTTGACCTTAGATGTGGAATCGAATTTATAGGGTAGTTGTATGTGATCGATACCCTTCAATTTTTTATAGCTTTTTGGTGAGCACTTTAATTATTTCTTTGAATTTGTACTTGAACTAAGTTTTCCACTGAGGTAACTTTCATATTTATGAGTTGTTTTTATTTGTTTGTATGTCTGAATGCTCCTGATGTTTTAACGAGCAACCATAATTAGGATGAACCACAATAAAGTGATTTTTGAATTTTAATTCACCAAATTTTGGTGTTATATCACAAGTACCCTCTCATCGTTTTGAGAGTGTATGGACGAGATCTACCTCGTGCATTCACTGTCGTCTTGGCCAAGAGAGTTTTTTCACCAAGTTAATGATGTTAGGATGAACCACAATAAAGTGATTTTTGAATTTGAATTCACCAAATTATGGTGTTATATCACAAATACCCTCTCGTCATTTTGAGAGTGTATGGACGAGAGCTACCTCGTCCATACCCAATCGTCTCGGCCAAGAGAGTTTTTTCACCAAGTTAATGATGTTAGTATGAACCACAATAAATTGATTTTTGAATTTGAATTCACCAAATTATGGTGTTATATCATAAGTACCCTCTCGTCATTTTGAGAATGTATGGACGAGAGCGACCTCATCCATACACTGTCGTCTCGGCCAAGAGAGTTTTTTCACTAAGTTAATGATGTTAGGATGAGCCACAATAAAGTGATTTTTAAGATTTGAATTCACCAAATTATGGTGTTATATCACAAGTGCCCTCTCATCATTTTGAGAGTGTATGTAAGAGAGTTACCTCATCCGTGCACTATCGTATCAGTCGAGATAGTGTTCCACCAACCTCCTCTTAGTGTTATTGAGAGTTCATAAATGAGGTTAGCCCCGTCCAGACTGTTATGCCACTAAGATCAAGGTAAAGATACTTCACCATGAATGATGTTCCATAGCTTAGGATGAACTGATATATATAATTTGGACTACTTATACAATAAAATATGAGAGAAAACTTTATGAATTTTCCATTCATAACTTTATTTTCATACACTATTACATTGATAAAAGAAATTCATACAAAATTCCTACTGATAATACTTTTTAAGATGGTCGTCATTCCAAGGGTTGGAGAATGGCTCTCCTTCTAAGTTCTCAAGACGATATGTTCCCGAACCCACCTCTTCGATGACTCTATAGGGTACCTCCACGTCAGTTGGGATGGAGTTTGTTTGGCCATTATCAAGTCTTCTTCAAAACTAGGTCCCTAACTGCTAATGGCCCAGGACTTCACTGTTTTATTATAGAATTTTATTGTTTTCAGCTGATAGGAAGCTTGCCTAACCTCAGCATCCTCTCGTCTTTCTTCTATTAGGTCCAGGTCCAGTGTATGCTCTGTATTATTCTTCTCTAGGTCATATGTCTGGACCCTATGAGTTGTAAGACCGACCTCTATTGGCACCACGACATCTAAACCATAGGCAAGCATGAATGAGGTCTCCCCGTTGGCGTTCCCATTTTTTCTTGATCCCATCAAGTATTCTTCTATTCGTCACCTCAGTTTTCCCATTAGCCTGGGGTCAGCTAAGAGTTGAAAAGAACTACTTAATGTCGACCCTCTCACAATACTTCTCCAAGGAAATATTCTTAAATTGCCTCCCATTGTCTGAGATCAAAGTGTTAGTTAGGCATTATCTGTAAATAATATTGCTCCATATAAATTAGAATGTCATCTTCTCTGTCATGGTGATCATTGCCTCAACCTCCACCCACTTAAAAACATAGTTGATAGACACTATTAGATATTAGTAGTTACCTATAGCCCTTGGCAATAGTCCTACCAAGTCAATACCCCATACTGCAAATGGCCAGGGGGAAGTGATAAAAGTTAGAGGTTTGTGAGGTTGATGAGGGATGCTGGAAAATCTTTGGCACTTGTCACATTTCTTCACGTAACTAGATGCAGCCTTGGACAATGTCAGCTACCAATAACATTTTGCAATAATTCTCTTTGCCAATGATCTTCCTCCTACATGGTTGGAGTAAGACCTCTCATGCGCGTCCTTCAAAATATACTCCACCTTAGTCGGATGGAAACATCAGAGTAAGGGGAGGAGGAATCCCTTCTTGTATTGGACATCTGCTATGATGGAGAACTTCATCGCTTTATATTTCAACTTACTCCTCTCAGGTTTTGAATCGGGTAACTCCTCGTCTCTGATGTATCGGATGATGGGGTTTATCCACAAAGCTCCCAGGTTTAGGTTATGGTAAAACTCCACTGTGATATCCTCTTTTTCAATGGTCAGTCGGTGTAGGATCTCCACCGACATCGACCTTCTGATATCTATCCTGGTGGTAGAGGCAAATCTCCCTAAGGCATTGGCTGGACATTTATCTAGCCAAGGGATCTATTGAGCTTCACCTCCTTGAAATTTTTTAGCACTGCCTTTATCCTTGCTAGGTACTTGGCCATCCTATCCTCCTTGGCCTAATATGATCCCAATATCTGATTCACTACCAGTCTGGAGTCACTGTGAAGCAATATTTGGACGACATTCAATGCTCTAGAACAACACAAAAATGGTCAAATTGTCACCTTTCACGAAGCCACCCTTGTCACGGTCAATGACCGTGATAAAAAACTGCTTTTTGAATCACAGTCACTGACCGTGATAAGCCCGTGACAAAATATTTTCACGATCAATGACCGTGACAACCTTACTAAGTTGTCACGGTCAAAGACTGTGGCAGGTCCGTGACAATTTACTCAGTAAAAATACCCTTCCCTCTTCTTTTTTCCCACCGTTTTCACTTCCCTATTTTTTTCTCTCTCTAAGCGGCTGCTATCTCTCTCTCTCTCTAAGCGATTTTCAGGTTTTCCCTTCTCTTTTGCTTTCCTTTGTATATATGTGTGTATGTGTGTGTATATGGGTGGTGTGTGTGCGTGTGTGTGGTGGGGGGGGGGGGGGGGAGGTAGGGTGTATGGGGGTGGGTGTGTGTGTGTGTGCAGTTGGGTGAGTGTGTTGGGTGGAAGGGGGTATGGGGGTGGTGTGTGTGTGTGTGTACAGGTGGGGTGGGGGTGGGGGAGGGGTGTGTGTGTGTGTTGAAATTAATTGTTAGGACACATTTGGCAACCCAATGTCCAAATATATGTTGTACTCTTAAGTATAAATACCCAAATATTGTTGTCTATTACATAATGATTCTCCCCATATTTAAGAGGCTTAAAGTTCAATTTGAGTTTTTTCTCACGGAATAGTCATAATAGGAATGGGAATTAGGACTTATAATTATTATTGTTAATTTAATTATGACTTTAATTGGATATAAATGAGTTAGGGGCCTTTAGATTCCCCTTATAATTGTTGGTTTTGAATTAGGTGGTTAGTTTTAATTGATGTTTAGGATTTTTAGTAATTGGACATATTAGATGTTATTGTTTGGGAATTCAGAATTAGGTTGTTAAACATTAATATACACCGTGATAGTTGAAACAGACAAATTGATTAATAAAATATAGCTTTAACTGTAACTTTAATTGTATAGCTTTAATTATAAGACGTGATGAAAATGAATTAATTGAGTAGACGAATTAAAAGGAGTACGAGATGCACATTTGTAAGTTTGTTGTTGCTGTTGATTTTGGATTATAGTGGACCGATGTTGGGTTGATTAATTTTGGAAGTGGCATGACCACTAGATTATTGTCCAAATGGAAGGGGGGGGGGGAGTTTTCAACTTTTTTTCTAAAATTAATTTGTGCCACGAACAATATATTATTAATTCATATATATGATAATTAAATGAAACATACTTGAAATTACATATATTGCGCATAGATACTAGCCTTCTATTTCTTATGCGTACGCATTCAATAGCTCTTAGACTCGTTCGAGAGTCATTGCCCTTGTAATGAGATCTTTCGAGTCGTCCCATTTGGACAGTTTGGGACTGAATAATTTCTGTATAATAACATTCTTAGTGGCTTAAACTAGTTACATTTAGAGGAAGTTTTGCAGTCGTATCATAATGTTCTCTGGGTACATACTATATTGACAAGTGTGAGTGTTATTTCAATTGACAATTTTAAATAACACTCACACTTGCCAATCTACGTCGTGTACTTGGATAACTATAGGGATATAATGCCAATTTTTTCTCAAATCGTAACAATGTGAATGAGATGTTAAGTATATTACGGCAATATATGGTCTTGAATGGGATAGGATTATAGGAAATGGAGGAAATAGGATTTAATATTATAAATTGAATTTGAATTTAAAATTTAAAAATTGAATGTATATAAGACATAATTAAATGAAACATACTGTAAATCTAAGTTTTGTTTATACTAATCTACAAATAAATGCTTCTTACCTTTAATAGTGGATTTTTTGTAGAAGTTGTGATGGTATATCCTAAATACAAAGAGTGGATGGGTGAGAAAAATGAAATAGGGGATGTGTTTCGCAGAGGTGATAATGAATTTATGAAATACGCAAAGAGAGGTCATAATTATGAAGAGTTTCCGTGTACGTGTACTAGGTGTGAGAACGGTAAGGTGTTTGAGTGGAAAATAGTTGAACTATATTGGTTAAGATGGGGTATACAACATAATTATTGATTTTGGAGTTTTCATGGGGAATTGAAAGTTCCTTTTGTCCCCGAGCAACCTTCACAACAACCTTCAATAAGTAGGATAGATGTATAAGGGGATGACGTAGATCATAATATGTTAGAGGACTTAATTAATGACGCGTACGGTGTTCATGAAGTGGAAGACAATGAGGTCACTAACGATGTATAAGGCTCAAGCGCTCATGAAGATATCAGGATAAACCATGATGATGACTAATAAAGTTTTAAATTTAAGGCAACCCAATCGTTATACTCTGGCTGTGAGAAAGATCAAACGACTTTTCATGCCATATTTGGTTTGCCAAGTTTGAAGACCCATTATGGTTCGTCTGGCAATAGCGTGACGAAAATTCTGAATTGGGTAAAAGGCTTTCTACCCAAGGAGAATACGCTTCCAAATAGCTATCACGTTATGAAGACTAGTTTTAAAGGTTTAGGAATGAAGTATAAATAGATTCATGCTTGTGTGTATGACTGCATACTATACCTAAAGGAGTATTAAACTCTCGATTGGTGTCCGGTATGCGATGAACCTAAATATGTGTAATCTACTGGCAAGGAAGGCACAAGCTCAAAAGTTCCTTAAAAAGTGTTGAAATATTTTCCCGTTGGGCCTAGATTAAAGTTTTTTTCACAGTACCATGGATAGAGGAGGCAATGACTTGGCATGCTAGGGAAGAAGTAGAGGATAATCTCATGCGTCATCCTATTGATCCTATAACTTGGAGGAGGATGAGTTATCAGTATCCTGAATGTGTAACATTCGTTTGGATATATCAAAAAATGGTTTCAATCCATTTGGAAATCTAACACCAATCAAAGTGTATGGCCAGTGATCCTAGCCCCACTCAACCTCCCTCATTCACATTGTATGAGACCTAAATTTTTTATGCTATATTTGTTAATACTCGGGCCAAAGGCACCAAGTGAAGACATCGATATCTACCTAGCTCCTTTGCTAGAAGAATTAAATGCGTTGTGGGAAGAAGGTGTGCAAGCATTTGACTCTTTTAGAAAAGATGAGTTTACTCTGAAAGCTATGTTGATGCGGGAAATTCATGATTTTCCAACTTATGGGACATTATATAGTTGTGTAGTACATGGTTATTTGGGGTTTACTATATATGGAGAGGAGACAGAATCTCTTCGTCTCCACGCTAGCTCAAAAAATGTATACCATTTCCAAAGGAGGTTTTTACCCCTGCTCATTGTTTCAAATTTTAGAAAGGTTTTAATTTTTTATCAGGCGGGGTTGAACATAATCTACCACCGAGAAAACTTTCAGGTTCAGAAGTTGAAAGTAAATCTTCTTATTGTGGCCCTAATATGCCAGGTAAGAATCCTAATAAATTTAAAAATGTCAAGCATAATAAGACCCCAACAGGGAATGAAACTAAGACAAGAAAAGCATAGTCTATGAGGTCAATTTTATTTGACTTGCCTTATTGGAAAAATAACACAGTGCACCATGTATTGGATGTGATGTATGCAGAGAAGAACATCGCTGAACATATTTTGGGCACATGCATTGGGGGGAGTCATGCTAAGGATGGAGAAAATGCACGGAAAGGCCTTAAATCGTTAAAACTTAAGCCACAACTATTGTTGAAAGAACATAGTTGGGGAAGGACAATAATTTCGCCTGGTGTGTTTACTTTGACAAGTCGGGAAAGGAAGATGCTTTTAGACACAATATATAATTTGAGGGTTCCATCTAATTATTCATCCAACTTGCAAAGGATTGTGAGTTATGCTACCCATGATTTACATAAGTGTAAGCCCCACGATTGGCATGTGATCATGCAATTGGTTCCTCTATTGTTTAAGCACTATTTCTCAAAGCATAAGGATTTGCGAAGGGCTATTATGAAAATTAGTATCTTCTTCTCACTTTTGTGTGAGAAGGTAGTCAATCAAGAACACATAGTAGCCGTAAAATTAGCGGTGACCAAAATGATTTGTGTGTTGGAGAAGTACTTTCTCCCATCATTCTTTGACATAAGTGTTCACTTGTTGGTACACCTATTTGACGAGGCACTTCTTTGTGGTCCATTTAGATATCGGTGGATGTATCCATTTGAAATAGTGATGAAAGTTTTCAAAGATTATGTCAAGAATACATGATACATTGCAGGATCAATTATAAAGGAATACATCACCGTGGAGTCATCAATCTATACTCAGGAATATATGCTTGACTCGACCAGTGTTGATGACATTAATGAGTTCGTCGATGTGGATGGTCATATGATGGGAAAACAAATGAAATTAACGAGTTTGCAACATGAACAAGTAGCTTGTTATCTATTTGACACACATAAAGATGTCGAAGAATGGAAAAAGTAAGTTTAAATTATTTTAAGTTTTATATTATTTTAGATTATTTTATACATGATTAATTTTGTAATACGTTCGTCACTTTAATTTTATGCAAAAAATATGAAGCCTGTGAGAACAATAAAAGACGAAAAATAATGGCACAATCAGACAAGAAATTTAGGTTGTGGTTGTCACTTGAGGTAATTATAATGAGAATGGTTTTTATAAAGCATTACATTACAATAAAACTTTACAAGTAACCTAATTAATTTATCTATATTCTCAGCTCTTAAAGACGGGTGATGTGACATCAAGGCTTGATCGTTTAGCCATTGGACCCTTATTCATGGTACAAGAGTACAAAAAGTATCTATTGAATGGTTACTTATTCTGTGCAAGGGTGTACGAGGAAAGTACAAATGTACAGAATTCGGGAATTTCATACAAGGCTCTTACTTTCTTTTGAGCGAGCACAAAAGATAAAAATCTCGTTGAAGCTGAAATGACTTACTATGGTGTAATTCAAAATATATTTGAATTGGACTATGTAAGTTTCAAATAGATTGTATTTTACTTTGATTGGGTAAGAGTCGAGGATAAAAATTCTTGTAAAGTTGATCCTGTCACCAATTTGATCATGATTGACTTGTTCAAGTTTAGGAGCAACGAACACGTGAGCGATGAGCCATTTGTTTGTGCATTTCAAAAGGTCAAGCAATTATTTTACTCGGAGTATATTAATAATGATTCGTGGTCAATCATCTTACATGCGCCAAAGCGTCTAAATAGTAGTGTGGATGACTTGGAGGCTCCTACCGAATATCATTCAATTTTTTATGACAACCCAAATTTGAAACAATTTTTAGATTTGTAAGAAGTATTCCAATTATCGAAGAATTGTTTAATGATTTTATCAGACATCAATTTACTGCTTTTAATTCATTTGTACTTGATCATTTTATCTCTTTCCTTTGTATATGTGTGTATGTGTGCAGGTGTTTGTATGGGTGGAGGGGGGGTTTTCAACAATTTTCAAAAATAGTTTAATGTTTGTATGTCTTCAGGTGTGTGTGTGTGTGCAGGCGTGTTTGTATTCTTCTAATTCATTTGGATTTGTAATAATAACATAATTTTTACGGAAATGTCTCCTTCAGGGATTAAGGCAAGGATGATGATGATGATACTGATGATGTCTTCTTCAGGGCTCGGTGCTAGCGGAGGCGAGGAGGGCTCCGCGGACCCTAAGCTCCCCAAATGGGGCAAATTGGGAATGGCCATTAAGAAAAATATGGGCTTATTGACTATATCCCTTGAGCTGGTGAAGACGTATCGTCCCAGGGTACACCAGTTGGAGAGAGGTGCCAAATGAGTTCAAGTTAGCTATTTGGGTAGCACTACAGGTAATGTATTTATATTTCAATTTTAATTTCAATTTCAATTTCAATTTCAATTTCTATTTCTATTTCTATTTCTATTTCTATTTCTATTTCTATTTATTCGTAACTAACACTTACATTATTTTCGTTTTGTATTTGTTTGAAAGGAACAATTTACCCTGCCCCTAGAACTTCGTGATTCTGTGTAGGAGTAGTTGAGGGAGCAACACAAGGCATGAAAGAAGAATTTACGGGCCCGGTACTTTGGGAAGACTCAAGAGTCCACTATCAGAATTTGTGAGTTTTTCCCTTCAAAGGAGCCAATCGCATTGGCACAGTGGTAAAAGTTCATTGACAATGAAATTGAGGAGCGATAATTGACATCTCGCCAATCGGGGAGGGAAAACTGAGCGAAAAAGACAAAGGTGCACTACTCCGACCGGATGTCTTACGCCGAGATAGAGCACATGATGGTAAGTTTTTATTTTCTATAATATAGAAATATGTAATTCTGCATTATTTTACTTTGTGTTACTTACTAATTTTACATTATTTTATTTCAGGAGACACGGAGTGGTCTTCAGGGTAGGCCACATAGGCTCGATGCCTATGTGGCAATTCAAACGCTGAAGGGAAAGGATAAGGGGGTGTCTTATTTAACTAATCGTGAATTACATTATAATTTTTTTTATAACGTAGGCATGGGATAAGGGTATCGAGGCCACAGATCAATTGTAAGTAATTTGATAGTTTAATTTTTGTGGATTATGTTATAATTTTTTTATTTACTTATTTAACTAATCGTGTGTTTTTTATCATTTCAGTCAAAGCTTAAGGAAGTCCATGAGTCGCAGTCTGATGCCGACAAGGCATCTTTATCCATGGACGCACTCCGCCAAGTGCTTAGCCTTGATCGCAAGGGGAGGACTAGGGGGTGAGCTCGCGGGTGGGAAAATCTAGGATCATAAGAAAAGAGATGAGCAACACCAGGTTAGCTCGTCAAGTGGACACGCATGACGCGAAGCTATCAAGGTTGTAGGCGACGGCCCTAGATATGTACGCTTTCATTAAGCATCACTTGGATGGAAATGGCAAGGGCAAGGGCAAGGGGAAGGAGAAGGTGGTGGAGGGGGAGGTGGAGGAGGACAAGGATGTCAACATCACTTCTTCATCGTCGATACGCAAGGGCTCACCAATTGATGATCATCTCCCCTACTTAGCTCCCGTCCAGTGGCTTACGTCAATAATCAGTTGACAAAGCGTGTTTTTACGCCACATATATGATGGCCAGCAGATAGCGAGGGGGTTGAGGGATTCGAATACCAACGAGGGTATGTCGATTCATGGACGTAACCTTCAAAACACCGAGGCCAAGGTGCTCGTAACCCATGGGATACCCGAAAATGAGAACTCGGCATTGTGGTTGCCCAAATAATGCGGCGTGATGCATATTGAAGGGTGTCTCAATGCTTATATCGTGTGGCCTTCTTTCCTCCTCGAACCTATCCCAGACACTATGTCGTGAGGTTATTTGTATCTATTTCTATTTGGTCACTTGGATTATATTTGAATTGTTTTGATTTGTTACATTTTGGTTTGGACATGAATTGTATTTTTATTATATTTGGATATGGAAATATATATGGAATGAATTAATTCATTCTTTCTATTTTATTTGGATATATGTTGTTTGAACGGGTAGAATTTTGCTATAACAAGTACAAATATACTGCTGGGCAGTGGCAATGGCCAAACTGCCTAGCAAATTTTTTTAAATTTTGCCCATATTTGTCATGATCAATGACCGTGATAATTTTTTAAATGTTGTCACAGATTTGTCACGATTTTTTATCATGACAAACCTTATCAAAGTCAAAGACCATAACAGGACCGTAACAAGTTTGTGACAATAAAAGTTATCACCCCCAAAATTATCACGGCCATTGACCTTGACAAGTCCAACTTGTCAAGGTTAATGATCGTGATAATCTGAAAGATTTGGTGTAGTGTAGAGAGGGAAATTTCTTCCAGGAGTGCCTCATACTCTGACTCGTTCTTGGAAGCCGTAAAACCGAATCTCCGAGAATATTTGATGTCAGCCCCATCTGGGGCCGACACGATCAAGCCTACTCCACTTCCTTCTTCGCATAAAGACCCGTCAATAAATAAATTCCAAACTGTACCTTCCTTGGAAAATTTACCCTCCTCAAGGGTCCTACATTTGAACAAATATCTTTCTTCTATTTTTCAAATCACCATACCTCTTGTCATGCTCATCTCGGCTTCAGTTGGGCTTTCGTTTACTATTTTTAACTCTATTGTTGGGTTTTCAACTCTTTACTATCGACCTCATCTAAGGAAAACTCGGCGATAAAATCTACCAAAGCCTTCCCTTTGATGGTTTTTCTCCAATGGTTGATAATTTCAAATTCTCCCAGCTCTATCGATATGGCCATCAACTGACCCGATTTCTCCGTGAGGACGATCATTGTGTGTGCCTGAAAATACGGTTTCATTTTTCTTGAGGAATGAATTAATGTGTAGGCCAGTTTCTCCGTCTTCGAATATCTCTGCTCATCCCCTGGAGGGCGTTACTTTTGAAGTATACTGGTTTTTTCACACCATCCTCATCTCTGACGATTGCAGCACTTTTCGGTTACAGTTAATATCAAGGCGGGTGTAACTCCTTATCGAGACCGAGACTAATGTACAAGACAATATTAATAATTAAGAGTAAATACAGGTGAAAGGGGACAATGAGATTCAATATTTAGACTTGTATTGAATGATATTTCTATACCATGAATACACCCAAACTATAATAAATGGATGGGACCAGTAAGTAACTTGGTCGGAAGGAGAAAGAGAAAGGACTACAGACACAATAAAGGAAAGGCAGGAACTTCAAGGACAGTTAATGCTCAATGATACGTCTATTAAATGAGTGTGGGAAAAATGTCCTCATAAGATCTCTCATGTATGAATGAAATCGGACAGCAATTCTAAGTTTAGAATGTCATCATCGATACACTATTGAGTTGGTGTATTTATATGGAGATAATGTTACTCGAGTAACCTTGCTAGTATTCAATGTGATTGATGATATTAAATGCACAATTACCCCCTTCATTGATGTGGGAGATATTGCATTAAATGCATGGGAAATTATAATTTGGCAGGAAACTGCTTAACCAGTTGAAAGCATGGTGGGAATTAATGAAAAACGTGACATAACACCTCAGAGCTTATCTTAGAATGGATAAGAGGTCAGATTTGGTATACCCATTTAATTTTAATTCTTATAATTTTGAGTCCCTAAATGCCAGAATGACATTGGAAAGTGGGTGAACATTGACCCCGTTAGGCCTGTGGTCACATTAGTCAGATGAATGGAGTTTGGTTGATGTTTCTCGGTTAATAAGTAGCTCGAGTGTTTAATATTCTATTTGTTGGATAAAAACTATCATTAGGCCAAGGCTGGATGGTTGAGGTACCTCGAGGAGGTTCCCTCGAGTGAGTAGAAGTTATGGTAGCTCGACTGTAGGTAGCTCGAGCAACCATAGATACTGGATGAAGTTTTGCCCAAGTTTGCCAAGAGGGTTAGTTATTGTATTCCCAACGTTGCCTTGATCCCATTCCTCCAAACCATGTCCCTGTGAGGTTCCTAGGAGGAGGTTGTTCGATAAATCATGTTAGCTATCCCATGCCCTGTTAGGAATGGTCCCTTGTGGTTACCGAACAACCTTGCTCAAGATATAACATAAGATAGTTTACATTATAAAATACATATTGTTTTATATTAAAAACTATTATCATTCGAGTGACTTTGATCTTTGAGTCACTTCTGGGGAGGATCTTCGGGGAAACTCCCTCGAGTAATATTTATCTTCCTTCTTAGTGTGTTAAGCATCGGGTCAACTAAGTTAATCTTTCTTTGGTAGGGACTCCACCTACATCTGCCCCTTTGTAGAGATATTTGTTTATTGCATGAAGAAATATCTTTATGAAACCTTTTGTTGGCCTTCAATCCTTTTCTGCAAAAGGTATATAATACCCATGGGCGCAAAATTACAATAAACAACAAGTTATAAGTAAAGGAGGAGCTATATATTGCCTTATCTTTTGAGCTTCTTCATATGTTCAGATGCCTTGTAATATTTCTAATAACACCTTTTTCTCTAATTGGACTTCATAATTACGTGTGCCAGATACCTTGGGGGAAGTGAAGGGGTTTATATAATTTTCCACTAAAGCTCTTCATCTCCCACAAGTTTGAAAAGACTCTAAACACGTCTCATTTAATGGGGTTGTCGCTTGTGATTCCATGTGTACCATGTGGCGATATAAGAGTAAAAGTGTTTTCTTCATATGATATTATCAACGGTTTATTCGGCAAGTAGTTTACTTATTCTATTCAGTTAATTTGATTCAGTTGTCGGGAATGGTTTATATGTATTACCTCATGCTTTGTCTCGTTTAAATAAAATGTTAAAATTTGGTACCGGCTTTTTGGAATACTAGGTGGTTAGTAAGTTTAAAAAAGGCTTTTCTATATTGATGGTAAGAATGAACCAACCGGGATTCCTATTTTAATTTGATATAGGACTGATCACCTGATATTTTATTAGGCAGGGTGTCACATCCTCCCACGGAGTTAGGTTTGAGAAATTATACTCCACTTAATTCTTTGTTCCCTCTGAGCACCATTAACAACTCCATTCCCCCCGAGTTACCCCTATTGGATCCTTTAGATCAAGTGGAAATGAAGAGAAATAAAGTTTCTCAACCTTCTATTCCGGTCGAGGCAATTGCCATTGACCTTTTTACCTCTACGCTTGGCGAGGGGTTTATACTTCCCTTAGTGCTTCAACTAGAGTAGCTGTGAGGGACACTAGGAAAGCCAAAATAAAGAAGATTAAGGTTACCTAGCAAGTCTCTCCAATCCAAACTCCTGATCCCAAGATTACCCAACAAGTTATCTTGATGTTCGATCAACTCATGCGGACTTAGGCGAATTTTAGTGAGGAGGATAGGGGCTTTATATCAGCCCAGATGGCCTCTTGCGATTTCTCATATGCTCCCCCAGTCGTCGAAGGTAGAAAGAAAAGGAAGTTGGTTAGCCCAGTCAAAATTGTGTTGGAGGAAGAGGCGAGCGAGGAAGAGAAGTTTGATAGATATGCATTTATTGGTGAAGGTGATGATGATGAGGAGGAGGAGAAAGAAAGAGTGATGGAGGAAGAAGAGGAAGAGAAAGAAGAAGATGAAGAAGAGGCAAAAGAAGATGATGAAGAGTCTACTTTTGTTCGGAGGCGTGGTTGAGAAAAATGGGTTCTCCTTCTAAGACTGCTTCTCCTCCTCGAGATTATAAGGTTTTAGAAGATGTTTTTGACAAAGTTTTGGAAAAAGGAGAGGTATATCCGCTATTATCCTTATAAATATCTAGATTTCCTTCTTTTACCTCATGATGATGACTCTTATTTATTCTAATTTTTCTTTTCTTAGGTTTATGTGCGAGGTGGTGTGCACGATAGTGTTGAAGAAATCGATCTGTTAGAAAACCTAGTCGAAGTTTCACTTGCTTCAAAGGAAGTTATGCAGAAGGAGATAACTTCTCTTATAGCCTTGTAGGTAACTACAAATTTCCCCCTAAGGGCAGATACTTTGGTTACTTCCATCGAATTCAGTAGTAGTTATTCTCCCGATTATGCTTTTTTGCTCAAGTATGCTCGTCTTGAGGCAGGTGCTCTTGATGTAAGTGTTATTGAATATGTGCAAAAGTCCCCCACTATTGTTGTTCCATCATCTGTGGTAAGATTTTCCACATGTTATTCTGGGCTTCTTATGCCTTTGTCTTGTTGTTCTTACTCTCTCTCTGTTGTGCTTCGCAGGCTTCTTTATCCAAACCCACTGCTCCATTAGTCCCCCTTCCTCTAATGACCAGGTTCTTATTATGTTTTTAGGCCCTCAATCCTCAATTATGAGGGATTTAAAGGTGCTTCTATAAGCCAGGGAGAAGGGGAACGAGAGGAAGTTGCTGAAGTAGGAGGTGGTCTAGTTGCCTTCCCCAAAAAAAAACATCTTTTCGTGACACCTAATTTACCTGAGGAAGAAGATGTGGTACAGATGGCCACCCGACAATTAACTGGTGACCAGCAGCCAGAGGTATGCTTTTATTATATGTATCTCCTTCATTTAAACGTTGTTAGTTTTGCCACGTCTTATTGGTCTTAAAATATCCCATAACCAAGGGTCAGGAGGGCCAAGTCATTTGAACTTAAAATCTCCCATAATCGAGGGTCAAGCGGGCTAGGTCATTTTGGACTTAATATCTCGCATAGCTGAGGGTCAGGCGGACCAAGTCATATTGGTCTTAAAATCTCCCATAATCGAGGGTCAGGCGGGCAAAGTCATATTGGTCGGGCCAAGTCATATTGATCTTAAAATCTCCGATACCCGAGGATCAAGCGTCCATGTCATATTGGTCTTAAATTCTCCCATAACCGAAGGTTAGGCGGGCCAAGTAGTTTTGGACTTAAAATATATGCTTGCAATCCAATTTGCATATTTATTTCCTGACTTGTTAAGTAGTGTTATTTCAAGTGGAAGTTGAGCACCATACATCGCGAATTCCAGGAGTTGAGGGTATCTCTTAGGAAATTGCACAGACAAGGACTTTAGATGAATTTGCATCCATAGGCAAGGTCCCTAGCGTGTAGGGTCAAGGAATAGTCCCTAGTGTTAGTGGGATGCGCGAAGTGGTTGCTTACAGAGCCCAAGATAGTGATAGTGCTTTGCACACTAGACTCCCCTCTTTGAGTGATAGCATTTTTAGTGCGCACCCTCCCGAGGCATCCCCCGAAGTGGTTATAAGGTAGACCTTGATCAATGTCCCCCATATATTGATTGAAGGCCCCCGTGCACTGATTGAGCAACTTTTAGCTATATTTTCCTCAACTTTTACTCCTCGTAGCCTCCAACCTATACTTGTGATGAAGAGTTGCCAAATTTTTGGGATCTCCACCGTTTTAGAGGAAATCCTCAATACTCCTCTTGAGTCTCTCAGCTCTGATGCAAATAAAATATTATTCGGGAACGTCAACGTGCTTATTAATGATGGGTTCTTGCTAGCAGCTGCTGCACGATTTCAAGAAGGCAGACCTAACTTCTCTTTATCATTGGTTGTAGAGTTCTCATCGCTCTTAGGTATCTATATTAGAGGAGATTATAGGCATGGAGACCAAACTAGTTACGTTCGAGCAAGAAGGGTAGGAAGCACGTGAAGATATTGGTCGATCAGAAGCTGAGTTACTAAAAAAGGAGCAGAACCTGAAAGATATTGAACGGATGAGGGAGCTCCGCCAAAAGATTCTGGTTGATCTAATCTCTTACCAAAGTAGCCTTGAGCAGATTCTTCCTCAGCATCATCATCGACTTTTTGTCTCAACCAACCTTCGATGATCATGGATGACCATAGTACTTTGGGGATTTTGTTATCCCATGTGCCCGAAAAATCCTCTAATATTTTTGCCAAGATATTCACCAAAGTCTTATTAGTGGCTTCTACCTGCCCGTTACACTTCGGGTATGCTAGTGTCGACTTATGGTGGATGATGGAATACTTGTCTGCTATCAGGCTCACTTCACTATTTATAAAAAGGGTGCAATTATCTGATAGGAACACCTTCAAGATGCCAAATTGGCAAATGATGTACTATTTCATAAATTGAGCCACTACCCTCGTTGTGTCCCTTTTGAGTGGTATGGGCTTTGGACACTTGGTGAAACATTCAGTGGCAAGCAATATCCAAATCTTTCCTCTCGAAGAAGGGTTTATTGCCCCTACTAGATCGAATACCCATTTGTGAAATGGAAAAGTCATAGAGAGATAATTTAAATGAACCGAAGGAGTGTGGATCATATTTCTATGTAATTAATAAGCCTTTCATTTATGAACGAACTCTGCTGACTCTTTCTCTATTATAGGCTAATAGTATCCCAAGGTCATGAATTGATCGTAGAGTTTGTTTCCTCCGATGTGTCCTGGCTTATGGGCTTGCTTCGGCACTTCTTCAAGTTTTTCCCCCCTGATGCACCTTAGAGGCTTGTCATGATAGCCTCGTTGATACAACTGCCCTTTTTGGATAAAATACATGGGTGATCATCTTTTTACCTTTGTAGCATCTTCTTTGTCTATTGGCATTACTCCATCTACCACCAGGTCCATGTATGGTTGTATCCAGTCTTGGGGTTGATAAATGAAGTTGTATTCTCTTGTTTGGTAAAATAAGAGGAATTTCTCATAATCTCTTTATATCATCGTGGAGTCTTACCCCAATCGAAGGCAAAAAATATCCTGCTGGTTGGACTCTTCGGTACAAGGGGATCTCAGTGGTCTCATAGCTATCTTCATGCACTTCAACCAGTCTTTTCTTGGCTTATTCAGGGTTGACACATCAGGATAACCAACCTCCTTTATTTTTGTAATATAAGTTTTCCCTGGTAACGAAATACTACGCCAGGTCAACTAGGCTCAGTGGTTACTCACCTCTTACTAATTTCTTTATAATTTAACCTCTCTAATCATCCTTATCATCTTTGGATAACATATCTAACATGGTCAAGGGAGGTTCCCTCTTTGTGATTCGAACGACTGTTAACTCTCCCCCAAAGGCAAGCTTGTGAGAAATGGTAGCATAAGCATCGGCATGTCGATTCATTGTTCAGGGATGTCTTTTTATTTTTAGAACTATAAACTTCCCAAGTAACCGATGTATGATTGTTTAATAGGGAACTAGGATCACGGGCTTCAAAGATAACTCAGTTATAACTTGTTTTACCACAAAGTTTGATTCCTCTTTTATTGTTAGGAGTTGGATACCCCAAAACCAGTGCTTCATATTCATCTTCATTATTCGAACATTCGAATTCCATTTTGAAGGATAATCGAATATCTTCACCGTTCTTTCTCAAGATGACCCGAGATCCCCCTTTATTTTCATTGGAGGATCTAGAGAACTCCATTCTCCATTCATCCAGGCTGGATGCTATAAAGTTGGCCTGAAGATCATCACCCAAAAGCTCCTCCACGGGTGGCTCGAATGTTCTAGACGAGAAAATAACCAACAAATCTACATAAGCCTGTCTCTTGATAGCTCGAGGGACTACGCATTTAAGATCATACTCTGAGGGAATTAAGAACCATCAGGCTTCCCTGCCTATTACTACAGTTCTAGTAAGAAAAAACTTTATATGATCATATATAGTGAGAATGTTGACTGTGAATGATAGTAAGTAGTGCCTAAGTTTTTGTGCCACAAATAACAGGGCTAAATAATGCCTCTTAATGATACAAATACCAATCGAGGGTCAGGCGGGCAGAGTCATATTGGTCGGGCCAAGTCATATTGATCTTAAAATCTCCGATACCCGAGGATCAAGCGTCCATGTCATATTGGTCTTAAATTCTCCCATAACCGAAGGTTAGGCGGGCCAAGTAGTTTTGGACTTAAAATATATGCTTGCAATCCAATTTTCATATTTATTTCCTGACTTGTTAAGTAGTGTTATTTCAAGTGGAAGTTGATCACCATACATCGCGAATTCCAGGAGTTGAGGGTATCTCTTAGGAAATTGCACAGACAAGGACTTTAGATGAATTTGCATCCATAGGCAAGGTCCCTAGCGTGTAGGGTCAAGGAATAGTCCCTAGTGTTAGTGGGATGCGCGAAGTGGTTGCTTACAGAGCCCAAGATAGTGATAGTGCTTTGCACACTAGACTCCCCTCTTTGAGTGATAGCATTTTTAGTGCGCACCCTCCCGTGGCATCCCCCGAAGTGGTTATAAGGTAGACCTTGATCAATGTCCCCCATATATTGATTGAAGGCCCCCGTGCACTGATTGAGCAACTTTTAGCTATATTTTCCTCAACTTTTACTCCTCGTAGCCTCCAACATATACTTGTGATGAAGAGTTGCCAAATTTTTGGGATCTCCACCGTTTTTGAGGAAATCCTCAATACTCCTCTTGAGTCTCTCAGCTCTGATGCAAATAAAATATTATTCGGGAACGTCAACGTGCTTATTAATGATGGGTTCTTGCTAGCTTGGTTAATGAAGCTGCTGCACGATTTCAAGAAGGCAGACCTAACTTCTCTTTATCATTGGTTGTAGAGTTCTCATCGCTCTTAGGTAGCTATATTAGAGGAGATTATAGGCATGGAGACCAAACTAGTTACGTTCGAGCAAGAAGGGTAGGAAGCACGTGAAGATATTGGTCGATCAGAAGCTGAGTTACTAAAAAAGGAGCAGAACCTGAAAGATATTCAACGGATGAGGGAGCTCCGCCAAAAGATTCTGGTTGATCTAATCTCTTACCAAAGTAGCCTTGAGCAGATTCTTCCTCAGCATCATCATCGACTTCTTGTCTCAGCCAACCTTCGATGATCATGGATGACCATAGTACTTTGGGGATTTTGTTATCCCATGTGCCCGAAAAATCCTCTAATATTTTTGCCAAGATATTCACCAAAGTCTTATTAGTGGCTTCTACCTGCCCGTTACACTTCGGGTATGCTAGTGTCGACTTATGGTGGATGATGGAATACTTGTCTGCTATCAGGCTCACTTCACTATTTATAAAAAGGGTGCAGTTATCTGATAGGAACACCTTCAAGATGCCAAATTGGCAAATGATGTACTATTTCATAAATTGAGCCACTACCCTCGTTGTGTCCCTTTTGAGTGGTATGGGCTTTGGACACTTGGTGAAACATTCAGTGGCAAGCAATATCTAAATCTTTCCTCTCGAAGAAGGGTTTATTGCCCCTACTAGATCGAATACCCATTTGTGAAATGGAAAAGTCATAGAGAGATAATTTAAATGAATCGAAGGAGTGTGGATCATATTTCTATGTAATTAATAAGCTTTTCATTTATGAACGAACTCTGCTGACTCTTTCTCTATTATAGGCTAATAGTATCCCAAGGTCATGAATTGATCGTAGAGTTTGTTTCCTCCGATGTGTCCTGGCTTATGGGCTTGCTTCAGCACTTCTTCAAGTTTTTCCCCCCTGATGCACCTTAGAGGCTTGTCATGATAGCCTCGTTGATACAACTGCCCTTATTGGATAAAATACATGGGTGATCATCTTTTTACCTTTGTAGCATCTTCTTTGTCTATTGGCATTACTCCATCTACCACCAGGTCCATCTATGGTTGTATCCAGTCTTGGGGTTGATAAATGAAGTTGTATTCTCTTGTTTGGTAAAATAAGAGGAATTTCTCATAATCTCTTTATATCATCGTGGAGTCTTACCCCAATCGAAGGCAAAAAATATCCTGCTGGTTGGACTCTTCGGTACAAGGGGATCTCAGTGGTCTCATAGCTATCTTCATGCACTTCAACCAGTCTTTTCTTGTCTTATTCAGGGTTGACACATCAGGATAACCAACCTCCTTTATTTTTGTAATATAAGCTTTCCCTGGTAACGAAATACTACGCCAGGTCAACTAGGCTCAGTGGTTACTCACCTCTTACTAATTTCTTTATAATTTAACCTCTCTAATCATCCTTATCATCTTTGGATAACATATCTAACATGGTCAAGGGAGGTTCCCTCTTTGTGATTCGAACGACTGTTAACTCTCCCCCAAAGGCAAGCTTGTGAGAAATGGTAGCATAAGCATCGGCATGTCGATTCATTGTTCAGGGATGTCTTTTTATTTTTAGAACTATAAACTTCCCAAGTAACCGATGTATGCTTGTTTAATAGGGAACTAGGATCATGGGCTTCAAAGATAACTCAGTTATAACTTGTTTTACCACTAAGTTTGATTCCTCTTTTATTGTTAGGAGTTGGATACCCCAAGACCAGTGCTTCATATTCATCTTCATTATTCGAACATTCGAATTCCATTTTGAAGGATAATCGAATATCTTCACCGTTCTTTCTCAAGATGACCCGAGATCCCCCTTTATTTTCATTTGAGGATCTAGAGAACTCCATTCTCCATTCATCCAGGCTAGATGCTATAAAGTTGGCCTGAAGATCGTCACCCAAAAGCTCCTCCACGGGTGGCTCGAATGTTCCAGACGGGAAAATAACCAACAAATCTACATAAGCCTGTCTCTTGATAGCTCGAGGGACTACGCATTTAAGATCATACTCTGAGGGAATTAAGAACCATCAGGCTTCCCTGCCTATTACTACAGTTCTAGTAAGAAAAAACTTTATATGATCATATATAGTGAGAATGTTGACTGTGAATGATAGTAAGTAGTGCCTAAGTTTTTGTGCCACAAATAACAGGGCTAAATAATGCCTCTTAATGATACAAATACAAATACGAGGGCTTAATAGATGTGAGATATAGACGTAAAGGGATAGCTACTTTTGGGGGAATCATCGTCTGAGGGGAAGTAAAGAGCATTTTGAACTTTTACATGGTGTCCTGATGCATCGGTTCCCATCTGAACTCTTCATCTCTCTTGCCGTATTTAGTCTTGGAATATCGAGAATGGCCTGACGTATGTCCATGTCGATCTGAACTCCTTTTTGATTTACCACAAACCCCAGCAACTTCTCGCTTGTTACCCCAAATGCACATTTATGGGGTTCATCTTTAGCTTGTATTTCCTGCATCGGGTGAACACCCTCCTCACATCTTTTAATTGAGACCCCTCTTTTTTGGACTTGATTACCAAACCATCAATGTAAAATTCCATGATCTTATGGAAGAGATAATGGCAGATAGCTATCATTATTCTTTGGTAAGTGGCTCTCGCATTCTTCTATCCATAGGGCATAACCGTGTACAAGACGTTACTCAAAGGCGTTCGGAAAGAAGTCTTCTTTTCATCAGCTGGACTGATCTTTATCTAGTTGTACCCTATATCGCCATCTATAAAGTTGTATATCTCGTAGCCCATAGTTGTATCAATCAAAATATATATGGAAGGTAGTGGGAACTCATCTTTTAGGCACGCTCGATTCAGGTCCCTCAAATTCACGCACATCCTGATCTGGTACTTGTTCTTTTTTCCCACATGCACAATACTACAAAGGAAAATTGGATGCTGGATTAGAGCTATTAAGTTGGCTGTAAGTAACCTTTGAACCTAATATTTGATCTTCAGATCTACCTCTACCTTATACGTTCGGGTGGCCTGCTTTAGCGGGATGGCTGACATCAAAATATTTAACTTCTGGCAACTCACCTCCTTGTCCACCACAAGCATCTCAGTATACTTCCTCACAAATACATCTTTGAGCTCTATCAGTAATTTGATCAACTCCTTTCGAGGAACCCCTTTCAGGTCCTTCGAGATAAAAATAGGGTTAGCATCGTAACCTTATTTGGCCAATTCTATTTTCTCAACCTCTTGGATTTGTGGCCTGGGTTTGTCCTTCATGTACTCAGGCTCCTCTTCTATTTCTTCTATAGACTCCTAGACCCCAAAATTATCGATCTTCAAACACTTCCCCTAGTTATCCATTAGGAAGCATTCATAAACTGGGTCAGCCTCATTGTCTAGCCCTTCAACTTCCCCCTCACACCTTTATAACTTGTATATAATTCTACCATTAGGAAAAACTACCCTCTTGCACTATCGATAGGCCTCTTCTTTATAAGGTCTCTTCTGGTGATTCTCGTCTAACTCTCTCGTAGTATGCCTATTGAGAATACTCTGATTCCGGAATTGGTTCTAAATTGGAAACTGGCGTGGAGTCATTCGGTCCCAGAGTTGTCTTGATAAGCTAGGAGGCCTCAGTGCATCCTGGCCGCGATCTTCTTCGTAGGCTACCACAGTTCGAGCAGGTACTCGCCCCCTCTCTCAAGTGGTCGGGATCCTTGTTCCTCCATTATATCTTTCTACCATTGTGTCTTCTTCTGCCATCTCTGTGTAGAATATAACGTCTACCATATGTGCTTCCTCCTTTGAAAAAGGCTTCCTGAAATTTCGAATCACCACCTCCTTGCCCTTTACGTTTGCCTTGGAACATTAATGATAGGTGGAGGGTACCAATCCATAATTTTACATCCATACCCTGCCAACTAGAAGTTGGTACGATGGCTTGCAGTCTATAATATTAAATTTGATGTGGGTGGTGATATTCCCGATTGTGATGCCCACACTAACATACCCCACAGATTTGGACGACTGATTATCGTACCTCTAGATTGCCAATGAATGTGACACTATCCTTCTCTCAGATAAGCTAGTGGCATAAAAGGATCCGATAGCCATTATGTTGATGGATTCTCCCATATCCAAAAGAATATGAGACAAAACACAATCATTTATGGATGCTGTAACATACAGAGGTATGTTGTGGGGGTACCTGATCGATCTGTCTATCTCTGAAAATGTAACTTCAGAGAGATACCTTCTTACAAGCTTGGCCATGGCCCCCTTCCATTTTAGGTGTGGCGCCATATTCTTATTGTTATTTCCAAGATGGCTCGCGTAACCTCTAGTCATGAGTCCTCAGGGAGCCTGACCTGATCGAAAAACCGACCAAACTTCTGTGAGCGGTCAACCACCGTGCATTCGATCCGGGGGTTTATTTGTTCATCTTCAAGATCATAGACTTCTTCTACGTATCTGTACGCAGGCTCATCGTAGGCTATCACTGCTTTTACAGTCTCTAGGGAGAAGTCCCACATCTGCCTACTTATACCCTTGATGGAGTCATGTTCTTCTCTTCCTTGTTCATCTCCTTTCTCTGTCGCATCCTCCAATTGGAGCTGAGCTAGCTCGAGGGTCCATTCCTCAAGAGATTCTTTAAAGTTATTCTCTTCGAACCACTCCCCTCTCATCAGTTGTTCAGCCTCTTCAGCAAAAGCACTGGCCATATGGGCCCCATGAGCTGGTAAAAGATTATCATTCACAATAGCTTGGGGAAGCTGGATATCCCCATTCTTCACGTGATGGTTGATCAACCTTTTAGCTAAAAACACACCTTGGTAGGGTCGTTCACTATATTGTGGAGTGCACAATAGTGAGGCTTCTCCCCATCCTCTCGAGGGAGTTGCGTCGTCATGATGTTGACCGATCTACAGACCTTGTCACGAACCATGAGGTCATATAAAGTAGCTTAGGAGGATCTTCCTCCCCTTCAAATCTTTTCTTATTAACTCGTCCCTTTCTTTCTAGACCACCGATGCCCTCTCCCTTTCCTCCATCGTCAACATAGTTCACCCTCGATAGTATTCCCCTCCCCAAGGCAACTGACGACCTTAATAACAAACTTGACAAGGTACTAGGGCAATATTCCTTACAAGAATGCTGTAAACATACCCTCTCGTGTTTCGTTGATAAAATGGCAGATGTATTTTGGCAACAGCCCTTCTGCAAAAATTGGCAATATTTTATGTGTAAGGACATTTCTGTCCGTTATCAATTTATATATCGTATGCTGCTACACCGTTGAAGAATATCAACATCACATTGACATCAAGACGGATCCGAATAATCAAGGTTCTTCAATAAACAGTCTCTGCAAGGTTAACTTTTGTAAGGTTACATTTTAGAGTACCTTAATAATGCACTTAGAGTATTGGGATTATTTTTCATAAAATAATTTCTAAGTGTTGGAGCGGAGCTTTAAAAGTTTTTATTAATTTTTTTAATTCATACTATCAAAATATTTTGTTCTCGGACACCTTTTCGTAGAAAAATCATAACTAATTCATAAAAAACCAAAAAAATACGAAACTAGTGACCACGCGTTCGTATCAAAATTATCTAAAATCATGGTTTCATTTGATAGGTCATTCAAATGAGATAGGATCTCGTTCGAACGAGATGAGGATCTCGTTCGAACGACATCGCATGTCGTTTGAACGATTAGAGTTTTTTTTCTGACATGTCACTACCTTGATTTTTAGTATTTAAAGGGTGTTAGACTTCTGATTTTGTGTGGAGAAACACTGGTTTTAAACAGAATACGATTTTGAGTGTTTTAGTTTATTCTCTAACCTGTTAAGAGTTCAACCTCTTGCTTTTCAATTCAGAAAACATCACAATCTTTAGTGAATTATTTTGGAACACGAGAAAAGATCTTTGCTATTGTTCATCTCTATGGAGAGAGGATAAATCTACACCGGACTGAGGTCATTAGGGAAGTACTACGGTATTCATGGGCTGAAGATAGGACTGTGGTTCTTATGGAGCTTCTGGGATTGTTCCATCGCTGACAACATCGACTGACACCTGTGGGTATTCGTATGTCACTTGTATTTTCATTATAATCTGATTGTAAACCGTTCTTTTACAAATTATAGTGGAAATAAAAAGGTTTTTGCCCTTCAATGTTTTTTTCTGAAATTTGGTTTCCTTTGCATGCTTATTACGTTATGATTCCATATCACTTAGATGCATGTTTTTAGGACTGAATTAAAACTTTGGTTTTCATTAAAACTGCTTTAAAATTGGTTTTATTTGAGAAGTCGCATTTATTCCGCTATAGTGACTCTTACAAATTGGTATTAGAGCGGGTTACTCTAAATTATCAGTGATCCTGATTTTTTAAAGTTTTTCGCTGATACGATTTAACTACTCACGTCATCAAATTGGTATCAGAGCAAGTTACGCTAAATTATCGTGCGATCCGAATTTTTTGAGCATTTATTTTATTGATACAATTTGACTACTCACGTCGTCAAATTGGTATCGGAGAAGGTATCGCTAATCTATTGCATTTGATCCTGTTTTTGAAAATTGAGTTGAAAAATCAGTTTTTGATCCCGTTTCTCTCAAAAATGACTTTTGGTGGTTTTGATGATTTTGGGTTTCAACTTTTTAAAAAATCTAATTGAAAAATTCACACGAACTCTTATTTTAAATCTTCCGTTGAAAACAATTCTCAGAGGTGTTTAGATTGTGAGGGTGTAGGTCACATTATAGATGAGTGCCCCAAAAATTTGAAGATGAAATTGAATAAACCGACATCTGATGTTTCTAAACTTAGTGACAGTGATTCGGAAGAAGAAGTTTTTTTTTTCTTCTAGGTGAGAGTTTCCCACCCGTGTGACTTGTGATAAATATGAGGTGAGTGGCGACGACACAAGTGAGGATGAGTGTGACTTGCAAACCGCTTTCAATAAACTTTATGCTAAATCTTTGAAAATAAAGAAAGAAAATTTGAAATTGAAAGCCCATTTGTAAGACCGTGCCTTAAAAAATGATAATGGTATTTTAGTTGAAGAACTTAGGGTACGATATAAAATTTTGAAAGAGAATCATGGATATGTCGAGGGTGAGATAGATGATCTTTAAGGCATGCGGAAGCTATGAAAAATGAGCTTCTTGAGTTTAAGGATTCTAGGCGCCTACTTGAATCTAGGATAAGTGAACTTGAGAACAGTTTGAGAGATTCGAGTAAGGTGAAATTTGATTTGGAGACTCGGTCTGAAAAGTTAGATAAGATTTTAGGGACTATCCAAATTAAAAAGGATAGGGGTGGGATTGGTTTTGAAAATAATTTTGCACCCATTCCCCCACGTGTAAGAGAGTCTCCTGGGATTGTTAAGAAAGAGGCAACAAAGTTTTTTAGGAAATATCCCCCTAGGAACATCGTGAGAGAACCTCTTAGGATCTTTAGGAGAGCCACCTAGGCAAATTCATAGAGTGCCACCAAGGAATTTGAGGAGAAGGCCGCCTTTAGGTAATAGTCACCACCCGATTTACACTTGCACACATTGCGGTAGGCAAGTCCATCTTAGGAGTTTCTATTATGAACTTTTGAATGGTCCTAAGAAGTTTAAAAAGAGAGTCACACCGATTCCTAAAACCCCCTCACCTCGTTACACATCGATTTGGGTTGGGAAATCAGATTTAGAGGCTTATGGTCTTTTTGTTCATGACTCACGATTACTTGAACATGATTCACCCCATGTTAGGAGCTTTGGTTGATTCCATAGGTTTTTGTCATACACTAGTTATGCATCTTGATATACTTTTACTAGTGTTATGACTCACTTTGTAGTAGCGCACATTGACTTATTTATTGAGTTTGCTATTTCGCTATTGTTTTGCATCTGTCAGGTCGTTCCTGGTATTTTTTATGGATATTTTTTCAAGGCTAAATTGTGAAAGTTAAGTTTGCTCGTTCGAGCGAGATTCAATATTGGGAGAAGCTAACATTTTAACGACAAGAATTCTCGTTCGAACGACATTGAACTCATTTGAACGACCTGTATGGTTTTCGATCCTTTTCTGTTTCAGTACCCTGTGTTCATCTTCTTAGGTTTTTGGTATGTCTGGTTTATTCTGGGACTGTTTATATGCAGCTACTCTTGATATTCATGCTTAATTAATAACATTATATATTTTCGTTGAATCACACCTGCTTTGACTGATGATTCATTTGTGTGATTTATGTTTGCTAGCATAGGATGATTTATATGCTGATATTATGTATATTTCTAGTATGTACCATGTTTGTATTTATGGTTTTCAATTTTAATATAGTTTTTGAAAAAAACTTCAAAAAGATTTTTGGTTTTGAATTTTTTTGAAAAAGACAAAAATATTTTTGCATTTTGTTTTACACCATATATGAATGGACACTTAGGATGACCGAGTCACAATTTCATTCCATTTATCCACGTGACAATTTGATAGTGTTTTAGACAATATATCATGTCATCCTTGTGTTTTATAATGTTTGGAGTCATTGAGATGTAATCAGTTGTTACTTCCTACATGTTTGACTCATTGTGTCCTTTATTGCACACGAGCACGAATTTGTTTGAATATTATACTTGTCTATCACATGTTGGTCGAGTGTTTTCATCTCAATCTTGTCCTTAAAACGAATCCAAGGGCAATAATATGAGAATAAAAAAAAGCAGTGCATGTAAAAACCATAGTTAGTGAGAAATTTTTTTAGGACCCAAAAAAAATGAGGAATTAAAAATTATCCGGGGTTCAATAAAGTTTGAAAAGAGTCGAAAAAAATCGAATGGCAATAAAAAGAATATTCTGCCAATATTGGGCCAATAGGTTTTCTCTAAGTTGAGAATTTAGTACCTTATTAGATATAAAAAAATGATTTATTATATATAAGGGAGTTTTGTTGGAAAGTAATCAATGGGTTTGCACGTCCTTTGAAAAGTTCTCGAAATGGAACTAAAAAGTTTTGGACATTATTGCTATGAAAATCCCTTAGGCTTAAATTTGTTGATTTGATTTAGTCAATATGATCTAAATTCAAAAATTTTACACCTAAAAATATTTTTATGTTCATTCGATAGGAGTACACTTATACATCGTGAACATATGCTTGATTGGGTTTTATTACCTAATGAATATGTTCAAACCCATTCATTCCATATCCCCGATTTGGTTATCTTCGTGAAAATTCATGGTGTGTGATTTTTGTAAAATTATTTTTACGTTTTTGTATGAAAAGATTAAAAAATTCAAAAATAGTTTGTTTGATTTGTTTCCCGTGATACCCCAATTTGGTTTATTGTGTTTGTTCTTTCCTTATCTATTTCGTACAAATAAAAAGGGCGAGAACAGATTATGACTTTATGGGGGGAGTTTTTGAATTATGGGGGAGATTTGAGATTTTATATATGTTTTGATTTGACTTTATGTTTATTTCATTTCAAACTCGATATGTCACGGAGGTATTTTCTTTGTCTCATGTGTGTAGGTACAAAGTTGAAAATTAGTGGATTGCACACCGTGATGAGAAAAGCTTTGAGGTTTGAAGTTTGTTGAAGATTGAAAAGTTTGAAGACTTATCATTTACCTTTTCATTTTTTGGGTTCATGGGAGGGTAGGTTTGTATAGGTCATATTTTGATTGATAATTCGAATCTTTTTATTTTGTACCGGCATAGACATAGGGGGAGCTTTGTAAGGACATTTTTGTCCGTTATCAATTTATATGTCGTATACCGCTACACCATCGAAGAACATCAAGATCACATTCACATCAAGACGGATCCGAATAATCAATTTATATAAAATATACCGCTACAACGTCACGCATTCATATCGAAATTATCTACAATCATGGACTTATTTGATAGGTCGTTCGAACGAGATAGGATCTCGTTCGAACGAGATAGGGATCTCGTTCGAACGAGATAGGGATCTCGTTCAAACGACATCGTATGTCGTTCGAACAAGAAGAGTTTTTTTTCTAACACATCACTACCTTGATTTTTAGTATTTAAAGGGTGTCAGACTTCTTATTTCATGTGGAGAAACACTGGTTTTAAACAGAATACGATTTTGAGTGTTTTACTTTATTCTCCAACCTTTTGAGAGTTCAATATCTTGGTTTTCAATTCACAAAACATCCCTATCTTTAGTGAATTATTTTGGAACCCAAGAACAAATATTTTCTATTATTCAACTCTTTGTAGAGAGGATAAATCTACACCGGACTGAGGTCATTAGGGAAGTGATGCGGTATTTATGGGATGAAGATATGATTGTGGTTCTTATGGAGCTTCTGGGATTGTTCCATTGCTGACGACATTGACCGACACCTGCGGGTATTCGTATGTCACTTGTATTTTCACTATAATCCGATTGTAAACCATTCTTTTACAAATTATAGTGGAAATAAAAAGGTTTTTCCCTTCGGGGATTTTTCCTGAAATTTGGTTTCCTTTCCATGCTTATTACGTTATGATTCCGTACGACTTAGATGCATGTTTTTAGGACTGAAGTAAAACTTGGGTTTTCATTAAAACTGCTTTGGTTGACACACAATTAAAATTTGTTTTATTTGAGAAGTTGCATTTATCCCATTGTAGTGACTCTTACACTCTCGAGACTCGTCTCTAAAATCTAGAGAGCACTCACGGAATCTACTGATATAGGCAAGTACGTCTTCTCCTAGCTTTTGTTTCTCGCGCACCAGGTGCGTGAGTATGAACTCGTCCTCAGTCAAAAAGAACTTTTGTACGAAAAAAATGTATATCTCTTCCCAACATGATACGCTACCTGGGGTCAAGTTAGAATACCACGTGTAGGCTTTATCCATCAGGGACTTTGAAAATTCCCTCAGCCTCAGTCTTTTGTTGTTATAATGGTCCCTGAGGCTTTCAACAAACCTTTTCACATGACCTTTAGGGTTTTCACTCATCCTCGTGTACTTTTCGAAGATTGGTGGAATATACTTTACTGGGTAGGGTTCATTGTTATATTCCTTCGAATATGGAGTACGAAAGTCATCATACACAGAAGAACTATCTCCTTCTTTGGACACTCCTATGAACTTCGGCAGCTCCTTCTTCATTTCCTCCGAGCTGGACGGTCGAGAGATGGTTGGATGCACTATTACCACCGCTGGCATCACCAGAGCAGGTGGTGTGACTTTCCCCATGCCACCAGTCGTGGACTAAGCTGTTGAAGTTGTTCCCCGATCTTGTGCCGCAATCCCCATCGTCATAGGCAGGACCGTAGTAGGAAGAATGTTGCCCAAGGTTAGTGGAGCAGTGGGAAGAACACCGCTAAAAGTGGGCGCAGTAACCCCTCCTATAACAGTAGGAGTAGGTATTCCTATTTGTGGTGTCAAGAAAGAGCTCACTCCTTCAATGACTCCTAAAATTGCCTGGGCCGTCAGCATCTTATTTAACTCTACAAACAGACCCGTGAGCCCCATTATTTGCACTAGGCACAATCCTGCTTGTAAGCCCGCCATCTCCATCACATCGGTAATGGATGTGCTAGGCTTCTTTCGTGCTATTCTTACTCCTTCAGGAAGCACAATGAGGTATGCCTCCTCCTCGCGCTATATGGCATCAAAATCAGTAGTCCTGGCAGTGTTATCCTCTGGCATCTTTTCAAAAGAGAATACCTCCCCAACAGAGTCGCCAAAAGTAAGATGTGGGTCTTGGAATATAGTTAGATTAACAATAAATAGAGGTGAAAGGGGATAATGAAATTCAATATTCAGACTTGTATTGAATGATATTTCTGCACCTTTAATACACCAAAAGTATAATAAATAGATGGGACCAACATGTTACTTAGTAAGAGGGAGAAAGATCAATCACTCTGGACACAATAAAGGCAATGCAGTAACTTTAAGCAAAGTCAATGCTCAATGATACATGTATTAAATTAGTGTGGGAAGAATGTCCTCACAGGAGATCTCGTGTATGAAAGAAATCGGGCAACAGTTCTAGGTTTAAATGCCATCGTGGATACACTATTTAGTTGGTGTATTTATATGGAGTCAAGGTTACTCGAGTAACCTTGTTGAATTCAATGTGATTGACATTATTAAATGAACAAGTACCCCCTTTCAATAATGTGGGAGATATTGCATTAAATGCACAAGATCTAATAATTTCGTGGGAAACTTCTTAACTAGTTGGAAGCATAGTGGGGATTAATTCTGACACCCCGCCTAATTAAATACCGGGAGATCACTCCTTTATTAAATTAAAATCAAGGTGAACAGTTGGTTCATTCTTAGCATCACTGTCGTAAATACAACTTTTCCAATTTAAACACCCTAATTAATTAAGCTAAGTGTCAAAACCATTTTAGACATTACTTTCCAAATTATATTTATAACCAAGGATTTAAAACTTTACAAAATTAAATATTAAAGAATCAAACCACAATTTATCCTGGAACATATAATCCAAATAATTTAAATATTCAACTAATTGAATCCAACATTTAATACTTTAAATGAAAACATCCTGGCAATAATAAATCCCAAAGTGCAAATACTGGAAATAAACGGATTACAATATCCAATAAAACAACTGAGTAATGGAAAGGGCAACACATGCCCAACTGGAATAAATAGTTCTAAGATTTGAATCAAATAAATGAAGTCGTCTAAGCAAGAGGCCTGCAACTCCCACCTAAGCTGCAGCGCGTTCCTTCCAAAGGACCCATACAAGACGCCCCTGTGGCTGGGCACCTGTAATACATACATATATATACAAGAGAGAAAAGAAAATGGAAACGGGTCAGAGCCCGATAGTGAAAATGATTTAAAATTTGTTTAGAAAGTATTTAAAATGATTACAGGCTAATGCAAAAACATATTAGTGCGACACTCCCTTGAGAAAATCTCACATCTCTTCTAATGTGCACACCTATCGCACTAACCTTCCCAACGGTTTAACTTATGTTGTCTTAGTTTACTCATAAGAATTAAACTGGTGATTCAACTGTTTAAGGAGTAAATTCCATTTAATAACCAAAACTCTCATTTTAACTTTATTCGCTAATAAAGTTTCCCAATATCATATTATACTTTTCAAAACACGTATTTCCAAATTGAAATCATTATTCATATCTTACTTACCATAAACACAATAGGAAGTTCCAAATTTCAGAATGTAATATATATATTAAATGCTCGTATAATATATATATATATATATATATATATATATATATATATATATATATATATATATTCTAACAGCACCCCACATAAAATTTATGGTGCGGGCATACTCTGCTATTCAATCCCCGTCTCACTCGTACTAAGGGAAATACAAGTTCAGAATCACTCTCGAACTGTATTAACACATACATAAACAATATTGTGGCGAAGCATGGATTCCAAGTCTCTAAGAGGATAGCACATACCCCTCACGTATCTTAGGACCGTCTGACCATCGATCAGATGGCCTGTACCAAGGATATCTATTTTCTAGGGTACGAGTCAATATCACCCATAAAGGCACATCGAGATAAAACTGTCCCAGCGCTGTAACCTCAGGGATAGCAAGTAGCGCGGGCATGATTTTCACACATATATAGTATATGCATAAACACAGTCGTATAAATATACGACTTTTACCATATCAAATTTAGGTTCATCTCATAATCCATAATTACAATGTTTGTCCTTATTTCTCATTAATTAGTTAGCACTTATAATGATTCGTCTCTTACTCTAATTTGAGGGATTATTCCAACTCACTACGTAACACTCATGAGCTTTATCCTCCCAAGTGTAGAATTTTAGTAGGTACTCATCTAATTTCCAACGTAACTATATTACGGGTCCCTCCCTTTAATACATAATTTCATCATCCCTTATATGTATATATCCTAAAAATGTACATCTCGTCTTACATTAAAGGTCTCATAATTATTAATAAGTCCTACTAGTCTCCCTTACTTTCCAAAATATTTTAATGAGGATGCCCAAATATTTTTACTCATTTAATTTTAATTTAACTCATTACAAAGGGGAATTATGAGTCTGCCAGAACGGGTCGATCGATCGATGGCAGGAGCTCGATCGATCGATGCGTCGATGGATCGACACTCCTGGTTCGATCGATCGATCAAACAGGTATGGCGAATTCTGCAGTTTAACAGTTATGGGTTTCATAATCTAACCTCAATCAAATCCTGATTTTTAACATCCATACTCCCAGAAATTCGTACTACAAACATTATAAACCCAAACTAACAATCTTCTACATAAAGCATGTGAATTATCATCAATATCCATGGATTAAAAGGGAAAAACTTCGATAAACCTCATGAACCCTAGAATTTTCTTTGACTTTGTTCTAATCTGTCTTTTTATAGAATTTCTTCTTCTAAAACATCATAAATCCGTGGTTCAACCTCTACATATTAAGGGGGATTTCCAAATTTCCATTTATATTATTACTACATGCAATTTCCTATCTCCAACAAGGGTTTTCTTCCATGAAACTAATCCTAATCAACCCTAGACTAACATGAGTGGTGAATTAACGAAAATAAGCAAGATAAACACTTACCTGGAAATTTGTTAGTTCTGATTTGTGGACAAATTTGGTGTGGTTGCGTTCCCCGTCGCGCGGTCTATGCGTTGGTGGTGGTGGTGGTGCAACCGGGTGAATTTTCAGCCTAGAACACCTTGGCAAACTCTCTCCTTTCCTCTCCTATGGTCGTCACTTGTCTTTGGTTGTGTTAACCCTATAAGTCAACCTTAGAAATCTGATATAACCCTTGAAAATTCGTTGGTTTAATTTCCCAAAATTACAAAATGTCCAAAATGCCCTCCCGGGGTGCTAAATATAGCTAAAAACACCCCGAGACCCAAACTAAACCCCCGAGTGCACTTTTCGGATTATCTCGACCCTTCCGGACACTTTGGCGCACTCAAAATGACCATACGAGTAACTTATAATTTATTCAGTTTTATTCATCAATATTTAGTCCCGACGCGACACGGGCGCGTCCTGACTCAAATTTTCAAAATTGTCATTTTATTCACTCGTGACATTTCATAGAACCAATATTATATCACTTTACTCATTTGTAATGTTCGACAAGTTTCCCATAATTACTAATCACATCACGATAATAATTATAAAGTAATTAATTTTCGGATTTATATTAAATTAATAACTCACATTAAATTTAATAAATCCCCAAATTAATAAAGCATAAAAACACGGGGTATTACATTAATGAGGGATGTGATATCATAGATCAGATATTTATCTTAGAACGGCTAAGAGGCCAGATTTGTAGACTAGGCCTGCCTTCCTAAGTATAAACCCATTTGATTGTTGTAATTTTGAGTCCGTAAATGCAAGAATGACGTCAGAAAGTGGGTGAACAATGACCCCACTAGGCATGTGGTCACATCAATCAAACGAATAGAGTTTGGTTTGAGGTTCCTCAGCTAATAAGTAGCTCGAGTGTCTAGTCTTCTATATGTAGTCTATAAAACTATCATTAGGCCAAGGTTGAGGTACCTCGAGGAGGTTCCCTCGAGTGAGTATAAGTTATGGTAGCTCGGTTGTAGTTAGCTCGAGCAACCATATATACTGCATGAAGTTTTTCCCCAAGTGTTCCAAGAAGGTTGGTTATTGTATTCCCAATGTTGCCTTACGCCCAATCCTCCAAACCATGTCCCTATGAGGTTCCCAATAGGAGGTTGTTCGATAGAGAATGTTAGATCTCCCATGCCCTGCCAGGCATGGTCCCTCATAGGTATCGAACAACCTTGCTCACGATATAACATAACATAAAGTACATGATAAAATGCATTATGTTTTTTATTATAAACTATCGTCATTCAAGTGACTTTGATCTTCGAGTCACGTATGGGGAGAATCTTTGAGGAAACTCACTTGGGCAATCTTTATCTTCCTTCTTTGTCTGTTAAGCATCGGATTAACTAAGTTAATCATTGTTTGGTGGGGACTCCCCCTACAGCAGCACTGATGGTCAACTCTAATACGGTCGGGTATAGTTATAACCTTTCACCTTGAATAGACTGAGACAACAAAAGTGTGGAGCCGAGGTAAGACTTTAACTATGGGAAGGATCTCTCACATTCTTCATTCCACTAAAAAGCGTTCCTCAACACCTTGAAAAATTGGAGACACTTATCGATATCTCTCGATATGAACCTGTTCAATGCTCCTACCCGCCAAGTCAACCTCTGAACATATTTGATGGATTTTGGAGTATTTATCTCCATCAAAGCTTTAATCTTCTCGGGGTTGGCCTCAATCCCTCTTGATTCACAATAAAACCCAAAAACTTACATGTCCCCATGTCGAAAATACACTTGGAGAGGTTGAATTTCATTCGGTACTCGTCTATGGTATCAAAAGTTCGCTCAAGGTTGGCCACATGAGCATCGGCCTTGAGGCTCTTTGTGAGCATGTCATTAACATATACCTCCATTGTTTTCCCTATCTGATCTTCAAACATTTTATTTACTAATATCTGATATGTCTCCCTGGTGTACTTTAAGCCGAAAGGCATGACCTTGTAATAGTAGTTCCCTTTATCGGTAATGAATCATGTATTCTCAACATCAGTCGGGTCCATGAATATCTGATTATAGCCTGAATAGGAATCCATAAAACTCATCAATTCATGGTCATCCATGGCATCAACCATCTAGTTTATCCATAGTAGGGGAAAGTGGTCTTTAGGTCATGCCATGTTCAAGTCTTTGAAATCGATGTACATTCCCCACTTGTCATTGCCCTTAGGGACGATGACATCATTTACCAACCATTCAGGGTAGATGAATTCCTTAATGAATTCATCTTTCCCTAACTTCTTCACCTCTTCTCTGATAACATCGTACTTATCTCTAGGTTATACTTTCCCTCTTTCTCTAACCTACCTTGCATCCTCGTCCACATTGAGCTTATGGTGAAGGGCCTTAGGATCGATGTCAGTTATATCCCCATAGCTCCAAGTAAAAATTCTGTGCCTCTTCCTCAGCAATTTGATCAACTCCTCTTTAATCTCTTTCTTTAGGACCTTAACGATTTGGACATTTTTTTCTAAATCGTCTTAATTGAGGACGATGGATTCTACCTCCTCGAAAGCTTTTCCCTTTTTTATCTTGGTCTCATCTCTGAGGTAAAAGGTGTCAATGCTATAAGTTTTAGTGGCCCTATTGTACGCCTTTCTCTCTTCAGTCGAGTTGAAGTAGCACTCATATTCCTCAACTTGGTTACCCTAAACTTCCCCTACTCTATAAGGAGTCAGAAATTTTATCCTCTGGTGAACTGTTGAGGGCACGACCTCAAACTCCTTGAGGGATACTCATCCCATAATTATGTTGTACACTGAATAGTCGTTCTCATCCATAATAAAGAAACTGATCTTCTTTGTGACAAATTTTGGCAAATTTTTTCCCATTCTAACTTCCATCCGTAAATCCCAAAGGTTGCACCTTATCTCCACTGAAACAAAAGAGAGGTTGGTTATACGTGATAAATCTCTTCTTGCTCAACACCAAGCCTTTGTAGCAATCCCAAAACATCTTATCAGTCGAGCTGCCACCATCGATCAATATCCTGGGAACTTCATACCCATGCACCAAGGTGGTGATCACCAAAGGGTCATCATGTGAGGCTAAGATCCCCATAAAATCCAACCTTAAGAAACCAACAATCAGGGTATTCGTATCAACTTTTGATCTCTTCACCTTCTTTAGCTCAACAGCTACCGAGTGCACTTCTTTGGGTTTGGGAGGAAGATATTTTGCCTTTGCCACATGAGCTTTCATCTCAGTAATTTCCTTTCCACATCCTCTATGACCTCCACAAATCATTTTAACTCCGAAAGAAATTATGTGAAGCCAAACCTTAGGATCGATGATTGGAAGTGGCATGTCTAGGTCCGCTTTATCATCATCGTCTAAGGCATCATCGTCTCGGTTAGATGGAGCATCAGGCTTGCATTTATCATTCTTTTTATTTTGGGTGTCATCTCAGCCACCCTTTGAACTTCTCTTATCCACGTACTTCCTCAACTTGCCATCCTTCAACATTTTTTTAATCTCGTCTTTGAGAGCAAAGCATCTGTCGGTTATATGGCTATATTCTTAGTGAAATTCACACCACAGCTTATTGTTCCTCTTATGAGTAAGGGATATCAAATTCTTTGGCCATCTTAGAGACCGGTCGTTCTTTATCTCATTCATAATATGCTCACAACTGACTGTTACTGGTGTATAGTCAGTGAACTTATTGCCTGCTGACCTAATTTTACCATCTTTACCCTTTGACTTATGATATTTACTTATACTTCTTACTCCCTTCTCATAGTTTCCCTTAGTAGCCATCGCCTCCTTCGCATTCATAATCAACCTGGCTGTAGTCAGGAGTTCGGCCATGGATTTTGAAGGATTTTCAACTAGCTTCGAGAGGAGCTTTCCTTTCTGCAATCCTCCCATCAGGGCTGTCATAGTAATGCTCTTTTCATAATTTTATACTTTTGATTTCTCTTTATTAAAACAAGCTATGCACTCCCTCAGACTTTCAATCTTTCCCTAATTAACATACAATAGGTGTGTCGTTTTCTTTTGGGCTTCACCCCGAAGAAAAAATTATGTATAAACCTCTTTGCCAACTGCTTGAAATTTTTTATTAAGTTTTTTGGGAGAGAAGTGAACCACACATAAGCGACACCTATAAGTGTGTCGGAGAAAGACCGACACCTCATCTCATTCGAGACTGAGTAAATATCAACAGTGGATTGATACATCTCCACATGGTGGAAAGGGTTAGGCTCCCATTATATTTAGGTGTGACCTCCGACGGCTTAAACTTAGTCGGAGTTGGATAATACATAATTTTTTCCACAAATGGGGAGCCTTCAGTGTAGTCCCCCTGCAAAGTATCTCGGCTCTTTAATATATCCCATATCTTGTTCTCCAATCATTGTATGGAATAATTCCAAGGCCTTTCCGTCGCATCTCCGACCAATCTCTCGACCTTACGACCCTTCTATGTCAATTGGGAAAACTGGAGGCTCTCTAGGAGTCGTTCTCTTTTGGTTGTTAACCTCGCATTGTTCCTCATCTCGACCTCGTGGAGGCTAATGGCCATCACATCAATCGTTTCTTCTAGAACTAGTGATTCTTGGAGACCTGGAGAGGAAATTCCTCAAGTCATCTACTACTAGCCGAGCCTATTAAAGGTTGACCCTCTTCTTAGCTTGTCTAAAGATGATGCCCATAGCCTACAGTCTCATCTTGTCCTGCTGTTATGTCCTTTACTGGGCTGAATTGGACGCAAAGTGTCTCCAAAGATTTGATAAGGCTCCCAATATTCTCTACTGTTCTCATCATCATACTGATCGTCCTCGTCATCATAGCATTCTTAACTCGGCCCCTAGGGTCATCCACTTATCTACGCCTTAGCTAAGGAGGGAGATCTTTGTACGGGGCCTGGTGTGGTCCCCTGGCCACTAGATTTGGGATGCCTTCCCTGGAAAAATTGAGTTATCAACTCCTCTCCAGTGCCAACGGGTCTAGTCATAATATTTTGTCTGAATACAAGAAGCTGCTTTTGGATCTTTCATTGGTTGTCGTCCAATGAGCATACATCCACCACCACCTCAGTCATTCCTAACTGGGGTAGGTCTTAGGTGGAGCTTGGGATAATGCCCAAAGGCAGATAAGAGGTCATAACTTTGACGAACTAAAAAAGCTAAAAAATTGAAAAATGGCTTGATAAGCTCAACTGGAGCTCTTTCAATGATGATACAAACCCGACTAAGCGAATATGGATCACCACCAGAGAATACACTGAGTAGAAGATAAACAAGGAGGAATGAGTTGCACTTCGTTCCCACAGACGGTGCCAGATTGATGATACTAGAAATGGTTTCACCAAATCAATGTGAGTATACAAGCATAAACTAGTGTGTGTGTGTGTATATATATATATATATATATATATATATATATGTAGAATGAGATGAGGAAAATAGGGAGATAACACATAATATAAGTGGTTCAATCAATTTTTGCCTACTACACTATGAGAGTGGGTGTGAAATCCATAAAGAAAAGGTACTAATGGCCTTGGGATACAGAACACTCAAAGCTTTCCTTCTCTATTGTCATTTTGACAGAGTTTCAGCTAGGGATTATAATAATCGATCCTTTATAAAGATGTAGAAGATAAGTATTTATAGTGCATGGGGGTGTAGTGTACTCCCCAAGCATGTAATAAACAAGTGTGGAATGTTCCTAGGCAATGAGTAAAAGCTAGTTGTCACTATCACATATAGGTCGTGATGATTAAATATTCCCTCACGTGTGAGGGAGACGTTGTTATAACGGCTTTGTCCACGTGGGATATGCAGTCCACGCACACACACTCACGTGTTACCCAATACATGTTCTTTGCCAGTTTTCCACAGTCGGCCGTCCATCCAGGTTAAGGCCGAGTTATCGACCTGTAGTCCACGGATGGTATGACACCTATCCTATTGGGCTGTCTCGGCATATCTTCGTCGTCCAGATGATGGCCGAGGATGAGGTTGGTAGATCATAGGATTAATGATATAAGGCATGTTGACTGGTCTTCTAGGACAAGGACGAGGTTCCCTGCGATGAGCCACTAACCGAGGATAAGTCATCTTGGGCTATGTCCATGTTCAAGTCATAAAATCCTTATTCTAGATGAATTATTCTAGGTATACAATTCCAGGACGGGGCTATACTTGGAATATCAGTTGATTTAAATGCCTTGGTAAGATTACACTTAAATCACATCTTAAGGTTACATATTTTCATCACTAATAAACATTTAAATATCAAGACTTTCTCGTGCAAGAAAAAGACATGTGTAGTATCCTTAGGCATTAAGTGTTCCGACTATGGTTAGCTAAAATCCTGAACAGGTGAAATGACCTACGACCACGTGCACTTTTGCTCTAGTTTTTCCTAGTCTAAAGGTGGCGTGAGAACACTTATCCTAAAAGGTAATGAAAATAAAAGCATGATTGATATAGAAAATGGGAAAATACAAGACATGGAATTGACTAGATAATTTCATTCTTATTCAGTTAATTACAAGTAGCCAAATCGACGGATTACAAAAACTGACATACGAAAAAGATAACTAGATGTTTAATCTTTCACGATTAAGCTCTGAACTCATTCTATCATAAAGGTTATCCTCTGGATCAAGTTGAAATTTATCATTATTATCATGATTAATGAGATAATACATTTTCAGTTGAATTAGAAAGGCATCTGTAGGGATCCATGCTTTGTCACTTCTAATAAGGGTATTTGAATAAACGAATAGTCAACCCCATATTAATACGAGATTTGGAATTCACGAGGAACTTTTATAACAATTAAGGCATTCAGCTACCCATGCTTGTACATGACCTGACTAGCTACATCCAATTAAGAGAGAGCATCCATTCATACTTTATCACAATCGTCCGACCAGATAACGCGAGGTCCATGACAAAGCTAATTTTTCAGTCTCATTACTTTTTGTTGAAGCCTTCTCTTGATCAATTGTACTTCTTCAAAGGTTTTCTCAGCTATGACGATAATCTCCCTTAGATAACTATGTTTATCTTGGAGTAGACCATCAATATATTTGACGTCCTTATTCTTGGCCCGAAGAGAGTCCACCAAATGGGTCGGGTCACCATAAGCACTTGTCATTTTTTGTAGTGCTTATCGAACATATATAAATGCTTCACGTGCTCACCCACATGCATCTCGACTAATGATAAGGTCCAAATCTTCAAGCGTCTGAACTATTAGTACCATTTTCAAGTTACTATAAGACCGCAGAGATAAAAAAAGATAAGGTGTTCAGAAACAAAAGATAAGGCAAGCACATAAAAATAATTAAAAGTATCTAAGCAAGATACAATAAGGCCAAAAATAAGGAGCGTCTTCATTAAACATAAGGATGGGAAATCTCTTACAATGTAAACAATAAAAAGTTAGGGAACACAAAGAATAAGAAGTCCTACGTTGGCCTTCTTTCTCCTTCACACGCTCTTAATCATCAAAGCTTGTGTTTAGGTCTATGGATTCCTTTGCATGATCGGCTCCCTCCTTCTCCTGGTCACTGCTTAAAGCTTCAACTTCTTCTTCATCCAACTTTATATGAGAACTTTGGTGGTGCTCACTAAAGAAGTTCATACTCAAAAGGGGTTATTATTTTGACCAGGGCCTTATCCTAACCTTTCTAGAAGTAGGACGTACGTATGTAGTTTATATGTTTCTTGGCTTATACAAAGGAATCTTCACACCCATGGTTATAAGACTTGTCCTTAGTCATTAAGGCATTCGACAAGGTCTGTGCAAACTGTTCAGTAACCTTCTTTCACTGCTCATTTTTTTACATACACTTGGTCATCTCGAGCTCATTGGTTGTCTCTTAACCTTATAGGCCTTCTTGGCAGCCTTCATAGCGTTATTGGACTCAGTTAAAGATTTTCCAAGTTCAATGTTGGCTCTATTATGGTGGAACTTTATAACTAAGATATCGACAAAGTCTATCAGGAACTCCAAGATAAACGTCGATCAAAATATTTAGTATAATAAAAAATTTCTAAGTAAAAGTCCAAACAAAATTTAGAGACTTACCAAAGACAACGACTAGGTAGTATAAGAGACAAACTGGTTGGTCTAACACTTGCCCACGTCTTCTTTGTCGATCTACAAGAAGTCCCCTTCAATAATGAGGGCGATAAATTAGGATTTTTGGGTACTGACATCATAACAGGGCCCTCCCCCTTACCGAGGGTATCCACTTTCTTGGTCATCAGAGAAGTAGCAGTAGGATTAGTTACAATCTTGCTCTTCATCATAAGTTATGCTTGATATTTGTAAGGGGATTCCCCCAAATTAATGGCGTTAGATGGTGCATCGACCTACTTACTTTCATAAGACGGAGGTTTTGGGGAAGTGGGAATGTCAGACTAATGTAACAGGTTAGGGATTCTTATTCTTAGTGGCATCTCTTCTTCCGAGGTAGAAGAAACCACAACAAGGATAAATGTGATGTATACAAGTTAAAAGGAACATGAAGTTATTTCACTTGAAGATTCCTCACTGTCAACAGGAATAGGTATCTTTAGCTCTTTGTCTACTAGTCTGGCCAAAATGAAGTGGTGGTGCATGTGTAGTTCAGCAACAATGAGGTCGACCTTGAAATGCTCAACACCAAAAGTCAAAGATATTTTAAATTTGAAGACCTTTTTTAGCTCATAAAAAATTATGTGTGCTTGTCGGGTTATTTTCTATTGAAATCTTCTGCACAAAACAAAGATGGAAAACTTCAGTAAAAAATCATACAAGACTTGGTCGATCAAAATGGAAGACAACTGAAAAAAATAATTAACTTTTGCCATGTCCCCTAGTGCAAAACTTAAAGCCCCTTTTAAGTTTTACCACCCTAAAAATGGATGGATGTTCCCATCACTTCAACACAAAGTCGTGAGACCAATAATCTTCATTGGAATCAAAGAAGTTAACAACCAGTACCCTTTCCTCCTTTAGATAAAATGTATTCTTATTTGTTTATATCCGCTTGTTGTAATATTTGATCTCTAGGATCCCAAACTGAGTTTGGTACAACTCATTTATCATATTGACCCCATTGACTATCCTCAAAGTGTTTTGGGGTACCACAACACCAAAACAGGAAGATGGTCACAGTTTTGGACCGTGACCAAGGCCTATGGGTCACGATTTTGACCCTTGACCATAATAAGGGTGATAAAATCGTGGGTCATGGTCCAAAACCATGACCCCATATTGGGTTCACAGGACAGTGGGTGATATCAATGTTGCATGGATGATCACAATCTAAAATTGTGACCCTAGTTTGACCATTAAAAGTGGTGTTAGTGTTGGTCATGGTCTAAAACTGTAACCCCTAGTATGGCAATTTAAAACCATAAAAATCGTGACTAAATATTTTACAGTTTTAAATTGTCACACTAGGACCAAAGTCAATCTTAACTAAATGAGACCAAGAAGGCGAGGGGGTACAATGCAAGTGGCCCCAAAAGCAGATAAACAAAACATGCCAAAATAACCATTTGACGAGGGGGCCACAATGAGTAGATCCAAGAATAAATAAGACAGAAATAAGACAATGAAGAACACTTGGCGGGACGGTGCCACAGTGAGTGGTCCTAAGAATAAATAAACAAAGGTTAACCAAAACATATCATTTGGCGAGAGGGTGCCACAATTATTGGACCCAAAGACTAAAGAAGGGACATGTGATCAAGTATTTCCCAAGGTTGGAGAGGGGGTGCTCAATGAGCAACCCTAAGATAGGAAAGAATGTATGCGAGAGGACCCAAGAGATTGAGGGGATGCTATGTCAATATTCAAGTGATTATAAACTTCTTTGTATATTGTAATAATTACTAACATTGTTACTTTATTTACAAAGGTAGCCTTGGTCGGGAAAGTAGGGCTTAAGTAGGCCAATTGGAATCTCTTAGGAGTTTTGGTTTACTGGTTGAGAGGCAAGTTTTACTAGGCAAGCTAAGCCCAACCACTGGAATAACTTAGGAAAGAGATAATACTAATAAAAGGGACCTAAGAGGTCACTCGTGCACTTACACAGTTCACACTTAGTCAATAACCGACGTGCTGCTCACCATGTATTTTCAAACTTATTATTGGTGATTAGCCCATATGGTCACTCGCAAGATTTTAAAAGATTATTCACCAAGTTACTATTTGAAAAGATATTTAACATATCATGTTTTTTGGCATTATGCCCAACATATTTTCTTTTTGACTTTGGTTAGGCCAGATGTCGTATGTCAGAGTGGACAGACGATAAACACTAAAATAGGATAAAAAGTACATTTTAGATATTGTCTCAAAGGAATATCCTTTTGACACGCACATGCTAGATCAGCTATAATATTCTCCTATATATAGAGCCCTTGGATAAGGTCAAATCATAGCATTGTTACTCTGTCAATCTAACACCAAAAATTAATTTCTCCCCTATTCTCTCCATGGCATTTAAATTGTTTATCTCTTCACTCCTAAGAACCATCACTTCCAAGTGATCCATTTTCTCTGATATTATTATTGTTGTAAAGTTATAGCTAATTATTTTCTTCTATGATAGCAATCACAGAAACTCCATTGTTACTAAAAATATATAATTTATCGTCCAGATACTCTTGATGCTTGGAAGACCTTGAAGACAACTTCTATTGGAGTTGCTCATGCCTCACCAGATTCAAATATTTATGGACCCCAATACAACTACCCTCTTATATTTGGCGATTCTTCTAAGGAGGTATTATCATTGCCATGGATAAGGAAGGATGAAACATTTCAATGTAGCTAGTGTTTGAAAATACTCTAGCTTATAATGGAGTTCAGACTGATCAAACCACCAGTGAGGAGGTTGTGGTGACCAGATTAACCCCTCAAGGAGGACAAACCAATGCAACAGTGGCCATGCCACTAAGTGGGGTGAATTTGACGAGCATGTTCTTTGAATTTATGAAGCATCACAATGTGGACATGGGTAGTTTGGGATAGACATGCATGACATATGTGACGACGTCAGTAGGAGGAGCAACAACAACAACAACAACAACAACAACAACAACAACAACAACAATAACAACAATAGCAACGGTGGAGGCATCTCCACTATGAAAAATCACGACAGAGAAAATAGTGATCACTACACCAAATAAGTTGAATTATCACGGTCATTTACCTTGACACGTTCAACTTGTCAAGGTCAATGACCGTCATAATTCTGGCCGAGACAATTTTTTTTATCATGTACTTATCATGGTCATTGACCGTGAAAAGTTTTGACATGGTCAAGGACCGTGACAAGCCCTGGAAAATGCTAAAAAATTATCACGGTCATTGACAATGACAATTCCGTGACAACAATCCTTTGTCACGGACTTGTCACGATCAATGACCGTGATAATTCTGGGTAGCATTGAAAAAAAATCTGCTGGGAAGTTTGGCCACTACCACTTCCCAACAGTATATTTGTACCTGTTATAGCAACGTTGTACCTGTTCAAGCATCATATATCCAAATAAAATAGAGATAACGCAAATATAAATTCAAAATAGAGACAATATGCATCACGATATAATACAAATATAATTCAAATGTACCAACTTAAAAATAATTCAATTCAAATAATGTCACTACATGTCTTGGGTAAGGTTAAATCCGAGGAGGTGAGTAGGCCACACGATATACGAATTGACACAACCACTGATATACATTGTGCCGTATTGTTCGTGCAACCACAATGGGGAGTTCTCCTTCCCAGGTATCACATGCGTGACGAGCACCTTGGACTCTATGTCTTGAAGCTCATGTCCATGAACTAGTCCATCCTGGATGATATTCGGGTCCCTCAAACCCCGCCCTATCCGTTGGCCATCAAATATGTCCAGTATAAACACGATCGGCTAACCAAGTGTCAACATTTATTGGTCGAAGGGACCCAAATAGGGAAGTGGATCATCAAAGTCTGCACGTATCGGCGATGAAGCAACGAGGTTCATATCGTCGTCATCCTGCACCTCGTCCTCCCGTACCTCCTCCCCCACCACATTCTCCTTCCATTTCCCCTTGCGTTTTCCAGCGCCCAACGAACGCTTCATAAATGAGAACATATCTTGGACCATCGCCTCAAAATGAGATAGCCTTGCATCATGCTAGTCCACCGTTCGAGCCAACCAGGTATCGCTCGTCTCCAATCCGATGATCCTAGATTTGGCCACCCGAGATCTCACCCCTTGTCCTCCCTTTGCGATCAGAGCCAAGCACTTGGCTGAGTGCGTCTGTAATCAAAGATGCCTTGTCGGCATCAGACTGCGACTCATGCACTTCCTTAAGTTTTTCTCGAAACGAGAAAAAGCACATGATTAGTAAAATAAGTAAATTAAAAAATTATAACATAATTTAAAAAAATTAAATTTTCAGATTACTTAAAATCATGGCCGCGATGCTCGGGGACACCTCCTTGTCCTTCCCCTTCTTCGTTCTAAGAGCAACATAAGTATCGAGCCTATGTGGCCTACCCCAAGGCCACTCCCTGTCCCCTGAAATAAAATAAAGTAAAATTAGTATCAACCCCGCAAAGTACAATAATGCAGAATAATATATTTATGTAGTTATAAAAAACTTAAATCTTACCATCATCCTATGCTCCACCTCGGTGTAAGACGTCCGACCGGAGTAGTGCACGACCGTCTTTTTGGCCTAGTTTTCCCTCCCCGATTGGCGAGATGCCAATTGTTGCTCCTCGATCTTATTATCAATGAACTTTTGCCATTGTGCTAATAAGATCAGCTCCTTCGACGGGATGGATTCACGCCTTTAGATAATGGACTCTCGTGTCTTCCCAAAGTACCGGGTCTGTATATTTTTCTTCCACGTCTTGTGTTGCTCCCTCAACTGCTCCAAGACAGAATCGCGTAGCTTTAGATCCTGACTGAATTGTTTATGTCCAATAAATACAATGTTAGTTGTAAATAAATATAAATATAAATATAAAATAATATCAAAATATTCATATAAATATAAATATAAATATAAATACATTACCTCCAGTGCCACCCAAACAGCTAACTTGAGCTCATATGGTACCTCCTTCCAACTAATGTACCCGGGGTCGATGATCATCTTTACCAGCTCGAGAGATCTCGCTAATAGCCCCGACTTGTTCTCGACGGACATCCCCAATTTTCCATGTTTGGGGAGCCTAGGGGACGAGGAGCCCTCTTCTCCTTCGCTACCACCGAGCCCAGACGATATCATCATAACAAGCATCATCATCCTCGCCTTAATACCTGAAGAAGACATTTGCTGTAAAAAATGTTATTAGTACATATCAAAATGAATTAAAAGAAGACATGCAAATATGTACAATTACTACAAATAAAAATGAATTGTTACTGTTAAACAGCTCAATTCTAAATTCCAAAACAACATCATCTAGCTCATAACACCTCCTAAACCATTCCTTTCTTGTCTCAGTTTCATTCCCAGTTGGGGTCTTATTATGCTTGACATTCTTAAATTAGGGATTCTTACCTGGCATATTAGGGCCATATTCAGAAGATTTACTTTCAATTTCTGAACCCGAAAGTTATCTTTACGGTAGCCTATGTTCAACCCCGCCCAATAATAAATTGGAACCTCTCTCAAATCTGAAACTATGAGCCAGGCGTAAAAACCTCTCGTGGCAATGGTATACATTTTTTTAGCTAAAGGATAGACGAAGAGATTCAGTCTCCTCTCCATAAATAGTACACCTTAAATAACTATGTACTACACAACCGGATAATGTCCCATAAGCTGGAAAATCATGAATTGCCCACATCAACATAGCTTTCAGCGTAAACTCTTCTTTTCTAAAAAGATTCAAATGATTGCACATCGTCTTCCCACAACTCATTTAATTCTTCTACCAAAGGAGCCAGGTAGAAGGCTAGAAGGCTAGTATTGAATGCGTACACATATGAGCTAGAAGGCTAGTATCTATGCGCACTATATGTAATTTCAAGTATGTTTCATTTAATTATCATACTATATATATATATATATATTGTTCGATATACAAAGTAATTTTCAAAAAAAGGTAAAAAATCCCACCCCCATATGGACAATAATCCAGTGGTCATGACACTTTTAAAATTAACCAACCCAACATCGATCCACTATAATCCAACATCAATGTCAACAACAAATGTGTATTCTGTACTCCTTCAAATTCATATACTCAATTAATTATTTTCATCAATTAAACTAACAATTAAAGTATACAATTATTAATTTACTAATTTACAATGAGGGGCAATCCTACTTTCATAATTAATTATATATTAATTTACTAATTTACAATGAGGGGCAATCATATATTAATATACTAAAAAAATTAATAACCAATCAATTCATTTACAAGGGACATTACGCACAAACACGCACACTACACGCGCATATACACACACACACACACGTGCGCGCATTCACACACACACGCGCAGCCCCCCACCCCTACGCCACCCACCCATCCCTTCCCCCTCCCCGCCACCATGCCCCACCCCCTTCCCCCACCACACACACACACACAAACAGCCCCCCCATCCCTGCCCCCTCCCCCAACCCCTTCCCCCACATGGCCCTACCCCCACTCACCACACACATACATACACACACATGCACAAATATATACACACACAAACACACATATATATAAATGGAAGAGATAGAAAAACTAACCTGAAAGTAGAGAGAGAGAGAGAGAAGAAGTCGGTGGGGAAAAAAGGAGGGGAATGAGTTTTTTGATGTAACATTTGTCACAGACGTGTCACGGTCCTTGAGCGTGACAATATTATAAGGATTGTCACGGTCATTGACCGTGACAAGGCTAAACGTTGGAAGGGTGTCAATTTACCCATTTTTGTGTAGTGGATGCCAATAAGCTCACCAGAGGAGTCACCCTCCAAGGTTGTTACGATGGAGGATGTAAAAAAATTTCTTTCCTCTCAAAAGGAGTTACCTCATATGTGTAAGGAGCTACAGAACCCTTACCCATAAAACATCAACCAAAAATCACACACAAAAGGCTATGTTCCTCCTATGTTTATAAAATTTAATGGGAAGGTGAAAACCTTGAATACATTGGTGTGCATAGAAATGACAAAGAGATGAAGCTATGAGATTTATTAAAAACCCTTGCTAGAAAGGTGCACACGTGGTACTCCCACTTGGCGCCAAATAACATTTCCACTTGGGAATAGATGCATAGGCAGTGTTTGCAAAAGTTTTCTTGGCAGAATATGAGTTCACTCTAAGGCATCTTGCACGGAGGTGGTGCACTATATCAAATGGTTCCGATAAAGATCATTGGATGTTCATGAAGATGTGGCAGAGGCTAGATTATTACAAATTTATGTTGATGGGCTGTTGGAGGAATATAAGATCCACCTGATCAACGAAACTTGGGATGTCATGTTTAGAGAGTCTACTCGAGAGGCCAACAACATCGTCACAATCATCAAACCTAGGCCCCAAGGCTAAAGAGAAAAAGTGCCTTTAACAAAAGGAAGGATTCAATTCTCTAGATGACACGATGTTAACTATGTTGATGGAAACTCCAAAGGCAAGAAAGAGGGCCAGGGGTTCAAGAACAATAGTGTTACGAAAAAAATAAAGTTTGAAGATGATGTCCTACCACCATTGCCTTGCAGCGTAGCAGAGGCCATGGATTGTGCACATTGGTACACCATGGGGTGGCAGGTTCTCCCGACTTTAATGGCCAAATACCAACAATAACGGAGAAAACAAATGCAAAGTTCTGCAAGTTGCACCAGAGAGTCCAATATGCTACCAAGGACTGCTATCATTTGCGAAGAATAATTGGCGAGTAGGTGGCCAATGGTACATTATAAATCTCACTAGTAGATGCCAATGAAAATTCTTTTCCAGCTCACCACTATGGTACAACGAATATAGTGGTGGCATATGATGAATAAGGAGCCTATAAATCTGAAGAATAATGGATAAATGGAAGAGCATGTGAAGAATGGTTATTGACTTGGCTATAGAAGAACAAGAAAATGAGTTGGGCGAGTGGGTAAGCCCTCTAGGAGGAAGACTGGATGTAGTCATCGCTTTAGATGAAGAGGGATGCCATAAGTAGAATGTGTGTAATGCACAAACATATGAAGTTGAACTTGATTCAAAGTACCCAGCTATTACATGGGCACAAAATTTAACCGGTTCTTTGACTAGAGTGGAGTAAAGCATAATACTCGAACAATTATCACCAAAAAGATACTGGAAGCGGTCGAACATCGAGGGGATCCATCTCTTAATTGACATGGCCCTATAGGGAGGTTGATCAAAAGATACACGTCTGAAATAGCGTACTCAGAGGCAGATTAGAAGGTACCTTACTTCCACAATCGTCCTTTTATATGTCACATCCCTAGTGAATGGAATTATCTTTCTAGGGGCACTTTTTTATGGGGGATCATTGATTAACATCATGTCCATCAACACCTTGTATGAGACTCGTATTTCCCAAGAGAAGATTATGCCAGTGCCATTTGTGATCTCCAGCTTTGATAGCGTGGGGATGCAATCACTCGTATATGTAAACGTGGGGATCAAGTTAAGAAACTTTTCATCTCACATCAAGTTTCACATTATCGATGCCAACACCAGCTACTAGATTTTGATAGGGCGAGTGTGGATGCATACACACGAGATTGTGCAGTCGACATCCAACCAACATGCGAAAGAAAATATTCATAGAATAGAAATTATGACCAAAGCTACTGAAAGACTATTCTCGGTAGAAGAGGCCCACCTAGTTAATGCAGCATTAAAGAATTGGATGAAGAAATGAGATGTTTGATCAAAGGGGTAAAAGCACCCCGCATGGTCAAAGAAGGTGATCAACTCAAGAAGTTGGTACATGAGAGGTTGGGCCAGTTAGTGGCTCCCTCTAAGGGCAAAGAAAAAGGAAAAAAGAAGTTTGAAGATGAGGCAAGGATCCCGTAGACTTGTAAGAAAATCGTTTTGCCTAATGGGAAAGCTATCTACCGTTTATAATGGTTTGCGCGGGTGATGTTTTAGCATGAAAGTGTCGACCCGATGTTTTCAAAAATGTATATTACATATTATAAATACAATTTAATCATTTATGGTTGGATAAGGTTTCATTTATGATTTTTTTAAATAGTAATAAGAGCAATACACGTTGTTGCACTAGAACAAAGATGAGTTGACCACGTTTCCATCTCAAATGCCATCCAGATTTCGTTTCCACTACAAATTTATTTAAGTCAAGTTAATAAGGTCCATGTTGACTTCATAAAACAAAGACTTCACTCAACTTTCGCTTCTTTACCTATTCCGTATGACTATATATTATTCAATGTTTATCGCATAGTGATGAGTTGTTAAAATTTGGCACATGGATGAACTAATTACAATTGACCAACTAACTAAATAGGAAAGTGACGGTGTGTTATTTCAAATGGATTAGATGTGCAAGTTCAAGTTTAATGGGTGCAATAGACATTTTCGTTTAAAATAAAGCTAATATAGTGAAATAAAAGTCAATAAAAGTTAAATGATAGTTGACTGAACAAATAGATCTAAAAAAATTAACCAAAAAAGTGAAGATTCCATTTAATTAGCCAAAAAAATAAATCTAGATACATTTCTTATTCAAACATAGTGGGACCATGTTTTCACTTCCGTTGAGAGAAACAAAAATTAAGATTCCATTTGCGAACAAACTTCAGCTAGAAAAAAGAATGGCTTCACTTCAATTCTATCCGATGGAGATTTTGTTCCCTATGAAAAAAAAAGGAAAAAATAATTATTTGGTGTCTATATACCGCACCCGTACCTCTCATACAGTACGCTATAATATACCCTTAATAATCATTAGGTACTTAGTTAAGTTTCTCTTTAACCTACTGTAACAGCCCGACCTTTTAGAGATGATTAAATTCCATAAATAAATATAAACTGGAATTTGGGGAATTTTCTTAAATAGTAACTTTCGAGATTTTCGAGGATTAAATGATTTTCGAGGGATGATGTGATTATTTTTGGGACTATATAGGTCGAAATATTTTAATTATATGTCGTCGTTGAGTAAAGCGACATGAGGTAAGATTTTTAATTGGAAAATTCGCATTTATTTATTATGGGTTGGAATAGTGATTTGCGGTCAAGTAACTAGGATGGAAATTTCGACTGCGCCGTGTGTCTCGGAATGTCCGAGATAGTCGGAAAAGAGTGTCCGATTGTCGAAAATGAGTTTCGGGTAATTTTAGAGGTACAAGTAACTCGTAATTGGGTAAACGAGTCGTTTTTGGGTTTTAAGGGTTGAAAACCCTTTTCTTCCTATTTAAAGAGGGTGAAGGGAAGAGAATAGAGAGAAAAGAGAAAGAAAGGAAAGAAGAGAGAGAGAGGAGGAGAGAAAAGAGGAGAGAAATGGAGATCTCGGGCAAACTCCGCCGGATTCGACTCGAGGACGTCGGATTTTATCCATGAGGCAAGTGTTTACTTGCTTTATTTATCTTTTTGCATAAATATCTCATACCATAGTTTGGTATAAACAAAGCCTAAAGGTTTTGGGGTGGGTTATCGTGGATAAAACGTGTTTTTGGGAGTTAAAACAGTTAAACCTCAATAATATTTTAATTTGTGGAACTTAGGTTTTAACCTAAATTAATTGGTGGTTTGGGGTTCTAGGATGTTTAGAACCCTTAATATATGTGTATTTGTAGTTGGTTGAGGTTGTAGGACGTTGGGTGAGGCGACAAAAGCTTGGGAGAATCTTTAATGGCCGAAATCGTCTCGGAGAAGATGATGAATAATAACCCGTCACTTTAGGGGGCCATTTTGGCCAGGAAAAGAATTGATTTAGCTTTCGGCCAAAACACGAAAGTTGTAGATCTTTTCGATACGTTCGCGTGGGCACCGACCCTTATTTTTCTGATTTTTCTACGATTTGATATGATTTTTACAAGATGGCAGCTCCGGGTTGAAATCATCAACTCGGAAATCAAATCGGGAATTGGAAAAATTACGGCTAGAATTAATTGCGTAGATGTTCGGGATAATTTTTGTGGTAGTTTAGAAACCCCGATAATGAATTTGGGTTGTTGGAAAATGAATTTGAGGAATTTAGTTTGGGAGACCTGGTGTGATCGGTCGACCGCGCCCCTAAGGCCGGTCGACCGCGTCAAGAAGAAAGGGCCTACTACTTTGTTTCGTAGGCTTATTTACAACCCGCGGTCGACTGGGGATCCAGGACCGGTCGACCGGTGCCCTGTTTTCAGCCCAAGATTTTGGAGATTAAGATTATTTCTGCTTTTTGAGTTTAATATTTAAGGGCCTTCCAAATTAGAGTATTATAGAGGGTTATATCCTAAAGGACTTGATGAATTGGGAATATATGTATATGTGTATATTCACTTAGAGTGAATTAGTATAATTGGAAATATCCAATAAATTCCTTAAGAGATAATTAATGTGATTATTATTTATCGAAGTGAAGAAATACTTTGGGTTTAATATCATGCTTATATGAATGCATGATTATGATTCTTTGAGAGAATCTTTGGGATTAATGGTCATCGCTAGATATCATTGGCATTAATGGCCATTTATATATTCGAGGAGGAATATAGGGTATATATATATATATATATATATATACTATGTGATTAAGTATATATATGATATGAGATAATGATTTTGAAAATAAAATATGAATATTTTCAAAATGGAAAGACAAATGATTTTAATAAATGATAAAAATTGAGGATACACATCTCTCTAAATCGCTATCATAAGGGAAGTTGCGTGCTTATGGTGAAGCCCCCTAACAAATTAACGCAGGGTGGATATAGTCCTATAGGCCATATGAGCGTTTGTTGTATTTTTCTGCGCTGGTTAGGAGATTTCGGGTGTCGTCTTGACTATCCCGCAGGCATATGGCCGCTTCCCGACGTCTTGCGATGTAGGATCCCAGGTTTTCTTGATTATAGGCCCTGGAAGATGATAGCCATTTAGGGACGCGCACAGTGAAGAAATCCGGACTGGCGGTCTTAGAACGCGTTATATATTAAAGCAATTCATGATAATGGATTGGCTTTAATTACATTTCCTGGATATAGGAAGGGAAATAGGATAAAGGTTTGGCTTCGGTAACACTCCCTGATGGAAGAAGGGTTGTGGAAGCATATGATATGATCAAAGCATTTTTATGATAATGAAAATGGCTTTGAATACATTTCCTGAATATAAAAAGGGAAATGTGATATTTTGAAACGGAAAAGCATTTTTATGATAATAAAATTGGCTTTTAAAAAGGTATATGATTTATTAAAGCAATTCATGATAATGGATTGGCTTTTAAATACATTTCCTGGATATGAGAAGGGAAATGGAAAGTTTTGAGATAAAAATGATAAGTATTGATAAATACTTTGTAAATGAATTCTCATTCCGGGAGATAGATCCGGATGTATATGGTATTATGTATATATATGGATAAATCGAGTGCCGAGGGTCTAATGGATCCCGATGATCGACCTTGCCGCATAGTAGTGTATTGGGGGGGTTCCTTGTTTGGATTTCTCTTTGCGAGACACCCCACGCATGAATAAGGCATTGTGTTGAGACTGTGGAGAAGTTTAATCCTTAGTGCTCTAATATTATAAATGTTTATGGAATATATATATTTATATATATATATATCTTTCTGTACTGAGGGACTGGCGGATCACGACGATCGACCGTGCCGCGTAGTAGTGTATCGGGGGGGTTCCTTGTTTGGATTTCGCTTTGCGAGACACCCCACGCACGAACATGGCATAGCGTTGAGACTGGGGTGAAGTTTAGCCCTTAGTACATTGCTTGGACTATCTAGGATTGATAGTGGGTTAGTGATAGACTAGTTTAGCAGGATAGCTTGACTAGGATGTTTAGAGGGACGCGCTAGGAGTGCACTGTTAGTGGAGAGGTGAGGGGTATCTCATGGGAGTGCGATACCAAACTTAAATATGAGGTAAAACCTTTTTCTAAAAATAAGGCATTTATGCACTTGCAAAATATTTTCAAAACTCGGGCTCTGACCCGTTTATCTACTTTTCCTTTCTTCCTATATATATATATATATATATATATATATATATATATATATATATATATATATATATCCAGACACAGGGACGCCTGGATGACACATCTTTCGAGTCAGACGTCAGCTGCAGCAGCTGTGGATGCGTGAAGGATTCTCGATAGACGCTTCTATCCTTGTACTCTAGATAAGAGGTACTGTATAAATATTCGGGCCAATGGTCCAAGTGCATTTATTTATTCTTTTAGAGCATCATTCGATATGGTTGTATATTTTGACCGAGTGTTCGGTTATTTGATTTCATTTCAGTTTCATTTCCGCAAAACTGTGTGGATGTTTTATTTACAGTTGTTAAAAAGAGTAGTAAAGTTAAAATTTTGACACTGGCCTAATAAGTTATTAGTAATTAAATGGACTTTCGACAGTGATGCTAAGAATGATCCATATGAGATTCCTGTTTTAATTTTATATAGGAGTGATCGCCCGGTATTTTATTAGGAGGGGTGTCACACCTACCTGTACCTCCCATACAGTACGTTACCTAAATATCCTTATTTATCTTTAGGTCCTTTAGCTAAGTATCTTATCAACTTACCCCGTACCGCCCATACAGTATGTTATCGAACAAATTATAATTAACACCACCCTGATGTTATTATTAATTCAAGTTAGCACTTCACACATGTCATCGGTCACCCCATATCATTTAGTTCCTCAACTTAAATTTCATTTTTAAACATACGTTATCTATTCTTACTACTGTTTACACATTAGTAGATTTAGCATTGTTTAGATATACACTATTTAGTCTCACTACAATCGCACATAAGTAGCTTATTGTTATTTTAGATAATGCGTCATCTAATCTCACTAATATTGCCCATAAGTAGCTTATTAGAATTTTAGATAATGCACCATCTAGTCTCACTACTATCATCCATAAGTAGAATAAAATGTCGTTTTCGATATGCACTTCATATTCTCACTACTATCACGCATAAGTAGATTTAAACATATTTCAGGTAAACACAATCTAATCTCACTACTATCACACATAAGTAGATTATGTATACGATATATATTTCACACACAATATATACTATAAGTGCATACTTTGCATTCATGTCCCCATATCACACATTAAAGACTATTAGGTCAGAATGTCCCTTCGAACTTGGTTCGGAATGACTCATCTAACTCCTTAATCAAGTTAGTTTAGGATGTCTCCTCGAACTTAATTCAGATTGTCTCAATGAACTTAGTTCGAATTGTCTCATCGAACTTATCAATCAAGTACATTATAGGTATTCACTCCACATATAATTAAATTAGTACGTATACACACAACCTAATTATCCATGCTCGTACATAGTATATATCTCTCGAATACCCACCGTACATATTACTTTACGATTTATTCCCACTATCATATTTATTTGAGTATTCACCCAACTCTAAGGGTCCTAATTTCCCATTTATTAATTTCAGTAATTAAATCAATATTTACCTTACTGGTCTACTTATTAATTCAATTGAAATTCCCGTAATTTGTTATTTTTCTCTCCGATAAATTAAGACATCATTTCATCCCATATCGTCCTTGTCTTAATTTTCTTGATAAGACTAAATCACTACCCTAACCTAGGCCCACCGCAATATAATAAAGACCTTATTATATTTTAACAATGTCCCCAAAGCTTCCCGACAACCATTTAGGAGTTCTAGGTTTAAAAAGGAACTTTGATAATTTTTCGGGGAACCAAATCGGTCCGACTCTCTGAACTGAACCGGTCCGATGTTCTGGACTTTGTCTTCTTCCTTACGAACTTTTCACCATTAGCACCCACATAACGTACATGATTCTTCACCAAACTCAAGGCCAATTGTCCCTAACCATTTATACATGCATTAGGGTGATTTCTAACATAAATTTGTCATTAATATATCACAATTTCAATTCAAGATCAGATCAAGAACCCAGATTTAGTTCTTTATAATCACCCAAAATCCTCTGATTTCGTGTTATAAACATAAAGGAATATCTCTACATGCATTCCAATCTCAATTCATTAATTAAACCCACCCTAAACCATCTTAATTCTTCCAATAATATGAAATCAAACCCTATTCTACATGGGTACTATAACATGCTTAAAATAAATTTTCATTTAAATACTTGTCTCTCAATAGCAGGTATGAAATTCTTTGGGATGATGGTGTGGTGGTTCACCCCTCACTCCGATCTCAATTTCGTCGCGTTTGGGCGAAAAATGGTGTAAGAAGCTTAGTTCTCCCATCCTCTTCCTCTCCTCTGGCCTCTCTTACTTCAACTTTGTGTTAACCCTACCCCCTCTCTCTAATGGCAGATATATACATCCAATTTTGGAGTTCTACAAACGAAAAACTCTCGAATGACCGAATTTCCCTTAAACAGTGTCGGTATGGTCTAAAATCGTCCTGGGACCCAAACTGCACACCCGAATACACTTTTTCGACCCTTCCGGAACCAATCGTGACCTCAAAATCACCATCCAAGTCACTTTTAAAATATCATCTTATTTCCGCCTCAAAACACAGCACGCGTGAAGTTAAACTTAAACTGAATTTATTAAATCTAAATCACCGAATTAAATAATTTTTCAAATTAAATAAATTCCTAAATTGTCAATTTAATTAATTTCCATATTCTCCAAAATTATATGGTGTTACATAAGGTTTCATTTACGAAAAAAATTTAAATATAATAATAAGAGGAATACACATTGTCGCATTGGAACAAAGATGAGTTAACCACGTTTCCATCTCAAATGCCATTCATATTTCGTTTCCATTACAAATTTATTTAAGTCAAGTTAATGAGGTCCATGTTAACTTCATAAAAAAAAGACTTCACTCAATTCTCGCTTTTATATCTATTTTGTATGGATATATATTATTGAAGGTTTATTTCATAGCGATGAGTTGTTGAAATTTGGCACATAGATGAACTAATTACAATTAACCAACAAAGTAAATAGGAAAGTGGCGGTGTGTTGTTTCAAATGCATTAGATGTGCAAGTTCGAGTTTAATGGGTGTAATAGACATTTTAGTTTAAAATAAAACTAATATAGTGAAAAAAAAGTCAAATGATAGTTGGCTAAACAAATAGAACTATAATAATATTAAGCAAAAAATGTTTTTTTTTACCGATTAGTCCCGTTTATTAAGTATGAAGTTCAATACACCCTAACATTTTTTTTTCGCTCCAACAGTTCTTGTGAAAAAATATTTTTTCTCCAATTGATTCTAATTGTAAACATGTAGTGAATATTCACTATGACCCCATTTGGTTGCTCAAATTGTTTGATTATCTAAATTGATAATGGATAATGACTCATATTTCAAATTGATGTATTTCATTCAATTTCATATTTTACACATGTGCGAGGATAGGCTAATTAATGAATCATTTTAGTAATGAAACCAAACACAATTAATGAGCGAATTCAATTTATAATTTTAGAATAATCAAATGGGATCTACATATATAAATAAGCAATAACAGTAGGCCGACACCGATTTGCGACACAGAGTGGTCTGTGCCAGCGACAATAATTAATATTGGTACGACATGTCACTACGTTTCACCAAATGTGTCGCAAATCCGCGTCAGTATAGAGAAACTCATAAATAAAACCTACTGGAAAAAATTGCAACTATTAAAAAATATCTTATATAAATAAGACATCTTTTTCATGCTCTCCCAAATAAATGTAGATAAATTTCTTATTCAAATTTAAGTATCCATTAGTGGGACCATGTTTTCAATTCCGTTGAGAGACACAAAAATGAAGATTCCATTTGCGGACAAACTTTAGCTTAAAAAAAGAAACTTCTTGAATTCTATCTGATGGAGATTTCGTTCCCTATGCGAAAAATAAGAAGGGAAAAAATAAATATTTAGTGTCTGTATATTGGTGAGATACGATTATTAGTGTATCTATCAGTTTTATTTGTTTGCAAAATGAGCTCTTCTTTCGAGTTTGACTTCGACGACGATGAGCCCATTGTTGTTTCAACCCAAGATGCCTCACTCCCAAGTTTATGTTTCATTTCTTTTTCAATTCATATAACTTCCAGTGTTTACGATTTTATTCGAAATAATTAGTATTCCAATTCTATTTTTTCCTTCATGTTTTATAACTAATGGGTTTTGGCCCCCATTAGTATTCCTTCATGTTTTATATCAGTTTTATAAACGGGACGTAAGTATGTAGTTCAATAGATCCTATCATTTTTTTTGTTTCAAGACGTCCCATAAAAAAATTATTTTTTGTCCAATAGGTCTTGTAAACATATAGTGAATATTTGGTATATGTATATATTGAATCTATAGGGGGAAAATGTTATGAGAGGGCCTATTAGGAAATATCTTATATAAATAGAACTTATTAGTAATGGTCTCTTATTTTTTTATATTTTTAGAGACACATGTTTTAAAAGATATTTTGTCACTAAATGTGGAGAAAAAATGGGGATAAATCGTACAATAGTTTTTAATTGGGAATTAATCTCCAATTGGACAAAACTAATGAGGTCCAAAACCAAAATAACCATTTTTTTCTTCTTTCATGCATTAGCATATTATGGTTCTTATTTATTCCTAGTTTGCACATCCCGTGTCAGCTAATTAATTGTACTTCTTAAGATTGAATATGGAAAAACTCAAATTCGTAAATAAAATTATTGGAAAGAACTTATCTCTCGAGATACTCCAGACCCACAAAACTAATGAAAATGGCAAAAGAAAATATTGCAGAGAAAGGTAATTGTTAACAGGGACGTTTTTCTAAGTTTTTGTCAAAATTTTGTAGAAAATAGTTAAAACATTGAAAACAGTTATAACCCACTATCCCACCTTTATCTCCACTAACGCGTAGTACAACTTTATTAATTCATGTATATTCGTTCGATAGGTGCTCAAGGACATCGCAGACAACAACATGGGATGAACGTTCTCAGATGTTCAAAATCAAGGCAACTTGAGCATTGCATTTTCCTAATGTTTGGCCAGGCTTCTCATCATGGTTGTTTAGTATCTAAAGCGGACTGTCACACAAGAGGAAGAATCGACAATCAATAAGGTGTCTGCAGGAACCAGGGGGTGTGGTAGAGCGGAAGGGGATCTTCCTCCCTTAACCAAGTGTCGGGGGTTCGATCCCCGCCTTGGGCATGGAGCAGCCTTAAATCCCTGGGCCAGCTGTCCCACCCATCGAGGTGCCTACAAATCAACAAAGGGATTAGTCACTAAGTCGCTAGTGGATACCCTGGTGTAAACCAAAAAAAATAAGGTGTCTGCAGGAAAATATCCACAACCCAAGGACAATGATGTCGGCTATGTAACTATTGGGTTTGGTGATCTCTACGATAAAGAACTACGCAAGGTCATAGTGGACCTTTTTCTCCCTGCTGTTAGTAGTCGGGTAGGCACATATGTTCTCAAACTCATACAAGGGGTACCAAATCTCGACATTTACTATAACTTATGTTTTATGTGTTCGGTTATGAAAGAAGTAAGAATCATGGTTGACGAACACATGCTAGACGATGCACAAGACAAGCTCGCTGAAGCCCAAGACTTGGTTGGGCATGCGGTTGAAGAGTCTAACCCGTTGACTGAGATGCTGGAATCTGAGTTGGAACAACTATTGAGGTTGATGAAATTATAAAGAACGTACTAAAAGCAAGGGAGTCCTTTTGCACTCTCTTCTGAGACTTCCCATGATCGTCAACATTTTGCTGCAAGAGGTGATGTAGAAAAGTTGGGCTTGTTTGCCAATTCGTGTATGGACACTTACGTTGAGTAAGCCAAGTCATTTGATGAGGATTCCAGCAAGCCACTACCCACAGTGGACGAGGATGTGAATCAATAACTTGTTGCTGATCCCCTTGCTTCTATCGGTGGAGCTCTTAGCTACTATATTCACATGGCCATTCAATCTCTCAAATCCATTGAGAACATACTCAATAGAAGCCGTTGAATGTATACGTGCAAAATTGCTTTAATTCCTTTGCCATCTTTAATTTACAATATAGGCCATTATCGTGTGTTTTGCTTTTTCACTTCAATATGTATCCCCAACACTATTACATATGTATGCCCTAGGCAAACCAAGTGGTGTTGTATGGTTTGTTTATGAAAATATTTAATAATAAAGACCACATTTTGTTTCACGTTCCTTAATCGTATGGGTTTTTAATTTGTGCACGCTCGTTTCTTTGGGCATAATCTTCATGTGTCGATAAAAAATTGTGAAATAATATTATAGAGAATACAAAATTAATGTCCAAAAGGCAAAAATGATAACAAATGAGCATATGCCATTGTCGCAACCCTATGTATTTGTTGAGCCTGCTCCTTATTCTAGAAAATAGGCAGTTGACATTGAGCAACCATTTCACTGAAATGTCTATTTTGTAACAGACATAAAAAGTTTTAAGACTAGTTATAAATTTTGCAACAATTTAAGACACTTGAAAATTTTGTAAGTGTTCAGAACTGTTAAAAATGACAAATTTATCATAAAAAATCACATGATTATCACGTGATAGATAGATCCAAACATGGTTCAAAATCACGTCCTTGTCAACCTAGTATCGACTGAGCTGACTCGGTCTCGCTAGACACCGATCTAATTTCGAGAAGCGATTCAAAACTAACAATAACTCGTGGCATATCGATTGATATCACCGAGATTTCAGCCGTTCCAAATCATATCGATATCGACATCGTCCAGAGAAAACTACCTATGTCCACATCCTTACCACAATCGGTATCACAACTACATTAGGAGATGAAATTGATGAAAATAATATAATCACTTCAATTTAACTTCTATATAACTTTTGTATGAATTGTTATGTGTCATTACATTATTTTGCTTATTTATTATGGAGAATTAAACTTATTTATTATTTTTTTTATTTACATTATTTTACCTATTTACTATGATAAAAAAAAAACTTTCTCATATTCCCCCAAATCTGAAACCTACATGTCTCTGTAGAATACTCAAAAAGCACCGCCCCTTCTCAAACCGATTTTTGGGCCACTTTTCATTATAAAGTATGGCTTTCTTAATAAATTTGGGCTTTGAGGTTTTGAATTTATTAAAGCTTTCATAGACATAATCAGGTTCACTTCTTCTCTCTCCTTTATTAATTTTTGTACCCTTAGGGATCGTTTGTTTTTACCTCTTAAGTCTGAATCTGAACCATTCAGACTTAAGAGGTATAAAAAAGTGTTTGTTTTTTTAAATGATTAAGAGGCTAACGGTCATATTTGTCTCTTAATGATTAAGAGGTAGAGTTAGGTCTGGAGTCTGAATCTGAAGTCTGAATCAGTCTAAATACATTCATTGAGAAGTATATTCAGACGTAAAAACAAACACATTTATCAGATTCAGATTTCAGACTTCAGATTCAGTCTTCAGATTTCAGATTCAGATAAAAAAACAAACGCAACGTAACTCTGTAGTTTGTGATTTTTACTTTGGTGCTATATATGCATTTGCGACTATTTGGATTTTGATATTTGTTTGTGACCTTTTGGAATTAAATCTACTTACATCCATATTCTGATCTAATCATTCATAGATACATCTTTAAATTTGGGGGTTTAAGGTTTTGTTAGGGGTTAAATCAACTGAATAATGTGTTTGAGACCACTGAAATTTGTGTAAGAAAATGTCTCCATTTTTATACACTTAATGTAATATGTTTTTTCCATTATCCCTTTGTCCCAATCTTAATTTTAAGCAGAGGCCCTTATGATAGCAGAGCATGTGGAGCTAACTAAATTCATTGGGTACACTACTAGACCTCACCCACTTTACAAGTGCTACTCTATCACCCTTTATCTTATCGCATTCAAACTATGGCTTAGCCCTTGTCAACACCACCCTTGGACATCTTAAATACACACACACATACACACACACTCACACTCACTACACTTTAAAGATTTATTACTATTTTAAATCTGAATGTAAGGGACTTCTAAGATTTTCTCCAAACTCCCATCCCAACATTTCCTGATTTCTGATTTTTAATAAAAACAAACAAATATACGTGGGTAACTTAGGAGTTTGCATTTTTTTAAATTCAAAAGAAAATTGTATGGAGTTCAAACCATCAACTAACTGTGTACTCCTAAAAACAAACCACCCTTTGCACGTATCTTTTCAAAACTGCTTGGAAACTCTCTTTCCCGCATCGCCTCCTTTCATCTCTATCAATGTCTAACCTATGTCATCCCTCTCCCTCTACTCAACACTACTTTCTCACGTTCGACATCTCACACATTTCTAGTAACTCTCTCCCCCCCCTACATATATATTACATATATACATCTACAATACATAAAATTGACATTTTTCATATCAAAGGTTTACAATTTTTACGCAATTATTACATACAACCTTCACCCTCACATAAGTCTTTTACTACAAGTTTGTGTTTAATGTGAGTATAAGTTTGTGTTTGTTTATAGGACGAGTTTGTGGTATGTTAAAATGAAAACAACTGAAAGAAGAAGAGAAGGAATGAAAGGGCGACGAGTGAGGAGAAAAATGGTTGCGAGAGAGAGATGGAGAGAACTTGGGTGTTTGTCTTGAGTAGTAGTGGCAAAATGTGGCCCAAATAATTAAACAACCCATATTAGCCCACTCATCTAAATATGGGGCCCATATTTAAAAAGTATGAGTTAAATATGAGCCCCACATTTCAAAGCTATGAGTCAAATATGGACTCATATTTGAAAGCTAGGAATCAAATGTAGATCCTAATTTTAAAAGTTACAAATCAAATATAATACTCATTTTTAAAAGTTGTGAATAAAATATGAGTTTTTTACATATACCTCGAATTGTAATACTTACTTTAGTAGAAAAACAATGAGTTGGCCCAACCCATATTTGGTCCGTCCATATTTGGTCCGGCCCACATTTGACCCAACCCACATTTGACCCAACCCACATTTAGCCCAACTCATATTTGACCCGCCCAAATTAGACCCAACCCATAATTTTGCCAGTACTAGTCTTGAGTGTCGGTGAAAGTCAAGGCCGCCACCATTGTCGTCGCTAGAGGCCGTGGTTTAAGTCAAAGCACCTGTTAAAGTGGATGGTGAACAGAGAAAGCGATAGAGAGAGGAGAGTTGATACATAAAGATATCTCAAATAAATAAAAGAATCCGAGGAGATAAAGAGCTTTAAATTACATTTAGGGTCCGTTTGGCAATCCAATTCCTAGACTTGGAATTGGAATTGAAAGGCCAATTTCAATTCCGTTCCAATTCCATGACTTGGAATTGGGTTGCCAAACATACCATTAGTTCTTTTAACTTAATACATTTCAAGATCATGTGTGGGGTGGTATTAACCTTAGATCTCCCTATAAATTCTTCATCAACTTCTCTCGAGTTGCTTAAAAGTTAGACTATATCTTTTTTCTTCTGCAGGTTTTCATTGTTGTAAAGAGAATGTATGCAGTTGTCAAGTAAGGTAAGCCTCTCTGTCTCTGTCTATTGTGTGGTCAAGCATCCCCATGTGTGCATATATTGTATTTGTGTGTTTGTATCAGAAGTTGCATAAATAGAGTGATTGGGATCTTATATGAATGTGTATTTGGATGCTTGTTTTAGTATTCATATATGGCATATGAAACAGCTAAATCTGATTCATAAGATTTCATTCATCAATTGAATATCAGTTAAATTCAAATTAATTGAGTATCTCATTCTAAATCTGATCGATAAGAATTCTTTTGAATAATCTTCAAGTGTCGATTAAAAATTGAGAAATTATTTTGTTGAGAATACAAAATTAATGTCCAAACGGCAAAAATGATACTTCATTTTCCCCACAAATGAGCACATGACCATAGTCGCAGCCTATGTTTGTGTTGAGCCTGTTCCTTATTCTAGAAAAGAGGCAGTTTCGTGTGATGTAGCTGACAGTGAGCAATAACTAAAGAAAAATGTCTATTTTGTAACAAGCATAAAAAGTGTTGAGGCTACTTACAAGTTTTTCAACGATTTAAGACACATGTCCAAAACTGTTACAAAATGAAAATTTTAACATATAAATTCACATGATTATCACAAGATAGTCCCAAGCACGGTTCAAAATCATGGGAGTCAACCCGGTATCGACCGAGTTGACTCGGTCTCGCTAGCCACCGATCCGATTCCGAGAAGTGGTTCAAAAGTAATAACGCGTAGCATTTTGGTTCATATCGCTGAGAAATCCACCGTTTCGAGTCATATCCATAACCACGTCCTCTACGAGAAAATTACCCATGTCCACATCCTTACCACAATCGATATCACAACTAGATTAGGAGATGAAATTGATGAAAACAATGTAATAACTTCAATTTAACCTCTATGTTCATGAATTGTGACACAAAAGTCATTTTGGGTGTTAAAAATCAAGAAGTGAAAACCGAGATCGAGTCAGAATATATCTTTTTGACACCCACAATGCTTGTGAGCTACTTGATCACATCACACAATAACGGGGATTTTGTTTTACGAATAATTTCAAAAGACAAACTGCTGGATTGTTTGCAGCTGCATGCGTTTTCCTATTGAAGGACCCCAACTGATGCATTATGGATTTAAGGATGTGATTGCCAAAGTCTGTATAAATTCTCATATGATCTGTTCATGATTGGAATATTCTATCATCATTGTATTATAACAGTTATGTCATGAAAATTCCAATTCCATTATTTTCATATGTAAGAGATGGACGAATATATGGAAAACGGGGAGTGGAGTGTGTCTTGTGTGTTGGAGGTAGGTCACAGGAGTACCCATTATATTTTGTTCCCGTTCAACTTGCATTTGCCATAAGCTAGAAGCGGATAAAATGCACTTGGCATTTTTTTAGGGAAGAGGGGCAGTACCCCCACCCAAATTATTAAGGGAGAAGAGGCATTTAGTCCCAAAATCAGATATTTCATTGTGTCCGCTCCCTTGTATTTTCTTTTTTGGTTTTTTGATCCTATAACCGCTGAAAACGGTTCTCATTGTAAAGGTATGTCTGGCATGTTTCATACATAGAGTTTCATACGTGTATGGTTAAATATGAATTCATTGACTTTACAATTGTGAAAATGAGGACTGAGTCCACAAACTCTAAATTATTAATGAAAATTATGACAAATAGCCTCTCCTAGGAAGAATGAATTTAATGTTTGAATTACACACTGGCAAATTAATTTAATAATGAGGAAAATGTGTTCTTTGATTAAACGCTGTAAAGGTGACTGTATGAGCAATGGAAGCTATGTTGTCTGCCACTTGATCTTAGCTCATAAGACATATTTATACCTTCATATAAGCTTTGTTTTTGGCTTTTCATATCTCCCAACACATCGTGAGAGGTATAATAGAGAAAATGAATTTGAGTATCCCCTAGAAGAAGATTTTATCCACCAAGACAAAAACATAGATTTCACTGAATTTAAACTCAGTCTAATCCCTATCGTGTTGCCAAAATAATTCCAAACTTCTCTAGCACATTTACTCTCCAAATAGGTATGTTCAATAGACTCTATATATTAATTACAGCATTTGCATCTTGAGGCTAATCTAATGCCACAACTCTTAAAATCTCTGCATAAATTGTGTGGAAGTTTTCATGTGTAAAAGTTTCCAGTTGAAACTGAAATTTTTAAAGTACATTATTTAAATTTAAACTCCCAGCTCTCAACAGATATACTCTTCTGTCTACAGACATCTACAACAGATTCAAAAGTGAAATTACCCTCTGAAGAAGGTTTGCCAGATGTACTCCTCTCCCAGATTGCATATATTCTCCTCTGCTAAGTCTTGAACTTCTCTAATTCTTTTAATTGTACAAGGGCCTCCTTTACTTGAAAACATTCTGCTTTTATATTTCACTTTCATAAATTTTCCTCATAGACCATTTCCAGTTTTAAGCTTCCAATAAAGCCTCAAACTACTAGCTTTAGCTATATCATCTATACTTCTACAGTTAAGACCCCCTTCTTCCACTGGAATTTATCTTCATCCAATTTTCCTCCCCCAAAAAAATGTTTGAGATCAGGCTGTGAAGTCTCTTGATAACGGTTTTAGGAGGATTAAGAGATGCCAGAGTATTAATAGAAATTGGTGTTAACACATATCTAATTAGAATCAGTTTTCCACATGGAGATAACAACTTAGACTGCAATCCACTTAGCTTAGATCTGATTTTAGCAATAAGATCAGAAAAAATTGAGTTCTGCTTATACTTTAAACAAAACACTACCCAAATAATTGATAGGCAGAGATTAATATTGAAAGCCCAATGTATCTGCAATTTAGCTTCATAGTGAAGCAAATTTTGCTTTTATTGATCAATTAACCTGAAGCACCTTCAAATACCTGTAGAAAATTGGAGAGGTTCTTTATACTTTACTTTTCTCCATTTAAGAAATATTATAATATCATCGGGAAAGCATAGGTGGGAGATTAAATTACTACCAGAGGGATGGGAGTAAGGGATTATGGTTATTTTATGCATTAATTGATCAAGAAATCTACTTAAAACATCTGCAGCAAGAATAAAGAGAGTGGAGATAATGGATTGAGCACTTAAGTTGTAGCTGATAATTGCACTAATTAACATGGAAAACCAGTTATTAGAAATTGATCTCCAAATGATGTCAATGCAAGTCTCGTTTAGGCCAAATTTTCCCAACAGTATCAATAAAAACATCCAATCTAGTCTGTCATAGGCCTTGGTCATATCCAATTTAACAATCACATTAGAACCTCTAGTCTTTTCCAACAAATCTTGAGTAAGTTCTTGAGCTGGGAGAATTGTCTAGAATACTTCTTTTTTTGGATGAAACCACTTTGGTTTGGAGTAGACCAAATGGGCGGGTGAAAAATAGATATGGATAAATCTAGACGGATTAAGGAGAATATTCGGGCCATGTCGGTCGGGTCAATTCTGGAACGGGTGAGGTTGACCCTTTTTTTTTTCAAAAAATTATTTTTAACACCGCTTTTGAAAATCATGAATTAAAAACCTTATTAGAAAAGACCTCTACTCGCCTCCATCAGTCAACAACTCTTCCAGCTTGTTTGAGAGTTTTTTAGAGGAAGGAAAGAAAAGAAAAGTTTTATTAGGAGAGAAAATAAAAGAAGAAAAAATTTATAGGAGAGAGAGAAATGATTTAAGAAGAAAGATAAAATAACTTCCTTTCCTAATGTTTGGGAGTTGAAAGAAAATTAATTTTTTTAAGGGAAATAAGATACATTCTTTAGAAGACTTTCCTTTCTCTCCATTTTTTTTTTATTTGGAAGGAAAGTTTTGGAGAGAAATGAAGAGAATTTTTTTTAAAAAAATTCTTTTCTTTTCTCTCATTTTAAAGGGTCTCATATAGTAGTGGCAAAATGGAGCCCAACGAATAAAACAAAACATATTAGCTCAGTCATTTAAATATGAGGTTCATTTTTAAAAGTTATGAGTCAAATATGGAGCCCATATTTAAAAGTTAAAGTCAAATATGGGGTTCATATTTGAAAGCTATGAATCAAATAAAGAGTCCATTTTCAAAAGCTACGAGTTAAATAGAAAACCTATTTTTAAAAGTTAAGAATAAATTATGTTTTTTTTTGCATATATTTGGAATTATAATACTTATTTGTCGGCGAAAAAAATGGGTTGACCCAACCCATATTTGCCCGCCCATATTAGGCGCGACCCATAGTTTTGCTACTACTAGTCCCACACAAATATTCTGGGCGTGTTAGAACAACCCTTGTGGGTACTCTAAATTTACACATTGGTAGTTTAAATTTAGACCGGTTAAATGTTAGAAAATGATGTGGGATAGCGTAAATATACTCAACTTAGGCCTAAACGATGTCGGTCGTTCTTATTTTACTATTCCTTCCAGGGAGCAATGTCTTCCGCCTAAAATTTGTAGCACTGTTTCTTCAGCGGAACAACATTTTCCACGTAAATGTTTAGGTAATTACCTCTTAACCCCTAGCAGAACTTCTAATAATTACATTTTCCGCCTATATGTTTAGGTAAAAATAAAGAAATTTGAGAATTTTTATAACTAAGATATGGGAAACTGTTTTCAAAATAATATTGAGGGTAGGATTTCTGCAAAACCAAACCTGCTATTTATAAGAAAAAAATAATAGCCGTTGTAAACTTTGGGGGTAAAATTCGAAATATGGAAATATGCTCTAAATGCTTAGGCGGAACAAGATGTTCCGCTTTAGGCATATTTTTGTTTTCTTTAGGCGGAAACATGCCGCGGATCACATGAAAAACCAACTAGTCCAATTCTATATTTGTTATTTTTTATCCTTATGCACTTTTGCAGTACCCATAACATTCATATATACAACAAATATGGGGGTTTAGCATACCCGGGCAATATGGATGGTTTCGTCCTTTAATGTCCATATTGCCCGGCCTAGTTTGGAGCTACAGTGTCGGGGAGAAAGTTAACGAATCTGGTGTTAATGATTTTTGAAATGATTTTCATAGAAAAATTTCCCAAATTTATAGGTCAGACTAAAGTGAGAGCAATTAGTTGGGAACAAAAAAGCTTGAATGGTTAAGATGAGGTCATTTTTAATGATTTCCCAAATTTTTATAGAAAAATCCCCCCAAGTCATCTGGTTGCACTGCCTTCATCAAGATCATTAATGGGTCTAAAAATCTAATATGATGATATTAAGACCTGGGGATATAAGGTTAGGGATGGAATCTAATAGATTATTATTTGGCTTTGTTTGTTCTGCAGACAATATTTTGAAAATAAGCTAAGGTTGCATTACTGTCTTCTTGAGAGTTCACCCACTGGTTAACTTGATCATTAACTCTGTGGATAGCTAACTGTATTTTTCTTTATTTAATAGTAGAGTGAAGCAATCTGGTATTGGAATCCCCCTCTGTAAGCCACTTCACTCTAGCCTTAGCTTGACTCATCTTAGTCCTGTTTTCCCATTTAATCTCTTTAATTTTTCAGAAAAAATCCTCATGGCACTAGCATGGACAGAAGCCGCCAAGATATCTGGATCAACTGACTTAAGTCAGTACTGCAGCACCACATTTTCTAAACAATAAAGAGTGATTCTACATAGATGCCCCCCCTCCCCCCCCCCCCCCCCCCCCCCCCCCCCCCCCCTTTTTTTAATTCTTTTATGTTTAATAATTGATATAAAAAGAGTTTTTTATATAAAAAAATTGTTTTTCATAAAGAAAAACAGATTTTTCTATTAATATAAAAAAACTATTTTTTTTTATTGAAAGTAAATTTTTTATTAAAGTTAATATTTTTTTTATTAATATAAAAATTGATTAGTGCCGCTGGCGCGGACCCATAAAATATCACGATTAATTAGTGCCGATGGTGCCGACCCACATTCAACAAATGATTTGAATCCGGGAATGTGGGTTCGCGTCAACGACACTAATTAATTGCGATATTTTTTAAAAAAATATCGCGATTAATTATTGCCGCTGACGCGGACCCACATTCAACAAATGATTTGAATCCGGGAATGTGGGTCTGCGTCAGCGGCACTAATTAATTGCAATATTTTTTAAAAAAATATGGCGATTAATTAGTGCCGCTGGCGCGGACCCACATTCAACAAATGATTTGGTCCGGGAATGTGGGTTCACGCCAACGACACTAGGCGATTAATTAGTTTCGCTAGCGTGGACCCACATTCCCGAACCCAAATTATTTGTTGAATGTGGGTCCGCGCCAGCTGCATTAATTAATCGCGATATTTTTATATGAAAAAATATCGCGATTAATTAGTGCCGTTGGCGCGGACCCATATTCAACAAATGATTTTGGGTTCGGGAATGATACACTAATTCATCGCGATATTTTTTATTGAAAAAAAAAATCATTTTGTTGTTTTTTTATTAATAAACATAATTTTCTTTATTTATGAAAAAATATATTTTTTTAATTTTAATTTAAATTTGTTTAGCTTTAATAAAAAAAATATTTTTTTTTATATTAACAGGAAAACAGTTTTTTTTTAATATAAAAACTGTTTTTTTTATTATAAAAACTGTTTCTTTTTATATAAAAGAACTGTTTTTGTAGGAACAAAAGAATAAAAAGCTAAAAAAAAAAAGTGTAAAATACCGTCTCCAGGCGGGCTAGAGGCGGTTCATCTAAAGTTTCCCAACAATAAATGGTTTGGGACGGTTATCTAATACAGTCTCCAATGAGAGTTCCAGGAAAAAGAGTTGTCACACCAAGAAACTTGATAAAAAATTCAGAAAATAAATAAAAACACAAAAATAATGAAAAAAATCCAGAAAGTTGATAAAACCCCAAAAAATGAAAGAGAAAAAATCCAAAAAGTGAATAAAAATCCAAAAGAAAATGAAAAAAAAAGCAGAAAGTGAATAAAAACCCAAAAAGAAGAAAAAAAAATCCAGAAAGTGAATAACCCCCCCCCCCCCCCCCCCCCTAAAATGAAAAAAAAAAATCAGAAAATGAATAAAATCCAGAAATTGAATAAAACTCCAAAAATAATGAAAAAAATCCAGAAAATGAATAAAAGCAAGAAAATAATGAAAAAAAATCCAGAAACTGAATAAAAACCCAAAACTAATGAAAAAAAATCCAAAAACTGAATAAACCCCCCAAAAAGAAAAAAGTACAGAAAATGAATAAAACCCCAAAAATCATGAGAAAAATACAGAAAGTGGATAAAAATAGAAAATAAATTTTAACCCCAGAATTAATCTAACAAACACCGCAAAATTTATTAAAAAGTCAGAAACTTATTAGTTAAGAAAACAAATAACAGAAAATTAAAAAAATGCTCAGAAAATGAAAAAAAATATATAAAATAAATATTATTCCCAAAATTAATTTAAAAAACACCAGAAAATAAAAATATAAAAAATAAAAAAGCTCATAAAATAACGAAAAATAAAAGGGAGTCAATAAAAACAAAAAAAATGATGAAAAAATGAATAAAAATTGGAAATAAATATTAACCCCTGAATTAATATAAAAAAACACCCAAAATTTTATTAAAAAGTCAAAAATTTATTTATTAAGAAAAAATAAAAGAAAATAAAAAAAGCGCTCAAAAGATTTTAAAAAATGGAAATGAATAATTACCCTAGAAGACTAATAAAAATGCAAATATTTGAAAAAAAAAAAGAGAATTTAAAAACAAACAAACAGATTCTATGATTTTCAATTTGTTGTGTGTGAGAAATGGGTTGTTTTGGTGTTGTGTTCAACAAAAATCGGTTCAACCTTATTGTTGGTTTGTTCAAATTGGTTGGGTTTGCTAATGGGTTTTTGCAGCTATTTGATGAAATTGGGTGGCTGTGATTTAAACTTTAATGGGGTTTTGAATCAAAACTGCAAATTACAGAAGTGATTTGTTAATTGATTTTTGATGAAATTTTAGGGATTGAATTTGAGGAAAGTAGATAAAGTATAAGGTCTCTTGGTGAGAAAAATTATTTAGGGTACATATTAGTTTTTTAATCTAGTTGTAATTGTAATGGTTTTACAAATATGAGGTTTCGTCGAAAATTAAGAAAGTGGAGAACACATTAAGGCTCTTTTGATGCGCCAGAAAAAAGGATAGGATGAGATATGATAAAAGCTGAATTGGATAAATAAGTATAGGTCGGATAAAGCTTATTTCAATCCCGCGTTTAACACACTCCCGGATAAGAAGACGTAATTGGATATAATAATCTAATCATGCGTTTCAAATGCCTGGATATGATTAATTTGTCTCCAGTTTTTCAAAAATACCCTTATTTTGTATTTGATATTCAAAAAATGCAAAAAAAAAAATATTGTTAGTGATCAATATATACACATTAGTTCACAACAACAGCAAAAAAGAGATAATCGATCAGTCTTGCAGGTGGATTAAACCAACACATAAAAAAGAATATAACACTCTTCGTGATATCTTTAAACCAACAAAGCAGAAAACAACTATCAGTCTCACAGGTTGGTTCAACCAACACATTAAAAAAAAAATCTAATAGTTTTTCATGAAATCTTTAAACCAAAAAAAACTCTCAATCTAACATGTGGATTAGACCAACACATAAAAAATCTAATAGTTTTTCGTGAAATCTTTAACCCAACAAACGAAAAAAAAATTTGGCGGTGAAAGAAATTGAAGAAGATCGAAAAGTTGCAAATGTTAACTAATAAAAAACGCTACTTGGAGATAGAACAAAAGTACAAAGAAAGGAGGAGAGAGATTTGTGTGAATGATAAAGACTTGTGTGTCAATGAAAGGGAAGAAAGACGGTTGCCTATTTCTAACGTTAAGAGTCCAAGTCGAGTGGATTTCTTTTAATTTAATAAGGGCACAACAATAATTTAAATTTAAATTTTGACACCGTATAATTTTATACCACATAGGAGATGAGATTTTTTTTCCCACTTCTTATAGGATAATGAGCTCACTTGGAATATCTTATCCCATCTTATATCTTATTATAAACTACACCAAACGTTAAATAGGATAATTTTATCCAATTCAATCCTCTTATACGACGCATTAAACAAGGGTAAGAAGTGAGGGTTAAGTAAAAAAAAAAACTCTAATATAAATTAATGTATTCAGTGATAAAATGATTTTTTTTTGGTTAAAAAGTGACTCAACTAACTGTCAAATTAGTGAACTAACATTTTTCGTTAATTTTCGACAACCCATTACTAAAAAAACTAATAAACCTCATCCCCCAAAAAATTATGGGACATATACCAAATAGTCCCTCGGACATTTTTTAATACCCATTTAGTCCAAATTTTTTTATTTTGCCTCAAAAAGACCTTTGCCACATGTTTTGGAGAGGGAGTGCCGCTGACGCGGACCTCTAAAAATAAAAGGATATTAAGTGCTTGAGGGACTAAATGGGTTAAACTAAAAATATGTGTCATTTTAAAAACATATATATTTATAGTAGGAACAATTTAATAATTGACCCAAAAATTATATGTCCCATTTTTCTTTTATTTTAACTACTTGTATGGGTTACAACTTTTTTTTATTTGTACGAATACCGCTCTTCTGATTTTGGGGCCCTCTCAAACCAGAGATTTAAAGGAAAAAATTGGTCCCACTAAATTTTTTTTAACCACTACACGATGCTATAAAAATTAAAGTTAAGCTGCACTGAACTTTTGCTTCTATTACGGATAGGAATCTCCATTGGACTGAATGTAAAAATGTGGTCCCCGTAACAATAAAATATAGTAATATTAATAAATAAAAAAAATTTAATTAAAAAAATGGTTTATAACAAAACAGTTTTTTAAAAAAAATATTTGTATATTAAAAAAACATTTTTTGAATTTTTTTACACAAAAAAAATTATATTTATAAAAAAAATAAAAATATAGTTAAAAGTTATTTAACCTTTTTATTTATAGAAAATAGTTAAAAGAAGTTTTTTATTATAATCTTACACCATTTTCTATAAATAAACTTTTTTTAAACCGTTTTTTGTAAAAAAATAACATGTGTTATTTATTTAAATAATTTTTTTTAAAACTGTTTACAAGAAATATAACCGACAAAAATTGTCTTTAACTATTTTTTTATTAAAAGAAGTTTTTATAAGTAAATAACGTTTTTAAAACATTAAAAAGCTGTTTTTTATTAAAAAAAATCATATAAAAATGATTTTTAATTTAACAATTCTTTATATACAAAAATAATGTTATAAAACTGTCTTTGTAAATTAAAAAGTGATTTTTTAAAATTAATGTATTTTTTTTGTATATATATATACAAAAAATCTCGTGTAAGGATTCCTTATGAAGCAGACCCCCGGTAAATACCATTATTTAAAATAGTAAAAAAATAAATTTTGTGATAAAACTTCATGGATATGATCTCCATGGTTAAAACATTATCTCTAATTTTCTTCATCAAAAAATTCATTAAAAAAATCGTTAAGATGGGGTGAGATGTAAAAAAATGATATAAATATTCATTTTCAACCGTTGAAATGTTGAGTCGGCGTCCACTACTTTATTGATTGAATTTTTTTATGAAAATTCATGAATTTTTTTCATCAAAAAATTAAAGAATTTTTTTTTAAACTTCATGGATTTTTATGAAACTTCATTTTCAACCGTTGAAATTAATGAATTTTTTTCGTCAAAAAATTCAATCAAAAAGTGGGTGAGATGATCGTCAATATTTCAACAGTTGAAAGTGCATATTTATATCTTTTTTTTACATATCATCTCATCTCAATGATTTTTTATTGAATTTTTTAATGAAAAAAATTGGAGACGATCTTCTCACCGTGGAGATCATATCCATGAAATTTCATCAATTTTTTTGTTTTTTTACTATTTCAAAAAAATAGTATGTACCGAGGTCTACACCATATACCATTTTAAAAAACATAGTATATAAATACAATTTTTTTTAAATAGTAAAAAAATGCATATTTATACCATTTTTGTACATATCACCTCATCTCAAAGAGTTTTTTATTGAATTTTTAATGAAAAAAGTTGGAGATTATCTTCTCACCGTGGAGATCATATCCATGAAGTTTCACAAAAAAATTCATTTGTTTACTATTTTAAAAAATGATATGTACCGGGACTGCACCATAAGTAGTAATTAAAAAAATATTTATTAATGTATTTTTAATATTAGATGTATATATTAAACATATAAATGTATAATTTATTATACAATAATGTGCATTAATGTTTTCAGGTGTGAAATAGTGTTTTAGTAGAAAAAGTGAATCAATTGACGGTCAAACTAGCGAAGTGACGATTTTCGTCAATTTTGAACCCAACCAATTTATACAAAAACTAGTGGATCTCAACATCAAATAATAAGAAATACTCAACCCCTAATAACACTAAAACCTAATAAAAGGTATATGTCTACACGCGTAATGTGTGACTAGCCGTGGATACATACATACTTTATGTTTTTTTTAAACACAGATACATAATTTATGAAGCATTTCATTTTAATTGTTGGATACAAGATGCTATTAGCTATGAAGCTTCATATGCTGTAGGTAGAACCGACAACGAATCGTGTCGAGTCGTTTTCGTGTCGATTTTTATCGTGTTCGGATCTTATCGGGTTCGTGTCTAAACAGATGACCTTTTTATCGTGTGAAAAAATCATATTCAAACCCGACCCATTATCGTAACGTGTCATGTCATGTCATGTTCACCCGTTAATACCCATTAAGATAATGAATTAATTTGAATCGTATAAAGGTTTACATATTAGCTCATTTTAAGCACAGGTAGACCTAGGGGTGTGCATTGGAATCGAAAAAAACGATAAACTAGACGTATTAGTTTGGGTTGGTTCGATTTTTCCTCCCGTTGATCCGGCACCGATCCAAAAAATGCAAAACCGATCAAATTTGTTTGGTTCTCTATTCCAACACAAATTCAAATCGAATTAAACCATTAACCGATCTGATCGGGAATCGAACTAAGAACCCCTGAACCAAACTGGAGCCAATCCGATCGTAACATTTTGTTTGAGCTTTATACATATAAAAAATGTCTTGTTTTTTCTTTAATTTAAAGGTTTTATATTCATTTTGACTTTTGAGACTTGGATTACCTTTATAATGTTTGCTTATCATGCTTATCATGTCTTTTTTATATTATATTATATATATATATATATATATATATATATATATATATATATATATATATATATATATATATATATATATATATATATATATATATATACATTTTTTTTAATCGAGAACCGGTTCGAACTAACCCAAGAACCTTTGCCTCAGATTGGTTCGATTCGACACATAATCAGTTCGGTTTCGGTTCTAAAAATATGAAACCAGTCAACCCCGGTTCTAGTTCTCTGTTCCTAGTGAAACTGAACCAACTCGAATCGTGTGCACCCTTAATTATACTCATGAATTCATTGTTATTTTTCTTTTGGGAAGAGAGAGATATTATTAATTAGCAGTCAGTGAGGAAAAGCCCTCCACCCGTGACTTACATCAATGGGTAGTAATATGAACTCCTATATTATAAAAAAATCTAGAATTAAACTACATAAACTCTTTATAAGTCCTAACAACATATCTTATTTATTTAAATTAATTGATCTTAATGTATTTTATCGGGTATTAGCGGGTGACGAGAGCCAACACTATCTCGACCCGTTAATTATTGTGTCTTATCATATTGACATTAATATGATCTAAAACCATTAAGGCTTCACCCATTAACTTAACCTATTAGCTCATAACTTCGTATCGATTGGTATCGTATTATCGTTTTGTACGACATGATCCCCTTTGAGCTTTAAATGACTGTTAAAAGCTCACATGCCAATATTCCAAGAAGGTGGGGAACCACCTAAATGTGCTACGAGTTTACATTGCATAATAAACATATTCGAAACACCAAGATGACAAAAGAAATTGTGGGACTCGTGATAGTAAAGAAAAAGGAAATTTTAGAATAAGTTAGTCAGCAAAAACTCCACCAAATTGGGGTATAGAAAGGCCTGGACATGTGACCCTCAACTTCTTGTTTTCTATAGGGGACTGAATCTCCTTTGGATGGGGACAACTTTCTTTCATTCTTTACATGTCTTAATGACCTTCAAGTTTTTTCAATTGTAAAAGAATATAGCTCTTTAACTTTGGGGCCCTCTCCAAATGGGGATTCAAAGAAAAAAAGAGTGAAGTCTTTTATTTTAACCTGAAATATATGTAAACGAGGCTATAAAATTTAAAGTTAAGACTGCACTTATTTTTTGTTTCTATTTTAGGGATCGGAATTTCCACTAGACTGACTGTAAAACCATGGCCCCACTAACAATAAAATAGAGCAATATTAAAAAAAAACACTTTTCGATTTACAAAAAAAACAGATTTTTTTAAACATTTTTAAATGGAAAAATACAGTTTTCAATGTTTTTTATAGAAAAAAACTTCTCTTTATAAAAATTGTTTTTTATAAAAATATTACAGATTTTTTATTACAGTAAAGGTTTTTTCAATGTTGAAGTGAAAATAAGTTTTTTATTATAAACTCTACGCTATTTTCTAAACTCTATTTTCTATATATAAAACTGCATTTTGTAAAAAAATAATGTACCATATAAAAAAACGTTTCAAACTATTTACTATAAATAAAATCGAAAAAACTGTCTTGAATTTTCCTTTTTATAAAAAAAAAATCAGTTTTTTTCATAGAAAACAGTTTTAAAAAAAGTTACAAAACTATATTTTATAAATAAAAATTCTCCGTTAGTTTTAAATTTTTTATTATATAATAGCAGATTTTTGTAAAAAAAAACGCAAAAAAACTGTGCGTAATTTATATAAAAAAAACTGAACATATTTTTAAATTTCTTACTTCAAAATGTACGGTATATAATAATAAATAAAAACAAATTATTTTCTATAAAAAATGTTTTCTATGAATATAAACATTAAAGCTATTTTTATAAACTAAAAATAATATTTTTTTATAAAAATAGTTTTTATAAATAGGTAAATTTTTAAAAGATAAGAAATTGTACTTATTTAGTATAAATAATTGAACACATTTTTAACTTTTTTTAGTTAAAAATGTATGCTATTTATATTAAATAATAAATTTAACTATTTTCTGTAAATAAAAATTGTTTTCTATGAATAAAAATATTAAAGATATTTTTATAGAGTAAAAGTAATGTTTTTTTTTTATATAAAAACAGTTTTTATAAATAGGTAAATTTTTAAAAGTTTTTCAATTAATAAAAACAATAAAGAACTTTTTTTAAACCACATTTTCTATATAAAAATGCTTTTATTTAATTAAAAATACTGTTATTATAAAAAATGTTATGTTATAAAACTATCCATTTAAATTAAAAAGTGTTTTTAACATTTATGTGTTTTATTGTGTGTGTGTGTGTGTGTGTCTATATATATATATATATATATATATATATATATATATATATATATATATATATATATATATATATATAAATAAATTAATATATTGATTATATATTAAACTTATAGGTTTTCATAACTTTTGAAGTCCAACCAATTTATACAAAAGCCGGTAGATGTCAACATCAAATAATAAGAAATACTCAACCTCAAATAATACTTGAACCTTAAAAAAATTATAAGTCTACACTCATAATGCGTGACTAGCCGTGGAGACATACTTTTTGTTTGTTTGTTTTGTAATTTTTAACACATATACATAAAACCTGTTTGATTATGTATTCAACAAATTGGATTGAAATATTGTTTTTAAATATTGTATTAAAATTTAATTTTATGTGTTTATAAATATTACTGTGCATTTGGTAAACTTGTTTTTAAATACAGTTTTTTAAAAATTTGACAAAATGAACAAACATGTATATTTGTATTATATATATATATATATATATATATATATAAACTTCCATACATACATGACACATGAATGTGTACATATATGTATATATGTACACATTCATGTGTCATGTATACATACACATGATAGATATATACATACATGATATTTGAATGTGTATACATGACACATGAATGTGTAGATATATACATATATGTACACATTCATGTATCATGTATCTATGGAAGTTTATATATATATATATAGAAAGTCTACTGTAAGGACTTCTTATGGTGCAGATCCCGGGTAAATACCACTTTTTTTAAATAGTAAAAAAATGAATTTTTTGATGAAACTTCATGGATATGAGCTTTTCACTATCGAGATCATATCGATGAAGTTTCATAAAAAAATTCAATCAAAAAGTGGGTGAGATGATCGCTAACATTTCAACGGTCTAAAATGCATATTTATACCATTTTTTTTACATATCACTTAATCTCAACGTTTTTTGTATTGAATTTTTTGATGAAAAAATTTAGAGATGATCTTCCCACCATGGAGATCATATCCATGAAGTTTCGTCAAAAAAATCATTTTTTTACTATTTTTAAAAAATGGTATGTACTGGAGTTTGCACCATAAGAAGTCCTTACAAGAGAGGGTCTCTCTCTCTCTCTCTCTCTACATATATATATATATATATATATATATATATGTATATATATACCTGAATTGATAATATTGTTTAATACATATGTACTATAGGTATATTTTATATTATTTCATGCATTAATAATATATGTATAAAACTTTATGTAAGTATCATGTATGTATTGATAATATTATTTAACATATGGATCTTAGTATACTATATAATTTAATAAAATATAAATATATGTAATTTTGTGTATATACTCAACTCAACTCAACAAAGCATTTTCCCAATTATTTGGGGTAGGCTACATGAATCCTATTTTTCCATTCCATTCTGTCCAGTGCAATATCTTTGGTTAAACCACATGATATCATGTCATTTTTTATAATATCTCACCAAGTTAATTTAGGTCTACCTCTACCCCTTGGGTTACCATCAATACTAACTTAATCACTCTTCCTTACCGGAGCAATCCGTTGGTCTACGCTTGACGTGTCCAAACCATCTAAGTTGATTTTCTCTCAATTTATCTTCTATAGGAGCTACTTTTACCGTTTCACGAATTTGTTGATTTTTAATTTTATCATTTCGAGTTTTACCACAAAATCCATCTTAGCATTCGCATCTCCGCCACACTCATTTTCTGCACATTTTGTTTCTTGGTTGCCTAACACTCTGTGCCATATAACATGGCGGGTCTAACGGTCTTCGTATAAAATTTTCCTTTTAACTTCAAAGGTATACGCCTATCACACAGAATGCCGGTCACACTTCTCCACTTAACCCAGCCTGCTCTAATCCTATGTGTAACATCATCACTAATATCTCCATCTTTTTGTATAATCGATCCTAAATAACGAAAATGATCATTTCTAGGTATTTCTTGACCCTCCAATTTCACCACATCTCCATTTGTCCTCCTATTACTACTAAAATTACACTCCACATATTCTGTTTTAGTTCTGCTTATTTTAAATCCACTCGTTTCTAAAGTTTCTCTCCACAATTCCAACCTAACATTTATCCCCATCTTAGTCTCATCGACTAAAACAATATCATTTGCAAATAGCATACACCATGGCACCTCATCTTGTATTTGTCCAGTCAACTCATCCATAACAAGAGCAAAGAGATAAGGACTTAATGCTGAACCTTGGTGTAGCCCTACCGTAATTGAAAATTCACTACTTTCTCCAGCTGATGTTCTTACTGTAGTCATCGCACCATCATACATATCCTTGATCATGTCAATATATCTGCGAGTCACTCCTCTTTTATTTAGAACCCACCATATTATATATTTGCGTATCCTATCATACGCCTTCTCCAAATCTATAAAAATCATATGAAGATCCTTCTTTTTCTCTCTATACCTCTCCATTAATCTCCTCAATAAATAGATTGCTTCCATTGTTGACCTCCCAGGCATAAACCCAAATTGATTCTCAGATACTCTTGTCTTCAATCTCAATCTATATTCAATCACTCTCTCCCAAAGTTTCATTGTATAACTCATTAACTTAATACCACGATAATTTGAACAACTTTGTATGTCCCCTTTATTTTTATAAATAGGTACTAAAATACTTTTTCTCCATTCATCGGGCATCCTATTAGTCATTAAAATTCTATTAAATAATTTTGTAAGCCATGATACTCCATCCTCCCCTAAGCACTTCCAAACCTCAATAGGGATACCATCTTGTCCTAAAGCCTTCCCTGTTTTCATCTTTTTTAGAGCAATCATGACCTCTGTTGTCCTAATTCTACGAAAAAATATATCTTCTCGAGTCTCCCTAAGTTCCTCTATATCTAATGTACTCCTATTATCTCCATTTAATAACCTCTCAAAGTAGTTTTTCCATCTTTCCATAATTTCATCATCTTTGACTAGGACTCTCGAATCATCACTTTTGATGCACTTAACGTTATTAAAATCTTTTGTTTTCCTATCCCTAAGTTTAGCAAGCTTATAAATACTTTTTTCCCCTTCTTGTGTTCCTAATTTCGTATAAAGATCATCATACGCTTTTAACTTAGCATCTCTTACCACTTTCTTAACTTCCTTTTTAGCCCATTTATATTTCTCAAAATTCTATTCATTTCTATTTGTTTGCCATGTTTTAAAGCACTCCCTTTTAATTTTTACTATATTCTGTACTTCTTCATTCCACCACCAAGTTTCTTTAGACTGTGGCGCTTTGCCTTTTGATTCTCCAAGAATTTCTTTTGATATTCTCCTAATGCATGTACCCATCTTATTCCAGATTATGTTAGTTTCTTCTTCACAATTCCATGTTGCTTCATTTAATATTTTATCTTTAAATAGTTCTAACTTCTCTCCTTTTAAATTCCACCACCTAGTTCGTGGGTTAATCTTCACTTTTCGCACTCGTGATTGATTTTTAATATTTATATCCAACACTATTATCCTATGTTGTGAGGTTAAGCTCTCTCCCGGGATAACCTTACAATCTTTACACGTTAATCGGTCTCCTTTCCTAGTAATGAAAAAATCTATTTGGCTCTTATGTGTTCCACCTTTATAAGTTATTAAGTGTTCAACCTCTTTTTAAAACATGTATTTACTAGTACAAAATCATAAGTCATCGCAAAATCTAAGATATACTCTCCCCTGTCGTTCCTATCTCCAAAATCATGTCCTCCATGCAATATCTCATATCCTACACGATCTTCTCCTACATGGCCATTAAAATCTCCACCTATATAGATTTTCTCACCTAGGGGTATTTCTTGAATTAGTTCATCCATTTGTTCCCAAAATTGTACTTTAGTGTGCTCATCTAATCCTACTTGAGGTGCATAAGCACTAACAATATTAATTATGTTTTCACCTAATACGAATTTTACAAGTATAAGTCTATCACCTTTCCTAATAACGGCTACGATATCGTTCTTAAAGTTTTTATCTACTATTATTCCAACTCCGTTCTTATTTCTATGTTTTCCTGTATAATATAATTTAAATCCTGTATTTTCTATTTCTCTAGCTTTCTCACCGACCCATTTAGTTTCTTGTAAACAAGTTATGTTAACTTTTCTTCTTATTATGGTATCTACTAACTCCATCCATTTTCCTGTCATAGTCCCTATGTTCCAAGTCGCTAACCTAACTCTAGTATCCTGAACTAACTTCTTTACCCGCACACGTCCAACTTGTTGCAGGAACCCTTGCGTATTTATCGTCGCATCCGGGCGCCGATGCGACGCCCCTTGCCTATTTTTCGAGACACCGGGTGGCAGGCGCAACGCATCGTTTAAGGGGAATACCCTAGCATTAGCACGTATATTCATAGGATTCATGTTCATAAGGATCTGACAAAGTTTTACGCTGGCTGTCAGAGCTACCTAACACAATCCTCCTCATTTTTTCGGGTTGGGACCGGCAGTGTCAAAAAATATAAGAATTGCACATATATTAATATATTATGTATATATATTATATATTAAGATATAAATGCATTAAAATATTAAGAATGAATAATTCTGAGTTGAAAAATAAAAAAAACAGAATTTCGAAAATATTATTTTGTTGTTTTTTGAAAAATTTGATTATAATACAGAAATATTATAATTTAATATTTAAAAACAAATGTGTCAAATATAAATTTTTATTAAAATTATATTTAAATATAAAAAATAAAATTATAATTACTAATCAAACATGCCCATAGTTTCTAAAGTATTTAATTTTAACCATCCGATACAATATGCTCTTAGTTGCGAAACTTCATGTACTGTAGGTGAAAATTCCCTTTGGAGCCTTTAAATGACTTTGAATAGTCTCGTGGTAAAGCTCATATGCCCAGGTAATGCAACCCCAAGCTGACAAATAATATTCAAAGAAGGTGTGGGACCCAAACTAAATGTTTCCTGAGTTTACGATGAGTTTGCATTGCGTAGTAAACACATTCCAATCTCCACAATGACAAAAAACTTGTGGGACTCCACTATATGACTCAAAGAAGAAAAGGGAGAGAAAAAAAATTCTTTAACTTTATTACCAAAAAAAAAAAATTGTGGGTTCCACAATTCTTGGATGACACAAAAAGTATAAAGATAAGATTTCACTCATGAGCCTTGTAATTTACTTTTTAAATCATGGTGCAACTTTGCAAAGTAAACATATTTCACCCTTAATGACAAAGATGAGACACTTACAATATAACTCCAGAAGAAGAGGCAGAGAATTCGTTTATATTTTTTATTTCATTACAAAAAAAAATGTGTTAATCCCACATTTCCTAGATGACACCAATTGCAAGTATATATGATTTCACTTGAGGTCACCATATTTTGCTTTTCAAATCATGGCGTAACTTTGCAAAGTAAATATATTCGTGCATTGGAGATGACGAAGAAGGTGCGGGACTCCCACCAGATGACTCAGGCACATAATTTTTTTATATTATAAATAAAAAAAACATGTCGGTCCCATAATCCCTAGATGACATCTAATGTATGAATATGTGATTTCACTCAAGGCCTATCGTACTTTTCTTTTCAAGTCATCGTGTAAGTTTGAAAAGTTAACATATTCGAGTCTTGGAGATGGAAAAGGAGGTGTGGGACCTCACCATATGACTCAAGAAGAAAAGGCAGAGATTTTTTTTTTTATTACAAGGAAAAAAACACATTGGTCCCATAGTCCCTAGATGACCCAAAATGTATGAAGATAAGATTTCACTCAGGGCATTGTACTAATCTTTGCAAATCATAGTGTAACTTTGCAAAGTAAACATATTTGAGCCTTATAGATGACAAGGAATTTATGTGACCCCCACCATAAGACTTTACAAGAAAAAGGAATTTTATTCTTATTTTAATACCAAAAAAAAGAATACCCGGTCGGGTTCCACAATCCTTAAATGACAAAAAATGTATGAAGATATGATTTCACTCAGAGGCCGTCGTACTTTACTTTTCAAATGATGGTATAACTTTGCAAAGTAAACAGAAGGTGTGGGACCCGTTCCATATTACTTAAGAAGAAAAGGATAATTGTCTTTATTTAACACAAATTATTGGATCTCGTTGTTAATATATTTCCTTTACACTCAATTTTTTGGGCTTGTTATTTCATATATTTATTACTAAACTAAAAAAAATCAAGGTCGTTGCCCCCGAACCCCTGCGAGTTAAGGGTTGCTCGACCTCCTAATAAACATTGCAATGTGAAAACTTAATTATTTTTTACAACTGTAAAATGGTTGGAGGTCTTCAAATTATTCTTAATAAAGGCATGACTGATAATTTCCACATTTTCGAGTCGTCATACATGGAAAATTTGGGGCAACTAATAGTGAAAAAAATTTCACAGGCCCAATTTTGCCTCATGGGCAGACTTTTATATGGCAAGCCCACTATATCTGGTCCATGTACATAATCCTTGCATGTCCTTCACATGACCCAGTTTAGCCAAGGAGCCCACCTTAGTAAATGGACTAATGTCACTTTCCCAAGGCCTTACTTAATAAGTTTGTAACACACCCTGTAACACCCCGTAAATTCAAGGACCTTTAATTTAATTATTTTAGGGAGAAAATAATTTATTTTTTTGCAAGGAATTAAATTCATGATTTGGAAAAAAATTAAATTTGAGGATTTATTCAAATTGTCAAATTGAGATTTAACTGTTCGGATTATTTTTGTGTCGCATTTTTAGGTAAAAATGGAGAATATTATAAACTAATTCAGATAACAATTTTGAGTGCACGCTTGAGTCCGAATGGGTCGAAATAATTGAAAAAGAGTAAACATGGGTATTATATGGGTCTCGGGGTATTTTTAGGAATATTTGAGCCCACATGAGAGTGTTTGGGCCTTTTTTATAAAGTCCACAAGCCTAAAAACGGGATTGAGTTATTAAATCCTAAAAATGAGAGGGTGTTTAGAGAGAGAAATTGGGTGCGAGTGGTAGAAGTCATGGGAGCCAAAAATCAAGAACAAGTGTGTGGGTTCTTCATCAAATCATCCTCATCTATACCAATGGATTCAGGCACTAAGAACCCTAAGGCAAGTGGTTTAACATGCTTCTAAATTAATTGCATTTTTCCTATTCATATCATAGTGGGTGTGAAATGATTGAGATGTTAGGGTTAGTTCTATAATTGAATTTTGGGTTTCTATGATTTCTGATAAAAAAAAATGTAGAGGATGTAAAAATGTGATTTATAAACCCCCAATTTGTGTAGATGTTGCATTCAGATTGAGGATCTTAAATTTGTGGATTTAGTGTATATCTTAGAGGGTTTTAGGGGATAATTTTGAACAGAAAGTGGAGCTTTAACATAGTAATGGAGGATGGGTTTTCTGGGTTAACGATGGAGGAGAGAGAGAACCAGGGTCCTTCGAACGACCTGGTATCTCGTTCAAACGACGGCCAAAGTTGTTCAAACTATAGACCAAGTCGTTTGAACGATGTCATTTTTCTGACAGCCTTCCCCCTCCCCTGTTTCTGCCATGGGTGTTCAATTCATGGCGAGGGATTTCTGTTTGGACGAATCTGGTTATTGGGCTACAATTGTGGGTTTGATTTGGGGAATTATTTATGGATTATTTGGGTGAGAATCCAAAAGAAATTTAAGGTTTAATTTGAGTGAATTAAGAACCTTATATTAGTAAGTGTGCAATCTTATTAGAATGAATTTTGAACAATAAATTTGGGACATTAAATTATGAAATATTCAAAATAATAAGGGTGTTAACCTTATTGTGTGGAATTTGAGGAATAAGTTCTACAGATGAAAATTTTGGACCGAAGGAGTCAGTTCAGGTAGTTTAGGTGGGTGACGCAACTTGAGTGATATATAAAATAATTGTGAGAATTATTTAAATATCAAGTCGGTATATAGACTTGGGAATGTTAGACTAGTGTTACGGTATTTGTCCATGGGTAACCTGAATTGATTAAATATATATATGCGGTGATGTGTAGTATATATATTTTTATGTGATTTTTAAATAATTGTGTGAATAATATTTATAGGAAAGCATACCCCTCTAGTGCTATCATGGGAGGTTGTGTGATGTGGGAGAATCCCCTGGCTTGAGGAGTAGGGTGAGTATAGTCCCCATGTAAGAGCGTCTGTATTGTTAGGGGTGAGACATCTTGGGTATGAGTGGGTCTCATTTTCGAGGGGAACTATAGCCGCCTCCACTGCGTTTATTTCTTTTCTGATTCAGGGAGCTAACCATGTCAGGGGTCCGTGTGGATGAGTATACCTGGAGATGATAGCATTTAAGAGAGTATCCGGTGAGTGCCTACTCAGGAGGATGTGTTATATGTTTATAAAATGTGTGTGAATGTTGTAATATGATGATACGCATATATGGTGCAGATTTATATACGGGTAAATACATTATGTGAATTGTATTGATGATATATAACACGTGAGAATGTTATATGGTTCCAATTGAGAAATGATTAATTAAGTTAATGAGATAAATAACTTATAAATCGTATATTAGACATACTCAGGCTAGAGTACTGTGAAAGGAAGGATATCATCGAGAACCAGTTATCAGGTAGGCCACTAGGTGGGTTATATAGAAAAGCTTTAGGCGTGCACATTAATGGAGGGATGAGACGGTACTCAAGGGAGTGCGACACTAACTTAAATATGAAGAGCATTCATGCATTTTTAATTTACCGCAATTTAATTCACTTGCTAATTATTTTCAAAATGTTTTGGGTTCTAACTCTTACTATACAATTTTTCAAAACCTTTTTTAGGTGTCCAGCCACAGGGATGCCATAATTGTTCTATTCGAGGGTTATGCCTCTGTGGCATATGTGGATGTTGTGGGACTTTGACTTAGCCGCTTCAATCATTTAATTTCTAGAGTAGGATGCAGTGAGTATTTTATTTGGGCATGTCAACCTAGTTATTCCATTTTATTTTAGTCACTTGATGTACTCATTTGATTTATTTTTGTGATTTATATTTTTGGTATTTGGTGGGTAGCCGATGGTTTTCTCGGCAATGATCGTAATTATTAATTTTTGTATTGTTTGTTTCAGTGATTGTGTGAATTGTTTATTACATTCTTTCACATGTTGCTGTTGTTGTCTAATTAAAAAGATAAAATTTGACACTGTTTCTTTTGAATACTAGGTGGTTAGTAAGTTTTAAAAAGGTTTTTGACAGTGATGCTAAGAATGAACCAGGTGAGATTCCTGCTTAATTTGATATATGATTGATCACCAGGTATTTTATTAGGCGGGGTGTCACAGTCGGTATCAGAGCATCAGTTCTAGCGTCCTTAAGATCTGTGCATCTTTTCATATTTCAGCCTAGCGTTATTTTATATACAGCCTTATCATAGGATTGTTGTATTCCTTTACGTATGCAACTTACGTTCTCCTTCTATAAAGTATAGTTAATGTGATTCATTTACGGCTTCGGTTGAGCATGGAAGATCAAACATTTTAGGACGATAAACGTGGGACGTTGGAAGGATTGCAGTAGGGAGGACTCAACAGAAGCCATGGAATATTCTACAAACAGTGACGCGGTAGGAGTCACTATATTATCCGAATAATTGAAGTTGTAATAATTGCTAGGGCATGGTGGTTTCCCCAAGAACCATCCTGAAGAACGATGGTGCAAAGTTAAAACCCCGAGTGTAGACAATAAGGGGTAGGGGTGGAAGAAGATTTTGTTTCAAAAGAACAATCCGCAAGAATTCGAGGGAGGTGCGGAAGGGTGATTTAACAACGGATGGAGAACATCCAACTGGGATCACATATGGGGGAGTGAAGTGATGCACAAGTCAAAATTGTAGGCAAAGAAGTTTTCTCTTAGAAGCAGTATGGGGTGACGGGATCCAGTCACCACATCCAGGGGGAGATACCATGAATAACGAGAAATTTCGGGTGCGGATTATTACAAATACTCTAACCAGAGTTAAATAGAGAGTCAATGGAAATTTCAGTAATTTTCCAATAGGGTCGGACAATGGCCAAAGGTGAAAGATCATTGACAAAATCCTCCAACTTCGTAACCGATGAGAGATATACGAAGAACGAAAGGGTTTGTAAGTTGATAATACACCCATGGGTAGAAAATATAAGCGCGGATACAAGATTCGACTAGGATGACTGGTGTCATTGTCGTCAAGGTTATACATTTACAAATTAATATCAATGCTCTCGTGATAAAGGAGCTGAGGGAGTTATAGAATCTATCAGAAGAGTAATATTGTATTTTTAGTGCTAGTGAGGCACCAAGGGAAGGGATACCTAATAGAGGACCCATATTTATGATCGAGATCAATATAACTTCTACCAAGTGATGGTGGGTTCAGTTAGGACTGTTAAGGCCATCAACAAGTCCCATGGGACCAGTGGATCCAACGGGACATTAGGGATAGCAATCAGAGACATATCTACTAGGTTCGTGAGAAGGACAACCCTGACATGGCCGGTAGGGCAAGAGAAAGGGGAAAAGGGAATGACACAGAAATGTGTCTGGTGTATAAAAGAGTAGAAATGCATGGATGGATTAGTCCACATCAAGTTAGGGGATAGGAGCGGGATGTCTACCAGGGACAACAATTAGAGAAGTTTTTGATTTTGTTAGGACGAGGGTTTTGTGTCCATTAACCGTTTGATCCGTCAGTACTATGAGCAACTGAAACTACAAGTTTTATTCCGAGATGATTGGAGTAAGTGTTGTGTGATGCGAGCGGGTCACAGTAATGTATTAGTAGTAAATTTGAGTTAGAAATGGATTTAGTAGAGGTATCGTTAATATCACTTGTATATGTATATTTACCAAGAAGTAGCATGGCTTTCTTCAATTCCACCTGTAAGGGAACGAGTGGGTACCTTGAGACGATATATATATTTCTGAGGATTATCTCATTTTAGAGGTGATATTCGAGGTGTGGTTTTATCTTGCATACGGACGGGTTCTCTATGGTGGGTGTGTAATACCCCGTACTTTTGACTATATTTATTTTTGGGATTAATTAATTAAATGCGTATTAATTGGAAATTAATCCGGGTTATAAATACTTACGAGATGTGAGTTGGTATTTGATTATGTGCATATATGATTATATATGAACTTGGTATTATAAAATTTGTCGTGAGATTGATAGACGGCATTTTAGAAATTTTGTTGAGACGCGTGGGACCACCGCGTCACGGTGTAATATTTTGATAATAAAAGTGAATTTAAAATCTATAATCCGTATGGTCGTTTTGAGTACGCCAACGCGTCCGAAAAGGTCGAGATAGTCAGAAAACACTATCCGTGGGTATAGTTTGGGTCCCGGGATATTTTTAGGCCATACCGGCAACTTAAAGGGTATTTTGGTAATTTTACATTTTGAGGAATTAAAAGTGACGAAAATTGGTTAATTAAATCTGATGTGGATTTGACCCACTAAGCCCATAACCAACCCATATTAACCTAGAAGGCTACGTAGGTTGTCATTTAGGTTTTCTAAGTTTTCCAAATCAAAACCCTAGCCACCTTAAGCCACCATTGGAGAAGGAGCTTGGAGAGAGGAATTTCTGCTGAAAACTGCATCAAACCTACACCAAAATTAGAAATCAAACCAAGGCAAGTGACTTTATTCCATTTAAATTCAGAGAATGTCTCTTCCATGTTAGAAATTGAAGAATTTTGATTGTTCTTGAAAGATTAAATGAAAACCCATGTAGTTGGAGTTTAGAACTTGAAAATTCGGAAGAGAATTGCGTGTAGAATGATAGGTAGAGGATTTCTCTCATAATAATGGTGATTAGAAGAAATTAAACAGATTAAATTCTGGGATTTGATGATGATATATATCTAGGGTTCATGTTCTTGATAAAATTGGGGAAAAGTATACAATCTTGTGATTTAATGATGTTTAGGATGCATTAATGCCTTAAAAGATGTTAGTTTATGACCTAAGCATGTTTTAGTATGATTAGAGGACTTAAATCATTGTTAGAACGAACTTTGGAGAAGGATTGAGGTGTTAAAAATGGTGAGAAACGTAACTTAGAAAATCTGGGACGAATCTGGCAGCTCGTTAGAAACCCCTACCCAGGTCGTTCGAACGAGCTTCTAACGAGTTGACCAGTCGCTGCTAACGAGAATGGATTCCGTTCGATATCTCGTTCGAACGAGATATCGTTAGAAGGTACAGTTCGTTCGAACGAACTGGGACCTCTTTCGAACAGCCTCGTTCGAACGAGACTTCTAACGAGTTAGCAGAGGAATCTCGTTCGAACAGTCTCGTTTGAACGAGACTTCTAACGAGTTGACAGTTTGGTCCTTTTTGGACTTTTTTGACTTTTGGAGTCCCGTAAACTTGTTCGAGGATATAGATGACCTTCCTAAGATGATGTAAGGATAGATTTGGGACTTTTGGGTTATTGAGAGGAGTAAATTATATACGAGGGTTATATTCAATGAACCATTTGGGTTGAGACGTGAGTGTCTACTACGACGTGAGGATAAATTATGGCACGTACAATTACAAACCGGAATAGTATGAATTGTGATAATTATAAGTTAGTACGAGAATACGATATGTACTACGATTAAACTACGGTATTACTAAGACGTGTGTTTACTTAATATTGGTATATGATTGTGTGTATGACATACCTACCATACTTGCTATCACGGGAGGTTGCGTTCGCTTAGGACCCTCTAATCCTTGTGTGCCTACGGGGGGATATAGACTAGTACCTCGATGAACATAGGTCAGAGAAAGACTTATTGGGATGTTAATAAGTCCGCTGATCGTGGGAGCATAGGTATGTGCGTGACCCATGTGATGTGACTATGTTCGCCTCCACTATTTGTGATTTGTGTTATCTGAACTATTCCTGAGAGATTCGGAATATGTGATCCTTAGGTACGTGATGTACCGGGATGGATAGCAGAGTACGTGTGCACCGCAGCTTAGTTCTCGGGGTGCTCGTATTGTATATTTATGATGTGAATAATATACACTTAATTAATGAGAACCTTCATGTTAATGATGTGAATATAATTACGGTATTGTTTCGATAAATAAAATGAGTTAGCTGATAGAGAAATATATTGCATTTTGAGCATCTGAGTTTACATTAAATCCCTATGTAATTACGAGCGTTATATGTTAATAGAACCGGGTAATAAGGGTAGAAACTATTACAGTCTAGCTAGTTATGATGTCACTTAGCTAGTGGTTTATATCGTTGTAGATGGGTACTTACGTTAGGAGTGCACAGTTAGACGAGAGGTGAGAATATCATGTGAGTGTACGTCCTAACATGTACTTTGCATTTAATGTTTTAAATGTTTTTAAAGAACTTGCAGGTTTTTAAAATATAACTCCACATTTGGGCTCTGACCCGTTTGCTTTTCAAATCTTTTTCTTGTAAAACCATTTTAGGTGCCCAGCCACAAGGACACCAAGCATACGATACTCATTCAGGTGACGAGCTATAGCTGTTTGTGGAGGCTACAGGGATTTGCATGTAGACGCTTCTATCTTTTGGATTCCAGAGTCACTATCTATCAGTTGTAGGGCATGTTGCCCATTTCTATTTAGAGACATCTTTTACATTTCAGTTCTCAGACTTTAGCATATATTATTTCAGTATTCGGTTATTTATTTCAGTTATGGGATTGTAGTGAGGAGTTTTTCCTCCAGACTTTATTTACTCTATTGTGATGGTTATTCGTTTTACTTCAGTATGGTGAATGATGTTATTTATTTCTTCATTACACTTGTTGCATGTTAATCACACTTAAATTAAAATTTGGCAACTTACTTTTTAAATACTAGGTGGTTAGTAATTTTTTAAAAAGGTTTTCGACAGTGATGCTATTAACTGAGCCAACTTGGCATTTTGAATTAATTTAATAAAGGAGTAGCTACCCGGTATTTAATTAGTCGGGGTGTCATAGGGTGGTTATAGCAAGGCTATCATGTTCTTGGTGCCAGGGCAGAATGTATATATTTGTGACATCTTACCTGAAAGAGGGTTGAGTAAGCGATGATATTTTTGTGAAGTTGAGACTTCAGAGAGTATAGTTGTCTAGTTATATTAGATCCCGGTGCGTATGGACTATTACTAATGAAATTCAGGGTATGTTGGGTTTCCGTGGAGGATAGAGATTTAACTCTATATTAATATTTAACACTGCCTTAGTAATAGTGTGAGCGTAGTATTATATGACTCCTTTAGAGACACGGGAGTCCATGATTAGACATGTGAGTCTAAGTATGGGGTTTGAGTGTCCCAGGTGTATACTTTGGGTTCTACAGAAATCAAGGAACAATAATGCTAAGGGATAGTTCATTAGGAAAATATGGCGTTGCTATGAGATGTTACACGCATAAGCCTTAAAAAAATATCAAAAATGTGAAGATTTCATTAGATTATAGGCCATCGAATTTAATGATAATTAGTGAACATGTGGATAAAGTATGTGAGCAGAGAGCAACTAAGAATCAAATCATGTGGTCCTACATTCCATAAAAATATTCCTTTACAAAAGCCCCTATTCCCGGGCCCACTGGCCATGTTAGGCTTATCCTCCTCTCAGACTCATGTATCCTCTGTCTTGACGACTATTTGTGTTGTTCCTTTGGCTTCGCTGGCCCTAAAGAACACACTACTGGCCTTAACAGCCTTGAATATGAATCCTTTTAATGAATCCCCTGGTGGGGTTTCACTAGAAAAATCATATTCATTCTTAGCCCTTCAGCTTTATTCACATGGGAGCATTAATGTTACCAGTATAAGAAGCACGACATTACCTTCATATACATAAGTCGTCCAAGAAAAATTTCCCATAAATGCTGGAGACACCTACTCGTGAATCCATCATTCCACTTAAGGACTCTTTCACCATTGTACCTGCCTCATCAGGTACAAATCTCACTAAACAAACAACTATTTCCTCACAGTCGGCCCCTGTTTGACCCTCGTGTGAGAAATTCAGAAACTTCATTCACGACACTTTTGAATAATTGACGAAACTTGTGGTCAAACCATACATAAAATTCCTCCATGTGCATAATATTCCTCTTTACAAATATGGTGACTACTCCCCTCACTGTTATCACACTACTCCTAAAAGTGAAAAATTTCCCCCAAATTTTCACTTTCGGCATTTTTGCACTCTGCTCACTGCCAAAGCCTCTCGATATTCAACTTCCATTGCGTTACATACACTAATTTCGCATTACTGACTCCATCCCATTTTAACTTCACTGGATGAGTCCAAATTAGCACCACTCTCGACTACATCGGTACTTAGAAAAAGTCTACTACACTTTAGGAGTGGTTGCAACATCAACTATCAATGCAATAATAGGAATAACCTCTACTACGGTCATATCCCTCGAAATTAATTACAGCTCCAACTGAGCCCCGCCCCCTGCTATCCTCCCAACGACCCTACCACTGGTCGTCCGTCATCAATCAACATGCGAAACACACACTAATGTGCATAAGATTTACTATAGATATAGATAATAGCATGAGAAAAAAATCTCACAAGTAGGACTTAGCAATCCTAATCATAGGGCTCTATCTCAAATACAAAGCAACTCTAAAAGAATAATACGTCTGCACAGATTCCTAGGAACACTAGAACCTGATGCTCTGATACCATCTGTGACACCCACCCAATAAAATATCGGGTGATCAGTCCTATATAAAATTAAGTCAGTAATCTCATATAATTCATTTTTATCATTACTATCGAAAACCATTTAATTACTAATAACCTATTAGGCTTGGCGTCAAAATTTTAAACTTCAAATCTTTTTAACAACACCAACATATAAATCCAATCACAACAGTTAATATAAACAAAACTGAACTGAATTAATAGTAATTGATAACTCTCTGTAAAACATTTATACAACCATATCAAATTGTCACAAAGGGAAAATGTGATAACTAAATAACTAACAACATCTGGGAAATAAGCTCGAATATCTCTACATTACCTCCTATCCAGATCACAAAGATTGAAGCGTAACTATACAATATCCTGCTTGCATCCACAGTTGCTGCATCAATCTTCTGACTCGATAGAATGGGCATTAGAGAAGAAGGAGAAAATATAGAAACGGGTCAGAGCGTGAGTTTTGAAAATATTTTCGCAAGTACTTAAAATACGATAACATACTAAATATGTCATCTTCCATATTTAAATTTGTGTCGCACTTCCATGGGATACCCCTGACCTCTCATTTAATAGTGGACACCTAATGAATATATTTTTAAGCACCCTAGTTAAGCTACCCCGCCTAACTAATCTCTTATCTCACTAATTCATCATACGCTATACGCTATCACAAACTCCATTTATATAATATTATAAGCTATCTCCTAAGCTTATATTTATAAATCTCTTGCTTATAATGCGTTATCATAAAAATAAATAACTCACACACGTTATTACACTATTCTCACTTTAGTGACATAAGTCTTGTATATAATATTCTCATCTTATATACAAATCACATTTTATTCCAGATATCAATCTCTTGGATAAATATACAGTTAGCTTACTTTCCAAATTTTATTCAAGATCATATATTTATATCTTTCACATCTTATATATATATATATATAATATACCATACACATTAGTAAATTCATACATATTTTTCACACACAAATATAAGTAACTAAGACCATCCCTCCGAGCATTACCTCATCAGACGCGTTCTCTCAGTGCTATCATCTTCCAGGGCATACACACCGCAACCTGGGCTCAAGGCAGACTCACTCATGCTCTTGAGAAAATCCCTAATACAAACGTATGGAAAGCGGCTATAGTCCTTTGACAGTTATTCATAACCATACCCAGAATTACCTCACCGCGAATAAAATAATCACACACAATAAATAATCTGGCGCTTTGGCCTGGGGACTATACTCTCCCTGCTCCTCAAGCCAGAGGATTCACCCACATCGCGCAACTTCTCATGATAGCCTTAGAGAGGTATGTCAACATGCATATATATTAATCACATATGATATATATAAAATCATAATCATATACATACTATCACTATACTCGTATGTATCGTCAAATCTGGCTATACATGCCTATCACCCGTGGCATTAGCCTATAAATTACAATTATACATTCGTATCAATAAATAATCATACACGCGCTCATTTTAATCTCCTAAGTATTTACTCACTTGTAATATCAATATCACGTTAATAATTTCCTAAATAATAGATTATCATAAATAGCTAATATTCTAATAGGATCCTACTAAGCATTCAGATTTAAACCAATTATGATCGACATATATATATTATACGTGCACAAATATATGTATAAACACCTGCCGAATAATTTTCTCAAATGTCATTCGTTCCAAACATTCATTGAAAATATAAACCGGATTTATTTCTACGAACCCAAGGTTTTTATATCTCCAAACAATTCTAGCCTTAATTCTCCCAATATCAGGTTTGATTTCTGACTAACAATTTCGATCTCGGACACCCTTCCGTAGAAAAATCATTACTAATTAAAAAAAAAAATACGCGGTCGGCGCCCATGCAACCGTATCGAAATGATCTAAAATTTCATTTTTGATAAATAGGCGAATCAATTTGCGTCCAAGCCGAATCGATTCGCTTCCAAGACGAATCGATTCGCTAAGTCAGTGTTCGAAAACTGTTTCTTCTCCAACACCCAAACCTCCATTAATACACCTCCAAGGTTTTTATCTTCCCTCACATCATCATTATACCTCAACCAACAATATATTCACATATAAAAAGGGTTATAATAATCCTAGAACCAATAACCAATAATCAATTTCAATTAATTCCAATGTTTCTCAAATTGGATATTATCCAGGTTTTATTCCTTCAAACTTTCGACAAACCCATTTTGATTTGAGAAACCTGTAATACCCTGTATTTTTATGGCTTTTAATTATGAGATTTATTAAAATTAATTTGGGATAATTAATTGGAAAATAATCTAAATTTAAATGCTAGTGAGATGAGAGTTAGTATTTGATAATTATAATGTTTTTGAATATTAATGAGTGATTATGGTAATATGTGATTATTGAATTTATTAAAATCATCGTGAGTTGAAAATACGACAGTTTCAGTAATTAAGATGGGACACGCGTGTCAGTCGTGTCAAAACCCAATTTAATGGATTTAAAAGTATTTTATTTTTTTGTCATCCGTACGAGCATTTTGAGTGCACCAACGTGTCCAGAAGGTTAGAGATAGTTAGAAAACACTAGCCGAGGGTTTAGTTCGGGTTCCGAGGTATTTTTAGGCATAACCGGCAACCCGAGAGGGCATTTTAGTCATTCCTATTTTTGGATGAATAGTGACCCACGAATTTTAGACAGTTAATATCATCCAACACTTGAGTCCCTTAGGGTTTCTCAACCAAAAATCATGAACGACCATTAGAGTTGGAGAAAATGAAGTTTCCAAAGAGAACCACCAATTAGAGGCTTTTGCACCACCGTCATCACCACCAGATAGATCGAAAAGCAAGGATCATCCCCATATCGTCTACTTCATCGGATCATAATCGTCGTTACCAGGCAAGTGATTTAACTTGCAATAATTTAGCGCATATATCATTCATGTTAGGTTAGAATTGAAGAACAACCTTAAATAATGAAAATTGAATGGATTTGAAGAATTTAAATCATAATCTGGGTAGGTCTTGCATGTACTTTAATGTTGGAGATAATAGCAGCCACGAAATTATGATTTATGGGTAGAGCAGTATGAAATTTTATTGAATTATATAGTGTTCTTAAAGAATTAGAAGAACTAGGGGTTTTATATGAAAATTAGGTAAATTGATCCAAGAATTTGATGTCCTACTTTGATTTGATGATTCTAAAATGTGGGAAATGATGCAAACATGCTGGTATGATAATTAGTATACTTGGTTAGGATTTTAGGACATTGTAATGAAGAATTAGAGGTGTAAAAGGAGAAAAAACCGTAACTGTTTAAGAAAATCTGGGCTGATACCTGCTTGATCGATCGATCGACCCATTTTCTTCGATCGATCGACCCCTTCTAATTTTTGGCAATTGTTTTCCCTTAACGCTTGATAATAATCCCAAGGGTGATGATGATTCTTAGGTTGTTTGAATTGATATTTTGGGACTTAGTTAAGGTCAATAGGGTCTTAGTTGAAGCCCGGAAAAATAGATTACCTTAGGTATTTGAATACTATTGCTTATGAGGGACTACCGAGTGAGTTACGATTAGAAATCATTCAAATTGAAACTATAATAGGAATAAATGTTGAGGTAAGGATAAGAACAGTAATGGAGGGGCTTTAAGTTACCGAGATAACATTAGAAACTAATAGGAGGCCTAGTAATCTTTTGGGGTAGGTTTAGGTAATCAAATTGATACGACGAGAGAAAGTTATCAAGTTAAATATATAATTATGTTTGATGTTCAGGATAATCTTGCTACGTATGAGACTTACTAGATAGAATGTGAATATATATATTGAAATATGATTACTAAGGTTGTGTGAATGCCTAGTGAATGGATTTCTTATGTGTATGACATACCTACCATACTTGCTATCATGGGAGTTTAGTTTTTTTTTAAAGGACACTATTATCCTTGTGTGCCTTCGGGGGGATTTAGACTGGTACCTTAAGGACATAGGACTGTGAATGACTTTTTTGTGAGTTGATAAGTCAGCTATCCATGGGAGAGTAGGCATGTACGTGACCCATGGATATGTGAACTATGTTCGCCTTTAATATGTGTGATTTTGCTTATTGAAACGGTTCTTGAGAGATTCGAAACTGGTAGTCCTTATGTACGTGATGTACCGGGATTCGATAGCAGAGTATGAGTGCACCGCAACTTAGCCTAGGGGTGCCATATGTGTATTTATATACTGAGAGTGATATACTTATGTACTTGTGGCTAGTTCATTGTTGCTTAGTAGATGTGAATAACTAAGATATTTGAATGGGCTAAAAATAAGAATTTAATTAACACTTGAGATAAGTAATTTAAATGAATGTGAATATGGGTTATGAATATAACTGTTTTGGGTACTAAGAGTAGACATCCTATGGTAGAATACGGAAGTGGAAGAGGTACAGACTAGTTAGTTAGTGACATAACTAGGATGGATTAAGGTCATACGTTAGGCATGCACATTAGTTAAGAGGTAAAAAACTCATGTGACAGTACGCAACTAACATGTTTATAATATGTGTTGTTTAATTATAATTAAAACACTTGCTAAAGTTTTGAATTGTTTTCACCTCGGGCTCTGACCCATTTTCTTCAAAATCTATATTTTTTTGTAAAAACATTTTTTAGGTGCCCAGCCACAGGGATGCCAAGCATAGGAGTTCCATTATGATGACGTGCTGTAGCTGTTATGGAAGCTACAGGATCTTGGTATTAGACGCCTTCCTATTTATCCTTGGTTACTTCAGAGTTATTTGTATCAGTTAGGGCATGTCGCCCATTCTTATTTAGAGGTTGAGGTTACAGACTATCATTATTTCAGTTATTGGTTTATTGATTCAAACTCTTGTATTGGAACTTTATTTACTCTGGCATTTATTATTATTGGAGTGTTTACTCCAGACTTAGTTAATTTCATTTTGTTGGTTATTCATATGAGATTGTTTATGCGATTGATGGGTTAATGATTTAATTCTTTGTTATTTGATAACTTAATTAATAAAATTTGACATCTCTCTTTTTTAAATATTAGGTGGCTAGTAATTAATTAAATATTTTTCGACAGTGATGCTAAGACTGAACCAACTTAATATTCTGTATTAATTTAATAAAGGAGTAGCTACCCGGTATTTAATTAGACGGGGTGTCACATGTGATATCAGAGCATCAGGTTCTAGTGTCCTTTAGGATCTGTTCGGCTTATTATGCTTCCTGTTAGCTTTCTTTGATATAGAGCCCTATGTTTAGGATTGTTGATTTCTTTGGTGAGGTTTCATTCTCCTGCTATGATGTATATGATAGTGAATCTTATTTGCATTCGACTGTGTTCGTGTGCCGAACAATGAAGTACGTCAGGCGAAGACAGTTGGGTGGATAGCGGGAGGTAAGGATTAGTGGAGGTTACTTGATTTATTAATGAAGGATGACAGTAGTTAAAGTCACCCATATTATGGCACGGAAGTCCAGGATGGTAAAGACGGCTAAGGAGCAACTTGTGACTTCCAGGTACAACTATAGTAGAAAGTGGGGTCAAATTAGAATCACCCAACAAGGTTGGATTGGGAGAGAGTCAGACGAAACATTGAAAAGAACTAGCAGCGGAAATACTAGAAATGCGGAGATGGCGTGTACTAGCCAACTAACATAAAATATCCAAAGGCTTGGACATATGACGGGGTATGGCTAATCGGGAGTGGGGTAAATTTTTTTCTTGGCTCTTAAGAGCGGAGTTACAATGATGAGAGAAAACTACCACACTTAGAAGTGGAATGTGTCGTCGAGAGAAGGCGCATAAGTATGATTTGACCATAAGTTCCTTCATTATATATTCAGAGTGAGGTGCGAATGTTATTCTGAACTCAGAGAAGAGGGTCGGACAGAGGTCACTTTGTGAGGAGAAATTTCATTATTTAGAGAACCTTACACCGGGTGAAGTAGGTGAAATGGAGAAGATGGCATTATAGGGAGAATTTGCATACAAGAAGAATTGTTAGCACTTCGGGGAGATTCCGCTTGGACAATCAATGGTGATAATAATTAAGTCACATTTTGTTAATATGGAGGTAAGCGCTTCCTTGTGCGGGGAGCTATAAGAATTGAAGAATTTAGATAGAGTAAGACTGGGGGAAATGGTGTTGAAGAATCACCACAAGGGGGAGACCCATCAGGGAGCCCATTTAAATGATTCGAATAGCTGAATTGTTACCAAGCGATGGTGATTTCAGAAAGAGATGTGGAAACCAATAGCGTGTTCCTTAGGGCCATCAAAGCTAAGGGAACAACGAAGATAGTCATCAGAGTCGAGACTACCAACGTCCAAGAGAAGGACCACCTTAACATGGTCAGTGTGACCAGAGATAAGTGGAGTATAAGTAGAGGTATTTTTTGGGGAGTGAAACTCGTGGGTTATAAATGTTTCTCGAAGCAAGTATAGGGATAAGGGTATGGTTCCTAGCAAGGGCAGTAGTTATTAAAATTTTTGGTTTGGTATGGACAGGTGTGATAAGTCCAGTAACCATTTAAGTTGCCAGGGCGACTGTCAAGGTAGAAGTATGAGTTATATCCTCAGAGGATGTTGCGTGTTGTATGTGGCATGAATGAATTGCTACATTTGTTATTATTGCTATTTTTCTCTTGAGAGTCGAGCTTAGTGAGTATCTCGGCCATGTTATTATTCAAGTGAATAATTCTCCCTGGTATAATGGGGTTACCTTTAGTGTTATCCGCTGAGGATGAATGGTTATATTGATAGCGGTATATACTTTATTGAAATTACTCGTTTTAGTGTTGTGTTATACGTGTATGATATTATCCTAATTATGATTTTATAATATGTTTAAATCGATATTGTGCGATTATTGCAAGTTTATAGGGGTTACTACCTTGGTGTAGAATGTTTTGTTCTGGCAAGGCCCCATCTGCGAGAGGGTAGAGATCGCGATTGTATATATATATATATATATTGTTGAGACTTCGAAAAGTATAATGGTCTTGGAATTTCATTCCCGCTATGTGTAGGGACTTTATCGATATGATGCAGAGTGTATTTAGTCTATTGTTCAGCGAAAAGATTTAGCTGATTATTATAATTAACGATCAAGATGTAGTAATAAGAATAGTGCATTGTTTTATCACCCTTTAGAGATGTGGGAGTTAATACCCATAGTTGTATGTCTGGGGACGAGAATTTTGAGAACGTCGATTATATTTGCATGATGTTTATGGAAGGTAATTTCCATCAATGTTAAGAGACAGTGTCTTTCGGAATGATTTTCTTGTTTAAGTGGAATTAGGGAAGGAGATGTAACTTTATTGTCAAGAAGCAGGAATAGAGGGGTACATGTTATGGACTGAGGGCCTAACATATTCTGATGACCGGCAATGCTAGGAAGTAGTGTATCGAGGGAGTTCCTTATTTGGATTTTGCTTTGCGAGACACCCTACGCATGAAAGTTAGCGTAAGGTTAGTAGTAAGGAGATGCGTGGCCATTCGTTCATGATTTGGATACCTCGATTGTTATGGAAGTACGTAGTTATAACTGGAATTTAAAGGGTAAATTACGATATAAGTCCAGTAGAGCCAGTGGTGTGGTGAGGAAGTACTAAAAAATTTTGGGTTTTATTTCGGCGGGTTGAAGGATGCACTGAGGTTAAGGAGGATTTAGGATTTCAAATTCGGGGGTGATTGAGAACATCCAAGTGGTATAGCCACGTTAAAAATGTAGGGGAAATAAAATTTTTTTGGAGTACTTATGAAGCGTATATGATGGTTAAAAATGTATGCATGGGTTATAAGGGGTGTAGACACTCTGGTTTACTAATGTGATAATTGCCGGAAGAAGACACATAGATGGGTGAAATTTTTACTTGTGAGACTAATATGACTAAATGGAGGTGGTAGAGTGGATTAAGCATCGTGAGAAGGACGACAATTTATTGATTCTTGTGCAATTAGAATAACATGTCCAAAATTGGTTGAAAGGTAGTGGGAAGCGATTTAAAAAGGGAGTGTATCTCGAGAAGGAAAATAGTTAACTATTATAGACAATTTGGAGCGAAGTTCCACCCAATAGAATGTTGAGAGTTGTTTATGCGTATATAAAGTGTGGATATTGATAAGGTATAAGAGTCCAGATGTGCACAACGTGGTAAAAGGTGCACGAGTCATAAATTTTGGTATACGCTGAGGGAAGAAGGGGTATAGTCAGTGGTGGATTAGTTGGGGAAGATGATCAATCAAAAAATTAGTGTCGAGCCGACAATTCCAGTAGTGAAAGAGTCGGATTGGTAAATTCCTTTGACGGGTTGCAATAATAAAGATAAGTAACAAGTTCCTTCAAATATATGGGACTGGTTGTCCAGAAGGAGAGAAATTTTTCTATCCTTGGGTGATTTACACTAGTAGATAGTGATCACGTCGGTACATGGTCCTACGTAGTCTTATTTAGAACTAGGATGAGATCCCTGAAATACACCCTCAACGTGAGGTATCAGGAAGTAGTGTAGATAACGTTTATTTCTCAGAAGGTTGTATCACCTATAGCCCGAGGAAGGCGCAAGGTGATTGACGACTGGTGAACTTGTATGAAAGTAATTTTGGATTCATTGCGATCATTTCATTTTACAAAACGGGTATACCTAGTAAGTGAGGTATAGTGTGGTAATGGGAAGAAGATCTTACCTAATGGTATAGTTGGTTGAAAGACACCGTATCTATTCATAGTGAGGTTTTGTGGCGATAAACCTTATCATTCTTTCTCTAGATGTTTAGAGGTGAGCGGATTATCAGAGTTTTGGATCAGTCAGGAGTTAGAGTCCGATGACTAAAATGGGATAACCACCAACAGTCGTGAGTGGCTTTCCCTTGTGTAAAAATCATAACGCCGAGAATAAATATTCAAAGAACGGACAAGAGTAGTCATATGTTCTATGGTTTCCCCCAGGATGGGAGTTTTGTGTCTAGATAAACACAGGAGTTGATACGTAGAGAGGTGCGAACTCACAATATATTGAGATAATGCAGCCAATGATGTATAGGCTATTCTTATTCGAGTGTTGTTTAGTAAGAGCACAATTTAAGGAGCATTTATTGAGGTGTAACCCTATAACTGATAAAGTATTGAGACTATTCAACAAGCTTGTTGTGAAGCGAGGGTTGTAGTGATGGAGCCTTTCTTTGTATTTTACTTTGAGTACTGGAGGATTACAAAATTTTCCAGATATGCCTATTTTTCGAATTTCGAGAAGAAATTCCATTATTAGGGTGGAGTATGTAATACCCCGTATTTTTATGGCTTTTAATTATGAGATTTATTAAAATTAATTTGAGATAATTAATTGGAAAATAATCCGGATTTATATGCTAGCGAGATGAGAGTTAGTATTTGATTATTATAATGTTGTTGAATATTACTAAGTGTTTATGGTAATATGTGATTATTGAATTTATTAAAATTATCGTGAGTTGAAAATACGGTAGTTTCGGTAATTAAGATGGGATGCGCGTGTCAGTCGTGTCAAGACCCAATTTAATGGATTTAAAAGTATTTAATTTTTATGTCATCCATATGAGAATTTTGAGTGCACCAACGTGTCCAAAAGGTTTGAGATAGTTAGAAAACACTAGCCGGGAGTTTAGTTTGGGTTTCGGGGCATTTTTAGGCATAACCGGCAACCCAGATGGGTATTTTTGGGTGAATAGTGACCCACGAATTTTAGACAGTTAATATCTTCCAACATTTGAGTCCCTTAGGGTTTCTTAACCAAAAATCATGAACGACCATTAGAGTGGAAGAAAATAAAGTTTCCAAAGGAGAACCACCAATTAGAGGCTTTTGCACCACCGTCATCACCACCAGATAGATCGAAAAGTAAGGATCATCCCCATATAGTCTACTTCATCGGATCAGAATCGTCATTACCAGGAAAGTTATTTAACTTGCAATAATTTAGCGCATATATCATTCATGTTAGGTCAGAATTGAAGAATAACCTTAAATAATGAAAATTGAATGGATTTGAAGAATTTAAATCATAATCTGGGTAGGTCTTGCATGTAGTTTAATGTTGGAGATAATAACAGCCATGAAATTATGATTTATGGGTATAGAATTATGAAATTGTATTGAATTATATAGTGTTCTTGAAGAAATAGAAGAACTAGGGTTTTTATATAAAAATTAGGTAAATTGATCCAAGAATTTGATGTCCTACTTTGATTTGATGATTCTAAAACGTGGGGAATGATGCAAACATGTTGGTATGATAATTAGTATTCATGGTTGGGAGTTTAGTACATTGTAATGAAGAATTAGAGGTGTAAAAAGAGAAAAATCCGTAACTGTTTAAGAAAATATGGGCTGATGCCTACTTGATCGATCGATCGACTCAAGAATGTCGATCGATCGATCGACCCATTTTCTTCGATCGATAGACCCCTTCTGATTTTTGGCAATTTTTTCCCTTAAGGCTTGATAATAATCCCAAGGGAAATGATGATTCTTAGGATGTTTAAATTTATATTTTAGGACTTAGTTAAGGTCAGTAGGGTCTTAGTTGAATCCCAAAAAAATGGATTACCTTAAGGATTTGAATTCTATTGCTTACGAGGGACTACCGAGTGAGTTAAGATTAGAAATCATTGAAATTGAAACTATAATGGGAATAAACTCCAAGGTAAGGATACGAATAGTAATGGAGGGGCTTTAAGTTACTTAGATAACATTAGAAACTAATAGGAGGCCTAGAAATCTTTTTGGGTAGGTTTATGTACTCAAATTGACATGACGAGGGAAAGTTATCAAATTAAATATATAATTACGTATGATGTTCGGGATAATCTTACTACGTACGAGACTTACTAGATATAATGTGAATATCTATATTGAAATATTATTACTAAGGTTGTGTGAATGCCTAGTGAATGGATTTCTTATGTGTATGACATACCTACCATACTTACTATCACGGGAGGTTAGTTTTTTTTAAAGGACCTTCTTATCCTTGTGTGCCTTCTGGGGGATTTAGACTGGTACCTTAAGGACATAGGACTGTGAATGACTTATTTGTGAGTTGATAAGTCAGCTGACCATGGGATGGTAGGTATGTGCGTGACCTATGGGTATGTGAACTATGATCGCCTCCAATATGTGTGATTTTTTCTTATTGAAACGATTCTTGAGAGATTCGAAACTCGTAGTACTTATGTACGTGATGTACCGAGATTCGATAGGAGAGTATGCGTGCACTACAGCTTAGCTTAGGGGTGTCATATGTGTGTTTATATAATGAGAGTTATATTCTTATGTACTTGTGACTGGTTCATTGTTGCTTAGTAGATGTGAATAACTAAGATATTTGAATGGGTTAAGAATGAGAATTTAATGACAATTGAGATAAGTAACTTTAATGAATGCAAATATGGGTTATGAATATAACTGTTTTGGGTACTAAGAGTATACATCCTATGGTAGAATGCGAAAGCGGAAGAGGTACAGATAAGTTAGTTAGTGACATAACTAGGATAGGTTAAGGTCATACGTTAGGCGTGCACATTAGTTAAGAGGTGAGAAACTCATGTGAGAGTACTCAACTAACATGGTTATAATATGTGTTGTTTAATTGTAATTTAAACACTTGCTAAAGTTTTAAACTGTTTTCACCTCAGGCTCTGACCCGTTTTCCTCGAAATTTATTTTGTTTTATAAAAATATTTTTTAGGTGCCCACCCATAAGGATGCCAAGCATAGGAGTTCAATTCTGATGACGTGTTGTAGCTGCTATGGAAGCTACAAGATCTTGGCATTAGACGCCTTCCTAAATATCCTTAGTTCCTTCAGAGTCATTTTTATTAGTTCGGGCATGTCGCCCATTCTTATTTAGAGGTTGTAGTTACAGACTATCATTATTTCGGTTATTGTTTTATTTATTCAAACTCTTGTATTGGGACTTTATTTACTCTGGCATTATTATTATTGGAGTGTTTACTCCAGACTCAGTTAATTTCATTTCGCTAGTTATTCATATGAGATTGTTTATGCGATTGATGGTTAATGATTTAATTCTTGGTTATTTGATAACTTAATTAATAAAATTTGACATCTCTCTTTTTAAATATTAGGTGGCTAGTAATTAATTAAATATTTTTCGACAGTGATGCTAAGACTAAACCAACTTAATATTCTATATTAATTTAATAAAGGAGTAGATACCCGGTATTTAATTAGACGGGGTTTCACAAAACCCAACCCAAAAGTCATATAGTTTATCATCACCAACTATAATATGGAAAAATCATCACACTAGATAATTAAAGCAAGTTCAAACACTTGCCTCATTGGATAAAATCCGACGTCCCCAAGCCGTGAGCCACCGGAGCTTGGACCGAAAATCCCTTCCTTTCTTCTTCCATTCTATTTTTCCTTTTCTATCCTTCTTTCTCTCTCTTAAGGATGAAAAATGAGAGAAGTGAGGGTTGTAAGGGTTTATAAGTATTATCCCCTTATTAAACCCAAAATTGGCTCGTATACTCAATTACGAGTCCATACTAGTCCAAAAATCCCCGAAATCTAAACGCTACCACCAGGTACTTTATTTTGACTATCTTGGCCCATCCAAATCCAACTATGCACTAGAAATTTCCATTCTAATAACTTTACAAAACTTCGCTATTTAAACCACACATTTCTCAACATGTGTTTTCCAAATAAAATATTATCCTTTGTCGCTTTACCCAACTGCGACATGTAATTAAAATAATCCAACTAATTTACTTAGTCCCGTAAGAAAATATAACCCATGCAAATATTAATCCGGCACTTGCAAACTAGTATTTACTATTCACTTTAAATTCTCAATTTATTAAATTACACTCACTCATGTGATTTAAATATCCATAAAAGTACGGGGTATTACATACTCAATTTATTAATTCGGCACATGCAAACTAATATTTTCTATTCTCTGTAAATTCTAAATTTATTAAATTACACTCACTCATGTAATTTAAATGTCCATAAAGTACAGGGTATTACACTAGTGTTCTTGACTACATATTTACTTTTACCTCAAACGAAGCAAAAATTGGTGGAGTAGACTTCGAACCTGTCAATCTAACTAAATCAGTATTTTACTCAAATCATAACTATCCTATTGCTATATTTATATGACATGCAATGCTTATACAACTACAATATGAAAAAATACAACAAAAGTTGTTTAATTCAAGATTAAACTATTTAAATGGCTCCGAACAGTTTGTTGAAGAAACTCTTTTCTTAAAACAAATTTTAAACAAAAGATGTGTAAAATAGTATAAACGAGCTATTTAGGGTATAGGTTTACCAGTTTTGAAAAACATAACTTAAGGAGCTTAAATTAACACAACCTCAAGAAAGGGATGAGAGAAAGAGGAAGTATACAAGTACAATTTTAACGCGGTAAAACCCCACCCAATTGGGGAAACATCCACGGAGGTCTCTATACCTAAAAAGTAAAAATCCACAAAAATAGAGTAATAGTTTACAAAATATATAACAATCAAGACTCACAAATAGACTTAATTATAAGTTCATAAATATACGAACTCCTCTAGATTTTCTGACTTCTCCCAAGACTCTGATGTTGTTGATGTTCTCTCAGCTTTTTAACTCTACTCCTTTTAGCTTTACATCGACTCAAAAGTCCAAGATCTCAATACCAACACTTTTCTGTGTACTAGTGTGAAAGTGTAAGTGGTGATGTGCTCTAAATCACATGCATGCAACTCACACACACTTAATTACAGACAAGATGCAAAACGGATCACAAATATGTAAATATTTCCAAAATCAATTTGATCAAAACTATCAAATTTTGTATCTTTCAATATATCCAAAGATCAAGAGGGAATCTTTATATAAACATGAGCCAATATCCTAAACACTTTCTGATTTTGAAAATGTTAAAACTATTTCACAAAATGTGAAATTTGTGAAAGTGTAAATCCACAATCAAGATCTTAAACTAGATCTAAGTCTGATTGTTCAAAGAAACTGAAATCAGAAACTGTTTTGTTGGTTTTAGGGTTGGAAAACATAATAGTTGAAAACAACCAACAAAACTATGATTTCTCGATATATGAAATAAAAAACAAAGAGAGGTAAACATGGAGTGTATCACAGAATGTTAATCTCAGTTTTTTATGAAAGAAAATGAGATCAAACAGTTGTGGTTAATTTGGAAAAGAGATAAAGGGTAGAAGAGGAATGATCTTCACAACTCTCGAACTAACACACTCTCGTAAATATTTTTCTCATGAGATTTGGCTGGAGTTTAGTTCTGGGTTTCCTATTTGTATCTTCTTCCCCCCCCCCCCCCCACTCTCTCTCTTATCTCTTTATTTTCTCTCAAAAGTGAGGCTGGTCAGAGATTATAATCGCAACACATAAGGCATGTATTTATACTAAGCCATGGAAGACTCTGGAACTTTGAAGAAAATTAATGGATAGGATTAAGTCTCAGTTGAGCAAGGTAAATCTGATGGCTAAAAATGCACTGCAATTATAACGCCTCTGATTAGTTTAAATGAAAACACTGGGATCACGTAATAACACATGCAGGCCATAAATTAAAAAAATCTAACGGTTCAGAAACAAACACAGGAATGTGAGGGCAAGGAAACACATATGCAACCGTTGTTAGGTTAACACGTGTAAGGCTATGATGACTTGTAAAACTCGTGTTTTTGAACTTTTAAAAATATAAATTGTACCGACACAATGTTCAAGCCCATTTGGTTTCTACCCAAGCAGGTTTTTTTAACAACTTAATGAATTTACAAATTAACCCATAAACTTTGTAAAATACAAATTTTAATTTCTAAAAATTGTTTAAAAAATATTAAAAATTATTTAAAATATCCCAAACATTATGAAAAATTTATTTTAAAGGGATTTAACTCACACACCCTCATATTATGAAGAATGCAATCTCATACGCAACACATAAATGATCCTAGGTGTGGTGTTGGTGTTTATACCTTTAGACTATTAGAGGAAGTCAAAATGAAGAGTCTGAAGGCTTGTTGGTTTGAAAGTGGTATAGCTCAATTTTGTCAATATTTTTGAACTAGATGAGCACTTATATAATATATACTCAAATGAGTCAAAGATATAGGGTGTTTCAATCTCCCCCTTTGGAAATATGGGGTAAAATCTCCTTTGAGTCATCTAGGACTTATAGGGATACAGATGAATAAGAAACACTTAGTCCTATACAAAAAATTTGTCTACCTAATATCATAGAGAGAGAAAATTACATAACTCAACTAGATACAACCCAATACCCTATCAAAATTCTGTTTCAAACGATGGTACTTATTCCTGAAAATAAGATAACTAAGATCAAGCTTTTTAGTTGAGAATACACCAAAATGTCCAAGAGGACTCAAATTTCTCCCCCATTTTATATCAAATGGACAAAGGGTAAAGTAAACAAGTATGAAACAATAAATCATTTTTCTTCTATAACCATACCAATAGATTTGCTTAAAGATTCAAATCGAATAAAGTCCAATGGTTTAGTAAATAGGTCAGCTAGTTATAATTCAGTAGGTAGGTAATTAATTTTTATCTCCTTTGATTCAACTAACTCACATACGAAATGATATATAATTTTAATATGTTTGGTAAAAGAGTGTTGAACTGGATTTTTAGAATTATTAATTGCACTTTGATTGTCACAATAGAGATGTAACTTATCTTCAGTTATACCATAATCTTTCAGCATTTATTTCAGCCAAAGTAATTGAGCACAATAGCTTCCTGATGCAATATATTCGGATTCAACAGTAGACAAGGAAATGTAGTTTTGTTTCTTACTACTCAATCCTACCAAATTTTTACCAATGTAGTAACACGCTCCTGAAGTACTATTACTATCATTGGTACAATCCGCCCAATTAACATTGATGTAACCTACTATAGTACTAAAAATTTCTTTAGTGTACCAAAGTCCTAAGTTTAGAGTGCCTTTAATGTATTTGATAATTCTTTTAATGCATAATAGATGCCTCTCTTTAGGATTGTTTTGATATCAGGCACACAGACAGAGTGGATGATATCAGGACGTGAGGCAGTAAGGTAATGTAAGCTTCCTATCATACTACGGTACAATGTAGAATCATTTGATTTCGCATCCTCATCTTAAGAAAGTTTGACAGAAGTACTCATAGGAGTCCTTGCTTCTTTAGCTGTTTCTAGGCCAAACTTCTTGACAATCTCTAAAGCGTATTTGGATTGCGCTAGAAATAATCCTTCTGAATTTTGTTTAACTTGGAGCCCTAATAAGAATTATAACTCCCCCATAAGAGACATTTGAAATTCTTTATGTATAATGTCTGAGAAGGTCTTAACTTCTGAAGGGGAGGTGGATCCAAAAATGACATCGTCAACGTAAACATGAGCTATAGTAATATTATTGTAAAAATGTTTGACAAAAAAGGTTTGGTCATTCCCTCCTCTTCTTGTCTAAAAAATGGTGGATAAACACTCATACCAAGCTCTAGGAACTTGTTTTAACCCATAAAGAGATTTTTTAAGACTATAGACATAATTTGGGTGATGAGGGTCAATGAACCCTTTGGGTCATTGTACATAGGTTTCCTCAGTTAAAATTCCGTTAAGGAAGGCTGACTTAACATCCATTCTGGCAATGTTACAAACCTCTATACTTGGATTGATTGTGTAACAGTTATCTGGAGTACATAGTCCTGTAATAATTCAATCACCTTTTTCATTTAGATTTTGCAATTGTTCTTTGAAAAAGTGACAATATGGTTTGAGTTACAAAACTGTGATATACTTAGTAAATTGACTTTAAGACCTTTTACCAAGAGAACATCTTCAAGAATGGGTAATCCTTCTTCATGGAGTATTCCTTTACCAATGATCTAGGCTAATACACCATCTCCAAATAATACTTTTTCTCCAGAGAAGTTAGTTTTGTTTGAAAGTTTAGAATCATCCCCGGGCATATGTTTGGAATAACCTGAGTCTAAATACCATCCAATTGTTGTATTTTCATCTCTAAAAGAACTGATCACAATGTTGCATTTTAACTGGGGTAATAGATCATCTTTTCTAACCCAAATTTCTCTAGTTTTCAATTTACGCATATTAGCTCGTATTTGATAAAACTTGCAAGCTTCTGTCTTTTCTTTAAAAGATTTTTATGCATATTTATTAGTATTATAAAAACTTTGAGTAATTGATATTGAATAAAATCTAAGATTCCTTATTATTGATGGTCTTTTAGTATTAGTCCTTTTCCTTCTATTACGATAGTTAGAATTCTTGTATGGTTGTCTAGGAAGGACATAGTTATTTCGGCATTTCCTAGAATAGTTGAAGTTATGGTAAACATGAGAGTTATAGAATGGATTAGATAGACATTTGGAATATCAACCATCAAGGGTGTTATCAAAAATGTATTTTATCCCTAATTAATTATATTAGATTAATTTATGTACATTTTAGTTTAACTTAATATATTAATTTTGATGATTCCAAACAAACTCTATTTAAGTAGTATGTGAATATCTCTTATTTTATATTATTTATGTGACTATTTTTTTCGGTACAAGTATTGTTTAAAATGAATGGTTTATTGTTTTATTTTTTTTAACTTATTTTTTTTGGATTTGACCATTTGACAAGTGGAGTCCTTATGACCTTCCCATTTAAACTGAGTAGACCTGCTACATTATTTCGGCCACTTTCTATTTTTTTTCTAAATCTTGTACAGTTGATAATTATTAATTTTTTGAGCCATGCGTGTACTTTCTCAAGTCAAGTCAGTTTAATCATATGTTACTTTGGAACTTGCTTTATTTGTGCGACATATATATATATATATATGCCCGTGCCTGAACCTACGCTGATAATTTCAAAACGATGAAAATTTTCGAAGTACGTAATTGCAAGAAGGCAAAATTTTCGTTTCCCAACAAAACAAAATGTAATTTAAAATAAATTGGGCATAATCCTGTAATAATCCTCTCTTCTGATAGCCCATTTTACTTACACTGAGTAGAAATTAATTATAAAATGGTAGATGTTGAGTAAATATTAATTCGTTATGACAAGGCCAATATCTACTAGAATGTTGCATAGTTACCCCGTGAGTAGATAAAATGTTCATGTGGTGAGTTATAATGTCATAAAGATTTAATATGATATTTTGGTTTATTATGAAACCGGAAGTAAAATGAGTTATAAAATCTCCAAATGATAATTTGGATAGTGTAGTTAGTTCCGGTAGGTGTGAGACAGTCCAAATAAGTGCCATATTGTATTTTGGCATTTTGGGCACTTTTGACTGGTTTTGGCTTAAATAGTGTAGTCGCGTATATTTTTATCGCGTATTAGTCACTTAAGTGGGCTTATGGGACTTAAGCCCCATTTTAATTTCCCACCCCTATTCCCATTCTTCCATTTTACACAATTGAGCCCTAGAGAGAGAAAGAGAGAGGAAGAGAGCTTTGGAGAAAAAAGAGAGATTGGAGCTTGGATTGTTGCCTCCTTCTTCATCAAATCAGATTCTTACCTTGAGGCAAGTAATCTACTTGCAAGTTTATGATTTAAGTAGAATAAATTGCATTGATATTTATGATTTACAAATGTTAGGGTTTTGGTGGAATTTTGGGTATATAACCCCTTTGAGATTGATTTGGATGATAAATATTACAAATGATGGCAGTCGGGTGTATTTTTGGTGTACTAGTTCCATTAAATTAATTGGGATTGGTTGGTTTTGGGTTGGTTAGAATTTTGGAGTTCAAGACTCCATAGCCATTCTTGGCATTTTCGCAGGGGCGAATCTATTCGGCCCCTTGGGCCAATCGATTCGCATAGATGCAGAATCCCTGGTCTTGTTGTCCGAATCGATTCAGATTAAGACCGAATCGATTCGGCATTTGCAGAAACTTAATTTTGTTGTCCGAACCGATTCGCTGGTGCGAATCTATTCGGCCCTAGGGGCGAATCGATTCGGTTCCAGCAGTTTTGGGGTCTTTTTCCTTTTAATTTTCATCCTTATTCTTTAGGATTAGGACCTAGGAGACTTCTTTAAAGAAGTAAACTTAGAGTCCTAGAGTAGTTATGGAGTTTGGTCGTTGCCCTGGATTAGAAATGGGTTCATCTGGGGTTTATTTCGGGGAGGTTTAAAGTAATGTTAAGGCATTACTTCTTTTATTCAACTTTTAGAGGTTAGGAAGTTAAATGCCCTAACTTGGAGACTGATGGGCTTATCAATTTACATGAACTTTGGGAATTTCTAGGATCATAATGATCATTTGGAGACCTAGCTTGGAATTGTAATTTGAGGTAAAAATTATGATAATGTTCGATGGGAATTAGGTTCGCATAAAATGAACCCGTAGGTGTTTAAAGATAATAGGTTCAATTCAGAATGAACCCCGTTGTTTAATGATGTTAGGTTTAATAATGAAGTACCAATCACATGATTAATGGAAATGGATTTTGGGACTTAAATATGATGATAAATGTAAATGTTAATTTACTGTTACACACCTCTCTAAATGACATCATAAGGGAAGTTCGCTCGTGAGGTGAAGCCCCCTGGCTAATGAATGCAGGGTGGATATAGTCCTAGGCCGTGGGAGCGCTTATTGTTATATTTTTCTGCGATGGGTAGGAGATTCCGGGTGTGGTCTTGACTACCCCACAGGCTCATGGCCGCTTCCCGACGTGTTCCGATAGGTGCCCAGGTTGTCTTATGTTAGGCCCTGGAAGATGATGGTCATTTAGGGGCGCGCACAGTGGGGAAACCCGGACGGGCGGTCTTAGATATCGTCATATGTATATGAATATAACTATATTTTCATCAAGTTGGACTTGATGGTTGTTAAACGCCACAAAGAGCGTATGAAATGCCACAAAGAGCATAATATATGTGCCAGGAAGAGCACGGGAATAATATATGTGCCATAAAGAGCACTTGATGTAAATGATATTCCTAATAAGGAATGGAAAGATAAAATGGGAAGTTTTTATAAAAGAATAGAAATTATAACTTCTTGACTTAACCGAATATATTGTTTTCGTCCTAATAAGGAATGTCTGAAGGAAATGGAAATTGTATTAGTAAGGAAGGGTTTTAAATTAAAGTGCTTCACCTTTTATCATTGCTTGTAATTGTAGATAGCATGTCATATTATCATCCTCATCATTCATGTATAACCGTTCATATCTATCATGCTTTTTATTCTTCGGGTAATCATATAGAACTCGGCCCTGACCGGTTTACTTTCCTTGTTGTATATATATTATTGTATCCGCTTAGGTGCTCCACCGCAAGGACGCCCGACTTGACTTCCCAAGTCCCCTGCACTTTTGACGAGCTGTAAGACTTTGCGGGTTATTACAGGATGTTGTATTAGACGCTTTCATTCTTGTTATTCTAGTTATGATCGGGTCTTGTCCCTCGGGCGTGTGGCCCAAACATTGTATTTGATTAATGACTGTACTATGTAAGATATTTTATATTGTTGTACGTTGTCTTATGTAGCTGTGGACCGACAGCTTATTCGGTCCATTTGTGTACATTCGTTTTAGTTATATTATATGCTATATTTTGGAATTCCACTTGCTTGTCAGATTGGGTTGTTAGTTTAACTTTTCATAACCGCATTTTAAAATTTTTACCCTTTTTGGCAACCCGTTTTCTGATTTATTGGGTGGTTTTCCCGTATACTCAGTTTTTATTGTGATGTTGAGAATGATATCCATCCATGATTCCTGTTACGTTTGAGTATCGGGCTGGCCACCCCTTATCTCGGATTGCGGGTTGTCACAAATCCCTTTTCGTTTATATGACTAACCTCCGTACTTAACAAATAACAAATAGTCCAACAACATTCAAATAATATAAATTCATCAATTGAATTCACATTGTGTCTCAAATTAACAAAGTGTCAATTCTAAAAAAAATGGACATAGTCTCATTTGTATATTGGAGTATTCACCCTGGTTAAGGGGTAACAACCAATCGTACAATATTCGAAATGTCCAAATTCATCAAACAAATAGTTGAACGAAAAAAAATTATTTAAAAAAATCACGACGATATTCGGGGGCAACTAACATAATAAAAAAATAACAGTGAACCTGAAATTCAATACAAATAAGTTAGATTAAAAAAACCAGACAGGTACCTCAATAGCTATAGCATTTTTCCTTTGCCTTTGCCTTCACCTTTGCCTTTGTCCTTTGCGTTGCTCAATTTAGAGTGAGGCTTAGGAATAGAATCACATATATAGTGTTAACTCACTGACGAAAAAAGAATTTAGAGAAGCAATTTGAAAGTAAAAATCATGTAGTGGCGAATAGATACCTTAATAGCTATAGCATTAGTTTTGACAACATCACGAATAAAAACACCGTTGTATTTCCGACGCGGGATATGAATCTATGAATTTTTTTTTAGAAAAAGTGAGGAAGAAAATTAGCATAAAAGAAAATAGATCACTATAAACCCTGCCAATAACAAATGAAAATGATCATAAAATCAAAAAAACTAAAACACAAACAAATGCACTAATACATAATAAAACTAAATCGGTTTTGCCGCAACTTTAACTGAACGGAACCCTAATAAATATTATATGAAACAAATGAATGAGGCATTTTATCGAAACAAACATTATATCCTAATAACAATAATATCACACATTATATTCGCAAACATTATATCTCATCAACAATAATATATTCAGTTTGTTACAGCTATTTTTTTGCCAATATATGTCAATAGGTCTGTATTTGGTCTACCAATATATAAATATATGTCAACGCCAAATTTTAAATGCATATAAGAACAGTTAAATAATTGCATATAAGAATTGTCCATCACAGGTATAAAAACAGGTATATAAAATTAAATGCATATAAGAACTACCCATATAAGAGCATGTATAAACAAACATACCCATTTTACAAACACCCAACCAATAGACTGCAAAAAATCGACTACAAAAAATCGATTGCGATTTGAAACAGAAGTAACTATCAACACCCTAAATCGACTGCTAAATATCAGCCATATTACAAACATCCAACAAATTGACTCAAAAAAATCGACTATAATAAATCGAATGCAATTTAAAACAGAAGTAAACCCTAAATCAACCGTTTGAATAGAAGTATATACCTGTTTGAAACAGGTATATACTCCTTCTTCCGACTTTAGGGTTTACTTGTTCTAACTTCTGTTGGTTGTTGATTTAAAATAGGTATATACATGTTTTAAATCAAATGCATTCATTTGAAAAAATGTGTTGAAGTGTTCATGTTGTAAAAACGCTCCATTTATTTGAAAAAAATGCTCATTGAAAATGCTCTGATTCGATTGAAACCAATATGTATGTTTCACGATCTGATTTCAAACCAATATATATGTTACACGATCTGATTTCAAACCAAAATGCTCCATTGATTTGAAAAAATGCGTTTGAAAAAATGACCTAATTTGGAAAAATGCTCCATTGAAAACGCTGATTCGATTGAAACCAATATCTATGTTTCACAATATGATTTCAAACCAAAATGAACAATTGATTTGAAAAATGCTCCATTAATTTGAAAACAGATAATGTATATATTCGTGTATGATTTCATGAAACAGATCATGTAATATTTTGTGTTGATGTATATACCTTTGATTTCATGATTGTCTAAAGAAGACGACCTAGTGGAGTGAGGTTCAATTTTGAAGTGAGAGAAAATGGGGTCGGAGAGGGTTTCGTGTTTATGGAGTGAGTTTCGATTTTGAGAGTTTGAGAAGGGGAGGTATATTGTCGTGCAAGAAGGGTAGGTGAAAGAGTACAAAGAGAGGTGATTTACCCCAATTAGCCCTTATGTTTGAATTAAAGTGGAAGAGGAGTAATTAAGTATGAGAAAGAAAAGAGGGGGAATCCAATGTTTCAACGGTAAAATAGGAAGGGTAAAAAAAAATTATCTTGTGATGTCATAGTTGTATCTTATGACATACATAAGTTTTGTAACTTATTATATATATATATATATATATATATATATTATGTGTTTGACCGTCCTTTGACAACCTTTTATTGCCGTGTAATCCGCCCACGGTATTGTTTTTAAAACCATAACTTGGTCACTTTTCTAAAACGTCGACGTTGGATTCCTTAGCCCATATCTGTTAGTACCTGACATATTAGATTTTCGGCTAGTGCTACACCAGCTATATATATATAGCCTTTTATCCTTTTTTTGATAATGAGTTAATGCTACCAAATCTGCTGTACACGGTTTTGACCTCACAGGGGCTTTTTAATATTTTCTAGTGCTTCTAGGATTTGACTCTTTAGTCACTTCATTACTTAACTTTCGGCCATACTCATTTATTAAGTACAGTTTTTTTTTAATAGATTTTGAGCCGTGCGTCCTTATGTGCAATCTTTGGGCACCAACTGTTAATTTTTAATATATAAATATATTTATATATGCTTTAATGATTTATTTACCATAGAATTATTTTTTTTTGGGGCCGCCCATATACACTTGCTGTCAAACTTTGCACAGACTTTGTACTCTTATCAAATGAGGTTGACAATTCAGCCTAAATGAATCAGAATATTTTTTTTATTAGATTCAATTTCAAGCATTCATTTCAAAATGTATTTCTCTCTTTTGGTCTAACATATTTTGCAGGAATCTTTTTAAGATATCAAAATAACCCATGTTCAGTCCTACACTTACATACTTCGGATATTATCTCTTGGATTATTTATATCAACTTGCTATTATCTCTTGGACTAATTTTTTCTTGACAGAAAATATACGAGTCACCTCAAAGCTACCTTCAATCACATATATTTTCAGATTACCATTTTTGTACTACAACAGCTATATTTAATGGGGAAGATAAAAATGAAGATTTGCATATCAGTTTTTGAGGTTATTTTTAGCTACTTCATCTCAGCAAAATCAGGAGGAATTAATGCTCAAAAATACATGTGTCTAACTGCTAGTTTTTGGAAGACACATTTAAAGCCTTTCAAGAGCTGCATTGAAGAACTGGACTTGAACGAGAATATGATCAAGACTAGAAAAATTATTTGAGAGCATTTATTTTTACTACTCAGCTACACATTCAAGAGAGCAAATTAATTTTATCATCTGCTCAATCATTGAAGAAGAAGACTTGTGCCTACTTCAACATCATTTATTGAAGTTTCATAAAAGAAGGAGAAACTCAGATTACAAATTGTATTTTAAGGAGTTTCAGTATTATATCTTGTACTACAAAAATTCAGATTTGTTGTGAAGCTTTGTTGAAGCTTCAGTTTATACCGGTAATTGGTTCCTACCCGCAAGTGGGACACGGGCTTTGAAGCTCGGAGTTAGCTTGCAAACAGTTGTACGCGGTGGTTTGATCCTACCCGCAAGTGGATCAGGTTTAGTGAAGCGCAAAGGAGACAGGGGCTCTAGGCGCATGGACGTAGGCCGGGATTTGGACGAACCACGTTAAATTTCGGTGTCATTTATTTTCCGCACTTTTATTTATTTATTTGCACATGCTTGCTTGAGTTAATATTTTCAGCACACTATCTTGCAAATAAATTAATTCTGAAATTTGACTAAATTAATTTTAAGGTTAAAATAATTATTTTTGAATTAAATAATTAATTTCACAATATCACTTAACATTAAATACGAAAATTAATTTAATATTCCTAGAGTGTTAAAATCTGTATTTCTAGTTGCTTAAATTAGTTGGTTGCATTTATTTGATTTTGTTAAATATATTCTTTACAGTTTTTATTAATCTGAAATTTGTCTGAGTGATTTAAATTTAATATTTTACTAAAATATTAATTTGACTTAAAGTTTGTAAAAACTCAATTCACCCCCCCCCCCTCTTGAATATAATCTGGGCAACAATTGGTATCAGAGCTAGTGCTCTTCTTACTTTTAGGTTTAACAATCTTAGAGTTAAAGATCAATGGCATATGTTACTACATCTCTTGGTGAAGGTCAATCCATTTTTAAACCACCTCTATTTTCTAGAAAAGATTATAGTTATTGGAAAAATAGAATTAAATATTTTATTCAATCACATGATTATGAAGTTTGGAAAGTTGTCATGAATGGTCCCCATATTCCTATTAAAATGGAAAATAATGCTTCTGTCCCTAAAGAAGAAAATGAATGGAATGAAGTTGATATTAGGAAAATTCAAATAAATGCTAAAGCTATGAATATTTTGCATTGTGCACTTGATGTAAATGAGTATAACAGAATTTGTTGTTGTGAATATGCTAAAGAAATTTGGGATAGACTAGAAGTTACTTATGAAGGAACTAGTCAAGTTAAAGAAGATAAAATTAGTATGCTTGTTCATAGTTATGAGTTATTTAAGATGATATCTGATGAATCTATTTCTGATATGTTCACTAGGTTCACTAATATTATTAATGGCCTTAAATCTCTTGGAAAAACCTATACTAACAATGAGATGGTGAGCAAAATTCTCAGGTCATTACCAGCGAATTTGATGACCAAAAAGTTAGCTATCAAGGAAGCAATTAGAGAAAGACCTATCTCTCTTGATGAGTTATTGGGTTCCTTAATCACTCATGAGATGGAACTCAAGGAATTTGTTGAAGAAGAAAAACCTAAAGTAAACAAAATTATTGCTTTCAAATCATCAAGAAAAAAATATAAAAAGTGAAGATAATGATGATGATGACGATATTTCCCTATTGGCTAAAAATTTCAAAACATATCTCAATTCTAAAAAGAAAGCCAAGGAAAGGAGAAAGAAACATTTTTCAAAAGAGTTCAATGATGATCATCAATCCAAATCTGAACCAAGATGCTATCATTGTGATGAAGTTGGACACATTAAGCCTAATTGTCCAAAATATAAGAAAGGGAAGAAGGCATTGAAAGCCACAACATAGAGTGACTCCGACACAAGCTCTTACGATGAAGATTCGAATGAAAATGAAGTTGCTCATCTATGTTTCATGGCTATGGAAAATGAGGTACACTCTAACCCTAACTCTAGTGATAGTGATAATGATGAAGTTGATGATTATGAAGTTTTACAAGATGTCTTTGATGAATTATGTGAAAGCTTTGAAGAACTTAAAAATAGATATATTAAACTTAAGAAGTCTCATTCATTAGTTTCAACTAAATATGATTATATGTCAAATGATTTTGATGAGTTGAAATTAGAAAATGAATCTTTGAAAAATGAAATTAAATCTTTGAAAAAGGAAAAAATCTGTTATTGTCAATACTCCTCTTGAAATTGAAAATATTGAGTTAAAAAGGGAGATTGAATATTTAAAGAAATCATTAGATACTTTTACGAAAGGAAATGAAAATTTTCATAAAATTATTGAGACACAAAGGATTCGATTTAATAATAATGGTACTGGATATGATGAAGGAAATGAGAAAAAGACTTATTCCAATCACTACACCAAAAACACCAATTTGGCACACCTTGATGTTAAAAATCTGGCACAGTTTAAAACTGTACCAAATTTTGGCACGGTTTAATGATAATCTGGCACACTTTTAAGCAGTGCCAAATTTTGGCACCGTTTAAAAGTGTGCCAAAATTAAGAACACTTTGCTAAAATATAAATATCCTAAAAAAAAATTACCTCCCTCGATTTTTTTTGGTCTCCCTCTCTCTCTCTCTCTCTCTCTCTCTCACGTTCAAGAAATCCCCCTAATTTTTCTCAGCCGATTCTTCCTGGGAACAACCCACCCACCGCCGTCAATGGAGATTCGACCCCGACCTCGAAGTGGTACGCCTCCGCAGCGTCTCTTACGAGTCATAGGGATACGTGTCTCCCGTCTCTTGTAGCGTCTACTTTTCGGTCGACGACGGAATCTGACGCTGTTTGGGAGAGATTTTTGCCTCCTGATTATCAGGAGATGATTGGTCGTTTGGATCAAGATGATTGCCCGCTGGTGTTTGGGTCTAAGAAAGAGTTGTATCTTTACCTCTGCGATCATCCCATCATTATCAACGGAGGTACTTTGGTAAATTTTTATGGATTTGTTTGGAATTTATGTTGAACCTCTATTAAATTAAATTTAACATACGAAAACTTTAATGGAAAAGTTGAAGACTCGTGCTAATGATAATTGTGAATTAAATTCTACCTTTTCTGATGCTGGACCATTTATGGGATAAGAAATTCAAATGTGAATGAAATACAAATGGCTATTTAAACTATAAAAAAAATTACAATTTACGTTGAAAAATCCCAAGTCACTCCTTGCTTATAATGTGAAATAATAAATTGTTTGAATGTCATAGTAGTTATGATGATGATGGTGACGAGGGAAGAAAAATTAGAAATGAAGTGGAAGAGGAAATGACAAGGAAAGACACGGACATGGAAGAAGGTGAGATAAGGCTGGGCCAATTTTGTCCAAGAATGAGGTTAAGGTAATAATAAGCCCTTCCATTTCAATGCCCCTTATTTCTTTTCAAATTCGTGTATAAAATAATCATTGATAAGCTAGAGTTTTATTAATTGTTGTGTTTTTTTTATTTAATATGTTGGATTATACGTGTGTGTATGTGTGTATAGTGATAAGCTAGAGTTTTATGAATTAGGGGTGTTTAATTGAATCTAGTGAAATTGCTTCTAAAATTTTGAAGTTTTGAGAGCATTATTCTAAGAATTTAAATAGTTCAATTATTTTTTGTGAAAAAAGGTATGTTTTGCACATCTTATATGTTTTAACCTAAAAAAGTATGAAGGTCTAAATTTATGTATCATCTGTGTATGTATTTATTTGGTTTTATAATATTTTCTTAACTTTCAAGATGTTCAAAGGTGATGGAAATAAGGGGTGACCATGTGAAGAGTCTTTTGATGTTCGAATCGGATAAGGTAAATCAGTTGTGCTGAATTAGTCATCTATTTCAAAAGCATTATTTATTCTTCGTAATGAAGTTGGCTCTATCGTTGAAATAGTTACATGTATCTATGTTTCAATACTGTTCTTACAGTCATTTGTATCTCTATGTAAGATGCTCTCATTCAACTCCGTTTAGTTATTGGAAAATGATGTATCAAAATTTTGTATATTGAATAACAAAATGTCCATCAATTGCAAATACTTGAATTGATGATTAACTTTTGATACATCAATTGCAAATACTGTTTTATTTCACACTTGAATTAATGATTAACTTTTGAATTTGATTGGGTTTGGCTAAACAGGGACTATTAGAGAAATCATAAGAGGAAGATGCTTGCTACACATGGAGTTTTGGCTAAACATGGAGTATGCGAAGGCTTCTCTAATTGGTACGTTGGGCACAATCAAATTTTAGACTCGGATATGGTTTGGATTCGTCAATTTGGGATAATCTTAAAAACTAACTTCTGAAACGCTATTGAATTTGTATGTATGAATGATTTTGTGGGTGTTTTGGAAATTTGGCTGAACAAGAGATCTGGGTGGGTTTTCTTGATAAGGCATTGACGATTACAGGGATTGGTGATTGGAAATATTAGATCACATTTGAACTGATGAGTCTAGGTGAGCACTTTAGTGTTGTAAATGGGTTTTGATTTTTGTGATTGTCTAGTTGAATCTAGGTGAGCATTACTACTACTACTACTACAATCACTATTATTCTATGCCATTTTTCTTTCGCCATATCAATGTTATTATACTCGGTGTTTCGTGTAGTTTTCTACCTCTTTGAGAATATGACGATAATTTTAAAACATCTAGATTAAGCTTTAAAAGATTAACCATGATCATCTTCCATCACAATCTTTTATCTCTAGATCAATTCAATACATCTTAAGCACAATCAAAGGTAGATTATTCACTATATGCACAAATGTGTTAATTAATATCCATACATATCCATATAATAAAGCACAATATAACGTGTGTCCTAATGGCACATAATGATACCCAATTATACTCATAAAAGGGACATGTTATCAATTTCACACACATGTGTGTATAATCATATATGGGTACGGTAATACTAAAGAGTTTGATCCAGTGCTGGGTGGGAATTGAATGCAGGTATTGGGGAGGTTTGGAGATCAAAAGGCCAGCATAGGCTGCCAGTGATTTGTTTGGTTTTGTTTTACAAATGTTCAACTCAGGCTAGTTCCATCCAATCTTAATCAAGTTACTACAGGTAACTATTATTTAGTACCCATTATTTAACCTTTTAAAATTCAATGAATTATTTCTACTCAACATTTATAGTTTGTCTTTTTAATTCTATATCTGATCATTCCTTTTAAAGTTTGAAAATCACTTCATGGCTTACTTTATGAGATTATTTAGTTAAATTGGTGGAAGGGACTTGTTGATGGTTTGGTTTTGGAATTTACTGTTGCTGTTGAGTTTATTTTAAATGTTAAAACATGTTGGATTTAATGAAAAAACAAATGAAACTGTGTCAAAATTTTCTAAAATCGATAAACGTTCTAAATTGATTAAAAACATACCGTTAGAGAATATGACGATATAGGAGGCACGCACACCTCGCATGGGACCAACATAAATTGTTGGAACTGACCGCGTAGTCCCGAGTCTCCCGATTTGAGATTATGACGATAATTTGCAAAAATTAACACCTAAACTTAAAAACAAGCCGTTAAAAGGTGAAAACCCAAACCACCCACCAAACAACCCCGTTAGAGGCACGTACACCTCACACGGGACCAATGTAACTTGAAGGAACTAACCGCGTATTCCCGGGTCTCCTGGTTTGAGAATATGACGATAATTTGCAAAAATCAGCACTTAAACTTAAAAACAAGCCGTTAAAGGGTGAAAACCCAAATAAACCCCCAAACAACCCCGTAGGAGGCACGAACACCTCGCATAGGACCAATGTAACTTGTAGGAACGGACCGCGTAGTCCCGGGTCGCTCGGTTTGAGAGTATGACGATAATCTACAAAAATCACACTTAGACTTAAAAACATGCCCTTAAAGGGTGAAAACCCAAACCAGCCCCCAAACGACCCCGTAGAAGGTACAAACACCTCGCAAGGGACCAATGTTACTTGTAGGAACTGATCGCGTAGTCCCGGGTCTCCCGATTTGAGAGTATGATGATAATCCGCAAAAATCACACTTAGACTTAAAAACAAGTCGTTAAAGGGTGAAAACCCAAATCAGCCCCCAAACGACCCCGCAGGAGGCACAAACACCTCGTACGGGACCAATGTAACTTGTAGGAACTGACCCCGTAGTCCCGGGTCTCCCAATTTGAGAGTATGACGATGATTTGCAAAAATCACACTTAGACTTAAAAACAAGCCGTTAAAGGGTGAAAACCCAAACCAGCCCCCCAAACGACCCCGTAGGAGGCACGGACACCTCGAACGGGATCAATGTAACTTGTAGGAACTGACAGCATAGTCCCGGGTCTTCCGATTTGAGCGTATGACGATAATTGGCAAAAATCATACTTAGACTTAAAAACATGCCGTTAAAGGGTGAAAACCCAAACCAGCCCCCAAACGACCCCGTAGGAGGCACGAACACCTCGCACGGGACCAATGCAACTTGTTGGAACTGATCGCGTAGTCTCGAGTCTCACGGTTTGAAAGTATGACGATAATTTCCAAAAATCACACTTAGACTTAAAAACAAGCCGTTAAAGGATGAAAACCCAAACGAACCCATAAAAGACCCCGTAGGAGGCACGACCACCTCGCACGGGATCAATGTAACTTGTAGGAACTGACCGCGTAGTCCCGGGTCTCCCGGCTTGAGCGTATGACAATAATTTGCAAAAATCACACTTAGACTTAAAAACATGCCGTTAAAAGGTGAAACCCAAACCATCCCCCAAACGACTCCGTAGGAGGCACGAACACCTCGCACGAGACCAATGTAACTTGTAGAAACTGATCGCGTAGTCTCGGGTCTCTCGGTTTGAGAGTATGACTATAATCTGCAAAAATCACACTTTGAGTTAAAAACATGCTGTTAAAGGGTGAAAACCCAAACTAACCCCCAAACGACCCCATAGGACACACGAACACCTCGCAGGGGATCAATGTAACTTGTAGGAACTGACCGCGGAGTCTCGGGTCTCCCGGTTTGATAGTATGACGATAATTTTCCAAAATCACACTGAGACTTAAAAACAAGCCGTTAAAGGGTGAACACCCAAACCAGCCCCTAAACGACCCCGTAGGAGGCATGAACACCTCGCACGGGACCAATGTAACTTGTAGTAACTAATCGCGTAGTCCCGGGTCTCCCGGTTTGAGAGTATGATGATAATTTGCAAAAATCACACTTAGACTTAAAAACAAGCCATTAAAGGGTGAAAACTCAACCCCCCCCCCCCCCAATGACCCCGTAGGAGGCACGAATACCTTGCACGGGACCAATGTAACTTGTAGGACCTAAACGCGTAGTCCCGGGTCTCTCGGTTTGAGAGTATGACGATAATCTGCAAAAATCACACTTAGAGTTAAAGACATGCGTTCAAAGGGTGGAAACCCAAACCAACCCTACAACGACCCCGTGGGAGGCATGAACACCTCGTACGGGACCAATGTAACTTGAAGGAACAGACCGCGTAGTCCCGGGTCTCACGGTTTGAGAGTATGACGATAATTTACAAAAGTCACACTTAGACTTAAAAACAAGCCGTTAAAGTGTGAAAACCCAAACCAGCCCCCAAACGACCTCATAGGAGGCACGAACACCTCGCACGAGACCAATGTAACTTGTAGGATCTGATCGCGTAGTCTCGGGTCTCTCGGTTTGAGAGTATGACGATAATCTGCAAAAATCACACTTTGAGTTAAAAACATGCTGTTAATGGGTGAAAACCCAAACCAACCCCCAAACGACCCCGTAGGACACACGAACACCTCGCACGGGATCAATGTAAATTGTAGGAACTGATAGCAGAGTCTTGGGTCTCCCGGTTTGATAGTATGACGATAATTTTCCAAAATCACACTGAGACTTAAAAACAAGCCGTTAAAGGGTGAACACCCAAACCAGCCCCCAAAGGACCCCATAGGAGGCATGAACACCTCGCACGGGTCCAATGTAACTTGTAGTAACTAATCGCGTAGTCCCGGGTCTCCTGGTTTGAGAGTATGACGATAATTTACAAAAATCACACTTCGACTTAAAAACAAGCCATTAAAGGGTGAAAACTCAAACCCCTCCCCCCCCCTCCCAACGACCCCGTAGGAGGCACGAATACCTTGCACGGAACCAATGTAACTTGTAGGATCTAACCGCGTAGTCCCGGGTCTCTCGATTTGAGAGTATGACGATAATCTGCAAAAATCACACTTAGAGTTAAAGACATGCCGTTAAAGGGTGGAAACCCAAACCAGCCCCACAACGACCCCGTAGGAGGCACGAACACCTCGTACGGGACCAATGTAACTTGTAGGAACTGACCGGGTAGTCCCGGGTCTCCCGGTTTGAGAGTATGACGATAATTTACAGAAGTCACACTTAGACTTAAAAACAAGTCGTTAAAGTGTGAAAACCCAAACCAACCCCCAAACGACCCCGTAGGAGGCACGAACACCTCGCACGGGACCAATATGACTTGTAGTAACTAATCGCGTAGTCCCGGGTCTCCCGGTTTGAGAGTATGATGATAATTTGGAAAAATAACACTTAGACTTAAAAACATGCCGTTAAAGGGTGAAAACCCAAACTAGCCCCCCAACGACCCCGTAAAAGGCACGAACACCTCGCACGGGACCAATGTAACTTGTAGGAACGGACCGCGTAGTCCCGTGTCTCTCGGTTTGAGAGTATGACGATAATTTACAAAAATCACACTTAGAGTTAAAAACATGCCGTTAAAGGGTGGAAACCAAAACCAGCCCCCCAACGACCCCGTACGAGGCACGAACACCTCGCACGGGACTAATGTACCTTGTAGGAACTGCCCGCGTAGTCCCGGGTCTCCCGGTTTGAGAGTATGACGATAACTATCAAAAATCACACTTAGACTTAAAAACAAGCCGTTAAAGGGTACAAACCAAAACCAACCCCCAAACGACCCCGTAGGACGCTTTAAACCTCGTACGGGACCAAAGTAACTTGTAGGAACTGATCGCGTAGTCTCGGGTCTCCCGGTTTGAGAGTATGATGATAATTTGCAAAAATCACACTTAGAGTTAAAAACATGCCGTTAAAGGGTGAAAACCTAAACCAACCCCCAAACGACCCCATAGGGGGCATGAACACCTCGCACGGGACCATTATAACTTGTAGGAACAGACCGCGTAGTCCCGGGTCTCACGGTTTGAGAGTATGACGATAATTTCCAAAAATCACACTTAGACTTAAAAACAAGCCGTTAAAGGGTGAAAACCCAAACAACCCCAAACGACTCCGTAGGAGGGACGAACACCTCGCACAGGACCAATGTAACTTGTACGAATGGACCGCGTAGTCCCAGGTCGCTCGGTTTGAGAGTATGACGATAATCTGCAAAAATCACACTTTGAGTTAAAAACATGCTGTTAATGGGTGAAAACCCAAACCAACCCCCAAACGACCCCGTAGGACACACGAACACCTCGCACGGGATCAATGTAACTTGTAGGAACTGATAGCAGAGTCTTGGGTCTCCCGGTTTGATAGTATGACGATAATTTTCCAAAATCACACTGAGACTTAAAAACAAGCCGTTAAAGGGTGAACACCCAAACCAGCCCCCAAAGGACCCCATAGGAGGCATGAACACCTCGCACGGGTCCAATGTAACTTGTAGTAACTAATCGCGTAGTCCCGGGTCTCCTGGTTTGAGAGTATGACGATAATTTACAAAAATCACACTTCGACTTAAAAACAAGCCATTAAAGGGTGAAAACTCAAACCCCTCCCCCCCCCCCCCCCAACGACCCCGTAGGAGGCACGAATACCTTGCACGGAACCAATGTAACTTGTAGGATCTAACCGCGTAGTCCCGGGTCTCTCGATTTGAGAGTATGACGATAATCTGCAAAAATCACACTTAGAGTTAAAGACATGCCGTTAAAGGGTGGAAACCCAAACCAGCCCCACAACGACCCCGTAGGAGGCACGAACACCTCGTACGGGACCAATGTAACTTGTAGGAACTGACCGGGTAGTCCCGGGTCTCCCGGTTTGAGAGTATGACGATAATTTACAGAAGTCACACTTAGACTTAAAAACAAGTCGTTAAAGTGTGAAAACCCAAACCAACCCCCAAACGACCCCGTAGGAGGCACGAACACCTCGCACGGGACCAATATGACTTGTAGTAACTAATCGCGTAGTCCCGGGTCTCCCGGTTTGAGAGTATGATGATAATTTGGAAAAATAACACTTAGACTTAAAAACATGCCGTTAAAGGGTGAAAACCCAAACTAGCCCCCCAACGACCCCGTAAAAGGCACGAACACCTCGCACGGGACCAATGTAACTTGTAGGAACGGACCGCGTAGTCCCGTGTCTCTCGGTTTGAGAGTATGACGATAATTTACAAAAATCACACTTAGAGTTAAAAACATGCCGTTAAAGGGTGGAAACCAAAACCAGCCCCCCAACGACCCCGTACGAGGCACGAACACCTCGCACGGGACTAATGTACCTTGTAGGAACTGCCCGCGTAGTCCCGGGTCTCCCGGTTTGAGAGTATGACGATAACTATCAAAAATCACACTTAGACTTAAAAACAAGCCGTTAAAGGGTACAAACCAAAACCAACCCCCAAACGACCCCGTAGGACGCTTTAAACCTCGTACGGGACCAAAGTAACTTGTAGGAACTGATCGCGTAGTCTCGGGTCTCCCGGTTTGAGAGTATGATGATAATTTGCAAAAATCACACTTAGAGTTAAAAACATGCCGTTAAAGGGTGAAAACCTAAACCAACCCCCAAACGACCCCATAGGGGGCATGAACACCTCGCACGGGACCATTATAACTTGTAGGAACAGACCGCGTAGTCCCGGGTCTCACGGTTTGAGAGTATGACGATAATTTCCAAAAATCACACTTAGACTTAAAAACAAGCCGTTAAAGGGTGAAAACCCAAACAACCCCAAACGACTCCGTAGGAGGGACGAACACCTCGCACAGGACCAATGTAACTTGTACGAATGGACCGCGTAGTCCCAGGTCGCTCGGTTTGAGAGTATGATGATAATTTGCAAAAATCACACTTAGAGTTAAAAACATGCCCTTAAAGGGTGAAAACCCAAACCAGCCCCCCAAACGACAACGTAGAAGGCACAAACACCTCTCACGGGACCAATGTAACTTGTAGGAACTGACCGCGTACTTCTGAGTCTCCCGGTTTGAGAGTATGACGATAATTTGCAAAAAGCACACTTAGACTTAAAAACAAGCCGTTAAAGGGTGAAAACCCAAACCAGCCCCCCAAACAACCCCGTAGGAGGCACGAACACCTCGTACGGGATCAATCTAACTTGCAGGAACTGACTGCGTAGTCTCGAGTCTCCCGATTTGAGAGTATGACGATAATTTGCAAAAATCACACTTAGAGTTAAAAACATGTCGTTAAAGGGTGAAAACCCAAACCAGCCCCCAAATGACCCCGTAGAAGGCACAAACATCTCGCACGGGACCAATGTAACTTGTGGCAACTGGTCGCGTAGTCCCGGGTCACTCGGTTTGAGAGTAGGATGATAATTTGCAAAAATCACACTTAGACTCAAAAACATGCTGTTAAAGGGTGAAAACCCAAGACAGCCCCCCAACGACCTCGTAGGAGGCACGAACACCTCGCACGGGACCAATGTAACTTTTAAGAACTGACCGCGTAGTTCCGAGCCTCCCGGTTTGAGAGTATGATGATAATTTGCAAAAATCACACTTAGACTTAAAAACAAACCGTTAAAGGGTGAAAACTGAAACTAGCTCCCCAACGACCCCGTAGGAGGCACGAACACCTCGCACGGGACCAATGTAACTTGTAGGAACTAACCGCGTAGTCCGGGTCTCTCGATTTGAGAGTATGACGATAATCTGCAAAAATCACACTTAGAGTTAAAAACATGCCGTTAAAAAGTGGAAATCCAAACCAGCCCCCCAACGTCCCCGTAGGAGGCACGAACACCTCGTACGGGACCAATGTAACTTGTAGGAACTGACCGTATAGTCCCGGGTCTCCCAATTTGAGAGTATGATGATAATTTGCAAAAATCACACTTAGAGTTAAAAACAAGCCGTTAAAGGGTGAAAACCCAAACCAGCCCCCAAACGACCCCGTAGGAGGCACGAACACCTCGCACGGGACCAATGTGACTTGTAATAACTAACCGCGTAGTTCCGGGTCTCTCGGTTTGAGAGTATGATGATAATTTGCAAAAATCACACTTAGAGTTAAAAACATGCCGTTAAAGGGTGGAAACCAAAATCAGCCTCCCAACGATCCTGTACGAGGTACGAACACCTTGCACGGGACCAATGTAACTTGTAGGAACTGACCACGTAGTCCCGGGTCTCCCGGTTTGAGAGTATGACAATAATTATCAAAAATCACACTTAGACTTAAAAACAAGCCGTTAAAGGGTGAAAACCAAAACCAGCCCCCCAAACGACCCCGTAGGAGGCACTAACACCTCGTACGGGACCAATGTAACTTGTAGGAACTGACCGCGTAGTCCCGGGTCTCCCGGTTTGAGAGTATGATGATAATTTGCAAAAATCACACTTAGAGTTAAAAACATTCCGTTAAAGGGTGAAAACCTAAACCAGCACCCAAACGACCCCGTAGGGTGTAAGAACACCTCACACGGGACCAGTGTAACTTGTAGGAACTGACAGCGTATTCTCGGGTCTCACGGTTTGAGAGTATGACGATAACTTGCCAAAATCACACTTAGACTTAAAAACAAGCCGTTAAAGGGTGAAAACCCAAACCAGCCCCCAAACGACCCCGTAGGAGGCACGAACACCTCGCACAGGACCAATGTGACTTGTAGTAACTAACCGCGTAGTCCCGGGTCTCTCGGTTTGAGAGTATGACGATAGTTTGCAAAAATCACACTTAGACTTAAAAACATGCCATTAAAGGGTGAAAACACAAACTAGCCCCCCAAACGACCCCGTAGAAGGCACAAACACCTCGCACGGGACCAATATAACTTGGAGGAACTGATCGCGTATTCTCGGGTCTCCCGGTTTGAGAGTATGATGATAATCTGCCAAAATCACACTTAGACTTAAAAATAAGCCTTTAAAGGATGAAAACCCAAACCAGCCCCCAAACGACCACGTAGGAGGCACAAGCACCTCGTACGGGACCAATGTAACTTGTAGGAACTAATCGCATAGTCCCGAGTGTCCCGGTTTGAGAGTATGACGATAATCTGCAAAAATCACACTTGGACTTAAAAACATGCCGTTAAAGGGTGAAAACCCAAACCAGCCCCCCAACGACCCCGTAGGAGGCCCGAACACCTTGCACGGGACCAATGTAACTTGTAGGAACTGACCGTGTAGTCCCGGATCTCTCGGTTTGAGACTATGATGATAATTTGCAAAAATCACACAGAGTTAAAAACATGCCATTAAAGGGTGGAAACCCAAACCAGCCCCCCAACGACCTCGTACGAGGCACGAACACCTCGCACAGGACCAATGTAACTTTTAGGAACTGACCGCATAGTCCCGGGTCTCCCGGATTGAGAGTATGACGATAATTATAAAAAATCACACTTAAAAACAAGCCATTAAAAGGTGAAAACAAAAACCAGCCCCCCCAAACGACCACGTAGGAGGCACCAACACCTCGTACAGAACCAATGTAACTTGTAGGAACTGACCACGTAGTCCTGGGTCTCCCGGTTTGAGAGTATGACGATAATTTGCAAAAATCACACTTAGACTTAAGAACAAGCCGTTAAAGGGTGAAAACCCAAGCCAGCCTCCCAACGACCCCGTAGGAGGCACGAACACCTCGCACGGGACCAGTGTAACTTGTAGGAACTGACCTCGTAGTCCCGGGTCTCCCGGTTTGAGAGTACGACAATAATTTGCAAAAATCACACTTAGACTTAAAAACAAGCCGTTAAAGGGTGAAAACCCAAACCAGCTCCCCATCGACCCCGTAGGAGGCACGAACATCTCGTACGGGACCAATGTAACTTGTCGGAACTGCCCGCGTAGTCCCGAGTCTCACGATTTTAAGAGTATGACGATAATTTGCAAAAATCACACTTAGACTTAAAAACAAGCCGTTAAAGGGTGAAAACCCAAACCAGCCCCCCAAACGACCCCGTAGGAGGCACGAACAGCTCGCACAGGATCAATGTAACTTGTAGGAACTGACCGCGTAGTCTCGGGTCTCCCGATTTGAGAGTATGACGATAATTTGCGAAAATTACACTTAGACATAAAAACATGCCGTTAAGGGGTAATAACCCAAACCAGCACCCAAACGACCCCGTAGGAGGCTCGAACATCTCGCACGGGACCAGTGTAACTTGTAGGAACTGATCGCGTAGTCCCAGTTCTCTCGGTTTGAGAGTATGATGATAATTTGAAAAAATCACACTTAGACTTAAAAACATGTCGTTAAAGGGTGAAAACGCAAGCCAGCCTCCCAACGACCCCGTAAGAGGCACGAACACCTCGCACGGGATCAATTTAACTTGTAGGAACTAACCGCGTAGTCTCGGGTCTCCCGGTTTGAGAGTATGACGATAATTTGTAAAAATCACACTTAGACTTAAAAACATGCTGTTAAAGGGTGAAAACCCAAACCAGCCCCCCAACGATCCCGTAGGAGGCACGAACACCTCGCACGGGACCAATATAACTTGTAGGAACTGACCGCGTAGTCCCGGGTCTCTCGGTTTGAGAGTATGATGATAATTTGTAAAAATCACACTTAGACTTAAAAACATGCCGTTAAAGGGTGAAAACCCAAGCCAGCCTCCCAACAACCTCGTTGGAGGCACGAACACCTCGCACGGGATCAATGTAACTTGTAGGAACTGACCGCGTAGTCCCGGGTCTCCCGGTTTGAGAGTATGACGATAATTTGCAAAAAACACACTTAGACTTAAAAACATGCCGTTAAAGGGTGAAAACCCAAACCAGCCCCCCAACGACCTCATAGGAGGCACGAACACCTCGCACGGGACCGATGTAACTTGTAGGATTTGACCGCGTAGTCTTGGGTTTCCTGATTTGAGAGTATGATGATAATTTCCACTCATACATGTAATTTTATAGTTTGAGCAAAATTTTTTTTTGCAAATTATTGGGTTACTAATATCGTATCTTTTTTGTATCCTATTTTTTTTGCAGGATAACAGTTTATCATTGGCATTTATTCACGTGGAACACACAGAGAACTCAATGGTTTACAACAAGGGATTTATTCATGATTCCATTTTTTTGTGTCATGGCCGTGCGGTCTTTTGTTGTTTTATTGTTGAGTTTTATGGCCGTGCAGGCTTTTGTAAGGTAATTGTTATATTTTGTGGTCGTGCGGGCTTTATATTTGGCAGGTTTTGTATTAACAGGTTTTGGAATGTCCAAAAAATAGAGGAAACTCTGCCCAATTTTTTTTAGGCATGTGAACTATTAATGACTTGTAATATTTTGAAGTTTGTATGTACATTAATTTATTAACAACGTGCAATATTATTAATTTGTGAATTTTGTGCTTTCAAATATTTTTTTTTCCTTTTTTATAAAAAATTTGGCACAGTTCAAAACCGTGTCAAAAGTGTATAATATTTTGGCACGATTTTGAACTGTGCAAAAAAAATTTAAACTGTTCTGAATCTGGCACAGTTAAAAAGTGTGCAAGAAATATCAAATTCTGGCACGGTTTAAAAGTGTGCCAGAAGTGTTCCTGTTTGCCCAAATCTGGCATAGTTAAAAACTCTGCCAAAAGTGTGCCAAAAATATCAAATTCTGGCACGGTTTAAAAGTGTGCAAGAAGTGTTCCTGTTTGACCAAATCTGGCACACTTTTGAGCCGTGCCAGAAAAAAATTGCCATTTTGGAACACCTGATTCTGGCACAGTTCAAAACCGTGCCAGATTTGATTTGGCACAGTTTTAAACCGTGCTAGATTCCTATTTTTGGTGTAGTGAATTTATTGAAATTTGATGCCTCATCTATTCATTCTAACTATCTATGCACATATTGTGGTAGACACACACATTTTTCAGCTTTGTGTCCATATAAATTTAGAAAAAGAAAATTTGCATGGATTCTAAAAGGAACTAAGATGTATACTAACCCCTACGGACCTAACACATTTTGGGTACCAAAAGAGAAAATTTTCAAAGTTGTGTAGGTTGCATTTAGTGATGGAATGTGGATTTTCAAGGCATATGATTTGGTCATGTTACAAATTTCAAGTATCATTGCCTAATGTTTGAAATACCACACTTGGAAGAAGTTGCTTGAATATATCTGTGGTATTGGTAAGGTGGTAAGGAGCACCTTTCTTGAAATTAATATCATATGTTTATTAATGATTTATTTCATAATTAATATATTTCCATGCATAGAATATTTGTTATAACACATGAGCGTGTTGATTGAGTATTTAGTATTCACGTGTAAAATTGTATATTTATTATTTTTGATGATTCTTTGTTATATCACGCATTTGATTTTGATGATTATTTTATAAGAAAATTCATACATTTTTTATATATTTTTTTGTGAATAATAAGATTGGATCAATTCATGCTTTTATTGTATATTAATTTGGAACGAAAATGTCATTTTAAAGTCTGCTAGTCTTGAGTGCTACATGTTGATATTATAATATGTATTTATTGATTTTGATGATATAAACACATTAATCTTCGTGTGTTAATCTTTTGCTACAAGATTAGTATCCTTATTTAAATACTTGAGAATTTTTTTAAATTGTTGAAAATGATCTTATGGAAATAAATGCTGAAATTATTTTATCTCATGAGAGGATGCACTTTAATTCTTTATATGCATATTTACCTTAATTGGTATCCCTTTAGGGGAGATAAATGGTTATTGAAATTTATTTGGAGATAAATGGTTATTGAAAGTTATTTGGAGATAAATGTTTATTGAATATGATTAATTTTTTTTAATCACAAGAATTATTTTTTTTGGCTCATATCTCGAAAATTGAAAATTTATTAACTACACGATAAAATTTATGGTTTTAAATTCCACAACATTCTAGCCCATTTGTGAACTTCACAATTTATCTCTTATCTATTTTTTAAGATGTCAAAGAGTTTTTATGTTGTGTGGATTGGAAAATTTCCCTAAATTTATACTACTTGGGGAGATTGTGAATCCCAAATTAAGGGAGTTGGCGGTTCTCAATATAAAAAATATTCTTCATTTGATGCCGCAATGCATGCGATTCTCTCATCTCCTCCACATGCCCCTTGGGTGAAGCCTCCTTCATGGCCATTTGTTTTGCCTCCAAATATGCACTCACATGCTTCTACTCCTACTAATGAAAATGTTGCTTGCTCAACATCTCAAAACTGTGCTGAAAATCCTATCAAAGTTGTTATTAAGAAAATCACGATTGAGGGAAACTCTAAAGATGTGTGTCATCTTGTTAACAACCTTAAGCTGTAATCTTATATGAATATGTTGTTGTTTCTCAATTTGATGACTTGCGCATTATTAAATGTTATTCCTCAATATATGTTATGTTAGATTTTGTTGAATATGTGCTTAATGAAAATTTATGGTATTCACATATGTCCCATACAATTTTTGGTTTTATCCCATGCTTATATTATTTTTGATAGGGGGAGCTTTGCATTTAACCCGTGACACTGAATTTATATGAAATATCTTTTTGACAATGTCAAAGGGGGAGAAATTATGATGATTCACTCATTATGCTTAATTTATTCATCTTATGAATATATGTGAATCATTGTTTGTCATCATCAAAAAGGAGGAGATTGTTATCAAAAATGTATTTTATCCCTAATTAATTATATTAGATTAATTTATGTACATTTTAGTTTAACTTAATATATTAATTTTGATGATTCCAAACAAACTCTATTTATGTAGTATGTGATTATCTCTTATTTTATAATATTTATGTGACTATTTTTTTCGGTACAAGTATTGTTTAAAATGAATGGTTTATTGTTTTATTTTTTTTAACTTATTTTTTTTGGATTTGACCATTTGACAAGTGGAGTCCTTATGACCTTTCCATTTAAACTGAGTAGACCTGCTACATTATTTCGGCCACTTGTTGTTTTTTTTTTCTAAATCTTGTACAGTAGATAATTATTAATTTTTTGAGCCATGCGTGTACTTTCTCAAGTCAAGTAAGTCTAATCATATGTTACTTTGGAACTTGCTTTATTTGTGCGACATATATATATATATATATATATTATGTGTTTGACCGTCCTTTGAAAACCGTTTATTGCCGCGTAATCCGCCCACGGTATTGTTTTTAAAACCATAACTTGGTCACTTTTCTAAAACGTCGACGTTGAATTCCTTAGCCCATATCTGTTAGTACCTGACATATTAGATTTTCGGCTTGTGCTACACCATCTATATATATATATATATATAGCCTTTTATCCTTTTTTTTTGTTAATGAGTTAATGCTACCAAATCTTATGTACACGGTTTTGACCTCACAGGGGCTTTTTAATATTTTCTAGTGCTTCTAGGATTTGACTCTTTAGTCACTTCATTACTTAACTTTCGGCCATACTCATTTATTTAGTACAGTTTTTTTTAATAGATTTTGAGCCGTACGTCCTTATGTGCAATCTTTGGGCACCAACTGTTAGTTCTTAATATATAAATATATTTATATATGCTTTAACGATTTATTTACCATAGAATTAATTTTTTTGGGGGGGCCGCCCATATAAACTTGCTGTCAAACTTTGCACAGACTTTGTACTGTTATCAAATGAGGTTGACAATTCAGCCTAAATGAATCAGAATATTATTATTTTTTTATTAGATTCAATTTCAAGCATTCATTTCAAAATGTATTTCTCTCTTTTGGTCTAACATATTTTGCAGGAATCTTTTTAAGATATCAAAAGAACCCATGTTCAGTCCTACACTTACATACTTCGGATATTATCTCTTGGATTATTTATATCAACTTGCTATTATCTCTTGGACTAACTTTTTCTTGACAGAAAATATATGAGTCACCTCAAAGCTACCTTCAATCACATATATTTTCAGATTACCATTTTTGTGCTACAACAGCTATATTTTATGGGGGAGATAAAAATGAAGATTTGCATATCAGTTTTTGAGATTATTTTCAGCTACTTCATCTCAGCAAAATCAGGAGCAATTAATGCTAAAAAATACATGTGTCTAACAGCTAGTTTTTGGAAGACACATTTAAAGCCTTTCAAGAGCTGCATTGAACAACTGGACTTGAACGAGAATATGATCAAGACTTGAAAAATTATTTGAGAGCATTTATTTTTACTACTCAGCTACACATTCAAGAGAGCAAATTAATTTTATCATTTTCTCAATCATTGAAGAAGAAACTTGTGCCTACTTCAACATCATTTATTGAAGTCTCATAAAAGAAGGAGAAACTCAGATTACAAATTGTATTTTAAGGAGTTTCAGTATTATATCTTGTACTACAAAAATTCAGATTTGTTGTGAAGCTTTGTTGAATCTTCGGTTTATACCGGTAATTGGTTCCTACCCGCAAGTGGGCCACGGGCTTTGAAGCTCGGAGTTAGCTTGCAAACAGTTGTACACGGTGGTTTGATCCTAGCCGCAAGTGGATCAGGTTTAGTGAAGTGCAAAGTAGACAGGGGCTCTAGGCGCGTGGACTTAGGCCGGGATTTGGCCGAACCACGTTAAATTTCGGTGTCATTTATTTTCCGCACTTTTATTTATTTATTTGCACATTCTTGCTTGAGTCAATATTTTCAGCACACTATCTTGCAAATAAATTAATTCCGAAATTTGACTAAATTAATTTTAAGGTTAAAATAATTATTTTTGAATTAAATAATTAATTTTCGAATATCACTTAATATTAAATACGAAAATTAATTTAATATTCCTAGAGTGTTAAAATCTGTATTTCTAGTTGCTTAAATTAGTTGGTTGCATTTATTTGATTTTGTTAAATTTATTCTTTACAGTTTTTATTAATCTGAAATTTGTCTAAGTGATTTAAATTTAATATTTTACTAAAATATTAATTTGACTTAAAGTTTGTAAAAACTCAATTCACCCCCCCTCTTGAGTATAATCTGGGCAACAAAGGGAATGTCCATAGACATCACAATTGGAGCAGTAAAGATGGCACATAGAAATCAGAACCTTAGGAAAATTATTATTCAACGGTTTGTCTATGTTTTGAGCTCTAGTCTTGTTTCTAGGTGGCACATGATGAAATGTTGAATCTTCTTGTCGAATATGGGACATACATATTTAGTCTTTTTCTCAACATTGTGCTTAGAGTTACTTGAGTCAACAATGACTAACTTCAGTGGTTTTATATGAAACTCATTTTTCAAACTTTGAAAGTCTCGATAAGTTTCAATAGGTCTTTTGCCACCAGACACAAACTTTATAGTTTCAACGTTTTTAGTTTGGGTCTTAGAGTTGGGACAAAATCCTATTTGAGTTCTATCATCAGAATTGGTTTTACTTTCAGCAACACAATCTTCAAAACATTTTGAATTATTTTCAATTTTTGCAAACGTTTTGAAGACTGTGGATGTCTTTTCTTTTGTTTGTTCCAATTCTAACAACGTTCCTTTATATTTTTTTTTCCAAAATTTCATTTAAGTGAGACAACTCTTTCAATTTGTGATCTAAATTTTTGGTTTCATTCTCATGAGTTAGACATTGAGTAGTATACTGTTCAACATTCTATTTGATCATGTGACTTATGATTTCTATCTTCTAGGTAAGATCATTGCCAATCTTTTCAAGCCTAGTTCTTTTCTTGAGAGTTTTTTTGTAGAGTGTGTGAATGTCAGGAAGGTCATCAAATTCGAAGTCACTATGTGTGTAGTGTCCCCCAGCGGTTCATTTTTAATACTCACACACCCATTGACATCAACAATAGAGTGTTCCCTTTAAGTCACACACATAACGTTTGAAGCAATATCAATATTTTCAAGTAATAAGGTAGATAAAGCAGTAGGCATAGTATCTGTTAACATAGCATGATCAGACTCCTCATCATTGGTCTAGATTATCTTAGCGAAGAATGACATACAAGAGTCAAATGTATTAGATGACTCAAGTTCATCATTTTCAGAGTCACTTAAGTCATCCCAAGTCTTTCTTAAATAAGCCTTATTATATTTGTGAATTTTGCCTAAGTTAACTCTACAATCACTATCAATGTGTCCTAACTTCCCACATCTATAGCATTCGGCATTTTTAAGGTATTTCTCAGGACTCTTGTGATTGTGAGTCTGGTGTTTATCTTGTTTTCTCTCATGAGACCTATTATTAGATTGGCTTGGATAAGTAGGTTTCCCTTGACTTTTCACTATTTTATTTCAAAAGTTCACAATTTTCTTAAACTGTTTACACATTAAGGCAATTTTATTATCCAAAGTATTTAAATTACGGTCCTCATCAGAGTCTAAGTCAGTGTTAGGTATGCTAAATTCAGGTGTGGTCAACTTAGAAGAAAAAATAAGACTAGAGGCAGACTGTTTCTTTTGGGATTGGGTTAATTATTTCTTAAATTTTAATTCCATTTTTACAGTTCTCAATTTTTTACTTAGGAGTTCAGGTGTGAGATTTTGATCACCCACCTCCTCAATTGCATATCTCTTATTACCAAATTTTTGTGGAAGTGATCTTAGTATTTTAGAGACAATTTCCTTTATATCATAAACAATCACATTAGCATGAAATTTTGTCATAATGTATGTCAGTCTAATATAGAAGTCATTAAATGACTCAGTCTTAGTCATGATTAAGGAGTTGTACTATTGAATTAACATTTGAGTTGTAGCAACTTTAACTCTGGTATCACCCTCATGTGCAATTACTAGGGCGCCCCATGCTTCCTTAGGGGTAGAACAAAATGATATCCTATTAAATTGGTGTTCATTAATAGACATGAATATGGCATTTTTACCTTTGTTGTTGTTAAGGTAAGTCTGTTCTCTTATTTAATGAATTCACTTAGTAACTTTTTAATCCTCATAGTACTTCCTTCAGCGACTGGTTTAGTAAGAAAAATGTAACCATTTTCAATAACTTCCCAGACATCATCTATCAATTTCCATTGGATGAAAGCAGCCATCCTTACCTTCCAGTAAGGAAAGTTTGTTCCATTAAAGAGAGGGGGCCTGGACAGGTTACCTAGTCTCTCAAATTTCTCATCCAAATTTTTTTTTGAGAAAATAATTTCATAAACTCAAGATCTAAAGAATTTTGAACAACTAAAGCTCTGAAACCAATTGAAAAAATACCACTTAAGTAGTATAATTAAAGATTAAACTATCTAAATGGCTACGAACAGTTTGTTGAAGAAACTCTTTTCTTAAAACAAATTTTAAACACAAGATGGGTAAAACAGTATGAATGAGTTATTTAAGATATTGGTTTACAAGTTTTGAAAAACAAAACTTAAGGAACTTAAATCAACACTGCCTTAAGAAAGGGATGAGAGGAAGAGGAAGTATACAAGTACAATTTTAACATGGTAAAACCCCACCCAATTGGGGAAACATCCACGGAGGTCTCTATTCCTCAAAAGTAAAAATCCACAAAAATAGAGTAATAGTTTACAAACTATATAACAATCAAGACTCATAAACAGACCTAATTACAAGTTCATAAATATACCAACTCCTCTAGATTTTCTGACTTCTCCCAAGGCTCTGATGTTGTTGATGTTCTCTCAGCTTTTTAACTCTACTCCTTTTAGCTTTACATCGACTCAAAAGTCCAAGATCTCAATACCAATACTTTTCTGTGTACTAGTGTGAAAGTGTAAGTGGTGATGTGCTCTAAATCACATGCATGCAACTCACACACACTTAATTACAGATAGGATGCAAAACGGATCACAAATATGTAAATATTTTGAAAATCAATTTGATCAAAACTATCAGACTCTGGATCTTTCAATATATCCACAGATCAAGAGGTAATCTTTCTATAAACACGACCCAAGATCCTAAGCACTTTCTTATTTTGAAAATGTACAAACTATTTTACAAAATGTGAAATATGGGAAAGTGTAAATCTCCAATGAAGATCTTAAACCTATGTCTGAATGTTCAAAGAAACTGAAATTAGAAACTATTTTGTTGATTTTGGGGTTTAAAACATAATAATTGAAAATAGCCAAAAAAACGATGATATCTCAAAATAAGAAATCAAAAACAAAGAGAGGTAAACGTGGAGTGTATCACAAATGTTAATCTTAATTTTCTATGAAAGAAAATGAGATCAAACAGTTGTGATTAGGTTAGATAAGAGATAAATGACAAAAGAGGAATGATATTCACAACTCTTGAACTGACGAACTCTCATAAATATTTTTCTGGTGAGATTGGGCCGGAGTTTCGTTTAGAGTTTCCTATTTCTCTCTCTCTCTCTCTCTCTCTCTCTCTCTCTCTCTCTCTCTTTTCTCTTCTCTCTTTAATTTCTCTCAAAAGTGAGGCTGCCCAAAGATTCTAATCGTAACACAAAAGGCATGTATTTATACTAAGCCATGGAAGCCTTTGGAACATCGCAGCAAATTGACAGACAATATTAAGTCTCTGTTGATCAAGGTAAATCTGATGGCTAAAAATGTATCGCAATTATAACGCCTGTGATTAGTTTAATTGAAAACTCAGGGATTAGGTAATAACGCATGCAGACCATAGCTTAAAAAAATCCAACGGTTCACAAACAAACACAAGATTGTGAGGGCAAGGAAATACATATGCAACCGTTGTTAAGTTAACACGTGTAAGGCTGTGATGACTTGTAAAATACATGTTTTTGAACTTTTAAAAATACAAATTGTACCCACACAATTTTCAAGCGCATTTGGTTTATACCCAAGCTAGTTTTTTAAGAACTTAATGAATTTACGAATCAACCCATAAACTTTGTAAAATATAAATTTTAATTTCTAAAAATTGTTTAAAAAATCGTAGAAATTATTTAAAATATCCCAAAAATTATGAAAAATTTATTTTAAAGGGATTTAACACACACACCCTCATATTATGAAGAAAGCAATATCATATGAAATACATTAATTATCCTAGGTGTGGTATTGGTGTTTATACTTTTGGACTATTAGAGGAAGTCAAAATGAAGAATATGAAGGCTTGTTGGTTTGAAAGGGTTATGACTCAATTTCGTCACTATTTCCAAACTAGATGAGCACCTATCTAATATAGACTCAAGTGAGTCAAATACATAGGGTGTTTGACAACATAGTCCAACTTAATTATAATTCCATGAAACTTGAGTAACGATAATGCAATGGTATCTATATCGATTACGCTATAAACATTCTATCAAAAAATACCCTTCGTATGTAATTTTTAAATAAAAATAAATACATTTAAATGTATACTTCACAACATATATAATCATGGAAGGTGTACTCAAAATACCCTTTGGAAGGAGGAGATATGAATATTCTTTCATGAGGTATCTAGTATGGCATCAAATTATCGTCATGTATCACTAACCATTCTAAAATAATAAATTGTACAAATAAAAGTGTCCAACCTTACCAATATGAAAATGTATATGAATATAGTTTTCAACATAAGTGATGGTGAAAATTTTAAAGCTTCCTAAAGCAAGATAGGACCATTTCTTTAAAACATAATAAATATGTCCTACAAGCTCCTTTATTATGGAGTCAACTTTTAATAATTTTCATATTTTTATACACCACAACTAACTATTATTTTCAACCAGTTTTTAATAAAAATAGCTAATGTTTCAGGGTTTTTAGAGTTCATATTCTATGTAAAAAGGTCCATCAAACACAAGCAATATGCAAATGGATTATGAAAATAACAACTTCCCACCAACTTACAAACATCACCCGAATTTAACTACAAGGTGTTTAATTATAATTTCCGTATATGACTTGTATGTATGAGTCTAGTTTCATATCCAACTAGAATGACTCAATTCCATAAAGTATAAAAAAATCAATAGAAGTTTGAATATAAGGGAGTTTTATACAAAGCAATGGCTTACACGTACAACTTTCTTCAAATATGAACATATACTAAGGAGGATGGAATTTTAATAATTTTTTTGATGATTTCTACTTTTTAATAAGTACAATTTAAGAATAAAACAAGATTAACACTTAAAATTATCTTGGGAACACTTTTATGTTTTTTATTTAATTTTTCCTAGCGTTTCTTAACACGTTTTCTTTCTTAAGCTTCTCCTTTCTCTCTCATCAAGCCAAAACCTCTCCAAACTAAAATAAGGGTTCAAAATGAAGAAGAAGAGGAGATATACAGGGGTTAAAGTCTACTTATTTTTCTTCCCTCTTGAACCAATCAAAATAAAACATTTGGTGCACTAAAACGAAAAATGCAACTTAAAAGGATGCGCAACTTTGGCCTTGGTTCGTAAATTTGCAATAATTTCTTTTTCAAACGTCCGTTTTAACTCAAATATATACACCTATATAGTTTTTCTTTGACCAATTTATCACATCCTATCGGTCAAAACTAGTCTCTAACTTGAAAATTCCTATCGGAACCTTAAAATTTTGTTGTTTGCAATCAACTTGAAATTTCACGATTTCTTGAAGGTGAAAATAGACTAAAATATGATAATATAACATATAATATATAAATAAAACATTATATATAACGTAATATAAGAATGATTCAAACATAAGTAATCATAGTTGTATTCGGGTTATCATAGTTACAAGGTAATAAGATGGGCCGTGAGAGAGAGTTCTTAAAGTAACTTACATGTGTCATTTTAAATGTTTGGAGATTGGATAGACAAATGAAAGGTGTCTGAATGAGGATTTGGGGTATTTAGGATAAGGACTGAAGGCGGTTTGGAGATGCCTATAAATTACTTGTATTTGGTGTTACAACCGGTGTCCAGTGGTAGACATATATCTTTCATGATTTTGTATATAGAACCTCGTTGAGAGTGGGTGCAATGATGTGGGGATTTAAGTATATATGAATTTCCATGTCTTATTAAATTCGTCGTGTATTTTCGATTCTTATCACTCGTTTGATAGTGGGGTTTTTATGCTCGTCTAGTTAGAGTGTTAACCTAGGTTGGATTTCTATTGTTGAGATTGGGATAAGGTGTGAGAGAGTACGCAACCCTACCAGTCGATGTGGATAAATGGTTATGAGTATCTATTTGTGACAACCCGCACTCCGAAATAAGGGGTGGCCAGCCCGATACTCCGACATATACGGTAATCATGGACGGAAATCATTCTCAGCACCACAAATATAGTAAGAGTAACCGAGAAAACCACGCAATAATTCAGAAAACGGGTTGGCAAAACAATTTATGCACTTTAAAAGTTAAGTTAAGAAAAACAATTTAAACAACCCATTCTAGAACAATAGTGGAATTCAAAGAAACATAATTAACATACGTTTAAAACCACTATATACAAAGGGAAGAACCGAATATGCTGTCGGTTCACAGCTACACAAAAGTGATCACAACAGTTGGATGTTAGGTTTTACATTCATTATACAATTACAAGGTTGGGCCACTCGCCCGAGTGACAGACCCGATCATAACTAGTATCAAAAGAATGACGGCGTCTAACAAAACATCCTGTAATATCCGCAATTTCATACAGCTCCTTAAAAGAAAAAGGGTAGGAATATCAACACGGGCATCCTTGTGGAGGAGCACCTAGGAGGATACAATAACAAGCACCACATAGAGGAAAAAGAACGGGTTAGGACCCGATTTATATATAGTTCCCAGATGAACAAAAAGCATGCTAGATATGAATAGCAAAACATGGGTATAGAAGTCATCACTCTAACAACCTAATCATGAATCATAAGAAAACAAGTGAAAATGACATGATTAAAAGAGACTATGCATGAAGATGAAATTATGCAAAAATTAAATTTAAAACTAAATTAAAAGCTTGTATTCCCCAAATTCCACTTTAATCCAGTTTCAGTTCCTTAACAAGAATATACTAACATCATCTTCTTATTTCGTTCCAATTCCCATTCCTTGGCAGGAGTGTAATTGTCATAATATCACTTAGTGGAATTATACAACCCTCAAGTCCCACTTGAGTTTTAGAAAAGCTATATTCTTATGCATATAACGATTCTAAGACCGCCCCTTCGAGTTTCCCCACTGGGCGCGCCCCTAAATGACTGTCATCTTCCAGGGGCCCATCAAACAAGGCAGCCTGGGTACCTAACGCACGTCGGGAAGTGGCCATATGCCTGCGAGTGAGTCATAACCACACCCGGAATTACTTCACTAGCGCAGAAAATATATATAATAAACCCGCATATGGCCGAGGACTATAGTCTCCCTGCATTCACTAGTCAAGGAACATCACCTCATGCGCGAACTTCCCTTATGATAGCATTTAGAGAGGTGTGTTTAAGTAAATTATCATTTACTATAAAAACCATACTTTTCATTTTCATTTACATTTTCATGTTTCATTTATTTGAAACCGTTGTCATAGGATAGTTCATTACTCCTCCTAGGTTATGCCTCGAATAAATCTCCAAGGGATCATATTCACTTCCCAAACATAAGATTTTATATATCTCAATTTAAGCCCCTAAAGTCTCCAAGTATGGGCCTACAATTCCCATCCATATTATTTGGATGCACAAAGAAAAGTGATGCCTTAACATCACTAGGACAACCCCTCCCCCGGACTTAACCCCAAGTGAAAACCATTCAACACTAGGGTGACAACCAACTCGATTAGGACTCTAAAAGCCAAGGTTTACTTCATTCAAGAAGAGTCCTATGTTCCTAGAGGAAGAAAAGGATAAAAATATAAAAGTAGGAAATTGGTTGAGAAAACAGGGGACCGGTCGACCGATCCCAAGACCGAGGTCGATCGCGTCTCAAGGTTTAGCTTTTGAAAGAAAGAAGAAAGTTCATTTCGAATGGACCGGTCGACTTGTGGTAGAACCGCGGTAGACCGCGCCCTTAATTCCATGCCTTTGAAAGAAAGCAGTGTGCCCTCTTCCGAAGGCGCGGTCGACCGGTCTGAGATACGCGGTCGACCGGCCATTGCAGACCTAGACCCATTTCTCCTAATATCTTCTAAACCCCAAAATCAACAACCAACCCAAAGTCATCCAATTACATTTAATGATACCCAAAGATCATAAATTCTCCCAACAACATTTTTCTACCTCAATCAACAATCTATCTCTACCAAAGGTGTTGATACCCATAAATCCAACCAAAAACCACAATTATAATACATCAAAACTATACATATCTACCCATACTGATTATTCATCTTAAACCATATAATAGAAAGTAGAAAACTTTCCTTGGGGCTTCAATTTCAGACTTGGTTGAAGAAGAAAGCAAGATCAAACCACAAATCTTCAAGATCTCCCTTTTTTTCCACTCTTCCACTCTCACTCTCTCTCACTCTAGGGCTAGAACACTTAGGGAAAATAAGAGGAATTGAAAGACTTAGGGAAAGATTAAACGTGGCTTAAGATTAAAAGTCTCCAGCCAATAAGTAAAAATACCGCAATAGTTAAGTTCTAATACGCAATATGCCAAAACCAGTCAAAAGTGCCCAAAATCTCAAAATACAATATGGCACACATTTCGACTGTCTCGCACCTCCCGAAACTAACTACACATTATCATTTAGAGAATTTATAAGCCATTTAAGTTCCGGTTCCATTTAAATTCAAATTGCCATTTTAATTTTCATGACAAATTAGAACACTACATGGTAATAATCACTTACCCACATGGTAATTATGCAACTTAATTGTAAATATTAACTTATTTCATCAAATTAATACTTACCCACATGCAGCATTTTATATATGCAACTATACAACATAGTAAATAAATATAAAATGGGCTCCCAAAAGCGAGGGTTGTTACACTATTGTGAACAAGTTGAGGCACAAACCTATGGGATATATATTTTTTAATATACATAGATTAGCGTGTGCATCTATTCTGTGGATACATGGGCCTAGAGTACGCTTATTTTTATAGTTGTTTGCAGTTGCATTAGTCGAGTGAGAACCTAGGGCATGTGGAAATGATAGACTAGCAATTGACACAATCCCATGGTTATGACTTGTGTGTTCACTAGAATATAATTTTAGTGGCAAATGATGCCAGCCCATGTGGAAGTGAATACAAGATCTGGTGTATATGATTAGATTATTTATGTGACATCCATATATTATGGCATTGTATACATGTGATTATTCATTGCATTATGTTATGTGTTTGTGATTTTGAATGGACCAAGAAGTTATTGTGTTACGTGAGTGTCCTATACACTTTGTTAGTTATTTTTGGGTTGGGACAATGCCCCACTATGGATTCATGGAGTATATGTGACATTAATGATTTTTGGCTTATGACGTGGGTATACCTATTATATGTGAGTATTGAGTTCATGATATAAATGGATTATATGATAGTGGTTTCATACTTGTGGGATGCCTATATGGTTGGTTTAACTAGCGATTGGACTTTTCTTAATGCATTACAGAAGCACATGATAACGAGTGAATTGTATAATAAGTAATTTAGTTATTTTGATGAATTTATGGCTAAGGATAACATCAGTTATATGAAGTTGTGTATGGTCACGTGTGTTGATGGTACAACAACATTTATAAGGTAACCAGTGACAACATGACCTTATTGGATTGATTGGGTGTTCAAATGTAATTTAGTGGTTGAAACTATCTATTGGATTCAAGGAAAGAAGAGGTATGCTCTATCAGATATTTGTGAAACCACAAGATGTTTTTCCTCTGTTGTTGGATCGATTGAATCTAGGGTGTTGGGATAATGCTATTGAAATGGACAGAACTGTTGTCAGAATAGTCATAATTGAGACTTACCTTGTGATGGATACTCGGTTTATGAGGATATTACTATGTTATGTGTTTGTCCTTGGACAAAAGATCTTAATTACTAAGAAAGATATGTATAGCGTATCTAGGGGTTCCTTGTTTTAATTTTTCTTGTGAGATGTCCCACGCAAGAAACTTAGTAAGGGTTGGGAGTTGAGAGACATTTGGCACTCAGACATTTAGTTTATTACTTTGAGCATTACTTGTATGGAGAATTATATCATCATGTGACGAGATATCCCAATACTTAAGGCCAACGAATCTTAACACTGGGAGGACCCAGGGACTTTTTCACCATGAGTCGCACTGGTGGGGCTACCTAAGAAGGAACTGAGATGAGACTGGTGTTGTAGTATAATATGTACCTTACTTTATAGTTTTACCTTATATAAATAGCTGAGGTATATTTACATTTATGTATATATATATATATATATATATATATATATATATATATATATCTGTGTGTATGTGTGTGTGTGTAATACCCTTCCCTTGAAATATATGTTTCGATAATAAATTGAGTGATTTATTCAAAGAAGTATTTTGAGAAAATTGATGCACAAGTGAATAGGTTATAATTTCACATAAAATAACGCATTTCACGGGATGTCTTGGCATGTTTGTCGTGCATGGGTGCGCATAGGGATACACAATGCGCATTTTAGGTTAATATAATTAAATGGATAATACATCAATATCAAGTTACATAAGTGAGAATGTGAATTGTGAATATAGTCGGCCTGCGACGCGTCAATTGCAACTTTGCGCGATTTTTAGAAAATTCACGGAGAAGGGTAAAAATGGACCAACCTAATATTTGGGGTTATAACATAGGTTTCTTGAGGGCCATGGGATCAAAAATGAAAATTGGGCAATTCTTGGGAAAGGTATCTATCGATCGATAAATTGTAGCCTTGGGAGTCGACCGATTGAGGCATTGATTGATTAATTCTTTTCAATCGGTCGATCGATCAAAACAGGTCACATTATTTTTTTGTGTTGTCCAAATCTTAGCCCTTGATCTAATTGAGTTGTCGATCATTGGAGGGCCTTTGCCTTTAACCAAGATTTTATCCTAATTTTCCTCTTCAAGAAGGGCTAGGATCTTCCATTTTGGGTATGGGGGTGTGAGTTCATCTAACTTTGGGATCCGATGGGGAATAACCTTCTGCCCCATACCATTACCACACATCCCCACCACTTCCATCCCTTATAACCAGAATTTATAGGGATGTTCCACCACCATACACTTACATAGAAACCTTAGATAGCCTTGGAGAAGTGTTGAGGATAGTGTTCTTGATGTTTTAATGGGTATTTGGATAGGGTTTTCTGGATGACTTAAAGGGTGTTTCATGAATATGGTAGATGTATTCTTTGGATTGACATTGGATCAATATTGAAGTAGCTTTTGGTAACCCCTTGATTCCACCCTTGGAGGAGGGGGATGATCTTGCTACACCACCATTTGGAGACTTTAGAGGTGGGAAAAACTAACTTTGATATGGGTTTAAAATTTAGTAGAATTTCATCTTGTTTAATTACATATATTAGTCTTAATATATGTAGGATATATGTTAGTATGCACCCAAGGGTTGATTAGTTGCAATTTCATCATTTCGTATGAAAATGGGTTTCAAAAAGATGATATAAAATGGGTTTTCAAAATTAAATTTCAGAATATTTATCTTCAACATTTTATGAAATAAAATGTGTTAGAATGATATTCTGAGGATAAATAATGTTATTTTATGCCAAGAAATGCATTAGGCTTGTTTAAGCCATTTTATGAGATAAAATGTGATTTTCTACTTGAATAATGAAGATAAATGTAAGAGGAAAACTTTCACTGTAATGGGTTATTTAAAGTGTGTCAAACTCATGTAGAAAGTAAAAGGGATTTAATGTGTAAATATGTGAAATGTAAGGATTTTTCAAAAGTTGTGGGTTAAAAGTTAATAATGGAAGTTAAAGGTTTCAAATGTGTAAATAGTAGCAAAGTGGGAGTTAAGATGCAAAAGGGGAAAAGAGATGTGTAAGGAATAAGGAACCTGAATGAATTGATAAATGTGTAAATGATGAACATGTGTAAATAAAGAAATGGGTTTTGTGGTATAATGTGTTAAGATAACCTAACTTGAATGAATTAATAAATGTTTCGGTAAACGGTAAAGGGGAAAATAGATGTGTAAACTGATTAATGTCCATAAGGCAAATGAAAGGAAAAGTCTAGTGGTAAATGGGTTAGTTAAACAACCTAAGAAGGTTTAATTCATAATTAACACGAGGGTGTGTGGTGATTCAAAGGCTAACGAAGTATTTTCTATCACGATGTTCGCGTGTGTTGAAAAGGGTTATTTTCAATGAAAATACTAATGTGCATCGGTATAAATGGAAAGGGTAATTTTGGTAAAGAAATGGTTTCAATTAAACAAAGTGTATTTGTTTGAAGTGTTTTATCGTGGGTGTTAAATAAAGGGATAAATGCCAAGTTATAAAAGGAGAAGTTCTTTTATGAGATTAAGGTAAATTAATCAGACTGAATAAGGTTTTCAGAAGTGAGACAATCTCAGGCAATAAGTCTGTATATATATATATATATATATATATATATATATATATATATATATATATATATATATATATATATATATATATATAGAGAGAGAGAGAGAGAGAGAGAGAGAGAGAGAGAGAGAGAGAGAGAGAGAGAGAGATGGAGAGAGAGAGAGAGAGAGAGATAGATAGATAGATAGATAGAGAGAGAGAGAGAGAGAGAGAGAGTCATGTTCATGTACATACCAAACGGTACATACCAACGGTATATACCACTGGCACGGACACATTTTATAAATGATTTTAAGTTGATTTTTTTGTATGATATTTAAACATTTCAAGGGATCCATATAAAAAAATCAACTCAAAAAAACTTTTTTTGCTATTTTTAAAAAATCGGTCAAACTTTTGCATATTTTAAAGTGCTTTAAAAGGTGCGGAAGTTTGACTGATTTTTTTAAAATATCAAAAACAATTATTTTGAGTTGATTTTTTATATGGGTCTATTGAAATGTTTAAACATCTTATAAAAAAAGTTACTCGAAAAATACTTTTTTTACTATTTTAAAAAATTGGTATGTACCATTTGGTATGTACAGAAGACTCTCACTATATATATATATATACACACACACACACACACACACACACACACACACAAGATATTTGCATGTTCACGTAGGTACAACATGTTAGAGTCTTCTTTTTATCATTCGTTTCTATGCTACATTTTGTATATTTCCCACTAGGCATTGGCTCACACTCTCGTCTTATTACAGCAGGTTGGCTGCGGGTTCATATTTTGAGAACGTTATATAGGTAAGTATTTAATTTAATTTTACATTATGAGATCTGTATGCTTGAACTTCGGGGTGCTCCCCATGGGTCCTTCACGCAGTTTGACTTGAAATCAGAATTGCATGCTAAGCAAGTGAAACGTTAATTAAAATAAAACTCGATTAGCAACATTACATAGGTTATTCATCACACTTCACACCTAATGCTCTGGTTGGACCGAGTTGACCACGGGAAACCCACAAATTCGGGACGGGGCGTTACAAATAGTATCAAAGCTCTAGGTTCAAGGTTCCTTTCAGGAGTGACATGGTGATATTGGTAGTGGGTCTTTCGATGTCAGTTCTAGTATGGGCCGATCACGCTAATTTTGGTGAAGGTTTAGTTCATGTCCTCGATGGTAAAGTCAAAGAGGTTAGCCTAAAAAGTAAGTTAGTGCCAAGTGGCACACGATAAAGTTGATAGTTATTAATTTCTTTGGCACTTTCGATTAGACATGCTAGTGATTTATAGGTGTCTATGCACGCCAATAGTGGTGACACCGTGGTTGTTAGTGTGAGGTGCTTATGGTCCAATCCTCGGTGATGTAGAGTATTTTGAGATTTTAATAGAGTGATATGATTTCCATTGGGCAAGTGGCACAAATTGCGCATAGTCATTGGTAGAGATTGATGGATAAGGTGTTGTGACTAAGCACTGATGATTGGTGATTAAAAAGTATACAACCCTTAGGTGAGGTGGTCGGGTAGTTAATGCCGATATTGTATTTAGGAAAATTTGATCATTGGGGTAATATCGTGATTGATGTTAGTTCAATGAACATACGAAGTTGTGTAGGCTAATAGAGGCAACACGGAGATCTTTTGCGTGAGATGTATTGTGTGGTAATTTTGATGACGAGAGTAGTCTTAGTAGAACTAGATATTTCGAGTAGTGTTCGCTGCGACCTAGCTATAAAGGTTGTATATTTCATTTGGAGAGGCTAGGTGACTGAGTGGCGTTCATAAGTGTTGATTTTGTTGTGAGAATGTATTGGGTCCCTTGGTTGTGGACATGGGATGGGATTAATTATTACTTGTGTGAAATGGTAATAATAAAATATTTTTTAGATGATAATTAAATTTTGCATGTTATGTGATTTTTGTGACACATGTTATAAATAATTAATTAGTGGTATTAATTATATGAGATTTGAATGTATGGAGTTATGTGTAAAATAATTAAGTGTTTATTTTATTTGCGCTATGAGATATTACCGCGTGTAGTGAGGTACTTGTAACACCCTTTATTTTTTAGAATATTTATATTACATGTGTACTTGTCACTTAAGTAATTTGAGAAATACAATGAATTACATAAATGTGAATGAGAGAATATTAGATTAATATGTATGTGTTATTATATTTACTTGTTGATAAGAAAATGAAATTATATTATTTTATATTACGTCGTATGTGGGTAAAAGGGACGTGTTGACAATATCTTATTCATGACGAGCATGTGGGGTCGTGTTGGGAATGAGATTGTAAATTGATGATAGGTGACTCAGATGGTGATTTCGAGTGCACGGATGATCCAAGATGGGTCGAGATAGTCAAAATTAGGTACCTAGGGGTTGTCATCAAGTTCTGGGGACTTTATAAGCTAAAGGGGACCCGTATGGGGGTATACAGATCATTTTAATATTATAATTTAACCTTATTTTTGGATTTCAGGACAATTAAGGGTTATTTGATAATGGAGGCAGCCATATACCAATTCTAACTCACAAAGGATTGAGAGAGAGGCAAAATACGATGGGGAATTAAAAAGAAAACTCAAGAACACTATTTCGGGAGGAGATTAAACAATTCTCAGCCTTGGATCATTTCATATAGAGGATCTCAAGAAGCAAGATCAGAATTCTCTGTGGTTTAAGGCAAGTGTTTAAATTGATTTTATATTATATGTTGTGTTTTAGTTCATATCATGATTAGTTAAAATAAATATGAACTTTTGGGTGGGATTTACATGTCAAAATAGGTTTTGGGGTAATGATTTCATAAATTTTGATGGAGGATTATACCCTACGAAATTGATACATTCTTTATATAGAAATCTGAGATTAAATTATGAAAAGAGGTGATATTGATTTATAAATTTGGAAATTGTATTAGAATTAATCTGTAAATTAACTCTGGAAAATGTGATGTAAAACGCTATGATTTGGAATGATTTTTGCTGACTTGGGGCAATCAAACATGATTCTTTTGTTGGAAATCGATAGGGCAATATTAATGAGTATTAGGATGAATATCATGATTCATTTCGGGTCAAAAATTTGGGTGAAACTCGAAACTAAAATAGCAGCCCTGACCTGGCCAGCAAACAGGGGTGAATCAGTTCGCCCCTAGCCGAACTGTAGATAAGAAATTATGGGAAAAATTAATTAGAGACATTATTTCTACCTTGATATAGTTGGGATAAATTCGGGGTACGAAATTTAGGGTGTTTAGGATGAACGACACTCGAAAATATAACATTGGATTCGATTGGGAATTGAGATGGAATTTGGGATACGGCCTTGTTGGGAATGTCTTAGTGTCCAGGTTAAACATTATATGTGTGAATTTATTTAAGTAAGGGATTAGTTTGGTATTCGGGAGTCGGGATTTGACTAAGGAATTATGGTCTGGTGCTACGAGTGATATAGGAATAGTTAACCAGTTTTTATTCTATATATATATGGGTATAGAGACAATATATATATATATATATATATATATATATATATATATATATATATATACACACACACACACACACACACAACTGTGTGTGATTGATCTATGTGAAACATACCTACTCTAGGGGATGCTATCGGTGGATGTTACGCGTAGTGGGCAATCTATCCTAGCGAATCCCAGCAGGTGTAGTATCGATCCCCAGGGTTATAGGTTTGTGGCAGAATTCCAACCCAGTGGCCCAAGCTAAGGTATATATCCCTTTATCCTGATAGCATACTAGATATTTTCATCCGCAAGGTATTTATCTGGCGATCGCATTTTTACATATATAGCGAGCGATATATATGTATGTGTATGAGATGTGATATGTATATACGTATATATATGTGCGTGTAAATATAAATACGGGAAAATTAAAGGATTGTACGCAAAGTAAATTTATATGCATTTGCGAGGACATCTTGGGGATGCTATGTGTAAACACGTATATAAGTGTGATAGAAATATATACGGGTATGTGACACTAATGTGTGAACATTGAATTAATAACTAGTGAAGTTGTGTGAAATGAATTGTTAAGATATTAAATGAGATTGATAATGAATAAGAAAATGCGAAAGCTTAATGTGTTCTTGAAGTTAAATAAAAGTATACGTGGGGCATAAGGGCAGCGTATGGGACTAAGATTAGCAGAGGTACTAGTTAGGCTTGGTAGTCTAACTAGGGTGTTTAAAATACATGCATTTGGTGTGCACTATAGATAAGGGGTGAGGGGTATCTCATGGAAGTGTAACACCAGTTTAAATATGAAAGACGACATTACATATTTATTAATTTATTTTAAACTCTTGCCAAATTTTTTCAAAAGAACTATTTTCAAAATTTTCAGGGGCTCAACCACGGGGACGCCTAGCTTAATCATCCTTCTAACTAGACGATGTTGTAGTAGACGTGGATGCCTGCAAGGATTGATTAGAAACTTCTATCCTTGAGACCTAAATAAGAGATACTTAAGAGTTAATTCGGTCATGTCGCCCAGTTAGTTGGTATATATTTAATTTAGAGGATTTCGTTTCTGTTTATTGGATTTTTGTATTGAGACTTTTTACCAAGAGTTATCAGTTAGTTTATTTGTACCAGTTAGTGCGAGTTTCACTATTTTCATGGTTAGTTGTGTGAATAGAAATTTTGTGTGTGTAAGTTAATAAGGTTTTAAATTTGACACTAGTCCTAATAGGTTACTAGTAATTAAAATGTTTTTGACAGTGATGCTAAGAATGAACCAGATGAGATTCCTATTTTATTTTAATTGAGGACTGATCACCCGTTATTGAAACAGGCGGAGTGTCACATATGGTATCAGAGCAAAAGGATATAATTTCCTTAGGATATTTGTGGACTTACTACATTTTTAGAGTTGCTTTCTCTTTGATGTAAAGCCTTATACTTAGGAGTATCGATTCCTACTGCGATTTATGTTTTCTTGCTATTATGTATAATTAAATTGAATCTTATAAGTCTTCAACTGGGTTTCATATGAAGAATGATAGAGGACGACCATCAAGGGCTATGGGGAGGACCGCATGAGGAGAGGCTCAACCGGAGGCGTAGACTATTCAGGGGATAGTGACCACAATAGTGGTCACCACTATTGTTGCTTAGGCAATTAATGCTACGATAATAGTTTTCCCCAAGTACTGCCAAAGAAGATGGTGGTTCCAATTCAAACTCACCCAGAGTAGTCAACATGGGAAAGAGTCAGAGGGATCTTTCAGAAGGGCTATATGTCGAAGTTTTAGTTAAATTTGGACGTTATATTAGCTAGCCAATGGACGGAGGATGTCCCAAGGCAATTGTGTATGGTTGAGTGCAGTGACAGTCAGAAATAAATTTTGGAAACTTTTAATCTTGTAGGAGAGGCGTTGTAGTAGTGGAAGTCAATCACTTCTTATCTGAGGAGGGAGATAACTTTATAATAAGGGAAATTTCAGGTGCGGTTCGAGCACAAGTTTTATTTCATAAGTTGTTCAAAGAGTTACATGAGGGAAGTTTTCTAGAATTATCATAGGAGGGTCGAAGAGTGGCCGAGTATGAGGATAAATTTACTTGTTTAGTGAACTTCATGCCCGACGAGGTGGATATGGAGGAGAAACGAGTCCTTAAGTGTGGTGATGGACTCACGAGGAGAAGTTACCGGCACTTATGGGGAAATTTGTCTCAGATGACTTATGTCTATGTCGTCAATGTCAAACTTTTACAATGCAAATATCATCTCTTTTGTGTGATGGGAGCCAAGAGATTTAGAGAGTCTAACTAGCAAGGCAAGACTAGATGTAGCGGAGCTAGTGGGGCACCACCAGGGAAATACAAGGGCAGGGGGACTCGTGTAAATGATTCATATCAAGAGAATTCTGATCGAGTGACAGTGGATCCAGATAAGGCCATCAGGGCCAGCGGAGCCAAGGGAACAACGGGGGTAGTTACCAGGGCCGAGGATACCAAGGACTGAGATTAGGGAAACCCCAACATGGATAGTGGGACCAGAGATAAGGGATTACATAGGGAGGTGTTTTTATGTGAAAAGCAAGACCACATGTGTCGATCTTGTTCTCAACGAGTTATGGGATAGGAGGAGGATGCCCAATAAGGGCAATAGTTACAATAATTTTTGGTTCAGTTTAGATGTGATTATTATGTCCAGGAACCATTGGAACAACCAGTTCTATTGACAATTAAAAGTATGATTTTTATCCATGGGTGAATGGAATAGGTTCGATGTGACATAAGTGCCTCATAATATTTTGTTATCTCTAGATTTGCGTGTGATACGAGTTTAATGGATGTATCATTAGTATTACTACTGTGTGTATGTATTTACCGTTGGGTTGTAGGCTCTCTTTAGTTCCATCTGGAGGGAAGCGGGTGTGGACACTGGGATGATATGTTTTTCATATATCTAATCGTTTTAGAGAGATGTGTTATTAAAGTATGATGTTATCCTGGGTATGTACTCATTATCGATGGTTTGAGTGATGGTGGACTATTACAGTAAGGCTATCATGTCAGTTGTTCTAGGGCAAGGTGTGTTATTTTTGCGATGTCTCACCCGAAAGAGGATCGAGACCACTGATATATTATATTATAGAGGAAACTTTAGAGAGTATAGTTGTCTCGTTATATCCAATCTCGTTATGTAGGGACTTTACTGATGTAATTCAGGGGATATCGAGTTTACCACTAAGTGGAGAGATTTAGCTCGTTATTGATTTAGCGATGGGGATTTAGTGATATTGCGAGCGCAATATTGTATGACTCCTTTAGAGATGTGGGAGTTAAATATTAGACTTATACATCTGGGGGTTGAATATTGAGTGTCTCGATTATGTGCTTTAGGCCAAAGGACCTCGATGACCGACGGTGTTAGGTGATAGTGCATCGAGGGAGTTCCTTATTAGGAGACGTTATTGGATGATAGGGCATCAGTGTTGAAAGGTAATCATTGTACGTGTGGAGAAAAACTTTGAGTTGAGGGCTATTATACTGTATGAGGCCAGTGGAGTTGGGTATGTGCTGTGTAGGATGCACTGGGGAAACCTGTGCACCACTAGTGATAGGTGGGGAAATCTCAAGAAGAATTCAATCACGATTAGTGGGGTAATGGAGCATACATTTACTGTATATCCACGCCAAGCATACGGGGTCGAGTTTAACATAAATACGTTACGTCTGCGATGGTTGTGCAGATATGCACGGGATATAGGGTGTATGGTTGCCCTGGTTAGTTTAATTTCCAAATTCGTTCGGGATAAGGGGACATGATAATATGTATACAAAAAGGAGAATTGGAAAAGTAAGAGGAACTGAACTTCATTTAAGAAAGAAGATAGTCTGAATATGTATACAACAAGGAGAATTATCATACCCGAGAGGGGTTGACAGACAGTGGAGACACATGTAAAATATATCTAAGGACAAGGGAGGGTACAATAGTTTTGGGAAGTACATCGGAATCTTACTCAGTCAGTTCTTAGGGTGGATTTCCCATAAATAGGATGTTGATTTTACCAAGAGAAAGGGACCAATGCCCAATTTTGGAAGCAGGCACATGGGTCATGAGTTTTGGCATACCCCAGGAAGGGAAGTAAGTGGTACCACAAGATGTGGGATGTAGAGTGTGTATATGGGTGTGGAGTGACACATAGCAAAGTTATCTCCAGGTGCACCATTTGTAGATGGGAAAAGGTTATTTCAAGGGGATCAACCAGTATTTTGCAATAATTGGTGATTTCCAATTACGAAATGAATAGGCAGACTGATAGAATTCATTATTGGGTTACCAACATCACGGAAAGGTTAAAATTTCCCTTTCATCTCGTATCGAATTGGTTGAACGAGTTGGAGCAGTTATTATTAATTTGGGTGAGTTATACTATCGGGTAGTGTGACCAACATTTTATTAAAGAAAAGGGAGGAGCCGACACAAGGTGCCACCCAACATTGTGATGGATCAGGATGAGATCCTTAAGTCCCAACTTTGATACGGATTATCAGGAGGCGATGAGGACGAAGTTTCATTTTGAGCAAGATGAATCACCCGTAGACTAAGGAGAACATGGGAGGAGTGACTAAGATTTTGGAGGATATGCGAGGAAGGTATATTCTGGATGATTAGGGTAATTGGGAGGAGTAATTACCATTAGTAGAGTTGAGTGTAATACTTGTACCAGGATAGTATTGGCATGGAAACTTTTGAGGCTTAGTACGGGAGACCTTTTTGTCCACCCTCTGGTTGGTTAGAGGTGGCAGATAACTCGTAGTTCAGACATGATTTAGAGTCCGTCGTCCTGGATTGAGTTAATCGAAGTTAATTTTGTTTAACTCGGGAACATCGTAAGAGTTATGTCATCACAAATTGAAGATTTTAGAGACCGACGTGAGTAGTGAGGCACTATTTTGGGTATATCCCATGAAAGGAGTTATGTGGTTCGGAAAGAAGGGAATTTATCACATTGGGAAGTTAGGCCTTTCCCCATTATTGAGATGATAAATCCAATGGTATAGCCTCTTCTGATTGGAGAATTTTTAAGAAGTTCATGATAGTTGTGTATCGTCATCAAGGTGAGATCTTAAAAGTGATGTAGTATATTAGTACAAAACAATTTGAACAGGCTTGCCGCTAGTCTTAGGTCATAGTGAATAGGCCTTCAGATAAAATGGTACCCCTAGCGGGTGTATAGTGGTGTCATCGTAATGTTATCATGATTTCATTTTGGGTATGTGAGGATGCCGTGCTGTTAAGGATCCAAATTTTTTGGTACAAGGTATATCCAAATTTCAGAGACGAAATTACCTTGTAAGGGGGGAAGTATGTAACACCCTGTATTTTGGGAAAAATTTAAATTACATGTGTACTCGTAATTTAATTAATTTAATAATTAAAACTAATTACATAAATGTTAACGAGCAAATACTAGATTAATATTTATGTGTTATGATATGTACATGTGTGATAAGTAAATGAAATTGTATTATTTTATATTACGCCGTAAGTGGGTAAACACGATGGGTTGATGGTATCTTATTCGGGATGCGTGTGTGGGAGCGTGTTGGGAATGAGATGGTAAATTGATGATAGGTGAATTGGATGGCGATTTCGAGTACACGAAAGATCAAGGATGCATCAAGATAGTGAAAATTAGGTACCCGGAGGTTGTCATCGAGTTTCAGGGACTTTTTAAGCTAAACGGGACCCATACGGAGGTATTCAGATCATTTAAATATCACAATTTAACCTAATTTTAGGATTAGAGGAAGATTGAGGGTTATTTGATGAGGGAGATAGTCATATACTCATTCTAAATCACCTAGACTTGAGAGAGAGGTGAAATGAGATAGGGGATTCAAGAGAAAGCTCAAAAACACCATTCCAAGAGGAGATTAAATCATTTTGGGGGTGTGGATCATTGCATATAGAGGATCTAAAGAAGAAAGATCAGAATTCTCTGTGTTTTGAGGCAAGTGTTTAACTTTCTTTGATATTATATGTTGTGTTTTAGTTCATATCATAATTGGTTAAAATAAATATGAACTTTTGGGTGGGATTTACTTGTCAAAATGGTTTTTTGGGTAATGATTTCATAAATTTTGATTGAGGATTATACCCTATAAAATCTGAGAATTGAACCTTATATGAAAGATACATTCTTGATAAAGAAATCTGAGATTAAATTATGAAAAAAGGTGATATTGATCTATAAATTTGGATATTTTATTAGAATTAAGGTGTAAATTAATTTTGGAAATTGTGATGTAAACCCCATGATTAAGAAGGATTTTTGATGAATTGAGGCAATCAAACATGTTCCATATGTTGGAAATTGATAGGGTAATGTTAATGTGTATTGGGATGAAGATTGTGACTCATTTGGGGGTGAAATTTTGGGTGAAACTCGAAACTAAAATAGCGGCCCCAACCTGGCCAGTGCACAGGGTGAACCGGTTCGCCCCTTTAGCCGGACCGATTCGGACGCCTTGTTTGGCCCAGGTTTGATCTTTAATTACTTTGTTAATCGATTTGGTGTCCGGTTCATTTTGGTATGTCCATAGATGTGATTAGAAATTCTGGGGAAAAATAATTAGAGACATTATTACTACCTTGGGATAGTCAGGATAAATTCGCGATATGGAGTTTAAGGTATTAGTATGAACGACACTCGAAAATATAATATTGGATTCGATTGGGAATTCGAATGGAATTTGGGATACAAGCTTATTGGGAATGGCTTAATGTCAATGTTTAACATTATATATGTGAATTTATTTAAGTAAAGGATTACTTATGTATTCGGGAGTCAGGATTTGACAAGGGAATTATGGGTTCGTGCAATGAGTGACATAGGCACAGTTAGTCGATTTTTATTGTATATATATATGGGTATAGAGACAGTATATATATATATATATATATGTGTGTGTGTGTGTGTGTGTGTGTGTGTGTGTGTGTGTTATGTGAAACATACCTACTATAGGGGATGCTATTGGTGGAGGTTGTGCACCATAAGCGATCTATTCTTGCGAATTCTAGAAGGTGTAGTATCGATCCCCATGGTCATAGGTCTATGCACGACCACCCTAGTATCGCTTCCTCTTTCATTTTATTAGTGCATTGATCACCCGTTATTGAAATAGGTGGTGGGTCACAGTTCTACCATTTGGGTTGGACTGGAAAGTGACACAAGGTCCTGAATATGTGTTTTAGGCTTTGGAGGTGCTTATGGGGTAAGTATACCTTTGGACTAGTTTGTGTACTATTTTGGGTTCATTTAGACACCTAAAATTAGGTCGTTTTAGTGATATGGAAATTTAGAGTTATTAAGGTGTTAACCGTCATTAGTTGAATACTTTACACACAAAACACAAACCCAATATGTCAAATATATTTGGGAGAACTTGGGAAGAACTTTGGAGAGGAAGAACAAGGGATAAAGAAACAAAATTGCTCGTTCGTACCGTTTAGGCATAAAATCTATTGCTTCATCACCATATAATCTCTAACTAATTTATGATTTTACTGTCGTGTAATTTAATTTGGGATTAGAAACATGTTTTGGGATTTAATCTAATATCGTAATCATGTTCGTTTTGAGTTTAATTAGGTTAATGATTTGAACTATTAATGAGTTTGTAATCTCGTTAAAATTGAGCATTTTATGGGAAACCTTTATTTAATTCATTTTGAGATATGATTCAGATGTTAGAACTCATGTTTATCATTAAATTATTTGTGTGAATGAAAACCCTATGTTAATATGATTTTTTGGAACTAAAATCCCATGTTAATAGAATACATTGAATGTAGAGGATGAAGTCAGGTTTAAATTGGGGTTTTAACTATTTTAAACCTTAATTCTTTTTAGAATAATGTATATTCTATATACCTGGATATTGGGTTTTTAGACGTGTTCTGAAGATTTATATCAGACTTAATGGAGGTTGGGGCCACCATATACGTTTTTGGGAGGAAGGATATGACATTGTACTCGTCGAATTATTATGGGTTTAAGCCGGATCGATCCGACCCAGGGTTTGGACTAGGATTGGCCATTTGAAGGGTGTTTCGATTTTAATTGATTTTGGGAAGATACGAGGGGCGTTTATATATGCATTATGAGTTCATATATATATATATATATATATATATATATATATATATATATATATATATATAATATGATAGGGATGTTTTTGAAAATATACACATTTTTAACGGTGCTGATCGATGCCACCTCCTTACGTAGTTTTACAAAATGAAGGGTTGAGAACACATCTTTTTTTACAAATCAACCCCTCAATTAATTAAAGTTTTAAGAAGTTTTTTTGGTTGGATGTTTTCATTTTTTTGGTTGAATGGTATACCAGATTTAATAAGATTTTTTGGTTGAATGTTCTAATATGTTAATTCAGTGTTCTTTGTTTGTTCTATTGGTGTAAATAGAGCATTTTCAGTGTTCATTGTTTGTTGTTTAAGGTACTCTGTCTCAGTCTAATTAATTTAGGAGTTTAATTTCGGATATATCATCGCAACCTTATTTTTTACTTTAATTTCATTATTTTTAAAATTTTTTTTTCTCTTTTAAAGAAATCTAAAAAAATGTATGAGGGATATGAAACATTATTGATAGTGACACTGAGTTTAATTTATCTATTTCGTTATTGATATGATATTTTTTTCATTTAATGTTCATGATATATAAGGTTCTATGCATATTTGTTTACATGGAGCTATATTATTCTCAGGAATTTATGACATATAAAGGCTTGCCGAAATGCTACATTTGCAGAATCATAGCATACAACAGATCTGTATTCTCAAGCATATTATTTTTGTTTTGTGAAGATGGATTATCACATCCCCTTTCTTGAAGAGGATATTATCACCTAAACACGTTATGTTAGTTGCAAAAGCTTTTGATAATCGACTGGGCTTTCAATGGGTGTCATCCTTCTATATACAATTTCTTTGTCCTATTTTTTGGATCGTGCTTTGTGTTAATATGAACACGATAAACACCAGTTTCACACGAACGAATTAAAACTTATATATTTTTCCACGTATGTCAAAAGTATCAGATTCACCTTTATCTATTTTTCTATAGTTTGATTTTATTTAACTTGATTATCTTTTAATTATTTTTCCTTGATTATCTTTTAAGTCCATATACTGAGTTTTCTTTTTGTGTGCAAAAGGGGATTTTATCATGGAAGTCAATCCATATCTATTCAAGGTATTTGACATAATGTCAAAAGGAGGTCTTGCACATGGAGATCGGGTTTATCTCGAAATTACTTACCTTACTTTGTGATGATAGTGATTTGATTCAGCCTATATCTATTCAACCCATACTAATTTGATTGTTCTTTAACCCGTGAGTTGATTTTCTCTAAAAAAGGACTTTTTCATGATAGTGAATGGAGTGGATACTTGATCAGCTCCACATAAGTGGGATTCATGAGTTCGAAAGCAACAAATACAACGTTGATCCAAGGTATTCTATAATGTAACACTTCCTTCGAATAACATGATTAAGACAAAGCAACTTTTAGTGCTACTAGAGTAATGTACAACAGCAAAAGGTAGCACTTGATCTACTAGAGAAATATAATTACAACTTTAGTTTAATATCTCTTTACTTTATTTTACTTCTAAACTATGAAGCCCGTATCCTTTATCCCATATCGAGTCGTATCCCGTATTAAGTTTTGAGGTCGTGCTTCCTTGCTTCTCAATATTTAACAAATTTATCTTTACTTTATTTTACTTCTCAATATTTAACAATTTATTTTTACTTCAAATTAATATCTTATTAGAGTAATATTGCAATGTTATTGAGCTTAGTTATATCAGTATTAAATCGTATATTGTCTTATGAGACTTTGATAGTGATTTTTGACCCTCGAATGTTTTCATAATAATAATTATGTCCAGTAAAAGTCCAGGGGTTCGTGAACCTCATGTTAAAATTTGAGACGCTGTGTTGAATGGTAGTCTTTGGGACTTAACTTTGATTGCGTACTTATAATTTTTCCGTACTGTAGATAATTTGGTTTGAGATGACGAGGGTGAAATTACAAATGGAATCATTTGCTAATTGTTCTTTCCCAGCTCAAACTATTGATGTAGATAAAGAAGTGTTCTATAAACTTTACGTGGAGGGAATTAGAAATAAAACTATTGTTGATTTATGGTGGATATTTCTCTATAGTGTTGTTATGAATAGATATTCAAATGTGTCTATATCTGTTTAGTTGCTGACTACAGGTAGTAAAAATTCATGTTTTTATCTTCGGATATTTTGAGCTTCGTGTTTTATTAATCGAAGATTCATCACATTATTTTGAGTCACACCCATGTCTAAAGTATAGTAATGAGATTACGTTTTCTGTGTGAGTTTTCAAATGACACGATTTTAAGTTTATTATGTTTGGTGTTTGAACTACAATTTTTGTATTCATATACATGTTTCACCTCGATTTAGACATGTTCTAGACATAAATGTTATTTGGGGTATACACATGTCTACGATCATAATCAATATTAGTTTTCTGTAGAACAGGTCGTAGACATGTGTATACCCCAAATAATATTTATGTCTAGAACATGTCTAAATGGAGGTGATCACATATAGTTATACAGAGTTGGCAATCGTAATTTATATTAGTATATTGTTGATTCATAATGCATTATGTTTTGTATTTATAACAGTGATGAAGGATAGTATGCATAACAATGATGCCTTCTTCAAACTAAGTGTATTTTGTTTTAAACTATTATGTGCATGAGTGCTTACTTTGTATAATCTTTTGATATGCTCACTAAGTTTATTTTCATGGGCTATCTCAATTGAATGAACGGAAACCGTTAGTTCAACTCAATGTTCTGAGGCAGACATATTTCATTTTTATTTTTACATTCATTTGCTTCTTTTTTATTTTTTATTTGACAGCTCGATAAAGTGCTTATATAGTTTGAATTGTTGAACTTTTCTTTACATTTTACACTTTTAATTACAAGCACATGTTAGATTCAGTATAATAATAGATTATTTCTTTAACTGGACACATGTTAGATTTTTTCTTGGAAGATCTCTATGTTTTGTACTTGTAAGACCTCTAAATATGAAGCTCCCGTGTTATGGGGTAAAATCTCAATGTTATGTTAGAGTGCATTGATAATGTTTAGTTTATATATTTAATGTTGATGTCCATAATTTATACTATAAGATGTTTAGTTCATATTTTTTATGTGATTATTTAATACATTGTTAAAAAGTTATCTTTAGGAGCTAGGTAGTATGAACAAGCATGTTCTAATGGAGAGCATCAACAAGTCAATGGTTGAGAAGGCTAGAGAAAAGTCTATCTGACAGTTCAAGGCTAAGCAGACAAAGAACAAGGCAAGTAGGGGAAGAAAGCATGCCTGGAGGGAGGAACATTTGACCCAGGAACCTGTAGAGAGAGCACCACCAGCAACAGTAGCAGCAGGAACTGTAGGAATAGCAACAACAGGACTTATGATTGTGAAGCCCTTCTACCAACAGGCACACAAGCATACACAATCCTACCCCCACCAATATTATATGTTACTTTAGCAATAATTGGAAATCTTTTAGTTTTCTAATTTTGGAGTAGTTGAATCACTCCAGTCTGTTGCATTTTATTAAGCATGCATGCATAATCGTGCAGTAGTTTTGATCTTTGGCTTATTTAAAGGTAGTTAGTATTTTGTCTTGACATTGGTTATCCATTTTAAATTCCATTTTAATTAGGGGTACAAGTTAAATCATTTATTCATGTTTTGATGATCATTTGAGTATCCATGGTACATTAATTGGTTTTTATAGGCCAGTGAGCTAAATTCAATTTACTTCAGCTCCCGTTGTAACTTGGGGTTTTTAGTTAGCTAATCAAATAATTCTTGTATTCCCTAATATGGATAGAATGCATAATTTAACTGAAATGAGGTTGTGATCTAACTGAAATGAGTTTATCCTCTATTTATATATCCAGTATGTGTTTGTAACTGAAATGAGGTTGTGATGTACGAGGACAAAAAAGTGTAATGAATGAAGATTGTGAGTCATAAGCTGGAAAGCCAAGGTTCTGTAGGGGATCGTGAATTGACGGCCCGAACATTTTGGTAGAACCCATAGATAGAATTATACACATTTTTTATGTTTTCAAGTTGATTTCTACTAGCTGAATCAATTTTAAATCAGTAAGTGCAGAGTAAGAATTGATGCGAGACACGAGATGCATAGAAGGGCTGCAATAGCAGTCCTGATGCAAGAAGAACGTTGTTTTCCGAAAAGCTTTGCGGGAACGCTGTTTCCCGTAAAGGTTACATTATTTTGATCATTTAGAAAGTTCGTTGTGTATATGTTTTTAAACTCTGTTACTGGAGGCATTTCATATGTTATCTCCTCGTGAATTTCATGGCTTTTAGTACTTATTTAAGTTGGCTATTCATTGAATTTATTATTCTATGGGATTTTGTTAATCTAAAGTATAATCATGTGGTACTTTGACGCTTTTGGTTATTTTTGTTCAGAACAAGATGCGGGGATAGATCAAAATGGGAAGAAAAAAATCAGGAGAAGAACCGAAATTGAGAAACAAAGGAAACATGCCGATTGGTTTAGGCAGTACATTGATCTATTAGTGAGGGAGGTATTCCTCTTGGTGAGGCTAAGGTGGAAAGAATATGGCGAATCCAACGCTTTACTTTTGAGTTCCGTCTTCATACTGCTCCACCTAGACTTTCTCAATAAAGCCGATTGAATCCAATATGTTGGTTATATAGAAAAACGTCATTGCTAAATGTTTTTTGAATGACATCATTGCTAAATATATTTTTTGATATTATATATAATTGAAATATAAAATTGTTGGTTATGAAACATACAATTTTTGGTTATATAAATCTAATACACGGATGTTTAGAAAGGTGATTCAGATGTACCAATGATGCCGGGGATGATTCTATTTCAATTTTCAATATATTTTCTGTAAACCTAGTTTTGTCATTTTTTTTATACACAATACATCCTACATAGGTCATTTGTTAGAAAAACAATAACAACCTTTCTAGGTAAAAATATTATGCAAGATGTTTACTTGAAAATGGTACTATGTGAATTTATATATACAAATGAGTCAAAACCTATTATAGAGTATGTGTCGTAGGCATGTGGAGATCCTTTACTATTGTATTTTGATCCGGGTTTTAATTTTTGTTTAAAATGTTCTCGCAATCTTTTATGTTGACCACTGTAGGCGAATTGCACGATTATTCGACAAAGTAAAAATAATTACGTTGGACTATTGTAAATTTTTTTAACAGGGTGGATAGTCCTATAGAGGGGAAATTATGTCCAAATTGTTTCAATTTTTTACAATTATCTGTGTTGTATAAAAAATATTTTCGACTTACAATTTTGACACCCAATTTTTGACTTACAAGTTAACACGACTAAAACGATAATATACGATAACACTACTCATGGACACGACGTCAAAATAAAATGATAACACCCAATTTATTTGTTGCAAACTAAATATGTTATTTGTGCTATAAACACAAGAGATTGTGATTATTATTTTTTTTTTAAATTACACTATTTTGTTGAAGAATGTAATTTTTACGCTTTGTAATTAGGCGCATTTGGAAATTTTTGTCATTCTGTGATTAAGTACTTTGGAAAATTTTCATTGTTTCACGATTACGTACCTTGGAAAATTTTCACCGTGTCTTCAGGCACGTGCATACAATAGTATATATATATATATATATATATATATATATATATATATATATATATATATATATATATATATATATATATATATATATATATAGTTGTTTATACTCATAATTTGAAAGGTAATAAAATAGGAGGCGATTTTGAATACGTGTTTGAGATTTAAGAAACCTGTAATGAAATTGAGACAATTTGACGATGAGGATCGAGGTAGTTTCAAGTACGCTTAAGAGTATGCATTATCCTATTCGGTTATATGTACATTATATGTCGTAAAGCTGGTCTTATTAATGGTTGAGAGTTAATAAACCTTGATTTGGCGGAAAATCTGGCATTTCGGGATTGTGGGATGAATTAGGTATGCTACAGAGTCATGTGTTGTCCCCTCTCTCTCTCTCTCTCTCTCTCTCTCTCTCTCTCTCTCTCTCTCTATATATATATATATATATATATATATATATATATATATATATATATATATATATATATATATATATATTGTTGTATCACCTCATATTTTTAATAATTTTTATATTGGGATTAATTAAATTGAATTGGAAAATCAATAAGGAATTAATCTGTATTAAAATAAATATTAATTAGCAAGAGAAGGGTTAATATTTATTTTTGTGAATGACATTGAGTATTACTTAATGAACAAGTAATAAATTTTTAAGAATACATTATAATTATCGCAAGTTAAAAATATGGCAGTTACAGTAATTTAGTCAGGAGACAGAAGTGGAAGAAAAAGAAGGAGAAGAAGAAGAAGATATGGCTCCCCCTATTAAGAGGAGAATATTAAGGGTTGATGATGATGAGGATCAAGCAGTTCTGTTTGATCGGCTCAAGTCTCTGAAGAGATCGGATGTGGATTCCCCTAAGGCTAATGGTTCTAGTCCAAGAGCCAATGGGAAAAAGAAAGAAAAGGAGAAGAAGAGAGAAGAAGAAGAGAGGATGAGAGAGAGAGAGAGAGAGAGAGAGGAAAATAAAAAGAGAAAAGAGGAGAAAGCAAACCAAAAGAAATTTTGTCTTAAAGACCTCTATAGTCCCCTTTCACACTATTGAAGTTGAGGGGGCTAGTATGGAAAATACCCCTACCCTTGCCACTGATCTACTGAAGAGGGTTGTGCCCACTATAGACAACGAGCGTTCCTTGCAATTGGGGGATCCTAGATTGATATTAATTTTTCTCAAGGTCTTGCCCTATTAAATCTCTTCTCTTTATCCTTAAATCATTTATGTTTTTTATTTTTCCCTCTTCGTACCGACTTAGCTTTCTTTATTCTGAATAATTTTTGGTTGATTTTACAACTCTTTTGGATAGTCACGCCGACCAAGACAAAAGTAAATAAGAGATATAAATTCTATAAACAAGTCTGAGAAAGACTTTCATGATGCTCGTGTAGCGTGGGGAAGGGGAAAGGGAAATGAGAAATTAACAAATGCCTTTGTCGATCTTGAGGCGTCCAAGAAAGTAGTGGTACCTGATAAGGAAGAGTTGGCCAAAGAAAATGAGAGTATGTCTTATAAGGTCCAAAATTTTGAGGATGAAATTTCATGAGAGAATGATGGAAGCTACACTAAAGGCTATAATGCAACCTATGATGATGCCGAGCTTCAGCTGGACTATGCAAAGAAGGTGTCCTTCAAGAAAGGCTGGGACCAAGCGTTGGTAGCTACGGGGGCTCCTTTTGATTCTAAGCTTTTCAGCCTTCATTCTCTTGGTCCCAACCCCTTTGCAGAGGGAGAGCAGAATGTCAGCTAGCCTATTGACAATGCTGAGATCATATATGTTGAGGTCGGAGCGACTGTTAACCAAGATAAGGGGGTTGCCGAGGAGGGGAAGTCAATGTTTGTATCTAAGCAAGCGAAGGAGTAGGGCTTTTAGATTATGAGTTTTTCCTTTCTGTATACAAATTTTTGATGCCGTGTAATCTTTTTCTTTTCTCTGACTATACTGTTCTCTGGCCCCCTTTTTTCTAATGAATGAAATAGAACCTTTTTGGTTATATTAATTCGTTCCTTCCATTTATACTGATATTTTATTGTACTTCCATTTGTTGTGTTATTTGTAGCCTGATGAGGAATATATTCCCGCTACATTAAAGTTTGGGATGATTTTATGTCCTAAAATTAGTGACCAAGCTCGTCTGGAATTTATGGGAATTTGTCAGTCTATAAGGGCGAGGACTGAGCAGTTCAAGAGTCAGCCTGAGATGGTCGCCAAGATGAATGACGATATTCAAATGATGGAGGAAATAGGTTATTCTATTCAAGATGAGGTGAATGGATTAAAAGCCAAGGTCCTGGAGAATAATGATGTCAGATAAATGGGTGAAGTGCTTCCGGCTGAGAATGATGCTCTGAGGAAGGAGGTTTTTGAGCTGAAAATGACCTAGAAAAGGACATCTAGAGGACATATATGATTACACCAGGACTTTAGAGAGACGTCATGAGGCTGAGGTACTTATTCAAAATGTGCCCTCGAGAGGCCTGTGTGGATGGGTACGGTAAGTGCTGGACTGATGCCCCAACGAGGCTAAGGGAGGCAAAGTAGGTTGCATTCAAACTTGGGTGGTTGAGTGCCTTTAAAAAATTCAAAACTCCTAAGAAATCCACCTTGTGGTACAAATACGAGGTCGCTCATGTTGCTTACTTTCATACTCCCTTCTCAAAAGATAACAAGTGGATTCCTATTGATGATATTATTGCCTAGATCTTGAACCATCACCTCGAAGATGATGATTAGGTGTTTGCTCCCAATCTAGACGATGGTCTAAGAGCACTCATTGTAGATTATCTTGCATCTTGATGTTGGGGATTTGTGTATTCCATCTTGATGTAATTGTACTTCCTAATTTTTGTCAATATATAAATCTTAAATTATTAACTCATTCCTCATTTTGAGCATGTACTGACTAAACATGAGTTAATAACTGCTTTTATGTTTGGATTGTTAATTGGAAATGAATGTTGTTTATGGACCACTTAAGACCTTTCATAGACCAAGTAATAATGTTAACCATTTCAGGCCTCCCGCCACTTAAATGGGTAAGTATCTAGGTTGAAAAATCTTGGAGCTTCTTATCTAGCTAGATAATTTGAGAATAAGTGTTTAACCATTTTTGGACTCTGCCGACTAAATGGGTTTGCTAGCTTGTACTTTGAACATTCTTCCATTAGAGTATGATTTTAGCGGTATCATTCCATCTACCCTACATTTTAGTTTTTGTCATCACACTCCCTTAGGAATGGGTGAGATGATGGTGAGAATGTACCTGGTTATTGGGCAATCCACCCGAGAAGGTTTTTTTGGCGACCAACCTAAGTTGGCTTTAGCTTTCCTAAGAATACCCTGTAGGGCTTTTACTGTTGCCAGGGAAACTCATGAGGTTCACTATTCTTGCCACAAAGAACCGAGGGCTATAGGGATTGAAACATCTCAATAATTTATCGCAATTACCATAAACCCTGCTTATCACGATGAAACTTTTTTTTATTGGAGTAAGACAAATGACTTATTATAATCCACACTAGTTTTGTTATGCACGAGGAAATTCTTTATTTAACAAAAAGATGAACAACCTTATATTAACAAAAGTTTATATCTTTTTATGGTCGAGGGGACTATTATTATGAAAGGAAGCACAATATTAAGATATAATTAGGAAATTCGAAGCAACCATTATATGAAATCAAAATGAGAGGGCCTATTGACCTTTATTCATTAAATGATAACTTGTAAGAGACATAAGTTGGAAATAAAAAAATTCATAACTAAAAGTATTGATAAAAGTTGAAGAAGACTAAAAGTAGAACTTCTTAAGGTAGTCTATCTTCCATTCTCTTGGAATTTCCCTACCCTCCAGCGTTTCCAAGTCATATTCTCCTTGAAGGTTGTCCCGAATTACTTTGAAAGGTCCTTCCCAGTTTGGTCCCAGTTTTCCATCTAATGGTTTCACGGCACTACCGAGGACCTTCCTTAGGACATAGTTACCCACTTGGAATTCCCTCGGATTAACTTTCTTGTTATACTTCTTGTCCAGCTACTATTGAAAGCAAGCTAACTTGATCATGGCATGTTCTCTTTCCTTATCCGCTAAGTCAAGTTCAGTGCTTAGTGCATCACCGTTTAGGCTTTGGTCAACCATGGTGGTTGTCAAAGTAGGGATACATGTTTCAGGTGGGATAATAGCACCCATTCCATAGGCGAGTGAGAATGGTGTTTCCCCTATTGGTCTCCTAGGCGTTGTTCGATAGGCCCACATAACATGGGGGAGTTCAACCACCCAGGAAACTTTTTCTCTTTTCATCCTCTTCTTTAGGCCATCGAGCATGGTTTTGTTAAAAGCTTTTGCCTCACCTTTTGCTTTGGGGATATGTCATAGAATTGAAATGGTGTTTGATGCCATGGTCATAAAAAAAAAACATTAAAAGAACATACTTTCTAATTTCATTCCATTATCGGCGATGATAGTCCTTGGTATCCAAAAGTATGTTATGATGTTTTTCTAGATGAACCTGGTCATATCGGCATCATGAATGTGGTCCAGTGGTTCTACCTCTACCCACTTGGTGAAGTAATCTATGATGACCAGTAGATACTTGTAATTTCTGGGTGCAGTAGGTTATGGTCCCATCATATCTAGCCCCCACTATGCGAATAGCTAAGGACATATCTTAGATTTCATATCGGTAGTTGGCTGGTGAATCATAATAGAGAAGTTTTGTAACTTTTCACATTGGCGAACATAGATACTCGCATCACTTTAAATTTTAGGCCACCGATAGGCTTCCTTGATTGCTCGATAGTCTAATGAACTCCCCCTGCACGACCCCCACAAATACCATCATTAAGTTCGTTAAGAACTTGCTCGGTGTCGGGTGGGTGGGAGCACTGGAGGTAAGGACACATGAACGAGTTCTTGTAGATCTTTCCTCTTAGGGAGAGGTTGAAACGGGTTACTTTCACCCTTACTTAGTGAGCTAATATTTTATCATTGAGTAGCATGTCAATTCGTAGATAAGAAATGATGGGATCCATCCAACTAGGGTCCATCTCTATGAGGAGGGGTTATTTTGTGACCACCATCTAGTCAATGATTGGTTAGGTGAGGAACTCAATCTAGATAGTTCTATTGCGATCAGGGTCCACTGCTGAGCTCTGGGCTATTAAGGCACCAGCGTGACTATTATGCGCCCTGAGGAACTGCTAAATATCAACCTTATCAGATCCTTCCATAAGACATCTTAATACAATGAGGTAGGCCTCCATTCAATTATCTTTTACGTTGAAATATCCACTTACATGTTTGGAGACCAGTTTGGAATCACCGAACATGTTGAGATGCTTATCTCCCAGCATTTGGGCTTTGCAAAAACCAACTATTAGTGCCTCGTATTCAACCATGTTATTGGAGTATTCAAACCCGAACCTGATTCCTTGTTTGATGACAACATATTCTGGTGTGACAAGGATGATCCCTACTCCCACCCCCTTAGAATTGGAGGCTCCATCAATTCATAGGGTCAATTCCTCAGAGTATTCTTCCTCGTTATTTGGTTTCTCCATTTCTTATTAGTCTATAGGATGGTTCCACATAAACCTAGCGCTTAATCATCCAGTACTTGTCCCTTAATTTCCGTTCATAGTTGAAAGTGGAGATCGAACCACCCTAGCTCGACCGACCACTTCAATAGTCATCCAGTGAGGTTGGTTTTTTGAAGAATAGCTTTGAGGGGATATGAAATGATCACTGGTATTGAGTGAGATTCTAAGTAGTGTTTCAGTTTCCTTGAGGCACCCACTAGTGCATGGGAAAGATTTTCCAAAGGCAAGTTCTGCTGATCTGCATCCAGAATCGTCTTGTTGGCGTAATATACAAGTTGTTGTCTGCCTTCCTTCTCGAATACCAGATTCGATCTAACATCGTAGTCTGACACTACGAGATAGAGATGTTTTGGATCTCCATTATCGTGGATCACCAATAGGGGTGGTATACTGAGGTAAGACTTGATCTCTTTCAAGTCACTTAAGCAGTCATCATTGCACATAAGGACTTTGTCTTTCTTTAAAAGTTGAAAGAATGGTCAACAACTTTTCGAGGACTTAGAGATGAAGGGGTTGAGTGTTGCAAGCATATCGGTAAACTTTTAATCATCTCGTAATGTCTGTGGAGGATAGATCTTGGTGATCGAATCAATTTGATTTGGATTGGACTCAATCCTTCTTTAGTTGACCAAATATTCCAAAAACTTACCTGACTAGACATCGAATGAACACTTACTCGGGTTAAGTTTTATTCGGTACTTCCTGTGGATCTAAAAGGTTTTGGCTAAGTCTGTGAGGTGGTCGTTTGTGTTCTTTCTCTTGACTAAGATGTCATCGATGTAAACTTCCATTGTGTCTCCCATCTCTCGCTTGAAAATCTTCATGATCGGGATCTGATAAGTTTTCGCTACGTTCTTTAGGAAAAATGGCATGACGTTGTAATAATATAACACAATCGAAGTTATAAAGGATGTTTTATCCTGGTTGGGGACGAACAAAAAAATTTGATGGTACCCTAAATAGGCATCCAGGAAACTCATCCTTTCATGTGTTATTATATCGTCAATCAATTGATCGATTTTAGGCAGTGGGAAGCTATCATTGGGATGTGGCATGTTGAGGTCTATGAAGTTAATACAGACCCTCCAATTACTACTTCTTTTTTTCACTACCATTGGGTTGGAGAGCTATTTGGGGAGCTGAACTTCCCTAATGAATCCTGCATCCAAAAGCTTCCCTACTTCGTTCTCCATCACTTTAGCCTTCTCCAGGGTTGTTCGATGTGCCTTCTGAGTGATCGGCTTAAAGGTTGGATCAATATGTAGATGATGGCAGTCCATGTCGGGATCAATCCTAGACCGATCATATAGCTCCCAGAAAAAACATCAAGATTTATTCTCAATACGACAATAAACTCCTTCTTCTTATAATCGACGAGATCAGTTCCAACCAGAAACATATTTTCTTGGCAAGCTATTATCAGCAACAATTTCCTCCAGACTTTTAACGACCCTACCACTAGTCGGTCGTAACGTAACTTTTATTTAGAGGGTATAGCCCCTTCTTGGTCTTCCTCTGAAGAATTTTTTGGTTCCTTCTTCTTTTCCTTCTTGGGGAGAATGGAGACGATGAATCACTTTCTTATAGTGGCATGGTCACCATAAATCTCGACCATGCCATGATCGGTAATACACTTCAGTTTCTGGTGGTAGGTAGATGGGACAACCCTCATGGAGTGCAACCAGTCTCTACCCAGAATAACGTTATATGGGGACCTTATGTCCACCACAAAGAACTCAATTAGGTTTGAGATGTTGCCGGTTCTGACCGGTAAGACTATCTTTTCTAGTAGCATCGTAATCTTCCATGTGAAGCCGGACAACGGAACTATGGCCTCCTTAAGGTTGGATCAGTTGAGATTTAGTTTATGGAACAACTCTACATCACCTATGATGAGATTCCCTCATCTACCAACAGCTTGTCGGCATCCCAATTGGCAATTCTGAGAGTTATCACGAGTGCATCATGATGTGGAGTCCTCACTCAGATCATATCTTCTTCAGTGAAGACAATTTGTTTGGTGTAGTCAACAACCTCTGGTCGCTGGCATTTACTATCTTGGATTTTAACATGGTCAATTTGGAATGTCTCAATGACATTAGTGACCTTCTTTCGCTAAATTCGAATGAAGTTCCCTTAGATCTGCGTTAGGTCGGCTGCTCCATGGATAATTGTGAACTTGTAAGGACATATTTAATAAAAGTTCGATTTACATTTAAGTATGTCGTATACTGTTACACCATCGAAGAATGTTCAAGTGCATACACTCGTTAAGATGGATCCGAATATCAAGATTCTACAACAAACAAGCCTCTATTAGATTAATTTTGGTAAGTTCTATGTTTGAGTTTCATAAATGTTTCATTTCAATATTGAATATTTTTTATTAAATGTTTTATCAAATTGAGGAATTTTTTTTAGGGAAAGAATTTTTGAAAAACCAAACTAAACCGGATCGCTTATTTACAAAGGCCGATTCGAACCGGTTCGATGGGATGGAAAAAGAGAATCGATGGATTGAACCGGTTCGCCGTGCCGCCACAAAAAAATATTTCTCATATAAATACCTATTTTAGTGGTGTATTTGTTAAAGACTTTAAGAGAACGTGTTTAAGAGACCTAATACAACAAGTCTTCAATTTTTTGAGTCCTAAACACCTTTTTGATTCACACAAAACATCCCAATTAGTTTTGTGAATCGTTTGGAACCCAAGATAAGACTTTGTTGAAATTTCTCTTATAGAGAGGGTAAATCTATGGATGATCTAGGTAGCTCTTGAGGATGGTGCTAGGCTAACTACGTCTGCAATCATTGGGAGTGATTGTGAGTGTTCCTTGGTGAAGACAGAACTACGTGTTCTTGTGGATTCACTGCGAGATTCCATTGTTGGTTTAGGTTGCAGCCTTGTGGGTATCTGCAAATATTCATTGAAAATTTCTCTTGTAATCTTGTAAGTTGTGAATTACAAATTATAAGTGAAATAAATGGTTTTTCCCTTCGAGGATTTTTTCTTGAAATTTATTTCCTTTTCATGATTCTTAATTTTATGATTTCAATCACTTAGATGCATGATTTGGGGTTTAGCAAAAAATGGGTTTAATTAAAATTGGTTATATTGTCATACAATTAAATTAAATTAATTTGAGAACACTTGAAATATTTCGCTGCACTGCACCCTCAAATTGATATCAAAGAGGGTTACGCTAATTTATCGCATGAACCTGATTTTCACAAATTTCATTTTGAGATACCTATCATTTCAAATTTGTGTCTGTGACTTTGTTTTTCTTAAGTATGACTTTTGGTGGTATTGGTGATTTTAGATGTCAACTTTTTGAAAAGTCTAATCAGAAAATTTACATGAATTCCTATTTTAAATATTTTATTAAAAACGACTCTAAAAGGTTTCCTGGTTGTGAGGGATTTGGTCATACGTTAGATGAGTGTCCCATTAATCTAAAGAAAAATGCTAATAAACCAACATCTCATGTTACTACCCTTAGTGACAGTGATTCGGAAAAATAATTTTTTTATGTCACTAAGCGAGAGCTTCCCACCCATGTGACTAGTGATGAGAGTGAAAGTGACACGAGTGAGGAGGATGAGGTGGAGTTAAGTGAGTTCCAAGTTTCCTACAATAATTTTTATGGGGAATATGTAAAGATAAAGAAGGCTAACTTGAAACTATAAGATAAATTAAAAAAACATGCCTCAGACAATAATAATACCAATGAGTTTATTGAGGATCTTAGGGCACGTGAGAATACCTTTAGAGAAAAATTAGCATATATCGAGGGTGAGAGAGATAGTCTTCGAGGTGTGATGGAGGTTATGAAAAAGGAGCTTTTAGAATTTGAAGATTCTAGACGTGTACTTGAGTTGAGGATAGGTGAGCTTGAGAATAGTTTATGAGAGTTAAGTAAGGTAAAGTTTGATTTGGAGTCTAGGTCAAAAAATCTAAATAAGATGTTAGGCAATGTTTAAATCAAGGATGATAGGGGTGGTATAGGCTTCAATGATAGTGTTTCACGAATTCCCAAATCCAACCCCACACGTGTGAGAGAGACGCCTAGGGTTGTTAAGAGAGAACCACCTAGGATCATTAGGAGAGATACACCTAGGAACATTGTGAGAGAGCCACCTAGTAATTTTAGGAGAGAGCCACTAAGGAATTTTAGGAGAGGGCCACCTTTAGGTAACATTCAGTGGCATATTTACACTTTCACTCATTGCTGTAGGCAAGTTAATCTTAGGCATTTCTGTTACAAACTTCAAAATACTCCTAGGAAGTTCAATAATAGACTAAATTTGATTCCCGAAACCCCCACGTATCACTACAAATTTGTTTGGGTTAGGAAATCAGATTGAGAGGCGTTTGGATTAATTGTTCTTGACTCTCGTTTTCTTGCACATGATTCACCCCAAGTTAGATCATTCGGGTTGTTCGATCACAAATGATTGGCATATGCTAGCTATGCTTAATGATTTATCCCTTATAGTATTATGACATGTGTACTACCTTTGTATTTATATTTTTGGATTTTTTGAAAAACCAAAAATAGTTTAGTGTTTGAAATTTTTTGGAAAAATACAAAAAGATTTCTATTTTTTGAGAAAATTTTAAAAAAGCAAAAAATAATTTATTTTGATAATTTTTTTGGAAAAGACAAAAATATTTTTTTTTTGTTTTTCACCGTTTACGAATGGACATTTAGGATGATCGAGTCACAACATCATTCCATATCCATGTGACCGTTCGATTTTTTTTTGAGACAATATATCATGTCATCCATGTGCTTTACAATGTTTGGACTCATTGAGAAGTAATTAGTTGCTACTCCCTACATGCTTGACTCATGATTTCCTTTATTGCACACGTGCACGGATTTGTTTGACTATTTTTCTTATCTATAACATGTTGGTCGAGTGTTTTCATATCAATTCTCTCTTTAAAAATGAACCAAATGCAATAATATGAGAATAATAAAAGTAATGCATGTAAGATCCATTGCCCATGAGGAATTTCTTTTGGATGAAAAATAATGAGTGCACGGGAAAGGGCTGTGAGTGAATAATAATCATGTCATTACTTAAAATTATGGGGCGTTACATACTTCCCCCTAATAATTAAATTTTGACACAAAATTCAGAAAATGCATACCTCGTAAAAATAACTCTGGATATTTGTCGTGTATCTCAACCTCACTCTTCCCAGTAGACACATCGACATTATGATGTCCCCACTAAACACGTACTAACGAAACTACCTTCAACCTCAGCCTCCTCTCACTATGGTCTAGAATAGAAACCGGCCTCTCCTCATATGAAATATCAAGTTTGAAATAAACCATCTCCATGCAGTATGAGTGTGAGCTAACTCATACCGGAGATATCGCCTCAGTGAAGAAATGTGAACTACATCGTGAATTCGATGCAAGTGCTCCAAAATCCAAGTCTATAAGAAATTGTCCCAATTCACTCGATGATGGGAAATGGCCCCACATACCTTGGTGCCAACTTCCCTTTCTTCCTGAACCTCATTATCCCCTTCATAGGAGATACTCGTAGCAAAACCAGTTCCCCCACACTAAACACTCTGAAGAACTGCTTGGCATCAACGTAACTCTTTTGTCAATCCTGAGCAACCCGTATACGACTCCGAATAAACTCAATCCTAGCCAAAGTGTCCTGAATCAATTCTACATCTAGAAGATTATTGTCCCCCACCTCTAACCAACAAGCGGGCGAATGACAAGGTCTACTGTATAATGCCTCTAACGGTGCCATCCCAATCGTAAACTGATAGTAGTTAATGTATGTAAACTCCACTAATTTCTCCCAACCTCCGTAAAAGTTGAGTATACACATTCGTAACATGTCCTCTAACATCTAATTTGTCCATTCATTTTGTCCATCAGTCTACGGGTGATAGGACGTTCTCAATCATAACTTTGTACCCATGGCCTCATAGAAACTCTTCCAAAAACGAGAATCGAAGATCTTGTCCCTGTTGGACACGATATCAAGTGGCACCCCATGCAATCTTACTATCTCAGTGATGAAGATCTGGACGTACTATCTCATAGTATAATCCATCCGGACTGGCAGAAAGTGGGCTACGATGGTCAACTGATCCACTACCACCCAAATAGAATTGTGACCACTCTGAGATGTAGGTAACCTTGTTATGAAATCAATGGAAATTTTCTCCTATTTCCATATAGGAATCTCTAACGATTATAGAAACCCTACCGAATTCTTGTGGTCCACTTTCACTAGCTGATAGGTGGTACACTTCGAGACAAACTCAGTAATGTCTTTCTTCATTCCACTCCACCAGTACTGATGTCTCATATCCTAGTACATCTTATCCCCTTTGGTGTGTACTACAAATTGTGATCCGTGTGACTCCGTCATCACTACATGTCATAAGTCCTCCTCTACGGGATAATTAGCCTCTCGTTGAATATCAAGCCTCCATCTAAACTCACAGAGTAAGACTTTTCTCCCCCGACTAGAAATTGTCGAATTCATTCCTGATAGAACGAGTCTGCTGCCTAGTCCTATACTACCCTCATGACAATCTAGGGTGTAACGGTCATAACTGACATAAATGACCTAGCAACCGAATCCTAATGTCCCAGCTCCTTCCATTTAGACTTCCACTCTTCTGCCACATTCCCCACTGGCCTATGACTCAATGTGTCTGCCATAATGTTAGCTTTGACTGTATGGTACTTGATTTCAAACTGATAATCTTTCATAAATTCTATCAACATACGTTGACGGATATTTAGCTCTCTCTGAGTGAACAAGTACTGTAGTGAATTTATGATTTATGAATAGGAAAAATTTCTCCCCAAGAAGGTAATGCCTCTAAATCCGAAGCACAAACATGAATGACGCTAATTCTAAGTGGAGGGTGGGATAATTCCTCTCATTAGGCTTAAGCTTGCATGAAGCATAAGATATGGCAAGATCCTCCTATTGTAGCGCACCCCCAAGTCCTTGTAAGGACACATCAGTATAAATAAGATAATCCAATCCCGTCTTGGGCAGTGCAAATGCGGGTGCTGAAGTCAACTTATCTTTTAGCTCATCGAAGCTAAATGACAAGCGTCATTCCAAGTGAACGGTACCCCTTTGTGAGTCAAGTTAGTCAACCAACCCGTAATCTTTGAAAATCCCTGAATAAACCGTTCGTAGTACCCAACTAACCCTAAGAAACTGTGCACTTCCATCGGTGTCATGGGTTGTCCCCACTCCCTCACCACTGACACCATACTCAAATCTATTGATATCCCACTGTCAGATACAATATGACCCAAGAACTGTACCTTCTGTAGCCAAAATCCGCACTTCTCGAACTTAGAGTATATTTGGTGCTCACGTATCATCTGTAAAAATCTATGTAGATATTCCATGTGCTCCTCCTCCATTTGGGAATAAATCAGGATATCATCAGTAAAGACAATGAAAAATTGATCTAGCAACTCCCTGAAAACCCTATTCATCAAGTCCATAAAGTCCGCTGACAAATTCTTTATCCCAAATGGCATAACTCAAAACTCATAAGACCCATATCTCATCAGACAAGTAGTCTTAGATACATCTTGGTCCCGGACGCGCAACTGGTGATACCCCGATCTCAGGTCTATTTTAGAGAAGTATGATGCTCCTCTCAATGGTTAAATAAGTCATAGATTCTGGGCAACGAATATTTTTTCATATCATGACTTTATTTAACTCTTGATAATCCACACGCAGTCGTAAGGATCCGTCCCTCTTCTTCATAAATATAACTAAGGCACCCCAAGGTGAAGTAATCCTACAGATAAAACCCTTCCCCAATAACTGCTCAATCTGATCCCGTACCTCCCTTATTTCCATAAGAGCCATCCGATAAGGTGCACGAGCTATTGGCCGAGTATCCAATGCTAAATCAATGATAAACTCAATCTCTTGACTAAGCGGTATCTCCTAAAATACGTCGGAGAACTCAGACACAACTAGAATCGAATCGAGAGAAATCACCACCCCTTTATAGTTCTCCTCCTCTATATAATATAAATGAGTGGACGATATTGCCTCGGGATGAGGCATTACCAATAAGAACATCTACTATTCCAGAATCGTAAATAAATACTCCTACGGTAACAATCAACCATTGCTGTATAGGATGCAAGCCAATCCCTGCCAATAATGGCGTCATACTCTTACATATCTAACATAAGCATATCGACGGGAAAAATAAGTCTCCCAATATTTATTCTCACACCTCGATAAATAAAGAAAATAAGTATCCCATTACCCAACGGTGAGTCTACATTTGTGACTGTACTATCAGCCGTGTCTAACAACCCTATGGCTCATGCAAATCTAGTGGAAATAAATGAGTGTGAATCCCCCGTGTCAAATTAAATATGACCCAAAATCCCATGTATAAGAAAATTACCCTCAACTACGGGTGGAGCCTATGGGACTGTGGCTTGGTGAACATTGTACACACATACATACTGCAACTTCCCCTACTGGAGTGGGGCTACTAGAATGGCAAGTAATGATTGCAAAGGTGCTGGTGCTAGGAGGGAAACGAGAAATATAGGCCTCTAGGACTCCGGATGAGCGCCCTGCTGCTGCGGGACCCTTCCATTATCAGGACAATAGTGACATTTGCGTCCATTATTATCACATGTGAAGCTTCTTCCAGTGAAGTTCCCCCCTCTATGGCCCTGCTGACCCCGAACATGTTGGCCCTGCTAAAATCGTTATTGACCATGTTGGCCCTGATGAACCTGCTAGCCTTGATAAAAATGTTTTTTTACCCTACTAGCCCTTTTGACCCTGATGGCCATGACTAAAGCCACCCTTCCCCTATTTGCGATCTCTAGATCAAAAGATCTTATAAGGATCCCCTAATGGGAACCCTGCTCACCCTGCCTCGGTTGAGTTTGGGTCGACTGTGCCCCACTGACACTACTACTCCCAGTCTTGACCTGGTAGTTGGAATATCCTCTGCATTTATTTTCCTTAACATGGAAGCGATGGTCCTTGCAATGTAGTTGTAGACACCCCATTCTGTTACCCCATAACTCTCCTTAGGTCCCTAGTACCTCCCTCCATCACTATAAACCTAGGACATGTCCCGAGTACTGACCTAGAAACCATTGGGCACTCCCCGACTTAGTTTGACCCAAAAGTCAAACTCTGCAGCTCAACTGAGGCTGAATGAATCTTTAAAGGGAACTGAATACCCTTTCCAACGGTCCGTTCCATGCGCGATTCCGACTTACTATGTGGACAAACGATTTGTTCGACTCCGAGAGGTCATCGAATACTTCTCTGGATCGATTAACCAAAGTTATCTCCCTAAAATGGGTCAAACTCTTTGGAATGTCGAAGTACATCTCCTAACTTTTCCAACGGTTCACCCCGTGCGCGATTCGGACTTACCATGCGGACGAACGATCCCTTTGCTTCCGAACGATCCCCCGTCCATTGGACCAACAAACGCTTCCGAGCCATATTTGACCCAAAGTCAACTATTGAACCTGGGAGCGGTTTAAAAAACATTCAAAGGAGTCTGAATTACCTTTCCAACGGTATGCCTCGTGCGCGATTCTGACCAACGATTTGCCCTCGGCGGCCAATTTTCCGAAAAAGCCTAAAGCGCATTGCCAAATGGCTGGTTCCAGACCCTGCCGATAGGCTGGAATGGGTCTATGCCGATCGGCACTTACCTTGGCCTATAAAAATATGCCTTCACCTCAATTGCAAGGGGATCCCATATCTGATAGAAATCTCTCTCAATGCATCCCAGAAACCTCTCCCGAAGGCAGCGTGATTTCAACTTCCAAATCCACTTTTTTCTTCCACTTTTCATCACCCTTTTCTTCAAACTTGGTGAATTATCCACTCTCCATCATCATCCAAGTGCAAGGGTTGCTCTTCAACATTCAAGATCAAGATCAAGATCTTCAAGAAGGTCCAAATTTCTCAAACTCTCTCGTAAATTCTCTTAAATTCCCAATAACTTGTTTTCTTACTTAGCGCTTTTATTATCTCATCTCACACATCCTAATATACTTATTTATTTATTATTATTTCACATCTCCTATTTTCATATAAATAAAACCCAAAAAAACAAGAAAAAGAGGGTTTGCTCATAAATTTCAAATAGGGATTCTCATACTTTTCGCACACTTTCCTCACAACTAAAACACTTTTTTATACACACACACACACACTTACAAATAAGAGATCCCCCATTTGGATTTATGGGATAAACCCCACCTCTCTTTTTGTATGCGAACTACGTGGACATTGATGCCTTTATCAGCTACGTAGGCATCTCAAGCTAAAACCCGATACTCGAGTGCTTTTTCCCACTTTTTCTCTCATCTTCCTATTTGCTCTAAATCTAATTTTCCTATATTCTATATACTTGCCCTTAGTAACGTATTACTCCATATGCGTTATCGTTACATTATAATGGTCAACGTAGGGGTAATCGCGTAAATCTTATTTTTCTAATATTATTCTTATATCTTCCTACGGACGACTCGCATTATCTTTTCCATGATACAAGTCGAGGATTCCTACCTCTATTCTATATATATACACATGCACACATATCACAGGGGGAAACAAAAGGAAAATAGAAAATATTCATGAGAGACCAAAAGGGCGAAATGGGTGCCTAACACCTTCCCATTTCATAACTAAGCCTCCGAACCCTTCTCGAATAATCTTGGTTTTTCACGCACCAGTATGTCTTTGGATGCCATCCTTCGGGGTGGCTTCCCCTTTCTCTTTTGTCTGTTTTGAGTAAAATAGACTGGCGACTCTGAATATCTCTACATTTTTACACCACATCTCAAACGACGCCGGCCGAAGCACTCCCGAGGAGGCGCGGGACCCGAAGGATCCTTCCTCCACGTGCCCGCCCGCGCGGCGAGGATCGGGGATGGCCACAGTGGCGACTTCGTTGGGGATATTTTACATGAATACTATATTTGCTTATGTTTTCCCCCATATTTGCATGTTCCCCTTTCTCATATGTATCCTATGCTTGTGCTTATGTTCACACACTTGTAGAAATTTCTCCATGTACACTTCACACCACGTGCACCTAGGATCACATGTATATCCCCATGTTGCACGCATCACCCATCCATACTTGGTGTAACTTTTGGGGTACTTATACTTTGATCCTTGTTTGGTATAATCAAGAAATGCATTCTCATCATAAGATACTAATAAGAGAATCATGCATGATTCACACGACATCACCAAAGAGCATTGATATTGACCAAATTTTACCCAGTAACTCGAGGGTCACTTCGTGATGGGCGCTGGTCCGGTAGGTTGCAGTTAGCCTAAATGATATGAGTCTCACCTTCCATTGATGAAGTACCTTCGACATATATCGAATGGTTCCTCCGCATCGTACCGCTTGACCGAAGTCATGATGGGAGGTATATCACAGGGAATTCATTCACGTACGTCGAGTATATCGAATTTGCTCTCACACGTCCGTCCCCATGAGGTATATGGTGAGGCAATTCACGTACACTCAGGTATATCAAATGTCTTGTCCACACGTTCCGATTGCCCACAAGAGCAAGACTTATATCGTGGAAGTCATGCTAAGGTGGGGAACCCATGCCGATTCACCCAACCAACTGCATACCTAAATATAGGTGTCAGACCTAGGACAGGCACTTTAGATTTCCAGTTTCAACCCGAAACTCTGCCGAAATTTCGGGTCGGCTTGCCGCCTAATTTTTGTGCATTTTTAAAACGGGCCCCTATCCGTGAGCCTAGTTACAAGTCCAAATAGTAAGCTTTGCATATATTAAGACCCCCACTTTTCCAGGCCCGGGTCCCGTCCGACATTGCATTTAGGAGAATTAAATACATGTGAAAACATAATAATTGTAATAATCATGCTGAGTTCCGTCTCCAAAAACATTTCTCCCTTCTTTATCAAAGAATCCAAAAACATTTCTCCCTTCATTATAAAAAATACAATAAAAAGTCCAAAAACATTTCTCCCTTATTTATCAAAAATACAAAAATAGTTCTTCCTTTTTTCTCAAAAATAAATCTCATCCTACCCTTCTCAGGTCGATCATAAGCCCTTGGCCTGGCCCCCTATTGGTTTCGATCTTCAGTCAAATCACCCCGGAGTTTCATCAGTTCCTCTACTACTTCTTTCGAGTTCGGAATCCATCCATCTTCCATGGAGAATACAGATCAAGCGCTAGTCCTATGTACGGATCTTATGACAGTCCTAGCTCAACTCATTTCCAAGATTCACAACCTCCAAACCGAGGTCCGAGAGATGCAACGAAACTAGGTTCCTATTCTTCAAGAGCCCAGGGCCCTATTCCCTCATGCTATGGGTCCACCCGAGCCTATATGGTTTCCAAAAGAATATCAGCAAGCTCCACATGCCCATACTGCCAATGGGCCGCCGCCTGACCAACTTCTAATGCCAAACATTGCCCAACCTATGGTTAACCTGCCTATGGTCGTTGATCCAAAGGAGGAGGAGTTGAATAAAGTCAAAGAGGATCTCAAGATGCTCACCAAGAAGTTTGACAAGGTCAGGATCTCTGGGAATTACATGGACTACACCCACATGTCTCATTATCCTAAATCAAGGTTACCTGAGAACTTCAATATGCCAAATATCGAGAAGTTCGGAGGGAGTGGACCCCCAATTGTTCATCTTCGCAGTTATCATTGCTTCATGAGTCTACAAGGGGCTTCTGAAGAGGTCATGGCACAATTTTTTTAGTAAACTTTGAAGGATAGTGCCCTCGGATAGTTTTTATCTCTTGAAGAATCTAGAATCCGTAGTTAGGAGGATGTAGCTCGAGAATTCATGTCACAATACAAATACAATGAAGAGATTGAGGTCACCCGTCGTGATTTAGAGATGTTTAAATAGAATCTAGGAGAATCAGTCAGTAGCTTCATAACCCAGTGGAGGGAGCGAGCAACTACCATGACCAATCGGCCATCTAAAGAAGAACAGGTCAACATAGTGAAGAAAAGCTTCTTGCCCCATGTCCGAGCGACGATGGGAGGACAATACTATCCCCACTTTCGAGATCTCATAGAGGCAGGAGTGGAAATCGAGGAAAGCCTTGTTAAAACATAGGTTGAACCAAAGAAGGTGTCCGGACAATTCAGCCCTAGAAATTATGATAAGCCTGCCAGTGCTACCATTTATACCATCAACAAAATCTCTCAACCAACCATATCATGGGCACTAGAAAGCCGCCCTGCCCCCATCCGAAGAGAATACACTGAGCTCCATGCTCCCCTCTCCAAAGTTTACCAAGCCCTGTTAAGTCGAAACCTCATCAAACCCTTAGATCCCAGTCCATTTCCAAATCCACTCCCAAGAAACTTCAAGACTGAGGCTCATTGTGACTTTCACTAAACTGTCGGCCATACCACTGACCAATGCTTTCACCTACAGAATGTAATCCAAGCTCTCATTAACCGGGGTACCATCGCCGAACCAGCCAATCCTAAGACAAACACTACTCACAATCCACTTACGAATCACACCAATGCCATCTTCTTAGAAAAAAGCCCAGATTTCGATCCCTCAACTCAAATCACACCCATATACTCTCCTAAACCTCTTCAAATTTGCCCATATTTCCTCCTACACCCTACTAGCCTCGCTAATTAGGCACTATCACTCCTTACTAGAGAATGCATCACTGTCTGTACCCGTTCTGAAAATAGAAGTATGGAATTGTCATAGGTGTTAAACCAACTCCTAGAGTTCGGGCTGAAATTACCCTCACACATGGTCATCGATTGCCAGAAGTTTAGCACACTATTCCTCGAGGCACGAAAATGGTCCCGAGATTCAGACAAGTGGGTGGTACCAACCAACGAAGTCACCCTAGATGATGTTGTTCAAACTATGGCATAATTATTTGAGCAAACCAACAACATTTGCAGTATCACCGGGTTACTTGAAACTTTGAAGCTACAAGGATGCTTGGTCCCTTCAATCACACATATACCCACAGAATGGGAGAACTTGTATGAAGAAGCCATTGAAGTTTTGGAATGCATTGAATTTACATGGAAAGACAGAGTTGATACCATCGCATGGGGGGAAGAATTCGAAGATTCGAGTGAAGAACAAGCTTCAGGAAGAGCTGGCCCAGTAGCCGACATATGTTGGAAGATATCATTTAAAGAACCCCTCAGAGAAATAAATAGGGTGGCAGCACAACCTGAGATTGACGAGGAAATGGGATTCATGTTCTTTCCTTCTTTAGTAAATCACATTACTAGATCAGGGAGACATTACCAGGTTCCAAGCTCACTACCAGCAAATGACAAAGGGAAGGGAGTTGAAAACCTTCATATGCTAGAGATGACCAGCGAGGAGAGTAGGATCCTCGATCAACTATAAAAAACCCAAGCTAACATTACTCTATGGGGGATTTTCATCTCTTCCCAGCTGCACATAAATGCTCTAATCAAATTACTCACTGAACCCATAGTTCCACCCTCTACCACACCAGAAGAAGCGGTAAATCTAGTCGGATCCTTGACCTCTACCCGAATGCTATCATTTTCTGAAGAAGAAATCCCCAGAATTGGGCCGAATCACAATCATGCACTCAATATCTCCATCGAAGTTATGGGAAAGGCCATGCCACTCTCCCTTATCGATAACGGATCCGCCTTGAACGTTTGACCTCTGATAACTTTCAAGTGTTTATTTCTGAAAGAAAGCGACGTTGATCCAACCTCCGCCGCTTTGAGTGCCTACTATAATACCCCTCGTGAGGTGATGGGGTCCATAAAACTTGCAATAGGGGTTGGCCCTATAAACCCCGTCGTTGAATTCTAAGTCATAGACATCCCACCTTGTTTCAACCTATTGCTCGGATAACCCTGGCTCCACAATATCAAGGGTATGTCTTCCTCACTCCATAAGAAATTGAGGTTCTTCACCGACGGGCGAGTCATCCCCATTTTGGGTGACAACGAAAATGCTGAGGGGGCAAATACCAGCAGTCCAATTCTTGAGATACAACACGAGTCAAATGATATGCTCCTATCAAGATTTCGAGTTGAACCACTACTACTCCCAGCAGGGGACGGTTTCAAAGAAAGGGTTTGTCAAGAATATGACCCTCATGGCAATTTTAATGTGATTCAGATGTTCAGAAACATGCACTTCTTGCCCGGACTGGGGCTAGGGCAAAGGCAGCAAGGGATACTTGGGCCCATCAAACTAAAGAAAGCTTTCCCTCCTTGTGGCTTGGGGTATTAACCATCAGAACAAGAGCTCAAAATGATCCGCCAGTCTCGACCAAAGAGAAGATCAGATTGCATCCGAACTATCTCAGGAGACTCCTTAAATGGACGATTCATCAAAGAAGGCGAGGACTTCCTCTTTTGCGGTTTTCCTGAACCATGGTGTGACCACACATACAAGAAGATGAGGCCGATAATGGACATCTTTTTCTAAGACAGCTACCCATGGGCCGAAAGTGTTCCACACCAAGTACAACCTCTCATCAAAGATGATGAAGAGACTGAGGAAAGCCATTCTGAAGATTCCTTCAACTTACAGATACTGAGGCTGGCATTCTGCATGGTTCATTCAGGCAGTACATTAATGGGCCCATCCCGTCTGATTAAAGCTGGTGATACTCTTCTCCTAAACTGACATGCTGCGCCAGTTCTACCCCTTTAAATCTCCCATAACCCCAATGTTTACCCTATTTCTTCTTCTATTGCCTATCCTTGCTCAAATGTAATTGAGACCCCTTTTGATGAGGTTCTCAATGTTGTTTTTCCTATCAATGAAATAAATGAAGATTTTGAGTATCTTGTTATGCTTTACATTAACTGCTTGAATTCTAATCAAACTTTTGATGATGATGATTTTGCAAATGAACAATTCTTAACTGATCTAAATAAGGTTGATAATAAACAACATAACTGCATTCAAGTTAATGAAGAAGAGACTGTTGTTATTAATCTCGGTTCTAGTAGCCAACTGCACGAGATTAGGATAGGGGCCACCCTTGACGAGCATGAGCGCGCACAACTCAAAGAATTGATAAAGGAGTTCATAGATATCTTTGCATGGTCCTATGATGATATGCCCAACATCAATCCTGAAATAACTCAACAGGAGATCCCCACTCCCCCAGATTACAAGTCGGTTAAACAAAAATTGAGAAAACTCTGCACCGAATGGTCGCTCAAGGTTAAAGAAGAGGTGGTCAAATAGTTAAACGTGGGTTTCATTCGGGTGATCGAATATCCCACATGGCTAGCCAATATTATACCTGTGCCGAAATCAGAAGGGAAGGTTCGAATGTGTGTAGATTACCGAGATTTAAACAGAGCTTATCCAAAGGATGATTATCCGCTACCCAATTTGGACATGATCGTGGACGACACAGCCAGTCATGATCTCAAGTCATTTGTTGACAAGTTTGTCGGATACAGCCAAATCAAGATGCACCCTGACCACCAAGAAAAACTGTATTCATCACCCCATGGGGAACCTTTTGCTACATTGTTATGCCATTCGGTCTCAAGAGTTCTTGGGCTACCAACCAAAGGGCTGCCACAACCATCCTGGATGATCTAATCCACAAGGAGGTCGAGGTTTATGTGGATGATATTATTATCAAGTCCAAAGGTAAAGAAGGTCATGTTCTCGCTCTCCGGAAGTTCTTCGAACGACTTCAACGGTATCATATGCGACTTAATCCATAAAAGTGTGTCTTCGGCGTTATGAAGGGAAAACTCTTAGGATTCATGGTCAGCGAAAAGGGGATGAAAGCAGATCCTACAAAGTTGAAAGCCATACTTGAGATGCCACCACCCCGAACAGAGAAAGAAGTCCGAGGGTTTCTTGGGATATTATAATATATCAGCCGGTTCATCATCCAGCTAACCTCCATCTGTGAACCGATCTTCAAGGTCCTTCGAAAAGATTCAACCAAGGTTTGGAATGAGGCCTGTCAAGAAGATTTTGACCAAATTGAACAATATCTGACCTAACCTCTAATTCTCATGCCAGCACAGTCTGTTCTCCCTTTGATCTTATACCTAACCATAACCGACACTACAGCCGAGGCTTTGCTATCCTAATACCTCGAAGACTCCCGCAAAGAAAGAGCCATCTATTACGCCAATCACAAATTGGCCGGGTACGAGGTCAACTACACTACTGTAGAAAAGGCATGTGTCGCACTTGTCTGGGTCACCCAAAAGTTGCGACACTACATGCTCGCCTTCCCCATCAAACTTGTATCCCGAATGGATCCCATCAAATACTTGCTTGAGAAACCCGCCTTATCCAGTCGAATGGATCGATGGTTGATTCTCCTAACTGAGTTCGATATCGTGTACATCACACAGAAAGACATTAAAGGAAGAGCCATCTCAGACTACCTCGCAGATTATCCTACAGACGAAGTAGATGTCCAGATCTCCGAATTCCCATTTGAAAATATCCTATGCACCACTCAAGATCGCCTTCGATGGAAAATGTTCTTTGATGGCTTTGCCAATAAAAAGGGATATGGCATTGGGATACTTCTGATCGCCCCAGATGACTCCCACACTCCCATCGCCATTAAATTGGATTTCCCTTGCACCAATAATATGACGAAATACGAGGCATGCATAGTGGGCCTCAAGGTTGCTCTGAAGAAAGGTTGCTCTGAAGAATGGTATTAAATACCTTCATGTCTACGGGGATTCTGCCCTTATCATCGGTCAAGTGCTCGGAAAGTGGAAACTCAAGGACGAAAAGCTTCAACCCTTTTATGCCCAATTAGAAGAGTTGGCCTCCCGATTATGAGATATCACCTTCCATTACCTACCCCGAGCAAAGAATAACCTAGTTGATTCTCTCCCTACCTTGGCCTCCATGGTCGACATGCCCGAAGGAATAACAATGACCCCTTCGTAGTTCAAAAACAAGACAAACCGAACTATTGCTACCATATTGAGCTTGTCTGCACTAAAGATCCCGAACTAGACGATTACTGGTACTATGATATCTGGTGCCTCCTCAAACATGGTAGGTATACCGAGGGTTCCAACAAGAAAGATCGAACAACCCTCTAAAGACTGGCCACCCATTACATCATCTGTCATAAAGCTCTACTCAAGAGGAATTTCGATGGAACTCATCTACACTGCATCGCAGGGGCTGAGATTGAGAAAATAATGCAGAAAATCCACAGCGGGGAATGCGGACCCCACATAAATGGTCACATGATCGCTAAGAAGATCATTCGACAGGGATACTACTGGACCACCATGATACAGGATTGCACCGCCTATGTCCTGAGGTGCCTCAAATGCCAACAATTCTCCAACCTTCAACATTTTCCTCCACGAGAATTATACAACATGACCTCTCCCTGGCCGTTCTCCACCTGGGGTGTCGACATCATAGGGAAGGTTACACCAAAGGCTTCAAATGGACATGAGTTCATCCTGGTTGCGATTGATTACTTCACCAAATGGGTCAAGGCTGAGTCATACGCAGTATTGAATGCCAAGAAAGTGGCCAAATTCCTTAAGAAAAATATCATCTGCCGATATGGGGTCCCGCATGAGCTGGTATCAGATAATGGGTTGCATTTCAAAGAAGAAGTCACAAAAGTAGTCAACGAGTATGGGATTTAGAGACACAAATCTTTTCCCTACCGACCTCAAACCAATGGTGTAGTTGAAGCCGCTAATAAAAACCTCAAAGCCATCATCAGTAAGATGATCGAAAGTTGAAGGGATTGGAACGACCAGATCCCATACGCCCTCGGGGGATATCGAACCTCAATCCGAACCTCTATTGGGGCAACCCCTTACTCCCTGGTCTACGACATGGAAGCAGTCTTACCTATGGAGCTGGAAATACCCTCACTACGCGTCATGCTCGAAAGCAAGGTTAGTGAAGAACACTGGTGCCAAAGACGTCTTGATGAGCTAGACCTCCTAGATAAAAGAAGATTAAAAGAACTTTACCACATATAGGGGTACCATCGCCGAATAGCTCAATTATTCAACAACAGACTTAAGGACCACGGTGTCCGGGAGAGGGATTTTGCCCTCAAGGAGATAATAGAAGCCATCTGGGACCCTAAAGGGAAATTCAAGCCCAATTTGAGCGGCCCCTACATTGTGAAGAAAATCTTATCCGGCGGTGCCTCCATGCTCACTGACCTAGATGGGGAGGAGAGGCTCATCCATTCAACCTGGACCGTCTCAAGAAATTATACCCCTAGCCCGAAATCTCTGCGCGTTACGACTCTACTCATCCCCCTTCTATTTAAAAAAAAAACTCTTTATTTACCTCTACCCAGAACTACGTGGTCTGATCCTCTGCAAAAAAAACTATTTTTCAAACAGATAAAAACATTTTCAAAAAACCCCAGAGGTACGTAGGCAACTCATGCACCTTACATGAGTGAGGCCCTCTATTTTTCACAAAATACTATTCCTTTCTTACCTCCGAGAATGGCGGTTCATTCTAAAAATATTTGAACAAAAGGATTATGTATGCCTTAGCGATCAGTATAGATAATTCAAAATACAAAATTCATCGAAAGGCACAGCTAGATGATTAGAAACTTGTTATTTCATTAATAAGAAATTACAGTACGGATTACATAAGAAAAATGAACGGATAATTCCCTTCCCCAATACCATAAAAAGCCAAAAATCCACACATCTGTTACGCAAATAAACTCCCCAGGAATCATACCCACAGCTACCAAAGTATCCTTCACCCTCATCATCTACATCCTGAGGTCCCCAAGTTCCCTTGCCTGAATAGAGTGCCGTAAACATTCCATAGATCGATGAGCCTTAACCATCTTAAAAAAAACCACAACACCCCCTTCCATGGTGTTAGATAAAACAAACCATATTTGTCTAGTCTCTACTTCCAAGATCTTACTGACTACTTTCCTCCACAACCACTTCATATAATCTTTGGGGACATGCCAAACCTTCTCGACAGACTGAGAGGGACGGGTCGACGGATGCTGATTTTCCCACAGAGACACAAGAAACAGACGCAGGTGCTCAGTCCAATCTTCTACCGGAAAGAAGTTTAAGGTTCGAGGGGGCATGGCATGCGCCCAGCCTAATTGGCGCAAAAGTCGCCTAGGGAAATAAAAAGAGGGTGAATAAATATTCAAAGGGCACTGAATACCTTTTCTAACGGTCCATCCCGTGCATGATTTTGACTTACCATGCAGACGAACGATCCGTTTGCGTTCGAAACTTGACCCAGAGGCCACCGGGCACTCCCGGGCTCTGTTTGACCTATGTCAACTCTTCAGATTGATAGAGGCTGAATTAATCTTCAAATTTCAATGAATAACCTTTCCAACGGTCCGTCCCGTGCGTGATTTTGACTTACCATGCGGACGAACGATCCATTCGACTCTAAGAGGTCATAGAAATATTCTCGGGCCTAGTTGACCAAAGTAAACTTCCCAAGCCAGGTCAAACTCTTTGGAATGTTGAAGTACATCTCCCAGCCTTTCCAACGGTCCACCCCATGCGCGATTCAGACTTCCCATGCGGACTAATGATCCATTTGCGTCCGAACGATCCCCCGTCCAATGGATCAACAAACGCTTCTGAGCCATATTTGACCCAAAGTCAACTCCTGAACCCGGGAGTGGTAAAAAATACTTTCAAAGGTCTCTAAATTAACTTTCCAATGGTATACCCCATGTGTAATTCTGACCAATGGTTTGCCCTCGGCAATCGATTTTCCAAAAAAGCCTGAAGCGCACTGCCAAATGGTAGGTTCCAGACCCTGCCTATCGGCAGGTGCCGATAGACAGGAACGGGTCTATCCCGATCGGCACTTACCTGGGCCTATAAAAATAGGCCTTCACCTCATTTGCAAGGGGAGCCCAGATCTGATAGAAATCTCTCTCAACGCATCCCAGAAACCTCTCCCGAAGGCAGCGTGATTTCAACTTCCAAATCCCCTTTTTTCTTCCAATTTTCATCACCCTTTTCATAAAACTTGGTGAATTATACACTCTCCATCATCATCCAAGTGCAAGGGCTTCTCTCTAACATTCAAGATCAAGCTCAAGATCTTCAAGAAGGCCCAACTTTCTCAATCTCTCTCGTAAATTCTCTTAAATTCCCAATAACTTGTTTTCTTACTTAGCGCTTTTATTATCTCATCTCACACATCCTAATATACTTTTTTATTTAATATTATTGCACATCTCCTATTTTCATATAAATAAAACCCCAAAAAACAAGAAAAAGAGGGTTTGGTCATAAATTCCAAATACGGATTCTCATACTTTTCGCACACTTTCCTCACAACTAAAACACTTTTTTCTACACACACACACACACTTACAAATAAGATATCCCCCATTTGGATTTATTGGATAAATCCCACCCCTCATTTTGAATGCGAACTATGTGGACTTTGATGCCTTTACAGGCTACGTAGGCATCTCGGGGTAAAACCCGAGACTCGAGTCCTTTTTCCCACTTTTTCTCTCATCTTCATATTTACTCTAAATCTAATCTTCCTATATTCTATATACTTTCCCTTAGTAACGAATTTCTCCATATGCGTTATCGTTCCATTATAACGGTCAACGTAGGGGTAATCGCATAAATCTTAATTTTCTAATATTATTCGTATATCTTCCTACAGCCGACTCGCTTTATCTGTTCCATGATACAAGTCGAGGATTCCTACCTCCATTCTATATATATACACATGCACACATATCACGGGTGGAATCAAAAGGAAAATAGCAAATATTCATGAGAGACCGAAAGGGCAGAATGGGTGCCTAACACCTTCCCATTTTGTAACTAAGCCTCCGAACCCTTCTCGAGTCATCTTGGTTTCGCACGCACCAGTATGTCTTTGGATGCCATCCTTCGGGGTGGCTTCCCCTTTTTCTTTTGTTTGTTTTGAGTAAAACAAACTGGCGATTTTGAATCTCTCTACATTTTTACATCACATCTCAAACGACGTCAATCGAAGCGCTCCTGAGAGGGACGCGCGGGACCCATAGGATCCTTCCTCTTCGCGCCCGTCCGTGCGGAAAGGATCTGGGATGGCCATAGTAGTGAGGCAGCATTCAGAACCTCTGTATATGTCTTCTGGTCCAGATTACCCAATAAATAATGTCATATTCTCTAGGTAAAACAATCAATGAATAACTACACCATTTTCTCCTTAGTGCTCACCTCCCCTGGCATGAAATTCTCCAACCTAGTAAACAAATCCTCATATTCAGCCACTATCTTGCCTTTCCATGTAAGGTCTAAGAATTTCTACCTCATCTCTCTCTGTATGATAGACGGGAAGTACTTACAGTCGATCCGCTCCCGGAATTCCTGAATTGCTATGTTATCTCTCTCCTATACGATTGTAATAAACTCTTACCATTGCATAGCTACACTTTCTAGCTTAAATGTAGCTAGAACCTGCCTCTGTGTATCCGTGCACTCATACATCTGCAAATTCTGCTGGATGTCCTTTTTCCATTGGCAAGCAATGACAATACCAGACCTCCCCTGAAACTCGGGAGGATGGGCCTTCTGAAAGGTATCTTTGACTCAATCCCAAGAAGAAGGGAATCCATGCATTTGGCCTACTGCCATAACCACGGTTGAGGTGGCCCCTATGGATCCTGCTGGGAAATTATAGTGAAGGAGGAATTAGCAGCCTGTGCAATAATGGCAGCAACCTCGATAATATTTATAGTTCCCTGAAGCTGAGTTGGCTACGACTCAGGTTGTGCATTTCTAGCGACTTATGGTGCACGTCTGGGAGGCATCTGAAACAAGAAATAATTTCTATAAGTTCATAGTTTAATGTATCTCAAAATAGTTGTAGACAAACATGTTTAATCGTGAATACAATAATCCTAATAATAGCGCTTTATAAGAAAGAACGCTGCGTTGGAAACATGACAAGTCCATACAAATCGTAAGGACACTAAAACCTGGTGCTCTCATACCATCTGTGACACCCCCCCTAATTAAATACCGAGTGCTTAGTCCTTTATTAAATTAAAACAAGTTTCTCATTTGGTTCAATCTTAGCATCACTGTCGAAAACCTTTTAATTACTAACCACCTAATTCAAATTAATCCAGTGTCAAATTTTACCTTTTTATTTAATATGCAATTAGTTTAAATTACTAAACATATACACCATTAAGTAACAATATAATAAGAGGTAAAACAACACACTAAATAAATATGATAGGAATAAACAATCTAGCCTGGAATCCCAAATACATTAATCTATTAATAAAACTAAATCCAATAGCTGGAAATAAATGATAAAAAGTGTCTATGAATAACTGCCAACTAAAGATGGGCAACATGCCTGACTGAATACATTTTAATAATCTCAAGGAGTTGATAGAACTGGAAGCAACTATTGAGGTCATGTAACTCCCACAATAGTTGCATCACGACGAATGTAAATGAATTCCTAAGTTGGGCGTCCATGTGACTGGGAACCTGAAAGATTTTCAAAAATAGATTTGCAACGATTCAGAGCCCGAGTAAAATAGTTTGAAAATATTTGAAAGTATTTAAAATGTAATAAGAGAAGATATTTAATACAAGTTAATCCCACGTACTCTCATTTTAGGTTCTCACCTCTCAACTATTATCTTTCCTAACTAGTCTAGCCAAACTTTCCACTAAATCACACCTCGCATTAACCACCCGTATTCCTAAATAATATGTTACTTAATTTCCATCCTCTCTAATCGATTTAAGAATTTTTAATTAAATGTTAAGTATTCTCATACTTAGGATATTGAGGATATTTCAATATATCTCATCAACTAAGATTCACACAATAAAGATGGATTACACATACATATAATAGTCACTACTTTAATACATACGGATATGACATCCCTGGGTAGAGGACCTCTATGCATTCATACTCTACTATTGGTCCATGGTACATCATGTATTAATCAAAAGACTCTTGGTTCGGAATCTCTCTCTCGAACCATAAATACGATTAGCATTATTTTGGAGGTGAACATGGTTCTAAGTCTTTGGTCTACGCACACACCTAACGCACCCAAATTACTGGTCACACTAACATACTCAAAAGTAGTGCTCAACCCTAAGTTCTATGTTCTGAGGTACAAGTTTAAAATCCTCCAATATGCCTCATCCTCGACGCGAAACCTCCACTAATAGAAAGTAGCAAAAGTATGTTCATTACATATAACAAATCCAACACTAGGTTTTGACATAACATATTGTACATATATTCAGTATAGGCAATCACTAACCTATAATATATTCCATGCGTAGTGTATGTATTTCTCGTATATCATACGTATCATTAAATTTGCCATAATACCCCTCACCATATAATCTCGAGTGTTTCTCCTAATCAAAAGGTTATTATTTTCCATTAAGTCATTTCAGTAGGTAATTAATTCAATACTATCGGTCTAAGTCGTAGGTTCTGTAGAATTCATGAGACACAATCTTGTTCCTCAAATTTAAATTTTATTCCTTAATTAAGTTTACTTAGCCTTAGTTCTACATTTTTCTCATGATACTAAGTTTTATTTCCCAACATTAGCCGATTTGTATTTAAAATGTCCCCCATTACATTTTAAAGTCACTTAGAAATTCAACCCTGTCATTCCCCATAAGTTCTAACTCAAAAAAATGAAAACTCTCAAATCTAGGGAAACCGAATCGATTCGGCCTTGGACCGAATCGATTCTCTGTAATAAGTCTTCATCTTCCTCCTTAAACAATGACAAGTTTCACCATTTTTAAACCTCCAAAACTCCATTACTTATTCCCAAACTCCCAACCAAGCATGCTAAACATTATACCAATATATATGAACGATTTATAGCTTGATAAAATCATTAAATCCTCAAGAAACATCAATTAATTTAAATAATTCAACATAAAATCCTAAAACCCTTAGTTTAGAATTTTTGTTCAAGAACTTTATCCAGATTCCAGATTTCTTCACCAATTCATCATGTTAATTCATCAAATTCTCTATACATGCAAAGGGGATTTTACCCTAACTAAATTCCTACCTAAGAACATGATTTCTATTTTCCCAATTACACCAAAATTCATATAAACATGCGATAAATCATCCTACACTAATATGGATGGTAGATCTAGTCAGAATTTGTAAAATAAATACTTGCCTTGATTTGAAGGTTTGGTTTTCTGCATATTGATAGTATGGTTATGTCCCTCTCCTCCCGATCTATGCAACGGAGGTGGTGGTGGTGGTGGTGGTACAATATTGATGTGGGTTGGCCTTAGAATCTCCCCTCTTATTCCTCTCGTAGCATCTCTTTGGTTTTACAAGTTATAACCATAAATCCCTAAACTTATCAACAGGTATAAACTTACAAAGTTCGTAGGTCTCTATTCCCTCAAAAGTTAAAAGACTGACATACCCTCTCGGGGTGCTGATTTGGTCTAAAAATACCTCGGGACCCAAACTAAACCCCAAAGTACACTTTTCTGACTATTTCTTCCCTTACCGATTCATTAGCGCACTCGAAATGATAATATGGATGGACTATAAATACAATAATTTTTATTTCATTAAATTAAGTCCCAACATGACTAACATGCGTTTCCCAACTAAATTTTTGTAACTGTCATATTTTTCACTCTCGATAATTTTGATGCATTCATAATCATTTATTACTTGTTCACTAAGTAATACTCAGTATAATTCACATAAATAAATATTAACCCTTGTCTCGCTAATTAATATTTATTTTAATCCGAATTAATTTCCAATTGTAATTTAAATTAATCCCTATTATAGAATCATTAGAATTACGGGGTGTTACATAAATGCCCACCCATCTCCTCAAACCACCATCACTTCACCTTGAGGTCAACACATCTACAAGCAAGATCTACTCCAAGTCATCATAATGAGGTCCATTTCTTCCTCTTTGTCTTTAAATTCTCTTAATTTTGCAATAGTTACGTCAATTTTGCATTAGTACTTTACTTCTTTACATCACTCATCTTAATTCTGACTTTTTATTATTAGTATTCGTACGTACTTTATTTTCATATAAAAAACCCCAAAACAAGAAAAAGAGGTTTCATTCATAAATTCCAAACGGGGATTTCTCATTACATTTTTCATACTAAAACACCTTTTTCCACAAACACACATTCATATAATAAAGTCCCCATTTGGATTTGTGGGTTAAAACCCACCTCACATTGTTTTCGAACTATGTGGACTTTGATGCCCTCGGGCGACGTAGGCATCTTAGGTGAATCCTCGACTTGAGTCCTCCCACATATAGTTGTTATTTTGTTCTCATATATTCGGGATATATACATCTTATATGCTTGTTTATTTATGTCTTGTCTGATATACGCAATCGTTCTTTCACATTGATTTGTGAATCGACATACACTTGCATCATATTTTTTATTACTATTTTCGGAACACTCTTAAGGATGACCTCACTCTGCCCTTATCCATGATGCGAGTCGAGTGATTCCATCCTCCATTAATATTATGCCCAAATCACACACATCACGGAGTTCAATAGGAGAAGATTAACACATGCCAATGAGAGACCGAAAGGGGGAGATGGGTTCCTAACTGAGTAGGCATAAATTCTTCGTATTTATTCCCGTAATTTCGAGGTTTTTATCACCTCGTAAGATGCAAATCGAGTTTATTTATCTCATATCCTTGTTACTAACATTCTCTATATAGTGCATCGAGTTTAGTGTATATCTCTTACATTTTGTAGGTATTTTATACAAGGGAAGAAAAGAGAAAACTAAAAATTAAGAAAGAAAGATATGGAGAAAGTTCAAGGGGGAAAGAGTAATTTTACACTTGGAATTCGAACATGAAACCTAGAAGAAGTTGAAACCCGTGAGCCCATAAGAACATAGGAAGAAATGACATTTCAATTCGAGGCTCGAGTGGAAAATTATGAAGCGTCAAAGTTGAGAAGAAATCGTGAAAAAGAACAAAGAAAAAGACTTAGAAAGTTTTCAAGTGAAATTTTCAAAAAATTCACGACCATACTGGAATTGTGAACCGGTTCGCCCCATGCAAAAAGAATTTTTGAATTAGTTCGGCGTGTCAGAATAACAATTTTGTTAAAATAAGAGTTTTGTATGAGTCAAACACTTAATAAAATAGCATTAGAGGAAGCGTTTTTTTACCCAGTATTGAGATATTTTTAGAGGAAAGAACATGGGAATTATTGCTATTCAAAATTTAATCATCTTCTGGCTTAGAATTCAAGGTTTACGTTAATTTGAGTAAAATACCCCTATTTCTTTCATATTTTTTGTTGATAATTTAGTCATTCCTAGATAGATATTGATTTGATATGTTTATTGGAACTTTTTACATAAAGATGGTTTCATGCAACGTAGTTATCATGAGTAATTGTCTTTTTGCCATGCCCGGCTAGATTTTCAAAGGTTGGGATGCATGAACTCAACCCTAAATGGTTCGAACGGATATAAAAATACGTTATTGAGTTAAATAATTTCGTGGAACGTGTCGTATCATTAATACAAACATCGTAGGACTTTTAACCTCGTTTACCCTAGGTGACTGGGGTGTTTATGAGTGCGATGCGCGTATTGGCGATCACGTCATGTACTTTATTTGGATTCTTGATTTCATATTGTTCAAGTTCATTCCTTAATATGCGTAATGCAACAAAGGAATAAAGTCTCTCCTTAATTAATTATTTAATTCTCGACTATTCTTGTGTTCAGTGAATTCAAAAGGGGTTGGGGGATTGTATTCCAACCTTGCTTCTCTTGCATACTTATAGATCCGTAGTTTATCAATTCTTGCATGCGTAGTTAATTTAGATATAATTTCATTACTTTCTTAGTAGTTGCATATAATTTCATAAAATATATTTTCTTTCCTATTTTCTGAGTCGGTTGTAACGTTACGCATCTTCCCTATTCGTCGTTATGTGTATACGTCTTAGTCCTTGTGCTCGATACCTAGTTTACCAGGACATTACTTGAGCAACCGTTTTACACTTGAACCATAATTAGCACACATTAGAGACACATTTTGAGTCGCGTCAAGTTTTTGGGGCCCTTTACGGGGATTAGGTAGACTTTTAGGTTAGGTCGAGTTAATCTAAAATTTGACTCTATGTCTTAAAAAGCCAAAAAAATTAAAAACCAGAAATAAAAAAAAAATATTAGAAAAATAGAAAGAAAACAAAACTCCTCAATCCACTCATACCCGAATTTTTTAGAATACCATAATAGATTACAACCCCGATAGACCACACACTCATCGCATTCCATAATTTTGGGTTCCACCTCCTACACCACCGAATTCTATCACTAGTCACACTTCGAGTAACACTTCTTGGGCATCCAGTGAGTAATTCGAATCAATTGGAGAGAGGGTGATGTCTGATCAAGATAGTTTTGGTACGGGTGGGGGTGATGTTTCGTAGCGTCCTATGAGAGACCTCTTATATCCCGAGAAACGTTGCACTCTAGGATGCATTTTACTCTCGTATAATGCAACACAATTTCACTTTCATAATGGGATGATCCAGATTCTTCCCACCTTTCATGGTATGGATTCGGAAAAGCCTTACCTCCAAATCCATGAGTTCAAAGAGGCATGTGAGATGTTTAGCGATAAATCTTGCACTCAAGATGTCGTCCACCTCCAAATTTTTCCTTTCTCTCTGAAGGATAAAGCTAAGACCTGCTTATGGTCTTTATCCCCGAACTCTATTGGATCATGGAGTGATATGCAAGCCAAATTTCTCTTGAAATTTTCCCCCCAACATCGAACAAATTCCATCAAAGCTCAAATTCAAGTGTTCAAACAACATGAAAACGAGGCATTTGATCGATGTCATGAGCGTTTCAATGAGTTAGTAAACATATGACCCCATCATGGTTTTTAGAAGCATCATCTTATATCCTTCTTCCACCAAGGCCTAAGCATAGCTTCTAAAAAATTCATAGAGACAATGTGTGAGGGAAAATTTTGGGGGTTAGATGCAAATGATGTAGAGGCCCACCTTAAGTATGTCACCGAGACTACTCAAGCGTGGGACACATCCGATCTCAATGCCCAAACTCGATTTCGACAAACGTCCATAGCTCCTTCGGCGTTCGAAATTTTTCACATGGAGAAATAAGATGACGTGGAACTTCAATTAAGACACCTTACTAGACAATTGAAAGACGTACTCGAACTACGAGAAAGAGAAACCCTTGGATCCACCCAACCAATGAGAGAAAAGGTGTGTGCGATATGTGAGGCGGGACATTCAATAGAGGAACTCCCGGAGATACTCGTCCATTAAGTTATGCTTCAAGATCAAGTTGGAGTGATAGGAAATCTAAAGGATAATTTTAATGTCCCTCACAAGAATTCTTACAACCCTTCATGGAGGAACCATCCTGGGTTTAGTTACGAGAAAGAACATGATACATTGAATCCTAATTCAAACATTGCCCCTCCTCCACCACCGCCACCACACTTTCAACAAGCTCCACACATGCAAGCACCACCTCCTTTCCCATATATCATACCACCGAGGCAAACTTTAAAGGATAACGTAAATCAATCCATTCAAGCCCAATAAGCAATGAATGCTCAAAACACACGGATGTTTGTCAAGATAAATTGTAACATTTCAAAGTTGCCAGCATAGTTGAGTGTCCAAGAGAAGGGTAAGTTTCTGGCCCAAGGCCAAAGACCTCCCCAAGGTCAACCTAGTGTTAACTATACATCCAACAATTATCAAGGGAAATGTAGTGCAATTACCACTCTACATACTGGGAGAGTAGTTGACTTGTCACATTACTCACACGACAAGCACAATGACAAGGAGATTTTGCCTGGAAAGAAAGAGGCCGAAGATGTCCCCTTGAGGGAGTGGTAATAATGACAAAGTTAGGCCCGAGGTAGTTGTGAAACCTCCCATTCCTTATCCATTCCCTCAATGGTTAGTATCCCACTCCAAGGAAACCTCTTGTGATAATGTTTTAGACGTTCTTTAGCTAGTAAAGATTATTAGCTTACCTTTTATCGATGCTATAAAGTGAATTCCCGCCTATGATAAAGTCCTTAAGGACTTACTCACGGTGAAACGTAGGCTAATGGTAAAAAATGTGTTTCTAACACAGAACGTCAGTTCCGTATTGCTAACCGACCTTCCAGCAAAATTTAAATATCTGGGTGCACTGACCATTTCGTTCGTCATGGTGACGAATCGAATTGAGAGATCTCTAATAGATTTATGGGCGAGTGTCAACATTCTCCCCTATTCCATCTATAAACAATTAGACTTGGGGGAACTTAGGACCACAACGATGACTCTATAACTCGCAGATCGTTGAGTGAAGATACCTCTAGGGGTTGTTAAGGACGTGATTGTTCAAGTTGACACTTTCTACTTCTCGATAGATTTTTTCATTTGGGATAAGGAGCCCTCAGCTTTACCGAGTAATCATGTACCCATCATCCTAGGCCACCAATTCTTAGCTATGGCTAATGCATTAGTCAACACTCAAAACGAACAAATGTAACTCATGCTCGGGAACATGGCCCTCAAAATAAATTTCTTCAAGATCCCCAAGCCTGAGAGTGATGAGGGAAGATTGCAAGAGACGAATATTATTGAAGAGACAATATAAGAGCATGAGAGGAATCACAAGAGAGAGCTAGTAGGGGTATGTCTTATTACACCAAGTGAATGCGACAATTCGGACATTAATCGAGAAGTGGTGGTGTTTAGTGACATATATTGAGAGCGAAAGTGATCACGTAGTAGTGTGAGAGAGAGACGATTTAGAGATTGAGAAAGTGATAGAGGACTTATAAATCAATAAAGAGAGCGCATTAGGAGAAATAAACATAGATGGTTTTGAAAAAGGATTCGGGCCAGTGGATAATAGCATTAATGTTGACGTCCAATCACTATTTCACTCATGTTGTCATGTCGAAGAGAGTGAAAGTACGAATAGGATAAATGAGGTTTTTCTTCGTGACCGTCCACCTGTGCCACTTGAGTCCTCAGATGCGATAGAGGAGAGGACTCGAGTCTCGTCCGACTTAGAGCCTGACCCATGCATTCCCGAAGTTAAGAGAGATCTAGGTTTAGCGTGTCCCTCCAGTTTTGACCAAGATTTTCCCTCCAAGTTGAGACAAGTATGCTATAATTATATTGGTCCATACAAGGATCCAATTCACCTTTGTCATCACGAGCCTTAAGGTGTCCCTCTTATCTATGGGACCTGTCGCAATTGGATCCGACTATTTATTTACGATGTTAGGCCGGGGGAGATGGGGAAAGCATCGAACCCCATACATGGGGTATAATGAGTTTTTAGGAGTGCGACGGAGGTTGTCGCACCCCTGATGTGTATGGGGTGATTTTTGCAGTATTTTTTAGTCATGTGTTAGAGTTATATAGTGTCTTATTGCATTTTAATATTTGCTCATTTTATTTCCACACTTATTCCTTTTCTTCTTTAGATTTTAATCCTTTTGATTGAGGATAATGCAAAAGTCTAATTTAGGGGTGGTGACAAGTGTGTCTTTTAAAAATTTCACAAATTTTTAAAATGCCCAAAAAATAGAAATTTTCAAAAATTTCCAAAATAATTAAAAATAATTGGAAAAGCCAAAAATATTTTTCTTCAAAATAAATAAAAGTTGGAATTTAAAAACTTTTCAAAAATGTCACAAAAATTTTGTTTGAAGTCTCAAAGTGTAAAAATCAAAAGCACTAAGACGAAATTGACCAAAACTGGAAATTGAACAAAAATGGATAACTTAACGAATAAGTGTGGAGATTATTAACCCGATGAGATTTCGAGCCTATCAATTTTTGCGAGTGTTTAATCAGTTCGAGTTAATGGTTAACTTAAAGTTCAATTCAACGTTCAAATAAGTGATTGATGATATCTATTCCTTTGTTTTGATTGGTTATGGGAAACGTGTGAGATGTTTTCTTGAAAAGCGCAATAAATATATCTCTAAACTAAAATTTATCTCGAGATGCATATGGTAAAATATTTAGTAATTTAGACAATAAAGTAGTCCATCGTTTGTTTACCCAAAAATATTATCCATAAAAATTTGTGTAAAATCATCCCTTTGCAACCCAATTTGAGCCTAATAAAATTTTCCAATTTCATTTGATAACCCGAAAATCCCAAATAGCCTGAAGTTGTGAAAATCGGAAAAATCATCAATTACGCCCAACAAGTGCACAATAAGGGGAAAGAAAAAAAAATGCTCAACCAAAAATAGCAAGAAAAGAAAAAAAAATATTAAAAGAAAAAAAAATGAGCTAAAGCACGAAAAAGCACCAACGGAAATCATAAGAAAATTTACCAATTCCGAACTTTCCAACCATTCCCAATACACCTTACAACCCGAGAAAGTCCTAACCGAGTTCGAATTACGAAATTAATTACCGTGCAGAGAGCCTAAAATACAAAAAGATAATAAAACAAATTAATTGGTGTGAATAAGAGATGATGTTTCCCATTTTCCAATAACCATATTCCGTTGAAGAGATCTTTCCAAGTAAAAATTATGTGTTTTTGATTTGTGTCCATGAATTCGTGTCCATTATGTTTACTCTTTATATCACGCATACAAAGTGAAGTATCCACATTTCGAGCGATTCGTTTGTGAGATTATCCCACGAGAAATTGAATCAAAGTGAATTTTTAGAAAGTAATACAATGATCAATCAGTGGAAATTAGCTGTTCGATTATCGGCTTCGCACAAGCACACTATGATTTGAGACTCTTGAATATGAATTGGCGGTGACTATTTTTGGGGATTTTAAATTGCACAATTTTAAAGTATTTTGAGCTTTCTGTGAGTGAAAACAAACTTTGTGGATATATTCACTACAAACCCTCACGAGACACCACTCATCCTACATCGGTAACCTAGGGGTTTAAAGGCTTGTTGCATACGCTCAATGCAATCGCTTTCCCGCGAAAGATATATTTTATCCCAATAACATGTTTGCTAAGTGTTGTGACTGTGCTTTGACTCTTTTAAATTGCTCGGGACACGCAACGTTCTAAGTTAGGGGGGTTTGATTAGGCATAAATTATTCGTATTTATCAAATAATTTAGAGGTTTTTCTCACCTCGTACTATGTAAATCGAGTGTATTTATCTCATATCACTGCTACTGACAATTTTTATATAGTGCATCGAGTTTGGTGTATTTCTCTTACATTTTGTAGGTGTTTTATACAAGTGAAGAAAAGAGAAAACTCAAAATCAAGAAAGAAAGATTTTGAGAAAGGTCAAGCGAGAAAGAGTAATTTTACACCCAAAATTTGGGCATGAAACCCAGAAGAAGTTGAAGCACGTGAGACCATAAGATCATAGGAAGAAATGACATTAGAATCTGAGGCCCGAGTGAAAAGTTATGAAGCATCAAAGTTGAGAAGAAATCATGAAAAAGAACAAAGAAAAAGAGTTAGAAATTTTTCAAGTGAAATTTTCGCGGCCATACTAGAATAGAGAAATGGTTCACCCCAGGCCAGAAGAAAATCCGAACCGATTCAGCATCTCGTAATCAGATTTTTTTTTTGTTAAAATAAAAGTTGTGCACGAGTCAAACACTTAATCGCCAGACATTAGAGGGGGATTTTTTCACCCAGTTTTGAGAGTTTTTTAGAGGCAATAACTTGGGAATTATTGTTATTCAACATTTAATCATCTCTTGTATTTGCATTCAAGGTTTACATTAATTCAAGTAAAGTACCTCTATTTATTTCATGTTCTTTCATCTTTTTGGTTGACAATTTTGTCATTCCCTGATGGAGATTGATTTTATATGTTTGTTGGCACTTTTTACATTAAGATGGTTTCATGCAATGTAATTATCGTGAGTATTTTCTTTTTACCATGTCCGACTAGATTTTTAAGGGTTAAGATGCATGAACCCAATCGTAAATGGTTCGAATGGATATAAAAATACGTTCTTGAGTTAAATAATTGGTTGGAATGTGTCAAATCGTATACAACCATCATAGTACTTTAAACCTCATTTGGCCTAGGTAACCAGGTTGTTTAAGTGTGAGATGCACATTTTGACCATCTCATCACATACTTTATTTAGATTCTTGATTTCATATGGTGCGAGTTCATTCCTTTATATCTGAAATGCTTGAAAGGAATAAAGTATCTCCTTAATTAATTATTTAATTCTCGACTATTCTTATGGCCGGTGAATTCAAAAGGGGCTGGGGGATTATATTATGACCTTGTTTCTCTTTCACAATTATAAATCGTAGTTTATCAATTCCTGCATGCGTAGTTAATTTAAAAAGAATTTCCATGCTTTCGTAGTAGTAGCACATAATTTAGAAAAATTCATCATCTTTTCTTTCCTATTTTCTGAGTCAGTTGTAAGGTTATGTGTCTTCCCTATTCTTAGTTAAGTGTATACGTCTTAATCCCTCTATTCGATAATTGGTTTATCGGGATATTACTCGAGCGATCGGTTTACACTTTATCCGTAATTAGCATGCACTAGATACACATTTTGAGTCGCGTAACTAACCCCTTCCCATTCTGTAACTTAGTCCCCACACCTTTGAACTACTTGGTTTTCGCAAGCATCAGTATTGTCATTAATGTCGTTCTCTCACAGCGACAACATTTCTTTTGCATGATTTGTGAAAAATAGGTTGTCGACTCTATCTCTAAATATCACCCCACATCGATGATGTCTAAGTGCCCTAAAAAATAAGTTCTCGACTCTATCTCTACATATCACCCCACATCGCTGACACGTGCGGACTTTGATGATCCTGTCCCCTATTTGGCTCCCTTTGACCTACCGATGTCGACACTGGGTTGGATGAGCGTGTTTATACAGGACATATTTGATGGTCAGCAGATAGGGTGATGGTTGAGGGACCCGAATACTGTCCAGGGTATGCCAGTTTATGGATGTTTTCTTCAAGACATCGATGCCAAGGTGCTCATCGCACATATGATACCTGAGAAGGAGAACTTCCCATTATGGTTGCGCGAAAAATGCGGCACGATGCACATTTTTTGGTGTATTAATTCGTATATCGTGTGGCCTATTCACCTCCTTAGACCTACCCCAGACATGTAGTGACATTATTTGAATTGAATTATTTTAAGTTGTTACATTTGAATTATATTTGGATTATATCGTGATGCATATTGTTTTGAATGTATATTTTTATTATCTCTATTTTATTTGGATATATGATGTTTGAACAGGTACAACGTTGGCATAACAGGTAAAAATATACTGTTGGGCAATTGCAGTGGCCATACTGCCTAGCAGATTTTTTTTCAATTCTTTCCAGAATTATCATGGTTATTGACCATGACAAGATCATGACAAAGGATAATTATCACGAACTTGTCACGGTCAACGACCATGATAGTTTTTTGTTAAATGTCACTGGTTTGTCACGGTTATTAACCGTGACTAAGCTTGTCAAGGACATTGACCGTGACATGACCATGACAAGTCTAATGAACTTGGAATGGTTAATAACCATGACAAGTTCGTGAAAACAGAAGTTATCACTCCCAGAATTATCACGGTCATTGACCTTGACAAGTTGGACTTTTCACGATTAATGACCGTGGAAATTCGATAGATTTGGTGTAGTGGGAACACTCCTAAGGATGACCTATCTCTTCCCTTATCCATGACGTGAGGTTAGTGATTCCATCCTCCATTTATATGCACATAAACACACACATCATGGAGTGTTACAAGAGAAGATTAAATCATTCCCATGAGATATAAAAAAGGTGAGATGGATGCCTAAAACCTTCCCATTCCGTAACTTAGTCCTTAGACCTTTGATTTATTTTATTTCATTAACATCTTTATTTCCCTTGATGTCATTCTCTTGAGGCAGTAATATTTCTTTTACTTATTTTGTGGAAATTAGTCTAGGGACTCTACTTCTAATTATCACCCCACACCGATGACTACCGAGCACCCTGATAAAGGACATAATCCTGCACGTATGCCAGAAAAATAAAGGGGGGAAGGAAGGAGGGATTCGCCTCCCGTGACCCCCCCCCCCCCGATATTTCGAGATGTACATATATGGCATTGCAATGGCACACCTGACGCTTTTATGGGACCAATGTAACTCGTAGGAACTAACCCCACAACCGCGGGTCTCCCGGTTTGAGAATACGATGATAATTGGCATATTTCTTGACTTTGGCTTAAAAATATGGCGTTAGAGGATGAAAACTCGAAACAGCCCCCGAACGTCCTCGTGGGTGGCACCAACACCTCCCACAGGACCAATGTAACTCGTAGGAACTGACCCCACAGCCATGGGTCTCCCGGTTTGAGAATACGACGATAATTTGTATATTTATTGACTTACGTTTAAAAACATGACGTTAAAGGGTGAAAACTCGAAACAACTCCCGAACGTCCTCGTGGGCAGCACCAACACCTCCCACGGGACTAATGTAACTCGTAGGAACTGACCCCACAGCCGCGGGTCTCCCGATTTGAGAGTACAATGGTAATTTGCATATTTCTGGACTTACGCGTAAAAACATGACGTTAGAGGGTGAAAACTCGAAACACCCCCCGAACGGCTTCGTGGGTGGCACCAACACCTCCCACGGGATCAGCGTAACTCATAGGAACTGACCCCAGACCCGCGGGACTCACGGTTTGTGAATTCGAGGGTAATTTTCATATTTCTAGACATAGGAAAAACATGGCGATAGAGGGTGAAAACTAGAAACAGCTCCCGAACGACCCCCTGGGTGACACCAACACCTCCCACGGGACCAATGTGACTCGTAGGAACTTACCCCATAGCCTTGAGTCTACCGGTTTGTGAATACGATGATAATTTGCATATTTCTTGACTTAGGCTTAAAAATATGTCTTTAGAGGGTGAAAACTCGAAACATCCCCCGAACGGCTCCATGGTTGGCACCAACAGCTCCCACGAGACAAACGTAACTCGTAAGAGCTGACCCTGTAGCCCCGGGACTCCCATTTTTAGAATCCGAAGGTAATTTGCATATTTCTAGACTTAGGCAAAACATGGCGTTAGAGGGTGAGAACCCAAAACATCCCCCGAATGGCCCCATGGGTGGCACCAACACCTCCCACGGGACTAATGTAACTAGTAGGAACTGAACCCGTAGCCGAGGGACTCCTGATTTGAGAATCCGAAGGTAATTTGCATATTTCTAGACTTAGGCTTAAAAATATGGCTTTAGAGGGTGAGAACTCGAAACAGCCCCCGAACGGCCCCGTGGGTGGCACCAACACCTCCGACGGGACCAATGTAACTCGTAGGAACTGACCCCGCACCCACGGGACTCCCGATTTGAGAAAATAAAGGTAATTTGTATATTTCTAGACTTGGGCAAAACATGGCGTTAGAGGGTGAAAACTCGAAACAGCCACAGAACGGCCCCGTCGGTGGCACCAAAACCTCACACGGGACCAACGTAACTCGTGGGAACTGACCCCGCAGTCGCGGGACTCCCGATTTGAGATTGCGATGATAATTTGCATATTTCTAGATTTAGGTTTCAAAACATGACGTTGGAGGGTGAAAACTCGAAACAACCCTCGAACGGCCCCGTGGGTAACACCAACACCTCCCACGGGACCAACGTAACTCGTAGGAACTGACCCGGCACCCGCGGGACTCCCAGTTTGAGATTACGACGACAATTTCCATATTTCAAGATTTAGGCTTAAAAACATGATGTTAGAGGGTGAAAACTCAAAACAACCCACGAACGGCCCCGTGGGTAACACCAACACCTCCCACGGGACCAACGTAACTCGTAGGAATAGACCTCGCAGCCACGGAACTCCAGATTTGAAAATACGACGGTAATTATCATATTTCTAAACTTAAGCAAAACATGGGGATAAAGGGTGAGAACTCGAAACAACTCCGAAACGGCCCCATGGGTGGCCCCAACACCTCCCATGGGACCAGTGTAACATGTAGGAACTGACCCCGCACTCGCGGGTCTCCCGGTTTGAGAATACGATGATAATTTGCCTATTTCTAGACTTAGGCTTAAAAACATGGCGTCAGAGGGTGAAAAATCGAAAGAGCCCCCGAACGGCCCCGTGGGTGGCACCAATACCTCCCATGGGACCAATGTAACTCGTAGGAACTGACCCCACAACCGTGGGTCTCCCAATTTGAGAATACGACGGTAATTGCATATTTCTTGGCTTATGCTTAAAAATATGGCGTTAGAGGGTGAAAACTCGAAACAGCACCCGAACGTCCCCTTGGGTGGCACCAAGACCTCCCACGGGACCAATGTAACTCGTAGGAACTGACCCCATAGCCGAGGGACTCCCGATTTCAGAATCCGAAGGTAATTTGCATATTTCTAGACTTAGGCTTAAAAATATGGCTTTAGAGGGTGAGAACTCGAAACAGCCCCCGAACGGCCCCGTGGGTGGCACCAACACCTCCCACGGGACCAATGTAACTAGTAGGAACTGACCCCGCACCCGATGGGACTCCGGATTTGAGAATACAAAGGTAATTTGTATATTTCTAGACTTGGGCAAAACATGGCGTTAGAGGGTGAAAACTCGAAACAGCCACCGAACGGCCCCGTGGGAGGCAACAAACCTCCCACGGGACCAACATAACTCGTAGGAACTGACCCCGCAGCCGCAGGACTCCCGATTTGAGATTGCGATGATAATTTGCATATATCTAGCTTTAAGTTTCAAAACATGGCGTTGGAGGGTGAAAACTCGAAACAACCCCCGAACGGCCCCGTGGTAAACACCAACACCTCCCACGGGACCAACGTAACTCGTAGGAACTGACCCGGCACCCGCGGGACTCCCAGTTTGAGATTGCGATGATAATTTGCATATTTCAAGATTTATGCTTAAAAACATGACGTTAGAGGATGAAAACTCGAAACAACCCCCGAACGGCCCCGTGGATAACACCAACACCTCCCACGAGACCAACGTAACTCGTAGGAATAGACCTCGCAGCCACGGAACTCTAGATTTGAGAATACGACGGTAATTTTTATATTTCTAAACTTAAGCAAAACATGGGGATAAAGGGTGAGAACTCGAAAAAACCCCGAAACAGCCCCATGGGACCAATGTAACAGGTAGGAACTGATCCCGCAGTCGCGGGTCTCCCGGTTTGAGAATACGATGATAATTTGCATATTTCTAGACTTAGGCTTAAAAACATGGCGTTAAAGGGTGAAAAATCGAAAGACCCCCGAACGGCCCCATGGGTGGCACCAATACCTCCCACGGGACCAATGTAACTCGTAGGAACTGACCCCACAACCGAGGGTCTCCCGGTTTGAGAATACAACGGTAATAGCATATTTCTTGACTTATGGTTAAAAATATGGCGTTAGAGGCTGAAAACTCGAAATAGCCCCGAACGTCCCCGTGGGTGGCACCAACACCTCCCACGGGACCAATGTAACTCGTAGGAACTGACCCCGTAGCCGAGGGACTCCGGATTTTAGAATTCGAAGGTAATTTGCATATTTCTAGACTTAGGCTTAAAAATATGGCTTTAGAGGGTGAGAACTCGAAACAGCCCCCGAACGGCCCCGTGGGTGGCACCAACACCTCCCACGGGACCAATTTAACTCATAAGAACTGACGCCGCAGCAGCGGGACTCCCTATTTGAGAATACAAAGGTAATTTGCATATTTCTAGACTTGGGCAAAACATGGCGTTAGAGGGTGAAAACTCGAAACAGCCCCCGAACGGCCCCGGGTGTGGCACCAAAACCTCCGACGGGACCAACGTAACTCGTAGGAACTGACCCCGCAGCCGCGGGACTCCCGATTTGAGATTGCGATGATAATTTGCATATTTCTAGATTTAGGCTTTAAAACATGACGTTAGAAGGTGAAAACTCGAAATAACCCCCGAACGGCCCCGTGCGTAACACCAACACCTCCCACGGGACCAACGTAACTCGTAGGAACTGAACCGGAACCCGTGGGACTCCCAGTTTGAGATTCCGACGATAATTTGCATATTTCAAGATTTAGGCTTAAAAACAGGACGTTAGAGGGTGAAAACTCGAAACAACCCCCGAACGGCCCCGTGGGTAACACCAACACCTCCCACGGGACCAACGTATCTCGTAGGAATAGACCTCGCAGCCACGAAACTCCAAATTTGAGAATACGATGGTAATTTTCATATTTCTAAACTTAAGCAAAACATGGGGATAAAGGTTGAAAACTCGAACCAACCCCGAAATGGCCCCATGGGTGGCACCAACACCTCCCACGGGACCAATGTAACATGTAGGAACTGACCCCTCAGTCGCGGGTCTCTCGGTTTGAGAATACGATGATAATTTGCATATTTCTAGACTTAGGCTTAAAACATGGCGTTAGAGGGTGAAAAATCGAAAGAGCCCCCGAACAGCCCCGTGGGTTGCACCAATACCTCCCACGGGACCAATGTAACTCGTAGGAACTGACCCCACAGCCGCGGGTCACCCTGTTTGAGAATACGACGGTAATTGCATATTTCTTGACATAGGCTTAAAAATATGGCGCTGGAGGGTGAAAACTCAAAACATCCCCTGTACGTCCCCGTGGGTGGAACTAACACCTCCCACGGGACCAATGCAACTCATAGGAACTGACCCCACAGTCGCGGGTCTCCCCGTTTGAGAATACGACGATAATTTTCTTATTTCTTGACTTAGGCTTAAAAACATGGCGTTAAAAGGTAAAAACTCGAAACATCCCCCAAACGGCCTCGTGGGTGGCACCAACACCTCCCACGGGACCAATGTAACTCGTAGGAACTGACCCCGCAGCCACGGGACTCCCAATTTGAGAATCCAAAGGAAATTTTCATATTTCCAGACTTGGGCAAAACATGGCATTAGAGGGTGAAAACTTGAAACAACCCCCGAATGGCCCCGTGGGTGGCACCAAAACCTCCCACGGGACCAACGTAACTCGTAGGAACTGACCCCGCAGCCGCGGGACTCTCGATTTGAGATTGCGATGATAATTTGCATATTTCTAGATTCATGCTTAAAAACATGACATTAGATGGTGAAAACTCGAAACAACCCCCGAACGGCCCCGTGTGTAACACCAACACCACCCACGGGACCAACGTAACTCGTAGGAACTGACCCGGCACCCGCGGGACTCCCGATTTGAGATTGTGATGATAATTTGCATATTTCAAGATTTAGGCTTAAAAACATGACGTTAGAGGGTGAAAACTCGAAACAACCCCCGAACAGCCCCGTGGGTAAAACCAACACCTCCCACGAGACCAACGTAACTCGTAGGAACAGACCCTGCAGCCGCGAGACTCCCAGTTTGAGATTACGACGATAATTTGCATATTTTTTATTTAAGCTTAAAAACATGGCGTTAGAGGGTGAAAACTCGAAACAACCCCCGAACGCCCCCGTGGGTGGAACCAACACCTCCCACGGGACCAGTGTAACTCGTAGGAACTGACCCCACAGCCGCAGGTCTCCCGGTTTGAGAATATGATGATAATTTGCATATTTCTTGACTAGGCTTAAAAACATGGCGTTAAAGGGTGAAAACTCGAAACAGCCCCCGAACATCCCCGTGGGTGGCACCAACACCTCCCACGGGACCAATGTAACTCGTAGGAACTGACCCCACAGCCGCGAGTCTCCCAATTTGAGAGTACGATGGTAATTTGCATATTTCTTGACTTACGCGTAAAAACATGACATTAGAGGGTGAAAACTCGAAACAACCCCTGAACGGCTTCGTGGGTGGCACCAACATCTCTCACGGGATCAACGTAACTCGTAGGAACTGACCCCACAGCCGCGGGACTCCCAATTTGTGAATCCGGACGTAATTTGTATATTTCTAGACATAGGCAAAACATGGCGATAGAGGGTGAAAACTCAAAACAGCCCCGGAACGGCCCCATGGGTTGCACCAGCACCTCAACCGGGACCAATATAACTCGTAAGAACTGACCCAACAGCCGCGGGTATCCCGATTTGTGAATACGACGATAATTTGTATATTTCTTGACTTATGCTAAAAAACATGGCTTTAGAGGGTGAAAACTCGAAACAACCCCCGAACGTCTCCGTGATTGGCACCAACACCTCCCACGGGACCAACGTAACTCATAAGAACTGACCCTGCAGCCGCGGGACTCCCGGTTTGAGAATTCAAAGGTAATTTGCTTATTTCTAGACTTAGGCAAAACACGACGTTAGAGGGTGAGAACCCGAAATAGCTCCCGAACGGCCCCGTGGGTGGCACCAACACCTCCCACGGGACCAATGTAACTGGTAGGAAATGACCCCGCAGTCACGAGACTATTGATTTGAGAATTCGAAGGTAATTTTCTTAATTCTATACTTAGGCTTAAAAACATGGCATTAGAGGGTGAGAACTTGAAACAGCCCCCGAACGGCCCCGTGGGTGGCACCAACACCTCCCACGGGACCAACGTAACTCGTAGGAACTGATCCCACAGCCATGGGTATCCCGGTTTAAGAGTATGATGGTAATTTACATATTTCTAGACTTACACTAAAAAACATGACGTTAGAGGGTGAAAACTCGAAACAACCCCCGAACGGCCCCGTGGGTGGCACCAACACCTCCGACGGGACCAATGTAACTCGTAGGAACTGATCCCGCAGCCGCGAGACTCCCAATGTGAGAATCCAAAGGTAATTTGCATATTTCTAGACTTGGTCAAAACATGGCGTTAGAGGGTGAACACTCGAAACAACCCCCGAACGGCCCTGTGGGTGGCACCAAAACCTCCCACGGGACCAACATAATTCGTAGGAATTGTCCCCGCAGCCGCAGGACTCCGGGTTTGAGATTGCGGTGATAATTTGCATATTTCCTGATTTAGGCTTAAAAACATGACGTTAGAGGGTGAAAACTCAAAACAACCCCTGAACGGCCACGTGGGTAACACCAATACCTCCCACGGGACCAACGTAACTCGTAGGAACTGACCCCGCAGCCACGGGACTCCCGGTTTGAGATTGTGATGATAATTTGCATATTTTTTGACTTAGGCTTAATAACATGGCATTAAATGGTGAAACTCGAAACAGCCCCCGAACGGCTCCGTGGGTAGCATCAACACCTCCCACGGGACCAATGTAACTCGTAGGAACTAACACCCCGTGGGTCTCCCAGTTTGAGAATACGATGGTAATTTGTGGGTTTCTAAACTTAAGCAAAACATGACATTAGAGGGTGAAAACTCGAAACAACCCCCGAACGGCACCGTGGGTGGCACCGACACCTCCAACGGGTCCAACGTAACTCGTAGGAACTGGCCCCGTGGCCGCGGGACTCTCGATTTGAGAATACGGTAATAATTTGTATATTTCTTGACTCAGGCTTAAAAACATGGCGTTAGATGGTGAAAACTCGAAACAGCCTCCGAACATCCCCGTGGGTGGCACCAACACCTCCCACATGACCAATGTAACTCGTAGGAACTAACCCCCCAGCTGCGGGTCTCCCGATTTGAGATTACGACGATAATTTGCATATTTCTTAACATAGGCTAAAAAATATGGTGTTAGAGGGATAGAACTCGAAACAGCTCCCGAACGGCGCCGTGGGTGGCACCAACACCTCCCACGGGACCAATGTAACTCGTAGAAACTGACCCCACACCAGCGGGACTCCCGGATTGAGAATACGATGGTAATTTTCATATTTCTAGACTTAGGCTTAAAAAGATGGCGTTAGAGGGTGAGAACTCGAAACAGCCCCCGAACGTCCCCGTGGATGGCACCAACACCTCCCACAGGACCAATGTAACTCGTAGGAACTGACCCCACAGCTGCGGGTCTCTCGATTTGAGAATACGACGGTAATTTGCATATTTCTAGACTTAGGCTTAAAAACATGGCTTTAGAGGGTGGGAACTGGAAACATCCCCCAAACGTCCCCGTTTGTGGCATCAACACCTCTCAGGGGACCAATGTAACTCGTAGGAACTGACCCGACAACCGCGGGTCTCCCGATTAGAGAGTACGATGGTAATTTTCATATTTTTAGACTTAGGCTTAAAAACATGGCGTTAGAGTGTGAAAACTCGAAACAGCCCCCGAACGGCCCCGTGGGTGGCACCAACACCTCCCACGGGACCAATGTAACTCATACTAACTGACCCCGTAGGCATGGGACTCCCGATTTGAGAATACGATGAACATTTGCCTATTTCTTGACTCAGGCTTAATAACATGGCTTTAGAGGGTGAGAACTCGAAACAACCCCAGAATGTCCCCGTGGTTGGCACCAACACCTCCCTTAGGACCAACGCAACTCATAAGAACTGACCCTGCAGCCGCGGAACTCCCGGTTTGATAATTCGAAGGTAATTTACATATTTCTAGACTTAGGCAAAACACGGCGTTAGAGGGTGAGAACTCGAAACATCCCCCGAACGGCCCTGGGGTGGCACAAACACCTCCCACGGGACCAATGTAACTCGTAGGAACTAACCCCCCGCCGGTCTCCCGGTTTGAGAATACGATGGTAATTTGCGGGTTTCTAGACTTAAGAAAAACATGACATTAGAGGGTAAAAACTCGAAACAACCCCCGAACGGCCCCGTGGGTGGCACCAACACCTCCAACGGGACCAACGTAACTCGTAGGAACTGACCCCGTAGCCGCGGGTCTCGCAATTTATGAATACGATGATAATTTGTATATTTCTAGACTGATGCTTAAAAATATGGCTTTATAGGGTGAAAACTCGAAACAACCCCCGAACGGCTCCGTGGTTGGCACCAACACCTCCCACGGGACCAACGTAACTCATAAGAACTCACCCTACAGCCGCGGGACTCCCGGTTTGAGAATCCGAAGGTAATTTTCTTATTTCTAGACTTAGGCAAAACACGACGTTAGAGGGTGAGAACCCGAAACAACCCCTGAACGGCCCCGTGGGTGGCACCAACACCTCCCACGGGACCAATGTAACTGGTAGGAACTGACCCCGTAGTCACGGGACTACAGATTTGACAATCCAAAGTTAATTTGCATATTTCTAGACTTAGGCTTAAAAACATGGCATTAGAGGGTGAGAACTCGAAAGAGCCCCCGAACGGCCCCGTGGGTGGCACCAACACCTCCCACGGGACCAACGTAACTCGTAGGAACTGATCCCACAGCCATGGGTATCTCGGTTTAAGAATACGATGGTAATTTACATATTTCTAGACTTACACTTTAAAACATGACGTTGGAGGGTGAAAACTCGAAACAACCCCCGGACGGCCCCGTGGGTGAAACCAACACCTCCGACGGGACCAATGTAACTCGTAGGAACTGACCCCGCAGCCGCAGGACTCCCAATTTGAGGATCCAAAGGTAATTTGCATATTTCTAGACTTGGGCAAAACATGGCGTTAGAGGGTGAAAACCCGAAACAACCCCCAAACGGCCCTGTGGGTGGCACCAAAACCTCCCACGAAACCAACATAATTCGTAGGAATTGTCCCCGCAGCCGCAAGACTCCGGGTTTGAGATTGCGATGATAATTTGCATATTTCTAGATTTTGGCTTAAAAACATGACGTTAGAGAGTGAAAACTCGAAACAACCCCTGAACGGCCACGTGGGTAACATCAATACCTCCCACGGGACCAACGTAACTCGTAGGAACTGAACCCGCAGCCACGGGACTCCCGGTTTGAGATTACGATGATAATTTGCATATTTTTTGACATAAACTTAAAAACAAGGCGTCAGAGGGTGAAACTCGAAACAGCCCCCGAACGGCTCCGTGGGTAGCACCAACACCTCCCACGGGACCAATGTAACTCGTAGGAACTAACCCCCCGTGGGTCTCCCGGTTTAAGAATACGATGGTAATTTGCGGGTTTCTAAACATAAGCAAAACATAACATTAGAGGGTGTAAACTCGGAACAACCCCCGAACGGCCCCGTGGGTGGCATCAACACCTCCAACGGGTCCAACGTAACTGGTAGGAACTGACCCCGCGGTTGCGGGTCTCTCGATTTGAGAATACGGTAATAATTTATATATTTCTTGACTTAGGCTTAAAAACATGGCGTTAGAGGGTGAAAACTCGAAACAGCCCCCGAACGTCCCCGTGGGTGGCACCAACACCTCCCACGGGACCAATGTAACTCGTAGAAACTAACCCCCCAGTCGCGGGTCTCCCAGTTTGAGAGTACGACGATAATTTGAATATTTCTTAACATTGGCTGAAAAATATGGTGTTAGAAGGGGAGAACTCGAAACAGCTCCCGAACGGCCCCGTGGGTGGCACCAACACCTCTCAGGGGACCAATGTAACTCGTAGGAACTGACCCCACAACCGGGGGTCTCCCGGTTTGAGAGTACGACGATAATTTTCATATTTTTAGACTTAGGCTTAAAAACATGGCGTTAGAGCATGAAAACTCGAAATAGCCCCCGAACGGCCCCGTGGGTGGCACCAACACCTCCCACGGGACCAATGTAACTCGTACTAACTGACCCCGTAGCCGCGGGGTTCCCAGTTTGAGAATACGATGAACATTTGTCTGTTTCTTGACTTAGGCTTAAAAACATGGCTTTAGAGGGTGAGAACTCGAAACAACCCCAGAATGTCCCCGTGGTTGGCACGAACACCTCCCATAGGACCAATGTAACTCATAAGAACTGACCCTGCAGCCGCGGGACTCCCGGTTTGAGAATTCGAAGGTAATTTGCATATTTCTAAACTTAGGTAAAACACGGCGTTAGAGGGTGAGAACTCGAAATAGCCCCCGAACGGCCCTGGGGTGGCACCAACACCTCCCACGGGACCAACGTAACTCGTAGGAACTAAGCCCCCACGGGTCTCTCGGTTTGAGAATACGATGGTAATTTGTGGGTTTCTAGACTTAAGAAAAACATGACATTAGAGTGTGAAAACTCGAAACAACCCCCGAACAGCTCCGTGGGTGGCACCAACACCTCCAACGGGACCAACGTAACTCGTAGGAAGTGACCCCGTAGCCGCGGGTCTCGCGGTTTGTGAATACGATGATAATTTGTATATTTCTTGACTTACGCTTAAAAACATGGCTTTATAGGGTGAAAACTCGAAACAACCCCCGAACGGCTTTGTGGTTGGCACCAACACCTCCCACGGGACCAACGTAACTAATAAGAACTGACCCTGCAGCCGCGGGACTCCCGGTTTGAGAATCCGAATGTAATTTTCTTATTTCTAGACTTAGGCAAAACACGACGTTAGAGGGTGAGAACCCGAAACAGCCCCCGAACGGCCCCGTGGGTGGCACCAACACCTCCCACGGGACCAATGTAACAGGTAGGAACTGACCCCGTAGTCACGGGAATACTGATTTGAGAATCCGAAGGTAATTTGCATATTACAAGACTTAGGCTTAAAAACATGACATTAGAGGGTGAGAACTCGAAAGATCCCCTGAACGGCCCCGTGGGTGGCACCAACACCTCCCACGGGACCAACGTAACTCGTAGGAACTGATCCCACAGCCATGGGTATCCCAGTTTAAGAGTACGATGCTAATTTACATATTTCTAGATATACACTTAAAAACATGACGTTAGAGGGTGAAAACTCGAAACAGCCCCGTGGGTGGCACCAACACCTCCGACGGGACCAATGTAACTCGTAGGAACTGACCCCGCAGCCGCGGGACTCCCAATTTGAGAATCCAATGGTAATTTGTATATTTTTAGACTTGAGCAAAATATGGCGTTAGAGGGTGAAAACTTGAAACAGCCCCCGAACGGCCCAGTGGGTGGCACCAAAACTTCCCACGGGACCAACATAACTCGTAGGAACTGTCCCCGCAGCCGCGGGACTGCGGGTTTGAGATTGTGAGGATAATTTGCATATTTCTAGATTTAGGCTTAAAAACATGATGTTAGAGGGTGAAAACTCGAAACAACCCCTGAACGACCACGTGGGTAACACCAATACCTCCCACGGGACCAACGTAACTCGTAGGAACTGACCCCGCAGCCACGGGACACCCGGTTTGAGATTTCGATGATAATTTGCATATTTTTTGACTTAAACTTAAAAACATGCGTTAGAGGGTGAAACTCGAAACAGCCTCCGAACGGCTCCGTGAATAGCACCAACACCTCCCACAGGACGAATATAACTCGTAGGAACTAACCCCCCGCGGGTCTCCCGGTTTAAGAATACGATGGTAATTTGCGGGTTTCTAAACATAAGCAAAACATGACATTAGAGGGTGTAAACTCGAAACAACCCCCGAACGGCCCCGTGGGTGGCACCAACACCTCCAACGGGTCCAACGTAACTCGTAGGAACTGACCCCACGGCCGCGGGTCTTTCGATTTTAGAATACGGTAATGATTTGTATATTACTCGACTTAGGCTTAAAAACATGGCGTTAGAGGGTGAAAACTCGAAACAGCCCCCGAACGTCCCCGTGGGTGGCACCAACACCTCCCACAGGACCAATGTAACTCGTAGGAACTGACCCCCCACTCGCGGGTCTCCCGGTTTGAGAGTACAACGATAATTTGAATATTTCTTAACATAGGCTCAAAAATATGGTGTTAGAGGGGGAGAACTCGAAACAGCTCCCGAACGGCCCCGTGGGTGGCACCAACACCTCTCAGGGGACCAATGTAACTTGTAGGAACTGACCCCACAACCGGAGGTCTCCCGGTTTGAGGGTACGACGATAATTTGCATATTTTTAGAATTAGGCTTAAAAACATGGCATTAGAGCGTGAAAACTCGAAATATCCCCCGAACGGCCCTGTGGGTGGCACCAACACCTCCCACGGGACCAATGTAACTCGTACTAACTGATCCCGTAGCCGCGGGACTCCCGGTTTGAGAATACGATGAACATTTGTCTGTTTCTTGACTTAGGCTTAAAAACATGGCTTTAGAGGGTGAGAACTCGAAACAACCTTAGAATGTCCCCGTGGTTGGCACCAACACCTCCCACAGGACCAACGCGACTCATAAGAACTGGATCTGCAGCTCCTGGACTCCCGGTTTGATAATTTGAAGGTAATTTGCATATTTATAAACTTAGGAAAAACATGACGTTAGAGGGTGAGAACTCGAAACATCCCCCGAACGGCCCTGGGGTGGCACCAACACCTCCCACGGGACCAATGTAACTCGTAGGAACTAACTCCCCGCGGGTCTCCCGGTTTGAGAATATGATGGTAATTTGCGGGTTTCTAGACTTAAGCAAAACATGACATTAGAGGGTAAAAACTCGAAACAACCCCCGAACGGCCCCGTGGGTGGCACCAACACCTCCAACGGGACCAACGTAACTCATAGGAACTGACCCCGCAGCCTCGGGTCTGGCGGTTTGTGAATACGATGATAATTTGTATATTTCTTGTCTTACGCTTAAAAATATGGCTTTTTAGGGTGAAAACTCGAAACAACCCCCGAACGGCTCCGTGGTTGGCACCAACACCTCCCACGGGACCAACGTAACACATAAGAACTGAACCTGCAGCCGCGGGACTCCCGGTTTGAGAATCCGAAGGTAATTTTCTTATTTCTAGACTTAGGCCAAACACGACGTTAGAGGGTGAGAACTAGAAACAACCCCCGAACGGCCCCGTCGGTGGCACCAACACCTCCCACGGGACCAATGTAACTGGTAGGAACTGACCCCGCAGTCACGGGACTACTGATTTGAGAATCCGAAGGTAATTTGCATATTTCTAGACTTAGGCTTAAAAACATGGCATTAGAGGGTGAGAACTCGAAAGAGCCCCCAAACGGCCCCGTGGGTGGCACCAACACCTCCCACGGGACCAACGTAACTCGTAGGAACTGATCCCAAAGCCATGGGTATCCCGGTTTAAGAGTACGATGGTAATTTACATATTTCTAGACTTACACTTAAAAACATGACGTTAGAGGGTGAAAACTCGAAACAGCCCCCGAACGGCCCCGTGGGTGGCACCAACACCTCCGACGGGACCAATGTAACTCGTAGGAACTGACCCCGCAGCCGCGGGACTCCCAATTTGAGAATCCAATGGTAATTTGCATATTTCTTGACTTGAGCAAAATATGGCGTTAGAGGGTGAAAACATGAAACAGCCCCCGAACGGCCCTGTGGGTGGCACCAAAACCTCCCACGGGACCAACATAACTCGTAGGAACTGTCCCCGCAGCCGTGGGACTCCGGGTTTGAGATTGCGAGGATAATTTGCATATTTCTAGATTTAGGCTTAAAAACATGACGTTAGAGGGTGAAAACTCGAAACAACCCCTGAACGACCACGTGGGTAACACTAATACCTCCCACGGGACCAACGTAACTCGTAGGAACTGACCCCGCAGCCACGGGACTCCCGGTTTGAGATTGCGATGATAATTTGCATATTTTTTGGCATAAACTTAAAAACAAGGCGTTAGAGGGTGAAACTCGAAACAGCCCCCGAACGGCTCCGTGGGTAGCACCAACACCTCCCACGGGACCAATGTAACTCGTAGGAACTAACCCCTCGCGGGTCTCCCGGTTTAAGAATACGATGGTAATTTGCGGGTTTCTAAACATAAGCAAAACATGACATTAGAGGGTGTAAACTCGAAACAACCCCCGAACGGCCCCGTGGGTGGCACCAACACCTCCAACGGGTCCAACGTAACTCATAGGAACTGACCCCGCGGCCGCGGGTCTTTCGATTTTAGAAAACGGTAATGATTTGTATATTACTTGACTTAGGCTTAAAAACATGGCGTTAGAGGGTGAAAACTCGAAACAGCCCCCGAACGTCCCCGTGAGTGGAACCAACACCTCCCACAGGACCAATGTAACTCGTAGGAACTGACCCCCCAGTCGCGGGTCTCCCGGTTTGAGAGTATGACGATAATTTGAATATTTCTTAACATAGGCTCAAAAATATGGTGTTAGAGGGGGAGAACTCGAAACAGCTCCTGAACGGTCCCGTGGGTGGCACCAACACCTCTCAGGGGACTAATGTAACTCGTAGGAACTGACCCCACAATAGGAGGTCTCCCGGTTTGATAGTAAGACGGTAATTTGTATATTTTTAGACTTAGGCTTAAAAACATGGCGTTAGAGTGTGAAAACTCGAAATATCCCCCGAACGGCCCCGTGGGTTGCACCAACACCTCCCACGGGACCAATGTAACTTGTACTAACTAATCCCGTAGCCGCGGGACTCCCGGTTTGAGAATACGATGAACATTGGTCTGTTTCTTGACTTAGGCTTAAAAACATGGCTTTAGAGGGTGAGAACTCGAAACAACCTCAGAATGTCCCCGTGGTTGGCACCAACACCTCCCACAGGACCAACACAACTCATAAGAACTGACTCTGCAGCCGCTGGACTCCCGGTTTGATAATTTGAAGGTAATTTGCATATTTCTAGACTTAGGAAAAACACGGCGTTAGAGGGTGTGAACTCGAAACATCCCCCGAACGGCCCTGGGGTGGCACCAACACCTCCCACGGGACCAATGTAACTCGTAGGAACTAACCCCCCGCTGGTCTCCCGGTTTGAGAATATGATGGTAATTTGCGGGTTTTTAGACTTAAGCAAAACATGACATTAGAGGGTAAAAACTCGAAACAACACACGAACGGCCCCGTGGGTGGCACCAACACCTCCAACGGGACCAACGTAACTCATAGGAACTGACCCCGCAGCCTCGGGTCTCTCGGTTTGTGAATACGATGATAATTTGTATATTTCTTGACTTATGCTTAAAAACATGGCTTTATAGGGTGAAAACTCGAAACAACCCCCGAACGGCTCCGTGGTTGGCACCAACACCTCCCACGGGACCAACGTAACACATAAGAACTGAACCTGCTGCCGCGGGACTCCCGATTTGAGAATCCGAAGGTAATTTGCTTATTTCTAGACTTAGGGAAAACACGACTTTAGATGGTGAGAACTCGAAACAACCCCCGAACGGCCCCGTGGGTGGCACCAACACCTCCCACGGGACCAATGTAACTGGTAGGAACTGACCCCGCAGTCACGGGACTACTGATTTGAGAATCCGAAGGTAATTTGCATATTTCTAGACTTAGGCTTAAAAACATGGCATTAAAGGGTGAGAACTCGAAAGAGCCCCCGAACGGCCCCGTGGGTGGCACCAACACCTCCCACGGGACCAACGTAACTCGTAGGAACTGATCCCAAAGCCATGGGTATCCCGATTTAAGAGTACGATGGTAATTTACATATTTCTAGACTTACACTTAAAAACATGACGTTAGAGGGTGAAAACTCGAAACAACACCCGAACGGCCCCGTGGGTGGCACCAACACCTCCGACGGGACCAATGTAACTCAGAGGAACTGACCCCGCAGCCGCGGGACTCCCAATTTGAGAATCGAATGGTAATTTGCATATTTCTAGACTTGAGCAAGATATGGCGTTAGAGGGTTAAAACTTGAAACAGCCCCCGAACGGCCCTGTGGGTGGCACCAAAACCTCCCACGGGACCAACATAACTCGTAGGAACTATCCCCGCAGCCGCGGGACTCCGGGTTTGAGATTTCCAGGATAATTTTCATATTTCTAGATTTAGGCTTAAAAACATGACGTTAGAGGGTGAAAACTCGAAACACCCCTGAACGACCACGTGGGTAACACCAATACCTCCCACGGGACCAACGTAACTCGTAGGAACTGACCCCGCAGCCACGGGACTCCCGGTTTGAGATTGCGATGATAATTTGCATATTTTTTGACATAAACTTAAAAACATGGCGTTAGAAGGTGAAACTCGAAACAGCCCCCGAACGGCTCCGTGGGTAGCACCAACACCTCCCACGGGACCATTGTAACTTGTAGGAACTAACCCCCCGCAGGTCTCCCGGTTTAAGAATACGATGGTAATTTGCGGGTTTCTAAACATAAGCAAAACATGACATTAGAGGGTGTAAACTCGAAACAACCCCCGAACGGCCCCGTGGGTGGCACCAACACCTCCAACGGGTCCAGCGTAACTCGTAGGAACTGACCCTGCGGCCGCGGGTCTTTCGATTTTAGAATATGGTAATGATTTGTATATTACTTGACTTAGGCTTAAAAACATGGCGTTAGAGGGTGAAAACTCGAAACAGCCCCCGAACGTCCCCGTGGGTGGCACCAACACCTCCCACAGGACCAATGTAACTCGTAGGAACTGACCCCCCAGTCGCGGGTCTCCCCGTTTGAGAGTACGACGATAATTTGAATATTTCTTAACATAGGCTCAAAAATATGGTGTTAGAGGGGGAGAACTCGAAACAGCTCCCGAACGGCCCCATGGGTGGCACCAACACCTCTCAGGGGACCAATGTAACTCGTAGGAACTGACCCCACAACCGGAGGTCTCCCGGTTTGAGAGTACGACGGTAATTTGCATATTTTTAGACTTAGGCTTAAAAACATGACGTTAGAGCATGGAAACTCGAAATAGCCCCCGAACGGCCCCGTTGGTGGCACCAACACCTCCCACGGGACCAATGTAACTCGTACTAACTGACGTTAGAGGGTGAGAACTCGAAACATCCCCCGAACGGCCCTGGGGTGGCACCAACACCTCCCACGGGACCAATGTAACTCGTAGGAACTAACCCCCCGCGGGTCTCCCGGTTTTAGAATACGATGGTAATTTGCGGGTTTCTAGACTTAAGCAAAACATGACAGTAGAGGGTAAAAATTAGAAACAACCCCCGAACGGCCCCGTGGGTGGTACCAACACCTCCAACGGGACCAACGTAACTCGTAGGAACTGACCCCGCAGCCTCGGGTCTCACGGTTTGTGAATACGATGATAATTTGTATATTTCTTGACTTAAGCTTAAAAACATGGCTTTATAGGGTGAAAACTCAAAACAACCCCCGATCGGCTCCGTGGTTGGCACCAACACCTCCCACGGGACCAACGTAACACATAAGAACTGAACCTACAGAGGCGAGACTCCCGGTTTGTGAATCCGAAGGTAATTTGATTATTTCTAGACTTAGGCAAAACACGACGTTAGAGGGTGAGAACTCGAAACAACCCCCGAACGGCCCCGTGGGTGGCACCAACACCTCACACGGGACCAATGTAACTGGTAGGAACTGACCCCGCAGTCACGGGACTACTGATTTGAGAATCCGAAGGTAATTTGCATATTTCTAGACTTAGGCTTAAAAATATGGCATTAGAGGGTGATAACTCGAAAGATCCCCCGAACGGCCCCGTGGGTGGCACCAACACCTCCCACGAGACCAACGTAACTCGTAGGAACTGATCCCAAATCCATGGGTATCCCGGTTTAAGAGTACGATGGTAATTTACAGATTTCTAGACTTACACTTAAAAGCATGACGTTAGAGGGTGAAAACTCGAAACAACACCCGAATGGCCCTGTGGGTGGCACCAACACCTCCGACGGGACCAATGTAACTCGTAGGAACTGACCCCGCAGCCGCGGGACTCCCAATTTGAGAATCCAAAGGTAATTTACATATTTCTAGACTTGAGCAAAATATGGCGTTAGAGGGTGAAAACTCGAAACAGCCCCTGAACGGCCCTGTGGGTGGCACCAAAACCTCCCACGGGACCAACATAACTCGTAGGAACTGTCCCCGTAGCCGCCGGACTCCGGGTTTGAGATTGCGACGATAATTTGCATATTTCTAGATTTAGGCTTAAAAACATGACGTTAGAGAGTGAAAACTCGAAACAACCCCTGAACGCCCACGTGGGTAACACCAATACCTCCCACGGGACCAATGTAACTCGTAGGAACTGACCCCGCAGCCACGGGACTCCTGGTTTGAGATTGCAATGACAATTTACATATTTTTTGACTTAAACTTAAAAACATGGCGTTAGAGGGTGAAACTCAAAACAGCCCCCGAACGGCTCCGTGGGTAGCACCAACACCTCCCACGGGACCAATGTAACTCGTAGGAACTAACCCCCCGTGGGTCTCCCGGTTTAAGAATACGATGGTAATTTGTGGGTTTCTAAACATAAGCAAAACATGACATTAGAGGGTGTAAACTCGAACCAACCCCCGAACGGCCCCGTGGGTGGCACCAACACCTCCAACGTGTCCAACGTAACTCATAGGAACTGACCCCGTGGCCGCGGGTCTCACGATTTGAGAATACGGTAATGATTTGTATATTTCTTGACTTAGGCTTAAAAACATGGCGTTATAGGGTGAAAACTCGAAACAGCCCCCGAACGTCCCCGTGGGTGGCACCAACACCTCCCACGGGACCAATGTAACTCGTAGGAACTGACCCCCCAGTCGCGGGTCTCCCGGTTTGAGAGTACGACGATAATTTGAATATTTCTTAACATAGGCTCAAAAATATGGTGTTAGAGGCGGAAAACTCGAAACAGCTCCCGAACGGCCCCGTGGGTGGCACCAACACCTATCAGGGGACCAATGTAACTCGTAGGAACTGACCCCACAACCGGGGGTCTCCCGGTTTGAGAGTACGATGGTAATTTGCATTTTTTTAGACTTAGGCTTAAAAACATGGAGTTAGAGCGTGAAAACTCGAAATAGCCCCCGAACGGCCCTGTGGGTCGCACAACCACCTCCCACGGGACCAATGTAACTCGTACTAACTGATCCCGTAGCCGCGGGACTCCCGGTTTGAGAATACGATGAACATTTGTCTATTTCTTGACTTAGGCTTAAAAACATGGGTTTAGAGGGTGAGAACTCGAAACAACCACAAAATGTCCCCGTGGTTGGCACCAACACCTCCCACAGGACCAGCGTAACTCATAAGAACTGACCTTGCAGCCGCGGGACTCCCGGTTTGAGAATTCGAAGGTAATTTGCATATTTCTTGACTTAGGAAAAACACGGCGTTAGAGGGTGAGAACTCGAAACAGCCCCCGAACGGCCCTGGGGTGGCACCAACACCTCCCACGGGACCAAACTAACTCGTAGGAACTAACACCCCGCGGGTCTCCCGGTTTGAGAATACGATGGTAATTTGCGAGTTTCTAGACTTAAGCAAAACATGACATTAGAGGGTGAAAACTCGAAACAACCCCCGAACAGCCCCGTGGGTGGCACCAACACCTCCGACGGGACCAACATAACTCGTAGGAACTGACCCCGCAGCCGCGGATCTCTCGGTTTGAGAATATAGCAATAATTTGTATATTTCTTGACTTAGGCATTAAAACATGGCGTTAGAGGTTGAAAAATCGAAACAACCCCCGAACGTCCCCGTGGGTGGCACCAACACCTCCCACGGAACTAATGTAACTCGTACGAACTGACCCCCCAACTGCGGGTGTCCCGGTTTGAGAGTACGGCGATAATTTGCATATTTCTTAACATAGGCTTAAAAGTATGGTGTTAAAGGGGGAGAACTCGAAACAGCCCCCGAACGGCCCTATGGGTGGCACCAACACCTCCCACGGGACCAATGTAACTCGTAGGAACTGACCCCACAGCCGCGAGACTCCCGGATTGAGAATACGATGGTAATTTATATATTTCTCGACTTAGGCTTAAAAACATGGCGTTCGAGGGTAAGAACTTGAAACAGCCCCTAGCGTCTCCGTGGGTGGCACCAACACCTCCCACGGGACCAATGTAACTCGTAGGAACTGACCCCACAGTTGCGGGTCTCCCGATTTGAGAATACGACGGTAATTTGCATATTACTAGACTTAGGCTTAAAAATATGGCTTTAGAGGGTGAGAACTGGAAAAATCCCCCGAACGTCCCCGTGAGTGGCACCAACACCTCTCACGGGACTAATGTAACTCGTAGGAACTGACCCCACAACCGTGGGTCTCCCGGTTTGAGAGTATGACGGTAATTTGCATATTTCTAGACTTAGGCTAAAAAACATGACGTTAGAGGGTGAAAAAATGAAACATCCCCCGAACGGACCCGTGGGTGGCACCAACAACTCCCACGGGACCAATGTAACTCGAATTAACTGCATCCGTAGCCGCGGGACTCCCGATTTGAGAATACGATGAACATTTGCCTGTTTCTTGACTTAGGCTTAAAAACATCGCTTTAGAGGGTGAGAACTCGACAAACCCCCATAATGTCCCCGTGAGTGGCACCAACACCTCCCACGGGACAAATGTAACTCGTAGGAACTGACCCCACAACCGCGGGACTCCCTATTTGAGAGTACGACGGTAATTTGCATATTTCTAGACTTAGGCTTAAAAACATGACGTTCGAGGGTGAAAACTCGAAATAACCCGTGAACGGACCCATGGGTGGCACCAACACCTCCCACGACACCAATGTAACACGTTCGAACTGACCCTGTAGCCGTGGGACTCCCGGTTTAAGAATACGAAGGTAATTTGCATATTTCTAGACTTAGGCAAAATTTGGTGTTTGAGGGTGAAAACTCGAAACAACCCCCGAACGGCCCCGCGGGTGGCACCAACAACTCACACGGGACCAACGTAACTCGTTGGAACTGACCCCACAGCCGCGGGTCTCCCATTTTGTGAATACAATGATATTTTGCATATTTCTTAACTTAGGCTTAAAAACATGGCTTTAGAGGGTACGAACTCGAAACAGCCCCCGAACGTCCCCGTGGGTGGCACCAACACCTCCCATGGTACCAATGTAACTCGTAGGAACTGACCCCACAGCCGTGGTTCTCCCGGTTTGAGAGTACGACGGTAATTTTCATATTTCTAGATTTAGGCTTAAAATCATGATGTTAGAGGGTGAAAACTCGAAACAGCCCCCCAACGGCTCCGTGTGTGGTTCCAACACCACCCACGGGACAAACATAACTCGTAGGAACTGACCCCGCAGCTGCGGGACTCCCGATTTGAGAATCAGAAGGTAATTTTCATATTTCAAGACTTAGGCAAAACATGGTGTTATAGGGTGAAAACTTGAAACAGCCCCCGAACGACCCCCTGGGTGGTACCAACACCTCCTACGGGACTAATGTAACTTCTAGGAACTGACCCCGCACCCGCGGGTCTCCCGATTTGTGAATACAACGATAATTTGCATATTTTTTGACATATGCTTAAAAACATGGCTTTAGAGGGTGAAAACTCGAAACAACCCCCGAACGACATCGTGGGTGGCACCGACACCTCCCACGGGACCAAAGTAACTCACAAGAACTGACCCCATAGCCGCGGGACTCTCAGTTTGAGAATATGAAGGTAATTTGCAGATTTCTAGACTTAGGTAAAACATGGTGTTAGAGGGTGAGAACTCGAAATAGCCCCCAAACGGCCCCGTGGGTGGCACCAACACCTCCCACGGGACCAATGTAACTGGTAGGAACTGCCCCCGCAGCCGCGGGACTCTCGATTTGAGAATCTGAAGGTAATTTGCATATTTATAGACTTAGGCTTAAAAACATGGCTTTAGAGGGTGAGAACTCGAAATAGCCCCCGAACGGCCCCGTGGGTGGCACCAACACCTCCCACGGGACCAACGTAAATCGTAGGAACTGACCCCATAGCCGCGGGTCTCCCGGTTTGAGAGTACGATCGTAATTTGCATATTTCTAGACATAGGCTTAAAAACATGACGTTAGAGGGTAAAAACTCGAAACAGCCCCCGAACAGCCCCGTGGGTGGCACCAACAACTCCCATGGGACCAATATAACTCGTAGAAACTGACCCCACAGCCGCGGGACTCCCAATTTGAGAATCCGAAGGTAATTTTCATATTTCTAGACTTGGGCAAAACATGGCGTTAGAGGGTGAAAACTCGAAACAGCAATCGAACGACCCCGTGGGTGGCACCAACACCTCCCACAGGACCAACGTAACTCGTAGGAACTGACCCCTCAGCCGCGGGACTCCCGGTTTGAGATTGCGATGATAATTTGAATATGTCTAGACTTAGGCTTAAAAACATGACGTTAGAGGGTGAAAACTCGAAATAGCCCCCGAACGGCCCCGTGGGTGACACCAACACCTCCCACGGACCAACGTAACTCTTAGGAACTTACTCCCCGTAGCCGCAGGATTCCCGGTTTGAGATTGCGATGATAATTTGCATATTTTTTGACTTAGGCTTAAAAACATGGCGCCAGAGGGTGAAAATTCGAAACAGGCCCTGAACGGTTCCGTGGGTGGCACCAACACCTCCGACGGGACCAACATAACTCATAGGAACTGACCCCGCAGCCGTGAGACTCCCGGTTTGAGACTGCGATGATAATTTGAATATTTCAAGATGTAGGCTTAAAAACATGACGTTAGAGGGCAAAAACTCGAAAAAGCAGTCGAACGGCCCCGCGGGTGACACCAACACCTCCCACGGGACCAACGTAACTCGTAGGAACTGACCTCGTAGCAGTAGGACTACCGGTTTGAGATTGCGATGATAATTTGTATAATTTTTAACGTTGGCTTAAAAACATGGCATTAGAGGGTGAAAACTCAAAACAGGCCCCGAATGGCCCCGTGGGTGACACCAACACCTCCCACGGGACCAACGTAACTCGTAGGAACTGACCCCGTAGCCGCAGGACTCCCGGTTTGAGATTGGGATGATAATTTGCATATTTTTTGACTTTGGCTTAAAAACATGGCGTTAGAGGGTGAAAACTCGAAACAGGCCCCGAATGGCCCCGTGGGTGGCACCAACACCTCCGACGGGACCAATGTAACTCGTAGGAACTGACCCCGCAGCCGCGGGTCTCTCATTTTGAGAATACGGTAATAATTTGTATATTTCTTGACATAAGATTAAAAACATGGTGTTAGAGGGTGAAAACTTGATACAGCCCCCGAACGTCCCCGTGGGTGGCACCAATACCTCCCACGGGACCAATGTAACTCGTAGGAACTGACCCCGCAACCGCGGTTCTCAAAATGATGATAATTTTCATATTTCTACTTGGTTACTGATAATTTTAACTCATATATGCAATTTTTCAGCTTGATTAAATTTTTTGTAAAACTACTTGGTTACTGATATTTTTTTTATGTATCCTATCATTTGTATAATTTTTGCACCCGGAACAAACGACGAAGGCAATGGTCTACAACATGAAGATTGTTTATATGTTGTGGACATTCAAGATTTTGTTTTTAATGTGTTACAGGCGTGCGGGTTTTTATTGTTTAGTTTTATGGCCGTGTGGGCTTTTATAATTTGATTGTTGAATTTTATGGCCGTGCGGGCTTTATAATAAGCAGGTTTTATATTTACAGGTTTTGGAATGTCATGAAAATAGAGGAAATTCTGCCCAATTTTTTTTGGTCTGTGAATTATTAAGACGTGTAATATTTTTAAGTTTGTATATATATTTATTTATTAACCACGTTCTCGATTCGCAATTTGTTATTTTTTTAGTGTTTTGATATTAATAAATATTTCTAACACCTCGTACCTGTCCAACGTTACACAAAACAACACACGGTGTACTCTCATGACCCCCAATTTTAGGATTGGAACAAAAAAAATACATTTTTTTTAAATTATAGTTAAATATGGTCATGGACTATGTCCATGACCATTTTTTTTCGTCACGCATAAAAGTGGGTCGCGGACTTTGGCCGCGACCATTTTTTTCATCACGGTAGTGGGTCACGGACTTGGGCCGCGACGATTTATTTTTATATTTTTTGTCACGGTTATGGATCCTGGACTTTGGACGCGACCAATTTGTCACGGTTATGGGTCACGAATGAGGTCCGCGACCAATTTTTTTTTAATTTTTTTGTCATGGTCGTGGGTCGCGGACTTTGGCCGTGACCAATTTGTCATGGTGGTGAGTCACAAACGAGGGCCGCGACCAATTTTTTTGTTTTATTTTTGGTCACGGTCGTGGGTCGCGGGCTTTGGCCGCGACCAATTTTTTTTAAATTTTTTCGTCACGATCGTGGGTCGTGGCCAAAGTCCGCGACCAATTTGTCACGGTTGTGAGTCACGGACAAGGGCCGCGACCCATCACGGCATGGGTCATGTCATATGTCCGCGACCATCTTCCATGACCCCTCTCGGCCGTGACCATTTTTTGGTCACGGACTTGGGCCGCGACCCACGAAAATTGACGAAAATGGTCACGCCCCAAGTCCGCGATCCACAGCTTTGGTCAGGGATTTTGGCCGTGACCAATCGCTAGTTTTGGTGTAGTGCATACTCAAAGCACTATGTTGATTGTGACAAAAAAGAGGCCTGGAAGGAAGGATGTCCATTTAAGGAGTCTCCATGAATGGAAGGTGATGTTACTAAAAATGGTATCACTTGGTCACAGATATATGAAGCTCAAACCAAAATATAACAATGCCAATAATTACCCATCCATTCAACAAAGAAGGAGATGAGGTGAAGAGGATGAACACCTGAATATAAGTAGTTGGCCTGAGCCAACGTCCACCCTGTATGTGTGAGTGCACAACACCAAATCTGCCGAATTGTCCTGGTAATTGACCTTGATAAGTTAGAGTTGTCAAGGTCAATGACCGTGACAATTTGGGGCGAGACAATTTTTTTTGTCACAGACGTGTCACAGTCATTGACCATGATAAGTTCGTAAGAATTGTCACGGTCGTGTCACAGTCCCGGACCGTGACACGTTTAGTCACGGTAAATAGCCGTGAAAAAACCTTGTCCACTTTAAAAAAAATTGTCATGGTCATTGACCATGGCAAGACCGTGACAAAATTTGTCACGGTCAATGACCGTGATAATTCTGGGTAGAATTGAAAAAAAATCTGCTGGGCAATATGGCCACTGCCACTGCCCAGCAATATATTTGTACCTGTTGTATCAACGTTGTACCTGTTCAAACATCATATATCCAAATAAATTTGAGATAATGCAAATATACATTAAAAATATAAACTATTAAAGAAGAAACATCATCACCATGAATTATCTCAAATCTACAAACTATTTAGCTAGAAAATATATTTTGTACCGTGATGCTTGGGGACACCTCCTTATCATTCCCTTCTCATTCCAAGAGCCACATAAGTATCATGCATATGTGGCCTACCCTCAAGGCCACTCCCTGTCCCCTGAAATAAAATAAAGTAAAATTAGTATCCACCCTGCAAATATAGATAAATATAAATATAAATCAAAATTGAAATCGAAATCGAAAATGAAATTGACATATAAATATAAATACATTACCTGTAGTGTCACCAAAATAGCTAACTTGAGCTCATATGGAACCTCCTTCCAACTAATGTACCCCGGAAAATCGTTTCAAATATAATTCCCTTCATATCTAAACACTAAGAAATGACATAATCCTATGGAGTTATGCTCTGTAAATTCCTTCCAACTATTGTGTAGCCAAAAATCAGCAGTTGAAGTTGTCAATTCCACCTTCCAATGGTCTGCCATGTTTTTCTAGAGGTTCCAAGTGGTAGGGTATTGAAAGTGGAATTGACAACTTTAACTGGTGATGTTTGTCTACATAATGGTCGGGAGGAATTTGCAGAGCATAACTCCATAGTATTATGGCATTTCTTAGTGTTGGGATAGACGAAGAAATTCAGTCTCCTCTCCACAAATAGGACACCCCAAATAACTCTGTACTAATCACCTATTAAAGGTAAGGAGCGTATATTCATGGAATAGTATAAACAAAACTTAGATGTAGTTGAAATATTTATGTATTAATCTCCTCTCCACACACGAACATTACACAAGAGTGAAAATGATAAAATGCAAATCAATTAAAATCATTAAAAATGGATGTTTTAGTACAAATTGAAATATTTATTACAAATTTAAAAATTGTTTCAAATTCGGGTTATCATAAATAATGGATTGATATTCGGTAGGAGCAGACGAGTCATCCACACTACTATTTAGACACCTTGGAGCGTGTTGGACAATTGACCACGGCTCATTGTTTATATACTCCGAATAAAACACTTGCTTAACCTTTTCAAATGCACAAAGAAATGGTTCATCGCTCACGTGGTCGTTGCTCTTCAACTTGGACAAGTCAACCATGATCAAATTGGTGACAGGATCAACTTTACATGCATTTGTTTTCCTCAACTCTTACCCAGTCACAGTAAAATACAACCTCTTTGAAGCTTATATAATCAAATTCAAATATATTTTGGATTACACCATAGTAAGTCATTTCAGCTTCAACGCGGTTTTTATCTTTTGCGCTTGCTCGAAAGAAAGTATGAGCCTTGTATGAAATTCCCGAGTTCTGTACATTTGTACTTTCCTCGTACACTTTAGCACAAAAAATATAACCGTGCAATCGATACTTTTTGTACTCTTGTGCCACGAACAAGGGTCCAGTGGCTAGAAGAGCAAGCCTTGATGTCGCATCACCCGTGTTTAAGGGCTGAGAATATAGATAAATTAATTATATTAGTGGTAAAATTTGAGTGTAATGTAACATTATATAACGACTATTTTCATTATAATTACCTCTTGTGTCAACCACAACCTAAATTCGTTTTCTGATTGTACCATCGTTTTTCATCGTTTATTGTTCTCACAGGCTTCATATTTTTTGCATATTACAAAATTAATCATGTATAAAATAATCTAAAATAATGTTAAACATTATAATAATCGAAACTTACTTTTTCCATTCTTCGACATCTTCATGTGTATCAAATAGATAACGAGCTACGTGTTTATGTTGCAAACTCGTTAATTTCACTCGTTTTCCCATCACATGACCACCATCATCGATGAACTCATCAGTGCCATCAACGCTGGTCGAGTCCGACATATATTATCGAGGATATATTGATGACTCCATGGTGATGTATTCCTCTGCAATTGATCCTGTAATGTATCGCGTATTCTTGTTGTAATCTTTAAAAACATTCATCATTCTTTCAAACGGATACATCCACCGAGTGGGGAAATGAAGTTTAAAGAAGAGTTTAATGCTTCCAATGACTGGTGGATACATCCTGTAAAGTAAATGCAACAAGGGGAAATATTTATGAAAGATTGATGGAAGAAGATAGTAGGGGAATTTTCTCCATCCTTCCAATGACCCCCCCAAGAAAGTACCCAAAATATGTTGAGCGAAGTTCTTCTCTGCATGCATCACATCCAATACATGGCGCACTGGGTTATTCTTCAAATAAGGCAAGTCAAATATAATTGACCTCCGAGACCATACCTTTCTTGTCTCAGTTTCATTCCCAGTTGGAGTAGTCTTATGCTTGACGTTCTTAAATTTGGGATTCTTACCTGGCATATTAGGGCCACATTCAGAAGATTTACTTTCAATTTCTGAACCTGAAAGTTGTCTCAGCGGTAGCCTATGTTCAACTCCGTCCAATAAGAAATTGGAACCTATCTCAGATCTGAAACTATGAGATGGGGGTAAAAACCTCCTGTGGCAATGGTATACATTTTTTATGCTAGAGGATAGACGAAGAGATTCAGTCTCCTCTCCACAAATAGGACACCCCAAATAACCATGTACTACACAACCAGATAATGTCCCATAAGTTGGGAAATCATGAATTTCCCACATCAACATAACTTTCAGTGTAAACTCTTCTTTTCTAAAAGAGTCAAATGATTGCACACCCTCTTCCCACAACTAATTTAATTCTTCTACCAAAGGATCCAGGTAGACGTTAATGTCATCACTTGGTGCCTTTGGCCCAGGTATCAACAAATCCATCATCAAAAATTCAGGTCTCATACACTGTGAAGGAGGGAGGTTGAGTGGGGCTAGGATCACTGGACAGACACTCTGATTAGTGCTTAGATTTACAAATGGATTGAAACCATCTGTTGATATAGCCAAACGAATGTTGCGTTGTTCTCGAGCAAAATCAGGATACTCAAAATTTGTCCTCCACCAAGAAGTAGAATCAATAGGATGACGCATGATATTACCCCCAACATCTACCCTAGCATGCCAAGTCATTGCCTCTTCAATCCATGGTACTCTGAAAAATCTCTTTAATCTAGGCCTAATGGGAAAATATTTTAATACTTTTGGAGGCACTTTTGAGCTTGTTCCTTCCTTACTAGTAGATTTGACATATCTAGGTTCATCGCATACCGAACAAGGATCAAGATTTTCATACTCCTTTCGGTATAGTATGAAGTTATACGCATAAGCATGAATCAATTTATACTTCATTCCCAAACCTTTCAAACTGTTCTTCATAACAGGATAGGTATTTGGAAGTGTATTCACCTTGGGTAATAATCCCTTCACCCATTTTAGAATTCCCGTCACGCTATTTCCAGATAGATCGTACTGTGTCTTCAAACTGTGCAAACCAACCATGGCATGTAAATTTGTTTGATCTTTCTCACAGCCAGAGTATAACTGTTGGGTCACCTTAAGTTTTAAACTTTGTTAGTCATCGTCAAGTTTTAACCTGTTATCTTCACGAGCACTTGAATCATCTACATCATCAGTAACCTCATTCTCCTATGCTTCATAAACTCCGTACGCATCATTAACTAAATCCTCTAACATATTATGATCTACGTTGTCCCCTTCTACATCTATTCTACTTGTTGAAGGTTGTTATGAAGGTTGGTCGAGGACAAAATTAACTTTCAATTCACCGTGAAAACTCCAAAATCGATAACTATCTTGCATACCCGATCTTAACAAATGTAGTTCAACTGTTTTACACTCAAACACCTTACCATTCTTACACCTAGCACACAGACATGGAAAATCTTCATCATTATGACATCTCTTTGCATATTTCACAAATTCGTTAGCACCTCTGCGAAACACATCCCCCATTCTATTAGTCTCACCCATCCACTCTTTGTATTTCAGATATCCCATCACAGCTACCACAACTAAACACCTATTAAAGGTAAAAAAAACTTAGATTTATAGTATGTTTCATTTAATTATCCCATCATTTAATTATCATATGAAAGGGTGAGTGGTCCTATCCCATTCAAGACCGCATTTTTTTGTAATATAGTTAACAGCTAATGCACATTGTTACAATTTGAAAAAAATTCGACAGTACATCCCCGTACTTCTCCAAGTAGACGACGTAGATTGGCAGGTGTGAGTTTTATTTCAATTGATCAATTGAAATAACAGTCACACTTGTCAATTTAGTATGTACCCAGAGAACATTAAGATACGACTGCAGAACTTCCTCCAAAAGTAACAATTTTAAGCCACTAAGAATATTATACAGAAATTATACGGTCTCAAACTGTCCAAACGGGACAATTCGAGAGATCTCATTACTGGGGTAATTACTCTCGAACGGGTCTAAGGGCGATTGAATGCGTACTCATAAGAACTAGAAGGCTAGTATCTATGCGCACTATATTTAATTTCAAGTATGTTTCATTTAATTATCATACAATATATATATTGTTCGATATACAAAGTAATTTTCAAAAAAAGTTGAAAAATACCACCCCCATATGGACAATAATCCAGTGGTCATGCCACTTTTAAAACTAACCAACCAAACATTTACTAAACAAAATAATCCAACACCAATGTCAACAACAAATGTGCATCCCGTACTCTATCCAATTCTTCTACTCAATTAGTTCATTTCATCAATTAAACTAACAATTAATTTATACGATTTTTAATTTACTAATTTACACTGAGGGGCTATCCTACTTTCATATGAATTGGGAACTAATTATTAATTTAGTTTCCTCTAAAACTGTTTCATTTATTAATTATATTTTATTGGATGTAATTACAGAATCTATGGATGGATTCAATTTAATCTTACTATGTGAATGTTTTTATCTACAATGAGTTAACCTCGAAATAATATATATTATCTCATAAAATCATCAAAACACGATATTAAGATAATTACAATGGTACCTTGCCTTACCCCCCCTCCCCACCACCACCCACCACACTCACACACACACAACAGCCCCCCACCCCCCACCCACAACACATACACACACACACATACACAACAGCCCCCCTGCCCCACCCCCACCCACCACATACACACACACACACACAAGAGCCCCCTGCCCCACCCTTACCCCCACCGTACCCCACCCCCCACACACGCATACACACACATGCACATATATACACACACACATATATATACACACAAACATATATATAAATGGAAGAGAGATAGAGAGAGAGAGCAGTGTAGAGAGAGAGTTGGAAAAAAGGAAAGAAACGACGGGGGGGGGGGGGGAAGAAAGGGAAAGTGTTTTTGCTGCAGAAGTTGTCACGGTCATGTCAAGGTCCTTGACAGTGAAAATTATTTAAATAATTATCACGGTCAATGAGCGTGACAATTCTTTATCACGCTTGTGTCAAGGTCAATGACCGTGACACAAAATGTGTGTTTGTTGTCACGGTCAATGAACTTGACAAGGGTGGCCAGCTGAATGGTGACAATTTAGTCATTTTGGTGTAGTGGTGAATTCCACTAGTAAATGAGGCTCTAATATCTTGGATAAAACACAAGCTTTCTCTCCCTCTCTCTCTCTCTCTCTCTCTCTCTCTCTTTTGTATACAATTGAGTAGAGTTTTATCTAGGGTTTCAATAATCCTATCCTTTAGAATGAAGAAGATGAATGGTATATATAGTGCTTTGGGGGTATAGTGTAACTCCCAAGCATGTTGTATGAATGAATGTATTACTCTTAACCAATCCACTGCGGAGATCGTTCTGTGCCACATGTAGATCATGATGAACAAATATTCCCTCATATGAGGGAATGATCTGGTAGTAATGTTTTCTCCCACGTGTAGATTGTGTCCCACGCGCACTGATCCACACGTCTTCCAAACCATGCGTTATGATGATGACACCCTCGACCAATATGCCTGATCCAAGGCCGAGGAGTCGCCTATATAATTTGTGCTACAAAGATAAGTACATGGTCGATTATAGTCTTACATTAACTTGAGTATGAGGTCGAGGCTTCAGACTAGGTTGAGTGCACACACACCAATTGTTTGGTAGCTGTATCTCGTCTTATCATTGAGGTCGAGGCCAATGGTGATGTCAATTACGACCCACGGATAAGGAAAGGCCTAAATTAATTATCTTGTCGGTGTAGGCTCAATATATTGTCGGCTAGGAGGAGGGTATATTCTGGCATATCAATCACCCCTAGCCCTTAGCCATTGATTTGATGATGGCTGAGGGAATTATTGTTTCCTTAGTAGACACGTTGATAAGGCTCCAAATTGACATATGTCCATCATCGTGCTGGATCTTCCAAGAATGATTGTTGTCAGGTATACTCAGGGCAGATTGCCTTAATGATGATACACATAGAGAACTGTGCGCCACTTGGGTCATTGTGACAAATAATTATGTGACGTTTAAATTTTGAGAAAATTTCCATTCTGTCTTTCTTCTCCAAACACTTTGCGCAGTTCCCTCTGTCTAACTTCTGCCATTTTCATTCCTCCATTTCTTTTTTCAAGAGAGATATTATGCTTATTCCAAGATCTTAGCTTCTCTTCCACTTTCCAGGTAACTTTCCATTGCCATACTCTGTCATTTTCCTCCATTGTTACATAATATTTTATATTTCTCCATTTTTGGCAACTTAGAATTTTCCGGTGACTTTGATTTGTTTAGCAGCCACCTGTAGTGGCCTTATGACTTGCTTTAGGGTGTTTATTGGATGGCGTCTAGTTGTAGGAAGCCTTAGTTCCTTTCCCAGACTTACACATAAAACCAAGAACCCCATTTTTATAACCTCCGGTGATTTTCTAGTCATATTTGGCAGTGGCCCTAACTTGTGTTCTTGATTGTGTTAAATAAAAATGGTCCCTTTCCTCCAGTTTGATGTTGTGGTCAAAATGGTCAAACCCCAAAATTGTTTGTGTTTTCCGAGGCTTTACTCTAAAAACATCTAAGTGTAATCTCATCTTTTGTATGCTACAAAGGCTGTAAAAGTTGGCTGGGTATTTTCCCACACTAAGGGAGAGGTATTTCCAAGAGATTCATAGGATAAAAGAAGACTCTGAGGCAAAACGTAGGGCTGACCCCATTTGGGTACGACCCATCTTTCATATTATTTTAGCAATCAGACTACCCACGTCTTCAGAAGCCTTCAACTCGTCCCAACCCCAAGCCATGGGTCATAATTTTAAAGAGACGATGGAGGAACCACATACCAGGTTGTCCTCCTCCTCTGAGCCCGAGACATATGGGCAAGACCACCAATCAAATCTTGCTCATCCTGGATGAGCCGAGCCCACACTTCATCCGAATGTTGTTCCTATAACGGCTATGTCTCGTGATGAGTTTCAAGTAAATTTCCCAGAGGGTCCTCCTCTTCCCGGGGAAGCCAAGGATGAGGGCGATGAAGCCGGGGATGAGGAAGCCAAGGATCAGATTTCCATTTTGAATGCTTCATCCTTCACTTCATCCATCAGGTTGACACTGAGGGTCTCGAACGAGGGTGGGAGAGTTTTCCAGGGCCAAGAGGGAGAGGTCATTATGTATGAGAAAATGTTAATGATCGGCACTAGACTTCCCTTTCATCATTCTATTATTATTATCATACTCTCTATTCTAGGGGTTTCCCCCACACAATTGATCGTAAATCTTGAAGAATCAGCCTAAAGTACATTTCCTTATGGAAGAAGAGTTTCAGAGATGAACCATCGGCTGAACTATTCTTAGCTTGTTATAACATCTCAACCTCATCAAATAAACTTGGCTACTTTCATCTAGGTGCTAGGAAAACTGATAAGAAGCCCATCCGAGTGGCCCAAACCTTAAACCACTATTGGAAGGAGAGGTTTTTATTTGTTTCTAGTGCTTGGGAGTTTCGAGTCGAGGCTGACCCCGCTAAGGACGTTCCAAAGATTCCATGATCTTGGTCAAATTCTTCCGTGATGACAAGGTTATACCTCGACCTCAGCCTTGTTGAGAGGGATATGTGTGATTATCTAAGGGAGAAGGGAGTAGAGGGTGTTCTTCCCAAGTTTGAGGGTCTAATGACCCTCTAACTCCTTAAAGAATCTTACTTTGGGGTTGACCACCTTGAAGAGCTATGTGAGTTATTTTTTCTTCAAGTCTTCCCTCGTTTCATGGATTAATTCTACTAACATATTGCCTTCTCTTTTGCAGATCGTCCTCCTAACATACCAGACGATATTTGGTAAATGACGGCCCCATGTTTGTTAGATGTCTTGGCAAAGAAAATAACAAACAACCACTCACAAAAAAGACCACTATCGGGGGCCTTCTAGCGAAGCCTCTCATACGAGGAAGGAGACTGAGGTCCCTGTTGACACTCACCACGACCCCAATACGAGGCCGAGGGTGAGTGCCATAGAGATGGCATTAGGATATGATATCTATCGTCATCATCACTTAGGGATTTTTTGTCAACCCACCTGACCAAGCTTATGGCTGACCCTGACTCCTTCATCATTAACTTCAGGATAATAAAGGATGTTATGTTTACATATCGTTCATCCGGGAATAATGAAATCTTGGCCAAGACGTCACCAGACAAGATTTATGAGTTTGGACTCCATCACATGGTATAGGTATCATCCTCATACTTCTGCTTCTAATCATATACTTAATATCTTTTTGATCGTTATCTGAATTTGCCATTATTTTTGCAGTGTGTTTGTGCTATGACCTCAGCCACAAAAATGGATGGCTGAAAACCAACAAAAATTTATGGAGGCTGAAAGGGCGATCCAAGATAAGGATGAACTCAGAACTCAGCTAGCAGACCTTAAAGTCGACCACAAACGGACTATGAAGGAGATAAAGCTTAAGAACAACAACCAACTGAAGTCTAAGGATGGAATCATTAAGGAGAGGGATGAAGCTCTGAAGAATAAATCTAGAAATTACATGGACGACCTTACGCAAGCAATCAAGATGGCCAAGGTTGATTTTGTTGAAGCATATAAGACCTTAGATGAGTTCCAGGGCTTAGTTCTAGAGTTCTTATATAAAGGGAAAAAGACAGCCTATAGATGGGTCGTCCTAAAATTTATTGATGCAGTATCTTCAATTACGCCATCACTTAAAGCTGATGACCTAAATGACCCTCTTATGGTAGATGCTTTATCACAAATTTAGTCTCTAGCCACAGTTGAAGGAGAGGGGACATCGCCTGACCCTATTATAGCCGAGGGAGGCAATACTAAGGGGCTGACGGTTGTAGTTGCTGACGGTGGGGCTAAAGTTGTGGTTTATATCGAGCCTTCTATTTGTAATGATTTTTTCTTATTATGTACACTAACTCTTTTGTTGTCTCTGTACTACAAATTTTATGAAATGAAATCTTTTATTACTCTCTTATTTGTACTATCTCCCGATTTCTCAATTTTGATGTTGTGTTGTTCCTCAAATGTTTGAACGTTATAAATTAACCATTAATCAGTGTGTGGAGGAAGTAATTTCACCAAATCAATGACGTAAATAAATAATAACCACAACTAATTGATTTAAAATTTGCATCCACCAAATTATGGTATTTAGGCACAAGTCCTCCCTGGTCTTTTTAGAGAGTGTGTGGAGGGTCATCCTATCCATACACTATTGTCTCAGCTGAGGGAGTAAATCCACCAAATTAATGATCTTTAATAACAACCACAACTAAGTAATTTAAATTTTTCATCCACCAAATTATGGTCTTTAGGCACAAGTCCTCCCTCGACTTTTTTGAGAATGTGTCGAGGGTCATCCCATCCACACACTGTAGTCTCAGCCGAGAGTAAATCCACCAAATGAATGATGCTTAATAACAACCACAACTAACTAATTTAAAATTTTCATCCACCAATTTATGGTGTTTAGGCACAAGTCATCCCTCTTCTTTTTTGGAGGGTTTGGAGGGTCATCGCATCCATACACTATTGTCTCAAACGAGAGTAAATCCACTAAATTAATGATGTTTAATAACAACCACAACTAAGTGATTTAAAATTTGCATCCATCAAATTTTGGTGTTTAGGCACAAGTCGTCCCTCGCCTTTTTTTAGTGTGTGTGGAGGGTCGTCCCATCCATTCACTGTTGTCTCAGCCGAGGGAATAAATCCACCAAGTTAATGATGTTTAATAACAACTACAACTAAGAGATTTAAAATTTTCATCCACCAAATTATCGCGTTTAGGCACAAGTACTCCCTTATCTTTTTTGAGAGTGTGTGGAGGGTCATCCTATCCATACACCGTCGTCTCAACCAAGGGAATAAATCCAACAAATTAATGATGTTTAATAATAGGCATCTTTCGATGTTGTTCAAGTCTATGGATGAGGTTGACACCGTCTAGGCTATCGTATCACCAAAGTCCACTTAAGCTTACTTAAGCGCAAATGATGTTTTGTAGCTTAAGGTAAGTTGTTACATGAAAACAAATATCTATGTAAATAAACAACATATGAGGTAACACTTGAACATCTTGGATTTTATTGAATTTTTTACATCTGAAGCCTCATACACGTGTATTACAAAAGAATGCAAATAAGACATTAAAACTATAATCTTATTGGTAATATTTCTTAAGATGATCGACATTCCACGGGTTGGAGAATGGCTCTCCCTCTAACTTTTCCAATCTGTAAGTTCCCGGTTCCACCTATTCAACTACTTTATTGTGTAACATTATAAGAAATCAGGGTGTTGGGTAGGCCATACCTACAGATGATGTTTTTCCTGATGAATTAGAAGATCTTTTATTCCATAATTTAAATCATCGATTCGACCTCCACCTACTTCGAAAAGTAATCTATCGCCACAATCAGATACTGATAATTGTTCATTGTTATAGGCAAAAGGTCCTAAAAAATCAATTACCCATACTATAAATGACAAAAGAGAGGTGATGGAGGTCATAGGACGATGAGGCTGGTGAGGAATGGTAACAAACCTTGGCCACTTGTCACACTTCTTGACATACGCTGCAACGTCCTTGGCCAAGTTTGACCTCTAATACCATTGGGTAATAATCATGTTAGCCAGAGATATTCCCCTAATATGACTAGAGAAGGAGCCTTCATTCAAGTCCTTATGGATATACGCTACCTCGTATGGATGGACACTGCTGATGCTAAGATTCAGTACCACCAGATAAGAGGTGATGATCTCAAATAGTGATAACAATGGCAACCATAGAGATATATATGTATAAGCATATATAAGGGTATGAGCATAAGAGGAATGAAGATAATGTTATATAGTGGTTTAGCCAATCAGGCCTACATCCACTGTGAGTGTGTGATCCACTAAATATGGGAACTATTGCCGTTGAATACAATGCACATAAGCTCACACTCTCTTTAATGTATACAAGTAGAGTTTTAGCTAGTGTTACAATTATCGATCCCTTTACAAGGTTAAAGATGACCAGTATATATAGGGCTTAGGGGGTTTAGTGTACCCCCAAGCATGTATGGTGCATGTAAATAATGACCTAGCCAATCGCCTACTGACACCTGGATTTGCCACTTGCAATTAATGAGAACATAATATTCCCTCACGTGAGGGGATGATATTGTTATAATGGTTTAGTCCACGTGCTATATCAGTCTAACGCGCACTATTTCCCATGTATCCCAAATCAAGCGTCTTGATGACATCACCCTTGGCCTATGATGTCAGGCCGAGGCTAAAGTTGATGCTGGCATCGAGTTCATCTAAATGTGACCTTGTACTATCATCCCCTCATAGCGTCATCTATTCCATGATGAAGGATCAACCCCCTGAAAGGTCGTCTGGGCCATGAGGAGCGGTCGGCCCTCTGCAGGGTCGCCCCCCTGAATGGTCATCTGGGCCACAATGAGGTTTCGGTCCCCTGAAGGGTCATCTGGGCCATGATTAGGGGTCATCCCCTTGAAAGGTCATTTGCGCCATGATGAGGGGTCATCCCCCTGAAGGGGCATCTAATGTTGGCTTAGGGATCATCCTGGCCGATCGTTCCTATAACAGGACTGTGGTCATTGAACTCGTCCTGGGCCTGAGCCCTTTTCTGGGTGGAGGACACCCTCGGCCTGGCCGAGTGTGTATATGGGTATATCAATCACCCCCAGCCCGTAGCCTTTGATGTTGTTGAGATGACTGAGGGATAGTGTTGCCTTTGAAATGTTTAACTGTACGATCAGTTTGATGAGCAACACTTGTCCAGTTGATTGACACATTGCCAGATATCCATCATCGTTTTAGTTTCCCAGATGTGGGGGCTGCACACTCATCTTGGGATTTCGTGTCCTAATGATACCTCTCCTTGTGGGTTATGCCTTGCATTGATTATTGGGCCCTTAAATAACAAGGTATTTAAAGGATTTTTGAACAATGATTTATTTTTCTCCATCTTATATAATCCTAGGCCTTCTCTCTCCAGCTTTTTAACAGCTCAATCGTCGTTTTATGCAATTCTAGCCTTCGCTTATGTGTTTCAAGCTTCATTCAGTCGCCGTCTTTATCCTTAGGTAACTCTTCTACCACCAATTCCTCTTTTAGCTTCTATTTTCTTTATTGTTTCTTACATTGGGGTTTCTTTCCCCATTTTTCTTGGTTGCTTGCTTTTCTTGCATGTAGGCCCACCTTACAGTTGTGGTTCAAAGGAAGTACATTGATTTTAGGTTCCTTAGAGTTCATCCCCCATCTTTTAATGGTGGTTTAGTTCCCCCTTGTGGCATTTCTAGGGCTTTCTTGTGTTTTCCAGCGTTTTTCTTCGGTGAACTATTTTCCTTTGTTTTTGAGTGTTCATCAACAAAACCCTTTATTTCTTTCATTTTAATCCAAGAGTCAACATTAGTCAACTGTGAACCTCTTTGTAGATGGCTTAAACAAATTCCCTCAAGTGTTGTGTCGTCCCTTTATTGCTGAGGAGACTTTATGGTTTAGCCTAGGAGTTCCCAACCTTGAGAGAGAAATTCTTCACAGAGATTAGGAGATTAGGGGAAGAGAACGAGAGAAGATGAGGGGGCGACCCTAATTGGGTACGATGCATCTTCCCCATTCCTTTAGCCACCATAATACCATCTGAGTGCTGCGAGTCTTCCTGTCATCCAGCCGAGAGTCAGACATACGAGGGAGAGATGAATGATAGAGCTTCATCACCAATAGGTGATGGGCCTTCTGGGAGAAGAGATACATCAACTCTTAGACCAAACCGATGGGCCGAGGGGACAGTTCTTACCGAGGTTGTCCCCTTATGCTTTTAAAGTAACTTTTTCTAGGTCACCCTTCGATAGGCGATGAGGCTGAGGGATCTGAAGATGAGATGGCTCAGGACGACAATGAGAGTTCTGATGATGGTTGACTTGATACTTCTAGGGCCTCGACTTATGTATATTTTGTTAAGGACCGTGACCTTTTATTATGGAGGCATCTCTTTGGTATACAGTTCAATATAATTATGACGGTCCCACCTAAAGATGAGAGGGTCTACTAGGGGAATGAAGGAGAGATTTCTATTTACGAGAAGATGCTAAGATTAGGTGTTAGGTTCCCTCTGCACCCTGCTATAGTCGACATATTGTCTGCCCTCGGCATTGCCCCCTCTCAACTTCCTCCCAACTCGTGGAGGACTATCCTCACCTATGTCTCTCCTTGGAAGAATACTTTTACCAACGAGCCCTCGGCCAATTTATTCATAACATATTACAATATTACATCATCGTCCAAGAAGCCTGGGTATTATCATCTGGGGCTAGGAAGTCAGACAAGAAACTTCTTCACGTAGCTCAGACTTCCAATCACGACTGTAAGATGAGGTTTTTCTTCATCTCTAGGGATTAGGAATTCCCTACCAAGGGCGAGTCTGTAGAAGAAAGTCTGAGGGTCCCAAGGTAATGATCCAACCCCTCAATGAAAGCGTTATCAGACCCCGGACTTAGTTTGGATGAGAGGGATGCTGTTGACTATCTGATGGAATAAGGGAAAGTGGGTGGACTCCCCAAATTTGGTAACATGATGACCCCTCGTTTCCTCAAAGAAGATGGTCTGAGGGTCGACCCCCTGACAAAATTATGTGAGTTGTTTTTTGTTTCATATTTCCAAGTGTCTCCTCATCATTGTTGCTTGTAACTGATGTATCATCTCCTTTTCATGTCGTCCTGCAAATATATATGATCAACTCTAGGAGATGACTGCTCCAAGTTTAATATCTGGCTTGGGAAATAAAAAAGGCAAAGAGCCTCAACGGCCTCCGAGAAAGGCGAAGGCCGTGGGGTCGACAGAAGTGGAGCCAACTTTCGATGGTCATAAAAAGAAGGAGCCTGAAGCTCCTGAAGGATCTCGGGCTTACTCACGGATGAGGGCGAGGGTAAAGGTGTATCAGACACACATTGAGAGGACCAACTCCTCTTCCAGCATGGGTGCCTATTGGACTTAAAATCCCGCTTTTCTTAAGGTTCAGCCCTCGTCCCTCATAGCCAACTTGAGGGCAGCCAAAGCCTTAATCTTTTCTGCACCCTGGGCTGCAGATTATAAATTCTTATCAAAGATGGCCCCGGCTAAGGTCTATGATTACGATCTGCATAATTTCGCTCGGGTACCTCTTTCGACTTCATTTTATTTATTTATTTCATAAACTATTCACTCAGTCCCTTTTAACACGTGTTTATTTGTGTAGTCTGTCTGCGCCTTCACTTCTGCTACCAAATGGATGACAGTGAATCAACAAAAGTTTCATGAGGCCGAGAGGGCATTCAACACGAGGCCAAGTTGCAGACCAAATTAGAGACTGCCAGGGCTAAGCTAGAAACTGCAAGTACTGGGCATGTAAAGGTTTTGGATGAGCTGATAAAGAAGCATGATGTCGCCTTAAAGGTGAAAGACGACCTCATCAAAGAGAAGGAAGAGGCCTTGACCAACTAAGGGGTCCTGATAACTTGACTTTTGCGTATATGTCGTTGTTGATGAAAGTCAAGTTAGTCAAAATCCTTATGTACCTACAAATATAATAAACTCAAGTGTAGAGTGGTAAGTAAGGGTATCAATCCACTTCCTAGGGAATAAGCTAGAGACAAATTCAATTGTAATTCACTTTTTATTTTCTTCTTTTGCTTTTTCACTATGATATTTTTTTTAGCCTTTTCAAATATTAAAACAATAGGGTGAGGTGATGATTTAAACTAAACTAAACTAATGTGAGATGAAAACTAACTAGAAAATGACTAAAATGAAAAATAAAGTCTAACACTAAAAATAAGAGACAACTGAGGTAAATAATTGTGAGAACAATCAAGGAGTGGGATTACACAACAAATTTTTGTTATTCTAATTAGTTAATTTAATTATTTGAATTCTCCCAAATTAATATCTAAATTACACACCAACTCTCGTTACAAGTGTAATTATAATAGTAATATTTTAGAAAATTAAGTTTAACACCGCACAACTCTAGAAAATTAGATCTACACTCCATTTAATTAATCACCCGCTAGGATCAATTAATCAGAATTTATGTCAATTTTAAAAAATAAATTTAGATTTGAAATTCAAGTTATAATACCCCACTTAAGAAAATCCTATCTCTAGTTCGAATCTAAAATGGCTATTATAATTAGAATTTTGATTTTCTCTCGAAAATCATTTACCCTCTCTCGAGGCGTAAATCTAAGGGTGAGGGATCAAAATTAACATTCAAAGGGACTTTTCAAGTAATTAAACTAATTAAAATAAAATAACATCAAATAAGGGTTTTACCCCACTCCTTGAAAGGGGATTTAGCCTAACATGGTATCAAACATAACAAACAAATATTCAATAGGCATTAATATAATAAAAGAATAGAGAAAGAGAACAAATCTTCACAAGTCTCCTTGAAATTGGCAATTTCAACTCTATCCTTGAAATTGAAGAATACAACCCTCCAAGTGAGTGATCAAAGTAATATGAAATTAAAATCAACACTCAGTTAAATCTCAATCAATATTTATCCTCACAAATATCTAAGAAAAAGAATAAAACAAAACTATTTACAAATGGTGTTTTTCTAATTTATTTTCGAAACTAAATTCTCTCTCTAGAATTTTCCTATCTAAAAAGATGATATGGTGAGGGGTAATTTTGGGTATTGAGTTAGAAGAGGTAGTTGGGAGTTTTTAAGTGTAAAAAGGGGTAAAAGGTGGTATTAGGCACATGTGGCATTAGGGTTATGTTTTAGTTGGCATGGTTTGGCAGCTACCAAAATCGGGTAAGACAAAGGGAAAGGAGTCTTTGAGTTATTATGGGAGATGGGTCTATGGGATATTGGGAATGGGTTGAAAAATGGGTTTGGGCTATGGTTGGGTTTGATGGTATTTGGGTCTGGTGTTGCTGGACATGGGTCTGAGGTCGAATCCGGCCGGATTGGTGGCAGGGAACGCTGTTGGCGATGGTGGGTTATTGCTGGTGAGTAAGGGTCGAGGAGAGAGAGAGAGACAGGTCGGAGTTGGGGACAGAGATGGTGGATCACCGACGGAGGGGCGGTAAGGGCAGGTGTGGTCGGCGCTGGATAGGGTAAGGCCCGAGTGGATTGGGTTCAGGGCGTTCCTGGACGCCTCCGGCGGGTAGGCCAGGAATGCGCTGGAGGTGGCGGGTGGTAGGAGAAGGAGGGTTTCGGAGATGGGGTCTCGGGTTGCACCGGTTAGTTGATGGTGAGGTGAGAGAGTAAATAGAGGTTTTGGTTTTGATTGTAATGGAGGTAAGGTTAGGTGAGAGGAGAAAGAAGGTGGTTGGAGGTAGAAGATGTAGTAGGGGTTTATTGTGTGTGTGAGCTTTATGGGAAATATGGTGAGGATGAGGGTGTAGGGGAGTTTGTGGGTATAGGGTGTGTCTTTGTGTGTGTTTCATTTGGACACCAAAAAAAATAATAAAATAAAAATAAAAATAAAACTACTATAACTAAAAATCTGAAAATCAAACTCCTACTCTAAAAATAAAATAAAGAGTAAATAAAAATAAAACTAAAAAGAAATAAAATAAAAAATAAAAAATACAAATAAAAAATAAAATCTAATAAAACTTAAAATAAAAATCCTAAAAAGTAAATGCAAAATATAATAAAATCCTAAAAATTCTAATCCTAAAAAACTAAAATAAAACTAAAACTAAAAACTAATAGAATAAAAATAAAAATAAAATAAAATTATAAAAATAAAAAATAAAAATAGAAAATAAAACCTAGAAAATACTAAATAAATCCTAGAAATAAAAATGACTCAAACTAAAAATTTAAAAAATAATAAAAAGACACAAATAAAACACACATGAGGTTTGGGGTAGGTTTGGGCTTGGTTTAGGCTCGGGTAACGTTACGGGGGAAGGTATTTAGCTCCATATTGCGCACAATTGTCTTGATTTAATCGTTTGAACTCTGCAATGCACAATTGACCTTTAAGATAAACATTTAAGCACATAAGAGCCATAATACTGAGAATTAGAAGCTAAAGTACGTCTATTCGGGGTATAAAATGTACAGTTTTGGGTGCTTATCACACCACCCCACAGAGCGTTGCTAGTCCTCGAGCAATAAGATAGAGAGAAAGAGAAATATAAGTAACCAAAAGTGTACCACTTTCCCGGGCACTTGCTATTGCACTTAGCATGTGCAACAATCCTTTAAACCTATAGGTTTCCCTACAGGACGAGTTGTGTCTCGTGAGGGTTTGCAGGGAATATACCCACAAAATTCTTATTTGCAAACGATTTATTGAAAGGCAGTCAATCTCTTATTAAACGTAGAATAATTGCACAATCTAGCATGAGATAAATGATTTCAGAAATACAAGCTAGAAGTGCATAAAATTTTTAGCTAAGTAAATACTCAAGGCACATCCTTCCTAGAACTCAACGTGTGTAGTGTGAATCGGCCAAAATAGGCCGAGTATCACAAGAGTAATTCCTAGATTGCCTTTTCAGAATCAACGCTTCAACTTCCAATCTCACGGATATATCTCTCTTAAACGAACTCTTGAGATTAGGGGTCAGTGTATTGCTCTTGTGTGCGAGGAGGTGAGTAAATGTAAGCAAGTTCAAACGTCTCACACACACTTAAGAAAGAACGAACAATTATAAAGAAAATTGATCTCATGAAAGAAATGCTAATCACTATAGTGAGAACATCGAGTTATTCACGACGTTGACTTTCATTTTCCCGAACACATAGGGGAACATATGGATGATTATGGGTGAGGGGAAAATGAAATGGGGAGGATGGTAAGATATGAGGTTGGTGATATGAAGGACATTGATGTAGAATGGGATTGATGTGTAAAATGATGGATATATGATGGATGAGCGAGGAGAGTGTATACACTTTAGGCACAAATGTCTTTATTACTAACTACAAACTCTCTTTCTTTTCTTTTCTCTCTTATTTTTTTCAATTTTTCTTTTCTTTTTCTTTTTTATATTTTTCTCTTTTTTTCTTTTTTTTTTTCTATTTTTTTTCTTTTTCTCTCACTTTTCAAACCAACAATGAAGACATTTACATTTGAAATCACACTCTTTTATTTGAAAATGAATGATGATACAGAGATGATATGTGATGGTGTGTAGAATGTGTATTGATGATGGGGGGAATAAATGGGAATATGGAAGAATATAGTAATGTAATGGGAATGATATATGGAAAAGTGAAAGGTGTATGGATGAAAATATAGTATTTGGGACAAATTTCAAGACACGTATTTCTTACAACTCGAAAGTGATGTCATTCTCAATGATCAAGCCAAAAATGAAGAATAATGAGATCATACAACAATTAAAGTGCGGACCCAAACAAAGTTGAATCAACTTGTGACTCAGAGATTGCGTAAAACACTCTGAAAGGTTGAAAGGCAGAAGTCTCACAAGCTAAATTATGCACTAGTGATCCTTAAGGTTCACTTTAGAATTGTAGTACTACTCAACTCTAAACGTAATGACGTGATAAGTGCGCAAATTTTGTTGAGTTAAGAAATTCATGGTGAAAAATGCCTTGTTACGTATTACATAAGCCATTAGAAAAAATATTCTCTATCTTGATTCCTAGACTTAGAAAGATGGATGATGAAAATTCAAATCAATGATTGAGATGAAAGAAACTGCACGAAATTTTTAAAAATCAGGTTTAAAACTCAAAATTTTTCAAAAAAGGCATCATTTTGATAAAATTCCCCACCCCTAAACAAAAAGGAACATCGTCCTCGATGTTAGGTAAAATGATATTTAAAATTGAGAGCATAAGGTAGGAAAGAGATTACTAGAATGAACCGCTAATGAAGTGGGCAGATGAAACCAAGAATAAACCTGAATGAATGATAAGAAAAAAAATGTTTACAAATCTATAACATGGCAAAGCATTGGGTGATGTAAAACACCACCCCCAGATAGGATGAGACTAGTACAAGAAATGTGGGCTGCCTCCTGGTAGCGCTAAGTTTAATGTATTCAGCCAGATCGAACCATTATCACCCTAAAGATAGGCTCTATGAAAGCGCGGGGCAGCATAAGAATGGGTGATGAGAATCATCCCCAGACAAGACTAAAGCGTCATTCTTGTTGGATAGAGGCTAAAGCGGGTCAATGCACTTATATGGCAAAGTGCATCACACGATGCAAAGCATCGGTGGACCAAGGGTTGGTGGGAAAAAGGGTAAAGGTCAGGGTTAAAAGGTATCGGCCACGGGCCTTATTGAGCCAAAAGGTGAGGGCAACTAGGGCCCTATAAGCATGGTGCTCCAATTAGTCAGGGAGGCGAAATGGTGTGGACATAGGAATGGGGTGGGGCTCATAGAAACCACATGACCATTCAATAAATGGGCGATGATAATGGTCGCGCCGTGACACGCCAGGGAGATGTTGAGAAAAATCAACACCACAAGGAAGGGGTGTGCATGGATGAACAAGCTCGGTGTCACGGTGGATATTAGCACCATAAAGACTCCCATAGATGGTGGATGATGGTTTCATGTGAGGATCTAAAAATGTAGATGGAAGCATGAACTGTGTAAATTCAAGATCCAAATCGGGTGGTGGGGTTAAAGATGTAATGGGTGGGGCGGGTGGGATAAATGGTGTATCGGGTGGGATAAATAGTGGAGGAAGATGATCCAACTCAAGAGTGGGAGACACACACTCATTGGGAGGAGTAAATGAATACTCACAAGGGAGTGTGGTGTCTAAAGATGGAGTGATCAACTTCTCCACAAGAGTAGCATCAGTGAATGTGGTGGGTGGGTCAAACGAGTCATGAAGATCGGAGATAGCGGAATCACTAAAAATATTGGGCTCAACGGGAGCCATGCATGGTGGGACATCATCCATATCCGGATAGTTAGGATCTATCATAGATTCTATCTCGGGAAAATGGTGAACTCTCATAGCCAGAGCTAACCTAGGATAAATTGGTTCCTCGAGAACACACGGGTGAAGCTCGATAGGTATATACTCGGGAATTTTTTGGGATATTACGAGAAAGTGAGTGGGAACCACAAGTGTGGGTTCCGTTGGATATGGTTGGATTTGATCAAGCTCACTATCGAAAGGTAAGTCAACACAATAATCGACTTGGGGCCCGGACCATGGAATGGTCTCAACTTTGAGATTCTAGGGGTGGTAGGGTTGGTCACACTCAAAATTCGTATCACGAGAGGACACATTATCATCACACTCGATGGCAACGATGGGTCGGGCCATGGTAATATCCGACTCTCGCTCACACTCCAACTCATTTAAAAGTTGTTCAAGCCTTTGGAGAGCTTGAGTTTGAATTTGAGTGGCTCACTCTTGCTCAAGGATGAACTTTTGCAAGAGGGTTTCGAGAGTGGATGTGGATGAAAGTGTTGGTGGAATGATGGGTGGTGGTTGTGGGTGAGGTGGACACAAATCGCTATGATCATGACTATACGAAGAATAATCAAATGAAGTGGGTGGGGTGTGGCCAAATGCATCATACACGAAAGGATCGCTTTCGTGATGGACAAATGGTTGATGCTCATGGTGTGCATAGTGAGGAAACTGATAGTGAACGGGTGCACAAGGTTGCCATGACGACTGTTGGAACGTGTGAGGATCCACAACATTGGGTTGGAATTTGTATTGCGTGGAAGGGTGATCGGGCCTCCAGGAATAGCTCGGGGACTCACACAACTCGGGATTAGGTATATCGGGATAATAGGTCAAGGCGGGTTCTGGAACAGTGTCATATGGATACACATGTTCCATGGTGGTTTTGGATGGATATGAAAAGTATGGGTACTCATGGGACATGTGATCGGAATAATAACAGTGGGTGCACAACAAAGGAGGAGACACGGCGACACTTGACACCGAGGGTGATGGAATAGGAGGTGCATGCATGGATGGGTCAAGAGTATCAACGGTACTCGTGAGAGAGGTGAAACGACTAAGAATATCATAAAATGAAGGCTCAGGATCACTCTCACACGTGTCATGTGTCAATGGAAAATGACCAAAGTAGTTCAATAAAGGACGCTCTTCGGCCATGAGGGGAGATATATTTTTTTTTTGGAACTTTTTCAAAAGGAAAGAAAATAATTTTGGATTTTTCTAAAAAAGGAAAGAAATAAAATATTTTTGGATTTTTTGTACAAAATAATAGAAAAAAAAAATTTCGGATTTTTTGTTAGAAGAAATGGTGGGGAAAAATATGGACCTTTGATTTGGATGAACTAAGTAAAACCGACTACCGAAAATGGAGTTGGACACACACACAAGTCAAGAAAAATTCCTAACTAGCACATAGCGAATTTTTATCTTTTAATTTAGTGAAAGGGTAGTCAAATTTTAATTAAGTCCGCAGGGCGATAAAAAGTCACGGAAATATATGAGTGATCGCCTTTGCAAAAATATTCTCCTAGTGAGATACCTAGTTGATTGATTTAAAATTTAGTGATGGCTAGGGTAGCACACAATGGTAAGCGAGTGAGTCGGATGATGAAATCCCTTCTCATGAGTGATCGGTTGTAGGTCTTAATTAATTAATTAATTCATCACACCATTCGAAAATAAATGCAAGAATAAAATCACATAAAAGCACACAAAGCATACACAATAATGGACTCACTAACAGGAGATGGGCGAGGGTGTAAGAAATATACCTCCATTGGTTTTTACTCCGTGGGGTGCCGAAAATTTTGAGTCGACCGGGGGGAGATCGCGCCTATCTCATTCGGCCTCGGGAGTCCTACCGACCAAAGATAGAGAGGCTTCTAAATCCTCGCCAATGGACACCCTCTATCTACCTTGTCTGGTTTCCCTATCAAGCTTTCTTCAATTATTACAATTTTAAATGAAAAATAAATGGTGTCCTATGCACCGCAATACAAGCCAAGAATAGAATAATCCTAAATACAAGCCTTCTAAAAATATAAAAATGGTACAAAAAAATAATAAAGTGCAAAAAAATATAAATGAACTACAATATGAAATCCGCTCCGAGCTTCACAATCCCAAGAATGGCAACGGCGCCATTTGATAACTTGACTTTTGCGTATATGTCGTTGTTGATGAAATCCAAGTTAGTCAAAATCCTTATGTACCTACAAATATAATAAACTCAAGTGTAGAGTGGTAAGTATACGTATCAATCCACTTCCTAGGGAGTAAGATAGAGACAAATTCAATTGTAATTCACTTTTTATTTTCTTTTTGTGCTTTTTCACTTTTCTAATTTTTTTAGCTTTTTTGAATATTAAAACAATAGGGTGAGGTGATGATTTAAACTAAACTAAACTAATGTGAGATGAAAACTAACTAGAAAATCAGTAAAATAAAAAATAAAGTCTAACGCTAAAAATAAGAGATAAGTGAGGTAAATAATTGTGAGAGCAATCAAGGAGTGAGATTACACAACAAATTTTACAATTCAAGGCTAATCTCGTTGAGGCAATGAGCAAGGATGAGGTACATGCAACGGAGGTTTACAAGCTTTCGAATGAGTTTCAGGGCTTCGGGATTGAGTACCTGGAGTGGGTGATCAAGAAGGCCTATAGGTGGGTCATCCTTAAATTTGCTGATGTCGTGTCGTCCACCCGTCCCTCTCTTGAGGCAGTGGATATGGAAGACCCCCTTGTAGCTGAGGCTCTATCCCATGTAGAGTCTCAAGTACACATCGAAGTCATTGACACCTATGAAGATCGGCATGTTTTAGACGTCGAAGAGACTCCTATTGTTAATGATGAAGCCTTTCCCTCCGATATTTCTCAATAGGGGGGCTGTCTGTGGCCCATACCCTCTCCATTTAAAGCTTTTGTATTTGATTTTCTTTTGGACAAACATTGTTGTAGCACTTTGTAATTAAATTTGCTCTTGTAAAATAATTCCTCTCTTTATGCCTTCTATATTTGCCTCTTTTATGATTTGTCTTCTATAACCATTACATTAACTCCCTCCACGTCTTTCTTGAGAGTGAATGGAGGGTCATACCTACCATTCACCCTCATCATAGCCGAGGGTTGTTACCACCAAATTAATGATGTTTTATATCAAGTCCCCCCTCGCCTTTCTTGAGGGTGAATGGAGGGTCGTCACTAACATTCAGCCTCGTCATAGCCATGGGTGCTTATCACCAAACTAATGATGTTTAATTTAAAGTCCCCTTCTTCTTTCTTGATAGTGAATGGGGGGTCATCAACATCATTTACACTCATCATGGGCAAGGGTTGTTACCACCAAATTAATGATGTTTTAAAATATAAGTCCACCCTCTTCTTTCTTGAGAGTGAATGGATGGTCATCCCTTCCATTCAGCCTAATCATAGATGAGGGTGGTTATCACCAAACTAATGATGCTTAATTTCACGTCCCCCTCGTCTTTCTTGAGAGTGAATAGGGGGTCGTCCCCATCGTTCACACTCATCATAGTCGAGGGTGGTTACCACCAAATTAATGATGTTTTAAAATATAAGTCCACCCTCGTCTTTCTTGAGAGTGAATGAGGAGTCGTGCCTACCATTCAGCCTCATCATAGACGGTGGTTGTTATCACCAAATTAATGATGTTTTAAAATACAAGTCCACCCTCGTCTTTCTTAAGAGTGAATGGAGGGTCGTCCCTACCATTCAGCCTCATCATAGTAATGGGTGGTTATCACCAAATTAATGATGTTTTAAAATATAAGGTCACCCTCGTCTTTCTTGAGAGTGAAGGGAGGGTCGTCCCTACCATTCACCTTCATCCTAGCCGAGGGTGGTTACCACCAAATTAATGATGTTTAATTTCGAGTCCACCCTTGTCTTTCTTCAGAGTGAAAGTAGGGTCATCTCTACCATTCACCCTCATCCTAGCCGAGGGTTGTTATCCACCAAATTAATGATGTTTGAAATGTAAGTCCACCCTCATCTTTCTTGAAAGTGAAAGGAGGGTCCTCCCTACCATTCACCCTCATCCTAGCCGAGGGTGGTTATCAGCAAACTAATGATGTTTTATTTCAAGTCCACCCTCGTCTTTCTTGAGGGTGGATGGAGGGTCATCCTTACCATTCAGCCTCATCATAGCCGAGGGTGGTTACCACGAAATTATTGATGTTTAATTTAGAGTCCACCCTCGTCTTTCTTGAGAGTAAAAGGATGGTCGTCCATACCATTCTCCCTCATCTTAGACAAGGGTGGTTAACCACAAAATTAATGATGTTTAAAATATAAGTTCACCCTCGTCTTTCTTGAGAGTGAAAGGAGGGTTGTCCATACCATTCCCCCTGATCCTAACCGAGGGTGGTTATCACCAAACGAATGATGTTTTATTTCAAGTCCCCCCTCATCGTTTTTTAGGGTGAATGGAGGGTTGTCCTTACCATTCAGCCTCATCATAGCCGAGGGGATTTAACGAGGATAACCCTAATCATACTAGATTTACCAATGACAAGATGAGGGGCTAATATAACATTCTCATTAACATTCCAAGTGTCCTGATGGATCAACACATTCATTACAACTGTGGTCCGATAGGATATTACAACATTACTGATAGTATTTCTTCAAATGATCTTCATTCCACGGGTTGGAAAAGGTTTATGCTTTAAGGTTATCCAATCTAAAGGTCCTAGGGACAACTTTATCAATGACACTATATGGGCCATGCCAATTTGGGTGGAGCTTGTTAGGTTTGTGCCAAGTCTTTTTGAGGCTTAGATCCACCACAACGATTGGCCGTTTCTTCACCCTCTTGTTGTAAAACCTGAGAGTTCTTTACTGGTAGGCTACTTGCCTTATCTGAGCATTTTTCCTCCTTTCCTCAATCAAGTCTAGGTCAAGTCTCCTTTCTACCCTATTTCTCTGGTGTCATACATTCGAACTCTGTGAGTCAGAAACCCAATCCCGGTGGGGATGACGTCTTTTGAGTCATACGCCAGCATGAACGGAGTTTACCCGGTGGGAGTCTTGGTCTTCGTCCTATAGGCCCATAGTATACTATATAACTATTTGTAACTTTAGTTTGTCCGTTTCTTCTTGATCAAGTCTAGGATTGTTCTATTTGTAACTTCAGTTTGGCCGTTAGCCTGAGGTCGTCCTGGGGTAGAGAAGAATTGTTTGATGCCCACCCTTTCGCAATATTTCTCCAGAGATGCATTCTTGAATTGAGTCCCGTTGTCTGAGATTAGGGTATTAGGGAGACCATATCTTCATATAATATTTTTTGAGATAAATTGGAAGGTCTTCTGCTCGATGATAGTAACCATCGTCTCCGCCTCCACCCATTTTGAGAAATAGTCATTTGCTACGATCAATTATCGATAGTTATTGACGGCCCTAGGAAAGGGTCCCACTATATTGATTACCCATACTGCAAATGGCCATGGGGAAGTGATGGAGGTAAGAGGCTGATGGGGCTAGTGGGGTATGGTGGCGAACCTTTGACATTTTTCGCATTTCTTAACGTATGCCGTAGCATCCTTCCCCAAGGTCGGCCACCAATATCCTTGGGTGACTATCTTCGTTGCTAATGACCTACCCTTAATATGGATCGAACAAGACCCCTCATGTACATCTTGCAAGATATGTGGTACTTGAGACAGGTTCACACATCTGATCATGGGGAGCAAGAACCCCTTTTTCTATAAGGTGTCTGCGATGACAGTGAATTTCGCAACTCTATATCTCAACTTCTTCCTTTCCTATTTTTCTTTTGGCATATCCTCCTATTTAATGTATCTGATTAGAGGGTCCATCCATGGATCTTCCCTGTCAATATTTAAGAAAGATCCAAGTGTTCCACATGCATCTTTAATCATTGATAGAAGCAAAATTTATACTGGGACTGTCCTATTGATATATGTCCTAGTTGCCCAGGCCAGCCTTGCAAGCACATCGGATCGGCCATTATCAAGCCTAGGTATCCTCTTTAACTTTACTTCTCCATATCTCTTCTGCTTTACCCGATTTTCACTCCCTACCACATTGGGCTTATGGCACATGATTTCGGGGTCGATCCCCGGTATATATGCATGACTCCATGAGAAGATGTTATGTCCTCTCCTTAATAGCTTGATGAGGTCCTATTTTATGTCTGTCTTTAGATATTTGCCTATTTGGACTATTTTTTTCGGCTCATCCTCATTGAGGATGATGGATTCTACCTTTTTCGTGGCTTCTCCTTTGTTCATCTTTGTCTCATCCCTGGGGTCAAGGGTATTAATATTGTAAGTAGTTGTTTCCATCCTATACGCCTCTCTTTCCTATGCGGAATTGAAGTAACATTCCCGTGTTGTCATCTGGTCTCCCTGAACTTCCCCTACCCCGTAAGGGTTCGGGAATTTTATTATCTGATGAACTGTGGATCACATAGCCTCAAATTCCTTGAGGGCCACCCGCCCCAATATAATGTTGTAGGCTGAGAAGACCTGTTCTTCCATCATAAAAAGTTAACCTACTTGGAAAGACATCTCGTCCACTCGTCCGCCATTCTAACATCGGCCTCATACACTCCTAGAGAATGAGCGTTTTACCCATTGAAACCAATCAAGGGATGATGCTATGGCATGAGCCTATCACGGTTGAGGCCCAAGGCTTTAAAGAATGTCCAAAACATCACATCTGTAGAACTTCCCCCATCCACCAAGATCCTCGGCACCTCACATCCGTGTACACTGGTGGTGATGAAAAGAGGGTCATTATGTGGGGATAAGAGGACCTTAAAGTCCATTCTTGAGAAACCCACTATGAGAGTATCCATATAAACTTTCTTCTTCTTTTTTGACTTTGCTTCAAAAGAGGTCGAGTGTACGGTCTTTCTTATTGCCTTGGCCATAGCTACATGGGCCTTCCTATCGGCAGCCTCTTATCCTCTCTTGTTAGTCCCCCGGAGATCATCCCAACACCATGTGAGATCATATTAAGTCTTTTTACATGGTTGTGGTCAGCCCTCGATAGGACATTAGGGTCATCCTCATCCTCTTAAAGGCCGTCCATTCTATTTGGAGGATCTTCTCTACCTGTATTTTGGGAAAGGGTTTCCTTACCTCCCCATGCATAGGCACTGGGGGTCAGCAACATCCCTCCACCATTGTGGAGGTGGCAAATCTTTATGTGGCGCCTGGGGTGGTCTCCTGGCCTCATGTTTCCCTGAAGCTTTACCCGGAGTGATCATCTCCGGTGAGACTCCTGGAGGTCTTAGTATGTTCTAGATAAGAGCTATAAACTTCTCCTGCATAATCCGTTGGCTCGCTACTACATCAACCATCTCAGACTAAGAGGTGCATGAATGGAACTAGGTCCTACTCCACTATTCGGTGCAGGAGGTGGTAGTGGTGGCATCTACAGTTCCATATGTTTGAGCTAGGAAGAGGTGAATGATCAAAATACTGATGATCTTGAGAAACTTAATGGACCTCTTTCAATGGTGAAACAACTCCACACGAAGGGGGAGAAGTGGTTCACCACCAGAGTTTCTGGTGAGGTGTCAGTATAAAGGAAAAGATATCTTCTCGTTCCCACAGACGTCGCCAAACTGATGATGCTAAGATTCAACACCAGGATATAAGAGGTGATGAACTCAAACAGTGATAACAATGGCAACCATAGAGATATATATATGTATAAGCAAATATAAGGGGACGGGTATAAGAGGAATGAAGACAATGATATATAATGGTTCATATAATTAGGCCTACATCCATTATGAGTGTGTGACCCACTAAATATGCGCACTATTGTCCTTAGATACAATCCACATAAGCTCACTCTCTCTTTAGTTTATACAAGAAGAGTTTTAGGTAGGGTTATAATTATCGTTCCCTTTACATGGCTGAAGATGACCAGTATATATAGGGTTTGGGGGGTGTAGTGTACCCCCCAAGCATGCATGGTGCATGTGAATGAGGATCTAGACAATACCTTACTGACACCTGGATGTGCCACTTGCAATTAATGATGACATAATATTCCCTCAGGTGAGTGGATGATATAGTTATAACGGTTTAGTCCACGTGCTATATCAGTCTCACGCGCACTGTTCCACGCGTCTCCCAAATCCCACGCCGTTATGACGTCACCATCATCCTAAGATGCCAGGCCGAGGCTAAAGTTGATGTTGACATTGAGTACGAATAAATATTACCTCATACTGTCATCCCCTAATAGGGTCATCTGACCCATGGTGAGGGATCGGCCCCTTGAAAGGTCAGCTGGGCCATGATGAGGGGTCATCCCCCTAAAGGGTCATCTGGGCCCTATGAGGAGTCGGCCCGCTGAAGGTTCATCTAGTCCATGATGAGGGGTCGGCACCCTAAAGGGTCATCTAGTCCATGATTAGGGGTTTTCCCCTTGAAGGTTCATCTCGGACATGATAAGGGGTCGACCCCCTCAAGGGTCATCTGATCTTGGCTGAGGGATCATCCTATTCGATCCTTCCTGTAAATGAACTATGGTCATTAGACTCGTCCTGGGCTTGAGCCCTCGTCTGGGTGGAGGACACCCTCGACCTGGCCGAGGGTATATATGGGTATATCATACACACCTGAGGAGAGTAAGGAGAAACCCATTCTTGTACAAAGTGTCTCCTATGATCGAGAACTTAGCAACTTGATATTTCAACTTCATTTTCTCGATATTTGACTCTGGCAACTCACCATACTTTATGTACCTAATGAGGTGATCCATCCAGAAATCTCCCATGTTCAAATTCAGAAAAGACTCTGGAACACTATCCTACTCTTCAATGGTCGGCCGATGTAAGATTTATATTAGCACTATCCTTCTAATCTCCATTCTTGTAGTTGAGGCCAATGTTGCCAGAGAGTCAGCTCAGACATTATCCAGCCGAGGTATTCGCTTCATCTTCACCTCTTAGAAGGTCTTCAATACTACCATTTATCTCTCCACATATTTTGTCATCATGTCGTCTTTTGCCTCATACGCCCCCAAGATCTGATTCACCACCAATCTTAAATCACTGTGGACCATGAGTTGTCTAACATTTCGAGCCCGAGCCAAGGTGATGCCTGCTATGAGAGCTTCATATTTGAACTCATTATTGGAGGACTTGAATCTGAACCTCAAGTCATATTCAATATATGTGCCACCTAGTGTCGACATTATCAGTCATGCACCTCTTCCATTCTCATAAGAGGACCCATCAACGAAGATGCTCCATACTATACCATCCTTAGAGAATTTACCCTCTCTGATAGGGATCCATATTTGAAGATATATTACTCCACTTCATTTTTTGGTGCTTTACCGCTAGTTGTACTTATCTTGGCCTTATCCGGGGAGGTTACACACTTCCCACTTGCACACAATCTGTAGTCTCAGAATTTTCACTACTAGCCTCCTCCCAAGTGAACTCGTACACAAAGTCTACTAATTCTTGCCCTTTGTTGTCCACTTTAGGCTGATGGATGATATCAAATTGTCCCAGATCTATTACCCAAGACATTAATCTCCCCGATTTCTCAGGCTTGTGGATGACCTGCCAAAGTGGGGAGTCATTGAGGATGACCATTATGTGGTCCTGGAAGTATGAATCTATCTTTTTTGAAGTGTGAATCAGAGCATAGGCCAATTTTTCCATCCTATAGTGCCTTGCTGTTGAAATATACCAACTTCTAAACTCCATCCTCTTCTTTCACGATGGTGGTGCTCATAGCCGACTCTGAGACTACTAGATACACATAAAGTTTTTCCCCTTGTACTAGCAGTGACAATAATAAGGGAGAGTCTAGGTAAGACTTTAGATCCTTGAAAGCCTTATCACATTCCTCATTCTATTCTAAAGATTTTCTAAGAAATTTAAACAATGGAAGACACTTGTTGGTGGCTCTAGTTATAAACCTGTTAAGTGCTGCTACTCTCCCAGTCAGCATCTCAAGATATTTGAATCTAGTTAGCATCTTCATTTCTAACAAGGTTTTGATCTTAGATGGATTGGCCTCTACCCCCTATGATTTGTGATGAAGACCAAGAACTTTTCATCCCCTACAACAAACGCACACTTTGCGGGGTTAAAATTCATCTTGTACCTATCCATTGTTCAGAATTTTGCTTAAGGTCAACCACATAGGTGTCGTCCTTGAGACTCTTTGCAATCATATCATCAACATATACTTCCATTATTTTCCCAATTTTAGCCTCAAACATCTTATTAAGAAGTCTTTGACACATTGACTAAACATTTTTCAAACCGAAGGGTAAGACCTTATAGAAGTAGGTCTTCTTATCGGTTAAGAAGGCAGTCTTTTCTTCATCGTTCGGGTGCATATATATTTGATTATTGCTCGAGTAGGCATCCATGAATCTCATCAGCTCATGGCCTCCTGTGGCATCAACCATCTGGTCGATTTCGCGTAGAGGAAAGCTATCCTCGGGCTAGGCCTTATTCAGATTAGTAAAGTCCACACACATTATCCACTTCCCATTAGCTTTTGGGACGATCACTGCGTTGGCCTGCCAAATAAGTCATATCACCTTTTTCTATGGAGTCGGCCTTTTCCAGCGTCTTTACTTCTTCCCGGATGATCTCGTATTTCTCCAAGGAATAAATTCTTCTCTTTTCTCATATTGGCCTAGCATCGTCAACCACATTGAGTTTATGGAAAAAGAGTTTAAGGTCCATGCCCGGTATATCCTCATAACTCCAAGTGAAGATACTCTGCCTCTCTCTCTTAAGAGTTTGATCATCTCATCCTTTATGTCTGCTCTTAAGGCCTTTCCGACCTGGATGTTATTTTTTGGCTCATCCTCATTGAGGATGATGGATTCTACCACTTTTGAGGCATCTCCTTTTTTCAATTTGGTCTCATCCCTAGGAGCTATGGCATCAATATTTTAGGTCGTAGTTGTTTTCTTATGAGATTACCCCTCCTCGATTGAGTTGAAGTGGCTTTCACATTCCAACACTTAATCACCTTGGACTTCCCCTACACCATATAGGGTTGAGAATTTTACCATTTGATGTACAGTGGATTGTATAATCTCAAATTCCTTAACGAATACTCTTCCCATGAAAACCTTATAAGTCAAGTATACACTTTCATCCATCATGAAGAAATTTACCTTCTTTGTTAGCCCCTTAGGTGAAATATCCCCCATTCTAACGTCCATTTCATACATTCCCAATGTATGCACCTTCTCTTCACTGAGATGATAGGGGACGAATCTCTTCTTGCTGAGTCCCAAACCTTTAAAACAAGGCCAAAACATAACGTAGTCCTAACTTCCCCTTCGACCACTATCCTCAGCACATCATACCCGTGAACTGTAGTTGTTATTATTAAAGGGTCATACTGAGGAGATAGGATTCCCTTCAAGTCAAGTCTTGAAAAACAAAAATTAACCTATCGATATCTACCTTCTTTGTCTTCTCTGGATTTTCCTTTGCAATGGCCGAGTTAACCACTTCAGTCTTGGTAAGATCTTTAACCTCTATAAGGTGTGACTTTTCGTCATCCACCTATAAACCACCTCCTATCTGGCCTCCACAAATCGCCTTTACATCGAACGAGATCATGTGGAGTCATCCCTTTGGGTCATCATCCTTTGGTGGATGATCTGTGTCATCGTCATCATTGTTGTCTGAAGCGTCATCCTTTTTCCCGAGGCCATATTCCCTGCACTTGTTAACCCTTCTCTTTCTGGGGTCATTTTGACCACTCTTTGAGGCACCTTTGTCAATATACTTCCTTCGATTTCCATCTTTAAACATCTTGTCTATCTCATATTTCAAAGAAAAGAATTTATCAGTCAGGTTTCCGTAGTGTTCGTGAAATTCACACAAGTTTTTGTTCCTCTTATGAGGAGGATCCTTCAGCTTATCGGTCCACCTCAGGGACCGATCGTTCTTATTTTCATTAAAAATATTCTTACGTCTTACCTTAAGGGGATTGTAGTTGTCCAACTTATCATCTGCTGACCTTGTATTTCCACCATTCTTCTTCTTTTGCAACATGCTCCCACTACTACCCCTTTTCTCATCCTCATATTTGGCCACCATCGCTTCCTTGACGTTTATGACCTTCCCAACCATCGCCAGTAGCTTAGCCATATCTTTTGAAGGGTCATCGATAAGATTCCAAAGTATTTTCTCCTTATGAAGATCTTCTATTAGTGATGTCATAGCGACACTCTCTTCATCATCTTCCACTTCCTTCTCCTGATTAAACCATGTAATGTAGTCTCTGAGACTCTCATTCTTCCCCTTCTTGACGTACAACAGGTGAGTAGTGTTCTTTTTGAGGTGTTACCTCAAAGAAGAAATTGTCGATAAATATTTTTGCAAGTTTCTTGAAGCTTTCAATACAGTTCTTTGGGAGCGAAGGGTACGAAACGTGGGCAGCCCCGGTCAAAGTGGTAGAAAATGCACGATATCTCATCTCGTTTGAGATAGATTACATATCTAATGTCGACTAATACATCTTAATATGATGAACGTGATTGGTAGTCCCATCATACTTTGGAGTAACTACATATGGCTTCAATTTAGCAAAGGTAGAAAATAAGACTATCTTGGCCACAAATGGAGAGCCCTATGTGTACCCCCTATATAAGGGATCTTGAATCTTGAGGATATCTCCAATCTTGTCTAGCTGATGTTATCCCCCTCTCTCCTTATCTAGCCAATGCTTCATTAATGGCCTGATCGATGTTATGCCCCGCTACCTTAACTAGCGTAATAGAGTGTTCCACTGCTACTAACATGCGTCGTCTATTTACTTCTCTATGGCCCCCGTCACAAGCATGTGGGGTTTGACAGTCTACCCCCTCTATCCTTAAACTAGTGTTGCTTTTTGACCTGGACAGTCTCTCCCCGATATCACCAACTAGTCCAAGCCTCTCAAAGATTGACCCTTTACTCAATCGGTCAAAAGATGAACCCCTTCGACGGGCATCAGGACTCTGCCTCCTACATTGACCCCGTCTAGATTGGATGGGTCATATAGTGTTTGCAGATATTTCATACGATTCCTAGCAATTAGCTTGAGCATCTCCATTCTCAAAGTCATCATAACGATCCTCCGGACAAGGTTGGCCTTACCTCCCCAGGCATAAAGGCCTATGGTCAGTAACGTCTCTCCGCCATTGAGGAGGAGGTAGATCCATCGGAGGTGCCTTGGGTGGTCCCCTGGCCTCTTTATGATGCCACCCCACTACTGTCAGAGTTATTATCTCTGGCTGGGCTTTTACTGGCCTGACTCATACATTCTGGCTAAAGGTAGCTAGTTTATCTTGTATTACATGCTGGCTTGCCGCCAAGGATCTTAATGCTACTGCCACTTCAACCATTTTTCACTGAGGTGGTGCTTGAATGGAACTATGAACACTATCTGGTGGTGTAGGCGGTGTAAATTTAGATTCCATTCTTAAACCTGACAGTTGAACTGCGTTTCAAGTGTAAAATCCTTGCATCTCAACATGAACTCTTTCAATGGTGAAATAACTCCACAGAAGGGGATGACTAGTTCACCACTAGAATCTCTGAGGAGGGCAAGCTAAGAAAGGGAAGAGATGATTCTACTCGTTCCTATAAACGATGTCAGACTGATGATAACAGAGATGGTATCACTAAGTCACAGTTGTATGAAGCTCATACATGAATATAATAATCAGAATAATTACACAACAAATCAACAAAGAAGGAGACGAGGTGAACGGGATGACCACCTGAATATAAGTGGTTCAGCCGGAGTCTACGTCCATTGTGTGTGTGGGAGTGAATTCAACTAGTAAATGAGGAACTATTGGCCTAGTCATAACACAAGCTTTCTCTCCTTCTCTTCTATATAAAATTTAGCAGAGTTTTAGCTAGGGTTTTAATTATGTGATCATTTAGAATAAAGAATATGAAAGTTATATATAGTTCTTAGGGCGTATAGTGTACCCCTAGGCTTATTGTATGCATGAATGTATTGCTCTAAACCAATCCAGTTTGGACATCTGGATGTGCCACATGTAGATCATGATGATCAAATATTCCCTCACGTGAGGGAAGGATCTGGTAGTAACCATTTCTCCCACATGTATTTTGTGTCCCACTCATACTAATCCATGCATATCCCAAACCACGATCTGTGATGATGTCACCCTCGGCCAATATGCTTGAGCCAAGGTCGAGGAGTTGCCTATATCATTGGTTCTATAAAGAAACGTATATGGTCGACTATAGTCTTAAATTAACTTGAGGACGAGGCCAAGGTTTCAAACTAGGTCAAGGGCACACTCATAAATTAGTAGGTAGTATGAGCTCATCTTGTCATTGAGGGCGAGGCCTGTGGTGATCTCAAGTATAACTCATGGATGAGGTAAGTCCAACCTTAATTATATTGGCGTCGTAGGTCGTGTATACTATCGGCTAGGATGAGGGTATATTTGGTCATATCAGAAGATTTGTCAAAGAAGGCGTGAATTTCCCCTTATGTCCATTCTCTGAACCATGGTATGACCCCACTAAAAATGATAAAGCTAGGATGAGGGTATATTTGGTCATATCAGAAGGTCTATCCTCAATGATCACGAGTTATTGCAATTCGAAGAGCTTCTGAAAGAGTTTGTGGATATCTTTGTAGGGTCCTACGATTATATGCCTGACACCGATCTAGAGATAGCTCAGCACAAGATGCCCACATTCCCAGAAAGAAAACCCATAAAGAAGAATCGGAGGAAGCTCCAAACAGAATTGGTGCTCAAGGTCCATGAAGAAGTAGTGAAACAGTTGAACGTAGGTTCATTCGCATAGTAGAATACACTAAATGCTTTTAAACATCGTCCCCATGATCAAATTTGGAGGGAAGGTCCGCATCTGCGTCAATTATCGTGATCTAAATAAGGCATACTTGAATGAATAATATCTTATGCCTAATATGGACATGATCATAGACAACACGACTAGCTATGCTCTCGAGTTATTTTTTAGGGATTTTTTGTCTACAACTAGATAAAATGCACCCTTAGATCGAGGAATAAAACACCTTCATCACCCCATAGGGAAACTTATGCTACATCGTTATGTCATTTAGGCTTAAGAATGTCGACGCTAGCTATTAAAGGGCCGCCACAACCATCCTTTATGACCTCATCCACAAAGAAGTTGAGGTATATTTTGATGAACGAATTATAAAATATAGTACTCGAGAAGGTCAAAGGAATTCTTTGAGGTCATATGAGAGTAGCAGATGTGACTCAACCCCCAAAAATGTATCTTCGGTGTCACTATAGGTAAACTCCTAGGGTTCATGTTTAATGACACACGGATTGAGGTAGATCCCGCCAAAGTAAATGCCATACTGATGATACCACCGCCCCAAATGGACAAGGAAGTATATGACTTCCTCTATAAGCTACAATATATCAGTTAGATCAATAGCCAACAAAACTATATATGCGAACCCATTTTGAAACATCTCCGAAATGGCTAAACCAAATCTTGTAATGAGGCATGGTAACAAACTTTTGATAAGATCAAACGATACCTAACTCGACCTCCAGTGCTCATGACACCGTAGCTAGGTCGCCCCCTTCTCCTATACTTAATAGTCATTGATACTATAGTAGAGGCTTCGTTAGCCCAATACATCGAGGAATCTCGTGAGGATAGAGTAATATACTATTCTATTCGAAATTAGGCTCGCTATAAAGTAAATTACAGAGCCTTGGAGAAGACATGTATCGCACTTATTTGGGTCACATAGAAACACGGGCACTATATTCTTGGATTCCCCATCAAACTAGTATCCTAAATGGATCCCGTAAAATACCTACTAGAGAAACCCGCTCTGTCAAGATGAATGGCCAACTAGCTAATGTTGCTAGCCTAATTCGATATTATGTATGTTATGCATAAAGCTAATGGAAGGAACCGAAGTTTGGTTATCCAAATGTCAAGAATTAGACATCCTCAGCACCTCCAAGGAAGACCTCAGGTGGAAGATATTCTTTAACAGAGACGCAAACAAAAAACGATATGGTATTATGATACTAATGATCCCTCCTAAGGATTGTGACACCCCATCTCCATTAAACTGCATTTCCCTCTTTGTTAGATAAATTCTTAGGACTGGAATAGAAGACCTTGCCTTTCAATTGAAAGATGTCACCTTTAATTTCCTTCCTTATTCAAAGAATAGCCCAGCTGATGCATTAGCGACAATGGTCTCAATGGACAACATGCTTGAGCGATAACAACGACCCCCTTATTGGTTCAGAAGCAAGTTGTACCCACCCACTACTACCACATCGAGCTAGTGATAGAGGATGATGCAGACATTGTACAGTTTTGGTATTACGACATTTGACGACTCCTCAAATATGGTAGGGATCCTCGAAATGCAGATAACAAAGACTATACGACCTTTTGTAAACTTGATTCTTAGTAAATCATTTATGACAATAAACTTTTCAATAGAAACTTCGATGGAACCCATTTTTATTGAATAGTAGGGACTGCAATTGAAGAATTGAGGCAGAAAATCCATTGGGGGAATACACCCCCCATGAGCAGTAACATTCTTTCCTTGAAAATAATTTGTCAAGGGTATTACTGGACCACAATGGCCCAAGACTACAATACATGATCGGAGAAGCCTCAAATGCCAAAATTTTTACAACCATCAACAGTTTCCACCTCAAGAATTATACAACATGACCTCTCATTGGCCCTTATCTACATAGGGCATAGCTATCATAGGGAAGGTCACTCTCAGAGCCTTTAATGTACACAAACTCATCCTGGTCGCCATGTACTACTTCACAAAATGGGTGTAAGACAAGTTATACCTGGCATTGAACGCAAAAAAAAAGTCAACACAATTATTAGGAAGAAAATTATCTGTTCTGTATGAGTTAGTGTCGGACAATGCATTCCACTTCGAGGATGACAACACGGAATTAGTCAACGAGTATGGAATTCAAAGAAACAAATCTTCTTTCTACCGGACTAAAACCAACGACACCCTCGAAGCTAACAATAATAAACCTCGAGACCAACATTAGCAAGATGATAGGAAGTTGTGGATAGTGGGCTGACCAGATCCCATATTTCGTCTCGAGCTACCACACCTCCATCAGAACACATTAATTTGATCTACTATCAATTCTCGGTATATGGCATCAAGGTGTTTCTTCTTGATGAACTATAAATGCCTTCTGAAAGGGTTATTATTGAAACCAATGTAAATGACGAAGACTGGTATCAAAGCCGCTATAAAGAACTCTCACTCCTACATAAAAAGAGATTAAAATATTTATACCACATACAAGAGTACAATAGCCAGATCGCACAATCATTCAAAAGGAATGTGAAGGATGGAGGTGTCTAAGAAGTAGATCTTGACATCAAAGAAATTGTATAACCAGTTAGGATACAAGAATAAAGTTCATACCTAATTAGAGTGGCCCTTACATTGTGAATAAAATCATTTCATGTGGCACCAAAATGCACAGAGATATCTATGGAGAAGAAATGTCACATCCAGTCAACGTGGACCATCTCAAAAAGTTATACCTTAATCTAAACTCTCGCCACGCTACGAATCTTCTCATCCCCTTTCTATTCTAAAAAAATCTCTTCATTTCCTTCAACCTAGAACTATGCACAGAGGAACATAGGCATCATATAACACACATAAGGGTATGATCCTTTCTTTATCATAAAATGTTATTATTTTCTTCTTCCGAGAATGTAACACCCCGACCTGAATTTATGGGTTACCCGTGAGTCAACCCAGTCCTACCCGAGCGTTAGGTGTGAAGTGCAATGGAGCAACCTATGTAATGTTTCTAACCCTGTTTTATTTTAGTTATGCTTCACTTGTTAGCATGTGGTTCCAGTTTCAAGGTAAGCTGCATGAGGGACCCATGGGGAGCACCCCGAAGTCCAAGTAAAGAGATCTACTAACATACTAATAAATAAAATATACTTACCTATAAAATGCCATAAAATTACAGAATCGCTCCCAACCTGCTGTAACAAAGTGGGGATGTGAGCCTATGCGAAGTGGGATTTATAAGAATAGTATAGAAACGAACAATAGAAAGAAATACTCACACGCTACGACCACATGCATGCAAAAATATGTAAATATCTAGATACGTATACCATTGAAAAATACTTATTCCAATGCATTAACCATTTTACTTCCAAAAACCTTAGATTCCCATATTAGTTGATCGTCATCATATTAAAGACTTTCTTTAATCATACATACCGTTCTCACTTTATTTAACACACCCGATTCAACACTTGAAACCATTTCACTTGATTTCTCGAAACTCATTCATTTCTCGGAATTTACCCCTTTCATTCGTTTCAATACACTTCAGTATTTTCCTTAAAAATCGCCATTTCAACACACGCAATTACCGTGTTAGAAAATACTTCTTTAATCTTTCAAAATCCTTTACAATACATTTTTGAGTTAAATATGGGTTTAACCATTTAGGTTACTGAAGCACCCATTTATTTACTTCCCTTAAACCTTGTTCATTCCTTTATGGACATTAATAGATTTACGCATTTACTTGTCCATTTCACCTTTACCGAAATATTTATTTCCTTCATTCAAGTTAGCTTGTATTAACACATTTTACCACACAACCCATTTCTTAACATGTTCCACATTTCCTTTATCTTTTCTTCGAATCTTCCAATACCGCATACTTACACGGGCTCCACACCGAGTCATATGCGCACCATATTTAGGGCTTTTCATCCAAGGGCTCCGGGCCCTTCTTTCTTTATCCCTGTGTCATCCGACGACCTTTAATTTTTTTAACATTTTATAAATATCCATATTATTTCCTTTCCTTTTCACCCAGCCGAAGTCAAAATCGGGGATTTTACCGCCCTAATTTGTGTTACACTTTCAAATTTACCATTTTGTGTCATTCACACTTTAACCTTGATTTTTATTCCAAAAGTCACACTCATTTAGGACCACTTTGTGTAACACCTTTCCAACATTTTTATTTCCTAAAAATGTTCCACTCCAAGTAAAATTACCATTTTACCCATTTGTTCCCAAGGCACACTTTAACTCCATTTTCAGAAGTGTTATTTTCATCAAAACACAATTAATTTACTTACACCAACTTCTCAAGTGTTTTTAACCCTTTAACACCTTTCACATTTGGAGTAATCTTTTATTTGATTGGAAACACCTTTTATACATTTTCTTCCTTTTAATTCCACAAGTGTTAATATTTCATAACATTAGTAAGTTACACTCACTAACCATTCCATGTTTGACCATTAACACTTGATTAATATTTTTTTATCAACATTCATATTTCTTTACTTCTTTATTCAAGAAAGATATTCACGGTTAAGACTAATTTTATAAGAAAATTGTCATTTCTTTTGTTTAACATGTAGTATTTTAACTTCATACACACTATTAACATGTAGAACTTTAAAAAGGCCAGTTTAGGGTCGTTGGCAAACTCGTTCGAACGAAACCTAGTTCGAACGAAAAAACTCGTTCGAACGACATTTCTAACGAACGATCAGAAAGTTTGTAAATTTTGATTTTGGCCCAGAAACTTTTATATACTTATTTTAAAGTTCTATTTGATTCTTTCTGAAAATAAAACGCAATTTTTATTACACCTAACACCCAATACAAATTGTTCCAAGCTCCTATATAAATATAATTACATTCATACCTTGGGAGCATGGAACCTTAGTTGATGACGTAGAAATGAGGCACACAAACCGGCATTTTGATGAAGCTTTAAATTCTTTGCCGCTACGTCTTCAACACACACTTCATAGGCTTGAGAATATTACAATAAATCACTAACCTATGAATAAATGTTTTTGTCCGGAATTGAGCCAAAACTATATATGGACTCAATTGGAAATTTGTGTCCTTACAGTCTAAAATATATTTAAACCATGTATAAGTCACTATCCCGATCGTGATGGTTATTTGAAAATGATTTGACACACCTTTATTAAAACCTAAATGACATAGATTGTTTTAAGAAAAAAACCCCAACAATTATCCCCCTTAAAGCTCCTCGTAACGTGCCATAAAAATAAAAATAGTATACCAATAGCTATTACTATGCTCGAATTCTACCAAGGTAAATTCTACCTCCCAACTCCTCTTCAAGTCGAATACATATGATCTTAGCATGTACAAAAAAACGTGTGCTACCCTCTCTCTATAGACATCCATTTGTGGAGATGATATGGGCTAAAGTATAACTCGGTCCCCATGACCTAATTGTAACTCTCCTAAAAATGATCCACGAAGGTAGGGACCTAATCCACAATGACCGATATTGTAACCCCATCAATAAAATAATATAAAATATATACAATCATGTTATCTACTCACTCGAATAACCAGTGCATATGACAAAAATGTATGTCTCCTTCATAGGGGAGTAAATTATCACCCAAATAGAATCATGTTAACGGGGCATCAAAGGTAACCCCATAATATAATCCAGTAATATGCTATCCCACTTCAATTGGGGAATGGGTATATGGTGAAGTATGTAGAATGACATCTATTGATCCACATTCATTATGTCATACGTGGATTAATTGGATACAAAGTGTTCCATATATAATTTCATGTCATCCTGACAATATTATTGTTTCATGCCTTGGTACATTCAATCCCAACCCTAATGTATAAAAAATTATGAAGCATGAGTTTTGTACACAACTCCGTATCTAAATTACTCATCTGAGGGTACCACAAATCCACGCTTATAAGAAAACCCACCATTGAATACCACTAAAAAATTAAGGCACACCGGTAGTGAGGATTTCTGCCACCCTTTCGTTCCATATCATGTCCTACGACTACTTTCTTACCACCTGTATCACAATATCTAGAGTGTGATACCCCCTATTTTTTGTGGTTATTTATAATGAATAAAATTAATTTTGTGTGCTTGTTGTGATAGAAGATGTCACCTATTATATTGTTATGCGCTATTTAAAATGGACTTGTAACTAGATTTAAAACATGATGATTAATTGATTGAATTAATTTATATTTGGACTTGTATCAGGAAATATTTGAATAACCGAGTTGCTAGTTAATTCTTTTTTGTTTAATTTGTAGTTGGATTTTGGAATGCGTAGAATCTCCGTTTATAGTCTAAAAAATGGTTTAAATTCCTAATAACCTAGCAATTTGAGACCCAAACCCAATTTCAGGATTTAAGTCATTTAGAGTTTTTGGGGGGCTCTTTTAGGTGAGTCCCATTTGAGACCCAAACCAAATTTTAGGATTTAAGGGTTGTAAAGGACATTAGGGATATCATTTCATCACAAACACAATGGGGGAAACATTAGAAGGTCTATAGAGAGAAAGCGCCAAGAGGAGAGGATAATTTGGGAGAATTAGGAATTGATTCCTTAATTAATCCATGGTAAGTTCTATATAGAATATGATTATGATTGGATGCGAGTAACTATTTTATCTATTCAATGAATATATATAACATATTATGTTGTAAATTTGATTTCAGGTAATTAATTAGTTAATTTTTGTAATTAATCTAATCTAGTTGTTAATTAGGTTGCCTGCCCTCTATTATACCGTAACACCCCGTAAATTTAAATCATATTTAAAATTAAACTAAAAATGGAATTTCGAGTAAAATAATTTTATTGAACTAATTATTTATGTAATTAAATATGTTGGTATTTAGTTATGGAAAAAGAATTTTTTGTCAAAACCGTAATTGAAAAAAAAACTTTGTTACGGTTTTGGGCCGTGACTAATGGGCGAACCCTTTTTTTTTAGTTTAAATAGAATTCTATTATCTTTAAAACTCCTAATCATTATAAATTAAAACTAATCCGTGGTTGGGTTCTTTCAAATCACTTTTTCCACAATTCTTCCTCCAGATTACTTCTCCAAAATATTTCCCTTTCATACACAAGCCTTGCCTCAATTTTAATCAAGTTTTAACTAAAGATTTGAAGGCTTATTTGGTGTTTTCTAGTGTTTGGGCTAGAACGAGTTTTGATGTCTTCACGAGAGGAATGCAATGGTGTTATCAGAATTTTGAGAAAGAATTTTTTAGCTTTCATGTGACGTTTTTAAGGTACGGGGTTTACACAATATACTCGCTGAATCTCTCGAGAGTAGTCATTTTGTTCCTCATTTATTTGTACTCATTTTGTTGATATCATGACTTTTATTGGAACCTAAAATATTGATTCGATTTGAGATATTGTAATTGTTGATGAGCATAGTGTCACGAAATTTTTATATGCCATGGAGAGTGGTCACCTGCTAATAGTCCAAAAGTCCAATAGTTAGTATGAGGACTTATGAAGCTTAGGTGAGGTGAGGTGAAGCCCGATGACCTATTTATGTGTTATTGAAAAATTAAATTGGTATAATGCTCGAATGTCGCTTTGGACATAAAATCATATTTTTATGGTTGCATTTTATTCGCTATTGTATTTTTGAGTAAATATTGTTGTCATATTGTGTTCTTCCCTGTATTTTTCTTTTACTGGCAGGTTAGCATTGTAATACCCCGCCCTAGAAAATGGTTATTTAACGTTATTTGAAGTGTTTTCTCCAAAAAAAAATTGGAGGAATAAATAATCGAAGTGTAATACGTAAGGTGGCATATTACGTAAATGGTTTAAACAAAAACAAATCCAACAATGCATGTATCGCATTAATGCATATTTAATCTCTAATAGTATTGGCTAGTATGTCCATTAAGTTTGAGGAAAAAATATCAAGGAACGGATGCGACACGGACAAGGTTAATACGATGCCACATTTAAATGGTATGAAAAGAAAAATATCGCAATATGTGTTAAACGAGATAGTTTTATGTTTCATGGTTCACACGAGTTTTATTTTGAGTTTATATAATTATTTTAAGCACTTTGGTTAAGTTTGGTACGATTCGGACAAGCAACGAATGTTACGCAAGCGTGTGTACTAATTGTCTTATGACGCGCGACACAGTGAAAGTCCAGTCTTGTGCAAATTGTTTAGGACGTCTCGAGAGGTCAAAAAAATATTGTGAATATGTTTTTTGACTCACAAAAATATAAGGAATATTATAATGAAGAGAAAAATCGAAAAAAAAAATACTTTTGTACGGAGGTCACAATTCTTGCGCGCCTTGTATAGGACAATCCGAGAGATCAAACGACTATTGTAAATATGATTTTTTAGCCAAAAAAATGCAAGGAATATGATTCTTCAGTTAAAAATTTCAAAAAATAAAAAGAATTTCTTTTGGGCTGGTACCAAAAGTGACGCAAATCAACTTTTGTGGGTGTTTTTGGGCATTTTTCAAATGAATCTTGGGGATCACATGTTTGGTGTATGTGTAGTCACTTTCAAGACATATTATACAGATCTTGGGAAACCAAATTACACCCATTGGGGCTTTCAAAACCTTGGATTTGTTGGTCATGGGTGGAAAGCTTCCATTGTAAGATAAATGGGAGGTAAATACTTGGAGCCAAAACTCTCAAATATTTTCAGATTATATCTCCATCTTCTAGCTCTTGCAAGAGTTGTTCTTCCTTCCAAATTCGTGGTCCTCCTTTGCCACCACTTTTCCACCATCAAAACACCACATTGGAGGTCCCCAAACTCCATTAAAACACCTCTCAAAGTTGGGACAGCTCATGGGAGATTTTGAGATAAGTTTTTGGAGCTCAAAGGAAGTCTTATTAGGTGATTTTAAAAGGATTTTATCATAGTAGAAGAAAGAGTAGTTCATAGAGCTTGAAGATTAATTGGGATCTTGAAGAGGGGACTATTGTGACTCCCTTTAGGGCCACCTTTGGAGGTGGGGGAGTCACCCACCTTCTCTACCATTATTTAAGGACATTTTGAGGCGGGATTCTTTAACCTTGGTGTAGGTTTATTATTTAGCATAATGTCATATTGCTATTTACATATATTAGTTTTAATATATGAAGGATTTGTGTTGATTTGCATCCATGGAGTTCATTGGGTGGGTTTCTATGATTTCATGGACAAGTGGGTTTTCAAAGAAGTGATTTAAATGGGTTTTGAATTTGACAAAATTTCAGAATAGTATTTTCCACCATTTGGGTGTAAAATGTGTGAGAAAATGGTTAAAACCAATTCATGGGTTTATTAGTTACACTAATGGTATTTTGTGTAAGGATGAGTATTTTTATGAAATAATAATGAGGTTTAAATGTACTAATAGACTTATTAGTATCATGATTACTATTTTCTATGAAACTGGGTACTTACAACAAGAGGTTTAATGGGTTTTTAAAATAGATAAATTTCAACCCCAAATCACAACATTTTATGGAGTAAAATGTTTAAATTTCAAGTTTTAAGGTGAATAAATGATTTCTTTGATAAAGAAACATTTGAATCTTGTGTACCCTTTTTGTTAGATTGGTATAGTGCGTTTATGTTGATAAATCATTATAAAGTGCACAAATAAACTTTCATATATAAAGTGTACTATTTAGTTTGTTTAAACTAAGTTTTGGGGTTAAAAGCGTAAATATGCAAAAGTGTAGTCTTTGTGAGAACTTTGGGTAAAAATATAAATAATGAGAATATAGGAGACTAAGTATGGAAGAAATGATTAAGTATGGGTTTTTATGCAATTAATCATGATGAAAGTGTGTGACACCAAGTTTGAAATTATAAAGTGTCAAATGTGTAAATGTTGGTTAAAATGGAGTTTTAGTGTTAAATTCACAAAATCAAGTGCGGGGACTTTAATATGTGAAAGGCATGATTTTATATATTTTAGAGGATAAAATGCAAAATGTGTAAAATTTGATAAAGTGAGAAGTTAAACAAGTGTTTTAATGACGAAAATGCCTACGTGTCGAGAACAGAACTCAAAAAGGGTGTTTTAGTGAATAACACTTGAAAAAGAATAAGGTTGCGAGTTTTGATGAAAAGAAGGGTAAATCGATAACTTACTTAAAGCGGGACATTTTTATGAAATAAAAATGTAAGTGCATGTTTTTATCCAAGCACGATGAAATTTAATTAAGTCCTAAAATGTGAATCATTTTTTGTGTAATATTAACACGTGTGTGAACAAAGGACTTAAAGAGAAGTAATGATTTTCCAAGTATAATGGGAAAATGGACGGTTAAGTCCAAGTCTTTGGCTTCAGCCCAAAGGAATGAAAATTGAAGCACAACTGTGAAAATGTTGAAAACATTGACAAGATAATGACAGTCGGATGATGCCGAGAGAAAATAATTAAGGAGGGCATGACGTCCCAAGTGGTGAAAGACCCCAAACCAACTGCAGTAGTATATGGCAGCGGAGACCGGTGGTGTGAGGCCACGAAGTCCGTGAGTGTTTGTTGGCAGATCCCAAAGAGAAATAATGCTAAGTAATGAATCGAATATTCATGAAAGAGGCATAAAAGAATGACACTAATTCATTGATTTACTAATGCAAGAATAACGCATTAAATGCTTAAAATTCATGTGTCAACATGGAATGGTTTAATAAGGTGACTTAATGAAATTAAGCTATCTAAGAACAGTTGAATTAAAGTAAACATAAGCGTGTGTTACATGAGGTTTACAATGGAAAAGAGTATTTTTCTAAACACGGCATGTGTGTGAGTTGAATGGAAGTCCTGAAATGGTTAAGTAACTTTGGCGTGAGTTAATGAATATTAGGGAGTAAATATCCTTGAAAGAAAGAAGAATGTTTTCCAAACAAATGCCGTTTATTTAAACTGTTTGAGTTAATGGAAAACACGTATAAGTCCTAAGCATGATAATGCAAATGACTGTTTTGTAATGTCAGGGAAGTTAAATGGTATTAAAAGATGTTTTTCAAATAAACAGTTAAATACATTGGCATGTGTAATTTTGAAAGGTATATATGTAGAAATATACATATTTTCACATGCATGTAGTGTAGCATGTGAGTACTTCTTTCTGTCGCTCGTTTCTATACTGCATTTGTATATGATCCCACTGAGCATTCGGCTCACATCCCTTCTTTTGTTGCGGCAGGTTTTATGATATTTCGTACTTTGAGAGCGCTATAAAGGTAAGTAACTATCTGCATTTACGATTAGTAGCTCTGTTTACTTGGCCCTGGGAGCACTTCCCTTGGGTCATATCACTTAGTGATTGTAATTCGGACTTGCATGCTAATAAGTGTAACGTTAAATACTAATAAGAATGGATTAGAAACATTAATTAGGATGTTTCATTGCACTTCACTATTAACGTATGATTCGGATCGGGTTAATCTTTAATTGACCTTTAAATCCGGGTCGGGGCGTTACAACTTGGTATCAGAGCTTTAGGTTCAATGTTTCTTTCGGGTGTGACGTGGTGAGGTCGATAGTGGATCTTTCAACGTCGATGTATGTTTGGGTCGGTCATGCTAGTTTGGTGACAGTTTGTATCCTCGTCAATAAAGTCATAGAGGTTAGAATTACAAGTAAGTTGGTGTCAAGTGGCACACGATCAGGTTGATAGTTATAAATCGCTTCCGCATTTTTTATATAAATATGTTAGTAATTACAGGCGTCAGCATAAGCTAATGTCGCCAACATCGTAATTCCATTGTATAAGAGATATAATGTGTGTTGATTTTAATAGTAACAAAGAATATGAGAAGTTAATGCACCAAATAGTGTGAGCTAAATTGTCTCTAGAAAGATTAGATGAGTTTAACTTTGGAGGTGGGTGAGTTAAATTTTATTTAATTCTCAACCATTATGTGGTAACACCTTAGTCTTGTGCGATGTACATCACATGGAAGTTCGATGATTAGCAAGACTTAATGATTTCAGTTGAATTTAGCTAGTATGCTTGTAGTTTCATCTATGGAAATCAGAATGACTATGTAACTTGATTATGTTTTGGGTTTAGATAACCTTGACGATTTCAAGTGATTTAAGAACAAATCCATATAGTCCTTGGGACTTAGTGTTAGAAATGATGATGTTAAATCATGATCTTAGAAAAATGAGGTGGTATTGAGGAATAGGATCTTTTGTGTCATCAAAGGAATTGGACTAAAAGTTTTATAGGTAGTACCTGATGCCTAGTATCCTACCAAAAGTTTTATAATGATGATAAGTTGCGATCTGGAAAATGAGTGTGATGGCTACGTAGTGAGGCACGTTAGTTATCATGGTCGAATAATCACAGAGGTTAAATAATAGGATATAATGAGTTTGATCTTGGGTTAGCATTATGGATAAGAAGGTGAACTCATGATTGCTACTTGTATATATGTACTAAGGTTAATCTAATGAAGTGTTAGTGCAAGTAATATGATTTCCCTAATAATGGTGAAATTAAGGTTGTACCACGTAGTACGGTACTGTCGACGTCTCTTGTTGATATTATGGAATCCCTTATGACTTCAGGAATATAGAGTTATGACTGGTATGACACATAGTGATTGGGATTAGTGTTTGGCCTTTGAGAAAATAATTTGCGGCCATTCTCGAGTGTTATACTTGAAAGGATTTTTTTTTCGTGATAACTCCCAGGCTAGGATACGTGTGTTCAATTGGAGTCAATTGACGTGGTGACTCTTCCATGAAGCGTTGGAAAAAGTTATCGTATTGAGGAATTCATAAGCTATCGGTGATTGTAATACAATTTAGTCATGTTATTTGTGGCGGTACCTTAGAGTTAGTGCCATGGTTTTGTTTATAAGCTTTCATTATGGTATGACTTGGGGAGAATATCAAGAATAGGTTGATACATGCTAGGTTTTACACTCGGGAGACTTATGACACAATGATGTTCACCATGGTTTTAGAAATAACACTCGGAGTCGAGTGTTAGGCTTAATTATAACACCTGCGTGTGCTACCCGTATGGATTAGTATGACACTGGTGAGGAAAATCATTGGGTATTAGGCATGAGTCATACTAAAAAAAATAAATCGAGTTGACGTTGTAACTTGTCCGATAGTTATGATTTGGGATTATATAAGACGCTGCCAAGAATTGTAGCGATGATCCCTAAGGATGAATTTATGTAATTATTGTGTTTCACTAAATGAGAAGGATCTCGAGGTTTGAAAGTTAGCACATGTATGTTGAAATTGTGGAGACTTGAGTATATTAGGTCAATAACAAACGTTAAGAAATGGGAAATGTAACTTCGCTTTGGTACGAAGGATAACGAGTAACCTCAGTCTTAAGGAGGGAAGCCTAGCGTTTTAGCTTCCCAAGTGAATCGATCCCCAAGTCGTTGTCTTTAAAAATGGGTAGCCATGATTAATGATTCAAGCTAGGCACATGGCTAAGCAAATACTTTACCGTACGGATGGGTCAGTGAAAATTTTAAACTTTAAGTGTACGTGGTTCGTACTTCACGTAGCATGGTTCGTTCTCCGAATTCAATTGTTTCATCCTGGCGTGGTAGCCGCCTGATCCATTGCATATTATTGTGCCTTCTTTGATCTTAGTAATGGAAAGTTGTTTCAATTATGGGTTGGTAGTCAGGTGTAGCGTTGCGTAGCTCAGTAGTGGTGCGGAATAAGCCGGTTAGAGGTTGTTGTGTCACGGTACATGAGTACGCTCTTCTTCGGAAGCACCTTTATTTTACATTGGTTGGAGTGTACGCATGGTATCGCGATTTGTTACATGTAGTTTGCATGGGTACTTAATATCTTTAGGTTAATACAGTCGTCAGTTAACCAGTATAGTTGATTATAACGTATATCATGGATTTGAGTTCACGACTCTAAGATATAAATATTAGAACTTGATGGAACATTAAATGCTAGGGTTGCACCCCGTATGGAAATTACGAATTGAGAATGTAGTTTCTAGTGTGTATTTGGGTTGTCATAGCTAAGGTTACTCTAGGCTAATGCTTAGTCTCGTAGGAGATACCGATCGGATCGACCATTGGGATTAAATTACTGTCTTGAAATTTTTAATGTGAATAGTTATTGATGTTGAGGATGTATCTACCTAAGCTAGGCAAGACTCAATCGTTTGATGAAACGTAGGCTTGTAAATCCCGATGTTCTGTATAATACATGATAATGAGTTCATTGGGTGTTAGGATGATACTTGCTCACTATTAGTTACTTTGAGGAATTGTCTATATGGACGTGTTAGGCATACTTGGGAGTTAACAATAATATCTTAGGATCCACCGTAGTTGTAACTGATTAATGGTATGAAATCTTTTGGTTAGACTATATTGTTAAAGACACCTAGTATTGGAATTAATTGTTGGATGATGTATGAGCATGATGATAACAAATTTCGGAGACGAAATTTCCTAAGGAGGGAAGAATGTAATACCCCGCCCTAGAAAATAGGTATTTAACGTTATTTGAAGTGTTTTCTCCAAAAAACATTGGAGGAATAAATAATCGAAGTGTAATACGTAAGGTGGCATATTACGTAAATGGTTTAAACAAAAACAAATCCAACAATGCATGTATCGCATTAATGCATATTTAATCTCTAATAGTATTGGCTAGTATGTCCATTAAGTTTGAGGAAAAAATATCAAGGAACGGATGCGACACGGACAAGGTTAATACGATGCCACATTTAAATGGTATGAAAAGAAAAATATCGCAATATGTGTTAAACGAGATAGTTTTATGTTTCATGGTTCACACGAGTTTTATTTTGAGTTTATATAATTATTTTAAGCACTTTGGTTAAGTTTGGTACGATTCGGACAAGCAACGAATGTTACGCAAGCGTGTGTACTAATTGTCTTATGACGCGCGACACAGTGAAAGTCCAGTCTTGTGCAAATTGTTTAGGACGTCTCGAGAGGTCAAAAAAATATTGTGAATATGTTTTTTGACTCACAAAAATATAAGGAATATTATAATGAAGAGAAAAATCGAAAAAAAAATACTTTTGTACGGAGGTCACGATTCTTGCGCGCCTTGTATAGGACAATCCGAGAGACCAAACGACTATTGTAAATATGATTTTTTAGCCAAAAAAATGCAAGGAATATGATTCTTCAGTTAAAAATTTCAAAAAATAAAAAGAATTTCTTTTGGGCTGGTACCAAAAGTGACGCAAATCAACTTTTGTGGGTGTTTTTGGGCATTTTTCAAATGAATCTTGGGGATCACATGTTTGGTGTATGTGTAGTCACTTTCAAGACATATTATACAGATCTTGGGAAACCAAATTACACCCATTGGGGCATTCAAAACCTTGGATTTGTTGGTCAAGGGTGGAAAGCTTCCATTGTAAGATAAATGGGAGGTAAATACTTGGAGCCAAAACTCTCAAATATTTTCAGATTATATCTCCATCTTCTAGCTCTTGCAAGAGTTGTTCTTCCTTCCAAATTCGTGGTCCTCCATTACCACCACTTTTCCACCATCAAAACACCACATTGGAGGTCCCCAAACTCCATTAAAACACCTCTCAAAGTTGGGACAACTCATGGGAGATTTTGAGATAAGTTTTTGGAGCTCAAAGGAAGTCTTGTTAGGTGATTTTAAAAGGATTTTATGATAGTAGAAGAAAGGGTAGTTCATAGAGCTTGAAGATTAATTGGGATCTTGAAGAGGGGACTATTGTGACTCCCTTTAGGGCCACCTTTGAAGGTGGGGGAGTCACCCACCTTCTCTACCATTATTTAAGGACATTTTGAGGTGGGATTCTTTAACCTTGGTGTAGGTTTATTATTTAGCATAATGTCATATTGCTATTTACATATATTAGTTTTAATATATGAAGGATTTGTGTTGATTTGCATCCATGGAGTTCATTGGGTGGGTTTCTATGATTTCTTGGACAAGTGGGTTTTCAAAGAAGTGATTTAAATGGGTTTTGAATTTGACAAAATTTCAGAATAGTATTTTCCACCATTTGGGTGTAAATTGTGTGAGAAAATGGTTAAAACCAATTCATGGGTTTATTAGTTACACTATTTGTATTTTGTGTAAGGATGAGTATTTTTATGAAATAATAATGAGGTTTGAATGTACTAATAGACTTATTAGTATCATGATTACTATTTTCTATGAAACTGGGTACTTACAACAAGAGGTTTAATGGGTTTTTAAAATAGATAGATTTCAACCCCAAATCACAACATTTTATGGAGTAAAATGTTTAAATTTCAAGTTTTAAGGTGAATAAATGATTTCTTTGATAAAGAAACATTTGAAGCTTGTGTACCCTTTCTGTTAGATTGGTATAGTGAGTTTATATTGATAAATCATTATAAAGAGCACAAATAAACTTTCATTTATAAAGTGTACTATTTAGTTTGTTTAAACTAAGTTTTGGGGTTAAAAGCGTAAATATGTAAAAGTGTAGTCTTTGTGAGAACTTTGGGTAAAAATATAAATAATGAGAATATAGGAGACTAAGTATGGAAGAAATGATTAGGTATGGGTTTTTATGCAATTAATCATGATGAAAGTGTGTGACACCAAGTTTGAAATTATAAAGTGTCAAATGTGTAAATGTTGGTTAAAATGGAGTTTTAGTGTTAAACTCACAAAATCAAGTGCGGGGACTTTAATATGTGAAAGGCATGATTTTATATATTTTAGAGGCTAAAATGCAAAATGTGTAAAATTTGATAAAGTGAGAAGTTAAACAAGTGTTTTAATGACGAAAATGCCTACGTGTCGAGAACGGAACTCAAAAAGGGTGTTTTAGTGAATAACACTTGAAAAAGAATAAGGTTGCGAGTTTTGATGAAAAGAAGGGTAAATCGATAACTTACTTAAAGCGGGACATTTTTATGAAATAAAAATGTAAGTGCATGTTTTTATCCAAGCACGATGAAATTGAATTAAGTCCTAAAATGTGAATCATTTTTTGTGTAATATTAACACGTGTGTGAACAAAGGACTTAAAGAGAAGTAATGATTTTCCAAGTATAATGGGAAAATGGACGGTTAAGTCCAAGTCTTTGGCTTCGGCCCAAAGGAATGAAAATTGAAGCACAACTGTGAAAATGTTGAAAACATTGACAAGATAATGATAGTCGGATGATGCCGAGAGAAAATAATTAAGGAGGGCATGACGTCCCTAGTGGTGAAAGACCCCAAACCAACTGCAGTAGTATATGGCGGCGGAGACCGGTGGTGTGAGGCCACGAAGTCCATGAGTGTTTGTTGGCAGATCCCAAAGAGAAATAATGCTAAGTAATGAATCAAATATTCATGAAAGAGGCATAAATGATAGGCACTAATTCATTGATTTACTAATGCAAGTATAACGCATTAAATGCTTAAAATTCATGTGTCAACATGGAATGGTTTAATAAGGTGACTTAATGAAATTAAGCTATCTAAGAACAGTTGAATTAAAGTAAACATAAGCGTGTGTTACATGAGGTTTACAATGGAAAAGAGTATTTTTCTAAACACGGCATGTGTGTGTGTTGAACGGAAGTCCTGAAATGGTTAAGTAACTTTGGCATGAGTTAATGAATATTAGGGAGTAAATCTACTTGAAAGTAAGAAGAATGTTTTCCAAACAAATGCCGTTTATTTAAACTGTTTGAGTTAATGGAAAACACGTATAAGTCCTAAGCATGATAATGCAAATGACTGTTTTGTAATGTCAGGGAAGTTAAATGGTATTAAAAGATGTTTTTGAAATAAACAGTTAAATACATTGGCATGTGTAATTTTGAAAGGTATATATGTAGAAATATACATATTTTCACATGCATGTAGTGTAGCGTGTGAGTACTTCTTTATGTCGCTCGTTTCTATACTGCATTTGTATATGATCCCACTGAGCATTCGACTCACATCCCTTCTTTTGTTGCGGCAGGTTTTATGATATTCCGTACTTTGAGAGCGCTATACATGTAAGTAACTATCTGCATTTACGATTAGTAGCTCTGTTTACTTGGCCCTGGGAGCACTTCCCTTGGGTCATATCACTTAGTGATTGTAATTCGTACTTGCATGCTAATAAGTGTAACGTTAAATACTAATAAGAATGGATTAGAAACATTAATTAGGATGTTTCATTGCACTTCACTATTAACGTATGATTCGGATAGGGTTAATCCTTAATTGACCTTTAAATCCGGGTCGTGGCGTTACAAGCATGGAATTGGGCGCTACGGATTTTTGGAGGATTTTAGACCACGATGTTTGGAGGATTTTATTTTTGTATAGCTCGGTAGTGTAATTTATTTTGAGAGATGAGTAATATTTTTTGAGTTAAAGTTAATTGTAATTATGCTGTAAGTGTAGATTTTGGATTCGTTATATTTATTTGTGTGGAATATAGTTGCTCTGTACTCATTTTTGAGCATTGAGTTTAGTTTTAATCGTAGTAGCGCCTAGTGTTTTACGCGGGGTTTTACAAATAATTTATTTCTTCATGAATTTGGATTAGAACAAATGGATGATGATTTGAATCTATTTTATATTGTTAGTCATATAAAAAAATTGTTTAATGAATAAATCCATCGAAATATGTAGAATTGGATAAAAGTCGGGTTCTTTGATTATAATTTTGTTTTTATTTGAATCTTGGTATGGAATTGGGATTTGATTATGGAATAAGGTTCGAATTGCTATTTTAATGTGTTTTTATAAGTTGGATGTTGATTGGGTTGTTGGAGGAAGCTTTTGTATTCATTAATGGAGCTTGGAGAGAGAAAAATTGGAGCTGAAGATAAAGAAACCCAAAATGGGGAAAACTTAGGTGGATTTTTATGGATCGATCAATCAGTCATAGGACTTTGATCTACCGATGGGAATTTTTGGTTTTAGGCCTAGTACTCGAATTGGTTGGCCTATAGTTTTTATGTTTGCATAAAATAGAGATAAAACTTATGATTCGAATGTTTGGAAATTTATTTGTGGGGTTTTCGAATATTTTAGAAAATCATAAATATAAAGGGATTAATTGCAGGATTTTGCATTTAAGGGTATAACCTAAGTGTTGAATGAGTTTCTTGATTGAGAATTGGTAAGTTATCATATTGGGCTTATTGATCCCTTCCTCTCTTGGCTCCTAGAACCAACCAATTGGTAGAGGCACTGGCCCAACTCAACCTCCTATCGACTCTCCTGCTCATGATTCCACTATTGCATACCCATATCCAGTGCCTTGATTAGAATCATTGTGATGTATGAGTGTATTGAATATCCTTTCGGTGATATATGGTTTGGGTTATAACTTCCCTAAGTGAGGTAGTTATTATTTTCCGTGATTTCTTTTAAATAATGCATGCAATTATACCAAGACGTCATGCTTTGGGAGAAAAGACTCAGTCTAATCGATATTGAATATAATTGGTGTGTGATTTTTAATATATGATTGGTTGAGACTACACTTAGAATTGAGGATCCCAGAGGTTACGATAAATGTATTATGTGTTGAATAAAAGGTTATGGACTTGATATACTTTTCTATGATAACGATGATAATATTACCCGATAGCGTAGCTTCGATATGTGTATGTTGTTTAAATCAACCCATTTGTGAGACTTATGTATATGCATGCTTTAGCGCGTTAGTGAGGGTCGAAATTACTTGAGTTCTCATGGCTTATCGTGCTAGGGGAGGGATTCCATTTTAGGTACACGTACGTTAGAGACTACGACGGTGCAATGGTGAGTAAATGAGTTTTCCATTTTCAAACATTCTTTTTACCTCGGGGTCCTACATCTAGGTATTTGTACACCAAGAGGGTCGATGGGGATAAATCCTTTATATGTCCATGGGTATGGTTGTATATATGATTGATGGGTATACGTAGTGATATATCCTTTCTTTTCATAAGGTCTTAGTTTGGGACGACCTTAGACTATACCTAGTACGGGCAAGAGATCCCCGAAGACAATAATCGTCGGCATTCGTTATTTGTGGGAGCAAGGGATGCTAATTAATTTTATATGCAGAAGGTTGTACATTTGTTTTACTACCCTATATGTTTATGAATATTATTAAATTAATTACTTCTGGAAAAATAATTATGTGTTCTTGTTATGACTATAAATGTCACAATTTTATACTATTATGTGTTATTTATGTTGGGATGGAATTTGGAATTAAGAGACGATGATTAATTAATTTAATTACTTAATATTCGGACTCCTATCGAGAAATATAACATGACTGAGTTATTAGTTATTTGTTTTGGGCATATTTGGTAATTTGCATATGGTAGGCAAAGAATCTCAATTTATATTTTAAAACAATGGTTTAAAGGCCTATTGGGTTAGTATAAACCTCATGCATGGTTTTAATTCATTTACAGTTGTTTTTGGGCTCTTTTAAATGATTCCCATGTAATACCCTGTAGTTTTTTATATATTTGTTTGCACATTTAAATTATGTGGGTGACACATAATTTAATAAAATAAAGAAATAATGAGAAAATATTATATATTAATTTCGATGTGGAAGGAATTAATATCTTCGTGGCCGTATATATTTAATAGTGTGCAATAGTAAATAAAATTGAATTTTTTCGTAAGTGATTAAATACGAAAGGAATTATTAATATCTGAACCGATATTTTTTTATGAGGGCTGGGATAGGAAAATATTGATAAGTGACTCCAATGGTGATTTCGATTTCACGGTTGATTCAGAATGGGTGGAAATTATCAAAATTAAGTACTCGGGGGGTGTGTTCGGGTCTCACAGGCTTTTTAGACTAGATGGGATTAATTAAAAGCTATTTTTCCCATGAAAAGGCAATTTCGAGATTCTTACTTATACATTGAAAGGATCAGTGAAAAAGAAAGTTCATTATCATATTCTAAAGGTTTAGATGAGAGATACCGAGAGTTAGAATGAAAGTGAAGAGAATTAGAGAGGAAACTCAATGGTTCAAGTGAGAAAGTGGAGAATATCTCAAGAACACCAAGTTATTGAAGATTGGGGAAGGTATTTAAGGAAATTAATCATCCTCTTCATCAAATTCAACCACTACAATCAATTAAGGCAAGTAATTATCTTGCAAAATATTAATTCTTTCAATTTCTGTCATATTAAATATAGGAAAATTATTTTGGGTGGAATTCACATGTTCAACTTTGGGATTTTGGGAAATGTTTATGCAAATAGATTTTTACATATGGTGATGTAAAATTTCAATCATGAAACTTCGGGATTAAAGTTCATATTTAGTGGAATTAATATAAAAAACTATAATTGAAGTTGGGATATAGCATGTAAGATGAAATTTATCCCCAAGAAATTTACATATTTAGATGATGATTATAAGTAATGATGAGTCCCATTGATCTAAACTCCACTAAGAATAATAAATATTGAAATAAATTATCTTGCTGATCACTTTTCAGGTTAAAATTACTGAAATTCGTACTGGGAAAACTGGGACAGATTTTCATGGGTCAACTGGTTCACCCCACAACCGTACCAATTCGACCCCCCTACCACGGACAATTGTTCTTTTAATAGAAAAGATTAAAATGATAATTTGGGGATTGAATTAAATATCCGATTACAATTGTGAAATTCTAGAAAAATATATGAATTGAAATAGTATGTTAAAATTATTTGAGATTTATCGGGGATGCAAGTTAGAATAAATGGGAAGAATTATATTCGAAAAACAATAATTGAATTTGGATGAAAATTCAGAAGTGTAGGGAAATTGGTTGAGTGAAACTAATACGAATCCAAAAATTTATGTGATGAGATTTAAATAATAAGTTCAGTGAATGATTAATTAATTATGGATATGAACAAAATTGTCAAAATGGTTTAAATGTGCCAAGAGTGACAGACACGGTTAAATGCATGTTTGAGAAATATATATACCGCTAAAAAGACAATATATATTTAATATTATATCATTGTGAATGATGTAATTAATGAAACATATAACTCTGGGGTGCTATTAATGGAAGTTACACGACGTGGGTGTTCTCCTTAGCGCGAGAAAGCTTACGGTCCTGTGTGCTATTAAATCAACTTTGCTTTAAGGATGAGGATACCTTTTTGAAAAACACTTTTTCAATTTTATGTGAGGTAGATTAACTTAATCAAATTTTATCATGATTAATCCTAAACATGCATCTAGTGATTAAAGCAAGTAGAGGAAGGAAAATTAAACTCACAACGTTGATATACGAGGAAATGACTACGGGAAAAAACCTCGGACGGTCCAAGGCAGACAATAACTATGAATGAAGAATTACAATGACTCGATACCCCACGATATTTGATGCTCCTCTTATCTTTGACCGCTCTTCTCATAGTGCCCACATGAATCCTTCTGTGATACCTATCCACATCAGTCCCCTTGCCAAATTCCTCGGTGTTTATCGATATGGCTTCTAACGTCTATGATGTTGAAACAGAGGACCACCTAATCTTCACCAAAAAACCAGCGATGCTGAAGTACAACAAACTCCAATTTGGTGCCACAAATATCATTATAGCATATATTAATGATAAGTGGGATCTTTGAAACTCTAAGGATGTTTTAAACTTCGAAAATCTTAGAAAACTAATGTGCAGAAATGTTCTAGTTCGTAAACAGTTTTAGCAGAATGCACAGTTACTAAATATGATGAAAAATGCACCTTATAAATTTTGCTTTATGAGGCAACTCATTCAAACGAGGTAGGCTTGTCAGTCGAACGACATCCTATCTTGCTCGAACGACTGTTACAGTCGTTTGAACATGTATTAGAGTCCTAATTTAATTCAACTATAATCCGTCCTTATCAGATTAAAACCAACTTTAAACCATTTTAAACATTTTAAAACCATTTAATAAATAAAGTAACATCCTTATCCTTATAGAATTAAATTTTGAGTCCCTTTAATATTACACATTTATACCAGAGTGAGCTCAAAATGCAATTAAATTTGAAGACGAATAAACTTGCACCGATTAAACCTTGGGCATAAATAATTCCTTGAAGCTTTGCTGCAACATGTTCAATTAAAATTCAATTACGTCATAGTTTGGGTGGGATATTGATGATAAAAATCTACATATGATTCAAATATGTTTTTTTCCTTGAATAGGTCAAAACTATACAAGGGACTGAATTCAAAATTTTGTCCCTACAAATCTCTCTCTTATGACTATTCTGGGACAAAACAAACAGTGAAATGTCTACGCTAGGCCGTCAAGCCACAGGACGCCTGAATCTCGTCCCATAAAATCCAAAAAAAAAATACAGGACAATACTAGTAAAAGAATTGTCCGATAAGCATGAACTATCTCTGAATGACTGAATGCGACGTAGTCTAGAAATATAAAATCTCTTTAAGCATACCTACACATATGAAATAGACAAATACCCAGTGAAGTATGGACGAACAAATGATATAAATCAATATATGTAGAATTAAATCCAAATAATTGGTTATGTGAGCAAAACATGATATCAATATCCAATAAACATTTAAATCCGGATACCAAGCTCACCACACAAAATCTCAACCCCCCCCCCCCCCCCATAGATTTATTGGCCTGTGTGCTTTTAAATTAACATTGCTTTAAAGATGATGAAACCTTTTTGAAAAACACTTTTTAAATTTTATGTGCAGTAGATTACCCTAACCTAATTTTATCTTGATTAATCTTAAACATGCATCTAGTGATTAAAGCAAGTAAAGTAAGGAAAATTAAACTCACAATGCTTATGTATGCTGAAACCACTATGGGAAAAAACCTCAGACAACCCAAGCGGGATAATCACTATAAATATGGAATTACAAAGATACAAACGATAGTCTCACTCAACGAATCAATCCCCCATGAGACTTGATGCTCCTCAAATCTTCAGCGACACCTCTCAGATTGCCCACGTGAATCCTTCCGCAATACCTATACACAACAGTTGCCTCGTCGAATGCCTCAGTGTTCACCGATATGGATTGTAACGTCTACGATATTGAAACCGAACTCCACCGAATTTCCACCGAAAAACTAGTAATGTTCAAGAAGAACAAACACCAATTTGGTTCCACAAAAATCACTATAGCATATATTAATGATAACTCGGATCTTTGAAACTCTAAGAATGTTTTAAACTTGAAAAATATTATAAAACTAATGTGCATAAACGTTCTAGTTCGTAAAAACTTTTTGCAGAATGCACACTTAGAAACTATGATGCAAAACACGCCTTAAATATTGTCCTTGAGGTGACAACTCATTCAAACGAGGTAGGCCTGTCGTTCGAAGGACATCCTGTCTCGCTCGAACGACTCTTACAGTCGTTTGAACAACACACGTATTGGAATCCTAATTTAATTCAAGTCTAATCTGTCCTTATCAGATTAAAACGAACTTTAAACCATTTTAAACACTTTAAAACATTTTAAATACATTTATTTAATAAACTAACATTCTTATCCTTATAAAATTAAACTGCGAGTCCCATTAATATTACGCATTCATACCTGAGTGATCCTAAAATCAAATTAAATTTGTAGACGAATAAACTTGCACCAATTAAACCTTCGGCAAAAATAATTCCTTCAAGCTTTGACGCGACATCTTCATTAAATTTCAATTATGTCATTGTCTGTGTGGGATCATGATGATAAAAACCTACCTATGACTCAAATATGTTTCCATCCGGTAATAAGTTAAAACTATACAATGGACTCAATTGGAAATTTTGTCCTTATGAATCTCCTCCTCGGGCTATTCCATTACAAAACCAATAGTGAAATGCCTACGCCGGGTTGTGAAGCCATATGACGCCTAAATCCCATCCCATAAAACCCAAAAATAAAAAATACAGGACAAGACTAGTAAAATAATGGTCCGACAAAAATGAACTATCTATGAATGTATGAATGTGATGTAGTCTTGAAATATCGAATCTCTTGAAGCATACCTACACACATGAAACAGACAAATACCCAGTGAAGTATGGAGGAACAAATGATATAAATCAATATATGTAGAATTAAATCCATATGAGAAAAATATGATATCAATATGCAATCAACACTTAAATAAGGATACCAAGCTCATCACATAAAATCTCCCCCCCCCCCAATTTGATGGTCCCGCGTTCTTTTAAATCAACTTTGCTTTAAGGATGATGAAACCAATCCACATCAGTTTCCTCGACGAATGCTTCAGTGTTCACCGATATGGCTTATAACATTTACGATGTTAAAACCAGACTCCACTGAATCTTTACCTCAAAACAAGTAATGTTCAAGTTGAACAAACTCCGATTTGGTTCTACAAATATCACTATAGCATATCTTAATGATAACACGGATCTTTAAAACTCTAAGGATGTTTTAAACTTGGAAAACCTGAGAAAAATTATGTGCTTAAACATTCTAGTTTGTAAACAATTTTAGCATAATGTACACTTACGAAATATGATGAAAACCACGTCTTAAATATTTTCCTTGAGGCGAAAACTCGTTCAAAAGTGATAGGCCTGTCGTTCGAACAACATACTGTCTTGCTAAAACGAATATTGCAGTCGTTGGAACGACATCTAACACCACACCCGCAAGGGAAGAGTGAACGGAGCGACACTATCGATTAAATAAGCCGACTCCACAAGTAACAAGGTATAGATCATCTAAAAACTGTAATAGAAAGAAACCACTAATCTCAAATTTCTTCAAATTAAAATACAACCAAGTCTCTCGAAATAATACAACTATCTATCTCGAAATAAAATTCCCTATACAAAAAAAGTAAATTCAATCTTCACACCTTGTATTCTCGAATATTCTTCCCAAAATATCCGAGCTAAAATCATCCCAATATGATCCATAGCGCTCAAATCCACGCTAACCTGCAAACTAAAAGAAAATATGGGGAAGTACACAATACGACATGAAAGATGCTCAATAAATATTAGCAGTAAATAAAGTGTAACAACACGAGTACGGATATTCAAATCATATGCAACTCTCAAAGCATATATGAATAAATTTCTCAACAACACATCAATGGGTCACCAGACCTCACCCCATCCACATATGTGTGAAACCCCGCCTAATTAAATACCGCGTGATCACTCCTTTATTAAATTAAAGTCAAGGTGAACAGTTGGTTCATTCTTAGCATCACTGTCGTGAAAATGAATTTCCAAATTAACACCCTAATTAATTAAGCTAAGTGTCAAAACCATTTTTAACATTACTAACCAAATTTTATTTTTAAAGAAAAAAATATTTATTTAATTATTAACAACATTTTCAATAAGTAAGAATCATACCAAAATTATCCTGGAACATAATCTAATTAATTTAAACATTCAACATTCAAAATCCCAACATTTAAAACTTAAAGTAAAATATACATGCTGAATAAATCCCAAAGTAACAGTACTAGAAATAACTGAAATACAAATGTCCCAATAAAACAGATAAATAGTGGAAAGGGCGACACATGCCCCAATAACTGAGAATCATAGAAGTGTTATCAAGTAAATGAAATCGTCTAAGCAAGTGGCCTGCAACTCCCACCTAAGCTGCAGCACGTTCCTTCCAGGGGATCCTAAGCAAGACGCCCCTGTGGCTGGGCACTTGTAGTACATACATATATATACATGCGAGAGAGAGAGATAGAAATGGGTCAGAGCCCGATAGTGTATATGATTTAAAAATTCGTTTAGCAAGTATTTAAATTCTTACAGGTCAATGCAACAACATATTAGTGCAACACTCTCTTGTGAAATTCTCACCTCTCTTCTAATGTGAACACCTATCGGACTAACCTTCCCAATGGTTTATCTCATCATATATCACACTATCTTTCCCCAAGAATTTAACTTATCTTAGGTTACTCTCAAGATTTAAGATGGAACAGCATCATGGTTTAAAAGGATAATTTCATTTAGTACAAAACGCTCATTTTAACCTTATTGATTCATAAAGTTTTTCAATATCATATTATAATTTTCAAAACAAGTATTTCCAATTTGTGTCATTATACATGTCTTACTTACCATAACAGAGTAGACAGTTCCAAATTTCAGAATTTCATATATATATATTAAATACTCATATAATACATATATATTTTAACAACACCCCACATAAAAATTATGGTGCGGGCATACTCTGCTATCCAATCCCCGTATCAATCACACTAAGGGAAACACAAGTTCGGAATCACTCTCGAACTGTATTAATACATACACAAACAATATTTAGGCGAAGAATAGTTTCCAAGTCCAAGAGGTCAGTTCATACCCTCACGTCTCTTAGGACCGTGACTACCGATTCGATAGCCTGTACCTAGGATTCCTATCTTCTAGGGTACGAGTCAATATCCCCCATAAGGCAACACATGATAAGATTGTCCCAGCGCGGTAACCTCAGGGATAGAAAGTAGCGCGGGCATGATTTTCACATGTATATAATATATGCATACACAATGATAAATATACCATTTTCATCATATCAATTTAGGTTTATCCCATAACCCATAATCACAACATTTATCTTTATCTTTCCATTATTTATCACATATAATGGTTCGTTTCTAACTTTAATTCGAAGGGTTTTTCCAACTTACTACGTAACCCTCATGGACTCTATTCTTACAAATGTATAATTCTGTAGGTATTCATTTACGTTCCAACGTAACTCTATTATGTTTCTCTCCCCTTTAATGTATATACTTACGTTGTCCCTTACGTAAAATATCCCAAAAATATAGATTTCGCCTTGCATTAAAGGTCTCTTATTCATTAATGAATCCTACTGGTCATCATTATCTCCCAAATTATTTTAACAAGGATGTCTAAGGAATTTTCTTCATTTTGAATCAATTAAAATTTTTAAAAGGGAAACTTAAGTCTGCCAGGAGGGGTCGATCGATCGAGGTTAGGGGCTTGATCGATCGAACCTTCGATCGATCGAAGCTCTTGTCTCGATCGATCGATCAAGCAGGTATGGCGAATCCTACGGTTTCGTAATTACGGGTTTCATCCTCTAACCGCAACCAATTCCATATTTTCCATTCCCAATTGTCTCAGAATTTATACTACTAACATTATATCATCATACCTCGTATTTCCTACGTAAAGCATGTAAATTTTCGTCACTAAACTTGGATTAACAGCCTAAAATTCATGTAAACATCAAGAACCCTAGAAATCTCTTAAACATGGTTCTAACACATCTTTTCCAAAATTTTCTTCTTCTAAACATCAAAATTTCATGGTTTAATCCTCTACATGTTAAAGGAGTTTCCAGAATAACAATTAATCCATCACTACATGCGATTTCCTATGTCCTATTTTAGGTTTTCTTCCATAAAACTCACCCTAATCATTCCTAAACTAATATGAAAGATGCATCAACGAAATAAGAAAGATAAAACTTGCCTGGGTTTTTCAGAAGTCTGGTTTGGTGCCGAAATTGGTGTGGTTGCGTTCCCCGTCTCGCGATCTACGCGTTGGCAGTGGCGGCGGTGCAAACGGTTGAGTTTTGAGCCTTGGAATGCCTTGAGAGCTCTTTTCTCTCTTCTCCAATGGACGTTCTAGTATTTTGAGCTTTCTAACCCTAGATGATAACCCAGATATCTGATATAACCCTTTTAATTTTCGTGGGTTTAATTACCTATAAATAGAAAATGACTAAAATGCCCTCCCGGGGTACTAATTAGGCCTAAAAACGTCCCGAAACCCAAATCAAACCCCCGGGTATACTTTTATGACTATCTCGACCCTTCCGGACGCGTTGGCGCACTCAAAACGACCATACGAACAACTTATAAAATATTCACTTTTATTTATCAATATTTAGTCCCAACGCGACACGGGCGCGTCCCGACTCAAATTTCCAAAATTGTCATTTTATTCACTCGTGACATTCAATATAACCAATATTATATATTACTTTGCTCATTAGTAATATTCAACAAATTTTTCCATAATTACTTACTCTCATCATGTTAATAATTATAACATATTTAATTTCCGAATTTTTATTAAATAATTAATTCACATTAAATTTAATAAATCCCCAAATTAATATAGCATAAAAATACGGGTTATTACAATATGCTTTATCAAGGCATATCCCCGGGAAGAAAAAATTTTATCGGGTGCCCAAATTTCGTTCCATATTAAAAGATAATGACAACGTGCTCAATAACAACATCAACAATAAAACACGGATCAATATAATTCGAATAATTTTTTTTCTTTATTTTAATGAATTTAACTATTCAAATATGAGTTCAATTTACAAGAAACCAACGGGATAAACTCTCGAGAGATTTGAACGAGCATATTGTGTAAACCACATACCTTAAACCATTAAAAGAATAATAATAACAATCTACCCAGAAATCACAGATTACTCCATCAAAGTCATCTCCCAAATATCATCAAAACTCCTCCAAGAACAAACACCAAAGTATCCCTAAGAACACCTACAAAACTTAAGGTTTAATACATAAACTAAAGGGCTTTGTGTACATAAAAAGGAGAGGAAATAAAAATATGTTATCTGCATATATTTGTGCCAAAAATTGGCTCTCAAATGCTAACCCACGACCCCTTTAAATAAGGCAAAAATAATAGAGTTTGAGATAAACCAAAACTCCTCAAAATAGCGTGCGGCGCACGAAAACTGAAGGAATCGATTGTTCAATCCAGGGCATCGATTGATCGATCGCCCAGAAAAATTGGAAGTTTTGCTAAAAATTTATAAGGGACAAATATTTAAAAATCCATATAAAATTCATTTTAACTCTGATTTCGAAACCATTTGAAATTCTCTTCTTTAAAAAGAAAATCCAACATATTTTAGCAATAAAAATATTTAAATCTCAAAATTTATTTTTCCTCTTTATTTTGAAAATACCCCAAAAATTATGCGGGTTGTTACACTTCCCCACTTAAAATGAAATTTCTCCCTCGAAATTCGTCGAATGCCTGACTCTAAAAAAGTAGGACAACAATCTCACATCTAATGTAGATGCCTGACACGAGACGATCATCTAAAATCTATATATCCAAATATGCACTTCAAAAATGCAATATAACCAAAACACAAGACCCGGCGGTGGTCATATACCTAAGCTCTGATACCATCTGTAACACCCCATACCATAAACCACCACAATAATACCAACAAGAATCTGCCCAAAAATCACAGATTACTCCATCTAATTCATCTCCCAAATATCATCAAAACTCCTCCAAGAACAAAAACCAAAATAGCCCCAAGAACACCTCCAAAACATAAGGTTGAATGCATAAATTAAAGGGCGTTGTGTATATAAAAAGGAGAGGAAATAAAAATATGTTATCTGCATGTTTTTGTGATAAAAGTTGGTTCTCAAATGGTCACCCACAACCCCTTTAAATAAAGCAAAAATAATAGAGTTTGAGACAAAATGAAAATCCTTAAAACATCTTCCTTTGCACGAAACTGAAGGGATCGATTGATCAATCCCTGGCATCGAACGATCGATCACCTAGAAAAATTGGCAGTTCCGCTAATAATTTAAAAGGGACAAATATTTGAAAATCCATATAAAATTCGTTTTAACTCCGATTTTGAAACCGCTTGAAATTCTCGTCTTTAAAACTAAAATCCAACTTCTTTGAGCAATAAAAATATTTAAATCTCAAATTTTATTTTTCCTCTATATTTTGAGAATACCCCAAAAATTACGCGGGCTGTTACACAACACACATATTAGAATCCTAATTTAATTCAATGCTAATCCATCCTTATCGGATTAAAAGAAGTTTTAAACTATTTTAAGCACTTTAAATATATTTTATAAACATTTATTCAATAAAGTAACATCCTTATCCCTATAAAATTAAATTTTGAATCCCATTAATATTACGAATTCATACCTGAGTGATCTCGGAATGTAATTAAATTTGAAGACAAATAAATTGCACCAATTAAAGCTTCAGCAAAAATAATTCCTTGAAGCTTTTCCCCAATATCTTGAATTAAACTTCAATTAAGTCATAGTTGGTGTGGGATCGTGACGATAAAAATCTCCCTATGACTCAAATATGTTTTGTTCCTGGAATAAGTCAAAACTATACAACAGACTCAATTGGAAAAAAAACTCCTTACAAATCTCCCCCTTTGACTCTTCCCTGATAAAACCAACAGTGAAATGCCTACGTCGGGCTGTCATGTCGTATGATGCCTAAATTCTATCCCATAAAAGAAAAAAATAAAAAATATTGGACAAGACTGGTAAAAGAATGGTCCGAAAAGCATGAACTATCTCTGAAAGTCTGAATGTGATGTAGTCTTGAAATATCAAATCTCTTTAATCATACCTACACACATGAAACAAAGAAATATCGAGTCAAGTGTGGAGGAACAAACGATATAAACCAATATGCATAGAATTAAATCCAAATTATTAGTTATGTGACTAAAAACATGATATAAATATGCAATCAACATTGAAATCAAGATGCGAATCTCATCACACAAAATCCCCCCCCCCCCCCCCCCCCCCCGCAATTTCATAGTCCCACATATTTTAAATCAAATTTAATTGAAGTATGATGGAACCTTTTTGAAAAACACATTTTTAATTTCATGTATAGCAGATTAACTTAACAAAATTTTATCTTGATTAATCCTAAACATATATCTAATGATTAAAGTAAGTAAAGTAAGGTGTTGATGTAAAAAATTAGATTATATCTAATTATTTAATCACAAATAAAATAAAATGAGATAAAGAAATTTTTAAATGGTTTAGCCTTATAATAATGGCCTACGTCCAGTGTTTCTACTAAAATGGTTCAGCCTTATAAGAATCTCCTTTGAGGAATCCTCCATGGTTATGGGAAATCAAATTCCTCATTCCCCAGCTATCCAGTCCACCGATGAGAAACTTCAACCATCCATTGCAACGAGCAACTTCTAGCACTCCCCGAGCAACCATCTGTACCATCCGAGCAACCTACCTCCTCGTCTCAACCTCCCGAGAAAGTTTTGGGTGGCTAGGAAAAGGTGTAAAGTTGTTCAGATTTTTCTCTCTATTTATTTTTCTTTATCAAATGTATCTCTGAATTTTGTATTTCTCCTTTATGACGTAATAAAATTTGAAGTTGCGCCTATTCATACTGTTGTTTCTCTTCTTCATGCTCTCTTTGAACTCTTATTGATTCTTGCTTGCTCTTCCTTTAATAGGTTATGGACAGGATGGAGTTATTGTCTGCTCATGATACAAAATTGTTGAGGGAATGCAATGAGTACTTCAAAGTTGGTCATACAGATATGAGTTCAGCACAAATCGTTGACATCCTTGGTCCAGGTGTTTCAGAGAAAGCAATTTTAGCCTACCAGTATTTTACGTGCCTGCTTGACCGTGCAGTGGCTAACAATGTAGCATATTATGAAATGATTGAAGATCTCGAAGGAACTCTTGAAGATCTTCAATAACAATATAAGGAATTTACAACCCTTTTGCACGAAGGATATACGATAAACAATTTGCTGCTTATGATGTGAGGGAGAAAACTTTAAAGGCTGAGGTTGAAGAGCACATATAGATAGCTGAGTTGTTAGAGAAGGAAAATAATAACCGGAAAATAGAGGTGTCTCAGTTGAAGTCTGCAGCTTCCACCTCAAATTCTTTGGTCCCTGTGAACGACGAGGGATTCTCTTTCTTGGAGGTCAAAAATGCCAACCTGAGGGATGAATTGGAATCCTTGAAGTGAGCTGGCCCTTCTACATCTACTCAGGGACGAGCAATAGCTCCTCAGAGATGAGCGAGAGCTGCTCGGATTACTGTCGAGGAACAGAGAACTCAATCTGCTCTGGAGAACCAGGCCTTCCACCTGATGGGAAAGAACTAGGCATTGGCTGAGATGTCTAAGAAGATCAAGAATCTGTATGAGAAGATTTCTGCACAGAAGTCTGCCTTGGAGAATAAATAACTCTTTATAAAAAGTCTTCACGAGAAGTTGGAAAGGTTGACTTATCAGTTCCACAAGCAGCCCAGAGAATTTTGGATAAATGGATACAATGAGACTCTTTACCATTAGGATGATCGGATCCAAAATGCGAATAATGAAGGTTACAAACAAGGGTGGTTGAATGCCCTGGGTGTACTGCAACTGGAATAAGCTCACTACTTGTGGGATTATCATAATCCTGGGTTGCTCGACTTGCCAGTGACACCCTTCAAACTCGACATGAGCTGGATCCCTGCCCGGGCAATCCCTCAGTGTTTGATTTCCAATAATTTGGAGATTATAGTCGCCATTCCAATGCTGGAATATCTTGCCCCGAGCACCTACTCGATCGACCATCAGTGATGAACATCAGGATGCTTAAAGATGTTAATTTCATAAACTCCCCTTATGCTTTAGACGATCCTCCTGCTGGTGAGGAACCTGTTTTAAAAGCAGATGGTAAGAAACCAATAGAATAGGAATGTTGATGTAATAATTAATTTGTATTTCATTCTGAATGTATTATGTTTTTGGATTTAATAAAAGACTTTTATTTTTGTTCGCAATCTTGATTGCTATTGCCTTGTGGTTCTAAAACACTTTATATATGTATATCTGTTAAAAAGATAACAACATTGTGTTATTTGTCGATCAACTTTGAGTTGATTAAAACTTATTGTCGAGTAGTTTTAATTTGTGGTAATCATTTGACAACTAACCAAACTTAATGATGTTTTGTTTCTCGACCAACTTGGTAGTAATTTAAAAAGTTACGAGTATCAAAAATTTTGCTCGATCACTTTCTCGTACTCATAAAATGTTTCTGACCAACCAAGGTCGGTAAATTTTCATTCTCAACCAACTACAGTTAGTGGGTTTTTATTCCCGATCAACCATAGTTAGTGGATTTTTTCTTACCGACCAACTTTGGCACTTTCAGGAACAATTTTTCTTCCTAACCAACCTTAGTTGGCATTTTTAGGAATAGTTTTTCTTCCTAACCAGCCTTAGTTGGCCTTTTTAGGAATAGTTTTTCTTCCTAACCAACCTTAGTTGGAATTTTTAGGAATAGTTTTACTTCCTAACCAACCTTAGTTGGCATTTTCTGGAATAGTTTTTCTTCCTAACCATCCTTAATTGGCATTTTCAGGAATAGTTTTTCTTCCTAACCAACCTTTGTTGGCATTTTTAGGAATAGTTTTACTTCCTAACCAACCTTAGTTGGCATTTTTAGGAATAGTTTTTCTTCCTAACCAACCTTAGTTGGCATTTTTAGGAATAGTTTTACTTCCTAACCAACCTTAGTTGGCATTTTTAGGAATAGTTTTAAGTAGTCTGAGTTTTGCTGAGTAGTGTATAGCACTAGTATCCCGTAAAAAATTTCCAACAAAAGGAGAGAACTGGACAGGATATTGTCATTTTATTCATACTAACGAAAATGTATTACATGAGAGTTTACATCACTGATAATACTTGCGCAAGTGTTATGCATTCCATGCATTCTTCAACTCATGCCCTTCTAAAGTTTCTATTCTATAGGTTCCTGGTCGAACAACTTCTGTAACTCAGTAAGGTCCATGCCAGTTTGCTTCCAATTTGTTGTGCTTTTGAATCACTTTCTTTAGCACATAGTCTCCTTCTTTCAGGTCACACTTCTTTACTCTCTTGTTGTAGAATAAAGTTGTTCGTTGTTGGTAAGCAGCATTCCTGATGGATGCTTCTTCTCTAACTTCCTCGAGCATGTATAAATCCAATCTTCTCGTTAAGTCACTGATAGGGGAATTGAAATTCAGTACTCTGTGTGTTAGGAGATCCAACTCGCCAAGTATAACGGATTCACTTCCAAATGCCAGCATATATGGAGATTCCCCTGTTGCTGCTCAGGGAGTAGTTCGGTAAGCCCATAGTACTGATTGTAGCTCGTTGATCCAAATTGTTTTCGCGTCATTCAGTCTTTTCTTCAAGCCATTCAGTAGCGTTTTATTTGTTACTTCAGTTTGTCCATTGCTTTGGGGATGGCCTGGTGCCGAGTGGATCTTCAAGATATTTGACTGATGACAATAGGCAGCGAACTCCTCGTTGTCAAATTGTGTTCCATGGTCGATAATGAATGCATGGGGAAGACCATATCTACAGATGATATTTTTCTAAATAAATTGATACACCTTCTCGTACGTCATGTCGACAAGAGGCTCAGCTTCTACCCACTTAGTAAAATAATCCACTGCGACAACGAGATATTTACATATTCCTCTGGTCGTTGGAAGTGGTCCGACCAAGTCAATTCCCCACATAGCAAATGGCCAAGGGGAAGTAATGGGTGTTAACAATGTTTAGGGATTGCTTCGGATGGTGGAGAAGTGCTGACAATTGTCACATTTCTTAGTATAGGTTATACAATCAACCCTCATCGTTGGCCAGTAGTATCCTTGCATCATAACCCTTTGCAAAAGCGTCCGACCTGCTACATGGGCTACACAGGAACCTTCATGGATCTCTTTAATCAAGTCTTTCACCTCGGTGGGATGCGTACATCTTTGCAAACCTTCTATAATTCCTCGTCTACCATTATTCAGTACATAACGAGCAGCTATAAACTTCTGTTTTTTGCTGCAAGTTTGTCAGTTGGTAATTCCCCCTCCTCAGTATATACCCTAATGGAATCCATCCAAGATGGTCCTAAATTAAGGGTAATAAAATTCATCGTCAAATCTTCATCTATACTCCGATCGAATAAAACTTCAATTGAGATTGTTCTTCATAGCTCGATACGAGTAGCTGATGCTAATCGAGCTAATGCGTCTTCCCTCGCATTCTCCATTCTTAGTATTCTGACCAACTGAATAGCAGTAAATTCTGATACCAATTCCCTTTCTTTTGCATGATACCTGATCATTAATTCTCCTTTGGATGCATATACTCCCATCATTTGATTTATGATCAATTGTGAGTCACTGAAGACAATAACCTACTCTGCCCCCATGGTTTTTGCCAAACTAAGACCTGCAATCATGGCTTCATATTCAGCCTCATTATTCGAAGCTTTGAATTGGAAGCTTTGAATAATCCCTGCCCCATAACCTATTGTGCAAGATGAGCTATCCATATATAAACTCCATATAGGTAACTCATCTTCAAATTTTTGATCTAACAGAGTTCCTCAGTGAAACATTTGTTGCTTCCTTTAACCCTCTCCTAATATTTCTTGTTGTTCGTCGATCATCACTTCTTGCCCTTTTACCAACCTAAGTTGGTTTGGGATTGAGTTTGATGATTCTGTAACATCTACTTGCCCTTTTACCAACCTAAGTTGGTCTGGGCTTGGGTTTGATGATTCTTTAACATCCACAGGTTGATCGGTGATCAGCTTTTGCTCCTCGAGGGTATCAGGATTGGTGAACTCTGCTATAAAATCTGCTACTTCTTGCCCTTTAAGTGATGATGTGGGTTCATAAATTATGTCATATTCACAGAGCTCTATTGCCCAATACATTAATCTTCCTAATTTTTCTGGTTTATGAAGACCTTGCCTCAATGGCATATCGGTATATACGACTATAGTATGAGCCTGAAAGTATGGCTTCATTCTTGTACTTGCCTCGATCAATGCTAGTGCCAATTTTTCCAGCTTTGGATATCTGATCTCTGCTCCTCGGAAGGCTTTGCTACTATAATAAATCGGTTTTTGCACTCCATTCTCCAATCTTATGAATTCCAAGCTAACTGCATTCTCTGACATTGCCAGATACAAGTATGATTTTTCTCCCATCACTGACCTGGACAATAGTGGAGGGGCTCCCAGATATTTCTTCAAGTCTTGAAAAGCCTTCTCACATTCATCATTCCACTAAAAAGTCTTTCGGAGCATTTTAAAGAATGGGAGACATCTATTAGTTGCTCACGATACAAATCTGTTGAGTGCTTCTACTCATTCTGTAAGACTTTGCATTTCTTTCTTCGTCATTGGAGATCGCAACTCTAACAGAGCTTTGATCTTTTCAGGGTTTGCTTCAATGCCTCATTGATTCATAATGTACCCGAGAAACATGCCTTCTCGTACTCCAAATATGCACTTCATCGGGTTCACCTTCATTTGATATTTATCTAGTTGATCAAAGGTCTGGCCTAAGTCAACTAGATGATCAACAGCTTTCTTGCTCTTTGTCAGCATATCATCAACATAGACTTCCATATTATCCTCTTGCTTGGCAGATGAATATTAGCATTTCTGAGCTACTTTTTGATCACCCTTCAGAACTCCTACTCCAAAATTTATTGGAAATTTTTGGCATTTACGTACCGTAGATGGCACTGCCTCGAACTTTTTCAATCCTACCCTTCCCATGATGATATTGTAGGCTGATTGAACATTTTTATCCATCATGAAAAAGCGTATTCTTTCTGTTCGACAAGAAGGCCATGTACCAATGGATATATCCAATTTGTTTGTCCTAATTGGAAAAACTTTCTCGCCAGAAAAACCGAGGATGGGTCTATGATAAGGCTCCAGTTGAGATAGCTTTTGATTAAACTGTCTAAGCACGAGTAGAACATGATGTCTGCTAAGCAACCATTGTCTACCAGTACTCTTGAAATCATTACTTTCTTCATCATCGTTTTGATCACCAATAGGTCATCATGAGGATATAAAGCACTTGTGAGGTCGTTCTTTGAGAAACTAATGACCAATTTCTCTTTGTTTACCTTACTCGGTCGATCCGCCTTAGCTAGATTTATTTTGTTGAATGTATGAGCAAGCTTGAGCCTCACAGAGGTAAGTTTTTCTCTCTATAGTAAGGTGTCCTCCTCCTGCATCTCCACCTGTAATAACATTATAATCAAATAACCCCAAGCGTATTGAAAATACCTCACATTTTGGCTGCCTTGGTCTCTTGGGAAGATCGGGGTCGTCTTCTGGATCAACTTCATGGTCTCTTTTCTTGTTCTCCTCTGGTCGCCGAGGAGATTTACACCTCTCTTGTTCGGTCCCTATTTCTTCTTTCATTTCTACGATCAACAGACTTTGCCAATTTTCCTTGTCTAATAAGTGTTTCGATCTCATTTTGAAGAGCTATGGAATTTTTGGTCATATGGCCATGATCTTTGTGAAAATCGCAATATTTTTCTTTATTCCTCATGTCATGGTCTGTCTTCATTTTCTCTGGCCAGTTTAATTCCTCGTTGTTCTTGATTTCTTCTAGAACATGGTTGATGTCTATCTTCTAAGGAGTTTAATTATCAAATTTCTTCAATACCTCCCATGACGACCTTGTTTTTGATTGTTTGCCACCACAATTGTTCTTATGCTCTTTCTTCTTAACTTTATGACCTTCCACCTTAGTTTCTTTGGCGTCCATATTCTTCTTCGCAGCCATAGATTCCTCGGCATTCATGATCTTGGCCGCTTTTTCCATCAGTTCTGAAATGGTTCTGGATGGATCTTTGGCCAAAGTTTAGTACAATTTGTTGGGCAACAGCCCACTCATCAAGGTGGTAATTGCTGTCTTTTCTTCATAATCAATGACTTTGAGTTTCTCGTTATTAAAATGAGTTATATAATCTTTGTTACTCTCACCAACTTTCTGTCTAACACTTAGCAAATGCGCTACTCGTTTAACTAGCTTTGCCCTAAAATAGAAATTTCCAATGAATAAATTGTCCAGTTGAACGAAAGTTAAGATCTTACCCCGAGGAAGATTATTGTACCATATTTGAGCAGATCCGATACGAGTTCCTGAGAATGCTCTGCATCTCATCTCATCTCATCTGGAACATCATAGATGTCGGCTACAGCTTGGTATTGTTCTACATGAAGAACATGGTCGGTCTTTCCATCATATTTGGGAGTCACAACAGGTGCTTTGAACTTTGACGGTGTGGGAAAATCCACAATGGCCTGGACAAAGGGTGTCCCTTAAACAAAAGTTCATTGTAGGGGGTTCTTGGCCTTAGTTATTTTCCCTATTCTGTCTTCCATCCCCTGAATAGAGCCTTTCCACGCATCATTTCCTTCATCGGGATTGTTGGTTCAACCAACTGATCGCGTTGAGGTGGCTTCCTGTGATTTATCTTGACGAGCAGCTGATCGCGACTGGGCAGATCCTTCCCTTAAGTCTGATCATCATCCAAAGCTCCTCGACCCTGCCTTAGGAGGACTTTTGTTCCTCTTAGGATCTAATCGATCGAAAGGAGATACCCTGGTTAACCTTTCTAGCGCACTAGTGCTTTCTAAAGAGAGAGTGATACGTTGTTCAGTATCTGTGTCTCGTACTGACGAAGTTCATCCAGGTTGATAAGAAAAATCTTCAGACTCCTCAGTACGACATGAATCGGTACGCCTAGTACGCAAATAAAGTAAATGGGTATTTCTTTGAACACTTCGATGTCCTGAATGGGTCGATACTCCTCCATAAAGGGTTTGTATGAGTTGTCGCATAGTTTCTTGCATGACTGTCTGGCCCTGGACCAGATTTGTCATTATTCCACCCAGATCTAGAACATTTGGCTGAGCAGATAGATTTAGAGGGCTTCCAGCGTTTCGATTGCTGGGTTCTGGATTATCAGCCATTTGTAATGAATTATTTTTGATGAAAAACGATATTACCAGTCGTTTCCCCACAGGCGACGCCAATCTGTTGATGTAAAAAATTAGATTATATCTAATTATTTAATCACAGATAAAATAAAATGAGACAAAGAAATTTTAAAATGGTTCAGCCTTATAAGAATGGCCTACGTCCAATGTTTCTATTATTGGTGACTGTTTGGGAATTCTTGATTACCAGTTTAGTCAAGAAATTCTCGGTCCTCTTACAATGAGGATGATACAATGTATTTATAGCCCTCAGACTGTACATGTGAAAGGGTAATACAGAGCTATCCATTAGGCGTATACATCTGTATGATAATAATAAACATTTAATGTGCAGTCAATCTGTTGGTTATCCTACTATTAATGCTCTGTTCGAGGTGCAGCTCAGATCGCCTAAGCTGATCGGACCGCCTAAGTAGCTCGGTACTCATAAGTTGCTCGGTGTATTAAAGTTCCTCGGAGAACTCTTGTTGGTCGGAGTGTTTGAGTTGATCGGGGAAGCAGAGTTCCTCGTAGTCAAGGTGTTGTTCATAAGTGTTTGTTAGTTCCATGCATATTTCCCCGTGTCTTCACTCAATTGATCCATGTCAGCAGATTAAATTTGGTATCAACATTAGGAAAAGTAAATTCACAGCGCCGATGTACGAGGAAACCACTCAGGAAAAATATCTCAGACGAACCAAGCCAGACAATCACTACGAATATGGAATTACTAACGTATATATAATAGTTTTACTAAACGACTAGATCCCCCACGAGACATGACGCTCCTGTGATCTTCATCCAGTCCTCTCATAGTGCCCACACGAATCCTTTCACGATACTTGTCCATAGTAGTCACCTGAACGAATAACTCGGTGTTCACCGATATGGCGTGTCACATCTATGATGTTCAAACCAGACTCCACTAAATCTTCACCGCAAAACCAACAATGTTCAAGTAAAACAAAATCCAATTTGGTTCCACAAACATCACTATAAAATATATTGATGATAAATCGAATCTTTGAAACTCTAAGGCTGTTTTACATTTTGAAAACCTTAGAAAACATATGTGCAAAAATGTTCTAGTTTGTACACAGTTTTAGCAGATTGCAAACTTATAAAATATGATGAAAAACATACCTTAAATATTTTTCTTGAGGAGGTGACTCATTCAAATGAGATAGGCATGTGGGTCGAACAACATTATGTCTCTCTCAAACGACTATTACAGTCGTTTTAATGACACACATATTAGAGTCCTATTTTAATTCAACTTTAATCCATCCTTATCAGATTAGAATGAACTTTCAACAATTTTAAACACTTTAAAAACATTTATTTAGTAAAGTATCATCATGATCCTTATAAAATTAAATTTCGAGTCCCACTAATATTACGCATTCATACCTAAGTGATCTTGGAATGCAATTAAATTTGAAGATGAATAAACTTGTACCAATTAAACCTTCGGCATAATTAATTCTTTGAAGCTTTGCCGCAACATCCTCAATTGAACTTCAATTATGTCATAGTCTATGCGGGATAGTGATGATAAAAATCAACCTATGACTCAAATATGTTTTCTTCCGGGAAGAAGTCAAAATTGTACAACGGACTCAATTGAAAATTTTGTCCTTACAAATCTCCCCCTTTGACTATTCGTGGACAAAACCAACAATGAAATGCCTACGCCGGGTCGTCAGGTCGTATGATACCTAAATCCCATCCCATAAGACCCAAAAATAAATAAATCCATGACAAGATTAGTAAATGAATGGTCCAGCAAGAATGAACTATCTCTGAATGTCAGAATATGATATAGTCTTGAAATCTCGAATCTCTTTAAGCATACCTACACACACGAAACAGACAAATAGCTAGTGAAGTATTGAGCAACAAATGATATAAACCAATAAACATTGAATTAAATTCAAATTATTTTTTTTGTGATCAAAACATGATGAAAAGATAAACATCACAGATCTCCCCCCCTTTTTTCTCGAATAGACCACTCGGTGAAAAGATAAACTTATCTAGAATAAGACAAATGAATGAAGTATATCTATATATACATGAAACAACCATTTAATAATTATCAGCCATATCAAATCCGTAGCTAACATACATTAATCACACAGATGAATAAAAAATCTAAGCAGGTGTGACTAAATGAACCAACGCAGCAAAATATGTAATCGATCAAAATGAAATGCATAACGGAAACCCAGTAGAAACCCATAAGTACCAAAAATGTATAACCATAAGAATCAGGGTACTGAAATAGAAGGAAATAAAATTCCAGGCGTCGCTCGAATGAGACTGCCTAGTCATTCAAAATCCCTCAAATATATCATATTTTTCTTTTGAATGAACATAAACTAAATTGACCCATTTTGGCAAATTATTCTTTTTATTTCCATTCAATTTTTATGGGATCTTTTAAATGGTGGCTTTAACGACAAGTCAATTTTACACTGTCGCAGCCCTTTCTCGTGAACACTCATCATTTTGTCAATTTTAATCCTCACTGTAAACGGTTCTTACCTGTACACTCCTCCTTAAGTCTACATACTCAAAGATGACAAAATTGTGAGAACAATGTCTCACCAAACTCAAATATGCAAGAGTAGTCGAACATTCATATAAACTGGTGCATATGTGCAAAGATGGCATATTAACAAAGTTGAATCAAAATGCATATCATGTTCGAAAGAATCCCATAATAAAATTGTTAAGATCATTCTAATCATCAATAATTATGACCAAATGTCCTAGCCACGTGGATAATGGAAGAAAGGGGGTAAAAGCACACCAATATTCCACGTCAAACATGTAAACTCAAGACCCAAAAACAAAGAAAATATTTTTGGAATTTTCAAAATATTTTGACTCGAATAAAAACAATATCTTTTTTTTTTATTTTTCTCAAAAATATTTAGAACCAAAAATATTTTTACGGTTTTTCAAATATTGAGTCTTATTAAAACATAATACACAATGATACATATGTCATAACACTAGAAAAATACAAATCATGATGCAAAGACTAGCATATGAAAAAAATTGTAACCCAATCATCCTTTAGATATATCATGGGAATAATCAAGTGCAATCAAATGAGAACCATAAAGTTTTAGTCCTAAAGCCTCTAAGTCCTACTTCCTAACCCTTGTAGGTGTCAGATAACGCATGGGGTTTTGGGGAACCGACACGGCTTTATTCCAAAACTTCCGAGGAGAATTCCTAAGCACATAGAAAAAACTTCTATGCTAACCTTTCCAACCATAATGGGAACAAGTGTAAACATGATGGGAATGATTAACAAAACATCTAACTCTCCTCACGTTCCTAGTGGACTCTCTCACATGATTGGTATTGGCTTTGGGAATGTAAACAACTCTCTTGGCGTAGCCTATACCAAACCTATCTATGTTGACTTGGATGGAGCCTAACATCCTATCCAACTTCTTCGAACTAGACTCCAAGTCCAACTTAACCATACTCGAGTCTTTTAACTTCTCCTCTAACTCACAAATCCTAGACTCAAGCACATGCCTTGAGTCTTCATACTTTAGCACGTCCTTTTTCAAAGCCTCCATCAGACCTCTAAGTCTATCTCACTCTTTATCGACATACTCTAGATTCTCCCTAAGATTCTTATCATATGCTCTAAGCTCCTCAATCAAAACATCATTCGACCCTACGACATGATAATTTGACCTGGCTTGTAATTTATAGTTGGACTTTTTAACCTTCAAGATCTCTTCATATAACTCTCTAAATGCAACTCACCTAGATCTATCCCCTCATCCACACTCTCATCACCCTGACACTCTTGGGAATCACTCTCAATGGCCACGGAACTGTCATGCACATGAGTATCCTCGGGGGAAGATATATTGTCAACGCTCACATGACATGGCAAGAAAAAAACAAACTTTATCTCATTAGGGGTAATCTCTCCCTCTTCCGGATCACTATCACTTAAGCAGGTATTATATGAAATCGATTTCTTACCCTCTTACTTAAGTCTAGTGGGGCACTCAGTAAACATAAACCATACCCCTTACACCCAAAACACATATCTGACTCATCCCTCTTAACTTTCTCACTCTTGTCTTTAGGGGTGGAATCTACCTTGTTGCTTTTGAATTTCACAAACTTTTTAGCATCTTTCGAATGGTTTTGTAGTTTAATAAACTTCTTGAACTTATTTTCCATTAAGGTGACATCCTTGAAAATGGTATTAAATTCGTTGTCTGAAACTTTCCTCACCTCCTTTAAGTCTTTCAAAGAAATTCCCTTTTCTTTCTTTGGCTCTTGCTTGGAGGTAAACATCTCGAGTTATAGGTTTGTAGCGGACCTACAATCTTGTATAGTTTCATTGACTCTAACATACCAATGGAGTTCAAAAAGGTCACTGTTGCATCAAATCTTTTAGACAACAACCTTAAGATTTTGTCAATGACTCCATTATTGGGTATCTTTTCACTTAGTTTAAACAACGCATTGACAATAGTGGACAACCTAGTGTATAAATAATAAAACGTATCACTCTCTAACATATTAATCATCCTAAAATGTGGAGTGAGGTTTTTTAATTTAGACACCCTAACCGTGCGCATGCCCTAATGATTGATTGCAACTATATCTCGAGCCTCTTTCGATGTTTCATAAGTCATCAATCAATTATACTCTTTAGGTGTCACATGTGAGAAAATAATGTTCAGACCATTAGAGTTGTGCAGTGAAAGACTATGTTTGGCCTCAGTCCATGACTCAACCGGTTTCAAACTATTGGCCTCACCCTCTCATGTAACTAACGGTGTCCAACCCTTTCAACAGCTAACCACACACGCTCATCTAAGGATTTTAAGGTACTATGCATCCAAACTTTCAAATAAGCATAGTTAGTAACATAAAAAATAGGAGTATGAAAAATGACATAACTACAAAAATTAATCCTTAAAAGCAAAAAGGTATCCAACACAATAAAAATATGTTTCTACCTGTGATACCAATTTGATGGTCCCTCGTGCTATTAAATTTCTTTTCTTTAAGGATAACGAAAGATTTTTCAAAAACACATTTTAAATTTTATGTGCAGCAGATTAACTTAACCAAATTTTATTTTGGATAATCCTAAACATGCATCTAGTGATTAAAGCAAGTAAAGTAAGCAAAAGTAAACTCACAACGCCGATGTACGGGGAAACCACTGAGGTAAAAAACCTCGGGTGGCCCAAACCAGACAATCACTATGAATATGAAATGACAAAGGTACATACGATAGTCTTACTTAATGACTCGATCCCCCACAAGACTTTTTGCTTCTTTGATCTTCAACCACTCCTCTCTTAGTGCCCACATGAATCCTTTCGCAATACCTGTCCACAACAGTGGCCTCAACGAATGCCTCGATGTTCACCAATATGGCTTGTAGCGTCTACGATTTTGAAAATGGATTCCACCGAATCTTCGTCGCAAAACCAACAATGTTTAAGTAGATTAAACTCCAATTTTCTTCCTCAAAGATCACTATAGCATATATTAAAGATAACTCAGATCTTTGAAACTCTAAGGATGTTTTAAACTTCGAAAACCTTAGAAAACGTATGTGCAGAAATGTTCTAGTTTGTAAAAAGTTTTAGCGGAATGCACATGTACAAAATATGATGAAAAATATGCCTTAAATATTTTCCTTGGGGATGTAGCACATTCAAACGAGGCAGTCCTGTCATCTGAACGACATCCTATCTCTCTCGAACGACTGTTACAGTCGTTTGAACGACAAGCGTATTAGAGATCTAATTTAATTCAACTCTAATCCATCCTTATCAGATTAAAATGAACTTTAAATAGTTTAAAAACATTTGTTTAGTAAAGTAACATCCTTATCCTTATAAAATTATATTTTGAGTCCCATTAACATTACGCATTCATACCTGAGTAATCTCAGAATTCAATTAGATTTGACGCTTTGGCATAAATAAACTTGCACCAATTAAACCTTTGGCATAAATAATTCTTTGAAGCTTTCCCGCAACATCTTCAATTAAGCTTCAATTACGTCATAGTCTGTGTGGGATTATGATAATAAAAATCTACCTAAGACTCAAATATGTTTTGTTCTGGGAGTTAGTGAAAACTATACAACGGACTTAATCGGAAATTTTGTCCTTACAAAAGCAGACTAAGTATCAACCCTAGATCATAGCGCCATGCATGCCTGATATGGTTGGAGTCGAGTGAGGTAATGCTTGTATGGTTACGCTCACTGGCTCAGGAATATGATCTTCTCCAATAAGTTTTATTTTCGGTTATGCTAGGCGATTTTGTCTCAATGTTTCCACGGTGAGGAAGTATTGTTCTAAAGAGTAGCACACTAGATAACCAAATATGAGGGAGTTTTATCTCGGAGGAATGACATATATAAGTATATAGTGATCAATATATATATATATATATATATATATTATGATGTGAATATTATGTATATTAATGTGAAAAATTATACATGACTTAAAAATTAAATGTGAATAATGTTGAATTAACTCATGAAAGTTAATAACTTTAATTAATATATTATAATTGAGGATTATAATTATTAATTCTAATTGGAATTATTTCGGTAAAATACATGGAGGTGAGATAGCGTCTAGAATTAAGTATGGTATGGGACTAGTTTGGCGGATAACATAACTTGGGGGTTAAATGCAAACGCTAGTTGCACACTTTTGATGAGATGTGAGTAATGTTTAGAAAGAGTGTAACACCAATTTAAAATATAGAACAAGGGGCATAATTAATGATGCATTTTAATTACTTGAATAAAATTTCTAAAAGATTTTTGGGAAGTAAACCATATCAAATATATTTTCAAAACGTAGGTGTCCTGCCACAGGGATACCAAGCTTGATCGTTCTACCAGGTACTGGAGATGAAGGATATTGTTATAGCCCTTTCTTTCATCACATTCTAGATAAAGTAAGTTTTGTTTTCACGCATGTTGCCTAAGTTGGACGTTTTTTTAATTTTATTTTATTTTTAATTGTTGTATGGTTATTATTTCAACCGATGGGTTATTCAATTAAGGATTTGGCATGTAATAAACATATGTTTTCTTGTTATCTTGTTACTGTGGATTTACTTTAGTTGTTTAAGTAAATTGTGGGTTAAGTATTTTGTTGCTAATAATGATTAAATTTGGCACTCAGCTTAATTTAATCATAAGTGGCTAGTAATTAATTTATTCCAACAGTGATGCTAAGAATGATTCAAATGAGATTCCTCCTTTATTTTCATAAATGGACGGTCACCCATTTTTCAATAATTTGGGTGTTACATATGGTATCAGATCTTCAGGTTCTAGTGTCCTTAAGATCTATTTGGACTTACTACGTTGTCAGCATTGATTTTCTTTGATATAGATCACTATGCTTAGGACTTTCGATTCATATTCAGACTTACATTCTCCTGATATTGCGTATAATTGAAGAGAATCATCTATGAATTCGGTTGGGTTGCCTATGATGAATAATGGAGGACAACCGGTGAAGGTTGTTACTGAGACTACCCGAGGAGAGTCTCAGCCATGACCGTAGACTATTCTCTAATTGGTGTCCATAATAGAAGTCACCATTATTATTGTTGCGAATATAATGTTGTGATGACTTTTAGAGCATAATAGTTTCCTCTAGTATTTCCACAACAGACGGAGGTACCAATTCAATCCCGCCCAGTGTCGTTGGTACGGGAGAGAGTTGGAGAGATTTTGAGAAGATCTATTTGTAAGGGTTCGAGGAATGTGCAGATATGTATTAGCTAGGTAATTAAAAGAGAATATCAAAATGCATTTGCGCATGGTAGAATGCAATAGCACTCGGGATTAAATTTTGAGCGATTTTTAGGCTCGCAGGTTAATTTCATAGTAATGGGGGGTATTCTCCACAACGGAGAAGAGATACTCTAGAAAGCATTTAGATATTTGAGGTGGAGTTTGATGAGAAGTCCATTTATCTGTTGTTAAAACATAGATGCGAAGAATGTTTCAGGACTTGTCTCCTGATGGCCAAACGGGGGTCGAGTATGAGGAAGAATTTTCTTGGTGAGAGAACTTTGTACCTCATGAGAGGGATACCATGACGAATAGGGTCTTTAAGTTTTAATATTGACTCGTGATTAAAATTCTCCATCACTTATGGGAAATCCAACTTGGATTACTTGTGATACTATCGTTAATGCCATACTGCTATTGTATCCGTACTGCTACTTTTTACATATCAATACTTCCATGTGAAGGGAGTAAATAGTGTGGGAAAATCTAGTCAACTAAGTAATACTCAGTGTATTGGTGTTATGGGGACAACTAGAGAATTTCCTAATAGGAAAAACTATTTAAGAAATTTAAATCAAAAGTAATTCCAACCAAGTGATGGTGGATTTAGATAAGTCCATCAAGGTTAGTAATGCAGTTCGTAGGGAAAGAGGGGCCAATGTACGAATGGAGGTGGCTAGTAGGGCCAAGCCCACCAGGGCCAGCGACCAGGGAAACCCTGATAAGACCAAAGAGGAGAGACACATGGGGATTACACAAATGGTTGCTTTATATGTGAAAACTAGGCCACATGCATCGATTATGTCCAAAAAGACATATGGGAAAAGGACATAGTGACTAGAAGGGATGTGAGTAGTACGTATAAGAACCATTTAAACTTCCAGAGACATTGGCAATTAAAAGTATAAAATTTACTAATGATCATATGGGATAGGTTCGATGTGATATGTGTGCATCACAGTATTTGGGTTAGCACTAGATGAGCGCACAAGTCAAGTTTAGTAAATGTATTTACCATCGGTTAATGGGACTCTCTTTAGTTCCATTTATAGGGGAGCGGGTTTGGACACTGAGGGATATGTTTTTGTACATTTTCTCATTTTAAAATGATGTTTATGTGAGTAAGATGTAATCCCTGGTATGAACTGGTTAGCGATTGGTTAAGAAATGTTATACGATTAAAGTGATGCTATCGTGTTTGCTGTAACAGGGCATGATGTGTTATTTGTTAAACATTTCACCTTAAAGAGGGTCAATTTGCCTATATATTATATTGAAATCACTACAAAAAAAACTACTTTTTACTACGGTGCTCCGGCCGTCTCAAAAAGTCCTCTAGCCGTCTCAAAAGCCTTTTGTGATGCCTTTTGAGACGAAAAATGGGCGTAGTATTAGACCCCCGTTTTAAAAGATTTTTGAGACGACAGAAGCCTTTTCAAAAAGTTTTTTTGAGACGAAAAATACACTGTCTCAAAAGGTCACTTCTTATAGGACCCTTTTGAGACGGCGAAAAAATCGACTTTTGAAGTTATTTTTAGAGGCACTAATAAGCGTCCTAAAAGTGTTTTTGAGATGATAACTTAGCCGTCTAAAAAAGTCCTCAATTATGAAATCGTTTTGAGACGGGGAAGGAGCCATTTTTAATAATTTTGCGCCAAAATTAAAGTTTCATCCATTCCGTAATATTCTCAATATACTTTTAACCAAAAACTCTTAAACATAATATATAACATATTTGACATCCCATATCAACAAATATAACACATAATCTTCCATTCAACTTAAATTATTGTCCATATAAAGATAAAATAGACAATTTCAACATGTGACCATCACACTAAATATCTATACAAAATTTCACTTTTTTCATTAGAACAAACATAATAACCAATGTATTCCTAACATAAACTAATGCAAGTAAACTTGCAATCTTGAAGCAAACGATCTCCATCAAAATGTGTCTTGCCTTGTCCATAATAGATTTCGGTCTGCAATAAAAAAAATTCAGTGTTAGTTATCGTAAACAAAGAAGTAATCTTTTTTAATAATTCCTATTAATGATAATCTTTAAAAACCATATCAAATTGGTATACCTTCATTTTATTTACTTTTAAACACTAAATATTTTTAAAAAAATTTGCTAGAGTCTCCTCTGTTTATTCATGAAAACCAACCTGTTTAAATATAAAAATTAACTCAAAAACATCTTTAGAAACAACCACAACATTATAAACAACTAAGAGTGAAATAGCCACTAACATATATCCTACCTAATACTCCACCAAACTAAATATCTCTATAATATTTAACTTTTGTCATTATAATACGTACTCACAATCTTGAATGAAACGATCTCCATCAAAACGTGTCTTGCCTTGTACACAAAATATTTCGACCTCGAATAAAATTTATTCGGTGTAAGTTACCATAAACACAAAAGTAATGTTTTTTAATAATTCCAATTGATGACAATCTTTAAAAAATTTCTCAAGTTTGTATACCTTCATTTTATTTACTTTTAAACACTTAATATATTTTTTAAAATTCTGCAGAGTCTCCATTGCTTATTCATGAAAACAAACCTGTTTAAACATATAAATTAACTCATAAACAACTATAGAAACAACCACAACATTGTAAACAACTATGAGCGAAAAATCCACAACATGTAACCTGTTGCCTAACACTTCATCACATACATATATATAAATAAAATAAAGATGTGTCATTACCTAGTCGGTATGGGTCGTTGAGGTAATGGAAGCATGATTAGGGATAATACTCTGAACCAAACTCTGCATTTCACTTCTCATGTCAGTTTTCATCTGTAGGAGTTCTTGTTGGTGGCGAAATTCTAATTCTTCGAGCTCGTGTCGATGTCTAGCCTCTCGATCTTCAGCGACTTATCTAGCTCTACCTACTCGATCTTCTGCGTATTTATTAAGTTGATTAATATCCTCCAATAATGCAAGAGAGGAACTTGTTCGTGTAGATGTTTTCCTAATGCCTACTCCCTTCAGTAAAGTATAACCATGGCCTCCTTGTCCTACAACATCCTTAAAAATCTCATTCCTCGCTTCCGGATCATTTCGCTTCTCTTTTAGTAGGTCATTTAGTCGTCTCTCGAGCATTGTCAACCAATTAAACATATACTAAACACTAATGAATTTAATTTTAACATATATTAGGAGTTAATGAATGTCTTTAGTTAGCATATATTTATACCGCTCTATCTGATGACCCATCTTCCACATTAAAAGGTTTATTATTCAGAGCCCGAGTCGCTTGCCACATGCTGATTTCACCAACGGACATTCCTGCCTCTACCCTCTAATAAAAATAATATATATATTAATGTTTATTAAACTAAAAATTCTAACTGTTAATAATACAATAATTCTAACCTCCTTGGAAATTTTTTCATGTGGCTTTCGCCCAGTCCTTGAGTAAGCACATTCACCTTCAGGGTTCTTTGAGTTTTGCTTCGCTATATCCTATAAAAAAAAGTTAAGAGAAATTAATAAATTTGATGTTAATAATGAAGTAAATGTAAATAGACTCATCTTAAACATAATGAGTCTTCATACAATTATCTTCTTTAGAACCCAATACTTCACTAAAGTATGCCATTGGACTTTATCAAGTCGAAGGGGCATATTTTTCAATCGCTCTTCATCGGTTTGAAACTTTTCATAGTGATCTATCTTCAATCGGTACCTCCATTGCCTCCAAGCGTCTCCCATCCTTGCAAAGCAAATTGTTTTAAAGCCTTCTGGTGTATTTGTGTTTTCCTTAAAATTTAAAATGAAACAAATAAATATTGAATTAATAAATTGGTTAGAAATTTAACAAACTCATATATAACGAAACAAATAAATCAAATTGAATTAATGAACTACCTTCACTTCATTAAATATACCCTAAAGAGTGTCATTTTTCTCCTCGGTCCAATATAACATTGTCAATGGAAACAAATTTCCACTCCTAGCACAGTAGCTTAATTGCGACATCAATTTGCATTCATGCCTACAAACTGGCTGACAAAGCTCATTCCATTATAGTATCTTCTTTTTCTTATTATTACATTCAATCCAAGGCTTGGAAGATTTTCTAACATTTTTCGCATTAGTTGAGGTACTCTCTGTACCTAAACAAATATTCGATAAACTATTATTTTGTGATATATAATATCAAACGAGTGTGATAAAAAAGTGCATTGCTAATATATGATATACCTGCGGGCTCCTCAACATCTAAAGTCGAGTCCTTGTATGAAGGATCAACATTTTCTCATAGATCATTAATTTTCTCGATATCTTGGGTTTGTTGGCATGTAGGTCTCTGAAATAAATAAACATGAACCCTTGAGTTGCGATGTGACATGTTTGACTAGGGTGCCACTAGGGTAGTTGTTGGGGTTGCAACACCTCACTCGGGTGGGATATCAATATATGCGCCTCTAAATCATCTTCCACTGGTGTTGTGAATGGTTGTTTCTCAAGTGATCTTTCCTCGGCAATGATATCGCACATATTCATATGACACCGATGATTTCCTAGCATGTATCAGTATACATACATATAACATACATAATCAATTGAATTACTAAATAATAAAATTGAGAGAGGGAGCAATCTCGATAATTCTACATGAACAAACATGAATTTGTAATTGGTTAATGATCCATACCTCTTGAAATCATCTTCCACTTGGGTTGTGAGTGGTTGTCTTTCCTCACCTCTGAGATCACACATATTCAATCGACGTCGACGCTTCGTTGTCATGGATCTGCATATGTACATAATAGGTGTAATAAGACACAAAATCATTGATATTTAGTATTTTGAAATTAGGATTCGTGAAAAGAATAAATTAAACTACAAAATTTCATAGAAAAGATCATCCAAATAAACTGCTGATTAAATGACGAGGCACATTCGGTTAGTTTTATGTGGAAATGTAGTAGTAATAATAGTTACAGCCCCCTGTATATACATGGCAAAAATTTATACTGAAGATAATAAAAAAATTTATTCTCAATTATGATAAGAACCTGGTTTCTAAACCATTGTGTGCCATTTATAGAAGACGCACTAGCTCCCGCACCAGTTGAAACACTGCTATGCAATTGCTGTTGAAAATGAAAAAGAACATTGCTGCTGAAAATGAACATTATCAACTTTAGTTGCTACTGAAAATGCAGTTAAAAATTGTGCATTTACCGATCCAACTGAGGATGAAGAAAAAAAGAAATCAGTTTCAGAACACCTGTTGAAGTCTCTCGAACACCTAAGAATTAGTCCACTAAGTTAGTTCTACCAGGTATACACTAAGTTTAGGTATGCAATCTGTACACTTATATCTGTACACTTAAGGGCACGCTACAGCTGCGTTGATCAATATCCTCTGCTTTCAATGCTCTTCACTTCCACCACGGCCTCGAGTCGTTCAATTGAGGTGCTCTTTTGCTCCCGCTCTCAGTCAAATTCCTCTCTTTATTTGTCCTTCTTTTTCCACTGATCTTTATTTGTTCTTTTTAAATCTAAATTAGTTGACATCATATTGACATCAAACTGAATTAATTCTTTGATTTGCTTTTACATCTTAAATTGACATCAAATTGAATTAATTGACATCTATTTCAATTAATTCTTTGATTTTGTTTTACTTCTTAAATTTTCAATGTTTTTATAATATTAATTCTTTGATTTATTTTGATTGAGTACAAATGTGTGGGTAAATGGGGATGAATCATTGTGAATAACTCAGATTTGTTCAACGCTCTGCAAAGGGAGAGATGTTTGAGCTAGGAAAGCCAATGGCACTCTTACTAGATTTGGGGTTTTTAGATTTGGGGTTGATGATAATGATTTGTCCATATATTTGCATGTAGATCTGAAAGTGTTATGTTTTTCAGATCTTTAAGTTGGATTACAGTGCTAAATATGCACTTGGGTATGTGCACTTGATTTGCTCATTGAGCTAGTATTGGATTACATTTGGGTATATTACATTTACTTATGGATTTTCCAATTTTTAATTTCATTTTAGAAGCATCAAAACTTGGATGTGGTGTTGGATTTTCCAATTTTTAATTTCATTTTACATTTACATTTTGTTTTACATTTTTTTTACTCATTTTAGAGGTAACATTTGTCATTTTGGGTAAAAGTTGTTTAATTGGGACTGATTTGTATGCAATATCCCAAAAGTGGTTTATGATATACCAAGAACTTAGACCAGTAACTTAGAACTGCCCCTATGTAATTAAGCTCTATCAAGATATCTAACTTTGGGCTTTATCTTATTCATTATCTTTGAAAATGTGTTGAACCCAAGTCTTTGTTCAGTTGAAATCAGGTATCTTTAGAAGAAATCTAAATCATCTATATTTCAGGAATCTGTTAAAATTTTTGCACAAACAGGAATATTTGTTTTGTTGACCATATTAACTTTAATGGTACCTGATTTGACCATTAGATTTAAATAGTAGTATTTCAACAAGAGCTGGAGAAAAAGGATACAAAAAACAGTGGCTTTGTCAGGCCATATTTACTATTTAGATCGTCATCTTTTTAATCAGATATAGTCATCTAAAACTATTGAAATTTGTTAACGATGCTTCTAAATAAGGATGAAATCTAAACTTTATCGGTTACTATACAATGTTATTGTTGCAATTATCAGACATTGTGTTGCTTGGGGAGTCCAGGATCTCAATGATGGAAATTATTCGGTACTTGCCACATCGATGGGAAATTAGAGCCAAACACTATAGGCTGTTTAACACTGAGGATGACTCTCAAGTCGACATCAAGAGACGTTCATGATAGGAGGGTGATACTCTCCTCTGGCCCTGAGAGCACTGTGGGCACCATTGCAGTCATTGAAAGCCCGTTGCCTATCCATATAGTGAAGATAGAAGATAGAGAAGCAGCAGGCCATAAGTTGGCCATAGTGAAGATAGAGCAAGCAGACATCAATTTGATGTTTCAGACATCAAATTTCATTTTTTCCAATTTCCATGTAATGAGAAGCAAGGCCGGACATGACTCAAAATTTCATGGTAAACCATTATTTGAGCACTAGGGCAGCATTCCAGAATTATAACTGTGTCCAACTCAGTCCATATCAGGTCATTATAGTTTAGGGGATCAATAATCATCAAATCTTGGAATAGATATGCAGAACCCATCATTTACATAAATTATAATTGTTTGAATTTGATGTGAACACTTTGGGAATATAATGTGTTTGTTTGAATTTGATGGGGTTTTTTCTTCATTTAGATACTTTGCGTTTTATTCGTTTGAAGATTTTTTTCATTAGATGTGAAGTTATATGGATACTTTTAGACTGCATGTTATGGTTATGGAAACACTTTTGAAGGATTTGCAAGTGCCTTTTATATGGAAATTTAAATCAATTTGCAAGTGTTTATGGCAACACTAGTATACATATAAAACTGAGAGAAGAGAAAGATACAACAAGTGGACCATCTCTAGTATCCGTTGAGCGGAAGACATCCATATAATCCCAAATGTCAGTAACCAATCAAAAACACCCTTAAAACTACGTATTTTCTGATCTATGTGTAGTGCAAGATGCTAGGTGGCAAAAACAAAAAGATAAAAGAGGCACTAGGAAGGAAATTTAAGAACGAAGCGATTGTAGATAGTTATGGATGCGCCTTCAGTGGAACTTCTTCACTGAACCAACTCCGATCACTTTCCAATGATACTCATAGCAAAGACTAAATCAGATATGGTTCCTAGACCATAACGAAGACCAAATCAGATATATGGTTCCTAAACCATATCCTAGAACCTATTAAGTATAAAAAATACACTAGAAAGAGACAGAGAGAACTGTCTAAACATCAAAGATAATACTCTATGAGTATTATTTTAGAGACTTTCAAGTCTTATATGAAATTTATATGTTCATGTTAATCTTACGTTAATTACATATGCATCAGAAATGTTTAAACATCTCCAACTTGTAAAAATACCCCAAACGGAAAGAGAGATAACTGTTGTCAGATATAGTGTTATATTAGAGAGATGGAATGCTATACTAACTGAGAAATAACAAACAACAAATGATTTAGTAAAATAAAAAGAAATTAAATGTAAAACCAAGACGAAGCATCAATATAGGCTAAAATTAAAAAAAGATTTTAGCAAATAGAATAATGTGCACAGAAGCAGCAGGCACTGCTGCAACATCGCAAATAGATTTTAGCAAATAACAAATAGATTTTAGCAAATACAGAAGCGACAGGAACTGCTGTAACATCGCAACAAGAATAAAAAAATGTGCACGGGCTTTGCATTTGATTTTGTAACGAGAATCAAGAATCAAGAAATTTTAATCACTTTATTTTGTTTTCATTATTTTGTTACATTGTTATTTCTTTACAAGTTCACATTGTATTCATGGGAGACAAATGCAATCAGGAGTCATCTATCTCAAACCGAACCATAATCCTATTTTTTGATCGCACATGTTATGTTGTTTGTATTTTAAAAAAATGGGCTATGTATTTTAAATAAATCATATGTATAGCTAATTACTTGATTATAGTGAAAAAGAGACCATCTATGGAAGATAATAATCATAATAGAAATATCCAATTCAGTAATGTAGTTGGTATTTCTAGAAGGATCATAGGGGATTTAATGTGGGACACATACATACTGAAAATATATGCACAAGATAACATCAAGTTTTAAAATATAAATAAATGAACAACATGCATAATAATGTCTTCACATTGTTCCAATCTTTGACATCAAACAAATAACAAACAAAAGGTAGCTAATTTATGATTACATTCCCCTCAAGCATTGCCCCTCCCAATTTCATCATCATCATCATCATCATCATCGTAATCTTCATCATCATCATCATTATCACCATCATCATCATCATCATCCTCTGGGACACTTGGGTCAACTATTGTTCCATTTGCTCCTTGCTTCACCCACTTTACAGTTTTATCTTCATCCAAATTTTGCATATTAAATGGCACATCTCCATTAACCAATGATTCTTCTTCGTTCGTCGTGTACCTATCAAATCGATCTCTTGGTGAAATATGGACAACAATGTGCCAATCTTGTTCTACAGGATCCTGAACATAAATACTTGTTCTGCTTGAGATGTGAAGATGAAAGGTTCATCACTCTCTCGACCATCCTTATATTTCAAATGCTTGAAGTTCACTAGCGTAAAGTTGAACTCATCGAATTTTGTGCCCCATGTGATTTTCAATCCAATCACACTTGAATAACACAAACTTCATGTCATGAACATATTGAACTTCGTGTTGTGGTGGGGAACTCAATAGATGGGTTTAAAATATTTCCGACATCTATTATTTCAAAATAGTTCTCTTTATTTTGTCTTCTTCAAGCTTCCATCTATTGTAGAGAGAGAAACTCTGCCGAAAGTCCATTGTTGTCAAGCTCTTACCTACTTTCCTTCCTCCTCTCATCTTTTACACACCACCTATGTTTGCGCTCATACATTTTAGTTCATAGGCCTTCTTTATGGAGCTATTTCTTTCATGGACACTTACTATGGGTTCTTCAAGTGTCTCAAATGTTACCATGATCGCTACTCGGACAAGCTCCCCCTCTGCCACCTCTGGCGCCACTACTACACCTAGCACCCCTAACTTGGATGCTGCTCATCAAAAGAAATTATGTTTTTACCGTCGGTCTCCCATCTTTGGAAAATATGATAAGTTCTCTGATTCGTGCAAGACCTATCATTTTTCAAACAAGTACGATCCTTTACTAATAGGTGATGAAGATGACGATTCGTCAAAGTGGGGATTTCTTCCTCCAGAGGGGACTCTACACTTGCGGTTGGACCATGGTGCTTTCCCTACTCTATAATTAATTTCGAGGCACCTGGGGGATCGCCAGGTAATTTTGCTGCCTGGAATACTCACATGAAGAGCTCTGATGCTTCAGCTCTTGCCAAGGTTGGTCTTCATCGAGCCAACTGGTTTGGGGAGTTCACTCTTTCCAACCACAACGTTGTGATCCAAGTGTTAGTTTCTAGATGGAATGTAATAACTCACACGTTCTTTGCTACTTGGGTGATTTCATGATTTCATTAGAGGATGTTTGTGAAGTACTTGGGTTTAAGCCCATGGGTGAGTTTAAAAATCATGATGAGCCCTCGTAATGCTGAAAAGACTGATGATCGGGCTGAGCTTGATCGAATCTATCACCGTTGCACTGGGTCTTCAAACAAGGCCACTTTTACTCCTCTTATCAGCTATTTTTTTGAAGCTCCAACTGCGAAGGACATCACTGCTGTTATAGGCCAAGGTAAAGGTGCCTCTTTAGAACTACAAGCCTATATTCTTGTGTTTCTTTTATGTTTCTTTATAATCGGGAAACCCAATGACTAACCCAGGATAGACATCATAAACATTTCTATCCATTTGGACAGGGGTTCTAACCTTCCTCTAGACGCCATTTCTTTTGGGTCCCTTTACACTTGGCTGGATCAAACCCATATTGACATGGCACAGTCACTTGGTCGTTACAACTTGACAAATCTTTCTAACACCATTATCTTAACGGGTTTCCTCTATACCCATTTTCCTACCATTTCTACCAAGTCTATCTCTTATCATATGAGCCAAGGCATTAAACCTTCACGCCTATTATGCTTTTATAAAAAAGGAGAGTCAAAAGAAGATAATGGGAGTTTTTGATCGTTTGGATTCTTTTGTCATGAGGCTGTACAATGAGTCTACCTTTGCCCATTCTTGGGATTTTTTCCCTTCTACAGCTTTAATGGTCACTTTTGTCTCGATTGTAGAAGATCCTTTACGGGCTGTGTTACTTCTGTTCACTCCTGTATTTCTTCCTTTACTGAATGGAGATACAGTTATAAACCTAATAACCCTGATAGATGTAGCAGGAAGTTTAGGCTTGATCAGGGGTCTCCTCGACCTGTGTTTTAACTAAATAATGAAAGGGCTACCTTTGTTGGGATTTGCACCTTCTACCTTTTAGAAAAATTACTTGGTGTGACTTCTACCATGGATGGGTGAGTAACTTTACTAGTTCCACCAAGAAAGGGGACATATCTACTTCTTGTACCACTAAGTTCCATTTGAGGCAATTGGCAATGATTCGTGAGTTCATACAAAGTCCCCCAAGTATCCCCAGTCCCTTCTTTTTATTGCTTGGAGTTGGGTCTCAATGGAAACTCCATTCTTGGAGTTGAATTCCCTCTTAGTAAAACCGTTAAAGATACTCCCCTCGAGCTACCCCCTTATTGCCTAATGATCCTTAATTCCAAGCCTAAACGCAAAACCTCTGCAACCCCCAAAGAACCTTCCCCTGCAACAAAATAAGATTTTAGCGAAGGGCCTTCCCACCCACCAGCCAAAAAGATAGGAAGTACAAGAGTTCGACTTCCTCAAAATCTAAGTCTCAACCTGAGTCCCAAAATCCTTTTGAGGCATTCACCATCGCCTCCGTTCCTCCTCCCATGTCTGCAGAAATGGCTGAGGATTTTATAAGGAGAGTTCAGGACGAGGTATAATGAATAAATATTGAGTTTCAATGATGTGCTCCCGTCGTCCCTCCTTCTGATGTCTCCCCCACTATCTTTGTTTATCCAACTAAACCAGGGGAAAATAGGAAGAAGACTTCAAAGGTTCCTCGGGGCACTGGTGTTGTGGGTGCGAGGAAAAAGACTCTGGGTACCAAGTTTTAGAGGAAGAGAACCCCATATGTACATCTCTCCCCATATCCCTCTATTTCTCCCTCCTATCCTCCTTCGCTAGTGGTTATATCGTCCCATTCTCCTTCCGGATTCGAGGTATGCATGTGTTGTTTTTGTTCTTACTCACATTTTTTTCTAAGGCAAGCTGTATCTATTTAACTCTTAACAACTTTGGTGCAGGTATATGAAGATGAAAGACCCAGCCCCCCAGTGAGCCCTTTCGTGGGGGGACTTTCTGGTTCCTCTCAGGTCGATATGACTCCTCCATGTTCCCCTATGATTGGGCTTACTTACTCTCCCGATTCGACCTCTCAAAGTGCAAAGGATGCTAATCTGGGGAGGAGTCTGTGGAGTATGTGGGAATCTCTTCTCAACCAAAGATAACTCCCCCGGGCCCTTCTGAATTATCACCTCAGCACAAGGTCCTTTTGCCCCTCGTCACCGCTACGGATTGTGCCCCTGAGGTAACATGTTATCAATTACTTGTCAGGTCTCATGAACTTTTTTTTTCAATCCCTTTTTCTGTTTAACTTGCTGAACTTTAAAATGTTGAGATATCTTAGGTCCAAATGGCAACCCTGTTGGGTGACATTCTTCATCTCACTGTGATGACGAGACCCATAGCTACAGTTCCCCTTTTTGGTGCCATAACTGAGGTAAGTAAAGCTTATATGTATTTATCCATTTTTATATACTTTCTCCTCCTGTCTAACACTTAGCTTAATGTTTGCAGCTTTATCCAAGTCTTACCCCACCATTTTCTCATGGTGGTCCGCATATTTCCAAGGCCAAGGTTGTTGCTTCTGCCCAGCGTGGTGGTTCTTCTAGACCCACCCGTGTTGGGACATCTCTTGAAACTCCTATGTTGGCCTGGTACCTTTCATTGGCGAGGGAGCTTTACCAGCCGTTGAGGCTTCTTCATTTGGGGGTGCCATTGGGGGTGCCGTTGACGCTTCTAAGGAAATAAGCATGCCCCCCACAGTTCTCGCCTTTATGGCCTTCGTGGTGACTCCCATTCTTACTACCACTACTGCTGAGGTACTTCACTAGTTCCTCTTCATTTCTCATTGTTTGTCTTTTATTCTTGATAATGTACAATCTAGAAGAGTGTTATTTCTAAACCTTTCAAACTTCACCTATAATGGTGACTTAATCAATAAAACACTTGTTAAGACATTTCACAAACTCCACCTATATTGGTGACTTAACAACGAAAATACTTGTTAAGATTTTCATGAACTCCACCTATATCAGTGACTTAACAACGAGAACACTTGTTAAGATTTTTTTCAAAAACTCCACCTATATCGGTGACTTAACAAAGAAAACGCTTGTTAAGATTTTTATAAACTCCACCTATATCGGTGACTTAACAACGAAAACTATTGTTAAGATTTTTATAAAATCCACCTATATTAATGACATTATAATGAAAACACTTGTTAAGATGTTTATTAACTCCACCTATATCCATTACACCAAAAAACAGGAATCTGGCATGGTTTAAAACTTTGCTAGATCAAATCTGGCACGGTTTTGAACTGTGCCAGAATCAGGTGTTCCAAAATGGCCTTTTTTTGGCACGACTCAAAAGTGTGCCAGATTTGGCCAAACAGGAACACTTCTGGCACACTTTTAAACCGGGCCAGAATTTGATATTTTTGGCACACTTTTGGCACAGCTTTTAACTGTGCAAGATTGAGCACAATTTAAAAAAATTTGGCACAGTTCAAAACCGTGCAAAAATATGATACACTTTTGCCATGGTTTTGAACTGTGCCAAATTTTTTTATAAAAAGAAAAAAAAAATAGTTATTTCAAAGCACAAAAATTCACAAATAAAAATATTGCACGTTGTTGATAAACTAATGTACATACAAACTTCAAAATATTACAAGTCTTTAATAGTTCACATGGCAAAAAAAAATTGTGTAGAATTTTCTCTATTTTTTGGACATTCCAAAACCTACTAATACAAAACCTGCCTAACATAAAGCCCTCACGGACACAAAATATAACAATTAACTTACAAAAGCCCGCACGGCCATAAAAGTTAACAATAAAACTACAACAGACCGCACGAACATAACACAAAAAAAATGCAATCATGAATAAACCCATTGTTGTAAACCATTGAGATCTCTGTGTGTTCCACGTGAATAAATGCCAACGATAAACTATTATCCTGCAAAAAAAAATAGGATACAAAAAAGATACGATATTAGTAACCCAATAATTTACAAAAAAAAAAATTTACTCAAACTAAAAAAATACATATATGAGTGGAAATTATCATCATAGTCTCAAACCAGGAGGCCTGGGACTACGCGCTCAGTTCCTACAAGTTACATTGGTCTCGTGCGAGGTGTTCGTGCCTCCTACGGGGTCGTTTACGGCTGGTTTGGGTTTTCACCCTTTAACGGCTTGTTTTTAAGTTTAAGGGTTGACTTTTGCAAATTATCGTCATATTCACAAACCGGGAGACGCGTGACTACACGGTCAGTTCCTCCAAGTTACATTGGTCCCGTGCGAGGTGTTCGTGCCTCCTACGGGGTCGTTTGGGGGATGGTTTGGGTTTTCACCCATGAACGACTTGTTTTTAAGTCCACATGTGATTTTTACAAATTATCATCATGTTCTCAATCCGAGAGACTCGGGACTACGCGGTCAATGCAAACATGTTGCATTGGTCCCGTGCCAGGAGTTCGTGCCTCTTACGGGGTCGTTTGGGGCTGATTTGAGTTTTCACCCTTTAACGGCTTGCTTTTAAGTCTAAGTGTGATTTTTGCAAATTATCGTCATCTTCTAAAACTAGGAGACCCGGGACTATGCAGTCAATTACTACAAGTTACATTGGTCCCGTGCGAGGTGTTTGTGCCTCTTAAGAGGTCGTTTGGGTTTTCACCCTTCAACGACTTGTTTATAAGTTTAAGTGTTGATTTCTAAAAATTGTCATCATATTCATAAATCGGGAGACTCGGTACTATGTGGTCAGTTCCTACAAGTTAGATTTTTCCCGTACGAGGTGTTCGTGCCTCCTACGGGATCGTTTGGGGGCTGATTTGAGTTTTCACCCTTTAACGGCTTGTTTTTAAGTCTAAGTGTGATTTTTGCAAATTATCATCATATTCTAAAATCAAGAGACCCGAGACTATGTGGTCAATTACTACAAGTTACATTGGTCCCGTGTGAGGTGTTCGTGCTTCTTACGAGGTCATTTGGGGGCTGGTTTGGGTTTTCACCCTTCAACGGCTTGTTTTTAAGTTTAAGTGTTGATTTTTGAAAATTATCATCATATTCATAAATCGGGAGACCCGCTACTATGCGGTTAGTTCCTACCAGTTACATTAGTCCCGTACGAGGTGCTCGTGCCTCCTTCGGGATCGTTTGGGGGCTGGTTTGAGTTTTCACCCTTTAACGACTTGTTTTTAAGTCTAAGTGTGATTTTTGCAAATTATCGTCATATTCTAAAATCGAGAGACCCGAGACTATGCGGTCAATTCCTACAAGTTACATTGGTCCCGTGCGAGGTGTTCCCGCCTCTTACGAGGTCGTTTGGGGGATGGTTTGGGTTTTCACCCTTCAATGAATTATTTTTAAGTTTAAGTGTGGATATTTGCAAATTATCATCATATTCACAAACTAGGATACCCGGGAGTACGCGGTCAGTTCCTACAACTTATATTGGTCCCGTGCGAGGTGTTCGTGCCTCCTATGGGGTCGTTTGGGGGCTAGTTTGGGTTTTCACCCTTCACTGCTTGTTTTTAAGTCTAAGTGTGATTTTTGCAAATTATCATCATATTCTCAAATCGAGAGACCCAAGACTATGCGATCAGTTCCTACATGTTACATTGGTCCCATGGGAGGTGTTCGTGCCTGTTACGGGGTCGTTTGGGGGCTGGTTTGGGTTTTCACCCTTTAACGGCTTGTTTTTAAGTTTAAGTGTTGATTTTTGCAAATTATCGTCATATTCACAAATCGGGAGACCCTGGACTGTGCGGTCAGTTCCTACAAGTTACATTGGTCCTGTACGATGTGTTCCTGCCTCCTTCGGGGCCGTTTGGGGGATGGTTTGGGTTTTCACCATTTAACAGCTAGTTTTTAAGTCTAAGTGTGATTTTTGCAAATTATAGTCATCTTCTCAAACTGAGAGACCCGGTCGGGACTATGCAGCCAATTCCTAAAAGTTATATTTGTCCCGTGCGAGGTGTTCGTGCCTCCTACGGGGTCATTTGGGGGGTGGTTTGGGTTTTGACCCTATAACGGCTTATTTTTAAAGTATTGATTTTTGCAAATTATCGTCATATTCACAAACCAGGAGACCCAAGACTACGCGGTCAGTACCTACAAGTTACATTGGTCCAGTGCGAGATGTTCATGCATCTTACAGGGTCGTTTGGGGGCTGGTTTGGGTTTTCACCCTTTAATGGCTTATTTTTAAGTTTAAGTGTTGAATTTTGCGAATTATCATGATATAAAAAAACCGGGAGCCCCGAGATAATGCGGTCAGCTCCTATAAGTTACATTGGTCCCCTGCGAGGTGTCCGTACCTCTTACGGGGTTGTTTGGGGACTGGTTTGAGTTTTTACCCTTTAACGGCTTGTTTTTAAGTCCATGTGTGATTTTTGCAAATTGTCCTCATATTCTAAAACATTAAGAAATTTGCAAACCGGTAGAATCAGTGTGTAGAAATTTAGCCAGGATATTAACCAGTGTTTTGTTAGTTACTTCATCTTGATCGTTTACCTTTAGGTATACCACCGTTGACGTATGATGAACAATGGAGTACTTGTCTGTAAGCATTGTTACTTAGGAATTGATGAAAGGAATTATGTTACCTGAGAGGATAACCTTTGGAATCCCAAAATGGCAAATGATGTATTCTCGGATGAAGTTTCTCACCACCCCTGCTGTTTCCCTTTTAGTAGTATCACTTCAGTCCACTTTGTAAAACACTCAGTTAAAACTAGTATCCATATCTTCCCTCTTGAAGAGGGATGTATGGCCCCTACCAGGTCGAACGTCCAAGTGTGAAAAAGATAAGGCATTTCTAGGGAGTGTAGGTCCACCGATAGTGCATGGATCGTATTTCCATAAAGTTTTCAAGTTTTTCATTTTCGAACGAACTCAACAGAGTCTTTCTTCATTGTGGGCCAATAATAACCCAACGTCATTAATTAGTTATACAACTTGGCCCATCCTATCTGAGCTTGATCGTGCACTTGTTTGAGGACCTTGGTTTCTTATTCCTTTTTGATGCAACATAATGGTCTATTGAAGTATCCCCTTCGATAAAGCTTCCCCTACTAAGTGTAGAACATTGGGTATGTTCGCTTATGTCCCATCGCATTAATATTCTCTATTGGGACAACTCGATCTTTAATAAATTCAATATAAGGCCACCTCAAATCTGATTAAGCTTCAATGAAATGACACTCCGCTACCTCGAAGAATTGTTCGCACTTATCACACTTTCGTTGCAACTCCACTGCGTATTATGTCATCTTAGGCCAGAAATATCCATCCCTTTGAATTCTCATGTAAAGAGGTATCTCAATTATTTCGTAGTTCTCTTCAGGTGTTTTCTTTAACCGCTTATCTGCTTCTTCTGGGCCGATGAATCTTGATAACCATCCTCCTGCATTTCTGAAGTAATGGTTTCCCTGGTTTATAAAGTATTAGGCTAATTCCCTTATCTCCATCCTTACTTCGTAAGACTCTGGTTGTTTCCTAATCTCTCCCCTTCAGTCCACGTCCTAATCCACTGATAGAATTGACTGCATTATCTAAGGAGCTATTCTATCTTGAATCACGATTTTAGTTGAATCATTCCTCATGACCATTTTTTAGGCGATGGTGGCATAGGCGTCTGGATGGCTGTTCATCTTTCAGGGATGTCTCTTAATTTTGGTCCAATGGAAATGGCTGAGGATCCTTTGAATGATTGTCCTCTATGGTTCCAGGCTTAGGTGTTTCAATGCATATTCTCTATTCACTTGTTGAATCACCAAGTTCAAATCACCCTTGATGAAAAGTGAATGAATTTCCCTTCGATGGTCCCCCTACAACCCCAGTTTCAATGCTTCATATTCTGCCTCAGTGTTGGAGCAAGGGATGTCCAACTTGTATGAATGACAAATCTCCTCTATTCCTTTTGAAAGAATAACCCATGCTCCAGCTTTTTTTTCCGACGAAGATCCATCGAACTGCATCGTCCATTCCTCATCACTCGAATCTAAGTAATTGGCCTACAAGTCATCTCCTGGAATACTTTCTTTAGGTGGATCAAACGTTCCAAAGGGGAAGATTGCCAGTAGGTCAGCGTACTTGTGGCTCTTGATTGTGCGAGGAACCAAGCACTTCAAGTCATATTCTGAGAGGATAAGGAACCACCTAGCTTACCTTCTAATCAATATAGTTCTTGCCAACAAAAACTTAATGGGATCACATCTCATTACAACATGAATTATGAAAGGAAACATGTAATGTCTATGATTTCCTCGCAATGTCGAGGATTTCCTGGCTTATCTCCACCTACTCTCCTTTGGTATCCATACCTGCTCAAAGAACCACACAAACTTTGGGGATCTTGCAATTGCACAGTATTTTATAGCTTGGTTCACTTCCTCACCTTCAACTCTATACATCCTCCATATTTTTATCATTTGCTTCATCATAAGATAACATTATGTTAGCCATTCCCCTAGGGAAATCTTCTAAATAATCGTCAAACTCATCTTGCTCCGTCATTAGCTCCCTTTCTTCTCTCTCTACCTCCTCGTCATAGGCCACCACCAGGTTGGCCCCATATGCTTGGAGTGGGTTATTGTTAACATTATGTGGAGGGATTTAAAACATTCTTGCCTTTACATATTTATCAATGATTCTTCTTAGCGTGAAACAACTCTCCGTTAGATGTTGGATCTTTTGATGGATCTGGCAATATTTAGGATTTTCCCTAGTTACAATATCAGGTTCCCTAATAGGGATACCCTTTAGTTTGTACATCATTCCTCCTTGGACCATTGCATAGTAACAAATGACAACCTCTCCTACTGTACAAGGCAATGGTGGTGGGTCTTCCCTATCTATCTCAAACATCCCCTTGTTGTCCCTCTTCTCTACCTTACCCCCATCATCTCCTTCGGTATATCCCACCCGTGGGGGATGAGACCTTCCTCCCACGGGTTGTATCGGTTATCTAAACATCATGGGAACCACCACTGGATTTGTTCGTACAACTAATGAGATATTGCTTTCCACTTTTAGAAATGCTAGAAAATCCCCTCGCGCGTCTCATTAATAAGATGACAGATGTACTCAGGGAGGAGGCCTTCAGCATAAATCTGCAATAGTCTGGATTCTCTGTCCTCCTCCCTCACATCGAGGGACCTTTACCTAAACCTTAGAACGTATGACACTACATCTTCCCCTGGTTATTTTTTCTCCCTCCTGAGCTCGGTTAAAGTAAATTCATCTTCCACTAGAAAGAACTTCTAAATGAACAAAATGTACATCTCCTCCCATGTGGAAACACTCTTGCGAGCTAAGTGAGAATACCAGCTATATGGTTTATCGGTTAAGGATTTGGAAAACCGCCTCAACCCAAGTTTCTTATTATTGCAATGCACCATCAAGTGTTCAACGAATCACTTAATGTGTTCCTTTGGGTTTCCACCCGTTCATGTGTATTTTCCAAAGATACGAGGAATATAATATTTTGGATAGGGCTCATCATCGTATTCTTGGGGGTAAGGCATCTGAAAGTCATGATAGACTTAAGATACCTCGCCCGCCGATTGCGAGGAAGCTTGCATGAATTTTAACATTTCTTTCTACAATTCTTTCCTCATTTCCTCCATAGATAATGCTGTTAAGGGAATGACCAGACGGGCCATGGGCGGAGTGCCCGTGTAGCTGGAGAAATCATCATTGTTGGGGACGTTGATAGTCTTAGAGTTTCCACTGTTAAATTTACAATAGAGGGTATACTTGTTAGGACCGTTCCTGTTAGAACTACACTTGGGGCGGCCGTTAGGGCTGCCCCTTTTGTCACGAAAGAGTTGGCTTGAAATCCTCCTACAACCATTGAAGCCAGGGGAATTTGTAGAAACTCGAAAAATGTATTCATGAGAAGTGTCACATACGCTGGCGCCAACCGAGTGCTCGTAGATGCTCGTGTCACCCCTGGGACACATGTTGCCGCTTGAATGGGAGGTACCTCTATCCGAGGAACCCTGTCCCTTGAAGCCTATAGCTCTCTCACTTCATGTTCTTCATTGAGTTGAATGTCATCAAAGTTAATCCATTGATTAACGTTATCTAGCGCCATACTCCTTACTTAGAAGAATGACTCCCTAGCAGAATCGCCAAATTTAAAACGGTAGTTTAGATTGGATGGAGGAGTAACCCTTTTTTTATTATAGTAATGAAAAATTAACCAGCAACACTATTGATTAACTACAGGACATAAAAACATATCTTAATGAAGTAAACTCAGTTCGAACTCACAAATCTCTCATCTATAACTCGAAATATTATAATGAACTCAGAAGTAACTCATTTGGAGGGACATATAAGTAAGCAGCTTAGATACACCTTGGCAGGCAGCCAAACATCCCAACCACCCTCAAGGATCTCTCTGAATTATTAAAATCTTCTTAATAAATGACAAGTGTGGGTAAGTAAACTCCCTCCTCTATAATAATTCTCTCTCTCTGATATCTATTCTCTAGTAATAAATATCAAAAGGAACATCCTCTCCCCAGAGGTGGTTAGGGTCATTAAATATCCCCCACACCACCCCGAGGCAACTCAGTCATTAATGCCTATGAAAGATATCCCTCATACTTTATGCCACAAACATTAAATACCTGATGCAGTAGTTATCTCCACGTCATAAACATTAAATGCCAAGATAAGCCTTTTTGCCTAACCAATATGTGTCAGGGGACTGTCGTCATAGAGTTAGCTCACCAACTATCAGGCAACCCCAAATAATACGGTGGTTTACTCAAGTACAAATTTGGCATTTCCTTTCTGGCGTATGACATCACATATGGTAGATGTGACATTTACGTAGAGGGTTGTTTCGTTCAAAACTCAACACCCGATGGAACTCAAGGCTGCTCCTCTCGAAGTTCCACGGTTAGGGTCCTTTGCTGGTTTACCTGGTGTATTTATGATGTTCGGGACAATCTCCAACGGTGCCTCGCTTCTCAATCCTCTAAACCAAGTCCCTCTAAAGTTTCCACGGCGAGGTCGTTCGATAGAGCATGAAATCTCTCCCAGGACCTGCCAAGCATGGTTTATTGCGAGTACCGTTCAACCTCACACACAATCATTATACTCATTTCATCTTTACAGTCGTTATAGCCCATAGTTAATACAAGCAAAATATACAACAGGACTAAAGGACGATCTCTCTCGGTCAGTTTCTTCGTTGGAAGGTGCCTCTGGGCTGCCACGCTGAGCTGCCACGTTGAGTTGCCTTAATCCTAAACACTGTTGTTAATGGTGGGATTATATCTAATCTTTGGATAACCTTCAAGACCCCTCTACAAAAGGAGAGCATTTAAATACATGAAAACACATTTTTTCGTTCTTCCTTACCTATTATAAAATCATAATTGCACTACAGGCTTTTGTAAAAGATGAGAGAATTAGAAACAAACCCACTAAGAATTGGAAGGTAAGTCCTCATAGCTATTTTGGCTGACTAACATGGTAGTGGATCGTAAGGCCACATGACGGGTAGAGTTAATATGACACCAAGAGTGAACCACAATTTACAATTACCATTAGATCCCAACACCACCCATTGAAATGGGTCAACATCTATGTTGTTTCACTCTCATGATGGGGTGTTCAGGTAAACAAAAACAATTCACAGAAGCCACTCTTTCTTGTTATGTGGACTGTTAGAAAAATACTATATTTTATAATAGATTATAATAGGTACATGAGAAGGAAAGTATATAGTTGAAACCCATCAAATTTCCTTAAGAATCACTAATAAAAAACATTCAATACTAAATCACAAATCAAAATCTTTTAATGCCAAACACTTCCATGGTAATCATCAATAAGAATGTAAATCATATCAACTCCTACGATTACAATCATATAGTTCATTGTTCTATATTTTATCTTACATCCTATCTATAAATAACTATATGGATATTCTGTAGTACGGGGGATAACATGAATATTGTCCCATTATAAGCTCATAATTGTACTACACGCCTTCATAAAAAAATGAAAAAATAACAAACAAACCCATTGATCATTAGATGGTAAGTCCTCATAGTTAGATTAGGCGATAAACATGGTAGTGGAGTGTAAGGACACTATTTAATTAATTATTTATCTGTATCCTTATGTCTTTATCACTTCTTAATAGAATATCTTTGTTGTTCACATTGTCATTTTATGTATTATACTTGTAGCCATTTTAAAATATTTTTATAGTGGATAATATGATAATTAATGTTCTACACTAGAACGAGGTTTGAATCAAGGCACATATCAACATATTAAGAAATAACAATAAAAGTAACCCTTTAAATTTTGACCACATTCCACGAGATTGATCGAACACACAAAGAGAAGAAAAACTAAAAATATAGTTGTTAACTACTAAACCTTTTGAGGTTATGCTTATCGGGTAGAATTCTTATTCCATGCTGACTGGGTTCATGGGTTTTGGTGCATAGGAAACTGCTTTATTGGTCTCAACAGACTCTAGAGCCAAGTCCTATTGTCAACCAGATGAACAAAGGCATAATCTGATGCCACTGTGAGGAGTTATACTTCCTCCTTCTTCATGGTCATTAATCCTCTGTCAAGCCCCTATATTGCTTGTGCTCTAAAACTCAAATGACTCATCACCCTCACTATGATATTTCTTTATGAGGACAATACCATGTTGAAGCTTCACGATTAATATCACATTGACAATAATTCCTTCATTCTGACCCTCCCATCCACCCCCTCCATGATGAACTTCTTAGTGATTATCTTGTCATCTGTTATATTTTACCACAACACCAGCTGAAGGGTAATCTGTAATATAGAACTCAATGGGGAAGCACCTTCACCACCAGAAGCTGGCTTACCTTTCTCCACAAAACCATATTGTGGGATCACTACAAGAATGGTTTTTCTCCTTTTTTCAATGTTTTTGTGGCCTTCCCCAGAGAAGGACATAAATGACCTTCTTCGATGGTAAACTCTAATCCATCTGATTGTAATACCCAATACTTTTATGGATAATTAAATTACATAAGTGGGCATAATTTGGAAATTTGAGAAATTATTATGAATACTAATTTTTGGAGCTTATGAGTGTTAGATGATTTTTGATGTGTGTTACATTAACTTTTGGTACTAAGTAAATGAGTTGGATTATTTTAATTACAAGTCGCTGTTGGCTAAAGCAACAAGGGATAATATTTTGTTTAGAAAACATGCTTATTGAGATGTGTGGGTTGAATTATTGAATTTTAGTTAAGTGACTCGGATGGAGATTTTGACTGCACGATTTATTTTGAAATGGCTGAGATAGTCAGAACAGAGTATTCGAGGGTAATGTTTAGGTTCCAGAGACTTTTCGACTAGTAATGACAAACATTTGAGTATACGAGTCATTTTTGGGTTTATAAGGGATAAACCCTTATTCTCTCTTGGTAAGGCACGAGAGAGGGAGATAAAGAAAAAAGAGAGAGAAAGAAGATACATATAAAGGAAGAAGGGAAAAGAGGAAAGAGAAAGGGATTTTTAGCCCAAACTCCACAGGATTCGACTCGAGGTCCTCGGATATTATCCGCGAGGCAAGTGTTTACTTATTTTATTTAATTGAGTGTGGGTATCTCATATTATAGTTGGTAAACTATATAATTTTGGGTTAGAACCCTTAAATTAAATTTGGGAAATTTGAGTATGAGTTTACAAATTGATGTATTGTGAACTCTTAATGATTTCTAGTGTTAAAATCATCTTAATGGAGGGAAAATGATAAACTAGGGTTTGAAATCATTTTAGGGTTTAAATCTTAGAGAAATGGTTTACCACGAATTAATTGATGTGTTAGCTAGAAATCAGTGTTACGATGATTATAGTGATATTGGATGACGTTACTAACCATACAATGGAGAATGGGTTGATAATTGGGTATTTTGGAGAAGATGAAATCTCCCAAATAGTTCCCTCCGAATAGGGAGAATCGATTCGGGTCTAGACCGTATCGATTCGCATAAGGGGATCTATAATATTGTCTCAATTTGAATAGATTCGGATTGAGACCTAATCGATTGTACTTTGAGTACCTTCCTGCAGAACACTTTCTAAATCAGTTTCGATGGAAACCGAATCGATTCGGATTTGGGGAGAATCGATTGGCGTCTGTTGAATTTGGAAGTTTTCCTTCTTTGAGTTTAGGGGGAATTAAATTTCCATTGGAAACTAATATGGGGGATTCTAGTTATGTTATTAGGACTCCTAAAGGCGGGTATTTAGGGTGAGTAAACCTTGAGATAAAAGAGGGAACCTCAGGTTCATTTAGTGTAAAATCCGGATGATGGACATAGTGAATGTTCGGGTTGAGTAAAATTCGAGAGAGAGGTCTTCGAAAAGGGTGTAAAGATATTTATGTAGTTATAACGAATATGGGATGAATGCATTTGAGAAAATCCTAGGATGCTGTTAGGATGGAATCTAGGATATGGGATGACGAGGATTGAGCGATTATTCGGTACGTCTAGGGACTACAATTATTATAGGTGATGCGATACCTGTAGAACCCAAATAAGTTGATAGTATGCTTATTTGATTAATAAGAATTGGTATATTTGGTATTATATACAAATCCTTAAAATTAATTAAGGTGCGAGTATATATTAAGTATGAGAATGCTTATGCTATTTTGAATGGGAATATTCGGTGTTATTGGCTATCGCTATAAGAGTTTAGCAATTATAGCCATATAACTTGAGAAGCGATGTATGTTACATACAGGGGATGTTACTTTATATATACGATATAATATGAAAATAAATATATCTGTATGTGATTGGTGTATTTGTATCATAGAGGTTGGTTCCACAGGCTTCCCTGGGCATACAGGTGGACAACCATATTATAAATTTTCTCAACTGCTATCCAGTAAGGTTGTGCGATGTGGGTGAGTCCCCTGGATTGAGGAAAAGGGAGAGTATATCCCCAGGTCATACCATCCCGTATATGAGTGTAATAGATTTATTCCACGTTCAGGAGGGAACATGGCTACCTCCACTGTTGTGTATTTTTACCTGGTGCATGAGTGAGTCTGGCTTGGTACCGTGGTTGATTGAGTAAACTCGGATGTTGATAGGCACTATAAGACTGCATCCTCGAGTTATAACTCGGTAGGGTGGTTATTATTCTTATAATTGAAATATGTATAATTATACTTGTTGTGTATAGTATATTGCTTATATATGAAAGGTGGTATCATATATCTTTGAATGGTGTAAAGTGTAAAATGAATGTGATGTTATTTTTCTTCTGGTTGTATTATATTTGGTGAAATACAAATGTCAATCATAGGTTCTAGTGAGAAATATATATATATATTGGATTTTATTGTATGTGCTATGTATTTAGGACCTAATGGATCTCAATGATAAACATTATCATGTCGTAGTGTATCGGGAGGGTTCCTTGTTTTAGTTTTGCTTCACGAGACACCCCACACACGAAACATAGAGCAATGTTAGGAATTGGGAGAAGTGTAGTCCATGGTAATCGCGTTTTTGAAGACTTTCAGACAATGGGTGAAATATATTAGTTAGGCAGGGTAGCTTAACTAGGTTGTTTAAAAGGTATGCGATAGGCGTGCACTTTTAGAAGAGGGATGAGGTGTATCTCATGCGAGTGCGATACAAGTTTAAATATAAGAGATTTCATATATTAAAATAAGGCATTTATGCACTTACTAAATATTTTCAGACTCGGGCTCTAACCCATTTCTCTATTTTCCCCTCTTTTGCTATATATATCTATATAGGTGTCCAGACATAGGGACGCTTGGATGATGATTCCTTCGAGTTAGACGTTTGCTATACCACCTATGGATGCATGCAGGTTACTGTATGAGATTATATCCTTGTAATCTAGATAGCTGGCACCATAGAAACACTCGGGCCGATATCCGAACTGTATTCATTTTTTCTTTTACCGGCATTTAGTGCGACATTCGATTTGGTTGTATTATGTTAAACCAAGTGTTCGTTATTTTATTTCATTTCAGTTTTGTTTATATAAACTGCGTGAATATTTTATTTAGTTGGTTTGGATAAAAAGATTAGTTAAATAATATTTTGGCGCCAGCCTAATAAATTATTAGTAATTAAATTGGTTTTTGACAGTGATGTTGAGAATGAACCATATGAGACTCTTGTTTTAATTTGGTATTTTATTAGGCAGGGTGTCGCAGATGGTATCAGAACATCAGGTTCTAGTGTCCTTAGGAATCTGTGCGAATGTACTACACTTTCAGCGTTGCGTTCTACTTGAGATAGAGCCTTACGATTAGGATTGTTGATTCCTCTTGTGAGATTTTGTTCACATGCTATTAAGTAAGATTATAGTAAATCTTTAGCGCACTCGTTCGATATTCGTGTCCTGATTGATAAGGGAGACCAGGGAAGGCCCTGATGAGGGCAACATGAGGCGGGGCATAGTTGGACCCGTAAGTTGAAGTGAGGAATGAGTACCACAATAGAGGTCACTCCCTTTTGTGGAATTTCTATGGATTGCTACAATGACTACCAAAGTATAGTAGTCACATTTATCCAAGTACCTTTATAGTAGAGAGTGGCGCTAAACTTGAATTACCCAGTGAAGTAAATTGGGAAAAAAGATTGAAAGGTCTTAAATAAGGACCATATGTTGAAGTTAAGTCATTCATTAAGTGGAAGTATAGGGCTCAGAAGCTTTTGCTTAGAGCGGTGTATAAGAATGGCCACATGTCGAAATGGTGGGAATGGTGGTAACCATATTTGGGGGAGAAAGATGTTTTGCTCATAGAGGAATCTTACGGATGGTTTTAACCGTGTGTTCTGTTAATTTATATGAAATGAAAAGAATACAGTTTCTCAATTCTACACACGAGGTTCGATTAGAGGCCGACTGTAAATAAAGAGTGATATGGAGAAGTAAACCTTGTACCGAATTAATTTAGGTAAAACATGGATAAAGTCCTTCAGTGGAATGATAGGCTCGCTAGTAAGTGTTTCTAACACTTATGGAGACTTTGTGTTCATGGAACCCCATTAGTGGACATCCGCCCTGGAATTCATTAAAACAGAGAAGTTGAAGCCGGTAGTATGTTTCCTTTTAGTCGGAGGAGCTAAGGTAACTATGAGGATGATTGTTAGGATCAAGGCTAATAGTGTCTGAGATATTGATAACTTAACATGGTCGGGGTGGCTAGAGGTGGGGAATACGGTGAGGTGGAGTGTAGAACCCCACTGTTAGTCCTTGCCGGCTAGTAGTTGAAGTACAAGAGTAGAATGCTTAGATGTAGAATTGATTAAAGTTGTTTTTGGTTCAAATAAGGCAAGTGTACTTTGTCTGGGAACCAATTGGAGCACTCTGTGAGATTGGTGAAGTTATTATTATGGGTTTCACCTCTGATGAAGTAGGTATATTTCGTGTGGCAAGATTGAGTCATTGTATTTTATTAGCCTTAGATTCGTGTGAGTGATTCAAGTTTAGTGGTAGTATCGATAACATTATATAGTATATGTCTATATGTTTTTCCACGATAGCGGGGTACTATTTTTCTTCATTCGTTGTGAAAGTGGTTGTTGGTATTTTTGAATTTATATAGGGTTTGTAATGTTCGTTTTGTATGTGTTATACGACTATAATATATTTTTGATTGATCGAAGCGATAGAAGGCTAATGATTGCAAGACTATCATATCCACGATTCTAGGGTGGAACTAGTTATTTTACGATATCTCACATGGATACGGGTTGAGATCTCCTTTATTATATGCTTAGATGGAGATTCAGTGAGTAGATGTTTCACTAGCGTGATTTAAGTGCATGGGGACCTTATAGATATGGTCTAATGTATGAAGTATTTAGTTCTTTACATGTTTTACACTAATATACCTCCACGACTAACAAAGTTACGTAGTAGTGTATCAGAGGGATTCCTTGTTTAGATTTCACTTGCGAGACACTCCACGCATGAACCTTAACGACATTGGGAGTGGATATATGTTACTATATGTTAGGATTTTGGGTTCGATGATAAACTAGCTAATAGTCATGTGATGATCAGAGGCAAATAAAAAGTAGATGTGCTATGGAAAAGCACTAAAAATGTTTCTCTCACCGCAAGTACGTGGGTGAGTCAAGGTGAAGGAAATTCGGTTGAGGCTTATAGCCAGGCCTTGAATAGAAGGAAAATTAGGAGGAAATATTTTTTGGGTATTATGTTCATAACACTATTGCTGAGAATCGATTACCTAGACTTTCCATTTCGCCAAGATGGAAGGACATAGTGGTAGAACTACGTTAGTAGGTTCACAAGTTAGGATTTAGAACATCCTGATGGTGTTCCTTAGGCTGTTATATCTCGATGACCAACCATGCAATGGAGTAGTGTAACGAGAGGGTTCCTCATTCGGATTTCTCTTTTCGAGACATCCCACGCATGAAACTGAGCAAATGTCAGAAGTTGAGACAGGTCTTGGGTACTAGGGATATAGTTAGGACAATACTTATTTTACGTGTGTATGAAAACACACCGATCTTAGGACTACTAAGAGATAAAGGCTAGTAGGGAAAATGGCGCTGATATAGGAAGAATTTAATCTCAAATTAGTAGGGATAGGAATACTCAAGTGTTTGTACCAGGCCGAGGAAATGAGGCCAATTTTTTGAGAAAGTTTTACGTGTTGGACGTTTACAATGGTTGTGCAGATAGGAACGAGTTAAAAGGTGTAAGGGTCCCTTCGTAAGTTGGTTTTATATATCGTTTTAAATAGAAGGGGGCATAGTATGTAAAGCTGATGAATATGCTATGGGGTGGTTATAAATAAATTTTCATTTGGATTTCGATGGATTGAATGTCCTAGGAGGTACGCGATATTTCAATTATATAAGCACGGCAAGAGTTAGCACGTGTTAGATAAGCAACGAGGTAGACGGGAGTAGTCATGAGCTAGTGTAGTTTTATTTTTTAGGGAAATTAGATGTCCCAATGTAGATGAGTGGATGCGTAGAGTAGCAAATCTTCGATGAGATCAATAAGTTAAAGTGGTGGTTATAGGCTCATTTTCTATATATACGGTTATCGAAGCACTTGGTGCGATGTGATGTTATTAGGGTTAACCTTATGACCAAGGTATCATTGTAGCATATATTGGTTTAGCTAAGTAGGGTACTATTGGGACTACCATTCGACTTTGGTGTACTATGATGTATTGTGATTAGCGATCCTAAGATGGTGCAACAGGTTGCACACGAATTTCAGGTCCGAAATGATGTTGTAAGGGCGGGAGTATGCAGTAGCTCATACTATTATGGATAATTAAATTACATAAGTGGGCGTAATTTGGAAATTTGAGGAATTATTGTGAATATTAATTTTTGGAGTTTATGAGTGTTAGATGATTTTCGATGAGTGTTACGTTTACTTTTGGGACTAAGTAAATGCGTTGGATTATTTTAATTTGATGTCGTAGTTGGGTAAAGTGACAAAGGATACTATTTTATTTAGAAAACACTCTTATTAAGATGTGTTGGGTTGAATTAGTGAATTTTAGTTAAGTGACTCGGATGGAGATTTTGATTGTATGGTTGGTTTCAAAATGGATGAGATAGTCAGAATAGAGTATCGGGGGGTAGTGTTTAGGTTCTGGGGACTTTTGGATTAGTACGGACTCACATTTGAGTATGCGAGTCATTTTTGGGTTTATAAGAGATAAACCCTTATTCTCTCTTATAAACGCACGCGAGAGGGAGAGAAATAAATAAAGAGAGCGAAAAAAGAGAACGAGAAAGGAAGAAGGGAAAATAGGAAGAAGAAAGGAATTTCTGGTCCAAACTCCACGGGATTCGACTCGAGGTTGTCAGATATTATCCACGAGGCAAGTGTTTACTTTCTTTATTTAATTGAGTGTGTGTATCTCATATTATATTTGGTAAACTACAAAATTTTAGGTTAAAACCCTTAAAATAAATTTAGGAAATTTTAGTATGAGATCACAAATTAATGTATTGTAAACCCTTAATGATTTCTAGTGATAAACTCATGTTAATGGAGTGTATAAATGGATTGAAATGAGGAAAAATGATAAACTGGGGTTTGAAATGGTTTTAGGGTTTAAATATAAGAGAAATGGTTTAATACCACAAATTAATTAATGTATTTGTTAGAAATAAGTTTTAGATTGATTATATTGATGTAGGTTGAGGTTAGAAACCATACAATGGAGAATGGGTTGATAATTGGGTATTTAAAGGAAGATGAAATCTCCCAAACAGTGCCCTCCGAATAGGGAGAATCGATTCGGGTCTAAACCGAATCGATTCGCATAAGGGGATCTATAAGACTATCTCAGGACGAATCGATTCCGATTGGGACCGAATCGATTCTCCTTTGAGGACCTTCTTTTTTAACACGTTCCGAGTCGATTTGCTAGCCCGAATCGATTCCCATTGGGGGCGAATCGATTCTCCTTTGTTGAAACTCGCAGTTTTCCTTCTTTGAGTTTAGGGGGAATTAAATTGCAATTAGAGATTAATACGGGGGATTCAAGTTATGATATTAGGACTCTTAGATGAGGGTATTCAGGGTGAGTAAACCTTGAGATGTAAGAAGGAACCTAGGGTTCATTTAGTGTACAATTCAGGGGACGAACCTAGTGAATGTTCGGGTCGGGTAAGATCCGAGAGAGAGGTCTTTGGAAAGAAAGTATAGATATTTATGCAGTTAGAATGAATATGGGCTGAATGCATTTGAGCAAATCCTAAGATGCGATTAGGATGGAATCTAGGATATGGGCTGATGATGTTTGAGTGACAATCGAGTACGTCTAGGGACTACTATTATTATAGATGCATACCTATATAACCCAAATAAGTCGATATTATGCATATTTGATTAGTACGAATTGGTATATTCAGGATTATATATAAATCCTTAAAAGTAATTAAGGTGCGAGTATATATTAAGCATGAGAATGCTTATTCTATTTTGAATGTGAATATTCAGGGTTATTGGCTATCGCTATAAGAGTTTGGCAATTATAGCCATATATATTAAGAAGCGATGTATATTACATACGGGAGTTGTTACAATATATATATACATATATATGATATGATAAAGAAATAAATATATCTGAATGTGATTAGTATATTTGTATCTTAGAGGATGGTTCCATAGGATTGCCCAGGCATTGGGATGGACAACCTGATTATATTTTTTCTCTAGTGCTATCGAGGGAGGTTATGCGATGTGGCTAAATCCCCTGGCTTAAGGAGGAAGGAGAGTATATCCACAGGTCATATCGTCTCGTACACGAGTGCAATAGTTTTATTCCACTTTCTAGAGGGAACATAATTGGCTCCACCGTTGTAAATTTTTACCAGGACCATTCGTGAGTCTAGCTTTATACCGTGGTTCATTGAGTGAACCCAGATGTGACTAGGAACTATGAGACTACATCCTCGAGTTATAACTTGGTGGGATGGTTATTATACTTGTGATCATAATTGGTATGATTATACTTACTATGTATAGTATATATATCATATAACTTTGAATGTTGTGAATTGTAAAATGAATGAGATGTTATTCTTCTTCCGGTTGTCTTATATCTGATGTAAAAAAAATGTGAATCATATATATATACACGGTATTTAATTATTTGTGCTATATACTGAGGATCTAATGGATCTCGACAATCAACATTGTCATGTAGTAGTATATCGGGAGGGTTCCTTATTTGGATTTCGCTTTGCGAGATACCCCACGCACAAAACGTAGCGCATTGTTGGGAATGGGAAGAAGTGTAGTTCTTAGTACTCGAGTTCATGTAGAGATTTAGAAGATGGGTGAAATATATTAGTTAGGTAGGGTAGCTTAACGAGGTCATTTAAAAGGTATGCGATAGGTGTGCACTATTAGAAGATGGGTGAGGTGTATCTCGTGAGAGTGCAATAGCAGTTCAAATTTAAGAGATTTCATATTTTGAAATATGGCATTTATGCACTTGCTAAATATTTTCAAATTCAGTCTCTAACCTGTTTCTCTATTTTCCCCTCTCTTGCAATATATATATCTATATAGGTGTCCATACACAGCGACACCTAGGTGATCATTCCATCAAGTCAGACATTTACTGCAGCAGCGGTGAATGCATGCAGGTTTACTGTAGACACTTCTATCCTTGTAATCGAGATAGGAGGTACTGTAGAAACACTCGGGCAGATAGCCTAACTATATTCATTAATTATTTTACTGCATTTTAGTGCGACATTCGATTTTGTTGTATTATGTTAAACTAAGTGTTCGGTTATTTTATTTCAATTCAGTTTCGTTTATATAAACTGTGTGAATATTTTATTTAGTTGGTTTGGATAAAAAGATTAGTTAAATAAAATTTTGTTGCCAGCCTAATAAGTTACTAGTAATTAAAATGATTTTCGACAGTGATGCTGAAAATGAACCATATGAGACTCCTGCATTAGTTTGGTATGGGATTGATCACCCGGTATTTTCTTAGATAGGGTGTCAAACTGATTTTTCAATCAAAGTTCCATCCTCAAGGTGAACTTCATATTTGACTAAAACTTCATCATGGTCCTTAGGATTCTCCCATTTCTCTCCCTCCACAGGAATCTTCTTGACTATACCACCATCCATGTATATATCCTTAACGCTGACCCATGAAAGTAAGTTCAACGTCGCATGAGAGAGTTGCATTAGGGGGAATGGTCGGTGGAGAACTAGACTATCCATAAACTAGCTCAGGCGCAATTGTGAAAATGGCATTCTCACCCTTATTTTTTTTATCTAACATGTTACGAGTGATATGTTTGAGGACGACGATAGGGATTATATGTGGAAAAAAGGTCCTTAAGATAAAAATGGGCGATTTGATGATGAGGTTACTATTGTATTTGGTAATCCCGGGATTGCTCAACAAGTTTATTTTAAGAAAAAAATGCAAATTTTTATTAGGAATACAATGAAAGATGCTATAGAGAACCACACAAATTTTATGCCAATTAACATAGGGTAAGTATATTTATTGTATTAAGTTGTTATAATTATATCAAAACATGTTTGTATCATTGATGTTAACAACTGATTACATTATAGGTTTAATTGGCATTTAGTCGTTATCAATCTCTCTTTGAGGAATATATTCTATTTGGATTCTTTACATAGGGCGCCTAACCGAGACTTGAAACGCTTTACAAGCACATGAGTAATGAGTTATATATATATACACTAGCGGAATGCCCATGCCTGAAGGCACGACAAAAATTTTCAATATTCTAATCGCAAAACGACAAAAAGTTCAAAGTAGGTAATTGGCAAACAGAAAAAATTTCGTTTCGTCAACAAACCAACGTGTAATTTTGAAAATTATAAAGTCATGCATAATGTAATTAATGAATATTTTATACATTATGAGTGTAAATAAATTAGAAAGGTATGCTTAATTTCCACTATTAGTAGGATTATCCATCCTGTAAAAGAAAAAAAATACTTACCAAGTGAAAAAAATTATTTTACTAAAAAATTGGTGTAAATATTTTGAAATTTTTGGGCAAAATTCACTTTGTTTATAGGACTGTCCACCTTTTTTAAAAATAAAAAATATTCAACGGTACTAACGATACTAATTGTCAATGTTGGACCTCATCTAAACCACATCATCAATTTAAACTAGACCACAAATATGAGTACACAACAAACTATTATTGATAGAAAAAAAATATCATGTAGATCTTAATGACTGGTAAAGCTTCTACGCAATAATAAGTTCAAGGCTTGTTGCATTCGCTAACATCTGTATGGTAGTCAAAATTGTTGACTAAGTTACCTGATATTTATTTGGAATATCAAATAAGAATATGATAGTATCAGAGCCGTATGAGGTGTCCATATCCGATACTCCCTTCCTCGAACCAAGCTATAGTATTCGTGCTTCTATGGTTTCGAAGGCTCAGCTTTGTCATATCTCCAAAGTTGTACAACTACAGCTATTCCCATACATCTGTGACAATGTTTTGGCCACCTGTAAATTAGCAAACTTAAAGACAATGGTAATCATTCCATATGGTCAAAAATACATTCCAAAAGCCAAGTTATTGGGAATTATTCTACCTTCTGCCTCTCTTCCAAAAGTCTCTCGAGATCTCCACCTGCTGCAAGAAACAAAAAAAAACTATTATATTGAAAGTTCTGTTCATAATTTCTAGAGCAATCATAAGGTTTCTAATTCTTGAGGTCTTTGAAAACTATTTTTTTTTCATTTCTCAAAGTAGAAATATGCACGTTCAAATTTGCCTTTCACACCATCAAAGAAAACATTGAGTGGAAAGCAAAACGATTATATCAGAGAATTTGCATCACCAAGTTCTAAAGTTCAAAATGGCGTGGATGTTTAACTGGCGCCAATTAACTAATAGTGGGGTAAGCAACCTGTCAAAGAATAGTCTCAACAATGTATATTGAGCTCTTAAAGACTTAAAACTCCTCCTTTTATGTGCAAATTATAGAGAGGAAATCCTAGGTGCACTTTAAGTGAAGAATAAAAAATAAAAGAATGCAAGCCAAGATACTAACTGAGTCAGGGAAGATAGACATGTATATTAGGAAGTTGGACTCCCAAAAGCTTAGTCAGAGATATCCTTAACAAATCTTTGATTGAGAGTGGTTCTGATTTTATTATTTGGAGTAAATCTACTCTACAAGCATTCTATACCTGCTACCATGCCAACAAATGAAGAAGAATGCATAAGAAATGAATAAGAACTGAACTTACTACGTTAGATTTTTTCTGCTATTTGGACTCGTTTTGGACTTAACTTAATAACTTGGTATACATGTTATTTGAACTCGTTTGGCCATTTTCAATACTCGTAAAACTTAATAAGCCATATTTTTTCAGAGGGCTACTGCAAATAGGATGTAATTACTCTGGGGGAAGAGATTAAATTTCTCTAACGCCATTGAGCTGCTGAACGGACATCAATGTTATCACCTTTCGAAATCCTACTAAAATCGAACCAAGTAAACAATTCAGTCTATAATTAAACAATATATTGTGGTATCTTTCAATTCAATCTACAACTAACAAATCATTCTATAACTAAACAATATTCAGTCTATATCTAAACAATATACCATATACTTTACAGAGATATACCTATAACTAAATAATTCAGTCTCGTAGAAAAAGTTTTCAATAACTTCTTACCCCTTTAATTTTTGGCCATAGTATATGTATCTTGGTAGAAAAAGATTTTATTTAGGTGTGGTGATGGCTCTATTTTCTATAAAATTCAGTCTATTACAGCAGTTAGGCAATAATGTGTTATATGTTACGAAATCTAAAAAAAGGAAAGTGTGGAGTAGTTATGAATATCCTACTTCACATTAATCAAGAAGCTCATAGGGTAAAACTGATCTAAAAGAAGCTAAAATTTATAAGTACTTCACGTAGAAATAATCAAAATGATGTAGTGATTGTGGCCAAGCTAGCCAATATTAATTGTGGAATACAAAATGAGGGAATACAAAATGTATAGCCCCAACACTTGGGGCGGCTGGATTTTACTCCATTTTCACTTTCATATCTGAAATGTCGACTTGGCAATCTAAGCCCCAACACTTGGTGTGATGAACTTAGTGACCTTATCCATGAGTTTGATCCAAAGCCAATAACCTTTAGATCCAAGCCATAGGAACATTAAGTGTAAAAGATATGTGCTAGAAATTAAACACCTGTTAGATTCAATATGAAGGTTTTAAAAACCTAAACTTTAATGAACCTATAGGGAGAGGAAATACCTTTAATATTTGGGTGGATCTAACTTGGTTCTAAAACATCTGCAAAATAAAAATGAATAAGAGAGGGCAGTATAAGCTGAAATGGTGAGAGGTAAACGGTGATCGAGAGATATAAATGAGGAGAAGAAATGTCACAATGGTTTCATGGAAAATGTGGCATATAAAGGAAAATCATATTTTAAATAAAGAAATTGTGAGACAGAGAGATAGAGAGAGAATGATAGAGCAGAAAAAGGAGAAAAATCTATAAAAAGAGGACAATGAGATCGAGGACTGTCGGGGATAGCTTGTTGGGAGGATAAAGGAACTCATTCATTTCTTTTATGCTCATTTCATATCAGTTCATATGATCATCTGTAGCTAAACTGAATCTCTTAATAAAATTTGTTGCCTAAGAATTATTATAATATAATGCATGCTGTCAGGATTATGGTTCAGCATAGCGCAACAAATACACCATATTTGTTTCTAAATTAGCATATACACCATATTTTTACTATACATTGCTTCTGAATCAGCTCAGACTCTTGGTTTTATGATGAATTTTTTTTCAACTTAAAGGATTATTGCTCCCTCATCTTCATTAGACATTTTCGGTTGCTTCTATGTTAGTGACTTGTAGTTCTCATCTCAAATGCATATTTTCCATAAATTTGGTAGAATCTGATAACACATAAAACAAAACATTAGAATTAAAAAGAACTTCACCATACTTAATAAACATAAGAAAGCACCATATCAGAAGTCCCTACCATTTTCAACTTTTATAACTGGTTATAAAATCTACCAAAGCATCTTTATAATGATAGTAGAACTTGAAAAATAACGCGAGATTGATGATAATAAATCATATAATTGATTTCTAGAGAGGCCACTAATGACCTAAAACTGGTTTTGTTTTTCTTCTCAAAAAACATATGACATCAAACCCAGAAATCAATTAGGAACATATGTCAATTTCTAGTAATAGTTAAAAGAATTTTTTCTCATAGAATATCATGTATTATTAAATTTTTAGAAGTAATAAATAATTTCTTCCAGGAAATTATTTGGAAACTAACATGAAATCAAAATAAATACTATAACATGAATATATTTAGTTTCAATTTCGCTTCCATACTATATGTGTTGACATATATACAAAAGCCAAAAGTAGTTAAGAGTTCTTAATTGTCGCATTCAGTAAAAAACAATGTACTTGAATATCAAATATTTAGACCTCAAAATTGTACAATGGAAAAAATGAAGTAACATACCATAATGAACCCATGCCATTGATGAACATGTCTATGTAATTTTCATTGTCATTTATTCCCTCACCTCCATTGCATTCTTCTTGCACATTATAATCATTCCTGAAATGATATCCTGAATATACACATGCATATTTTTGAAATTGAATAAGAAAACAAATGTTAAACTTAGCGTTTGCAAGATACTAAAACATAGAAATTAGTTTTCTATTCGATAACCTTCTATCCAGCACATATTTATCCGGTTGTATTCAGGTTTAAAATCTATATATGAGTGGTCTAATAAGGGTTCTTGACTTCCCCACATTTTCTACTCTAGAGTGTTTGAATGTTGCAGCCATACCAAGAATCCCCGCGCGATCATTAGCCGACCCTCGTAAAAGTGGTGTGTACAATTCGTGGACTGTAACTCCAATAAAAATAATATTACTTTTGCTTCTTTTCAAATTCACTAATTCCTTCACATATCATGTTTTGTGAAGAACATATTGGGCGGGGTAGATCTAGGGTTCATCCAAGTCCCTCAATCTTTGCGCCTTCAATAATGGTCCGATTTTGCCCACCACAAGGACCACCTCAAGTGAGCTGTCCGAGCTTTGATAATGGCTTTCCTAATGACTTCTCTGTATATTATGGTTCTATCCGTAAGGACACTCCACAGCTATACGTGGAAAAACTATTTGTATCTTCTATTTTACAAAAAAAGGTAAAAAAAAGCAATATGTATGGGATATGTAGCAGACTTTTGTAGCACAACTATTAATCGTTTATGAGGTATTTTATTTACTTTTTTTTTATAATAACTTGGGCACAATCTAGAGAGTATTTATTTTTTGAAGTGTTTCTTGTATCTAGTATAATAATATGTTAGCAAGTAAAATTTTGAGTTTAATGTTAAACCCCACTTTCGTTTTCAAAGGCATAATCAAAAAACTCAAATTGCACCAGAAAAAGACAGTTGATATGTAAAGGTCTTCAACCCAATCCATAAGATTTGTTACATGAGTTTATATTTGATAATCTTATAACTTATAAATTCATTTATTCGCGAAAAAAATATAAAGATTGATGATGTTATATACACAAAAAGCCTTATTTAAATCGGGAAAACTTATGATCTAAACTCAGCTGCAGAAAATACACACAGTGAGATATCTAAAACAGCTAAAACCCCTAAACTCATTTTTAACCCCAAAACCTAAACCCATTTTCAACCCTAATACCCAAGATTTCTAGAAACAACTAAAATGCAAACCTAAATAAAGTTGAGAAACTAAATTTGTACATGCAAAACAAAATTTAATAATCTTTTCTAACACCTGTCATGTAGGCTGTAGCCATGCATACGAAAATGTCATAATCTTTTAACTCACCAATGATAAATTTTCTGCATGAAATGAATTTTCATGTTCACTCCTCTTTACCACCTCTATTTCTTCATGATCATTGGGATGTACACTTTCATCCATAACCTAACCTTCTCATCATTTGTCAATTTGACACTATCATCCATAACCTTCTGATCAAATTGACAAAATTGAAGCCATGATCTCAAAGCAGGATAACCACGTCTATGGTGGTTGACAAAGGCGCTACTAGTGGTAGTGCATGAGATATTAAACGGTGTTGTGGTGGTGGTGATGGAAACAAACATTGATGGGGAAGGCATTGCACTAAAAACAATGTGTCAAGGTTCTCATGTCAGGCAATTCATAAGCATAAAATTGAATATCTCATGCACTACAACCATCTCTACTGTATAAAAAAAACTTATGGAACTTAAGAAGGCCGATGCTTAAGTTCATTATGTAAACCTCTCTACAGAGGTTCAATTGGTCAATAAAAAGATTCCAAATGTAAAACCCTAATACCAAGCACCAAAGTTAATCCAAAGACGGCATAAAAAATCAGAATTTTCCCATCAGTTTGTATTAATTTAGAAATTCCATTCATAGTCCTTGAAACCGTTGCATTCATGTTTTTTTAAACGTTTATCTATTAGTTCATTTACTATCGTTAATAATGGTTTTAAATGTTAATGTTTGGTCACAATTACTAACACGGTTTGAATATGGGAACCAATTTGAGGGCCTTATGTAGTACATACATAAGAAAGAAACTAACACGGTTTAAAAATTGTTTTGGAGACAAATTTTCAAAATGCCCAAGCATAATTAAGAACAACAAAGTGACATACCTGAACAGGCTTTTCAATAGTGATACTCTCTGCTCGGGAGCTATATACAGTTTTTGCTAGCATCTTGAGGGTCTATATACAGTTTGAGGGCCTATATATAGTTTGTGTGTCCGTATACAGTTTGAGGGTCTATATAAAATTTGAGAAGGTCAATTGATGTTCCACATCATTTCCTCTTTAACTTAATAACATTCTAACTCACCTTCTTATTTCTACAAAAAAAACAAATAACTATAAGCACTACATATCAGAATTTTACAGAGTAAAAAAGATCTGAAGTAAAAGCAGTAAGTGTACAAGTTATTCTTGTTACTATTTATATTTTTATATATTAGAAATTGTGGAAAAAACTAAATTAGAGGCAGTTTATACCAGGTTTTGTAATTGAATACCACACAAATATATCGGTTCTCAAATTAGTTTCCATCTTATATTATCTAGCAATAAAGCTTATAAAGAAATGATAAAGTAAGATTACTTTCCATCTTATATTATCCAACAATTAGTTTCCATCTTATTCACACAAATCATATGTGACATACTAAAAAACTGATAATGTCAGATTAAAAGATACACAAAGAATGAAGAACTTAACTAAAGAAACATTGAGAGTAAAATGTACAGATCGGGAACAAATATGAAACATTGTGATCAGACTAAAAAACCAAGTGATCACCATACCATCGCCGTGTAGCTTGCGTTTCTTGCGTCTTTGTAAATCTCCTCATGAGTTTCTTTTCATCTCTGTAAAGCTCCATATCCATATTCAATATCAAATTAGTAGACAACACCTTAAATTCATTGAGTATCCAAATTTGAACTCGGTATATATTCATGAATGTAGTAAACAAAAAATATGTATTAAACTAAGATCAATTTCAAGTTTTCTAGTACAAAATAACCTCATCAAAAACAAAAATCAATATATTCCATCTCCTCAAATCAGTGCAATATCATTATACTTTTGAAGAGGAAACATATGTATACAGAGAGAGTAAACAAAATGGAAATAGGTCCTATCTTCTTCCACTGTCATTACTTCTTTTTTAAACTGAAATTTGGAATCCAATTCAGAGTGAGATGAATAGAAAAGAATTATAATTTTGAAAAAATTCAAATCTATGAGCACAATCCTTTTATTATGAAACCAAATAATCAAAAATTGCCCGAGGGAGGGGAGATACATGCGAGTGTTCATTGTGAGAGAATAGTGTCATATTCTAAAAGTATTTAGTGTGTGAATTTTCACTTGTTATATAATTTTGACTCTACCCTTATTCTATATATATCTACTGAACTTCCCTTGCCTATAAGGAAACTATTTTTATATAAATTTCAAATATTGAAACTTGATATGAAATAAAAGAGAGAGATTACAAAACTCTTATTTACTTTCTAACATAATTCATCTCAGTTTGGGTAAGATATGTTTGACCATCAGAATCCCATGAGCGATGAACTTTCAACTCCTTAGTCTCTCTTGTACTAATCCTTTCAATACTCACTTCAGGATCCACAAACATTACTTCCGTGTATGGTTGCTTGATATTTTTATGGCATCTACCAACACATGGAATACTGATTTTAAAAGGAAGTATCAAGAACCAAAAAATATGCATCGCAAGCATAAAAACCAACAAAAAATAGTGTGATACACAAATAGAAGTAACCAAAATGGATTAGAAAAATAATATACTGCTTGGTTGCACCATAAAAGTACCCAATTACAATCATGATACAAATTTGAGCCATTCGTTGAGCCAATGACTGCATCAATTACATTTGCTAATATACTAAATATGACAAAATCCATTTAGTATAATAACCAACGAGAAAATCAAAGAAATTTCCCAACCATATATACAAAAAATACACTGTAACACTAATTTATTGCGTACTGCGTAACAACCAACTAACTAAAAACAACAAATTATTTTGTCCTACATTTATCAAATTTCAAAACCAATCGACTAATTAAAACAATATTTAATTAATAAATATAGTTGATTATTTTTTGTCCTACATATATGTCTTGCCACCTCGAACATGCTTATAAAAGCTATTAATTTTGTGCATGTGTAGATACACTAAAGAAACAGAAAATAACTACAAAAAGTTCCAACATAATTTTTCAAATTAATCGCTCAATACATAATCCATCATAGTTTTTTTACAACTCATTTCACAATCGAAAATATATATGCTTCTAACTTTACCCAAAAACTAAAATCCAATAATAAAATAGTTATGAAAAAGAGTAAAACACTCATGTAGGAATCGTGTCAAACACCGGAAAGACAAGGCATACCATGTTTGTTGATGAAATTAGTAGATCCATTGACATTTAAAAAGTTATTGACATGCATTTTTTTGTATGAAATTCCTCTATTAATAATGCGAATGATAAAAAAATCAAATGATTAATGAAGTGCAAAATACATAACAACAACAAAAAAGAAAAAGGACGAATGGAGTATTAAAATCAGAAGGATATGGTGTTTCAAACTATTGAAAACCCTAACAAATCCTACCAAAAAGTTTGAAAATGAATACTCCAACAGCATCCAAACCTAATAGTAGATTGCTGAACGTCAATCAAAACTGCACAGACAAAAAATTTATATTATGAGATTTCTAAAGTCTTAAATTTGAAACCCACATCTAAATTAGGGATATCTTTAGTTAAAACCCCAACTTCAATACTCAAAATGTAATTCGAAACATGGAGGCAAACATACATATTAAGGTGGGACAAATAGAGCACACTGTAGAAAATTCATTGCAACTTCAAACAATCCATCCTTTGAATTTTATCATAATCATGTCTAGAAACAAATTTGGGTCCAAATATTATACTAATGAGAAAATGAAAAACGTAATAATATAAGATGAACAAAAAAAATGGAAAATCGAACTTAGAATAAGGAGATGAAGAATCGTGAAGATGATTACCTTAGAGGAGATGAAGATGAGATCGCAAAATCGTACCCTATAAGAAGAAGAGAGAGAAAGATTGAATACAACTTGTGTTATTTGATTTGTTAGATGAAAGAGTTGGCTGAAAATCCAACCTACGAAAATCTTGAGATATAAGAAGTTCAACATGAGTTCATCGATTGCATTCAGGATTATTTTTAGTGAGCTACAGTTGTGGATAACTTTGACATATATTTTCAGGTACCATTTTTTTCTTCAATCTAATTAATTATTTTGTGTTGATGTTAATAATGGTTAATATAGAGAATCAAAATACTATATATGAAAATAAAGAAAAAATGATAATTAATATGATCAAAAAACTATTCAAATACGAAGGCAAGAAGAATGTTGTTAGTGAATGGATGGGGTGGGATTTATATTATCGTTATTGTTGATGACGATGCCGAATACTTGGGGTGGACTTTATATTTTGCTGACGGTGAATGTAGGGGTGGGCTTTATATTGTTGTTGTTGGTTAATCATGTCATGTTTTATTTTCAATTATTTAAAAACTAAAGAAACTCTATCAAAATTTCGACAAAACCTTCCCCATTTATCTCTTCCATGAGTTAATAAAGAATAAAGTAAAAATTAACATTGAGAGTATGCAAATGCTTAATTGTGATGTCCGTTTCGGCCTTTATAATGTTATTGATTGTGAATGCCCAGGGTGGAATTTATTTTATTATTATTGATAATGAATACATAGGGTGATATTTATGTTGCTATTATTGATAGCGAATATCGGGGTTGGATTTATATTCTTGTTGTTTTTTATGATACTAAATGCGTGAGGTGGGCTTAATATTATTGTTGATGGTTAATGCCCATATTGGGCTTTATATGGTTTTTAGTTAAAAATCTCATTATTTTGGTTTATTAAAAAATGGAGGCATGTCTGTTGGAATTTTCATGATACTTTTCCCATTTATCTCTCCCAAGCCATAACAAAGAATTAAGTAAAAATTACCTTTAAGATTATGCAAATGTTTCTTTTTTGATACTCGATATTATATTAGAATATCATTATTGTTTGATCAATATTCTTTATATATTTAATCTGTTTTAGTTGTTAACTGCTATTTGTTTCCTTCATTTGTTCAGATATCGACCCCGTTGTTGCATATTGCGTAACCGATGTAGCTGTTGCTAAAATGGGTTTTCATGCTACACAAATGGAGCTAATGTTGCAGTTTAATTTGCATGTTTTTATGTCTATAGTATATGTCATTTTAGATATGTTTTTGTTTGTGAGTTGTCAAAAATTCAATTAGGAGAGTGTTGTATATTTATTTTATTTTTATTTCAAATTTTACTGATTTTTTTATACTTCTTGTTCAAGTTATATTGGTACCTGGAATTTTCTACTTTAATTATGGAAATTTGTGCTTTGAATTGACAAATCGTTGTTTTATGCATAAAATGTTTGGGATATTGGAATAGTATAATAGAAGTTAATGCAAAAAAAAGAAAGAAAGAAAAAAAATTACGACTGTCTGTAATGAACAAAGTTACTGTGACGGTTCAATAAACATGATATTATTGTTAATGACGGTTGGTACAAAAAGTTGTCATAATAGGATGGTTTGTTATGACGTTTTTGTCAACACCAGTTTTATTTTGACACACAACATTATTGTTAATGACAGTTGACACAAAAAAAATATCGTAATAGGATGGTTTGTTATGATGGTTTCGTCAACACCAATTTTATTATAACACACAACATTATTGTCAATGATGGTTTCTACAAAAATAGTCGTATTTAGATGGTTTGTTATGACAGTTTTGTCAACATAAATTTTATTATGACACACAACATTACAACGATTTTTAATTCTTAGAAAACAATCATAAGTAAACTTTTATGAACTTTTTTCCCCATCATAAAAATTTATTTTTCTAGTAGTGTGAGAAAATCCACCAGAATGTTTTTCCATAATTGGTGATTTTAGTGACGGAATGGATAAATAGACTGATAAAGTTTATTATTGGGTTACCAACATCTTGAATAATTTAATATTACCTTTGGGTTTGTGGTATTGGTTGGCAGAGGTGGAATAATTATTACTAAATTGGGTGAGTTACATCGTCGGGTAACGTACCCAAATTTCATTTCACACGTGAAACGAACATGCACAAGATGTCGCCCAAGAGTTATTGAGAAACATGATGAGATCCCTAAGTCTCACCATTGAGTGGGAGTATCTGGAGGTGGTGGGGATCAAGTTAATTTTAGTGAAAAATATTACTCGTAGACCAAGGAGAACTAAAAAAAGTGACAAAAATTTTGAAGCATGCGAGAGATGCGTACTCCAGACTTTAAGGTAATTGGGAGGAGTAATTACCATTGGTAAAGTTATGTGTAATGACTTGTACCGGCTATTATTAAAAGTACGCCTTTTGAAACTTCAATCAAGAGGTCTTATCGTTCGCCATGTGGATGGTTAAGGGTGGAAAAATAATAAGTTTCACAAGTCGGACATTATTTGGAGTTGGCCGACAGGGATTGTGATAATCAAATTTCTCTTCGAATAGTTCAGGAACATCGTAAGAGTTACATCATCGCGAATCAAAGATTCGAAGACTCGCGTGAGTGGTAAATAACATTGTTGTGGATGTCTCCGAGGAAGGGAGTTTTGTGATTTGGGTAAGCAGGGAAGTTAGCACCTAAGGAAGTGGGGCCTTTTCAACATTAAGATGATTGAGCCAGTGGAGCATAGGCCCATTTTAATTGAGCATTATTAATGAATTCAAGATAGTTGAGCATCTCATCGTATAGGTGAGACCTAAAGTTGAGGGAACCAATTTTGTAGATCTAGCTCAATTCTAAGGACCTAAAGTGGAGGATATCGCTTCTGTGGGTCGAGGTCAATTTTGAGGAACTAAAGTGGAGTAGATTGATTATGAGGGACAAGGTCAATTAAAAGGACCTAAAGTTATGGCGATCGATTCTGATGGTTGAGGTCAAATTTGAGAAGCTAAAGTTGTGACAAATGATTCTGAGGGACGAGGTCAATTCTAAAGACACAAAGTTATGATGACAAGTTTTGAGGGTCGAGCTCAATTTTGAGGACCTAAAATGATGACGACCAATTTTGAGGGTCGAGGTCAATTATGTGGACCCAAAGTTGGGGCGATTGGTTATGAGAGGCGAGGATAATTCTAAGGACCTAATGTTATGACGACTGATTTTGAGGACTTATGGTTGTGACAACCGATGATGACCGTCGAGGTCCATTTTGAGGACCTAAAGATGTGACGACTAATTATAAGGGACGAGGTCTATTCTGAGGACCTAAGGTTGTAATACGCGGGGAGTGGAGGGTTCCCTTTGGGGAATCTTTTGTAGTTGCGATTTTATTGAGGATTGTGTTGTTTTTAGACTTTACTGGAGAAAGTCATCTGACAAGGGATTATGTCTTTTTAAGAGGAGATAGCTTGGCTGGGGAAGATAAAATTATTATGGTGGATGGATTGGGTGAAACTTTAGTCCGGGAATTCCTCTAGGGATTTGCAAAATCATTTGATATTTAGATTTGGGTTACGCTAGGGAAATGTAATGGACTTTTGGGATGCACCATTTTGCGAAATACATTTAGGGTTTTAAGTTGGGGGACAATAGTGTAATATTATTCCAACTATGTATTGTGGGAGCTTAAAATGATTTTCTTCAGTGAAGAAATGTTCTAATACATATTGGGCATTTTTAGGGTTTGTTTTGAGAATTTGTGCATTTTTCCAGGAATTTTTCCAACAAAATTTGCAAGGGGTTCCAGGTGACCGTTTTCCCTTAAGGGACGGCCCCTATGGGTATGGGCCTGCAGGTGAAGATGTGGAGGTTGTAGTCATATGTGTTTGGGTACATTTGGTACCAAAGTGAGAGGGTTATGGGGCAGATGAGATGACATCTAATTCTAGTTCATTCAATTCATCATTGGACTGGAGGAGTTCGGCATTGAGCATGTTGCATGCTTGATGAAGAAGCATTACACTTGAAAAGAGAAACTAATGATTAGGCATAAATTCTTCCTAATTTATCCATTGATTTAGTTACTTTTAGCACGTCGAACAACGTAATTGAGTTGACTTTATCTCATAATCTTGCTACTGACTGATCCTAATGAGTATACTGAGTTTCTGGTATTTTGAAGTGATTTTATACGTATTTGATGTCAAGAAACGAAAGAAGGGAACCGGAAGAATAAAAAAAGAAAGAAGGAAAGGTCACAAGGGCAAAAGAATAATTTCCACTCGGAATTCGGATGAGGTATGTAAGAGAAGTTAAAGATATTACATTCACGAGCACATAGGAAGAAACAACACCTCAATCGGAGTCCCGAAACAAAAGTTATGAGCATTCAAAGTAGAGCCAAAAAGTCAAATTAGCAGACCGGTCCACCTTTACCCAGGACCAGTCCGCTTTTCCAAACTCCAGAAGCCCCCCGATCACATGCAAACCGAAGAAGGCCGAATTAAAAAGAACCGGTCTGTCCCCGGACCAGTCCGCCCCAAAATAAAAAGAACCGATCCGCCTTAGGGGCAGACCGGTCCGCCTAGTGCCCGGACCGGTCCGAGCATCGAGATTTGCAAATCCTATCTCTTCCTAAAAAGACTCCTAGTGCAGCTGAACTCCGAAATTACTGTAGGGTATAAAAACCCAAATTATTATTGTTATTGGGACAGATAATTATTAGGATTTCTTTCGCTCTTTTTCCATTAACCCTAGTTTAGTTAACAACTGCAGTTTTAATTCAAAGATTGAAGATTGTTCAGTGATTTTTGTGAGTATCAGTTGCATTCATTGTTTCATTTATTGTTTGATTAATTTTAGTGAGTAATTCTTAATTCTAATTCTTTTCTTCATCTGATTACCATTTTCATTAGAATTATTATGAATTCATGCATATTAATCATTGTTTTTATTAAATTCAACATGTTAGGCTAGATTTTCTAAGGCCGGGTTACATGAACCCAGCCTGATGTGTTAGTGTGTGCGTATAAAATTAATCCAGTGAATTTAGTGATTGATTATGATCGTATTGCTTAGTTACACAATAATTGTAGATCTTTATATCTCGTTTGCCTCTGGGTACTCGTGATGATTTAGAGTGCAATTTGAGTGTCAGTAGCGCGATACTGATTTACTCCTCCTCAGATTAGGTATGACGCGGGCTTAAACCTCGTATACATAATGCTTTGGAGTACTAAATTTTGGGTCAAATCAATCAGATAAATTTATTATTAATATTATCACAACATTAAACTAGGGTTGGGGGAATGTATTCCCGTCCTATTTCTCTCATCATTTAAAAAAAAAAAGTTTCAAACCATCATTCATTCTTAATTTATGTAGATTAGTATAGTTGCATCTTTTCTTATTTTCATTACCACACTTAGCTGTAATCAATCTCAAAATTAAATCCATTTTTCCTCTTCTTCTGAGAGTCAAGGTTAGGGTCTCTACATCTCTTCTCGTCGTCAAAACTCTGTTATCCTTTTTCCCTGAGGATTGATACTCGACTTACTGGGATTATTACTTGAGCGACAGGCTTGCACTTGAGCCTAGAGTGAACGCATTACAGAGACACATTTTCAGTCGCATCAAGTTTTTGGCGCCGTTGCCGGGGAATTAGGTAGACTTAGGATTAGATCGAGTCAATCCAAAGCTTTGACCAAAAATCTCCAAAAATCCAAAAACATATAAAAAATTCAAAAAGCACCAAAAGATTCACAATCATCATCTATCCTAAGATTTAATGCAAAATTCTGAACCCACTCCCACACCCCATAATACTCCAACCAACATTCACGAAAATCCAATTGTTGATTATAATCCCGATAGTCCCCACACTCCAAACGCCCCACAGTTCTGGATGCCACCTCCCATACCGTCGCACTCAGTCTCCAATAACACTCCTTTTTCCTTCTCAGGACACACTCCAAGCACGCCTAGTGAGAGCACCGAATCAATAAGTGAGGAAGAGATGTCACAACACGGCAGTGCACCCGCCGATGAGGAAGATCCCCCATTCCGTTCGATTAGAGACTTATTATATCCCGAGCGTACTGTCACTCTGAGATGCACTATACTCCCGTATAATTCCGAGAAATTCCGTTTCAAAAATGGGATGATCCAGATGCTACCGCATTATCATGGTATGGACTCTGAAAAGCCATACCTCCATATTAGGGAATTTGAGAACGTGTGTGATACTCTCAATGATCAAACCTGCACACAAGAGGTAATCCACCTCAAACTCTTCCCTTTCTCTCTCAAAGATAAAGCTAAAACCTGTATATGGTCTTTACCTCCAAGCTCGATTCCATCATGGAATGAGTTAGAGTCGAGATTTCTCAAGAAATTCTTCCCACCACATCGAACAATCTCCATAAAGGCTCAAATTCAAGCATTAAGACAAGCTAAAAATGAGCCATTCCATCGATGTTATGAACGTTTCAACGAGTTAGTTTATTCATGCCCCCATCATGGATTTGATTCAGTGCAAGTCATCTCTTTTATCTATAACGGGTTGAATCTTAACTCCAAACAACTTGTTGAAACAATGGGAAGTGGCCCGTTTATCGATTTACATGCTCACGATGCTGACCTTCACCTGAGGTATGTCGCCGAGATTACCTAATCTTGGGATACTTCTGATCCCAACGTTCAAAATCGAAATAGACAAGTGACCACCACTCCGTCGGAGTCCGGCCTATTCCATGTGGATAAGAATTTTATGACGGACATCCGATTGGAAACTCTTGTGAAAGGATTTCGAGATCTATGCGAGATATATGGAAAAGGACCAGTTGGACCCATTCCAAACCCCGTAGTGAAGGTGTGTGCTATTTGTGAGGCAGGACATTCAACTGAGGAATGCCCGACGATACCTGCCTACAAAGTAATGCTTCAAGACCAAGTTAGTGGTAAGGAGGATTTAAGGGTAATTGCAGTGCCCCACACGGGAATTCCAATAACCCTTCATGGAAAAATCATCCCGATTTTAGCTATGGGAAATAACATACCGCAATGAACCCTCCTTCGCATGTTGCCCCTCCTCCACCACAACACTTTCAACAAGCTCCACACATGCAAGGACATGTGCAAGCATAACTACCTCAAGGAAATTATATCCCACCACAACGGAGAACTCTCGAGGATACCATGAATCAATTCATTGGAAGCCAGACCGTAACCAATGCCAAATATGAGCGTCTGATTGGTGACATAAATGTGAATCCGTCAAAAATACAATCCTCATTGAGCGTTCAAGAGAAGGGAAAGTTTCTTGCCTAAGGCCAAAGACCTCCCCAAGGTCAAACTAGTGTTATCTCCACCTCCACTGAACATCAGGGGCAATGTCAAGCTGTGACCACTCTTCGTAGTGTGAGAGTCATTGATTTATCACCTCCCCCACACGACACAATGAAAGACAAGGAGATCTCGCCCAGAACGAAAGAGGCCGAAGATGTCCCCTTGAATGAGAGTGACCAAGAAGATGATGGTGCGCCAGAGGTAGTTGGGAAACCTCCCTCCGCGGCACCGTTTCCTCAAAGGTTGATTCCCTCCCATAGGGGAAACCCACGTGAAGACTTGCTAGAAGTGCTAAAGCAGGCCAAGCTTAATTTACTTTTCTTGATGCCATTAAACAAATTCCAGCTTATGGAAAAGTCATCAAAGATTTGTTGACGGTAAAAAAAAAGATGAAGGTAAAGAAGAACGTCTTTCTAGCCCAGAACGTGATCTACATTCTACATTCTACTACATTCTACTAAAGGTGCACCCACCATATCCTGCATCATTGGAGAGAATAAAATTGAAAAAGCCTTACTTGACTTGGGAGCAAGCGTTAATATCCTGCCTTACTCCATTTATAGACAACTAGATTTGGGCGACCTCAAGCCCACAAAGGTCACTCTCCAATTAGCAGTCGAGGACGTGATCGTCCAAATTGACAGTTTCTACTTCCTGGTAGACTTTGTCATTTGGGACATGGAGCCCTCCTTCAACTCAAGTAACCATGTTCCCATCATCCTTGGGCGTCCTTTCCTAGCTACGTCTAATGCAATCATCGATACTTGGAACAGACGAATGCAACTCACCTTTGGGAACATGACCTTGGAAACCAACATCTTCCACATTGCCCAAAATACAGGGGAGGAAGATGATCTTCACGCGGTGAGCCTCATAGATGAGATAGTAGAGGAGTAGTTTGAGGAGAATTACTGTGGCGATGCTTTAGAGTCATGTTTAGCGGAGAGACACGAGGGTGAGGGGACGTACACCAACTTCAAGAGGAAAGTTGGAGAGTTAAGACAACTAGTCGATGAGAGTGCGTCGAACGAGGACGTGAGTGAGGTTAATTGGGTTTCTAGATTCGAGGAATTACCTCCGAGGGACACACACATGGTTCCCTCCAGTCAAATATTTCCAAACCTTAAATTAAAGAAACTACCCTCACATATTAAATATGCATACCTAGGAGAGGATGAGACATTTCCTATTGTTATCTCCTCTAGCCAAGATGAAGGGCAGGAGGGTAAATTATTGAAAATTTTGAGGAAGCACCAAAGTGCTTTTGGTTGGTGCATTGCTGATTTGAAGCGGATAAGTCCTTTGATTTGCACTCACAAGATCGATGTCGAAGAGGATGTAAATCCCTCTAGAGAAATGCATAGAAGAATGAATCCCAGCATGAAAGAAGTTATGAGAAATGAGATGATCAAATTATTAGATGCCGGGATTATCTACCCAATATCGGATAGCAAATGGGAGAGCCCTATTCAAGTTGTCCCAAAGAAGTCGGGTATGACTGTGATTGAGAATTCGAAGGGAGAGCTAGTCCCCCAACGTACCACCACCGGGTGGCGCGTTTGCATTAATTACCAGAAACTCAATGCGGAAACTAAGAAATACCATTTCCCCTTGCCATTTATTGATCAAATGCTTGAAAGAGTGGAGGGCCACCATTACTATTGTTTCCTTGATGGTTATTCCGGGTATAACCAAATTGAGGTAGATGTACTTGACGAGGAGAAGATGACCTTCACTTGCCCTTTGGTACGTTTGCTTACAAATGTACACCATTTGGCTTGTGTAATGCACCCGGGACCTTTCAAAGGTGCATGTTGAGCTTATTTAGCGACATGGTCGAGAGAGGACTCGAAGTGTTCATGGACAATTTCAGCATTTTTGGCACCTCTTTTGATCATTGTTTAGAAAAGCTGGAAAAAGTACTTACCTGATGTGTGGAAAAGAACTTAGTGTTGAATTGGGAAATGTGCCATTTCATGGTCACCGAGGGAATAGTTCTTGGCCACATAGTATCATCCAAAGGAATAGAGGTTGATAGGGAAAAGATAGATGTCATAGCTGATCTTCCCCCACCAAAATCCCTTAAGGACGTGCATTCATTCTTGGGTCACGCGGGGTTTTATCGAAGGTTCATTAAGGACTTTAGCGCCATCGATAGGCCCTTACGCAACTTACTCATGAAGGACACCCCAATTGAGTGGACGGAAGCATTCCAAAGATCTTTTGACAAATTGAAAATCATGCTTGTGTCTGCTCCCATCATGCAAGTTCCGTATTGGTCCTTACCATTTGAACTTATGTGTGATGCAAGCGATTACACGATCGGGGACTATTTTTGGCCAATGCATAGATAAACAAGTTCATGCCATCTACTACGCTAGCCGAACCCTTACCGGACCTCAACTCAACTACTCTACCACGGAGAAGGAGTTGCTAGCGGTAGTCTTTTCCCTTGATAAATTCTAGTCATATCTCATTGGTTCTCCTATTACTATTTTCACTGACCACGCGGATTTTAAATACTTACTTGCAAAGAAAGATGCCAAGCCGTGCCTCATAAGGTGGATCATACTCCTACAAGAGTTCAATCTCTCCAACAAAGATAAGAAAGGAGTAAAAAACATCGTTGCCGACCATTTATCTAGGCTTTCGTTCGACGGACCTAGTGTTCCCATACCCATAGACGAATGCTGTTCGAATGAGCAAATTGTTGCTACCTCTTCATATCCTTGCTTTGCGGACATAGTGAACTATCTTGTCACGGGAGCCGTCCCTCCCGACTGGACACCGCAAGATAAGAAGAGGTTTCTTACTTGGTCACGCATGTTCTTTTACGATGATCCATTCCTTTTTAATTACTGCGTAGAACAAATCATCCGACGATGTGTACCGGATAACGAGATCCCGAAAGTCATCCAGTTTTGTCATTCGAAAGATTGTGGAGGCCACTTTTCGACGAAAAAGACGGCCGCTAAAATTCTGCAATGCGGCCTCTATTGGCCCACAATTTTCCGGGATGTGAACGATGCTTGAAAATCATGCAATAGGTGCCAATGAATGGGAGCCATTACTCGATGAGATATGATGCCTCTTACCCCCATACTCATCATTGAGATATTCGACTGTTGGGGTATTGACTTCATGGGACCCTTCCCACCGTCCTTTCATCCTATACATCCTTGTCGTGGCAGACTACTTTTCTAAATGGGTGGAAGCCATATCTACCAAGACTAATGACAAAAAAGTAGTGATAAAGTTCCTGCAGGAACACATACTTTCCCGCTTCGGTGCACCGAAAGAGATAATTTGTGATAATGGCACGCACTTTTGCAATAGGCCATTCGCGAAGCTCATGAGAAGTATGGTGTCATTCACAAGGTGGGAACGACTTATCACCCACTAACGAATGGGCAGGCCGAACTAGCGAATTGAGAAATCAAGAACATTCTTGAAAAGACCGTCAATCCTACCAGGAAAGATTGGTCACTTAGATTGAACGATTCGCTATGGGCCTATCATATCGCATTTAAGAATCAACTCGGCATGTACCCTTTCCACTTTGTATTTGGAAAACCTTGCTATCTTCCCATTGATACAAAGAATATTGGGCAATTAAGCAATTGAACTATGCCATGGACAAGGCCGGTGAAGCCCGCAAGCTTCAATTGAATGAGTTAGAAGAACTATGCAATGATGCGTATGAAAATGCCAAAATTTCAAAAGAGAGGATTAAACTCGCTCATGATAGCATCATTCGACGAAAGGAGTTTCTCCCCGGGCAAAAAGATCTCCTCTACAACTCTCGGCTTCACCTCTTTCTGGGCAAGTTGTGGTCACGATGGTCTGGCCCGTTTATTGTGAAGAATGTTTTACCCCATGGAGCTGTTGAATTGGACGATTTAAAAGGAGGAAATACATTCAAAGTGAATGGACAACGCCTAAAGCCATATCTAGAGGCATATACATAATAATTCGACACCGTCTGGTTGTCAAATCCCGTTTATGGGGTTGAATGAACTGTTGAAGTGAGGTCGTCGCACCCCCGACGCGTATAGGGTGAGAGTCGTATGTGTGAGAGTCGTGTGTGTTTTGAGAGTAATTAGGACTAGGATTCATTCGGGAGAAGCATTCGTGTGTTTTGGGAATTTTGAGTCAAAGGGTGTTGATCAGTGAAATCGAGAGGGTTTTTAGTCCAATTGGATAGAGAGTATATGGGAAAAGTGAATTCTTTTGAAGAAGAGAGCTCGAAACTAAGTTAGGAGAATTCCAGCCCAAAAGCCGTGGGGCGGACTGGTTCCTTTTTAAGACGGATCGGTCAATCCCCGGACCGGTTCCTTTTATTTTTAAAGGAACAGATCCGCCTGTCGAGGATTTGAAAAGTCAAAAGGCCAGACCGATCCGCCCCTACCCCGGACCGGTCCGCCTTCTGCAGATCTGCCTTCTCCCCTTCCCAAGATTCACCCCCCTTTCCCCCCAATCCCATTCATTCCCTCCAATCCGTTTTTTCCTCTTCCCAAACCCAACCTTTCCCTCCCAAATCCATACCCTTTTCCCGGCAAACCCCTTCCCTCCAACACCAACCCCTCGCCACCCCTTTTCACTATAAATACACCTCCAAACCCCCCCTTTTCCTCACACCTTCAACCCAAATACTCTATTCTTCCTCTCTAGTGTTTCAAGCAATAAATCCCTACTGTTTCCATGGCCCCCCGTGTTGCCCCCACCAAATACGACTCCACCATGATCCAACCCTCCGGTCACTACAAATTCCTCTCCCGCCAAGAGGAGCGGCGGTGCACTAATTACTTCGGTTTGGGCCGCAAACTCCATATGGAGCGCGTTGTCCAATGGGAAGCCCTGCCCAACTCCATCACCGCCCTTTCCATGGTCCGGGGATTGTGTCGATTCCTCAACCAACCTCACAAAGCGGTTTGGGCAATCGAAGTCCACTCATTCTATGGTACACTTGTTTGGACGGGTCAATTCAAGGCTGAAGCTTTCACGGATGGGACTCCCATTCAATTTTCCTTGGCCCGTTTCACGACCAAGTTGGACGAGTTTGACATCCCAGACGTTCAAGAATTTACATATCCCCAAAATGTCCCCCCGGTCGATAAGGACATTATCATGGCCCGAGTTGCACCGAATGTGCCTTGGGCGGGGTAAACCGTCACCGTTGGACGCCTAAACGAGAAGGCGCGGCTAACATTTCAGATTGTGTGCGCCAACTTATTGCAAACGTCCAATGAATCCTCCATGCGGCCTCGGAAATCTACTTTGGCATATCATCTATTCGACCCTCAAACTTCCATCCATTTGGGACGCACTTTATACGCAGACATCGTTAACGCGACCTTGGATGAGAAGGGCATCGCCCAACTTCCTTATGCCCAATTGATCACGTCCGTCCTTAAGGATGCTGGCATACCGGCGCCGAGCGACCATACGCACCTCCTCGGTCCTTTTGGATAAGGGACCCGCACCAAAACTTCCAAATAGCTTGCTATCCTCCGAACTAGGTGGGGTGATGATGTTGAAGAAGAGGCTGCCTCGAGCGAGAGCGAGGAAGAAGCAGGGCCAGCCGGTGAGGATGTCAAGATGGGAGATCTCGGCGCGGACGAGGAGTCAACCGACAAGGAGGACGACCCAAATTTTGAGTGGGCAGGCACGGACCTATCCGCGCGTATGTCGGCACTTGAAACAAATTTCAACACTTTTCAGACCAACTACGAGCGCGACATGAGTATCGTTCTTTGTTTCCATGCTGACATCTATCGGCGCATAGGTGATCCCAATGAGCCACTACCTTCCTACTACCATAACCCCTATGACCCCATCGCGCCCGGTTCTTCCCATCCCCCACACCGATGAAGCTCTTTATGGTGCTGGCAGCATTTTATTTTTCTTCCTGTTCACATTTGTATGCTTTTTCCTGCACATGTAACGCAGTCATGTTGTAATAAAAACTGCATTTTCTCTATTTGTTTGTTTTATTTATCGCACTTATTATTTTGCCTTATTTATACTTTAGTCCTTTTTGCTTGAGGACAATGCAAAAGTCTAAGTTAGGGGGGGGGGGGGGGGGGGGTCACAAGTGCGTATCTCTAAAACTTCACAAATTTTCAAAAATGCCCAGAAATTCCCAAAAACCATAAAATTTTGATAAACCCAAAAATATTTTTGTTCAAAATAAATAAAAATTGGAATTCAAATTTTTCAAAAATATCATTAAAAGTCAAATTGAAGCCTCAAGTTTTAAACATTCAACATACACAGAACCGAAATTGACCAGAGATGGAAATTGAGCGCAAATTGAGGACTTAACGAATAAGTGTGGAGATTAACAAACCCGGTGAGATTCGAGCCTATCACGTTTTGCGAGTTTTTAAATCAATTCGAGTTAATTGTTAACTCAAAGTTCTTTTCAGCGCCTAAAAAGTTGTCTAGTATCTCAACCCTTTCATTTTGATCGGTTTTGAAAAATGTGTGCAATATTTCCTTAAAAAACGTCCCAAATTAATCTCTAAACGTAAATTTATCTCGAAACGCATATGGTAATGCAATTGGCATTTTGGACAATGAAGTAGGCCCTCCTTTGTCACCCAAAAATATTATCCATAAAAAGATGTGAAAAATTATCCCTTTGATAACCCAATTGTGCCGAATAAAATTTATCCTTTTCGTTTGGTAACCCAAAAAACCCAAATAGCCTGAAATTGTGAAAAATGGAAAAAGTTAGAATTTAGTCCAAAAAGTGCATATAAAGGGGAAAGAAAAAATAGTTACGTTAAAAAAAAATATATATATATATATATATATATATATAGAAAAAGAAGAAAAAATGAGCAATAGCTCGAAAAAAGCACAAATGGACATCACTAATGACTTTCCCAATTCCAACCTTCCCTACCTCCTTCATCTTACCCAATATACCCTAGAAACCTGAAAAAGTCCTAACCGAATCCATAGTGTGAAAATTGATTACCACGTTGAGAGCTAAGACACCAAAAGATAATAAAGGAGATTAAGTGGGCGAAATATTGGCAATGTTCCCCTTTTTAAAATCGAAATCCTTTAATGAGGTCCTTTCCGCATAAAATTTTCGTCTTTCTAATTTTATGCGTGATTTTGCTTCCATTACATTTACTCTTTATAGCACGCATACCGAGAGAATAGCCATAATCCGAGTGATTCATTTCTGAGAGCATTCCGTGCAAACATGAAATCAAAACGACTTTTCGGATGAGTAGCGTAATGATCAATCGGTGAAAATTGGCGGTTATATTTCCGGCTTCGCACACACGCACTATGATTTGAGGCTATTGAACATGACTTGACGATGAATATTTTCTGGAAAATTTAGAATTGCACAATTTTTGCCTATTTTGAATTTTCTTTGAGTCGAATTTTGTGGGTATAATCTTTGTAAACCCTCACGACACAACACTCGTCCTACTAGGGTAGCCTAGGGGTTTAATGGCTTGTTGCATACGCTAATTGCAATCGCTTGCCCGCGAAAAAGGTATTTTATCCCAATAAAATGATTTCCAAGAGTTGAGCCGTGCTAGGATTCTTTTACATTGCTCGGGGCGCGCAAAGTTCTAAGTTAGGGGGGTTTGATTAGGCATAAATTTTTCCTAATTTATCCCTTGATTTAGTTACTTTTAGCACCTCGAACATCGTAATTGAGTTGTGTTTAACTCATAATCTTGCTACTGACTGATCCTAATGAGTACACCAAGTTCCTGGTATTTTGTAGTGATTTTACAGGTATTTGATGTCAAGAAACGAAAGTAGGGAACCGAAAGACTAAAGAAAGAAAGAAGGAAAAGTCTCAAGGGCAAAAGCGTAATTTCCACTCAGAATTCAGATGAGGTATCTAAAGAGAAGTTGAAGATATTACATTCAAGAGCACATAGGAAGAAACGACACCTCAATCGGACTCTCGGAACAAAAGTTCTGAGTAGTCAAAGTAGAGCCAAAGTCCTTATCGCATTTAGCTGTAATCAATCTCAAAATTAAATTAATTTTTCCTTTTCTTCTTAGAGTCAAGCTTAGGGTCTTTCCATCTCTTCCCGTCGTCACAACTCTGTTGTGCTTTTTCCCTGAGGATCGATACCCAACTTACTAGGATTCTTACTTGAGCGACATGCTTTCACTTGAGCCTAGAGTGAACACATTCCTGAGACATATTTTGTTTGATTATCTTGATTTAGTTGCTCATTCGACGTGCACTTTAATTTGCTATTGAGTTTTTGCTTTGAGAAAGAGTAGGAAAAGTATATTTTTGGAATTTTTAAATAAAGAAAAGCCTTTGAGGCTTAGTCGCAAAATCTCCCCTTTCAAGGGACTTATGTTGAGAAAAATGTGTTTCTTGCAAATTTTATGAATATAGGAGTGCCTTGACATCTTGGTTGGAATATGAATGAGGGGATATAAAGCTTGGTTATAAAGTGGGGCTCGTCGCCTTTATTCGATTAGGCTAAATTTGGTAGTACGAAAAGATGAAAATGATGATAGTTTTGTTAGATTTGTTTCTTTGGATGAGAAATCGAGTTCTACTATGGTGTTGTGTTCTTTGGGAGAGAGGCAGTGGGACACTACCGATACTTTTTGACTTAGCTTAGAGGAGGTCACTATCACTCCTATAGATGTCCAGTAGTTGTTGGGGATTTATTATTAATGGTTTTAGTTATGCTGGTTGAGACTCTGAATGGTTTTGATGCTTGGACGGAAGGTCACTTCAATTTTTTGAGAGGGATCCTAGTGATGTTGTTTATGTGGTTGGCTGAGAGGTTTCGTCTGACGGCTCCTCCTGAGTATCCCATGTTAGGGATGTGTAATATCTTTGCTCGATACTATTTCAGTTTCGGCCCATCCATAGAGAACTGGGTTAATTATATCATGGAGCATGGAGCCCGGTGCCTTCGTTGGTTGGTGCCATGGTGGGGAGAGTTGCAGTATAATTTAGAGCTGGGAGAATATCGATACATTCAGTTAGTTAGCCTATTGTAGAGTTCATTGTATTTCCCTTTACGACTTCAGCGCTATGTTAGATGAGAGCAAAGAGTGCCTCCCCTAGAACTAAAATTCTTTCATGTGAAAGACTTAACTGAATCCATGCCCATGAGGTTAAGTTCTCTGTGGGAGAATCATTGGCCATCGACCCATCCATCTCAATCTACAGGTAGGTTCTGGTATGTGTTCGGAGACTATATGAAATTGCAATAGAATCGAGTCGTGGGAAAGATCTTGGCAAAGGATATTGGACATATGTGGTTTGTACTTTTTGACACCATGGAGAGGGAGTATTGGTTTTCTCCAATCTGGTTAGGTCTTATCGCTCCATAGGGTGCATTCGAAATACCGACCTGGCAAGGGAAGTTTGGGGACCTCAGTGAGAGGATGATGATGGACATGGGTCTTCTGATAGCTACGAATAAGGTCTTTGTGAAGCTGGGATTATTTTATGTGAAGTTTTTTGTGACTGGGATGTTTTTATATGTTTTTGTGTTTTTTGTTTTGGGGATTTTGGAATAATTTTGTGATGTTTTGTTGGGATTGTTTTAGGAATAGTTTGGTCAGCGAAGAGGGTGGTTGTTTTGACTCCCTTCGCTAATACTTCATGTAATTGTACTGAAGTCACCAATTTCAAATAAAAAATGATTTTGATCATATTGATGTTCCTCTTTATGAGTTTCACATTTGAATTTTCTATACCAATTTCTAAGGCATACATAATCCTTTTGTTCATATAAATGATAAAATGAACTGTCGTTCTCGGAGATTAGAAAAGAATAACATTTTATGAAAAATAAAGGGACCATGCCCATGAAAAGCGTATGAGATGTCTATGTAACTTTGGGGTATTTATAATTTTATAGGTTTCATTTGGAAATTAAAAGTTTTTTTAGATGATCAGGCCCCACGTAGTTCTCGATAAAAGGAACTAAATAATTTTCATTAAAATCGAAGTGGGATAAGAGGAGTCATAGCGCGTTAAGATTTGAGATGAAGGGAAGATCTTCTTGAGATGGTCTAGGTTGACTGGATGTGTCATCTCTTCTCTGTTAAGGTCAGTGACCATAGCAGCGCTACTTAAGAGGATCTTATTCACTATTTAGGGGCCACTCCAATTAGGCTTAAATTTCCCTCTAGGATCCCGTATGGGTAATAAGATTTCTTTAAGGGGCGATTATCCTTCTCGAACAACACGATCCTTGAATCCGAGTTGAATGATTGAGCTATCGAACAATGGTACTCTTGTATGTGGTATAGAGCCTTCATTCTTTTTCATCCAAGATAGGCAGTTCATCAAAACGACTCTAATACAAATCTTCCAAGCATAATGCGTAAGGAAGGTATTTCTAGGTCAATGGTTATGACTTCTTCCATGTCTTATACCAGAGAGTAAGGGGTAGCCTTAGTTGATGTACTGACTGAAGTGGGGTAGTCCCAGAGGGCATAAAGGATCCGATGAACCCGATATCAGTTACTTTTGACCCTTTTACTGATGATGCCTTTGAGGTTCTAATTGATGGCTATAACTGCACCATTATTTTGAGGTATATATGGAGAAGATTTGTGTCTCTAAATCTTGCATTTGTAGACCAATGTTGTGACCTCGTATTTGAAATGTCACCCATTATCTTTTACTAGCTCGTAGGGAATCTTGTATCGATAGTTGATGTTCTTTCAAATAAACCTAGACTCCACCTTGGCATTTAGTACTACGTATGACTCGACTTCGATCCATTTAGTGAAGTACTAAATGGAAACTAGGATGAACTCATGCCCATTGGAGGCTTTGGGTGTGACTTTCCCTATAATATCAATTCCCCAGGTAGACCGCGGATAGTGAGAAGTCATGTTGTATAATTCTCAAGGAAGAAAGTGTTGGCGTTTAGCAAACTGATGGCATTAGAGGCATCTTCAAACGTATACGATGCCGTCTTAAACCAAGGTGGTTCAATATTACACTAGACGGATGATTTTCCTATCAAGCATATGACCATTCATCCGGGGTCCATATTCCTCATTGTGGATGTTTTACATCATTTCAATAATATCGGCCATTTCAATGTAGTGAAAATGAGTTTCATAGAAGTTTCTCTTGAACAATGATTTGACGTAAATGATGTATTGGGTGACTAATTTGTAATGGGTTGCAAGGTCTTTCTTATTGGCATCTTGGGGATACCTACCAACTTAAAGAGGAACAAAATATCATAGTACCAACATTTGACCGTATTAGAATCTTCTATTGCGACAAGCTAAATGTGGTAGCAGTGGGTTAGCGTAGCTCATTTTTGGAATAGGAAAAAGGCCATCTTTATTCCCTCAGTCATGTAGACCATGGAGTCCAAGGTAGTAAGGGCGTTAGCTATGATGTTCTTTGCATGGGGCAAGTAGTTGAAGATGATATCTTAGAATTGGAAGTCTAGCTCTTCTAGCTGGGTGTGCAAGGATAAGATCTTCTCATCTTTGGCTTTCCATCTTCTAAGGACTTGACTGATGATGAGGCCAGAGTGCCCGTAGACATTCAGGTTTTTGATAACTTTCTTGAGGGTTTTAGGCCTACATTGCATGCTTCGTATTTGGTCCTATTATTGGTGCAGGGAAAATATAGCTTTATGGCAATGAGAGTGTGAGAGTCATCATGGGAGATCAAGAGTATCCACATGCCATATCTTTTCTTCTTTTCACTGCCATCAGAGAACATTTTCAATCAGAGGTCCTCCTTATAGTTGCATAGAATATTCTTGTCCAGGAATTCAGAGACCCAAACATCAACCTCTTCCATGGGGTAGTCAAGAAGGTAATCGGAGATGGGTATCCATTTATGACTTTCTATGTAACATACATGATATCGAACTCAGATTGAAACATCAACCATCAGGCCATTTGGCTAGATAAGGCGGGTTAATCAAGAAAGTATTTAATGGGGTCTATTCGGGATACTTGTCCGATGGGAAAAGAGAGCATGTAGTGTCGTAACTTTTGAGTGACCCGGACTAAGGTGACACATGCTTTCTATATGGCGGTGTAGTTGACATTGTTCCTAACCAATTTTCCATCAGCATAGTAGATGGATCTTTCTTTGAGCGTTTATTCAATATATTGGGATAGCAAATCCCCTACAGCAGTATATGTTAGGTTAAGTACAAGAGTAGAGGGAAAGTAGTTACGAAGGCATAAGTATCGGAAGTAGGGTAAGATAGTCATCAGTCGAGACTTTGTTAGAATCCTTTCGGAGCAATTTTATGATGGGTTCACAAATATAATTCAACTAGGACTTGAACCGACTAATGTTTTGTAATTTTTGAAATAATCCTCGGACAACCTTCTCAGTTCGGTGCTATGGAATTTCGAGTATAGCTTTCCACTTGGCAGGTTTTGCTCTAGTTACCGTATTGTTAACCATGAATCCTAAAATCTTTCCTTTTTCTATGTCAAAAACAAATTTCGGTGGGTTAAACTGCATTTGGTATCACCGTAGTTGTTCGAAGAACTTTTAGAGGGCAGGAACGTGTCCTTATCGAGTTTTATACTTAATAATCATGTCTTCTACATATACTTTGACCTCCTGATATATCATATCATATAACATGGTTGTGTAAGACCTTTTATTGGTATCCTCTATTTCTTAATCCCGAATGGCATAATCGTGTAAGAAAAGGTTCCCCAAGGGTTTATGAAGGCGGTTTTTTCTTGATAGTCAGGGTGCATCTTGATCTGATTGTATCTGACAAATCCATTGACGAATGAATTGAGAGCATGACTGACCATGTTTTACACAATCATGTCGATGTTTGCCGATAGGTAATCATCCTTCAAAGATGCTTTGTTCAAATTTCAGTAGTCAACACACATGCGGTCTTTTTCTCCTGATTTCGATACGGGTACAATGTTTACTAGCCATGTGGGATATTTGATCACTCATATGAAGACTCCATTTAACTTCTTGAGTACCTCTTCCTTGACTTTGACTAACCATTCAGTGTGGAGAATTCTCATCTTCTGTTTCACCAATTTTCATTTTGGGACAGTTGGAATCTCATGCAAAGCTATTTCGGGATCGATACTGGGGATGTAATCGTAGTACCATTTAAAGACATCCAAAAATTATTTTAGTATCTATTTGAATTACACGCGCTCATTCTCATTAAGGTTGGTGTAGACACCACATTCTAGAACCCCCTAAGTATCTCCCCAGGTCCTTATCACCTTCCTGTTTCACAACAAACGCTAGGTCATACTCCAAGTACCGATCTAGAGGCCATCGCGCGTTACCGATCCACGTTTGACTCTGATTAAGTCTATCGTTAGAGAAACATCTCAATGAATTTTCTGAGGGCACTGAATCACCTTTCCAACTGTCTACCCCATGCATGAATCGATGTAACCATTCGGACGAATGAACCATTTTACCACTAAAAATCAATCTGTAGTCCACCAGGAGGTCCCGGCATTGATTTGACCCCAATCAACTTCATTATAAGAGAAAAGTATCTTTGAATCTTCTAAGGTCACCAAAACCCCTTTCCAACGGTTTTCCCTTGCACAAACTACATAACCATTTGAACGAAAGATCTATTTTCCCCTAAAAATTAATTCGGAGCCCACTGGGCACTCCCAATCTCCGTTTGACCAAGGATAGACCTTCATCTCGAACGAGGCTGAATGAATCTTTGAAGGGAATTGAATACCCTTTCCAACGGTCCACCCCATGATCAAACTAGCACTATAGTACGATCGAATGGTCAATTTTACTCTGAAAGGTCCCTAGGTGATTCTCGCCCCGGTTGACAAAAGTCAACATTTCGAACTGAGCGAAGCTCTTTGGAATGTCGAAGTACCTCACATAACTTTTCCAATGGTCCACCCTGTTCACAATTTTGGCTTAAGATTTGGATGAATGATCCATTTCCATCCAATGATCTCCCATCCAAAGGACCGACAAGCGCTTTCGAGCCTTATAGACCCAAAGTCAACTCTCGAACTCGGGAGTGGCCCAAAGGACTCTTAAAGGTCTCTATATTAACTTTCTAACGGCATGTCTTGTACCAGATTTGGATCAATAAATTGTGTTCTATGACCATTTTTCCAAAAAAATCTGCATAAGACTACCAATTGGCAGGTCGATTTCCTTGCTTATCGGCAGTGTGTCTAGGGTTACCCGCTATTTAGAAGTTGTAGGTCGAAAGGAAAAAATTTCCAATTGAGTCCATGTATAGTTTTGACTTTGTAGGAGGGTTGTTTAGATAAGATGGAGGCGTAGCCTCTTTTGACTATGGTAATGATAAGTTAATTAGCCAAAACCTTGATTAATGATGGGATATGCAAACACAAACTTAATGAAGATAAACTCATTTTAATCTCACAAATCTCTCGTGTATAATTTAGAAGGTAGTAATAAACTTAGATGTAACTTTTCTAGAAGGGAGAGAGAAGTAAGCACCCTAGATACACCTTGGTAGGCAGTCAAACACACCAAAACAACCTCGAGAATCTCTGTCAAGTATTAAAAGCTTGTAATAAATGACAATGGTGAGTGGCTAAGCCCTCTGGTTTGTAATAACTCCCTCTGAATGTATATTCTCTCTAGCAATAACTTATGAACTCACAAAAGATCATCCCCTCCTCAAAGGTGGTTGGGTCCTTAAATAGCCCCCCACACCACCCCTAAGGCAACTCATTCATTAAAGACTATGAAAATCCTCCCTCATACATTATGTCACAACATTAAATGCCTGATGCAGTAGTTAGTTCCACGTCATAGGCATTAAATGGCAAGGCATGCATTTTGCCTAACCACTGTGTGCCGGGCGATTATTGTCACAAAGGTGACTCACCAACTATCTGACAGCCCCAAATACCACGGTGGTTTACTCGAGTGCAGGCCTGACATTGCCTAGCTGGTTAGTGACATCAGATAAAGTAGATGTGACATTAAGTAAAGGGCTGTTTGGTTCTTAGGTCAACGTCTGATGGAACTCCAAGCTGCTCCGCCCGAGGTTCCATGGCCAGGGTCCTTCGGTGTTTTACCCGGTGTATCTAAGATGGTCATGACAAGCCCTAATGGTGCCTCTGTTCTTAATCCTCCAAACTAAGTCCCTCTAAAGTTCCCATGGCGAGGTCATTCGATAGAGCATGAAATGTCTCCAAAGCCCTGCCAGCGTGGTCCCTCGCGAGTACCATTTGACCTTACACTGAAACTCATTATTATTCTCATTACAACATTATAATCGTTATAGCTCATAGTCAACATAAACAAAGATATAATATGACTCACACAACAAGCTGAAGTATGAGTTTCCATGCTAAGCTGCCACGGTGAGCTTTCATAGTGAGTTGCCATGCTTGAGCTGCCTCGGTTTGTTAATCCCGAACATTATTTTCCAATGGGGGCCTTATCCTTAATCTCAGGATTACCTTCAAGCCCCCTTACATTTTCCCCTTTGTGGAGAGATTTGTTGTTGGAACAAGAAATGTCTGCACGAAAACTTCTCAATCCAAGGAACTTGCTCTGCGTGAAAAAATTTTGGCCTCTTTGCCTTCGTTAGAACCACAGCGTTAGAATCTCCAATGAAAAAGTAAAATTCTCCCCGATGTACCTGAGCTGAAGCCCTGTGGATTATTGTTGCTTCGGCGAAGGGACATCGCCACTTTTTCCTTACACTGAGCTACAACCTTTCTAGCTTCACTTTTTAAAATTCTCCCGAAAGGCCTACTAACCTTATCAAATACTCATTTTTTCTCTGGGGAAGTGAAATTCTCTCATTCATGATGTTGTGGGGTATAGTTGTAAGTAGTGATTTTTCGTTAGGACTGTCCCTAGCATTGGGACATGTGAAATTCTCCCTTGTAACGCTTCGTTATGTTCAAAAAAGTAGAAATTCTCCCCGATGTAGACCAATCACAATTTAAACAACGTTTCGACTTGTGGCAAGGGGACATCGTAGCTTTTTGAACCGTTGGGACATCCTTTCCATTAGGAGTTACTGGACATGTCTGATCAGATATTGGCGCCAAAACTCTATCTTGCTGAAGAAGGAAGTCCCCTTATATTTCCCAAGCATCACTTCATTAATGATGTGGCACTGTCTTTTCAACTGTCAAGACGCCTCACTGCTTTGTTTATGATTCTGATATGATGGGATGTTTTAGGTGGAAATGATGTCTCTGATAGCTAACATTATCCTTCCCACTACAATGACAAGATCCCTTACTGCAATTCCCTTTTTTGCTGCCATAATGGGGGTAAGTAACTCCTAGACATACTGTTGCCTTTTTCTTGTACTTGTTCCTCGTGCCTAACACTTGGTTTTTTATTTGCATCTTTCGCCAACCCTTACCCCACCCTTTTCCCTTAGTGACTTTTTTTTCTTTCCGAGGCCAAGTCTGATGCTGCTGTCCCACGTGGTGATTTTTCAGTGCTTGCCCATGTTGGGGCATCGCTTGGAGGTTCCTCGCGTTCTTTCAGCGAAACTCTTTTATTGGCCTCGGTACCATTTATTGGCGAGGGAGCTTTGTCGACCATTGAGGCTTCTTCAGTTAGGGGCGCTGTTGAGGCCTCCACGGTGGCTCCTATTCTCGCTGATGCTAGTACTGAGATACGTCGCTAATTTCTCTGCATTTCGCAGTTTCTCAAACTTCACCTATGTGGGTTACATAACAATGAAAACATATGTTAAGGTTTTTTCATAAACTCCACCTATACCGGTGACTTAACAACGAAAACACTTGTTAAGGTTTTTTCATAAACTCCACCTATATCGGTGACTTAACAACGAAAACACTTGTTAAGGTTTCTTCATAAACTCCTCCTATATCAGTGACTTAACAATGAAAACACATATTAATATTTTTCATAAACTCCACCTATATCGGTGACTTAAAACAAAAACACTTATTAATGTTTTTTCATAAACTCCACCTATATTGGTGACTCAACAACGAAAACACTAGTTAAGGTTTTTACATAAATTCCACCTATATCAGTGACTTAACAATGAAAACAGTCGATAAGGTTTTTTCATAAACTCCACCTATATCAGTGACTTAACAATGAGAACACTTGTGAAGATTTTTCATAAACTCCACCTATATCGGTCACTCAACAACGAAAACACTTGTTAAGGTTTTTTCATAAACTCCACCTATATCGGTGACTCAACAACGAAAAAAGTTGTTAACGTTTTTTCATAAACTCCACCTATATCGGTGACTTAACAACGAAAATGCTTGTTAAGATTTTTCATAAACTCCACCTATATCGGTGACTTAACAACGAAAACACTTGTTAAGATTTTTTTCATAAACTCCACCTATATCGGTGACTTAACAACGAGAACACATGTTAAGATTTTTCATAAACTCCACCTAGATCGGTGACTTAATAGCGGAAACACTTGTTAAGTTTTTTTTTTCATAAACTCCATCTATATCGGTGACTCAACAACGAAAAAAGTTGTTAACGTTTTTTCATAAACTCCACCTATATCGGTGAGTTAACAACGCAAACACTTGTTATGGTTTTTTCATAAACTCCACCTATATCGGTGACTCATCAACGAAAACACTTGTGAAGGTTTTTTCATAAAATCCGCCCATATCGATGAATCAACAACGAAAATACTTGTTAAGGTTTTTTCATAAACTCCAACTATATCGGTGAATTAACAACAAAAATGCTTGTTAAGATTTTTCATAAACTCCACTTATATCGTTGACATAACAACGAAAACACGTGTTAAATTTTTTTTCATAAACTCAACCTATATCGGTGAGTTAACAACACAAACACTTGATAAGGTTTTTTCACAAACTCCACCTATATCGGTGACTCATCAACGAAAACACTTGTGAAGGTTTTTTCATAAAATCCGCCCATATCGATGACTCAACAACGAAAACACTTGTTAAGGTTTTTTCATAAACTCCAACTATATCGGTGAATTAACAACAAAAATGCTTGTTAAGATTTTTCATAAACTCCACCTATATCGTTGACATAACTACGAAAACACTTGTTAAGATTTTTTTCATAAACTCCACCTATATCGGTGAGTTAACAACGCAAACACTTGTTAAGGTTTTTTCATAAACTCCACCTATATCGGTGACTCATCAACAAAAACACTTGTGAAGGTTTTTTCATAAAATCCGCCCATATCGATGACTCAACAACGAAAAGACTTGGTAAGGTTTTTTCATAAACTCCAACTATATCGGTGAATTAACAACAAAAATGCTTGTTAAGATTTTTCATAAACTCCACCTATATCGTTGACATAACAACGAAAACACGTGTTAAGATTTCTTTCATAAACTCAAGCTATATACCTATATCGGTGACTTAACAACGAGAACACATGTTAAGATTTTTCATAAACTCCACCTAGATCGGTGACTTAACAATGGAAACACTTGTTATGTTTTTTTTTTCATAAACTCCACCTATATCGGTGACTTAACAATGAAAACACTTGTTAAGGTTTTTTTTCCTAAACTCCACCTATATCGGTGACTTAACAACACAAACACTTGTTAAGGATTTGTCATAAAATCCACCTATATCGGTGACTCAGCAACGAAAACACTTGTGAAGGTTTTTTCATAAAAACTACCCATATCGATGACTCAACAATGAAAACACTTATTAAGGTTTTTTCATAAACTCCACCTATATCGGTGAATGAACAACGAAAACACTTGTTAAGATTTTTTTCATAAACTCCACATATATCGGTGACTTATCAACGAAAACACTTGTTATGACTTTTTTTATAATCTCCATTTTTCCTCTAAATGTTCTTCTTTGGTGCCTTACCCCCATCTGCCCCCACAGTGTATCCTACCCGTGGGGGATGAGACCTCCGCCCCATAGGTTGTATTGGTTGCTTAAACATCATGGGTACCACCACCGGATTTGGTCGCACCACCACAAAGATATTTCTTGCCTCTTCCAGGAATGCCGAAAAAGTTCCCTCGTGCATTTCATAGATAAGATGGAAGATGTACTCAGGATGTAACCCCTTAGCGCAAATCTGTAATAACTTGGACTCTTTGGCCTCGTCCCTTACGTCAAGGGATCTTTCCCTGAACCTTCGAACGTATGCCACCACATCCTCCCCAGGACGCTGGTTCTCCCTACCTAGTTGGGTCAAAGTAAACTCATCTTTCGCTAGAAAAAACTTCTGGATGAACAAAATGTCCATCTCTTCTCACGTAGAAATTCTTTTGGGGGACAAATGAGAATACCAGGGGCATGATTTAGTGGTTAAGGATTTGGAAAACTCCATCAACCTGAGGTTTTTATTATTGCAATGCGCCCCAAAGTGTTAAATGAAGAGCTTAATGTGCTCCTTTGGGTTCCCACCTTTCCCTTTGTATTTTTCAAAAATAGGAGGAATATAGTCCTTTTGATAGGGCTCTTCATTGTATTCTTGGCGATAAGGTGTTCAAAAATCATCATAATTAGAAGCTACATCGCTAGAAGATTTCGACGAGGCTCACATGAACTTCAACATCTCTTTCTGCATCTCATTTCTCATTTCCTCGATGGGTGATGCTATCGGGGCAATAACCAATGGGACCATGGGCTGAATGCCCGTTGTAGCTGGAGCAGTCATCAAAGTTAGGGTCGGTGATACTCCTGATGTCCCCGCTGCTAGATTCACAATAGAGGGTATGCTCGCTGGGACTGTTCCCATTACACCTGCACTCAGTGGGGCCGTTAAGGCTGCCTCTAGTGTTACGAAGGAATTGGCTTAAAATCCTCCCAACCTTATTGAAGCTACTGCAGTTTGCAAAAAATCATAAAACTTACTCATGAGGAGTGACAACTAAGTGGGTCCCAACCTTGCACTCGTGGAAGCTTGTGTCACCCTTGAAACGCCTCTCATCGCCTAAACCGAAGATACCTCCATTCGAGGAGCCCCATCCCTTAGAGCCTCCACTTCTCCTGCAGCTTGTTCTTCATTGTGTTGGATATCATCAAAGTGTGACACCCCGACTAATTAAACACCGGGTAGCTACCCCTTTATTAAATTAATTCAAAATACCAAGTTGGTTCAGTTAATAGCATCACTGTCGAAAACATTTAATGATTACTAACCACCTAGTATTAAAAATGTAAGTTGTCAAATTATAAATTAAATCTGATTAACATGCGATAAATGAAATGTAAAAGAATAACATCACCATACACCAAAAAGTCTCAATAAAGTAACCAACAAATAATAATAAGTCCAGAGGAAAACTCCTCACAACAATCCCACAAACTGAAATAAATAAAACAGTGTATCCTGAATTAATTACATGCCAAAAATCTGAATATCTGAATTATGAAATGTCTCTAATAGAAATGGGCGACATGCCCTACCAATGATGAAACTGAATATGGAGTCAAGACTAGAAAAGGAGGCGTCTACTGTCAAGGCCCTGTAACTACCACAACAGCTACACCTCGTCACCTGAATAGAATTCCTATGTATGGTGTCCTTGTGGCTGGGCACCTAAAATGGTTTTTACAAAAAAAAATAGATTTGAAAGCAAATGGGTCAGATCCCGAAAGTGGAGTGTATTAAAGAACAGCAAGTGTTTTAACAACATTAAAACAATGAATGCAAAGTACAAGTTAGAACGTGTTCTCACATGAAATACTCACCTCTCGGCTATTTGTGCACTCCTAACGTACCGTACCCATACAAGTGATCCTCATATCTAACTAAGACAAAAAAATTACTAACATTTCTGCTCGATTCGTAATTTAATTCCAACGTCAATTGAATATAGAGTTTTACATTAAATTACTGGATTCTCAATTATTAGCAAAACAAAGCACTATAGGTTATCTCTTTTTATCTTTAACGTTCAATACCATAATTTATATTTCACAATGTAAATGGGATAAGGTTTTTCGTCTAACCGTATATTATTCACATCATAAATATACAATACTAGCACCTCGAGACTAAACTAAGATGCACACATACTCTGCTATCCATCCCGGTACATCACGTACATAAGGATCATGCATTCTGAATCTCTCAGGAATCGTTCTCAGATAATAGCAAATCACAAACAATGGAGGCGAACATAGTCACATCACGTGGCTCATGCACATACCTACGCTCCCATGATCAGCAGACTTATTAACTTCCCAATAATTCCTTCTCTGACCTACGTCCTCGAGGTACCAATCTATATCCCCCCGTAGGCACACAAAGATTAGATGGTCCTAAACGAACGCAAACCTCCCGTGATAGCAAGTATGGTAGGTATCTCATACACATAAGTCATATACTAAGCATTCACACATCTTAGATATCTCAATATTAATAAAGGTATATTCTACATCCTTATACCATTATTCCAATCTTATACATTTTTAAGTCTTCCGATAATATATAATATAGACTGTCGACACATCTCACATCATAGTTTCTTGTACTTAAAGCCTATCTCAAAAGGATTACTAAGTCTCCTATTATTCCCACATATAACATCATTATTCTTGAGATCCTTACTTCTGCCCCAAACCTCATTTCATCAAATTATTCGAATTTACTCTTTTAACCCTAATATTATCTCACTCATCGAATTTTATTCGATTTCATAATAATTCCTCAAATTGAATTCTAACTCAGGTCCGAATTTTATAACCATACCTCTTGGTCTTCCTTAAGTCTATGGATATTAATAAACTCTCCATTAATAATTTTCTTAGGGTTGACATCATTAAAATTTAACTAGGGAAAATATTTATCATTCTGGGAAGGTCGATCGATCGACCTTGAACATCGATCGATCGATGGTGGTCGATCGATCGACTGATGAATGTCGATCGATCGATTGCACCAGATAAGTTACGGACTGCTTCGTTTTGCAGTCCTCAAATCATCATAAATATCCATTACAATGCATGAAACTTCATTCTAATGTTATAATATCATCAAATAATCATCCTACAACATTGTTAACGTTCTAAAACTAATTAATCATCACCCAAGGCCTTATTTAGATCAAAATATCATCAAGTACCCTAGTTTTCTATTTCTTTCAAAATCAACAATAATCCTCTTCCTAAATCCATATTTGAATTATCAAGGGCTATAGTATGAATTCATAATTCATCCAGAACATGTCTACATTTAAATCCTAACATGGTTTATAGTTTTAATCCTCAAATTCATGGGTTTTTATAAATCTCCCAAAACAATACGATTTTATAAATTTCTAAGCATGGAGGAAACATTCGCTTGAAATTAACGTAATTAAACCACTTGCCTCAGATTGTTCTCTGAATTTGATGTTGGATGTTGGATGTTGCTCTCTTTTCCTCTACAATTTCTCCCAATGTTGAAGGTTGAAGATGATGGTTATGGTTTTTCTCTTTTGGGAACCTCTCCTAACTTCTCCTATAACTCCCGTAGCCCTCTAATTAGTTAAGTGCTGGTAATGGCTTAGTGGGTTACTAAACACCCTATTTTTAATTCCCAAAATTCGTTGGTCAAAATTCCCCAAATTTCAAAACTACTAAAATACCCTTTTAAGTTGCCGGTATGGCCCAAAAATGCCCCGGGACCCAAACTAAACCCCCGGCTAGTGTTTTCTGACTATTTCGACCCTTCCGGACTCGTTGGCGCACTCAAAATGACCATATGGTTGATAAAAATAAAATTCACTTTTTAATTAAAATAATTACATTTCTGACGTGACTGTCACACGCGTCCTAACAAAAATTTCCCAAATTGCCGTATTTCAATCTCGCAACAATTTCAATATTTCCAATATTCATATACTGCCATATATACACATTATAATCAAATACCAACTCACATCTCGTTACTATTATATCCGGATTAATTCTCAATTAGTACCCATTTAATTTAATTAATCCCACAAATAAATATCAATAAAAGTACGGGGTATTACACAAAGTTGAGGCTTCAATTAACATTATCTTGCGCCATACTTCGTACTTACAAGAACGCCTCCCCAGCAGAGTTGCCAAATGTAAGAGGGTAGTTTAGATAGATGGAGGCATAACCTCTTTTGAGTATGGTAATGATAAGTTTATTAGCCAGAACCTTGGATTAATGATAGGATATGCAAACGCAAACTCTAAGAAGATAAACTCAGTTTAAACTCACAAATCTCTCGTGTATAATTCCGAAGATAGTAGTAAACTTAGAATTATCTTACCTAGAAGGGAGAGAGAAGTAATCACCCTAGATACACCTTAGTAGGAAGTCAAACACACCAAAACACCCTCGAGAATCTCCGTCAAGTATTAAAAGCTTCATAATAAATGAAAATGATGTGTGGTTAAGCCCTCTGGTTCGTAATAACTCTCTCTGAATGTATATTCTCTCCAGAAATAACTTATGAACTCTCAAAATATCATCCCCTCCTCAAAGGTGGTTAGGTTCTTAAATAGCCCCCCACACCACCCCCGAGGCAACTCAGTCATTAAAGACTATGAAAAGCCTCCCTCATACTTTATGTCGCAACATTAAATGCATGATGCACTATTTAGCTCCACATCATAGGCATTAAATGCCAAGGCATGCCTTTGGGCTAACCACCATGTGTCAGGGGCCTGTTGTCACCGAGGTGGCTCACTAACTGTCTGACGGCCCTAAATACCATGGTGGTATACTCGAGTGCAGGACTGACATTTCCTAGATGGTTAGTGACATCAGAAAAAGTAGATGTTACATTAATTAAAGGGTGGTTTGCTTCTCATACCAACACCTGGTGGAACTCTAAGCTGAGCCACTCGAGGTTCTGTGGCCAGGGTCCTTCGGTGTTTTACCGGGTGTATCTAAGATGGTCAGCACAAGCCCCAATGGTTCCTCACTTCTCAATCCTCCAAACCAAGTCCCTCTAAAGTTCCCACGACGAGGTCCTTTGATAGAGCATGAAAGCTCTCCTAGGTTCTACCAAGCCTGTTCCCTCATGAGTACCATTTGACCTCACACTAAAACTCATTATTATTCTCATTACAACATTACAATCATTATAGCTCATAGTTAACATAAACAATGATACAATATGACTAACAGAACAAGCTAAAGTATTTGTTGCCTCGCTAAGCTGCCTCGCTGAGTTGCCGCGGTGAGCTACCACGGTGAGTTTCCCCGCTTGAGCTTCCTCGGTTTATTAATCCTAAACAATTTTTTCCAATGGGGGAATTATCCTTAATCTCAGGATTACCTTCAAGCCCCCCCCTACAGACTTATTCTCGAAATAAAACTTGTTTGAGTTGTGGGTAGATTTTTATTATCACGATCCCACACACACTATAACATGTCAAAGTTTAATTGAAGTCATTGGGAGAAATCTTCAAGGAGTGAATTATTCCCAAGTTTAATTGGTGTGAGTTTATTCATTTCCAAATTCAATTTGCATTTCGAGGTCACTCACGTATGAGAGCATATTATTAATGGGACTCAAAATTAAGTATTTCAAAACTAAGGATGTGATTTTATAAAGGAAATATTTTTAAAATGTTTTATAAGTGTTTAAAATGGTCTAAAGTTCGTTTAAATCTAATAAGTACTGATTAGAGTTAGTTTAAGTTTGGACTATAATCTCGCTTGCCGTTCAAACGAAAGACATTGTCATTCAAGCGAGATGCCATGTCGTTTGAACGATATGTTATCTTATTCAAGCGAAATGTCTAGTCATTCTAGCGAGCCATCATCTTAAGGTTTCTATATATAGGAATGTTTCTTCATATTTCATTTGTGTACATTTTACCAAAGCAATATACAAACCTTAATGTTTTTGCACACAAGTTTTCAAAGGTTTTATAAGTTTAAAGAATCCTCTGAGTTTCAAAAGATCCAAGTATCGTTTGTATATGTTCTGTGATCTTATTTGCATCAAGTAGAAGGTTTCAATTAAAGATCAATTGGTAGTTTTACGATGAAGATTCAGTGGAGTCTGGTTTAAACATTTTAGACATTACAGGCCATACCGGTGGGCAACAAGACATACGTGGATGAGTGTGTTGTGGACGAGTATCGTGGATGAAGGTTACTTTTTGCGTGGTAACTTTGAAGAGTCATTGTAGATCAGAGCAGCGTAAAGTCTCGTGGGTTTATCGAGTTTTTGAGTAGGACTATCATCTGTCTTTGTAAAACCCTTTTCATACATATAATCTAGCCTGGGTTGTCCGAGGTTTTCTACCCTCTGTGGTTTTCCTCGTACATCGGTGTTGTGAGTATTACTTTACCTTACTTTACTTTCTTTAATCACTAGATGCATGCTTAGGTTTAAACAAGATAAAATCTGGTTAATTTAATTTGGGACACAACTTGGTGTGGTTTATAAAAATTTAAAAAGCATTTTTCAGAAAGAGAAAGTTTGTTTTTGTCATCCTTAAAATAAATTCCGCATAAGCAAAGTCTTAAATTGGGGCCTACAAAATGGTATCGGAGAGGGGAATACATTTTTATTATGTTGGGTCACTTTTTGTTTTTTGGGAGATTTCTTGTTTATCTCTCTTGCTTTGTTTGTTTTTCTCTCGATGGATTCTCAATGTTTTAACGAATGAAATCTGCTAAATTTAAAGTTTGCAAAACGAATTGGTGTTTTGGAGGAAGAAAATTCCCATTTTAAAAATATGATTGAATATTTGCAAACGTTTCAAATTCAAAGAGATATGGTTTGTGAGAAGTTTGCAGCTTTTTATAATAACTTTGAATCTTTAAAAGTTTTCAAAAGGAGAGTGATGATAAAATTCTTATTTTAGGTGAAGAGTTAGAGAATTTGAAAAATTCAAGTGTTTACGAAACTAATGAAAATAGTTTGATTAATGAATTGACGGCATGTGAGAAGACTCTTAGGTATAAGTTTGCTCATATTGAGGGGGGTGGTCAGAAAACCTTCTAGGGTAATTGAAAATCTAAAGAATGAGTCCCGATAATTTAAGGAGTATAATCATTCGCTTGAGTCGAAAGTTTTAAAGTTGAAAAATGATTTAAATGACTTGAGTAGTGTTGGTAGAGGCTCATCTTGTTATAGTGGTTCAAATGTAAAATCCAAAACTATAGCTTGTTTTAGAGAATCAACCACATCTGAGGGTGTTAGAAAAGGTCAACATAAAGTTCCAGTTCCTTGTTGTGTTTTAACATCTTCACATTATTGTAGGAAAGGTCATCGTAGGAATTTTTCTTTGATCTTAAAAATACCCTAGGAAGTTTAGACGTAGTATCCAATTGATTTCCAAAACCTATTTTGTTAGGTATACACCGGTTTGGGTTAGGATGTCCATTTTAGAGATGCTAAATGCTTCGTTGGTTGATTCTCACATCCATCCACATGATTCACCACTTGCGATTTCTTATGGTTGATTGCATGTTCATGTTTCTCATAATCTATCCTTTGCATCATGATTTATATCTTGATAGTGCTATGACATATTTATCATTTTGCATTTTATTTTTCATTTATTGATTCTTATTAGAAAAATACAAAAAGATTTTTCGGTTTTTGTCTTGTGAGTTAAGATGTTTGATATGACATATTGGTGTTCTTGGTCTCCCTTCCTTCCATTATCTATGTGGATAGGACATTTGGTCATTATCTTCAATTCTTAGAATGATATTAACCATAGTATTATGGGGTTATTTTGAAGTTGATATGCATTTTGATTCGACTTTGTTTATATGCCATCATTGTACACATGCATTAGTTTATATAAATGTTTGACAACTCTTGCCTATTTGAGTTTGGTGAGACATTCTTAATTCAATCTTTTCATTTATGCGTAAGTAGACTTAAGGAGGGAGTGTGCATGTAAGAACCATTTACCATGAGGATTGATATAAAAAATGATGAGTGTTTACGAAAAAGGGTTGCCATAGTGTAAATTTTACTCATCGTGAAAGCCACCGTTTAAAAGAGCCAAAAAATAATTAAAAGGAAATAAAAAGTATGGTAAAAATGGGCCAAATTAGTTTACTTCATTCAAAAGAAAAATACGATATATTTTTTAGGAAGTTTGGACGGCTAAAAAATTTAAACGGGTTTGTAGAAAGAATCCTAACATTGAAAATTCATGTCATGAAGCTATTATTGGTAGAATTGTCAAAAATTTTGATTCATGTGTGTAAGAGGGTACTTTAGATTATAGATGGAGGCGTAACCCCTGTTTGAGTATGTTAATGATAATCTAATGGGCCAAAGCCTTAGATTAGCAATAAAACACCCAGACACAAGTTTAATGAAGATAAGACTCAGTTTAAACTCACAAATCTTTCGTGTGTAACTCAGGAAATAATAATGAACCTTAGAAATTCCTTAGCTAGAGGGAGAGAGAAGTAAGCATCCTATATAGACCTTGGTAGGCAGGTAGAAACACATAGAAACACCCTTTCTCTCTCTGTCAAGTATTAAAAGCTTCGTGATTAATAATAAAGGTGAGTGGGTGAAACCCTCTGGTTTGTAATAATTCTCTCTAGCAATAACTCCTTGATTCTCAAAAGAGTTGAACTCTAACAAAAAGGATCCCTCTCCTCAAAGGTGGTTCGGGTACTTAAATAGCCTCCCACACCACCCCGAGGCAACGCAGTCATTAAAGATTATGAAAGACCTCCCTCACACTTTATGTCACAACATTAAATGCTTGATGCACTAGTTGTCTCCACATCAAAAACATTAAATGCCAAGACATTCCTTTTGCCTAACCATTGTGTGTCAGGGGGCTGTTGTCGCAAAAGTGGCTCACCAACTGCCTGACATCCCTGAATACCATGGTGGTTTACTCAAGTGCAGGTCTGACATTATTTAGCTGGCTAGTGACATCACCTATAGTAGATGTGACATTAAGTGGATGGTTGTTTGGTTCACATCTCTACGCCCGATGGAACTCCAAGTTACTTTGCACGAGGTTCCACGGTCAGGGTTCTTTTGTGTTTTACCAGGTGTATCTAAGATGGTCAGGACAAGCCCCAACAGTGCCTCACTTCTCAATCTTCCAAACTAAGTCCCTCTAAGGTTCCCGTAGTGAGATCATTCAAGAGAGCATGGAAGCTCTCCCAGGCCCTGCCAAGCCTGGTATCTCACGAGTAACGTTTGACCTCGCACTAAAACTCATTATTATTCTCGTTACATCATTACAATCGTTATAGCTTACAGTCAACATAAACAGAAATACAATATGACTAATACAACAAGCTAAGGTATGAGTTGCCATGCCAAGCTGCCATGCTTGACCTGCCACGCTCTCATGATCCCAAACACGGTTGCCAATGGGTGGATTATCCCTAATCTCCAGATTACCTCCAATCCACCTCTACATTTTCCCCTTCATGGAGAGATTTCTTGGAATAACAAATGTCTGCACAAAGCTTCTCGATCCGATGAACCTTCTATTCATGAAAACATTCTGGCCTTCTTTCCCCTGTTAGAATAGCGATGATATAATCTCCTGGAAAAAGGAAAATTCTCCCCGATGTACCTTAGCCGAAGTGCCATTCTCACTAGGGCTTGGGCAAAGGGACATCACCACTTTTTCCTCATGCTGATCCTCAAGCATTCTAGCTTTGATGTTTGAAATTCTCCCTAAAGGCCTACTAACCCTCTCAAATACTCGTTTAGACTTCTGGTAAATGAAATTCTCTCCCATGGTGCTTCCCTATATTCGAAAAACGTTTGGACATGTGGTGAGGGGACGTCATTGATTTGTTGAACCGTTGGGGGATCCCCTTTGTTAGAAGTTTATTTGATATGCCTGACAAAATCTGCTGGGACCAAAACTTAAACTTGTTTAAGAAGGCAACATTTTATGTTCTCTATGTGTCACATCATTAATGACGTGGTACTATCTTTTCAAATACCAAAGTACTTCTCGAAGTGACACGTATTCATGTGAAATGATTATAGGCAGCCGCATATGTGTGATGGTGGGAAAATGTGAATCCCAAACTCGGATGTTTCAAACTTCCATATCCCAACACTTAACCCTTGTTTTCTCTTACTTTGCCTTCGTCTTCCTCAAGCTTCCATTTTACTTTAGAGAGAGAAAGTCTGTGAGAACTCCATTATGTCTAAGTCATTACATGCCTTCCCATCTGATCTTCTACACCACCACCTGTGGTTGTGCTCCTCCATTATCATTCTCAAACCTTTCGTGCTTGAATCTTTTCTCTTATTTTATTGGTATTTGCCATGGCGTCCTCAAGCAACCCCACCATATCTGGTGCTAGTTCTCCGCTTGCTGCCTCTACCATATCCACCACCCTAGATGCTTCCCACCAGGAACAACTAAATTTTTACCGTCGATCACCTATTTTTGGACAAGGTGATGATTTTGTTGGTTCCTGTAAGAGGGTCCATGTTTCTTCTAAGTTTGACCCTCTACTATTGGGTGATGAAAATGATTCTTCTACTGAGTGGGATTTCTTCATCCGGAGGGGACTCTTCGATTTCGTTTGGAGTGAGGGGACTTCCCACAGTCCCACATTGAGTTTGAAGTGACCGGGGATTCTCCTGCTCAGTTTGTTGAGTGGAACTCCCACATTCATAGCTCCAATACTGAAACACTCACCATGATTGGGATACAATGGGCTAAGTGGTTTGGTGAGTTCACTCTCTCCAAGAATAATGTTTCCCTTCCTGTTGTGGTGTCTCATTCGAACGTTACTACCCATACATTTATCGCTGTGGGGGGTGAGTTCACGATGACATTGGAAGACGTGTGTGAGATCCTGGTCCTTGAAACAAAAGGCCACGAGCCTTATACTGGTGAGGCTCTGGATACCCAGGAGAATGATGACCATTTAGAGATGGATTGAATATGCCGAAGCTGCACCGATTCATCAAACAAAGCCACTTTCTCCCCACTTATCAATTTTTTCTTCAAGTGGCGGTGCCCCTAGTCAGGGTATATCTCTGGAACTTCATGATTATATCCTTATCATTGTTTCCCATTTCCTTCTATTTCGAATACCGAATGATCACCCCCGAAGGGACCTTATCAATATATGCGTTCGTTTGGCCTGGGGTATCAAGCTTCCCCTGGCTTCAATCGCCTTGGAGTCTTTCTATACATGGCTCGATAGGACCCTCTTGGACATGGAATAATCTATTGGTCATTATAACTTGGAAAATTTTGCCAACTGTGTCCTTCTAACGAGCTTCATCTATGTTCGTTTCCCTGTCGTAGCGGCCAAGATCAACCGCCGTCCTTCTGGGGAAAGAATTATTCCCCCACGATCTTATCTTTATCATAGGAAACAAAGTCGAAAGGAGTTGATCTCTGTGATTTATCATTTTGAGGACTTCATTATGAGTCCCTACGAAGAGGACGTTTTGTTCACAACTGTGACTTTTTCCAGCATGAAGCCAGGCTAGTTGAGGCAGGCGCAGTTATTGAAGATCCTTCATTGGCCGTGGTTATTCTGTTCTCCCCCGGGTATCTGCCTTTTTATATCGAGTGGGGATATACCAACGAGAACAACCATCCCAACCGATGCAACCGTCAATTTGGTTTTGATCAGGGACTCCACACCCAGTTTTTAAATCATCAAACCCCATGGTTTCCTTTAGTGAGGCCTGCTCCCTATTTTCTACTACTGCTGCATGGGGAATAAGTTCCTCCATGACTGGGCTAGTCACCATTCCCAGTAAAAAAAGGCAAGGGAACGTGTCCCCTTATTCGCTACACGATACTTGCCAAAACAATTGGCTGATATTACAGAGTTCATCGAGGGGGATCTAGTGTTTCCTCCAGTTCTTTCCTTTTCTATGTTGGAGCTGGTTTTAAAAGGGAAATCCATCCTTGGAATTGAGTTCCCTCTGAGTAAAACCCCCATATATGTCCCATTGAGCTTTCCCCTTGTTCCATGATCCCTACTACTACGCCCAAATCTAAAAGTGTTGCAGCCTCTTAGAAACTTCCCCTTCGACCGAAGTTGATACCGATGAACCTTATGGCCATAAGGTAGAGGGAGGGACTTCTTCCAAGTCCCAGAATAAACCCCAAGCTCCTAAAGAGGCATTCCCCATTTCCTCCGTTCCTCCTCCCATGACTGTAAAGATGGCTGAGTAGTTGAGGAGGAATCTTCAAGCTGAGGTGGCACGCATAAATGCTGAGTTTGAATGTCATATTACAGTTATTCCTCCATCGGGGACCTTCCCCAGAATCCTAGTTGATCCCACCGAGCCCACGGTGAAGAGGAGAAAAAGTTCAAAGGTTCTTTGAGGTACTGGCATTGGTGCATCAGGGTACCAAGTCATAGAGGAGACAAACTCCCGAGGTGCACTTATCTCCTGCCCCCTCAACTGTCAGATCTGAGGTATGAATACTTGTTATATTCTCATTTCCCATTTGCTTAAGGAAAAAGTAAATTTGCTTATGCATTTTGGTAACTTTGGTGCAGGAGGTTGAAGAAGAAAGTGCCAATCCCCCTAGCCCCCCTGTGAGCCCTTTCGTGGGGGGACGTTTCGGTGTTTCACCACCCGATGTGACTCCTCCTCATTCCCCCATAACCGGGCTTACCTATTCCCGTCGTTCAGCCTCTGAACGTGCAAGGGATGTTTCCATGGGTGTGATGATGTTGACTCTGTGGGCGTCTCTTCGCAACTAGAGACAACTCTCCCAATCCCTTTTGGTTTATCTTCTCCACCCGAACTTCTTCTGCCCATCGTTCTGGCTGATGAAAATGAGCCCGAGGTATGATTTCCTCTATAATTTGTTTGGTATAACGTCCTTTCAGTCTCACCCCTTTATTTATTTATCACGTTAAACCTTGAGATTTTGGGATGCCCTAGGTTGAACTGTCCTCATTGTTATCCAACATCCCTCTTCCCACGGTGATAACGAAACCCTTGACCCCAATTCCCCTTTTTCGTACCATAACTGAGGTAACTGACATTTATAGGTACTTTTCTCTTTTTATGTGTTTATTCCTCTTTTCTTTTTTTAACACTGAACTTCTTGTTACAGCTTTCTCCCAATCTTGCTCCACCTTCTCTTGATAGTCTTCATGCGTATCAGGACAAGGTTGGTGCCTTTGCCCGCTATGGTGGTTTTTCTGTACCCGCCGATGTTGGGGCCTCGTTTGGGAGTCCATCATCTTCTCCCAGTGAATCGCATGTGCTGGATTTGGTACCATATGTTGGCGGGGGAGCTTTGCCCAACATTGAGGCTTCTGCAGCCAAGGGTCCCGTTGGGACTTCTGATGTAATAAGCCCACCTCCAGCGGTTTCTGCCCCCATGACCTCCATAGTGATTCCCGTTCTATATCCCTCCATGATTGTGGTATTTTCGCCAACTCCCCCTTATAATGGTGAATTAACAACGAAAATGCTTGTTAAGTTTTTTTTTCATAAACTCCGCCTATAATGGTGACTTAACAATGAAAACACTTGTTAAGATCTTTCATAAACTACACCTATAACGGTGACTTAACAATGAAAACACTTGTTAAGATTTTTCATAAACTCCAACTATAACATTGACTTAACAATGAAAACACTTGTTAAGATTTTCCATAAACTCCACCTATAATGGTGCCTTAATAATGAAAACATTTGTTAAGATTTTGCACAAACTCCACCTATAACGGTGACCTAAGATTGAAAACACTTGTTAAGATTTTTCATAAACTCCACCTATAACGGTGACTTAACAATAAAAACATTTGTTAAGATTTTTCGCAAACTCCACCTATAACGGTGACTTAACAATGAGATTTTTTGCAAACTCCACCTATAACGGTGACTTAACAATGAAAACACTTATTAAGATTTTTCATAAACTCCACCTATAACGGTGACTTAATAGTAAAACACTTGTTAAGATTTTTCATAAACTCATTACTTTCTTATCTCAGGTTGCAAAAGTGACTTCTCCATCTATTCTTTTGCCTGTTGGCTCACCTCATCAGGAACCTACCGTCTCAAAAGATTATGGACATGCCGACCAAGGTTCCACAATCGGTGCTGTAGAGGAGAGTGAATACGTGTGCGAGCTTCCTCTGCCTGATTTGGCTCCTCATGCATTTTGCTGGATGGTGCTTCAACATTCTCCCCAAATTCCCAGCACCCATCGACTAGTGATCGAGCAACCTGCGAATCACCATCCTTAAACCATCACGGTGGATTTCTTATGTTCCAACATCTCTATCATGGGTTATAGGCTGCAAGACATGGCTACCGTGGTTGCAGAAATTACTAGCACTCCCACCGCGACCGTTCCTAGACCCCTCCTTAACCAATTTCTTAGTGATTTGAGGGAGTTGGTTTATGATGGTTTTCATTTTAACTGCCTTATATTGTATTTAAAGACTTTGAAGAGCCAATAACTGATCAGGCAGAGGGAATTTTTGCAAAAGCATCAGCTGGACCAACGGGCTGAGGAAGCCAGGTTGGCTGAACTAGCACCCCTTGTAGAAGCAGTTGATAAGGAGGTATACGATGCCAAAGAATCTTTGTGTTTGGTCAAGATGAAATGAGAAAGACTCCTCATCAAATTTACACAAGTGCAATCGAGGTTGGAGGTTTCCATCAACTCCCAACAGTCTTGCACTACAGCTTCTTCGGGCCTTCCCAGAGATTTTTTCTCGTCTTCAGATCTATGGTTCCTGTTAGGCTAATCAACTCTTGTATATATCTTCCTCTGGCTTCTTTATCTGTAATTCTTGGGCAGTAGTTCCCAAATTTGTAATTCTCCATCGTTTACGAATGAATGAGAAATGTATATTTTCCAATTTGTCTCTATGCTACAACTGCTTTTGTATGTTATAAATTTCTATATTTCTGCAGCTCTTTCATACTATTCAAGTCATAACTAAAACTTGTATATTCATAACAATAGCTTTTTACAATCATGGTTCAAACTTGATTATCTACACATTATTAACCTTCAACCATTTATTGTTAATTTTAAATTTCTTATCTTCCTCCATCCTAGAAATTAAGCAATAGCTTGAGTCATGAGCTTCTTTTACAACAAAAAGGTCCCTCACAATTGGCTACAAACTTCGGTAGAGAAAGCCCCCTGATGTTCTTCACCGCTGCTTTCAAAACTAGGTCTCCCTGCATGAACATCCTCAATCTTACTAGGTTATCATATGCAATAAAGAGCTATTTCGTGTAGATTTGAAAGTATTGCATCGCATTATCTCGGTGTTCGTCTAACGCTTCCAACTGCACGTGTCTATTCTGAGCCTGCATGCGGCTTCTCAAGGTGTATCGGTCTGAGGGAACGTCTAAATCTACTGAAAGAATTGCCTTCGCCACATAAACAAGCGAGAACAGGGTGTACCCCATGGGTTTCCTCTTGGTTGTTTGATAGGCCCATGACATGGATGTTATCTTGTAGTCCCACGATCCTGGGAAGTCCTCCAATACCTTGGCCATAATATTAACCAATGTTTTATTAGCCGCTCGGCCTGCCCGTTTCCTTTTGGGTATGCCATTGTTCAGGTATGGTGAACAATGGAGTACTTGTCTGTGAGCATTATTACTTCTGAATTGATGAAGGGCATCCTTTTATTTGAGAGAATAACCTTTGGGATCCCAAAACGATAAATAATGTATTCTCTCATGAAGTTGCTCACCACCCCTGACATTGCCCTTCTGAGTGGTATTGCATCGGCCCACTTTGTAAAGCACTCCATAGCAACTATTATCCATACATTCCCCCTTGAAAAAGGATATATTGCCCCCACCAGGTCAAACGTCCAAGTGTGAAAAGGGTAAGGCATTGCCAGAGAGTGTAAGTCCATCGATGGGGCATAGATCATGTTTTCATGTAGTTGGCAAGCTTTACATTTCTGAACGAACTCAATAGAGTCTTTCTCCATCGTTGGCCAATAATACCCCAACATCATCAACTGATCATACAACTTGGCCCCTCTTATGTGTGCTAGATCGGGCGCCTGTTTGAGGACCTCAGCTGGTTCTTCCTTCGTGATGCAACACAATGGTCTACTGATGTATCCCCTTCAGTAGAGCTGCCCCTCCTGGATATAGAACCTCGGGGCCCTTCACTTTAATCCCATCGCATTAATTTTTTCTTTTTGGATAACTCCATCTTAAATGTAGTCGATATAGGGTTGCCTCCAGTCGGCATGAGTTTTAACGAAATGACATTCAGCCGCTTAAAAAAAAGCTGACATTTATTGCACCTCCATTGTAGCTCCGTCGTGCCCTGCTTCATTCTAGGCTAGAAATATCCCTCTCTTTGAATCATCCTATAAAGAGGTACCTCAGTTGTTTTGCAGTGCTCCTCGTGTGTTTTCTTCAACCTTCGCTCTGCTTCTTCTGGGCCAATAAATCATGATAACCATCCCCCTATGTTTCTAAAGTAGAGATTTCCCTGGTTTGTAAAATATTGGGCCAACTCTCTTAGCCCCATGGCCCCTTCACTAGACTCTAGTTGCTTCCAAATCTCCCCTTCAGTCCGCGTCCTCCCCTATTAGTACAATTGATTGTACCACCGAAAGAGCTATTTTTCATTGGATCATGATGATAGTTGTATCACTACTCATGACCATTTTATGGGCAATAGTTGCATACGCATCTGGATGGCGGTTCATTATTCTAGGATGTCTCTTGATCTTAGTATGATGGAACTGGCTGAGGAGCCTCTGAATGATCATTCCGTATGCTGCTAAGTTGATGTGCTTCAATGTATATTCTCCATTTACTTGCTAGATCACAAAGTTCGAATCACCCTTAATGCAGAGTGAATGAATTCTCCTTCGATGAGCCTCCAGCAACCCTAGTACTAATGCCTCGTACTCTGCTTAGTTATTGGAATAAGGGAAATCTAACTTGTAGGAAAGGCAAATCTCTTCCATCCCTTTTGAAAGAATAACCCCTTCCCATCCCTTCTTTTCTGCCGAATTGTCCACTCCTCCTGATTTGCATCCAGATAATTGGCTTTTAGGTCATCTCCTAGAATGTATTCTTTAGGTGGTTCAAACGTTCGGGATGAAAAATTTACCAATACATCGGGATACGCCTGGATCTTGATCGCGCGAGGGACTACACACTTCAAGTCATATTCTGAGAGGATGAGGAACCACCTAGCTACCCTGCCAAGCAATATAGTTCTTGCCAACAAATACTTAATAGGAAAGCATATAGTTACAATATGAATTGTAAAAGACAACATATAATTCCTAAGTTTTTGTGTTACAAAAACTAAGGCTAAAGAATACCTTTCTAGGCTACTATATCTAATCTTTTGCCCATATATGATTCTACTGAGGTAGTAGACTAGTCATTCTTGCCCATCAATTTCCTGTTCTAGCAAAGCTCTGACGGAACTCGCGGTAGATCTGAGATATAACTGGAATGGTGTTCCTTCCCATGGGGGAACTATGGTCTCTGGTGAAACCAGCAGCTTCTTCAGCCCAGCGATAGACTCCCAGTGGACCTCCTTCCACCTAAACTTCATGCCCTTTTGAAACACCTGCATCCGCAGGTGTGCTACTTCGGACAACCCAGGAAAACATCTCCTAAGGTAGGATACTTTACTGAGGAAGCTCTTGAACTCCCTCTTCATTCTAGCTCTTGAACTCCCACTATTTGTCCTGGTCCATTTGCACCCCTTTTCGATCAACCACAAAGCTCAAGAATTTCCCACTCGTTACTCTGAAAATACATTTCAATGGGTTTAACCTCAACTTATACCTTCTACAATGAGAAAAAACCTACCTCAAATCGTTCAGGTGGGACCCCTCCTCCTTTGATTTGATGGCCTAGTCATCCACATAGAATTCTATAAATTTGTCAAAGAAGTCATGAAAAATGGCCATCATCATTATCTGGTAAGTCGCCCCAGCATTTTGAGGTTGAACGGCATCACCCTGTACATGAAGTTACCCAACGGAGTCCTGAATTCCATTTTCTCTGTGCCCGAGGGGTCCATCTTGATCTGATTATACCCCACATACCCATCCATGAAGCTATATATCTCATGACCAACCGTTGTGTCTATCAAGCTATTGATGGAGGGTAGAGGGAACTCGTCTTTAGGACAATAACTATTAAAATCTCTGAAGTCCACACATATCTTTATTTGATTTTTGTCATTCGTTCCCACTGGGACAATACTGGATAGCTAGAGTGGGTACTGTATCGGTACAATGAACCCTACCGTTAGCAGGCAGTGGACCTCTTCTTTAATCTTAGATCCAGCTCAAGCTTGTACATTCTTATTTCTTGTTTCACTTGAATGAATGAAGGCATTAGGTTCAACATGTGGCAGCTTAGTTCCTCATCCAGCCCTTCCATTTCCGTGTATTTCCACACGAAGACATCTTTAAACTCCAGAATCAATTCGACCAAGGACTCTCATTTTCTATTGTTGAGATCCTTCGAGATGAATATGGGTCTTGTATCTTCTCCTTCTTTTTCCAGGTTCAATTGCTCTAACTCTTGTGCATGGGGCTTTGGTTGATTTGCCATGCAATCTGGTTCTTCGGCGACTTCTTCAACGAATTCCTGTATGCTAGAATTGGCTATCACCATGAACTGCCCTCGTTGATCTACCAAAAAACATTCATATATCAGGTCAATCTCGTCCTCAGTTTCTTCGGCCTTTCTCTCGCACCGTTATAATTGATACACCGCCTTTTCTTCCTCGATAACGACTTTCTTGCATTGCTTGCTGGTAGTGGTGATCGCCTTCCTCTTCTTCTCTCTAGAAGCTTCAGCCACTCTTCTCTCTTGAAACTCATGCTCTATCGGGTCCACTCTGGGCCTCATTCTGTCTTTAAGCTTCTTCGAGATGCCTTGGGGTCGAGGGGCCACCTGGTGAGCTTCTTCGGCTATTTCACTTGTGTCGCTCGCAACCTCCTTCTTTTGCTCTTTTAAGGGCCCCATCCTTTTTCTAATCAAGGGAACCCATGATCCTTCCATTCTTATTGTCAAGACCCGTAAATCTTCCTCTAAATCTGTGTAAAATGCTGCATCTACCAAGTGAGCCTCTTCAATAGCGAATGGCCTCTTTGTATCCCTAATGGTCACCTTTGTGCCCTTGACATTCGCTTTAGCATATTGGTGCCATGTATAAGGAACAAGGCCTTGGTTGTGCATTCACACCCTTCCTATTAGAATATGATAGGAAGTTACACTCTCTATTACGTGGAACTTGATATGGGAACTCAGATTTCCCATTACAATCCCAATGTTAACATACCCAATTGACTTGGAAGATTGATTATCGTACCCCAAAATCACCAAAGGCATGGGGACTAGCCTTTCTGCTGGAATACTGGTTACATGGAAGGAGTTGATCGGCATGATGATGATGGAAGCTCCCCCATCCATAAGAGTCATTGCGATGCTAAATTCATTGACATTGACGGTCACATACAATGACCTATTATGAGCGAACCTTACAGCCATATCTGCATCACTGAAGGTTACCTCTGACAGAAACTTTCTCACTAATCTGCCCATGGGTCCCTTCCATCTCAGCGAAGGGACCGCGTTTTTTTTAAATATCAAGTATCACCTGGGATATCTCGAACCTATTCTTCTTTGGAATCCCCACTTATTCAAAGAACCAAGTGAACTTCGGGGATTTTGAAACTGCCCAATATTCTAAGTTTGGGTCTACCTCTTCGCCTTCGGCATCATATACATCCTCCACATCCTTAGAGATTCCTTCATCGTAAGCTAACACGACATTATCCATTCCCCTGGTGAAAATCTTAAAGCTTCCTCATACTCATCCCTATCACCTTTCTCTGCTTCTTCATCATAGTCCACCACGAGATTAGCCCCATGTGCGAGTAATGGGTTGTTATTGACGTCTTGTGGAGGGATTTGCAATTTCCCTACCTTCACGTATTTGTCAATAATCCTTCTTAGTGTGAAGGAACTTTGTTTCGAATGCTAAATCCTTCGATGAACCTGGAAGTACCTTAGATCTTCCTTCGTTGCCGCATCGAGCTCCTCGATGGGGACATCCTTTGGCTTATAGACTGACCCCCTTGGACCATTGCATTGTAGCAGTTAACAGCTTCTTCCACCATATAAAGTAATGGTGGTCGATCCTTATTGTCTCTTCCGAACTTCCTCTTGTTGTCCCTCATCGATGCTTTACCCCTATCTTCCCCCTCAGTGTATCCTACCCGCGGGGGCTGAGACCTCCCCCCCGCGGGTTGCATCCGCTGCCTGAACATCATGGGCGCTGATGATTCTTGGATTCAACACCACCAGATAAGTGATGATGAGCTCAAACTGTGAGTACCATGATAGCCATAGATGTATAAGTTTGTGTGTATAAGGAGGTGAGTATAAGAGGAGAAATATAATGATTTATAGTGGTTTAGCCAATCAGGCCTACATCCACTGTAAGTGTGTGATTCACCAAGTATGGGCACTAATGGCCTTGGATACAATGCACATAAGCTCACTTTCTATCTCTACTATGTGTACAAGCATAGTTTTTACCAGGGTTACAATTATCAATCCATCCCTAGTAGGGTTGTAAGTGATAAGTACATACAAGTCTTGGGGGGCATAGTTTACCCCCCAAGTATGCATGGTGCATAAAAATGGAGATCTAGCCAATCTCTTGTTGACACCTGTAGATGCCAAATAATGACATAATATTACCTCATACGAGGAGGTGATATTGTTATAACGGTCTTCCACATGCCCTGTGAACCTCACGCGCACTGTTCCACGCATCTCCCATACCACGCGCTGTGTGATGTCACCCTCGGCTTATGATATGAGGCTGAGGGAAAAGTTCCTTCCGGTAGTGAGTCTGGATCAATTTGGGTCTCGTACGATCATACCCTCGGAGGGTCAGCCAGACCATGATAAGGGGTCAATCCCTTGGAAGGTCGGTTGGGCCGGATGAGTGGTCGGCCTCTTAGAGGGTTGTCTGGACCGTGATGAAGGGTTAGCCCCGTGGAGGGTCGTCTGGTCCATGATGAGGGGTCAGCCCCTAGGAGGGTCATCTGGACCATGATGAGGGGTCGACCCCTAGGAGGATTGTTTGGGACTGATGAGGGGTCAACCCCTTAGAGGGTCATCTAGACCATGATGATGGGTTGGCCCCTTGGAGGGTCATCTAGACCATTATGATGGGTCAGCCCCTAGGAGGGTCGTCTCGGCCAGATGAGGGGTCGGCCCCTTGGATGGTCATCTGAGCATGATGAGGGGTCGGCCCCGTCTAGTTGTAGGTCACCCTCGGCTTGGCTGAGGGCATATATGGGTATATCAATCACACCCCAGCCCTTAGCCATCGATGTTGTTGAGATGGCTGAGGGATAGTGTTTCCTTTGAGATGAGTGTATGGTCAGTTAGATGAATGACACCTATCAAGTTGATGTGACACCTGTCAAATTTTTATCCACTGTCATTCCAATTTTTTAGGCATGGCAGCTGCACACTGTTTGGGACTTTGTGCCTTAATGATGCCATCCTCGTGGGCTGTGCTCTGCATTGGTTAATGGGCCCCTTGATTAGAAAGGTATTTAAATAGATTTTCTGAAGTTATTGCCTTTCTTCTTCTTTGCGCCCGAGCTCTCTCTCTCTAGATTTTCCACATCTCTATAGCCATAGCCATTTCTTCGACTTCTGCATCAAGCCTCGTCGTCCTCGACATCATTTCTTAGGTAATCATTCTAAACCAGTGCCCTCTTTACATTCCATTATTTGTTAACACTTCGACTGCTTTAGGTCTGTAGGACTAGATTTTTCTTTGGCTATTTCATACTTTTCGGCGTTCTTCTCCGGTGTCTTGTTCTTGAGTGTTCTTGGTTAAAAAATTTACTTTCCTTAGTTTCAATACAAAGGTCCAACTTAGTCAATTGCCAACTTATTTGTAGTTAGGTTATCCATATTCTTCTAAGTGTAGGGTCTCCCCCTTAATGCTTAGGAGGCATTACAATTTAGCTGAAGAGTTCCCATCCCTGAGAGAGAAGTTATTTATAGAGATCAGAAAGGTAGAGGAAGAGGAGGAGAGAAGATGAGGGGCCGACCCTAATTGGGTGCGATCCATTTTTCCCATTCCTCGGGCCACAATAAAACCATCTGAGTCTTGTGGGTCAACCTGTCGTCCAATCGATAGTCATTCAGGAGAGATGGATGAGAGAGCATCGTCACCAACTAGCGATGCGCCTTCTGAGAGGAAAGAGACGTCTAATCTAAGCCCAAGCCGATAGGCCAAGGGAGTGGTCCCTTCCGAAGTTGTCCATGTGACAACTTTATCCCCTCATTCCTTGCAGATGTCCTTTCCTCATAGACCTCTGACACCTCCCGCGCCTCATCCTATATTTCCTTAGTTAGGGATCGTGACCTCCTATTGTGGAGGCATACATTTTGTGTACCTCCCAACATTAGCATGAGGGTCCCCTCTGAGAGGGTCTTTGAAGGGGACGAGGGGGAGATAGTAGTGTATGAACAGATATTTAAGGTCGATGTTAGGTTCCCTCTGCACCCTTCCATAGTCAATATATTATCATCCCTCAGCTTCGACCCCTCTCAACTTCCCCCAACTCCTGGAGGATGATCCTCGACTACGTCGAAGAATGCCTTCACAGACTAGCCTTCAGCTGATGTGTTTTTAGCTTGTTATAATATCACTTCCTCGTCCAAATAGCCCGGGTACTATCACCTAGGGGCAAGGAGGTCTCATAAAAAACTTCTCCACGTGGCACAAACCTCCAACCATAACCGGAAGAAGAAATTTTTCTTCATTTGTAGACAGTGGGAGTTTGTCACCGAGACTCAACCTTTAGATGATGGTCCAAGGGTCCCAAAGAGATGGTATAACCCCTCGATGAATGGTAGGCCTAACCCTGGCATTAGTCTAGATGAGAAGGACATAGTCGAGTATCGCAGAGAACGAGGGAAAGAGGGTGTACTTGCAAAGTTTGAAGATCTGATGACCCCTCGGTTCCTCAAAGAAGTTGGTCAGAGGGTCGGCCCCTTGACAGAGCTATGTGAGTTATCATTATTTTTTTCTTAATCTTTGCTTTTTTCCAAGTGTTTCATCTTTACCTCTGTATTCTACTGATGTGTCGTCTTCTTTTTAGGTCGTCCTGCAGGTATCTCTAATTTTCTCTGGGAAATGACTGCCCCAAGCTTATTATCTAGATTAGGAAAGAATAAGGGCAAGGAGCCTCAGCAGACCCCGAGGAAGTCGACACCTGTCGAACCTTCTGCCGAGGGTTCAAAAAGAAAAGGTCCTGAAGTTCCTGTTGAACCTCGGCCTGATTGGAGGATGAGGGAGAGGGTGGAGGTATAGGAGGGGACTGGATCATCCTCCAACATGGGGGCCTTCTGGTCCCAAAACATAGCATTTTTGAAGGTTGAGATGTCTTCCCTGATTGCCAACCTGAGGGAGGCCAAGGCCTTTATGTTTTCTACCCCCTCGGCGGACAGCTATGAATTCTTGTCCAAAATACCCCCGGAGAAGGTGTATGACTATGGTCTGCACACTCTTGCCCAGGTATTTGTTCTGGCTTCGTTTATCTGAGTGTTAATTTTTCACTAACTGTTTCCTCGGCCTCTTAATGAGTTTCTTTTTATATGCAAATTATTTGTGCCTTCACGTCTACTACCAAATGGATGGCTGAGAACCAACAGAAGTTCCATGGCTGAGAGGGCCATTCCGCACGAGGATGACCTACAGACCGAGCTTGAGACTGCAAGGGCCGATTTGGAGAGCACTAGGACCAAACATGCCAGGGTTGTGGATGAGCTAATGAAACATCATGATGTTGACCTGAAGTCTAGGGAGTATCTATTCAAGACAAAGGAAGAGGCTCTGGCTACTCAATTCAAAAGTGATCTCGCTGAGGCATGAAGAAGGTAGAGGCTAATGCTGTTGAGGCCTACAAACTTTCGGACGAGTTTTAAGTCTTCGATCTTGAATACTTATAGAGGGGGAGTAGGACCACCTGTCGGTGTGTTGTCCTTAAGTTTTCTGACGCAGTATCATCTGTCCGCCCCTCTATTGAAGTAATTCAACTTGACGATCCCCTAATTGCTGAGGCCTTAGACCAAGTGGAGTCCCAATTTCACGTCGAGGGTACCGACATGTCTGAGGATCATCCTCTCTTGGTCGTAGAATAAACCCCCGTAATCAATGTTGGAACATTTCCCTCCGATGTTGCTTAATAGGGTGGTTGTCTGTAGCCCTTACGCTTTTCATGTAACCCATATTTTTATACTCATATATCAGACAAACATCAATATTTTTTAATATAATGCCTCTTTTTATCTTCTATACTTCTCTTGTATGATTTGCCTTGTGATGTTTTAAAATTAACTCACTAAACCCTCCCTCGTCTTTCTTGAGGGTGAATGAGGGGTCGTCCCAAGCATTGACCCTCATCATAGCCGAGGGTGGTTTCACACCAACTTAATGATGTTTAAATTAATTCGTCCCTCATCTTTCTTGTGGGTGAATGAGGGGTCATCCCCAGCATTGACCCTCATCATAGACGAGGGTGGTTTCACACCAACATAATGATGTTTAAAATTAAGTCCTCCCTCATCTTTCTTGAGGGTGAATGAGGGTTCATCCCCAGCATTGACCTTCATCATAGCCGAGGGTAGTTTCACAACAAATTAATGATGTTTTAAATTAAATCCTCCCTCGTCTTTGTTGAGGGTGAATGAGAGTTCGTCCCCGGCATTGACCCTCATCATAGCTGAGGGTAGTTTCACACCAACTTAATGATGTTTTAAATTACGTCCTCCCTTGTCTTTCTTGAGGGTGAATGAGGGGTCGTCCCAAGCATTGACTCTCATCATAGCCGAAGGGGGTTTCACACCAACTTAATGATGTTTTAAATTAAGTCCTCCCTCATCTTTCTTGAGGGTGAATGAGGGGTCGTCCCTATCATTGACCCTCATCATAGCCGAAGGTGGTTTCACACCAACTTAATGATGTTTTAAATTAAGTCCTCCCTCATCTTTCTTGAGGGTGAATGAGGGTTCATCCCCAGCATTGACCTTCATCATAGCCGAGGGTGGTTTCTCGAAGATGATCCCAGTCGTACTAGAACTGACAAACGCAAGATGAGGGAAAACACAATATGATATTTCTCCTTAACATTACAAGTGTTATGTTGGAGAAATACACCTTATAATTGTGGTCTGATAGGACATTACAACACTAGTGATAGTATTTTTTCAAATGATTTCCATTCTAGGGGTTTGAAAAGGGTTCCCCTTCTAGATTTTCTAGTCTGTTGGTTCTAGGGACAACTTCATTGATGACCCTATAAGGTCCATACGAATTTGGGTGGAGATTGTTGGGCTTCTGCCAAGTCTTTTTGAGGACCAAGTCCCCCACTACAATTGGCCTTTGCTTCACCCTCTAGTTGTAAATCATTTCAGTCCTCTGCTTTTAGGCGGCTTGCCTTATCTCGGCGTCTTCCTTCCTTTCCTCAATCAGGTCTAAGTCAAGTCTCTTCTATTCCATATTTCTATAGGGGTCATACATTTGGACCCTATGAGTAGGAAACCCAATCTCAGAGGGGATGATGGCTTCTGATCCATAAGCTAGCATGAACGGGGTTTATCCAATAGAGGTCTTTGCCATCATCCTTTACGCCCACTATACATCATATAACTCCTCAACCCATCTCCCTTTTGCCTCCTCAAGTCTCTTTTTGATCCCATATAGGATTTTCCTATTTGTAACTTCTGTTTGCCCATTGGCTTGAGGTCGACCTGGGGTAGAGAAGAATTATTTGATACTCACCCTTTCTTAGTAGTTCTCGAGGGAGGTATTATTCAATTGAGTCCCGTTATCCGAGATGAGGTTGTTGGGGAGACCATATCTGCATATAATATTTTTACAGATGAACTGGAAGGTCTTTCGTTCGGTAATCGTGACCATTTGCTCTGCCTCCATCCATTTTGAAAAATAGTCGATTGCCACGATGAGGAACCGATAGTTATTGATGGCCCTAGGCAAGGGGCCTACTAGGTCGATCCCCCACACTGCAAATGTCTATGGGGATGTAATGGAGGTAAGAGGATGATGGGCCTGGTGAGGGATGGTGGCAAATCTCAGACATTTGTCACACTTTTTTACATATGCCGTGGCATCTTTCCCCAAGGTCAGCCACCAGTACCCCCGGATGACCACCCTCTTCACTAAAGATCTACCCCCAATGTGGCTTGAACATGACCCCTCGTGCACGTCTTATAAAATGTGTGTGACTTCAGACCCTTTTTTGTACAAGGTGTCTCCGATGACAATGAATTTTATGTCTTCGTATTTCAGCTTCTTCCTTTCTTACCCTGCTTCTGGAATCTCCCCCTCATTAATGTATCTGATCAGAGGTACCATCCATGAATCTTCCTTAGAAACATTTAGGCAAGTGCTAAGTGTTCCCTCAGCATCTTCAATAGTTGGTTGGAGCAAAATTTCCACTGGGATTGTCCTCCTGATATCTGTCCTAGTTGCTGAGGCCAGCCTGGCAAGTGCATCACCTCGGCCATTGTCATGCCTAGGTATCCTCTTTAATTTTACTTCTATTAATCTCTTTAATAGTGACCTCACCTTTTCAAGGTACTTGGCCATCCTATCATCCTTGGCCTTATAGGCTCCTAGTATCTGATTTACTACTATCATTGAATCACTATGGGCCAAAATCTGTCCGACACTAAGAGACTTGGCCAAGGAGAGTCCTGTTATAAAGGCCTCATATTCAGACTCGTTGTTGGAGGTTTTGAAGTTGAACCTTAGGGCATACTCAATGTCTATACCTTCTAGTGCTGACACTATTAATCCAGCCCCACTTTCGCTGTCGCAGGAGGACCTTTGGACGAAGAGGCTCCACACGGTCTGTTCTTTTGAGAAATTTCCCTTGGTGAGGGACCCCTATCTAAAGAGATATCTTCCCTCTTCATTTTCGACCACCTTTCTTCTAACGGTGATTATCTCAGCCTTGTTTGTGGGTGTGTCGGTGAGTCTACCCTGCAGGGTATCTGTCTTCTCGAAGTTCTCATCTTCAGCTTCATCATCTTCCCAAGTAAATTCAGCCATGAAATATGCCAATGCCCGCTGCTTAATGGATGTCCTAGGTTGATATACAATGTCAAACTCCCCTAGCTCTATAGCCCAGGCCATTAGCCTACCTAATTTTTCTAGCTCGCATAAGACCTGCCTAAGTGGAGAGTTAGTGAGGATGACCATTGTATGGGACTGGAAGCACGGCTTCATTTTTCTTGATGCATGGATCAAGGCATAGGCTAACTTCTCCATCCTTGGGTATCTATTCTCTGCCCCATGGAGTTCCTTACTATTGAAATATGCAGGACTTTGTATCCCGTCCTCTTCTCTCATAATGGCTGTGCTGATGGCTGATTCTGAGACGGCTAGGTATACATATAGCCATTCACCCTGTACTGGCCATAACAACAACAGGGGAGACCCTAGGTATGACTTTAACTCCTTGAAAACCTCATCACACTCTTCACACCACTCAAAGGCCTTTCTCAGAATTTTTAAGAACGGTAAACACTTATCTGTGCTCCTGGACACGAACCTATTCAAACTAGCCACTCGCCCCGTGAGCCTTTGAGTGTCTTTAATGGTCTTGGGGGTCTTCATCTCTATAAGGGCCTTTATCTTTTCAGGGTTGGCCTCGATGCCTCTTTTATATATAATGAACCCCAAGAACATCCCGACTCCGACCTCGAAGACACACTTGGCCGGGTTGAGCTTCTTTTGGTACTTGCCCATTATATTAAAGGTCCTCTCAAGGCCAGCCACATAATCCTCTGCTTTCAAACTCTTGGTCAGCATGTCATCTACATAGACCTCCATAGACTTCCCAATTTGTTCTTCAAACATTTTATTTACAAGGCGCTGATACGTTGCCCCTGCATTTTTTAGGCCAAAGGGCATGACCCTATAACAGTATGTCCCCTTGTCGGTAATGAAAGTTGTCTTCTCCAAGTCTTTAGGGTTTATGAAGATTTGGTTGTAACCTGAATAGGCATCCATGAAGCTGATGAGCTCATAGCCTACGGTAGCATCTACAATCTGATCAATGCGAGGGAGAGGGAAGATATTTTTGGGATAATGCTTGTTGAGGTCTGTGAAGTCTACACACATCCTCCACTTCCCGTTGGCTTTTGGTATAATGACTGCATTGGACAGCCATTCGAGATAGATGACCTCCCTGATAAAATCTTCATCTTCCAGCTTCTTGACCTCATCTCTAATGACCTCGTACTTTTCTCGAGAATAAATTCTCCTCTTCCACTTTACTGGCTTTGTACCCTCTACCACGTCGAGCTTGTGGCTCATAATTTTGGGGTCAATCCCCGGCATATTTGAATGACTGCATGCAAAGATGCTATGTCTTCTCCTCAACAGCTTGATGAGGTCTTCCTTGACGTTTTGCCTCAGATTTTTGCCAACATGGATGGTTTTTTTGGGCTCATCCTCATTGAGGATGATGGATTCTACCTCTACTCATCCCTGGGTTCAAGGATGTCAATATTGTAAGTGGTTTTTACCTTCTTGTGTGCCTCTCTTTCTTCGGCGGAGTTGAAATAACATTATTATGCCGTCGTCTGGTCTCCTTGGACTTCCCCTACCCCGTAACGGTGGGAAATTTAATCATCTGATGGACTGTAGATGGCACAACTTCATACCCCTTGGGGGCTACCCGCCCCAGTATGATGTTATAGGCCAAAAAGATATGTTCATCCATCACAAAGAAGCTGACCTTCTTGGTAAGCCATATCGACCACTCATCCCCCATCCTGACATCGGCCTCATATACTCCAATGGGATGAACTTTTCCCCAGTGAACCCAAACAATGGATGATGGTATGAGACGAGTCTAATACGATTGAGACCTAAGGCCTTGAAACATGGCCAAAACATCACATCTGCAAAGCTACCCCCGTCGACTAGGATCCTCACCACCTCACACCCGTGTTCCTGGTAGTGATGAAGAGAGGGTCATCATCTGAAGCTAAGAGGCCTTTGAAGTCCATTCTTGAGAACCCCACTATCAGAGTATCCATATCGACATTCTTCCTCTTTTATTACTTTGCCTCAAGAGAGGTTGAGTGCCAAGTTTTCGTCACTGCCTTGGCTTCAGTTACAAGGACCTTCCTGTCTGCGACCTCTGACCCTCCTCCTGCTAGACCCCCAGAGATCATTTCGACATAGAGAGAGATCATATTAAGTCTATTGACAGGGTCGTGGTCATCTCTTGGAGGGAGATCAGGGTCGTCCTCATCATCAGAAGGGTCATCCCCTCTTTTTTGAGGATCTTCTATACCTGCATCACCCCGCTTCTGTCTAGGGTCATCCCCTTGACCCCTTTTGAAGGCACCTTTGTCAACGTACTTCCTGAGCTTCCCTTCTTTCAGCATATTCTCGATCTCATCTTTCACAGCAAAGCATTTGTCTATCACGTGGCCATGGTCTTGCTGAAATTCACACCATAAGTTTTTGTTTCTCTTGTTGGGGGTTGTCCTCAACTTTTCAGGCAACTTCAGGGACCGGTCACTCTTTATCTCATTCAGAATATGTTCGTAACTAACCATTACGGGGGTGTAATCAGCGAACTTGTCGCCTATAGATCTCTTTTTCCTCTCTTTGTTCTTCTTACGGTACTTACCCCCACTAATGCCTACTTTTTCATCATCATAATTTGCAGCCATAGCCTCTTAGGCGTTCATCACCTTTACTACTGTCGACAATAATTCATCCATCGTCCTTAGAGGGTCTTCAGTAAGCTTCCATAGCAGCTTCCCCTTCTAGAGGCCTCCAATGAGGGAGGTCATTGCTATGCTCTCCTCATAGTCTTCCACCTCTAACTTTTTTTGTTGAATCTGGCTATGTAGTCTCTTAGACTCTCGTTCTTCCCCTGCTTAATATAAAACAAGTGTGTGATCTTCTTTTGTGGCCTCACTCCAAAGAAAAAGTTGTGAACAAATCAGTGTGCCAAATGCTTAAAGGTTTCAATGGATTTTTTTATAAGAGACATTTACCAAACAGGTTCAGCCCCAGTCAGAGTGCCAGAAAAGGCACGACACATCATCTCATCCACGATAAAGTATATTTATGCCGCTGATGGGTACATCTCAATATAGTGGATAGGGTTGGTACTCCCATCATACCGAGGGGTGACTTGTTGTGGCTTGAACTTAGATGGCGTGGGAAACCTGACTATCTTCTCTAAAAAGGGTGAGCCCATCGATTATCCTCTCTGAAGAGCCCCGACTCTTCAGAATATTGCCAATCTTATCCTCTAGTCGCTGGATCGAGTCATTCCAGGGCCTCGTAGGGTCGGCCTAGCCGATGTTATCCCATGCCGCCTCTTTGAGGTGGATGGAGGGTTCTGCGGCGGCAGGCCTATGAAGACTATTTACTTCACCCTGACCATCCTCTCGTCCTAGGGGTCTGCCCCCGTTGGGTCGACAATCAGCTGCCTCCCTTCTGGACCTCGCAACACTCCTTGATCTAGACAATGGTCATCACATCTGCAGAGCTACCCCCATCGACCAGGATCCTCTACACCTCACACCCGTGTACCTAGTAGTGATGACGAGAGGGTCATCATGTGAGGCTAAGAGGCCTCTGAAGTCCATTCTTTAGAACCCCACTATTAGAGTATCCATATCGACATTCTTCCTCTTACTGACTATGGCTCCAAAGAGGTTGAGTGCACAGTTTTTGTCACTGCCTTGGCTTCAGTTACATGGGCCTTCCTATCTACGACCTCCGACCCTCCTCTTGGTAGACCCTCGTAGATCATTCCAACACCAAGAGAGATCATATTAAGTCTCTTGATAGGTTCATGGTCGTCTCTTGGAGGGAGATCAGGGTGGTCCTCATCATCATAAGGGTCGTCCCCTCTTTTTGGAGGATCTTCTCTACATGCATCATCCCGCTTCTTTCTGGGGTCATCCCCTCGACCCCTCTTGAAGGCACCTCTATCAACATACTTCTTGAGTTCCCTTCTTTCAGCATATTCTCAATCTTATCTTTCAGAGCAAAGCATTTGTCTGTCACGTGGCCATGGTCTTGGTGAAATTCACACCACAGGTTTTTATTCCTCTTATTAGGTGATCCCCTCAACTTTTCAGGCCACTTCAGGGACCGGTCACCCTTTATCTCATTGAGAATATGTTCGCAGCTGACCATTAGAGGGGTGTAATCAGCGAACTTATCGTCTATAGACCTCTTCTTCCTCTCTTTGTTCTACTTATGGTATTTAACCCCACTAGTGCCTACTTTTTCATCTTCATATTTTGTTTCCATCGCCTCTTAGGCATTCGTCACCTTTCCTGCCGTCGACAATAATTCAGCCATCGTCCTCGGAGGGTCTTCAGCTAGCTTCCATAGCGGCTTCCCCTTTTAGAGCCCTCCAATGAGGGCGGTCATGTCTATGCCCTCCCCATAGTCTTCCACCTATAACTTTTCTTCATTGAATCTGGCTATGTAGGCTCTTAGACTCTTGTTCTTCCCCTGCTTAACATAGAGCAAGTGTGTGGTCTTCTTCTGTGGCCTCATTCCAAACCAAAAGTTGTGGAAAAACCGGTATGCCAACTGCTTAAAGCTTTCAATGGAGTTTTTTTAAGAGACATATACAAAACATGTGCAGCCCCAGTCAGAGTGCCAGAAAAGGCACGACACGTCATCTCATCCAAGATAAAGTATATGTATGCCGGTGATGGGTAGATCTCAATATGGTGGACAGGGTTGGTACTCTCGTCATACCGAGGGGTGACGACTTGTTACTTGAACTTGGATGGTGTGGGGTAGTTGACTATCTTCTCCAAAAAGGGTGAGCCCATGGAGTATCCTCTCTAAAGAGGGTCCCAGCTCTTCAGAATATGTCCAATCTTGCCCTCCTGTCGCTTGATCGAGTCATTCCAGGGCCTCGTAGGTTCGGCCTGGCCGATGTTATCCCATGCCTCCTCTTTGAGGTGGACGGAGGGTTCTGCGGCGGTAGGCCTGTAACGGCTATTTACTTCCCCCTTACCATTATCCTGTCCTAGGGACGGCCCCCGTGGGGTCAAAAATCTGTTGCATTCCTTCTGGACCTCGTACCACTCCTTGATCTAGACAATGGTCATCACATCTACAGAGCTACCCCCATCGACCAGGATCCTTGGCACCTCACACCCGTGTACCTGGTAGTGACGACAAGAGGGTCATCATGTGAGGCTAAGAGGCCTCTGAATTCCATTCTTAAGAACCCCACTATCAGAGTATCCACATCGGCCTTCTTCCTCTTTTCTGACTTTGACTCTAAAGAGGTTGAGTGCACAGTTTTTGCCATTGCCTTGGCTTTAGCTATATAGGCCTTCCTATCTGCGACCTCTGACCCTCCTCCTTCTATACCCTCGTAGATCATTCCAACATCGAGAGAGATTATATTTAGTCTATTGACAGGGTCATGGTCGTCTCTTGGAGGGAGATCAGGGTCGTCCTCATCATCAGAAGGGTCGTCCCCTATTTTTTGAGGATCTTCTCTACATCCATCATCCCGCTTCTTTCTAGGGTCATCCCCTCGGCCCCTCTTGAAGGAACCTTTGTCAACATACTTCTTGAGCTTCCCTTTTTTCAGCATATTCTCAATCTTATCTCTCAGATCAAAGCATTAGTATATCACATGGCCATGGTCTTGGTGAAATTCACACCACAGGTTTTTGTTCCTCTTATTTGGGGTTGCCCTCAAATTTTCAGGCCACTTCAGGGACCGGTCACTCTTTATCTCATTGAGAATATGTTCACAGCTGACCATTAGAGAGGTGTAATCAGCGAACTTATTGTCCGTAGACCTCTTCTTCCTCTATTTGTTCTTCTTATGGTACTTACCCCCACTAGTGCCTACTTTTTCATCTTCATATTTTTCTTCCATCGCCTCTTAGGCGTTCATCACCTTTCCCGCTATCGATAATAATTCATCCATCGTCCTCGGAGGGTCTTCAGTTAGCTTCCATAGCGGCTTCCCCTTATAGAGCCCTCCAATGAGGGCGGTCATGTCTATGCTCTCCTCATAGTCTTCCACCTCTAACTTTTCTTTTTTTAATCTGGCTATGTAGGCTTTTAGACTCTTGTTCTTCCCCTGCTTAACATAGAGCAAGTGTGTGGTGTTCTTCTGTGGCCTCACTCCAAAGAAAAAGTTATGGACAAACCGGTATGCCAACTACTTAAAGCTTTCAATGGAGTTTTTTGTTAGAGACATATACCAAACATGTGCAGCCCCAGTTAGAGTGCCAGAAAAGGCACGACACATCATCTCATCAATGATAAAGTATATGTATACCGCTGATGGGTACATCTCAATATGGTGGACAGGGTTGGTACTCCCGTCATACCGAGGGGTGAATGCTTGTGGCTTGAACTTGGATGGTGTGGTGAAGTTGACTATCTTCTCCAAAAAGGGTGAGCCCATGGATTATCCTCTCTAAAGAGGGTCCTAGCACTTCAGAATATCGCCAATCTTATCCTCCAGTCGCTGGATCGAGTCATTCCAGTGCCTCGTAGGTTCGGCCTGGCCGATGTTATCCCATGCCGCCTCTTTGAGGTGAACGGAGGGTTCTGTGGTTATAGGCCTATGTCGGCTATTTACATCCCCCTGACCATCGTCTCGTCTTAGGGGTCGGCCATCAGCTGCCTCCCTTCTGGACTTCGCAACACTCCTTGATATGGATAATTTTTCCCACATGTCATTTACTGGGCCCAGCCTCTCAAAGGCTGACCCCCTGCTCAAGCGATCAAAAGCAGAGTCTCTTGGGCCATCATTATGATTTTGCCTTCCACACTTCCCTCTACTCTCCTAGAGGGGTCGTATAGTGTTATTGGAGACCTCATACGGCTCCCAACACTCTATGGGAGGCTCCTATCCCTCCAGATCATCATGCTTATCCTCAGGGAAAGGGTTTCCTTGCCTCCCCAGGCGTAGACGTCAGGGGTCAGTAAAATCCCTCCGTCACTGTGGGGGTGGTAAGTTATTGCTTTGTGCCTGGGGTAGCCCCTTAGCCTCATGCTTCCCTAGAGCCTCTACCGGAGTAATCATCTCATGTGAGACCCCTGGTGGTCTTAGTATGTTCTGGATTAGAACTGTGAACTGTTCCTGCATGATTCGCTGGCTTGCTACCAGAGACTTCAAGGTTGTTTCCACATCATCCATCTCAGACTGGGGTGGTGGCTGACTGGAACTAGGTCATACTCAACTATCCGACGAAGGAAGTGGTGGTGGTGGCATCGCTGGTGCCATGTGCTTGAGCGATGAAGAACTGAACGAAATAAAAGAGTCGTGAGCTTGAGAACCCTAATGGATCTCTTTCAATGGTGAAACGTCTCCACACAGGTGGAGAATTGGCTCACCACTAGAGTGCACAGTGAGGTCAAGCTGTAAAAAGGAAGAGATGCCTTCTCATTCCCACAGACGACACCAAACTGATGATGCTTTGCTTCAACACCACCAGATAAGTGATGATGAGCTCAAACTGTGTGTACCATGGCAACCATAGATGTATAAGTGTGTGTGTAGAAGGACGTGAGCATAAGAGGAGCAAGATAAAAATCAATAGGGGTTCAGCCAATCAGGCCTACATCCACTATGAGTGTGTGATCCACTAAGTATGGGAACTAACGGTCTTGGTTACAATGCACATAAGATAACTTTCTCTCTCTACTGTGTGTACAAGCAATGTTTTTACCAGGGTTACGATTATCGATCCATCCTGAGTAGGATTGTAGGTGATAAGTATATATAGGTCCTGGGGGATGTAGTGTACCCCCAAGTATGCATGGTGCATGTAAATGGAGATCTATCCAATCTCCTATTGACACCTGTAGATGCCAAATGATGACATAATATTCCCTCACGTGAGGGGGTGATATTGTTATAATGGTCTTCCACATGCCATGTGAGCCTCATGCACACTGTTCAACGCATCTCCCATACCACGCGCTGTGATGATGTCACACTCGGCTTATGATACGAGGTTGAGGGAAAAGTTCCTTTCGGTAGTGAGTCTGGCCCAATTTGGGTGTCGTACTATCGTACCCTCAGAGGGTCAGGCAGACCATGATGAGGGGTCAGCTCCTTGAAGGCTCGTCTGGGCCTAATGAGTGGTCGACCCCTTGGAGGGTCATCTAGACCATCAGGAAGGCTTGGCCCCTTGGAGGGTCATCTAGAACATGATGAGGGGTCGGACCCTAGGAGGGTCATCTGGACCATGAAGAGGGGTCGGCCCCTAGAAGGGTCGTCTGGGCCTGATGAGGGGTCGGCCCCTTAGAGTGTCGTCTGGACCATGATGAAGGGTTTGCCCCTTGGAGGGTCGTATGGACCATGATGAGGGATTGGCCCCTAGGATGGTCATCTAGTCCTGATGAGGGGTTGTCCCCTTGGAAGGTCGTCTGGGCCTAATGAAGGGGTCAGCCCTGTCCAGGTGTAGGGCGTATACGGGTATATCAAGCGCTACCACCAGATTGGGTATCACCACCAAATGGATGTTTCTCCCCGCTTTCAAGAATGCCGCAAAAGTCCCCTCGTGCATCTTGTTGATAAAATGTCAGATGTATTCAGGAAGTAGTCCCTCAGCACAAATGTATAGTAACTTGGACTCGTTGGTCTCCTCCCTTACATCTAGGGACCATTCCCGGAATCTTTGAACATAGGCCGCCACCTCTTCCCCAGGTCTTTGCTTCTCCCTACCAAGTTGATTCAAGGTGAAGTCATCTTCTTCCAGAAAGAACTTTTGGACAAACAATACATGCATCTCATCCCACGTATAAACGACGTTGGTCGTTAAATGGGAGTACCAGGTGTATCACTTATCGGTTAGGGATTTTGAAAACTCCCTCAATCTAAGATTCTTATCATTGTGATGTTCTCCCATGTGTTCAACAAAATGCTTAATGTTCTCCTTCGAGTTCCCACCTTTCCCTGTATATTTTTCAGAGATAGGGGGAATATAGTCCTTTGGGTAAGGCTCATCATTGTATTCCTGAGGATAAGGTGTTCGAAGGTTGTCATAAACTGAAGGCACCTCTACAGCTGATTGCGAGGAAGCTTGCATGAACTTAAACATCTCTTTCTGCATCTCTTTTCTCATTTCCTCCATGGGCGATGGTAATGGGGAACCAGCAGCAGGGCCACGAGCTGAGTGCCCATTACAACCGAAATGAACATTACTGGTGGTGACGTTGAAACTCCTGAGGTTCCCACTACGTGATTCACAACAGAGGGTATGCTTGCTGGGATTGTTAATGCAATACCTGCACCTGGTGGGGCCATTGGAGCTACCTCGGGTGTTACGAAAGAATTAGCCTCCAATACTCCTAGCATAGTTGAAGCTACTGGAGTTTGCAAAAACTCGTGAAACTTGCTCATGAGGATCGCAATCTGGGTGAGTCCCAACCACGCGCTCATGGAAGGTTGGATCGCCCCTGCAACGCCTGACGTCGTCAGAACCTGAGGTACCTCTACTCGAGGATCCCCATTCCTTAGGGTCTCCCGTTCCCTCACGGATTGTTCTTCATTTTGTTGGATATCATCAAAGTTTAGTTTTTTAGTATCATTATCTTGCGCCATACTCCTTACTTAGGACAATGCCTCCCCAGCGGAGTCGCCAAATGTAAGAGGGTAATTTATATTATAGACGGAGGCGTAACCCTTGTTTGAGTATGGTAATGATAAGCTGATGGGGTAAACCCTTAGATTAGCAATAGAACACCCAGACACAAATTTAATGAAGATAAGACTCAATTTAAACTCACAAATCTCTCATGTGTAACTCAGGAAATAATAATGAACCTTAGAAATGACTTAGCTAGAGGGAGAGAGAAGTAAGAATCCTAGATACACCTTGCTAGGCAGGTAGAAACACACCAAAACACCCTTTCTCTCTGTCAAGTATTAAAGGCTTGATGATTAATAACAAAGGTGAGTGGGTGAAACCCTCTGGTTTGTCATAACTCTCTCTAGAAATAACTCCTTGATTGTCAAAAGAACATGAACTCTCCAAAAAAAGGATCCCTCTCCTCAAAGGTGGTTGGGGTACTTAAACATCCCCCCACACCACCCTGAGGCAACTAAGTCATTAAAGACTATGAAAGACCTCCCTAACACTTTATGTCACAACATTAAATGCCTGATGCAGTAGTTATCTCCATGTCATAAGCATTAAATGCCAAGACATACCTTTTGCCTAACCACTATGTGTCAGGAGACTGTTGTCGCAGAGGTGGCTCACCAAATTCCTGACAACCCCAAATACCATGGGGGTTTACTCAAGTGTAGGTCTGACATTGTTTAGCTGGCTAGTGACATCAACTACAGTAGATGTGATATTAAGTTGAGGGTTGTTTAGTTTAGAGCTCAACACCCGATGGAACTCCAAGCTGCTTCGCCTGAGGTTCCACGGTCAGGGTTCTTTGGTGTTTTACCAGGTGTATCTAAGATGGTTAGGACAAGCCCCAACGGTGCCTCACTTCTCAATCCTCCAAACCAAGTCCCTATAAGGTTCCCGAAGTGAGATCATTAAATAGAGAATGGAAGCTCTCCCAGGCCCTACCAAGCCTGGTATCTCGCGAGTGCCATTTGACCTTACACTAAAACTCATTATTATTCTCGTTACATCATTACAACCGTTATAGCATACAACCAACATAAACATAAATACAATATGACTAATACAACAAGCTAAGGTATGAGTTACCATGCCAAGCTTCCACGCTTGACCTGCCATGCTCTCTTAATCCCAAACACTATTGTCAATGGGTGGATTATCCCTAATCTCCAAATTACCTCCAAGACCCCTCTACAATGTGCATGATGGTTGTTTAGTTCACTAATCTCTTACTTTAATTGTCGCATATGGCTTATATAAAGTTTGATGATTGATTGCTATCAATTAGAGCTTCTTGATCGTTTCGATGTTTTGTAATTATGATTCATTTGTTGTAGTTCACGTCCATATATTCCATGTTCATGTTCGAGCACATCGGTACTATGTTAGCATGTTACTCATATTTGTGTGTTTTGAGTTTTCTTAGCTTCGCGATAGTTTTGGTATTATTTCGTAGTTATGAACCCTATCTAGTTAGAATTTTTAGGAAATTTTTTCACTATGCAACACCGTTTATCATTTTGGGGAAACTGTGAAAGTTTGATCTTTTCATTCAAATGACATTAATTTTTGTTCGAGCAACGTAGCTTATCGTTTAAGTGATGTACCTGGCTCATTCAAACGACAAGTTTGATGAGTTTGACTTTTTTTGCTGACTTCCATTTCAGTACCCTCTTGTTCTGGTTATACATTTTGGTACTAGTTGTTTCTGCATATTCTTTTTATGGAGTGTACTTTGATTGATGACATATTTTGCAGCATTTTTCGTTTAATCACTCCTGCTTGGATTGATATAGTCTTTGCGTGATTCTAATGTTTGCTAGTTACTAATTTGATGTTGATTAATCATATTTAGCTGGTTGTTTCATGTTTATCTAGCTATTCTTCGAGGTTGATTTAATCAAAGGGGTAAATTTTTTTCTAGATTTGTTTATCTTCTCACGGGATTGTATATTCAAGACAAAAAGGGGGAGAGATGTTTATGATGTAGGGGATGTTTTTGTGAGTTTTTGAGAAGTTTTGATATCCCAATTTATATGCTTTTCATATTTGCACAAATTGGTATGATGTTTTGCCCACATAACAAATTATTCGGATTTGATTTCTCATTGTGATTTTTATATCATTTGTTCCACCCTACTTCACTAGGTATTTGTCTATATCATGCATGCATTTATTCTTAAGAGATTCGAGATTTCAAGTCTACATTACATTCAGACATTTAGAGAAAGTTTAATTCTTGTCAGACCATCTTTTATAACTTTTGGGTTTTATGGCATGGGATTTAGGCGTAATAAAACTTGACGGCGTGGCTTAGGCATTTCACTGTTGGTTTTGTCCCGGAATAGTCAAATGGGGAGATTTGTAAGGACAAAATTTCCAATTGAGTCCACGTATAGTTTTGACTTATTACCGAAACAAAACACGTTTTAGTCATAGGTAGATTTTTATTGTCATGATACCACACATACTATGACGTGTTGAAGTTAACTGAAGACGTTGCCACAAAGCTTTAAGGAATGAATTATTCTGAAGTTTAATTGGTGCGAGTTTATTCATCTTCAAGTTTAATTTTCATTCCGTGATCACTCGGTTATGAATATTGATGATGCTATAAATAACACCACGAGATCAAGGTGTAGTTGACCTAAAAAATGTATAACAATGGAATCAAGTTAAAAATATAGATATCGAAGGAGATGAGGAGAAGAGGGGTACCACACCAATATAAGTGGTACAACCTATCTAGGCATACGTCCACTATGCAGGTGAGTGATCTTCACTAATAAAATTAGGGCTCTAATGGCCTTATGAATCAATAAATTCACTTTATCTCTCTAATGTATAGTTTACTAGAGCTTTCACTAGGGTTTACAATCTCCATCCCCCCTCAAGCAAGTGGAAGACAAGAATATATAGTGCTTTGGGGGGGGGGGGGGGGAGGTTAGTGTACCCCCCAAGAATGAAATGAGCATGAGTATGATGATCTAGCATATTTCATGTGGACACCTAGCTGTGCAATATATACATAATGATGACCGAAAATTCCTTCACGTGGGGGGAATCATTTGGTTATAACATTTTTTCCACGTGCTCCAAGTCTTCCATGTGCTTGCATATGCTCGGACCTATGACATCATCGACTATAACCTCTACATAGCAGAGTATGATGTTGGTGAGTCTGATAGATATGTTAGTCTTCTAATCATAAGTATGACTTCAGCCTAATCGACTTACCGAGGTTATGTATTAGACATGGATGTGTTGTCAGCTGAAGTAGAGGATGACATAGGTCATACTTGAGCCCATGGGGCTGTTGCTAAACTCAGCTACTAATGAGCCAAGGTTCATCAATGTTATTCCGACCTTGTGAAAAATGACCTCTCCGATGGCTAATGCGTTCTTTCTGATCACTTGGCTGTGAGATTGGCTGAGTTTACTGCTCAAAGTACGAGGGTACACATTGGTCTTATCAAATTTATATCATTAATGAGACTCAAAATTATGTTTTATAAAATTAAGGATGTGATTTTATAAAGGAAATATTTTTAAAATGTTTTATATGTGTTTAAAATGGTCTGAAGTTCGTTTACATCTGATAAGGACATAGTAGAGTTTGTTTAAGTTTGGAATCCAATCTCGCACGTCATTCAAATGACAGACACTGTCGTTCAAGCGAGATGCAATGTCGTTGGAACTATAGGTCATCTCGTTCGAGAGATAGGTCAAGTCGTTCTAACGAGCCACCGCCTTAGGGTTTTTATATATATGCATGTTTCCTTCAGATTTCATGTGTTTGCTTTCTGCCGAAATAGTATAAGAACCTTAACGTTTCTACACACAAGTTTTCAAATGTTATCTAAGTCTAAAGCATCCTTTGAGTTTAAAAAGATCCGATTATCATTGATATATGTTTTGTGATCTTATTTTCACCATGTATAAGGTTTCAATTGAAGATAAATTTCTTCTTTTGCAGTGAAGATTCGACGGATTCCGGTTTCAACATCGTAGACATTATGAGCCATATCGTGGACACCGAGACATACGTGGATGCGTATGTTTTGGACGAGCAACGTGGAAGAAGGTTACTTTGTGCGCGGGCACTTTCAAGAGTGTTTGAAGATCAGAGGTGCCTCAAGTCTCATGGGTGAACCAAGTCGTTGAGTAAGACTACCATTTGTCCTTGTAAAACCATTTTAATAGTGATTGTCTGGCCTGGTCCATCCGAAGATTTTTAACCTTTGTGGTTTTCCTCGTACATCTGCATTGTGAGTATTGATTTACCTGACATTACTTGCTTTAATCAAAATATGCATGCTTAGGGTTAAATAATATAATATCTTGTTATGTTTATTTGTGTCACAACTTGGTGTGGTTTATAGAAACTGAAAAAGAATTTTTCGAAAAGATAAAGTTGGTTTTTGTCATCCTTAAAATAAATTCCGCATTAGAAAAGTTTTAAATTGGGGACTACATAGGTTTATGCTGATCATCACCCCCTTACCCAATAAATGGAGGGAATGACCTCACTCCCAGGAAAAAATCAGATCTTTCAATATCCGTGATCTTAACATTATTCTCTTATAATCCGTAAAGTTTTCTTGTTTGAAATTCCATTCCATATTGAATTCCCATCATTTTTCATATCCAATATGGCAAAATTTAATTCTCTATCATCCAATATTCATCTCAACATTCAATGGAGCTAATCAAAGATCAAGATTAAGCCTCAATTCTCCAAATAAGGTCAACAAATCCTTCTCTCTCTCTCTTTAAATTCTTTATTTTTGCATTAGTTACATAAATTTTTAATATAGCTTTTACATTGGTTCATACACATTAATACTTCATCATTTATTAGTTATATTGCAAAAACATTATTTTCTATAAAAAAAACAAAACAAAGAAAAAGAGGGTTTCACCTATAAATTCCAACGAGAATATCCACCACAATTTCTCAAAACTAAAATACTTTTTCTGCAAACACATAATAAATTCCCATTCCAATCTATGGTATTAACCCCACCCTTATGCCATATGCGAACTACATGGACTTTGAAGCCTTTATAGGCTACATAGGAATTCTATATTAAAACCCGAGACTCGAGTCCAACTTTCTAATTTTCCATTTTCCGTATTTGCATCCTTTTCATTTATACATTATGTTAGTACATATTATCACTACAAGAAAAATGGTCTTTTATGGCAGTAAAAAACTAACATAAATGACCATTTATGTCAGTTTTAGAAATTTTCAAAACTGACGTATAAAGCCCTGACATTAATGTTCGTAAAACTGACATAAATAAGATCACATTTATCTCAATTTTTAAGATCACACATAAAAAACTACGACATTCAACATCTTTTAAATAACATTTTCATAAAAAAATTGACATAAATAAAATCACATTTATGTCGGTTTTAATAATTTTATGAGAGGTTTTTCAAAACTAACATAGATGTTAATGTAAAAAACAAACAAAAAAAAACAATAACCCATCAATAGACAACAATTATTTGAGGTTAAATCAACCATTGTAAATAGATAATAACCAAGGTCATAAATATCACTTACTTGATATACATCAAGATATGTAGAATCAAATTGATGTGAAGCTACATCATATCTAAAAACTAGTTATCCAAAAATAAGCTAACGTCTAGTTATCTACGTGATAATATCCTAAAAATAGTGATGATGCATTACAATATCCAAAAACTATAATCGTAAATTACATCATAAGAACCACAATCCAAAATAATACTCAAGCTAGGACGTTGTCGAATGTAATATTCGATCAAATTTGTTCTCGACGCTATCCAACCCAGAATGAGTAACCCTGCAATCAAATATAATCAACATATTTTTCATCAAAGCATAATCATCTCAACACATTGTCATTACAACATCATAAAATACAATTACTCAGAAATACCTAATATATATAATCCGTAATGAACTCAACGAACTCCATTTGAACTTCATTTAGCTCATTCAATGGGTACGTCACTTTATCGGACAATCTTCTCATCTAAAAAATTTAAGATAGAATGGAATTTATTATTAGAGTATAAAATAGTTAATAACTATACATTATTTTATATAATAGGATAAAAGGAGAACATTGGTAACATACCTTTGTTTCAAATGGTATGGAGGATCCTCCCTGAAGTACTTCATGAACATCAACAAAATATATTCGCAATACCATTTCCTTGCATTGGGCACTAATTAACACAAAACATTATTACTGAACAAATAATAAAAGAGTACAAGTCTAAAATATTTTTATACAACACAAACAATTGTAAAAACTATAATAATTTTTGGCAGAATTTTCTCTCTTTATAGGACTATCCACCCTATTCAAAAAATATAAAATCCTACGACAACAAAACTAATAGTTCATAAGAATAACAATTGCCGGTAAAGGCATAAAATATATATAACTAACAAAACATGTAAGATATATTGAATTGAAACTTCACCAATGGTCCTAGCATTCCAAATTACTGAAGTAACTATTGATAACTGAACGCTAAGTTATATCATAAGCAAGTCCTATACAATAATACGAAGTAACTATGATTTACTAAATTAACTATTGATAACTATTATATACTAGCATGTAACCCGTGCGATGCGCAGGCATTTTATTGAAAAATATACTTCTAAATTTATTTAAAACAATCCTAATAATATAAATTGATAAAAGTCGAATATCATGTGGTAAAATTAACAAACTTCAACAATCAACCACAATGGAAGAGTACACGTGCCAATTTGAAGAGTTGAGGGCAATTATGATGAATACAACTCATGGTCTCAATGAGAGTAATTTCATTTAAACCTTCAACTAAAAACTGTTAAGTGCACCTACTCCATCTACTAAAAATCATTGTACATAGAAACTTTAATTCAAAAGGTCGTGGTTCCGAATCATGGATGTTTATCAAATACATTCGCAAAACTGACTTTCGAGGTGGTTTTGCAATAGGTTGTCAATAGTAAGGAATTGGAGACATGTGAGTCGTTGAGAGTCTAAAAATTAATATGATTACCGATTGAAGCATTGACAATTTATTTAGAATGTGGAAGCGAAATTACACATTTAATTGGAGAACGGAAACTTACCATCTAGTATTGAAAGTGATCCCCACCCACAACTTCATATTTCTGACAAAGGTAAAAGATTAATTTGTAGATGTTCTAAGAATATCAATGTGGAAGAACCTAAAATCAAACTTGACTATAGTTCTTGATCCCCCTACTTGCCCAGAAATCCTAACATAGGAGAATAAATGTGTTGGAGGTTCTGAAATTAACTCTTAATTATAATATCGACCCAAACCTTGCTTCCCCTCCTGTAGCAAATAAGTAGGGAACTTCTTCAACTGATCATGTTCGAAAAGTAAATATATATATATATATATATATATATATATACACACACACACACACACTAGCCTATGCCCGCGCCTGAAGGCACGACGAAATTTTCCAACGTACGTTATTGCGAAACGACGATAATTTTTCAAAGTACGTAATCGCGAAATGCAAAGTTTTCAAAGTGTAATTGCAAAATAATTGAACATAATATCCTTTATTTATTGGACTATTCACCGTGCTTAACAAACAACAAATAGTCCAATAACATTCAAATAGTTTAAATTTTTAAATATACAATACTCATCCATCGAATTCACATTGTGTCTAAAAAAAACAATGTGTCAAATTTTTAAACAAAATGGGCGTAATCTCTTTGTTTATTGGACTATCCACCCTATTAAAGGGGTAATGACAAATCCAACAATTTAAAAAAAATACAAAATTTGGAGATGGGTGCTAGCAGATCGGGAAAGGAGAATATGAATTTATTCGTTCTGTGGGACTTCTTCAAAATGTTTGTGCTGTGGTGTTTGACCACAATCTTGGATGGGGTGAGAGAAACTGAGCAGGCCTTTGCAGGAGCATCAGAGAGCATGTTTTTGGGAATTGCAATTCTTTTAGGTCTTTTGCACTCATCTACTTCTGGATTACGTACTACTGTTGTTGTCTTCCCATCCTTCTTCTCACCTCTAGCCATTATCACTCTCTCCCTCTCAGTTTTCTGTACGATTTGACAAATAATAAACATAATTAATCAGTTTTTCGATCAAGGATACAATCACATAAGTAAATATACAATCAGTAACCAATATACTGCTTGCCAGTGATGTGAGACTGAGTTCTTTCCATGGCAGCAGACCCAACTTAATGATATGGGCCTTAATAACAAAATAGCAAGAAAAAACATATTAGTTAAATCTGCAAAACAAATCACAAAAACAAAAATGAATTAGGTTGTATTAGAGAATCAATGTGTTCATATTTTTAACGAAAATGATTCAAGTATCAATGCATTTCAGCATGCGTGTTTGCGTGCGTGTGTGTTTGTGTGTGTGCGTGAGTGGGTAAGGGGGAGGGGATGGGAAGGGGCGCGTGTGTGCATGTGTGCATGTTTGTGTGCGTGTTTGTGTGCGCGTGAGCTTGTGTGAGTGGGTAAGGGGGGAGGGGACGGGGTAGGGGGCATGTGTGCAGGTGTTTGTGTGTGTGTGTGTATGAGTGGGGAAGGGAGGAGGGGACAAGGCAGGGGGCGCGTGTGTGCGTGTATGCATATATGCAATATTCATATATGCAATGCATATATGCATCGAAATATATGAAATCTGCATATATGCAGTGCATATATGCATATTGCAGCGTGTGTGCGTGCGTGTGTGTTTATGTGTGTGTTTGTGTGGCTGGGGAAGGTGGGAGGGGATGGGCAGGGTGTGCGTGTTTGCGTGTGTTTGTGTGAGCGTGTGGGGGGGGAGGGAAGGGGGAGGGGACGCGGAAGGAGGCGTGTCTGTGCGTGTATGCATATATGCATATTGCAGCGTGTGTGCGTGCGTGCGTGTTTGTGTTTGTGTGTGCTTACATGCGTGAGTGTTTGTGTATGTGTGTGAGCATATGGAAGGGAGAGGGGACGGGCAGGGCAGTGCGCGTGTGCGTGTGTTCATGTTTATGTGTGTGTATGTGCTCGTGTGTGAGTGGGGAAGGGGGAGGGGACGGGGCAGGGGGAGTGTTTATGCCTGTGTGTGTATATGCAATGCACATATGCAGTGCATATATGCATATGCATATATGTAGTGAATATATGCATATTGTAGCATGTGTGCGTGTGTGAATGCATGTGTGTTTTTTTATGTGCGTGTGTGCGTATGTGAGTGGGAATGGGGAGGGGGAGGGGACGGGCATGGGGCATGTGTGTTCATGTTTGTGTGTTTGTTTGTGTGCGAGTGTGAGTGGCGAAGGGGGGAGGGGATGGGACAGGGAGCGCGTGTGTGAATGTGTGAGTGGGGAATGTGGGAGGGGACGGGGTAGGGGGCGCATGTGTGCGTGTATGCATAGATGCATATTTCAGTGTGTGTGCATGTGTTTATGTGTGTGTTTGTGTGCGCGTGTTTGCGTGTGTGAGTGGGGAAGGGGGGAGGAGATGGGGCAGGGGGCGCGTGTGTGCTTGTGTGTGTCTATGCATATATGCATATTGCAGCGTGTGTGCGTGTGTGTGAGTGTGTGAGTGGGGAAGGGGGGAGGGGACGGGGCTAGGGGCTCATGTGTATGTGTGCGTGTGTGTGTTTGTGTGAGTGTGTGCGGGCGTGTGAGTGGGGACGGGGTAGTGGGCGCGTGTGTGCGTGTGTGCATATATGCATATTTCAGTGTGTGTGTTTGTGTGTGTTTTTATGTGCGCATGTGTGCATACGTGAGTGTGGAAGGGGGAGGGGAGGGGCAGGGGGCGCGTGTGTGCATTTTTTTTCGCGTGCGTGCATTTGTGAGTGGGGGCTGCGCAGGGGGCGCGTGTGTGCATGTGTGAATGTGTCTATTTGTGTGTGTGTTTCTGTGCGCGTGTGTGCATGTGAGAATGGTGAAGGGGGAGGGGAAGGGAAGGGGGCACGTGTGTGCATGTGTGTGTTTTTGTGTGCGCGTGTCTGAGTGGGGAAGGGGGAGGGGACAGGGGAAGGGGCGCGTGTGTGCGTGTGTTCTTGTACGCATATATGCAGTGCATATATGCATATTGCAACGTGTGTGTTTATGTGTGTGTTTATGTGCGCATGTGTACATGTGTGAGTGGGAAGGGGGGAGGGGATAGGCAGGGGACGCGTGTGTACGTGTTTGTGTGTGTGTTTGTGTGCGCGTGTGTTCATGTGTGACTGGGGAAGGGGGAGGGTACGGGGCATGGGGCGTGGCGGTGTTGCATATATATGAAATTGCATTTGCATATATATGGATAAGCTGCATATATATACAACTTCATGTATATGCATATGTTGGATATATATGTAGTGCATATATATGCAACATATGCATATATATGCAGATGCCGCTTAGAATCGACTTGGGACTCACCATTGACTGAAATTTGATGAAGGCCTACCTTGTGCCATCCAATGCCTGTGAATAGAATGCAAGTTAGCTTGCCAGGTCATCATTCGTATCCACTTCTTGCTCTCGGTCAATGTTAACATAAAGGTTGTGTATCCAATCCACATTCTCAGCCCAACTTATATCGCCTAATTTATCGAGTAGACCATCCCTGTAGTATATGGCGTTCTTCGAAGGTTCAGTTAACTTCACATCGTGATTCAAACTAATGGAATTAAAACTAATTGTGTCAAACTAACATAATTCGACAGACAACACATCAAACATAAGAAAGAATAAATCTTGGTTAATATGAAAATAAAATGTATAAGTTTAACAAAATAGGAAATTTCCATCTCAATAGATAACAAAATAGGCAATTTACATCTTAATTTCATTCCGGCATGGTTGTATCTTATGGTACAATCACGTGAACTCAATGCATATTGTGGTTCGAGTAACATTATTTTCTTCAGATTTTGTTTTTTCAATTTTCTTGTTGTAGTAGTTGATCGGTATACTATTAAATATCATGAATATTAGGAACCCAAACTATTAAAAAAAATGGCAGACATAAATAGAGCATGTATATTACGAAATGAAACTATTAAAAAGAAAAAATATTAAGAACCAAAATTATTAAAAAGCATGGACTATCATATCTCATTCCTCATTCCTTTGTAATATTTCATTAGTGCATAAATATGTATGGATCACCATAATATTTCATTATCCGAACACCTTATTAAAGTAGATCACAAAATTTGTAAGCATACCTATTATCCGAACACCTTATTAAAGTAGATCACAAAATTTGTAAGAATACCTGCAAGTCTATTCTACTCTTCATCGCAATCTCTATTTTCATCACCATAAAAAAGTCTACTTCAAAGCGAACCTCTTGTAATATACATAATTTGGACACCTAAATTCACTCGGTTGATAAAATGAGTTGCATAACAATCATCGACAATGATATCAATCAAATATAAGTCATAATCAGAGACCATAAAGGTTATATTGTTATCTGTAAAAACAGTTCTATAACAATGGATTTTATTCATTACGCTGAGGTAGCAACTACAATGATTACCTACAAATGTGAATAGTATACAATTTTTCATCATTTCATTGAAATACATTGTTTGGTGGTCCAAGTGTAGTGCCTTATTTGTAATGCAAAAACTACAAAAGAAACTATCCACATGCAATATCATGATTTTTAGGAATAATAACATGTACATAGTTTCTATGGTCATGAAGGCTGTACGTATAGTTAGATGAAAGATCCTTATATATCCATCTTAATATCAACATTTAAAACTGATAAAACAAATACAACCCTTAGAACTGATAAAACAAACACAACAGTTAAAATTTAAGTGGAAACAACTTAATATCAATTGAACATATAAAAGAGAAGATGTACCATTGGACAATGTGCGTTCATGTTGATCACGATAAAGATTTATTACATCCAATCTATAGAAATCAAGAAAAAAGTTCAAAAATCACAAAATCAGAATTTGAAAAGCTAGAGTAAGTTTCCTACCTACCAAATTTGTCATGCCCATATTCTGCATCCAGAAGCACCTAGATATTGCATATTTCTGGAGAAAAAACACTATAGATCTGTAAACAAATAGAGATTGGGAATATTGGAAAAATAAGTTCATATGCACATCAACCTACTGGATCTCGACTCTAACCACAATATGATACTGTGAACATTGTAGTTCATTACAAACATAGGAAATTAAAATGAACATATCCCAAAAACCTAAATACGTGTGCGTGGTCGTGTCTATGTGAGTGTGTAGAAGGGATGAGTTAGTTCTAATTAATGGATAAGTTAGTTCAAATTAAATTAAAGATATGCTCTACATATATGGCTATATAGGAACGGTTTCAAACTAACAACTAAAATAATTAGTATAAATAACCAAAATATACATGAAAGATTATACATCTAAGAAAGGAATATACATATCCTTACATCTTTCAACATGTCAGAAAACTTTTCGACTTTAGTTCTCTCAACAAAATAAGCAGAACCCACGAAACCCAACCTATTAAAAAAATGTAAATACAAAAGAATGTACAAACCCAAACCCAAGAATGTAAATTCATAAAGCCAAGCTTCACAAAAGGCAACCTATTAATACAAAAAATTAAATAAAAAATATGAAAAGAAAAACCGTTTTAATTTTCATAACCCAAATAAAGTCTAAGTTAACGAATACAACCTCATAACCCAAATAAAATCAAGACATCAAAACTTAATGCCCTAAGTTAATTTCAAGACACTTACCTTCTAAGTTAATTTCATTCAAGAATATTTAGAGACATTTACCTTCACAAACTAAGTTAATTTACCTTCTAAGTTAATTTCAAGACATTTACCTTCTCAAACTAAAATTGCCAATGCATAATTACAAATTACACAAATATTTCCGTTTTAACAGAAAAAATGCAATAAATAGCACCAAATATCATATATCATTGTTATGACATCACTAAATATTTCAGTTTAAAAAAAATAGCACCAAATATCACTGTTTTTGACAAAAAAATAGCGCAACATATTAAAAAAACAATAGAATGATACATTAAAAAAAACTACAAAATGATACATTAAAAAAATATGTACCGCATACCTAAAATTGAGCACTCGGGATACAAGACGTTGTTGGTTACTCCGTTCAAATGACCCAACTTTGAAAAGTAAAAATAAAAATGAGTTTCCACCGATTTTTAACACCTGTTCAACATTTCCCTCGATTTCGTACATCACCGAACTTCAATTGAACCCCAACAGAGAACACAAACAAAAATTGAACCCCAGATTTTGAACACAAAAATAAAATTGAAAAATGGTTGGGTATTACTGCGTGGGAGGGTAATGAGCATAATGAACCATGGGTGTGAGCAGGCTTAATAAAAAATCACCAAATTCCTCATCCCACCTATATAGTCCTGTAAATGCTAAAAACATAATATACTCTTATAAAAATTAAGTAATAAGACAGGGGTTCAATTAGTTACCAAATAAGCTAGAGAAAAATAAGATTACTTACCAACCCAGCATCATCATCTACCCACACTTCAACAACTATCCCATTAGGGTTTGTTTGGGGGGAAATGAAAAATGGGAGATGGAGGGGGAGGGGGAGGCACCACGTGTGTGTGCATTTATGCGTGTGTGTATATATGCATGTTTAGGAGAACGGGGAGCAAAGACGGAGGGGGGAGCAAAGACGTAGGGGGAGGGGGAAGGGGAAGGGGAAGGGGAGGCGACCGCGCGTGTGTGTATGTGTCTATGAATGTGCGTGTGTGTATATGTGTGTGTGTGGATGTGTGTGTGCGTGTTAAAGAGGGTGAGAAAGAGTACCTGTAGCAGTGGAGGGAGGGCAGAGGCAAAGAGCTAGCAGTGGCCTTTGTGGGTTTGGAGTGAAAGGGAGAGAATGAGGTAGACGGGGTGGGTGTGGGTGTTTAGAGAGAGAGAATGAGGGAGATAGATTAGCGCGTGAGTGTGTAAGAGTGTGTGGGATACATAATTTTGAAAATCCCCTCGTCTTTTAACTAAAGTGTAATTTTAGTGAGTATAAAAGAGGGGGAAATCAAATAATTAAGGGGTAGGTTGGTAAAAAAGAAAGGGAGATGATCTGAACAATTAAAATGTCTAAAAATGTGTAAGGAGGTGGCATCGATCTAAACCTTTGAAAATGTGTACATTTTCAAAAACCAAGCTAACTTATTATATATATATATACTAGCGTATGACCGTTCCTGAAGGCACGAAGAAATTTTCCAAAGTACGTAATCACAAAACGGCGACAATGTCAAATTTTAAAAAAAATTGGGCATAATCTACTTTGTTTATGAAACTATTCACTCTGCTTAACAAATAACAAATAATTCAACATCCAAATTGTCTAAATTCTTCAAAGAAATTCACATATAAAATGAAATATACAATATTCACCAATCAAATTAACTATGTCTCAAAAAAACAAAGTGTCAATTTTAAAAAACAATTGGGAATAGTCTCCTTTGTTTATTGGACTATCCACCCTATTTAAGGGGTAACAACAAATCCAACAAATTAAAAAAAAAATCCCAAATTCGGAGATGAGAGCTATAAGGAAGGGAAAGGAGAATGTGGGACTTCCTCAAAATGTTTGTGCCATGGTGCTTCTGGATTAGGTGCTACTACTGCTGTCTTCCTATCCTTCTTCCCACCTCTAGCCATGATCACTCTCTCCCTCTTGATTTTCTCTACGATTTGACAAACAGTAAACGTAATTAATCAGTTTCTTGAACAAAGATATTGTCACATAAGTAAATATATAATCACATCCAATTGGATTACCACTTTTATAAAAAAATACAGTTTCGAGTTTCATCCCATCCTATTTGGTCTACAAATAAAACACATAACAATATTAAGAAAAACAAACTATTTGAATAATTGCATATGCATATATGCGAGTGCATATATGTAGTGTGTGTGTGTGCATGTTTGTGTTTGTGCGCGTGTGCGTGTGAGTGGGAAAAGAGGGAGGGGAGGGGACGGGCAGGGGGCGCGTGTGCGTGTGTGCATGTTGGTGTGTGCACGCGTGTGTGAGTGGGGAAGGCGGGAGGGGACGGGCAGGGGCACGTGTGTGTTTGGGGGGGGGGGGGAGGGGGGAGGGAACGGGACATGTATGCATATAGTCAATATGTATATATTCATATGCATATATGTAGTGAGAGTGTGCCTGTGTGCGTGTGCGCGTGTGAGTGGGAAAGGGGGAGGGGACGGGCAGGGGGCGCGAGTGTGCGTGTTTGTGTGTGTGTGCGTGAGTGGGGAAGGGGGGAGGGGGCGGGAAGGGTGAACATGTGTGCGTGTGTGTTTGTGTGCGCATGTGTGCGTGTGTGTTTGGAAGGGGATAAGGGACGGGGCAGGAGGCGCGAGTGTGCATGTGTGCATGTTTGTGTGTGTGTTTATGTCCGCGTGTGTACGTGTGTGAGTGGGGAAGGGGGGACGGGACGGGTAGGGGGCATATGTGTGTGTGTGCGCGCGCATGTGTGCGTGTGTGAGTGGGGAAGGTGGGAGGGGACGGGGCAGGTATGCATAAATGCATATGCATATATGTAGTGCGAGTGTGTGCTTGTGTGCGTGTGTACGCGTGTGTGAGTTGGAAACGGGGGAGGGGACGGGCAGGGGGTGCGTGTGTGCATGGGGAAAGGGGGAGGGGACGGGAAGGGGGAGCATGTGTGCGTGTGTGTGTGTGTGTGTTTATGTGCGCATGTGTGTGCGTGTGTGTGTGTGTAAGGGGGGAGGGGACGGGCAGGGGGTGCGTGTGTGCGTGTTTGTGAGTGTGCGTGTGTGAGCGTGTTTGTGTGTGTGTTTGCAGCATATATGCCTTTGTTTATATGCATATTGATGATAAAATCCAAAATAAAATAGAGAGTATACCTGATCTAGGGTGAATCCAAGACTAGGATCTAGAAAACAAACCTCCTGACACTCATATTTAGTCATTCGATCCGTTACGGTTGCCTTCGGTTCCGATATCACGTAGGACTTTAAATAATTGTCACCTGAAAGAGAAATAACATATCAGAATTATATAATTATTCATATGAAACTAAATGAGAGATTTAGAAATAAAACATACCATATGCTCAGTGCAACCTACTTATAAGGCCATCCATTACAACAGTGACGAGAACTTTACTTTTCTTAATAAAAATGTCAACCCCAACAAATCACACTAATTGTTCTTATGAAACTCAGTGCATTCTACTTAGTCTTACTGCATTCTAATTGCATTCGACTTAGTCTTACCGCATTCTCATCAATGAAATGAAACATATTATGAGTATTTACTACAATTACCAAATCAAATCACACTAAAAGCAAATGAGAATGTCAGTGCAACATGAAGATTATAACAATGAACACCTTAATTTCAAATTAAAACCAAAATTGACTTACCTTTATATAATGAAATTCCTTAGCTTGCAAAATGAATGAAATTCCTTAGCTTGCAAAATGAATGAACACCTAATAGACTTTAGCGAATTTCCGTACCTAAATGTCACAAAAAATCATTGAAGATCTAATATATGGAATTGTCTTGATACTACCATTAGCCCAAATGTGTATATTTATAGAATGAACACATCAAAATAGAAAGAGTTAGAAATCTGGAAAATAAGACTTCAAAAGGAGAAAAAAACTCACCTCAAGAGAACCACCGGTTGAAACCAATGCCAACTTTTGGGTTGTTATCCAAATCAAACACAAATTTTTCCACCTCCACAGTAAAATCCATGTATGTTAATAATAATGGTATAATCAAAATGAGAATGTAAATCAAAATGGGATTGTGAATCAAGTATGAGAGGACTAATCTCACTTACAATAAAGTATTAGAGATCAATATGTTATGTGGGCGCATCGCCCTTTGGCTTCCGTTCAATTACACTGCAGAGATTAACACATTATGAGAAATATAATAAAAATGATGAGTATTACTGAAATGACACATGGGGATATTTGATGAGGAGATTCAGTCTTTATATATAGGAATAGATTGAATCCACACAGAACGAAATGCATAACATAGGCCAAACACATGGGGATATCCTAGTGTTACCTAATGTTAATTTTTACACAAAACAAAATGCAAAACACATGAGTGACTAAAGCCTAAATCTGGTGACAATAGTTGTTTACTGAACACAGACATAGGCCAAAAACATTTCAGATAGTGTATGAAAGAATTAAATGGAGCACAAACATACATCAAAAGGATGAAACTGTTTTTTTTTGAATTCCTATTAATGCACAAAAGCTCGTTTGGAATACATAAGGTCAAACGTGTCATTTTTCGTGCACCTCGGGAGAAACAGAAATAGAAACAGAGTAGAAAATTAAAAAAAATAGTTAAAATTAAATAAAGTCTTTAATGCGGTGATTTTTTGTATAACATGATGGACCTTTTCAATCTGTGTTGTGTTGTTAATGGCTCCAATCCTTCAGGCCTTGAGCGTTGATTGAAAATCATCACAAACTAATCTTCTTTTGAGGTTTTTTGTTCCAGTTCGTCAAAATCTTATTACAAAAATAGATTCCAGAACAGAAGCTAAGAAGCCGGATAGAAATAGTCTAGTTTTTAAAATTATGACCATTTAATCACTACCAACAATAATAACAAATTAAATTAAATCCTCAGAAATGATCAAAAAAGTATTCTATATATAAAAAAATTATTCTACACATAAATAAGTTTTGCCACCACCATGTATACGTCCTGATTAGTCACTGGTTCAACATTACACTGAGTGCAACTATTGATTTATATCTGCAATGTAACTCAAATAACAAAGGAAAAAATGATTTAAAACAATAAAATAATGTTTCTTCCCAAATTTTACTTAGTTAAAGAAGTAAATTTGAAATCCTTACTCGGTACCCGAATAAAATCAATGCCCATTATCATTGCCACACTCTAAGTTCTGTTCACTCTCCTTGTCGAAATAAGTGGCATGTCATATGGGCAGAAGTGATCTTTGATGACAATGGGTATGCTGTAATAAAGAAACCCCATTAACACCAATATTTAGCATAGAGCTTCAATGACAGTGGGTATGAAAAAATTATCTGTTATGGCTGAAAGCTCTGTTTAGATATGTAAATTACTGTAAATGGTCAACGACCCTTCATATTGTGCATCAAAGAGAATATGCTAAGACTTACAACACCAGTGACAATTCATGAAACTAATGAAGGTTTAATATGTTAAAACTTACAACACCAGTGACAATACATAAAACTTATACACTAATAGATATATCAACAAAATGAAAGTCTTGTAAACTAATATACATAAAACCATAATATGAAAATGCAAGTCTTGTAAGAGAAAAAAATTAATTAACAGGTTGTAGTTAAACAAATTGAAATCTTACTACAATTGTTCCAATGACACTGTATGAAAATTGTGAGTCTTGGAAGAGAAGAATTAACAAACCAACTGTAAATAGTGCCTCAATTATGTATGATTCTGAAAAGATTGTCCATTCTGGATCTCTACCCCTGCAGAAGTACTTCACAAAAATAATTTAAAAACACTCTAAACCTTGCAAATGATCCTAGTCACAAAGTCCTAAAAAAATGGTAAACAAAACAAAATGAAAAAAAAGAGTGGAAGACTCGCCTGCAAATGAAGCGAAGATGTGCGCCGTAGGATTTAATAATGAGAATGGAAATATCTGATTTGAGTATCTTACGACTTTAGTTAGAAATAAATACATACAAATACCTCAATTAATGCCTTAACACTCGAATATATAAAAAATCAGGTGCAGTGAACACTACACATCAAGGGACGGTGATAGTTAAATAAATTCATATCTGAAAAACGATTGTAACCAAAATTAAACAAAGATCTAAAAAATGGCGACGATAGAGACGTGAGCATCTTACCTAATTTAAAGTGGGTTTGAGAGAGAGAGAGGAGGGTATTATGACTTGAATAGATGTCTTGAGGAAGAGAGTACCATTTTATTTTGGGGGGACATTCAAATTAAATCTGAAATCCCCTTGAGCCATGTGCTTTTTACGGAGCCGAGAGCTTCCAGTTGATGGAGCCGAGGGCCTTGTGTTGTTGACGGATTCAAATCTGCAAAAAAAAAAAACTAACAAAATCAAAACAAACAAACAAATCAAAATCGTTGCCATCGAAGCTGTTTGGGGTTTCTCTGGCGCCACTCCCCCGTCCTCTTGACGAAGCCGAGAGCTTCAATTGAAGGTTTTGGTTATTTGTGTGGGAAGATAGCCTTGGGTTGGCTTGGGGGAGACAATAATGTCTGAGGAGAGAGAGAGAAGAAATCGTATGGGGTTTTGTGAATGTAGGGGCGGGTGGTGTAAAGAAGTTTTCTTTTGGTGTTTTTATCGAAGTACGTTTGTGTTTGAATTAAAGTGATAGTAGGAGAATTAATTAGTGAGAAGAAAAAGAGGGGGAATTTTAAATTTTAAGGGATAAAATAGGTAATGGTGAAATAGAAATAATGTTGCAGTTGAAATTAATGGAGGGAGATGATCTTAAGCATTCATTTTGAAAAAATGTGTAAGGAGGTGGCATCGATCCGGACCGTTAAAAATTTAGACATTTTCAAAAACGAAGCTCCCATATATATATATATATGATGCATTAAGACTCTAATGTGAGTCCGAAACAAACCTTTCAAATGTGCAAGAGGTAGATAATACTGCAGAACAACAAGTGATGTGGCTATATCTCCAAGTGTTACGAAGAGGAAGAAGAGTCCAGAACACTCCGAGCCAATTGACTTCAGTGATTTCCCACCATAGACATCTATGCCAATTAATGTTAGAACTGATGTCCCAATAAATAGGGCTTTCAACCCAATACCTCTGCTCATTATAGAAGATCCAAATTCTCTCTATGATATTGAGGCCATTACGGTCTCTATAATAAGAAAAGTTTTCAGTCCCCCAGACATTAGGCATTTATTTGAGGGAGATGTTGAGGAATTAGATAACAATCAATATTACTGTCTTCTCGAGGTAAGTATACATATATGTGGACTCTATTTTAATTTTTATCTTTATTGACTTGTGTATTTCAATTTTTCTAGGTTATTAAGGCTAGAATGAGCAAAAGTTTGACAGGCGCTATTGTAAAATCATGATTCAAGATATAAGTGATGCGAGTGTTTAATAAAGCCTCCAAAAATGCAATGTAAGGGTTTGAACTCATTCCAAGGTAGGCTCCTCGGCATTGTGATGCTGCCACTGAACTCATACTAATGGTACTATCTTTGACCATGGTTTCCTTTCGCTATGATCTAGAATAGCAACTGGCCCTTACTCATAGGAGTTATAAGCTATTGATCAATATCTTCTAAGGTAATATGGGTATGAGCTAACTCATCTCGAAGATATCTCCCCAGTGAGGAAATGTGGAATATGTCATGGACCCTATGCAAGTGTTGCAGTAATCCAAGTCTGAACGCGATTGGCCAAATTCTTTCCATGATAGGTAATGGCCCCACATATCTTGTGCCAGCTTTGCCTTCTTCCCAAAACGAATAATCCCCTTCATAGGAGATACTCTGAGAAGCACATGGTCCCCCACGTTGAACTCTCGAAAGAACCTTTTGGCATCGACATAGCTCTTCTGGCGGTCCTAGGCTACTCGAATACGGCTCCGTATTGTCTCTATTATCACCGAAGTTTCCTTGATCATTTCCTTCCAAGGAGTTTGTTATCCCCCACCTCTGGCCAACATGACGGGGAATGACAAGGTCTACCATACAACGCCTCAAATAGAGCCATACTAATAGGAAATTGGTAGTAGTTATTATAGGAAAACTCCACCAGTGGAAGATACTGCTCCCAACAATCTCTCCCTGTTCTTTGGATTTAAGATCCGAGTAACATTTTCCCTGAGTTTATCGAAGGTGTGGGAAAGGCGCTATTGTTTATATGCTGGTTGTGAAGAGAGAACCTGCAATTTCACATTTGTAAACATTTCTTTCCTTATAAGTATAATATTCAACATTGGTCCCTTAAGACTATACTGGTTTCCAGAGTCCTCAAATATAACGATATCAAACATGAATTTAAGTATTCTAGCAAATAATGTAGGGAAATCCGTAATATGCTAAGAAAAATTAATGTAAGCTGAGGAGGTGGGAGACTCTCAAACTATTATATTGTTGAAATACTAACTAGCCAGATAATCCACAGAAGATGCACACTGTGACATGATACTTCATGTGGTAGTTTAAGGCCAGACTAAATAGATCCAATAACCACAGTAATGGTTGTAAAATCATGATTCAAGATATAAGTGATGCGAGTGTTTAATAAAGCCTACAAAAATGCAATGTATGGGTCTGTGAGCTTTTGATATACCAATACATCCATTAAAGGGATTTATGATACCAACTTCAATGCAATATCCAGAGAATCGACAAGTGCTCTATCACCATACACTTCAAACACACCAAAGTTGACATAGCTACCAACCAGATGAGAGAATAGTCAAATAAATCCATGTTCCCTTGTACTTGAATGTGTATATATACACATGATTAAGAATAGACAAAATACTTGATCCGTAAGAAATTATTAATTTTCTCACTCCTCAAAAAAAAGTATGCCATTAGGAGCTGATGTATCAAAATTCAATCTTTGTGACTTATTCATCAGAAGTTCAGCTATAAATTTTTGCAACGAGGTTGTTACCTCTGGGATCTATGCCTAATGAATGATTGCCTTCAGCAGAAGTGGCATATGCGAATATATCCAATAAAAAAGAAACTATATGTTTTTTGATTTAATTGCAGCCTTCGTAATTCCTCTAAGATCCTGCATCAATTAATGCTCGCTGAATGGATTCCGTGCGAAACATCACATCAGATGTTGATTCCAAATCGACAAAAACCTTCAGAAGGGGATCCATTGAAGATTTGAATTGACAAAGGTTGTCTTCATTGAAGACCAATAAGCCGACAATGTAAAAGAAGGTTGTTCTTATATAAGACCATTGTAAGTCTTTCAAAAAGGGGAAGCGCTCCCTATTATGATGACAAATTATCGTTTGAACAGTATTCAACTTTAGAAGCATCCTCTCGATCATACATTCAGATGACATTTCTAGAAGTATATTTAAAGTTTGATTGATGACTTCTTCACTTTGCATAGAACTTCAATGATGTTTATCAAGCGGAGTACACGTGCTGAGAGCATTGTATGATTTATTCTTTGTGATTCCCCATTATATGCAACAAGTTGATTTGTGTTAATAATCGAAGCCATTATATGCAGGATCCAAGTAAGTTTAGTTTCAAAGATAGACAACTGACTCTTATTGGCCCGTCGTGTACTTCTTCCATATATGTTTTCCAGGATTGGATCATAGGTTTTCGTCGTGTACTTTCTACAGCACTCGTACTAAAATCTTCAAAGGTGAGGAATGAAATCAAGATGATTTTGAAGAAGTTCAATATGACACCCCATCTAATTAAAGACCGGGTAGCTACTCCTTTATTTAAATTAATACAAAATGTCAAGTTGGCTCAGTCCATAACATCACTTTCGAAAATATTTTAATCAATTACTGGCCACCTAATATTTAAAAAGTGAGTTGTTAGATTTTATTAAATTAAATTAACATGCAACCAATTTGAATTAAAGTTAACTATACTACATCCACAACACAAATAGAATAACGATGAAATGATAAAATGCATCTGGAGTAACACTACCCTGAATATTACAATTACAGAATAAAACCCAAATAACGAGGTCTGAATTACTAAATAAACCCAAAACTGAATTAAAATTGGTAGTCTAAGAGTACTATAACTGAATGGAAAGGGGCGACATGCCCTGAGTGATAAATGACCCTAATTAGAATAAAATGTAGAATGTGGAGGCTTCTAATATCGAGATCTTGTAACTTCCACTGCAGCTACAGCACGTCTATGGAATGGAACTTTTATGCTTGGCATCCCTATGGTGGGGCACCTAAAATGTTTTTACAAGAAAAATATATTTGATAGAAAAATGGGTCAGAGCCTGATGTGAAAACAGTTTTAAAATACAGCAAGTGTTTAATTACATTAAACAGTAAATATTAAATACATGTCTGGTTACGTGTTCTCACATGAGTCCTTAACCCCTCTACTAATGTGCACACCTAGCGTATATCCTTAACCCATCCTAGTTATGCCTCTAACCATCTAGTATGTTAATTACTTTCTATTTTCATATTATGAAATAGGTCTATTTGTATATATCTTTTATATTCTTCATGTAACTCAACTTTTTCCTTTAGAGTTTATTTTGTCATTTGATATAAACTGTAACATTTCTATTTCGCATTCAACTATCTCAATTATCCGTATTCGCAATTTAACAATCAGCCAGTTATAAATGCAAGTACATCATTCTCAACATAAATATACAATTATTGCACCCCCTTACTAAGGTCTGATGCACACATACTCTGCTATCCAATCCCGGTACATCATGTACATAAGGACTACGTATTTCGAATAACTCATGAATCGTTTCAATTAGCCAAAATCACACATATTGGAGGCGAACACATTCCTCGGAAATGCGGGTCACGCACATACCTATGCTCCAATGGTCCTCAGTATTATAAACTCAAATTATGCCATTGAAGTCCCTATGTTCTTGAGGTACCACTCTTAATCCTCCAGAAGGCACACAAAGATCAGATGGCCCTTAAAAATAACCAACCTCCCGTGATAGCAAGTATGGTTTGTATGTCGTACACATAATAATCCATATATTAAACATTCACACAACTTGAATAATTGTTTATTTTATTAAGGGTATAATTCATCCTTATACCATTAAATGAAAATTCATACTATGATTATTTCGGATGATATCTATTATTTTGTCGATACATCTCATGTCGTGGAATTTCGAGTACTTAATCTTAATCGGAGAGGTTACTAAATCTCCAAACTTTCCCAAATATTAATTCAGTACCCTTAGCTCTCTATTTACGTCTGAAATCCTAAATTATAACTCCTAAAATATAAATCATGTTCCATAGCATAAAATAAGAAATTACTAATCGAATCCTCGTAAAGTAAGTCACTATATTCCCAATTGACTTTAATATGTTTCGAGGTTTTAATTACATCCATATTGGTTTCTCCTAAGTCATAATGCCTTTTTATAATCCCCTCGTTCAACTTTCAAACGCCCGCAATCGGTTAAATCCGAAAAAGGAAAAGATTACTGTTTCTGGGAAGGTTGATCGATCGACCTATGAATGTCGATTGATCAATCAAGCAGGTGCAGGCTACGGGTTTGCATTATTTTAAGTCCAATTCTAGTCCCAAATTATCAATTCAAGGTGTTAAATTCTAAAGAAATCATCTAGGATCATTTTACAATCTAACTACATGATCATCAAGGTTACATAACTGTAAATGCATCATCAATTGATTTATTCTTTGATTAATCATCAAAATTTCATAAATGTATTTTCTTTCAAATTTTCTTCAAGAATCATCGTAATCACTTCATATATTCGAAATTAATTGCACATGGTATGTGATCTAATATGTGAGGTTCATCCAGAATCAAATATTTCATAAATATCCTAACAATTATTAAGGTTTCCATCTCCAATTTCACGAGTTTTTAGAATTTTGAGGATATCATCAAATCCTACTCTAATATGGATAAATTTTTTGTTGAATCTTAATGGATTAAATCACTTGCCTTAGTTTAGAAGTATTGATCCGTTGATGTCCATCTACGTTGATTTTCCTCTCCTTTTTCGGCCATAATTTCTGGCAATAGTGGCGGCGGTTGGTTGTGGTGGCTTGGAAACCCCTTAGACTTTTTCTCTCTTCTCTCTCTTTGCTTAAGTCTTGGTGTGAAAATTAATGACCCCAAGGGGTCTTGATATAGTCTAAATTCAGAAGCCAAAATTTTTGGGTTGCAATTCCCCAAAAATGGAAATTACCAAAATGCCATTCCGGGTTGCCGGTGTCGCCTAAAAATGCCCCGAGACCCAAACTAAACCACCGACTAGTATTTTCTGACTATCTAGACGCTTCTCGACACATTGGCACACTCAAAATGGTCATATGGATGAAAAAATTATATTTTACTTTTAAGTTTAATTAAATTGATTCTTGACGTGTATGCACATATCCCAACTTACTTTCCCGAATTGTCGTATTTATGACTTGCGACGATTCTAATTATTTCTACAATCATATATTACTATATTTATCTAATGATATTCATCATCATTATCATAATCAAATACAACCTCAAATTTCTCTAGTATTTATATCTGGATTAATTTTAAATTAATTTCCTTTTAATTTAATTAATCCCATTAAAATAAAATCTATAAAATTACGGGGTATTACATACTTCCCCCCTAATAACTGAATTTTGTCCCAAAATTCAAAATTAAATTATACCTATAAAAAATAACTCTGGATAACTCTCGCGCATCTCATCCTCACGTTCCCAGGTAGACTCCTCGGCATTGTGATGCTGCCACTGAACTCATACTAATGGTACTATCTTTGATCGCGGTTTCCTTTCGCTGTGATCTAGAATAGAAACTAGCCCTTACTCATAGGAGCTATCAGGCTGTAGATCAATATCATCTAAGGTAATATGGGTATGAGCTAACTCGTATCGAAGATATCTCCCCAGTGAGGAAATGTGGAACACGTCATGGACCCTATGCAAGTGTTCCAGTAATCCAAGTCTGTACACCATTGGCCAAATTATTTCCATGATAGGTAATGTCCCCACATATCTTGTGCCAACTTTCCCTTCTTCCCAAAACGAATAATCCCCTTCATAGGAGATACTCTGAGCAGCACCTGGTCCCCCATGTTGTACTCTCGAAAGAACCTTTTGGCATCGACATAGCTCTTCTGGCGGTCCTAGGCTACTCGAATACGACTCCATATTGTCTCGATTCTCATCAAATTTTCCTTGATCATTTTCTTCCAAGGAGTTTGTTATCCCCCACCTATGGCCAACATGACGGGGAATGACAAGGTCTACCATACAACGCCTCAAATAGAGCCATACTAATAGGAAATTGGTAGGAGTTATTATAGGAAAACTCCACCAGTGGAAGATACTGCTCCCAACAACCTCTAAAGTCCGTTCGGTCTGTCCTTATGTCTGTAGGTGATAGGCTATACATAATCGCAATTATGTTCCCATGGCTTCCTGGAAACTCTCCTAAAATCGTGACACACATATTTTGTCTCTGTTAGACACGATATTGAGAGGCACCCTGTGGAGTCTTAGTTTTTCCACTATGAATATTTGGGCCTATTGCCTTGCAGTGTAGTCTATTCGATCTGGCAGAAAGTGAGAAACATTTGTCAAACGATCTACGATCAACCATATGGAGTCGTGAACTCTCGTCGATGTATGTTATCCCGTAATGAAGACCATGGAAATGGTCTCCCATTTACATATAGGAATTTTTAATGGCAGTAAAATCCCTGTCGGACTCTGATGGTCTACTTTTCCTAGTTGACATGTCGTACATTTTGAAACAAACTCGATAATATCTCTCTTCATTCCACTCCACAAGTACTATCATATCTTGGTATATTTTATCCCCAGCAGGATACACCAAAAATCGCAACCCGTGCGACTCTTTCAATACCTCATGTCGCAAGTCTTCCCCCTCAAGAACAACTAACCTTCCATTGAAGCGTAAGACCCCGTCTGAACTAACGAAATAAGACTCGGCTCCTTATGCTAACAATTGGACTATCTGATCATGACAAAACTTGTTTGTTGCCTGGTCCTGTATTACCCTAGAAGTAATTTGGGGCATAACTGTCATGAGAGACATGAATGATCGGGCCACTATGTCCTGGTGTCCAAAATCATTCCACTTTGATTTTCATACCTCGGCCACCTCACACTCTAGTCTATGGTTCAACGCATCTTCTACCACGTTAGATTTTCCTCGGTGGTATTGGATATTGAACTTATAATCGTTCACAAACTCGAGGCAATGGCGTTGATGCATATTCAGCTCTTTTGGGGTGAAGAGGCACTGAAGCGACTTGTGGTTTGTGAATAAATGAAATTTCTACCACCAAAAGATAATGTCTCCAAATTCGATGAGAAAATACGACAGTTTCTAGCGCTAAGTCATGGATGGGGTAATTCCTCTCGGGAGTCATAAACTTACGGGAAGCATAAGCTATGGCCTGGTTTTTCTATTGTAGTACACCCCCCAAGTCCTAGTAAGGATGCATAAGTATAGATGAGGTATTCCATTCCCGGTCTGGGCAATGCTAACACTGGTGTTCAGGTCAACTTGTCCCTGAACTCGTCGCTAATTGATAGGCATCGCTCCAAATAAATGACACACCCTTGCGATTTAGATGTGTCAAAGGACCCGCTATTTTCAAGAATCCCCGAATAAACATCCTGTAGTATCCTTATAGGCCCAAGAAAATACCTATCTTTGTTGGTGTCATGGGTTATCCCCACTCCCTCATCGCGGATACTTTCCATGGATTAACGTATAATCCCTTATTTGAGACTATATTACCCAAAAATTGGACCTCCTTTAGTCAAATCCCACACTTCTCATATTTTGCATACAAGTTGTTTTGACATAGTGTCTGCAAAACCTGTCTTAAGTGGTTGGCATGCTCTTACTTGGTTTGAGAGTAACCCAAAATTTCATCAATAAAGACAATGAAGAAATGATCCAAAGGTTCTATGAACACCCTATTCATCAAGTCCATAAACATAGTTGGGGCGTTGGTCAGGCCAAAAGGCATAACCCTGAATTCATAGGAACCACATCTTGTCAGGAAGGAAGTATTTGAGACATCCTTCTCCCTAATTTGCAACTGATGATACCCTGATTTCAAGTCAATCTTTGAGAAGAAAGAGGCTCCCCGCAACTGGTCGAATAAGTCATCGATTCGGGGCGACGAATATTTATTCCATATCGTGACTTTATTCAGTTCTCATTAATTGATACACAACCTCAGAGATCCATCCCTCTTCTTAACAAAAAACACAGGAGCATCTGATGGCGAAGTTCTCCTCCGGATAAACCCTTGACTAAATAGTGGTTATATCTTATCCCGTAGTTCTCTCATCTCCACTAGAGCCATACGATAAGGTGCACCGGCTATTGGCTGAGTGCTTGGTGCCATATCTATAATAAAGTCTATTTCTATACTAGGTGGAAATCCAAGAATATCCCTGAATACATCAGCGAAATCCCGAACAACAGTAATCGAGTCAAGTGGCTCCTCGATATAATACAAGTGAGTGGACAATCCTCCCTCAGGGCGAGGCATATCTACTAAAAACATGTCTTGATCGGGTATAGAAAAAATAATACTCCTACTGTAACAATCAATCATGGCTCGATACGCAATCAACCAATCCATACCAATAGTAGCATCATACTCGGTCAAATCTAATACTAACATGTCGGTAGGCAAAGTAAGTCTCCCTATCTCTACACTAACTACTCTACATATAAGGGAAATAACAGAACCCCTACTCAATGGTGAATATACACAAGTAACGGTGCTCTTCACAGTCTCTAATAATCCCATAGCATATGCCAATTTCATGGAAATAAAATAGTTTGTAGACCTTGTGTCAAATAAAATGCACCCCATAGTCCCCTAAATAGATAACTTACCCTGAATCACAGGTGGATCCTGTGGGACTGTGGCTTGCTGAAATTGGTAAACCCCACCATACTAAAGTTGTCCTAATTGGATTGGGACCGCTGGGATCTGTGGCAATGCTGGCATCTTCTTTGGTGCTAGGAGGGCGACTGGAAAAATTAGTCTTTCGAGCACCCTGCTGCTGCTGCTACTACAGGGCCCTAACCCTTTCAATACAATCTTGGCGTTTGTGGACAGTTTTCCATATTGGTAACATATCCCTAGGAAGTTTTCCCCTCTCTGACCTTGCGGCCAGCGACCTTGATGGCCGTTACCACCCTTTCCCTGGCCACACTAGCCTTCCTGAAAGTAATTATGGCCTTGATGGTCTGGATGACCGTACTAGACTTGATGGACATGCCTAAAACCTCCTGGGCTATGCCTAATTCCCCTAATAAAAATCTCTTGAAATCCCCCTGTTGGGGACCCTGTTCACCTTATTTATGATGTCCCTGAATTGGTTTTTCCTCGTTAACACCATTTCCTCCTATCCTGCCCTGCTGGGTAGACCCTCTTACTCTCTTAACCTATGTCAAGTGAATGCGGTGGTCCTGGCAGTGTATAAGGCTACGTTAACCACATCTGAGTAGGTTGCCAATGAAAGATTTCCCAGTAAGTGCTGACGAATCCTCCATGTCAACCCATCTGTGAACCTTTGGATTTTCCTCTCTTCTTTGGGGATCTCATCAGGGATGATATTCAGAAGATTAGTGAATTCCTTCTCATATTATGCCACTATCTTTCCCTCCTGTTTAAGGTTCATTAACTTTTGCCTTATTTCGGTTTGAACTGCCGAGGGAAAATATTTACGGTCGAACCGCACCCAGAATTCCTCTATCGAAAGAACGTCTCTCTCTTCTTCGGTGGTAATTGACTCCCACCACTATAGCGCTGACCCTACTTGCTTAAAAGTTTCCAGTACCTACCTTTGAACGTTCGTACACTCGTACAACTTTACGTGCCTAAAGATGTTCTTTTTCCATTGGCTCAACATGACAACGTCAGAGCTTCCTGCAAACTCCAGGGGATGTGATTTCTATAAATCATCTTGGATACGTTCCTAAGGAGATGGGAATTCCTGAGCCTAAATCGTAACTACCACCGGCGCCTATGGCTGTGCTTTCTTCACGACTATTAGTGCGGTATTTACCGCCTAGGCTACGACAGCAGCAACTTCGGTAGCGTTCATTGAACCCTGAACTGGTATAGGTTGGGGTTCGGGTTGAGCATCCCTAGGAACTCGGTTCGTGCATTTACGAGGCATCTGAAATGAGAGAAGTTTTATAAGTACACTTATAATATTTTAAAAATAGATGAAGAACGTAGGATACATAATAGAGTACAACAATCCTAAAATGCAAGGCTCTATATCAAAGATCGCTTCGTGAAAACATAACAAGTCGTACAGATCCTAACGACACTAGAACCTGAGGCTCTGATACCATCTGTGACACTCTGTCTAATTAAATAATGGGTAGCTACTCCTCTATATTAGTTAATACAAAATGTCAACTTGGCTCAGTCCCTAACATCACTGTTGAAAACATTTTAATCAATTACTAGCCACCTAATATTTAAAAAGTGCGATGTTAGATTTTATTAAATTAAATTAACATGCAACCAATTTGATTTAAAGGTAACTATACTACTTGCACAACATAATAGAATAATGACGAAATGATAGAATGCACATGGAGTAACACTCCCCTGAATATTACAATTACAGAATAAAACCAAAATAATGAAGTCTAAATTACTAAATAAACCCAAAACTGAATTAAAACTGGTAGTCTGAGGATACTATAACTGAATGGAAAGGGGTGACATGCCCTGACTGATAAATGACCCTGAATAGAATCAAATGTAGAATGTGGAGGCATCTAATATTGAGATCCTATAACTTCCACTACAACTACTTCACGTCTATGGAATGGAACTCTTATGCTTAGTGTCCCTATGGTGGGGCACCTAAAAAGGTTTTACAAGAAAAATATATTTGATAGCAAACGGGTCAGAGCCCGATGTGAAAACAGTTTTAAAATACAGCAAGTGTTTAATTACAATAAACAGTAAATATTTTATACATGTACGGTTACGTGTTCTCACATGACGCCTTAACACCTCTACTAATGTGCACGCCTAGCGTATATCCTTAACTCGTCCTAGTTATGGCTCTAACTATCTAGTATGTTAATTATTTTCTATTTTAATATTATAAAATAGGTATATTTGTATTTCTCTATTATATTCTGCATGTAACTCGACTTTTTTCGTTAGAGTTTATTTTGTCATTTGATATAAACTATCACATTTCTATTTCCCATTCAAGTATCTTAATTATTCATAGTCTCAATCTAACAATGAGCCAGTTACAAATGCAAGTATATCATTATCAGTATAAATATACAATTACGGCACCCTAGTGCTAAGGTTTGGTGCACAATTACTCTGCTATCCAATCCCGGTACATCATGTACATAAGGACTACGTATTCCGAATAACTCTGGAATCGTTTCAATTAGTGAAAATCACACATATTGGAGGCGAACATATTCCCCGAAAACATGGGTCACACACATACCTACGCTCCCATGGTTCGCAGTCTTATTAACTCAAAATAAGCCGTTCAAGGCCCTATGTTTTGAGGTACCACTCTAAATCCCCACGTAGGCACACAAAGATCAAATGGCCCTTATAAACAACCAACCTCCCGTGATAGAAAGTATGGTAGGTATGTCGTACACATAATAACCCATATATTAAAGATTCACACATCTTGAATAATTCTTTATTTTATTAAGGGTATAATTCAGCCTTATACCATTAAATCAAAATTCATACTATGATTATTTCCGATGATATTTATTATTTTTTCGATACGTCTCACGTCGTGGAATTTCGAGTACATAATCCTAATCAGAGTGGGTACTAAATCTCCAAACTTTCCCAAATATTAATTTAGTACCCTTAGCTCTCTATTTATGTCTCAAATCCTAAATTATCCTCCTAAAATAAAAATCATGTTCCATAGCATAAATAAGAAATTACTAATCGAACCCTCGTAAAGTAAGTCACTATATTCCCAATTGATTTTAATATATTTCGAGGTTTTAATTACATCCATACTGGTTTCTCCGAAGTGCTAACGTCTTTACATTATCCCCTCGTTCAACATTCAAAAGGCCGAAACCGGTTAAATCCAAAAAAGGAAAAGATTACTGTTTCTGGGAAGGTCGATAGATCAACTTGTGATTGTCGATCGATCAGGAACCATCGATCGATCGACCTATGAATGTCGATCGATCGATCAAAAAGGTGCAGGCCATAGGTTTGCTTCATTTTAACTCCAATTCTTGTACCAAATCATCAATTCAAGCTGTTAAATTCTAAAGAAAACATCTAGGATCATTATACAACCTAACTACATGATCATCAAGGTTCCATAATTGTAAATTCATCATCAATTGATTTATTCTTGGATTAATCATCAAAATTTCATAAAAGTCTTTTCCTTCAAATTTTCTTCAAGAATCATCATAATCTCTTCATACATCCGAAATTAATTTCACATGGTATATGATCTAATATGTGAGGTTCATCCAGAATAAAAAATTTCATAAACATCCTAACAATAATTAAGGTTTCCATCTCCAATTTCATGAGTTTTCAGAATTTCAAGGATATCATAAAATCCTACTCTAACATGGATAATTTATTTGATGAATCTTAATGGATTAAATAACTTGCCTTAGTTTAGAAGTTATGATCCTTTGATGATGATCTACGTTGATTTTCCTCCCCTTTTTCGGTCACAATTTATGGCGATAGTGGCGGCGGTTGGTGATGGTGGCTTGGAAACACCTTTGACTTCTTCCCCCTCCTCTCTTTTTTCTTAAGGCTTGGTATGACAATGAATGACCCCAAGGGGTCTTGATATAGTCTGAATTCAGAAGCCAAAAATCGTGGGTTGCAATTCCCCAAAAATGGAAATTACCAAAATTCCATTACGGGTTGCCGGTGTGGCCTAAAAATGCTCCGGGACCTAAACTAAACCCCCGACTAGTGTTTTCTTACTATCTCGACCCTTCTGGATACACCGGTGCGCTCAAAATGGTCATATAAATGATAAAATTATATTTTACTTTCATGTTCAATTAAATTGATTATTGACGCGTATGCACGTTTCCCAACTTACTTTCCGGAATTGTCGTATTTAGGCCTAGCGACAATTCTAAATATTTATATAATCATATTTTACTATATTAACCCAATGATGTTCATCATCATTATCATAATCAAATACCAATTCAAATCTCGCTAGTATTTATATTCGGATTAATTTTCAATTAATTTCCATTTAATTTAATTAATCCCATTAAAATAAAATCTATAAAATTACGGGGTATTACATTCAATATTATCTAGTGGGTTCTTAGGGAGATTGTTGGATAATAAATCCTGAAAAGATTGAAACTTTGATCTTATAAAACTTTCTTTAATCTCCGACACATATTAACTTAGCATGCTTGGTGTGTCACCCTTTAAATATGACCCTGACACCACCAATCTAGACCACAACCCAAGAAGGTAGTATAAACTGTTTCTTGCCCACTTCCATGGCGATAAGGACTTCAATGTGAACTGAGCTACTATGTGTATCCAATCACTGTAGTTATCCATGCTCACAAAGTCTGACAACTAGTTTCTTGGCACACATGGTCTTTAAAGCCTCCCATTGATTGGTGAGTAGGGTGCCTCTTACTGTATGCTTACATAATGGATGGAAGGTTAAGATTTTGAGTAAAGATTTTAAGGTGAGAATTCAGGAGACAAAGTTCTGTCAAAGAGGTTTTTAATAAATGATCCACCAAACATGGTTAGTGCCCCTGTTCAGATTTATATACCCTTTTATATTGGTAGTTAGAGTCCCTTTTTAGATTATTTTGATTTGTATAAATTTTAATCAATGTTTTACAATTTTCTTGATTCGATTCCCGATAATGTTAGATTGGATTATAATAATTCCTATTTGTTTCATGATTTTATCATCCGATCTTTCACCAAACATGGACTATAGACACACAACTAAAAATTCGTATTTAAAATCTCTATTTCGATTATTATGATTTGTTCACTATTACCTATATAATCAATATTATTGATTTTATTTATACATTCTTTCTTGTTATGTATTCCAATTTTCTTGTTGAGCTCATCAATTGGGTAGCGTTTTGTTACAGGCGATTATTAGAACAATGGTTACCTTATAATTTTTGTTTTAATGAATATTTGATGCTTGTAAGAACTTTAACTATTGTTGAATGAAGATGATTCATTGTGTTGGTTCAAATTTATTTTATTATTTTTTATGAATATTCGTTGTGTTGTGTTGTCTTAAATGTAGTTCAATTATATATTAAACACTAGCGATAGATTTTATCGTCCATAATATATTGGTGAAAATTTTTTAAGATCCCTTCACCTATTTTAGGATGGTCAAAATGTCCCAAAAATATACAAACGATGGCTATGGTGGAATCTCAAAAAGATCTTCTAAAATAGTAATCTTTTGAGACTGATTAATTCCCATCTCAGAATTACTCTTTTGGGACCGCTCTCTTGCCGTCTCAAAAGGGTAAAATAAAATGGTGAGCTTTTGAGACGGAACTGTTCCCGTCTTAAAAAACTCTTTTGAGATGGTTGGGGAGTCATAAAAATTATTTATAACCCACTATAAAAAATACCCCCTAGCCGTCCCAAATAGCGTACAAAAAAGTTTTTGAGACAGATAAACCATCTTTTGGGACTGTTAGGCCACTGTCTCAAAAACTAATTTTTTTGTAGTGTAGATATGGATATTATCGATTGAATAAATAGAGGATATGACGAATAAGTGGATAGGAAGATTAATATATCTTTTTCAAACTCGAACAATAGGAATCTCTTCATCGACTTTGATGTTTACGGACTAATTTAATGTTCTCATTGGTTATTTATCAATGAACGATTGGTTTCTCGGCCATAAATTATGAATGAAAGCCTCTTCATAATTTAGTTTTATAAGAATGTGTGTCCCATTAAGAACACATATAGAATATGAAGCCTTTGTGGAGAAAGAGAGATAGATTTTTCGAATCACTTTTAGAGGGGGTCTACCATGTGATAACATTCCCAAGGATGGGATATTTAAAAGTTTGTGCAACGACTTATATATCTTCAATGGAAAACTGGATTTTATCTATACATGTTATATAAAAGCAACTATATGATAAATTTACCCTAATACAACTCCACGATGAGTTATGCCTTTTCCCATCGATGTTCAATGTGTTAATCTAACTACATGTAAAGATAATTCAAAGACGTGTATTAGGAGATCACAATAATAATGTACACATAATGCATCTGAAACAAAATTAAAAATTATATTATACTAACCTAGTGATATACATATTATCTTTGTCACTCGGTACCGTATTCAATGAATCCAACAAATTAATATTTCTTGTGGACAAATCAATGACAATCAATACCCAATGGAACCTGTAAAACGAATTTTTCCATAATTATACAATACAAAATATAATAAAGATTTTTTTATTTGTGCAAAAAGAATTAATTTAACTACCTACATATCTTCAAGATTTGAAGCAATGAAACAAATCAGGCATTTTTTTTGCATTCCCCAACCTTTTTCCAATAACTTGAGTTAAGCCAATTTTTTTTTGTACCACTGAAAGACTCGAGATTGAAGAATTGAAGCTCTTCTTGGGAGCACTGAAACTTATCATACAAGAACCTGTAAAAGTAAGTAACTAAATTAGTCCCTGTGCATTTTAAATAAAATTATTAAATCAAGTTATACGTAATGTATGCAATAATGCACGTTACATCTAGAGGTTTCCACGCACAAAAGTCCAACAAATAGTTCTTAAAAACATACCATTTACCCTTATATTCTCGAAACATCTCTTTCTCCAGTGGAATCGTTGCTTGGTTTGTCTTCATTATAAATAAATTATGGGTGAAGGAGGTTATCAAACCGCAATCAATATTCTTGTTTATTATATCACATCTACTTTTACCGAAGATATCCTTCTCTTTTGCATGGCCTGCTTTTCTCCCAACTTCCATTTCATTCTGCATTGAATCATGTGAAATGTCATAAAGCAATGTCATTCATAGCACAAACACAAACTTATAGATAAACATAAGAACCAATGGTTTACCTCAAATTCCAACAGCACTAAGTCTTTGGTCCAAGCAACATATGACCCAATAGCCTCTTTCAAAAAATACATTTCACTTGGAATAGGTATCGGCAGGGTGGCACTAGAAAAAATAACTTTACAAATGGAAATCCAAACATTTTTTTCTCCTAACGCTATATTATGAATTTTCTCGTTGGGTCCATTCCTATCGAATACGATCCCCTCGGCAACGATGTTAGTTTTATTGCCAATAGCCAACCTACATTCTCTCGCCTAAATTATGAAAAATAATCACATAAAAATTTAGCAATGTCTTAAAATTGAGAAATTTATTGGCCCCAACAATGTAAAAAAACATAAAATTCAATACACTACGAATCCAACCAAGTGAAACTACAAAGTTATCACCATCAAGAAATGTGATCCCATTACCTTTGAAGAAGACGCTTATTTTGTACTTTTATCACTAGCTATCTAAGAAGCTCTCTTACTTTTCATAGAAGCTACTGATTGAGGTAGTAACTTTTCACTATGTGTTACACCACTATCTTTGAACTATGCCAAAGAAACACAAAAACAAATTGCAATTACAACATAAATCACAAAACCTTAATGGTATGTGTTTGTATAATTATCTTTGTGTCATTATACCTTTGATGAAAGTGATTTTGTTGCAATTTTTTCACCCAATCTTGAACGCTTTATATTTTCACTTTAACGCATATATGAAGCCACCTTCTCAGCTCGGGGTGCGACTATTGGGGCTACGGCAACCGACTCATTTCTTAACTTCAACTGGGCTTCCGTATCTTTTAATCTTTTCTTCGCTTCCCTTAATTCAGATTCTAACTCAATAATATGTCTCTTGGAACCACGCTTTGGAAGATTGAAGTACCTTGTGGGAATAACTATGAATCCAAACCCCCGAACACGTCTCGAGTGTTCTGGAGTACCCAATGTCATAGTAAGAACATCATTACTTCCCTCGGTGATTAATCTATGATCTTTAACATGTCTTTTCAATTCTGCCGACAATGAAGTAGATTCAATCATTCTAAATGTCATCTAAATATTATCAAAATTACAAATCATACACTAAAAAACACCAAATAAAGGAACTCGTTTCGTAATTTATAAAAACTAACCATTTTATCCGCCACCCCTTTTAATGAATCATCTCCATATTACCCATCTTACTTTTCACAGACTTTCAACACTAAGAAAGCTCTGTCATTTTCGTATTTCGAACACATCTGATTTTTCTGGTATCAATTGTAAAACAAAAAATTATATTATTAAATCATAATTCAATGTTCAAGTTCAAACCATCACAAATGTAATGAAAATATTCAAACTAAAACATAATAAATCTTCAGCATGACCAATGTAACCCTTCTTGCTCATACGATGATTGTATGTGAACTTGAATCGCTTTTCCCTTTGTGCCTCACTTACAATCTTATAAATAAAAGCAAAAAATTAGAAAAGAATAACGAAAAGTACCACACAAATCTTCTACTACTTTTTCAATTATACCTCAAATCCTTTGGTTATCCTACTGCAAACAAATTCAGTCCACACATCTGGACTAATGAATTTCTCATATTTTGGAGGAGGATGTTTGAGCAGCTCGGGTTGGTGTCTCAATGGTCTAATCCAAAGTATCGTGAGGTTTGTTTTGAACACTCTCCAACTGCAACCCATAGAGGATAACACCCTCCTCTTGTTATTCTAATCAATATCAAATTTGATCTGAAAAAGAAAGATGTTGAATACATGTCTTCAAATCAGTGTAAATATGTAAAGTAAAAAAAAAGGGATGTTGTGAAAAGTATGTTGTAAAAAAAAGGGATGTTGTGAAAAAAAGGGATGTTAAATTTTCTTCCATAGATGATGACATAGTATGTTTTGGTGTAATGCATTGAATCAAACATAAGTCTTTCCCTTAGGTTTTGGATTTTGACACTCTCGGATTGATTGACAAGTTAGGTTTCATCGTTTTTGGGGGTAATAGTATTCTTCATTGCAACTGAAGTTAGTTTTATGTGTAGCACGCCTTAACTACATGGGTGTACATAAAAACACATAAAGAATAAATTTTGGCATTTCAAGAGCCAATATGATTTCTGTCTTATGGGCACCTGTGCATAGTAGTTTTTAATAATTACGATAACTACTACTACTACTACTGCTTCAACATCATGATATGACTATTGTTTTCCACGAGGAAGCGAAATGATGTACTATTTTACAATGTTGTTGAGATGCGTGAGTGATGAGTGATTAGTTGCATAAGTGAAAAGTCTATAAACCTAATGAGACTTAAATTTGAAGAACAAATGAATGATGGAAAATCAATGAATACAAAAAATGACTTATTCAAGGATAATGTTTATACAAACCCAATGTTTTGCATGGTGGTCATAGAGTTGTGGATCGGCACCCTGCTCTAGCTAGAGAGAATGGTTGTCCTACTATAGTTGATCAATGCCCTGCTCCTATGAGTCTAATTGATAAGAATCACACCATTTCAGTTGGTATCGAAGATGATTTTTTTCTTTTGTTTTAAATTTCACAAATAGTTTTATCAAGATAATTCAAGACAACGCTAGGGAAAGTTAATATGTTTCTTCAAGAGTAATTAAGACAAGCTAGAGAAAGATAATAATTTTCAAGCATCCTTAAAAAGAAATACTGGAAGTATGTTACGAAAGCACTAGGTGAATATTTGTGTACAAAGTCATAAATGCACTTATCCTTATTCGGAGGTGAATCCCTCAAATTACAATGAATTATTGTGTCGTAATTATCACAAGAGTGAGAGGCGAATCACACATAATTGAGTTAGGTACACTAGAATGTATAAACCACCAAGTTGAAATATATGGAAAACTTGGAAGCAAGCTACTCGTATGATTGCAAAGAAACATGCAACACTAACATAACTTTGCAAACTAGTTTCCTAATAAAGAGATATAGTATCCAATAGTCTCGTAATCTTTACCTAAACTATCAGTTTGATGGAAGTATGAACATGTTTAGCCATCTTGTTTCCTAGTTTCTTCATCTGATTCTTCTTGCCTTTGTTAAGCAAGGAGGAAAAAGGCATTATGATAGAATTTGATAAAGTCCATTAATTTCAATCGCAATGTTATTAATGTTGATTCTTCAATGTTTTCATGGTACAATATCTCAGGCAACTTCACAAAAAGGCGCAACAAATGTTCAGCTCCATATACAATTAAAGGAGACACATTATCAGAAATTGCTTCTTGATACTGTTAGCAGTCACTTTTGTAGAGTAGCATCATAGGCAATGCTTTATCGAATTAACAATGAAATCCTCTTAGAATTTATTCAACTGATCAGTGCCTTGATCATACGAGTCTATCTAATGATCCTATTAAATCTATTAGCTTGCGCTTTTTTCGCCCCTTGCTCGCTGCCAAAAAAGTCGCCTCTCGCACCTATTAGATGCTCGCGACTGAGATGTTAGCTCTGACGGGTTTGGTGAAGTCCTTTTGGATCCTTTTTGCATTGTACCCTGTGCCACTCACTCCATATCGACCAAATCTAGATTGTTTGCACTCTACCTTGCCTTAATCCAGATTGAGACTTATAACTTATATGAAGTGAAAGGAGCACTCTGCCAATACAGAATCTGTCATAAGTTTCATATAGTTTGTTATAAGTTTCATTACTGATTAATATTTCATTTATACGTTTAATTATTGATTAATATTTCACTTCATATCATTTATAAGTTTCATACAGATGTGGCCACAATAAGGGTTGTACAATATAGAATCTGGTAACAAGAAGAGACACCATTAATTTTACTTTTTCCACTTTAGTAATTATTGATTCTTAAGTAATGAAAAATTTTGTTTCATAACACGGATGAAGAAGTTTTTCTTCAACTTTACCATATGGACTCAATGAAATAATTTATTTATTTGATCATTATTCTTAATTTGTATAGATATGGTGCAAATGTATATTTTCGTTATCACGACACGTGGCTTAGGCACATAACTAGACAAGATGCATACACGTGGGGCATTATTTAGGCCCAACAATTAACATGCTATAGACACAAAAGGTGTGCCTTTGACATAATACGGGACATTACTCGACACGCTCTGTACATAAAATTAGCCACTATCTTTTTTGTTTTTTTAGGTGATTCAACAAAGTATAATTAGATTTCAATTCTACTTTAGCGTTGATACATTATATTTTATGATTTGTCTCTTTTGAGGTTAAAAGATATAGAGAATGTAATACCCTGTAATTTTAATGACTTCTAAAATGGGTTATATTTTAAATTAAAGGATTAATTGGATTTTATTATAAATTAATTCATTTGGGTTTTATTCGAATTGTGGATATTAAAATAAATGATTCTGAATATGACTTAAAGATATTTAGGTAATATATGAATGTGATGTTATTGATATGGTTGTGAGTTGTCAATTCAGTAATTTGTATTTTTTTAGTCGGACGCGGTATGGGACGTGTCTAGAATAATTTATTAAATTAAAAAGGAAACTTATTTTTACATCAACCTTATAGTCATTTCGACTGTGTCGTTGCGTCTGAAAGGGTTGAAATAGTCAGAAAAGCCTATTTGGATGTTGATTTTGGGTCTCGGTTCATTTGGAAATGAAAAGACAACACAAAAGGGCATTTTGGTTATTTTTACAAAGGGGACGAATAGTGATTTCGGGTTTTGTCTTATTATAAATAATTGGAGATTACTGTACGTAGGTTCATTTCATCTCTTCTACACAAAATTGAGAAGACATATTCCTAGAAAGAGTGAAAGGTTGCTAGGGAAGAGAGATGCTTGCTTGGAAAGGAGAAAAACCAAAGGTCAAAGGTCACCAGCACCGAAAGTTGGCCGAAGAAAGGGAGAACCACCTGTGTTATTCAACCCCAAAGGATCAAATCTTCATTATTGGCAAGTGTTTGATAATTGCAATCTAAGTTTGTATATTGTCCATCTTAGGATAGTGATAAAAAGATGAGATTTTCCAAGTTTGGAAGATGAAGAGATAGAGATGTTAATGGATTTCTTGAAACTGAAGATATATAGGAATCAAACTCATGTTGTAGGTAGTTAGTAATCCACTAAATAATCATAAATCGGTTGATGAAATTATGATAACCATGGATGTGTTCTTGAAGATATTATGTTGATAATTTTCTGGAAAAAGAGGATATAAACATGTTTTTAATTCAATCTCTTGATGATTCTAGGATGTTTAGAGCATTATAAATAATATATATATGTTGACATATTATGTAGTAAGGATTATAAGTCATTTGGTTTGTTAATATGAAGTTTTGAATGATAAAAAATGGTTAAACCTGTAGTACAAGAAATGTAGAAAAACTAGGTTGTTACATGGGCAATCGATCCATCGACCCCCTGCCTTCGATCGATCGGCCTCCCCAGGATTGTTAAAGTTATTGCTTTTTAATGTTGGTTCTTATACCAAACCTTTTGTATATCTTTGGTGATTATTAATTTGATAATATGGGACTTAGGGAAGATCATTAAGCCTTAGATAACAATCGAATGAATATGATTGGGATTTAATTGCTTAGAATTTTTATAATTTATTTGGGAGAAATTTCAGTTGCTAGATGCATGTATTGGATTTTAATTGGTATGCATGAGGATTAAGGATAGGTCGAGTAGAGATGTTATAGGACGCGAGGATATTGGTTTTTTTATAAGTCATATCGTTTGAATGAAACACTATATACTATGGTCCATGTGTCGATTGTATTCAATCCTAGTGATAGAAGATATGTTTATAAGAGATTATAAATTATCGGTTATAATCCTAATTATGGGAGAGTTTAATTCGTATTAATTCGGGAGATATGATGATATGGACCTGTAGGATATTAGTGATTTCTTAATGAATATACTATTGAGGAAAACCTATTTGAATCTTGAGAAATGAGTGAGGCTTGGGGATAATTAAATTAAAGAAGTAAAGTCATAATATTTTAATACATAGGATTTAAGAGATATAATGCTACGTATGGGAATTATCTTATGGTAGTGTGATTACCTTGTTAATATTATATCTATGGGTAGATGACAATGCCTATTTGATTGATTGATAATTTATGTGTATGACATACCTAGCTTACATGCTATAGACGGGAAGTTTGCGCGTGAAGGCTGTCATATCCTGATGAATCCATGGGATCTTTGATTTGTCGCTCGAGAACATAGGTCTATGAAAGACTTATCAGGGATTTGATAAGTCCACTGACTGTGGGTACGTAGGTATGTGCATGACCCATGGATACGATAACTATGTTCGCCTACAATTTTTGTGTTGTTGTTTGTGGTTCGAGGAATCCTTATCGAACCTTTTGACCCTATTCAGCGACCAGCGATGATGGGACATGATAACAAATTAATGCATTGTACCTCAGGTGTGTCTCGGGGTGCTGTATTATATGTGTATATATATAATGAATGAATGAATGAATGAATGAATGAATGTGTATATTGTGCTTAAATCAATCTACTGTTTGATAATTGTAGATAATGGTGAATAGAGAAAGAGAATTGAACTAAGTTAGTGAATATTTATTGAAGAGCTTAATTCATTTTAATGAGAAACAATTCATGGTAATGGGTAAAGTATATGAATAATTATACTACGTATGGTATGGGACATACGGGGTTATGATATGGAATGGAATCATATTATGGAAATTAGTGAGGAGGAACCATTAACTAGGTGGTTAATAGGAAACGTTAAGTGTGCACTCTAGATGAGAGGTGAGAATAGCAAGTGAGATTTGGATACTAACATGTACATAATAAATGATTTATTGCACTTGTTAAATACTTTTTGTTTTAAAATCATTTTCACAATCGGGCTCTGACCCGTTTCCTTCCTTATTTTCTTTTCTGTTGTACCTTCTATATCAGGTGTCCAACAGCAGGGACGCCAACCTTAGAGGATTATGACGACCAATGGAGATATGGAGTATTGCTTAGATGCCTATCTTCATTTGATTCACATTATTATTTTAGTTAGGGCATGTCGCCCAAAGGAATTCAGTTATCTCTTCTATATGAGTCAAATACTCTTGCAGTCGTGTCTTTTTAATACATTTACTATTGTTGGGATTACTGTATTGAATTATTATTTGGAAATCTTTAATCCAATTGCATTTAAATTATTTTGTTTTAGCGGTTCAGTTATTAGAATAATATGTGTAGTGTTATTAGAAAACTAAAAATGGTTTTTGTTGAATTAAAATGGAAATTTCTTAACACCAGCTTAATTGGGTATTAGGTGATTAGTTAATGTTTTCGACAGTAATGCTAAGAATGAGCCAAATGTAAGTTTGAAGTGGACTGACATTTTAAATTCTAAAACTTTTTAGTATGTATTATTTATATTAATTCCAGTTTCTTAAAGGGGTTTTAATTAAAGTTTTCAGTTGTTCATGTTGCTGACATTTTTTTCACCTAACTCATAATTTAAAGTAAGGAAATATTTGGCAAAGCATTTTACATAGACTTGAATTAGTTTTTTTTTGTCATGAGACTTCTATGTATTCTAATAAGGTAGTATTAGGTATTTCTTATTGCATTATTGGTGGAGTAAGGCTGAATTCAAGTTGATAACAGAAATGGTTGTATATATATTGAGGGAAACAGTAAATATTCCATTAGTTTCGATAGGTTATGGGAATAATTGACATGTTTGATTAAATTTGAGTAATATTACTCTGCTTGTTTCTACACTCAACTATAGTTGTACATCACCTCTTAAAGTCTCTCCCTTCTGCATCCTCTTGAATATTTGTACCATACGACTCATTTCTTCCTTCTTTGTTTCACTTAACATTTGTTCTTCAATTTTTATTTTTGGTTTCTTTATAAATCTTAACTGCTCTGAATTGTTCAATAGAACTATTAGATTGTACTTTGGTTGAAATTCACTTTGTTGCTCCCAGGTGTTTGATTAAATGAGAAGTTGAGCATTTTTTACTTTCTAGCTTTTCTTTTTAATCGTCATGTCATGTGTATTCATTTGAATATTTTTTATTTATGGCGTAACTAATGTTATGTACACGTAGGATTTTAGTAAGCATATTTCACTATATGTTTGGTTTTGAGACTTTTTTTATATATTGTTGAATTCCAAGATTATGTTCCGAGGGTACGATCATTGGAATTCTAAGGAAGTTGATGATTATTCAGATTTTTTCTATGAATATGTATGTCCTTGTCAGGAAGTGAATTTATCAACTAAGCATTTGCCTCCATTAATAAACTGTTATCTTATATTCAATTACGTTGCTAAGGTTCATGCTGCTACCCCTATGAGTTTAAAAAAGGAGATCAATATGGTTTTATAGAAAACAAATGAGGTGCCTATCTTACGGCGTTGTACTGAAATAATGTAGGGTACTGATTGTGAAGTGTTTGGTCTACCTTACGGTGCATACTGATTATAACTATGGGTATCCTTCCTCTCTAGGTATCTACTAAACTACTATCATTCCTTCCTTAGTTTATTTTTAAATTAATGATTAGTTAAGTCCATCTACAGTAAGAAATGATATTTTATGTTAGTATTATGAATTATGGATTGCTTCTGTTACATTTAAAAACCCATTAAGGGCTGGACACTAGAGGCCTATAATAGCAGATTAGAAATCAGAAACATTGACTAAATTTTTGAAATTGTTTATAACTATTTGTGTTAGATAAATTCTTTTTGACATAAAACTTTTGAAATTTGCTTTTCTTAATATTTGGGTTCCTATTTTAATGTTATTTTAACATCTTCTTTTCAGTTTTGATTCTACTTACAGTTTCGTACGGATGTATAACTAGATTTGTACATTATCCGTTCACAAGTGCGTGTAGTATATTAATAGCAACAACTTAATATGCATATTCCTTATAAATCCTACCAACCTCATCCATGGTAATCTTAAAATATAATTTTTCCTGTTAATTTTTTTTAGCCAAAATCATTGTTTGCATCTAATTGGTGGTTCATTTTTTCTTATTTTTGTCCCTGGTGTTCGTATTTTGAACTTCCAATCTAATTTTATCCGTTTGGGTTCAACGAAATATTCCACAGGTTTGGTCCTACATTCCTAATGTTGAGGGATTTCAGTTTGATGCCGGTAGGAAGACAAACAATGAAAAGATCCTCTATTGGATAAATGCAGATTTACAAATCTAAGTCATCGCCTTCAATTCAACTTGCAAAAGATCTCTTCGCCAAGACAAAAAAAAACTAATATTAATTACTTCTGAAGCTGAGAATGCCAATTTACTACACACGTTGCCACCAAAAGTTACAAGAATGCCCTTGTATCATACCTCATCCATAACCATCAATTATGTGGCAACATATTTAGGGCAAGGATGTGACAACCCGAATATAATTTTGATAAATTATATTTAAATCATGTTTATATTATGTGATATGAATAATGTGTTATTAGTATATCTAATATTAAGTTCTTATGTTTAGTCTAATCCTACTTTCATAAATCATGAAATGTCGAGTTAGGTACGAACACAAGATTTGGTTATTTTCGATAGAAATGTTCCTGTTTAAGACTAGTTTTGACCATTGTAACATTACAATTGAATTGAGGTGAAAACTACATAGTTGTAGACATGTGAGTTAGTGTCTTAACACAAAAAACTGTGCATCAAATGTATGCTCGAGGAAGAAGTTAGGTCGAAATTACGAGAAGGGGGCAAATCTGTCAATTCCTTTAAGTGGTAAATTGTCTTGTATTAAACCAAATGGTTTAATTTGATTGGTTGGCTTGGGAGGCAGCCTTGGCCGACTTAAAACCCTCCCTCTAACATATTTCTTCATCAAAACAAAGCCTAGGTTCATTTTCAAGTGTTGTTAGCTTGAGGAAATAGAAAGTTGAGGTTTAGGAAGAAAAAGTGAGGAGAAAAAATGTAGAAAAATCCGTGGAAATTACATAAAAAGACCTGAAGGTAATCCTAATAGAAATTCTTGTTATTTATCTTATATTAATGATTTATATTATATAAATCATCATAAGTTTACGAAAGTTTCAGCCCTTTATATATATGTATGGTTAGATGCAAGCTTATGTTAAGTTGAGTGTAGAAACCCTTAAAATTGCTTTGTGTTGAAACCCCTTGTATTAAAATCTGCATATCTCGTTGTGAGATTACTGGAATTGAGAAATTCCAATTGGAAATTAAATTAGACTCATATATGCATATAATATCTGAAAATTAGAATTCATATCCTTGTGGTTAGGCCGTAATGATGATTTCAAGTTGGTACACAGTTGTTGTTTGTATACTTGATTTCGGTATGCCCTGAGTTTGGCCAAGAATTTGAGAGGGCAAATGAAGTCCAAATATTATGAAACTTTAATTCTGTACTATTAAGTATGTCTACTGAAAGTTTGTTGAAAATCATGGAAAGTTATGTTGTAAAAAAATTATGAAAATTCTGGGAATTCGAAGGATCAATAGAGGAGGTTGTAGGGAAGATTTCTTGTGTTGTAGAGAAATGGTCATAATTTTCCCTAGGAAGCTTGAAAAATTACACCGTCACTTGTAATGGATAATATATTCATATATGTTTTCATATTGATAAGTTTGGAGCCCTGCATTTATACAATTTAGGAATATGGGATGATTAAATATGTAAGACAATAATTTCAGGCCATACTGGATACCCCTTGAATGAATGTTTGTATTTCGTCCTTACAAAGGGTACTTTGAGTTCATGTTTCATGTGTATATACATTGAGGAGTATAATTTCATGTTTACTTGACTTTGGTTATAAATTCCTCATAAGGTATTTCCTACGGTTGAATCTCCGTAACTTTATCAACATGTATATCATTGTTTTGCCTTTACCTATGTTTTATGGAATGTGACTTAATTGGAATTATATTGTTGATGTATCGTCATGGAAAGTTACATAATTATGTTAGGATAATATTTATGATTGAGTTTCAGTACTGATCTAGTTGGATTGACAGGTGTAAGGTCTAATAAAACCAGTTCAGCTCCACCAGAAGGAAACCTGGATACGTAGTTGACAACCTAAGGTGAGTGTACTCACTGGAATGATGTATTTGTATCGTGTTGTGGGTATGATCATAATAAAATGAGTATGAAATTATTCATTTCGGTTTACTGAAATGAGGGGTTACTCCTCCACCAGGAATGGGGGAGATTTGTCTATTAATGACAAGGGGTTACTCCTCGACCAGGAATGGGGGAGAATTGTCTATTTGGACAGGATATGTGAATCATGATTTGGAAAAGTTGGTCATTCATTATGAATGACCCGGATAAGTAAATACATAAGTACATGGACATGATTTATTGCATTTAAATTCATGCAGTAGTTTAGTAGTGATGCATTCACTGGGCTATTTTTGCTCATGGTTTCTATGTTCACATTTTTCAGGTAATGCGATGTCACTGCCAAATCTAGGAAGTCGGTCTGGGTTAGCAAGAAACGAGAGAAACAAAGATTTTGTTTTAATGTAAATGATGTAATTAAGTTAAATTATCATTCAGGAAAGTTTGTATAAATATGACTAGTGTACTGTTGTAAAAAGGTTTTCAGTTATACGGATTTACAATGATGACACTGAAATCAAAACTCGTGTTTATGGTTTGGTTAGATTAATTATGGTTTGACTCACTTTGACTTTCAGACTTAATTATAAGTAATTGGGTTGGGGTGTGTCAGCTTTTGGTATCAGAGCTTAGGTTTTGGAGGTTCTGGAGTGAGAAGAGTCTAGATTTGGCAGTGAATGTTAGAAATATATTTTATTTGATACTAACGATTATGTTAGGAAAGATATGTATATCTGCATGTTGTTATATCTTTGATTCATTACAGATATAAGAGAATGGAACAAGGGAATGTGAATGTGGGAATAGATGATGAGGCTTCAAATATTCCGGCAGAAGCGGAGGTTGAGCAACCTGTTCAGATAAATGTGGAACCCGAGCCAGAACAACTGACGGATATGCAAAAAATGGCACGTGCTATGACTCTAATGGCAGAGCAACAAGCTAGATTTATGGCTCATGTGGAAGAACAACAGACCAGGCAACTGGAGGCACAAGCCTTGGCTAGGGCTGAGGAGGTGATACACCGGGAAGAAAGGTGTACTTCACATGAAAAATTTATTAAGATGAACCCACCATCGTTCGAAGGAGCAGTTGATCCCACAGAGGCAGAAGTCTGGATTAAAGAAATTGAACTTATCTTTGGGGTAATGAAGATGCCTAAAAATCAACAGGTAACCTTGGCGACGTATATGTTGAAAGGAGAAGCTAAGTACTGGTGGGATGCCACGAAACATTTGTTGATTACTCCAGGAGGCGGGAATCTGATCTCATGGGATGCTTTTGTTAAAGCCTTATATGACAAGTATTTTCCTCCGATGTATCAAAAACAAAAGGAGAAAGAATATTTCCTATTGAATCAGGGGAGTATGACAGTTAGGGAATATGAAGCCAAACTTACAGCCTTATCTCGTTTTGCTTCAAGGTTTATCCGGAATGAGGAAGATATGTGTAGCCGATTTCTCGATGGACTAGAGTTAGTTATTAAATCAAGGATATCGGCTTTAGAGACTGTTAATTATTCAGCCTTGGTGAATAATTCCATGTTAGTAGAAAGGGACGTGAATGAAGCAAGAGGGAATCGAGAACGAGGTGTAAAGAGAAGCAGATTCGATCCAAGTTATCAAAAGGGTAGTGATACAGAATATTCGAGACTTGGAGGGCAGAAATTCCAACAGGGTAGAGGTGGAAGTTGTTTGCAAAGGGGTGAGGCTAGTGGTGGAAGAGATTCAGGAGTTTCAGCACAAAGAGATCCTAATGTTTGTTTCTTTTGTGGGTCATCGGGTCATATAAAAAGAAATTGCCCAAAGTTACAGAGTATAGAATGTTTCAACTGTCATCAGAAGGGCCATCTGAGAAAGAATTGCCCTATGCTATCAAGAGCAGTTTCAGTCAGTAGTGTGGGGCCTCATAAAGTATCCTCTCTAGGAAGTGCCACCAGGGGAAGAGGTACAGGATAAGCAAGTGGATCAAAGGAACGAGGAAGAGTGTTTGCAATGACGCTGCAAGATGCCCATGCTACACCTGAAGTGGTTACAGGTAAACTCTCTATTGCGAACAAAGATTTATATGCACTCATTGATCCTGGATCTACGCATTCATTTGTGGCATTAGATATTGTTTCATATTTGGGTAGACCATGTTCATTTCTCAATTGTGCCTTAAATATTTCTACCCCAATGGAAAGTGTGACTCTGGTTGAGCATGTTTATAAAGATTGTATCTTACGAATGGGGAAACGAGATTTCTATGTTGATTTGATACCGTTGGCCATTCGAGATTTTGATATTATATTGGGGATGGATTGGTTATCATCATACCATGCTTCCATTGATTTTTTCGCAAAGAAGTTACATTTCATTTGCCTGGTGAACCCGAGTTCCAATTTATAGGAGAAAGGAATGTCGTCCCTAATTGTCTTATCTCAGCAATAAAGAGCAGAAAGTTATTGAGTAAGGGTTGTACAGGGTATTTAGCGTATGTGGTTGATGTTAGTAAGGAATCACTTAAAGTTGAAGATATACCAGTGGTTAGAGAGTTTTCTGATGTCTTCCCAAAAGAATTGCCAGGATTGCCACCCGATAGGGAAGTAGAGTTTTCTATTGAATTAGTTCCAGGTACTGGTCCAATTTCTCTTACTCCATATAGAATGGCACCAGCGGAGTTGAAAGAATTAAAAGTGTAATTACAAGATCTAATAAGCAGAGGTTTCATTCGGCCTAGTGTTTCACAATGGGGAGCCCCGATGTTATTTTTGAAAAAGAAAGATGGGACAATGCGATTATGTATTGATTATCGGCAATTGAATAAGGTGACCATTAGAAACAAGTACCCTCTACCTCGTATCGATGACTTGTTTGACCAATTACAGGGGGCCACTGTATTTTCGAAGATTGATTTGAGATCGGTTTACCACCAACTGAAAGTGAAAGATAGTGATATTTCCAAAACAGCTTTTCGGACTCGATATGGGCACTATGAGTTTTTGGTGATGCCTTTTGGATTGACTAATGCTCCGGCAGTTTTTATGGATTTGATGAACCGGGTATTCCACCCTTTCATTGATTCATTTGTGATAGTATTCATAGATGATGTGTTGATTTACTCGCGTATCATGGAGGAACATGAGAAACATTTGATACTTGTATTGCAGATTTTGAGAGAGAAGAAATTATTTGCTAAATTCAGCAAGTGTGAGTTTTGGTTGAATGAAATTGTGTTTTTGGGGCACGTTGTCTCGAGAAATGGGATATATGTTGATCCAAAGAAGGTGGAAGCAATTGTTGAATGGGAGAGTCCTAAGAATGTGACAAAAATTAGGAGTTTCCTAGGATTGGCAGGTTACTATCGCAGATTCATTAAGGGATTTTCAGCAATAGCATTACCATTGACAAAGTTGACCCGTAAAGAAGTGAAGTTTGTGTGGGATGAAGAATGCGAAAGGAGTTTTAAAGAATTAAAGAAGCAGTTAGTTTCAGCCCCTATACTTGCTATTCCATGTGGGAATGAGTCTTTTGTGATCTATACAGATGCTTCATTTCAGGGGTTAGGATGTGTTCTTATGCAAAATGGGAAGGTAATAGCATATGCTTCCACACAATTAAAGACGCATGAACGAAACTACCCTACACACGATCTGGAGCTAGCAACCATTGCTTTTGCTTTAAAGTTGTGGAGACATTACTTGTATGGAGAAACTTGTGAGATATTTACAGATCATCAAAGTTTGAAATACTTGTTCACACAGAAAGAACAAAATTTGAGACAGAGGCGTTGGATAGAGCTGATTAAAGACTATGACTGTACCATTCATCATCATCCTGGGAAGGCCAATGTGGTAGCAGATGCTTTGAATCGGAAATCATCAGGGATTCTTGGTTGCATACGGTGTGCACCTGTTGGAAATATTCTTGACTTGGCATTAATGGGGATTGAATTGAAGTTTTCAAAAAGCAGAGGATTATTAGCACATGTCACAGTAAGACCTTTGTTTGCCGAACACATACGAAATTTGCAGACCAGTGATCCATTCCTTGAGAAGAAGAAACAAGATGTCCTGGATGGTAAAGAGAGTGACTTTGAAATTAAGAATGATGAATCATTGTGTTATAAAAATAGGATTTGTGTACCGAGTGATCCACCCTTAAAGAGGGATATATTAGAAGAGGCACATAGTTCTATTTACTCAATGCATCCGGGAGGTACCAAAATGTACAGAGATTTGAAGGAGTATTACTGGTGGAACAATATGAAACGTGAGATTTCAGAGTTCGTAGCTAAATGTTTAGTATGCCAGCAAGTGAAAGCAGAGCATCAGAAGCCGACAGGATTATTGCAGTCGTTGCCTATTCTGAAATGGAAGTGGGAGCATATAACGATGGACTTTGTTATAGGATTACCCCGGTAACCAAAGGGTTATGATTCTATTTGGGTGATTGTAGATCGATTGACGAAGTCAGCCCATTTTCTTCCAGTTAAGACCACCTACACTCTTGACAAGTATGCACGAATGTACGTTGATGAGATTATCCGTTTACATGGGGCACCAGTGTCAATTGTATCAGATAGAGATCCAACATTCACTTCTAAGTTTTGGCCTCGTCTCCAAAATTCCATGGGCACAAGTTTGAAGTTCAGCACTGCGTTTCATCTACAAACTGATGGGCAGTCAGAAAGGACGATTCAAATATTAGAAGACATGTTACGAGCTTGCGTATTTGACTTCAAAGGCAGTTGGGATGATCATTTGCCATTGATGGAATTTTCAAACAATAATAGTTATCAGTCGACTATTGGTATGGCTCCTTATGAAGCTTTATATGGGAGGAGATGTAGGACGCCTTTGTGTTGCGATGAAGTAGGTGAAAGAAAAATATTGGGTCCGGAATTGATAGATATGACAACTGAAAAGATCAAAATGATTCAGGAACGGATAAAGATAGCGCAAAGCAGGCAGAAATTTTATGCAGATAAGAGGAAGCATCCGTTGGAATTTCAGAAGGGAGATTTTGTATTCCTGCGTATTTCACCGTGGAAAGGTGTTATGAGATTTGGCAAAAAGGGGAAACTAAGTCCAAGATACATTGGACCATATGAAGTGTTGGAAAGAATTGGTCCCCTGGCTTATAGATTAGCATTACCTCCAGATTTATCCCGTTTACATGATTTTTTTCATGTATCGATGCTTCGTATGTATTTGGCGGATCCATCCCATCAGTTGAAAACTCAACCAATGGAACTGAAGGAAGACTTATCGTACATCGAGGAACCGTTGGAAATTATTTATCGTAAGGAGCAGGTATTGAGGAATAAAGTTATTCACTTAGTTAAAGTTATGTGGATGAGCCACGGAGTTAAATAAGCAACTTGGGAAATGGAGGATAGCATGAGGAAACAGTATCCCCATTTGTTTGGTAAGTGACCTTTATATTAAATTTCGGGGACGAAATTTTCTAAGGGGGGGAAGTTGTGACAACCCGAATATAATTTTGATAAATTATATTTAAATCATGTTTATATTATGTGATATGAATAATGTGTTACTAGTATATCTAATATTAATTTCTTATGTTTAGTCTAATCCTACTTTCATAAATCATGAAATGTCGAGTTATGTACGAACACAAGATTTGGTTATTTTCGATAGAAATGTTGCTGTTTAAGGCTAGTTTTGACCATTGTAACATTACAATTGAATTGAGGTGAAAACTACATAGTTGTAGACATGTGAGTTAGTGTCGTAACACAACAAACGGTGTATCAAATGGATGCTCGAGGAAGAAGTTAGGTCGAAATTACGAGAAGGGGGCAAATCTGTCAATTCCCTTAAGTGGTAAATTGTCTTTTATTAAACCAAATGGTTTAATTTGATTGGTTGGCTTGGGAGGCAGACTTGGCCGACTTAAAACCCTCCCTCTAACATATTTCTTCATCAAAACAAAGCCTAGGTTCAGTTTCAAGTGTTGTTAGCTTGAGGAAATAGAAAGTTGAGGTTTAGGAAGAAAAAGTGAGGAGAAAAAGTGGAGAAAAATCCGTGGAAATTACGTAAAAAGCCCTGAAGGTAATCCTAATAGAAATTCTTGTTATTTATCTTATATTACTGATTTATATTATATAAATCATCATAATTTTACGAAAGTTTCACCCCTTTATATATATGTATGGTTAGATGCAAGCTTATGTTAAGTTGAGTGTAGAAACCCTTAAAACTGCTTTGTGTTGAAACCCCTTGTATTAAAATATGCATATATCTTTGTGTGATTATTGGAATTGAGAAATTCCAATTGGAAATTAAATTAGACTCAAATATTCATATAATATCTGAAAATTAGAATTTATCTCTTTGTGGTTAGGCCGTAATGATGATTTCAAGTTGGTACATAGTTGCTGTTTGTATACTTGATTTCGGCATGCCCTGAGTTTGGTCAAGATTTTGAGATAGCAAATGAAGTCCAAATATTATGAAACTTTAATTATGTACTATTCAGTATGTCTAATGAAAGTGTGTTGAAAATCATGGAAATTTATGTTGTATAGAAATTATGAAAATTCTGGGAATTCGAAGGATCAATAGAGGAGCTTGTAGGGAAGATTTCTTGTGTTGTAGAGAAATGGTCATAATTTGCCCTAGGAAGCTTGAAAAATTACACCGTCACTTGTACTGGATAATATATTCATATATGTTTTTATATTGATAAGTTGGGACCCCTGGATTTATACAATTTAGGAATATGGGATGATTAAATATGTAAGACAATAATTTCAGGCCATACTGGATACCCCTTGAATGAATGTTTGTATTTCGTCCTTACAAAGGGTACTTTGAGTTCATGTTTCATGTGTATATACATTGATGAGTATAATTTCATGTTTACTTGACTTTGGTTATAAATTCCTCATAAGGTATTTCCTATGGTCGAATGTCCGTAACTTAATCAACATGTATATCATTGTTTTGCCTTTACCTATGTTTTATGGAATGTGACTTAATTGGAATTATATTGTTGATGTATCGCCATGGAAAGTTTCATAATTATGTTAGGATAATATTTATGATTGAGTTTCAGTACTGATCTAGTTGGATTGACAGGTGTAAGGTCTAATAAAACCAGTTCAGCTCCACCAGAAGGAAACCTGGATACGTAGTTGACAACCCAAGGTGAGTGTACTCACTGGAATGATGTATTTGTATCGTGTTGTGGGTATGATCGTAATAAAATGAATATAAAATTGTTCATTTTGGTTTACTGAAATGAGGGGTTACTCCTCGACCAGGAATGGGGGAGAATTGTCTATTTAGACAGGATATGTGAATCATGATTTGGAAAAGTTGGTCATTCATTATGAATGAGCCGGATAAGTAAATACATAAGTATATGGACATGATTTATTGCATTTAAATTCATGCAGTAGTTTAGTAGTGATGCATTCACTGGGCTATTTTTGCTCATGGTTCCTATGTTCCCATTTTTCAGGTAATGCGATGTCACTGCCAAATCTAGGAAGTCGGTCTGGGTTAGCAAGAAATGGGAGAAACAAAGATTTTGTTTTAATGTAAATGATGTAATTAAGTTAAATTATCATTCAGGAAAGTTTGTACAAATATGACTAGTGTACTATTGTAAAAAGGTTTTCAGTTATATGGATTTATAATGATGACTCTGAAATCAAAACTCGTGTTTATGGTTTGGTTAGATTAATTATGGTTTGACTCACTTTGACTTTCAGACTTAATTATAACTAATTGGGTTGGGGTGTGTCAAAGGAACTCTTTGTGCATCTTATGATCAAGAGTCAGGGACAGTCAAGTTTAACGATCATAACGATGGTCTTCAAATTTGCGAGAATCCTGTTTCAACCAATATTAGTATGGTTACCAAGAAGGCTTGAAATCAGACTTCCCACTCTGGTCCTAATTTGAGAGGGAAACTGGATATAAAAGATTTTAATTAGCTTTGGAGGATTCTTTCTTAAAAGGTTAACTGGCAGGATGAAGCCATTTGTACCGTTAGTAAAATTATATCCCGTTGCACCGCGGGTCAAATCAAAGAGGATATATTTGGCTGAGCTTTCTTGGACCTGAAATAGCAGGAAATAAGAGAATCGGTGCATAACTTATTGTCAAGCCATGTGACTTTTGTTTTCTAAAGAACTCATATAACCAATTCGGAGTAGGCGATTTCAGATCCATTCGTAGATTCTCAATAGTTTGTTGATCGAAAGATGATGATGGTGCCAAGTGTTGAGGATATACAAATAACTCATTATATAAATTTAAGTTGGTTTCAGCGGTAATGTGAGAAACCCAATAATAGAGAAAATTTTCAAAGTCGGTGTCAGCATTGGCAACAATTATCACCTAGTTGTTGCCACATTGTTTACTATTAGTATATTGCCTATTATACATGTCAGTTTTGTTTCATGCCTCTTAAAGTAATGTTTGAGTTTTGTATTTGGCTTTAAATGATCAATGTGAAAGTAATGTGCAGATTTTGTTGGTCTGGATTAAATTTCCGTACTAAGTTTGCCAGGTTATTTTGGACAAATTATTAGTATTGTTGGTGTGTTATTTTTTATTTCTCAAACAGGGTGACCCATGTAAATTATGCAACGTGACTATGCTTTATAAACAAATGAAATTTTTTGATAATTTTTTCCATATACTTTTTGATTTAAATTATACACGATTTAATTATTTGGAATATGAAGCAAAATATATCTATATATATACATCAAAATATATATACAAACACACAAAAAAAAGAGCAGAGAACATATATATATATATATATATATATATATATATATAAATATGTCGATATATAAATAGAGTAGAGAAAACAAAAAAAAAAGTGGTTCCACCTCAAGGTGTTACGCCTTTCACAACAAAGACGTAAGCCTAAATCAGCTACCCTAGAGGCGTAAGCCTCATGGATGATTCCTTTCTCCTTTCCTCGGGGCAACGTCTCGATGCGAGCCTCGTTTCTCCATTTAAAACCTTGTTTTATGTTAATATAGTGCGCATTTTTATCCGTAAAAGGTCTAGCCTCTTCAGAAACGAGAGGACCTACATGAGTTTGAGTTCACCCCAAACATGAGCGTGAAGCCACCCCGTGCATGCGTCTAGATCGATGGGCCTTGTCACTAAGAGCTTAATCTTTTTGGACAACATTCATTTGAATTTTGGGCCATTAATTGGGTCGATTTCTATTAGAATAGTAATTTTTCTGTTAATTTATCAGTAATAGTTGGGAAGTCTGTTATGAGTTGATTACTTAGCTTTGATTGGATAGCTGTCTAGGTAATTTAGTATATTATAAAACTACTGTTGCATAAAAGGGGAATATCCCAATTGTAATCGACACCTTGGATAATAATACAAATTGATTCTTTCTTTCTCTAAACTCTCTGTTTCTCTATAATTCTCTATTTTCTCTATTCATATATCTTTTAATTATGTAGTTTAACCTGAATGTCATATGATATGGCATGACAAGAATTGGTATCAGAGCAGTAAGTTATGATTGGACAAATGACAGAAACTAGATGGCAAACGATAGAGTCAGGTTTTGCACAAATACACCAAACATAAGATGTAATGGATCACAAATTGGAACAAATATGAACAGAATTTAAGAGTGATCTGAATTCAACCATGGATAACAACTATATATATATAATATATATATACATGTATTGCCTCCCACAAATCATTCTTCAATTTGATTGTCACTTTAGGACAACTTGGATAAGTTGTCGGGACAAAGAACTTCACCATTAAACCCCCTTACCTTGATAATTCTTTTTTCTAGTACTTTTGGGTTTCCCAAGATCATTATATAAAACTCTTATCCATTCTGCACTGCTCTTTATTTTAGTCAATCGATTTAGCTTCGTCGTACCTCTACCTTTACTACTATATTGTGAAGGTTTATCCACGGGCTCAAGATCAATGCCTTACATTTCACGTTAAAGCAATTAAACTGTTCAACCACAAAAAAGAGCAATAATATAGATTTCATCAATACAAGTCGTAAATATTTAAACAACACAATTATTGAAATGTACCACAAATTAAAATTCACTATTTTATTCTATGTTAATTAAAATGTACAAGATCACAATTGTCAAAATATTTATCCAAAAATAATAATCCATAGTCTAGGAAAAATGTCACACAGCCCGTATTCCATACATTCAATTTCCAATAATCAACTGTTGTAGGTTCCACACAAAAAACTAAAAAGTTGGACAACGTCACTAAACAAGCTTACGTTTTAAGCAACTATAACTAATAATAACGAACAATTCAAACATTAAGCATCATAACATCGTCTAACACAATTAGGTTGGTGTATTTTCTATCCATTTCCCCTCATAATCTTCATGTATATATGTTTTGGAAGATTCCTCAACCACGTCAAAGGATTCAATAGTAGGCAAAACTATAGTGCAAATATCATCCCCAAGACATCCATCATTGAGATCATCTTCATCATCTTTATCATAGTAATCCCTTTGAGGAGTTGACAATACAATTGAATATTTATGATTCATTTGGTCCGGAACATAGAACACTTATTTCGCTTAAGAGGCTAAGATGAAAGAATCGGATTTATGACCAACTCTATCAAGATCGACGGGTGTAAAACCAAGCTCATCTATGTTAATTCCATTTTTGTTGTCAAGCCAATCACACTTGAATAATGGAATCTGCATTGGAAAATAGTCAAGTATCCATGTCTCCCTTATGACACCATAGAAAATCATATCGGTACGAACATGATTGTTGTCCTTTGCACTAGCTATCTGCAACATCTTAGAAACTAGGCTCAATCCACTGTTTTGGGTTACTCATGCATCATCGCGATCCTTTGTTAGGTAACGAACACCGATAATGACATATCCATGAACTTTGATGATGTCTAGATGAGGTCCATGAGCAATCGATTTTAAGTCATCTGAGATATTATTGTTTGGCAGTTCTTCTTCGAGAGCAACCTATTAATATAAGAATTTTAGTTACTTACAAAACAAAATTCCAATTAACATATTAAAGTAAGGGGATATTTTGTCTTTATTCCCACTTTAGCTTTTAATATTAAACCTCACCAACTATTTAGTTTTACTTGACACTCTGCCACAATTTTCCAGTAGTTAGTATTAGACTCCGAAATTGTTTTTCAGTAAGATTTGCAGCTAATAAATAAAAAAAATAATGAGATTTTTTAAAAGAAAATGAAAAAGTGGGTAAAGTCTAATGAAAATTGAGTTCGTGGTTATGTCAACATGTCCCTAAATCATACCCTTTTACTTAACCAATGGATAAACGTGCGGTTATGCTCGTCTTCAAGCCACTTCTTATTTTTCCCTTTTCGAGGATGGGTTTCTTTCAAGTACTGTTCATGCCACCTAACAAGGTATTAATGAGTAACGCAACATTAGTTATTAATATATATAGAGATAAGTATGTGAGGAACTAACTTCATATTAATGGGAAATTAGAAAAGTCATACTCTATATAAGGTTGAACATCATTCGTGTTATAGAACACATGAAGATGTGCTTGATCCAAGGACATGCGATCAACTTCAACGACATTCGAACCTCTTATCGGTTTATCATCACCCTTCCACTTCGGAATTCAAATTGAATCTAAATCCGTTAAGATCTCAGAACAAAACTTAATAGCTTCTTATGCTATGTAACATTGAGCAATACAACCTTCTGGGCGATTACGATTTCTCACGTAACCCTTTAATACTTTCATGTACCTCACACATAAAAAGAAAACTAAATCGATACACTTATTCACTTGTAGTAATACATGATAATAAAGTAAATTGTCCTAACCTTTCAATTGGGTACATCCATCTAAAGAAAACAAGAACACAAAGTTTGACCTCCCTCACAAGATTCAAAATTAAATGCACCATAATGTCAAAGAAGGTTGGTGGAATGTATTTTTCTAAGAAAACACAACGTGACCATAATTTCATTCTTAATTTATTTTAGTTACCTCAAGTCCACTACTCTGGCACAAAGGGCATTGAAGATACTCTCATGAACGCATATGTCACATGTTTTGGAAACACCGATGGAGTTGTAATTGGAAGAAGTTATTGCATTAGAATATGGCAATCGTGAGACTTGAAGCCATACAATTTCAAATCTTCCATAGAGACATGGATTCTAAAATTAGAAGAGTCCCCCTTCTGGACCTTAAGGTCATCCAAAGTTTGGCAGAACATTTTTCTTTCCTCTCTCGATAACGTATAGCATGTTGGCGGTAGGTATGTCATTTTTTCATTAACTCGCGATGCTAACTCACTTCCTAAGCCCATTTTTTCATGGTCGGGTCGACACTTCACCCTGTCTTTCATTTTTACTAGAATATTAATCAAGGTTCCAATGACACTATCATAGACATTCTTTTCAATGTGCATGACATCTAAGTTATGTCGAATAGTCAATTCCTTCCAATAAGGAAGTTAAAAAAAATCGATTCATTCTTCCAAAAAATTTCAACCCTATTGTTACTAGGACCGCCTTTTTCAACCCCATTAGCCACCCTCCTCGGTCTCTTACGCTTTAATGATTTCTTCAATTTAATCGCCCTCACCTTTTTTGCCTTCTTTCCCCATGCAACCTTATGTCTCTCAACTTTTATCAATATTTCTTCAAAGACTTTTTTTGGGTTCGAAATTTATGGTTTTGTTGAAGGTATCTCTTATGTCCAATATAAACGCACTTGCCACAGTGCTGTAAAATTATGGAATATGTTTTTTCACTACTTATTGGATAAGGATTATAGACTTGAACAACACCTCCACATAAATATCCATAGGCTGGAAAATCAATAATTGTCCACAATAGTTTTTCCCTCAAAGTAAAAGATTATTGTTGAAAGTCGTCCTAGGCTTTAACTCCTTTATGCCACAAGTTATTCAGATCTTCTATTCATGGGTCTAAATAAACATCTATATTATTTCCCCGTTGTTTTGGACCCGATATCAACATTGTTAACATTCTAAACTTTCTTTTCATACACAATTCCGGTTCAAAGTTATATGTGTTCAACATGATCGGCCAATAACTGTACCTACTACTAAGGGAACTATGAGGATTATTTTCGTTCGTTGATAGTGTTAATCAAAGATTTCTTGGTTCTGTTGCAAAATCGGGCCACTTTTCATCAACTAATTTCCAAGTTGGTGAGTTTTCTAGGTGACGCAACAAACCATCAACAATTCTATCATCTGCATGCGATGTCAAAGCCTTAGCACTCTCTTTAGATTGAAACCACATTCTGAATCTCGGAATGGGTGAAAAGTACCATAACAATTTCGCAGGAACACCTTGTTTCCCCTCGTCCGTTTTTTGTTCTTTCAAATTCTTCTATTTGAGCCTGGATGTTCTACAAGTGGGGCATTCAACAACTTCTTTATACTCTTTTCTATAGAGTATACGGTCATTAGGGCATGCGTGTATCTTCTAAAAGTCCATTTCGAATACCGATATGCAACGTTTTGCCTCATTATTGGATGCAGGCAATACATTGTCATCCCGAAGCATGTTGGCAATGATTGACAACATATTTGAAAATCATTTATCAGACATCCCACTCTTCACTTTAAGATTGAAAATCTTGACCATAGAGGATAACTTTGTGTACTTTTTACATCATTCATACATTGGCTTCTTCGCATCTAAAAGCAACTTTTGAAAAATTTATGCATTTCCTGTGAAGTCTTCTTTTATAGCCTCTGCCATGTCAATAAACTCTTCAACATCCTCCATGGTATCCATATTGATATCGTCACAGATAGGATCACCCATATTAACATCGGATAGTGCTTAACAATGATCTCATACAGTATAATTCAGATTGATACCCGAATTATACAAATGTTGTCTCATTTCTTTAACGCCCATTTTTAATCTATTCTCACATTAATTACAAGGGCATCATATGAAATTCTCATGCAAGGAGGCATTTTGAGAAACCCTAAGAAAATTATCAACACCTTTTATGTATTCTTTTGATAATCTGTCCTCGCTCATCGAAGACCTGTCCATTCTGACCTAGTATGTAAACCACCACGAGTGAGATATAAGAAATAAAAGATATGTAATTGTTAAATATAATATAATATTATAAAACATAATACATTCACACCATTAGAAAATACCATAGAAAGTATAATATCCCTCTACAACTATCACAACTACTAAAGACACCAACAATAAATCAACCATAACTAAGCAACTTAAGAACACTAACACACCACCCAAACACTATACAACCAAAACCAATTTTAAACATTGAAGAACTTCAATTCGCAAAATTATTATACATATTATACTATAATGTTATATATAATATGTATAACAACAATTATTTTAAATATTATACATAAAATCAACAACCATTAGCGATTATATACCTATAATATAATGAAGCAATTAATGAAAGCACATAGTATAAGCATGGGACATGCAATGCTAAAAATTAATAAAACCACACAAGTGAGGCATTATCTAGTATATGATATACATACTAAAACAAGACAATGAAACTTCAAAAGTAAACTAATATATCGTAACTCACCCTATGATATTGAAATTATTGAGACAATCAAACACGAACATAAACTTGGAGCTAAACAAAATGCTCTCTCCATCATATGGTATCGTTGTAAACTTTTCGAATAAGTTTGAACTGACCGGATTCAAATGTCTCTTTTAGTAATGGAAACACATTAATGAATCAATTAATTTACAGCAATTCTTGATGAATGATCAATTACAATGCATTACATGATGTAGTTGGATTAATATCACACTTTGTTAAACAATAAAGAGCAGGGGATATATACATCACACTTTTATATAATCTAACATAAATTGTATATCATTTATCTCATCTTTGATAAAAATGTTAAAAAAGATGAAATCACCAATCCAAATGTCTAATCACAAAAGCACAGTAGTCAATGAGTGTATAAAAATATTCAAGAATCCATATAATGATTTTATTAACAAACACTTGTTTAATCATGTTCTAAAAAAAAATTCATAAAGAACAGCACATCGTTTGATAATATAGTACCACAAACATGCAATGACCCCGTTTCAAATGAGAATCAAATGAGGAAAATATAACCAAGGACTAACTAATAATCAAATGTTATTTTGAACATTTCAAGGGAATCCAAAAAAAATCAACTCATAATTCCACCCTGATACACAAACACACACATACACATCGAAATTAATTGCAATCTAAAACATCACACACTGAAATTAATTGCAATCTAAAACACTGAACATCAAGGTTGATACACACACAATGACGGATTTTGTATTTTAATTCAGGACAGGCGGAACTTTAAGACTGATTATTTTTCACAACTCAAGCAAAACAATATTTAACATGTTAAAATTAACGAGTCCGACTCGAAAAAAACCCGAATATAACAAGTCTGACTAAAAAGAAACTCGAACATTGAAGGACACAAGAGCGATACAACACAATTAGCTATTAGGAACTACAAATCTTAAGAAAAATTCAAGTACTAAGAACTAAAAGAATTGACCATACATTTCTAAACATCTAAATATTATACATTGCGCATAACATTTTGCATTACACCAAAAACTAGATATTTTACATTTAACTTAAATATTTTAAGTCAACCGGGGCAATTAATGTTTAGTCGCTCGAAGCTAAGTATATTTTACATTTAGTCCACCTTATTTTTTAATTTTGCAAAAACTCCCCGGTTTACTTTTTTGATAATTATTTCTTAGAGATTAGGATAAGATAAAAAAAGTTTGTAACTATTTTATACGATGAGGGATCTTTTGGAATAAAATAAATTTTTTTGACCATATATTAATTATAAAATTGTCGAGGGAGTTTTCTTCGAACTACCCTCCTTTTTTTTGCAAAAATTCATTAACCAAAATTACTAAACATTGAACATATAAGTTGAAAATAAAATAAAATTACGCTTGAAACTAACGACGCTCAACTATTTCTTTAATATGTATTTATAAAAAAATGGCAATATATAAACTGAATTTATAATTGACACAATTATTTAGAGATTATTATTGCTAATAGTTGTAATAAATCTAAACAAACAAAGGCCTGAACAATGCTTGGCACAAACATAACTATGTGCAGATTGGGGCGGGGTAGAAAATAGGAGAAGAGGGAAGGCGTCCCAGCTGCGAGTCTGATAAAAGACACAAAATAAAAAGGAAGATAAATCAATTAGGTTTTAAAAAAAAATATTGCAAACACATATACACAAATCAAGAACAAATGGCATATACACAAATCACACACACACACACACAAATCAAGAAATGACACACACACATATCAAGAACAAATCATATATAAACAACTCATATACACAAATCGAATCCATATATATACACAAACCCTTGCAAATCCATATTAGGGCTTTTTGTACCTGATTGATTGAATCTCGCTGGTTCCAGAGGTGATGAGATGAGAGAGCCGGAGGTGAGGTGAGAGGGATGTATGTGTGAGAGAGAGAGAGAGAATTGCGCGAACGATACAGAGAGAGAGAGAGAGATGGAGAGTCGTACGAGCCATTGAGAGGGACGCAGAGAGGTATGGGTTGGGAGTGCGAGACACAGAGAGAGAGGGACACAATCACGCAGAGATGTACGCGAGAGAGAGAGAGAGAGAGAGAGAGAGAGAGGAATTTTGAGGAAGCAAATTTGTTGAGTGGGAATGAAAAAAAATATACCTGCCTTTTTTTCATTTATCTCAGTTTTTATAGAAAAGGATGAAATAATTAAGGTATATTCATGTCATCTATATATAAATATGAGATAATTGGTTTGTTTTTTATGTCAATTTTACTTAAATTGAAATAAAAATTTACTTTAAAAGTCAAATTGACATAAATGAATATTATTTATGTCAATTTCCATTTGTCTCACATAACGTTCATTTTTAAACTGACATAAATGATGTTTTTTCTTGTAGTGTATATTTGTGATCCTTGTTGGAATTTATCAAACATATATTATCATTTTATCATGACTATCAACATCTCGATAAACGCATAGATTATATTTTCTAAATAATATTTTGGGAACATCTTATGGATGACCTCACTCTATCTTTTACATGATAAGATATGGGTGATTCCGATATCCATTTATATATATACGCACACACACTTCACTGAGAGTTTATGGAAAATAGTAAGACAAGCCCATGAGAGACCGAATGGGTGGTATGGGTGCCTAACACCTTCCCATTCCGTAACTTATCCCCCAAACCTCTGAACTATTGACTTCGTAAGCATCAATTTGTCTTTGATGTCATTCTCTCAATTCGGTGACATGTTCGTTTGCACATTTTTTGCAAAATAGGCTGGTGAAACCATCTCTTTACATCCACCCCACACCAACGACGGTTGAAGCGCTCCCAGAGGAAGAGTGCGTGAGATCCTCTCTCTCTCCCATTCTTCCCATATTTTCCTCTTTTCTTTTGCCCTCCCATCGAGACGAAAAAGGAAAAGATTTTTGGATGGCCACAGTGGTGAATCCGGATAGGATTTTTTTATCATCATGAGGGTTAGACTTTGTTTCCATTAGTGTTATTATTTTCTTCTTATGTTCATATGAAGCTACCTGTATGTCCCCTTTTTCTCCTCTATTATACATATCTACCACATCCTTATATCACTACTCATTCACACACTTGTATATACTCTCCATGTAGACTTCACACTATTTGAACATATGATCACTTATATCGACATGTTGCACACACCACTTAGAATATCCATGCTTAAGTGTCACTAACACACACCTCCACTTATCTCACTTGTATATATCCATGCGCACTCCACACCACTTGTAGTTTATCCGGGATTAGGTTCACTACCACACACCTACTTGTAGATATTCACATATCACTCACTATACATATCCATGCCTAGTATAATCTTCATGCTCCATGCTATATTTACTTTTCATACTTGTACATTCTTCCCAATTAGTATACTGATCATCATGATAAATAAAATACTCTCTCCATAGTATACTAATCAAGAATAATGCATTTTGCACACTACAACATCAGAGAGCATGCCTATTGACCCAATTTTGACTCTCACCTTCCATTGACCAAGTACCTTTGACGTACATCGAATGGTTCTCCCCCGCATCATACTCCTTGACCGAATTCAACATATGAGGTATATAGCAGGGAACTTCCTCATGTACATCGAGTATATCAAATTCTCTCTCACATGTAATGTCCCTATGAGGTATATAGTGAAGCAATTCACGTATATTCAGGTATATCAAATGGCTTATCCCCACATACCAATTTCCCTCAAAAGGAAGACGTATATCATGGATTCATGCTAAAAGGGGGAACCCTTCCAATTAGCCCAATAACACGCATACCCTCATATTAGCATCAAATGTAGGAAACACATATTTAGTTCACCGGTTACTACCCAAAATTATGCTGAAATGATAAGTCGGCATGTCGCCCTAATTTTCGCGCGATTTTATTTTTTTTAAAATGGGACCCTATCCACGAGCCTGGCAACAAGTCCAACCATGTTTTAAATATTTTTCAAGCCCAATTATCCAAGGCTCGGATCCCATCCGTCATTTCTTTCTTAGTTTAGGTAAACCTAATACAAGTTAGAACATGATAATAATAATAATAATAATAATAATAATAAATAAAATAATAATAATAATAATAATAATAATAATAATAATAATAATAATAATAATAATAATAATAATAATACCAAAAGTGCCAAAAACACTTTTTTACCAAAAGCATTTTCCTTCCTTTTATAATTAATGTGACAACATTTTTACCCTTATTTTTATCAAAATACCCAAAAAAAATTGTCCTCCTCTTTTCCAAAAATGTCAAAAACATATTTCTCCTATAATGAAAGACTTTTCTCATCTCTTTAAAAAATAAATTTGAATCATTTCTCCTTCTCTGGTCGATCGCATACCAAACTGTTGGCCTGACTCCCTATTGTCTTCGATCTTTCGTCGAACCGTCCTAAGGCTTCGTCAGTTCCTTCATGCTTCTTTCGAGTCCGGAATCCACCTTCACCCGCATCCCATAGTGAATGCCAACCATGTACGGAATATACAACCAAATTTGATGACGTTTCTAGCCCAACTCAGTACGAAGATTGACAACCTTCAAATTGAGGTTCATGAGATGTAGTGAAATCGGGTTCCTGTTCCCAAAGATCCTGAGGTCTTCTTCCCTCGTGCTATAAGTCTGCCTGCACCAGAGCCTATTTGGGTCCCTAAGGAATATCAAGATGCTACACGTGCCCCTCCTACCCATGGGGCTAACCTATGTCGAATCTTGCCCAACCAGGGACTAACCTACCCATGAACGTTGATCTAAAAGAAGAAGAATTGAACAAGGTCAAGGAAGACCTTAAGCTATTGACCAAGAAGTTTGACCATTTCTGAATCTTTTGGAACAATATGGATTACACACATATGTCTCCCTACCCTAAACCAAAGCTGCCGAAAATGTTCAAGATGCCTAACATTGAGAATTTCGGGGGTAGTGGGTCCAAATTGTTCTTCTACAAAGTTACAACAAAGGTATGACTCTCCTAGGTGCCTTCGAGGAAATAATGGGGCACATATTCCAAAAAACATTGAAGGATATCGCTATTTGCTAGTTTTTATCTCTCAACTAGTCCAGGATTCGTAGTTGGGAGGATGTTGCCCACGAATTCATGTCAAAGTACAAATACAACTAAGATTTGGAAGTTACCCATCGTGATTTAGAAATACTCAAATAGAATCCCAAGGAATCTATTAGTAACTTCATAGCAAGGTGAAGAACGAAAGAGGGCACCTATAATACCCGGTACTTTTATACATATTCAAATTACATAAGTGTCATAATTTGGTAATTAGAGGAAATTACTATGAATAGTATTTTTGGAATTTATGAGTGTGATTTAATAAATTTTGAAGTTAAAATGAATAGTAAATATTAGTTTTCTTGTTCCAGAGTAATATTTACATGGGATATATTTTCTCACGGGACTTAGTAAATGAGTTGGCATATTTAATCTGTGACAACCCGAATATAATTATGATTAATTATACGTAAATCATGCCTAGCTTGTGTGATATGATTAGTGTGTTATTAATATATGTGATGTTAATTTATTATGTTTAGTCTAATCCTACCTCCAAAAAGCATGAAATGTCAAATTAGTTACAAATACAAAATTTGAAGGTTTCGATAGGAATGTCCATGTTTAAGGCTAGTTTTGACCTTTATGACATAACAATTGACTTGAGGTGAAAACTACATAATTGTAGACAAGTGAGTTATGGTTGTAACACAACAAACGGTGAATGAAACGGAGGTTCGAGTGAGAAGTTATACCAAAATTACGAAACAAGGGCAAAGTAGTCCATCCGTTAAGTAGTATTTTGTCTTAATATGGCAACAAATGTTTTATTCTCATTGGTTGGGAAGGGTGGTGGCTTTGGCCGACCTCAAACCCTTAGAATTACCTCTTTATTCAACCAAAATGCAGCCATGAGAGATTTTAAGCCTAAGGAAAGAGAAGTTGGAAGTTAGGAAGAAAAAGTGAGGAGAAAATTGAAGAAAATTCATAGAAAATTACGAAAAAGCCCCTAAGGTAATTCCAACCATGAATCTTGCTATTTTTTCTTTCATTTACGATTTATATGATATAAATCCTTGATTTTTATTGAACTTTCATGTTTGGGTGCATATGTATGGATATATGCAAGTTTAAGTTAAGTTGAATGTACAAAACCCTAAGATTGCTTTGTTTAGAAACTTTGTTTATTCAAACTTCCATATATTTTTGTATAGTTACTGGAATCGATTGATTCAAATTGGATATTAACATGGACTCATATATGTATGACATATCCGAAAATCATGTGAAAATACCAACAAATGAGTCCTTGGTGAGGGTTTGAAGTTCGGGTAAGAAATCTGCCCTAAGGGTGAAAATATGCCCGCCATGTGTTCGGTGTTTTGCTTGACATAGCAAACGAACCTTAAAAATTATGAAACTTTAATATTATATTTTTAAATGTGTTTACTGATGTTGGGTGAAAGATCATAGAAATTTATGATGTAGAAAAATCATGAAAATTCCTGGAAGTTGAATGAACGATAAAAGAGCCTATAGGGCAGATTTGCTATGTAGTGAAGAAATAGGCTTATTTTGCTCTAGGAAACTCGGAATGATGTGCCATCTTTTGTTTTGGAAACATGATATAATAAGGATTGGATTACCAAGAATAATTAAAAAGGGTTTGGGCTGTAATTTGAATATGTTAGATATCAGAACCTGAGTCTAGATGGGACTTCATTTTAATGAATGATTTGAATTGAATAATATGATGCTTATGAATTGAGTTATGATTGAAGTTATTCTTTGGACTATTAATATTCTTATGATGATACTAATATTGTGAGAATGATAGGAAGGTAAGGAGAGCTGATTGAACAAGTACAGGATAAAGGCAAGGGAAAATCCAGTTAAACTGTCAAGGTGAGTGTACTTATGATTTGTTTCATATATAAATATGAATATAGCTCTAAGAGCGGATTTGTTTGAATACTTCGGTATTCAGGATTTGTTTGGATATTAAAATATCCAGGATTGGTTGGGTCTTATGATCCAGGATTGGAATTGAACAAAGATCCAATGATTTTCTGGAACTTATGTTCCAGGATTTGTTATTGCCAATGGGCAGGATTGTTCGGATTTTATATCCACTTATTCTATATAGAATTGTTATTACATTGTAGGGAAGGATTACCTCACTAAGCTTAATGCTTACAGTTATATTTTAACAATTTCAGGTTTCTATGCTGCCAACTAGAATACCATATGACCGGTAACTTTGAGAGTTGCACCGTTGGAAGGAGCCGGGGTTTAAATGTGGGGATTTTATCATTGTCACACTGAAGATTTTAATTTACTCACACATTGTATATTTTGCGTTAGTATGGATTGAGTTGATGATTGTGAAATTTTATCGTAGTTAATCATAGTATTGTATGTCCGCTTAAATTATGACTCTGATATTGATTTCGTTATGGCACAATAATAATATTATGTTGATTATGCGCATTATACAGTAAAATATGGATAGATGAATTATATTTCCAATGGGCTCTAGATTATGATTTAATTATTCTAATAATAAATGATTAGTATGGATATTGGGTTTGGGGTGTGACAATTAGTGGTATCAGAGCGTCTAGGTTATTAATTCTGGACGTGTGTGACGATTAGATGGCAGTTATTGATTGATTTGATATTATTGAATTGTTTATATACTAACAAATAGTTTAGTACTGTAAACTGTTTATATTGGTTGTTAGAATTTTATTGTATTACAGATAATTCCAGATGGAACCTGGGAATGGACAACCTAGAGAAGAGGGAGTCACTTCTCGTACAGAGAATACTGAAGTGGAGCAAAGTGTTGCTGGAAGGGCTAGAGAGCAAGAGCAGCCTACAGAGATGCAAATAATGGTGCAGGCAATGATGAGGATGGAAGAGCAACAAGAAAGAAATATGGCGCAAATGGCAGAACAACAGGCTAGATATCTAGAATCCAAGACTGTGGCCAGGATTGAGAAAGAGGCAAGGAAGGAAATGAAAGATTCCATACATGAGAAGTTTTTGAAGTTGAATCCTCCAGAATATTCAGGGTCAGTTGAACCTACGGAAGCTGAGATGTGGGTCAGGGATCTAGAAACTATCTTTGCAGTTATGAAGGTTCCAGATAACCAGAAAGTGAATCTAGCTGTGTTTAAGCTCAAAGGAGAGGCGAAATATTGGTGGGAAGCCAGCAACCATTTGGTGCCCAGGATGGAAGGTACTGATGTTATTACTTGGGCTGAATTTATTAAAGCTTTGTATGTTAAGTATTTCCCTAAGGTCTATAGGAGGCAGAAACTGAGGGAGTTTATAAATTTGACCCAAGGGAACATGTCTGTGAGGGAGTATGATGCTAAATTTATTGCTTTGTCTAGATTTGCTACTAAGTATGTGCAGGAGGAAGAAGATAAATGTAGTAAGTTTCAAGATGGACTGATTTTGCCTATTCAAAATAGAGTAGCCACTTATGAGTTAGAAGATTATGCTTCTCTGGTAAACAAAGCCATGATAGCAGAAAGGCAAATGAACCAAGGGGTGGCGAGCAGGGAGAGTTTTAAGAAAAGTAGATTCGACGCATCTCAGTATAGGGGAGGTGAGAGTGGAAGTGTTAAGGTGGAACCTCATAAATTTCAGAGAGGTGGTGGAGATAGTGGTAGAGGTCAGGGGAGGTTTGGTAGAGATACCAGGGGTGGAGGATCTTTTGGTTCAGCCAGAAAGTCAGGGAGAGGTGAGGCCCCAATAGGAGGTGTTACATGTTTCTTTGGTAAAGAGGAAGGACATTATAAATCTGAGTGTCCTAAGCTTAAGGGATTGGAATGCTACCATTGTCATCAAGTGGGGCATATTAAGAAGAATTGTCCGCAATTGGCACAGACTCCAGCATCACATAGTGAAGTAGCAAGCAGAATGTTATCTCCAGGCAGTACAGTGAAGAGTGTGGGTAGAGGACAAGCTAGTGGTTCCAGGCCAGGTGGATGAGTCTTTACGATGAGAGAAGCTCAGATTACGCCAGATGTGGTGACAGGTACACTTTCTGTTAGTGATAGAAGTGCTTATGTTTTGGTTGATCCTGGTTCCACACATTCTTTTGTGTCCTATGCTTTTGCCATATACTTGAATATACAGTGTGCTCGTTTAGATGTGGGGTTGGGTATTTATATGCCTATGGGGGATATGGTTGTAACTGAATATGTTTTTCATGATTGTGTTTTGATTGTGGGGTCTAGAGATACAGTTATAGATCTACTTCCATTGGATATTTCTGATTTTGATATAATTCTGGGAATGGATTGGCTATCCAAATATCATGTATCCATGGATTGTTTCCGTAAGGAAGTTGTTTTTAATATGCCTGGTGAGCCTGAATTTAAATTTGTGGGGGAAAGGAAAATTGTTCCCAGTTGCATCATTTCTGCTATTCAGACGAGGAAATTATTGAGTAAGGGTTGTGAGGGTTTTATTGCATATGTTCTTGACACTAGGAAGGGGGCTTTACAATTAGTCGATGTTCCTATTGTACGGGATTTTCCTGAAGTGTTTCCTAGTGAGTTGCCAGGGTTACCTCCAGAAAGAGAAGTTGAATTTAGTATTGAATTAGCACCAGGGACAACCCCTATTTCTATGGCACCGTATAGAATGGCACCTGCTGAGTTGAAAGAACTCAAGATTCAATTGCAAGATTTACTTGATAGGGGGTTCATACAACCTAGCGTATCTCCATGGGGTGCGCCAGTTTTATTTGTGAAAAAGAAAGATGGTACCATGCGTTTGTGTATTGATTATAGGCAACTGAATAAAGCTACAATTAAGAACAAGTATCCTTTACCTCGTATAGATGATTTGTTTGATCAGTTGCAGGGTGCTAAAGTGTTTTCAAAGATAGACTTGCGATCGGGTTATCATCAGGTGAGGGTGAAGGAAAGTGATATTTCTAAAACCGCTTTCCGTACTCGGTATGGTCATTTTGAATTTCTTGTGATGCCTTTTGGGGTGACTAATGCTCCAGCTGTATTTATGGATCTTATGAACCGGGTACTGCATCCTTTTGTTGATTCAATTGTGATAGTTTTTATTGATGATATTCTGATTTATTCCCATGATATGGTTGAACATGAAAAACATCTCACAACTATTTTGAATCTGTTGAAAGATAAGAAGTTGTATGCCAAGTTTAGCAAGTGTGAATTTTGGCTATCACAAGTTGCATTTTTAGGCCATGTTATTTCTGGAGATGGTATATGTGTTGATCCTAAAAAGGTAGAGGCTATTGTGAAATGGGAGATACCCGATAATGTGACTGAGGTGAGGAGTTTTCTGGGTTTAGCTGGGTATTATAGAAGGTTTATTAAGGGATTTTCTTCGATTGCCTTACCAATGACTAAACTGACTCGGAAAGATGTTAAGTTTGAATGGAATTCTGATTGCGAAAATAGTTTTGATGAATTGAAAAAGAGGTTGGTAACCGCACCTGTTCTTACTATTCCGCGTGGTGGAGATGGTTTTGTTGTTTATACCGATGCTTCACATCAGGGGTTGGGTTGTGTTTTTATGCAGCATGGTAAAGTTATTGCCTATGCTTCTAGGCAGTTGCGTACACATGAACGTAATTATCCTACACATGATTTGGAACTTGCTGCTATTGTATTTGCTTTGAAATTATGGCGTCATTATCTATATGGTGAGGTATGTGAAATTTTTACTGACCATCAAAGCCTTAAGTATTTGTTTACTCAGAAGGAGTTGAATTTGAGGCAGAGGCGGTGGATGGAGTTAAATAAAGATTATGATTGTACAATTCACTACCACCCAGGAAAGGCAAATGTAGTTGCAGACGCTTTGAGTAGAAAGGCTTCAGGCAGGTTATCGTGTATTCGATGTGCTAGAGTTGCTCATATTATGGAGTTGAGATTGATGGGAGTGGAATTGCAGCTAGCAGATGGGGACATATTCTTTGCTCATGTAAGCGTGAGGCCTTTGTTAGCTACCCGTATTCATGATTTGCAAAGTCAAGATCCTTTCCTTGAGAAGAAACGACAAGATCTCCGAGATGGTAAGTCTGAAGATTTTTGTATTGTGAATGATGGCACTTTATTGTATAAGCATCGGTTGTGTGTGCCTAATGTGTGTGGATTGAAAGAGGAAATTTTAGATGAGGCTCATAATTCCATTTATACTATGCATCCTGGTAGCACTAAAATGTATAGGGATTTAAAGGAGCATTATTGGTGGAATAATATGAAGAAGGAAATAGCTGATTTTGTTGCGAGGTGCCTTATATGTCAGCAAGTGAAAGTGGAGCATCAGAAACCTACTGGTCTGCTTCAGCCATTGCCGATACCGGAATGGAAATGGGATCATGTAACGATGGATTTTGTGGTTGGGCTTCCTCGATCTCAGAAGGGGTCAGATTCGATTTGGGTAGTGGTGGATAGATTGACAAAGTCCGCTCACTTTCTAGCAGTCAAGACTACGTATACAGTTGATAGGTATGCTAGATTGTATGTTAATGAAATTATTCGATTGCATGGAGCACCGGTATCTATTGTTTCAGATAGGGACCCTACTTTTACATCCAGATTTTGGGATAGCTTGCAGTATGCTATGGGTACTAACTTGAAGTTTAGTACGGCTTTTCACCCCCAGACAGATGGGCAGTCTGAAAGGACAATACAGATTTTGGAAGATATGCTTAGAGCTTGTGTGCTTGATTTCAAAGGTAATTGGGATGAATATTTGCCTTTGATAGAATTTGCATATAACCATAGTTTTCAGTCTACTATTGGTATGGCTCCATATGAAGCCTTGTATGGTAGACGATGTCGTACACCGATATGTTGGGGTGAAGTTGGTGAAAGGAAGATAGACGGTCCAGAATTAATTGAAGTCACCACTGAAAAAGTGAAGATTATTCAAGATAGAATGAGAATAGCTCAAAGCAGACAGAAAAGTTATGCGGATAAACGACGAAAAGATTTGGAATTCCAGAAAGGGGATTATGTGTTTCTTCGGATATCTCCATGGAAAGGAGTTATGAGGTTTGGAAAGAAAGGGAAATTAAGTCCACGCTACATTGGACCTTATGAAATCCTTGAGAAAGTCGGGATGGTTGCCTACAAGTTAGCGTTACCACCAGAATTATCTCGGTTACATGATGTTTTCCATGTTTCTATGTTGAGAAAGTATGTAGCAGACCCTTCACATGTATTGGTGGAACAACCTATTGAGTTGAAGGAAGATTTGAGCTACGTGGAAGAACCGCTTGCTATCGTTGATAGGAAAGAACAAATATTAAGATCAAAGGTGATCCCACTTGTGAAAGTTGTGTGGAGAAGGCATTCCATGGAAGAAGCTACATGGGAGAGTGAGGATAGCATGAAAATGCGTTATCCCTATTTGTTTGATTCGGACAACCAAGGTATGTCAATTTCGAGGACGAAATTTCCTAACAGGGGGAGAATTGTGACAACCCGAATATAATTATGATTAATTATACGTAAATCATGCCTAGCTTGTGTGATATGATTAGTGTGTTATTAATATATGTGATGTTAATTTATTATGTTTAGTCTAATCCTACCTCCAAAAAGCATGAAATGTCAAATTAGTTACAAATACAAAATTTGAAGGTTTCGATAGGAATGTCCATGTTTAAGGCTAGTTTTGACCTTTATGACATAACAATTGACTTGAGGTGAAAACTACATAATTGTAGACAAGTGAGTTATGGTTTTAACACAACAAACGGTGAATGAAACGGAGGTTCGAGTGAGAAGTTATACCAAAATTACGAAACAAGGGCAAAGTAGTCCATCCGTTAAGTAGTATTTTGTCTTAATATGGCAACAAATGTTTTATTCTCATTGGTTGGGAAGGGTGGTGGCTTTGGCCGACCTCAAACCCTTAGAATTACCTCTTTATTCAACCAAAATGCAGCCATGAGAGATTTTAAGCCTAAGGAAAGAGAAGTTGGAAGTTAGGAAGAAAAAGTGAGGAGAAAATTGAAGAAAATTCATAGAAAATTACGAAAAAGCCCCTAAGGTAATTCCAACCATGAATCTTGCTATTTTTTCTTTCATTTACGATTTATATGATATAAATCCTTGATTTTTATTGAACTTTCATGTTTGGGTGCATATGTATGGATATATGCAAGTTTAAGTTAAGTTGAATGTACAAAACCCTAAGATTGCTTTGTTTAGAAACTTTGTTTATTCAAACTTCCATATATTTTTGTATAGTTACTGGAATCGATTGATTCAAATTGGATATTAACATGGACTCATATATTTATGACATATCCGAAAATCATGTGAAAATACCAACAAATGAGTCCTTGGTGAGGGTTTGAAGTTCGGGTAAGAAATCTGCCCTAAGGGTGAAAATATGCCCGCCATGTGTTCGGTGTTTTGCTTGACATAGCAAACGAACCTTAAAAATTATGAAACTTTAATCTTATATTTTTAAATGTGTTTACTGATGTTGGGTGAAAGATCATAGAAATTTATGATGTAGAAAAATCATGAAAATTCCTGGAAGTTGAATGAACGATAAAAGAGCCTATAGGGCAGATTTGCTATGTAGTGAAGAAATAGGCTTATTTTTCTCTAGGAAACTCGGAATGATGTGCCGTCTTTTGTTTTGGAAACATGATATAATAAGGATTGGATTACCAAGAATAATTAAAAAGGGTTTGGGCTGTAATTTGAATATGTTAGATATCAGAACCTGAGTCTAGATGGGACTTCATTTTAATGAATGATTTGAATTGAATAATATGATGCTTATGAATTGAGTTATGATTGAAGTTATTCTTTGGACTATTAATATTCTTATGATGATACTAATATTGTGAGAATGATAGGAAGGTAAGGAGAGCTGATTGAACAAGTATAGGATAAAGGCAAGGGAAAATCCAGTTAAACTGTCAAGGTGAGTGTACTTATGATTTGTTTCATATATAAATATGAATATAGCTCTAAGAGCGGATTTGTTTGAATACTTCGGTATTCAGGATTTGTTTGGATATTAAAATATCCAGGATTGGTTGGGTCTTATGATCCAGGATTGGAATTGGACAAAGATCCAATGATTTTTTGGAACTTATGTTCCAGGATTTGTTATTGCCAATGGGCAGGATTGTTCGGATTTTATATCCACTTATTCTATATAGAATTGTTATTACATTGTAGGGAAGGATTACCTCACTAAGCTTAATGCTTACAGTTATATTTTAACAATTTCAGGTTTCTATGCTGCCAACTAGAATACCATATGACCGGTAACTTTGAGAGTTGCACCGTTGGAAGGAGCCGGGGTTTAAATGTGGGGATTTTATCATTGTCACACTGAAGATTTTAATTTACTCACACATTGTATATTTTGCGTTAGTATGGATTGAGTTGATGATTGTGAAATTTTATCGTAGTTAATCATAGTATTGTATGTCCGCTTAAATTATGACTCTGATATTGATTTCGTTATGGCACAATAATAATATTATGTTGATTATGCGCATTATACAGTAAAATATGGATAGATGAATTATATTTCCAATGGGCTCTAGATTATGATTTAATTATTCTAATAATAAATGATTAGTATGGATATTGGGTTTGGGGTGTGACATAATCAGTCATGTCACAATTGGGTTAAGTGATGGGAGATCGTTTACGTTGTTGGAAATGCATGTGGAGAAGTGCTGGGTACGACTAGTGAATTTTAGTTAGGTAACTTGGATGAATATTTTGAGTGCACGGTTGGTTTCGGAATGACTGAGATTGTTTTAATAGAGTATCAGATGGTAACGTTTGGGTTCCGAGGATTTTTAGACCAGTAGGGACTCACAGTTGAGTATATGAGTCAATTTTGCGTATAATAAGGGATATTCCTTATAAACCCTTAAACCCTTATTTCTCTCACATTTCAGACCTAAGAGATAGAAAAAGAAGAGAGAAAAGGATAAAGAGATGAGAGGAAGGAAGAAAAGGGGATTTTTGGTCAAACTCCGCGGGATTCGACTCGAGGTTGTCAGATTTTATCCACGAGGCAAGCGTTTACTTGATTTATTGATTTGAGTGTGTGTATCTCATATTGTAGTTGGTAAATTAGATAATTTTGGATTAGAACCCTTAAAATAAATTTGGAAAAAATTGATTTTGAAATCAAACATAGATTTGTTATTAACTCTTGATGATTTCTAAATGATGTGTATAAATGATTATAAATGGGTTAAAATGATATGTTAGGGTTTTAATGGTTTTAGGGTTCAAATCTAAGAGAAATGTCTTAATACGACAAATTAATTGATGTGTTAGTTGAAAAACATAGATTAAATGATTATAGTTTTTCTAGATGAGATTAGAAACAACAAAAATGAAGAATGGGTTGATATTTGGGATTTTAGAGTTTGAGAAATCTCCCAAACAGTGAGCTCAGAAAAGGGAGAATCGATTCGGGTCTAAACCGAATTGATTCGTAAAAGGAGACCTATAGGACTGTCTCAGGCCGAATAAATTTAGATTAAGACCAAATCGATTCACCATTGAAGACCTGTTCGTAGACCCTTTTTCGAACCAATTCGGATTTGGTCAGAAATGATTCGCTTGTCCGAATCGATTCACTTGTCCAAATCGATTCGCATTTGAGGCGAATCGATTCGTCTTTGATAGATTTATCAGATTTCCTTATTTGAGTTTATGGGGAGTTAAATTATAAATTGGATATTATTGTAGTTGATTCTAAATGAAATATTAGGACACCTAAATATTGGAATTAAGGGTGAGTAAACCATGGGTAAAGAAGAGGGAACCTTTGGTCATTTCAGTGTACAATACGGGGTATGGCCTGAATGAATGTTTGGGATGAGAAATGCTCGATAGAGATCTTCGAAAAGTGTGTATAGATATATTTATGTGGTTAGAATAAATATGTTACAATTGCATTTGAGAAAATCCTAGGACACAGTTAGGATGCAATATAAGATATGGGCTAAAGAGGATTGATCGGTGATCCTATAGGTCTATTGATGACTATTATTATAGGTGATGCGATACCTATGGAATTAAGATAAGTAGTCTGTATACTAATGTAATTATTTCAAATTGGTATATTAAGGATTATATATATATCCTTAAAAGTAATTAAGGTTAAAGTTATATTTTAAGTAAGATAATACATATAGAATTTGTATTTTAAGTGCACAAATACATATATACTATTAGGAATGGGATCATTCGGGGTTTTGGCTATCGCTGTAGGAGTTTGGAAATTATAGCCATAATATATTGAGAAGTGATATATATTATACGTACGATGTTGTTACATTATATATGATATGATTCAAATATAAATCTATATGTGTATGATTCGTATATTTATATTTAGAGTCTGGTTCCACGGGCATAGGGATGGACAACCAGATTTTATATTTTTCTCTAGTGCTATCCAGGGAGGTTACGCGATGTGGGTGAATCCACTGGCTTGAGGACCAGGGAAATTATATCCTTAGGTCATATCGTTAATGATCACCTCCACCGTTTAGTATTTTTACCATGACCATGAATGAATCTGGCTTGGTACCGTGATTACGTGAGCAAACTCGAATGATGATAGGCACTTTGAGATTGCATCCTCGAGTTATAACTCGGTGGAATGGTTATTATACTTATGATATTATTATAGGTATAATAATACTTGTTGTGAATAGTATGTGGTTTATATATTAAAATGAGATATCATATAAACTAGACTTGTGTAAAGTGAAAGGAATGAATAAAGTTTTATTCTCCTTCTGGTAGATTTATATCCGGATTTATAAGAATTTAAATCACAGGTTCTAGTGAGAAATATATATATATGGGATTTTATAATATGCATTATGTACCGAGGGCTTAATGGATATCGATGATCAACATTGTCATGTAGTACTATATCGAGGGAAGGGGTTCCTTATCTGGATTTCACTTCGCGAGACACCCCATGCACGAAACGTATAGCAATGTTGGGAATGTGGAGATGTTTAGTCCTTCTAGCTCGGGTTTATGAGGATTTTTTAGAAGATGGGTGAAATCGATTAGTTAGGCAGGGTATCTTAACTCGGTTATTTTAAAGGTATGCGATAGGTGTGCACTATTAGAAGGGGGGTGATGTGTATTTCATGAGAGTACGATACCACTTTAAATATGAGAGATTTCATATTTTAAATTATGACATTTATGCATTTGCTAAATATTTTCAAAATCAGGCTCTGAGCCGTTTATCTATTTTCCCCTATCTTGCTATATATGTATATATCTTAGATGTCTAGACACGGGGATGCCTGAATGATGATTCTTTCGAGTCAGACGTTTACTGCAGCAGCTGTGGATGCAAGCAGGTTTATTGTAGACTCTTCTATCATTATGATCTAGATAGGAGGGACTATAGAACAACTCGAGGTGATTGCCAAAATGTATTCATTTATTCTTTTACCGCTATTTAGTGTGGCATTCAATTTGGTTGTATTATGTTACCGAGTGTTAAGTTATCTTATTTCATTTTAGTTCTTTGTATATAATTTGTGAATGTTTTAGTTAGCTGGTTTGGTTAAAAAGATTAGTTAAATAATATTTTGACGCCAGCCTAATAAGTTATTAGTAATTAAATCGGTTTTGGACAGTGATGCTAAGAATGAACCATATCAGATTCATATTTTAATCTGGTATTGGATTGATCACGCAATATTTTATTAGGTGGGGTGTCAAACCACCATGACCAACCAGCCTTACAAAGAGGAGCAATTCAGTACTATGAATAAGAATTTCTTACCCACGGTTCGGGCAATGATGGGAGGACAATACTACCCCCATTTTTTATCCCTATGGGGAACAAGAGTGGAAATTGAATAATGTCTTGCCAAGACAAAAGATGAGCCGAAAATAGTATCTGGACAGTTCACTCGCAAAAAGTACGAGAAGCCTGCCAATACCACTGTTTTAACCATAAATAACGTTTGCCAGCCTACCACTTCATGGTAACCCAAAATATGCCCTAACCCTGTCAAACAAGAATACATCGAGCTTCATGCTCCCCTATTAAAATTTTACGAAACCCTTTTAAGACAAAATCTTATCAAGCCATTGGACCCTCATCCATTACCAAACCCATTTCCCTAGAATATCAAACCTAATTACCATTGCGACTTTCACCAAAGTGTCGTCCATACCACGGATTAGTGTTTCCACCTTTTAATTGTAATCCAAAGTCTCATTGACCCGGGTATCATCACCCCACCAGCCAATCCTAAGACAACACTACTCATAATCCACTCCCAAACCATGAAAATGATAGCTTCCTTGAAGAAGACCCATAATTTGATGCATCTACCCAGAAATCACCAACCATGCCCATATATTCCCCTTAACCCTGCCACCTTTGCCCGTACTTTCATCCACATGCTACCAATTTTTCCAATCCGGCCTTGTCACTCTTTATAAGATCATGCATTAATGTGCATACTTATACCCGACGAAAAGATATGGAATTATCAATAGTATTGAACCAACTTATAGAGTTCGGGTTGAAATTGCCCTCAAAGATGACCATTGACTACCAGAGATTTAATACACTAATTTTGGAAGCTCGAAAATAGGTTCGAGAGTTAGATAGTTGGTTGGTACCTACCGATGAAGTCAACTTGGATGACGTCATCCAGATCATGGAAGATTTATTCTAACAGACCATTAAAATTTGCAATATGTTTGAGCTTCTTGATGCATTGAAATTACATGGGCACCTAGTCCCTTCACTTCTACATCTCCCCGTTTATTGGGATGATATATACGAGGAGGTCGTTAAGGTTGTGGAGTGCATTGACTTCTCATGGAAGGATGTTGTCATTTCCACCGTATGAGGGAACAAAATCGATGATTCAAATAAAGAGTAAAGTCCAGACAATACTAGCCCAGTAGTTAGTATATGTGTAATGATATCATTTGAGGAGCTGCTAGGAGAGATTGACAAAGTGGTCAGATAACTCGAGATAGATGACGAAATGAGGTTTCTACTTTTCCCCTCTCATGTGAACCATATGACTAGATCTGGGAGGCGTTACCAAGTTATGAACATGCAATCATCAGCAATCGATAAAGGAAAAGTGTTGAAAAACTTCCTACGTCAGAAATGACCCTCGAGGAGAGGAAGATCCTTGATTAGTTGAAGAAAACCCAAGCTAACATCACTATGGGGGGACTCTTTATGTCTTACGAACTGCACCGAAATGCCTCGATTAAAATACGTAACAAGGCCACAGTCCCTCCTTCCACCATGCTAGAAGAAGAAGTGAATCTGGTCGAATCTTTAACCTCTATGAGAATGTTATGCTTCTTCGAAGAAAAAATCTGTATGTTTGGACTAAATTGCAATTATACTCCCACTATCTTTGTCGTAGTCATTGGAAAGATCGCCCCACTTTTGTTTCTCGATAATAGATCAGCTCTTAATGTTTGCCCATTGAGGTGAGCATCCTTGCTCCAACCTCTATCACGGTGCGTGATTTCAATAATACTTGTCGAGAAGTGATGGAATCCATAAAGCTTATAATTGAGGTTGGCCCTATAAATCCTGTTACTGAGTTCTAAGTCATTGATATCCCAGTTTAATTCAACCTATTGCTTTCATGACCATGGATCCATAATATCAAGGGCGTGTCTTCTTACCTCCATCAGAACCTGAATATCTTCGCCGATGGGAGATCATCACCATCTTATGCGATAATGATAATACTGAGAATGCAAGCACCTGTAATCCGGTACTAGAGATACAACATGGGACATATGATATGATTTTTTTAGATTTCCCAGTCTAAGCACTTTTCCTCCCAGCAGGGGATGATTTTAAAGATAGAGTATATCCATAACACATATCCCATGGCAATGTGAATGTGATAAATTTTTTTAAGAACATGCATTTCATACTCAGACTGGAACTGGTACTGGGAACAAGAACATGGAATAAAAGAACCCATAGTACGAAAGAATGCATTTCCTCCTTTTATCTACTGTTATCAACCATCAGTAGAAGAACTCAGAATGCTCTGCCAACCTCGATTGAAGAAAAGGATAGAAATTAGTGAGATTGTCTCAATATATTCCTTGAGACAATCGAAGATGTCCCCTACTGCATATTTCCCAAACCAAGGTATGATAATTTGGATGAGAGGATGCATACAAGGATGGAGATATTTTTTCATGATAGTTACTCATGAGTTGAATGTTCCCAACATCATGTGCAACCACTCATTGGGAAGACTGTAGCTACTACTGGATATTCCGAGGGAAGTTACTCCAAGAATTCATTCAATTTTCAGACACTGGCTGACACTCATCATGATTAACTCTAACACTACATCATCGGATCCATCCCACCAACTAATGCACCTCTCCTCAACTACCATGCTATACTAGTTTCACTCGCTGATTTTCTCCATGGATAAAGATAGTGTAGCGAGGCCAGATGGATTTAATGGTTTTTTTTATCAAACTTGTTGGAATATCATTGCTAAAGATATTGTTTATGCTATTCAATCATTTTTTTGTTGGCAAAGATATTCCAAGAAGTTGGTCTTCCACTAATATAATCCTTATCCCAAAAGTGGACAAACCAAAAAATTGTTCTGACTTGAGACCCATTAGTCTTTGCAATTTCTCTCATAAAATTATTTCAAAGATTTTGTCTAACCATATTGGTTCGTTGCTTCCAAAAATTATTTTTTCCGTCACAAGCAGGTTTTATCAAAGGTCGTTCCATCTCGGACAATATTCTTCTTGCTCAAGAATTGGTTACTCAACTCAATAAAAAATCTCGTGGATCCAATGTGGTGGTTAAAGTGGATATGGCAAAAGCTTATGATAGGTTATCTTGGCTATTTATTATCAAAGTGCTTCGGGCTTATGGTTTTTCTGAAATGTGGATTGATATGATTTGGCGAATCCTTTCTAACTGCTGGTACTCAATTATCCTCAATGGAAAATCATGTGGGTTCTTTAAATCTGGTAGAGGAGTTCGGCAAGGTGATCCTCTTTCTCCAGCTTTATTTGTTATAGCAGCTGAAGTTCTAAACCGAGGTGTCCATGATCTTATGATTCAAGGGTCTATTGAGCACTTTACTATTCCCAGTGGCTGTCCGCTTATATCCTCTCTCTCATTTGCTGATGACATCATTTTTTTTCTTAATGGCAACATAAAATCGTTCAGGCTGTTCATGGATTTCTTGTCACGCTTTGAAAACCAATCTGGTCAGAAGATTAACACGACAAAAAGCTGCATTTTTTTCTCTCGCCACTGCCCTGTGCGCCAATGTTTTCAGCTTCTAAGCAGGTCCGGGTTCAAGCAGTCTTCTCTTCCGTTAAATTATCTGGGTGTTCCTCTATTTATTGGCAGGAAAAAAAATTCCTTATTTCATGGTATCACTTCTAAGGCTGTGGATAAAATAAAGGGTTGGAATTGCAACTTTATTAATCAAGCAGGTCGTCTCACGCTCATTCAATCTGTTCTGCATACCTTCGGTTTACATGTGTTCTCCATTATTCAGCCGACGAAATCTTTCTTCACGGAATTCCAGCAAATATGTTCGAATTTTTTTTGGGGTCAAATGGATGGATCGCGAAAGCATCAATGGGTTTCTTGGGATATAATATCTCGTCCCAAACTCGAAGGAGGCCTGGGTCTCAGAGATTTAAAGGATATATGTAATGCTTATGCCTGCAAAATGTGGTCCCAATTTTTAAAAAACAATTCTCTTTGGGCCAATTTTATGCATTACAAATATAAAAATCTTGCTCATGTTAACTACAGGGGGATTCCTTCTTTTGCTAGTGTCACATGGAAGCGAATGCAAGCTCTTGAGGAAGATTTTGATGAAGATAATCTTTCTTGCCAACAATATTGGAAAGACAGAAATTTTACTTTTAAAACTGCTTGGGAAATAATTCGGAAGAAACATTGTTCTCAATTCTCATTTTCCATGATATGGGATCCGAGGATTATGCCTAAAGCTTCTATTTTATTATGGCGTATTCTTTATAAAGCTCTCCCTTTGGACCTCAAACTCAAGTCCATCTATATTCCTATGGTTTCTAAATGTCGATGATGTAATCAATCCCAAGAAGAAGATGACGATCATTTATTTCTTTCTAGTGAAATTGCTAAGGAAGTGTGGACTCATTTTGAAAATCTAATGAACCTCAGGATTCAAAATTTTACATTGAGATCTAAAATCATTTCATGGTGGATAAATTGCCGTGGAAAAAATATTAGATCTATTCATTGTAAAATTCTTCCCCTCTTTATTTGTTGGCAGATTTGGTGCTCCAGGAACAAAGCTAATTTTGAAGGTATCCCAATGAAATCCAAATCGATCATCCTGGCCATTCACTATGATATTGTTATTGTTTTTAAAGCTCGACCTTATAAAGGTCCTTTCTCTAAATTTTTTAATGCTTTTATTGATGACTTTGACATCTCCAATTCTAGAATGTAAGCCACCGGAGAAAGGCTATTTTTCTCCTTTATCATCAATAATATTCTAATTTAGTCAAAAAAAAAATAATAATAATAATAATAATGTAATCGAGACCTCCTTCGATAAGGTTCTCAACGCTATTTTTCCCAACGAAAAAATAAATGAAGATTTTAAGTATCTTACCGCGACTTACATTAATTGTCTTAATTCTAATCGAACTCTTGATGATGATGTTTTTCAAAATAATAGTTCTTAATTCATATTAATAAGGTTAATAACAAAAGACATAACCATATTCAAGTTAATGAATATGAAACTGTTGTTACTAACCTTGGTTCTAGAAGCCAACTATTCGAGATTATGATAGGGGCCACCCTGGATGAGCATGAGCACACCATTAAATTGAAGGAGAAATGGTGTAGACAAATACTAATGAGAGTGGTAAATTTGGTAATCTAAGAGAATTAAACTTATAGTCTAACGAGGTAGACGACAAGGAATATGAATTTAATCATTAAATTAGCTGAAGAGATATACAAGGGTTTTAGATTATTATTACATAAGAAAATGAACCTAGTTGTATGAAAATAATGGAATTAATATTATGAAATTTTATCGGGGATTTGGGGTGTGAGACATGGGTACCCACTCTTAGTTATTGCATAACTGGATATATTATTATTTACTTGACTGGCTAAATAATGAAAGTGACATTTGGTATTTTTATTGAGTTTACGATCATGACTGATTCTAGGTGATAGGAGAGGTACTCCTTACATGCGAGCGTCGAGTGGGATACGTGAAGTATAAGTCAGTATCAAATTGTATATTTACTGGTGAAGAATCCTTGCACAACTCGGGCTCTGAACCAAATTATAAATGTTTTCCCCCATGAATTCTTAGTGACATGGAATGCATGACTGGCGATGGATCAGGCTTGCAGTTGTATTAGATGTAGTGGATTCCGCTCCATTGACTCTAGTATTTCTCATACTTCAGTCTCTTTGTCAGTTTATTTCATACTGATATTTATACGTGCATAATCCCAGGTGCTTATTTATAATTAGTTGCATTTAGTTTTACATTATGGATATTGTATGATGACTCAGTTTTTATTATTCATTTAAAATAAAAAAATTTAGTGTTTTTATTCATTGTGGATTTTATAGAAAATGAAAGAAGTTTTTATTTTTTCAGTGTTGAGAATGGTATGAATTGTTGATACACCCCATCTTCGGCGTATCAATCCTGGCCCACCTTTGCCTGAGAAAATGGGGGTTTTACAACAATCATCAGCAAGATGATCAAAAGGTATAGGAATTGGGTTGAACGGATCCTTACGCCCTCTGGGGATACCGCACCGCAGTTCGAGCATCTACTAGGCTACCCTTTACTCTCTAGTATACGGCATGGAAGCAGTCATACCCGATGAGCTAGAAATTCCTTTATTATGTGTCATGCTTGAGAGAAAAGTCGGTGAAGAAGACTGGCATCAAAGCCATCTCGACGAGTTATCATCCTTGGATGAAAGGAAACCGAAGGATTTATATTATATAGAAGGATACTCTCACCAAATAGAACCATTATTTAACAAGAGAGTTACGGACTTTGGTGTCCGAGAATGGGATTTAGCCCTTAATGAAATTGTAGAGACCATGTGGGACCCCAGAGGGAAATTACTGCCCAATTGAATTGGAACATATATTGTGAATAAGATCTTATACAGTTGTGTCCCTATGATCACCGACCGTGATGGCGAAGAGATGGCTCGTATAGTCAACTTGAACCATCTCAAGAAATTCTACGCTTAGTCTGAAATCTCAGATCGGTATGACTATTCTCATCTCCCTTTTATTCTAAAAAAAATCTTCATTTCCTTCAACTCAAAACTATGTGCGGCCTGGTCCTTTAAAAATATTTTCAGATTCAAAAATGCAATTCAGAAAATTTTCAAAACCCCTAGAGGTAGGCATGAAACTCATATGCTTTGTAAGGTTACGATCCCTTTTTGTTCATTAACTGGTATTCTTTTCTTATCTGTGAGAATGAGAGTTCATTATATCGTTTACATGAACAAAAGGATTATGTATACGTTAACAAATAGTATAGATAATTCAAATGTAAAACTCATCAAGAGGAACAACTAGATGATAAAAAAATGATTTCATTTTAGGAATTTAAAGTACAATTACACGAATGTAATAACCCGAGATTTTTGGGACGATAATCTATTTATTTTGGGGAAATAAATATTAATTAAATTGGCATTTGAGGTCAAAATTTGAATTTGTTAGAAAGTGATTCGGATGAAAATTCTGAGGGTGCCATTGTTTTCGAAAGGGCCGAGTAAGTTGAAATGACTGTACTTGGGGTCTATTTATGTTCCAAAATATTTTAAGTTCATTTTCATTTAAAGTGTGTATTATCATTTAAAGATGTGTATTTTGGGAGACAAAGGCTTAAAAGCCTACAGGAGATAGAAATCTCCTTAGAGAGAAAGAGAATAGAAAGAAAGAAAGAGGGAAGAATAAAAGAAGAAGAGAAAGAGAGAAATAAAGAGAAAAAGTAAAGAAGAAGAAAATGAGGAGAAAAGTGGGATTTTCGGCCATTACGCGATCTTGAGGCGGATTCTGACCCTACGAACTTGAGGAAAGTGATTAAACTTCCTAAATAATTGTTGTGTGCCATATATTTCATAATTTTTGGATCAAATTTATCGATTTTAGGTTTAGTTTGTTAAAACCTAACTTTTGTGTAAAATCTTAGATTTGTTGTGTGGATAATGGATTTGAGGTTAGAATTTAGTTAAAATGTGTTTTTGGATGAATATTAATGATCTATATATGCTTGGGTTGAAGAGACATGAAGGGAAGATGATAAATCAAAATTCTCAGATTGAAAACGTGGTAGAGACTGCAATAGTAATACACAAGAAGAGATACAAATTTCATCAATCAAGCTCACGAGATGTTAATATTAGTATTCATTACAAAACCAAAAACCAAACCTTTCGCCAATCATCATTCGAAAGATTCTCCACCAACTTTGGGCCATCCGAAAAGAATTCTCGTGCAAGAGGACTATGCCAATCCCAAGTTCTCTATATAATAACAATGATAGGAAACAATTTAGATTTTGAAAAAAAAACACGCATTACTTAAAAAAAAAAGACAATATTGGATATGAAGAGAAATGACTAACCTACAAGTAGGAATTATGTCCTCTTCAACATCTCTTGTCCAAAGAGACCATTCCAACTGGACTGCTATTATAGGATGAACTGCATGCGCTCTTCTGATGGTTGAAGTCGAGGCTTCGGAAAGACCGATGTATTTTATTTTACCTTCTTCAACTAATTTCTTGAGTTCTCCCATCTTGACAAAAGGCATCATTACACAGAATTAGACACAAACAAGAATAAATAAAAAATAGGGGTTTCAGAAAAGGAGAAAGAAATATATGAATGGATGATAAATATTTCAAGGGTCTTTATAAATTTAGGACCTATTGTAATATGTATTTTATAAATAGAACAACAAACATTTTATTTATAGTTTTAGTCTCTATTATTAAATAAAGCCGCTGGCGCGGACTCATATTCATAAAGCATCAATCAATCTTAACATGCCACGTGTTCCTTTAATTTTAAAATAGGGACTAAAAATGGAAAGGAAAAGTTTATTGTCCTATATACAAAATCAATATTATTTTAAGTCCTACAAGTACATAATCTAATATTTTTCAAGTGATTGTTGGGTGGTAATATTGAAAAAAACAAAAAATGGGCGCATTAGTTAGTTGTCACTCATGTTTACCTTGCCTTAATTTTTCATAATTTGGAAACCAGCATTTATATAAGAAAAGCAGAGGAGAGCAAACCCAAATTGAGTAAACATGGAAGGATAAAATAAAATGAAAATACCGTGAGTTCAATGGGTAGACGAGTGTCGATGTGATGCTGATAATAAAGATCGATGCAATCGACGTCAAGTCTCTTTAAGCTGGCCTTGCAGGCTTGTCTTACATAGGCCGGATCACCGCATATCTCCATCCCACCATCCCCAAACTTGCAACCAAATTTGGTAGCCAGCTGAACTTTTTGTCTAATCCCTTCCTTTTTCAAAGCCATTCCAATGAGGATCTCGTTAGTGTGTGGGCCATACACATCAGAGGTAAGTTGATAGCGTGGTGGATAAGGGCAATCATGTCCTCATCCGGTTTGCGAGTCCCATAAAATGAGGACATACCCATACACCCAAGTCCCTAAGTTGATACCTCCAAACCTTGAGAACCCAATTTCATCGTTTTTGCCATTCTCTCTCTCTTAATCTGTGTTTCTTTCTTGCTAACTTTGAATGATTGTGTATATGTCCCTTCCTCTACACAGAGAAGAGAACCTCCTTTTATAAATAGCAGTGGATCGAAGATATGAAAAAAATAACGAAAAAGGAAGGTTCAATCTGCGCATTAATCAGACTGACCAAAAACCCGCCTAACCTCCATACACGACCATACCTGCTACCAGCATTTGGGGAAGAAACGCCATACCTACTTCCAGCGTTTGGGGAAGAAATAAACCAAATGAGCGGGGAAATGAAAATTTTTAGGCGCTTTGTTTTGTTTTAGGTTTAACAGTGGTCACGGCCTAGAGCCGTGACCCACCCACTGCGACCCATTAATGAAGCTAAGTGGGATGTGTACTGCCTATTGGTCACGACCCATAGCCGTGACCCATACAAAGAAATGGTCACGACCCATATCCTTGACCCTCATTCTGTGATGCGCGACCCTTTTTATCAACACTATTGCTTGAATGATGGATGGTCACGGCCCATAGCCATGACCCATACCCAGAAATGGTCACGACCCTAAACCGTGACCCTCAATGTGTGTAATTTCTTCTTTGTCATGCCATGGGTCACGGACGTGGGCCGTGACCCATTCGCGACCAAGCTTGGAGGGAATTTTGGAGCGAGTTTGGCGCCAAGATGGTCACGACCTGGTCACGGACCAAGTCCGCGACCACTGTGGTCGCGGACTTGTGCTGTGACCACTTCCAGAACATAGATAATTTAGTGTGATAATAAATATGGTCACACCAAATATTGAGTGGGTCACGGCCCAAGTCTGTGACCAGATGGTCGCGGACTTGGGCCGTGACCCACTAGGCGTGACCATTCGCAGGATTTGGTGTAGTGTTATTATTAGGACTATTTACTTCATACAACCATATTTCTTCTGTGAGGAGAAAACATTTGAAAGGCATTCTGATACAATTGTTCTTATTTCAGATGCCACTAATGAGAAGTCGTTCAGGCAGGGAAAATAAAGGGGCTGAGAGTGTGGAACCCCAAATGCCCCAAAGGAACATGACTATAGATGAAGTTGCTAGTATAGTGGGATGAGCATTAAATGCTTCAATTTCTATGATGTCCCAGTGACCTTCCGTTCAAGCGGCCCAAGTCAAACTAGGATTGTTTATGTGGGAAAAAATGAGGGAAGATTTTAGTAAGGGGCATCCTACAGAATTTTCAGGGGGAGTTGATGGGATGGCTGCAAGTCGATGGAAAAATATTATACAAAAGTACCTCCGTATGGTTGAGTGTAGTGAGGTGCAAAAGTAATTTCTTGCCATGTATAAGTTAATGGGGTCAACTCTCTACTGGTGGGAGTCTGTCACCACATCTGAACAAAGAGATACATTTCCCATAACATATTTTTAGGATCTTTTCGATCGAACGTATTTTCCTTTCGAGATTCAGGAGGAAATGAGGAGGAAAATGATGGATGTGTTTCAAGGAAATTGAACGGTGGCCGAGTATGAAGAGGAGTTTAATCGATTGGATAATTTAGTACTTGATGAGGTAAATACTAAAGAGAAGCATATATCGAAGTTCATGTGAGGTTTAAATGGACAAATTCAGCAGTAATTGTTAGGGAACCCAATGTTAGTGACATTCACCGAAGTAGTGAATACGGCACTATTAAAGTGTCATGAATATCGTCTTCATTCGCAAGGGGGTGAGTTCTTTAGAGACTCGGGTTCATCAAGTAGATTTGGTGAAAAGAATGCTAGTGATACTAGTGGGTATAAGTCGGACTATATAGGGTCACAACGGCGATTTGTTCCTCAAGGTGGGCCGAGAGGATTTTTGGGTAGATGTTTCTTTTGTAAAGAAATAAGTCATACAAAGAGAGATTATCCCAAAATAGGTAAATGACCTTGTTTTGATGAAGTTTTGGTTGTGAAACCCCTAAAGCAGATTTGAGGTCATTTTAGCCAAGGGGACTTTGTGTGGGAGCCCAATGATGAGGAGAGGCAAACGGACTAGAGATGATTGATGTAAGATATGTTTCTTTGTGATTAGGATTATACTATATGAAGTTTTGGGACTATCGTATGGGAGATAGTTATGAGAGGGTAGTAGTATGACCCTATTATGTATGGAATGAACTGAAAAAGGAATTTTGAGCAAATGAGGCTCTTATAAAATTATCTTTTGAGAGAATAGATTATTTTGTAATGTGCTCATAAAGAGCTATAACTTTGTTATGGATGTAAGAATTGTAGTATTGTGTTGAGTATTAATGATAAAGCTATTTATTTATAGATAGTCATGTTAGACTTATATAATTGTTGTAGTCCAGTTATGGAAGAGCCTAATGAATGGCAATATATTAATATGATATAGGATATTACTTCTGAAAAGAATTCAGATATTTGTGGACAATTGAGGAACAGGAAATTTTAGTTAATAATTATGCTAATTTTTGTGAGTTGTATGATGATTGTTTAGACCTTGTGTTATGGGCATAAGGTATTTTACATATGTATCGAAAGACAAATCGTTTTAAAAATAAACTGTTTTCAAAATAAATTTTTTTACAGGCCGTTGGGCCATATTAAAATGATTTATACCAAAAATATTTTTAAACTGTAGTCCTAATTCAACAAACTCTAAATCAATGACGTCGCTACATATAAGTGCATTGGGAGGGTTCCTTGTTTGGATTTCGCTTGCGAGACCTCCCCCACAGAAAAATGGCGAATGTAAGGAATTGAGAGGAGTTATTTCTTTGGACCATTCAAATTTCTATACTACTAATATGCTAGTATAATTTATATATCATTAGAATTGTGGAACTTTTGAAGCAAGAGAAGCCTAATTATTTTGATTCGAGTAGAGCTCGAATAAAGGGTGTATGGGCGCCCTAGTAGTAAAATTGGTTTTATGATAAACTTAAAATATATTCAGCATGTGAAGTTAGAGGTTTGGGTATAGTGTTAATGAGGATGAGTGTAGTAGGGACTAGTTGCGCTTTGGAGTAGTAGGCTTAACTAAATTTCGTGGACGAAATTCTTGTACGTGGGGATGTCTGTAATAACTCGAGATTTTTGGGACGATAGTCTATTTATTTTGGGAGAAATAAATATTATTTTTATTAGAGATTAATTAAATTGGCATTGGATGTCAAAATTTGAAGTTGTTAGAAAGTGATTAGGATGACAATTCTAAGGTCGCCATTGTTTCCAGAAGGGTCGAGAAAGTTGAAATAACTATACTTGGGGTCTATTTAGGTTCCGAAATATTTTAAGTTCGTTTGGCTCGAATTAAACTTACCGAGTCATTTAAAGTGCGTATTATCATTTAAAGATGTGTATTTTGGGAGACAAAGGCTTAAAAACCTATGGGAGATAGAAATTCCTTAGAGAGAAAGAGAATAGAAAGAAATAAAGAGGGAAGAAGAAAAGAAGTAGAGAAAGAGAGAAATAGAGAAAAGAAGGAAAGAAGAAGAAAAAGAGCAGAAAAGTGGGATTTTCAGCAATTACACGATCTTGGGGCTGATTCAGACCCTACAAACTTGAGGCAAGTGATTAAAATTGCTCAATAATCTCTATGTACAAATTATTTAATGATTTGTGGATCAAATTTATGGGTTTTAGGTTTAGTTTGTCAAAACCTAACTTTTGGGTAAAATCTTAGATTTATTGTGTAGTTAATGGATTTGAGGTTAGAATTTAGTTAAATTATGTTTTTGGATGAATATTAATGATGTATATATGCTTGGGTTGAATAGAAATGAAGAGAAGATAATAAAAATGATTTTTGGGGATTTTTGGCCTTGAAGAAATAGCCATTTTTGTAGGCCTTGAACAAGCCGAATCGATTCGGCCCTAACCCGAATTGATTTGGAATTTTCCAGCTTAACAGGTCTAAGTGATCGAATTGATTCGTATCCCAACCGAATCGATTTGGCCTGAGATAGAATCCTAGGTCTCATGACCCGAATCAATTCGCCTTAGAGTCCGAATCGATTCGTAGGGCCGAATCGATTCGGATTTGGCCCGAATCGATTCAGAAATATGGAATTTTGGGAGAAGTTTTTCTAGGGAGAATTTCATTTCGTTTTATTCAAGGTTATCGATTAGGAACCTCTATTGGAGTTATATGAAGTGTGTTTTGGAGACTTTTAGGGAGTTTCCCTCGTGAGATATTGTTTGGGTCATATGGACTTAATTTGAGAAATACCGATTAGAGATTATCGTATATACTAAGTGGGGAAGCCCACTACCATTGAGGTTCCTATTTGGAAATATTTATGGATTTATAAGCGATAAATTAGGATACGCTTAATGATAATGGATTTTAGTATTTAATCCCAAATTGGGATAGATTGAAAGGTTCATATGATTGATTGAACCATTTTATGGTTTGAGAACTTTAAATGTTCATTGATGTGCATACGGATATAGAAAATATCCTTAACGATAATTAACTTGAGAGATGTCTCACATATATGAGAAATGCTAACTGGTGTACATTAGGATATAGAGAATATCCTCAACATAAATAGAATCGAGGGACGATTCATATTAATAGAAGTGATGTCTGAACTTCAAGGGAGAAATAGTATAGTGTATACTAAGTGGGGAAGTTATGTGAGTTAATGACGATTAGTATATCGCGAGAGAAATGTACTAAATAATGATATTATTTAAGTTACGCCTAAGAGCGTACTATGAGTATGAAACAATGTGATATATATACCTTATATGACGGTATATATATATACTAGGGTGTACCCGTGCCGATGGCACGGCGCTAAATTTGTTCCTGTAATATTTTGTACCCGTGCCGATAGCACGATGCTAAATTTGTTCCCGCGATAAATTGTAATTTAAATGTGTCGCAAATAGTGGAAATATAAATATCGTTGATAATCCCGTGCTACACTTACTCATCGTGGCTAGGTTGAACCCGTGTTGATGACACGAATAACATCGTAACGATATTAATAGTGTGCATTTTGTGTTCTAGAAACATCTAATTTAAATTTGTAGTTAGTATTTTTTTTGTTATAGCATTTCAAACTTTATTAAACCAAATTTTATAAACATTCCTGCCATTATGAGTTGCCCTTGTACTATGATAACATTTCAAACTTTACTAAACCAAATTTTATAAAGAGATTTGAATTCCGAACACTTTTTGTCATATTCGTTTTATAAATATATTTACTTACATGAACGTGTCATGTTCATTTCAAAAATTTTACTCATATTAATAGTCTATGTGAGTTAGTATTTTATTTATAGATTAACACAATAACATAAAAAATTGAAAGCTCATTTTTAAAAATAATAAGCCTGCAAATCAACGCATACACTTTTCAAAAGAGAAAACAAAATGAAGGAAAATCACAATGTCGATTGTAGTTTACAAATTAAACCTTTACACCAAAAGCTTAAACTCTCAATTGTTTTCATATTTAATCAATTTCCCTATGCACGAAACCTAAATACTGGACTTACTAATTCATACCAATCGGAAGTCGCATTCAAGATTTCTAAATCTATAGGCATCAGAATAATGTGGAATTCAACGGCTAACAATTAAAACATATGAAGAAATATGTAAACATATATAAAGTCACCTGCCTATAAAATTTGCAACTTCAGTGATTCTGATTGTAGGGTTCAACACAAATAATACATATCTGATATTTAATAGGGATTCAGAAAGGTGTAGTGTACATGTGATCATCAAATAGGGAATTCCATACGAAGAGTTTATTAAGTTACACAAACCAAAATCATAGGTCCCATGAAATTCCCTATGCCACCCCCTCCCCCCTCTCTCTCTCAAATTTACATAAAACTACAATTGTCCACCTCAACACTCTGAATCTTAAAACACATCTCAGTTTTTCCAAGTTAATAAAATTATAATATGCCAGTTATCGATCTAGCACCAAACATAAACATTCCAAATGGCAGCCACACCGACAGTTCTCGGGCTGGCAGACTGAAAAGGTTCGCCAATAACCTGGCAGCCACAGCTTCAGTTTTGGGGTTTACAGCCAAGGACAAATATTCCAGATGTAACATTATAGGTTATGGGGCATAAGTTGTACCTTGAAGGAAAAAAAAATAGCTGCGTATATTGAAGGCAAAAAAAAAATAGCAGGGCCATAAGTTGTAGCTTACAGGCAAAAAAAAAAGAAATAGCAGTCATGCTTCTCATTCACTGGCCATACTGCAAAAGAAAATAGCAGGTTATGTTAATATTATGTAGTTATGTGATCATTTCTAGTTTAAGAAGGTTATTGTTGAACATTTCAACTCAACTGGTGTTAAGATGAACTTTCATGTAACAACTACACAAACCCACGCAGCAAAAGATGTACACATATGTGCAGTTATAGAGTTGTTATAACACAGTCGCGCAACTTAAGATGTACAGTTCTAGAGTTGTTTATTACACATACTCGCGCAACAAAAGAAACTCCAAAGGGTGTTTGTCTAGAGTTCATAACACAAACTTGAGGTTTTTTATTTATATTACCTCTAGGGCTTTTTTTTCTTACCTAATATGCATATACTTTAGTTTATAACACACACAAACACAAATACCCAATTACACATTATAACACAAACTATTGCGCTTAATGACCAACTCACTGTGAATATACATAAATTAGAGTTTAAGAACTTTCAAAATAAAACAATTTAAATGCACCAACTAACTGTGTTGTAACTTCAAAATACGAAAACACAAAGAGTGAATGACTAAGCAATTAAACTGGGAACTCAGTTAAGTCTTAAAAATCCAAAGAGTGAATGACTAACTCAGGTTGTTGATACTTTAAAATTGGAACACACAAACATTACATATACGCATAAAATATAATAAGCAATCAAATTGAGAACTCAGTTAACTCTTATTTAGTCACAAATCCAACTGAGAACTCAGTTTTATAGAACTGAAAACGATTCAAAAAAAATAACTGAACAAATCCACTGCGAGTCTCCGTAATCAGATCAGTAAAAAAATTTCATATCAATAAATATAAATTGAAATATCACGAAGAAAGCCAAGTTCACAAAGAAGTAAAATAAGAAAACAAAAATGTTAGTCACATTTACAAATAAAAAATCATACCACTACACACTTTTCTTTGATGTGATGAATGGTGGTTAGATCTCTCGAAAAAATGGGGAAAACAAACATAATGTAAAACCGAGGTCTCAAAACATGAATCGCCCAAAACATACCTATGAGGGACATTTTGATTAACAAAGGCTAGACAAAATGGGAATGAATCGAGTACCAAACCCAACACCACCTAAACCCAATCGGGTTCAACCTGTGATAAACACCCAGAAAGCAAAACCAATCCTTTTACCCATCATCTATAAGGAAGAAACTGAGCTCCAAAAAAATTGAACGTCAACAACCAATCACCGCCATCCTCTCCAATTCTTCACCGGAGATGTGATCTGAAATAAAACCCCACATTTTCTTTGTGTTGAGATTCGGTTCAAGTGTCCATGGTAGTGTCGGAGAGAAAATGTGTTGAGGTTCGATTCAAGTGGCCATGGTAGTGTATGAGAGAGAGTAGGGTTTTAGGAGTGGGATGTTTCAAATGGAGGTGGAGTGAAGGGTTGGCATCTCAAAGGAGTGCAGAGAGAGGGGACATAAAATGAGTGATGGAGAGAGACTCTCGAGCCTTATGCTCTGACCTCGAGTCATGTGCTGATCAGAGGTGTAAATGACCCCCTTGTCCCCATAATCTTTTCAAATTTACATCATTTACGACCGTCAGATTCAAACTCGTAACAATTAATCTGATGTTGACAAAAGATAAGAGACAAATATAGATAAAAAATTTGTTTATATAGATTTTGTGTATAAATTTATATGATGTGGAAAAACTCCTTTGCCATGTCATGAGTTTTATATGAAGTGGCATGAATAGTGAAAACACCCTCCTACTTTATTATATATATATATATATATATAAGTGAAGCATACCCCTCCTTGCTATCATTGGTAAGTTGCGCGATGAGGGTGAGCATCCTAGCTCGATGGGCAGGGTGTGGATATTCCCCTGGTCATAGTCATACATTGTGTTATTATGTGATATACATTATATTTTTGATGGTGAGAAGTCGTGGGTATGTGTCGTTCTCACGTGTCGGTTAGGAACTATGACCACTTCCCAAATGTTGTGTGTGTGTGTGGCCGCGATGTCGGTGATATTGAGTCCGACCTCTGGTCCATATATGAGTGCTTCCCTTAAAGAGGATAGCATTGAGAACCATCATCCTCGAGTTATAGCTCGCTTGGATGGTTATTAATCTATTTTAATATGATTATGTAATATCATATTTGTCTCGAGAATACAGAGACATAAGAAGATTATTTGAAGATCATTCCGGGAGATTTTAATCGGACTTAAAATGTGATAAATCAATTATGAGAGAATAATGAGTACTATATTATACGGTTATATAGTACCTTGGGTACCGAGGGCTTAATGGACCTCAACAACCAACATTGCCAAGGAGTAGTGTAAAGGGGGCTTCCTTAATTGGATTTCGCTTTGTGAGATGTCCCACGCACGAAACGCAGTGCAATGTTGGGAGTGAGGAGAATTTAGTCCTTAGTGCTCATATTTATAGTAGTAGTTTATCTCTACGATCGACAGTACGAGGAGTAGTGTAACGGGGGGGTTCTTTGTTTGGATTTCGCTTTGTGAGACGTCCCACGCACGAAACGCCATGTACTGTTGAGAATTGAGACTATTTAATTAATGGATTAATCAAGATTTGGGTTATATGCATTATGCATTAAGGGCATAATGGATCTCAAAAATCAATACTGACAAAGAGTAGTGTAAAGTTGGGTTCCTTGTTTGGATTTCGCTTTGCGAGACGTCTCTCGCATGAAATGCGGTGCAATATTGAGATTTGGGAAAAGTTTAGTCCTTAGCACCTAGATTCTAATAACTCGTAAATATTTATGTATATATATGTCATAACTAGATAATGAGAACTTCTAGTAAAAGAGACTGCTTATTTATATTTCACATGTTTAAATAGTGAAGATTCTTAGATTGGTAATAGTAGAAAGGGAGAGATAATTTTGATGGTTTTTAATGGAGTATATAATTTGGGAATAAGTTAGATTCCTTTGTCCCTAGATAGAATTGGGCAATTAATTGGAGATTATGTGCATGTGTTTAGTTGCCTGCATTAGTTGAGAGGTGAGATGAATTTTATGGAGAGTGTGACTCCACCTCGGGCTCTGACCCGTTCATATTTTCTCCTGCTATGCATATATATTGTATTATTTTAGGTGTTCCTTCGCAAGGACGCCATTGGTGTTTATCCATCCAGAGTATTCGTGGAGCAGTGGTAGTAGCGGAATGTTGCGGCATCTTATTATAGTCGGTTCGTATGTTTTGTGTATCTAGATTAGGATTCAGTTTGTATATCGGTTTTATACCCAAGTGTTGTAGTGTAACACTTTTATATTTTTCCTTCTCAAATAATTGTGTTGTTTGTGACCCGACAGTATATTCGGGTATTTTGTTTTGTACATTGTGTTGTATTCACTTATTCTAATCTCCTTGACATTATTCGAGCATGTGTGTCTCTCTTATTTTATGTTGAGTTATGTTGTTGGTTAGTTGTTTCATGGGTTGTTTTGTTTGTTAATAAATGGTTTTAAAAATTTTTGACACCCTCTTTTTGTAGTAATGGGTTGTCTGCCGTGTATATTTTAGAATCGTCAGTTGATGCTGAGAATGATCCACTTGTGATTCCTAATTGTTGTAGTATTGGGCTGGCCACCTGTTATTATTTTAAGCGAGTTGTCACAACGAAATATCAGAATAGGGAGTCAACCAACTCACCCCATGAAATAATCAAAAACAAGAACATTCTTCTAAACAAACTACCCAAAATTTCAAAAATTTATTCCCATGACCCAATACATAACCGAACACTTAACCAGACTTGTAAGAAATGAACATCAGCCTCACAAATAAAACTCCTCAGGGATACTACCCACAAATATGAGAAAACCAACACCATTGTCATCTACACCTTGGGATCCCCGAGGTTATCCTGCATGGATGTAATACCTAAGGCACTCTATTGAATGGTAATCCCAAAACATCCTAGGGAAAACAAAAACACCTCCCTCCATGGTGTCAAACATGGCTAGCCACCTCTGCTCGGTATCCTTGGCCAACACCTTAGCCACTACCCTTCTCCTCAACCAGTGCAGGTAGTGCTCAAGAACATGCCAAACTCTGCTAATAGATTGGTAAGGATGGGTCGATGATTGACGATTCTCAAACAGAGAGCCCAACCTCATGCACACGCCTTTCTTCAAATCCTCCACGGGAAAAAAATCCAGAACATAGGGAGGCATGATATGTTCCCATCCAAATTGATGCAGCAGCTTCCAGGGAAAGTAGAAAGAGGACTGTCGGAGGCAAACCAACCGAACATATTGATATTCCCCGAATTCTAGAATGGGTTGTGACTCCCCCACCAGGGTACATACTAATGCAAACCTCGATCCCTATTCTACAGAAACTAGTTTTCCCAACTCTTGATGTGCATGCCTAAGATGATAAAATATCGAGTGAAAAAATATGGCATAGCTGCTAAGGAATATTCAGGAGGGACCGCTAAAACCTAATCTCTATGACAACCGCATAAACAACATAAATGAGGCTTCCCTTCAGAAATTAAGGATGACCTTCTCGCCAAGCATCTAGTACATTCATGATCTCCACTAGTATCACTGCCGTAGGATTGCAAGGGTATAACATCCATAAATTTATAACTATAAGTGGAGGGTCCACCAGCAGGTCCCCGGTCAGCAATAATAATTTTCAAGGTAAGCTAAAGATGACGGCTCTGGCATTGCCCGAATTAACAACATCCTGCAGACATATGGAATGCATCACAGTTGGGAGACACCATTCCTCCCATAACCAATGACCGAGCCTCCTAGCATGAGATATGGACAAGTCCTACTAATAGCTCCAAAGACGACCAAGAAAATGTAGGCATGACCGCCGCAACACTGGGATTTACCCACATAATAGAAGAGAACTCTTAGTAAGTCAGACAAACCTCGTCCAAGCCAAAGCAAAATACATGATCCTCAGGGTACCATAATTGTATTGTCGTCATCAGCATGTTCCATTCAATAGGCCAATTGAGCAACAAGAAAAACCGACGCATGTTCAAGTCTTCAAAGTCTACATTATATGAGCACATAGCCATTAAATTTTCTAGGTAAGAAGTGAATTCGACACTTCCAGGAAGAGCCATATTGAAAATGATAAGTCAATAGGTAATAACTAAGCAAAAAAAAGGAAATGTGGATGGGTGAAGAAAACACTCAACCATTACCCCTTTTTATACTTGAAAAAATTTGTCAGAGATAAAGGCCTTATAAAATTCGGATGGAACACTACCCTTTTAAGGAGAAAGTAGTTTAAGAAAATGCAATCAAAGCCTTGGGGTGATTGGATTGAACTCACCTAACACTAGGAGGGACAAGGGATATGTCGATCTACATCCCCCTACTTTTTGAGAGTTTCCTTTTTCCCTTTTTTGTTAAAATCAAACACTGAAATACTTTTTACTCTAAGGAATTCAGAATTTCCTTCTCCCTATATTTTTACTCATCCTGTTTTGAAATAAATTTTTCTTGAGTAATTTTAAACCCGGTCTCAGCAAACAAAGTAAAAAGTGCCCATGCATTAATTCATGTAAATCAAGATAAAAATAAATAAAACACCATTCATTTCATATATAAGTGTTTCCATTACATTTCTTTTAGAGAAAAATTAGAAAAGAAGAAAAATCGCGGGAGTCAGCCCGAACCCCCCAAAAACATTCTCTCTCTCCCTCTCACCTTCTATTTCTTTCTATCTCTCTCTATGACCCCCATACTTGTGATGTACTCTTTTTCCCATGTGATGATATCAAGAGCCCCCGCAACCTTATCCAAACCTCTCCCTAGATGAGGCAGATGGCACTAATCAAGAAGGAACAATAATCGAGTCCCGAATATGATTCGTCGCGAAAGCCACTTAATTTTGGATTTCCTTCAGCCAGGTAGTCGATACTTAAACTTATTGCAAAAAATAGAAAAAGAAAACCAGTCAGTTTGGATCAAAGAAAGAAATCAAAAGGACAAAAGTCAAAAAAATGAAAGGATATACCTTCGGCTGAAGAACATCTTTCAAACCCAACACCTTTGGGTAAATCCCATTGGGAAGAAAAATCATATGTATTGATCCTCCATGAGGACGTCTAATGTTATAGGAGGGAGGAACCAACCGCAGAAATAGAACCTCTGATGTCGCCACTGCCACAGATGATGATGCACCATCCGCACTGTGGGTAGATTCCAAAAGCCAACTTGTGATCCTAACAACAACCGTAGGGGAAAGAAGAAAAATTCCATATATATTGGTTGGCATCAGCCATATTGACACAAAATCAAAATAATTATATGTCGCCATCGTTTCGGTATGCGATAAATAAGGCTCGTCGACCATCATCGCCATCCTCACCTCCTTTAGCATCTCCCGCTACCGCCTCATGTACCTTAGGGGTCTCGTAGGTTAAACCATCACCTCATCCTCCACCACCAGTCGGACTACTCTTTTCCCCAGATATCAAGGGTAACAAAACTCATGCACTAACAAATGACGCAAATGCGCATTCCCATAGGTCACCGTCGTGTGCGGGATGGACGTCCCCTAGGGATAGAAGGTGACCGGTAAGAACCCCAATAGAAAATAAATATCTAAAGAGAGAAATAAAAGAAAAGTTGTCTCATGAGAAAAAGGGATCTTACCCAATCACCCGTCAGGCCATTCAAGACCTGACGCACCACTGCTAAAGAGAGAGATTGCCTAAACTATTGAATGAAATTCCACCACTGGTACATACAGGGGATGTCCCCCATTGACTCATCCTTCAAACCTATCAATTGGACGGTAAGACCAATAACCTCATAGAACCACGTCTACAATGGAAAATGGTCATCAATCAGAAGAAATCAATGAAGGAATTAGAAATAAAATAACATGCGTGAAGATAAAATGAAAAAAGATATATACCTCCAAAATATGTGTGGAACATGTAAAGGTCCTCCAGTAACACCGGATGAATTCATCCAAAGATGAATAAAGTGTTGCCAAAGTAACGTCACCCCTGTCCAAGCGAGGGATGTTCGACCTTCGAGTGTATCAGATCGTGTAAGATGTTTGTGGCAACCCTTTGGTAGGGTGCTTTCTTAAGCCCGAATGTCTTAACCGCATAAGAAAAGGTTCCCTAGGGGTTGATGAAGGTAGTTTTTTCTTAATGGTCGGTGTGCATATTGATCTGATTGCATCCGAAAAATCCATCGATGAAGGACATGGGAGCATGATTGGCCATGTTTTCCATAATCATATCGATGTTGCCTAGTGGGTAATTGTCCTTAAGTGATGCTTTGTTCAAATTTTGATAGTCGACACACACGCGGTCTTTTCTTCCTAATTTTGATATGGGTACAATGTTTGCTCGCCATATGGGATATTCGATCACCCATATAAAGCCTACATTTAACTGCTTGATTACCTCTTCCTTGTCTTTGAGTGACCATTCAGTGAGGATCATTCGCAGATTTTGTTTGTCCAGTTTAGATTTTGGAACAGTTAGAATCTCATGCAGGGCTATTTCGGGATCGATATTGGGAATGTCATCTTAGTACCATGTAAAGACATCCACAAATTCCTTTAGTTAGTCTTTCAATTATGTGTGCTCATGCTCGTAATGAGTGGTGTAGACACCACATTCTAGGGCTCCCAAAGTCTCTCCTTAGGTCCCTATCACCTCCCCATTTCCTTACAAACCCTAGGCCATACTATGAGTACCGATCTAGAGGCAATAGAGCATTCTCGGGACCCGTTTGGCTCTAGTCAAGTTTATCATTAGAGAATAATCTCAATGAATCTTCATAGGGCACTGAATTCCCTATCCAACGGTCCTCCCCATGCACGAATCAACATAAAGGTTCAGACGAATGCCCCATTTTACCACTAAAAATCATTTTTGCGGCCACCGGGAGCTCCTAGGCCCTATTTGACAAAGGTCATCTGTTGAGATTGAATGAAATGGAATGAATCTTTGATAGGGATTGAATACCCTTTCCCACTATCCACCCCATGCGAAAATAATCCTTATGGTACGAACCAATGACCCGTTTTACTCTAAAAGGTGACCAGGCACTTCCAGACCTTAGTTGACCAAAGTTAACTTTTCAAACTGAGCAAAGCTATTTGGAATGTCTAAGTAACTCCCATAAAATTTCAATGGTCCACCATGTGCACGATTCTGACTTAAAGTTTGGACAGACGATCCATGTCCATCCAATAATCACCCATCCAAAGGACCGATGAGCGCTTTCGACCCCCGTTTCACCCAAATTCAACCCCCGGACTCGGGAGTGGCCTAAAGGGCTATTAAAGATCTCTGAATTACCTTTATAATTGTATGCATCATGCACAATTTGAATCAAAGGGTGTTGTTCTATGACCATTTTTCCTAAAAAATCTCCATGAGACTACCAATTGGCATGTCCATTTCCCTGCCTATCAGCATTATGTCTAGGGTTACTTGTCATTTGGCAGGGCTAGGTTTATGCTGATTAGCACCCCCTTACCCTATAAATGGATGTCATGACCTCACTCCCAGGCACACCTCAGATCTATCAATATCAGTGATCTTAGGAACATTCTCTTATAAGAAATGAAGTTTTCTTGTGTGAAATTACTTTCCATCTTGCATTCCCATAATTTTCTTACCTAGTTTGGAAAAATCTAATTTACCCTCATCTAACATTCAAGGGAGCTCATCAAAGATCAAGATCAAGCCTCAATTATCCAAAAAAGGTCCAAAATCATTCTCTCTCTTTAAATTCTTTATTTTTGCATTAGTTACATAAATTCTTAATTTAGCTTTTACATTGGTTAATACATATTAATACTTCACCATTTTTTAGTTATATTGCAAAAACATTTTTTCTATAAAAAACCCAAAACAAAGAAAAAAAAGGTTACACCTGTAAACTCTAGTGGGAATATCCACCACAATTTCTCAAAACTAAAATACATTTTCTACACACACACATATAAGAAATTCCCATTCTAATCGATGGGATAAAACCCACCCTTATGCAGTATGCGAACTACGTGGAATTTGATGCCTTTAAAGGCTACCTCGGCATTTCAGATTAAAACACGAGACGCGAGTCCAATTTTCTAATTTTCCAATTCATGGCATTTTCATCCTTCTCATTTATACATTATTTTAATAAATATTATATTTTTGATCCGTGTTGACATTTTATCCAATGTATAATATCGTTTTATCATGACGATCAATATGTCGATAAATGCATAGACTATATTTTCCAAATATTATTTGGGGAACATTCCTATGGATAACCTCACTCTATCTTTTCCCTCATATGAGCTGGGGCATTCTGATCTCCATTTATACACACAGACTTCACGAAGAAATTAGGGAAAATAGTAAGACCAACCCATGAGAGATCCAATGGGCGAGATGGGTGCCTAACACCTTCCCATTCCATAACATAGGCCCCAAACCTCTGAACTTTTGGTTTCTTAAGAATCAAATTGTCTTTAATCCCATTCTTTCAAGGAGGCGACACGTGATTTTTCCTATTTGTGCAAAATTGGTTGGTGCCTCTATCTCTTTACATTCACCCCACACGGACGATGGTCAACCCCAGAGGAAAAGGGTACGAGATCCTCTCTCCCCCGTTCTTCCCATTTTCTCTTCTGTTGCCCTCCCACCGAGAGGAAATGGGTAGAGATTCCGGGTTGGCGACAAGTGGACCCTATCCTAACATCATGTTATGTCCTACTTGAATGGAGATTAATAATAACACTTTCAACCTCATTAATTTGAATGCATTTTTGTTGTTTGTTTTTAACCTTATTAACATCAGTTAAGAATTATTCATTTGTAAAGTCATTATCATCATGATTTTGATTTGCATCAAGATAATTAATGTAAGGCAGAGTAAGATACTCAAAATCCTAGTTTACTTCATTTTTGAGAAAAATAGTGTTGAGAACCTCATCAAATGAGGTCTTTATTACATTGTAATCAGAAAAAGGAGGAACAACAATAGATGAAGAGATAGGACAAACGGTCAGTTTGGGTCACATTCTAGTCCAGAAGAGGTGCATTAGCATCCTTGATCGGGGTGGAACGGTATGACGATGAAGAACCTAAATGGATCATGTAGTGTGTTAACCCCAGTGGATATATATTGATTGAGTTTTTGGAATCATTTTCCTTGACAACTACAGATTTATCAAGAGATGTTGCACTTGATGGTAGAAGTCTTCATCCCAGGAGTAGTTATCTTGAAAGATGACTTTAATCCCTGGCTTTATCTTATTATCAACATGATCATACCATGGTTTAGGAAAGCCACCGAAGGGGAAACCTTTACCCTCTATGATGAACCTCTCAAAATAAAAATCATCTTCTAAAGTTCTCTTCAACCGTGGTTGGAAAAGCATTCCGAGTTCTTATGGTGAGGGATGATAACCTAGGCCACACGAGGGAACGACCTTTTTAAAGACTATGGGCTCTGGTATCCCTTTTTTACATCACCCTAACCCATGTCTGGGCATGAAATGCATATTCTTGAACATTTTTATTACAATGACATTGATGTGATGGTTGTGCTGTATACAGACTCGATCTTTGAAATTTTCCTTGGCCAGAAGTGGAAGCGAATCAACCCTGAAGCCGAAGAGAAGCATAGCATTCGTCCCACAATGTATTTTTTGTACCAGATTGCTGCTACTAGAATTTTTAGAACTGTCTTCATCTCCCAAAATGGTAATGAATTTTCCCCTGGTGAAGAATTTCAACATCTGACGAACGTAGCAGGATACCCCTCGAATTCTATGGAGCCACGATCAACCATGCAGTAGGTTGAAGCATGTGGGTATGTTAATTAATTGAAACTCAGTTACGAGATTTATAGGGCCAGCCCTTATTCTGAGTGTTATGGATCACATCACCTCTCGGCGAGTATTATCACAAGCACGCACTCTAGAAAAAGTAAGAGTCAGGTCACTTACTTTAAACCCTAAGAAATCGAAGGTTCTTGGTCTTTGAAGAAAGAAGAGGAAAAAAGAGAAAAAAGTTTTAGCATAATTATTATTATGTTTATGTTTTCACTTGTATTAGGTTTACCTAAATGAAAAAGAAATGTCAGAAAAGACCCGAGCCTGGGAAAATTGGGATTAAAAAATAGGTAAGATCGGGTTTGACTTGTCTTTTGGCTCATGAATAGGGTCTTGATTTGAAAAAATATAAAATAGCTCAAACATTTGGGCCACATGCCGACATGGTATATATGCAGAGTTTCATGTGGTAACCGATAAACGAAATATGAGTTTGTTGAGTCTGACGCTTAAATGAGGTTTATGCAGTTGATGGGTTAGTGGAATGGCTCCCCCCATTTGCATGACATATACGATATACTTCTTGGTTTTTAGGGAAATCAGTATGTGTGGACGAGCCATTTGATAACCCAAGTGTACGTGAATTGCCTCACTATATATGGCATGGGGATAGTATATGTGAGAACATTCGATATACTCTACGTACGTGAACGATTTCCCCACTATATGTCTCCCGTAGTGATTTTGGTCAGGCGGTATGACGTGGTGGAACCCTTCGATAAACGTCGAAGTTACTCGGATAATAGAAGGTAAGATTCATATTGCTCACGCTAACTTCGACCTACCGGACCCGCACCCATCCCAAAGTGACCACGCAGTACGGGAAAAATTTTGGTCAATATAGATGCTCTTCTTGATGTAGTGTGCAAAATGATTGATTCTTAATTAGTATATTACAGAGAGAGTCTTTTATGGTGAATAAAAGAATCACTATACTAATAGGGAAGAATGTGCAAGTATCACGAAAATTAAATCTTAGATAGAGCATGAAGAATACACTAAGCATGGATACATGTGAGTGAGTGATTATCTAAAAGTGGGTGTGTGGTATCAAGCCTAAGTATGGATCAACTACAAACTATGTGTGATATGTTTAAGTGAGCATGGATATATACAAGTGTCATAAGTTCAATTATGTGCTAGTGAGACCTAAGCTTGGATATTCTAAGTGGTGTGTAAAACATGTGGATCTAAGTGATTCAATAAGTGTAAGTAGTGGTGTAGAAAAAATAATTGAGACAAAGTAAACATACTGGTAGGTTCATACGCACACATGAGAAAAATGGTAACAACCATTCAAAAAGAGTCTAGCCATCTTTTGACAAGTAATTCGCCAGCATAGTCACCACTATGGCAATCTAATTTTTCTCCTCCTCGGGGTGGGGTCGTCACCCATGCATGCGATTGGAGGGAGACAAGAAGAAGGTCTCGTACCCTTACTCGGGGCTCTTTTATCGTTGTCAATTTGGGGGGATGAAAAGAGATAAGGTCGTCGACTTGTTTTTCACCAAAGAGGCAAAAGAAATGTTGCTTCCTCAATAAAACAACATGAAAGACATACTGATGCTTGAGAAACCAATTAGTTCATATGTTTGGGGGATATGTTACGGAATGGGAAGGAGTTAGGCACCCATTGCTCCCTTTTGGTCTCTCATGGGCAGATGTTATTATTCTACTTAATAACTTTGTGAAGTGTGTGCCCGTGTATATATAAATAGAGAATGGCAGTACTCGACTCGCATCATGGAGAAAGGGGGAGTGAGGTCATCCGTTGGAGACATCCCTAAATAATAATAAAAATATGATTTATCAATTTGGTGACACCGATCGCGTATAGAAATACTGTGGTATAACCTTGACAAGACGCGAGCATGAATCACAAATATAATATGTGGAAGTAATATTGAATAAAAATGGGAAAAGAGGACTTGAGGCTCGGGTTTAGACTCGATATGCCTAGGTTACCTAAAAGGCATCAAAGTCCACTTAGTTCTCATGCAACTCGAGAGTGGGGTTTATCCCATAAATCGAACCGCGGATTTTATTTATAAGTTTGCATGTATAAAAAGTATGTTTCGGTTTGGAAATTATGGTGAGGAATCCCGTTTGGAATTTATAACAATTCCTATTTTTCTTGGTTTTTGATTTTGGGGCATCACGGTCGGTGCGACGTTCATTCCGAAGTGGGAAGGAAGGAGTATCCCTCCGAGGAAGAACTGTGTCACGTTCTCACACCCTCCTCTTCGAAAAGGGGGCCTCGGTCATCATCAGTGTGGAGTAAATGTAAAAAGATAATGTCGCCAACCTATTTTTCTCAAAACAGGAAAAAGAATATATTGTCACTCCAAGAGAGTGGCGTTAAGGACAAACTGATACATGCGAAACCAATAGATCGGAGGTCCGGGAGCTAAGTTGTGGAATGGGAAGGTGTTAGGAACCAGTGCCTCCCTTTCGATATATCATGGGAAAATGGTAATATTTTCCTTTATCCCCATGAAGTGTGTGCACGTGTTTATATAATGGAGATTGGAATCGTTCGACCCATACCATAGAAATAATAGGGTGAGGTCATCCATAGGAATATTTCCAAAATAATAATAAATGTAGAAGATAGAATATGAGCGTTCATCGCGATATTGATCGTTATTGGGTAATGATAATATATGTGGGATGAGATGCTAACAAACATATATATATATATATATATATATATATATATATATATATATATATATATATATATATATATATATATATACACATACATATATATGATAATTATGAAAATAAGGGATTTTAAGAAAATTGGAGAATAAGAGAAATTTGTAAATTGGAAATTTGGAAAATTGAAAAATTGGACTCAAGTCTCGAATTTTAATTCCAGATGCCTACGTAGCCTAAAAAGGCATCAATTTGGACATAGTTCGAATGTAGAATAAGGGTGGGTTTTATCCCATAAATTTGAACAAAATTTTATTAGATGTGTGTGTATGGAAAATGTGTTTTTGATTTTAAAAAAGTGTGGTAGATAATTCCGTTTGAAATTTACAGGTGTAACCCTCTTTTATTTGTTTTTTGGTTTTTTTTTATGAAAAATTAAGTTTGTGCAATATACTAATCAAAACATAGATGTTAAAGTGTATGGACTAAAATGAAACTAGATTATAAATCTAAAGTAATTTATGCAAAAACAAGAGATTTAAAAGAGGGAGAGAATGAATTGGACCTTCTTTGGAGCTTCATATTGGATATTGGATGAACTCCATTACATGTTGATGGATGTTGATGAGAGGGAAGGATATTTTCCAATTTGGGTGTGAAAAGGATGGATATTTAGGCTTGAATGGAACTTCTCGTATGGAACTTCTCTTACCTTGAGAGAATTTTTTTGAGATCATTGATGCTGATGGGTTTTCCATCTGCCTTAGGAATAAGGTCATAGCCCTTATTTATAGGGAAAAAAGTGGTGCTGATCGGCCTACCCCCGGGGGTGCCTATCGACCGATCACCCTTGGCACTGTGACGATAGGAAAGGTTCACGACCTGCCAATTGGCAGTCTCGTGTAGAGTTTTCTAGAAATTTTATTGTAGCACACAAACCACTGATTTGAATCATGCATGGGGCAAAACGTTAGAAAGGTCTTTCAGAGGCCTCCGAGATTACTTGGACCGCTCCTGGGTTCGAGAGTTGACTTTGGGTCAAATGTGGCTCAAAAGAGCATGTCGATCCTTTAGACGGGAGATCGTTGGACACAAACTGATCACTAGTCCGTATGGTAAGTCAGAATTCCAAATGGAGCAGATTGTTTGAAAGCTAAGGAAATGTAATAAGACATTTCGGTGCCTTCTTGGAGTAAATTGGATCATTCGTCCGTACCATATGTCAAAATTACACAAGGGGTGGATTGTTTGAAAGGGTATTTAGTTACCTTCGGAGATTCATTAAATCTTATTGAAGTTGAGGAGTTGACTTTGATTAAACGGAGTCCGGGATCGCCCAGTGGCCTTCGAATGAATGTTCAGGGGAAAATTGATCCTTTGTATGATGGTTATGATGTTTTGTGCATGGGGAGGACCATTTTAAATGGGTTTCAGTGACCTTAGAATATTCAAAGAGCTTTAACTCGGATGATGAAGTTGATTGGGGTCAACTCGGGGCTAGGGAATGCCCAATGACCTATGAATCAATTTTTGCTAGTGAAATGGCCCGTTCGTCCAAACTGTTATGCCGATTCGTGCATGGGGTGGACTGTTGGAAAGGGTAATCTGATCCTTACAAAGATTAAAATAACTTTTGCTCTAATGAAAGAGTTGATCAAAGTCAAAAGGGACCCACGGGTGCCCGTTGTTCCCTAGATCGATACTTGGAGTGCAACCTAGGTTTGTGGTGGAAAAGGGGAGTGCTACGGGTCTAAGAAGAGACTAGGGGTACTAGAATGTGGTGTCTATAGAACACCTCGATGGGTGAGCTTGGAATAAGTGATGGTCGTCAAATAGACGCCACAAGATAGAGGGAGGTCAGTTTTGCCGACCTAAGGGATGTGGATGACTGATTCAGAGGGTCAGGTCAATTCTAAGCTAAAAGATGTGACGACTGAGGTCGAGGTGAATTCTAACCTAAATAGAGGTGATGACCGAGGAACGAGGTCAATTCTGACCTCACTAAGTTGATGAATTAAGATTGAGGTCAAGTCTGACCTAAGAGAGGTGATGATCCAAGATCGAGGTCAATTTTGACCGAGAAGAGGTGACGAATGAGGATCGTGGTCAATTCTAACCTAACTAAGGTGATAATCTAAGACCGAGGTAAATTTTAACCTAGAAAAGGTGATGATTGTGGACTGAGATCAATATTGACCTAACTAAGGTGACGATCCAAGACCTAGGTCAATTCTGACCGAGAAGAGGTGACAAGTGAGGATCGAGGTCAATTCTGACCTAACTATGGTTATGATCCAAGATCGAGGTCAATTATAACCTAGTATAGGTGATGATCAAGGTCAAGGCCAATTATGATCTAACAAAGATGATGATCCAAGATCGAGGTCAAGTCTGACCTAAAAGATGTGACGACCGAGGACCGAGGACCGAGGTCAATTGTGACATAACTAAGGTGAAAATCCAAGACTGAGGTCAATTCTAACTTGGAAGAGGTGACGATCGAGGATCGAGGTCAATTCTAACCTAACCGAGGTGACGCTCCAAGACTGAGGTCAATTCTGACCTAAAAGAGGTGACGACCGAGGACTGAGGTCAATTCTGACCTGGCTAAGGTGACGATCCAATGCAGAAGTCAATTTTGACCACAAAGAGGTGACGATTGAGGACTGAGATCAATTCTTACCTCACTAAGGTGACGATCTAAGCCCTAGGTCAAGTTTAACCTAATAGAGGTGATGACGGAGGATTGAGGTCAATTCTAACCTAATTAAGGTGATGATCCATGACCGTGGTCAATTCTGACCTAAAAGAGGTGACGACAGAGGACCGAGGTCAGTTCTGACCTAACTAAGGTGACAATCCAAGATCGAGGTCAATTCTAACCTAAAAGAAGTGACGACCGAGGATCGAGGTCAATTCTGAGCTAACTAACATGACGATCCAAAACCGAGGTCCATTATGACCTAAAAGGGGTGACGACCGAGGTTAATTATGACCTAACGGAGGTGAAGATCCAAGACCGAGGTTAATTCAAACCTAGAAGAGGTGTACTTTTCCTTCGAGAAATTTGGGTACTCCACTAGGGGGACAAAGATTGGATTTTAGGTTCTGCTGGTGAATGGCGAATGATCCGAGGATTTTGTAGCTGGGGGGAAATTTGGAGTGTCCTTTGGAGACATTTCTTATGATATTGATTCTCTCGAATTCCGCTGGGGGTGTAAAAAAATTTGTTTTCCTTAGTGAAAAAGGTGCAATAATGGATTTGGTAATTTTAAGAATTCTTCACAATTTTTTGGTATTTTTGGTATTTTTTTATACAAAATTTTGGAGGAAGTGCCAACTGGCATTGGTGGAGTTGTACCAATCAGAATTGGCACGATATTTTAGAGTATCTTAAGAAGGTTAAAGGATCAGTGCCAATCGGTGGGAGAAGGGAATTGTTGACTAGACAGGATTGGAGTGGAGGGCTAGGGTGCCCCTCGCATTGGGTAGCAAGAATTCTTTTGACTCGTTTGAGCATGTAGTGGATGATCAGACATATCAGTGCGAGCCTTTGAATCATTACTCTTCAAGGGTTGTGAACCTAGGTGGATATTTAAGTCTTGCATGACTCTAGGTATTCGTTTCTTCTTTTCTTGATTACATTGTTTTTTTTTTTGTTAAATATGATAAGGATTTTCTTTATTTCTTGATAGCCTGACGTTTCCATGTCGACTATTTGTGCCCACGGCAGGATAGGGCTTAAGGATGTTTTCGAGAACCTTCCTGCTATGGTGAACTGGATGTTATCCTATGCGGGTTTTGGTAGGCTAGTTTCGGCTTTGGATGAGACACTCCGCTCCACTGTAGTTCTACTTTCTTTGGGATAGGGGTGGTGGGACACAATCGACACATTACATTTTAGTTTCGAGGATATGACGGTGACACCCGTTTATGTTCAATATTTGCATGGGCTAGACTGTAAGGGTGCCTAAATTGAGGTGGAAAAGACACTGAGAATGACAGTGGAGGCGATGACGGCGGCTTTGGGTGACATGGAGAGGGTGATTTTCAGGGATATCCTACGCTAGTCTTCTTTGAGGGAGATTTTGTTGAGGAGGAGGGTTGATGATAACGATGGAAAATAGGTGCATCATATGGACCTCTTGTTTATCTTACTGGTGTTAGGGGGTTTTCTGGTTGGGACAAGTGGAGACCTCTTCCATTTGTGATTTTTGCCATTCCTGAGGGTGTTTTCGAACATCCTCTTATATGACTGGGGGAGCCTGACTTCGGCAAACCTTTATTTTTATTTGGACGCATTCAATCTGTGTTGTCGGCCAAATTTTACTGGGGCACGTATCTTCTAAAGTTATTCTTTGTTTTGCACATTTTCATTTATTCATTAGCATTTTCCATCCATGCACTTCGTTTTTAATTATTCAATGATGATCCTTGTCCTTTGCAGATGTGTTTCTTCGAATTGATTGGGTTGAACACCAAACTGATTTCTTTGAAGGATGAATCTATGGTGGACTTCTATCGGATGTTCCGGTGGTGGAGGTCTAACCATCAATCAATTAACACTCTTTCTCTGGAGGCAGTTCATTAGGTCTTGAATGGTCGGATGAGTGAGCGGGTAAGCATTCTTTTGTACTTGAGACTGTTCTTTTCCTTTTATGACATTTTATTCATATTAAACAATTGCTTTTGCTGTGGATTTGCAGGTGACCTTTTATCCTCGGGGGACGGCTATTCAGCACACCGGGTTGGTAGGTGGACATACGCAAATGTAGTGCCTACTCGCACATGAGTTTGGATACTCCTGGCATCTTGGGGAGAAGGTAGTCCAGCATATTATGGAGGAAGAGGATGCGATGTTGCTGGCGAGGCCTCCTATGTTCATGAGGTGCATGCGGGAGATGTGTAAGGACACCCATGTGGCTATGAAAATGGGAGAGACACACTCTCTATACATTGACATATGGGTGATGTATGACTATTTGGACTTCATCTCAAGATGACTAATTCCCCTAGTATATATGATGAGATGCCTCTCCCTAAATCGGGCTTGAATCAGTAGGTGGGGTCTTCTCATAGCATAGGAGGTGCGGATATCTCAGCGGCGGTGGCGATGACTTAAAGGCCTTCTTTTGTGAAACTGCATTCCCCTAGTTACAACCTTTGGTGAGATGATGGGGGATTGGTGCGCTTACAACGTCATCCTCATGTGATGGACCCGGAGGAGTTGGTCCTGTTGGATTAATATTGGCTAGCCATGTAGGATATCCAATTACCCGAATAAAACTCACATTCAATTGCTTGACTACTTCTTCATTTATTTTCACAGACCATTCGGTGTTGAGCTTTCGCAGCTTCTGTGTGAGTAGTTTACATTCCGTGAGAGTAGAAATCTCATGTTGTTCTATCTCAAGGTCAATGTCGGGCATATCATCATAGGGCCATGCGAAGACATTCACAAATTCCTATAGTAGGTCAATTCCAAGGACCTAAAGTGGATTAGATTGATTCTGAGGGCCGAGGTCAATTCAATGGACCTAAAGTTATGACGACCGATTCTGATGGTTGAGGTCAAATTTGAGAACCTAAAGTTGTGATGATTGATTTTCAGGGATGTGGTCAATTACAAAGACCAAAAGTAATGATGAAAAGTTTTGAGGGTCGAGGTCAATTTTGAGGACCTAAAGTGATGACGACCAATTTTGAGAGTCGAGGTCAATTCTGTGGACCCAAAGTTGAGGCGATCGATTATGAGAGGCGAGGTCAATTCCGAGGACCTAAAGTTGTGGCGACTGATTTTGAGAACTTCTAGTTAGGATAACCGATGATGACCGTCGAGGTCCATTCTGAGGACCTAAAGCTGTGATGACTGATTCTAAGGGATGAGGTCAATTTTGAGGATGTAAGGTTGTAATGCGCGGGGTGGGGTGGGGTTCCTTTAGGGAATCTTTTGTAGTTGCGATTTTATTAAGGATTGTGTTGTTTTTAGACTGTACTGGAGAAAGTCATCTAACATTGGATTATGACTTTTTAAGAGGAGATAGCTTTTCTCGGGAAGCTAAAATAGTTATGGTGGATGGATTGGGTGAAACTTTAGTCTGGGAATTCCGCTAGGGATTTGCAAAATCATTTGATATATAGATTTGGGTTACGCTAGGGAAATGTAATGGTCTTTTGGGATGCACCATTTTGCGGAATACATTTAGGGTTTTAAGGTGGGGACAATAGTGTAATATTAATCCGACTGTGTATTGTGGGAGCTTAAAATGGTTTTCTTCAGTGAGGAAACGTTCTAATACTTATTTGGCATTTTAAGGATTTGTTTTGAGAATTTTTGCATTTTTCCAAGAATTTTTTGAAGAAAATTTGCAGGGGGTTACAGGTGACCTTTTTACTTTAAGGGACGACTCCTAGGTATATGGGCATGCAGGTGAAGATGAAAAGGTTGTAGTCATATGAGTTTTGGTACATTTGGTACCAAAGTGAGAGGGTTATGGGGCAGATGAGATGACATCTAATTCTAGTTCTTTCCCTTCATCGTTGGACTGGGGGAGTTCGGCTTTGAGCATGTTGCATGCTTGATGTAGAAGCATTACACCTGAAAAGAGAAACTAACAATGTAAAATGATATTCATATTTTGTTTGATTATCTTGATTTAGTTCTTATTCTACATGAACTTTAATTTTCTATTGAGTTTTTGCTTTGAGAAAGAGTAAAAAAAGTATATTTTTGGAATTTTTAAATAGAGAAAACCCTTGGAGGATTAGTCGCAAAATCTTCCATTTTAAGGGACTTATTTTGAGAAATATGTGTTTTATTGGAAATTTTATGAATATAGGAGGGCCTTGACGGCTTGGTTGGAATATTGATGAGGGGATATAAATCTTTGTTATAATATGGGGCTTGTTGCCTTCATTGAATTATGCTAAATTTCGTAGGATGAAAAGACTATAATGATGATGGTTTTTCTAGAGTTGTTACTTTAGATGAGATGTCGAGTTCTACTGCGGTGTTGTGTGCTTTAGGAAAGAGGCGGTGGGACACTACACATACTTTTTGACTTAGCTTCGAGGAGGTTACTTTCACTCCTATAGATGTCCAGTAGATGTTGGGGATATATTGTTAATGGTTTTAGTTATGCTGGCTGAGACTCTGAATGGTTTTGTTGCTTGGAGGGAAGGTCACTTGAATTTTTTGAGAGGGATCCTAGTGATGTTTTTCACGTGGTTGGCTGAGAGGTTTCATCTGGCGGTTACTCTTGAGTATCCCATGTTAGATTTGTGTAATTTCTTTGCTCAATACTATTTCAATTTCGGCCCATCCATAGGCAATTGGGTTAATTATTTCATGATGAACGGAGCCCGGTGCCTTCATCGGTCGGTTCTATGGTGGGGAGAGTTACATCCTAATTTGGAGCTGGGAGAATACCGGTACATTCAGTTAGTTAGCATGTTGTAGAGTGCATTATATTTCCCTTTGCCTCTTTTGCGCTATGTTAGATGAGAGAAAATAGTGCCTCCCCGATCACTAAAATTCTTTCTTGTCAAAGACTTAACTAAATCCATGCCCATGAGGTTAGGTTCTCTGTGGGAGAATCATTGGCCATCGCCCCATCCATCTCAATCCATAGGCAGGGTCTGGCATGTGTTCGAAGACTATATGAAATTGCAATAGAATCGAGTCATGGAAAACATCTTGGCAAAGGAGATTGGCCATATGTGGTTTGTCCTTTTTGACACCATGGATGGGGAGTATTGGTTTTCTCCATGCTGGTTAGGGATTATCGCTCCATGTGGTGCATTCGAAATACCGACCTAGCAGGGGATGTTTGGGGACCTCAGCGAGAGGTTGATGACGGACCTGGGTCTTCAGACAACTGTGAAAAAGGTCTTTGTGAAGCTGGGATTATTTTATCTGAAGATTTTTGTGATTGGGATGATTTTATATGTTTTTGTGTTTTTTGTTTCAGAGATTTTGGAATAATTTTGCGATGTTTTGTTGGGATTATTTTAGGAACAGTTTGGTCAGCGAAGAGGGTGGTTATTTTGACTCCCTTCGTTGATACTTCATGAAATTGTACTGGACTCACAAATTTCAAATAAAAAATGATTTTGATCATATTGATGTTCCTCTTGATGAGTTTTACATTTGAATTTTCTATACCAATTTCTAAGGCATACATATTCCTTTTGTTCATCTAAATGATAAAATGAACTGTCGTTCTCGGATATTAGAAAAGAATAGCATTTTATGAAAAATAAGGGGACCATGCCCATGAAAAGCGTATGAGCTGCCTATGTAACTTTGGGATATTGAAAATTTTCTAGGTTTCATTTGGAAATTAAATTTTGTTTAGATGATCAGGCCCCACATAGAAGGGGGATAAGAGGAGTCATGTCTCTTTAAGATTTGGGATGAAGGGAAGAACTTTATGAGATGGTCTAGGTTGACTGGATGTGCCATCTCTCATCTGTTAAGGTCAGTGAGCATAGTAGCGCTGCGTGAGAGGATCTTATTCACTATTTAGGGGCCAATCCAATTTGGCTTAAATTTCCCTCTGGGATCCCGTATGGGTTATATGATTTCTTTAAGGGATGATTATCCTTCTCGAACACCATGATACTTGAATCTGAGTTGAATGATTGAGCTAACCAACAATGGTACTCTTGTATGTGATATAGAGCTTTCATCCTTTTTCATCCAAGAGAGACAGTTCTTCAAAACGACTCCAATACCAATCTTCCTCGTTCACTCGGCTTCCAAGCATAATGCATAAGGAAGGTATTTCTAGCTCAATGGTTAGGACTTCTTCCATGTCTTATATCAGAGAGTAAGGAGTAGCCTTCGTAGATGTACTGACTAAAGTTCGGTAGCCCTAGAGGGCATAAAGGATCCGAACAACCCAATCTTAATTACTTTCGACCATTTTACTGATGATGCCTTTGAGGTTCTTAATGATGGCTTCAAGTGCACCATTGTTTTGAGGTCGATGTGGAGAAGATTTATGTCTCTAACTCTTGCATTTGTAACCCAATGTTGTGACCTTGGCTTTGAAATGTCACCCATTAACTTTGACTAGCTCATGGGGAATTTTGTATCGATAGTTGATGTTCTTTCAAATAAACCTGGACTCCTCCTTAGCATTCAGTACTACGTATGACTCGGCCTCGATCCATTTGGTGAAGTAATAAATGGAAACTAGGATGAACTCATGCCATTGGTGGCTTTGGTTGTGACTTTCCCCATAATATCAATTCCCCAGGTGGACAACGGATAGTGAGAAGTCGTGTTGTACAATTCTCGAGGAGGAAAGTGCTGGAGATTAGTAAAATTATGGGATTAGAGGCATCATCAAATGTATATGATGCAGCCCTGAACCAAGGTGGCAACATATTACCCTATATGGATGATTTTACTATCAAGCATATGACCATTCATGTGGGGTCCATATTACTCATTGTGGATGTTTTACATCATTTCTATAATATTGGCCCCTTCAATGTAGTGCAAATGGGTTTCATCAAAGTTTCGCTTGAACATTGATTTGACGTAGATGATGTATTGGTTGGTTAATTTGTAATGGTTTGCTAGGTCTTTCTTATTGGCATATTGTGGATACCTACCATACTTAAAGAGGCACAAAATATCATAGTACCAACATTCGACCATATTAGAATCTTCTTTTGTGACAAGCTAAATGTGGTAGCAGTGTTCTAGCATAGCTTGTTTTTGGACTAGGAAAAAGGACATAATTATTCCCTCGGTCATGTAGACCATGGATTCCAAGGTAGCAAGGTTCATTTCAATGGGGCAAGTAGTTGAAGATGATATCTCATAATTGGAATTCCATCTCTTCTAGTTGGGGGTGGAAGGCTAACATGTTATCATCTTTGGCTTTCCATCATCTAAGGACTTGAATGGTGATGAGGGCAGACTGCCTGCAGACATCCAGGTTTTTGATAACTTTCTTGAGGTAAACATTGAGGACTACATTGCATGATTCGTATTTGGTCATATTATTGGTGTAGAGAAAATATAGCTTGATGTCAATGAGAGTGTGAGAGTCATTAGTGGAGATCAAGAGTATCTTAATGCCGTATCCTTTCTTCTTGTCAGTGCCATGAAAGAACATTTTCCATCGGATTTCCTCCTTATAGGTGCAAAGAATATTTTTGTCCAGGAATTTAGAGACCCAAACATCAACCTCTTCCATGGGGTAGTCAAGAAGGTAATCAGAGATTGATCTCCTTTTTATGGCTTTCTATGTAACATACATGATATTGAACTCACATAGAAACATCAACCATCAGGCCATTTGGCTAGATAGGGCGGGTTAATCAAGAAAGTATTTAATGGGGTCCATTCAGGATACTTGTCTGATGGGAAAAGAGAGCATGTAGTGTCGTAACTTTTGAGTTACCCGGACTAAGGTGACGCATGCTTTCTCCCTGTCGGTGTAGTTGAAATTGTTCCTAACCAATTTTCTATCGTCATAGTATATGGATCTTTCTTTGTGATTTTATTAAATATATTGAGATAACAAGCCCCCTACTGTAGTATATGTTACAGTTAAGTACAAGAGTAGAGGGAAACGTAGTTACGAAGGCATAAGTATCGAAAGTAGGGTAAGATATTACGCGATTCTACTGAAGGCTTCCTGATAGTCATCATTCCAGAGTTTTATAAAATCCTTTCGGAAAAATTTTAAGATGGGCTCACAAATAGAATTCAACTAGGAGATGAATCGACTAATGTTTTGTAATTTTCCAAATAATCCACGGACAACCGTCTCCATTCGATGCTATAGAATTTTGAGTATAGCTTTCAGCTTGGCAGGTTCTGTTGTAGTTTCCATATTGCTAACCATGATTCTTAAAATCTTTCCTTTTGATATGTTAAAAAAAAATTTGGTGGGTTAACTTGCATTTGGTATCACCGTAGTTGTTCAAAGAACTTTTGGATGGCAGGAACGTGTCCTTACCGAGTTTTATACTTAATAATCATTTCGTCTACATAGACTTTGACCTTCTTATGTATCATATCATATAATATATTTTTGGAAGCCTTTTGGTAGGTATCCTCTATTTCTTAATCCCGAATGGCATAACCGTGTAACAAAAGGTTCCCTAGGGGTTGATGAAGGCGATTGTTTCTTGATAGTCAGGGTGCAATTTGATCTGATTGTATATGACCAATCCATTGATGAATGACTTAAGATCATGGATGACCATGTTTTACATAATCATGTCGATGTTGTCCAGTAGGTAATCCTCCTTCAAAGCTTCTTTGTTCAAATTTTAGTAGTTAATGCATATGCGGTCATTTTATCCTGATTTCAATACGGGTACAATGTTTGCTAGCCATATGGGATATTTGATCACTCATATGAAGACTCCATTTAACTTCTTGATTACCTCTTCCTTTAATTTGATTAACCATTAAGTGTGGAGCGTTCTCAGCTTCTGTTTCACCAATTTTCATATTGGGATAGTTGGAATCTCATGCAGAGCTATTTCGGGATCGATACCGAGGATGTCATCATAGTACTATGTAAAGACATCCACCAATTCCTTTAGTATCTCCTTGAATTACGTGTGCTCATTCTCATTAAGATTGGTGTAAACACCAAATTCTAGAACCCTTAAGTATCTCCTTAGGTACTTAGCACCTCCCTATTTCACAACAAACCCTAGGTCGTACTCCAAGTACCGATCTAGAGGCCATTGGGCGTTATCGATCCCCGTTTGACTCTGATCAAGTCTATCATCAAAGAAAAATAACAATGAATCTTCAAAGGGCACTGAATCCCATTTCCAAACGTCTACCCCATGCATGAATCGATGTAACGGTTCGGATGAATGAACCATTTTACAAATAAAAATCAATTTGTAGGCCACCGGGCGGTCCCGGGCACTGATTTGACCCCAATTAACTTCATTATAAGGGCAAAGTCTCTTTGAATATTCTAAGGTCACCAAAACCCCTTTCCAACGGTTTTCCCTCTGCGCAAAACTACATAATTATTCAAACGAAGGATCTATTTTCCCCTAAAAATTAATTCGAAGCCCACAGGGAACTCCCTAGCTCCGTTTGACCAAAGTTAGCCCTTCATCTCGAATAAGGCTGAATGATTCTTTGAAGGGAATTGAATACCCTTTCCAATGGTCTACCCCATGTTCAAATTAGCCCTACAGTACGGACATATGACCCATTTTACTCCGAATGGTTACTAGGTGATTCTGGGCCCAGGTTGACTAAAATCAACATTTCGAACCGAGTGAAGCTCTTTGGAATGTCTAAGTACCTTGAATAACCTTTCCAATGGTCCAAGTTGTTCACAATTTTGGCTTATGTTTTGGAGGAACGATCCATTTCCATCCAATAATATCCCATCCAAAGGATCGACAAGCGCTTTCAAGCCCTCTTTGACCCAAAGTCATCTCCCGGACCCGGGAGTTGCCCAAGGGACTCTTAAAGGACTCTATATTAACTTTCTAATGGTATGACCTGTACCAGATATGGATTAGAAAATTGTGTTCTATGAACATTTTTCCGAAAAAATCAGCACAAGATTATCAATTGGCTGGTCGATTTCCCTGCCTATCGGCAGTGTGTCTAGGGTTACGGACCATTTATAGGTGCTAGGTTGAAAGGAAAAAATTTCCAATTGAGTCCATGTATAGTTTTGACTTTGTAAGAGGGTAGTTTAGATAAGATTCAGGCATAACCTCTTTTGATTATGGTAATGATAAGTTAATTAGCCAAAACCTTGGATTAATGATAGGATATGAAAACACAAACTCAATGAAGATAAACTCAGTTTAAACTCACAAATCTCTCGTGTATAATTTAGATGGTAATAATAAACTTAAAAGTAATGTAGCTAGAAGTGAGAGAGAAGTAATCACCCTTGATACACCTTGGTAGGCAGTCAAACACACCAAAACACCCTCGAGAATCTTTGTCAAGTATTAAAAGCTTCGTAATAAATGACAATGGTGAGGGGGTAAGCCATCTGGTTTGTAATAACTCTCTCTGAATGTATATTCTCTCTAGTAATAACTTATGAACTCTCAAAAGATCATCCCCTCCTCAAAGGTGGTTGGGTCCTTAAATAGCCCCCCACACCACCCTCGAGGCAATTCAGTCATTAAAGACTATGAAAATCCTCCCTCATACTTTATGCCATAACATTAAATGCCTGATGCACTAGTTAGCTCCACGTCATAGGCATTAAATGCCAAAGCATGCATTTTTCCTAACCACTGTGTATTGCGGGGATATTGTCAATGAGGTGGATCATCAACTATCTGGCAGCCCCAAATACCACGGTGGTTTACTCGAGTGCAGGCCTGACATTGTCTAGATAGTTAGTGACATCAGATAAAGTAGATGTGACATTAAGTAAAGGGTTATTTGGTTCTTACATCAATGCCCGATGGAACTCCAAGTTGCTCCGCCCGAGGTTCCACGGCTAGGGTCCTTCGGTGTTTTACCCGGTGTATCTAAGATGGTTAGGACAAGACCCAACGGTGACTCACTTCTCAATCCTCCAAACTAAATCCCCCTAAAGTTCCCACGGCGAGGTCATTTGAGAGAGCATGAAAGATCTCCCAAGGCCTTCCAAGCCTGGTCCCTCGCGAGTACCGTTTGACCTCACACTAAAACTCATTATTATTCTCGTTACAACATTATAATCGTTATAGTTCATAGTCAACATCAACAAAGATACAATATGAATAATAAAACAAGCTATAGTTTGAGTTGCCATGCTAAGCTGCCTCGCTAAGTTGCCACGGGGAGCTTCCATAGTGAGTTTCCATGCGTGAGTTGCCTCGGTTTCTTAATCCCAAACACTGGTTGCCAATGGGGAATAATCCTTAATCTCATGATTACCTTCAATCCCCCCTACATTTTCCCATTCGTGGAGAGGTTTCTTGTTCGAATAAGAAATGTTTGCATTAAAACTTCTAAATCCGATGAACTTTTTTTGTGTGAAAAAATTATGGCCTCTTTGCCTTCGTTAGAACCACAGCGTTAGAATGTCCAGGAAAAAGAAAAATTCTCCCCGATGTACCTGAACTGAAGTTCTGCAGATTATTGGTACTTTGGCTAAGGGGCATTGCCACTTTTTCCTTACACTGAGCTTCAACTATTCTGGCTTTACTATTTAAAATTCTCCCGAAAGGCCTACTAACCTTTTCAAATTATTGTTTTTGCTCTGGGGAAGTGAAATTCTCCCATTCATGCTGTTGAGGGGTATAGTTGTAAGTAGTGATTTTTTTATACGACTGCCCCTAGCATTGGGACTTTTGAAATTCTCCCTTGTAACGGTTCATTATGTTAAAAAAAGCAGAATGTATTACCCCGTATTTTTATGCTATATTTAATTTGTGGATTTATTAAATTTAATATGGCTGTTATTTAATAAAAATTCGGAAATTAATTATGTTATAATTATTAACGTTACTCGAGTTAGTAATTATGGGAAACTTGTTGAATATTACTAATGAGCATAGTAATATATTATATTGGTTATACTGAATGTCATAAGTGAATTAAATGACTATTTCAGAAATTTAAGTCGGGACGTGCTCGTGTCACGTTGGGACTAATTGTGTTAAATAAAAGGTGAATATTTTATAAGTTATCCGTATGGTCGTTTTCAGTGCGCCGACGCGTCCGGAAGGGTTAAGATAGTCATAAAAGTGTACCCGGGGGTTTGGTTCGGGTCTCGGGGTGTTTTTAGGCCTAATTAGTGACCCGGGAGGGCATTTTGGTCTTTTTCCAAAATAGGGTAATTAAACCCACGAATTTTAGCAGCCTTTATCAGCTGGTTAGGTTATCCATTTAGGGTTAGAACATACAGAACCCTAGGACGGCCATTGGAGAAGAGAGGAGAGACCTTTCTAGGAGATTCAAGGCCAAAACACCTCCGTTTGAACCGCCGTCACCACCAACGTGTAGATCGCAAGGAGGAGAACGCAACCACACCACAATCCACAGGAAATCAGACTTCTGAAAATCCCAGGCAAGTGTTTAACTTGCGTATTTAGTTAGTGCAATGTTCATATTAGTTTAGGATTAATTAGGAATGTAATCCATGTAAGAAAACCCCATATTTTGATAGGAAATTGCATGTAGAGAATATTAAAACCTTATGCTGGAAACTCTTGATGTTATAGAGGTATTACCCACGAATTTTGATGTTATATGAGGAAGAGATTCTGGAGAAAACTGAATTGGATAATAGTTATGAAAACATTAGGGTTCTTGATGTTTAGATGAGATTTTGGATTGTTTAACCATGATTAATGATGTATACGCGCATGCTGAACGTTAAAAACATCTGGAATTATGTTAGTATGTTAGTAGTAGAATTTTTTTGTCGATTAGTGTTGGAAAACATGTATATTGATGAAGAATTTTGATGAATCCCGTAACTGCAATTCTGCAGAATTTTTACCCAGACCTGCTTGATCGATCGATCGAGCATAGAGCATCGATCGATCGATCCCCAAGCTTCGATCGATCGACCCCTCTTGGCAGACTCCTATTTCCGTTGTTTAATTAGTTAAAGTAAGTTATCATGAAATTATCTTTGGGTATTCTAAATAAAATGAATTGGGAGACATTGAGGACCTGTAGGGTATAAGGATAAATGTTAGAACCTTTAATCTTCAACGAAAATGGTATTTATGGGATATTTACTTTAGGTTGGTAGAGTTATGAATTTAAAGGGTGAGGTACGTAAGAGAGTTACGTTGGAATCTAATAAAGTCACTTACTGAATTTCATAATTTTGAGGATGTAATTCCATGAGTGTTAGGTAACAAGTGAGAAAACCCTTCGAGTTAAGGTTAGGAATAAAACCTTATCTGTAATTCGATAACTGTGTAATTAAGGATAAAAGGGTATAATTACGGGTGAGGAGAAGAACCTATATTAATTCAATAAAGTGGTATATTTATATGATTGTGTGCACATATATTATATGCATGTGAAAATCATACCCACGCTACTTGTTATCCCTGAGGTTTCCGCGCTGGGACAAGTCTTATCTCGATGGGACCTTTATGGGGGATATTGACTTGTACCCTAGAAGATAGATGTCCTTGGTACAGGCTATCGATGTGATAGTTCAGACGATCCTAAGAGACGTCGGTATGTGCCACCGTCTTAGAGACTTGGAATCTATGCTTCACCTCAATATTGTTTGTGTATTTATGTTAATATAATTCGAGAGTGATTCCAAATGTATTCCCTTTAAAATGAGTGATATGGGGCTTTGGATAGTGGAAGTATGCACGCACCATAGTTTTATTCGGGGTGCTGTTATATATATATATATATTATACGAGTAGTTAATATATATATATATATATGAGATTATGATATTTGAAACTGTCTACTGAGATTTGATAAGTAGAACATGGTTGTTGACTCAAATTATTAAATACTTGTTTTGAGAAAGTATAAAATGTCACGGGAACTTTATTATTTTTATGAAGTTAAGAATAGAGAATTTTGGGCTACTTGTTGGAACATCTTTTGAAGTGGATATCGTGTATTATAAATCTTACGAGTAATTTAAGTGAAGTTAAAACTGTTAGAAAGACTAGTATGTTAGATGCTAAAACAAACCGTTGGGAAGGTCAGTGCGATAGGTGTGAACATTAGAAGAGAGGTGAGTATTTCTCAAGAGAGAGACGCACTAATATGTTGTTTCATTGGCCTGTATCAATTTAAATACTTGCTTAACGTATTTTAAAATCAAACACACTTTCGGGCTCTGATCTGTTTATTTTTCTCTCTCTCTCTTGTATATATATATATATTCAGGTGCCCAGCCACAGGGGCGTCTTGCTTAGGATCTCTTGAGAAGAACGAGTTGCAGCTTAGGTGGGAGTTGCAGGTCACTTGAGTAGACGGCTTATGTTATTGACTCCACTCTTAGTACTCTCATTTATTGGGCACGTGTCTCCCTTTTTATCATATCATTTGTTCTTGGGACATTTATATTTCAGTCATTTCCAGTATTGTGCTTTGGGATTTATTTCAGTATGGACTTGTGATTTTAGTTTTATTATGTTGACATTCGATTGACGAATGTATGTTATTATTTAGTTCATCGTGGTGTGATTCTTAATTGTAGAAATGTTGTTTTAAATAAATAAATCTTTTCTTTGATTAAAATTTGGAAAGTTTATATGAAAAATGTTTTTGACACTTAGCTTAATTATTTAGGGTGTTAAATTGGAAAATTTATTTTTATCGACAGTGATGCTAAGAATGAACCAACTGTTAACCTTGATTTAATTTAATAAAGGAGTGATCGCCTCGTATTTAATTAGGCGGGGTGTCACAGGTGGTATCAGAGCATCAAGTTCTAGTGTCCATAGGATCTGTACGACTTATTTCGCTTTCAGCTTAACGTTATTGCTATAGAGCCCTATTTTTTAGGACTGTTGTATTCTTACTTTTACGTTTGAGTCTTCAGCTATTCGAGATTTATTGATAACTGTAGACTAATAAACTTGTTCACGTTTCAGATGCCTCCGAGATGGGCTCCGAAAGATAGGCGTGCCCAAGCCGAGCAGCCAGCAGCTCAGGCACCAGGCACAATGAATGCTAATGAAGTAGCCGCCATTGTTGCTCAGGTGGTGAATGCTGCAATAGCGGTGATTCGACAGGCTCCACCCCAGGTTCAGGCAGTGGCGCCAGCACCAGCATAGCTTCCATCCGCATGGGAGAGGGTTCGGGATGCTTTTCAAAAAGCGCATCCCCCTGAGTTTTCTGGTAGCTCCGATATTGTTACAGTCATCCAATGGAAGAGAGACATACAACTGCACCTCCGTATGTATGAGTGCACTGACGTGTAAAAGCAGTTATTGGCTTCCTTTAAATTGGTGGGAGCCGCATTACTGTGGTCGGAGTCCACTACTACTTTGAAGGAGAGGGACACGATCCCTATTCAGTTGTTCTGGGAGTGGTTTGACCGCAAGTATTTTCCACCCACAGTGCAGACTGAGATGAGGCGAAAATTACTAAATCTGAAGCAGGAGAACCTTACTGTAGCTGAGTATGAGGAGGAGTTCATGAGACGTCTCACTATTGTGCCGAATGAGGCACCCACTGAGGGAAAGAAGATTTTGCTGTTTGTCGACGGGTTAGCTTGGAGGATCCGTCAGCACCTCATTGGAAATCTATCCCTGAGTACTTTCACTGACGTACTCAATGTAGCGTGACTACATTGCTAGGATCACCGCTTCCATCTTCAGGGAAGCAAGAGAGCAGGAGAGTCCAGCCAGCAGGGCAGGACCGGGGGTAATAGTGCCGGTGGGGAACCAACTCATGGACAGACTCGTCAGCACGAGCAGAGTTCCCATCAGGGGGACCCTACTAAGAGATTCCGTTAAGGTGATTCTAGGCAGGGATTCGGGGGTTTCAGGAAGGGCCATCAGGGCCATCCTAATCAGAAGGGACAGCAACAGGGCCAGTAAGGCCAACAGCGTTCACATCAAGGCCAACAGGGCGAGTAGCGTGGAGGTAATGGCCAGCAGGGCCGTGGACAGCTGGGTCAGAGGGGCGGTAACTTCAAAGGAAGATGCTTTGGGTGCGGTAAACATGGCCATAGGCGCCAGGATTGCCCAGAGGGTGATAGGGCCCCACAGCAGCAGGGAGCCCGTAATGAGCCGCAGAGACCACTTTTACCACCTGCCCTACCAGCTCCAGCTCAGGTGCCAGCCCTACAAGCCATTCCAGCAGCTCTAGTGCAGCAGGGGCAATTGTAGTATGGACGTGTCTATAATATCCACTAGGCAGCAGCTCCACAGGCACCACCCGCTATTGAGGGTATCTTTCCTATCCATGGTACTATGGGTAAAGTTTTGTTTAATATGGGGGTAACGCATTGTTTTATAGCTACGCATTTTGCGAAGTCCTTTGGGTTGTTAGCCACAGCAGAGATCACCGTGACGTGTGTCGACTCACCACTGGGGAGTGGGTCACTTATATTCTTTATATGCCGGGGAGTAGGGGTAGAGATTGGTAGCTTGGTATTGCCTGCAGACATGCTAGTCCTAGACATGCATGAGCATGATGTGATTATTGGTATGGATTGGCTCGCAGCTTATAGAGCCATGATTGATTTCTTCGGTGGGAGCATTGTTTTTGCCATTCCGGGGCAAGATATGTTTATAGTGGCGATGCCTTGCCCAGAGGGAGGTTCGACCGCTCATTTATATTACATAGAGGAGGATACCTCTAAGGAGGTTGTGATTCCTTTCGATTCGATCCCAGTTGTTAGGGAGTATTTCGATGTGTTTCAGGAGATACCGGGCCTACCGCCCAGTCGTGAGATAGACTTCGTTATAGATTTATTGCCGAATACGAGACCTATAGCACGCGCACCGTACCGTATGGCTCCGGCAGAGATGCGAGAGCTACGAGATCAGATAGAGCAGCTATTAGGTCAGGGATTCATTCGTAGGAGTACATCACCTTGGGGCGCTCCAGTCTTGTTTGTAAAGAAGAGAGATGGTTCACTAAGATTGTGTGTGGACTACCGAGAATTGAACAAGGTCACGATACGGAATAAGTATCCGTTGCCTCGAATCGATGATCTATTCGACCAGTTGAGGCGAGCAACTTTCTTTTCGAAGATAGATCTGAGGTCGGGGTACCATCAGTTACGGATTAGAGAGCAGGATGTTTCAAAGACTGCCTTCTTGTCGAGATATGGGTCCTATGAGTTCAGGGTGATGCCGTTCGGGCTCATAAATGCCCCAGCCATTTTCATGGACTTGATGAACCAAGTATTCAGAGATTTCTTGGATCAATTCATCATCTTCTTCATAGATGATATCTTTATATATTCACACTCCGAGGAGGATCATGCCGAGCACTTGAGGCAGGTTCTTCAGACACTACGAGAGCATCATTTGTATGCTAAGTACGAGAAGTGTGGATTCTGGTTGCGAGAGGTACAATTCTTGGGCCATGTTGTTTCTGAGCAGGGGATAGCAGTTGAACCGAGCAAAGTGTCAGCGGTGAGGGAGTGGGGACAACCCACGACACCGACGGAAGTGCGTAGTTTCTTGGGGTTAGGCGGATACTACAGGAGATTCATTCGGGTATTCTCCAAAATAGCGGGTCCATTGACGAATTTGACTCGCAAAGGGGTACCATATGTTTGGAATGACGCTTGTCAGTTGGCTTTCGATGAGCTGAAGGACAAGCTTACTTTAGCACCAGTCCTTGCTTTACCGAAGCCGGGTGTAGAGTACCTAGTTTACACCGATGCGTCCTTACGGGGACTTAGGGGAGTACTTCAGCAGGAAGAGAAGGCTATAACTTTTGCTTCCCACAAGCTTAAGCCTCATGAGAAGAATTACCCCACCCACGACCTGGAGTTAGCAGCGGTCGTCTTTGCATTGAGAATTTGAAGGCACTACTTATTGGGCGAGAAATTCCGTTTGTTCACAGACCATAAGTCACTGCAGTACCTGTTCACTCAGCGAGAGCTGAATATGTGTCAGTGCAGGTGGTTAGAGTTTATGAAAGATTACAACTTCGATATACAATATCATCCGGGGAAGGCCAACGTAGTTGCTAATGCGTTGAGCCATAGACCGATAGACGATATAGCGTACATCTGGAAAGCAAAGTGGAAGGAGTTGGGTCACCAGGACGCAGTAGCACGTTCTTTCATATCCGTGATGACAGTCACACCCGAGATTGTTACGAGGGTGATACAGGCACAGACCACAGATCCATATTGTCAGGAGCAGATTGTGCGACTTCTAGCCGAGGGTGCTGAGTCTTATTCGGTTAGTTCTGATGGAGGTTTGCGGTTTAATGGGAGATTAGTGGTTCCAGAAGGAGCGGAGTTACGTCATGAAGTGATGACTCATTCTCATGGGTCCCGATTTGCAGTACATCCGGGAGGTGATAAGATGTACCAGAACATGAGACGACAGTACTGGTGGAGTGGGATGAAGAAGGACATTGTTGAGTTTGTGTCCAAGTGTTCTACCTGCCAGCTGGTGAAGGTGGACCACCAGAAACCGTCAGGATTACTTCAGCCGTTGGAAGTACCCGAGTGGAAGTGGGAAAGTATTTCCATGGATTTCATTACAGGGTTGCCAACATCACAGCGGGGCCACGATTCCATCTGGGTGATTGTAGACCGTTTGACCAAGGTGGCTCATTTTCATCCAGTGAGGATAGATTATACCACGGGTCAGTATGCCCAGTTATTCATCACTGAGATTTTCAGATAACACGGTGTGCCCCTGAATATTGTGTCAGATAGAGATAAGATTTTTGTGTCACGTTTATGGGAAAGCTTTCAGGAGGCTATGGGTACAGAGTTGAGACTGAGTTCAGCTTACCACCCACAGACAGATGGACAGACAGAGCGTACTAATCAGATGTTGGAAGATATGCTACACACGTGTGTTCTCGATTTCAGAGGAGGTTGGGAGCCACACCTTCCACTGGTAGAGTTTGCTTATAATAACTCCTATCAGTTTACGATTCGCATGGATCCATTTAAGGCTTTGTATGGCAGGCCTTGTCGTTCTCCAACTTGTTGGCTCGAGGTGGGGGACAACAAGTTGCTTGGAACAGAAGTGATTCAGGAGACCTCCGCGAGGATTCAGATAATAAGGAGTCGTATTCGGGTAGCCCAAGACAGGAAGAAGAGCTACGCCGATGCAAAACAGTTCTTCCGGGAGTGTAATGTGGGAGATCAAGTGTTGTTGCGTGTATCTCCTATGAAGGGAGTGATGAGGTTCGGGAAGAAGGGGAAGTTGGCTCCGAGGTACGTAGGACCACTTCCCATCATCGAGAGGATTGGGCCAGTAGCATACAGGTTGGGATTTCAAGATCATTTACATCGCATCCACGATGTATTCCACATCTCATCATTGAGACGATATCTTCGGGATGATATGGCCCATACTCACATTGCGATAGATGAGATAGACTTACAGTCTGATAGCTCTTATGAGAAGAAACCAGTGGCTATTCTAGACTATAGTGAGAGGAGATTAAGGTCGAAAGTAGTTCCACTTGTGCGAGTCCAGTGGGAGCATCATAATGTGAAGGAATCTACTTTGGAGCGTGAAGCAGATATGCGCGAGAGATACCCAGAGTTGTTTTTACCAGGTATGCCTTATTTTCCGAATTTCGGGACGAAATTCCGTTATTAGGGGGGGAAGTATGTAATACCCCGTATTTTTATGCTATATTTAATTTGGGGATTTATTAAATTTAATGTGACTGTTATTTAATAAAAATCCGAAAATTAATTATGTTATAATTATTAACGTGCCTAGAGTTAGTAATTATGGGAAACTTGTTGAATATTACTAATGAGCATAGTAATATATTATATTGGTTATATTGAATGTCATAAGAGAATTAAATTACTATTTCGGAAATTTAAGTAGGGACGTGTCCGTGTCACGTCGGGACTAATTGTGTTAAATAGAAAGTGAATATTTTATAAGTTATCCGTATGGTCGTTTTGAGTGCGCCGACGCGTCCGTAAGGGTTGAGATAGTCAGAAAAGTGTACCCGGGGGTTTGGTTCGGGTCTCGGGGTGTTTTTAGGCCTAATTAGTGACCTAGGAGGGCATTTTGGTCTTTTTCCAAAATAGCGTAATTAAACCCACGAATTTTAGCAGCCTTTATCAGCATGTAAGGTTAGACATTTAGGGTTAGAACATACAGAACCCTAGGATGTCCATTGGAGAAGAGAGGAGAGACCTTTCTAGGAGATTCAAGGCCAAAACACCTCCGTTTGCACCGCCGTCACCACCAACGCGTAGATCGCGAGGAGGAGAACGCAACCACACCATAATCCACAGGAAATCAGACTTCTGAAAATCCCAAGCAAGTGTTTAACTTGCGTATTTCGTTAGTGCAATGTCCATATTAGTTTAGGATTAATTAGGAATGTAATCCATGTAAGAAAACCCCAAATTTTGATAGGAAATTGCATGTAGATAATATTAAAACCTTATGCTGGAAACTCTTGATGTTATAGATGTATTACCCACGAATTTTGATGTTATATGAGGAAAAATTCTGGAGAAAAACTGAATTGGATAATAGCTATGAAAACTTTAGGGTTCTTGATGTTTAGATGATATTTTGGATTGTTTAACAATGATTAATGACGTATACACGCATGCTGAACGTTAAAAACATCTGGAATTATGTTAGTATGTTAGTAGTAGACTTTTTGGGGGCATTAGTGTTGGAAAACATGGATATTGATGAAGAATTTTGATGAATCCCGTAACTGCAATTCTGCAGAATTTTTACCCAGACCTGCTTGATCGATCGATCGAGCATAGAGCATCGTTTGATCGAAGGTTCGATCGATCGAGCCCCAAGCTTCGATCGATCGACCCCTCCTGGAAGACTCCTATTTCCCTTGTTTAATTAGTTAATGTAAGTTATCGTGAAATTATCTTTGGGCATTCTAAATAAAATGAATTGGGAGACATTGAGGACCAGTAGGGTATAAGGATAAATGTTAGAACCTTTAATATTCAACGAAAATGGTATTTAAGGGATATTTACTTTAGGTTGGTAGATTTATGAATTTAAAGGGTGAGGTACGTAAGAGAGTTACGTTGGAATCTAATAAAGTCACTTACTGAATTTCAGAATTTTGAGGATGTAATTCCATGAGTGTTAGGTAACAAGTGAGAAAACCCTTCGAGTTAAGGTTAGGAAAAAAACCTTATATGTAATTCCATAATTGTGTAATTAAGGATAAAAGGGTATAATTATGGGTGATGAGAAGAACCTATATTAATTCGATAAAGTGGTATATTTATATGATTGTGTGTACATATATTATATGCATGTGAAAATCATACCCACGCTACTTGCTATCCCTGAGGTTTCCGCGCTGGGACAAGTCTTAACTCGATGGGACCTTTATGGGGGATATTGACTTGTACCCTAGAAGATAGATGTCCTTTGTACAGGCTATCGATGTGATAGTTCAGACGGTCCTAAGAGACGTCGGTATGTGCCACCCTCTTAGAGACTTGGAATCTATGATTCGCCTCAATATTGTTTGTGTATTTATGTTAATACAATTCGAGAGTGATTCTGAATGTATTCCCCTTAAAATGAGTGATATGTGGCTTTGGATAGTGGAAGTATGCACGCACCATAGTGTTATTCGGGGTGCTGTTATATATATATATATATATATATATTATACGAGTAGTTAATATATATATATATATATATGAGATTATGATATTTGAAACTGTCTACTGAGATTTGATAAGTAGAACATGGTTGTTCACTCAAATTATTAAATACTTGTTTTGAGAAAGTATAAAATGTCACGGGAACTTTATTATTTTTATGAAGTTAAAAATAGAGAATTTTGGGCTACTTGTTGGAACATCTTTTAAAGTGGATGTCGTGCATTATAAATCTTACGAGTAATTTAAGATAAGTTAAAGCTGTTAGAAAGACTAGTATGTTAGATGCTAAAACAAACCGTTGGGAAGGTCAGTGCGATAGTTGTGCACATTAGAAGAGAGGTAAGTATTTCTCAAGAGAGAGACGCACTAATATGTTGTTGCATTGGCCTGTATCAATTTAAATACTTATTTAACGTATTTTAAAATCAAACACACTTTCGGGCTCTGACCCGTTTCTTTTTCTCTCTCTCTCTCTTGTATATATATATATATATATATTCAGGTGCCCAGCCACAGGGGCGTCTTGATTAGGATCTCTTGAGAAGAACGAGCTGCAACTTAGGTGGGAGTTGCAGGTCACTTGAGTAGACGGCTTCTGTTATTGACTCCACTCTTAGTACTCTCATTTATTGGGCATGTGTCTCCCTTTTTATCATCTCATTTGTTGTTGGGACATTTATATTTTAGTCATTTCCAGTATTGTGCTTTGGGATTTATTTCAGTATGGACTTGTGATTTTAGTTTTATTTTGTTGACATTCGATTGACGAATGTATGTTATTATTTAGTTCATCGTGGTGTGATTCTTAATTGTAGAAATGTTGTTTTAAATAAATAAAATCTTTTGTTTAATTAAAATTTGGAATGTTTGTATGAAAAATGTTTTTGACACTTAGCTTAATTATTTAGGGTGTTAAATTGAAAATTTTATTTTTATCGACAGTGATGCTGAGAATGAACCAACTGTTAACCTTGATTTAATTTAATAAAGGAGTGATCGCCCAGTATTTAATTAGGCGGGGTGTCACAAATAAATTCTCCCCGATGTAGCCGAATCAAAATTTAAATAATGTTTGGACTTGTGGCGAGGGGTCATCGTAGCTTTTTAAACCGTTGGGACAGCTTTTCCGTTAGGAGTTACTGGATATGTCTAACAAGAGAAGAAGGAAATCCCCTTATATTTCCCAAACGTCACTTCATTAATGACGTGACACTGTCTTTTCAACTGTCAAGATGCCTCACTGCTTTTTTAATGATTCTGATATGCTGGGATATTTTAGGTGGAAGTGGCGTCTCTGATAGCTTAGATTCTCCTTCCCACTTCACTGACGAGACCCCTCACTGCAATTCCCATTTTTGGTGCCATAACAGGGGTAAGTAACTCCTAGACGTATTGTTGCCTTTTTCTTGTACTTGCTCCCTGTCCCTAACACTTGGTTTTGTATTTGCAGCTTTCGCCAAGCCTTACCCCACCCTTTTACCTTAGTGTTTTCTTTCCTTTTAGAGGCCAAGTCTGATTCTACTGTCCCGCGTGGTGATTTTTTAGTGGCTGCCCATATTGGGGCATCGCTTGGAGGTTCCTCGCGTTCTTTCAGCGAAACTCCTTCTTTAGCCTTGGTAGCATTTGTTGGCGAGGGTGCTTTATCGACCGTTGAGAATTCTTCAGTTAGGGTCTCCATTGAGGCCTCCACGGTGGCTCCTATTCTTGTTGATGCTACTATTGAGGTACTTCGCTAAATTTTGTGCATTTCTCAGTTTCTCAAACGTCACCTATGTGGGTGACTTAACAATGAAAACACTTGTTAAGGTTTTTTCATAAACTCCACCTATATCGGTGACTTAACAACGAAAACACTTGTTAAGATTTTTCATAAACTCCACCTTTATCGCTGACTTAACAACGAAAACACTTGTTAAGTTTTTTTCATAAAATCCACCTATATCGCTGACTTAACAATGAAAACAGTTGATAAGATTTTTCATAAACTCCACCTATATCGGTGACTTAACAACGAAAATACTTATTAAGGTTTTTTCATAAACTTCACCTATATCGGTGACACTACAACGAAAACACTTGTTAAGCATTTTTCATAAATTCCACCTATATCGGTGACTTAACAACGAAAACACTTGTTAAGGTTTTTTCATAAAATTGACCTATAAGGGTGACGTAACAATGAAAACACTTGTTAAGATTTTTCATAAACTCCACCTATATCGGTGACTTAACAAAGAAAACACTTGTTAAGCTTTTTTCATAAACTACACCTATATCGGTGACTCAACAATGAAAACAGTTGTTAAGGTTTTTCATAAAATCCACCTATATCAGTGACTTAACAACGAAAACACTTGTTACGATTTTTTTAATAAACTCCATCTATATCGGTGACTTATCAACGAAAACACTTGTTAAGATTTTTTTAATAAACTTCATATTTCCTCTAACTCTTCTTCTTTGGTGCCTTAACCCCATCTGCCCCTTAGTGTATCCTACCCGTGGGGGCTGAGACATCCCCCCTAGGTTGTATCGGCTGCTTAAACATCATGGGTACCACCACCGAATTTGGTCGCACCACCAAGGAGATATTTCTTACCTCTACCAGGAACGCCGAAAAAGTCCCTTCGCACATTTCATTGATAAGATGGCAAATTTACTCAGGAAGTAACCCATTAGCACAAATCTATAATAACTTGGTCTCTTTGGACTCCTCCCTTATGTCAAGGAATATTTCCCTAAACCTTCAAATGTAAGCCACTATGTCCTCCCCAGGTCGATGCTTCTCCCTACCTCGTTGGGTCAAAGTAAACTCATCTTTCGCTAAAAAGAACTTCTGGAGGAACAAAATATGCATCTCTTCCCACGTAGAAATGCTTTGGGGGCCAAATGAGAATACCAGGTGTATTCTTGATTGGTTAAGGATTTGGAAAACTCCCTTAACCTAAGGTTTTTAATGTTTCAATGCACCCCAAAGTGTTCAATGAAGCTCTTAACGTGCTCCTTCAGGTTCCCACCTTTCCCTTTGTATTTTTCAAAAATAGGAGGAGTATAGTCCTTTGGATAGGTCTCATCGTTGTATGAGTGGGGATAAGGTGTTCGAAAATCATCATAAATCGAAGCTACCTCGCTAACAGATTATGACGAGGCTCGCATGAACGTAAGCATCTCTTTCTGCATCTCATTTCTCATTTCCTCCATAGGTGATGCTATTGGGGAAACAACCAATGGGACCATGGGATGAATTCCCATTGTAGTTGTAGAAGTCATCGCAGTTGGGGTCGTTGATACTTCCAATGTCCCCGCTACTTGATTCACAATAAAGGGTATGCTCGCTGGGACTGTTCCAGTTACACCTGCACTCGGTGGATCCGTTGAGGCTACCCCTAATGTTACGAAGGAATTGGCTTCAAATCCTCCAAACCTTGTTGAAGATACCAGAGTTTGTAAAAACACATAAAACTTACTCATGAGGAGTCCCACCTGAGTGGGTCCCAACCTTGCACTCGTGGAAGCTTGTGTCACCTATGGAAAGCCTGACATCGCTTGAACTGAAGATATATCTATTGGTTATCATTTCTTAGAGCCTCCAGTTCTCTCGCAGCTTGTTCTTCATTGTGTTTTTTATCATCAAAGTTGAGCCTTCGATTAATGTTATCTTACGCCATACTTCCTACTTAGAAGAACACCTCCCCAGCAAAGTCCCCAAATGTAAGAGGGTAGTTTAGATAAGATGGAGGCGTAACCTCTTTTGAGTATGGTAATGTAACACCCCGACTAATTAAATACCGGGTAGCTATTCCTTTATTAAATTAATTCAAAATGCCAAGTTGGTCCATTAAATAGCATCACTGTCGAAAACATTTTTATTATTACTAACCACCTAGTATTTAAAAAGTATGTTGCCAAATGTTTAATTAAAGTCCGATTAACATGCAACAAGTGTAATGAAGAATAATAACACCATTCACCATAACGAAGTAAATAGAGTAACCATCACATAATGTAAAAATTTCTGGGGAAAACTCCTCACCACAAATCCCACAACTGAAATAAGTAACGAAATACTGAATCAATACATGCCAAAGTCTGAAAACTGCAATGGAAAAGTAACTCTAATGGAACTGGGAAACATGCCCTAAAACTGAAGAATACTGAATACGGAATCCAAATGATAGAAGCTTCTAAAAGAAATTCCCTGTAGCTTCCACAAACAGCCACAGCTCGTCACCTGAATGAGTATCCTATGCATGGTGTCCTTGTGGCTGGGCACCTAAAATTATTTTACAAGAAAAATAGATTTGAAAGAAAATGGGTCAGAGCCCGAATGTGGAGATATTTTAAAAACCTGCAAGTACTTTAAAAACATTTAAAACATTGAATGTAAAGTACATGTTAGGACGTGCACTCACATGATATTCTCACCTCTCATCTAACTGTGCAATCCTAACGTAAGTACCCATCTAAAACGACACAAACCACTAGCTAAGTGACATCATATCTAGCTAGACTGTCATAGGTCCTACCCTTATTACTCGGTTCCATTAACATTATAACAATCTCAGTTAAATAGGTGCTTAACGTAAATTCAGGTTCTCATACAAAGGTAATATAGCTCGTTATAGATTAGCCCCCTATGTTATTTCATAATTACACACAATACCATATGAAAGTTCCCAGTATATTAAGCGTATATTTTCCACAACCTAAATATACAATATAAGCACCCCGAGACTAAGCTGCGGTGCACACATACTCTGTTATCCATCCCGGTACATCACGTACATAAGGATCACATATTCCGAATCTCTCAAGAATAGTTCACAGATAACAACATCACAAATAATGGTGGCGAACACAGTCACATCACATGGGTCATGCACATACCTACGCTCCTACGATCAGTGGACTTATTAACATCCCAATAAGTCTTTCTCTGACCTATGTTCATCGAGGTAACCAGTCTAAATTCAGGCAACACAAGGATTAGAGGGCCCTAAGCGAACGCAAACCTCCCGTGATAGCAAGTATGGTAGGTATGTCATACACACAATTCATATACCAATACTAAGTAAGCACACATCTTAGTAATTCCGTAGTTTAATTGTAGTACTTATCACATTCTCGTACCAATCTTATTATATATACAACTTATATAATCCCGGTCTATAAATACACGCGCCATAATTTATTCTCACGTCGAGGTTAACACTCACGTCTCAATCCCATATTAACCATAATTTAAATCACTCGTGTATAATTTACTCCTCATAATAACCCAAATGTCCCAAATTTATCAATATATCATCAAAGGAATGTTATCTCTATCCTTGAACAAGTTTACGTGACTCCCAAAATCAAAACAGGCCAAAAAGGCCTAAACTGTCAACTCGTTCGAAGTCTCGTTCGAACGAGGCTGTTCGAACGAGATTTCAGTTAGTTCGAATGAACTGTACCTTCTAATGAGATCTCATTCGAACGAAGTCATCGAATGAACTTCCCTTTCGTTAGAAGCGACTGGTCAACTCGTTAGAAGCTCGTTCGAAAGAGCTCGTTCGAACGACTTGGGGAGGTCTTCTAACGAACGACCAGTTTCGAGCCCAGATTTCCTTAGTTTCGTTTTTCAGCATTTTTCTCTCTTCAAAACTCATCTACACATCAAACCAACGATTGTTTAAGGTCTCTAATCATCCCTAAACGTGCCTAGGTCACATACTAACATATTTTGAGGAGTTAATTCATCCCAATCATCATTAAATCATTAAATCACATCACTTTCCCCCAATTTTTTACAAGAACATAAACCCTAAAATTTTAAATCATAAATTAACCCGATTAAATTCGTTCTAATTTCATCCAATAACTAATATCATCAGTATAATCATCTACCTACCATTCTACATGCAATTCTCCTCAAGATTTCAAGTTCTAAACTCCAAATTACATGGGTTTTCATGTTTCACCAAGAACAAATCAATTTTATTAAATTCCTACACATGGAAAGAGCATTCTCTGAAATTAAACGATAATAAACCACTTGCCTTGAGTGTCTCTGAATTTGATGTTGATTTCCTCTCTCTTTCTGCAGAATTTCCTCTCTCTCTCTTTCTCCAAGCTTCTTCTCCAATGGCTATGGTGACTAGGGTTTTCTTATGGAAAGTAATAGAAACCTAATTCTAATAACCTACGTAACCTATTGGGTTAACATGGGTTGGTTAGTGGCTTAGTGGTTCAAACCCACATCAGATTTTCTTTTCTAATTTTCGTCATTTTTAACTCCTAAAAATACGAAATTACCAAAATACCCTTTATATTGCCGGTATAGCCTAAAAATACCCCGGGACCCAAACTACACCCCCGGCTAGTGTTTTCTGACTATCTCGACCCTTCCGGATGCGTTGGCGCACTCAAAATGACCATACGGTTAATAGAATTTAAATTCACTATTATACATAAAATAATTAATTCCTGACGCGACTGTCACACGTGTCCCAATAAAATGACCAAATTGCCGTATATCAATCTCACGACAAATTTCATAATTCAATATTCAATATAACATCATATATACTCAATATAGTCAAATACTAACTCACATCTCGCTAATATTTTATCCGGATTAATTCCCAATTAATTCACATTTAATTAATTAATCCCAAAAATAAATATAGCCAAAAAAAATACGGGGTATTACATACTTCCCCCCTAATAACTGAATTTCGTCCCGAAATTCAAAACTAGAAAGTACCTGCTAAAAACAACTCTGGATAACGTTCGTGCATCTCATCCTCGCGCTCCCATGTGGACTCCTCGACATTGTGATGTCGCCACTGAACACGCACTAACGGAACCATCTTTGACCGCAACTTCCTCTCACTTCGGTCCAACATAGCAATCGGCCCCTCCTCGTAGGAGCTATCCGGCTGGAGATCGATGTCCTCCACAACAATGTGAGAATGAGCCAAATTATCTCTAAGGTATTTCCTTAGCGAGGAAATATGGAACACATCGTGAATCCGATGCAAATGCTTCGGTAATCCAAGTCTATACACAACCGGTCCGATCCGCTCAATAATAGGAAACGGCCCCACATACCTCGGTGCCAATTCCCCTTCTTCCTAAAACACATAATCCCCTTCATAGGAGATACTCTGAGCAAAACCTGGTCCCCCACTTGGAACTCCCTAAAAAATCTCTTCGCATCAGCATAACTCTTCTGCCTGTCTTGAGCTACCCGAATGCGACTCCGAATCAACTCAATCCTTGCTGAAGTATCCTGAATCACTTCCGGCCCAAGAAGTTTGTTGTCCCCCACCTCTAACCAACATGCTGGGGAACAACAAGGCCTACCGTACAATGCTTCAAACGGAGCCATGCCAATAGTGAACTGATAGGAGTTGTTGTAAGCAAACTCTACCAGTGGAAGGTACTGCTCCCATCCACCTCCAAAGTCAATAATGCACATGTGTAGCATGTCCTCCAACATATGATTTGTGCGCTCGGTCTGCCCATCGGTCTGCGGATGATAAGTCGTACTCAACCGCAATTCTGTGCCCATGGCCTCCTGGAATCTCTCCCAAAACCTCCAAACAAATATCTTATCTCTGTCAGACACGATATTTAGGGGTACACCGTGAAGTCTCACAACCTCTGAAATGAAGAGCTGAGCATACTGTCCCGTAGTGTAGTCAGTCCTTACGGGTAAAAAGTGAGCGACTTTGGACAACCTGTCCACAATTACCCAAATGGAGTCGTGATCCCTCTGCGACGTAGGTAACCCCGTGATAAAGTCCATGGATATGCTCTCCCACATCCACACCGGGACCTCCAACGGCTGTAGCAGTCCTGCCGGTCTCTGATGATCCACTTTTACAAGCTGACAAGTGGCGCGTTTCGAAACAAACTCAGCGATATCTCTCTTCATACCGCTCCACCAATACTGGTGTCTCATGTCTTGGTACATTTTGTCCCCTCTGGGATGTACCGCGAACTGTGAGCCGTGCGACTCTGCCATCACCTCGTGTCGTAATTCCTTCCCTTCCGGAACCACTAATCTCCCATTGAAGCGTAATCCCCTGTCTGAGCTAACGGTATAGGACTCGGCTCCCTCTGCTAGTAATCAAACTATCTGCTCCTGAGAGAACGAGTCATTAGCCTGTGCCCGTACTACCTTCGTGACAATCTGCGGTGTAATGGTCATCACAGACATGAAAGATCGGGCCACTGCATCCTGGTGTCCCAACTCCTTCCACTCTGCCTTCCACACCTCTGCCACCTCATCTGCTGGCCTACGGCTCAACGCGTCTGCTACCACGTTAGCCTTACTTGGGTGATACTGGATATCGAACTGGTAGCCTTTCACAATCTCAAGCCACCTACGCTGCCGCATATTCAACTCTTTCTGCATGAATAGGTATTGTAAGGACTTGTGGTCCGTGAACAGTTGGAACTTCTCCCCCAAAAGATATTGCCTCCAAATCCGTAGGGCAAATACCACTGCCACCAACTCCAAATCATGCGTGGGGTAATTCCTCTCGTGAGGCTTAAGCTTACGAGAAGCATAAGCTATGGCCTGTCTTTCCTGCTGGAATACACCTCCAAGCCCTTGCAAAGATGCATCGGTGTAAACCAAATACTCAACTCCCGGTCTCAGCAATGCTAACACAGGTTCTGAGGTCAATTTGTCCTTTAACTCATCAAATGCCAACTGACATACATCACTCCAGATGAATGGCACACCCTTACGAGTCAGATGTGTTAAAGGACCCGCTATCTTCGAAAATCCCCGAATGAACCTCCTCTAGTATCCTGCTAGACCCAAGAAACTACGAATCTCCATTGGTGTCGTGGGATGTCCCCACTCCCTCACCGCGGATACCTTCCCCGGATCAATAGATATCCTCCGGTCGGAAATAATGTGTCCCAAAAACTGGACCTCCTTCAGCCAAAACCCGCATTTCTCATATTTTGCATACAACTCGTTCTGACGAAGTGTCTGCAAAACCTGCCTCAAATGCTCGGCGTGCTCCTCCTCTGTCTGGGAGTAAACCCAAATGTCATCAATAAAGACAATGACAGACATATCTAGGAAATCCCTGAACACTCTGTTCATCAAATACATAAACACTGCTGGAGCGTTGGTCAAACCAAAAGGCATAACCCGAAACTCGTAAGAACCATATCTCGATAAGAACGCAGTCTTCGAGACATCCTCCTCCCTGATACGCAACTGATGGTATCCCTATCTCAAATCAATCTTTGAGAAGAAAGAAGCTCCTCTCAACTGGTCGAATAAGTCATCGATTCGAGGTAACGGATACTTATTCCGTATCGTGACCTTATTCAACTCTCGGTAGTCCACACACAATCTCAGTGAACCATTCCTCTTCTTCACAAACAAAACTGGAGCGCCCCAAGGTGAGGTACTCTTGCGAATAAAGCCCTGATCTAACAGCTGCTCTATCTAATCTCGTAGCTCTCGCATCTCTGCCGGAGCCATACTGTACGGTGCGCGTGCTAAAGGCCTCGTATCTGGCAATAGGTCTATAACAAAGTCTATCTCTAGACTGGGGAGTAGGCCTGGTATCTCCTGAAACACATCCGAATACTCCCTGACAACCGGGATCGAATCTAAAGGAATCACAACCTCCTTAGAGGTATCCTCCTCTATGTAATACAGATGAGCGGTCGATCCTCCCTCTGGGCGAGGCATCGCCACTAAGAACATCTCTTGCCCGGGAATGGCAAAAACAATGCTCCCGCTAAATCAATCAATCATGGCCCTATATGCTACGAGCCAATCCATACCGATAATCACATCGTGAACATGCATAACTAATACCAACATGTCTACAGGTATTACCAAACCACCAATCTCGACCCCCACTCCCCGGTATATAAATAATATAAGTGACCCACTCCCCAATGGTGAGTCGACACATGTCATTGTGCTCTCTGCCGTAGCTAACAATCCTAAGGCTTTCGTGAAGTGTGCAGCTATAAAACAATGTGTAGCCCACGTATCAAATAATACCCGGCCCATAGTGCCATGGATTGGAAATGTACCCTCAATCGCAGGCGGTGCCTGTGGAACTGCTGCCTGGTGGACGTTATAGACACGTCCATACTGTAGCTTCCCCTGCTGAACTGGGACTACTGGAAAGGGTGGCAATGCTGCCATCTATGGCGGTGCGGGGAGAGCGGCGGGAAACATAGGCCTCTGCGGCTCCAGGCGAGCACCCTGATGCTGCTGCTATGGGGTCCTGCCCCTATCCGGACAATCCTGTCGTTTATGGCCAGTCTTTACACAAACAAAACACTTCCCTGGGAAGTTCCCTCCTCTCTGCCCCTGGGGTCCCCAGCCCTGGTGGCCCTTACCGTTCCTCCCTTGGCCCTGCTGGCCCTGCTGAAACTGCTGCCCATTCTGCCCCTGATGGCCCTGTCGGAAACCTCCCTGTCCCTGTCTGTAGTTCCCTGATCGGAACCTCTTCTGATCCCCCTACTGGAAACCCTGCTCACCTTGTCTCTGCCCCTGAACAGATTGTGCCCCACCGGCACCATGTCCTCCAATCGTGCCCTGATGGCTAGACTCTCCCGACCTCTTGCCCTCAGCCATATGAAAGCGGTGGTCCTGGAAGTGTAACAAAGCAGCGTTAACCACATCAGAATACGTGGCCAATGAAAGGTTCCCTAACAGATGCTGACGGATCCTCCATGCCAACCCGTCGGTGAATTTCTCAATCTTCTTCTTTTCTGTTGGTATTTCATCCGGAACGATATTCAACAGATTTTTGAACTCGGCCTCATACTCGGCCACAGTCTTACCCTCCTGCTTCAAACTCATCAATTTCCTCCTCATTTCTCTATGAACAGCGGACGGAAAGTACTTGCGATCAAACCGCACCCAGAAGTCCTGAATAGTGAGAGTATCCCTCTCGTCTACGGTGGTAATAGACTCCCACCACTGCAGTGCAGATCCAACTAGCTTGAAAGTAGCTAGCACCTGCTTCGAAACGTCCGTACACTCATACATCATCAAGTGCCTCTGTATATTCTTCCTCCATTGGCTCGAGACTACCACATCTGAGCTACCTGCAAACTCTGGCAGATGCGCATTCTGAAAAGCGTCACGTATACGCTCCCAAGCAGACGGGAATGCATTTGCCTGTACTGGCGCGGCAACCGGCGCCTGAGGTGGTGCTTACTGGACTACGGCAATTGCGGCATTTACCACTTGGGCTACTATAGCTGCAACCTCAGCGGCGTTCATCATGCCCTGAACTGGAGCGGGCTGGTGTTCGGGCGTTGCATCCCTGGGAAATCGTCGTGCACGTCGTGGAGGCATCTGAAATAAGAACAAAGTTTATAAGTTCACTGTTTATAAACTTAATATAGATGAAAAATGAAGCATACACAAAAAGAGTACAACAGTCCTAAAATATAGGGCTCTATATCAAAGAAACTTAGCGGAAACATAATAGCCGTACAGATCCTAAAGGACACTCGAACCTGATGCTCTGATACCACCTGTAACACCCTGACTAATTAAATACCGGGTAGCTACCTCTTTATTAAATTAATTCAAAATGCCAAGTTAGTCCAGTTAATAGCATCACTGTGGAAAACATTTTTATTATTACTAACCACCTAGTATTTAAAAAGTAAGTTGCCAAATGTTTAATTAAAGTCCGATTAACATGCAACAAGTGTAATGAAGAATAATAACACCATTCACCATAACGAAGTAAATAGAGTAACCATCACATAATGTAAAAAGGTCTGGAGGAAAACTCCTCACTACAAATCCCACAACTGAAATAAGTAACGAAATACTGAATCAATACATGCCAAAGTCTGAAAACTGCAATGGAAAAGTAACTCTAATGGAACTGGGCAAGATGCCCTAAAACTGAAGAATACTGAATACGGAATCCAAACGATAGAAGCGTCTAAAAGCAATTCCCTGTAGCTTCCACAAACAGCTACAGCTCGTCACCTGAATGAGTATCCTATGCATGGTGTCCTTGTGGATGGGCACCTAAAATGGTTTTACAAGAAAAATAGATTTGAAAGCAAATGGGTTAGAGCCCGAATGTGGAGATATTTTAAAAACCTGCAAGTGCTTTAAAAACATTTAAAACATTAAATGTAAAGTACATGTTAGGACGTGCACTTACATGATATTCTCACCTCTCATCTAACTGTGCACTCCTAACGTAAGTACCCATCTAAAACGACACAAACCACTAGCTAAGTGACATCATATCTAGCTAGATTGTCATAGGTCCTACCCTTATTACTCGGTTCCATTAACATTATAACAATCTCAGTTAAATAGGTGCTTAACGTAAATTCAGGTTCTCATACAAAGGTAATACAGCTCGTTATAGATTAGCCCCCTATGTTATTTCATAATTACACACAATACCATATGAAAGTTCCCAGTTTATTAAGCGTATATTTTCCACAACCTAAATATACAATATAAGCACCCCGAGACTAAGCTGCGGTGCACACATACTCTACTATCCATCCCGGTATATCACATACATAAGGATCACATTTTCCGAATCTCTCAGGAATAGTTCACAGATAACAACATCACAGATAATGGAGGCGAACACAGTCACATCACATGGGTCACGCACATACCTACGCTCCCACGATCAGCGGAATTATTAACATCCCAATAAGTCTTTCTTTAACCTATGTTCATCGAGGTAACCAGTCTAAATTCGGGCATCACAAGGATTAGAGGGCCCTAAGCGAACGCAAACCTCCTGTGATAGCAAGTATGGTAGGTATGTCATACACACAATTCATATACCAATACTAAGTAAGCACACATCTTAGTAATTCCGTAGTTTAATTGAAGTACTTATCACATTCTCGTACCAATCTTAATATATGTACAACTTATATAATCCCGGTCTATAATTACACGCGCCATAATTTATTCTCACGTCTCAATCCCATATTAACCATTATTTAAATCACTCGTGTATAATTTACTCCTCATAATAACCCAAATGTCCCAAATCTATCAATATATCATCAAAGGAATGTTATCTCTATCCTCGAACAACTTTACGGGACTCCTAAAATCAAAACAGGCCAAAAAGGCCTAAACTGTCAACTCGTTCGAAGTCTCGTTCGAACGAGGCTGTTCGAACGAGATTTCAGTTCGTTCGAACGAACTGTACCTTTTAACGAGATCTCGTTCGAATGAAGTCATCGAATGAAATTCCCTTTCATTAGAAGCGACTGCTCAACTCGTTAGAAGCTCGTTCGAACGACCTGGGGAGGTCTTCTAACGAACGACCAGTTTCGAGCCCAGATTTCCTTAGTTTCGTTTTTCACCATTTTTCTCTCTTCAAAACTCATCTACACATCAAACCAACGATTGTTTAAGGTCTCTAATCATCCCTAAACGTGCCTAGGTCACATACTAACATATTTTGAGGAGTAAATTCATCCCAATCATCATTAGATCATTAAATCACATCACTTTCCCCCAAATTTTTTACAAGAACATAAACCATAAAATTTTAAATCATGAATTAACCCAATTAAATCCGTTCTAATTTCACCCAATTAAATCCGTTCTAATTAATCATCTACCTACCATTCGACATGCAATTCTCCTCAAGATTTCAAGTTCTAAACTCCAAATTACATGGGTTTTCATGTTTCACCAAGAACAAATCAATTTTATTAAATTCCTACACATGGAAAGAGCATTCTCTGAAATTAAACGAGAATAAACCACTTGCCTTGAGTGTCTCTGAATTTGATGTTGATTTCCTCTCTCTTTTTGCAGAATTTCCTCTCTCTCCCTTTCTCCAAGCTTCTTCTCCAATGGCTATGGTGGCTAGGGTTTTCTTATGGAAAGTAATAGAAACCTAATTCTAATAACCTACGTAACCTATTGGGTTAACATGGGTTGGTTTGTGGCTTAGTGGTTCAAACCCACATCATATTTTCTTTTCTAATTTTCGTCATTTTTAATTCCTAAAAATACGAAATTACCAAAATACCCTTTATATTGCCGGTATGGCCTAAAAATACCCCGGGACCCAAACTACACCCCCGGCTAGTGTTTTCTGACTATCTCGACCCTTCTGGATGCGTTCGAGCACTCAAAATGACCATACGATTAATAGAATTTAAATTCGCTTTTATACATAAAATAATTATATCCTGACGCGACTGTCACACGCGTCCCAATAAAATGACCAAATTGTCGTATATCAATCTCACGACAAATTTCATAATTCAATATTCAATATAACATCATATATACTCAATATAGTCAAATACCAACTCACATCTCGCAAGTATTTTATCCGGATTAATTCCCAATTAATTCACATTTAATTAATTAATCCCAAAAATAAATATAGCCAAAAAAAATTTGGGGTATTACAGGTAATGATAAGTTAATTAGGCAAAACCTTGGATTAATGATAGGATATGCAAACACAAACTCAATGAAGATAAACTCAGTTTAAACTTACAAATCTCTCATGTATAATTCAGAAGGTAGTAATAAACTTTGAACTATCTTACCTAGAAGGGAGAGAAAAGTAAGCACCCTAGATACACCTTAGTAAGCAGTTAAACACACCAAAACACCATCGTGAATCTCCGTCAAGTATTAAAAGATTCGTATTAAATGACAATGGTGAGTGGGTAAGCCTTCTAGTTTTTAATAACTCTCTCTAAATGTATATTCTCTCTAGTAATAACATATGAACTCTCAAAAGGTCATCCCCTCCTCGAAGGTAGTTGGGTCCTTAAATAGCCCCCCACACCACCCTCGAGGAAACTCAGTCATTAAAGACAATGAAAAGAATCCCTCATACTTTATGTCATAACATTAATTGCCTGATGCACTAGTTAGCTCCACATCATAGGAATTAAATGCCAAGGCATGCCTTTTGCCTAACCACCTTCTGTCGGGGGTCTATTATCACGGAGGTGGCTCACCAACTGTCTCACAACCCTAAAAACCACGGTGGTTAGTCGAGTGAAGGTATGACATTTCCTAGCTGGTTATTGACATCAGATAAAGTAGATGTGACATTAAGTAAAGGGTGATTTGGTTCTCAGCTCAACGCTTGATGGAACTATAAGATAAGACGCCCGAGGTTCCATGGCCAGGGTCCTTCGATGTTTTACCAGGTGTATTTAAGTTGGTCAGCACAAGCCCCAACGGTGCCTCAATTCTCAATCCCCCAAACCAAGTCGTCTAAAGTTTCCACAATGAGGTCCTTCGATAGAGCATGAAAGCTCTCCAAGGCCCTGCCAAGCCTGGTCCCTCGCGACTAACGTTTGATATGATACTAAAACTCATTATTATTCTTGTTACAACATTACAATCATTATAGCTCATAGTCAACATAAACAAAGATACAATATGACTTACACAACAAGCTAAAGTGTGAGTTTCCATGCTAAGCTGCCCCACTGAGTTACCACAATGAGCTACCACGGTGAGTTTCCACGCTTGATCTACCTCGGTTTCTTAATCCCAAATAGTGTTTGCCAATGGGGGAATTATCCTTAATCTCAGGATTACCTTCAAGCCCCCCCTACAGACTTATTCTCGAAACAAAACATGTTTGACTTGTGGGTGGATTTTTATTGTCATGATCCCAAACACACTATGGCATGTCAAAGTTTAATTGGAGACATTGCAGGCAATATTCAAGGAGTGAATTATGCCCAAGTTTAATTGGTATGAGTTTATTCATCTCGAAATTCAATTTGCATTCGGAGGTCACTCAGGTATGAAAGCATATTATTAATGGGACTCAAAATTAATTTTTACAAAAGTAAGGATGTGATTTTATAAAGGAAATATTTTTAAAATGTTTTATAAGTGTTTAAAAGGGTCTAAAGTTCATTTAAATCTAATAAGTATGGATTAGAGTTTTTTTATGTTTGGACTCTATTCTCGCACGTCGTTCAAATGATAGATATTTTCATTCAAGGGAGATGCCATGTCGTTCGAACGATAGGCCATCTCATTCGACAGAAAGGTCTAGTCATTCTAACGAGCCACCACCTTAAGGTTTTTATATATAAGCATGTTTCCTTCAGATTTCATTTGTGTGCTTTTTACCAAAACAGTATACAAACATTAATGTTTTCGCACACAAGTTTTCAAAGGTTTTCTAAGTCTATAGAATCGTTTGAGTTTCAAAAGATCTAAGTATCGTTTCTATATGTTCGGAGAGCTTATTTTCACTAAGTAGAAGGTTTCATTTAAAGATCAATTGGTAGTTTTACGATGAAGATTTAGCGGAGTCTAGTTTAACATTGAAGACATTACAGGCCATATCGATGGACACTAAGACATACGTGGATGCGTGTGTTGTGGACGAGCATCATGGAAGAAGGTTACTTTCTACGTGGGCACTTTGAAGAGTCGTTGAAGATCAAATGAGCGTAAAGTCTCGTGGGTGGATCGAGTTTTTGAGTAAGACTATCATCTATCTTTGTAAAACCATTTTCATACGTATTATCTGGCCTGGGTCGTTCGAGGATTTTTACCCTCTGTTGTTTTCCTCCTACATCAGTGTTGTGAGTATTACTTTACCTTACTTTAATTGCTTTAATCACTAGATCCATCCTCAGGTTTAAACAAGATAAAATCTGGTTCATTTAATTTGTTACACAACTTAGTGTGGTTTATAAAAATTGAAAAAGCATTTTTCAAAAAGAGAATGTCGGGTTTTGTCATCCTTAAAATAAATTCCACATAAGCAAAGTTTTAAATTGGGGCCTACAAAATGGTATCGATAGGGGAATACATTTTTATTGTGTTGGGTCTCTTTTTGGTATTTGGGTGATTTCTCGTTTATCTCTCTCGGTTTGTTTGTTTTTCTCTAGATGGATTCTCAAAGTTTTAACAAATGAAATCTACTGAATTTAAATTGTGCAAAACGAATTGATGTTTTGGAGGAAGAAAATTATCGTTTTAAAAATATGATTGAATATTTATAAACGTTTCAAATTCAAAGAGATATGATTTGTGAGAAGTTTGCAACTTTATATAATAAGTTTGAATCTTTAAAAGTTTCCAAAAGGAGAGTGATGATAGAATTCTTTTTTTAGATGAAGAGTTAGAGAATTTGAAAAATTCAAGTGTTTGTGAAATTAATGAAAATAGATTGATTAATGAATTGAAGGCACGTGAGAAGACTCTTAGGGATAAGTTTTCTCATATTGAGAGGGGGTGAGAAAACCTTCTAGGGTAATCGAAAGTTTTGAAGTCGAAAAATGATTTAAATGACATGAGTAGTGTTTGTAGAGGCTCATCTTGTAGTAGTGGTTCAAATGTAAAAGCCAAAACTATAGCTTGTTTTAGATAATCAATCACATCTGAGGGTGTTAGAAAAGTTCAACATAAAGTTCCAGTTCCTTGTCGTGTTTTCACCTCTTCGCATTATGGTAGGAAAGGTCACCTTAGTAATTTTTCTTTGATCTTAAAAAGACCATAGGAAGTTTAAACGTAGTGTCCCATGAATTTCCAAAACCTATTTTGTTAGGTAAACATGGGTTTAGGTTATGATGTTCCTTTTAGAGATGTTAAATGCTTCGTTGGTTGATTCTCATATGCATGCACATGATTCATAACTTGAAATTTCTTATGGTTGATTGCATTTTCATGTTTGTCATACTCTAGCCTTTGCATAATGATTTATATCTTGATAGTTCTATGATATATTTATCATTTTATATTTTATTTATCATTTATTGATTCTTATTTGAAAAATACAAAAAGATTTTTCGATTTTTGTCTTGTGAGTTAACATGTTTGATATGACATATTGGTGTTCTTAGTCCCCCCCTTCCTTATGTTATCTATGTGGCTAGGACATTTGGTCATTATTTTCAATTCTTAGAATGATCTTAACCATAGTATTATGTGGTTGTTTCGAAGTTGATGTGCATTTTGATTCGACGTTGTTTATATGAAATGATTGCACACATGCATGGGTTTATATGGATGTTTGACTACTCTTGCCTAATTGACTTTGGTGAGATGTTATTATTTGAATCTTGACATCTATGCGTAAGTAGACTTAAGGAGGGAGTGTTCATGTAAGAACCATTTACCATGAGGATTGATATTAAAAATGATGAGTGTTTACGAAAAAGGGCTGCCAGAGTGTAAATTTGACTCGTCGTCAAAGCCATTGTTAAAAGAGCCCGAAAATAATTAAAAGGCAATAAAAGTATTATAAAAATGGGATAAATTAGTTTAGTTAATTCAAAATAAAATATGACATATTTTTATGGAGTTTTGATGGATAAAAAATTTAAACGGGTTTGCAGAACGACTCCTAACGTTGAAAATTCATGTCATGAAGCTATTATTGGTAGAATTGTCAAAATTTAGGATTCATGTGCACGATGGTTGTTTAGTTCACTAAGCTCTTAGTTTAATTGTCACATATGGCTTACATAAAGTTTGATGATTGATTGCTATCAATTTGATCTTCTTGATCGTTTCGATGTGTTGGAATTGTGATTCGTTTATTGTATTCACGTCCATATATTCCATGTTCATGTTCGAGCACATCGATACTATGATAGAATGTTACTTATATTTGTGTGTTTTGAGTTTTCTTAGCTTAACGACGGTTTTGGTAATATTTCGTAGTTTTGAGACCCATCCAGTTAGAATTTTTGGGAATTTTTTTTACTACGCAACATCGTTTATCATTTTGGGGAAACTGTGAAAGTTTGATGTTGTCATTCAAACGACAACCATTTTTGTTCGAGCAACGTAGCCTGTCGTTTAAGTGACATCCCTGGCTCGTTCGAACGACAAGTTTGATGACTTTAACTTTTCTGGTTGACTTCTGTTTCAGTACCCTCTTGTTCTGCTTAAACATTTTGGTAATGGTTGATTTTGGATATTTTTTTTATGTAGTGTACTTTTATTCATGACATATTTTGCTGCATTTTTCATTTAATCACTCATGCTCGGATTGACATAGTCTTTGTGTGATTCTATTATTTGATAGTTACTTATTTGACATTCATTCATCATATTTAGCTGGTTGTTTCATGTTTATCTAGTTATTCTTCGAGGTTGATTTAATCAAAGTGGTATAACTTTTTCTAGATTTGTTTATCTTCTCACGGGATTGTCTATTCAAAACAAAAAGGGGGAGAATTGTCTGTGATGTAGGGAAAGTTTTTGTGTGTTTTTGACAATTTTTGATATCCCGATTTATATGCTTCTCACATTTGCACAATTTGGTATGATGTTTGCTCATATAACAAATGATTCGGATTTGATTTCTCATTCTGATTTTTATATCATTTGTTCCTCCATAATTAACTAGGTATTTGTCTGTATCATGCATGTAGGTATTCTTAAGAGATTTGAAATTTCAGCCTTACATTACATTCAGACATTCAGAGAAAGATTCATGCTTGTCGAACCATCTTTTATAAGTATTATCCGATAGTGATGGTGTATTTTAACTTTTGGGTTTTATGGCATGGGATTTAGGCGTCATACAACTTGATTGTGTGGCTTAGGCATTTCACTGTCGGTTTTGTCCCGGAATAGTCAAAGGGGGAGATTTGTAGGGACAAAATTTCTAATTGAGTCCATGTATAGTTTTGACTTATTCCCGGAACAAAACACGTTTGAGTCATAGGTAAATGTTTATTGTCACGATCCAACACAGACTGTGACGTGTTGAAGTTAATTGAAGACATTACGACAAAGCTTCATGGAATGAATTATGCCGAAGTTTAATTGGTGCGAGTTTATTCATCTTCAAGTTCAATTTTCATTACGAGTTCACTCTGTTATGAATGTTGATAATGCTATAAATAAACTGATGATGGTATAAATAGCACCACCATATCAAGGTGTAGTTGGGCTCAAACAAGTATAAGAATGGCATCAAGTAAAAATATAGATATAGAAGGAGATGAAGAGAAGAGGGGTATCACACCAATATAAGTGGTACAACCTATATAGGCATACATCCACTGTGCGGGTGAGTGATCTTCACTAATAAAATTAGGGATCTAATGGCCTTATGATATACTACATTCACTTTATCTCTCTAATGTGTAGTTTACTAGAGCTTTCGCTAGGGTTTACAATCTCCATCACCCGTCAAGGAAGGGGAAGAAAAGCATATATAGTGCTTAGGGGGTGTAGTGTACCCCCCAAGAATGAAATGAGCATGAGTATGATGATCTATCATATTTCATGTGGACAGCTAGCTGTGCAATATACATAATGATGACCGAATATTCCTTCATTTGGGGGGAATTATTTTGTTATAACATTTTTTCCACGTGCTCTAAGTCTTCCATGTGCTTGCATATGCTCGGACCTATGACATCATCGACTGTAACCTCAACTTAGCAGAGTATGATGTTGGTGAGTCTGATAGCTATGTTAGTCTTCTAATCATAATTATGACTTCAACCTAATCGACTGACCGAGGTTAGGTATTAGACATGGATGTGGAGTCGGCTGAAGTAGAGGATGACATAGGTCATAGTTGAGCCCATGGGACTGTTGCTAAACTCGACTATTGATGAGCCAAGGTTGACCAATGTTGTAACAACCTTATGAAAAATGACCTCTCTAATGGCTATTGCGATCTTCGTGATGACTCGGTTGTGAGATTGGCCGACGTTACTGCTCAAAGTATGAGGGTACACATTGGTCATATCAAATTTATCTCATTAATGAGACTTAAAATTAATATTTAAAAAATTAAGGATGTGATTTTAAAAAGGAAATATTTTTAAAATGTTTTATAAGTGTTTAAAATTGTCTAATGTTTGTTTACATCTGATAAGGATGGATGAGAGTTTGTTTATGTTTGGACTCTAATCTCTCACGTCATTCAAATGACGGACACTGTCATTCAAGCGAGATGCCCTGTCGTTCAAATGACTGGTCATCTCATTCGAGCGATAGGTCTAGTCGTTATAACGAGCCACCGTCCAAAGGTTTATATATATATATATATAATAAAGTAGGAAACTTATGTATGTCATAAGTTTGATCGATGATGTCATCCATATGAATTTTTCCTACACTACCTCTTTTGCCCTTAAACATTTTGAGTTCTCCCTCTTTTTTTCTCACTACTTAATTCCCCCTCTTCTACTTTAATTCAAACATAAGGTCTAATTTGGTAAACATTGAAAAATTGAAACCCTTCACACCACATTATCCCTTACACTCACCAAAAACCCACGATCTCTGAGCTCTTTTCTCTCACTACCGAAACAGTTGTCCTCACAAGTCACAAACCTAAGTTTGTCTGTCTGTCTGTCTGTCTCTCTCTCTCTCTCTCTCTCACCCCATCTCCTATTGTTTGGGTGTGACTTGCATATCTAACAGCTTTTATTAGGTTTGATATTTAGGTTTTATGTTTTTCAATGCCATGTTATTGTTTGGGTTGAAAATCGGCACCAAGTTTTGCACAAATCAGTCTGAAGGTAGGATTTCTCAAAAATACTACTTTGGGTATATAACTTCTTTTGATTTTGAGACGTTGTTTTGCACAAATCAGCTTTTATTAGGTTTGATTTTCTAACAATGATGTTTCATTTGTTCTTTATTTCATTTTTAGGAGAGGGTGATACTCTTTAAGAAGAAAACCCAGCAATGCCTTTTTGGTATTAATGAGGTAAGTGAGATTATTTATTTATGTCCTATTTTGAAGATATATATCTATTGTTCATGAAATGTGTGTTTACTTATAAACTATTTGTTCATGAAATGTGTGTTTACCTATTGAAGATATATACATATTCTTCATGAAATGTGTTGTTAGTGCTTTGATTAGTTAGGTATGTTAATTAATGGAATCATGCTTGGGGTCTATTTTCATCTTCTTTAGATTTCTATAATAACCTTGGCAACTTGCTTTTAGTTTTTTTGGTAATTGTTCTAGTATTTGGTAATGGTTTTCATGTTCTCAATTGTTTTGGTATTTGGTAATTATTTTGACGATGGAAGTGAAATTGATTTATTATTTTGTCTCCCATTATTTTCCAATTTTATTAAGGTGAATTGTTTCATTTATGTGCAATAAAGCTTTATTTTCAATATTTTAGTGTTTCCACATTCATAGATGGTCTTATTGGATCACGTGCCCTGATTTTAGGTAAATTGACGCTACAACTTTGATTTCCTATTTACTCATGCCTCACACGTATTTGAGAAAAGGACCAACAATGTGAGTTTTATATATGATAGATGTAAGTGATCATTTGTTTGAGTTTCAAATTGGGGTGATTTGAATTTTTTTACATCATAATTTTTGTCATGTGTTTCAGTTTAAAATACATGGATTCTTCTCCAACTTGGTTGAAGTTGTGTTTTTGTACCTCAAGATTCATTTTACAATCTCACCTTGCTTAAATATTGCCATGTCAGTGGTTCAATCAGTGTTCATTTTTGCCCTGTTTTGTGAGGTATTACTACGGTCTTCCAAATTAACATCCATTTTGTTTCCCTTTTATGTAGTAGTTTGGTTGTTTTATGGCTCAGAGATTAACCTTATTTTTTTCATCATCATAGTAGTTAAAATCTTCCATCGATTTATAAGTATGGGATTCTAAATTTTGTGAGGTTATTAGCCTCTTCAAGATAAGGTCATTCAATCAATCTACAGGTATGAGGCTCTAAATTTTGTTAAGACTTTTATGTGATTTTTTCAAACACGAGAAATGACCATATGGATGTATTTTATAGTCTCACCATAGGAGGCTAAAAGTCCAAAGTTTCTGATTTTTGTCGAATTTTATTATTATCATTTGGTGGTTTTAGTTTATTCTTACACCATTTGGACATATTTCATAGTCTCAACCCCCAGATTTATTCGCTTCATAGTTCTAACATTGCTCAACTTATCTGCTTCAGCTGTAGATCTGTCTATGGGTTCTTCGACACCTCCTGTTCATTCACATTTAATTGGTATGAACAATCTGGACTTTTTTTCTTTCGATTTTATCTCTCAACATGAATTAATTAATTGTAGATTATATAATTTCACACACACAATCACTCACACTCAATCAAAACTATAATTTCATTGCTCTAACTATAAGTTCATACATGCACAACATATTTTGGTGTTGTCATTGCTCTCTCATTTTGGCATTTATCTAAGAAACATACCATAGAGACAACATTCCATTATGGCGTTTGGCATAGTTGGAACATGAATATTTTTCACACAGTTCATATTATTGTTGTTGTAGATGATCGTATTATCAATTGTGGATTTTGATTTAAAGTTAGGTAGTAAAGGAGTGTAAATAGAGACTATGTTATGTTTTATAATATTTTGTTGGCAATTTTTGTTGTTTTATTGCTCAGTTTTTTTGTTCCATATAGATTTAAGTTAATTCAACTGGAAATTTTTGGGTTCTAGATGATGGTATGAGTAATTTGGTGTAGATCGAGCTCTCCGAAGTTTCCTGAGGACTATTTCATATGTAGAAATCTTCATGATTGTTTGGGGTCAATTTGGTGACTTTCTCATTAGACCTTCACTCTTTCATCAGTTCCTAATCGACGACGTCTCTCTGCTGATCTGAAGTGACCTGCCTAAATGGTTAGACATGTTTGACAAATTTTGAATTAATTTGGTAATATGCATAATTTTGAATTTTTTACGTAATAATGCTTGATATGTGTTTGTTTTATTACCCTTGAGACTTCAATGAGTCATTTGAAGTAAATTTTCCCTGAACATGCATGACCTACATTATTTAGTTGGTAGGTACTATAGGTTTATCCAAGAGGTATGTCTGATTGATACAAAAAACTTAGAGAGGATAACAACACATAGGTTACACAACTCAGTCAACTTCTCCCCAAAACAAAAATAACGTTAACAGAATATATAGTCTAAAAATTAGTTGCCCAATTTCAATTGGTTGCTCGATTTTACATTATTGGAACTATGATTAAGTAATTGGATGTTTTTATTGTAGCTGTAACATAGCTTATAGGTAGTTCTTTATTGCTGAATTAGAAGTTACTGTACTACTACAAATTTAGTAGTCCAATTTCAAATATGTCCAACAGAATGTACTCTCATAGTTGTGGTACTGTGAGAAGCATCTATGAGCACTGATATATGACTCCCTACGAGAGTTTAGCTATGAGCACTTATATATGATTCCCTATCACTGTTCAGCTATGAGATGCATATGGCTCTAATATCAGTGTTGAGAACCAGCTACGTGAAGCAACTATGATAAGTTCCATAGCTTAGTTTATGCATTTACCACAAGTTTGTCTTGATGTGTATGAAAGCGGGAGATCTAGCAGTGGTGGCACAGGTGTTGAAAGACATCTGGTTTATGAATTTCACACATGTGCGTGCACACACACAAAACTAATCTTACTTTTGAGTTTCAATTTTAAAAGTTACGGATAAAGATTACGATTTGATTTGAAAATCAAAGCCCCATGAATGGGTCCATACTATCCAAAAAATAAAACATGAGTAATCATCAATAAAAAAAAAACAGGGTTATGTAGTTGTTTACTATGTATCATTGCAAGCATGAGAGATCTTAACTTTATATATGATTTTTACTAAAATAAAAAATTGTTCATAAGAGGCCATACTTCAGCTATAATATCTCTGCATCTAAGTTTTCAAGGTCTAATGAGAATGGCCATACTTCAGCTATAAGAGGCCATACTTCAGCTATAAGAGGCCATACTTCAGCTATAATACTTCAGCTATAATATCTCTGTATATCTCTGCATAAGAGGCCATACTTCAGCTATAATATCTCTGCAATAGATGCTTTAATGTTTGAATAAATCTGAAATTGTTCTTCACGTTCATAGTAGATTCATATGCTTTCCTTAACTCAATTTATACATTTATATTATATTTTTCTAATTTTATGGAGAGTAAAAGGCTCTGATTTTTTTTATAGTTGTGGAATACAAGAAGACATGGGCATCGAGGTCGAAAATGTAATGGCTGCAGATCTTGATTTGAACAATAATGGTAATTGCAAGGTAAAAGCTAGCTTCTCTTGCCAACAATAATGGTAGTTTCATTGATATCTCTCGATCTCGAATAAGTGTATGCATACCTCAAATTTGGAATGTTGTTTTTATAACATACACATTTGGATATATTTTGTGAAGGTCATGCTGGCCGAGATTTGTGCGAATCGTTGATTCAAGGAATGAAGAAGAATGAGAACGGCTGGAACAATTTTTTGTTTAGAATGAAGATTTTTGAACAACTTCACAGGTTTTTGGAGTTTCTAGTTCTCAACTACAATGCATATGTGAAGCAGTACTGAAAATTAATAAGGTATGGTTTACATTGTGCCTTAGCTGTGAAATTGCATGTTGGAGGATGGATGAAATATTCAGAATAGTTTTGATTGAAGTTTGTTGTCTATTTAATATATGTGAAATAGGAGATCTACCTTTTGGGTTCAATGGAGGTACGTGCACAATGAAAACTTTGTACTATCCATTGGTGAACTATGACACTGAATTCCCATAGATTGGAGCACCACACATACCTCTTAATGTCTAATCATCAACCTCGACATATCCCTGATCAAACTCGACTGAATACCTATGCAACCGATGACCCTGGGAATTCTACATCTTGCTATGTTACACACACTCAACATCAAAGGAAAACCCATAAAATCCCCTGCAATTACTCATGGTTATTGGCTTCCTCCAGAGCCCAATTGGTTGAAACTCAACACTGCTGGGCATTCTAAAAGATATCCAGGTATTGTTGCTTCTGCTGGAACTTTCAGAAATCATGTTTTTTGTTGTGCGTGTGTGTGGGTGGGGTGGGGTGGGGGGCACTTTTGGGGTCAATATTGGATTAAAACTGCATTTTGTGCAGTTGGCCGTTATTGTAGGCATTGGATATGCTTGGGAGAAAAACTGGAAGTATTGTATTCTGGGCTCTTATTAGCCACCTTGGAATCTCAAAGTTAGGTAGGAAAATTGCAAATGGATGCTTAGTCAAAATAGATTTTATTTCACGTCTCTAATTTGGACACTGATCAACCCACTCTAAAATATTAGAACACTACCCCACTAGCCATTACAACTCATATTTCCCATGATCCGTACTTCCTGCCTGAATATAAGTTAAGGTAATTTCATTTCGTCAATGGTGAAGATGACCTATAATATTTTGTGTTCATTCAATATCAGGTAATTTTTCTTTGATGATTTGAGATGATCTGAGAATAATTAAGGTCCGAAAAATCTGCTGCTGGTACTATTGGCACACAATTCGACTCACACATTCTACATAACTAGATCTGAAATCCTAACTCATAGATATGAAAAAAATATTGTAGAAAGTCAATAGAATTGTTCTCAGATCATCTAAGATCACTTTGTTATCAAATCAAAATTCTAACTCATAGATTTGAAAAATATAGTTCATTTTTGATGTGCAGTTATGTCAATATAGAGTTCTAACATTTTTTTATTTGTATATGTTTGTTCTTGATTTGTTATAATGTGTACATTAATGGTTGACTAAACTACTGTTTTCTTATCATAGATTGCTTTTGATTGATTTTGCAGATCTTCAAAAGTTCATTCTTGGGCTTTCTGCCTCTAAATCAGAGACCAACTGGCTTCACCAAATGTTATACCTCTATGATTCAAGCATATTTCAATGAAGAATTAATGATGCTTACCTTATGCTGCAACAGAGCCATTGGTTCAGGACATGGTTGTCCAAATATTATCTGATAAGTTGTGTGGGATGCTATGTTGAACATGGCAAGTAACTTATTTGTATTGAAATAGATCATGTTGATCGTTATTTTGTTGTTATCATGTTAGCTTTCCCAAATATAACCGTGATTTTTTAAAGAAGTTGATTTTTCAAGTATTTTTTTGATGAATTTGGACTTCTTAATATTGTATAATTGATTATTAGCCCGTAAACAGGGTGGACATTCCAATATACAAAGGAGATTATGTCCAATTTTTAAAAAAATTGACACTTTGTTAATTTGAGGCACAATATTAATTTCATTGATGAATTTAGACTATTTGAATGTTATTGGACTATTTTTTTATTTGTTAATCAGGGTTGTTAGTCATATAAATAAAAGATATTATGACCAATTTATTTAACATTACATTTTGTTTTGGTGGCAAACAAAATTTTTGCCTTATTGCAATTACATACTTTTGAATTTTTTTTTCGTTTTGTGATAATCAGCGTGCCTTCAGGCACGGGCATACCCGTGTTATATATATATGCGTGTTTCCTTCAAATTTCATGTGTCTGCTTTCTGTCAAAACAGTATACCCACCTTAATGTTTCTACACAGAAGTTTTCAAATGTTATCTAAGTCTTAAGCATGTTTTGAGTTTCAAAATATCCGAGCATCATTGATATATGTTTTGTGATCTTATTTTCACCATGTAGAAGGTTTCAATTGAATATAAATTGCTTGTTTTGAAGTGAAGATTCGGCGGATTATGGTTTCATCATCGTAGACATTACAAGCCATATCTGTGGACATCTAAACGTATGTGGATGCGTGTGTTCTGGACGAGCATCGTGGAAGCAGGTTACTTTATGCGCGGGCACTTTGAAGAGTGTTTGAAGACCAGGTGTGCGTCAAGTCTCTTGGGTGGATCAATTCATTGAGTAAGACTACCATCTGCCTTTGTAAAACCATTTTAATAGTGATTGTCTGGCCTGGGCCATTCGAGTTTTTTTACCCTTTGTGGTTTTCTTCGTACATCAGCATTGTGAGTATTGATTTACCTTACTTTACTTATTTTAATCACAAGATGCATGCTTAGGGTTAAAATGTATAAAATTTTGTTATGTTTATTTTTGTCACAACGTCGTGTGGTTTATAGAAATTGAAAAATAATTTTTCAAAAAGATAAAGTTTGTTTTTGTCATCCTTAAAATAAATTCCGTATGAGAAAAGTTTTAAATTGGGGCCTACATAGGTTTATGCCGATCATCACCCCCTTACCCTATAAATGGAGGGCATGACCTCATTTCGAGGCACACCTCAGATTTATCAATATCCGTGATCCAAACAATATTCTCTTACAATCAACGAAGTTTTCTTGTTTGAAAATCCATTCCATATTGCATTCCCCTCATTTTTTATACCCAATATGACAAAATCTCATTTTCTATCATTCAATATTCATCTCAACATTCAAGGGAGCTCATCAAAGATCAAGATTAAGCATCAATTCTCCAAAGAAGGTCGACAAATCTCTCTCTTTAAATTCTTTATTTTTTCAATAGTTACATAAATTTTTAATGTAGCTTTTACATTGGTTCAGACACATTAACACTTCATCATTTATTAGTTATATTGCAAAAACATTATTTTCTATAAAAAGAAAAAAACAAAGAAAAAGAGGGTTACACCTATAAATTCAAACGAGAATATCCACCACAATTTCTCAAAACTAAAATACATTTGCTACACAGACATATAATATATTCTCGTTCCAATCTATGGGATTAACCCCACCCTTATGTTGTATGCGAACTACGTGGACTTTGACGCCTTTATAGGCTACGTAGGAATTTTGTATTAAAACCCGAGACTCGAGTCCAATTTTCCAAATTTCTAATTTTCCATTTTTCGTATTTGCATCCTTTTCATTTATACATTAGTTTAGTACATATTATCACTAAAAAAAAATGGTCTTGTATGTCAGTAAAAAACTGACATAAATGACCATTTATGTCAGTTTTAGAAATTTTCAAAACTGACATATAAAGCCCTGACATAAATGTTCGTAAAACTGACATAAATAAGATCACATTTATCTCAATTTTTAAGAACACACATAAAAACTACGACATTCAACATCTTTTTAATTACATTTTCATAAAAAACTGACATAAATAAAATCACATTTATGTCATTTTTAATAATTTTATGAGAATTTTTTCATAACTGACATAAATGTTATTGCAAAAAATAAAAATAAAAATCATTAACCCATCAATAGACAACTATTATTTGAGGTTAAATCAACCATTGTAAATAGATAATAACCAAGGTCAGAAATATCACTAAATTGATATACATCAAGATATGTAGAATCAAATTGATGTGAAGCTACATCATATCTAAAAACTAGCTATCCAAAAACTAGCTAACGTCTAGTTATCTAAGTGATAATATCATAAAAATAGTGATGATGCATTACAATATGACAAAAATAGCATTGTGAATTACATCATAAGATCCACAGTCCAAAATAATACTCAAGCTAGGACATTGTCGAACGTAATATTCAATTAAATTTGTTCTCGACACTATCCAACCCAGAATGAGTAACCCTGCAATTAAATATAATCAACATAGTTTTCATCAAAACACAATCATCTCAACACATTGTCATTACAACATAATAAAATACAATTACTCGGAAATACCTAATATATATATAATCCGTAATGAACTCAATGATCTTCATTTAGCTCATTCAATGTGTACGTCACTTTATCGGACAATCTTCTCATCTAAAAAATTGAAGATAGAATTGAATTTATTATTATAGTATATAATAGTTAATAACAATACAATATTTTATATAATAGGATAAAAAGAAAACATTTGTAACTTACCTTTGTTTCAAAAGGTATGGAGGATCCTCCATGAAGTACTTCATGAACTTCAACACAAAATATCTGCAATACCATTTCCTTGCATTGGGAACTAGTTAACACAAAGCATTATTACTTAACAAATAATAAAAGAGTACAAGTCTAAAATATTTTTATACAACACAGACAATTGTAAAAACTATAATAATTTTGGGAAGAATTTCCTCTCTTTATAGGACTATCCACCCTATTCAAAAAATATAAAATCCTCCAACAACAAAACTAATAGTTCATAACAATACCAAGTACCTGTAAAGGCATAAAATATATATAACCAACAAAACATGTAAGATATATTGAATTGAAACTTCACCAATGGTCCTAGCATTCCAAATTGCTAAAGTAACTATTGATAACTGAACGCTATGTTGTATCATATGCAAGTCCGATACAATAATACGAAGTAAGTAATGAAGTAACTGTGATTTACTAAATTTACTATTGATAACTATTATATACCAGCATGAAACCCGCGAGATGCGCAAGCATTTTATAGAAAAACAATCCTAATAATATTAATTGATAATTGTCGAAGATGTCGTGGAAAAATTAACAAATTTCAACAATCAACCACAATGGAATAGCACCCGTGCCAATTTGAAGAGTTGAAGGAAATTATGATCAATACAACTCATGGGCTCAATGAGAGTTATTTCATTTAAAACTTCAACTAAAAACTGTTAAGTACACCTAATACATCTAGATGAAAAGCATTGCACTCAGAAACTTTAATTGAAAAGGTCGTGGTTCCGGATCATGGATGTTTATCAAATACATTCCCAAAACTGACTTCGAGGTGGTTTTGAAATAGGTTGTCAATAGCAAGAAATTTGAGACATGTGAGTTGTTGAGAGTCTAAAAATTAATATGATTAACGATTCAAGTATTGACAGTTTATTTATAATGTGGAAGTGAAATTACACATTTAATTGGAGAACTAAAACCTACCATCTAGTATTGAAAGTGATCCTCACCCACAACTTCGTATTTCTGACAAAGGTAAAAGAATAATTGGTATATGTTCTAAGAATATCAATGTGGAAGAACCTAAAATCAAACTTGACTATAGTTCTCGATCCCCCTACCTGCCCAGACATCCTAACTTAGGAGAATAAAGGTGTTGGAGGTACTGAAATTAACTCTTAACTATAATGTCGACCCAAACCTTGCTTCCCCTCCTGCAGTAAAGAAGCAGGGAACTTCTTCAACTGATCATGATGGAAAAGTACATCTATCTATATATATATATATATATATATATATATACACGTGCCTGAAGGCACGATGAAATTTTCCAAAGTACGTAATTGCGAAACGCCGACAATTTTTCAAAGTACGTAATAACGAAACCAAAAAATTTCGAAATGTAATTTTAAAACAGTTGGCCATAATATCCATTATTTACAGGACTATTCACTAAACTTAACAAACAACAAATATTCCAATAACATTCAAATAGTCTAAATTTTTAAACATACAATATTCATCCATCGAATTCACATTGTGTCTAAAAAAAATAAAGTGTCAAATTTTTTAAAAAATTAGGCACAATCTCCTTTTTTATTGGACTATCCACCCTATTTAAGGGGTAACAACAAATCAAATAATTAAAAAAAATACAAAATTCGGAGATGGGAGCTAGAAGGTCGGGAAAGGAGAATATGAATTTATTAGTTATGTGGGACTTCTTCAAAATGTTTGTGCTATGGTGTTTGACCACCATGTGGGATGGGGTGAGAGAAATTGGGCAGGACTTTGCAAGAGAATCGGAGAGCATGTTTTTAGGAATTGTAATTTTTAGGTCTTTTGCACTCATCTGCTTCTAGATTAGGTACTAATGTTGTTGTCTTCCCATCCTTCTCCTCACCTCTAGATGTACGATTTGACAAATAATAAACATAACTAATCGGTTTTTTAAACAAAGATAAAATTCCCTAAGTAAATATATATTTAGTAACCAATATGTTGCTTTCCAGTGATGTGAGACTGAGTTCTCTCCATGTTAGCAGACCCACCTTAATGATATGCGCCTTAATAACGAACATAGCAAGAGAAAACATATTTGTTAAATCTGCAAAACAAATCACAAAACAAAAATGAATTAGGTCGTGTTCGAGCATCAACGTGTTCATGTTTTTAATGAAAATGATTCAAGTATCAATGAATTTCAGTGTGTGTGTGTTTGTGTGTGTGTTTATACGCACGTGTGTGCGTGTGTGAGTGGGTAAGGGGGAGGGGATGGGAAGGGGGCGTGTGTGTGCATGTTTATGTGTGTGTTTGTGTGCGCATGAGTGTGTGTGAGTGGGGAATGAGGTAGGGGAGGGGGCAGGGGGTGTGTGTGAGCGTGTTTGTGTGTGTAGGCGCGTGTGTGAATGTGAGTGGGGAAGGGAGGAGGGGATAGGGCAGGGGGCGCATGTGTGCATGTATGCATGTATGCAATCTGCATATACGCAATGCATATTTGAAATCTGCATATACGCATATTGCAACGTGTGTGAGTGTGTGCATGTGTGCGTGCGTGCGTATGAGTGTGTGTGTTTGTGTGCGCGTGTGTCCGTGTGTGAGTGGGGAAGGTGGGAGAGGACACCCAGGGGTGCGTGTTTGCGTGTATTTGTGTGCGCATGTGGGCGTGGGGAAGGGGGAGGGGAAGGGGCAGGAGGCGCGTGTCTGTGTGTGTGTATACATATATGCAATGCATATATGGATATTACAGCGTGTTTGCATGCATACGTGTGTGTTTGTGTGTGTGTGGAAGGGGGAGGGTATGGGAAGGGGTTACGTGTGTGCGTGTGTGCACGTGTATGTGTGTGCGCGTGTGTGAGTGGGGAAGGGGGGAGGGGAAGGGGCAGGGGTGCGTGTGTCCATATATGAAGTGCATTTATGTAGTGCATATATGGATATTGCAGGTTGTGTGAGTGTGTACGTGTGTGCGTGCGTGTGTGTTTGTGTGTGTGTGCCTGTGTGAGTGGGAAAGGGAGGGGGAGGGGACGGTCATGGGGAGCGTGTGTGCATGTTTCTGTGTGTGTTTGTTTACGCGTGTGTGCATGTGTGAGTGGTTAAGGGGGAGGGGATGGGGCAGGGGGCGCGTGTGTGTGTGCGGGGTTGTGTGTGTGTTTATGTGCGCATGTGTGTGTGTGTGGGGGGGGGGGGAAGGTGGTAGGGGACGGGGCAGGGATGCGTGTGTGCATGTGTTTGTGTGCGCGTGTTTGAGTGTGTGAGTGGGGGTAGGGGGAAAGGGACGATCAAGGGCGCTTGTGTATGAGTGTGCACGATTGAGTGTGTGTTTATGTGTGCGTGTGAGTGGGGGAGGGGACGGGCCAGGGGGTGCGTGTGTGCATCTATGCATCTATGCAATCTGCATATATGCAGTCCATATATGCATATGTATATATTCATATTGCAGCATGTGTGCATGTGTGCGTACGTGTGTGTCTGTGTGCGCATGTGTGCGTGTGTGAGTGGGGAAGAGGGGAGGGTACGGGGTAGGGGGTGCGTGTTTACGTGTGCGTGTGTGTGGTTGTGTGAGCGTGTGACTGGGGATGGGGTAGGGGGCACGTGTGTTCGTGTATGCATATATGCATATTGCAGCGTGCGTGTTTGTGTGTGCGTGTGTGCATGTGTGAGTGTGGAACGGGGGAGGGGACGGGTAGGGGGCGCGTGTGTGTGTTTGTGAGGGCGTGTGTGCCTTTGTTAGTGGGGACTGGGCAGGGGGCGCGTGTGTGCATGTGCATATATGCATATTGCAGCGTGTGTGCATATGTGTGTTTGTGCATGTTCGTGTGTGTGTTTGTGCGCGCGTGTGTGCGTGTCTGAGTGGGGAATGGGGGTGGGGAAAGGCAGGGGGGCATGTCTGTGTGTGTTTGTGTGCATGTGTGTGAGTGGGGAAGGGGGAGGTAACGTGGCAGGGGGCGCGTGTGTTTGTGTGTGCATATATGGAATGCTTATATGCAGTGCATATATGCATATTACAGTGTGTGTGTGTGTGTGTGTCCGTGCGTGCGTGTGTGTTTATGTGTGCGTGTGTGAGTGGGAAGGGGGAGGGGACAGGGAGGGGGAACGTGTGTGCATGTTTGTGTGTGTGTGCGTGTGCACGTGTGTGCGTGTGCGCCTGTGTGAGTGGGGAAGGGGGGAGGGGACGGGGAATGGAGTGGGGAAGTAATGCATATATATGCAGTTCCATCTTCATATATATGCATAAGCTGCATATATATGCAACTTCATATATATGCAGTGCATATATATGCAACATATTCATATATATGCAGATGCCGCTTACAATCAACTTGGGACTCGCCATTGACTAAAATTTGATGAAGGCCTGCCTTTGTGCCATCCAATGCATTCATATATAATGCAAGTTCCCGTTCCAGGTCATCATTCACGTCCACCTCTTGCCCTCGGTCAATGTTAACAGAATGGTTGTGTATCCAATCCACATTCTAGGGCCAGCTTATATCGCCCAGTTTATCAAGTAGACCATCCTTGTTGTATATGGCGTTCTTCGAAGGTTCAGTTAACTTCACATCGTGATTCAAACTATTGCAAATAAAACTTATTGTGTCAAACTAACATAATTCGATAGACAACACATCGAACATAACAAATCATAAAGCTTGGTTAATATGAAAATAAAATGTATAAGCTTAACAAAATAGGAAATTTCCATCGCAATAGAAAACAAAATAGGAAATTTACATTTTAATTTCATTCCTGCATGGTTGTATCTTATGGTACAATCATGCGAACTCAATGCATATTATGGTTTGAGTAACATTATTATATTAAAATTTTGTTTTTTATATTCTCTTAGTGTAGTTGTTGATTGGTATACTATTAAATATCATGAATATTAGGAATCCAAACTATTAAAAAGCATGGAGGACATAAATAGAGCATGTATATTAAGAAATGAAACTATTAAAAAGAAAGAATATTAGGAACCAAAATTACTAAAGAGCATGGACTATCATATCTCATTCCTTTGTAATATTTCATTAGCATGTAGATATGTATGGATCACCATAATATTTCATTATCCGAACACCTTATTAAAATAGATTGCAAAATTGGTAAGCATACCTATTATTCGAACACCTTATTAAAGTAGATCGCAAAATTTGTAAGCATACCTGCAATTCTATTCTACTCTTCGTCGCCATATCCATCTTATTCGCAATGTCTATTTTCAACACCATACAAAAATCTACTTCAAAGAGAACCTCTTGTAATATACATAATTTGGACACGTAAATTCACTCGGTGGATAAAACGAGATGCATAACAATCATCGACAATGATATCAATCAAATATCAGTCATAATTAGAGACCATAAAGGTTATATTGTTATATGTAAAAATAGTTCTATAAGTGCGGATCTTATTCATTACGTCGAGGTAGCAGCTATAGTGATTACCTACAAATATGAATACAATACAATTTTTCATCATTTCATTGAAATAGAACATTTGGTGGTCCAAGTGCAGTGCCTTATTTGTAATGCGAAAACTACAAAAGAAAGTATCCACATGCAATATCATGATTTTTAGGAATAACAACATGTACATACTTAGTATGGTCATAAAGCCTATACGTATTGTTAGATGAAAGATCTTCATAGATCCATCTTAATATCTGCAGTTAAAACTGATAAAACAAGTACAACACTTAAAACTGATAAAACAAACACAACAGTTAAAATTTAAGTGGAAACAACTTAGTATCAACTGAACATATAAAAGAGAAGATGTACCATTGGACAATGTGCGTTCATGTTGATCACGCCAAAGATTTCATACATCCGCGCTACAGAAATCAAGAAAACAGTTCAAAAATCACAAGATCAGAATTTCAAAACCTAGAGTAAGCTTCCTAACTACAAAATTTATCATGCCCAGTTTCTGCATCCAGATGCACCTATATATTGCATATTTCTGGAGAAAAAACACTATAGATCAATAAACAAATAGAGATTATGAATATTGGAAAAATAAGTTCATATGCACATCAACCTACTCGATCTCAACTCGAACCATAATATGAGACTGTGAACATTGTAGTTCATTGTGGACATAGGAACATAAAATGAACAAATACCAAAAATATAAATACATGTGTGTGGTCGTGTTTGTCTTAGTGTGGAGAAGGGATGAGTTAGTTCAAATTAATGGGTAAGTTAGTTCAAATTAAATTAAAGATTTTCTCTACGTATATAGCTATATATGAACGGTTTCAAACCAATAACCAAAACAATTAGTATCAATAACCAAAATACACATGTAAGATTATACATCTAAGAGAGGAATATAAATATCCTTACATCTTTCAACATGTCAGAACACTTCTAGACTTTAGTTATCTGAACAAAAGAAGAAGAACCCACGAAACCCAACCTATTAAAAAAATGTAAATACGTAAGAATGTAGAAACCCATACCTAAGAATGTAAATATGTAAAGCCAAGATTCACAAAAGGTAACCTATTAATACAGTTTTAATTTTCATAACCCAAATAAAATCTAAGTTAACGAATGCAGCCTCATAACCCAAATAAAATCAAGACATCAAAACTTAATGTCCTAAGTTAATTTCAAGACATTTACCTTCTAAGTTAATTTCATTCAAGAATCTTTAGAGGCATTTACCTTCCAGAATTAAGTTAATTTACCTTCTAAGTTAATTTCAAGACATTTACCTTCCCAAACTGGTATTACCAATACATAATTATAGATTACCCAAATATTTTCGTTTTGACAAAAAAAGGCATTAAATAGCACCAAATATCATATATCATTGTTATGACACCACTAAATATTTCTGTTTAAAAATAATAGCACCAAGTATCACTGTTTTTCACAAAAAAATAGCGCAATATATTAAAAAAAACTTCTGAATGATACATTAAAAAACACTGCAGAATGATACATTAAAAAACTACATACCGCATACCAAAAATCAAGCACTCGGGATAGAAGGCGTTGTTGGTTACTCCGTTGAAATGACCCAACTTTGAAAAATAAAAACTAAAATGAGTTGCTGCCGATTTTGAACACCTGTTCAACATTTCACTCGATTTCGTACATCACCGAACTTCAATTGAACCCCAACAGCGCACACAAACAAAAATTGAACCCCAGATTTTGAACAAAAAAATAAAAATGAAAAATGGGAGGGTGTTGCTGTGTGGGAGGGTAATGAGCATAATGAACCATGGGGGGTGATGAATCTTAATAAAGAATCACCAAAGTCCTCATCCCATCTATATAGTCCTATAAATGCTAAAAACATAATGTACTCTGATAAAAATTAAGGAATAAGATAGGGGTTCAATTATTTACAAAATAAGCCCGAGAATAAATAAAATTATTTACCAACCAGCATCATCATCTACCCACACTTCGACAAATATCCCATTAGGATTTTTTGGGTGGGAAATGACAAATGGGAGATGGAGGGGGAGGGGGGCACTGTGTGTGTGTGTCTGTGTGTGTTCCTTTGTGTGCGTGTATGCGTGTTTAGGAGGAAGGGGAGCAGAGAGGGAGGGGGGGGGGGGGGGAGGAGGAAGGGGAAGGGGAGCCGATCGCACGTGTGTGTGTGTCTATGAATGTGCATGTGTGTATATGTGTGTGTGTGTGTCGCTGGGTGTGTGCATGTTTAAAAGGATGAGAATGAGTACCTGTAGCGGTGAAGGGAGGGAAGGGTGGATAGCTGGCAGTGGCATTTGTGGGTTTGGAGTGAGAGGGAGATAATGAGGTAGACGGGGTGGGTTTGGGGTTTAGAGAGAGAGAATGGGGGAGATAGATTAGTGCGTGAGTGTGTGTGAGACAAAATTTCGAAAATGCCCTCATTGTTGAACTAAAGTGTAATTTTGGTGAGTATAAAAGAGGGGGAAATCAAATAATTAAGGTGTAGGTTGGTAAAAAATAAAGGGAGATGATCTGAACTGTAAAGAGGTGGCATCGATATGCACCATTGAAAATGTGTACATTTTCAAAAACCAAGCAAGCTTATTAAATATATATATATATATATATATATATATATATATATATATATATATATATATATATATATATATATGATGCATTAAGACTCTAATGTGAGTTCGCAACAAACCTTTCAAATGTGCAAGAGGTAGATAATACCACAAAGACAACAATTGATGTGGTTATTTCTCCAAGTGTTACGGAGAGGAAGAAAAGTCCAGAACACTCTGAGCCTATTGACTTTACTGATTTGCCACCGTAGATATCTATGCCAATTAATGTTAGAACTCATGTCCAATTAAATAGGGATTTCAAGCCGCAACCTCTGCTCATGATAGAAGATCGAAATTCTCTCTATGATATTGAGGCCATTACGGTCTCCATAATAAGAAATGATGTCAGTCCCTCAAACAATAGGAATTTATCTGAGGAAGATGTTGAGGACTTAGATAACTATCAAGTTTACTGTCTTCTTGAGGTAAGTATACATAAATGTGGATGTTATTTTATATTTTATCTTTATTGACTTGTGTATTGGAATTTTTTCTAGGTTATTAAGGCTGGAATGAGCGAAATTTAGAGCGGAATCCAGTCCGTAAAGTGGTCATATTATTGGTAAAATTCTCCTTGTTCTTTGGATTTAAGATCCGAGTAACATTTTCTCTGAGTTTATCGAAGGTTTGGGAAAGGCAATATGGTTTATACACTAGTTGTTAAGCAAGAACCTGCGATTTCACATTTGTAAACATCTCTTCGCTTATAAGTATCAAACTCAACATTGATTTTTTAAGACTGTACTAGTTTCCAGATTCCTCAGATATAACGATATCGAACATAAATTTCAGTATTCTATGAAATAATGTAGGGAAATCCGCAATATGCCAAGAAAAATTATTGGAAGTTGGGGAGGTCGGCGACTCTCTAACTGTTATATTTTTGAAATAGTAACTAGACAGATATTCCTCACAAGATGCACACTGTGACATGATACTCGTATGTTGTAATTTAATGCCAGACTGAATTGATCCAACAACCAACGTAAAGGTTGTAAAATCATGATTCAAGATATAAGTGATGCGAGTGTTTAATGAAGCCTCCATAAATGAAATGTACGGGCCTGTGAGCTTTTAATATACCAATATATCCATCAAAGGGATCTATGATACCATCTTCAATGCAATATAGAGAGAATCGACAAGTCCTCTATCACCATACACTTCAAACACACCAAAGTTGACATAGCTACCAACTAGATGAGGGAATAGTCAAACAAATCCATGTTCCCTTGTACTTGAATGTGTACATGTACACATGATTAAGAATAAACAAAATCCTTGATCCATAAGAAATTATTAATTTGCTCACTCCTAAAAAAAAAAGTATGCCATTGGGAGATGATGTACAAAAATTCAATCTTTGCGACTTATTCAACACAAGATTAGCTATAAATTTCAGCAACAAAGTTGTTACCTCTGGGCTCTCTGCCTAATGCATGATTGCCTTCAACAGAAGTGGCATATGCGGATATATCGAAACAAAAAGGAAACTATATGTTTTTTTATTATTTGCAACCTTCGTAATTCCTCTAAGATCCTTCATGAATTAATGGTCGTTGAATGGATTCCGTGCGAAACATCACATCAGGTGTTGAATCCAAATCGACAAAAACCTTCAGAAGGGGGTCCATTGAAGATTTGAATTTACAAAGGTTGTCTTCACTGAAGACCAACAAGCCGATAATTTAAAAGAAGGTTGTTCTTCTACAAGAACATTGTAAGTCTTTCAAAAAGGGTAAGCGCACCCTATTATGATGATAAATTATTCTTTGGACAATATTGACCTTTAGAAGCATCCTCCCTGTCATACATTCAGATGACATTTCCAGAAGTAGATTTGAAGTTTGATTGATAACTTCTTCACTCGGCATAGAAATTCAATGATGTTTATCAAGTGGAGTACACATGCTGAGAGCATTGCATCATTTATTTTTTGTGATTCCCCACTATATGCGACAAGTTGATTTATTTTAAGAATTGCTGTCAATATATGCATGATCCAAGTAAGTTTAGTTTCAATGATAGACAGCTGACTCTTATTTGCCCAACATTTACTTCTTCCATATATGTTTACAGGATTGGATCACAGTTTTGCGTCATGTACTTGCTAGAACAATCATACTAAAATCTTCAAAGGTGAGGAATGAAATCAAGATGATTTTAAAGAAGTTCAATGTGACACACCGTGTAATTAAATATCGGGTAGCTACTCCTTTATTTAAATTAATACAAAATGTCAAGTTGGCTCAGTCCATAACATCACTGTCGAAAACATTTTAATCAATTACTGCCCACCTAATATTTAAAAAGTGAGTTGTTAGATTTTATCAAATTAAATTAACATGCGACCAATTTGATTTAAAGGTAACTATACTACATGCACAACATAATAAAATAATGATGAAATGATAAAATGCATCTGGAGTAACACTCCCCTAAATATTACAATTACAGAATAAAACCCAAATAACGAAGTCTGAATTACTAAATAAACCCAAAACTGAATTAAAGCTGGTAGACTGAGAGTACTATGACTGAATGGAAAGGGGAAACATGACTTGACTTATAAATGACCCTCAAGAGAATCAAATGTAGAATGTGGAGGCGTCTAATATCGAGATACTGTAACTTCCACTGCAGCTGCAGTACGTCTATGGAATGGGACTCTTATGCTTGGCGTCCCTTTGGTGGGGAACCTAAAAAGGTTTTATAAGAAAAATATATTTGATAGCAAACGGGTCAGAGCTGATGTGAAAATAGTTTTAAAATACAGAAAGTGTTTAATTACATTAAACAATAAATACTTTATACATGTCTAGTTACGTGTTCTCACATGAGTGCTTAACCCCTCTACTATTGTGCATGCTTAGCATATATCCTTAACCCATCCTAGTTATGCCTCTAACTATCTAGTATGTTAATTACTTTCTATTTTCATATTATAAAATAGGTCTATTTGTATTTCTCTATTCTATTAGGCATGTAACTCAACTTTTTCCTTTAGAGTTAATTTTGTCATTTGATATAAACTATCACATTTCTATTTCCCATTCAAGTATCTCAATTATTCGTATTCGCAATTTAATCATGAGCTAGTTATAAATGCAAGTATATCATTATTCGGATAAATATACAATTATGGCACCCCCGTGCTAAGGTCTAGTGCACACATACTCTGCTATCCAATCCCGGTACATCTTGTACATAAGGACTACGTATTCCGAATAACTCCAGAATCATTTCAGTTAGACAAAATTACACATATTGCAGGCAAACATAGTCCCCGGAAACACGGATCACTCACATACCTATGCTCCCATGGTCCTCTCTCTTATTAACTCAAAATAAGCCATTCAAGGCCCTATGTTCTTGAGGTACCACCCTAAATCCCCCCGTAGGAACACAAATATCAGATGGCCCTTATAAATAACCAACCTCCCGTGATGGCAAGTATGGTAGGTATGTAGTACACATAATAATCCATATATTAAACATTCACACAACTTGCATAATTGTTTATTTTATTATAGGTGTAATTCAGCTTTATACCATTAAATCAAAATTCATACTATGATTATTTTGGATCATATTTATTATTTTGTCGATACGTCTAACGTCGTGGAATTTCGAGTACTTAATCCTAACCGGAGAGGTCACTAAATCTCCAAACTTTTGCAAATATTAATTCAGTACCCTTAGCTCTCTATTTATGTCTCAAATCCTAAATTATCACTCCTAAAATATAAATCGTGGTCCATAGCATAAAATAAGAAATTACTAATCGAACCCTCGTAAAGTAAGTCACTATATTCCCAGTTGATTTTAATATCTTCCGAGGTTTTAATTACATCAATACTGGTTTATCCTAAGTCCTAAAGTCTTTACATAATCCCCTTGTTCAACTTTCAATAGCCCGTAACCGATTAAATTCGAAAAAGGAAAAGATTACTGTTTCTGGGAAGGTCGATCAATCGACCTATGAATGTCGATTGATCGATCAAGTAGGTGCAGGCTACGGGTTTGGTTCAATTTAAGTCCAATTCTTGTCCCAAATCATATATTCAAGGAGTTAAATTCTAAAGAAAACATCTAGGATCATTATACAACCTAAATACATGATCATCAAGGTTCCATAACTGTAAATTCATCATCAATTGATTTATTCTTGGATTAATCATCGAAATTTCATAAAAGTCTTTTCTTTCAAATTTTCTTCAAGAATCATCATAATCTCTTCATACATCCGAAATTAATTGCACATGGTATATGATCTAATATGTGAGGTTCATCCAGAATCAAAAATTTGATAGACATCCTAACAATAATTAAGGTTTCCGTCTCCAATTTCATGAATTTTCAGAATTTCAAGGATATCATCAAATCCTACTCTAATATGGAAAATTTATTTTCATAATTTTAATGGATTGCATCACTTGCCTTAGTTTGAATTATTATCCTTTGATGACGATCTACGTTGATTTTCCTCTACTTTTCCTGTGATAATTTCCGGCAACAGTGGCTGCGGTTGGTGGTGGTGGCTTGGAAACCCCTTAGACTTCTTCTCTCTTATCTCTCTTTTCTTAAGGCTTGGTGTGACAATAAATGACCACAAGGGGTCTTGATATAGGATGAATTCAGCAGCCAAAATTCGAGGGTTGCAATTACCCCAAAATGGAAATTACCAAAATGCCATTTTGGGTTGCCGGTGTCGCCTAAAAATGCCCCGGGACCCAAACTAAACCCCCGACTAGTGTTTTCTGACTATCTCGACCCTTCTGGACGCAATGGCGCACTCAAAATGGTCATATGGATTATAAAATTATATTTTACTTTTAAGTTCAATTAAATTGATTCTTGATGCGTATGCACGCATCCCCACTTACTTTCCCGAATTGTCGTATTTATGACTTGCGACAATTCTAATTATTTCCCAATCATATATTATTATATTTACCCAATGATATTCAACATCATTATCATAATCAAATACCAACTCAAATCTCCCTAGTATTTATATCCGGATTAATTTTCAATTAATTTCCATTTAATTTAATTAATCCCATTAAAATAAAATCTATAAAATTACGGCGTATTACATACTTCCCCCCTAATAACTGAATTTCGTCCCGAAATTTGAAATAAAATTATACCTGGGAAAAATAAATCTGGATAACACTCGCGCATCTCATCCTCACATTCCCAGGTACACTCCTCGGGATTGTGATGCCGCCACTGAACTCGTACTAATGGTAAAATCTTTGACCGCAGTTTCCTTTCGCTATGATCTAGAATAGCAACTGGCCCTTCCTCGTAGGAGCTATCTGGATTTAGATCAATATCTTATAAGGTAATGTGGGTATGGTCCAACTTATGTCCAAGATATCTCCTCAGTGAGGAAATGTGGAACACGTCATGGACCCTATACAGGTGTTCCGGTAATCCATGTATGTATGCCACTGGCCCAATTGTTTCGATGATAGGGAATGGCCTCGCATATCTAGGTGCTAACTTTCCTTTGTTCCAATATGCATAATCCCCTTCATAGGAGATACTATGAGCAGCACCTGGTCCCCCACGTTGAACTCTTGAAATAACCTCTTGGCATCGACATAGCTCTTCTGGCAGTCCGGAGCTACCCGAATACGGCTCCGTATCATCACTATTCTCATCGAAGTATCCTGGATCATTTCTGGCCCAAGGAGTTTGTTACCCCCCACCTCTAGATAACATGACGGGGAACGACAAGGTCTATTGTACAACGCCTCAAATGGAGCCATACCAATAGTAAACTGGTAGGAGCTATTATAGGAAAACTCCACCAGTGGAAGGTAGTGCTCCCAACCACATCCAAAGTCCAGTATTCACATGTGTAAGATGTCTTCCAACATCTGATTGGTCCATTCAGTTTGCCCATCTTTCTGTGGCTGATATGTTGTATTTAATCGCAATTCTGTTCCCATGTCTTCCTGGAAACTATCCCAAAATCGTGACACAAATATTTTATCTCCGTCAGACACGATATTGAGAGGCACCCTATGGAGTCTTAGTATTTCCACTATGAAGATTTGGGCATACTGCCCTGCAGTGTAGTCTGTTCGATCTGGCTGAAAGTGAGCAACCTTTGTTAACCAATCTATGATCACCCATATGGATTTGTGAACTCTTGGTGATGTAGGCAATCCCGTAATGAAGTCCATGGAAGTGCTCTCCCATTTCCACACAGGGATTTCTAATGGCTGTAAAAGCCCTGTCGGCCTCTGATGGTCCACTTTTACTAGTTGAAATGTGGTATATTTTGAAACAAACTCAACAATATCTCTCTTCATTCCGCTCCACTAGTAATGTCATCTCATAAATTGGTAAATTTTATCTCCACCAGGATGCACCGAAAATCGCGACCCGTGCGACTCTTTCATTACCTCGTGTCGCAAGTCTCCCCCCTCAGGAACAACTAACATTCCATTGAAGCGTAAGTCCCCGTCTGAACTAACAGAATAAGACTCAAATCGTTCTGCTAATAGTTGGACTATCTGATCTTGACAAAACGTGTCTGTTGTAATACCCCATATATTTATTGATTTTTAATTATGGGATTAATTAAATTAAATGAGAATTAATTTGAAATTAATCCGATATGAATACTAACGAGATGTGAGTTGGTATTTGATTATGATGCGTACATATGGTAATATATGAATATTGAAAATATTAAAATTATGGCGAGACTGAAATACGATAATTTGGGAAATTTAGTTGGGACGCACGTGTCAGTCGCGTCAGGTATGAAATTATTTGAATTAAAAAGTTAATTTTATTTTTATCAACTGAATGGTCATTTTGAGTGCAACAACGTCTCCGGAAGGGTCAAAATAGTCAAAAAAACACTAGCCAGGGGTTTAGTTTGGGTCCTAGGGCATTTTTGGGCCATACTGGCAACTTAAAAGGGTATTTTGGTAATTTTAAAATTAGGGAATTAAAACCCACGAAAATTGGAGTTTATATTTATAATTTTAAAGGGTCCACTAAGGCCATTACCAGCAAAAGTTTAGAGAGCGGGCTACGGGAGTTTTGAGAGAAGTTGGAGAGAAGTTATAAGAACCAAAACCAAGCCATCTTCAACCTTGGGAGAAAATCTGTAGAGAAAGGAGAGAATCAACATTCATTCACCAACATAAATCCTAAATAACAATCTAAGGCAAGTGATTTGATACTTTTAGTGCTTTGAATATCTCTTCCATGTTTAGTGTAGGAATTATCTTATATTGAAATCATTCAAGAAAACCCATGAAATTGATGGTGCAACTTTGAATTTGGGTTAGGATTTCCATGTAGAATGATGATGGACTGATTTAATATTCGTAGAGTTATTTATGATGACTTAAAAACAGATTTATGATGAGTAATTGGGCATAACAAAAATATGGGTTCATGTTCATAGGGTTTGGGGAATATTTGGAGATTTACATTAATTCCATGATGATTTGTAAGATTTGACCCCTAAAATATGTTAAGAGATGATCTAGGGTGATTAGAAATGGTTTATATACATTAAAACATAAATTGTATGGACTTAAGGTGGATTTATAGAAGAGAAGATTTGAGAAAAATGGACTTGGGAATTTCTAGGCTGAAACCTCCAGCTCGTTACAAGACCGGCCCAGGTCGTTCGAATGAACTTATAACGAGATGACAGTATGACTTCTAACGAGTTGGCATTTCTTTCGAAGCCATTCGTCCGAATGAAACTCATTCAAATGAGGTCGTTCGAACGAAAGTTCTAACGAGTTGACAAAATGGCCTTTTTGGCCAGAATTTATTTCTAGTTTCCCGTAGACTTATTTAAATGGTAGAATAACCTTCCCTTATTAACTAGTGGGTATACTTGGGAGATTGGGGTACATGGAAGAGTGAAACTTAGAATCGTGTAGTAAACTGGATGACAATTATGGATTGGGAAGCGAGTACCTAATTATGACGTGAGAAGAGTAAATAACTTAATTACATATAAACCAGGGACTTGTGAGTTATAAAACACTAAATGTTGTTATAAGAACGAGATGTGTACCACTATTATGATATCTAAGATGTGCAAATGCTTAGTAAGTAGTTATATGTGTATAACATACCTACCATACTTGCTATCATGGGAGATCAGCGTTCGATCAGGGCTATCTCTAGTAATTAGTAGTACTAATATGGGAAACTGTGTAGCAAGGCATAACACTCTGAAATATAAGATGTTGGGAATTGAAATTGGATATTATATAGTAATGTTAGATTTTGTAACAGACTAGTTAGATATGGAAATAACTAGAATGGGTACGGCTACGATAGGAGTAAATAATTAGTTGAGAGGTGAGGAACTCATGTGAGTGCACACACTATCATGTACTTTATATTCACTGTTTAATGATATTAAACACTTACAAATTTTTAAATTATTTTCACAATCGGGCTATGACCAGTTTTCTTTCAAATCTATTTTTGTAAAAACCTTTTTGGTGCCCAGCCACAAGGACATCATGCATAGGAGTTCTATCCATGTGACGTGCTGTAGTTGCTGTGGAAGTTACAGGACCTTGACGGTAGACACCTCCATTTTCGATCTTGACTCCATTATCAGATTTTTCTCATTTGTTGGGCATCTCGCCCCATTCCTTTTAGAGACATCTTACTTTTTCAGTTTTTTCAGACTTTGGGTTGTAATTAATTTAGTGATGTAGACTTGGTATTTATATATATCAGTATTCGGATTGTTGTGAGGATTATTTCCTCCAGACTCATTATTATTTCATGGTTATTCTATTTTGACTATGTTGTGGTGGTTATGTTAGCATTTCATAATTTACTTGTTGTATGTTAATCGGATTTAATTAAAATTGACAACTCACTTTTTAAATATTAGGTGGCTAGTAATTGTTAAAATGTTTTCGACAGTGATGCTATGAACTAAACTAACTTGGCATTTTGTATTAATTTAATAAAGGAGTAGCTACCCGGTATTTAATTAGTCGGGGTATCACAGGTGGTATCAGAGCATCAGGTTATAGTGTCCTTAGGATCTGTACGGCTTGTTATGTTTTTGCTGAGGTTTCTTTGATATAGAGCCCTATATTTTAGGACTGTTGTATTCTTGTGTGTATGCTTCGCTCTTCAGCTATTTTGAAATAATAACTGCGAACTTATAAAACTTTAATCTCATTTTAGATGCCTCCACGACGTGCGCAACGAGTTCCTAGTGATGCACAACCAGAGCCACAGCCTGCACCAGTTCAGGGTACTATGAATGTTATCGAGGTTGCAGCTATTGTAGCTCAAACGGTAAATGCCGCCCTAGTCGTTGTACAGCAGACACCACCCCAGGCGCTGGTAGTTGCACCAGTTCAGGCTCATTCATTCCCATCTGCTTGGAAACGCATCCGTGATGCTTTTCAGAAAGCACACCCTCTGGAGTTTGCAGGTAGCTCCGATGTTGTGGTATCCAGTTAGTGGAGGAAAGACATTCAGAGGAACTTAAGGATGTACGAGTGCACAGATGTTCAAAAGCAGATACTAGCTACTTTCAAGATAGTCGGATCTGCATTGCAGTGGTGGGAGTGCATTACCACCGCAGAGGAGAGGGACGCCCTTTCTATTCAGGAGTTCTGGGTGCGGTTCTACCGTAAATATTTTTCATCATTTGTTCACACGGAGATGAAGAGGAAATTGATGAACCTCAAGCAGGAGGGGAGGATCGTGGACGAGTATGAGACTAAATTCACTAATCTCTTGAACATTTCTCCTAATGAGATACCGACCGAGGAGAAGTAGATTCAGAAGTTCACGGATGGATTGACTTCGAGGATCCGTCAACACTTGCTGGGGAATCTCTCATTGGCCACTTATTCTGATGTGGTTAATGCTGCACTACTTCACTACTTGGATCATCACTTCAACATGTCTGAGAACAAGAGATCAGGGGAGACCAGCCAACAGGGCAGGACCGGGGGAAATGGTGCCAGCGGGGCACAATATGCTCAGGGACAGCACAAGCAGGGTGACTAGGGTTCCCAGCAAGGGGATCATAAGAGATTCAGATCTAGAGTTTTTAGGAGTGGTCAAGGAGGTTTCAGACAAGGCCATTAGGGTTAGAACGCCCATCAAGGCCACCAGGATCAGAATGGTCAATAGCAGCAGTTTCAGCAGGGCCAACATGGCTAGGGGAGGAATGGTAATGGCCACCAGGGCCGAGGGAAGATGGACAGCGAGTGAGAAACTTCCTGGGGAAGTACTTCGTGTGTGGCAAGACTAGCCACAAATGCCAGGATTGTCCTGACAGGGGTAGGGCCCCACCGCAGTAGCAGCATGGTGCTCGACACGAGCCACAGAGGCCTATGTTTCCCGCCGCCCTCCCAGCACCACCATAGATGGCAGCACTACCACCCATTCCAGCAGTCCTAGTTTAGTAGGGACGACTTCAGTATGGGAGAGTGTATCAGCTCCAGCATGCCGCAGCCCCACAGGATCCACCGACCATTGAGGGTGTGTTCTCTATCCAGGGGACTATGGGGCGTATTTTATTTGATACAGGGGCCACACATTGCTTCACTGCCATGAGATTTTCACGCACCATTGGGTTGTTAGACACCCCCGTGAGCACGGTTACTTGTGTAGATTCACCGTTGAGTAGAGGTTTCGTGATTTTTCTTATTTTTATAGGTGTGGATATAGAGATCGGGAGGTTTACTTTACCCACGGATATGCTTGTGTTAGAGATGACTGCATATGATGCCATTTCTAGTATGGATTGGCTAGTTGTGTACCGAGCCATGATTGATTGTTTTAATAGGAGCATTATCTTTTCCATTCTCGAAAAGGAGATGTTTTTAGTGGCGATGCCTCACCCCGAGGGAGGATCGTCCACCCATTTGTACTATATAGAGGATGAGACCTCTAAAGAAGTGGTGATACCACTCGATGCGATACCTGTTGTTAGTGAGTTCGCTGATGTATTTTAGGATATACCTGGACTACCTCCGAGTAAAGAGATAGATTTTGTGATCGATTTGACACCGGGCACTCGGACTACTGCCCGCGCACCTTATAGTATAGCTCCAGTAGAGATGAGAGAGTTACGTGATCAGATTGAGCAGTTTATGGGTCAGGGGTTTATGTGGAGGAGTACTACGCCATGGCGTTCCCATGTGTTGTTCGTAAAGAAGAGGGATGGATCATTGAGGTTGTGTGTAGATTACCGAGAGTTGAATAAGGTCACGATACGGAATAACTATCCGTTGCCCCGAATCGATGACTTATTCGACCAACTGAGAGGAGCTTCATTCTTCTCAAATATTGATTTGCGATCAGGATACCATCAGTTGGGTATCAGGGAGAAGGACGTCTCAAAGACTGCTTTCTTGACGAGGCATGGTTCCTATGAGTTTCGGGTTATTCCTTTTGTCTTGACCAACGCTCAGCCGTGTTTATGGACTTGATGAATATGGTGTTCAGAGAATTCCTGGACCAGTTTGTCATTGTCTTCATTGATGACATTATCGTTTACTCCTAAACAGTAGAGGAGCACGCCAAGAATTTAAGGCAGGTTTTGCAGATGCTACGTCAGAACGAGCTTTACGCAAAGTATGAGAAGTGTGGGCACTGAAGGAAGTTCAATTTTTGGGGCATATATTTCAGACCGGGGGATATCTGTTGATCCCGAGAAGGTATCCAAGGTGAGGGAGTGGGGACATCCCACGACACCTATTGAGATCCGTAGTTTCTTGGGCCTGGCAGGATACTACAGGAGGTTTATTCGGGGTTTCTTAAAGATAGCTGGTCCTTTGACACATTTGACTCTTAAGGGTGTGCAATTCATCTGAAGCGATGCCTGTCACTTGGCATTCAATGAATTGAAGGACAAGTTAACCTCAGCACCTGTGTTAACATTATTGAGACTGGGAGTTGAGTATCTAGTCTACACCTATGCATCCTCACAAGGACTTGGAGGTGTACTGCAGTAGGAGAGTCAGGCCCAAGCTTACGCTTCCCGTAAGCTTAAGCCTCATGATAAGAATTACCCCACCCATGACTTGGAGTTAGCGGCAGTTGTATTTGCCCTTCGGATTTGGAGACATTATCTTCTAGGAAGAAGTTTCGGTTGTTCACGGACCACAAGTCTCTGCAGTACCTCTTTACACAGAAGGAGTTGAATATGCATCAAAGACGGTGGCTTGAGTTTGTGAAGGATTATTACTTTGATATCCAATATCACCCGGGGAAGGCTAATGTGGTATCAGACGTGTTGATCCGTAGGCCAGTAAATGAGGTGGCCAAGGTGTGGAAAGCTAAATGGAAGGAGTTGGGACACCAAGATGCATTAGCCCGATCATTCATGGCTGTGATGACTGTTACACCGTAGATTTTTATAAGAGTGGTAAAGGCCCAGGCAAATGACTCGTTCTTTCAGGAGCAGATAGTTCGATTACTATCAGAGGGAGCCAAGTCCTATACCTTTAGCTCAGACAGGGGATTACGCTTCAATGGAAGACTGGTCATTCTGAAAGGGGAGGACTTGCGACACAAGGTGATGTTAGAGCCTCACGACTCACGGTTCGTGGTACACCCTGGTGGGGATAAAATGTACCAAGATATGAGACGACAATATTGGTGGAGCGGTATGAAGAGGGATATTATCGTGTTTAAGTTTAAATGCGCCACTTGTCAGCTGGTAAAGGTGGATCATCAGAGATCGACAGGACTTCTATAGCCATTAGAGGTTCCGACGTGGATATGGGAGAGCATATCCATGGACTTTATCACGGTGTTACCTACGTTACAGAGGGGCCACGACTCCATTTGGGTAATTGTCGACCGGTTGACCAAAGTTTCTCATTTTCTACCCATAAGGACAGACTACACTTCGAGACAGTATGCCCAGATTTTCATTTCAGAAATAGTGAGACTTCACGGTGTGCCTTTAAATATCGTGTCTAACCGAGACAAGATATTTGTTTTACGGTTTTGGGAGAGTTTCTAGGAGGCCATGGGCATTGAATTGCGGTCGAATACGGATTGTCACCCGCAGACTGATGGACAGACTTATCGAACAAATCAGATGATTGAGGACATGTTGCATTTGTGCATCATAGACTTTGGGGGTGGATGGGAGCAGTATCTTCCACTGGTGGAGTTTTCTTATAACAACTCCTTACAGTTCACCATTGACATGGCTCCATTTGAGGCGTTGTATGGTAGACCTTGTCGTTCCCCAGCATGTTGGTTAGAAGTGGTGGATAACAAACTCCTTGGGCCAGAACTGATTCAGGATACTGGGACAAGGATAAAGATGATACGGAGTCGCATTCGGGTAGCTCTGGACCGGCAGAAGAGCTATGCCGATGCCAAGAGGTTCTTCATAGAATTCAAAGTGGGGGACCAGGTTTTACTCCGAGTATCTCCGATGAAGGTGATTATGCATTTTGGGAAGAAGGGGAAACTGACACAAGGATACGTGCGGCCATCCCTATCATCGAGCAGATTGGGCCAGTTGCGTATAGACTGGGTTACCGGAGCACTTGCATAGAATTCATGATGTGTTCCATATTTCCTAGATAAGGAAATATCTTAGCGATGATTTGTCCCATACTCACATTGCGTTGGAGGACATCGATCTTCAGCCCAATAGTTCCTACGAGGAGGGGCCGATTTCTATTCTGGACCACAGCGAGCTGGAACCGAGGTCGAAGATAGTACCGTTAGTATATATTTAGTGGAGGAATCATAATTCCGAGGAGTCCACATCGGAGTGTGAGTAGGAGATGCACGAACGTTATCCAGAGTTGTTTTTACCAGGTACTCTTTAGTTCTGAATTTCGGGGCGAAAGTCTGTTATTAGGGGGGAAGTATGTAATACCCCATATATTTATTAATTTTTAGTTATGGGATTAATTAAATTATTTGGAAATTAATCCGGATATGAATACTAACGAGATGTGAGTTGGTATTTGATTATGATTCGTACATATGGTAATATATGAATATTGAAAATATTAAAATTATCGCGAGACTGAAATACGAAAATTTGGGAAATTTATTTGGGACGCGCATGTCAATCGCGTCAGGTATGAAATTATTTGAATTAAAAAGTAAATTTTATTTTTATCAACCGAATGGTCATTTTGAGTAAGCCAACGTGTTCGGAAGGGTCGAAGTAGTCAGAAAACACTAGCCGGGGGTTTAGTTTGGGTCCCAGGGTATTTTTGGGCCATACTGGCAACTTAAAAGGGTATTTTGGTAATTTCAAAAATTAGGTAATTAAAACCCACGAAAATTGTAGTTTAAATTTATAATTTTAAAGGGGCCACTAAGGCCATTACCAGCAAAAGTTTAGAGAGTGGGCTACGGGAGTTTTGAGAGAAGTTGGAGAGAAGTTACAAGAACCAAAACCAAGCCATCTTCAACCTTGGGAGAAAATCCGTAGAGAAAGTAGAGAATCAACATTCATTCACCAACATCAATCCTGAAGAACAATCTAAGGCAAGTGATTTGATATTTTTAGCGTATTGAATATGTCTTCCATGTTTAGTGTAGAAATTATCTTATATTGAAATCTTTGAAGAAAACCCATGAAATTGATGGAGAAACTTTGAATTTGGGTTAGGATTTGCATGTAGAATGATGATGGAATGATTTAATATTCGTAGAGTTATTTATGATGACTTAAAAACGGATTTATGATGAGTAATTGGGCATAACAAGTATATGGGTTCATGTTCATAGGGTTTGGGGAATATTTGGAGATTTACATTAATTTCATGATGATTTGTAAGATTTGACCCCTAAAATATGTTAAGAGATGATCTAAGGTGATTAGGAGAAATGGTTTATATACGTTAAAACATAAATTGGATGGACTTAAGGTGGATTTAGAGAAGAGAAGAATTGAGGAAAATGGACTTGGGAATATTTGGGTTCAAATTGACATCTCGTTAGAAGACCTGCCTAGGACGATCGAACGAACTTCTAACGAGATGCCAGTATGACTTCTACTGAGTTGGCATTTAATTCGAAGACATTCGTTCGAACGAAACTCATTCGAACGACCTGATTCGAATGAGACTTCTAACGAGTTGACAGAATGGCCTTTTTGGCCTGAATATATTTCTAGTATCCCGTAGACTGATTTAAATGGTAGAATAATCTTCCCTTATTAACTAGTGGGTGTACTTGGGAGATTGGGTTACATGGAAGAGTGAAACTTAGAATCGTGTAGTGAACCGGATGATAATTGTGCATTGGGATGCCAGTACCTAATTACGATGTGAGAAGAGTAAATAACTTTATTACATATAAACCGGGGACTTGTGAGTTGTAAAACACTAAATGTTGGTATAAGAATGAGATGTGTACCACTAATGAAATATTACGATATCTAAGATGTGCGAATTCTTAGTAAGTAGTTATTTGTGTATAACATACCTACCATACTTTCTATCATGGGAGTTCGTCGTTCGATCAGGGCCATATAATCTTTGTGTGCCTACGGGGGGGATTTAGATTGGTACCTCGAGGACATAGGACAAAGAAGGACTTATTGAGAACTTAATAAGTCTGCTGATCATGGGAGCGTAGGTATGTGCGTGACCCATGTGATGTGAACTATGTTCGCCTCTATTGTTTGTAATTGTTTTTAATGAAACTTTTTCTAAGAGATTTGGAATACGTGGTCCTTATGTACGTGATGTACCGGGATTGGATAGCAGAGTATATGTGAACCACAGCTTAGTCTCGGGGTGCTAGTATTGTATATTTATGATGAGAATAATATACTATTAATTGAAATGTATTATCATGAATAAATGTGAATATTAATAATAGCAACAGTTTGTCAAGTGAAAATGAAAGATCTCTAGTAATTAGTAGTACTAATATGGGAAACTGTGTAGCAAGGCATAACACTCTGAAATAGAAGATGTTGGGAATTTAAATTGGATATCGTATAGTAATGTTAGATTTTGCAACGGACTAGTTAGATATGGAAATAACTAGAATGGGTACGGGTACGATAGGAGTGCATAATTAGTTGAGAGGTGAGGAACTCATGTGATTGCACACACTGTCATGTACTTTATATTCACTGTTTAATGATATTAAACACTTTCAAATTTTTAAATTATTTTCACAATCGGGCTCTGACCCGTTTGCTTTCAAATCTATTTATGTAAAAACCTTTTAGGTGCCCATCCACAAGGACACCATGCATTGGAGTTCTATTCAGGTGACGTGCTGTAGCTACTGTGGAAGTTACAGGACCTTGACAGTAGACGCCTCCATTTTTGAAGAAGAAGAAGTGTGTGCAATCACTTAACAAGGCCACAATCCCTCCTTCCACCATGCTAGAAGAAGAAGTGAATCTGGTTCCATCTTTAACCTCTATGAGTATGTTATCCTACTTGGAAGAAGAAATCCCTAAGTTTGGACTAAATCATAATTATTCTCCCAATATCTCTATCGAAGCCATTGGAAAGACTGCCCCACTTTTGTTTCTCGATAATAGATCAGCTCTTAATGTTTGCCCGTTGAGGTGAGCGACCTTGCTCCAACCTCTATCACGGTGCGGGATTTGGACAATACTCGTCGAGAAGTGATGGAATCCATAAAGTTTACAATTGGGATTGGCCCTATAATCATGTTACTGAGTTCTAAGTCATCGATATCCCGGTTTCCTTCAACCTATTGCTTGCATGACCATGGCTCCATAGTATGAAGGGCATGTCTTCTTACCTCCATCAGAAACTGAATTTCTTCACCCATGGGAGGTCATCACTATCTTATGCGACGATGATAATACTGAGAATGAAAGCACCTGTATTCCGGTACAAAAGATACAACATGGGACATATGATATGCTTCTTTGTGGTTTCCCAGTCTAACCACTTTTTCTCCTAGCAGGGGATGCTTTTCAAGATAGAGTATATCAAGAACAGATATCCCATGGCAATGTCAATGTGATAAAAAATTTAAGAACATGCACTTCATACTAGGACTGGAACTGTTATTGGGAACAAGAGCATGGAATACAAGAACCCATAGTACGGAAGAAGACATTTCCTCCTTTTGCCTAGGTTTATCAACCATCAGTAGAAGAACTCAAAATGGTCTGCCAACCTCGATTGACGAAAAGGATAGAAATTACTAAGATTCTCTCAATATATTCCTTGATTGGAATATTTATCAATGAGAGTGAAAATGTCCCGTACTTTAGCTTTCCCAAAACATCGTATGATCATGTGGATAAGAGGATGAAGACAAGGATGGAGATACTTTTCCATGATAGTTACTCATGGGTCGAATGTTCCCAACATCATATAAAACCACTCATTGGGAAGACTATAGCTGCTACCGGAGATTCCGAGGGAGGTGACTCCGAGAATTCACTCAATTTTTAGACACTGGGCTCACACTCTTCATGAATCACTCTAACACTACATCATCGGATCAATCCCACTTGCTGATTCACCTCTCCTCAACTGGCATGCTATACCAGATCCACCCGCTAAAATACAACCCAACTTTGATGTTTATCCCATTTCTTCTTCTTTTGTTGTTCCTGCCTGGTCTAATCATAATGTAATCGAGACCTCCTTCGATGAGGTTCTCAACGCTATTTTTCCCAATAACGAAATAAATGAATATTTTGAGTATCTTGTCGTGACTTACATTAATTGTCTTGAATATAATCGAACTCTTGATGATGATGATTTTGCAAAATAATAGTTCTTAATTCATATTAATAAGGTTAATAACAAAAGACATAATCGTATTCAAGTTAATGAATATGAAACTATTGTTATTAACCTTGGTTCTAGTAGCCAACTGCGCAGGATTATGACAGGGGCCACCCTAGATGAGCATGAGCGCACGTAGCTCAAAGATTTTTTGAAGGAATTTGTGCAAGTCTTCACATTGTCCTAGGATGACATTCCCGACATTGATCCCTAGATAGCTTCGCATGAAATTACAATGCTCCCAAAATGCAAACCGATAAAGTAGAAACTGCAAAAACTCAGCACTAAATGGTCCCTCAAGGTTAAGAAATAAGTGGTTAAATAGTAGAACGTAGGCTTCTTTCGAGTGATTGAATATCCCATATGTCTAGCCAATGTTTTACCCATACCAAAATCAGGAGGAATGGTTTGCATGTGCATTGATTATCGAGATTTGAAGAAGGCATCTCAAAAGGATGATTATCAACTTCCCAATATTGACATGATCATAGAAAATATATCTAGTCACACTCTTAAGTCATTTTTTGATGGTTTTTTCGGATACAACAAAATCAAGATGCATCTGGGTCATCAAAATAAAAACACATTCATTACCCCTTGGAGAAACTTCTATTACACTGTTATGTCATTTGGTCTCAATAATGTAGGGGCTACCTATAAGAGGGCTGCCATGACTATCTTGCATGATGTGATACACAAAGAAGTTGAGGTCTACGTCAATGACATGATCATCAAATCCAAAACTCGAGAAGGTCAAGTTCTCTCTCTCCAAAAGTTATTCGAGCGACTATGGCAATTCTAGATGCAACTTAAGCCATAAAAATTTGTTTTTGGCATTTCCAAAGGATAGTTCTTAGGATTCATAGTTAGAAATATAGGGATTGAAGTTGATCCGACCAAACTGAAAGCCATACTAAAAATGCCACCACCCTGAATACAGAAAAAATTCTGAGGATTCCTTAGAAAATTACAGTATATCAGTCGATTCATAACCCAATTGACTTCTATTTGTGAACTCATATTAAAAGTCCTCCGAAAAGATTCAACTAAGGTTTTTAGTGAGATTGATAGGAGGTCTTTGACTGAATCAAGCAATATTTAACCCAACCCCCGATACTCATGCCATCGTAAGTTCATCTCCCTCTACTCATATACTTAACTATAACAGACACAGTAGCTGAGGCTTTGCTAGCCCAATACCTTGAACAATCCTACAAAGAGATGGTCATCTATTATGTTAGTCCCAAGTTGATCAGGTACGAAGTTAACTACACTGCCTTGGAGAAAAGCATGTGTCACCCTTATTTGGGTCACCTAAAATTGCAACACTACATGCTCACTTTTCCCATAAAACTAGTGTCCCAAATGGAATTTATCAAATTCCTTCCCGAGAAATATGTCTTGTCTAGCAAAATGGCCCGATGCTTGATGCTACTAGCCGATTTTGATATTATGTATGTCACACAAAAGGACATGAAAGGAAGATCCATCTATGACTACCTTTCTGACTACTATATGGAAGAAGACGATGTTTCGATCTCCGAATTCCCATATGAGAATATCCTTTGTACCTCCCAAGAAGACCTCTTGTGGGAAATTTACTTTGACAACACCGCCAACAAGAAAGGATATGGCATTGGGATACTCCAAATTGCCCTGGATGACTCTCTCACTCCCGTTGCCATCAAGCGAGATTTTCCCTGCACCAACAACATTACCGAATACGAGGCACAGACGGTAGGCCTCAAGGTTGCTCTCAAGAAAGTAATCTGATTCGTAGATGACTACCGGGATTCAACCCTCATCATCGATCAAGTCCTCAGAAGATAGAAAGTCAAGAATGAGAAACTCTTAACCTTTCATTCCCACCTAGAAGTGTTAGCCTCGAGTAAAAAATAACTTAGCTGATGTCCTTGCTACCTTAGCCTACATTATTAACATGCCAGAAGGAATAACTATGGCTCCCGTCCTAGTCCAAAAGAAAGTTAAACTTACCTACAGCTGCCACATTGAGCTCAATATAGAGAAGATCCTTATATAGACAATTACTGGTACTATGATATTTGGAACCTCCTTAAGCATAATAGGTATTCCCTATATTCTAAAAAGAAAGACCGAGCTACCCTCCATAAACTAGTTTCCTGGTACATTGTCTGCAACAAAGCATTGTTCAAGAGAAATATCGATGGAACCCATTTACACTGCATTGTAGCGGCTGACATCGAAGAGATGATGAAGAAAATCCATAGCGGGGAGTGCGGACCCCACATGGATGGCCATATGCTTGGCAATAAAATCATCCGATAGGGTTACTATTGGACTACCATGGTGAAGGATTGCACAACCTATGTTTGGAGATGCTTCAGATTACAACAATTTTACAATCTGAAGCACTTGCCTCCATGAGAATTGTACAACATGATTTCTCCTTGGCCATTTTACACATGGGGCATCAATATCATAGGGAAAGTTACACCCAAGGCATCTAACAGATATGAATTCATCCTAGTTAAAATTTGTTACCCAACCACATGGGTGAAAGATGAGTCATATGCAATGCAGAATGACAAAGAGGTGGACAAGTTCATCTAGAAAAATATCATATGTCAATATGGGGTGGTCCCGTAAGAGCTAGTGTCAGAAAACGGATTGCATTTCGAAGTAGAAGTCAGATAATTAATCGATGAGTATGGGATTCCGGGACATAAATATTCTCCCTACCGACTTTAAATCAACGGTGTAGTTGAAACTCCTAATAAGAACATCAAAGAAATATTAATACCCCGTATATTTTGGAATAAAATATAATTTAACAAGGGTTTGATTAATTCGGTGAAATTAGTTAATCTGGGTTGTGAGTAGTTGGACATAGTACTATTTATAAATTTTAGAATTTGAAGTTTAATGATTTGGGATAAGTCTAAAAAGGAATTTTATATTGATTAAAAAAAAGTAATTACATGTGCCATTTCACAATTAAAATATATTTTTGGATAAAAATATTTGAAACACTCTTTGAGAGGTATTATGGGCTCCTTTGGGCATTTTAGAACGTTCAGAATGGTCCCAATGTATATATATATATATATATATACTAGGGTGTACCCGTGCTGATGGCACGGTGGAAAATTTGCTCTCGATTGTTTGTGATTACAGCACATTTATACCCGTGTAAACGTCACGGTGAAAAATTTACTCCCGATTATTTCGGCTTTCATGTCGTGTCACCATATCTTGTCTAAATAAGTGTTTAGTTTTTAAAAAATTAACTTCTAATGTGCCGATTCAAAGGTTATTTAAATCAAGTTTTAAATTGAACATGTCACGTCTATATAAATGTCAATTTTGAATCAATTACAATGTACCGATTAAAGCAGTAGCTTAAGTGGCCAAAGAGAATCCATTTGAATTGTCTTTATATACGGGACTTTAAATGTGAAGCCAATAAATACACAACTTTATAAATATACTAAAAGAAATATAATGAGTGAAATTTTTTTACAATAAAAAATTAAATAAATTTAATGAATGCATTGGCTACGTCCGTGTCTGAAGGCACGATGGCAATTTTCCCGAATTTGAATCGTGTTGTCAAGTCATAAAAGTTTTGTATTATAGTATAATTTTTCAAAGAATCAATCGTGGTCTTTCTCCTGAAGGACGAATATTTTTTTCAAAATTATTTAATCGTGGTTAATTTTACATTGATATTTTGTGTACCCGTGCCGATGACACGACAATAAATTTGCTCCCATGATAAATTTGTGCCCGTATCGATATCACACTCATAATTTTATCCCGATGTATTACTATTAACGACCTATCATTAGCGATGTATCATTAAGATTTAATAGTTCATGTTCTTAATTTTTTTTATTGTGACTATTTTTGTATATTTTTTATTTGTTGTTGTATTAATTACAGACCACTTTCTAATTTAATGTCATTTAAACTTAATCTCACTTGTATAAAAGTAAATGATGACAATAGGGTGTACCCGTGCCGATGGCACGACAATAAATTTAATACGGTGTACCCGTACCGATGGCATGACAATAAATTTATTCTCATGATATTTTGTACTCATGTCGATGGCACGCCGATAAATTTGGTCTCGTGTCGCTAATAGTGAAAATATAAATAATGTTGGTCATTCCATGATATACTTAATCTCCATGGCTAGGTGGAACCCGTGTTGATGGCATGGTTAGCATATTGATCAAATGCTTGTTGTATGATTACGATTTCAAGACGGTGCATTTGTGTGTTAGGAACATTTAGTCTAAATTTGCAATTTATATTTTTTTACTATAACATTTCAAATTTTACCAAACCAAACTTTATAAACTTTACTGACATAAAACCAAACTAAACTTTATAAACTTTTTTACCAACTAAACTTTGCTGACATAGGGCCCAACTAAACTTTATAAAATTTACCGAACCAAACTTTAGAAACTTTATAAACCAAGTCAGTTGTACTCTGATAACATAGGTGCGTCACTCTTTCTCGAGCCTCGTAATATCTATGGAAATACAAATAAAGACATTGGTTGTCATAGTACCCCACATGTGTAAATCCTATTCTGAAAATAATTCACTGCCAAATGTTGTTCCCCGTTTCAATTCTTTTTCAGTTTATTTAAAGGAATTCTGTGCTCCAACTATATTATGTTTGTTTAATATTCTCAATTGACATTTGTTAATTCAATATTTTTTGAAAATAAAGAAAAAACATTCAAAATATTTTCAAAATTGGCTTAAAAGTATTGTTTATTTCAAGATTGTCTAACATTACGTCTTGTTGAAATTATCACCCATATATTTTTTTAATAATATTACAAACTAAAATAAATTTCGAAACGAAAAAGAAATCATCGGTTAATTACAAAACAAATTTAATACTTTTTAGAAAAATAATTAATCTATTACTAACAATTCAATTGTATTAAAAAAATGTGTCCACATGTACAACACAAAACACACAGAATTGTATCCAAGGATCGTCAATATTACGGGGTCTTTACCTCTATAGCACATCAACATGTAATTTTTGCAACTTGAGTTGAATCGGCAAATAAATTTAAAATGTATACAAAATGTAAAATTCAAATCTTGCACGGGAGGATTTGAAATTTCGACATATATTTTGATTACAATATGATCATTATGTTTGGGCAACACCCTTTTATCATACTATGGGCACATTTAATGACCACCGACGTGCACAAAAAAATATTCGTTCCTACATAAAATTTTATTTTACATACAAAATGTTGCCAACACACTGGAATATGAAGTGTTTCAAGGAGGGGTTATTTTCAACTATCAATATTCATAAGTGGAAATAAAAGCCTACATGATGATAAAGTAAACACATAGTTCAGTTTCAAAAACAATCCAATGACAAAGAAAAAAATCATTTTTAACAACTCATAAATACTTTTCTCGAGCCATGTGCTCAAAACTTGCGATGGAGGTGTGATAGCTCCATCTAAACAGGTACTAACCACGCTGGTAAAAACTAAGTCTGATACAAAAGGTACAACTATTATAGCTATAGGTGGTCTAATCGATCTTTCATAATTAATGGCCGAATGGTAAGGGATAAGAGTACAAAAGATGGATTAGACAAAAGCTAAAGCTAATAAAAAAAATATTATGGAAGTTGTCTAATCATTATCACCTCATTGGCATGGAAAAATAGATACAAACTGTTCATCCCAAAAATAAGAAATTAATCTATTTAATACATCCTCCACCCATTGTCTAAAAGCATCATGTTATGGTTGTCCAAGGTGGATGAGGCACCTGTAACCAAACAAAATAAAATTAAAATAAAAAAATAGGAAAAAAAGAACCAACCCTTCCATTTTGCAAAACAGGATACACAGATTCAAGTTGATTTTGCAGATCACACTTATTTTCTGGATTCAATTTTGTATTTTTTCATTTTCTTCGTGTGTTTAAGAACGTAGAAATATGCAAACCCATGTACCTATGAGAACCCATGTACCCATGATATTAAATATAAATCTTAAACGGAAAACGGATCCAATAGAAGAAAAAACCCCGTAAAAAATCTTTGCATTTGGCTGGAAAAAAGAATCTATATATATTTTTTAAGGAAGGAGATGAAATTAAACAAAAATATTACCCTTCAAAGTCCTAAATCAAACCACAAAGTAAAGAGTTATGAAGACAACTCCATTAAGAAAAGTGATTTAATAACGTTCAACCCAAGTAAATAATAAATACAGTTGCCCATAAGAACTGTCGGACAAAAAACAATTTCATTGGGATTCATCTTTCACTGTACTTTTCAGAAAACCCATTTAATTATAATAATGAAAAAAATCACTATTTCACCTAGAGATTATATCCTTGTATCATACATCCCCATATTTATGTTTTCCACTAAAAAATTATGCATACATGAAATTATATTGTGTAAGAGAGAGATGAGACGAGAAGAGAAAAACATAACAAATTAATCACAGTTGTGTGGTGAAGTATACAAAGTTCAATAAAATCCAACCTTTGTGTGTATGATCGGAAAAATTGGACTGTGACAACCCTCATTCCTAAATAAGGGGTGGCCAGCCCGATACCTCGACATAACGGAATCAGGGATGGATATTATCCTCAGCATCATAACAATAAAATCGGTATACAAGTTAACCACTCCAAAAATCAGAAAGCAGGTTGTCAAAAGTTTGGTTTAATAAAGATTTAAGAAATAAATCAAACAACCCAAATCTGATGAAGGTGGAATATCAAAGGAACATATAGATAAATACTAAAACAACATACAACAAAAGAACTGAATAATCTGTCGGTCCATAATTACATTCAAAGTATTTGCACAATTCAATATTTTACATACTACATTCATTAACAAGTACAAAAGATGGGCCACTAGCCCGGATGAAAGACCCGATCATAACTAGATCCCAAAAATGAAGGTGTATAACAAACATCCTATAAAAATCCGCAATGTCATACAGCTCGTCAAAAGCATAAGAGTAGGAAAAATCACAATGGGCGCCCTTGCGGAGCAGCACCTGAGCGGATACAACAACATGCACAACATAGAAAATGAACGGGTCAGGGCCCGATTTATATATGATTCCCAGAAGTGTAAGAAACATGATAGATATGGAAAATGAATCGTAATTAATGTAAATATTATTCTAACAACCTAATCATAAAAGTGTGATGATTCAATTATATAGATTTCTAACAGTTATTAAATTAAGCAAAGAGAAATATAATTAAATCTCATTTCTTCTCATATCTTTTCATTTTCCATTCATTAATAGGAATTCAGTTCCCATCTTATCTTTACCTTTTCCATTCCTTAGCAGGAAAAACAATTACCATCTCATATCTCATGACAATTTACATACCTCAAGTCCCACTTGAGTTAGAAAGGTTATATTCTTATACATATAACGTTTCTAAGACAGCCCCTCCAAGTTTCCCCACCAGGCACGCCCCTAAATGACTATCATCTTCCAGGTCCTATCTATACAAGACAACCTGGGCACCTAACGCACGTTGGGAAGTGGCCATATACCTGCGAGTGAGTCATAGCCACACCAGGAATTACCTCACTAGCACAGAAAAATATATACAAACCCCACATATGGCCGAGGACTGTAGTCAGCCTGCATTCAATAGTCAAGGGACATCACCTCATGCGCGAGCTTCCCTTATGATAGCATTTAGAGAGGTGTCTTTAAGTAATTTAAAAATTACCAATTTAATCTCATTTTCATTACCGTAATTCACATGTGTTTCATTTTATTTGAAACCATCATCCTTGAATGTTCTCATTAATATTCATCATTTTTAAGTCCCGAGTAAACCTCCAAGTGATTTCCAAAATCGTACTATTCCCCAACAAGCTACATATCTCAGTAGGGCCTCAAACATCTCCAATTATGGGCTTAGAACCCTAAACTTAACTAATTTACCAAAAAAGAAGTGATGCCTAAGCATCACTTTAAGTACCCCCCTGAATTAACCCCAAGTGATACCATTTAACTATAGGGTAACGACCAAACTCAACTAAAACTCTAAGTTTTCTTCATGCAAGAAGGTTCTTATTTCCTATGTAAAAGAAGAAAGCTAGGAAACAAAAATAAGTCTCAGAGTGAAACCAGGGGACCAATCGACAGGTACTAAAGTCGCGATCGACGACATTTCAAACCTTTGCCTTCGTAGGAAAGAAGAAAGCTCATTTCGTTTGGGTCGGTTGACCCTTTGAAAGAAAGTAGTGTGCCCTCTCCCGAAGACCCGGTCGACCGGTCTGAGAATCGCGGTCGACCGGTCATTGCAGACCTAGACCTAATCTCCCTATTTTCATGCTAAACCCAAAGCCAAATTTCAATCAAACCAAGCCAACCTCATTTATTGATTCCAAATGATCATAAATGCTTCTAACACCAAAAATCTATACCAATATCAATTCAACTTTCAAAGATCTAAAGCCCATAAATCAAACAAAAACCCTAACTTCCATAAACCATAGACAACCATAACTATCAATGCAAATTACTCTACTTAAACCATAAAATAGCATGTAGATAACTTTCCCCATGGTTGTTGTGGGGACCCTGAATTTAGCACCATAGGCCTGGACGAGTAGCCTCTCCCTAGCGGCCCAAAGTCCAGGCCCATCACCCTCATAATCAATCCAATTACCCCACGATCCCATGAAGGGGAGTTGTTGGGAAACACGATTCCATGTAGGGGAGATGGCTAATAAGAAGGAACCCATCACCCCCACTACTCCAACATATACATGTATAAATTAAACCCTAGTTCGGGGCAAAGGACAAGTTGTATTCTCGGTACTTATTCCTCAGAGTATAGAGAAATAACACTGACTGAACCACCGTGGACGTAGGCACTTCTTTGCTGAACCACGTACCCCCATTGTTGTGTGATTGGCCTTTTATTTATCTTTTCTTGGTTGTTACCTCTTTCATATTTATTTGTGTTGCATAATAATTGTCACTACAATTGGCGCCGTCTGTGGGAAACGTTTATCTTTCCTTGAGAAGAGCCCACGCTAGGAAAAAATCTATGATGTCTGGTCACAGCAGCAATGCTCCTCAAGCAGGAGATATTCAGGGGCCACCCGCTCCTCGTAGGATTAGGTCTGAAGTCCAACGTTCAGATCACGGGGCTCGCTTAGAAAGGCCAGCCTCAGAAGAAAGTCAAGGACCAGCAAGGTCCACTCAGATATCCAGATTGATCGATGCATACGAAGCAAGGCTCCACGAGCGGAGGGAGTCTTCTCACAGGTATGAGGCTGAGAATGCTCGCCTGAAAAGAAGACTGGAAAAATTGGAAAAAGAACTACGCCCTGATACCAGGAGACGCCCCTATCGCACCCCTAGCCCTCAGGCGAGCAAATATCACAGCCGAGGAAGGAGCCCTAGGCGGCAATATCACGGTTTCGAAGGTGGCAGCTCAGACGACGACCTCCGCGAGCAACTGAGAAAAGCTCGCCGCTATCAGAGCCCTGCTCGCAACAACGACAACATACGAAACCTAGTCCGCCGAGAGATGGACCAACATCCAGCTCACCGCGGCACCAGGTCAACCAGAGAACTCGCCAGGAGAGCCCTCAAGACCCAGATGAAATCACCCTTCACGAGGGAAATTGAAGAAGAAGAAGCTCCCAAAAAGTTTGCCATTCCAAGGTTCAAGATTTACGACGGGAAAACTGATCCCATTGATCATGTCAGGCAGTACCAGCAGGCTATGACCCTCTGGAATCACCGAGATGCACTGATGTGCCGTATTTTTCCCTCGAGCCTTCATGACGTGGCCCAAAAATGGTTCGAGAAACTCCCTCACCGATCCATCAGGTATTTCAAATCCCTGGCCGAGCTCTTTACGGCCCGGTTCATCACCAGCAGCTCCCATCCCAAAAGGATGGATGCCCTATTGACGATGAAGAAAACTCCTCAGGAGACACTTCGAGACTACACGAAGAGGTGCTGGGAGTTATTTAACGAAGTCGAAGACTGCGCGGAAGAGGTGGCAGTGGCTTCATTCAAAATTGGGCTACCTAGCTCTTCCCTCCTTTACCAGTCCTTGACAAAGAAGGAAGCAACCACCATTGATGACCTGATGGCCCGGATTGAGAAATACGCAAAGGTGGAAGATGTCACCCGCCTTAACGTAGGTGAAAACGGTCGAGCTAAGCTTGCCGCGAAGGGAAGTGAAAAAGTTTATAACCAGAAAAAAAGAGGAAAGAATGGGAGCAAGAATGGACCCAAGAACGGAGGAAGCCCTGACGTTGCAAAATCGTTCCAGGCGGTCAACACCGTCTTCAAAGAACCAATTTACAAAATTCTCGCTAAGATCAAGGATGAGCCGTTCATCAAATGGCCCCGAAAAATGGGAGGAGATCCATCGAAAAGAAACAACGCGCTGAGATGCACCTTTCACAAAGAGGGAGGACATAAGACCGAGAACTGCAAGGCTCTTAAGTCCCACCTCAAGGAGCTGGCCCAATCCGGACATTTGAACGACTTTGTGGAAAGGAAGGTAGAGAGAGTGATTGTCCACAAGGAGGCAAAACCCGACAACGTGTTAGAAGACGACATCGGACACGAATTCATAGTAATCCATGGAGTATCCGATGTTAAACAATTCTAGGGCAACTCAGCTCGGATGGAGGTAAAGTAGCTGACAACAGTAATGCAAGCTTTTCAAATAGATCCAGCAAAATCACAGGCAGGAAAACGCCGGCGAGCAGAGGACATCAACTACAACAAGCATATTGTTTTCACGGATGAAGATCTTGTGGGAGTAAGGACCCCACATCACGATGCCTTAGTCATTACACTCAGGATATCCAACTTTGATATCGACAGGGTGCTCGTCGATCAAGGAAGCTCATCCAAAGTAATGTACATCGACCTGTTAAGAAAATTGAAGTTGAACATCGCCGACCTAAAGGGAACCACTGTTCCTCTGGTCGGCTTCGCTGGAAAAATGACCATGCCTCTGGGCAAGATAGTACTACAAGTGCTCGCTGGGAATGTTTTGAAAATGATCGAATTCTTGGTGGTCGACATCGATTCACCGTATCAAGCCATCCTCGGCAGGGGATGGCTTCATGCAATGAAGGCAGTCTCCTCGACCTACCACCAGAAACTCAAATATATCACCGAGCGGGGAGTGATGGAGATACATGGCGACCAGGCGATGGCGAGAATGTGCTTCATAATGGCCATCCGACCGAAGCCAGAGAAAAAAGACATTCAAACCAGCGAGAAAGTGGAGGAAGGTGCAATCCCATCCAAATAGCAATTAAAATATGGAAGGCCCGGAGTGGAAGAGACCATGCTCCTCCCCTCCGAGCGGGTTGTAGAGGACCTGGTAGAAGTAATTGCTAGAGAAGGCGTCAACAGCAGAGTCTTCCTGATCGGAACCTCACTCACTGACGAAGAGCAAAAGGATTTGTTAACCTTACTTAGAAGCAACATAGATGTTTTCACTTGGGAACCCTATGAGCGGCCAGGAATCGATCCCAATATGGTCTGCCATCGGTTGCAGGTCAATCCCACATTCAAGCCGATAGCACAGAAGGCACGACGAACTGCTCCCGAGAAAGTCAAGGCAATAGAACAAGAAGTTGAAAAACTGCTGGATGCAGGATCCATATAGGAAGTGCAATTCCCCAAATGGTTATCCAACCCAGTGGTAGTTCCAAAAAGCAACGGTAAGTGGAGAGTTTGCATAGACTTCACTGACCTCAACAAAGCCTGCCCCAAGGATAGCTTCCCTCTTCCAAAAATAGACCAACTAGTAGACGCCACTGCAGGTCACGAGCGAATGAGTTTCCTAGACACATACTCAGGCTATCACCAGATTCCCCTGTATGCACCAGATCAGGATAAAACGGCGTTTATCACGACGGTTGGTTTATACTGTTATAAGGTAATGCCTTTTGGGCTAAAAAATGCAGGGGCAACTTATCAGCGGCTGGTTACTAAAATGTTCAAGAATCAGATGGGAAACACGATGGAGGTCTACATCGACGACATGCTCGTCAAGAGCAAGGAGAAAGAAAACCTCCTTTCGGACCTGGCAAGTACCTTCAAAATCCTCAGGAAATGCCGAATAAAACTCAACGCGAGAAAGTGTTCCTTCGGTGTCCAGTCAGGAAAGTTCCTTGGGTATTTGGTCAGCAAGCGTGGCATAGAGGCAAATCCGGACCAGATTAATGCAATTAAACGGGTGCAACCTCCTCGCACAATCCGCAATGTACAGAAGCTCACTGGAATGCTCGCTGCTCTAAATCGTTTCATTTCTAAATCCTCTCAGAGATGCAAGACTTTCTTCCAACTCTTAAAAGGCAGCAAAACGGTAGAATGGACCCCAGTTTGCTCGCAAGCATTAGGCGAGCTCAAATCCTACCTAAGCTCCCCACCACTGCTTGTCATACCACAGCAAATGGACCCTTTGTACCTCTACCTCTCTGTATCCAGCCATACTATCAGCTCAGCGCTAATGTGTGGAGTCATAGGGATCCAACATCCAGTCTATTACGCGAGCAAAACCTTACTAGACGCCGAGCAGCGCTACCTGCCATTGGAAAAGCTCGCATTCGCCCTAGTAATGTCCTCGAGGAAACTGAAGCATTACTTCGAAGCTCACACGATCATTGTCCTTACATCACACCCCCTCAAGGTTGTCCTAAGGAAGGCGGATTTGTCTGGCAGACTGTCTAAGTGGTTAGTCGAGCTCGGCTGATTTGACATCCAATTTTAACCAAGGACAGCTATCAAAGGTCAAATCCTCGCTGACTTCATAGCCGAATTCACAGGCGAAGAACCCTTCGACAAGCCTAAGCCAACACAACAAAACAGCCAGGCTACAGGGGGAAGCTGGAAGCTATTCGTTGATGGAGCCTCCAACTCAAAGGGGGCAGGAGTAGGAATTGTTCTCATCACTCCAGAAAATGCAGTCCTCGAGCAAGGAATCAGGCTGGGATTTGCAGCCTCCAACAACGAAGAAGAATACGAAGCCTTAATTGCAGGTCTCCAAAGGGCGCAAACTTTAGGAGCAAAGCATTTATAGGTATTCAGAGACTCGAAACTAGTTTCCAATCAGATAAGTGGAGACTACAACGCGAAGGACGAGAGGATGGCAGCCTACCTCTCCTTGGTAAGAAACTTGATGATGAACTTTGAAGAAATCAACATCCAACAGTTTCCCAGGGGGCAGAACAGCCACGCTGATGCTTTGGCATCCCTAAGCTCGGCAGTTGATTCCAGCCTTAAAAGGATAATCCCTATCGATTTCCTTAGCTACCCGAGCATTCACCCCAACTGCGAGCTAACAAAAGCAAAACAAATACTCCAATTAGAACCATCCCCTAGCTGGATGGATCCCTTAAGAGACTATTTAAAGAACGGAATGCTCCCAGAGGATAGGAGGACCGCCCAGCAGATAAGAGTCAAAGCTGCTCGCTTTTACTTATCCACGGGAGGCGACTTGTATAAAAGATCTTTCTCTGGCCCCTACCTTAGATGCGTCCACCCAGGCGAGGTCAAGATAGTGCTTCACGAAGGAATCTGCGGAAGTCACGTCGGAGGAAGGTCTCTAGCCTTCCGAGCAATAAAGTAAGGTTACTGGTGGCCATATATGCAAAGGGACTCCACAGTATATGTCCGCAGATGCCTAAAATGCCAGCTTCATGCCCCCATGGTCCACCAGCCTGCCAGCGAATTGAAATCCCTGACCAGCTCCTGGCCTTTCGCCCAGTGGGGAATGGACATCGTGGGACCACTACCCACCGCTGCCGGCAATCACAAATACCTGTTGGTCGCCACTGATTACTTTACCAAGTGGATTGAGGCAGAACCACTGGCGAACATCCGAGATGCTGACATGATGAAGTTCATATGGAGAAATATAATCACTCGATTTGGGATCCCCAGAACCATCATCACTGACAATGGGACACAGTTCGAGAGTGGCCCCTTTCAGGACTTCTGCGACCAACACGGGATCAGGCACCACTTCATCTCGGTAGCTTATCCTCAGAGCAACGGACAAGCTGAGGCTTCCAACAAAACAGTGATCGCTGGATTAAAAAAGCGATTAGAGCGAGCAAAAATCGCATGGACTACCGAGCTACCACATGTCCTATGGGCATACAGAACGACTCCCAGACGAGCCACAGGTCAGACGCCATTCTCACTAGCATATGGTATGGAAGCGGTCATCCCATTAGAAGCAGGGTTGCCTACAATGAGATCCGACCTTGTCGAGCAGAATCAGAACGATCAGGCTTTGCTCGCTGAACTCAACTTGGCCGATGAGCGCAGAGAACTTGCCCTAGTAAAACTAGTGAGCTATCAGCAACAGCTCGCGAAGCACTGCAGCAAAAAGGTCAATCTGAGGAAGTTCAAAGATGGAGACTATGTTCTAAGGAAGGTCCTGGGCAACACAGTGAACCCATCAGATGGTAAACTGGGCCCAAACTGGGAAGGACCTTATGAGATAATTAGAAACGATCTGCAAGGTGCCTATCATTTGAAAACGATGGAGGGCAGAGAGATACCACGAGCATGGAACGCAGCTAATCTCAAGAAATTCTACTTTTAGGAGTTCTATTGTAAGATCTTTTATTATACTCATTTTAGGAAAAGACAGTTTATTTCTCTATTCACCAATAAAAATCTCTCAATTGATTACTCTCCAAAAGAGTAACAATTATATCTTATTGCACATCCTTTTCAAATCACAGGTATAATGGTTGACATAGCAGGGGAACACCCCTCCTCAGGTCATCGTCACGAAGCACGACAGACCTCTTAGCATTGCCCATGGCAATATATGAATCCCTACAGAGTATTCTTAGGCATCAAACCTACTTTGGTTAAATAAAATCCTGACCGGATGAAGACATCCAATAACAGGTGTGTCCTCGCCAATTGCCCCTCTTAGACCTAAGGGAGTGTGACGACACAACCTAAAAGGTAAAGAGAGAGCACAATGGTATTCTTAATACTGGACTGGGCGGACACTCACATGACAAGATAAAGATTGTGAAGCTGCAAAAATATAACATAGATTGGATAAACACGGTTAGTCGGCAAAAACGGCCAAAACTCAAACTTTCCATTAATCTTTTATATTTACAAACAATAATAGTACATGTTTAGTCGGCAAAGGCTCGTCCAAAGCATTTACAATTATTAAAAAACAAAATATCAAGAAGGGGGAAGCCTCCGAGCAAGGTAGTCAGCAACCTTAGCTCTCCTTCCGTCATCAGGGGCAGGATCGAATTCCTCAACAACTTCGTTTGTGTCCAACTCCAGTAGCCGCCGAGGAATAGCATCAATAGGAATCCATCGGTCATCTCGCCTGAATGGATTGGGCATCAAAGTAGAGGGAGAAACCTCGTGCAGATACCACAATATCGAGTTACTTGGGACTTGCAGCTCTTTGAGAGCACTCAACCACCCCCTGATGAAGGAAAACTCCTCGAACTCTGATAATCTCGTGGGAGCATCCAACCAGCCCTGATCATAGCCATCAGTCCACACTTGGCGAGGGCCCTTCTTGAATAGATGTCGCAGTCGGGTGACATCCCTCTAGAGCCCAGCAGCAGTTACGTAAGCTCGCCGGACATCACCGCGCAGCTCTTCCATTTCCCTCTCACGCTGCTCCTCAACTTCCCTACTCCTACCCCGTGTGCTACTACCAGCACGCGGGAGGGAAGTCCGAGCAAATCGCGACGAGGAAGAGCCTTGTAGGACTGCCGAAGCGGTGCTCGATGAATGCTCCTTAAGATTCAAGACCTCCCGCCTCAGGTCGTCATTCTCCCGCTGTAGAAACTCCACGACTTGATTGATCTCGGTGGTCTCCAGTAACTTTTCTCTCAGCTCGCTAACTTCTTCCGGCACTGAAGCTCCGATCTCTTCCATTTCCTGGAGCCTGTCCTTCAATTTGGCCACCAGCTCGGACTGATCTTTATATTTCTGGTTCCTTGACATAGCAAACCTGCAAAGCCTAGCAAAAGCCTGGCGAATTGCAGGGCTTGCATAAGGACCCAGAGTCCTACCTAATTGTGAGGTAATAGGAACATAGTCATCCACATCAACCAACTACAAGTAAAAGAAAAAGGAAAGCAAGGGATCAGCATAAACAAAAATAAAGTCTTTTCATTGATAACGAGCGAGGTTACATCAGAACAAAAAAGGAAAAAATTACAAAGAATCCCTATCACTTAGCAACCTTGGTGGATGGACCTTTGTCTTTATCAGCATCGGCAGGGGCATTACCCTCTGCAGGGGCATACACTGCCTCCTCGACCAAGGGAGCATCAGAAAAGGTCGCCCGAGAAACAGGATTACTGCCTTCAGTAGTTGGGGCTGGGTCCTCATCCACGACCGGCTTTGGCCCTGGATCATGCTCGTCAAAGAGTGGGGATGCAACATCCACCCCAGCGGCCACAAGGGCCTTGTTCCACCGTTTCTTGAAGTTGAGATGGCTAATATAGCATATCTGAACCTCGGCATCTTCATACGCAGCAGCCCAGCCAGAATTGTATGAATGTTCTTTAAGAGTGGCTGTCTGGGCTTTCTCCGCCTCCAACTGCTCGGCAAGAACCCTGTTCTTCTCCACAAAGTCCAGCTTGCTCAAGCAGACCTGATCATACGACTTCCTCAGCTCGCCGAGCTCCCTAACAGCATTATCTTTCTCGCGAGAAGAATTAGCAAGTGCCGAGGCAGAAGAAGCTCGAGCCGCATAAGCAGCCTTCAGATCGGCCTCCAGCTGAGAACCTCTGGCCACCAGAGTAGACTTCTTTTGCTCCAGCTCGGTGTTCCTTCTCAGAATCTCGTCGCGAGAGCGATAGAGCACAGCAAAGTCAGTCACAAACTGCAAAAAACAAGGAAAGGATCAGAAAGAAGAAACCATCAAAATGGATTAGAAAAAGTTGAGAAGTAGAAAAGGAACCTTACCAAGGCAAGCGTCTGGCTAGCTTGCGAGGCCAGTTGATCGGACCCTGACGCCCTCTCACGATCTGCAGGGAGGACTACCCTCTCAAGCAGCGCAGGGGCGAGCTGAGGAGAGGTGGCCACCGAAGCCCCCTCAGGCAGAGCAGATACTGGGACCAAGGCTTGACCGGTTTTGTTCCTCAGTTCCATATTCCTCCTCTCCTCCTCCTTTTCCTTCTCCCTCCTCTTTCTCTCCTCCACCTTCTTCCTCTCCTCCTCCTTTTTCTTCTCCCTCTCCCTCGCATGCTCCTCCTCCCTCTTCTTCTTCTCTTGCTCTTGAGGGGAAGGCCGAGAACCAGTAGCTATGGCCCCGGAGACAGTCTTCGATTTTTTGGACCTCTGTACAAGAAGCACATCATTATCATCATCATCATCTCGGATCAAATTCTTCCTGGGAGGCATTTCTTCACCTGAATTGCTGGTAGTACTCGAGGAACTGCTGCTATCAGCACTACCTCCACCCAAATTGCTCACAACACCTGTAGGATCACTCTCCGAGCTGCTCTCTTCTTCGTCTAATTGGATGGGCTCAGCAGAAATCTCTTCGGAAGAGTCAAACTCCGGAACAGTATCCACAGGTCGGGCTATGAAGCTGGAGCCTGTGTTCTGGTACTCAAGCAGAAAAGCAGCAGACCTAGGATGCTCACCGTCACCCAAGGGTTCCCTGATGTTCCAAGCTTTCACCAGTTCCGAGATACGAACCTCGCTGAGAGCAGGCTCCAAGTTCTTTATCTTCGCTATAAAAGAAAAAGCAAGGAGAAGTTAGAAAAACCACAAAGTCAGCAAAGGTTGAAGTAATAATCTGGCATCTACCTATATATTCTTCCCCATAAAAAGGAACAGTAAACCTCTCAGACCTCGACCCTTCAAATTGGGGGGAAAGTTGCCAACTCCTGACAAGGAAACTTTCTTGCCAGTAGTCCTTATGGGAATCAGGTAGATTTACTACCAATACCCTATCAGGGCTCCTAGCCTTAAGGTACATAACACCTGAACTCGTTCGAGAAAAGGAGTAACAAAAACAGACCTCGGCAAGCCCTAACTTCGTGCCATACAATTGATTTATCCTATGCACGCCGTTCACTATTTTCCATACGTTAGGCGAACATTGTGCAGGCACAATACTGAAGTAGCTAAAGAAGTGCAGAAATAGATCATTGGGAGGGAAGGTAAGTCCCCCCTGGGAGAGCAATAGGACGTGAATCCAATGTGCATCCCCTATATCCCTAACGTTCCTAGGAGGCGAGGCACAGCACTCAATCTCTACCCACTCAGGAATACTATAGAATTTTCTAAACTCAGCCACAGACCTATTTTCAAACTTCGCCATTGGAAAAACACAAGAAAAACTACAAACCAAAGAGAAAATGTAAAAAGCACGAGAGCCTTACAAGACAGAAGATCGGGTCAAATGGCGAACAAGCAACAAAAGTTGAAATCGAAAACAGAGGGTATTAAGCGCAAGAGCTCTCAGAAGACGAAAGATTGCTGGAAAAGCCTGAAGCGACAAAAAGAAATGCGCCTTATTCCAACGAGCCTTCAAGTCTAATCATAGCGCACGAATAGCGAAGCGGGTGCCACCAAAGTAACTTCATAGTTTTCAAAGAAATTGACCATAATAGCTGATTATTTAAATTCATTGGACCTGAAAAGATGGCGCAACAAATTTAGGGGCAATTGTGGGGACCCTGAATTTAGCACCATAGGCCTGGACGAGTAGCCTCTCCCCTGCGGCCCAAAGTCCAGGCCCATCACCCTCATAATCAATCCAATTACCCCATGATCCCATGAAGGGGAGTTGTTGGGAAACACGATTCCATGTAGGGGAGATGGATAATAAGAACGAACCCATCACCCCCACTACTCCAACATATACATGTATAAATTAAACCCTACTCCGGGGCAAAGGACAAGTTGTATTCTCGATACTTATTCCTCAGAGTATAGAGAAATAACACTGACTGAACCACCGTGGACGTAGGCACTTCTTTGCTGAACCACGTACCCCTGTTGTTGTGTGATTAGCCTTTTATTTATCTTTTCTTGGTTGTTACCTCTTTCATATTTATTTGTGTTGCATATTTATTGTCACTACAGTTGTAAATTCAGATGTGGTGAGGATTGTAGGCAAGATAAATACCCAAGCTTCAATCTCTCTTTCTTTCCTTAGGTTTCTTCTTTCCTTTCTTTCTCTAGGTTTACAAATTTAGTTAAGGGAATAGTAACTTAGTTGAAAACATAAATCGTGGCTTAGGCTTAAAATTCTGGCTTAAGTAATTATTATGCGATAAATAATACGCAACTACTCATTTAATTTACTACCAGTCAAAAGTGCCCGAAATCTCAAAATACAATATGGCACAAAATTTGACTATCTCGAACCTCCCGGAACTACCTACACCCTCCAAATTATCATTTGGAGATTTTACAATTAATTTTAGGTTCCGGTTTCATTTTAAGCCAAATGTCATTTTTTTTTCATATGACATTACCAAAACATAACATAGCAAGATTCACCTCTACATACAGTAAATATGCAACATCATAGTAGATATTAACTTTTCTTCCTTAAATTAATACCTACTCCACATATCAACAATTTATATCTAATTACTATATCTAGCAAATTAAATATAAACTTGGACCTCAAAAGCGAGGGTTATTACATACTCCCCCCTTATGAGAATTTTGTCCCCAAAATTTAAAGCGTACCTTGGATACAAAGTTGCGGATACTTTTCCCGCATGTCATCCTCGCATTCCCACATTGATTCCTTGGCGTTATGGTGACTCCATTGAACCTGCACCATGGGTAACACACGAGACCTCAATATACGCTACCCATGCTCTAATATAGCAACCGGTTGTTCTCAATACGAAACATCGGGTTACAAATCAATACCCTCGAAAGGAACGTGCCAAAGCGCACCTTCACATCTCCTATATTTCTTTAGGGAGGAAACATGGAATACATCATGAATTTGCTGCAATGCTTCCGGTAAAGAAAGTTGGTATGCTACTGGACCCACCTTTGCAATAACTAGAAATGGTCCAACAAAATGTGGCGCAAGTTTCCCCTTCTTACCAAAACGCTTTATTCCTTTCATGGGCGACACTCGAACCAAAACTTGGTCCCCAATTTCCAATTCCAGGTGTCTTCGACCCGCATCAGCATAGCTCTTTTGACGGTCTTGGGCTATACGAATGCGATTCCGAATCAATTCAATTTTATAGGATGTATCTTGGATCATTTCAGGTCCAAGAAATTTATTATCATCCACCTCCATCTAATAAGCGAGTGATCTACACGATTTTCCCTACAAATATTTATAAGGTTCCATCCCAATCATAAATTTGTAAAAGTTGTTATAAGCAAACTCAATTAATGCAAGATATTGTTGCCAACCACCTTTGAAGTCAAGCAAACACATGCGAAGCATATCCTCCAACATTTGGTTTACTCTTTCCATTTGGCCATCGGTTTGAGGATGGTACGAAGTGCTTAACCTCAATTTGGTCCCCATCGCTTCTTGGAAACTCCTCCAAAAGTGGAAAAGGAAAATTTTGTCTCGGTCGGAGACTATATTCAAAGGCACCCCATGGAGTCTCACCACCTCCGCGATGAATAAGCGAACATACCGAGCAGTGTCATAGTCTGTTCGTACGTGTAGGAAGTGTGCTGACTTTGTCAAGCGGTCAACAATCACCCAAATAGAATCACATCCACTTTGTGATATTGGCAAGCCCGTGATAAAATCCATCGATATGCTTTCCCATTTCCACACCGAGATCTCTTACGGTTACAACAAATCTGTCTGTTTCTGATGATCAATCTTGACCAATTAACAAGTAGTGCATTGGGACAAAAATTCTGAAATATCCCTTTTCATACTTGGCCACCAATACTGACGGCGCATGTCCCGATACATTTTTCCTCGCTAGGATGAACCGTGAATCTAGACCCATGAGATTCAGCCATCACTGCCCATCTCAAATCTCCTTCCTACAGAATAAGGAGTAGGACTCCGCTCAGAACCAATCGAGTAGGACTCCGCCCCGCCGGTCAACAATCGGTGAATTTGGTCTTTACACCCCTTATCCCTTCCTTGAGCATCTACCACCCCTGCCACAATGGTATGAGTAATGGTCATTACCGACATGAATGCTCACATCACCGCATCCTCCTGACTAAGTTCCTTCCATTTAGCTTTCCAAACCTTAGCTAATTCTCCATCGGGTATCCTACTCAAGGCATCCGCTATAATGTTTGCCTTACCCGGATGATAATGAATATCAAATTGATAATCTTTCATTAACTCTAACCATCGGCGCAGTCACATATTCAAGTCCTTCTGGGAAAATAAATATTGCAGTGATTTATGGTCCGTGAAAAGACTAAACTTCTCTCCCAAGAGATAATGCCTCCATATCTTCAAGGCAAAAATAACTGCGGCTAGTTCTAAGCCATGCACCGGATAGTTTCTTTCATGGGGCTTTAACTTAAGGGAAGCATAAGTGATAGCCCATCTCTCTTGCTGAAAGAGATGCATCGGTGAAGACTAGATATTCCAATCCTGGTTTTGGCAATGCAAGGACCAGAGCCGAAGTCCATCGATCTTTAAGTTCATTAAATACCGCTTGGCAAGAATCGTCCCAAATGAAGCTCACCCCTTTTCGGGTTAAATTTGTCAGAGTCTAGCTATTTTAGAGAAACCCTTAATGAACCGACGGTAATAACCCGCCAAACCCAAAAAACTCCGAACTTCAGTTGGTGTCGTGGGCTGACCCCACTCCCTCATCGTAGCTACCTTGTCTGGATCCACAGATACACCCCGGGACGTCACTACATGACCCAAAAATTGTACTTCCTGTAACAAAAATCCACACTTCTCGAACTTGGCATACAGTTGATGGTCCCGTAGTCTCTGTAGGACCGACCTCAAATGCATGCTATGATCAGACTCCGTTCGAGAATAGACGAAAATATCATCGATGAACATAATAACAAATTGGTCCAGGAAATCTCGAAACACCCTATTCATGAGATCCATAAATACAGCGGTATCATTGGTTAGTCCAAAGGGCATAACGAAAAATTCATAGGACCCGTACCTCGTTATAAAAGAAGTCTTGGATACATCCTCCTCTCGTATCCTCAATTGGTGATACCCCGTCCTCAAATCGATTTTGGAGAAGTAAGTCGCTCCTCGAGGTTGATCAAAGAAATCATCGATACTAGGTAAAGGGTATTTATTTTGGATGATGACCTTATTCAATTCCCTATAGTCCACACATAACCGGAGAGAACCATCTCTTTTCTTAACAAACAAAACTGGAGCACCCCACGACGATGTGCTATGCCGAATAAATCCCTGCTCCAACAACTTTTAAATTTGTTCTCTTATCTCCCTCATTTCAATAGGAGCCATTCGATATGGAGCTCTCACCATAGGCCTCATTCCTAACGCTAAATCGACCACAAACTCAATCTCATGGCTAGGAGGCAAACCCGGTATTTCCCGAAAAACATCCTCAAAGTCTTTCACAACTGGAATGGAATCTAAGGGAACAAACACTTCCCTAGAAGTCTCCTCAGCAATACAATACAAATAAGTACAAGTACTCCCCTCTAAATGAGATATAACTACCAGGAACATTTCTTATCCCGAAACGGCGAAGACTATAATCTTCCCGTGACAATTTACTATTTCATGATATTTCATAAGCCAATCCATACCCAAAATCACGTCATACCCGACCATGTCCAGGACGAGTAAATCGGACTCAAAGCATAGATTACCGAGAGAGATTTCTATATTTTTATAAACAAAGAAGTTGATTGAACCATCACCCATAGAGGACTCCACACTAGTAAAAGTTTTATCATCAGATTTAATCAACTTGGTGGTCTGATCAAAGCTCCTAGAAATGAAAGAATGCTTTGCACCAGTATCAAATAAAACATGACCCATATGTCCCTAAACATGGAACTTACCCTCAATAGCTGGCGGTGAAGGAGGAGCTGTAGGAAGCATAGCATCCTAAATATGGTAGACCCTACCAGACTGTAACTGTAACTGGTCTAATACCCTACCATCCTGAATATGGTACAAAACTTGCAGGACCAACATCCTTATCTAATACCCTATTGCGTCTTACCGGGCGAACTACTTTAGGCGGCATCTGAGATGGAGAAACAATAGAGTTAGAATTCTACCTAAAACAATCTATTTTTGTAGAAGATCTAAGCATAAACAACAAAGCAGTCCTAACATTAGGCTCTATATCAAAGAATGCTACGGTAGAATGTGACAAGTCCACAAAGAACCAAAAGACTCTAGAACCTGATGCTCTGATACCATCTGTGACAACCCACATTCTGAAATAAGGGGTGGCCAGCCCGATACCTCAACATAACAGAATCAGGGATGGATATCATCCTCAACATGATAACAATAAAATAGGTATACATGTTAACAACTCCGAAAATCAGAATGCAAGTTGTCAAAAGTTTGGTTTAATATAGATTTAAGAAATAAATCAAACAACCCAAATCTGATGAAAGTTGAATCTCAAAGGAACATATAGATAAATACTAAAACAACATACAATAAAAGAATCGAACAATCTGTCGGTCCACAGTTACATTCAAAGTACTTCCACAATTCAGTATTTACATACTACATTCATTAACAAGTACAAAATATGGGCCACTAGACCGGATGAAAGACCCAATCATAACTAGATCCCAAAAATGAAGGCGTCTAATAAACATCCTGTAATAATCTGCAATGTCATACAGCTCGTCAAAAGCATAAGAGTAAAAAAAATCACAACGGGCGCCCTTGCGGAGGAGCACCGGAGCGAATACAACAACATGCACAACATAGAAAATTAACGGGTCAGGGCCCGATTTATATATGATTCCCAGAAGAGTAATAAACATGATAGATATGGAAAATGAATCATAATTAATGCTAATGTGATTCTAACAACCTAATCATAAAAGTGTGATGATTCAATTATATATGTTTCTAACAGTTATTAAATTAAGCAAGAGAAATATAATTAAATCTCATTTCTTCTCATATCTTATCATTTTCCATTCCTTAATAGGAATTTAGTTTCCATCTTATCTTTGCTTTTTCCATTCCTTAGCAGGAAATAAAATTACCATCTCATATCTCATGGAAATTTACATACCTCAAGTCCCACTTGAGTTAGGAAGGTTATATTCTTATACATATAACGTTTCTAAGACCGCCCCTCTAAGTTTCGCCACTGGGAGCGCCACTAAATGACTATCATCTTCCAGGGCCTATCTATACAAGACAACTTGGGCACCTAACGCACGTCGGGAAATGGCCATATACCTGCGAGTGAGTAATAACCACAACCAAAATTACCTCACTAGCGCGAAAAAATATATACAAACCCCACATATGGACGAGGACTATAGTCATCCTGCATTCAATAGTCAAGGGACATCACCTCATGCGCGAGCTTCCCTTATGATAGAATTTAGAGAGATGTGTTTAAGTAATTAAAAAATTAGCAATTTAATCTTATTTTCATTACCGTAATTCCCATGTGTTTCATTTTATTTGAAACAATTAATCTTGAATGTTCTCATTAATATTCATCATTTTTAAGTCCCGAGTAAATCTCCAAGTGATTTCTGAAATTGTACTACTCCCTAAGAAGCTACATATCTTAGTAGGGCCTCAAACATCTCCAATTATGGGCTTAGAACCCTAACTTTCACTAATTTACCAAAAGAGAAGTGATGCCTAAGCATCACTTTAAGTACCCCCCTGAATTAACCCCAAGTGATCCCATTTAACTATAGGGTAACGACCAAACTCAACTAAAACTCTAAGTTTACTTCATGCAAGAAGGTTCCTATTTCCTATGTAAAAGAAGAAAGCTAGTAATAAAAAATAAGTCTAAGAGTGAAAACAGGGGACCGGTCGACCGGTATTAAAGCAGCGGTCGATCGCGTTTCAAACCTTTGCCTTCGTAGGAATGCATAAATCTCACTTTGGTTTGGCCGGTCGACCTGTGAGGGGACCGAGATCGACCACGCCACAAATTTTATGCCTTTGAAAAAAAGCCGTGTGCCCTTTCCCGAAGGCCCGATCGACCGGTCATTGCAGACCTAGAAATCTCCCTATTTTCATGCTAAACCCAAAGCCTAATTTCAATCAAACCAAACCAACCTCCTTTATTGATACCAAATGATCATAAATGCTTCTAACACCCAAAATCTATACCAATATCAATTCAACTTACAAAGATCTAAAGACCATAAATTAAACAAAAACCCTAACTTCCATAAACCATACATAACCATAACTATCAATGCAAATTACTCTACTTAAACCATAAAATAGCAAGTAGATAACTTGGCTCATGGTTGTAACTTCAGTTTGGGTGAGGATTGTAGGCAAGATCAACACCCAAGCTTCAATCTCTCTTTCTCTCCTTAGGTTTCTTCTTTTCTTTCTTTCTCTAGGTTTACCAATTTAGTTAAGGGAATAGTAACTTAGTTGAAGACATAAATCGTGGCTTAGGCTTAAAATTCCAGCTTAAGTAATTAATACATGGTAAATAATACGCAACTACTCATTTATGTTACAACCAGTCAAAATTGCTCGAAATTTCAAAATACAATATGGCACAAAATTTGACTATCTCAAACCTCTCGGAACTACCTACACCCTCCAAATTATCATTTGGAGATTTTATAATTCATTTTAGGTTCCGGTTTCATTTTAAGCCAAATGTCATTTTTTTTTCATATGACATTACCAAAACATAACATAGCAAGATTCCCCTCTACATACGGTAAATATGCAACATCATAGTAGATATTAACTTTTCTTCCTTAAATTAATACCTACTCCACATATCAACAATTTATATCTAATTACAGTATCTAGCAAATTAAATATAAACTACGACCACAAAAGCGAGGGTTGTTACATGGACCTCCTTCAATACTCTCTTGATTCCACAATTGAGAGAGACAAAATCGATCTCGGGTTACCTTTATTGTTCAGATTGGAGAGAGAAAATCGATCTCGGGTTAAACCTCAACTAACTCGTAGATCACAAAACTATACCGAAATGAGGATAAACCCGTAAGAATTTTTCATTGCAGACACCGGTTTAAACCTGCATACGTGTTTCCCAAGCATTTCGTTGGATAACATAACTCGTATATCTACCCTTATGCTGGGTATTACCTGAAAGGAAAAAAAAGCCATCAGATGGGTATTACCAGAAAGAGAAAAAAAGCAATGATTTGAACAACAAAGAAAAAGAAATAACTAAAATAAATAACATCATCACTATAATATATATAACCTTATGTTGTGAGATTTATAAAATCCATCATCACTGTAGGAAAAAAAAAACAAAGGTATCCTTGACCTGGTGCTTGACCCACCATCACTGTAAAAAAGATGTAAAAAAAAATGGGTACCCAACTAAACATTTCCCCCACAACCATTTTTTAGTATTCAGCTAAATGGGTACTCAAATAAGAACACAACACTATGGATATTATATAACACATTAAAAACCTTCGGAGCCCATCCTCACCTGCAGAATAACATTTTGAACCAAAGAAACCCATTTTATAATGGACGAATAGGGGTGGAGATGAGATATGTGGAGATGAGGTAAAAAAATAGGTAATAAAATAAAGTTGGGTTCTTTGTTCTTGTTGCTCGGCAAGAATCGACGAACATTGGACGAACAGAAACCTATCTTGGTGCTTTTCGATTTTTGAGATTTTTGGTGTTGGGTTGGAGAGATGGAGAGACTGTAGAGGTTTGTGTTGGGGTTATGTGATGGTAGAGGTTTTTTTTGGTTTAGTGAGGGAAGAAAGAGAGTGTTATGAGGCTTTTGTGCAGATATGTAGTGAGGAAGGAGAGAGAATTTCTATCTAAAGATGTGCAACTCTCTCACATCTCGTGTCCTCTCCCAAATTGAGATTGTGTGGAGATATGTAGAAAGTAAATATCATAGGTTATGTAGTGTAAAAAGTACATATCATAGGTTATGTAAGGTTACACGGATTGAATCCTTATTGATTCTAAACTATTGGATTGAAACACCTCCCATTAAATCTCAACCCTCAATTGATAAAGACTAAATTCTCCAAGATGTAATCTTAACCATTAATTTGAGAAGACAAAAAAATCCATCCTCTTTTATTATATATATATATATGAGTTGGGTAGTTATCGGACTAATTAAATTATGTATTTGGGCTCATTTGGGGGTCCAAAGTTGGGACATAAAGCCCAAATAGGGAATTGAATATTAACCTTTTTTAATTATATTTAAATCACCCATTAGGAGTTCCATACAAGAACCCTAGCCACAACCACCCAGGTGAAAGAGGCATGACCACCCTAGGTGGAGGAAGAGAGGATCCTCTACAAATTTTAGGAAAGGGTTCTCTTTCCATTCTTATTCAAGTTGTACTAATCTTATATTAATGTTTATACCATGCTTAGAATATGGTTTAATCTTGTGTTGGGAATGAATATTTAGAGACCTTTTGAATTTTTTAGAAATTGATGATAATTGTTTAACCCAAGTTAAGATCTGTAACCCCTTGTATCGATTATGTATTCATGTTGTTTAAACGGAAGGTTAATTGCAGAAAATATGTTGTAGAAACCTCCATCTAGATACAAATGAAATAATATCATTCTAGGGATTGAATTGTAGAACAACTCCTTGAAATTGAGAAGTCTATGAAGTTAGGTGTATTAGGAATTATTTATAACTTAAACTGTCATCTTAAAACTGTTTTTCCCTATTTTGGTTCTGAAAATGGCCATTCCGTGAGCGATGCCTCATAAAAAATCTCGTTTTCTGCATTGATTGATTGTGATTGTTGTTCTATACTTGGATGATGAACTACGAGGTTGTAGGTATTGTTGATATATTTTTTCATTATGATCGCGTGGACGCCGATCGCGTATTTTGCTAATTTTTTTTTAATTAGTTATGATTTTCTACGAAAGAGTGTACGAGACCATATGAACACGATTATTTATGCACGATTCTTGAATAAAGCTGAATGGAATGAATACATAAAAGGTGGGTGCATACCTAGACGATTTGGGAAATTTGTGTAAGGGCACATAAAGGATAAGACCCTACAAGCTACGATGAAACTATTACAATTAATTCGGGGAGAGTTTAAATAAAAAGAAACAATTATTTTTGATAAGTCGAATGTATGAGGTTAAAATTAATAAATAATTTCCTCAAATGCTTACCATACAACAATGTTAATTAGGAATTCATCATAACCGTAGGGGGCTAAGACCAAATGGTTAACACACGTTGTGATAGTAGGTTAAGTGAAATTACTTGCCATATTAGTGGATTTCTTATATATGTACATCTAACCCTTTCACATTACTTAACTCCTTATATATGTACATATAAAAATTATTAAAAATCTATCAAAAAGTGCATAATTATTAAGAATATGGAATGATTAAAGATTGAGTCAAGAGGATAACATGCAAAGATTATTAACTGTATGAGTAGATGTAGTTAGGGATAACTATACCTCCAATCGTGCTAGTATGGTTAGTTTGGGAATAACGATACCTATAATGTTCTGGAAAGGTTAGTTGGGAAATAACTATGTCTATGTATTTAAAGAGAAATAATTGATGAAGTAAATGTTATTTTTAATTAAAATGGGCAATGTATGAAACTTAATATTTAATTAAGAAGTAGTCGTAAGATAACGGCTTAAAAAGTGATATGGGATAATTGACTAAAAATGTTATAATTAAGTCAAGAAGGATATAATTTATATGGATTGAGATTTCCTTGGATTAAAGTAGTTATGGAGTAACTACTTATACATATTGGATGATAATATGTACTATGATATATTTGTGTGGACATACCAGTGAACCGTCCTATCGTCTTGGGTGTTTGCGCGTTCCGTCCGCACCCCGCACGTCGGCACAGGTGGGCTTGATGTTGTGTAGGCCTTATATGTATTACGTGGAGGCTACACCCTCGAGGGGTAGGTGTTGGCGCTGACTATTCCTGTATTATTGGTGGGTATGGTCCGTATACAGGTGTCCTCCATAGGAATCGCCCCCAACTTGTGCGTGTTTTTTTATGTCCATTTGGATAAGGGATTACTCCGAACATTCCGATAGAGCATGAACAAGAAACCAATGGAAGATGCATTTGTGTGTCATATATACCGGTACGGACATATATGTTTTCCCATTTACACATTGTGGTATACCTTATAAGTGAATGTGACCTTTCAGTTTAAAGATGTAAACAATACTTAATGCTAATAAAAATGGGCTAATAAAATGATGTGGATAATTAAGGACTAGATAAGTCCTATTGAATAATGTGGCAGAAAATTATTAATAAGAATAATAATTGGATAGTCTAAAAAAGTAGACAAACATTAAATAGAAGGAGAGATGGTGTAGAAAAATATTAATGAGAGTGATAATTTTGGTAATCTAAGAGAATGAAACTTATAGTCTAATAGGGTAGACGACAAGGAATATGAATTTAATCATTAAATTATCTTAAGAGATAGACAAGGGTTTTAGATTATTATTACGTAAGAAAATGAACCTAGTTGCATGAAAATATTGGAATTAATATATTGAAATCTAATCGGGGATTTGGGGTGTCAGACATGGGTACCCACTCTTAGTTATTGCATAACTGAATGGATTACTATTTACTTGACTGACTAAATAACGAAATTTACATTTGGTATTTTTATTGAGGATACAATTATGACTGATTCTAGGTGAGAGGTGAGGTACTCATTACATGCGAGCGTCGATGAGGGAGACATGAAGTGTAAGTTAGTATCGAATTGTATATTTATTGGTGAAGAATCCTTGCACAACTCGGGCTCCGAACCAAATTATAAATGTTTTCCTCCAAGTATTCTTAGTGACAAGGAATGCATGACTGGCGATGGATCAGTCTTGCAGTTGTGTTAGATGTAGTGGATTCCGCTCCATTGACTCTAGTATTTCTTATACTTAAATCTCTTTGTCAGTTTATTTCATACTGATATTTTTACGGGCATAAGCATAGGTGCTTATTTATAATTAGTTACATTTAGTTTTACATTATGGACATTGTATAATGACATAATTTTTATTATTGATTTAAAATAAAAAAAATTAGTGCTTTTATTCATTGTGGATTTTAATAGAAAATGAAAGAACTTTTTATTTCTTCAGTACTGAGAACGGTATGAATTGTTGATAAGCCCCATCTTTGGCATATCGTTCCTAGACAACCTTTACGTGAGATAATGGGGGTTATTACAACAATCATCAGCAAGATGACCAAAAGGTATAGGGATTGAGCTGATCGGATCCTTACGCCCTCTGGGCTATTTCACTTCAGTTTGAGCATCTACTGGGCTACCCCTTACTCTCTAGTAGACGGCATGGAAGCATTCCTACCCGTTGAGCTAGAAATTACTTTATTACGTGTCATGCTTTATAGAAAAGTCAGTGAAGAAGACAGGCATAAAAGCCATCTCGACGATTTGTCACTCTTCGATGAAAGGAGACCGAAGGCTCTATATTATATGGAAGCATACTATCACCAAATAACACCATTATTTAACAAGAGAGTTAAGGACCCTGGTGTCCAAGAGGAGGATTTATCCCTTAATGAAATTGTAGAGACCATCTGGGACCCAGAGGGAAATTACAACACAATTTAAGTGGACCCTATATTGTGAATAAGATCTTACACAGTTGTGCCGCTATGATCACTGACCGTGTCGAGGAACAGAGGGCTTGCACAGTCAACTTGGACCATCTCAAGAAATTCTACCCTTAGTATAAAATCTCAGATCACTATGACTATTCTCATCTCCCTTCTATTCTAAAATAAATCTTCATTTCCTTTAACTCAAAACTATGTGGGGCCTGGTCCTCTAAAAATCTTTTCACATTAAAAAATGCAATTCAGAAAAATTTCAAAACCCCTAGAGGAATGCAGGTAACTCATATGCTTTATATGATTACGATCCCTTTTTGTTCATAAAATGGTATTCTTTTCTTATCTCCGAGAATGACAGTTCATTATATCATTTACATGAATAAAAGGATTATGTATGCATTAACAAATAGAAAAGATAATTCAAATGTAAAACTCACCAAGAGGCACAACCAGATGATAAAAAAAATTATTTCATTTTAGGAATTGTAAGTACAATTACACGAATGTAATAGCCCGATATTTTTGCGATGATAATCTATTTATTTTGGGAGAAATAAATATTATTTTTATTAGAGTTTAATTAAATTGGCATTGGAGGTCAAAATTTGAAGTTGTTAGAAAGTGATTTGGATGACAATTCTTAGGCTGCCATTATTTTCAGAAGGGTCGAGGAAGTCGAAATGACTGTACTTGGGATCTATTTATGTTTCGAAATATTTTAAGTTCGTTTGGCCCGAATTAAAGTTACTGAGTCATTTAAAGTGTGTATTATCATTTAAAGATGTGTATTTTGGGTGACAAATGTTTAAAGCCTACGAGAGATAGAAATCTCCTTAGAGAGAAAGATAATAAAACGAAAGAAAGAGGGAAGAAGAAAAGAATAAGAGAAATAGAGAGAAGAAGAAAAGAAGAAGAAAAAGAGGAGAAAACTGGGATTTCTGGCCATTACGCGATCTTGATGCAGATTCAGACCCTATGAACTTGAGGCAAGTGATTAAACTTGCTAAATAATTGTTTTCTACCATTTCTTTCATGATTTGTGGATCAAAATTATGGGTTTTAGGTTTAGTTTGTTAAAACATAACTTTTGGGAAAAATCTTAGATTTATGTGTATATAATGGACTTGAGGATAGAATTTAGTTAAAATGTGTTTTTGGATGAATATTAATGATGTATATACGCTTGGGTTGAAGAAAAATGAAGAGAAGATGATACAAATGATTTTTGGGGATTTTTAGCTTTGAAGAAATAGCCATTTCCATAGCCCTTGAACAGGCCGAATCAATTCGGCCCTAAACCGAATCGATTCTGAATGTTCCTGCTTAACAGGTCTGAATGACCGAATTGATTCAGATCCCAGCCGAATCAATTTGTCCTGGGACAGAATCCCAGGTTTTATGACCTGAATTGATTTGCCTTGGAGTCCGAATCGATTCGCAGGGCCGAATCGATTCGAATTTGGCCCGAATCAATTCGGAAACAGGGCATTTTCGGGGATGTTTTTCTAGGGAGAATTTCATCCCATTTTATTTGAGGTTATCATTTGGGAAACTCTATAGGAGTTATGTGAAGTGTGTTTTGTAGACATTTAGGGAGTTTCCCTCATGAGATATTGTTTGGGTCATATGGACTTAATTTGAGAAATACCGATTAGAGAATATCGTATATACTAAGTGGGGAAGCCCACTACCATTGAGATTCCTATTTGGATATAATTATGGGTTTATAAGCGATAAATTAGGATACACTTAATGATAATGGATTTTAGTATTAAATCCCAAATTGGGATTGATTGAAAGGTTCATATGATTGATTGAACCATATTATGGATTGAGAACTTTAAATGCTGATTGATGTGCATACGGATATAGAAAATATCCTTAATGATAATTAACTTTGGAGATGTCTCACATATATGAGAAATGTTAATTGATGTACATTAGGATATAGAGAATATCATCAAAATAAATAGAATCGAGAGATGATTCATATCAATAGAAGGAATGTGTGAACTTCAAGTGAGAAATAGTATAATGTATACTAAGTGGGGAAGTTATGTGAGTTATTGATGATTAGTAAATCGAGAGAGAAATCTACAAAAAAATGATATTATATCAATTATGCCTAAAAGCGTACTATGAGTATGAAAGAGAGTGATATATATACCTTATATGACGGAATATATTTATGTGATGAGATGTGTGTATATCTTATGTGATGATATATATATATATATATATATATATATATATATATATATATATATATATATATATATATATATATATATATATATATATATATATATGTATATATCATCACATAAGATATACACACTGATGATGCTAAGATTTAGCACCAACAGGTAAGTGTTAGTGAGCTCAAGCAGTAGCAGCCATGGCAGCCATAGAGATATATGAGTGTATAGAAGGGGATGAGTATAAGAGGAAATTAGACAATGATGTATAGTGGTTCAGCCAATTTGGCCTACATCCACTGTGAGTGTGTGATCCACTAAGTATGGGCACTAATGGCCTTGGATACAATGCACATAACCCTCTCTCTCTCTCTACTGTGTGTGTACAAGCAGAGTTTTAGCTAGGGCTACTGTTCATAGATCGATCCCCTGTAGGGTTGCAGGTGACAAGTTTATATAGGTCTTGGGGGGTGTAGTGTACCCCCCCCCCCAAGTACGCATGGTGCATGTGAATGATGATCTAACCTATCCCCTGTTGACACCTGTAGATGCCAAATGATGACATAATATTCCCTCACGTGAGGGTGTGATTCGGTTATAACGGTCTGCCACGTGTCATATGAGCCTGACGCGCACTGTTCCACGCGTGTCCCCGACCACGCGCTGTCATGATGTCACCCTCGGCCTATGAGCCGAGGCCGAGGGCAAAGTTTCTTCCGGTAGGGAGCCTGGTTTGATTCTGGCCTTGTACTGTCGTACCCTCGTAGGGTCGTCTAGAGCCTGAGGAAGGGTCGGCCCCTCGTAGGGTCGGCTACATCCTGGTGAGGGGTCGGCCCCTCATAGGGTCGGCTAGAGCCTGGTGGAGGGTCGGCCCCTTATAGGGTCGTCTGGACCTGGTGGTGGCCAGCTGGGGCCTGGTGAAGGGTCGTCCCCTCGTAGTGTCGTCTGTATTTAGGTAATCTTCATCCATGCTGAGGGTACACACGGGTACATCAATCACCCCCCAGCCCTTAGCCATAAGTGTCATTGGGATGGCTGAGGGATATTTGCTGAATTCGAGACACGTGTGATCAGTTAGGTGAGTGACACCTGTGCAGATACTCATTGCTGTTCCAGTTTCCAAGGCGGGGCAGCTGTGCAGTACGCTTGGGGCCTTGTGCCCTAATTATATCTTTCTTCGGTAAATGGGTCCACTCATTACAAGTGTATTTAAGAGATTTTTCAAACTCTCTCTTCATCTTCTTCTTCTTCGCGCCCAAGTCTATTCTCTCTCTAGAACCAGTTCCCATTGCCATTTCAGCCTCCGATTTCCCAGGTCTCAGCAGCGTTCTTGCCCTTCTCCTCATCAGGTAACCTTTTTCTCCTTTTGCCTTCTTTTGTCTTCATTTCTGTCTATTTTTTAGGGTCCTAGGTCGTCTGGTTCTTAGAGTTCCCCCATAGCTTTTTCCGGCATCTTCTCCGGTCACTGGTTCTTCGGACGTTCTTGACGAAAACCCTCGAGTTCTTTATTTAATCCAAAGGTCAATCCTGGTCAATCTCCCAAGTGTTTGTGGTTAAATTAGCCAAGTCTAGTATAATTTCTTTAAGTGTAGGGTCTTCCCCTTAATGCTTAGGAGGCTTTACAACCTGGTGTCTGAATTCCCGTCCTTGAGAGAGAAACTATTTACCGAGATCAGACGGATAGAGGAAGAGGAAGAGAGGAGATGAGGAGCCGACCCCAATTGGGTACGACCCATCTTTCCCATTCCTCTTGCCACCATTAGACCATCTGAACCCTCTGAGTCTTGTGGGTCGTCGTCTCGTCCAGCCGAGACACCCAACCCAAGTGAGATGGACGAGAGAACCTCCTCTCCAACTGGTGCTGGAATTTCTAGTAGAAGGGACTCACCTGACCTTAGCCCTCCCTGAGAGGCCGAGGGTACGATCCCCTCTGAGGCTGTCCCTGTGACAACCCTATCCCCCAACGCCTTCCAAGTGGCATTTCCTCAGGGTCCTCCTGCAGGTGATGAGGAGGATGAGGACGATGATACAGATGATGAGGTTGATACCTCCCATGCCTCGTCTTTTATCTCCTCTGTCAGGGATAGGGATCTTCTGATATGGAGGCATATTTACGGAGTGCCACCTGGGGTGACTATGAGGGTTCCCTCTGAGGATGAGAGGGTCTTTGAGGGTGAAGAGGGAGAAGTTGCAGTCTACGAGCAAATGTTCAAAGTAGGTGTCAGACTTCCCTTTCACCCTGCCATTATAGATATTCTGTCGGCTCTGGGCGTCTCCCCCTCGCAACTTCCACCCAATTCTTGGAGGACGATTCTGGGGTACATCTCTTTGTGGAAAAACGCTTTCACTGACGAGCCCTCATCCGACGTGTTCTTGGCCTGCTACAATATCACCTCCTCATCTAAACAGCCCGGATACTATCATCTAGGGGCGAGAAGGTCTGAGAAGAAGCTTATCCACGTAGCTAAAAATTCCAATCATGACAGGAAAAAAAGGTTCTTCTTCATATCTGGGGCATGGGAGAGCTCCATCGAGGCGTCCCCTTCTGCCGATGCTCCGAGGGTTCCTAACAGATGGTCTAACCCCTCCATGAAAGCTAGGTCAGACCCCGGACTTAGCTTGGAGGAGAGAGATATTGTTGAGTATCTGAGGGGACGAGGGAGAGAGGGTGAGATCCCAAAGTTCGAAGATTTGATGACCCCTCGCTTCCTTAAAGAAGCTGGTCTGAGGGTCGGCCCTCTGACAGAACTATGTGAGTTATACTGAACATTTTCCCTTCTTTACTTATTTTTGAAGTGTTCTCTCTTTATCTCTGAACTTTTCTGATTCATCGTATCCTTTTCAGGTCGTCCTGCAGGCGTGTCAGATTATCTCTGGGATATGACTGCTCCAAGCCTTCTTGCTGGTCTGTCAAAGAAGGGGAAGGAGCCTCAGCAAGCTCCTAAGAAGACAAGGGCCTCAGGGCCGACAGTTGCTGAGCCGACAGCTGTTAGCCACAAAAGGAAGGAGCCTGAGGCTCCAGTCGAGCCTCGTCCTGACCCTAAGACGAGGGCCAGGGCCGAGGCCTCTGAGGGGGCAACCTCTTCATCAAGCATGGGGGCCTTCTGGTCTCAGAGTCTGACCCATCTGAGGGCTGACCCCTCATCTCTTATTGCCAATTTGAGGGCGGCCAAGGCTTCGATGTTCTCTGCACCGTCGGCCTCTGACTACGAGTTCTTGGCAAAGATGCCCCCTGCCAAAGTGTATGACTACGGTCTGCACTCCCTTGCTCAGGTATTGGTCTCGACTTTCTTTAATTTCATTTTCACAAACTGTTCCCTCGGCCCCCTTTGATATTTCTTCATTTTTTCTTGCAGTCTGTATGTGCCCTCACCTCAGCCACCAAGTGGATGGCTGAGAACCAACAGAAATTCCATGAAGCTGAGAGGGCCATTCAACAAGAGGCTGACCTACGGACAGAGTTGGACACTGCTAGGGCCGAGCTGGAGAGCGCAAGGACTGAGCACGCTAGAGTCCTTGATGAGCTGACGAAGCAACATGATGCCGATCTTCAGGCTAAGGACTTGTTGATCAAGGACAAGGACTTGTTGATCAAGGGCAAGGATGAGGCTCTGCTCAACCTGGAGGCCCAGCATAAGACTGATCTGGAAGCAGCCATCAAGAAAGATGAGGCTGATGCTGTGGAGACGTACAAGACCTCAGATGAATTTCAGGGCTTCGGCCTCGAATATCTTGAGAGGGGTATCAGGACGGCCGGCCGATGGGTCGTCCTCAAATTTGGCGATGTCGTCTCCTCTGTTCGCCCATCACTGGAGGGTGTTCAATTGGACGACCCTCTAATTGCAGAGGCCCTCAACCAAGTGGAGTCGCAAGTCCAGATTGAAGGGGTCGGTACATCTGAAGATCATCCCATTGTTGAGGCCCAGCGCTCCGATGTCGTCCCCTAGGGTGGTTGCCTGTAGCCCATACCCTTATTTTTGTACTTTTTGTTCAAAGGCCTTGTAAAAACACTTGACACTTATATTTTATTAATACCAGTCTCTTCCATATTTACTGTCTTCCTTATTTCATTTTATTATGGCTTGCTCACTGTTGATGCTACTAACCCTTCCCTCGTATTTTTTGAGGACCACTGTGGGGTCGTCCCCTAATGTGACCTCATTATAGCCGAGGGTTCAAGTAACCAAATGACTTTTAAGTAATGTCTTCTCTCGTCTTTTTTTAGGACAGTGGAGGGGTCGTCCCCTCCCCTGGCCCTCATTATAGCCGAGGATTCAACAAACCAAATTAATGGATTTTAATTTAGTCTTCCCTCGTCTTTTTTGAGGAGAGTGGAGGGGTCGTCCCCTCCACTGGCCCTCATTATAGCCAAGGGTTCAACTAACCAAATTAATGGATTTTAATTTAGTTTTCCCTCATCTTTTTTGAGAGTGGAGGGGTCGTCCCCTCCACTGGTCCCCATTATAGCCGAGGGTTCAACTAACCAAATTAATGGATTTTAATTTAGTCTTCCCTCGTCTTTTTTGAGGAGAGTGGAGGGGTCGTCCCCTCCACTGGCCCTCATTACAGCCGAGGGTTCAACTAACCAAATTAATGGATTTTAATTTAGTCTTCCCTCGTCTTTTTTTAGGAGAGTGGAGGGGTCGTCCCCTCCACTGGCCCTCATTATAGCCGAGGGTTCAACTAACCAAATTAATGGATTTTAATTTAGTTTTCCCTCGTCTTTTTTGAGGAGAGTGGAGGGGTCGTCCCCTCCACTGGTCCCCATTATAGCCGAGGGTTCAACTAACCAAATTAATGGATTTTAATTTAGTCTTCCCTCGTCTTTTTTTAGGAGAGTGGAGGGGTCGTCCCCTCCACTGGTCCCCATTATAGCCGAGGGATCAACTAACCAATTTAATGGATTTTAATTTAGTCTTCCCTCGTCTTTTTTGAGGAGAGTGGAGGGGTCGTCCCCTCCACTGGTCCCCATTATAGCCGAGGGATCAACTAACCAAATTAATGGATTTTAATGTAGTCTTCCCTCGTCTTTTTTGAGGAGAGTGGAGGGGTCGTCCCCTCCACTGGTCCCCATTATAGCCGAGGGTTCAACTAACCAAATTAATGGATTTTAATGTAGTCTTCCCTCGTCTTTTTTGAGGAGAGTGGAGGGGTCGTCCCCTCCACTGGTCCCCATTATAGCCGAGGGATCAACTAACCAAATTGATGGATTTTAATTTAGTCTTCCCTCGTCTTTTTTGAGGAGAGTGGAGGGGTCGTCCCCTCCACTGGTCCCCATTATAGCCGAGGGATCCACTAACCAAATTAATGGATTTTAATGTAGTCTTCCCTCGTCTTTTTTGAGAGAGTGGAGGGGTCGTCCCCTCCACTAGTCCCCATTATAGCCGAGGGATTAACTAACCAAATTAATGGATTTTAATGTAGTCTTCCCTCATCTTTTTTGAGGAGAGTGGAGGGGTCGTCCCCTCCACTGGTCCCCATTATAGCCGAGGGATCAACTTCCCATGCATGCTAGGACTGACAATAGGATGAAGGAAACACTGATATTTCTCATTAATTTTCCAAGTGTTCTGTTGGAGCAACCCTAATTACAATTATGGCCTTTCAAGACCTTACAACACTACTGATAGTATTTCTTCAAATGATCTGCATTCCAGGGGTTTGAAAAAGGTTCCCCCTCTAAGTTTTCTAGCCTGTAGGTCCCTGGGACAACTTCATCGATGACCCTATATGGGCCATGCCAATTAGGATGGAGCTTGTTGGGTTTCTGCCAAGTCTTTTTAAGAACCAAGTCTCCCACTGCGATAGGCCTCTGTTTCACCCTTTGGTTGTAAAACCTTGCGGTCCTCTGCTGGTAGGAAGCTTGCCTTATCTCAGCATCCTCCCTTCTTTCCTCAATCAGGTCTAGGTCAAGTCTTCTCTCTTCCGTATTCCCCTGGGGGTCATACATTTGGACCCTATGAGTAGGAAACTCCACTTCGGTGGGGATGACTGCTTCTGATCCATAAGCTAACATGAATGGGGTCTCCCCGGTAGAGGTCCTTACTGTCGTCCTGTATGCCCACAACACTGCATATAACTCCTCGACCCATTTTCATTTTGCCTCCTCAAGCCTCTTCTTAATCCCATCTAGGATTGTCCTGTTTGTAACTTCGGTTTGCCCATTGGCTTGAGGTCGGCCTGGGGTGGAGAAAAATTGTTTGATGCTTACCCTCTCACAGTACTTCTGCAGAGAGGCATTCTTGAATTGAGTCCCGTTATCCGAGATGAGGGTGTTGGGTAGACCATATCTGCATATCACATTCCTCCAGATGAACTGGAAGGTCTTCTGCTCTGTGATCGTGACCATCGGTTCGGCCTCTACCCACTTTGAAAAGTAGTCAATTGCTACGATGAGGAACCGATAGTTATTGACTGCTCTCGGTAAGGGTCCTACCAGATCAATCCCCCATACTGCGAATGGCCATGGGGATGTAATGGAGGTGAGAGGCTGGTGAGGTTGGTGAGGGATGGTAGCAAATCTTTGGCATTTATCACACTTTTTAACATATGCGGCAGCATCTTTCCCCAAGGTCGGCCACCAGTAGCCTTGGGTGACCACCCTCTTTGCCAAGGATCTACCCCCAATATGGCTTGAGCATGACCCTTCATCCACGTTTTGCAAAATGGAAGGGACCTCTGAGGGATGCACACACCTAAGTAAGGGGAGCAGAAACCCCTTTTTGTACAGCGTGTCTCCGATGAGAGCAAACTTTGCAGCCCTGTATCTCAGCTTCTTCCTCTCTTGGCTCGCTTCTGGCATCTCTCCCCCTCTAATGTATCTGATCAGGGGGTCCATCCATGAAGGTTCTTGAGAAACATTCATGCAAACACAAAGTGTTCCCCCGACGTCTTCGATAGTTGGTCGAAGCAAGATTTCTACCGGGACTGTCCTCCTTATGTCTGTCCTAGTAGCTGAGGCCAACCTTGCAAGGGCGTCAGCACGGCCATTGTCGAGCCTAGGTACCCTCTTGAATTTCACTTCTTTGAAGTTTTTTAGCAATGACCTCACCTTATCAAGGTACCTAGCCATCCTCTCGTCTTTGGCCTCATAGGCTCCTAGTATCTGATTCACCACTAGCCTTGAATCACTGTGAACCGACATTTGGCCGACACTAAGGGATTTGGCCAAGGAGAGGCCAGCTATCAAGGCCTCATACTCAGCCTCATTGTTGGAGGCTTTGAAATTGAACCTCAGGGCATACTCGACGTCTGTGCCATCGGGTGCTGATAGTATCAGTCCAGCACCACTTCCGCTATCACAGGAGGACCCGTCAACGAAGAGCTTCATTTTGAATTTGTCCATTGTATTAAAGGTCCTTTCCAGGTCTGCTACATGATCCTTTGCCTTCAGACTCTTAGTCAGCATGTCATCTACGTAAACCTCCATAGACTTCCCAATTTGGTCTTCGAACATTTTGTTTACGAGGCGCTGGTACGTTGCCCCCGCATTTTTTAGGCCAAAGGGCATGACCCTGTAACAGTATGTCCCCTTGTCAGTGATGAAGGCGGTCCTCTCCGAGTCCTCAGGGTTCATGAAAATCTGGTTATACCCAGAGTAGGCATCCATGAAACTCATGAGCTCATGGCCTGCGGTAGCGTCTACCATCTGGTCGATGCGGGGGAGAGGGAAGCTGTCTTTGGGACAATGCTTGTTGAGGTCTGTGAAGTCCACGCACATTCTCCACTTGCCGTTGGCCTTTGGGACGATGACTGCATTGGACAGCCACTCAGGGTAGATGACCTCCCTGATAAATTCAACGTCTTCTAATTTTTTAACCTCATCCCTGATGACCTCATACTTTTCTCTAGAGTAAATCCTCCTCTTCTTCTTTACCAGCTTCACTCCCTCTACCACATTGAGTTTGTGGCACATGATTTCAGGGTCGATCCCTGGCATATCTACATGACTCCACGCGAAGACGCTTCGCCTTCTCTTCATAGTCTGATGAGGTCTTCCTTGATACTGGGCTTCAGAGATTTGCCAACTTGGACGGTTTTTCCCGGGTCATCCTCATCGAGGATGATGGGTTCTACCTCCTCAGCGGCCTCTCCTTTTTTGAGCTTCGTCTCGTCCCTGGGGTCTAGGGTATCAATGTTGTAAGTGGTTGTAGCCCTCTTGTGTGCCTCCCTTTCTTCAGCGGAGTTGTAGTAGCACTCTCTCGCTGTCGTCTGGTCTCCCTGAACTTCCCCCACCCCATAAGGGGTAGGGAACTTAACCATCTGGTGGACCGTGGACGGCACAACTTCAAACCCCTTGAGGGCCACACGTCCCAGTATGATGTTGTATGCCGAAAACACATGCTCATCCAGCACAAAGAAACTGACCCTCTTGGTGAGCCATCTCGGCCACTCGTCCCCCATCCTGACATCAGCCTCATATATTCCTAGGGGGTGAACCTTCTCCCCACTGAACCCAATCAATGGATGATGGTATGGGACAAGTCTGGCACGACTGAGGCCCAAGGCCTTGAAGCATGGCCAAAACATCACATCTGCGGATAAGCCCCCATCCACCAGGATCCTCGGCACTTCGCACCCGTGCACCCTGGTGGTGATGACGAGAGGGTCATCATGCGGGGCCAATAGGCCCTTGAAGTCCATTCTTGAAAATCCCACAATCAAAGTGTCCATATCAACCTTCTTCCTTTTTTCTGACTTGACCTCTACGGAGGTTGAGTGCACCGTCTTCATCACTGCCTTAGCCTCGGCGACATGGGCCTTCCTGTCGGCGACCTCAGACCCTCCTCCTGCAAGTCCCCCGGAGATTATTCCCACCCCGAGCGAGATCATATTGAGCTTCTTGACAGGGCCGTGGTCGTCTCTCGGCGGGAGGTCGGGGTCGTCCTCATCATCAGAGGGGTCGTCCCCTCTTTTTTGAGGACCTTCTCTGAAGGCATCGACTCGCTTCTTTCTGGGGTCGTCCCCTCGTCCCCTCTTGAAGTCGGCTTTGTCGACGTACTTTATGAGCTTCCCTTGCTTCAGCATCTTCTCAATCTCATCTTTCAGTGCAAAGCATTTGTCTGTTACGTGGCCGTGGTCTTGGTGAAATTCACACCACAGGTTCTTATTCCTCTTGCCGGGGGCTGCCCTCAGCTTTTCAGGCCACTTCAGCGTCCGGTCACTCTTTATCTCATTGAGGATCTGTTCACAGCTGACCGTTAGAGGGGTGTACCCCGCGAACTTATCATCCATGGTTCCCTTCTTCCCCTCTTTGTTCTTTTTGGGGTATTTACTCCCACTTGCACCTCCTCTTTCGTCCTCATATTTTGCAGCCATCGCCTCTTCGGCGTTCATCACCTTTCCTGCTGTTGACAACAGCTCAGCCATCGTCCTCGGAGGGTCTTCGGCAAGCTTCCATAATAGCTTCCCCTTTTGGAGCCCTCCAATCAGGGCTGTCATAGCTATGCTCTCCTCATAGTCTTCCACCTCCAGCTTCTCTTTATTGAATATGGCTATGTAGTCTCTCAGAGTCTCATCCTTTCCCTGCTTAACATAGAGCAGGTGTGTGGTCTTCTTCTGTGGCCTCACCCCAAAGCAGAAATTATGGATGAACAGGTCTGCCAACTGCTTAAAGTTTCCGATAGAATTTTTTGGAAGAGACGTGTACCACACATGCGCAGCCCCTGTCAGGGTACCAGAGAAAGCACGACATCTCATCTCATCTGAGATAGAGTATATGTCTGCCACGGATTGATACATCTCCACATGGTGGACAGGGTTGGTGCTCCCATCATATCTTGGGGTGACCACAGGAGGCTTGAATTTTGACGGCGTGGGGAAGTTGACTATCTTTGCCACAAAGGGTGAGCCTACGGTGTACCCCCTCTGAAGAGGGTCCCGGCTCTTCAATATGTCGCCAATCTTATCCTCTAACCGCTGGATTGAGTCATTCCAGGGTCTCACAGGGTCGGCCTGGCCGATGTTATCCCCTGCTGCTTCTCGGAGGTGGATGGAGGGCTCCGCTACGGCAGGCCTGTGTCGGCTATTTACTTCCCTTTGGTCGTCGTCCCGTCTTTGGGGTCGACCTTCTGCTTCTTTCCTAGATCTCGCTGCGCTTCTTGACTTGGACAACTTGTCCCGCAGGTCATTCACTGGGCCCAGCCTCTCGAAGGCCGACCCCCTGCTCAGGCGGTCAAAAGCAGAGCCTCTTGGGCGATCATCAGGGTTTGGTCTCCCGCACTTTCCTCTACTGTCCTGGAGAGGTCGTACAGTATTGTTGGAGACCTCATACGGCTCCCAGCATTCTACTGGAGCCTCTTCCACCTCCAGATCGTCATACCTGTCCTCAGGGCAAGGGTTTCCTTGCCTCCCCAGGCGTAAACGCCGGGGGTCAGCAGCATCCCTACGCCGCTGAGGTGGTGGCAGGTCTTTACGTGGTGCCTGGGGTGGTCCCCTGGCCTCATGCTGTCCTGGAGCTGCTACCGGAGTAATCATCTCAGGTGAGACCCCCGGTGGTCTCAGTATGTTCTGACTTAGAGCTGTGAACTGCTCCTGCATCATCCGCTGGCTGGCTGCCAGAGACTTTAGGGCTGCCGCCACATCAGCCATCTCAGACTGAGGCGGCGGCTGACTGGAACTGGGTCTTCCCCCCTCATCCGGCGGGGGAAGTGGTGGCGGTGGCATCTCAGGTGCCATGTGCTTGAGCTATGAAAAGCTGAACTGAAGAAAATACTGGTTAGCTTGGGAACCTTAGTGGGTCTCTTTCAATGGTGAAGCACCTCCTCTCAGGGGGAGTGTTGGTTCACCACCAGAGTGCCCAGTGAGGTCAAGCTGTACAAAGGAAGAGATGTCTTCTCGTTCCCACAGACGGCGCCAAACTGATGATGCTAAGATTTAGCACCACCAGGTAAGTGTTAGTGAGCTCAAGCAGTAGCAGCCATGGCAGCCATAGAGATATATGAGTGTATAGAAGGGGATGAGTATAAGAGGAAATTAGACAATGATGTATAGTGGTTCGGCCAATTTGGCCTACATCCACTGTGAGTGTGTGATCCACTAAGTATGGGCACTAATGGCCTTGGATACAATGCACATAACCCTCTCTCTCTCTCTATTGTGTGTGTACAAGCAGAGTTTTAGCTAGGGCTACTGTTCATAGATCGATCCCCTGTAGGGTTGCAGGTAACAAGTTTATATAGGTCTTGGGGGGTGTAGAGTACCCCCCCAAGTAAGCATGGTGCATGTGAATGATGATCTAACCTATCCCCTGTTGACACCTGTAGATGCCAAATGATGACATAATATTCCCTCACGTGAGGGTGTGATTCGGTTATAACGGTCTGCCACGTGTCATATGAGCCTGACGCGCACTGTTCCACGCGTGTCCCGGACCACGCGCTGTCATGATGTCACCCTCGGCCTATGAGCCGAGGCCGAGGGCAAAGTTTCTTCCGGTAGGGAGCCTGGTTTGATTCTGGCCTCGTACTGTCGTACCCTCGTAGGGTCGTCTGGAGCCTGAGGAAGGGTCGGCCCCTCGTAGGGTCGGCTACAGCCTGGTGAAGGGTCGGCTAGAGCTTGGTGGAGGGTCGGCCCCTCGTAGGGTCGTCTGGACCTGGTGGTGGCCAGCTGGGGCCTGGTGAAGGGTCGTCCCCTCGTAGTGTCGTCTGTATTTAGGTAATCTTCATCCATGCTGAGGGTACACATGGGTACATCACACACATCTCATCACATAAATATATATATATATATAAGTGAAGCATATCATTGGGATGTTGCGCGATGAGGGTGAGCATCCTGGCTCGATAAGCAGGGTGTGGTTATTCCCCAAGTTATAGTCATCCATTGTGTTATTATGTGATATACATTATATTTTTTGGGGTGACAAGTCGTGGGCATGTGTCGTTCTCACTTGTAGGTTAGGAATTATGACCGCTTCCCGGACGTTGTGTGTGTGTGTGGCTACGATGTCAGTGATATTGAGTCTGACCGCTAGTTCCCAGGATGATTATGTTTGATGCCCTAGAAGATGATAGAATTGAGAACCTGCATTCTCGAGTTATAGCTCGCTTGGATGGTTATTATTCTATTTGAATATGATTATGTGACATCATATTTGTCTCAAGAATATATAGACATAATAAGATTATTTCAATCTCATTCCGGGAGATTTTAATCGGAATTAAAACGTGATAAATCAATTATGAGGGAATGATGAGTAGTATATTATATCTTTATATTGTGTAAATGGGGGGTTCCATGTTTGGATTTAACTTTGCGAAACGTCCCACTCACTAAACACTGTGCAATGTTGGGAGCGAGGAGAAGTTAGTCCTTACTGCTCAAATTTATAGTAGAAGTTTATCTCGACGATCGACAGTACCAGGAGTAGTGTAACGGGGGTGAAGGGGGTACCTTATTTGGATTTCGCTTTGCGAGACGTCCCACACACGAAACACCTTGTACGATTGATAATTGAGACTATTTAATTACTGGATTAATCACAATTTGGGTTATATGCATTATGCATTGAGGGCATAATGAATCTCGAAAATCAATGCTAACAAGGAGTAGTGTAAAGGGGGGTTCCTTGTTTGGATTTCTCTTGGCGAGACGTCCCATGCACGAAATGCAGTGCAGTATTGAGATTTGTGAGAAGTTTAGTCCTTAGCATCTAGATGCTAATAACTCATAAATATTTATGTATATATATGTCATAACTAGATAATTATAACTTCTAGTAAAAGATAATGCTTATTTATATTTCACATGTTTAAATAGTGAAAATTCTTAGATTGGTAATAGTAGAAATGGATAGATAACTTATATGGTTTTTAATGGAGTATAGAATTTAGGAATAAGTTAGATACCTTTGTTCCTAGATAGAATTGGGAAATTAATTGGATATTATGTACATCCGTTTACTTGCGCGCTTTAGTTGGGAGGTGAGATGAATTTTATGGAGAGTGCGACTCCACTTTAATCATGTCATAATGCATTTATAATTATTATCCATTTTTATGCACTTTCTATAAAATGTTTTCACCTCGGTCTATAACTCGTACCTATTTTCTCCTGCTATGCATATATATTGTATTATTTTAGCTATTCCTCCGCAAGTAAGCCATTGGTGTTTATCTATCCAGAGTATTCGTGGAGCTGTGGCAGTAGTGGACTGTTGCAGCATCTTGTTATAGTCGATTCCTATCTTTTGTGTATATATATTAGGATTTAGCTTGTATATCGGGTTTATACCCAAGTGTTGTAGTGTAGCACTTTTATATTTTTCCTTCTAAAATAATTGTATTGTCTGTGACCCGACGACATATTCGGGTATTTTTATTTGTACATTGTGTTGTACTCCCTTATTCTAATCTCCTTTACATTATTCGATCATGTGTGTGGCTCTTATTTTATGTTGAGTTATGCTGTTGTTTAGTTGTTTCATGGGTTGTTTTGTTTGTTAATAAAAGGTTTTAAAAAATTTTGACACCCTCTTTTTGTAGTAATGGGTTGTCAGTCGTGTTTATTTTAGAATCGTCGGTTGATGCTGAGAATGATCCACTTGAGATTCCTAATTATTCTAGTATTGGGATGGCCAACCGTTATTATTTTGAGCGGGTTGTCACAGATGGTATCAGAGCATCAGGTTCTAGTGTCTTTAAGATCTATGTGGGTTACTACGATCTTCCGTAAGCGTTCTTGATGTAAAGCCTTATTATTAGGACTGTTGTGTTCATACGTCCATATTTCTTTTGTGATGAGAAAACATTTGGAAGGCATTCTGATACAATTGTTCTTGTTTCATATGACACTAAAGATAAGTCGTTAGGGAGGGTAAATAAAGGGGATGAGAGTGTGGAACCCCAAATGACCCAAAGGAACATGACTATAGATGAAATTGCAAATATAGTGGTCCGAGCATAAACTGCTACCAATTCTATGATGGCACATCGACCTACTGTTCAAGAAGCCCAAGCCCAACCAAGATTGTCTATGTGGTAAAGAGTGAGGGAATATTTTAGTAAGGGGCATCGTCCAGAATTTTTAGGGGGAGTTGATGGGATGGCTGCAAGTCGATGGAAAAATAGTATACAATGCCACCTCCGTAAGGTTGAGTGTAGTGAGGTGCAAAAGCAATTTCTCACCACCTATAAGTTAACGGGGGAAGCTCTCCAGTGGTGGGAGTCTCTTACCACATCTTAACAAAGAGATACATTTCCCATAACATATTTTTGGGAACTTTTCGATCGAAGGTATTTTCCTTCCGAGATTTGGAAGGAAATGAGGCTGAAACTGATGGATGTGTTTCAAGGAAATATAACGGTGGTCGAATATAAAGAGAAGATTACTCGATTGGTGAATTTAGTACCTGATGAGGTAAATACTGAATAAAATCATATATCGAAGTTCATGGGAGGTTTAAATGGACAAATTCAGTAGTAATTATCAGGGAACCCAATGTTAGTGACTTTCGACGAGGCGGTGAATGCGGCACTGTTAAAGTGTCATGAATATCATCTTCGTTTGCAAGGGGGTGATAACTTTAGAGACTCGAGTTCATCAAGTCGGTTTGGCGAAGAGAATGCAAGTGATACTAGTGGGTATAAGTCGAACTATAGAGGGTCACAATGGAGTTTTGTTCCTCAAGGTGGGCAGAGAAGATTTGCGGGTAGATGTTTCTTTTGTAAAGAAATAAGTCATAGAAAGAGGGATTGCCCTAAAAGAGGTAAAGGACCATGTTTTGATGAAGTTTCGGATGTGAAACCGCTACAGCAGATTCAAGGTCATTTTAGGCCAGGGGACTTTGTGTGGGAGCCCAATGATGAGGAGAGGCAAAAGGACTAGAGATGATTGATGTAAGTTATTTTTCTTTGTGATTAGGATTATACTATATGAAGTTTTAGGACAATCATATGGGAGATAGTTTTGAGAGGGTAGTACTATGACCCTATTATGTATGGAATGACCCGAAAAGGAAATTTTGAGCAAATTAGGCTCTTATAAAATTATCTTTTGAGAGAATAGATTATTTTGTAATGTGCTCATAAAGAGCTATAAAATTGTTATGGATCTAAGAATTGTAGTATTGTGTTGAGTAGTAATGATAAAGATACTTATTTTTATATAGTGATGTTAGACTTATATAATTGTTGTATTGCAGTTGTGGAAGAGCCTAATGAATGGCAATAAGATATTACTTCTGAAAAGAATTCAGAAATTTGTGGACTATTGAGGAGCAGGAAATTTTAGCTCATAATTAAGCTAATTTTTGTGAGTTGTATGTTGTTATGTGTATGATGATTTTTAAGACCTTGTGTTATGGGCATAAGGTATTTTATATATTTATCGAAAGACAAATTGTTTTAAAAATAAACTGTTTTCAAAATAATTTTTTCTATAGGTCTTTGGGCCATATTAAAATAAATACCAAAAATATTTTTAAACTATAGTCCTGATTGAACAAACTCTCAATCCCAACGTCGCTACATATTAGTGTATTTGGAGGGTTCCTAGTTTGGATTTCGCTTGCGAGACCTCCCCCACACGAAAGTGGCGAATATCAGGAATTGAGAGGAGTTATTTCATTGGACCATTCAAATTTCTATAATATTAATATGCTAGTATAATTTATATATATTTAGAATTGTGGAACTTTTGAAGCAAGAGAAGCCTAATTATGTTGATTCCAGTAGAGCTCGAATAATGGGTGTATGGGCACCCTACTAGTAAAATTGGTTTATGATAAACTTAAAATATATTCGACATGGGAAGTTAGAGGTTTGGGTATAGTGTTAGTGAGGATGAGTGTAGTAGCAACTAGTTGAGCTTTAATGTAGTAGGCTTAGCTAAATTTCGAGGACGAAATCCTTATAAGTGGGGAAGTTTGTAATAACCCAAGAATTTTGGGACGATAATCAATTTATTTGGTGAGAAATAAATATTATTTTTATTGGAGATTAATAAAATTGGCATTGGAGATCAAAATTTAAAGTTTTCAGAAAGTGATTCGGATGACAATTCTGAGGGTACCATTGTTTCCGGAAGGGTTGAGAAAGTCGAAATGATTTTACTTGAAGTCTATTTAGGTTTCGAAATATTTTAAGTTCGATTGACTCGATTTAAAGTTAGCGAGTCATTTAAAGTTAGGAGACAAAGGCTTAAAAGCCTACGGGAGATAGAAATCTCCTTAGAGATAAAGAGAAAAGAAATAAAGAAAGAGGGGAAAAAAAAGAAGAAGAGAAAGAGAGAAATAGAGAAAAGAAGAAACGAAGAAGAAAATGAGGAAAAAAGTGGGATTTTCGACCATTACGCAATCTTGAGGCGGATTCAGACCCTACGAACTTGAGGCAAGTGATTAAACTTGCTAAATAATTATTGAGTACCATTTATTTCATGATTTTTGGATCAAATTTATGGGTTTTAGGTTTAGTTTGTTAAAACCTAACTTTTGGGTAAAATCCTTTATTTGTTGTGTAGATAATGGATTTGAGGTTATAATTTAGTTATAATGTGTTTTTGCATGAATATTAATGATGTATATATGCTTTGGTTGAAGAGAACTGAAGAGAAGATGATAAATGTGACTTTTGGGGATTTTTGGCTTTGAACAAATAGCCATTTATGTAGCCCTTGAATAGGCCGAATCGATTCTGCCCAAACCCGAATCGATTCAGAATGTTCCACCTTGATAGGTATGATTGATCAAATCGATTCGAATCCTAACAGAATCGATTCGGCCAGAGATAGCATTCGAGCTCTTATGACCCCATTCGATTTTCCTCGGAGGCCGAATCGATTTGTAGGGTCGAATCGATTCGGATTGGGCCCGAATTGATTTGGAAACATGGCATTTTGGCAGATGTTTTTCTAGGGAGAATTTCATCCCGTTTTATTTGAGGTTATCGATTGGGAACCTCTATAGGAGTTATCTGAAGTGTGTTTTGGAGACTTTTAGGGAGTTTCCCTCATGAGACATTGTTTGGGTCATATGGACTTAATTTGAGAAATACCGATTAGAGAATATCGTATATACTAAGTGGGGAAGCCCACTACCATTGAGATTCCTATTAGGAAATAATTATGGGTTTATAAGAGATAAATTATGATACGCTGAATGATAATAGATTTTAGTATTAAATCATAAATTGGGATAGATTTAAATGTTCATATGATTGATTGAACCATATTATGGATTGAGAACTTAAAATGCTGATTGATGTGCATACGGATATAGAAAATATCCTTAACGATAATTAACTTGGGAGATGTCTCACATATATGAGAAATGCTAATTGATGTACATTAGCATATAGAGAATATCCTCAAGATAAATAGAATCGAGAGACGATTCATATTAATATAAGTGATGTGTGAACTTCAAGTGAGAAATAGTATAGTGTATACTAAGTGGGGAAGTTATGTGAGTTATTGACGATTAATATATCGAGAGAGAAATAGGCGTACTATGAGTATGAAACAGTGGGATATATATACCTTATGTGACGTGATGTATGTATACCTTATGTGATGATATATATATATAAGTGAAGCATAACCCCTACTTGCAGCCATTAGGATGTTGTATGATGAGGGTGAGCATCCTGGCTCGATGAGCAGGGTGTGGATATTCCCCAGTTTATAGTTGTTCATTGTATTGTTATGTGATATACATTATATTTTTAGGGTTGAGAAGTCATGGGTATGTGTCGTTGTCACTTGCCGGTTAGGAACTTTGATCGCTTCCCGGACGATGTGTATCTTTGTGGTCGCGATGTCGGTGATATTGAGTCCGACCGCTGGTCCCCAGGATGATTTATGAGTAATGCTCTCGAAGATGATACCATTGAGAACCTGCATCATCGAGTTATAGCTAGCTTTGATGGTTATTATTCTATTTGAATATGATTATGTGACATCATATTTGTCTCGAGAATACAGAGACATCAGAAGATTGTTTGAATTTCATTTCGGGAGATTTTAATCGGACTTAAAACATGATAAATCAATTATGAGGGAATGATGAGTAGTATATTATATAGTTATATAGTACCTTCGGTACCGAGGGCTTAATGGACCTCAACAACCAACATTGCCAAGGAGTAGTGTGAAGGGGGGTTCCTTGTTTTCATTTCACTTTGCGATACTTCCCATGCACGAAACGCTGTGAAATGTTGGGAGTGAGGAGAAGTTATGTAGTACCCCGTATTTTTTATGCTTTATTAATTTGAGGATTTATTAAATTTAATGTGAGTTTATTATTTAATATAAACCCGAAAATTAATTATTTTATAATTATTAATGTGATGTGAGTTAGTAATTATGGGAAACTTGTTTTTGAATATTACTAATGAGTAAAGTAATATAATATTGGTTTTATGAAATGTCACGAGGGAATAAAATGACAATTTTGGAAATTTAAGTCGGGACGCGCTTGTGTCGCGTCGGGAATATATGTTGATTAATAAAAATGAAATATTTTTAAATTATCCATATGGTCAATTTGAGTGCGTCAACGTGTTCGGAAGGGTCGAGATAGTCAGAAAAGTGTACTCGGGAGTTTAGTTTGGGTCTCGGGGCGTTTCTAGGCCTATTTAACACCCCGGGAGGGCATTTTGGACATTTTGCATTTTTGGGTAATTAAACCCACGAAAATTATTAGGCTATATCAGCCCTTTAGAAGAGTCTTTTAGGGTTATCAGACTCAAAACCTTATAACGGCCATAGGAGAGGAAAGGAGAAAACTTTCCATGCAATCCAAGGCCAAAAAGTCATCCGATTGCATCGCCACCACCACCAACGCGTAGATCGCGCGACGGGGAACGCAACCACACCAAAATCGTCAGCAAACCAGAATTCTGAAATTTCTAGGAAAGTATCTATCTTGCTTAATTTCATTAATTCAACGTTCATGTTAGTCTAGGGTGATTAGGATGAGTTTGGTAGAAGAAAATCCATGTTGGAGATAGGAAAATCACATGTAGAATTGATTTGAATGTAAATCTGGTAACCCCTTCATATGTAGAGGCTTAACAATGAAATTATGATGAATTAGGAGTATAAATTTTTGGAAAAAGACTGATTAGAACCTTGTTAAAGAAATTCTAGGATTCTTGAGATTTTTATGAAGTTTTGTCCTATTAATCCATGGTTATTGATGAAAAATTGCATGCTTTACGTAGAGGATCAATAATATGGGTATATACTGATTATAGTACGAATTTTAGGGAGTTTGGGTGTGTAAAATATGGATTTGATTGAGGTTGGATTGTGAAACCCGTAACTGCTAATCTGCAGAATTCGCATACCTGTTTGATCGATCGATCGAACCAGGAGTGTCGATCGATCGACGCATCGATCGATCGAGCTCCTGCCATCGATCGATCGACCCCTTCTGGAAGACTAATATTTCCCCTTTTTAAATTTAATTGAATTCAATTTAATGATAAATAACCCTTGGACACCCTTATTAAAATGTTTTGGGAGATAAAGAAGACCAGTAGGACTTATAAATAATTATGGGACCTTTAATGTAAAACGAGAGTTGTATTTTCGGCATATTTACATATAAGGGCTAATGAAATTATGTATTAAGGGGAGAGACGCCTAAGATAGTTACGTCAAAAATTAGATTACGTAATGAATTCTACACTTGAGAGGATAGAGTCCATGAGTGTTAGGCAATAAGTTGGAATGATCCCTCAAATTAAAGTAAGAAATGAACGGTCATACGTGAGAACTAAATAATGAGAAATAAGGACAAATGTCATAATTAGGAGATTAGAAATGTACCTAATTTGATATGGTAATAGTAGTTTAGTTATATGACTGTGTTTATGCATATACTACCTATGTGTGAAAATCGTGCCCGCGTTACTTGCTATCCCTGAGGTTACCGCACTTGGACGATCTTATCTCGATGTGCCTTTATGGGGGATATTGACTCGTAACCTAGAAGATAGAAATCCTTGGTACAGGCTATCGAATCGATAGTTCAGACGGTCCTAAGAGACGTGGGGGCATGTGCTATCCTCTTAGAGACTTGGAATCTATGATTCGCCTCAATATTGTTTGTGTATATGTTAATACAGTTTGAGAGTGATTCTGAACTTGTATTTCCCTTAGTACGAGTGATACAGGGATTGGATAGCAGAGTATGCACGCACCATAATTTTTATGTGGGGTGCTGTTAAAATATATATATATTATACAAGTATTTGATATATATATGAATTCCTGAAATTTGGAACTACCTACGGTGCTATGGTAGGTAAGAAATGAATAATGACTTCAAATTGGAAATACTTGTTTTCAAAAGTACATTGTAACACTGGAAACTTTATTAATAAATAAAGTTAAAATGAGAGCTTTGTTACTGAATGAAATTTTCCTCTTAAACAATTATATTGTTCAGTTTTAAATCTTACGAGTAACCTAATATAAGTTAAACCATTGGGAAGTTTAATGCGATATAAGATAAGTTATACCGTTGGGAATATTAGTGCGATAAGTGTGCACATTAGAAGAGAGGTGAGAATTTCTCAAGAGAGTGTCGCACTAATATGTTGTTACATTGGGCTGTAAACATTCTAAATACTTTCTAAACAAATTTTAAATCATTTACACTATCGGGGTCTGACCCATTTCTATTTTCATTTCTCTCTTGTATCTATATGTATATATTATAGGTGCCCGGTCACAGGGGCGTCTTGCGTAGGATCCTTTGGAAGGAACGCACTGCAGCTTAGGTGGGAGTTGCAGGCCTCTTGCTTAGATGACTTTATTTATTTGATTCCACTCCTAGCTTATTTATTCAGTTGGGCATGTGTCGCCCATTCCCATTATCCATTTGTTTTATTGGACATTATGATTCATTAATTTCTAGTATTGTCACTTTGGTATTTATTACTGTCTGGATGTTTTACTTTAAATTTTAAATGTTGGGACTTAGTTGTTGAATGTTAAATTTATTTGTATTATATGTTCCATGATAATTGTGGTGTGATTATTTAATATTGAATTGTTGTACATATTTAAATCTTGGTTTATAAAATAAAATTTGGAAAGTAATGTCTAAAAATGTTTTTGAGACTTAGCTTAATTATTTAGGGTGTTTAAATTGGAAAAATTATTTTTCGATAGTGATGCTAAGAATGAACCAACTGTTCACCTTGATTTTAAATTAATAAAGGAGTGATCACCCGATATTTAATTAGGCGGGGTGTCACAGGTGGTATCAGAGCATCAGGTTCTAGTGTCCTTAGGATCTGTACGTCTTATTTCTCTTTCAGCTTAACATTTTTGCTATAGAGCCCTATTTTTGGATTGTTGGATTCTTGTTTTTACGTTTACGTCTTCAGCTATTTGAGATTTGATAAAAACTGTAGACTAATAAATTTCTTCATGTTTTAGACGCCTCTAAGACGTGCACCAAAGGATAGGCGTGCCCCAGCTGAGCAGCCAGCAGCTCCGGCACGGGGTACGATGAATGCTAATGAGGTAGCCGCTATTGTTTCTCAAGCGGTGAATGTCGTGCTAGCGGTGGTACAGCAGGCTCCACCCCAGATTCAGGTAGTGGCGCAAGTACATACACAACTTCCATCTGCATGGGAGAGGGTTAGCGATGCCTTTCAGAAGGCGCATCCCCCTGAGTTCTTGGGTAGTTCAGATATTGTCATCGTCAGCCAATGGAAGAAAGATATCCAACTGCATCTTCGTATGTATGAGTGCACAGATGTGCAAAAATAGTTGTTGGCTTCCTTTAAGCTAGTAGGGCCCGCTTTGCAGTGGTGGACTCCCACCACCACCTTAGAGGAGAGGGATACGATCCCAATTCAGTCATTTTGGACCCGACGTGCAGACTAAGATGAGGCGGAAATTACTGAACTTGAAACAGGAGAATTCTACCGTTGCTGAGTATGAGGAAGAGTTCACGAGACTTCTCACCATAGTGCCAGATGAGGCACCTACTTTGGGTAAAAAGATAATGTTGTTAGTGGATGGGTTATCTTGGAGGATCCATCAATACCTTATAGGGAATCTCTCTCTGAGTACTTTTACTGATGTACACAATGCTGGTTTACTACATTGTCAGGATCACTGCTTCCGTCTACAAGGAAGAAAGCGAGCAGGAGAGTCCAGTCAGAAGGGCAGGACGGGGGGTAGTGGCGCTGATGGAGCACCGACATCCCAAGGACATATTTGTCAGCATGAGCACAGTTCCCATCAGGGGGACCCTGTGACACCCCGACTAAATAAATACCGGGTAGCTACTCCTTTATTAAATTAATTCAAAGTGCCAAGTTGGTCCAATTAATAGCATCACTGTCTAAACATTTTAATGATTACTAACCACCTAGTATTTAAAAAGTAAGTTGCCAAATTTTAATTTAAGTCTGATTAACATGCAACAAGTGTAATGAAGAATAATAATACCATTCACCATACTGAAGTAAAAAGAATAAACATCACATAATGTAAATAAAGTCTGGAGGAAAAATCCTCAATACAATACCACAACTGAAAAAAACTAAACTGGATACTGAAACAATACATGCCAAATTTTGAAAAACTGAAATGGAAAGATGTCCCTAATAGAAATGGGCAACATGCCCTACAACTGATAGATAACGAATCTGGAATCCAAATGATAGAAGCGTCTACAAGAAAATCCCTGTAGCTTCCACAAACAGCAACAGCTCGTCACCTGAATGAGTATCCTATGCATGGTGCCCTTGTGGCTGGGCACCTAAAATGGTTTTACAAGAAAAATAGATTTGAAAGCAAACGGATCAGAGCCCGAATGTGGAGATATTTTAAAAACCTGCAAATGCTTTAAAAACATTTAAAACATTAAATGTAGAGTACATGTTAGGACGTGCACTCACATGATATTCTCACCTCTCGTCTAACTGTGCACTCCTAACGTAAGTACCCATCTAAAATGACACAACTACTAGCTAAGTGACATCATATCTAGCTAGACTGCCATAGGTTCTACCCTTATTACTCGGTTCTCATTAATATTATAACGATCTCAGTTTAAATAGGTTCATAACGTAAATTCAGGTTCTCATACAAGAGTAATACAACTCGTTATAAATTAACCCTCTATGTTATTCCATAGTTACACACAATACTATATGAAAGTTCCCAGTTTATTAAGCGTATATTTCCATTACATAAATATACAATATAAGCACCCCGAGACTAAGCTGCGGTGCACACATACTCTGCTATCCATCCCGGTACATCACGTACATAAGGATCACATATTCTGAATCTCTCAGGAATAGTTCACATAACACAAATCACAAATAGTGGAGGCGAACACTGTCACATCACATGGTTCACGCACATACCTGCGCTCCCACGATCAGCACATTTATTAACATACCAATAAGTATTTCTCTGACCTATGTTCATCGAGGTAACCAGTCTAAATCCGGGCAAAACAAGGATTAGTGGGACCTAAGCGAACGCAAACCTCCCGTGATAGCAAGTATGGTAGGTATGCCATACACACAATTCATATATCAATACTAAGTAAACACACATCTTAGTAATCCCGTAGTTTAATTGAAGTACTATTCTCATTCTAGTACCAATATATAATTTATACACTTTATACGATTCCGGTTTATAATCATACGCGCCTTAATTTATTCTCACGTCGTAGTAGACAATCTCGTCTCAACCCAACTATCCCTTTAATTTAAATCGCTCATATATAATTTGCTCCTCAAAATAACACAAACGTCCCAAACCTATCAATACATCATCAAAGGAAGGTTATCTATATCCTCGAACAAGATCACGGGACTCCCAAAATCAAAACAGGCCAAAAAGGCCTAAACTTCCAGCTCGTTAGAAGTCTCGTTCGAACGAGGCTGTTCGAACGAGATTCCAGTTCGTTCGAACGAACTGTACCTTCTAACGACATCTCGTTCGAACGAATGTATCAAACAAAATACAGTTCGTTCGAACGAAGGTATCGAACGAAGTCTACCCTCGTTAAAAGCGACTGGTCAACTCGTTAGAAGCTCGTTCGAACGAGCTCGTTCGAATGACCTGGGAGGGTCTTCAAACGAGGGACTAGTTTCGGCCCAGAATTTCTTAGTTACGATTTTTATCAATTTTTACTCCTAAAATCTCCTCTAAACTTCATCCCACCAATGTTTAAAGGTCTCTAATCACTCCTAAACATAACAAGATTATAAACTAACGTATTTTACTGAGTTAATTCATCTCAATCATCATTAAATCATCAAGTCTCATCACTTTCCTCCAATTATTCAAGAACACAAACCCTAAAATTTTAATTCATGAATTAACCCAATAAAAATCCATTTTAATTTCACCCAATCACTAATATTCTCAGTATAATCATCTACCTATCATTCTACATGCAATTCTCCTCAAGATTTCAAGTTCTAAGTTCCAAAATACATGGGTTTTCATATTACACCAAGAAGAAATGATTTTTATTAAATTCCTATACATGGAAAGAACATTCTCTAAAATTAAATGATATTAAACAACATGCCTCGATTGTCTCTGAATTTGGTGTTGATTTTGTAAAGGTTTTCTGCAGAATTCCTTCTCCTTCTCTCCCTCTCTAAGCTTTCTTCTCCAAAGGTGGCTATGGTGGCTAGGGTTTTCTTTGGGGAAAGTTGGAAACCTAAATGATAACCTCCGTAGCTTATTGGGTCATTAAGGGTTGGTTAGTGGGTTTAGTGGGTCTATTCCCAATCAGATTTACTTCTCTAATTTTCGTCATTTTTAATTCCTAAAAATACGAAATTACCAAAATACCCTTTATATTGCCGGTGTGGCCTAAAAATACCCCGGAACCCAAACTACACCCCCGGCTAGTGTTTTCTGACTATCTCGACCCTTCCGGATGTGTTGGCGCACTCAAAACGACCATACGGTTTATAGAATTTAAATTCACTTTTATAAATAAAATAATTATATCCTGACGCGACTGTCACACGCGTCCCAATAAAATGACCAAATTGTCGTATATCAATCTCACGACAAATTTCATAATTCAATATTCATATAACATCATATATACTCAATATAGTCAAATACCAACTCACAACTCGCTAGTATTTTACCCGGATTAATTTCCAAATAATTCAGATTTAATTAATTAATCCCAAAAATAAATATAGCCAAAAGTACGGGGTATTACAGACCCTGCCAATCGCTTTCAATCAGGTGATTCCAGGCAGGGATTTGGGGGTTATAGGCAGGGTCAGGACGGATAGCCTAATCAGCAGGGCCAGCAAGGCGAACACTGACAGCAGCAGGGTCAGCAGCAGGGCTAACAGCATTTTCACCAGGGCCAACAGGGCCAGTCGCGGGGTGGTAACGGCCAGCAGGGACGTGGTCAGCAGGGTCAGAGGGGAGGAAATTTCAAAGGCCGATGTTTTGGGTGCGGCAAGCATGGCCATAAGCGCCAGGGTTGTCGAAAGGGAGAGAGCGCCCCATGGCAACAGGGTGCCCGTAATGAGCCACATAGGCCACTTTTTCCAGCTACCCTCCCAGCACCAGCCCAGGTACCATCCCTACCAGCCATTCCAGCAGCTCCAGTGCAGCAGGGGAAGTTACAATATGGACGTGTCTATAACGTCCACCAAGAAGCAGCTCCACAGGCACCACCCGTGATTGAGGGTATGTTTCCTATCCATGATACTATGGGTCGCATTTTGTTTGATACTGGGGTGACGCACTGTTTTATAGCCACTCATTTTGCGTAGGCCTTAGGGTTATTAGAAACAGTAGAGAGCACTGTGACATGTGTAGACTCACCACTGGGGAGTGGTTCGCTTATTTTCTTTATATGCCGGGGTGTGGGGGTAGAGATTGGTAGCTTGGTATTACCTGCAGACCTGTTAGTCTTAGATATGCAAGAGCATGACGTTATTATCGGTATGAATTGGCTCGCTTCTTACAGGGCCATGGTAGATTGTTTCGGTGCGAGTATTGTTTTTGCCATTCCGGCGCAAGAGATGCTTGTTGTGGATATGCCTCGCCCAGATGGAGACTCGACCTCTCATTTGTATTACATATAGGAGGATACCTCTAAGGAGGTTGTGATTCCCTTAGACTCGATCCCAGTTGTTCGTTAGTATTTCGATGTGTTTCAGGAGATACCAGGCCTACCCCCCAGTCGAGAGATAGACTTTGTCATAGATTTATTACCGGATACTAGACCGATAGCACACTCTCCCAACCGTATGGCTCCGGCAGAGATACGATAGTTACGAGACCAGATAGAGCAAATGTTAGGTCAGGGCTTCATTCGCAGGAGTACCTCACCTTGGGGTGCTCCACTATTGTTTGTGAAAAAGGGAGATGGTTCACTGAGGCTGTGTGTGGACTACCGGGAGCTGAACAAGGTCACGATACAGAACAAGTATCCGTTGCCTCGAATCGATGATTTGTTCGACTAGGTGAGGGGAGCAACTTTTTTTTCGAAGATAGATCTGAGGTTGGGGTACCATCAGCTATGTATTAGGGAGCAGGATGTTTCAAAGACTGCCTTCTTGATGAGATATGGGTCCTATGAGTTCAGGGTGATGCCATTTGGCCTCACAAATGCTCCAGCCGTGCTCATAGACTTAATAAACTGAGTGTTCAGAGAATTCTTGGATCAGTTTGTCATTGTCTTTATAGACGACATTTTGATATATTCACACTTCGAGGAGGATCATGCCGAGCATTTGAGACAGGTTCTTTAGACTCTATGAGAGCATCAGTTGTATGCCAAGTACGAGAAATGCAGATTCTGGTTGCGAGAAGTACAGTTGTTGGGCCATGTTGTTTCTGAGAAGGGGATAGCAGTCAACCCGAGTAAAGTTTCAGCGGTAAGGAAGTGGGGATAGCCCAAGACACCGATGGAATTGAGTAGTTTCTTGGGGTTAGTCAGATACTACAAGAGATTCATTCGAGGATTCTTCAAAATAGCGGGTCCATTGACGAAATTGACTCACAAAGGGGTACCATATGTTTGGGATGATGCTTATCAATTGGCTTTCGACAAGCTGAAAGGCAAGCTTACTTCAGCAAAAATTCTTGGTTTACCTAAGACGGGTGTGGAGTACCTGGTTTACACCGATGCCTCTTTATAGGGACTTGGGGGAGTACTTCAGCAAGATGAGAAGGCTATAGATTTTTCCTCCTGCAAGCTTAAGCTACATGAGAATAGTTACCCCACCCATGACCTGGAGTTAGCAGCGGTGGTTTTTGCATTGAGGATATGGAGGCACTATTTATTGGGGGAGAAATTTTTCTTGTTCACAGACCACAAGTCACTGCAGTACCTGTTCACTCAGCGAGAGCTAAATATGCGTCAGCGCTGATGCTTAGAGTTTGTGAAGGATTATCAGTTCGACATACAATACCATCCGGGGAAGGCCAACGTAGTTGCTGATGCGTTGAGACGTAGACCGGTAGATGATGTAGCGAACATTTAGAAAGCAAAGTGGAAGGAGTTGGGTAACCAGGATGCAGTAGCCCGTTCCTTCATATCTGTTATGATAGTGACACCTGAGATTGTTACGAGGGTGATACAGGCATAGACCGCAGACCCATTTTGCCAGGAGCAGATTGTACGACTTTTAGCTGAGGGTGTTGAGTCCTATTCTGTTAGTTTTGATGGAGGGTTTGAGGTTTAATGGGATATTGATGGTTCTAAAAGGAGCAGAATTACGTCATGCAGTGATGAGCCAGTCTCAGGGGTCCCGATTTGCCGTAGATCCTGGAGGAGATAAAATGTACCAGGATATGAGGCGGCAATACTGGTGGAGTGGGATGAATAAGGAAATTATTGAATTCATGTCCAAGTGTTCTACCTGCTAGCTAGTAAAGGTGGACCATCAGAAATCGTTAGGGTTTCTTCAGCCATTGGAAATACCCACGTGGAAGTGGGAGAGTATTTCCATGGACTTTATTATAGGGTTGCTTACATCACAGCTGGGCCATGACTCTATCTAGATGATTGTAGACCGATTGACCAAGGTGGCTCGTTTTTTGCCGGTGCAGACAGACTATATCATGGCTCAGTATGCTCACGTGTTCATTGCTGAGATTGTCAGAATACATGGGTGATACGACACAAATATTGCATATTTCACCCGCTAAACTACGCCTTATTAGCCCCCTTGGGTATCTTAATCCCTATACTTATGCTTGTTAACTATACAACCTCGGATTTCTATGTTAACATGTTTTGCAGGGGTTAATTGGGCTTTTGTAGGTATTTGGATGCTTAGTATGAAGTTCGGACGCTTTCCGGAAATGTTTCGTCGACTTTTGCAGCTTCGGGTGCATTTTAGTAATTCTAGCATTCAGTTTTGAATCCCGAGCTCTTCATGGAAGTTGAAGCCCTTTGATTTCTCTTCGCGTGTCCACCGACGGTGCATGATTCCGAGTTTTATCGATGGAGTTATGGAATTTTTAGGATGGTTTTTACTGTAAAAGTACACTCAAGGTCACATTGAAGGGCATTTTAGTCATTTCATATTTTGTTTTTTTAGCCTAATGTCTTCTTGGATGTTGTATTCCTCTGAGTTATCTTCGCGTAGCCTCTGACCGTGCCTCATTCTGAGCTATAACGAAGAAATGGAGGCATTTTCCGTAAAACATGACAAAGCTGCAGAATTCCAGACCTGTAAGGGAGAAACGATTCGCCCCAACACCGAATTGATTCGGAATTGCTGCAGAATTGCAGTTCGAACTTCCCCTATTTCTGAATCGATTCGGACGATTTCCGAATCGATTCGGCCCTCCAAATTTTTGGTTTTCTTCCCTTTTATTACAAGTTTGCCATGGGATATTTTGTATAAAACCTACTCTCTCTCATTTGAGAGAAAGGAGATCAGGACATACACGATTTTAGGTTAGAATAGTTAGGGTTTTGAGGGTTTTGGATGGTTCTTCTTCATTTCTCTTTGGATTGACAATCTAATTGGTTTGTAAGTTGACTTATCATTACCCTCTCTATTAATATAGCTTGTTTTCCATTAATTCTTGCTTTCTAGATAATTTACATGCTTTGTTAATTAGTTTACTTGCTTTATTTCTTGCTTTCTTAATTTAATTAGTTGTAATTTAGTTTAATTCATGTATTACCCTTAGATAAATAGGGTCGGGATTGTGTTTCCGCCAATTAAGGGTTTGGACCTCGAAAGTTAGGTTTTGTGTAAAATTGCATTTAAATGAAACCGCGTGTATTAAAGTTGTATTTTTATGCGTTTAACTTTATTTGTCACGCAACTTTAGTGTTTATAGCGATAATCCGAATTTAATCCGTGTGTGACCATTTTCAGTTAAATGTTTAATCTCGCAACTTTGGGTTAAATTCCTTATTGTGTGATGTTTATGCTTAATTGATTATGCTCGATTAAGTGATTTCGAGCCTTAAGTCAAATTACTAGTTGTTTCGATCCGTGGGGAAGAATGCGGTCCCGATCCTTGCTTTACTTTTGCGTAGCGTAACTTATTCTTTTCCTTTGTCACCATAACCACCCATCACCTTTTCTTATTTTTTTTACACCATTTTTATTCTTGAAGTTTTAAAACAATTGAAATCTAAAATTTAATCACTCCTTATGGATTTCTTACGATACCTGACTTACCGCTGTGCTTGCTTGTCAGGTGTAGTAGTAGCTTAGGTTTTTTTTGAATCGCGGCGGTGAAACACACAACGATTGTGTCCTCACACGAACACACTTTTTCCGCCCGGCCACAAAATGGCGCCGTTGCCTGGGAGTGTGTTTTAGATAGTAATTGTTTTATTATTTCGTAGTATTTTTTCCTTTTTTATTTGTATTCTTTGTTTTAACCTATTTTGCAGGATAGCATACTTGAGCACTAAGAAACTTTGATTCGCAGTTGCTCACTTTCTTGCTCGGATTCTCCATCTGCAAACAACGAAGTAATCATGTCCTATTATTATAGTTATTACGGTTATTCTAATGATTCTTACTTTGGGGATAGTTTTCAAGTTTTTCATTTTCAAGATTTTCTTGAAAATGAAAGACTTGAAAACATTTATCGGAATGCAAATCGTTATTGGGAGCTTGAGTTGGATTCATTATTCGAATCCAATGACAATTCTTATTTGATTACTTTCGAAGACCAGTTTCAACCAAATGAGGAGTCTGAGGCTCTTGAGCCGAGGAATCCTACTTTGGAAGAGACTTTGCTTCTTTACTCCCAAGGTTTGGAAAGCCTTAATGATGCAGGAATGAGACTTGGTGCACTTTGCGATGAGATGAATTCTTATGCACAAAACAATGAGGAGGTGGAAACTTATGTTTCACCTAAATTTTTCGAAGAATTTCTCATCGAGTGTGCATCTTTCTCCCCCGGAATTCAATCTCCTTTCGACGATGAGTCGATTGAGATTGAATTTGTTTCATCACCATATTCGTTTTCCGTGATCGAGCCATTAGAATTACCGGTTGATTCCTATGAGTCGGTAGAAATTAAAACTTCTACACTTTTTGCCGATGATGACTCTTTACCGGACTTGTTTTCGATGGATGTTATCCTCATGTGTGCACCATCTCCCATTCCATTTGAAAAACCTTTGGGAGATGAATCGATTTTTCTTGGTCCTCTAGTGTTCTTGTCCCCCTTGTTATCCAAATCCCCCATCGTCCCCCAAAAATTTCAAATTGGCGATGGTTCATTTTTTTCTCCAACCACATGCCTTCCGTTGTTCAAACGGAATTCATATTTTTCGGGAGGCATGTTCCTTTTGGAGGGTCCACCATTGATCTTTCAAAGTCAAATCGATGTTTGGGTGGAACTAAACTGTTTAGACTTCTAGTGTATAGTTAGTGTGAAGTCTAAATAGTAGGTTGTAAATAGTTAGCTTTTTAATTTTATTTATTTCCTACTTTTCTTTCCTTTTAATTTAGTCTAGTGTAATTAGTTAACTTTTTGTTATTTGTTTTTTCTATGCTCGGTACTAACTTGTTTTGTAGATTCCTTTGGAGTCACGCTTATGGAGATCACTCCAATTTTGGGTAATATCGTTCTTTTCCTCTCTTTGTGTTGTGTTCTTAATGCGCATTGAGGACAATGCAACATTTAAGTTAGGGGGTGTAGGATATTCTATCCATTTCATGTGTAGTCCATGGATTTGCTCACATTTAGTTACTAAGTATGCCTTTTTGTGAAAAATTTGAAAATTTTCAAAAATATTTTCTTTCTTTTTTCTCCTTTGTTGGGCATTTTGCCTTGTTTTCGATGATAAATTTTAATAATTGCTCGATCCGATTGACAACTCAATGATGCATGTTCTTGATTTTAGAGGTTATTAGACTTTAGTCCTCAAATCATTGATATTGTGAATAACTTCATGAATTAAACTTTATCCCATGAGCATATGCACTTTCCTTGTCATATTGATTTGGTTTAAGATTTTTGTAACTCGGTAATCTTTTGTTGCATTGTATATACTTACACCTAGTAAGCTTCGTACCTTTCGTCGTTTGTGAGTGTTATACACTATTCTTTCCTCTTTGAAAATGTTGAATTCGTTGGTAATCTCTCTAATCTTTCATTTGACCGTTCATTAATTGAGTTCATGCTTGAAATGTGTTACTTGATCATGATTTACATATATTGTTTTAACTTGAGAATTGCGTAAACTTTGTGAAATGATCATAGACAATCTTTGTTATATCACCCATATTAGCCTTGACCTCACATTATATGTTTACCCTTGTTAACCCCTTTGAGACTAAATACTAACCTTTCGTTTCATTACCCAAAATCCCATAGCCAACTCCAAATTGGAGTTTTAAGCCATACATACACCTTACATACCGTTGTTTGGAATATTACTTGGGATTGAATGTTGTTGTTGTATTGCGGTTGCAATTTTAGGCATATGAGAGTTTGATAAGCAAAGAAAAGAAAGTAGTGAAAAAATTGAAGAAAAAGAGAAAGCAAAAAGTAAAAGAAAACAAAAGAGAAAATGAGAAAAAGAAGAAAAGAAAAAGAAAGAGAAGTTTGTATATGTTGTATATAGTTCAATAAGCTTTGATTACTCTCCCCGATGATATATCTAATGCCTTTTTGGAACTTATTTTCCGATTTTGATATTGCCCGCATTATCCCATTATCCCGAGTTTTCATTCCGAACACTTTGAATTCGTAAATATATTCCTTCGTTTCGTACCTTAGCCATACCTACATTATAGCCCTATTAAAGTCCTATGTGATCTTAGGTTGATGTAATTAAAAAGTCATAATAGTTGTGATAATCTGTGAAAATGCATTTCGCCTCTTTTAGTGAGTGGTATCCTTTCATTAAGATTACAGTTTTTTAGTTTATACATAGCGTTCCTCATTTGTGACATGTGCGCGGCCCGCATGTCCCGTGTATTACCTCCCTTTTCATAGTGAATTCATTTGTTGAGCGTAATGCCCATGAGGATTGAATGTATGCTTGCTTTGATTAGTATCCGGTTAATATAAGTTTTTCGCCAAGTCACACTATGCATGTGCTCTCCCCCCTCCCACTTTTAAAGTTTCAATTCTATGAGGTGCATTCAACTTGTTAATAACAACGGACTTTAGCTTGAATTCGTTCAATATGCTAATAACATGTTTGAAATCTTTTTCGTTGTTGTTGAGTTTGTCGCATGTTGGGTTGGGCATATTTTAAGGAAACCATTTGATGTTTGTGGGTACCATCCCTGAAAACCCTCACGAGACGACACTCGTCCACTAGGGTAACCTAGGGGTTTAACGGCTTATTGCATATGCTAAATGCAATCGTTCGCCCACGAAAGTGGCCTTATCTTTTTATTTATTTTTCATCCCATTTTGTACTTGTATCCTACTTTTGGTATGCTTGTAGTTCTTGTAGTTTTTTATTTCATTGCTAGGGACTAGCAATGTGTAAGTTAGGGGGTGTGATACGACGCAAATATTGTGTATTTCACCTGTTAACCTATGCCTTATTAGCCCCCTTGGGTATCTTAATCCCTATACTTATGCTCGTTAACTAGAAAACCTTGGATTTCTATGTTAACATGTTTTGCAAGGGTTAATTGGGCTTTTGTAGGTATTTGGATGCTCAGTATGAAGTTCGGACGCTTTCCGAAAATGTTTCGTCGACTTTTGCAGCTTCGGGGGCATTTTAGTAATTCCAGCATTCGGGTTTAAATCCCGAGCGCTTCACGGAAGTTGAAGCCCTTTGATTTCTCTTCGTGTGGCCGCCGACGGTGCATGATTCCGAGTTGTATCGATGGAGTTATGTCATTTTTAGGATGGTTTTTACTATAAAAGTACACTCAAGGTCACATTGAAGGGCATTTTAGTCATTTCATATTTAGGTTTTTTAGCCTAATGTCTGCTTAGATGTTGTATTCCTCTGAGTTATCTTCGCGTAGCCTCCGACCGTGCCTCATTCTGAGCTATAACGAAGAAATGGCGACATTTTTCGTAAAACATGACAAAGCTGCAGAATTGCAGACCTGTAGGGGCGAATCGATTCGCCCCAACACCGAATCGATTCGGAATTGCTGCAGAATTGCAGTTCGAACTTCCCCTGTTTCCGAATCGATTCGGACAATTTCCGAATCGATTCGGCCCTCAAGATTTTTGGTTTTCTTCCCTTTTATTACAAGTTTGCCATGGGATATTTTGAATAAAGCCTATTCTCTCTCATTTGAGAGAAAGGAGATCAGGACATACACGATTTTAGGTTAGAATAGTTAGGGTTTTGAGCGTTTTGGATGGTTCTTCTTCATTTCTATTTGGATTGACAATTTAATTGGTTTGTAAGTTGACTTTTCATTACCCTCTCCATTAATATAGCTTGTTTTCCATTAATTCTTGATTTCTAGATAATTTACATGCTTTGTTAATTAGTTTACTTGCTTTATTTCTTGCTTTCTTAATTTAATTAGTTGTAATTTATTTTAATTCATGTATTACCCTTAGATAAATAGGGTCGGGATTGTGTTTCCTCCATTTACGGGTTTGGACCTCGAAAGTTAGGTTTTGTGTAAAATTGCATTTAATTGAAACCGCTTGTATTAAAGTTGGATTGTTATGCGTTTAACTTTATTTGTCACGTAACTTTAGTGTTTATAGCGATAATCAGAATTTAATCCGCGTGTGACCATTTTCAATTAAATGTTTAATCTCGCAACTTTGGGTTAAATTCCTTATTGTGTGATGTTTATGCTTAATTGATTATGCTCGATTAAGTGCTTTCGATCCTTAACTCTAATTACTAGTTGTTTCGATCCGTGGGGTAGAATGCGATCCCGATCCTTGCTTTACTTTTGCGTAGCTTAACTTATTCTTTTCCTTTGTCACCATAACCACCCATCACCTTTTCTTATTTCTTTTACACCATTTTTATTCTTGAAGTTTTAAAATAATTAAAATCTAAAATTTAATCACTCCCTATGGATTTCTTACGATACCCGACTTACCGCTGTGCTTGCTTGTCAGGTGTAGTAGTAGCTTAGGTTTTTTTTGTATCGCGGCGACGAAACACACAACGATTGTGTCCTCACACGAACACACTTTTTCCGCCCGGCCACAAAATGGCGCCGTTGCCGGGGAGTGTGTTTTAGATAGTAATTGTTTTATTATTTCGTAGTATTTTTTCCTTTTTTATTTGTATTCTTTGTTTTAACCTTTTTTGCAGGATTGCATACTTGAGAACTAAGAAACTTTGATTCGCAGTTGCTCACTTTCTTGCTCGGATTCTCCATCTGCAAACAACGAAGTAATCATGTCCTATTATTATAGTTATTACGGTTATTCTAATGATTCTTACTTTGGGGATAGTTTTCAAGTTTTTCATTTTCAAGATTTTCTTGAAAATGAAAGACTTGAAAACATTTATCGGAATGAAAATCGTTATTGGGAGCTTGAGTTGGATTCATTATTCGAATACAATGATAATTCTTATTTGATTACTTTCGGAGACGAGTTTCAACCAAATGAGGAGTCTGAGGCTCTTGAGCCAAGGAATCCTACTTTGGAAGAGACTTTGCTTCTTTACTCCCAAGGTTTGGAAAGCCTTAATGATGCAGGAATGAGACTTGGTGCACTTTGCGATGAGATGAATTCTTATATACAAAACAACGAGGAGGTGGAAACTTATGTTTCACCTAAATTTTTCAAATTATTTCTCATCGAGTGTGCATCTTTCTCCCCCGAAATTCAATCTCCTTTGGACGATGAGTCGATTGAGATTGAATTTGTTTCATCACAATATTCGTTTTTCGTGATCGAGCCATTAGAATTACCGGTTGATTCCTATGAGTCGGTAGAAATTAAAACATCTACACTTTTTGCCGATGAGGACTCTTTACCGGACTTGTTTTCGATGGATGTTATCCTCATGTGTGCACCATCTCCCATTCCATTTGAAAAACCTTTGGGAGATGAATCGATTTTTCTTGGTCCTCTAGTGTTCTTGTCCCCCTTGTTATCCAAATCCCCCATCGTCCCCCAAAAATTTCAAATTGGCGATGGTTCATTTTTTTCACCACCCACATGCCTTCCGTTGTTCAAACGGAATTCATATTTTTTGGGAGGCATGTTCCTTTTGGAGGGTTCACCGTTGATCTTTCAAAGTCAAATCGATGTTTGGGTGGAACTTAAACTGTTTAGACTTCTAGTGTATAGTTAGTGTGAAGTCTAAATAGTAGGTTGTAAATAGTTAGCTTTTTAATTTTATTTACTTCCTACTTTTCTTTCCTTTTAATTTAGTCTAGTGTAATTAGTTAACTTTTTGTTATTTGTTTTTGCTATGCTCGGTACTAACTTGTTTTGTAGATTCCTTTGGAGTCACGCTTATGGAGATCGCTCCAATTTTGGGTAATATCGTTCTTTTCCTCTCTTTGTGTTGTGTTCTTAATGCGCATTGAGGACAATGTAACATTTAAGTTAGGGTGTGTAGGATATTCTATCCATTTCATGTGTAGTCCATGGATTTGCTCACATTTAGTTACTAAGTATGCCTTTTTGTGAAAAATTTGAAAATTTTCAAAAATATTTTCTTTCTTTTTTCTCCTTTGTTGGGCATTTTGCCTTGTTTTCGATGATAAATTTTAATAATTGCCTGATCCGATTGACAACTCAATGATGCATGTTCTTGATTTTAGAAGTTATTAGACTTTAGTCCTCAAATCATTGATATTGTGAATAACTTCATGAATTAAACTTTATCCCATGAGCATATGCACTTTCCTTGTCATATTGATTTGGTTTAAGATTTTTGTAACTCGGTAATATATTGTTGCATTGTATATACTTACACCTAGTAAGCTTCGTACCTTTCGTCGTTTGTGAGTGTTATACACTATTCTTTCCTCTTTGAAAACGTTGAATTCGTTGGTAATCTCTCTAGTATTTCATTTGACCGTTCATTAATTGAGTTCATGCTTGAAATGTGTTACTTGATCATGATTTTCATATATTGTTTTAACTTGAGAATTGCGTAAACTTTGTGAAATGATCATAGACAATCTTTGTTATATCACCCATATTAGCCTTGACCTCACATTATATGTTTACCCTTGTTAACTCCTTTGAGCCTAAATACTAACCTTTCGTTTCATTACCCAAAATCCCATAACCAACTCCAAATTGGAGCTTTAAGCCATACATACACCTTACATACCTTTGTTTGGAATGTTACTTGGGATTGAATGTTGTTGTTGTATTGCGGTTGCAATTTTAGGCATATGAGAGTTTGATAAGCAAAGAAAAGAAAGTAGTGAAAAAATTGAAGAAAAAGAGAAAGCGAAAAGCAAAAGAAAACAAAAGAGAAAATGAGAAAAAGAAGAAAAGAAAAAGAAAGAGAAGTTTGCATATGTTGTATATAGTTCAATAAGCTTTGATTACTCTCCCCGATGATATATCTAATGCCTTTTTGGAACTTATTTTCCGATTTTGATATTGCCCGCATTATCCCATTATCCGAGTTTTCATTCCGAACATTTTGAATTCGTAAATATATTCCTTCGTTTCGTACCTTAGCCATACCTACATTATAGCCCTATTAAAGTCCTATGTGATCTTAGGTTGATGTAATTTAAAAGTCATAATAGTTGTGATAATCTGTGAAAATGCATTTCGCCTCTTTTAGTGAGTGGTATCCTTTCATTGAGATTACAGTTTTTTAGTTTATATATAGCGTTCCTCATTTGTGACATGTGCGCGGCCCGCATGTCCCGTGTATTACCTCCCTTTTCATAGTGAATTCATTTGTTGAGCGTAATGCCCATGAGGATTGAATGTATGCTTGCTTTGATAAGTATCCGGTTAATATAAGTTTTTCGCCAAGTCACACTATGCATGTGCTCTCCCCCCTCCCACTTTTAAAGTTTCAATTCTATGAGGTGCATTCAACTTGTTAATAACAACGGACTTTAGCTTGAATTCGTTCAATATGCTAATAACATGTTTGAAATCTTTTTCGTTGTTGTTGAGTTTGTCGCATGTTGGGTTGGGCATATTTTAAGGAAACCATTTGATGTTTGTGGGTACCATCCCTGAAAACCCTCACGAGACGACACTCGTCCACTAGGGTAACCTAGGGGTTTAACAGCTTATTGCATATGCTAAATGCAATCGTTCGCCCACGAAAGTGGCCTTATCTTTTTATTTCTTTTTCATCCGATTTTGTACTTGTATCCTACTTTTGGTATGCTTGTAGTTTTTGTAGTTTCTTATTTCATTGCTAGGGACTAGCAATGTGTAAGTTAGGGGGTGTGATACGACGCAAATATTGCGTATTTCACCCGTTAACCTACGCCATATTAGCCCCCTTGGGTATCTTAATCCCTATACTTATGCTCGTTAACTAGACAACCTTGGATTTCTATGTTAACATGTTTTGCAGGGGTTAATTGGGCTTTTGTAGGTATTTGGATGCTTAGTATGAATTTCGGACGCTTTCCGGAAATGTTTCGTCGACTTTTGCAGCTTCGGGGGCATTTTAGTAATTCGAGCATTCGGGTTTGAATCCCGAGCTCTTCACGGAAGTTGAAGCCCTTTGATTTTTCTTCGTGTGGCCGCCGACGGTGCATGATTCCGAGTTGTATCGATGGAGTTATGGCATTTTTAAGATGGTTTTTACTATAAAAGTACACTCAAGGTCACATTCAAGGGCATTTTAGTCATTTCATATTTTGGTTTTTTAGCTTAATGTCTGCTTAGATGTTGTATTCCTCTGAGTTATCTTCGCGTAGCCTCTGACCGTGCCTCATTCTGAGCTATAACGAAGAAATGGCGACATTTTTCGTAAAACATGACAAAGCTGCAGAATTCCAGACCTGTAGGGGCGAATCGATTCGCCCCAACACCGAATCGATTCGGAATTGCTGCAGAATTGCAGTTCGAACTTCCCCTGTTTCCGAATCGATTCGGACAATTTCCGAATCGATTCGGCCCTCAAGATTTTTGGTTTTCTTCCCTTTTATTACAAGTTTGCCATGGGATATTTTGAATAAAGCCTATTCTCTCTCATTTGAGAGAAAGGAGATCAGGACATACACGATTTTAGGTTAGAATAGTTAGGGTTTTGAGGGTTTTGGATGGTTCTTCTTCATTTCTATTTGGATTGACAATTTAATTGGTTTGTAAGTTGACTTTTCATTACCCTCTCCATTAATATAGCTTGTTTTCCATTAATTCTTGATTTCTAGATAATTTACATGCTTTGTTAATTAGTTTACTTGCTTTATTTATTGCTTTCTAAATTTAATTAGTTGTAATTTATTTTAATTCATGTATTACCCTTAGATAAATAGGGTCGGGATTGTGTTTCCTCCATTTACGGGTTTGGACCTCGAAAGTTAGGTTTTGTGTAAAATTGCATTTAATTGAAACCGCTTGTATTAAAGTTGGATTGCTATGCGTTTAACTTTATTTGTCACGTAACTTTAGTGTTTATAGCGATAATTCGAATTTAATCCGCGTGTGACCATTTTCATTTAAATGTTTAATCTCGCAACTTTGGGTTAAATTCCTTATTGTGTGATGTTTATGCTTAATTGATTATGCTCGATTAAGTGCTTTCGAGCCTTAACTCTAATTACTAGTTGTTTCGATCCGTGGGGTAGAATGCGATCCCGATCCTTGCTTTACTTTTGCGTAGCTTAACTTATTCTTTTCCTTTGTCACCATAACCACCCATCACCTTTTCTTATTTCTTTTACACCATTTTTATTCTTGAAGTTTTAAAACAATTAAAATCTAAAATTTAATCACTCCCTATGGATTTCTTACGATACCCGGCTTGCCGCTGTGCTTGCTTGTCAGGTGTAGTAGTAGCTTAGGTTTTTTTTGTATCGCGGCGGCGAAACACACAACGATTGTGTCCTCACACGAACACACTTTTTCCGCCAGGCCGATGGGGTGCCCCTGAGTATTGTGTCTGATAGAGACAAGATTTTCGTGTCGCATTTCTGGGAGAGCTTTCAGGAGGCTATGGGTACAGAGTTGAGATTGAGTTCAGCTTATCACCCACAGACAGATGGACAGACATAGCGTACTAATCAGATGTTGGAGGATATGCTACGCATGTGTGTTCTTGATTTTGGAGGAGGTTGGGAGACACATCTTCCACTGGTAGAGTTCCCTTATTATAACTCTTTTCGGTTTACGATTGGCATGGCTACATTCGAGGCTTTGTATGGCAGACCTTATCGTTCCCCAACTTGTTTTCTAGAGGTGGGGGATAACAAGTTGCTAGGACTAGAGGTGATTCAGGAAACCTCCGCGCGGATCGAGATGATCAGGAGTCACATTCGAGTAGCCCAGGACAGACAGAAAAGCTACGCCGATGCAAAACGATTCTTCTGAGAGTTTAATGTGGGGGACCAAGTGTTACTATGTGTATCTTCTATGAAAGGAGTGATGAGGTTCCGGAAGAAAGGGAAATTGGTCCCCGAGGTATGTGGGACCATTTCCCACTATCGAGAGGATTGGGCTGGTAGCATGCAGATTGGGACTGCCAGAGCATTTACATTGCATTCATGATGTATTCAACATCTCGTCCTTGAGATGATATCTTCGGGAGGATATACCCCATACCCACATTGCGATAGATGAGATAGACTTACAGCCAGACAGCTCTTACGAGGAGAGACCGATGGCTATCCCAGACCGTAGCGAGAGGAGATTGAGGTCGAAGGTAGTTCCACTTGTACGGGTCCAATGGGAGCATAATAATGTGGAGGAATCCACTTGGGAGCACGAGGAAGATATGCACGAGAGATTTCCAGATTTATTCTTAAGAGGTATGCCTTATTTTCTAAATTTTGGGACAAAATTACGTTATTAGGGGGGAAGTATGTAATACCCCGTATTTTTTAGGCTTTATTAATTTGGGGATTTATTAAATTTAACGTGAGTTAATTATTTAATATAAATGCGGAAATTAATTATGGGAAAATTGTTGTTGAATATAACTAATGAGTAAAGTAATATAATATTGGTTCTATGAAAAGTCACGAGTGAATAAAATGACAATTTTTGAAATTTAAGTCGGGACGCGCCTGTGTCGGGTTGGGAATAAATGTTGATTAATAAAAGTGAAATATTTTTAAGTTATCTGTATGGTCGTTTTGAGGCCGCCAACGTGTCCGAAAGGGTCGAGATAGTCAGAAAAGTGTAGTCGGGGATTTAGTTTGGGTTTCGGGGCATTTTGAGGCCTATGTAATACCCCGGGAGGACATTTTGGACATTTTGAATTTTTGGGTAATTAAACCCACGAAAATTATTAGGCTATATCAGCCATTTAGAAGAGTCCTTTAGGGTTATCAGACTGAAAACCTTTGAACGGCCATAGGAGAGGGAATGAGAAAGCTTTCCAAGCAATCCAAGGCCAAAAAGTCATCCGATTGCACCGCCACCACCACCAAAACGTAGATCACGCGATGGGGAACGCAACCACACCAAAATCGTCAGCAAACCAGAATTCAAAAATTTCCAGGCAAGTATCTATCTTGCTTATTTTCGTTAATGCATCGTTCATGTTAGTCTAGGGTGATTAGGACGATTTTGGTAGAAGAAAATCCATGTTGGAGATAGGAAGATCGTATGTAGAATTGATTTTAATGTAAATCTGGTAACCCCTTCATATGTAGAGGCCTAACCATGAAATTATGATGAATTAGGAGTAGAAATTGCTTGAAAAAGACTGATTAGAACCATGTTAAAGAAATTCTAGGGTTCTTGAGATTTTTATGAAGTTTTGGCCTATTAATCCATGGTTATTGATGAAAAATTGCATGCTTTACATAGAAGATGAATAATATGGGTATATATTGATTATAGTACGAATTTTAGGGAGTTTGGGTGTGTAAAATTTTGATTTAATTGAGGTTGGATTGTGAAACCCGTAACTGCTAATCTGCCGAATTCGCATACCTGTTTGATCGATCGATCGAACCAGGAGTGTCGATCAATCGACGCATCGATCGATCGAGCTCCTGCCATCGTTCGATCGACCCCTTGTGGCAGACGAATATTTCTCCTTTTTAAATTTTGTTGAATTTTATTTAATGAGATATAACCCTTGGACAACCTTATTAAAATGTTTTGGGAGATAAGGATGACCAGTAGGACTTATAAATAATTATGGGACCCTTAATGTAAAACGAGAGTTGTATTTTTGGGATATATACATATAAGGGATAATTAAATTACGTATTAAGGGGAGGGACGCGTAAGATTGTTACGTCGAAAATTAGATTACCTACTGAATTCTAAACTTGAGACGATAGAGTCCATGAGTGTTTCGCAATAAGTTGGAATGATCCCTCAAATTAAAGTAAGAAATGAATGGTCATACGTGAGAACTAAATAATGACAAATAAGGACAAATGTCGTAATTAGGGGATTAGAAATGTACCTAATTTGATATGGTAATAGTAGTTTAGTTATATGACTGTGTTTATGCATATACTCCCTATGTGTAAAAATCGTGCCTGCGCTACTTGCTATACCTGAGGTTACCATGCTGGGACGATTTTATCTCAATGTGCCTTTATGGGGGATATTGACTCGTACCATAGAAGATAGAAATCCTTGGTACAGACTATCGAATCGATAGTTAGATGGTCCAAAGAGACGTGGGGGCATGTGTTATCCTCTTAGAGACTTGAAATCTATGATTCTCCTCAATATTGCTTGTGTATGTGTTAATACCGTTAGAGAGTGATTCCGAACATGTATTTCCCTTAGTACGTGTGATACGGGGATTGGATAGCAGAGTATGTACGCACCATAATTTTTATGTGGGGTGCTGTTAAAATATATATATTATTCAAGTACTTGATATATATATGAATTCCTAAAATTTGGAAATACCTACAGTGCTATGGTGGGTAAGAAATGAATCATGACTTCAAATTTGAAATACTTGTTTTGAAAAGTATAGTGAAACACTGGAAACTTTATTAATAAATAAAGTCAAAATGAGGGCTTTATTACTGAATGAAATTTTCCTCTTAACCAATTATATTGTTCAGTTTTAAATCTAACGAGTAACCTAAGATAAGTTAAACCATTGGGAAGTTTTGTGCGATATAAGATAAGTTAAACCATTGGGAGGATTAGTGGGATAGGTGTGCACATTAGAAGAGAGGTGAGAATTTCTCAAGAGAGTGTCCCACTAATATGTTGTTGCATTGGCCTGTAAACATTTTAAATACTTGCTAAACAAATTTTATATCATTTACACTATCGGGCTCTGACCCATTTCTATTTTCCTTTATCTATTGTATCTATATGTATATATTACAGGTTCCCAACCACAGGGGTGTCTTGCGTAGGATCCTTTGGAAGGAACGCGCTGCAGCTTAGGTGGGAGTTGTAGGCATCTTCCTTAGACGACTTCATTTATTTGATTTCACTCCTAGATTATTTATTCAGTTGGGCATGTGTCGCCCGTTCCCATTATCCATTTGTTTTATTAGAAATTGTGATTCATTTATTTCAAGTATTGTCACTTTGGGATTTATTACTGTCTGGATGTTTTACTTTAAATTTTAAATGTTGGGACTTAGTTGTTGAATGTTAAATTTATTTGGATTATATGTTCCATGATAATTGTGGTGTGATTGTTTAATATTGAATTTTTGTACATATTTAAATCTTGGTTTATAAAATAAAATTTGGAAAGTAATGTCTAAAAATGGTTTTGACACTTAGCTTAATTATTTAGGGTGTTTAAATTTGAAAAGTTATTTTTCGATAGTGATGCTAAGAATGAACCAACTGTTCACTTTGATTTTAATTTAATAAAGGAGTGATCGCTCGGTATTTAATTAGGCGAGGTGTCACAAGTTAGTCCTTAGTTCCCATATTTGTAGTAGTAGTTTATCTCGACGATCGACAGTACTAGGAGTAGTGTAACGGGGGGGGGGTTCGTTTTTTGGATTTTGCTTTGCTAGACGTCCCACACACGAAACGTCATGTACTATTAAGAATTGCGACTATTTAATTAACGGATTAAGAAAAATTTTGGTTATATGCATCATGCATTGAATGCATAATGAATCTCGAAAATCAATACTGACAAGGAGTAGTGTAAAGGGGGGTTCCTTCTTTGGATTTTTCTTTACGAGACGTCCCACGCACGAAACGGAATGCAGTATTGAGATTTGGGAGAACTTTAGTACTTAGCATCTGGATGCTAATAACTCATACATATTTATGTATATATATGTCATGACTAGATAATGAGAGCTTCAAGTAAAAAGGGAATGCTTATTTATATTTCACATGTCTAAATAGTGAAGATTCTTAAATTGGTAATAGTAGAAAGGGAGAGATAATTTAGATGGGTTTTAATGTAGTATTGAATTTGGGAATAAGTTAGATTCCTTTGTCCCTAGATAGAATTGGGCAATACTTGGGGATTATGTTCATCCATTTAATTTCTCTCTTTAGTTGAGAGGTGAGATGAATTTTATGGAGAGTGCAACTTCACTTTAATCATGTCATAATGCATTTATAATTATTATGCATTTTAATGCATCTGTTATAAAAAAAAAATCACCTCAGGCTCTGCCCGTTCATATTTTCTCCTGCTACGAATATATATTGTATTATTTTAGGTGTTCCTCCGCAAGGACGCCATTGGGGTTTATCCATTCAGAGTATTCGTGGAGCTGTGGCAGTAGAAGACTATTGCGGCATCTTGTTATTGTCAATTCTTATCTTTTGTTTATCTAGATTAGGATTCAGTTCGTATATTGGGTTTATACCCAAGTGTTGTAGTGTAGCACTTTTATATTTTTACTTCTCAAATAATTTTATTGTCTTTGACCTGACAGCATATTCGAGCATGTGTAGTGTAGTGTAGCACTCTTTTTATCTAATCTTCTTTATATTATTCGAGCATGTGTGTGTCTCTTATTTTATGTTGTGTTATGTTGTTAGTTAGTTGTTTCATGGTTTGTTTTGTTTGTTAATAAAAGGCTTTAAAAAATTTTGACACCCTCTTTTCGTTGTACTGGGTTGTCAGCCGCGTTTATTTTAGAATCGTCACTTGATGCTGAGAATGATCCACTTGTGATTCCAAATTATTGTAGTATTGTTTTGACCACACGTTATTATTTTGATCGGGTTGTAACAACGAAATATCATTATTGGGAGTCAACCAACTCCCCCATCAAATAAACAGAATCTAGAACATACTCCTAAACAAACTACCCAAAATTTCCAAAATTTATTCACAGGACCAATACATAACCGAACACTTAACCATAATTATAAGAAATGAACATCAGCCTCACAAATAAAACTCTTCAGGGATACTACCCACAGATGCAAGAAGAACCAACCCCATCGTCATCTACACTTTGGGATCCCCAAGGTTCTCCTGTGTGGATGGAATACATAAGGAAATCTATTGAATATGAAGCCCGAAACATCCTAGGGAAAACAAGAACACCTCCCTCCATGGTGTCAAACATGTCTAGCCACCTCTGCTTGATCTCCTCGACCAACACCTTAGCCACTACCCTTCTCCTCAACCATTTCATGTAGTTCTCAAGAACATGCCAAAATCAGCTAATAGATTGGGATGAATGGGTCGATGATAGACGATTCTCCAATAGAGAGCCCAACCTCATGCACATGCCTTTCTTGAAATCCACCACAGGAAAAAAAATATAGATCATAGGTAAGCATGATGTTCCCATCCAAATTGATGTACGAGCTTCCAGGGAAAGTAGAAAGAGGACTGTCGGAGGCAAACTAACCGAACATATTGATATTCCCCAAATTCTAGAATGGGCTGTGACTCCCCCACCAGGGTACATACTAATGCAAACCTTGAGCCCTATTGTACAGAAAACCAGTTTTCGCAGCTCTTGATGTGCATGCCTAAGCTAATAAAATAGCGAGTGAAAAAATTTGGCACAGATGCTAAGGAATATTCAGGAGGGACCGCCAAAACCTAATCTCTCTGACAACCAGATAAACATCATAATGAGGCTTCCCCTCAGAAATATAGACTGACCTTCTCGCCAAGCATCTATACCATTCAGGGTCTCCACCAGTATCAATGCCGTAGGATTGCAACGGTAAAACATCGATAAATGTATGGCTATAAGTGGAAGGTCCACCAATAGGTCCCCGGTAAGTAATATTAATTTTGAAGGTAAACTAAATATGATGGCTTTGGCATTGCCTTAATTAACAACATCCTGCAGACGATGCATCACAGTTGGGAGAGATTATTCCTCCCGTAACCAATGATTGAGACTTCGAGGGTGAGATATGGACAAGTCCTACTAATAGCTCCAGACAAGACCAAGAGAATTTAGGCATGACTGCCGCAACATTGGGATTTACCCACAGCATAGAAGAGAACTCTTAGTAAGTCAGACAAACCTCGTCCAAGCCAAAGCGAAAGAAATGATCCTCAGGGCACCATAATTGTACTGTCATCATCAGAATGTTCCATTCAATAGGCCAAATGAACCACAATAAAACTCGACGCATGTTCAAGTAATCAAAGTCTACATCATACGAGCACATAGCCTTTAAATTTTTGAGGTAAGAAGTGAATTCAACAGTTCCAGGAAGAGCCATATTGAAAATGACAAGTAAAGAGGTAATAAGTAAGCAAAACAAAGGAAACGCGGATGGGTGAAGAAGACACTCAACCATTACCGCTTTTTATACTTGAAAAAATTAGTCACAGACAAAGGCCTTATAATATTCGGATGGAAACCTACCCCTTTAAGGAAAAAGTAGTTGAAGAAAATGCAATCCCCTTTGGGGTGATTATATTGAACTCACCTAATGCTAGGCGGGACAAGAGATATGTCGATCCACATCCCCTTATTTTTGGAAAGTTTCCTTTTTCCCTTTTTGTTAAAATCAAAAACTCAAATAATCTCTACTCTAAGGAATTCAGAATTTCCTTCTCCCTATATTTTTACTCATCATGTTTTGAAATAAATTTTGCTTGAGTAATTTTAAACCCGGTCTCAGCAAACAAAGTAAAAAGTGCACATGCATTAATTCATGTAAATCAATATAAAAATAAATAAAACACCATTCATTTCATATGTATGTGTTTCCATGACATTTCTTTTACAGAAAATTAGAAAAGGCGAAAAATAGCGGGACTCAGCCTGACCCCCCCCCCCCCCCCAAAACATTCTCTCTCTCTCTAACACAATCTATTTCTATCTTTCTCTAAGACGCCCATACCTACGACGTATGCTTTTTCCCAGGTGACGATCTTAAGATCTCCCGCAATGTTATCTAGACCCCTCCCTAGATGAGGTAGATGGCACTAATTAAGATGGAACCAGAATCGAGTCCCGAATATGATTCATCACGGAAGCCACTTAATTTTGGATGTCATTCAGCCAGGTAGTCGACAATCGAACATATTGCAGAAAAACATAAAAAGAAAATAGGTCAGTTTGAGGCAAAAAAAGAAATCAAAAGGATTAAAGTAAGAAAAATGAAAGGATATACCTTCGGTTGAAGAACATCCTCTTTCAACCCCAACACCTTCGGGTCCATCACATTGGGAAGATAAAGCATATGTACCGATCCTCCATGAGGATGTCTAATGTTGAAGGAGGGAGGAACCAACCGTAGAAACGGAACCTCTGATGTCGCCACCGCCGTTGATGATGATGCACCATCTGCACTGTGGGTATATTCCAAAATGAAATTCGTTCTCCGACCAACAACTGTAGGGGAAAGAGGCATAATGCCATATATATCGGCTGGTATCAGTCAGCTTGACACAAAATCCAAATAATCATAGGTCGCCATAGTGTCGGTATGCAACGAATAAGGCTCGCCAACCATCATCGCCATCCTCACCTCCTCTAGCATACCCTGTTACCGCCTTATGTACCTTCGGGGCCTCGCAGTTTGAGCCATCACTTGATCCTCCACCACCAGTCGAACTACTCTTTATCCCAGATATCAAGGGTAACCAAACTCATGCACCAACAAGTGATGCAGATGCGCATTCCCCTAGGTCACCGTCGTGTGCAGGATGGACGTCCCCTTGGGATATAAGGTCACCGGTAAGAACCCCCTTAGAAAATAAATATCTAAAAAGGATCATCAAACAAAAGTGGTCTCATGAGAAAAAGGGATTTTACCTGATCTTCATGAGAAAAAGGATCATAAAAGAAAAGTGGTCTCATGGAAAAGGGTCATCAATTAGAAGAAAGCAATGAAGGAATCAGAAATGAAATAAGATGCATGAAGATCAAATGAAAAAATTTATATACCTCCAAAAGATATGTGGAATATGTAAAGGTCATCCAGTAACACCGGATGAATGCTTCCAAATATGAGTAAAGGGTCACCAAAGTAAGGCTCCCCTAGTCCAACCGAGGGATATTCGACCTTCGTGTGTATCGAATCGTGTAAGATGGTTGTGGCAACCCTTTGGTAGGTAGCCCTCGCTTTCTTAATCCCGAATGTCATAACCGCATAAGAAAAGGTTCCCTAGGGGTTGACGAATGTAGTTTTTTTCTTAATGGTCGGTGTGCATCTTGATCTGATTGCATCTAAAAAATCCATCGACGAATGAGTTAGAAGCACGATTGTCCATGTTTTCCATAATCATGTCGATGTTGGCAAGTGGGTAATTGTCCTTCAGTGATGATTTGTTCAAATATCGATTGTCGACACACACGCGGTATTTTTTTCCTAACTTTGATATGGGTACAATGTTTCCTAGCCATATGGGATATTTGATCACCCATATGAAGCCTATATTTAATTACTTGATTACCTCTTCCTGGTCTTTGAGTGACCATTCAGTGAGAATCTTTTGCAACTTTTGTTTGTCCATTTTGCATTTTTGGACAATTGGAATCTCATTAAGGGCTATTTCGGGATCGATACCGGGCATGTCATCGTAGTACCATGTAAATACATCCACAAATTCCTTTAGTTAGTCCTTAAATTACGCGCACTCATGCTCGTTAAGGGTGGTGTAGACATAACATTCTAGGGCCCCCAAAGTCTCTCCTTAGGTCCCTATCACCTCCCCATTTCCTTATAAACCCTAGGCTATACTATGAGTACTGATCTAGAGGAAATCGAGCATTCCCTGGACCGGTTGGGCTCTACTCAAGTTTATCATTAGAGAAAAATCTCAATGAATCTTCATAGGGAACTATATTCCCTTACCAATGGTCCACCCCATGCATGAATCAACATAAAGGTTCGGACGAATGCCCCATTTTACCACTAAAAATCATTTTGGAGGCCACCGGGAGCTCCTGGGCCCTATTTGACCAAGGTCAGCTCTTGAGCTTGAATGACACGGAATGAATATTTGAAGGGGATTGAATACCCTTTTCCATCTTTCCACCTCATTCATAAATAAACCTTACGGTTAAGGACCCAGGACCCGTTTTACTCTAAAAGGTGACCAGAAACTTCTAAACTCTAGCTGACCAAAGTCAACTTTTCAAACTGAGCAAAGCTCTTTGGAATGTCGAAGTACCTCCCATAAACTTTCCAATGGTCCACCATGTGCATGATTCTGACTTAATGTTTGGACAAACGATCCATGTCCATCCAATAATCTCCCATCGAAACGACGGACGAGTGCTTTCGACCCCCGTTTCACCCAAAGTCAACCCCCGGACCCAGGAGTGGACTAAAGGGATATTAAAGGTCTCTGAATTACCTTTATAATTGTATGCCTCGTGCACAATTTGGATCAAAGGGTTGTGTTATATGACCTTTTTTTTTTAAAAATCTCCACGAGACTACTAATTGGCAGGTCCATTTCCCTGCCTATCACCATTATGTCTAGGGTTACTTGTCATTTGGCAGGGCTAGGTTTATGATGATTAGAACCTCCTTACCCTATAAATGGATGTTATGGCCTCACTCCCAGGCACACCTCAGATCTATCAATATCAGTGATCTTAGGAACAATCTCTTATAATCAATGAAGTTTTCTTGTGTGAAATTCATTTCCATCTTGCATTCCCATAATTTTCTTACCTAGTTTGGAAAAATCTCATTTTCTCTCATCCCACATTCAAGTGAGGTCATCAAAGATCACGATCAATCCTCAATTATCCAAAAAAGATCCAAAATCATTATATCTATTTAACTTCTTTATTTTTGCATTAGTTACATAAATTCTTAATTTATCTTTTGCAATGGTTAATACACATTAATACTTCACCTTTTTTTAATTATATTGCAAAAAAAAATTTCTATAAAAAACCCAAAACAAAGAAAAAAAGGGTTGCACCTGTAAATTGCAATGGGAATATCCACCATAATTTTTCAAAACTAAAACACATTTTCTACACACACACATATAAGAAATTCTCGTTCGAATCGATGGGATAAAACCCACCCTTATGCAATATGCGAACTACGTGGACTTTGATGCCTTTATAGGCTGTGTAGGCATTTTAGATTAAAACACGAGACTCGAGTCCAATTTTAATAATTTTTTAATTTTTTGCATTTTCATCATTTTCATTTATGCATTATTTTAATACATATTATATTTGTGATACGTGTTGACATTTTATCCAACATATAATATCGTTTTATCACGACGATCAATATGTTGATAAATGCATACACTATATTTTCCAAATATTATTTGGGGAACATTCCTATGGATGACCTCACTCTATCATTTCCCTTATATGAGCTGGGACATTCTGATCTCCATTTATACACACACACACACACTTCATGGAGAAATTACGGAAAATAGTAAGACAATCCCATGAGAGATTGAAAGGGTGAGATGGGTGCCTAACACCTTCCCATTTCGTAACATAGCCCCCGAACCTCTGAACTATTAGTTTCATAAGAATTGAATTGTATTTGATGTGCTTTTTATTGTTTGTGCAAAATTGGTTGGTGCCTCTATCTCTTTACATTCACCCCACACCGACGACGGTCGATCCCAAAGGAAAAGCGTGTGAGATCCTCTCTCTCCTGTTCTTCCCATTTTCTCTTATTTTTCCCTCCCACCGAGAGGAAAAGGTGAGCGATTTCGGGGTGGCAACATGTGGACCCTATCCTAACATCACGTTGTTGTCTACTAGAACCGAGATTAATAATAACAATTTCATCCTCATTAATTTGAATGAGGTTTTGTTGTTTGTTATTAATCCTATTAAGATCAGTTAAGAATTATTCATTTGTAAATTCATTATCATCAGGAGTTTTATTTGAATGAAGACAATTAATGTGAGGCAGAGTAAGATACTCAAAATTCTCGTTTACGTCACTTTTGGGAGAAATAGGGTTGAGAACCTTATCAAATGAGGTCTTTATTTTTATTGTAATCAGAAAAATGAGGAACAACAATAGATGAAGTGATAGGGTAAACGGTCGGGTTGGGTCACATTCTAGTCGAGAAGTAGTTCATTAGCATCCTTGATCAGGGTGGAAGGGTCTGACGATGAAGAACCTGAATGGATCATGTAGAGTGTTAACCCTAGTGGCTACAGATTGATTGAGTTTTTGGAATGACTTTCCTCGACAACAACTATAGATTTATCAAGAGATGTTGAACTTGATGCTAGAAGTCTTTGGACAAAGAGTAGCTATCTTGAAAGAAGATTTTAAACCCTGGATTTATCTTTTTATCGACATGGTTATACCATGGTTTAGGTAAGCCACAGAAGGGAAAACCTTTACCCTCTTTGATGAATCTGTAGTTCAAGGAATACCTCAAAACAGTCTTAGCATCTTCTAAACTTCTCTTCAACCGTGGTTGGCAAAGCATTCTGAGTTCTTCTTATGAGGGCTGATAACTTAGGCCACGTGGGGGAACGACCTTTTTAAGGACTATGGGATCTAGTAACCATTTTTTACATCACCCAAACCCATATTCGGGCACAAAATGCATATTCTGAAACATTTTTATTATATTGACATTGATGTGATGGTTGTTCTCTATACAGACTCGATCTTTGAAATTATCCCTGGCCAAAAGGGGAAGCGAATCAACCCTGAAGCCGAAGAGAAGCATATCATTCATCCCATGATGTATTTTTAGTACCATATTGCTGGTACTAGAATTTTTAGTACTCTCATCATCTTCTAAAATGGTAATGACTTTTCCCTTGGTGAATAATTTCAACATCTAATGAACGGAGGAGGATACCCCTCGAGTTCTATGGAGTCACGATCAACCATGCAGCAGGTTGAAGCATGTGGGTATGTTAATTAATAGAAACTTAGTGACGAGATTGATTGAACTATCCCTTTATTGTGAGTGTTATGGATCACATCACCTCTCGGCGAGTATTATCACAAGCACGCACGCTAGAAAAAGTAGGAGTCAGGTCACTTACTTTAAACCCCAAGCAATTGAAGGTTCTTGGTAGGAAATCATTGAGGGTGGATTCATTGTTGGCGAGTGAGAGTGGGATTGTATTTCCCATTACATCAACAGAGATGTTCTGGGTATAGTTGTGATTAGGGCCAACCTTTGGAATTTATTCTTCGGATAATGAAACGAGTCTAGTGGTGGTCAAGGATCCAACCAAGTTTATAGATTCTTATAGAGTGGTGAAAGGAGGGAATGTGGGGCTAGTGAGTAGATTTATAAAAGCATTTCAGCGTAACTGGGAAGACATGAAGAGTCCCCATAAGGTAATATTGTCTTGAGTCTTCTTGAGTTGGTCTAGGATCTTAGTTTCTTAAATGGTCATCTCTGGAATGGGAAGTTCTTTGGTAATGCCCTTTCCTTTATCTTTTTTTAATGGCAGAGAATTAGGATTCTATTACTGTCTTCCTAATCTGGTCATATGGTTTATGAAGGTGGGGAATAATTATAACCCCGTGTCTTAATCTATTTTAAACTGAATAGTTACTTTTCTGATTTCCCCCAATAAGTCCTCGAAAGATATCATCCTGCACATGTTAATCACTAGATTTACCTTTTCTTGACTTGGATCATCATCAGAGCTATCAACTTCATCCCCCATCTAGTGGAAATGATTTATTCCTACCAAAAGTGGTCAATTCATTCCACGGCCTTAATGGCTTCTTCGTATAAATCCTCCAACTCAATGGGGAGGTACATGAGCGAAGGGACCAACCACCTATGAATCTTTAAGGCAGTGAGTTAATAAAAAATGCTACAGATCTCATTGGTTTGTCGAAACATGGCTTCCATAATATGTAATATGTCATCCATATTGATTTCATCTATGGTTACTACCTAATTATCGAACTGTCGAGCGCATTTTCAAATTTTAATGAATACGATGCTAAAGTTCTAACAGTCAATGGTCATTTCAATCATCAATTTTAGTCCAAAATCTAAAAGCTGGTTTAACACTAGTAATAACTTATTCGATGAAACAGGTAGGGTGTAGGAGAAAATATGGGCAATATTAAAGGGGTTTGGGTGAGAATATAGGTATGATACATGCTTTACATGGCAAAATTTTTATAAATGGGTTAAATTTTGAATCATTCTCTGGGAAGATGGCATTTCGTTGGGTTGGAAGTGGGTTGTGAGTGGTTTTGGGTTAGGATTGGGTGGTAGACCGATGAAGCCCTGATTAATTAAAACTTGGATTACATTCTGGAGATGGAAATACTAGTCAGTAGTATGGACGTCAGACTGGTGTAAGTCACAGTGGTCATCGCATTTGAACTTTTTAGGAAGTGGGCTTTGAAATGGATCAGGTTCTAGAGGTTTGATGAGATTTAGGCTTAACAGGGCTTGGTAGAATTTTGATAAGGTAGCATAGATTTTGGTGTATTTCTTTCTTGCAAGGTTAGGCATGCTTTCTGGTGCCTAAGAGGTTCTAGGTTTGGCAATAGTTCAAATTGTTGAGACTGTGGCATTAGCAGACTTCTCTTGCTTCTAGGGAATAAACTGTTCAAAAACTTTCTTTCAATCTGCTTCTGTCTTCGTAACACATTCTTCAATCCCCACACCCACTTCCCGGAGAGCCCAAAAATTTAGTTAATATTGACCTCCCATAGTTGCTCTGATGTGGGGATGGGCATTCTTCTTAACTATGTCGACTTGTTCTTATTCCAAGGGTCGGTTGGTTATGGTGGCAGCTTTCTTTCCCCACCTTGATATGAAGTTCTTAACATTTTCTCTAGGATCTTGCTTGAGAATCTCTACATCACATCATGTAACCTACAGTTCTTCATTATACTTGTATTGTGACTTGAATTTTTGGGCGACATCTTCCCAGTTGTGGATTCTGGATTCTTCAAGAGAAAAGAAACAACATATAGCACTGTACTTTAAAGTAAATTGGAACATCTAGGCCATTATCTCTTTAAAGGCACAAAGTATATTCACGGCTTGGTGATAACTGCGAAGGTGAATAATTGGGGGCCTGCTGGCCCCAAACTTCTCGATGGATAGAATCTTGAATTTATCCAGAAATGTTGCTTTAAGGTATGGGTACATGTAGGTGTAGTCCATGTAGTTCTCGGATATCTTAACTCGGTCAAACTTCTTTGATAACATCTTGAGTATTCCTTGATCTTGTTCACTTCTTCTTAATTGGTATCGATGGGTACTAGCAAGTTATCTCCTTGTTGGGTATGGTTTGTCATAGGTAGCGGAGCTGGCGGTGGCCCATTGGCAAGTGGGACACACAAAGTGTATTGATATTCTTATGGTACCCAAATAGGCTCTGGAGCGGGTTGACCCATGGAAAGAGGAAATAGAACCTTAAGTTCTGAGGGTATCTTATCTCGGTTTCACTGTATCTCATGAACCTCGATTTGAAGGTTGTTAATCTTAGAACTGAGTTGGACTAGGACTGCAATCTGACCAAGCTATGTATTCGGTACTAGATTGGTATTTTCCATGAAGGACTGGTGAAGGTAGATTCTGGACTCGAATGAAGTAGAAGGGGAACTGAAGAAGCTTCGGGGTAATTTGATGGAAGATCTAAGCCAATAGGTATCTAGGACAAGAATCAGGTATATGATCGACCTGAGAAGGAAGATTGTTCGAATTTAATTTTGGAAAAGGGAAAAATGATTTTTTTTAAAAGGGGGAAAATGTTTTTGACATTTTTTTGTAAAAAGGAGGAAAAACGTTTTTTGGTACTTCGATCTTTGAAGAAAGAAGAGGAATAAAATAGAGATAATTTTTAACATGATTATTATTATGTTTATGTTTTCACGTGTATTAGGTTTACCTAAATGCAAAAGAAATTCCAGACAAAACTCGAGCCTCAGAAAATTGGGTTTGAAAAATAGGTAAGATTGGGTTTGAAAAATAGGTAAGATTTGGCTTGACTTCTCTTTACGCTCATGAATAGGGTACTGGTTTGAAAAAAGACAAAATATCTTGAACATTTGGTTCACATGCCGACCTGGCATTTCTGCAGAGTTTCGTGTGGTAACCGTTAAACTAAATATGAGTTTGTTGAGTCTGACGCTAATATGAGGTTTATGCAGTTGCTGGGTTAGTGTAATGGTTCCCCCCTTTAGCATGACTTGTATGATATACTTCTTGCTTTTTAGGGAAATCAATATGTGTGGACGAGCCATTTGATACACCCAAGTGTACGTGAATTGCCTCACTATATACCGCGTGGGGATAGTATATGTGAGAGAGAATTCGATATACTCGACGTACGTGAACGATTTCCCTACTATGTCCCTCCTGTCATGAGTTTGGTCAAGCGGTATGATGTGGGGGAACCTTTCGATATACGTTGAAGTTACCAGGATAATGGAAGGTAAGAGTCATTTTGCTCAGGCTAACTTCGACCTACCGGACCCGAGTCCATCCCAAAGTGACCATGTAGTACGCAACAAATTTTGGTCAATATAGATGCTCTTATTGATGTAGTGCTCAAAATGAATGATTCTTGATTAGTATAATATGGAGAGAGTCTTTTATGGTGAATAAAATAAGCACGATACTAATAGGGAAGAAAGTCCAAGTATCATGAAAAGTAAATCTAGCATGGAGCATGAAGACTACGCTAAGCATGGATACATATGAGTGAGTGATTATCTAAAAGTGGGTGTGTGGTATTCAGCCTAAGTATGGATCAACTACAATGAACGTGTGATATGTTTGAGTGAGCATGGATATATATAAGTGTCATAAGTTCAGTTATGTGCTAGTGAGACCTAAGCTTCCATATTCTAAGTGGTGTGTGAAACATGTGGATCTAAGTGATTCGATAAGTGTAAGTAGTGTGTGGTGTGGATAGAGGATATTTTTCTGTGAGTGGAAGGTGATATAAGAACGAGGTAGATATATACAAAAAATAATTGACACAATGTAAACATACTGGTTGGTGCATACGCACACATGCAAAAAATGGTAACAACCATACAAAAAGAGTCTAGCCATGTTTTGACAAGTAATTCCCCAGCAGATTCACCACTATGGAAATCTAATTTTTCTCATCCTCGGGGTGGGGTCGTCACCCATGCACGCGATTAGAGGGAGACAAGAATAAGGTCTCGCACCCTTCCTCGGGGCTCTTTTGTCATTGTCAATTTGGGGGGATGAGAAGAGATAGAGTCGTCAACCTATTTTTCACAAAACAGGAAAAAGAAATGTTGTTTCCTCAATAGAACAACATGAAATATGTACTCATGCTTGAGAAACCAATTAGTTCATATGTTCGGGGGCTATGTTATGGAATGGAAAGGGGTTAGGCACCCATTGCTCCCTTTTGATCTCTCATGGGAAGATGTTATTATTCTCCTTAATAACTTTATGAAGTGTGTGCCCATTTATATTTAAATAGAGAGTGGAGTTACCCGACTCGCGTCATGGAGAAAGGAGGAGTGAGGTTATCTGTAGGAGACATCCCGAAATAATAATGAAAATATGATTTGTGAATTTTTGGTGACACTGATCGCGTATAGAAAAGGCATAAATATAATATGTGGTAGTAATATATGAATAAAAGTGGGAAAAGAGAACTCAAGGCTCGGGTTTTGACTCGACGTGCCTACGTTGACTAAAAGGCATCAATGTCCACATAGTTCCCATGCAACCCTAGAGTGGGGTTTATCCCATAAATTGAACCGGGGAATTTATTTATATGTTTCTGTGTATAAAAAGTATGTTTTGGTTTTACAAACTGTGGTGAGGAATCCCGTTTGGAATTTATAACAATTCCCCTTTTTATTGGTTTTTGATTTTATGGCCATCACGGTCAGTGCGACGTTCGTTCTGAAGGGGGAAGGAAGGAGTATCCCCCTGAGGAATAACTGCGTCGCGTTCTCTCACCCTCCTCTTCGAAAAGGGGGCCTCGATCATCGTTAGTGTGGGGTGAATGTAAAGAGATAGAGTTGCCAGCCGATTTTGCTTAAAACAGGCAAAAGAATATATTGCCACTCCGAGAGAGCGTCATCAAGGGCAAAGTGATGCATGTGAAACCAATAGATCAGAGGTCCGGGAGCTAAGTTACGGAATGAGAAGGTGTTAGGAACCATCCCGCCCTTTCGGTATCTCATGGGAAAATGCTAATATTTTCCTTTATCCCCGTGAAGTGTGTGCACGTGTTTATATAGTGGAGATTGGAATCGTTCGACCCATACCATAGAAATGATAGGGTGAGGTCATCCACACGAATATTTCCAAAATAATAATGAATGTAGAAGATAGAATATGAGCGTTCATCGCGATATTGATCGTTATTGGGAAATGACAATATATGTGGGATGAAATGCGAACAAACATATATATATATGAAAATAAGGGATTTAGAGAATAAGAGATTTTTTTACATTGGAAATTTTGAAAATTGAAAAATTGGACTTGTGTCTAGGATTTTAATTTAAGATGCCTAAGTAGCCTAAAAAGGCATCAAAGTGCACATAGTTCGATTGTAGAATAGGGGTGGGTTTTATCCCATAAATTTGAACGAAATTTTATTAGATGTGTGTGTGTGGAAAATGTGTTTTTGATTTTGAAAAAGTGTGGTGGATAATTCCGTTCGGAATTTATGAGTGTAACCCTCTTTTATTTGTTTTTTGGTTTTTTTTATGAAAAATAAAGTATGTACAATATACTAATAAAAGCGTACATGTTAAAGTGAATGAACTAAAATGAAACTAGATTATGAATCTAAAGTAATTTATGCAAAATAAGAGATTTAAAAGAGAGGGAGAAGGAATTAGACCTTCTTTGGAGCTTGATATTGGATATTGGATCAACTCCATTAAATATTGATGGATGTTGATGAGAGGGAAGGATATTTTCCAAATTGCGTGTGAAAAGGATGGATATTTAGGATTGAATGGAACTTCTCATATGGAATATTTATAAGGAAAAAGGGGTGCCGATCAGCCTACCCCAGGGGGTGCCTATCGACATGTCACCCTTGTCATTATGCCGATAGGAAGGGTTCAGGACCTGCCAATTGGCAGTCTCGTGCAGAGTTTTCTGGAAAAATATTATAGCGAACAAACCACTGATCCGAATCATGCATGGGGCCTACCGTTAGAAAGATATTTCAGAGGCCTCCGATATTACTTGAACCACTCCTGGGTCTGGGAGTTAACTTTGGGTCAAATATGGCTCAGAAGTGCACGTCGGTCCTTTATATGGGAGATCACTAGACGCAAACAGATCACTCGTCCGTACGGTAAGTTAGAATTCCAAATGGAGCAGATTGTTGGAAAGTTAAGGAAATGTAATTAGACATATCAGTGCCTTCTTGGAGTAAAATGGGTCATTTGTCCGTACCGTAGGTCAAAATTATGTAAGGGGTGGATCGTTTGAAAGGGTATTTAGTTCCCTTCAGAGATTCATTCAATCTCATTGAAGATGAAGAGTTGAATTTGATCAAATGGAGTCCGGGATCCCCCGGTGGACTCCGAATGAATGTTTGGTGTAAAATTGATCATTTGTACAAACGGTTATGATGTTTTGCACATGGGGAGGACCATTGGAAAGGGGTTTCACTAACCTTAGAAGATTCAAAGAGATTTAAATGTGATGGTGAAGTTGATTGGGGTCAAATCGGGGCCACGGAGCGCCTAGTGGCCTCTGAATCAGTTTTCGGTATTGAAATGGTTCGTTCGTCCGAACTGTTATGCTGATTCATTAATGGGGGTAGAACGTTGGAAAGGGTAATCTGATCCGTACAAAGATTGAAATAACTTTTTCTCTAAAGAAAGAGTTTATCAGAGGCAAATGGAACCCGAGGGCACCCGATGTTCCCTAGATCGGTACTTAGACTTCAACCTATGTTTGTGGTGGAAAGGGGGAGTGCTATGGGTCAATGGAAAGACTAAGGGGTCCTAGAATGTGTTTTCTATAGAAACCCTTAACGGGCGAGCTTGGAATAAGCGATGGTCATCAAACAAACACCACATGATGGAGGGAAGTTAGTTTTACAGACCTAAGGGATGTGGATGACTGATTCAGAGGGTCAGGTCAATTCTAACCTAAAGGAGGTGACGACTGAGGTTGAGGTCAATTCTAACCTAAATAGAGGTGACGACCGAGGAACGAGGTCAATTCTGACCTAACTAAGTTGACGAATTAGGATTGGGGTCAATTCTAACCTAAGATAGGTGATGATCTAAGACCGAGGTTAATTCTAACCTAGAAGAGGTGGCGAATGAAGACCGTGGTTAATTCTAACCTAACTAAGGTGATGATCTAAGACCAAGGTCAATTTTGACCTAGAAGAGGTGATGACTGAGGACTGAGGTCAATATTAACCTAACTAAGGTGATGATCCAAGACCTAGGTCAATTCTGACCGAGAAGAGGTGATGAATGAGGATCGAGGTCAATTCTGACCTAACTAAGGTGACGATCAAAGATCGAGGTCAATTATAACCTAGTAGAGGTGATGATCGAGGTCAAGGTCAATTCTGATCTAACTAAGGTGACGATCCAAGACCGAGGTCAAGTATGACCTAAGGGAGGTGACGACTGAGGACCGAGGTCAATTATGGCATAACTAAGGTGAAAATCAAAGACTGAGGTCAATTATAACTTGAAAGAGGTGATGATCGAGGATCGAGATCAATTCTGACCTAACTGAGGTAACAATCTAAGACCGTGGTCAATTCTGACCTAAAAGTGGTGACGATTGAGGACTGAGGTCAATTCTAACCTAGCTAAGATGATGATCCAATACCGAGGTCAATTTTGACCTCAGAGAGGTGACGATTGAGTAGTGAGATAAATTATTACCTAACGAAGGTGACGATCTAAGACCTAGGTCAATTCTAACCTAAGAGAGGTGACGACCGAGGATCGAGGTCAATTCTAACCTAACTAAGGGGACGATCCAAGACCGAGGTCAATTCTGAAATAAAAGAGGTGACAATCGAGGATCGAGGTGAATTTTAACCAAAAAAAAGTGACAATCCAAAATCAAGGTCAATTCTAACCTGAAAGAGGTGACGACCGAGGATCGAGGTCAACTCGGAGCTAACTGACGTGATGATCCAAAACCGAGGTCCAATCTGACCTAAAAGAGGTGACGAGCGAGGATCGAGGTTAATTATGACCTCACTGAGGTGAATATCCAAGACCAAAGTCCATTCCGACCTAGAAGAGGTGTAATTTTCCTTCGGGAAATTTGGGTACTCCATTTGGGGACAAAGATTGGATTTTAGGTTCCGCTGGGGAATGGTTTTATCACAAAGATTGTAGCTGGGGGGAAATTTATAGTTTCTTTTGGAGACATTTCTTGGGAGATTGTTTATCTGGAATTCTGCTAGGGGTGTAAAAAAAAATTTCCTTGGTGAAAAAGGTGCCAAAATGGATTTATCAATTTTAAGAATTTTTTGAGAATTTCTCAAATTTTTTTGAATTTGTTATACAAAATTTTTTAGGGCATGTCGACTGGCATAAGTAGAGTTGTACCAATAAAAATTGGCACGGAATTTTAGGGTACCTTAAGAAGGTGAAAGTATTAGTGCCAATCGGTGGGCGAAGGGGATTATGGATCGGCATGGAACTTAGCCTCCTATAAAAAGGTCTCATCATTTTGCATGGATTTTTGACTTTTTTTATTCTGCTATAAAACTTTTCAAATTTTCCTAACATTCAAAATGGATGACTTCTCAAGCAGTGCGACCCATATGGCGTGGCTCAAAGACGATGACTAGGTAGGGTTGGAGTGGAGGGCTAGGGTGCCCCTCACATTGGGTAGCGACAATTCTTTCCACTCATTTGATTCTGTAGTGGATGATCTGACACATCAGTGAGAGACTTTGCATCATCTCTTTTCAAGGGTGGTGAACCAAGGTGGATATTTAAGTCTTACATGACTCTAGGAATTTCTTTATTCTTTTCTTGATGACATTGCTTTATTTATTAAATATGATAAGGATTTTCTTTATTTCTTGACAGCTTGACGTCTCCATGTCAACTATTTGTGCTCGCCATATGACATGGCTTAAGCATGTTTGGGAGAACCTTTCTGCTATGGTGCACTCGATGTTATCCTCTTCGGGTTTTGGTAGTCTAGCTTTGGCTTTGGATGAGACACTCTGCTCCACTACGGTTCTATTTGCTTTGGGAAAGGGGTGTTGGGAAAAAACTGACACCTTCCATTTTGGCTTCGAGGATGTGCTGGTGACTCCCATTTATGTTCAATAGTTACAGGGGCTGGACTGTGAGGTTGCCTAGATTGAGGTGGATAGGACACTGAGAGTGACGTCAGAGGCGATGACGGCGGGTTTGGGTAACATGGAAAGGGTGATTTCTGGGGATAGCCTTTTCTATTCTTCCTTCAGGGAGCTTTTGCTAAGGAGGAGGGCTGATGATAACGATGGTCAAAAGATGCGTTAGCTACCCCTCTTGTTTATCTTACTGGTGTTGGGGGGTTTTCTGGTGGGCACAAGGGGAGACGTCTTCCATTTGCGATTTCTTCCATTCCTGAGGGTGTTTTTGAACATCGTCATATATAACTGGGGGAGCCTGACTCTGGCGACCATTTATTATTATTTGGATGCATTTAATCGGTGCTGTCGGCCGACTTTTACTTGGGCACGTATCTTGTAAAGGTATTCTTTATTTTGTGCATTTCCCTTTATGCATTAGAATTTTCCATTCATGCACTTCTTTTTTATTTCTTCAATGTTGATCCTTGTCCTTTGTAGACATGGTTCTACGAGGTGATTGGGTTGAACGCACAACTGATTTCTTTGAAGGATTAATATATGGAGGACTTCTATCGGATGTTTCGGTGGCGGAGGTCTAACAATCAATCAAATAACACTCTTTCTCTGGTGGCAGTTCGTTAGGTCTTGAATGGCATGATGAGTGAGAGGGTAAGCATTCTTTTGTCCTTGAGAATGTTCTTTTCCTTTGATGCCATTTTATTGATATTAATCCATTGTTTTTCCTCAGGATTTACAGGTGACTGTTTATCCCCGGGGGATGGATATTCAGCACACCGAGTTGGCAGGTGGACATACGTAAATGTAGTGCCTACTCGCATATGAGTTTGGATACTCCAGGTCTCTTGGGGAGAGGTTAGTCCAGTAGATTATGGAGGACGAGGTTGCGATGCTACTAGCAAGGCCCCTTTCGTTCATGAGGCGCGTTCTAGAGAAGTGTGAGGACACCCGGGTGGCTACGATAATAGGAGAGCCATACTCTCTATACATTGACATATGGGTGATGTATGACTCTCTGGACTTCATCTTAAGATGACTGATTCCCCTAGTGTATATGATGATATCCCTGTCCCTAAAGCGGTCTCAAGTCTGTTGGTGGGGTCTTCTCATAGCGCAGGAGGTGCGGTTATGTCACCGGCGGTGGCGATAACTTAACCCCCTTTTTTTGTGCAACTGCATTCCCTTAGTTACAACCTTTGGCGAGATGATGGGGGATCGGTGCGCTTACAACATCATCCTCATGTGATGGACCTGGAGTAGTTTGTCATGATGGATTAATATTAGCTAGCCATGTAGGATATTGTCTAGGTAGGATATCCAATTACCCGAATGAAACTCACATTCAATTGCTTGACCACTTCTTCATTTATTTTGACAGACCATTCGGTGCTGAGGTTTCCCAGCTTCTGTGTGACTGGTTTACATTTTGTGATAGTTGAAATATCATATTGTGATATCTCAAGGTCAATGTCGGGCATATCATCATAGGACCATGCGAAGACATTCATAAATTCCTTTAGTAGCTCTTTGAGTTGCGTGCGCTCATGCTCATTAATGGTAGCCCCTACCCTGACCTCAGACATTTGGCTTCCAGAACCGATATTAATTACAATAGTTTTATTTTCATTAACTTGGACGCGGTTATGTTGTTTGTTATTAACCTTATTTAGATCAGTTAAGAATTATTCATTTGCAAAGTCATCATCAACAAGAGTTTGATTAGAATCAATACAATTAATGCAAGGTATATCAAGATAATTTAAATCTTCATTTATTTCATTGATAGGAAAAATAGCATTGAGAATCTCATCAAAGAAGGTGTTGATTACATCTAAGTGATAGGAAATAACTAAAGGGTAAAGGGGATAAACATCAGGGTTAGGTTGAAGACTAAAAGGTCGAAAATGTGCAACATGCCAATTGAGAAGAAGTGCATCAACATCTTTAATGAGGTAGGATGGATTGGATAATGTAGTCACGGAGTGGATCATACAAAGTACCAGTGCCAGTATCTATGAGTTGAAAGAGTTCTCAGAGTCGTTGTCCACAGATCCCCGGTACCATCTACGATCACTTAAGTGAGTGGTTGTACAAGGTCATACTAAGGTTCAAGGAAGCCGCAAAAGGGGACATCTTCAACCTCTTTGATGAGTCTTCCATTTAGAGAATCTCATGAGATAGTTCTGGTGCATTATAAGTTTCTCTTAAGTTGAGGCTGACAAATCAATCTGAGTTTTTCTTCTGATAGTTGATAGCCCAAGCCATAACTATGAAAGGTCTCCTTTAATACAATATGTTCAGTTATCCCTTGTTGTCTTTTCCCTAGACCTAGTTGGGTCATGAAGTGCGTGTTCTTGAAAAATTTAATTACATTGACATTTCAATGGGGATCAAATTCTAGATAGATCTTGTCTTTATAGTTATCCCCTTCTAGGAGTAGGAGTTGTTCGACTTGAAAAGCCTAATAGTAGCATATCGTTCACCCCGTGTTGTATCTCGAGTACTGGATTACTGGTGCTTGTATTCTCAGTGTTGTCACTATCTCCCAAGATGGCGATAACTTATTCATTAGGAAAGAACGTCAATTTATGATGGAGGGAAGAAGACACCCCATTGATGTTGCAGAGCCATGGTCATCCGAGCAGCTTGTGGAAATAGGCAAGGATGTGGATGACTTGGAATTGAACAATAGGAATTATAGGGAGAGCCCCAATTGTAAGTTTGATAGATCCCATTACTTCTCGATGGGTGTTGTCGTAGTCAGGCACAACAGCAGATGTTGGAGAAAGGTCACTCACTTTCAATCCCAGTAAATAGAGGGTTCTTAATGGGTACACATTTAGAGCTGATCCATTGTCGACGAGTGAGAATGGAACAATTTTGCCCATAACTTCGACAGAGATATTAACAACATAATTATGGTTGTGACCAGCCTTGGGGATATCCCCTTCAGAAAAAGAGAGCATTCGGGTAGAGGTCAAGGATCCAACTAGGTTCACTACTTCTTCTGGTGTGGTTGGGGGAGGAACTTTGGGTCCTATGAGTATCTTGATTAGGGAATTTCGGTGTAGTTGGGAAGACATGAAAAGTACCAATAGGGTGATGTTAGATTGAGTTTTCTTCTATTGATAAAGAACCTTACTTTCTTCAAGAGTTATTTTTGGCATAGGGAGATTCTCAACACCTTTCCCTTAATTGCTTACTGATGGTTATAAGATCGGATTTTGGTCATGTCTCCCCGACCTGGTGATGTGGTTCATGGAAGAGGGGGAAAATAGAAACCATGTTTCTTCATCGACATCGGGTTGTTCTGCTACCTGGTTGATATCTCCTAGAAGCTCTTTGAATGATATCACTCTGCGTAGGTTAGCAGTCAAACTAGTCTTTCAAGAATCTGGCTCCTCATCATCCGAGTATTTGAAATCATCCCCCCATCTGTTAGCAAGGTTATTATCTTTCCACGCAAATTAAATACATTCTACAACTTCTATGGAATCTTTGCATAATTCTTCCCATTCGGTAAGTAAATATAGTAACGAAGCGACCAGGTGCCCTTATAATTTCAAAGCTTCGAGTAGCTTGGATATGCTACAAATATCACCAGTATATCGAAACAAATCAGCCATGATCTGGACCAAGTCATCTAGACTGACTTCATCAGCTGGAACTATGTAGTTGTCTGACTCTCGAGCCCATTTTCGATATTCAAAAAATAACCAACCGAATCTCTAACAGTCAATGATTATCTGGGAGGGCAATTTCAACCCGAACTCACGGAGTTTTTTTAGCACTTTAGATAATTCCATATCTTTACTGCCAAAACGGGTACGCATAGTGATGCATGCTCTAGGGAGGAGTGATAAGGTTTCATCGGCAAGTTTGGTAGTGTGTAAGAGGAAATATAGTCATGTTTATAGAGTTTTAGGAGAGTATAAGGCTATGACTGGTGATTTACTTGGCATGATTTGGGTAGATGGGTCGACTTCGTAGTCTTGTTCTAGGAAGATGGTGTTTGCAACACTCGAGAGTGGGTTATGGGTAGTGTTTGGTTTAAGGTTATCCGGTAGGGAGACAAAACCCCAATCAATTATGCTTGGATTGTGCTTCAGAGATGGAAACATTGGTTCGTGGTATGGCAAGCAGTTGGGTGAAAGTCACAATGGGCATTAGGTTTGAAGTTTTTCAGAAGTGGATTTGGTAATGGATGAAGGTCCAAGGGTTTGATCAGGTTTCGAATCACGAGAGACTCGTAGACATTGGATAGAGGAGAGTGAAGCTCAGTATATTCCTTCCTAATTGGGCTTGGGAAAGATTATGGCGCCCACAAAGTGGAAGATTGATAGATGTTGTTGAAAGCACAAAATGTGGTACTAGCAGTCTTTTCCAACTTTCTAAGAGAAAATTGTCAAGATATTTTCTTTGGTTCAACTTTTGTCTTGACAAGACCTTATTCGATTTCTCCTCCTACTTCTCATAGGGCTCGGAATTTAGGGTTGAATTGTCCTCCCATTATTTTTCAGACATGGGGTAGGAAGTTCTTTTACATAATGTTGACTTGTTCTTCTTCGGAAGGCCGATTGGTAATGGAAGATTCTTTTTCTCTCCATCTTGCTTTGATGTTGCAGACTGATTCCCCATGGTTCTTTTTATGTAGCTTTAAGTCATGATGGGTAACCTCTACGTACTCCTTGTACTTATCCTATGACATGAACTCACAGGCAAGATCTTCCCAACTAAGAATTCTAGAGTCTTCAGGCGATAAGAACCAATAGAGGGTGCTATCTTTTAAAGTCTGCTGGAACATTTGAGCCATTATTTCTTCGAAAGCCCCTAGGAGAGTAATTTCACGATGATAGCTATGGAGATCAACGATCGGGGGTGGAGTGCCCCGAAACATCTCGATATTGGGCATATTGAATTTTTTTGGTAACCTGACTTTAGGATAGGGAGACATGTAGGTGTAGTGCATGTAGTTCCCAGAGATTATAACCTAGTCAAATTTCATGGCTAGCATCTTGAGGTCTTCATTGAACTAGTTCAACTATTTATCTTTCGTATCAACAGTAATAAGTTAGGCTGGTGGTGACCCATTAGCGGGAGAAGTCCCTAGATCATGGTGGTATTCTTCGGGACCCCAAATAGGCTCGGGTGGTAGCGAACCCATGGCGCAAGGGAAAATGACCTCAGAATCTTTCGGGACGTGGACCCAATTGTAATACGCCGCTCTAGAAAATAGATGTTAAATAATAATTGGAGTATTTCATTCATAAATATAATTGGAGAAACAATTAAATAAGTGGTTGAACTAGAATTGCACATAAAACAACAAGTTGCGCAAAGTGAATAAAAAGGAAAAATTGACGTTGCATGGGCGGCATGGAGGGACATTTTGATTCAAATGGATAAAAATCAATATATTGTTAGAGTACAATGCGGTTCAATTAAGAAACGAAAGACCTACGGTCACGAGGAAGTATAAATGGAAATTTAGTCGGTACGCGACACTGTAAAGTGGAACTTTACGTGATTTTTAGAAAAATAATCATATGGAGTAAAAATGGTTTGGCCATAAATTATAGGTACTAAAAATAAGGATAACAAGGTTCTAATTTTTAAAAAGGGGTAGAACGATCAACAATGAGGATCGATTGATCGATCGAACAAGTCTTCCAACAGTCTGCCTTATTTGATGCGTTGTTTGATTATGGTCCCTTAAGTTTTCAACTTGTCAACTTCTTATGTACTTGAGACCTTGATGATTTTGGGCAAGGGAATAACTTTGTGGTATTTAAACTAAGGTGGGGGGTGTGCTAGGGTTGAAAAACCGTCTCCTCATTCTTGAAGCCACCCTCTCTCTCTCATTATCTAAGTTGTAGTTCTTGAGGATGTTTTCTGGATAGAAATGATAATGCCAAAACCACCATATTTCACCTCCATTTACAAAGATGAACCATCCATTAGTAATCATACGATGCCCATACATCAAAATATATAAAACCTAGACATATGGTACAAGGTAGAAGATGCAGTTCTTGAAGGCTGTTGGGTGTTATGAAAATGCAGTTGGAAGAGGGTTCTTGGAGGTTGAAAAAAGATAACTTGTAGATGGAGAATGGATTCTTGGAGACAAGTTTTGGTGGGATTTTAGAGACCCACTTGAGGCTACCTTTGAAGATGGGGGGTCCTCCATCTTCTACAACATCTACACTGTTTTGGAAGCATTAGTGGTGGGATTCTTTAACCTTAGTTTGGGTTTATTATTTAGCATAATTCGAGATTGATATTCACATATATTAGGTTTAATATATGTAGGATTTGTGTTGATTTGCATCCATGGAGTTCATTGATTGGGTTTCTATGATTTCTTGAACAAATGGGTTTTCAAAGAAGTGATTTAAATGAGTTTTCAATTTGACAAAATTTCATAATAGTATTTTCCACCATTTGGGTGTAAAATGTGTAAGAAAATGGTTAAAATCAATTCATGGGTTTATTGATTACACTCTGGGTATTTTGTGTGAGGATGGGTATATAAAATGAAGATTAAATGTACTAGTAGACTTATTAGTGTCATGCTTACTATTTTCTATGAAAATGGGTACTTACAACAAGAGGTTGAAAGGGTTTTTAAAATATATAAATTTCATCCCCAAATCAAAAACATTTTATGGCGTAAAATGTTTTAATTTCAAGTTTTAAGGTGAATAAATGATTTCTTTGATAAAATAACATTTGACACATGTCTACCCTTTTTGTTAGATTGATATAGTGATTTTTATGTTGATAAATCGTTATAAATTGCACAAATAAACTTTCATTTATAAAGTATAATATTTAGTTTTGTTTTTAAACTAAGTTTTAGGGTTAAAAGCATAAATATGTAAAAATGTAGTCTTCTTGAGAACTTTGGGTAAAAATGTAAATAATGAGAATATAGGAGACTAAGTGTGGGTTTTTATTCAATTAGTCATAATGAAAGTGTGTGGCACCATGTTTGAAATTACAAAGTGTCAAATGTGTAAATGTTGGTTAAAATTGGGTTTTAGTGTTAAACTCACAAAATCAAGTGCGGGGACTTTAATATGTGAAAGGCATGACTTTGTATATTAAAGAGGATAAAACAAAAAAATGTGTAATTTTGACAAAGTGAGAAGTTGAACAAGTGTTTTAATGACGAAAATGCCTACGTGTCTAGAACGGAACTCAAAAACGTTTTTTTGTGAATAACACTTGAAAAGGAATAAGGTTGAAAGTTTTGGTGAAGAAAAAGGGTAAACTGACAATTTACCTAAAGTGAAACATTTTTATGAAATAAAAATGTAAGTGAATGTTTTTATATAAGTAAGATGAAACTGAATTAAGTCCTAAAATGTGAATTATTTTTTGTATAATATCAACACGTGTGTAAATAAAGGACTTAAAGAGAAGTACTGATTTTTCAAGTATAATGAGAAAATGGACGGTTGAGTCCAAGGATTTGGCTTCGACCCAAAAAGAATGGAAATTAAAGTGCAAATTATGAAAATGTTGAACACGTTGGCAAGATAATGATATTTGATGATGTCGGGTTAAATAATTAAGTAAGGTGATGCTATCCCTAGGGTGAAAAACCCCAAACCAACTGCACTAGTATATGGCGGTGGATACCGGTGGTGTGAGGCCACGAAGTCTGAGAGTGTTTTTTGGCGAATCCTAAAATAATGCTAAGTATTTAATCAAATATTCATGAAAGAGGCATAAATGATGGAACTAATTCATTAATTTACTATTGCAAGAATAACGCATTAAATGTTTAAAGTTCATGTGGCAACATGGGATGGTTTAATAATGTGACTTAATGAAATTAAGATACCTAAGAAGGTTTGAATTAAAGTAAACCCAAGCGTGTGTTACATGAGTTTTACAAATGAAAATAGTATTTTTCTAAACACAGCATGTGTGTGCGTTTAATGGAAGTCCTGCAATGGTTAAGTAACTTTAGCGTGATTTAATGAATGTTGGATAGTAAATATTTTGAAAGTAGGCGAAATGTTTTCCAAACAAATGACATTTGTTTAAGCTGTGTGAGTTAATGGGAAGCACCTGCAAGTCCTAAGCATGGTAATGCAAATAACTGTTTTGTAATATCAGGGAAGCTAAATGGTATTAAATGATGTTTTTGGAATAAAACGATTAAATACATTGGCATATGTATTTTTCAAAGATATATATGTGGACATATATATATCTTCACATGCATGTAGTGTAGTGTGTGAGTAATTCTTTCTGTCGTTCGTTTCTATATACTGCATTTGTATATGATCCCACTGAGCATTTAACTCACATCCCTTCTTTGTTCTGGAATATGGTATGATATTTCGAACATCGAGAGCGCTATATATGTAAGTAACTATCTTCATTTACGATTAGTAACTCTGTTTACATGGCCTTGGTGTCACTTCCCTTAGGTCATATCATGTGGTGATTGTAATTTGGACTAGCATGCCAATAAGTGTAACATTAAATACTAATAAAAATGGATTAGAAACATTATTTAATATATTTCATTAAACCTCACTAATAACGTACCATTCCGATCGGGTTAATCCTTAATTAACCTTTAAATCTGGGACAGGGCATTACAACTTGGTATGAGAGCTCTAGGTTCATGTTCCTTTTGGGTTTGACGTCGTGAGCTCCGTAATGGATCTTTGGCATCGATGTTGGTTTGGACCGATCACACTGAACTAGTGAAGATTTTGGTTCATATTTTGAAGGTAAAGTCCAAAATGAGAGCACCATGTGAAAATATATTGAGGTAGTTAGACGATTAAGTTTGTAGTCATTCATGTTCCCCTATATTTTGATGTTCGTGTGTTATCAGTCACGGGGGTTAGTGTAAACCATTATATGGTAACACCTTAGTCTTGTGCGATGTACATCACATGGAAGTTTGATGATTAACAAGACTTAATGATTTCAGTTCAATCTTAGTTGGCATGCTTGTGGTTTCATCTATGGGATTGGGCGACTAAGTAACGTGACTTGTGAATGAATAATTCTAAGGAAATTAGAATATCAAAGTGACTTGATCATGATTTGGTTTTAGATGATAGTATTTATTCAGTATAATTTAAGAACGAATGAATGTAGTCTTTGAGACTTAGCATTAGAAATGGTGGCAATACAGTAGTCTTCTGTGCAAGATATGCATAGTGTGGAAACTTATGAGTCGAGAGTAACCTTACTTTAATGGAAAATATCGGGTATTGTTCATTGCAATATGAATGTAAAGGTTTTGTATTTTCATATATGGAGGTTAGGTGACCAGATAATGCTCGTAAATAGTAGTCCTAAGGTGAGAAAAATTGGTTCCTTTGTCCAATAACTTGGAGTTGGTGTAACTTGATTTTAATGTGGGCCTAGACAATCATGGTGATTGGAGATGACCTAGGAGTGAAATTAGACAACCTGGCAGTTCGGTATTAAGAACTTCCCTTATAATGTTCTAGAAGAGGACCTCTCGCAGCGTCTTTAGGGTGAGCCTCCTCTCAGGAAAAACCCGAGGTCACATGTCCTCCCAAGGCTCTAGTAGTAGTAATGTATGGTCTTAGTGACAATGATATAGTTTTGAGAAAAAGGATGTCATCCCTTGTGGCGTTAAAGGTATTGGCTTGAAATTTTAATAGGTAGTACCCGATGCTCGTACCCTAGCAAAGTTTTCTAGTGGTAATATCTTCTGGTTTAGCAATTGAGTATGATAACTTTATTGTGAGATGAGTTAATTATCATGACTGAATGTTCATTGATGTTAAACGATGTGCCGTGATAATTTTGACCTAGCGTTAGTGTTGTAAGTACGCAATTGAACTTGTGTTGATGAGGCCTTGGAGGCAATTGCGAAGGCTTAGTTAATGAAGAGTCAGTGAAAATGATAGGTTTTTTCTAGTAATGGTGAATTTAAGGTTGTACCATATAGTACGGTACTGTCGATGCCTTTGTTGATATTATGGGATCCCTTTTGACTTCAGGAATGATGAGTTATGATGGGTTTAATTCATAGCGATTGTATTGTTATTTGGCCCTTGAGGAAATATTTTAGCAATATATTCGGGTGTATAATTAAAAGGCTTTTTTTCATGATAACTCTTAGTCTAGGATGTGTATGTTCATGGGAGACGATTTGGGTTGGAGGTATTTTGTGTTAAGATTTACATAGCTATGATAAGCTACCAATTATTATAGTTATGTTTAGTCATACTAATTAGGGAAATAATTTGGGTTAGTACCATGGTTTGCTCTTAAGCTTGTGTTGTGATATAACCTTTGTGGATAATATAGAAGTCAAGTCAATAGTTGTTAGAGTATACACTGGGAAGATTCAGAAGACGATGATGTTCATTTAGATTTTGGAAATAACATTCATAATGGAGTGTTAGTATATGGCACGTGTGTAAGATACTTACATGGGTCGGTATAACCCTAGCAAGGGAAATCATTGGGCCTTATGTATGGGTAAGGCTTGGAAGATTTTAGACACGATTAGGGTGGCTATGATTGGGATCGAATAGGACGTGTTAGGAGTTGCAGAAATGTAATGTGAATTAAATGGATGAAAACTGTGTAAGCATAAGGAGTTTCCTAATTAGAGTAACCTCAGAGGTAAAAGATTAGTTATCACGCATTAAGGTTCTGGAGAATTGGGTTTGAGGGGTCAATTAGTGAAGATAGGTGTCTAAAGATGCACTTTTATCTAGATTTGGTTAGGCTTATCTATGAAAAATAGGTAGCATTGGTCCTAAGGAGGGAAGCCAAGTGCATAGCTCCCCGAAGAAATTATTTGTATTTCCGTTCATCCATCAAGGAGGGACGATATATGGTAAATGGGTTGAGCAACGTATGTGGTAAGGTTATAGACATCAAGGGTACGTTGTGCTCTCATTATTCGATTGACTCAATACTTCATCAAAAACCAAAATTTTCATTCTAGCATGGCAGTCGCCTAGTCCATTGCATCTTCTTGTGTATTTTTTTAGACTGATAATGGGAAGTTACTATTGGTTATGATTGGGGTGTGGCGCATCATAAGCTCGGTAGTGATGCATCGTGGTACATGAGTGCGCTCTTCTTCGATAACACCTTTGTTCTACAGTAGTTTGTGTATGTGTGTGGCCTCGCATTTATTGCATAATTGTTCGCTTACATCACGCAATTTCTTTAGGTTAACATGTCTTATTAGTTAACTGGTGTAGTTGGTTGCGATTCGGTCATGTGTTTTGTTATTGTGATTTGATAATATTATAAAAAGAATGGCTTGATGAGACATTAGGTACTGGTGTTGCACTAGATTATGAGTTATCCAGGATATGATCTCCCGCGATATTTGTTCGTTAATACCTAAAATGACTCTGGGTTAGCATAAGGATCTCGTAGTATATAACAGTCAGGTAGACCTTGAAGGTGAGGCTAGTGTCTTGAAAATCACTGATGGGTATGACTAGAAACGTTGAGGTTATATCATCCTACGCTAGGCGAGATCCTAAATTATGCAAGGTAACGTAGGTTGGAAACCCTATATAGGAATGATCCTTGACGACAATTTCATTAGTGAATGTGTGTTACATGGCGGATACTGATAATTCCCGAGTTCATTTTGATGGACGAGCTAGGCATGCTTGAGGAATTAGTAGTGACACCTTAGAGTTCGTCGTGATGGGGTTGGCACGGTAAACTGACACCAATAAAATCTTTGGGTTTTAAGTTATAGCGTCGAAGATGTCCTAGGATTGGAAACTAATTATGGACAATAGAATTCTAAGTGGATGAACTCAGAATTTCAAGGATGAAATTTCTAAGGAAGGAAGAATGTAATACCCCTCCCTAGAAAATAGATGTTAACTAATAATTGGAGTATTTTATTCAGAAATGGAATTGGAGAAACAATTAAATAAGTGATTGAACTAGTATTGTACATAAAAAGTCAAGTTGCGTAAAGTGAATAAAAGGGAAAAATTGACTTTACCTAGGCGACATGGATGGACATTTAGCCAAAGTCAATATTTTGTTAGAGTACAACGCGATTAAATTAAGAAACGAAAGACCTACGGTCGTGAGAAAGTATAAATGGGAATGTAGTCAGTACGCGACACTGTAAAGTTCAACCTTGCATGATTTTTAGAAAAATAGTCATATGGAGTAAAAATGGTTTGACCATAAATTATGGGTACTCAAAATAAGTATAACAAGGCTACGGGGTCAAATTGGAAAAAAGTAAGAATTTTTAAAAAGGGGTCGATCGATCGACGATGAGGATCAATAGATCGATCGAATAATTCTTTCGACAGTCTGCCTTATTTGATGCACTGTTTGATTATAGTCCCTTCATTTTGCTACTTGTCAACTTCCTATGTACTCCAGACCAAGATGATTTAGGGCTAGAGTATCACTTGGTGGTATATAAATGAAGGTGGGGGTGTGCTAGGATCGAAATTAAACCCCACTCTAATGTTTATCCCATTTCCCCTTCCCTATTTGTTCCTCCTTACTCTGATGTAATTGAAACCTACTTTGATGAGGTTCTCAATGTTGCTTTTCCTATCGATGAAATAAAAAAAGTTTTTGAGTATCTTATTGTGCCTTACATTAATTGTCTTGATTTTAATAAAACCCTTGGTGATGATGATTTTGCAAATGAATAAATCTTAACTCATCTTAATAAGGTTAGTAACAAATAACATAACCGCATTCAAGTTAATGAAGATGAAACTATTGTTATTTATCTCTATTTTAGTAGCCAACTATGCGAGATTAGGATAGGAGCCACCCTTGAGGAGCATGATCACGCGTAACTCGAAGAATTACTGAAGGAATTTGTTGATGTCTTTACATGGTCTTATGATGATATGCCCAGCATTGATCCCGAGATTTCTCAGCACGAGATCCCGACTCTCCTAAAATGCAAACTGGTCAAAAAGAAACTGCAAATGCACTGCACTTAATGATCACTCAATTCAAGGAAAAAGTAGTTAAATAGTTGAACGTGGGTTTCATTCACGTGACCAAATACCCCATATGTCTATCCAACATCGTACCTATGGCGAAATTAGGAGGGAAGGTTCGTATGTGTGTTGACTATCGAGACATGAACAAGGCCACTCCAAAGGATGATTACTCGCTACCCAATATTGACATGATTATAGACAACACATCCATTCACTCTCTTAAATCATTCGTTTATGGGTTTATCCGATACAATACGATTAATATGCACCCAAATCATCAAGATAAAAGCTCATTCATCACCCCTTAAGGAACCTTGATCTTAACTCTTATGCCGTTTGGTCTAAAAAAGGCACGGGCTACCTACCAATGGGCATGCACAACCATCTTGCATGACCTGATACACAAAGAACTTGAGTTATATGTGGATGACATGATTATCAAATCTAAGACTATAGAAGGTCATGTTCTCGCTCTCCGGATGTTCTTCGAGCGACTGCGATAGTACCAGATGTGACTTAACCCATAGAAATGTGTGTTCGGCATTATTAAACAAAAGATCTTAGGATTCATGGTTAGTAATAAAGAGATAGAATAAGATCCAGCCATGTTCAAATCCATCAACAAAATTCCACCACCCCTAACGGAAAAGTAAGTTCGTGGACCCCTCAAGAAATTATAGTATATTGGCCGGTGAAAAAGCTTGCAATTTCCTTTTATATATACTCGAAGATACACGATGCGGAAGCGCAAGGATGATGGTTCACAAAATTAATCGAATGAATGTATTCACTTAAACCGATTCATTGATCCAAGTCCTAGAATTTGCCTAAGTCATAATTATCAATTCTCCAAAGTTAGGCGAAACCAAATTTAGCAAAAGACTTGAATAAACCAGATTTACCCAATATTTAATTTAATTCCAAATTAATTGAGTGTAATAATTTAAACCGAATTTTATCTTGAATTAGTCTAAGCATGCGTTCTATGTTATGATGCAAGATAAAATAAACAATATCACACTACGTCGAGATGTATGAGGAAAAACCCAAGACGGGAAAAAAACCTCGGACGGCCCTATCCACAAGTCCACTAGATATGGAATTACAATTACAAGACAGATAGACTTACAACGACTGACTCGATCCCTCTCAACCCTCGACGCTTCTTCTCGTAGACACCTCTTCCTAGCGGACAACCTCGGAACTCCACCGCGGTCTCAAGATCCACCGATAGGAATTTATATGGTCACCGTCACCCAAGCAAGGAGGCTTTATCCAAGTGGGTAGAATCACAACAAAATGTCTTCTTCTTTGATGGATGTAGAAGCAAACCAAAACTTCTCTTCTTAAATTCGGTAGAGATAAACCGGTGCCAAAACTCCACGCAATTGATAAGTATATAGAACTTGGAATAAACTCAATTGGGTGTAAACACTAGAGTGATGAAAATATTTCTCTAAAAATCTCACTCAAAACATGAACATTTTCCTAAAACAAATTTGCTCTCAAACACTCTCTAAGAGATAGAAATGGTATGGAAAAGTTAGATTGGAAAATGTGATTCCCGCACAAGATAAAGTCTGAAAAAGTTGGTTAAAAACCAAGTGGGGAAGTGGGCCAAAAACTGCCAAAAACTGTTCCCGCCTGACAGCTCGTTTGAACGACATTTCGTTCGAACGAAGTCTCGTTCGAACGAGACTTCTAACGACGCTCTAATATGAACTCATTAGAAGCTCGTTGGAAATCTCGTTAGAACGAACAAGTTCGTTCGAACGACATTTCGAACGACAGTGGGAACTCGTTGGCAGGTTTGTTCGAATGACATCTGGTTCGAACGAAAAAACTCGTTCGAACGACATATCTAACGAACGACCAGAAAGATTGTAAAATTCGATTTTGGCCCAGAAAACTTTATGAACTTATTTTTAAAGTTTTATATAAATTCTTTCTTAAAACAAAACGCAGTTTATTTTAATCTTAACACCCAACAAACTTTGTTCCAAGCTCCTATATAAACATAATTGCATTCATACCTTGGGAGCATGGAACCATTAGTTGATGACGTAGAAACGAGGCACGCAAACCAGCATTTGGATGATGCTTTATATTCTTTGCCGCTACGTCTTCAACAAACACTTCATAGGCTTGAGAATATTACAACAAAATACTATCCTATGAATAAATGTTTTTGTCCGGAATTGAGCCAAAACTACATATGGACTCCATTGGAAATTTGTGTCCTTACAAATCTCCCCCTTTGGCTATTCCGGGACAAAAACCAAACAAAAATCCTAAAGGGCCGTCAAGCTCACTAAACTCAAAACATAACCCACCCAAACTTGACTCAACCCAAGGATCAAACGCTTTGCCATTAAACAATGCTGCTCTATAAGAAATCCTGTACACTTAAGCAAACTCATCAAATGCATGGGGAATATCAATGTATTGAATGCAATTAATTAATTTATCCCCCTAAATTAATTCTCCCCTTTATCAAAACATACTTAGAAAGACGTCTCCCCCTAAGATAAATCTCCCCAAACTAAGATACGATAATAATAGGATTAGATACCATTTCTCCCCCTATCATCATTCTCCCCCTTTTTGTTCAGGAATAGGCAAAGGATAAAGAACTAATAAAGAACTTAAAGTGATAAGACATGAAAGCGTATGGGCAATAAAAGCAAGGCAAAGACAAACAAATATCATATATATATATACTTTAAATATACCAATAAGTACTTGCATATATAGATAGATATAAACACACACATGACACAAAATACAATAAGTTTGCACACTCGTACGGCAAAAATGTGCCATGTGGAAACGAAAGTGTAGGGGTGTAAACTAGCAACAATTAAATTTAGACCCAAACACTTAAGAAACGTTCGCGAAGTTCTCATTTGATTGCAAACTTCATCACATTTAAATATAACCTCATGTGACAATATAGATTGAACTCAATGAACAAACATACACAATGCATACAAGCCTAGCGTGATGATGATTCTACAAACCAAATAGAGTCATGACATTAAAGACAACTAAGATAAACGGACATTGTGCAAACCGTTGATATACCATCCAATTCTCCCTCAATAAGCATATATATTCTTTTGCTTTTGAATGAATATATCAAACAAACGTAGGCCTTGGCAATTGTTTTCTTTTTAATGCCAAATATTTTGTTTTGAGGCCTTTGGATCACGTATTTCTTTTAGATCCAATAAACGGTGGCTTACAATAGCAAAGGATTTAATTCATCCTTTCGGAGCCCTTCCCCGTGCACATTTTTATTTATCATGTTTACATTTTCACACAAATCTCACATGCAACGGATTTTGACATGCACTAGTCCTCCTAGGTCATAGATATGTAGATGACTAGATTGGTAGGAGAACACCTCAAAAAGCTCAAGTATAACATGTGACATTAATATTTCAAAAGAGCTCGTGCATGTGTGAAAAGAGAGGCATATAAAAATAGAATCCATTTAAACAATGCAAAATCCAACTACTCCATAAAGTATGGTAAAGAACATTTTAAGGATTGAAAATCTAAACCAAAAGTTCTAGTCACATGGGAGCGTAAACGATGGGATTCAAACACAAATATATGCCACATAAAGTGTGTCAAACTAAAATACACACAACGTAAAATCTTTTTGAGTTTTTAACATTTTTTAATCAAAAATAAATATTTACTCAAAAGGACAAACAAAAATCATTTGTATTTTTCATTGAGCTTAAATGAAATAAATAAAACACATATGATAAACAAAAATCTTTTTATATTTTTCAATTAATGCAAACACAAAATATAATACAAAAAGATAAACAAGTAATAATTTCTAGCATGGGATATAAAGTAAGAATATGACTAGAAAATGACAAAAACATGCATACATTTAGCATGTGAATATAACATAAAGTACAAACGCTAAAGTATGCAAACACTAACACATTCATCCTGTAGATTTAGCAAGGGAGGAAGCATGTGAAAGTAAATGAGAATCAACAACCCTATTTTGTAAGGCAACCAAGTCGGATTTCCTAACCCAAATTAATGAGGAATGACTATCTTGGGGTGTAAGAGCGTTAACTACCGTGGTTACTTTACTATGGGGTTTTCTAGGAATTCGTTTAAGATCTAAACAAAATTTCCTAAGATGACCTTGTCGACCACAATGTGTACAAGTGAGAACATGTCCAAAATATTTACTTAAGGAGTGATCTTTAAAAGTATTCCTAGTTGATTCTCCTAAAACATTGGTTTGGGCATTATGAGTAAATTCATTACAAGGATTGAAGCCTAAACCACAAGTGTCAGTTTTAATTTGGACCGTTCCTAACATTTTATCTAGTTTTTCCGAACGACACTCCAAATCAAATTTGACAATACTATAATATTTTAATTTATTTTCCAATTCTACAATGTTAGATTCTAGTAAAACATTTCGCTCTTCAAAAGCAAGAAGCTCCTTTTTCAAGGATTCCATTAAACCCCTAAGGCTATCTCTTTTGCCTTCTACATATCCAAGCTTCTCTTGAAGAGTCCTCAAATGTGTCCTAAGGTCTTCTATTAAAGAATTTTCATCAATGACCTTGATACTCTCTCTTAAACTAGCTTCTAACTTCAAATTTTCTCTTTTCAATTTAATAGATTCGGTATACAGTTCTTGAAAAGCATTTTGAAGTTCACTCATATCAACCTCATCTTCATTTTCACTCTCACTTTCTTCTTCACTCTCACTATCATCAAAAATAAGAGAATCATGTACAATGACCTTGGAAGTGGCATGTGCTATCGTTTCATCAATCGATGAGTTCTCACTATCACTCACATGACTAGCCATAAAAGCCACAAAATTTTTCTTAGTGGGGGAATCGGGCTTGTCTTCCTTATGACTATCACTAAGGGTTGCATTATATGAAATAGGTCGCTTACCATCTTTCCTTAGTTTAGTGGGGCACTCATAAGCTCTATGGCCATAACCTTCACAACCAAAACACTTATCAGACTCGTCCCTATCTAAATTGTCATTGCTAGGTTTAGGGATCTTCTCGGCTTTAGAAATCTTCTCTCTTTTATCATGTTTAGAAGTATCAAATTTCTTAAAATCATTTTTAAATTTATCTTTGTTAAATTTAAGAAATTTTCTAAATTTACGAGCAAACAAATCCATGTCTTCCGAGTCACTATCACTATCGCTCTCTACTACTTGTTTGACCTCTTTTCGGGCTTTTAAAGCAACACCCTTTTCAATTTTCTTTTCAGTTTTAGAGGGAAACATATCTAGTTCATAGGTTTGTAAATCACCTACAATCTCTTCTAATTTCGTAGAGGCTAAAGTGGGTAAAGAATTTAAAACGGTCACTTTAGGAATAAATCTATCGGGTAGGGACCTTAAAATTTTCTTTACAACACGGTCGTCAGGTATTTTCTCTCCCAAGTTAAAAGATGAATTAACAATATCAGAAAGTCTAGCATAAAATTTATCAAAAGTTTCTTTTTCATCCATTTTGATAGTTTCAAATTGAGTGGTGAGGTTTTGGAGTTTTGAAGCTTTAACGACACTAGTTCCTTCATGAGTTAATTGTAAAATATCCCAAGCTTCTTTAGCGGTTTCACACGTCATAATACGTCGGCATTCATTCGATGCGACAGCGCTAAATAAGGCATTTAAACCTCAGAAATTAAAGTTAGCAAGTTTAAACTCATTTTCAGTACATCTATCGGCGGGTTTTATAACACGTTCATTTTCAACTAAGTAAGTTGGCGGGGAGTACCCGGTAACAACAGACATCCAAACTCTCTCGTCGATAGATTTTAGTGCCGATCTCATACGTTCTTTCTAATACGCGTAGTTGGAAACATCAAAAATAGGAAATTTTGAAAATGGGGAAAAATCCATTTTAGCCAAAAATTATTTAAAAAGATCGTTAACGAAATAATTTATCGCTTTGCCTCTGATACCAATTTGAAAAAGTTTGGAATTTCCTTTTATATAAACTCGAAGATACACGATGCAGAAGCGTAAGGATGATGGTTCACAAAATTAATCCAATGAATGTATTCACTTAAAACGATTCATTAATCCAAGTCCTAGAATTTGCCTAAGTCATAATTATCAATTATCCAAAGTTAGGCGAAACCATATTTAGCAAAAGACTTGAATAAACCAGATCTACCCAATATTTAATTTAATTCCAAATTAATTGAGTTTGATAATTTAAACTTAATTTTATCTTGAATTAGTCTAAGCATGCGTTTTACGTTATGATGCAAGATAAAATAAATAATATCACACTATGCCGAGATGTACGAGGAAAAACCCAAGACGGGAAAAAAACCTCGAACGGCCCTAGCCACAAGTCCACTAGATATGGAATTACAATTACAAGACAGATAGGCTTACAACGACTGACTCGATCCCTCTTAATCCTCGACGCTTCTTCTCGTAGACACCTCTTCCTAGAGGACAACCTCGGAACTCCACCGCGGTCTCGGGATCCACCGATAGGACTTTATATGGTCACCGTCACCCTAGCATGGAGCCTTTCTCCAAGTGGGTAGAATAAAAACAAAATGTCTTCTTCTTTGATGGATGTAGAAGCAAACCAAAACTTCTCTTCTTGAATTCGGTAGAGATAAACCGGTGCCAAAACTCCACGCAATTGATAAGTTTATAGAACTTGGAATAAACTCAATTGGGTGTAAACACTAGAGTGATGAAAATATTTCTCTAAAAATCTCACTCAAAACATGAACATTTTCCTAAAACAAATTTGCTCTCAAACTCTCTCTAAGTGATAGAAATGGTATGGAAAAGTTAGATTGGAAAATGTGATTCCCGCACAAGATAAAGTCTGAAAAAGTTGGTTAAAAACCAAGTGGGGAAGTGGATGAAAAACTGCCAAAAACTGTTCCCGCCTCACAGCTCGTTCGAACGAGACTTCTAACGACGCTCCAGTATGGACTCGTTAGAAGCTCGTTGGAAATCTCGTTGGAACGAACAAGTTTGTTCGAACGACATTTCGAACGACAGTGGGAACTCGTTGGCAGGTTCGTTCAAACGACATCTGGTTCGAACGAAAAAACTCGTTCGAACGACATATCTAACGAACGACCAGAAATATTGTAAAATTTGATTTTAGCCCAGAAAACTTTATGAACTTATTTTTAAAGTTTTATATAAATTCTTTCTTAAAACAAAATGCAGTTTATTTTAATACTAACACCCAAAAAACTTTGTTCCAAGCTCCTATATAAACATAATTGCATTCATACATTGGGAGCATGGAACCATTAGTTGATTACGTAGAAACGAGGCACGCAAACCGGCATTTGGATGAAGCTTTATATTCTTTGCCGCTACGTCTTCAACAAACACTTCATAGGATTGAGAATATTACAATAAAATACTATCCTACGAATAAATGTTTTTGTCCGAAATTGAGCCAAAACAACATATGGACTCAATTGGAAATTTGTGTCCTTACAGCCGGTTCATCAGTAAGTTAAATTCCATATGTGAGCCCGTATTCAAACTCCTTCAAAAGGATTCAACTAAGGTTTGGAACAAATCTTTCCACGAAGCCTTTGATCGAATCAAACCGTACCTAACCTGACCTCCGGTACTCATGACACCACGGGCTAGTCTTCCCCTACTCTTATACCTAATCATAACCAATACTGCAGTTGGGTCTTTGCTAACCCAATACCTTGAAGAAACCTGCAAAGAGAGAGCCATCTACTATGCTATTTGCATGTTGGATGGGTATGAAGTCAACTACACAGCCTTGGAGAAATCATGTGTCTCCCTTATCTGGGTCACCCAAAAAATGTGACACTATATGCTCGCCTTTTACATCAAACTTGTATCCCGATTGGATCCGATTAAGTACCTATTTGAAAAACCTACTATGACTAGTCGAATGGCATGAAGGTTGATGTCTTTAATCGAGTTCGATATCATCTATGCAATGTAGAAAGCCATGAAATGAAGACCGATCTCTGACTACCTCGCTAACTACCCTATTGAAGAAACCAATGCTTGGATTTTCGAGTTCCCCAATGAGAATATCCTCTCTACATCCTAAAAATACCTTCGATGGAAAATGTTCTTTGATGGCATCGCTAATAAGAAAGGCTATGGCATTGGACTCCGAATTTCCCTTGATGACTCTCACACTCCCATTGCCATCAAATCGAATTTTCCCTACACCAACAAAATGAGTGAATACGAGGTCTGAACGATAGGCCTCAAAGTTGTTGTGAGGAAAAGAATTATATTCTTAGATGCATATGGGGATTCATACCTCATCATCGGTCCAGTACTCTGAAGATGGAAAGCAAAAGATGAGAAACTCTTACCTTTCCATGCCCACCTAGAAGAGCTTGCCTCCCAATTCTAAGAATTCACCTTCCACTACATGTTCCAAGAAGGGAATAACCTAGCCGATGCCTTTTTACCTTAGCTTCAATGATTGATATTAACAAATGTATAAAAATGGTCCTTTTACTTGTCCAAAATCAAGATAAACTAACCAACTGCTACAATAATGATTTCATCACAAAAGAAAATCCTGATATGGCCGACTGCGGGTACTATAATGTTTCTCACAATAAATACCAATAAACTCTTTGTAGATCGGATGCCTAGTATATCATTTGTGATAAAGCAATGTTCAAGTGGAACTTCGGTGTAAACCACTTGCACTGCATCGTGGGGGAAGAAATTAAAGAGATGATGCAAAAAATCCATAGTAGGGAATGCGGACCCCACATGATTGGCCATATGATTGCCAAGAAAATATTCGACATGGTTACTACTGGACTACCATGATTAAATATTGCACCGCCTTTGTTCGAATATATCTCGAATGCCAGTACTTTTCCTGACCGACAACACTTTCCTTCGCGATAATTATTGAACATGACTTCTCCCTGGCCATTCTCCACATGGATCATCGACATCATAGGGAAAGTCACACCCAAAGCATCCAATGAACATGATCTCATCCTAGGTTTCATTGACTACTTCACCAAATGGATTGAATCCGAGTCATACTTAATTCCAAGAATGTGACAAATTTCATCAAGGAAAACATCATTTATGAATATGGGGTCCCTCATGAGCTAGTGTCTCACAACGGGTTACATTTTGAGGCAGAAGTCACTAGAGTGGTCGATGGGTATGGGATTTAGAGACAAATATTATCCTTACTGACCTCAAACTAATGGAGCAGTTGAAGCCACCATTAAGAACCTCAAAGCTATCATCAACAAGATTAATAGGAGATGATGAAATTGGGCCGACAGGATCCCTTACTCCCTCCGGGCCTATCGAACTTTAGTTTGAACATCTACTGGGGCTACCCATTACTCTCTAGTGTACAACATGGAAGCATTCCTACCCTTAGATATGGAAATCCTTTCATTGCCCATCATGCTTCAAATAAAAGTGGGCGATGAAGACTGGCATAAAAGTCGTCTTGATGAGTTGTCACTAATGGATGAAAGGAGGTTGAAACTCTATATCGCACACAAAGATAACATCGCCTAATAGCACGATCATTTAATGGGAGAGTCAAGGATAGTGGTGTCCAAAAAGTGGAATGATACCTTAAGGAAATAATAAAGCCCATATGGGACCCCAAAGGGAAATTCAATCCCAATTGGAGCAACCCATACATTGTGAATAATATCTTATCAGGCAGCGCCACTATGCTCACAAGCCTTGATAGGGAATAGATGGCTCATCCAGTTAACCTAGACGATCTCAAGAAATTTTACCCCTAGTTTGAAATCGTGGAGCGCTATGACTTTCTCATATCCCTTATATTCTAAAAAAAATCTTCACTTCCCTCTACTCAGAACTACGTAAAGCCTGATCTTATAAAAAACTTTTTTTCTCTAAAAAATGCATTTCAAAATATTTTCAACACCCCCAGACGTACATATGCAGCTAATATATTTTATATGAGCATGATCGCTTTCTTTTTCAAAAAAATGTTATTCTTTTCTTATCCCCGAGAATGAAGGTTCATTTTATCATATACATGGGAAAAAGGATTATATATACCTTAGCGATTGGTATAGATAATTAAAATTCAAAAACTCATCAAGACGCACAGCTGGATGACCAAAAAATTTTTTATTTCACTATTAAGAAATACAAATACAATTACATCATCTTAGGGAGCCAAAAAACTTCCCTTGCCAAAATACCCATACCATCCTAAATTAGAAACTAAGTAATCCTAAAAACAACCCTTCCCAAAAGTTATCCCTATCACAAAAATAACCAACCACCAATTACAAAAGCTTCACAAATAAAAGGGGTCCTACCCTCAGCTGCCAGAAGAATCGGACCCATCATCATCGACTTCCTGGGTCCGCAAACTTCCCCTGACTGAATAGACGTCCGCTAATGCTATATTGAACAATAAGTCGAGACCAACCTCGGGAAAACCTCTACCTCTCCCTCTATGGTGTCGAAAATGGCAAACCACCTTTGACTAGTCTCCACTTCAAGTATCTTGGCAACTACTCTCCTCTATAACAACTTCATGTAGTCCCCTAAAAATTGCCACACTATTCAAACAAAATGGGATGGACGGGTCGATGGTCGACGATTCTCCAACAAAGAGCCCAGTCTCATATGCATACACTTTGTCAAGTCTTCCACCGGAAAGAAATATATTATCCTAGGAGGCACAATCTGTTCCTAGCCAAATTGGCACACAGTCTGCCAGGGAAAGTAGAAAAAGGTCTGCCCGAGGCCAACCAACCTAACATAGAAGTATTACCCTAGTTTCAGAATGGGCAGAAACTCCATCACCAAGGCACTTACCAGTGAAAGCCTCGAGCCCGGTGCTCCACAAATCAATTCTCCTAACTCTCGATGTCTAGGCCTACACAGGTAAAGTAGCATAAAAAGAAGTTTGGCACTGCTGGAAAAGGATACTCAGGTGGGATCACCATATGGAACCTCTTTGACAGACACATGAATAATGTTATGAGGATACACCTCTGAAAGTCTGAATGGACTTATGTCCAAGCATATAGACCATTCAAAATCTCTGCCAGTATCACCGCTGCAAGATTGTGATGGTACGACATCCAAGAAACATTGGTTGCAAGATTTTGGTCCACCTGTAGTTCCCAAGTCACCATTAGTTGCTTTGAAACCAATCCTAATATGATGGCTCCGGCATAGCTAGCATCACCCATATCCTACAAATGCACCGAATGCACCATTACCAGAAGAGAAATCAATCCTCCCATAACCAACATCCAGGATGCCAAAGGAAAGATATGGAGAAGTCCCGCTAACAACTACCTAGGGGACCGGGAAAACTCAAGCATAGCCGCTGCAACACTAGAATTTATCCCCAACATGGAAGAGAACTCTTCATAGGCCGAGCAGACCTCATCCAACCCGAAGTGAAAAATATGGTATTAGGGGTACCAGAACACTACTGTTGACATCAACATATTACACTCTATGGGGCCACTAGGCCATAAAGGTACTCGACGCATGTTGAAAGCATCATATTCAACTTTGTAGGAGCACATTGATTCCAAGGTTTCGAGGTAGTTGGGAAACTCAACATTATCAGGGAGAGCCATTTTCCAAAGTAAACAAAGAAGAATGTAAGAGATAAGGAATGTAGATATATGAAGAAAATGCTCCACCCACACCCCTATTTTTACTTCAAACCCCTCAAATAAAAATAACGAACCCTACAGAAATCGAAGAAAAATCTACCCCGCCAATTACCAAGAAACTGAAGAAAGTGCAATCAAATCCTTAGATTGATTGGAATGGGCTGGCATGCCGATAGGCAAGGCAAGGGGCATGCCAATCAGTAACCCCCTATTTTTGGAAAATCCCTTTTTTCCTTTTTTGTCAAAATAAAAAAAAAACTCAATAAAAATAAATTTTATTCTAAAGAAATTACAAATTGCCTTATCCTTAAGTTTATACTTATACCATTTTAAAAATAAATTATTTCCCAAAATCATTTTTTATTCTTTTTATGGTCTTAGTAGAAAAGTAAAAGGAGCATGTGCATTATTCACTAAAACAAAAATTAACAAAAAAACTTCATCTTATTTACATAGATATTTGTTGCGTTACATCGGTTTTGCAGGAAATAAAGAAAATACAACGGGACTCTGCTCGAACCCACCTACATTTTTCAATCTCTCTCTCTCACCCACTTACATTTTATATCTCTCTCACCTACCTACATTTCACCTCTCTCTCTCCGTCTTTCTCTCTCTAGGGGCCTCCTTCCCTGTGGTGTGATCTCTTCCCCCGGCAGCGAGACGTCGTACAACCACTCCCCGAGATAGACCCTTCTTCATAAGAGGCAGATAACACTGTACAATATAGAAAGAGAATTGCATCCCGAATGTGGAAGGTCACCAAAGATATATCCAATCTTGAATATCCTTCAGCCAGGTGGTTGAGACCCGAATATGCTATAAAGAGAAACATAAAAGACCAAATCAGTCAATCTAAGGCAAAGGAAGAAATAAAAAAATAAAAAAGTCAAGGAGATGAAAAGTATATCGATGGCTCAAGGACATCCTCGGTGAAACCCATATCATCCAGATCCATTGCATCAGGACAATGTAGCAAACGCACTGACCTTCCATCATCCCGCCAGATACTATAAGATGGAAGGGACATCCATACAAAAGGAACCTATGAGGACATTACCGTAGCCGATACCAACACACCATCTATGTTGTGGGAGGACCCCACCGGCCGACTCGAACCAATATAGGGGAGATACAACACGTCATATACACTGGGTGACATCATCCTACTCGACAAAAAGTCCTAATAATCATATGACACCATTGTGTCGGTATATGATGATTAAGTCTCTCCCATCATTACTGCTACGCGCGCATCATTCGACATCTCTCGCACTCACATCATGCATATCGGGGGCCTCACAGTGGCACCATCACCTCCTTCTCTATAACTTACCGAACTACTCTCTCCCTGAGATACCAGGAGTAGCCAAAGCCATGCGCCAGCAAACGCTGCATGTGTGTATTCCCCCAGTCACCTCTCCAAACTCATCCTTCAATGATATAAAACCCATAACCTCATAAAACCACGTCTGAGAAGGACAATGGTCAGCAATTAAGAAACCAATAATAAAAAGCATGAAGGAAAATGCAAATGCATAAAGGAAAATTCACAAAATAAAGAACACCACCAGAAGATACGTGGCTCCAGTAAATGTTTTCCTGTAGCACCGGCTAAAAGAATCCAGAGAGGAATGAAGGGTCGCCAAGGTTAGGTCCCCTATATATAAAGAGTTACATTCGAAAACACCCTCAAAAAAGGCAAACACCTCAAATGGACGACGTCACCACTCATCGACACTAAGAAACCTCCCAACAAAAGAAGAATAAATAAACAAGCCATATTCTTCACATCTAGACCGTTCTCCTAAGAAATTACTCCCTCAGAAGAGACAAACGAAGATATCCCCTAGAGGCTACCCTCTAAACATCACCTAACGTCGTCAACATCGCTGTTATCCTCACCCACAAAGTACTATCCACCTTAATCTGCACCCCATCGCTGTCTAGCCCCAGCAGCTACTACACATCAATGGAATTCACTGTCATCTCCCCAAACCCAATGTGAAAGGTATGGGTGGTGTCCTACTACCTCTCCCCTAGAGAACAGAGAACAGTCGTAGAACGAGACGTGTCGTCCATCGCTGATGCCCGTCTACTAAAATTGACTAATGACACCACCCAATGAACCACAGCTGAAAGGTGCTCCTAAACGTACTTAAGCCTAGTTATCCTTTGAGCACGCAGGGTCGACATAGAAACATCCGAGTATCAAAAGGAAAAAGGAAAAACGCTTGTCAAAATTCACGAAATAAGGAAATACCACCAAGTAAAAAAGAATACCAAATGTCATCAACACTTACATAGCCACCAGGGTTCACCAACCTATAAGAACAATGATGGTATAGCTCATGCAAGAGGATTCGCTCATTCACGACATGCTCGAATGAGTCGAAGGAATTCTCGTTGCCCAGTGCAAGGGGTGCCCTAGACCTCCATTCTAAGTTAGACCAATCATCAACATTGAGCCATGCCATGTGTGTTGCGATACTTGAAAATCATCCATCTCTTCATTTAGGAATGTTAGAATGATTTGAAGAAGGCAATTGTTGAAGAAGGCAAGTCAGAAAGCTGTGAAAAATGAGGAGAACCCGCCCCCGTTTTATAGGAGGATAAGGGTCATGCAATTCGGCATCTCCCTGCTACCCATCGATCGATATTGTCCCTTCAGCTACTTGAGGTACCCTAAAAAACCATTTCACTACTGTTTGGCAACCCTCACACCATATCTATCGGCACCCTCTCTGAAATTTCGAACAAAAATTCTCGAAAAAAGCCAAAAAATCCTGAAAAGTCTGTGAAAAATTCATAAAATTACCAAATGAATTTTAGAACCTTTTTCACCAAGAAAAACATTTTTACCACACTCATATCCCCAACGAAACTCTTATATCCTCATTAGAATTACCAAAACCAAATGGATATCCTCCTCAGTAACATCTATAAAGGACACCACCAAATTAAAAAATTATGTGGCCAAGAAACATCTAACTTTTTTATCATTCCCTCTACCCTACAGGAACTTCAAATCAAATGCTCCCCCAAATCCCCAGCGAAACTGCAAGATACATATCCCCAACGGAGTCTCCAAATTTCCCTAAGAAAATTTAAGCCCACAGAATTGGTTTTGAATTGCAGAATTGGCTTTGACCCGTAGAATTGGTCATCTCTATCTTAAGGCCGCAGGATTCGATTTGTCCCTCAAAATTGGTCTCTTCTACTTAAGCCCTCGGAATTATCTTCGAACCTCAGAATAGGTCGCTTCTACTTAAGCCTTCTGAATTGGATTCGACCTTCAAAATTGGTCATCTCCACTTAAGCCCTCAGAATTGGCTTTGACCCGCCGAATTGGTCGCTTCTACTTCAGCTCTCAGAATTGGATTCGACCCGTATAATTGGTAACTACGACTTAGGACCTCAGAATTAACCCAATCCCATAGAATTAGTCACTCCCTACCTTTGACCCCAGTCGTCACCTCCTTCAGGTCCTCAGAATCGATCATCCCCAACATTACATTAAGTCCTCATAATCGACCTCGACCCTTTGAACCAGTCATTCTCGTACCTTAGGTATATAGAATCAACCTATTTCCAAAACATCATGTGGTATTTATTCGATGTCTTTCACTTATTCCAAGACCACTCATCAAGAGTATCTATAAAAATGATATTTTAGGACCCCTTATGTCTCTCCTTAGTCCCTAGCACCTCCCCTTTTGACTACTAATCCTAGGTCATACTCTGAGTACCCATCTAGAGGTCATCGAGCGCTCCTGGCCCCGTTTGGATCTGATCAACTCTATCAGCATAGATAAAGCTCTTTCATTCTTCGAAGGGCTCTGAATCCTTTTTCTAGTGGTTTGTCTCGTGCATGAATCGGCATAACAGTTCAAACAAACGAACCATTTTACTACTGAAAATCAATTCGGAGGCCACCACACGCTCTTAGGCCTCGATTTGACTCTAATCAATTTCATCGATAGATAAGAAACTCTTTGAATATTTTAAGGGAACAAAAACCCCTTTCCAACGGTCTTCCTCATGTGAAAAATGGCATAACCAAATTGACAAACGGTCCATTTTCCTAAAAAAATTGATTCGGAGGCAACCGAGCGCTCTCAGGCTCCGTTTGACCAAGGTTAACTCTTTAGCTTGAATAAGACTGAATGAATCTCCTAAGTGAAATGAATACCCTTTCCAACGGTCCACCCCGTGCGTGATTCTGACTTATGTTAGAGAAGAGCGATTCGTTTTATTCTGAGAGGTCACTGGGTTCTTCTGCATCCCGGTTGATCAAGTTAAACTTTCCTAGCCGAGATAAAATCATTGTAATGTCGACGTACATCTTCTAAAATTTCCAACTGTCCGCCTTATGCATGATTCTAACTTACCATGCGGACGAACGATCCGTTTTCGTCCGAGTATCTCCCATCGAAAGAACTAACATCCGCTTACGAGCCAAATTTGATCCAAAGTCAACTGCCGGAGGTGGGAGCGGTCCAAATGAATCTTGATGGTCTCTGATTTACTTTTATAATGGTATGATAGGTGTGCAATTCGAATCAATGGATTACGTTATATGACCATTTTTCTAGAAAAAACTACACAAGACTACCAATTGGCAGGTCTAGTTACCCGCCAATCGGAAGTGTGTCAAGGGTTACCTGACCCAATAAATATAGGGCATGACCTCACTCCCAAAACACACCTCAGATCCTTCAGCATCACTAATCTCAACAACATTCTCTAGAAATTAGCAAAGTTCCTCCATGTGAAGTTCCATTCAAGTTTACATTCCCATCCTTTTCACACCCAATTTGGCAAAATCATATTCTCTCTCATCCAATTTTTATCTAACATTCAAGGGTGTTCATCCAAGATCAAATATGAAGCTTCAAAGAAGGTCCAAACCATTTCCCCTTTCTTTAAATTTCTTGTGTTGCTTAAATTTCATTAGATTGATAATCTAGTTCTTACTGTAGTTCATACATATTGACATCTTAAATATTTATTAGTATATTGCACATACTTTATTTTCTATAAAAAACCAAAACAAACAAAAAGAGGGTTATACCCATAAATTCCGATCGGGATTATCCACCACATCTTTTCAAAACAAAACCACATTTTTTCACACATTCACATATAATAAAATCCCGTTAGGATTTTGGGATAAATGTCACCCCCATGCCGCATTTGGACTACGTGAACTTTGATTCTTTTATAGGCTATGTAGGTGTTTCAGATTAAAATCGAGACTCGAGTCCAATTTTCCAATTTCCCAATTTTTTAATTTCCCAAATTTACCAAATTCCCCATTTTCATATTTATTATATTCTTGCAATGTTATACATATTATGTTTGTGATTATTATTAGTGTTTCAAACAACACATATTGTCGTCTTATCATAACGATCAATATCACGATAAATGAATAAAATATATTTTCTAGCATTTATTTTGCAAAAAATCCTATCACTGACCTCACTCTATATTTTCCATTGTATGAGTTGAAGGATTTTGATCTCGATTATATATACTCGCACAGACACTTCACGGAGAAATAAAGGAAAACAACAACACTAGCCCATGAGAGACCAAAAGGGTGGGATGGGTCCCTAACACCTTCCTATTCCATAACTTAGCCCTCAAGCCCTACTAACTATTGGTCTCGTACGCATCCATTTGTCTTTGATGTCGCTCGCCAGAGCCGGCGACATGTTATTTTTCTTGTTTTGTGCAAAATAGGATGGCGACTCCATCTCTTGACAGTCAACCCACACCGACGATGACCGAAGCATTCATAAAATAGCACGAGAACTTTTTGTGACACCCCGACTAATTAAATACCGGGTAGCTACTCTTTTATGAAATTAATATAGAATATTAAGTTAGTTCAGTCGTAGCATTACTGTCGAAAACATTTAATTTATTACTAGCAACCTAATATTTAAAAAGAGAGATGCCAATTTTTTATTAATTAAATTAACAATAACCAAATAATTAAATCAACCACATTCAATTGCATAAACAATCTCATGTGAATAATCAACAAAAAGAAATAAACTGAGTCTGGAGTCAACACTCCAATAATAGTACCAGAGTAAATAAAATCACAACACAAGAGTCTGATTTAACCAACATCTGAAACAATGAAATACTGCATCTACAATCTCTAGATAAGAATTGGGCACCATGCCCTAATTAATATGAATGATCGTGAAGGAATCAATAATAAATGTGGATGCGTCTAATATTGAGATCCTGTAGCTTCCACGGCAACTACAACACGCCATCAAAATGGAACTCCTATGCTTGGCTTCCCTCTTGCTGGGCACCTAAAATGTTTTTACAAAAATTGAGATTTGAAAGCAACCGGGTCTGAGTCCGAGGTGAAAGTATTTTAAAACTTTAATTGTTTAAATCACAATATTAAACAACACATATATTAAACATGTTAGTCACGTGCCCTCACATGAGTTTCTTACCTCTCAGCTAATGTGCACGCCTAACGTATGTCCTTAACCCATCCTAGTTATGCCGCTAACTAACTAGTTTGTAACACTCTTGATTTTGCATTCTAGTATAGGGTATCTACTCTTGACACCCAAATAGGTTATATGCATACCCACATTCACATTCATTAAATTACTTATCTCAAGTGTTAATTAAATTCCCACATTCTTAGCCCATTCAAATATCTTTGTTATTCACATCTACTAAGAAAGAGTGAACCACTCACGAGTATATATATAAATCATTCTAAGTACATATATATATATATATATATATATATATATATATATATATATATATATATATATATATATATATATATATATATATATAAGTCACCCCTAGGCTAAGATGTGGTGCATGCATACTCTTGCTATCAAATCCATGTACATCACGTACGTAAGGATCACGTGTTCCGAAGCACTTGGTAATCGTCTCAATACAAATCACACATATTGGAGGCAAACATAGTTCACATAACCATGGGTCACAAACATACCAACGCTCCCATGGTCAGCTGAATTATTAACTAACAAATAAGTCATTCATAGTCCTATGTCCTTAACGTACTAATCTAAATCCCCCCGATGTCACACAAAGATAAGATGGTCCTTTTCCAAAAACTAACCTCCCGTGATAGCAAGTATGGTAGGTATGTCATACACATAAGAAGTCCATATACTAGGCATTCACACAACCTAAGTAATCATATTTCAATATAAGTAATCTCACATTAATCTAGTAACTCTCGTACATAACAAGTTTATCCCTAACATCATACGTAATATATATTTAGCTTAATAACTCTCGTCGTATCAATTTGAGTACTTAAACCTATCCCAAAAGGTTACTAGGTCTCCTATTAGTTTATAATGTTATGTCAGTAACTTAAAGTCCCTCCATTACTATTCTTATCCTTAAATCATCATTAATTCCCATTATAGTTTCAATTTAAAATGATTCCTAATCGTACCTCACTGAGTATCCCTTGTAAGCAATAACATTTAATGCCATATGGTATACCATTTTTCCGAGCATCAACTAAGACTTTACAAACCTTAACTAAGTCCCACCATATCAAATTAATCACCCTAATAATCATCATCGACCTTGGAATTTGATTTTAAACCTTAAAGGAAAGCAATTACCAAAACTAAAGAGGGGTTCATCGATGGACAAAAAGTATCAATAGATCGATCATCGATCGATCGATATTCTTGGATCGATTAATCGATCAAGCAGGTATTTGCCCAGATTCTATTAAAATGTTATGGGATTCTCCATTTTACACCTCCAAATCATATTACAACGTCTCAAACTCCCCAAATGAGTATAATAATCATGAACCAACATTACTACACCAGTCTTAACGTTCAAGATTTATCAAAACATCACAAATTATCGATTTCATGGATTAAAAGTCATTAAAATACTATAACCCTAGTTTTTCCTCATCTCTTCAAAAATCATTAAAAACCTCAATTTAATTTCATGATTTCCAAACTCTTAGTTTATAATTCATTCCCTTAATGATTCCAGAATGTCCACTACATGCAAACCTACCCAAGTTCATGATTTAGTCACTAATTTCACATTACCACAATTATTCATAATTTGTCCTTTAATCTAATTTATCATATAGAACATATGCCATAAATATTTTCAAGATAAATCAATTGCCTGTAAAAATAAAGATTATGATCCGTTGGTGATGTTAATGGTTGGTTCTCCTTCTATCTCTGGTGACAGATCCGGTGAATAATGGTGGTGTGTGGTGGTTATGGCTTGGAAATTCTTTATGTAAGTTGTACACTTTCTCACGTTTCCCACTCCTTGCCTATTGGAGGATAATGGACCTAAGGGCCTTAATATTGGCTGATAAATATCAACTAATTTTCGTGGGTCACTATTCATTAAAATTTAAAATGACTAATACACCCTCCCGGGTTGCCGGTTATGCATAAAAACGCATCAGGACACAAACTAAGCCCCCAGCTAGTGTTTTCTAACAATTTCGACCATTCTGAATACGTTGGCGCACTCAAAATGATCATAAGGATGAAATAAAAATAAAATATTTTTAAATCCATTAAACTTGGTCCTGACATGGCTGACACACACGTCCTAACTTAATAACCGAAGCTGTTGTGTTTGTAACAATATCATCATATTTAAATACTAACTCCCATCTTGATAGTTATTTAAATTCAAATTAATTTTCAATTAATTATCCCAAATTAATTTAATTAATCCCACAATTAAACGTAATTTCATTTAATTAATCTCATGATTAAAAGCCATAAAATTACGGGGTATTACATAATTCCCCCAAATAATGGAATTTGGTCCCAAAATTCAGAAAAGTAGGCATACATGGAAAAATTAGGTATCCTCCAGTACCCAAAACAAAATACAAAGAAAACCTCAATCACTACAACCCTCGCTTCACAACAAGCTTGTTGAACACTCTTGACACTTTATCAGTTATATGGTTTACACCACAATAAATGCACCTCACGTTGTACTCTTACTAAATAACATTCGAATAATAATAGCCTACACATCATTCGCTACATTATCTCAATATTATTGCGAGTTCGCACCTCAATTCATATCAACTCCCACATTTATTTAAACACAAAACTCTCCTCCTAGGAGAAACCATAAAACATGAGACTACTCTGGTCCGTTCTTTTAACCTATGTTCCCGGCACTGTGACTTTTACGCAAGGGAAAGCCACTTCAGACGATTAGTGATTAACCCATTATAGTCATCGGACTCCAACTTTCGACTGATTGAAAACTCTGATAATCCGCTCACCCCTAAGAATACAGAGGGTGGATAGTAAGGTTTATCCCCACAAACCTCAATAAGAACCATGTCCACTATAAATAGGTGTGGGTGTTTTATCAAAACTTTTCTATTTGGAAATATCCTCTCCCCATTGCCATTTTATACTTCAGTTATTAGCGATACCCGTTGTGGAAATGAAATGGTCTCAATGAGTCCAAATATTAGTTCCATATAGTTTCACCCATCGTCAATCACCTTGTGCCTACTCCTCGGGCTATAGGTGATACATATTTCTCAAGACGAAACAATTTCCACTACTTCCTTATACCCCACATTGAAGGTGGGTTTCAGGTATCTAATCCTAATTCAGATTAATATTGGGTAGGACCTCATACCGGTGTGATCACTATCTAATAGTGTAAATCACCCAAGAATATAACAATTTTTACCCTCTTGACAAACCGTTCCACACAATCAAAGGAACTCGTAACTCATCTTTATGATTACAACCCATCAAATAAATTTACCATCTTGACTCTTCCTCTACTGGAGTCGTCATCTCGACACCAAGTTTCTTGTTGATACCCTTACTCCAACTGATTTCTTTCCATAAGTGGTGCACATGGGGGCTACTAATTATGTCCCACTCAACACCAACTTCCCCTTAGAACTCCTCCTATTAAGTGGTACTTAATAACCCTCTTCTTCCCTTGGCATACACCAAAAGTTCCGACTCGTGCACTCTTCACCACGTTGTGCACATTTGGACTCTTTTGTACCTTATTGACATCCTCATTCTATTTATGCATAAGACACCCTCGACATTCGATTGGGTGGAAATCCTCTCCAAATTGTCCATAATATTTAAATCTCTGTCTTTTCAAGGGATACCCTCTTCTTAAATGGATTCCCACTGCCTTTCAACCAAGTTCGGACGTGCTACTCTGATCACACACGAGTATACTGATTATCATCCTTCTTTTACGATGCTTAATCCATTCTACCACTAATATTTTGTACTATCAATCTCACGATCATGAATTTCACCCATCTCTGTCTCTTATTCCGGCGATTTTGACACCAGGAAACCAAGGTGTCCATACACCATATACATCGTGCAAACGGGTTTAAGCATCACATACGCTTCATAAGTACTCCAAACTCTTTATTGGCCCTACATTTTCAACGTGGTTATACCACATGGGCATTCTCAATCACCCTTGAATTTCAAATTCTAAATCCTCCAAAACATCATTCCATCATTCAACACACCAAAATAAAACAAAATTATCAGTACCGCCTCACCACACAACTGGCTCTACAAGCCTTATACCATAATTTACCCTTTAACTTCTATTTATAACTACATACTTCCATAATGATAGAGGTACCCAAATCATTGACGAATGGTCAAACATATCCTTGCTACCAAACTTATTCTATGTTTCATCCGTGGGGTGTCTCACAAAGTGAAATCCAAACAAAGAACCCCCCTGATACACTACTACCTAGCATTGTCGGTCATCGAAATCTGTTAGGCCCTCAGTCCATGACATGTACCCCTATATTCACGTCTCTTGACAACAAAATTACATCTCATTTCGTAATTACATTTAAATAAGAAACTCCTTCCGAAAGACATTATCTCATAACGTGTTGATGGTAATCACATTCCGTAAACATCATGCAAATATAATCGGGGTTCTCAAAATCCCATCTGCAAAGATACAACTATGAGTATTTACTTCCACGTCTCTAAAGGGTGATATAAAATGCACTCTTCTTTTTAACACATCCTAAGCGTTAATTATAATAACCAGTTAAATCTTTCCGCGGAACAGTAAACCAAATACACTCCTATTTATATCAATATAGTCCCTACACATACCGGGAATAAATATCCGAGACCATTGTACTTTCGAAGTCTCAACAATACATATATACATATATACAAATATATAAACACGATCCCGACCCTCTCGCAGATGGGGCCTCTCCATAATAAAACATTCTACACCAAGGAAGTAACCCCAATAGACTTGCAATAACCGTAAACTATCGGTTTAAGCATATTATGAAACCATAATTAGGATAATATCATACTCGTATAACAGGGCACTAAAATGAGAAATTTTAATAAGGTAAATACCACTATCGATAAACCCATTCATCCTCCGTGGATAACACTAAAGGTAACACCACTATACGAGAGAAAATATTCACATAAATTATAACATTATCGATATACGCACTAAACTCATCTCTCATGCGAATATAGTAATAACTAAAATTGTCATAACTCGTTCCTGACACATACAATACTCGTCATCATCTGACGATATAAGTCATACTTCTACCTTCCCAATCGCCTTGGTTGCCAAAATGGTTCTTGGACATAACACATCTATCCGTACCAAATCGCAAATTTAAAAAACTATTGCCCTTGCTAGGAACCATACCCTTATCCATATACTTTCTTTTGGATAAAATTTTAACGCACGGGTTTCAATCGCGACAAATTACCTCTACACATAATCCACTTATCTTTGGTAACATTGACCATGTTAGGGTCGTCCTTCTCTCGGACGTTGGTAGTCTCGACTCTAATGACTATCTTTGTTGTTCCCTTATCTTTGATGGGCCTAAGGAACATGCTAATGGCTTTAATAACTCTTACTGAACTTACCATCACTCGGTAACAATTCATCTATCCCAATCATTTAAATGGGTCCCCTGATGGTTCTCTCCCTTATGGTGCTCCACGAACACCGTTTCCCCCCGTCCTACTTTATCTAAATTCTTCGATTCTTGTTGCTCCCCATATAAGGAAGTGGTTACCTCCGTATTAACAAAACGCGACATTGTTACAATATGTATTAACGGTCCAAGAAGAATTCCCCATAAGTGCTAACAATTCTTCTTGTAAGTTAATTTTCCCCTTTTATGTCCTCTTCTCCATTGTACCTACTTCATGTGGTGTAATGTTCGATAATTAATTAAATTTCTTTTCACGAAGTGACCTCCATCCGACCCTCTTGTGTGTGTTTAGAACAACATTCGCATCTTATCCTGAACATCTGATGAAGGAACTTATGGTCAAACCATATATACGCTCCTTCTTTTGACAACACATTCCACTTATTAGTGTGGTGGTTTCCTCTCAGCATTGTAACTCTACCCTTACGAGCCAAGAAAAATCTTACCCCAAATTTTCAATCTCGATTAGCCAAACTTCGACATATGGCCATGACTTTGGATATTTTTCCTTCGTTGGGTGACAAACCACATCTTCGCATTTCCAGGATTTCCACTACTGGTTCTCTTCAATATTTCATCTGACTCTCTCCCATTCCAACCTTGCTGGGTGAGTCTAATTTGACTCCACTTTTTATTACAGTGGTTCCTAGAAGTCATATGTTGTGTCGTAGCCATCTTTACCGTCATAGCCTTCCGTGCCATAATAGGGGTGACCTCAACTACGGCCATCATTATTGAATATGCCTTATAACCTCAAATGATCTTTGCCTCCTACTATTCGTTCAACTCACACGACATAATGCAGTGTTCGGCACACGAACACACCCGAATGCAAATTATATTCACTATCATGTACATTATAGTAGGAGAACTAAATCTCAACAAAGAAATCAACAATCCTAATCATAGGGCTCTATATCAATGAAAGCTACCCTGGAAGCATAATAAGCTATACAGATCCTAAAGGACACTAGAACGTGATGCTTTGATACCACCTGTGACACCCTGACTAATTAAATACCAGGTAGCTACTCCTTTATGAAATCAATACACAATATCAAGTCGGTTCGGTCGTAGCATCACTGTCGAAAACATTTAATTTATTACTAACCACCTAATATTTAAAAACATAGATGCCAAATTTTTATTAATTAAATAAACAATAACCAAATAATTAAATGAGCATCGTTGTTCTTATAAGGACTTAGTTAAGGTCAGTAGGGTCTTATTTTATGCCTCGAAAAGTGGTATACCTTATGGAATTTAATGTTATTGCTTACAGGGGTTACCGAGTGAGGTAGGGTTAGGAATCATTCAAATTGAAACTATAATGGTAAGGAATGATGATGTTAGGATAAGAACAATAACGGAGGGACTTTAATTTACTGAGATAACATTTGAAACTAATAAGAGACCTAGTAACCTTTTGGGATAGGTTTAAGTACTCAAATTGATACGACAAGAGTTATCAAGCTAAATATATATTACATTTGATGTTCGGGATTAACTTGTTATGTACGGGACTTACTAGATGAATGTGTGATTACCTATATTGAAATATGATTATTTGGTTATTGTTAATTTAATAAACAAAAATGTGGCATCTATATTTTTAAATATTAGGTGCCTAGTAATAAATTAAATGTTTTCGATAGTGATGTTACGACTGAACCAACTTGATATTATGTATTAATTTCATAAAGGAGTAGCTACCCGGTATTTAATTAGCCGGGGTGTCACACATTCAAGTGACCCTTTCTTTCTCCACACACATTTCCCTCTTTTGGGAAGAAGGAGAGAACGGAGGGACGTCATGATAGATTCCTTGGTGGCCATACTCGCTCTCCAGTTGAGGTCCTCAAAATGAACGTCGAGGCTCAGAATTATTTTATCCATACGTAATATCCTCTGAATTAACCTCGACCCTCAAAATTTGTCACTCCAACTTAAGGCCTCAGAATTGGTCGCTCTACTTAAGGTCCTCAGAATTGACCTCGACCCTCAGTATTAGTCCCTCATAACTTAAGGTCCTTATAATTTACCTCGACCCTTATAATTGGTGGCTCCTAACTTAAGGTCCTCTTAATTAACCTCAACCCTCATAACTTTTTTCTCCAACTTAAGGTCCTCTGGATTGATCTCGACCCTCAAAATTGGTCGCTCTCCACTTAAGGTCCTCATAATCTATCTCGTCCCTCATAAATGGTTGCCCCAAACTTAAGGTCCTCCGAATTGACCTCATACCTCAGAATTGGTTTCTTCAACTTAAGGTCCTCATAATTTACCTCGACCCTCAAAAGTGGTCGCTCTCCACTTAAGATCTTAGGAATTGGTCGCTCCCTACTCAAGGTCCTCAGAATTGGCATTGACCCTCAGAATTGGTCACTACCATTTAAGGTCCTCATAACTGACATTGACCCTCTTAATTGGTTGCTCCCAACTTAAGGCCCCCAAAATTGACCTCGACCCTCCTAATTGGTCGCTCTAATTTAAAGTCCTCAAAATTGTCCTCGACCCTCAAAACTAGTCACTCCCTACTTAAGGTCCTCATAATTGACCTTGGCCCTCATAATTGTTTGCTCTAAGTTGTGGTACTTATAATTGACCTCGGCCTTTGAATTGGTCGCTCCCTACTTAAGGTCCTCAGATTGGACCTCGACCCTCAGAATGTGTGGCTTAGCTTACGGTCCTCTGAATTTACCTCGACATTCTGAATCGGTCGGTCCCCCTAATGTCCTTAAAATTTTCCTTGGCCCTTAGAATCGGCCATCTTTAACATCACTTTATGACCTACAAAATGTCCTTCTACCCTTAGAATCGGTCATTCTCGTCCTTTATGTCCGTAGAATCGACCCCTTTTAAAAATACATCATGGGTTATCTATTCGACAACTTTCACCTATTCCAAGCTCACCCGTCGAGGGGATCTATACACACCACATTGTACATCCCCCTGAGTCTATCATTAGGTCCCTAGCACCTCCACATTTCACTACAAACCCTAGGCTATAATTAGAGTACCGATCTATAAGATATTAGGCGCTCTTGGGCCCCTTTTAACTTCGATCAACTCTATCGTTAGATCAAAACCTCAATGACTATTCAAAAGGATCTAAATATATCATCCAACGATCTACCCCATGCATGAATTGGCATAACAGTTTGTTCGAATGGGACATTTTACTATCAAAAATCAATTTGGAGGCCACCAGGGGCTTTCGGGACCCAATTTGACTCCAGTCAACTTCATCGCTAGAGAAAGATCCCAATGAATCCTTGAGGGCCACTGAAACCCCTATCTAGTGGTCCACCCCTTGCATAAAACAACATAAATGTTCAGACAAACGATTCATTTTTTGCCAAAATTAATCCAGGGGCCACCAGGCGCTCCAAGGTTTCATTTGACCAAGGTCCACTCTTCAGCTTTAATGAGGCTAAATGAATTATTAAAGGGAACTGAATACCCTTTCCAATGATCCACCCCGTGCACAAATCAACCTTATGATAGAGATGAACAACCCATTTTCGAAAGGTCACTTGATTCTTTCGGACCCCATTTGACCAATGTCAACATTCCAAACTAAGCGATGCTCTTTCGAATACTGAAGTCCCTCACATAACCTTTAGACTGGTCTACCCCGTCCACAATTCTAACTTATGATTTGTATGAGCGATTCATTATCTTCCAATGATCTCCCGTGCAAAGGACTGATGAGCGCTTCTGAGCCCCGTTCAACCCAGAGTAAACTCTCGGACCGAGGAGTGACCAAAAGTAATTTTAATGGTGTCTAAATTAAATTTATAATGGTATGTCTTGTGTGTGATTTAGATTTATCAATTGCATTCTACAACCATTGTTCTGAAAACATCTGCACAAAAATGGCGATTGCTAAGTCCATTTCCCTGCCTATCGATAGTGTGTCTAGGCTCAGCTACTGATTGGCATTGTCAGGGGTATGCTCATCAGAAGTATCCCACCCTATAAAAGGAGGTCCTGAGATCACTTTAAAGACAAACCTTAGATCCATCAATATCAATGAGCTCAGCAATATTATCTTGCAATCAGCGATGTTTCCATGTGTGAAATGCCTTCCAATATTTCATTCCCATCATTTTCATAGCCAATTTAGAAAAATTTCATTCTCTCTGATCCAAAGTTCATCCTAACATTCAAGGGAGATCATCTAAGATCAAGATCAAGATTTAATTCCCCAAAGAAATTTCAAATTTTCTCCTCTCTTTAAATTTCTTTATTTCTGCATTAGTTGCATAAGTTTAAATCTAGTTTTTACTTTAGTTCATACACATTATCATCTCTTCCTTTACTAGTTGTATTGCACATACTTTTTTTCTACAAAAAGCCCAAAACAAAGAAAAAAGGGGTTACCCATATAAATTCCAACAGGATTATTAACGATTTTTTTTATATAACTAAAAATACATTTTCAACACACTCACATATAATAAACTATCATTTGGAATCTATGGCATAAACCCCATCCTTATGCCACATACGAACTATGTGGACTTTGATGCCTTTTTAGGGTATATAGGTGTTTTGAGCTTAAACCTGGACTCGAGTCCAATTTTTGTATTTGCATTTTCATCCTTTTTATCTGTACATTATTCAATATATATCATATTTGTGATTCATATTGGCATTCAGTCTAACAAATAGTATCGCTCCATAATAACGATCAATATCTCAATTAATACATACATCAGATTTTCTAAATATTATTTTGGGAACATTCCTATGGATGCCCTTACTCTATCTTTTCCTTGATATGAGTTGGGTAAGTGCATTGTCCATTTATATACACTTCACGAAGTTATTAAGGAGAATAATAACATATGCCCACCTGAGACCGAAAGGGAGAAATGGGTGCCTAACACCTTCCCATTTCGTAACTTAGCCCTTGAACATCTAAACTATTTATTTCATAAGAATCATTTTGTCTTTGATGCCACTCTCTCAAAGAGGCGGCTTGTTCTTTTGTATGTTTGTGTAAAATTACCTGACGACTCCATCTATTAATATCATCCCACATCGATGATGGCCAAAGTGCCCCTAGAAAAGCGGGTGAGATCTTATCTCCCTATCGGAGTGTGTGATCGCGAGTGCCGAAACACCGAGATGGAAGGAAAGAGCCAATGAGGAATGGCCACATAGAGAACTATGCTTAGGACTTTATATTCATATTGCTATTTTATGTTCTTTTGCTATAGTATATCATTGAAGTGATCTGTAGACGTTGCCACCATTATGCACATGTTTTTAACGCCACGATGTCTATCATGGAAAAGTAGTTTCTCCCAAAATAGTCATAGCAGCCAATGGCACCAATCATACATGCCCACCCAGTGCCATCAGTGTGGGAGAAAGTTACATATGGCCTTCTATCTAACGGAATTAAAGGGGAGTGAGGATGTTATTAAAACTACCCATTTAACAAAGACATCCAGTGACATCTACATATGGTTTAGTGAAGTGACACTCAAAAGCATATTTTTTCTACTTTTAAGCTAATGGGACAATGTTGCAGTGGTGGGAGTAAATCACCACATCTGAGGAGAGAGATGCCATGGTTATTATGGAGTTTCAGGTGGGATTTCATTGCAAGTACTTTCAATCAGTGATTGAGATAGAGACGAGGAAGGGATTCCTAGAACTTTTGTATGATGACCAAAATGTGGCCAAATATTAGGATGAATTCATGCGCCTAGTGAACTTTGTGCCAGATGAAGTAAATATAGAGGAGAAGACAGTCCTTAAGTTCACTGATGGTCTCACTTGGAGGATTATCTAACACTTAATGGGGAACCTGACATTATGGACATACCATGAGGTCGTAGATGCTTCATTACTCCACTATCAAGATCATCCCTTCCACATGAGGGGAGAAAAAAGAGACTGTTTATTTCCATTGGGAACGATCGAGGGTAGTGGGGCCAATAGAGATCGATAACATCAACAGAGGAAAAATGAGTGGGATTTTAGCAGAGGGACTCGACTAAGATATTTAGGTTTGATCAGGGCTAGTAGCATACTCCACAGGGCTAGGAGAACCACATCAGATGCCAACAAGGCTTCAGACACCAGGTGTGACAACCCGAATATAATTATGATAAATCATGTTTAAATCATGATTAGGTTATGTGATATGAATAATATGTTATTAGTATATATATAATGTAAGTAATTATGTTTATTTTAATCCTACCTTCATAAAACATGAAATATCGAATTAGTTACAAATGTGAAATTTTAAAGTTTTCAGTAGTAATGTTCTTGTTGAAGGCTAGTTTTGACCTTTATGACATAACAATGTACTTGAGGTGTAAACTAGATATTTGTATATATATGAGTTAGGTTTGTAAAAAAACAAACGGTTCATCGAATGGACATCCGAGTGGGAAGATATTGTCTTTTTACGAACAGGGGGTAAAGTAGTCATTTAGCCTTAAATGATATTTTGTTTTATATAATGCCACATGTTATATTATGATAGGTTGGCAAGGATGGTGGATTTGGACGACTTCAAACCCTTAGAATTACCTCCTTATTCATCTAAACTCAACCATGAGAGATTTGAATCTTAAAGAAAGAGAGTTTTGAAGTTTAGGAAGAAAGTGTGAGGAGAAATTGAAGAAAAATTCATAGTAAAATTACGTAAAAGCCCCTAAGGTATTTCCATCCATAAATCTTGTTTATTTTGTTTTGTATTACTTATTTAAATGATTGAAATAATCATTTGTTTACTGAAATTACACGTCTTGATATGTACTTATGGATATATGCAAGTTTAAGTAAAGTTGAATGTGTAAAGCCTTGAGATTGTTTTGTTTAGGAACCTTGTTTATTCAAACTTCCATATATTTCTGTATACTTAATGGAATTGACAGATTCCAATTGTAGATTAACCTGGACTCATATATGTATGACAAATACAAAAATCATGTGACAATACCATGAAATAAGTCTGTGGTGAGAATTTGAATTCGGGTATGACATCTGCCCTAAGCATGAAAGTATGCCTGCCATGTGTTCGATGTTTTGGTTGATATAGGAAACGAACCTTAAAAATTATGAAACTTTAATTTTGTATTGTTCAATATGTTTACCGAAGTTGGGTAAAATATCATAGAAATTGATGATGTAAAAAAATTATGAAAATTCCTGGAAATTGAATGAACGATAAAAGAGGCTATAGGGCAGATTTGTTATGTGGTAAAGAAATTGGCATATCTTGCTCTAGGAGACTTTAAATGATGTACCGTCTTTTTTATTTGAATACTAATATGGTAAGGATTGAATTACCCAGAATAAATGAATTTATATTTGGTCTATGATTTGGATATGTTAAATATGTTAACATGGATTTGGATGGAACTTCACTTGTGATAAATGATTTGAATGCAATCATGTGATGCTTATGGATTGAATTATGCTTAATTAATTTTTTGGATTATTGATATTCTTATGATGATACTAATATTTTAAGAATGATAGGAAGGGAAGAAGAGTTGATTGAACAAATACTGGATAAAGGCAAGGGAAAAGACAGTTAAACTATTAAGGTGAGTGTACTTATGATTTGTTTCATATATAAATATGAATATAGCTCTAAGAGCAGGATCTGTTTGAATACTTTGGTATTCAGGATTTGTTTGGATATTCAAATATCTAGGATTTGTTTCGGTCTCATCATCTAGGATTGGTTTGAATACTTAGGTATCCAGGATTTGTTATGATATTAAAATATAAAGGATTTGTTTGGGTCTTATGATCTAGGATTTGTTATTGCCAATGGGCAGAATTATTTGGTTCTTATGATCCAGGATTTTTTATTACCAATGGGCAGAATGATCTGGATCTTATGATCCATGATTTTTTATTGCCAATAATCAGGATTGTTCGGATTTTATATCTACATATTCGATATATAATTGTTATTTCATTGTAGGGAAGGAGTACCTCACTAAGCTTAATGCTTACAGTTTATATTTTAACAATTTCAGGTTTGTATGCTGCCAGCTAGAATACCATATGACCGGTAACTTTAAGAGGTGCTCCGTTGGAAAGAGCTGGGGTTTAAATATGGGGATTTTATCATTGTCACACTGAAGATTTAAATATACTCACACGTTGTATATATTGCGTTAGTATGGATTGAGTTGATGATTGTGAAATTTTATCATAGTTAATCATAGTATTGTATGTCCGATTAATTATGACTCTAATATTGATTTCATTATGGTATAATAATATTATGTTCATTATACACAGTGTGTAGAAAAATATTGATAAATGAAGTATATTTTCCAATGGGCTCAAGATTATTATCCAATTATTCCAATAACAAATGATTAGTATGGATATTGGGTTTGGGGTGTGACAGTTAGTGGTATCAGAGTGTGGTTATTAATTTTGGACGTGTGTGACGGTTAGATGGCAGTATTGAGTTTATTGATATTTATGAATTGTTTACGTAATAAACGATAGTTTATTATTATAAACTATTTATATTGGTTGTTAGAACATTGTTGTATTACAGATAATTCCAGATGGAATCTGGTAATGGACAACCTAGAGAAGAGGGAGCATCTTCTCGTACAGACAATACTGAAGTCGAGCAAAGTGTTGCTGCAAGGGCTAGAGTGAAGGAGCATCCTACAGAGATGCAAATAATGGCATAGGCAATATTGAGGATGGCAGAACAACAGGAAAGAAATATGGCGCAAATGGCAGAACAACAGGCTAGATATCTAGAATCAAAGACTGTGGCTAGGATTGAGAAAGAGGCAAGGAATGAAATGAAAGATTCCATGCATGAGAAGTTTTTGAAGTTGAATCCTCTAGAATATTCAAGATCAATTGAACCTATAGAAGCTAAGATGTGGGTCAGATATCTAGAAACTATCTTTGTAGTTATGAAGGTTCCTGATAACCAGAAAGTGAATCTAGCTATGTTTAAGCTCAAAGGAGAGGCAAATTATTAATGGGAAGCCAGCAACCGTTTGGTGCCCAGGATGGAAGGTACTGATATTATTACTTGGGCTGAATTTATTAAAGCTTTGTATGTTAAGTATTTCCCTAAGGTTTATAGGAGAGAGAAACTGAAGGAGTTTAAAAATTTAACCCAAGGGAACATGTTTGTGAGGGAGTATGATTCTAAATCTACTGCTTTGTCTAGATTTGTTAGTAAGTATGTGCAGGATGAAGAAGATAAATGTAGTAAGTTTCAAGATGGACTGATTTGTCCTATTCAAAACAGAGTGTCCACTTATTAATTAGAAGATTATACTTATCTGGTAAACAAAGCCACGATAGCAGAAAGGTAAATGAACTACGGGGTGGCGAGTAGAGAGAGTTTTAAGAAGAGTATATTCGTTGTATCTCACTCTAAGGGAGGTGAGGGTGGAAGTGTTAAGATGGAGCGTCATAAATTTCAGAGAGGTGGTGGAGATAGTGGTAGAGGTTAGGGGAGATTGGGCAGAGATACCAAAGGTGGAGGATCTTTTGGTTCACCCAGAAAGTGAGGGGGAGGTGAGGCCCCAATAGGAGGTGTTACATGTTTCTTTTGTAAAGAGGAAGGGCATTATAAATATGAGTGTCCTAAGCTTAAGGGATTAGAATTCTACCATTGTCATCAAGTGGGGCATATTAAGAAGAATTCTCCGCAATTGGCATAGACTCCAGTAGCACATAGTGAAGTAGCAAGCAGAATGTTATCTGCAGGCAGTGCAGTGAAAAGTGTGGGCAGAGGACAAGCTAGTAGTTCCAGTCCAGGTGGACGAGTTTTTACAATGAAAGAAGCTCAGATTACTCCAGATGTGGTGACATGTACACTTTTTGTTACTGATAGAAGTGCTTATGTTCTGATTGATACTGGTTCCACACATTCTTTTGTGTCATATGAATTTTCCATATATCTCAATAGACCATGTACTCATTTAGAGGTGGGGTTGGGTATTTCAATGCCTATGGTGGATATGATTGTAGTTGAATATGTTTTTCATTATTGTGTTTTGACTGTGGGGGTTAGAGATACAGTTATAGACTTACTTCCCTTGGGTATCTCTGATTTTGACTTAATTTTTGGAATGGATTGGTTATCCAAATATCATGCATCCATGGATTGTTTTCTTGAGGATGTTATTTATAAATTACCTGGTGAGTTTGAATTTAAATTTTTGGGGGAAAGAAAAATTGTTACTAGTTGTATTATTTCTGCTATTCAGGCAAGGAAATTGTTACTATGAAGGGGGATTTACAATTAGTTGATGTTCCTATAGTACGAGATTTTCCAGAAGTGTTTCCTAGCGAATTGCCTAGATTACCGCCAGAGAGAGAAGTTGAATTTAGTATTGAATTAGCACCGGGGATAACACCTATTTATATGGCACCATATAGAATGGCACCTACTGAGTTGAAAGAACTCAAGATTCAGTTACAGGATTTACTTGATAGGGGGTTCATACAGCCTAGTGTATCTCCATGGGGTGCACCAGTTTTGTTTGTGAAGAAGAAAGACGGTACCATGCGTTTGTGTATTGATTATAGGCAACTGAATAAAGCTACAATGAAGAACAAATATCCTTTACCTCGTATAGATGATTTGTTTGATCAGTTACAGTGTGCTAAAGTATTTTCAAAGATAAACTTGCGATCAGGTTATCATCAGTTGAGTGTGAAAGGGAGTTATATTTCTAAAACTAATTTTCGTACTCGGTATGGTCATTTTGAATTTCTAGTGATGCCTTTTGGAGTGACTAATGCTACAGCTGTATTTATGGATCTTATGAAGCAGGTACTGCATCATTTCGTTGATTCATTTGTGATAGTTTTTATTGATGATATTATGATTTATTCACGGGATATGGTTGAACATGAAAAGCATCTATGAACTATTTTGAATGTGTTGAAAGATAAGAAATTGTATGCTAAGTTTAGCAAATGTGAATTTTGGCTATCAAAAGCTGCATTTTTAGGCCATGTTATTTCTGGAGATTGTATATGTGTTGATCCCAAGAAAGTGGAAACTATTGTAAAATGGGAGAGGCCCAATAATGTCACTGAGGTGAGAAGTTTTGTGGGTTTAGCTGGGTATTATAGAAGGTTTATTAAGGGATTTTCTTCAATTGCCTTGCCAATGACTAAATTGACTCGGAAAGATATTAAGTTTGAATGGAATTATGATTATGAAAATGGTTTTGAAGAATTGAAGAAGAGATTGGTAACTGCACCTGTTATTACTATTCCACAAGGTGGAGATGGTTTTGTTATTTATACCGATGCTTCACATCCGGGGTTGGGTTGTGTTTTTTATGAAGCATGGTAAAGTTATTGCTTATGCTTCTAGGCAGTTACGTACACATGAACTTAATTATCCTACACATGATTTGGAACTTGCTGCTATTGTGTTTGCTTTGAAATTATGGCGTCATTATCTATATGGTGAGGTATGTGAAATTTTTACTGACCATCAAAGCCTTAAGTATTTATTTACTCAAAAGGAGTTGAATTTGAGGCAGAGGCGATGGATGGAGTTAATTAAAGACTATGATTGTACAATTCACTACCACCCAGGGTAGGAAAATGTAGTTGCAGATGCTATGAGTAGAAAGGCTTCAGGTATGTTATATTGTATTCTGTGTGCTAGAGTTTCCCACATCATGGAGTTGAGATTGATGGGAGTAGAATTGAAGCTAGCCGATGGGGACAGGTTCTTTGCTCATGTAAGCGTGAGGCCTTTATTAGCTACCCGTATTCTTGATTTGCAAAGTCAAGATGCTTTTCTTGAGAAGAAACAATAAGATGTCCGAGATGGTAAGTCCAAAGAATTTTTTATTGTGAATGTTGGCACTTTATTGTATAGGAAGCGATTATGCGTGCCTCATGTGTGTGGATTGAAAGAGGAAATTTTAGATGAGGATCATAATTCGATTTATACTATGCATCCTGATAGTACTAAAATGTATAGGGATTTAAAGGAGCATTATTGGTGGAATAAAATGAAAAAGGAAATAACTGATTTTGTTGCTAGGTGCCTTATAAGTCAGAAAGTGAAAGTGAAGAATCAGAAGCCTACTAGTCTGCTTCAGCCATTGCCAATGCCGGAATGGAAATGGGATCATGTAACGATGGATTTTGTAGTTGGGCTTCCTCGATCTCAGAAGGGGTGAGATTCGATTTGGGTAGTGGTGGAAAGATTGACCAAGTCTGGTCATTTTCTTGTAGTCAAGACTACGAATACAATTGATAGGTATGCTAGACTGTATGTTAATGAAATTATTCGATTGATTGTAGCACCGATATCTATTATTTCAGATAGAGACCCTACTTTTACATCTAGATTTTGGGATAGCTTGCAGTGCGCTATGGGTACTAACTTGAAGTTTAGTATGGATTTTCATCCTTAGATAGATGGGTAGTCTTAAAGGACAATACAGATTTTAGAAGATATTCTTAGAGCTTGTGTGCTTGATTTCAAAGGTAATTGGGATGAATATTTGCCTTTGATACAATTTGCATACAACAATAGTTTTCAGTCTACAATTGGTATGGCTCCATATGAAGCATTGTACGGTAGACGATGTCGTACACCAATATGTTGGGGTGAAGTTGGTGAAAGGAAGATAGAGGGTCCAGAATCGATTGAAGTCACCACTGAAAAAGTGAAGATTATTCAAGATAGAATGAGAATAGCTCAAAGAAGAAAAAAAAGCTATGCAGATAAATGACGAAAAGATTTGGAATTCCAGAAAGGGGAGTATGTGTTTCTTTGGATGTCGCCGTGGAAAGGAGTTATGAGGTTTGGAAAGAAAGGGAAATTAAGTCCACGCTACATTGGACCTTATGAAATTCTTGAAAAAGTCGGGATGGTTGACTAGAAGTTAGCGTTACCACCAGAGTTAGCTCAGTTACATGATGTTTTTTATGTTTCTATGTTAAGAAAGTATGTAGAAAATCCTTCACATGTATTGGTAGAACAACGTATTGCGTTGAAAGAACATTTGAGCTATGTGGAAGAACCCCTTGGAATCATCGATTGGAAAGAACAAATATTAAGATCAAAAGTGATCCCACTTGTGAAGGTTATGTGGGGAAGGCATTCCAAGGAAGAAGCTACATGGTATAGTGAGGATATCATGATGATTCATTATCCATATTTATTTGATTGAGACAATCAAGATATGTCAATTTCGGGGACGAAATTTCCTAACGGGTGGAGAATTGTGACAACCCGAATATAATTATGATAAATCATGTTTAAATAATGAATAGCTTATGTGATAAGAATAATATGTTATTAGTATATATATAATGTAAGTAATTATGTTTAGTTTAATCCTTACTTCATAAAACATGAAATATCGAATTAGTTACAAATGTGAAATTTTAAAGTTTTCAGTAGGAATGTTCTTGTTGGAGGCTAGTTTTGACCTTTATTACATAACAATGAACTTGAGGTGTAAACTAGATATTTGTAGATATATGAGTTAAGTTTATAAAAAAATAAATGGTTCATTGAACGGACATCCGAGTGAGAAGATATTTTCTTTTTACGAACAGTGGGTAAAGTAGTCATTTAGCCTTAAATGATATTTTGTTTTATATAATGCCACGTGTTATATTTTGATTGGTTGGGAAGGATGGTGTATTTGGATGACTTAAAACCATTAGAATTACCGCCTTATTCATCTAAACTCAGCCATGAGAGATTTGAAGCTTAAAGAAAGAGAGTTATGGAGTTTAGGAAGAAAGTGTGAGGAGCAATTGATGAAAAATTCATAAAACAATTACGTAAAAGCCCCTAAGGTATTTCCATCCTTAAATCTTGTTTATTATTTTTTTGTATTACTTATTTAAATGATTGAAATAATCATTTTTTTAATGAAATTACATGTCGTGATATGTACTTATGGATAGATGCAAGTTTAAGTAAACTTGAATGTGTAAAGCCTTGAGATTGTTTTGTTTAGGAGCCTTATTTATTCAAACTTCCATATATTTTTGTATAGTTACTGGATTTAATTGATTCCAATTGTAGACTAACCTGGACTCATATATGTATGAAATATCCGAAAATCATGTGAAAATACCAAGAAATAAGTCTTTGGTGAGAATTTGAATTCGGTTATGAAACCTGCCCTAAGCATGAAAGTATGCCCGCCATTTGTTCGATGTTTTGCTTGACATAGCAAACGAACCTTAAAAATTATGAAACTTTAATTCTGTATTGTTAAATATGTTTTCTTATATTTGGTAAAATATCATAGAAATTGATGACGTATACAAATTATGAAAATTCTAGGAAATTGAATGAACGATAAAAGAGCCTATAGGGCATATTTGTTATGTGGTAAAGAAATGGGCATATCTTTCTCTAGGAGACTTGAAATGATGTACCATATTTTTTATTTGAATACTAATATGATAAGGATTGAATTACCAAGAATAAATGAATTTATATTTCATCTATGATTTGGATATGTTAATTATATTAACATGGATTTGGATGGAACTTCACTTGTGAGAAATGATTTGAATGCAATCATGTGATGCTTTATGGATTGAATTATGTTTAAATAATTCTTTGGATTATTGATATTCTTATGATGATACTAATATTGTAAGAATGATAAGAAGGGAAGAAGAGATGATTGAAAAAATACCGGATAAAGGCAAGGGAAAAGCCAGTTAAACTATCAAGGTGAGTGTACTTATGATTTGTTTCATATATAAATATGAATATAGCTCTAAGAGCAGGATTTGTTTGAATACTTCAATATTCAAGATTTGTTTGGATATTAAAATATCCAGGATTTGTTTGGGTCTCATGATCCAGGATTGGTTTTAATACTTCGGTGTTAAGGATTTGTTTGGATATTAAAATATCAGGGATTTGTTTGGGTCTTATGATCTGGGATTTGTTATTTCCAATGGGCATAATTATTTGGATCTTATGATCGAGGATTTGTTATTGACAATGGGCAGAATTATTTGGATCTTATGATCCATGATTTCTTATTGCCAATGGGCATGATTGTTCGGATTTTATATCTACATATTCGATATAGAATTGTTATTTCATAGTAGGGAAGGAGTACCTCACTAAGCTTAATGCTTACGATTTATATTTTAATAATTTCAGGTTTGTATGCTGACAACTAGAATACCATATGACCGGTAACTTTGAGAGTTGCACCGTTGGATAGAGGTGGGGTTTAAATTTGGGGATTTTATCATTGTCACACTGAAGATTTTAATATACTCGCATAATGTATATATTGCGTTCGTAAGGATTAAGTTGATGATTGTGAAATTTTATCATAATTAATCATAGTATTGTATGTCCGGTTAATTATGACTCTAATATTTATTTCATTATGGTATAATAATAATATTATGTTCATTATACACAGTGTGTAGAAAAATATTGATAAATTAAGTATATTTTCCAATGGGCTCAAGATTATGATCCAATTATTCCAATAACAAATGATTAGTATTGATTTTGGGTTTGGGGTGTGACACTAGGGCCAATCAGGCCAGAGAGGAAGGCAACCTCGTCAGAGTTAGCAGGACTAGAGGTAGGAAGATTTAATTAGGAAATGTTTTGTGTCTCGTTCGCAGGGCCACATGTGGCATGCATGACTGAAAAGGGTTAGGGTGCAAGAGTAGGCTGCCCCACAAGGGAAATAGTTGTAGCATTACCGCCTCTATAGGGCAGGGGTAGTTTGGGTCTGGGTATCAAGTTCGTCGACTATTTTTACAACTAGAGCCATTAGCAATTGAGGTTATGTTTTCTTATCCATGGATACATGTGGAAGGTTTTGGTTGATAAGAGAGCGTCACAATCTTTTGCTTGCACTAGATTCACGCAATAGACGATTTTAGGGGATATGTCATCCATTATTATAATGACCCCATATTAATAATGGGTTGTGTGACCATCCAGGGTCAGATTCCCTTTTGCGTGTGCACATAGGAGGTGTCGGTCATTGTCAAGTTGGGTATAATGTGAAGAGATAGAGTTGCAAACCTATTTTTCTCAAAATAGGTAAAAGACTGTCTCTCCCACAAGAGAGCGGCGTCAAGGTCAAACCGATGCATGAAAAACCATGTCGCTTAGGAGTATGGGGACTAAGTTATGGAATGGGAATGGGAATGTGTTAGGCACCCATTCTTCCCTTTCGAGATCTCATGGGCTAATGTTAATCTTCTCCTTTTAGACTCCGTGACATGTGTGTACGTGTGTTTTAGATAATGGTGGCCAAACGGAATCACCCAACTCTCATAGGAGGGACGAAGTGGATTCATACTTAGGATTATTCTAAAAAACAATTGATAGAAAAGTATAATGTAAGTGTTCTCCGAGTCATAAATCAATATGAAAGGGAGAATGTGTATGTCGAACGAGACACGACTATGTTGCAATAAAAAACGCAGTATATATATATACTAGCGTATGCCCGTGCCTGAAGGCACGACGGAAGTTTCCAAACTATGTAATTGCGAAACCGCGATAATTTTTCAAAATACGTAATAGCGAAACGCAAAAATTTGAAAGTGTAATTTTTAAACAATTGGCCATAATATCCTTTATTTACACAATTATTCAACATACTTAACAAACAACAAATAGTCCAATACCATTCATCAATCAAATTCACATATAAAATGAAATATACAATATTCATCAATCAAATTCACTGTGTCTAAAAAAACAAAGTGTCAATTTTTAAAAAAAATTGGGCATAGTCTCCTTTGTTTATTGGACTATCCACCCTATTCAAGCGATAACAACAAATCCAACAATATAAAAAAAAAATCTCAAATTTGGAGTGGTAGAAGGCCGGGAAAGAAGAATATGAATTTATTCTTTCTGTGGAACTTCCTCAAAATTTCTATGCCGTTGTGCTTCTGGATTAAGTGCTACTACTGTTGTCTTCCCATCCATATTCCCACCTCTGGCGATTATCACTCTTTCCCTCTCAGATTTGGATTCAGCGAAAACCATGAACGATCTAATGGTTTCAATTTGACTCGAACACCATTATTGCAAAGGGAACTAGTAAGGAAACACAATTCACCATTATCATATATTGATTATTCCATGTTACAAAATAACTTTACCATATTAGAGTAAGAATTATCGAATGGTAACTTATTATAGAAAAACCATACAAATTATTTTTTCTATAATATGGATGTAGTGAGAAATTGGGAAAATTGAAAAAGAATGAAAAAATATTATTTTAAAAAATGAAGTCCCCCAAACCTGATAGCTTGAGTATTATTACCAGCATTAGTAGAAGGAAGAAGCTATGCGGAATTATCTCCATTAATATTAAACAATCCTATGCGTCGGTGAACTTGATGTCAGGAGATGATAACAACCCCAAAAAATTATGTTATGTGTACTCAAAGACAAAGTATATTCTACATGACAAACGATAAGTAATTATTCCCTCCCGTTTCATGATGTTTCGATGGTCAAGACCGCGGAGGATTGAAAAACTATTTGTGAAAAATGAAATCGTTAACAGAAGAATAAGGTGAGTTGCATACATACAACAGAGGAATAAGGAGAGTTACATACATACAATCATTAATCCTTGAAATATTATGAGAGAAGTAAATTTTACCTTGTTGGACCCTCCCCATTTGTATCTCCAATGTGCTAGTATTAGTCCACTCAAGAAACAAATCACTTTACAAAACTATTTGATATTCTTCTCGTGGAAGGGATAGATAACTGATTAGAGTAGGATTATTTATTTTACCAAAGTTTATATTTTGACCGAAATGATCCTCAAATTGAAGTAACAGAATATATGTATACACCAACCTAAAAGGCTAAAATGATTGCATATGTTAACTTAGTGTATACCTGATAGAACTTAGTGCATTAATTTAGAGATGTTCGGCTGACTTCAAGAGGTTTGGGGTCACCAAAATTGGACTGAATATTCTGAAACTAATTTCTTTTTTGGTTCATCCTCAGTTGTCTCGGTCAATGCACATTTTTTAGCTGCATTTTCATAAATAACTCATGTGCATAATGTGCAGTTTTAGCAGCAAGCAATGTGCATTTTCATTTTCTGCAGCAATGTCCTCAGCCTTCCAAACTGGTTGCGATCTAGTATCATTAATTGCATTAGCAGTAATTTATGAATCATCTCAATATCATACGATTGAATACAATTATCCATTATAAAATCCATATCAAAACCAATGGCTAGTATGTCCACTATATGCGCTGGAGATGCTGCGATAACAGCGTGGTCTCTACGAACATAGGCAGTAACACCACAGGCCCCATCCTCGTGAAATTAGCCGTTGTAATTTATCTCCTTAGGTCGGGGCAGACCACCTGACTTCACTATTATTTATATTAGTAATGTTGATTACCAACTACAATTAGTAAAGATTACCAATTAAAAAAACGATATTGAAATTTGTAAATATTACCAATTTAAAAAAAATATAAGAATATTCTCGATAGGATGGAGGCAATCTTCTGGTACTTGTATTTCTCTACTTTAGAGTAATAAACTATTTTCTAAAACCTAGCACATCCGTTTGTTGAATAAATTGTTTGTCTGCATCATGTAAGTAGTTAAAATAATATTAAAATAAAAATAAAAAGTTGATGAAAACAACATTAGAATTAAAAATATAAGCGAATATAAAGGAACATCTACTTACTTAGACCTTGATCCTCTATTACCAACTACAAATATATTTGTACTTTCAAAAAATAAAAAATAATATAAATAAAAACTTCTCAATTAGGTCCTTACGTTACTAATAACAAAAATGCAATACATATTCTTCGTGTTCATAGTATAACTGACTTGGGGTGGAAAACTAACCCAAACAGCATTAAGAAAACTAAAATGATATCGAACTTTTTATATGTATCTTATATAATGTGATATTCCCTTTGATTACTTGCATAAGGCCTACTGTTCCCAATTTGACGTCTCCATCCCTTTAGAAGTCCTTAATCCGGTTGTATATGTTATCGCCACCCTAAATGAATGAAATTTGAAAATTCTATTAGAACAAAAAACACATACATCATAGTCACTAAAATCATATGAAGAAAACCGTTATCAAGTGAAAACATGATTAAATTGATCAATCTAACTTTCATATACTTTTGTGAGTCTCAGCATGAAAGAATGATCTAAATCAAATAATAGCTATGGTCTCCCGTTGTGAAAATTTCTTCCAGACAATCTCTTACGAAGGTGAAAAAAAATTCTTACAATTGGCTGTGATTTTTTAAACAAACAGCGAAGTCAAAACTCAGTCAAACTCTAATAGACTCGTGTGTTTGAATCAACTTACGGTTAGCTCTTACATCATCGATTGGATCTTATATCATCGGTTCTTAATTAAGCATCAACTCCAGAACCTACATCATTAATAAACAGACACAATTACTTTATATTTGTGCCTCAAGTTGTAGCTTCAAACTTCATTGTGAAATAGATTTTACACTTATAACGTATCTTCAAACTTAATGGATATATAAGCAATAAATTTTTTGCTATCCCTGAATGCATCTATAAGTACACAAATGTATGCATAACGATGACTCAGTTGAATCTACTTCAATTAAAAACCTTAGGCTTTATATTTAATATATACGATTCATCGTTGAACATTAATTTAATTTTTACCCTAAAAACCTTAGTATTTATATTTAAAAATGCTAAAATGATATACCTTTTTGTAATACTTGGATGTTGCTCATTGCAAAACTCTAAAAAACACTAGTATAACCTAATATAATTCAGGCCCTATAGAATATAAATCGCTAAATGCTACAAAATACAACAAAGAACACAACATATTCGAGCGCGAACCCTCCGTCTAACATTTGTAAAAACCTAAAAATATGATGAAAAATAATATTTGAATCAAATCCTAAAAAATCTTTAAGGACGCTTCCAATAAAACAAACGACATAAGGGCATTCAATTTCCTATTGCTGGAACTTACTAAAATTCACATACCAAACTTGAATAAAGGCCAAATTTTTTTTTATAGGCTCTTTACACACTATTTGATTGTATAATGTGCATAACCGACTGTATAATGAACTACCCATCAAAATATATATTTATATACTAAATTGACTCTACGATGAACTACCCATAAAAAGTGAACAAATTGTACGTAGCAAAAGAAACTGAGCAACGATGGTCTGTTATAAACTCTAAAGCAAAGAATATCCACAAAATGTATATTGCATGACCAAACTCAACATTGACACATTTTCACCACAACATGGACACGACATGGACAAAAAATGTATACCGCATACCTAAATTCACCACAACATGGGCACATTTTCACCAATAATAACATGTTTCACAATATTCACCAATAAAAGACCGTTAAATACATTTTCTCATCAAAATGTATACCGCATACCTAAATGCGAGTCTTCGAGTTGCTGAAAAGAAGACTCTTCAAATGACTTATTGAAATTAAATCTGCAAATAAAGTTAAAAAAATATAATTGTTTAAAAAAATAATTACATATGAAAAAGTGAAATACACCACATACATAACTTATTCACTTACAATATAGAGATGCCTTAGACCTAAACTCGGGAGATACGATACAACATATAATATTCATAAATACAAATAAAATAAAGAAAGTAATTAGAATATCATGAACACATAATTTAAAAATCACACATGATTTTTATATCAAACCCAAATATAAAAACACATCACATTTTCACCAATAATAACATATTTCACAATATTCACCAATAAAAGACCGTTAAATACATTTTCTCACCAAAATGTATACCGCATACTTAATGCGAGTCTTCGTGTTGGTGAAAAGAATAATGTTCGAACGACTTATTGAAATTAAATCTGCAAATAAAGTTAAAAAAATATAATTGTTTAAAAAAACAATTACATATGAAAAAGTGAAATACACCACATGCATAACTTATTAACTTACATTATAGAGATGCCTTGGACCTAAACTGGGGAGATAACATACAACATCTAATATTCATAGATCTGGAAAAAAAAGTAATTAGAATATCATGAACTCATAATTTAAAAATCACAAATGATTTTAATATCAAACCCAAATATAAAAACACATCAATGAACCCTAATAGTCTTTATCCAAATCTGCGTACAAACAAAATAAGCACAAACCAAATCTGTACACAAACAAAATAGGCACAAAAACTGACACCCACAAAGATTTAAACCCACAGAGGAAGTCAAACCCACAGATTGAAACATCATAGATGTTAGACTTACTAGGTAATACGATCTGACTTGGGAATAAGCTCCGACTTTCAGATGTTAGATGTTAGATGTTACAACAATTATCCCCATCTCTTGGTTTAACATCGAGCTTAGATGATGGGGTTCTTAAATGTTAAATCAAGAGATGTTAGATGTTAGATGATGAAACCTATAATATAGTAAGAAGGATATATGATTAAAAAAATAAAATAATACTTACTATTTAGGTGGAATGTAGCTTTGGGTTGAACTTGGGTCCGGTTGAGAAATCTTAAGTGGGATGTACGTGTGGGGTTTGTGGGTTTGGAGTGAGAGGGAGAGAATTAGGTATACGGGGGTGGGTTTGGGGTATGGAGTGAGAATGAGGGAGATAGTCAGATAGATGCATGTGCGTGTGCGTGTGCTTGAGTGAGAGGGATAAAAAATTCCACAAATACCCTCATTTTCAAATTAAAGGGTAATTTTAAGGAGTAAAAAAGAGGGGGAAACCCAAAAAGTGTAGGGTAGATTTGTAAAATGGAAATTAATGTAATCTAAACCATTAAAATTTTTATAAATATGTGTGGAGGTGGCATCGATCTAGACCGTTAAAAATGTGTATAATTCTCGAGATTCACCCAAGATGCCTACGTAGCCCAAGGCATATCAAAGTCAACATAGATCGAAAAAAGCATGTGGTGGGGTTCAACCGATAAGTCCAAAATGCAATATTCTCTTATGTGTGCGTAGAGAAAATTTGTTTTAAGAGTGAAACTGTGAAATAGAAATCCCTCTTTTGGAATTATTGGATAAACCCTCATTTTCTTCTATCAATGGAATTTTTGAGAATGGTAATTGTTTTGAATTTGAGGGGAGTGTTTATGGATTTCTGAGAGGGGTACCTTTTATCCCCTTTAAAGTAGGATAATCGCCCCATATTTACATGGTCAGGGGGTTCTAATCGTCATGAGCCCTATCCTGCCTATAAATAGTGGGATTGCCTTGTTGGGTAAGGATAAGTACACCCTACCATTAGGCGGGGTGTCTAAGTTACCTATAGGTAGTCCGAAATAGTTTTCTCAGACAAATGGGCATAAAATTCACACCATAGGTCCAAATCACGCATAGGGTGGATCTTTTTAAATGGAATTGATAGCCCTTTAAGAATCCATTTGTCCACTCTTAGGTTCGGGAGTGGACTGAGGTCAAACTTGGCTCGAAAGAGCATGATGGTCTGAAACGAGAGGTTTTTAAAGGAAAAAGGATCATTCGTCTGAACCGTAGCGTCGATTCATGCATGGGGTAGACCATTGGATAGTTAATTCATGGCTCTTTGAGACTTCCTTCAGCTTCACTCTATTTGGACAGTAAACTATGTTCAAACAGTGTTTGAAAGAGACTGATGACCCCTCAGAGTAAAATGGATCATTCATCTGAACCGTAAGGCCGATTCGTGCATGGGATGGATTGTTGTAAAGAGGAGTTATATCCCCGCGAATATTCATTGGGTTTCGGTCATGATAGAGAGATTATCATAGTTAAACAAGTCTCTAGAGTGATCGATGGACTCTAGATTGGTACTCGGAGTATGACCAATGGTTTATGGTGAACGGGTGATTGTTAAGGACCTAAGCATGACCTTCGTGTGTCCTAGGATTGGGTGTCTACGGAGCGTCATGACTATTGAGCTTGGAATAACTGAAGGTCTTTCAATGATATACACCACATCAAAGTTAGGGAAGAGGAGTGAGGTCAATTTTGTTAACTTAAAGGATGAGGGTGACCAATTCAGAGGGTCGAGGTCAATTATATGGACCTAAGGAATGATGACCAATTTGATGGTTCGAGGACAATACTGAGGACCTAAAGTTATATAGACCAATTCTGCGGGTCGAGGTCAATTCTGAGGACCTAAAGTTATAGCGATCGATTTTTCGAGTTGAGGTCTATTTTGATGGCATAACGTTATGGTGCTCGATTCTAAGAGATGAGTTGAGGACCTAAAGTTATTGTGATCAATTTTGCAAGCAAATGTCAATTATGTCGACCTAAAGTGGTGAGTACCAATTCCGTTGGGCGAGGTCAATTTTGATAACCTAACATGGCGATGATTGATTCTATGAGCCGAGGTCAATTCTTAGGACCTAAAGTAGTGATGACCATTGCTATGACCCGATGTCAATACTAAGGTCATAAATTCTTGATGATGGTTCTGTGAGTCGAGGTCAATTTTCTGGACCTATAGTGGTGTGAATCGATTTTATGGGGCGAGGTCAATTCTGAGGACCTATAAGGTAAATTCTGAGGACCTAAAAGGGTGGAGATACATTTTTTGTGCCTAGGTCAATTCCGAGGACCTAAAGTGGTGACAGTCAATTTTGTGGGCCGAGATCAATTATGAACACCCAAAGTTGTGACAACCGGTTCTATGGGCCAACGTTAATTTTGCAGACCTAAAATTGTAGTTTGGAGAGGGATAGGTCCTCTGGGGAAGTCGTGAATGATTTTAATGGAGGACAAAATTTAGTTTTGATGGGAAATGGGTTGACTTACGATTTCCATATGGGAAAGTGTAGTATGCATAGATGTGTGTGTATTGTTGGGAAAATGTGGTATGTTTGACTATTGGTTCATTGTTGGTTTCGATGGGGGATATGTTGATGATAAAATCATTTTGTTGATCTGGATGAGTATTTTAAGAGTTTATAAGGAGATTAGTGCTCCAAAAATGATTTTCTCCAGGACAAGTAATTTTCTTTATTTTTCAGGGATTTCCTTACGAATTTTTGGAAAATTTTCAAGGAATTTTTGGAAAATTTTGAAAGAATTTTTGGATTTTTCAGCATTTGTAGGACAAAATTTAGATTGGACTACCAATAGGTATGTATGGGTAAGTGCCTATTGTCATAGGACACATATTCCTAGGCTTTTTAAGAAGAGAAAAGGCCAACTACCTATCAGCATGTTCAGGGGTTTTCGATCTCGTTCTATCTATGACATTGGAAATTTTTGTTTAGGTTTACATTTATATGATGGGGGATCTTTACCTTAGTGTCCCTTTACGATTATCCAAATGCATTCAACTTGTGGTGTTGGTAGACTTTTACGAGACCCATGTACCTTCTAGAGGTAGCTTTAAGCCTATTTTTCTTTATTTTCATTCAGTCCTTCTTTTTCGTACTCTTTTTCCCATTTCTTTTTTTTTTTCTTTAGACATGGCTCAATGAGGTGATAGGGCTCAATATGGGGTTGACATCCTGAAAGCATAGCATGTTGGGGACTCCTTTCAGATGTACCGATGGAGGAAGTCCAATCGATAATTTAACCAGTCGTTGTCCCTAAATGATGTGTAGAAGGATATGAATGACCTAAAAAGAAACCAGGTTAACCTTTATTTTCTATTACTCTTTTATGGCTTCCTTATTTTTTAGTAGATATTGATCCCTTGTTGGGGATGCATGTGTCCTTCTACCCTTGGGACGTTCTTTCAGGTGCCACAATTGTTACATGTGCGATAGTGGCTAACGCATGAGTTTGGGTACGTCTGGTAATTGGGTGACAGAGTGGTGAGGTAGATTAAGGAGGATGTGGTATCAGTCGCACCATCGTTGCCCTCAATTATTATGAGGTGAGTGAGGGATATGTGGGATGATTCTAGGGCGGTAGCAATGATAGGCGAGCCTTACACTCTCTAGATGAATACGACGGTTAGTTAGGTTTATCTGGACTTCCTGAAAAGCTAGTTTATTCCTTATTGCATATATGATCTACAAAATACGCCTCCAGTTTCCACTATTTCAGGGATGGGTACTAGCGCACCATTGGGGTCATCCCAGAACAGGGGAAGTGGTGCGGCGACCAAAACATAGGAGGCTCCACTTATTCAGGTCACTATTCCCTCATAAAATTTTTAGTTAAGTAGTGGGAAGTCGTTGAGCATACTCTATCATCCTCATGAATCTATAGCCGAGCTAATGGGGATTACTGTCAAGGCTCTCAAGTAAGAGGTATATATCACTCTTTTCCTTTTTCCTTCTCCTTTTTTTCGAATGGATCATCTTTTGTTTTTTTCTATTTTCTTTACAGTTTCCGTGGATGCTAACCAACTAGTTGAGAGACATCAAGGATTAGATGGCCTCAATGTCTACCTATGTGAATAATTTAGCCACTTCATGCATAGTACCACTGTCCACTATTGAGGAGAATTTCGGTTCAGGGAGTGGTGTGTCCACCTCCCTTCATAGTGGAAGAGTGTCCGTAGTGGGGGGTGAGGTTTTGATTTGGAGAGGTTGTGAGAGTGAGGGTTTGGTCAAAGTTCCATTGTAATTTATTTCTTTTCCTTTTCTTGTAGTCTTGCCAAAGCGTAAAAATATATGAAAAATGCATTTCTTTTTCTATTATTTTCCTTACTTTAGTGTCTTAATATACATGCACTTAATTTTCTTCTGAGATTATTTTATTTTATGAAGTCAAAGATAGGAATGAAAATAATTTTGGGGAAAATGTTTATTTTATTAAAAGACGAGTAAAAAAGAATAACTCGGGGGTAACATTTCAGTGTAAAGATTTTTGGAAATTAATTGTGGGAAAAGGAGGAAAAAATTTTTTTTTTTCTAAAATAGGGGGTCAAGTTAAATTATTCCTTTAGCTTTGATTGAATTTTATACATACTAGGAGTACTAGTAAGGCTGAGGTATTGATGAGATTTTATGTTGTTTGTCTTTGGTAATGATTTTTGGGTATAAAAGGGGAGTTAGGAGATATGTTTCTTCACCACCATCCTCATTTCTTCTTATCTGTTTTCATTCTCTTTCTCAAATGGATCTCCCAATGTCTGAAGAATTCCCTTACTACTTAGACGGTTTAGAGACCTCATGTCTCTCTAACGTTGACTATGACACTTTCAGCTCGCATCAGGTTTCTTCGTGGTGTAATTGGCCCATAGATTGGAATTTTCCGGGATGAGTCATGCCCTACTTATGAGGAGTTTTCGGCAATGTTGGAAATTATCCCCAGCATAGCTACGGCCAAACCAGATTTATCCCATTCTCCCTAGGTATCTTTTCTTAAGTCACTTCATATCTCTTCTTCGATTGCTCGATCATTGCTCCACGGAGGGGATATTATTTTTTTGGTGATTATGCACTCAATGCATCAGAAAAGATCTCGTGATGCTAGCTATACCAGAGTTGTTGCTGTGGCCATGACTCCTATGATATTACCATTATAGTCCTATGATGGTGGTGCAGGCGGAGACCTTTAATTGTCTTAATGATTGAAAGGAGGGACACTTTGATTTTTTGAGGATGAGCCCTTGTCGGGTGTCCTTAATATATTTATCCATCCTTTCTTCAGTTTTATCCGTTCAATAGAGAACCGAGTTAACTAGTTTATAAATCATAGGGCCTAGTGTCTTTATTAGTCTATCCTGTGATGTAGGGACTTAGAGAGCATTTAATAGTTAGGAGAGTACCGGTATGTGCGGCTGGTTGGCCTCCACCAGACTTCCTCTTATTTTCCTTGGTGGTTACTATGCCAAGTACACTGGGAACAGATAATGTCTCCTCGCATAACCAATTACTTCCCAATAGAGGACCTGACTGAATCTTTAGGATTGATATTGGAACCTTTATGGCAGTGCCATCTGTCATCTACCCATCCATTCCAATCTATCAGATGGGTCTGACATTTATTTGGTGACTATCTGATGTGGTTATGGAAGAAAGTAGTTGGGCTATTTTTGGAGGAAGACATTGGGCAAAGGTTGTTTATTTCCTTGGACACCATGGAGGAGGGATTTGTGTTTTTGAACTACCTTAACAAAGCATACTTCTTCGTGGAGTGCATACCGAGTGTTAACTAGGAGTGGGAATCCTAGAGGCCTCCGATAACAGGATACGATGACAATGAAGAGACATCTTGTGGTTAAGGGTGACGTAAGTGAAGTTGGGGATAGTTTCTATAATGGTGGAGAAATTTATGTTGAAGGCCATTTGCCTTGGTATCTGTCATGTTTTAAGGTCTTTCTGTGAATATGGTTATTGGTACTACGTTGTTTTATAGGTTGGTTTTCTTATTTGTAAGAGGGTGGTCTGTTTGACTCCCTCGACTGCTATATCATATAATAGTTATTTTCCTTAATTTCAAATAAAAAGGATTTTGGCATAATTTGTTGTGTATTTTAATGAGATTTGCATTTAAAATATCTATACCAATCAATAAGCCCTACACAATCCTTTTGTTCATGTAAATGAGAAGATGGATATACACGAGTAAAAAAAAGAGCGTGCCCATGTGTGTCGTATGGGTTTCCTACGTTCCTCTGAGGTGTTTTAAAATTTTTATAGGTTTCATATTGAAAATAATTAGGGGCTTTCTAAATTTAGGACTCATTGTAATATGTATTTTTGAAATAGCACAACAAATATTTTATTTATAGTTTCAGTCCCTATTTTTGAAAATAGCCGTTGGTACTGACCCATATTCATAAAACTATAGCCAATCACAGCATGCCACGTGTCATAAAAATAGGGACTAAAAATGGAAATGAAATGTTTGTTGTCCTATATCCATAATCAATATTATTTTATGTCCTAAAAGTACATAATCTAAAATAATTATTTTCAGATGATCAGGTCCCACATAGTTCTGTGTAGGGGGAAATAAAGAAGATTTTTTGTTAGAATAATAGAGGCTGAGAACAGTAATAGCGTGCCAATAATTTGGATTAAGGGTAAAATCTCTTGAAACTGTCTAGATTGACTGAACACGTCATTTCTTCATCGTCGAGGTCTGTGAGCATAGCAGCGCCGCTTGACAAAATTTTCTTCATGATGTAGGGGTTGCTCCAATTGGGTTCGAACTTCCCTATGGGTCCCAGACATGTTATATAATTTCTTTGAGGGCATGGTCTCCTTCTTGGCGAGTTCGGTCCTTCACTTTCTTATTGAATAATTGTGTTATCCGTAGATGGTACCCTTGTATGTGTTATAGAGCCTTAAGTCTATACTAATCCAAAATTAAGAGTTTTTCATATCGACTATGATGCCAGTATTCTTCGTTGACTCTACATTTAAGCATGGAACATAGAGAAGGTATATCTTAATGAGGAAAATTTATTACATGCTCTATACTAGAGAATCGATGTAGGCCTAATTGGTGTTCTGCGGGAAATACGGTAGCCTTAGTGGGCATACTGGATCCAATCAACCCATCCTTTGGAACTATTGGTCATCTTTCTAATAATGGTTTTTACGCTTTAGTTGGCTGCTTTGATGACACCACGGGTTAGGGGTCGATAAGGAGAAGACTTATATCTGTGAATCCCATACTTATCGACCATTTTTGTGACATCAACTTCAAAATTGAGTCTTTTATCTCATACAAACTCTTAGGGAACCCCATATCGGAAAATTATTATCTTTCTCATGAACTTAGCCACTTTCTTAGTGTTCAACACTACGTAAGACTCAGCTTCGACCCATTGAGTGAAATAGTCAATGGAGACTAGGATGAACTAATGACTATTAGAATCCTTGGGAGTGACATTCCCTATGATGTCTATGCACCAGGGTGAGAAGGGTCAAGGAAAGGTTATGTTAAACAATTCTCATAGGTAGGTGTTGGAGATTGGAAAATAGTTGGCACTTAAGGCAACTCTGAACATAGGTAGTGTAGTCTTAAACCATGGTAGTCCAATAGTTCCCTTAACGGATGATCTTATTTGAAAGCATGTGACCATTCATGTGGATCCCGCATTCCCCATTGTGGATTTTCAGCATCAATTCTTCAATAGTAGTACCTGTAATGTAATGCAAATGGGTTCCATCGAAGTTTATCTAGAAAAGGATTTTATCACAAATGATATACTAGGGAGCCAGTTTACGAAGAGTCACACGATCATTTTTATCTGCCTCTAGGGGATATTTACTATGTTTAAGGACGTGCCAAATATCATAGAAGTAAAATTCGGCCATGTCGAAGTCTTTTTCGATGACTAGGTCAATGTTATAGCAGTGAGTGAGCACATTTATCTTCATAGATAGGTATTTTCTTGGAGATACTTAATTAAATCCATTTGGGATACTAGTCTGATGGAAAACGCAGGCATGTGGTGTCGTAACTTCCATGTGACCCAGACTAGAGTGACACATGCTTTCTCTAAAGTTGTGTAAGTACGTTCATTCCCATCCAATTTCTGACAAGTGTAGTAGATAGCTCTTTCCTTGCAAAATTCTTTAATGTATTGGGCTAGTGAAGCCCTTACTACAATATTAGTGACACTCAAATACATAAGTAGGGGGGACTTGCATGCGGAGGCTTGAGCATTGGAGGTCGAATGATGTATCACTTACTTTGTTCAAAGGCTCCTTAATAAGCCCCGTTCAATACTTTGGTTGAATTTTTTCGAAGGAATTTAAAAATGTGTTCGCAGATATAGGTCAGTTAGCTGATTAACTGACTGATGTATTGCAGTTTACCCATGAATTTTTGAATTTCCTTCTCTGTTCGAGATGGTCGCATCTTGAGTAAGGCTTTTAGTTTGGCAGTGTCTATTTCAATTCCTTTCTCTATGATCATGAACCCCAAGAGTTTCCCTTTAGTGATACTGAAAACACTCTTTTGTGGATATATCCTCATTTATACTATCGCATTCGCTCGAAGAACTTTCGAAGGGTAGGAATGTGAATTTCCAAAGTCTTGTATATTATGATCATGTTTTCATCATAAACCTGGACCTCTTTGTGAATAAGGTCATACAGTATGGTCATGGTATCCCTTTAGTACGTAGCCTTGACGTCTTTGAGTCTGAATGGCATGACGATATACCCGAATGTTACCTATGGGTGATGAAGGTAGTTTTCTCTTGGTGGTTAGGGTGCATCTTTATCTGGTTATAATCAGAAGATCCATTAACAAATTACTTGATGGAGTAACTGGCCATGTTGTCCACGATCAGGTCAATGTTTGGCAACGAGTAGTTATCTTTCGGGGATGCTTTGTTCAAATCGTGATAGTCGACACACAAGCGTACTTTTCCTCCCGACTTTGGCACGGGGATGATGTTTAAAATCCATGTATGGTATTCGACCACGGAAATGAAGCCCACGTTCAGATGTTTTACGGCCTCTTCTTTTACATTAAATGATCGTTCGGTTTAGAGTTTTATTTACTTCTAGTTGACTGGTTTACATTCGGGAATATCGGGTTCTCATGTTGACGTATCTTTGGATCAATGCCAGTCATGTCATCGTAGCAACGTGTGAAGACATCCACGAATTAATTCATTAGATCTTTATATTACGTATGCTCATGCTTGTTATGCATTGGATCTATCCTAATATCACGTTGGTGACTACCATAACCAAGATTAATAACAGTAGTCCCATCATCGTTATTTTGAATTTAGTTATATTGATTATTGTTTTTCTTATTGCGAACAATTAAGAATTTTTCATTTATAAAATCATCATCATGAAAATTTTGTCTAAAATAAATGCAATTAATATAAGGCACAATAAGATACTCAAAAACCTCATTTATTTCAATTTCAGTGAAAATAGTGTTTGGAACCTCATGAAAAGAGGTCTCAATTACATTTACATTAGTAAATGGAGAAATAGAAATATGTGGAGATATTTGAATATGATAAATAGTAGGGTCGGTCTTAGCTTAAAGCATACTGGATGAGGAGGGGATGCCAGTTTAGGAGAGGCACATTGGCAGTTGTGATCTGAGCGGACATGTCTTTTGGCTAATCATCTAAGCATATCATGCAGAGACTCAGACGTACTATTTACAAGTCAATTGATTCTTCTGATTCATTACCCATGGAGATTTCAGTTATTTCCATGGTTTCCTTGGTCATAAGTTTTACTTCATTCTTCTAGTCTTCATCCCAAATGGGGAAATCTTCACTGTCAGATTCATCATTCATGCATTCAAAGTAATCACACGAACTGGTGGAGATGATCTCGTGTCAAGAGTAATTAAATTCATCTAACAACCTAAATGTCTTCATCATATAAGTCATCTTACTCAGCGGTGAAATACAAAAGTAAAGGGACCATTCATCTTTGTAGTTTTAAAATTGTGAGCAATTCAAAGATGCTGCCAATTTCCCCCATCGGGTGAAACATATCGGCCATAACATGTACAACATCATTTAGACTGACTTCTTTAACGTGTAATACCCCATCTTGTGATTCTCGATCCCACTTTCGAGCTTCCATAAATGGGCTATTAAATTTATATAGTCGATGGATAACTTAGTGGGAAATTTCAGCTTAAAAGCTTGGAGTTTGTCTAACACAATAGGTAGTTCCATGCCTCCCCCATCAGATTGGGTGTGGGAGGCAATGCAGGCCCTAGTAATGAGAGATAGAGTTTGATCAGCAAGTCATGTAGGGTGAAGGAGAAATAATGGGAAAACCTTAAGAGGTTTATTTGAGACTATGGGGATGATGGGTGCTTTAAAAGGCACAATTTTTATAGAAGGGTCAAACTTTTGGTTCTTTTCCAAGCATATCACATTCGCACAAGTTCCATGTGGTTCAAGAGGATTGTGATTGGTTTTGCCTACGACCTTATTAATGTCATAATGATCATCAGGCTTTATGTTTTTAGTGAGTGGGTTTTCTAATGGTCGATGTTCTAAGAGCTTGATAAGATTTCTATTTAGCAGATCTTCGTAAACTTTATATATGGAAGCATGGAGCTCAGTGTGTTATTTTTTAGTAGGATTAGGGTGACTATATAGTGCCCAAGAGGTAGTTGGTTATGATATGTTGTTGATGGTTGATACGACGTATTAAAGGGATTTTTATACTTATTTAGTGTAAATTGTCTAGTGAACTTTTTTTTATTCAAACTCACTGAGTGATAACTTCTTCAATTTCCACCCTAAGCTCTAGAAGGGCTCAAAATTATGGGTATTACTGTCCTCCCATAGATGATAGAATATGAGGCAGGAACACTTTGTTTATAATGATCACTTGTTCCTCCTTTGAGGGCCTATTGGTTGTAGTTATGGCTTTCTCTCTCCACCTCTGAATGAAGCTACTGGCTGATTCCCCAATGTTTTGTTTGAGAAGCTCTAGGTCTCTATGCATGACTTCTAACTCTTCATTATTCTTGTACTAAGACATGAATTCCAAGTCCACATATTTCAAACTATAGATTCTATATTCTTTGAGAGACATGAACCATCGAAGAGCACTATTTTTAAAGGTCTGCTAAAACATCTGGCTCATTATTTCCTTGAAGGCACCAAAAAGGATCATGGCTAAGTGATAGCTTTGTTAGTGCACAACTAGGGGCCCTATTCCCTTCAAAAATTTTGATGTCAAACATCTTGAACATCTCTGGCGATTTAAATTTGGGATAAGGAGATATATGAGAATAATCCATGAAGTTTTCAGATATTTTAACTTGGAGAAAATTATTTGACATCATCTTGAGGTCTTCCTTGACCTTGTTCAATTCTTCCTCTTTAGGATCCATGAGTAATGGTAGGTTAGCAACTGGATGGTCAATGTTTGAAATCGACAATTGAGCAGGTGATGACCCATTTGTAGGAAGATAATGCAAGACATTATTGGATTCCTGTGGGACCCAACTGTACTTGGGGGGTAGTTGACCTATATAATGAAGAAAAAGGATCTCGAGTCTAGGAGCGTCAGAAGTCTGGTCTTGATGTCACTGCAACTCTTCGACATTGATTTGAAGGATGTCAACCTTGGCTCTGAGTTAGGCTAAGATGGACATCAGATATAGCAGGACATTTGATACCTGATTAGTGTTGTCCACGAATAGATTGTGGAGGTATATCCTAAATTTGGTTGAAGTAAAATAAGAAGAAGTGGAGCTTCTGGGAGTTTGAAGGATGATCGATGCTAATAGGTAGTGAGGCCAAAGTCGGGCATGCGATCGACCTAAGAGGGAAAATGATTTAGGTATATTTTTGAAAAAAAGGGAGAATTTTTTTGGTTTTTGGAAAAAAGGAAAAACGTTTTTTTATATTTTTTGTTTTTGAAAATGAAGGAAAAAGAGAGGAATCTCAACAGGATTGTTGTTATAATTAGGTTTTCACTAGTATAAGGTTTGCATGCATGCATGAAAAATGTTGAAAATGACCTGAGCCTAGGAAAATAGGGTTTAATGATATAAAGCACGATGTGACTTATTTTTGGGCTCACAGAAAAGGTCTTATTTTAAAAAAGGTGACATAGATTGAAAATTCGGGCGGTATGCTATTCTGAAATTTAATTAGAGTTTTGCATGGTAACTGCGAAACTAATTATGAGTACCCTAACGTTGACGCCTGTATGACAATTGTGCAATTTTTTGGTTTAGTATAAGGGTTCCCCCATGATATACCTCTTGCCTTAAGATATACCTTAATATGTCTTGTTAGGGAAATCATTCATCGGTACGTGGGTACAAGCTATTTGATATACCTGAATATATGTGAATTGCCTCAAGATATAGCTCATGGGGTCAGTACGTGTGAGAGGGAATTCGATATACTAAACATATGTGAACGAGTTCACTTTTATATACCTCTCATAGATCGATCAAGTTGTACAATGCGGGGGGAACCTTTTTATATACATGTTTGAAAATAGTATGGGGTGAGGTTCAACCCATAAATCCAAATATGGGTTTCTCTTATGTGTATAGAGAAAATGTGCTTTAATAGTGAAAGTGTGAAATAGAAATACCACGTTGGTAATTTATAGATTAACCCTTCTTTTTGTTTTTTGGGGTTTTTTATGAAGATAGATTATGTGCAATACTTCCAATAAAGAGTAGAGATTGATGGATATGATGTAATGTAACAAAAGTAGAAGTAAGATGAATAACACTAAAATGGAAGAATCTAAAGAAAGTTCCAGAGAAGTAAACCTCCTCATGAGTGCTTGTTACCAATGTTGAGATGCTAATATGCTGATCTTGGAAGGGTATAGAAATGGTATGAAGAGGTGGGGTAAATTACCAAGTTAGGTGTGAAAGTAATGGAAGAAAATGATTCAAAATGAGGTTTTTGGGAAGGGTAATGTTATGATTTCGAGGGGAATGTTTTCATACTTTCTGGGAGAAGTCCCTTCAGTCCTTTTTAAGGTGAGTTCATGACCCCAATTTATAGGGTCAAGGGGGTGTCGATCGACATTGTCACTATCCCACCTATTGGTAGTGGGATGTCCTTATCATGAAAGAAAAAGTATACCATGCCGATACACAGGGGTATCTGGGGTGCCTATAAGTAGTTTGAAACTATTTTCTAATAAAAAGGGGAATAAAATGCCAATCAAAAGTTAGAATCATCCAATGGGAAAACCATTGGAATGGGAATTCAAAGCCTTTTAAGAATATTTTGAGCCACTCCTAGGTCCATGAGTTGACCAATATCAAATAGTGCTTGGAAGCGCCCAATGGACTCTAGACATGAGGTTTTCGAAGGAAAATGGATTGTTCGTCTGAATCGTAAGGCCAATTCATGAACGAGGCACACCGTTGGAAAGGTCATTTAAGGCCCTTTATGATTTCATTGAGCTTCACTCGGTTTGAAGAGATAGCCAAGGTCAAATGGATCGTCGAAGCGCCTGATGACACTGTAGAGTAAAATGGATTATTCGTCCGAACTGTAACGCTGATTCGCGTACGGGACAGACCATTAGAAAGGGGACTCACAACCCTTTAAAGTTTCATTGAGCTTTGATCAAGTTATAGGGTATACCTGAGTCAAATGGTGCCTAAAAGTTCCTAATGGCCTCTATATAGGTACTCAAAGTATGATCTAGGGTTTATGGGCAATATGTGAGTGCTAGGGACATAAGGAGGTCTTTATGCGTGTCCTACGATTAAGTGTCTATAGGCCGCGGGATCTCATTGGTACCATTAACAGGGTAATGTGTGGACATTGGGAGGTTACTCTTAATAGGTTATATACTCATTGTGTAATGTACGGGTATGATATGGCCATCGTGTTCAGTATTCAATGGTAGGATTTTTTTAGTTTACCACACCTTGTTCTGAGTGAGGGTCGATTATGCGTGTTTGCTATTTCGGGAGGACATTTTAGAGAGCATAGATGTCTCATTATATTTAACCATTGTGTTTAGGGTACTTACTGATGCAATTAAGTGGGTACCGACATTACAACCGATTTGAGAGATCAAGTTGTGATTGACTTAGTCCCGAGGGCTTAGCGATAGTGTGAGCATTGTATTATGTAGATCATTTAGAGATGTGGGAGTTGAGAACTATATTTAAAAACTTTAGGCGAAAAATTTTGAGTGTCCCGATAATGTGTCATGGGCCCATGAATCTCATTGACCAACAAAGATATGTAATAGTGTACCAACGAGGTTCCTTGTTTGGATTTTGCTTGAAAGATGTCCGATGTATAAAACATTGGTTGAAATTGAGAGAAAGTTGGGCTCTAGGTCATGTTGTAGTAGATTAGTCATTATACATGTTTTGATATAACGCTTTGAATAGAGATCAATTATATAATTAAGGCCAACGAGGCCAAGTAGTATTGGGAAACAACATCGGGGAACGTTCTTGCCATGGTTTATAAGTGGGGTAATTTTAGAAGGAATCAAGTCGTGATTAGTAGGGCATTGAGTATACCATTATCGTATGATCATGAAGGGCATGTGGGGCCCAATTTTAATGTATGTCAATTTCATTTTTAGTATTTGTACGAATGTGCATGTGCATTGAACATTATGCATGTAGGGAAGTTATAAGAATTTTTGGAATGATAGATTGGACTGGGCTTCTGTAGAAAAGCAATGATTACCATCACACACGAGATCATTTGAGGGTTGTGGAGGAACAAGAAAGGGATTTGTCTTATTAGGATAGGGTTCAATCATTATTGGCAGATGGACCAGAGCCTTACTCAGTCAACTTTGAGGGTGTCTTATGCATCAATGGGAAGTTGATTGTATAGTGGATGAGGACATATGATGTGCACTTATGGAGAAAATACAGGGATTAGAATTTTTGGTCATCCCGAGGGCAATAAATGTTCCAGGATGTGAGGAGGCAGTATTGATATACCGTTATGGGACAATTCAAATCAATTGCACTGTCAGGCACTATGACCAACTTTTGATTGCAAAAAGAGAGGGACCCTGCACAAACTGCCACTCAATATTGTTTTTGGGGATGGAGGAACAAGAAAGGGAGCCATATTGTATGGTGAGGGTTCAATCATTTTGAGGGTGGCATGTGCATTAATGGGAAGTTAATTTTCCAAAGGATGAAGACCTACGAAACATAGTTATCGAGAAGATGCATGGATTACATTTTTTGGAGCATCCCGAGCGAAATAAAATGGTCCAGGATGAGAGGAGGAAGCATTTATAGATCGGTATGGGACAATTCTAATCAATTACACTATCATGTAGTGCTCCTAATGATGCGAGGGGAACCGAGTGCTCGTGTAGGGACACTATCGTTGATTTCGGCTCCCGCTCGACATGCAAAAGAATAAACCTAAGCTACGGCTACACTTGACAAGAAAGTAAAGCGGTAAGTCGGGTATCGAAAATCCACAGGGAGTGATTGAATTTTAGACTTTAATTGTTTTATAACTTCAGGAATAAAAATGGTGTAAAAGAAATAAGAAAAGGTGATAGGGTGGTTGTGGTAACAAAAGAAAAGAGAAGTTAAAGCTAAATTAAAGTAAAGCGAGGATCGGGATCGCATACGCACATTCACGGGCTGAAACAACTACTAATTAGAATTAAGGCTCCAAAGCATTTAATCGAGCATTTACAATTAAGCATAAACATCACGCAAGAAGGAATTTAACCCAAAGTTGCGAGATAAAACATTTAACTGAAAAATGATCACACGCGGATTAAATTCGGATAATCGCTATAAACACTAACGTTGCATGACAAAGAAAGTTAAATGCATAATAATCCGACTTTAATATGCGAGGTTTCAATTAAACGCAATTTTACGCAAAACCTAGTTTTCGGAGCTCAGGGCCCGAAAATGGCGGAAAACAATCCCGACCCTATTTATCTAAGGGTACATAATGAATTAACTGAATTAAACTAGAAAAGCAATAAATAAACCCAATAAACCTAATTAGAAAGCATGTAAATCTATCTAGAAAGCAAGGAAAGAATGGAATACAACTATATTAATAGAGAGGGAAGATGAATAGTTAATCTTACAACCAATTAGTGTGTCAATCCAAGAGGGGAAGAAGAAAAACCAATCAAAAACCCAAACCCTAACTACAAACTAAGCTAAAAACGTTCTCTGGGCTGCCCCCTTTATTACAAAACCAAAATTTGGCTTATATAATAAGTTAGAATAAAAGAAAAGAAGAAAGAAAAGAAAAGAAAATATCTGCAGAAAAAACAGGGGATCGATCGATCGACCCCTTTGGTCGATCGATCGACAGTGTAATTCGTGGCAAAAATAAGAATGGTCGATCGATCGACCCTTATGGTTGATAGATCGACCAAGCAGGGCAGATTGCAGCAGCAGCCCCTGCTTCTTTTTTTCCTCTTCTCCTTCTCCTCTTTTGCTTCCTTGTTTTTCCTCCGCTGAAATCGCCGTAACTTCTTCGTTATGAATCGGAATCGCGCACCGTTCGCGGCTACGCGAAGCAAGCGAGGAGGGCTACAACTTCCGTGTAGATGTCGGGCCAGGTGCCCAAGCTGTCAAAAGACTAAAATGCCCTTGCGCGTGCGGTTGTGTACGGAAATCGAGCGAAACGCATCCGGACTTCACACTTAGCATCCAAATACCTACAAAAGCTCAATTAACCCCTGCAAAACATGTTATCATAGAAATCCGAGGGTTGTCCGGTTAACGAGCATAAATATAGGGAATAAGATACCCGAGGGGGCTAATAACGCGTAGGTTAACAGGTGAAATACGCAATATTTCCGCCGTATCACCTAACATTTCATTGAAAAAATATCATGAGCATGCACGAAGTTCCACTCAATATTTTTTTGGGGATCGAGATAAGATCTTTGCGTCCTAATTCTGGTCTGATGGAAGGCAATGAGGATGAAGTTTCTTTTAGTCATATCATATCATTGCAAAACATCTGTCAAACGGATAGGGTGAAACAATTATGGAGAATATGGTAAGGATGCATATTTGGCACCTTATGGTTTGCTAAGACGAGTAATTTCTTTGGTTGAGTTTCTTAGCGTAAACTATACTAGTTTAATATTAGCACGATGCCTTTCTAGGATTTGTACGGGAGATGCTATCGCTCACCCTCGTGATAGTTGGAGGTGGGGAATAACAAGCCCCTACAGATGGACATGATTTAGGATACGTTGGAAATGATTGATTTATTCTGTGGTCGTGTTCGGTTAGCTTAAGACAGCAGGAGAGATTTATGTGTGCAACCATGTGTTATTATGAGTGTCTCCCATAAAGGGAGTTATGCGATTTGTAAAGAAAAGAAATTTGGCATCAAAATATGTGGGGCTTTCCCCATCATTGAGAGGATTCATGACGTGTTTTTTGTGTCTTTGTTGAAGAACTATCGACAGAGTGACATAGATTATTATATACCAAGCATAAGCTTTAGTCGAATGTGGCATTATTAGTTCGTGTTTGGAGGGAGCATCGTAATGCCAATCGGTCGACTTGGGATCATGTGTATGACTTGTAGGAAATGTATATTAAGTTTTTTGTACCAGGCACATCCAAATTTCGGCGTCGAAATTCCATTGTTAGGGGAAAGTATGTAACACCCAATATTTTTAGATCATTTTAAATCACACATGTGGAGGTAATTTTAATTTAATCGGGAAAAAAAGTGACTTATATAAATATTAATTAGCGAGTAAATTTACGAGTAAAAGTTTTTCACCATTGTTAACCCATCAAACTCTCATGAAACCTTCTAAAAATATCTCCCAACAAAAATAAACATCAAATATATGTATAAAGACTATTTCTATCATAAATTTATCATTAAAACATTATGAAATCATCTAAAGAATCGCCGAACTCTAAATACGATTTAAACCCTAAAAAATGGTGTTCTTTTTGCTCAACCCATTTCAACTCAGATTTATATCATATTTCTCCTGATTTTAATCCTCTTCAAATATGAATACAAACTACATGAAATTTGACCCAAACATGTAACATAATCATTCCTTTTCTCCAAGAATATAGTATCATGAAACTATTCATTCAACCCTACACATGGGTATTATAACTTTAATTTGATTTGCAAATAAACACTTGCCACATAGTTTGTAGGGTCTGATTTCGTGTTGTTAATGGTGGGTTGGTGTTTGTAATACCCCACACTTTTATGACTTTTAAATTTTGGGATTTATTAAATTTAAATTGAGATATTAAATTAATATTAATCCGAAAAATTATTTAAATATTTACTAGCGTGACGAGAGTTAGTAATTACTGGAAATTTGCAAAATATTACTAAATGAGTAAAGTAATATATAAGATTGATTTTATAAATTATCACAAGTGAATAAAATGGCAATTATGGAAATTTAAGTCGGGATGCGCCTGTGTCCTGTCAAGACTAAATTATTATTGTTAAAAGTGAGTAAATTATAAGTCGCTCGTATGGTCATTTCAAGTGCACCAATGTTTTCGAAAGGGGCGAGGTAGTCAAATTAATGTACCCGGGGTTTAGTTTGGGTCTCGAGGCATTTTTAGGCCTAATTGGCATCCCGGGAGGGTATTATAGACATTTGACATTTTTGGGTAATTAAACCCACGAATTTTCTAAGGATATATCAGCCTTTAGGAGTTGTCTTCTAAGGTTAATAAACACAAAGAACGACCATTAAAGAAGAAGTTGGATTGCTTTCGAAGCAACTCAAGGCCAAAGACTCACCCGTTTGCACCACCACCACCCCCAAAACGTAGATCGCATGACAAGGAACCCAACCATACATCTTTCATCCACAAATCAGAGACTCAAATTCCAGGAAAGTATCTATATTGCTTTATTTTAGTGAATGTTTCAATCATGTTAGTCTAGGGTTGATTAGAACATGTTTCATGGAAGAAATTACAATTTTTTAGACTCATAGTCACATGTTGGAAGTAAACATATTTTGGACATCTAAATCACATGTAGAGGATAAGCCACGAAATTGTTAGGATTTAGAATCAATTAATTTGGAAAAGAATTTGAAGAATTGAAATTAATGGAAAAATTAGGGTTCTTGAAGTTCATGTCAATTTTACTCATTTAAATCGTTATACTTGATGAAATCGGACATATTTTACGTATAAAATCAAGCAGTTAGGTATATAGTACTTGTAGTAATGTTTTTTGGGAGTTTTGGGATCGTTAATGGAGATTTTGTTGAGATTGGAGAGGTAAGCATGTAACTGGAGAATGGCAGGTTTCGTCATAACTGCTTGATCGATCGATCAATTGATCGACCCCATTCATCAATCGATCGATCCTTCTTAGAAAACTGCGTATTTTTCTTCTTTTTTAAGTTTAATATGGTTAAAATGCATAGGAACCCTTGATTATTAATTTTAGATAATAATGGGATATATACAAGACCAATAGGGTCTACATGGACCTCGTTGAGTAAAATTTAATGTAGGATGAAATTTTGGGTTAACGGGGAGTTATTCATACATACGAAATCATCTGTACGTCTAATAAAAGATCAAGACTCATGAGTAGTTAGACTAGAAGATAAGTGAGATTGCCTACTAAAATTATACTTAGGGATATAGAATACCTCGAGAGATGAGAAGTAAGTATGGAGTAACTTACATATGAGAATAAAAGTGACGAGTCCGTTATGCGAGATAATCGAGTAAAATGGGTCATGGGCGCACCTAGTTTAGAAGCTTGGATATTTATATATATATATATATATGATTGTGTGATTGTGTATATATTCTATATCTGTGTAAAAATCATACCCGAGCTACTTGCTATCACAGGGGTTTCCGCGTCGGGACATTCTCATCTCGATTGGGCCTTTATGGGGGATAACGACTTGTACCGTAGAAGATAGTATCCTTGATATAGGCTATTTGAGTGATATTCAGATGGTCCTAAGAGATGTGAGAGTATGTGCTAACCCCTCAGTGACTTGGAACTATACTTTGCCTACAATTGTATGTGTTTTGTGTTAATACAGTTCGAGAGTGATTCCGAACTAGTATTTCCCTTAGTACGAGTGATACGGGAACTTGATAGCAGAGTATGCCTGCACCATAGATTTTATGTGCGGTGATGATAGTATATATATCATATGAGTGACTAATATATATATATATATATATATATATATATATATATATATATATATATATATATATATATATATATATATATATATTAGCAGAATGCCCGTGCCTGAAGGCATGACAAAAAATTCCAAAATACGTAATCGTAAAGCGACAAAAGAATCCCTAAGTATGTAATTGTAAAATAGAAAAATATTTATTCCCCAACAAAGTGTAATTGAAAAAAAAATGGCCATAATATCATTTATTTATTGGATTATCCACCCTCTTTAACAACTAATAAATAGTTACAAAAGTTTGAATCAACTACACACGACGCGATCGGAATAGGTAAAAAATCGAATGTAACTAATCATTCCATATGGAAGTAAATAATAAAGATCCCATAATTCAATAATATCTCCAGAGAAAAGAGTATCAATTAAACCACAAAGTTTTTTGTATATCAAGTACATTGTTACTATATGTACAGTTGCGAAAGTAGGTATTAACAAAAATCGACATTTGTCCTCCTCCCACACCACATACAACGCACATGTTCAATTCCAATTCTGTCCCTATAGGCTGCATCTGTATATTTAAAAAACAAAACATCGTCCCTCTCTGTATTATTATTTGTATGTGTAAGGAGACATTACTTGTAGTCTTAGATATGTCACCAGTGTGAACCATACTTCGTCGGCTGAACCTCCAGAAGTTGTCGTCGTGGAATCTGCCTTCATAGTAATCCTGACTGCTCTTGTCTGGAGTTATTTGCATAATCGGGTTCATTGTAGTTGCTCCTTGTGCATGGATGCATCGTGTGGGTGGAGCCGTTTTAGGAAACTCAACAGTCCAACGATCCGCCAACAAAGGCCTCAAGAAAAATATCCATACACATAATAGGAAGAAGGTTGACCATAGTGAAAAAACCTGATAAAAAAAAAGTAAATCAACAACTTAAAAATTAGTCACAATGAAATAATGAGAAATAAATAAGGTTGACTATAAACATAATAACTATAAGTACCAATTCAAGGATTAACCTCTATTCACATATCTGTTAACCCACACGCAGACAAGAACCATTTTAAAAAAACTTATAATTGTAAGTCTCAAACCCAACAACTAAAACCACAAGTCCTCATCTAATACATTATAACTTCGTATATATAATTATTATGACACTTCTAAATTGTACAGCTATGTGTTTATGACCTTCCATAACATAAAAATAATGAAAGCCAAGAAAATATAAAAAGTCGATTCACTCGTTGCGTTTTTAAAACTGAGGCAACCGTTACTTTTGGTTTCTTCACTACATTATCCATTTAAGTCTTGGATGTGCCACCTTCTGAGGGAAAATCCAAACCTTAGCACCTTCCTTTGATCTTAATCACCAAGTGCAGTAGCACTTCCAACTACAGTGGAGAACAATTTATTCCAGACTACTTTAGCTGCTGCTTATTCTTTCGAGCATCAGCCATCTGAGAAAACGTAGCCATCTCCTTCTCTTGAAGTTGTTGTTATCGTTTCTTCCCGTAATCATAGTTGTTGGTTTATGTGAAATGCGCATGATTATGAGACAGATAGCTAGAAAATAATGAAATAAATGATACACCTATTATATATATATATAATGTACTACTATAAATTCCTTTTTAATCTTCCATTGCCACGTCTAACATTATTGATAATGATGAACAAAGCATTCTATTTGACTATCCTATTTTCAAACTAAAAATAACTAATTACCTTCAAAAGTGTACATTAGGACCATGTGTAACTACAAATAAAAAATGTAAATCTCCAACGAAAATTGTTTGGGTATGGAGAATTATGTGACAGAACAATCCATCATTTGTTCTCATAATGGAATCACCTGTAGTGCAATTTATATTATCAAAATTGCTAGAAACTCGTGCACAAAATCACAAAAGAAACAGAACATAACACATTTTAGCTAACATTCTCAGCAGTAAATTCAACCGCAGATGCAAAATGTCTATAGGGTTGCTTGAGCTAGAGTTCGCTTGATAGCCCAAAATGTCTAGGATTTCTCAAGACAGAGTTTTATTGATCCAGAGTAAAATTTCAATCAAATTCAACCATAAATGCAAGTCCAAGAAATATTACTTGGAATCCAGAGTTTGCTTGTCCCAAAAACGTTTGTTACCCCCTTGGCTTTAGGATATCGACCAACCTTTCATTCAAAATGCAATCACATTGAATCCTTTTTGTACCTTCCTTAGGCACTTTCTTAAGGATTTTAATGCATTACAAAGATAGATGAATTCAAAATAGTCCAATTAATTTTTCTAATACCAAAATCACACAAACCTCAAACCTTTTAATTTCTACTGAAATTACTTCAACAATACAAATTGACAAAGAAATCACTGAAGTGCATTTACAAATAGTAGTAATGTAAAAAAACAAAAATGTCATCGTAAAGGCATCTTTTCCATATTAAGAGGGAAAATTTGATAACACATAAAACAAAACATTAGAGTTAAAAAGAAGTTCAATGTACTTGACACATGAAACATAACAGGTAAGATTTAAGTTAAGAACTCAACTTAAAACAAAGCAAAGGCAAAAGCAAACCGGGTGCGCAGATTTAAGGTGAGAACCAATATAGATGAGATTTATGGTAAGAACTCAAATATGTGAGATTTAAGGTGATGTATTGATAAACAAACAAGGGAAGTTGATGGATGGATATGAATATTATCATAACGGGTGCTCAAAACCCCCCCCAATTTTCAGAAACCCCAAGCTATGAATAAGGGCTTCAACAGCCCAAATATCAAAATTATAAAACAAAAAAAAAATCAATGCCACGAAACAAAAAAAACACATGCCAGAGTATACCTAATAAATATAACAAAACCAATATTTACACAGTTAGACAACAAAGAGAAAGGCAAAGTATTGGTGATAAACAAATGTGAATAAAGGATGTTAAGAGAATAAATTTACCTTCAGAATCTTAAGACCAGGGGTGATTAAAATCACATGAATTTATCTGTTTCTCCTTTGTGTGCCTTAATTCTCTGTTGTTTACTGAAACTCATATCTACACAAACAATATTGCAAAATAAGAAACACACTCAATCATTGTTTGTCAAAAACAAATTCTAAAGATAAAGTTCTTTTTTTCATATTAAAAGCATAACAAAAACATAAATCCAAATAACAAACAACATTAGTTCTTGGCTTGAAACTTGTTGATTATGCACATATTCTTCATATTTATCCCCTTAATTTCGGTATTTTTATGATCCCGTGCAGTGTATCTAGCTTGGATTTGTCTCTTATTTATGCTACTAACCTTTTTTTGCAAGTATTTCGTATTTTGTGTATTTCTCATGTGTTTTACAAGTATTTCATGCAAGTTAATGCGAAGGAGAACTCAAAACAGTGAAAGAATCCAAGAAATGGAGAGTTGAAGGGAATTTTTGTAATTTTACAGCCTTAGTCTGGAAGTGGGGCCAAATAGAAAGTTGAAGAGCTCTAAATTACGTGAATACTGGAAAAAACGGCACCTCAATCGGAGCTACGGTGAAGAAATTACGATGTTTTGAAGTTGCGCGATAATGAAGAGTCTGGATGTGCGGATTTCTGTAATTAATTATGCATTTAATGCAGTGCAACTCTTGGAAAACTTGTGCCACAAGCGAAATTTGATGCCAAATTCGTGCAACTTGGTTCTATAAAAGACCAAGCCCTACCTCATTTTCAAGGAGAGTTGAATTCTAGAGAGAGGGAGTCAAATTCTAGAGGGTAGGAGTAGGATTAGAGAGAGAAAGTTAGATTGTAGTTTACTTTGGTAGAAGTTTTCATAAACCCTAGTTGTAAGTTTGAAGAAGAAGTTTTGCTGGATTCAAATTCATTTCTATCTCCTCTTGCTAAATTCAAGTATCAATTTATATTCTCTATTTTATTTTTCCATTCAATTCTTAATTGTTTTGCAAATTGTTAACAATGTTTGTTAGAGTTTTCTTTTGTTTTCATCATGTTTAGCTAATTTTTAAGGGTTGGGATGCATGAACCCATCCCGATCTAATTTATCTATGTAGGAAATAGAATTTAAATTTAAATTTGAAAGAATTGTGTAAGAGAAGTTCACAATCATCCTAGATCTTTTAATCTCTCTTGCCCTAGGTACTTGGGATATTTAAGAATATGATGTGCGTGTAATTATTTAGCACCTCTTTCTATTTATCTTTGATTTCATATGATGCGGGCTTGAACCTCATATATGTAATGCTTATGATCTATAAAGACTAGATTCATTCAAATTTATAATTTACAGTTCTAGTATTCTAATGGGTAATTACTAGGGATTGGGGGATTGTATTCCAACTTATTTCCTCATTCATTTTAATTAGTTTTATAAATTTGTTCCAACTTATTTTCCCTTGTCAACCATCATCATCTTTTTCACTTTTATTTTAGAAGTAATAAATCAATTAAATTCTATAAAACATTCCCTGTGGATTCGATACCCAGACTTACTACTATACTCCATAAAAGTGTAGTTAAAAGTTTGGGTTTTTTTTGTATTGAGGTTGGAAGCCGATAACAACGACTAGCGTATTACACGGACGCTCGGTTTTCCACTCGATCAAAATGGCGCCGTTGCCGGGGACTGTTTGTTATAGATTATAATTGACTTACTACTTCGTAAAAAAATAAAAAAATAAAAAAATAAAAAAATAAAAAAATAAAAAAATAAATAAATAAAATAAATAAATAAATTTTGAAAAATATGTGTGTCACGTTTTTTAATTGCCCACTTTGAAATGTCTTATTTTAATTCTTTTGGTGGCTTTAATTGTTATGCTAATAGTGAGGAGGAGGAGGCACTCAAGACTTATGACCATTGGATCAATATCACTAAAGATGATTATATTAAATACAAGCCTAGTGCTGAGAAACTCCAAATTTATCAAAATCAATTGCTTGAAGAAGAAAGACTTGAAAAAGAATATCGCGAAAAAAATCATTATTGGAAGCAAGAGTTAAATGCATTATTTGAACCCAATGAGGATTTTTTTTCCGATAGTTTTGAAGATGAAGTAAGTTTTCAACCAAATGAGGAATTCGAGGTGCTAGAACTAAGAAAGCCTACTTTGGAAGAACTCTTACTTGATCTACAAAAGCAATCTGATGACCGTGTTGTTCTCGAGTCGAAAATTATAGCAACTTGCAAGGAGTTGAATGATTATTTGGACAACTTAGAAAAGGTCGAGACTTGCGCTTCACCTAATACTTTTGAGAATGAAATCATTGAAATTGATCCAAGTTCTTTTGAATCTCAACCTATTATAAATATTTCAAAACCTCTTGAGGTTGAAGATCATTTGTCTCCTTGTGTCCCCACTATTATCGAACCATTAAATCCATCACAAGAATTGGATGAATGTCTTAAGGAAGTTGATCCGCTTCTTGTATGGGAATGTTATTTTGAGATGCTTCATCTTACGGGCCACACACTTAGACGTGTCACTCCACCAAATCCAATTGAAAATTTTGAGGGAGAAAATTTTGAGGACACCAAGAAAGAGAGAGAGCTAGAGGAGTTGAGCTTAGCAGAGTTTGAGTGCGAGTTCGGACCGGTGGATGCGAGCCTAAATGATGAAGTCCAATCTTTCTGGGCCTCATTTCGTCATTTAGACGAAAGCAAGTGGGACAATAGAACTGATGAATTTCTCCTTCTTAAACCTCCACCCATACCATTTGCGTCTTCGGAGGTACTTTAAGATACGACTCAAATATCGTCCGACTTAGAGACCAACACACGTGCTAAGCAACAAGAGGATCATTTTTCGGTTTATGAGGACAAGCACTCTATGCTTAAATTGTTTTCTAATATGGATTGTTCCTTTTTGTGTGCCCCTCTCCCCATACTACTTGAAAAATCTGTAGAACGTGATTCTATATTTCTTGGATCCCAATGGGACTTGTCCTCTTATGCACCAAAATCCTTCATTATCCCCCTAAATTTTGTAATTGGTGATGGATCATTTTTTAAACTTTTCACATGCCTTCCGTTTTTCAAACGGAATTCTTATTTTTCGGGAGGCATGCATCCTAATGAGGGTACACCATTAATCCCTCAAAGTCAAATTGTATTTTGGGTGGACCCTCAAATTTTTCGACTTTTAGTGTATGATTTATTAGCTGTTCAAATGTTAGATTGTAAATAGTTATTTTTTTTTTCTTTTTCTCTTTTATTATAGTCTAGTTTTGAGAGTTAGAGTTTTTGTTATTCTTTTTTGTATGCTTGGTTCTAACATGTTTTGTAGATTCAATGGACTCGCACTCATCGGGGATCGCTCCATTTGGGTAATATCTTTCTTTTCCTCTCTTTATGTTGTGTTCTTGATTCACATTGAGGACAATGCAACATTTAAGTCACGAGGTGGGGGATATTCTTCCCATTTATTGTTTAGATTCATTGATTCGATCACATGTTCTTTCCAAGTGTGTTTTTTTTTAGAAAATAAAAAAAAATTGAAAAATTTAGAAAAAGCCGAAAATATTTTTGTTCAAAATAAATAAATATTGGAATTTATAATTTTTGAAAAATATCACCTTTATTCTATTTAAAGTCTCAAATTGTTAACAATCAAAATGCACTAAGCCAAAATTGACCGAAGATGGAAATTGAAAGAAAATTGACGACTTTACGAATATGTGTGGAGATTAATAAAACCCGGTGAGATTTCGAGCCTTTCAATTTCTTATGAGTTTTTAAATCAATCCGAGTTTATGATTAACTCAAAGTTCTTTTCATCGTTTTAATAAGTCGTTGATGATCTCAATCCTTTGTTTTGATCGGTTATGGGAAATGTGTGAAATTATTGTCTCGAAATTCGTGCTAAATATATCTCTAAACTTAACTAATCTCGAGATGCATATGGTAATGTGATTAGCAATTTGGACAATGAAGTAGGACCTCATTTGTTACCCAAAAATATTAGCCATAAAAAGTTGTGAAAAATTATCCCTTTGCAACCCAAGTTGATCATAATAAAATATTTTCCTTTCGTTTAATAACCTGAAAAACCCAATTAGTCCGAAATTGTGAAAATTGAGAAAATTCATCAAGTAAGTCCAAATTGTGCAATAAAAAGGGGCAAGAAAAAAAATGTAAAAAAAAAATAGTGAAAAAAAAAATTGTAAATTGAAAAAGAAAGAGAAAAATGAGCAAATGCCCGAAAAAGCACAAATGGACATCATAAGGACATTTTCCAATTCCGAACATTCCGTTTATTCCCATTTTTACCCTTTACACCTTTTAACCCAAAAAGTCCTAACTGAGTCCGAATGCCGAAATTAATTACCGCATGGAGAGCTAAGACATGAAAATATAATATGAGAGATTAAATGGTGTGAATAAGAGGTGATGTTCCCATTTCCAAATAACCGTACTCCGATGATGAGATCTTTTCACCATAAATTTCATTCTTTTCAATTTTGTATGCATGAATTTGTGTCCATTATATTTACTCTTTATAGCATGCATACCGAGAGAAAATAACCACAATCCGACTGATTCGTTTATGAGTGCATCCGTAAGAATTTGAATCAAAACGAATTTTCGGAAAGTAACGTAATGCTCAATCGGTGGAAATTTGAGGTTTAATTTTTGGCTTTGCACACACACACTACGGTTTGAGACATTTGAATATGAATTTATTGTGAGTATTTTTCGAAAATTTTAAATTGTACAATTTTTAAGTATTTTGATCTTTATTTGAGTCAATAAAGAATTTTGTGGGTGTATTCACTGCAAACCCTCACGAGACAAAACTCGTACTACTAGGGTAACCTAGGGGTTTAAAGGCTTGTTGCATACGCTAAATGCAATCACTTGCCCACGAAAAAGGTATTCAATCCCAATAAAAGAATTTTCAACAGTTGAACTTTAAACTAATTTCATTTACATTGCTCGGGACGCGCAAAGTTCTAAGTTAGGGGGTGTGATTAAGCACATATTCTTCATATTTATCCCCTTAATTTCGGTATTTTTATGATCCCGTGCAGTGTATCTAGCTTGGATTTGTCTCTTATTTATGATACTAACCTTTTTTGGCAAGTATTTCGTATTTTGTGTATTTCTCATGTGTTTTACAAGTATTTCATGCAAGTTAGAGCGAAGGAGAACTCAAAACAGTGAAAGAAACCAAGAAATGGAGAGTTGAAGGGCATTTTCGTAATTTTATAGCCTTAGTCTGGAAGTGGGGCCAACTAGAAAGTTAAATATCTATAAATTACAAGAATACCAGAAAAAACGGCACCTCAATCCGAGCAACGGTGAAGAAGTTATGATGTTTTGAAGCTGCGCGATAATGAAGAGTCTGGATGTGCGGATTTCTGTAATTAATTATGCATTTAATGCAGTGCAACTCTTGGAAAACTTGTGCCACAAGCGAAATTTGATGCCAAATTCGTGCAACTTGGTGCTATAAAAGACCAAGCACTACCACATTTTCAAGGAGAGTTGAATTCTAGAGAGAGGGAGTCAAATTCTAGAGGTTAGGAGTAGGATTAGAGAGAGAAAGTTAGATTGTAGTTTTCTTCGGTAGAAGAGTTCATAAACCCTAGTTGTAAGTTTTAAGAAGAATTTTTTCTGGATTCAAATTCATCTCTTTCTCCTCTTGCTAAATTCAAGTATAAATTTCTATTCTCTATTTTATTTTTCCATTCAATTCTCAATTGTTTTGCAAATTGTTAACAATGTTTGTTAGAGTTTTCTTTTGTTTTCATCATGTTTAGCTAATTTTTAAGGGTTGGGATGCATGAACCCATCCCGATGTAATTTATCTACGTAGGAAATAGAATTTAAATTTAAATTTGAAAGAATTGTGTAAGAGAAGTTCACAATCATCTTAGATCGTTTAATCTCTCTTGCCCTAGGTACTTGGGATATTTGAGAATATGATGTGTGTGTAATTATTTAGCACCGCTTTATATTTATCTTTGATTTCATATGATGCGGGCTTGAACCTCATATATGTAATGCTTATGATCTATAAAGACTGGATTAATTCAAATTTATAATTTACAGTTCTAGTATTCTAATGGGTAATTACTAGGGATTGGGGGATTGTATTCTAACTTATTTCCTCATTCATTTTAATTAGTTTTATAAATTTGTTCCAACTTATTTTCCCTTGTCAACCATCATCATCTTTTTCACTTTTATTTTAGAAGTAATAAACCAATTAAATTCTATAAAACATTCCCTGTGGATTCGATACCCAGACTTACTACTATACTCCATAAAAGTGTAGTTAAAAGTTTAGGTTTTTTTCGTATTGAGGTTGGAAGCCGACAACAACGACTAGCGTATTACTCGGACGCTCAGTTTTCCACTCGATCACTTGTACGTCACCTTGCTTCACATAGCATAGAATGGATGAACATTTCCACCTGACCTAATACTTTTTACCCCTCTTAATTGTATATGATGTTTTTGCGGGAGTGGGACCATTTGCACTGAAAATAGTGGGTCTGCTTCTTCTTTGGTTTTTAAAGCTGAAAGAAATTACACAATTGTATTAGAATGAATTAAGTAAAAAAATAAATAAAACGGGATAACTAATGGTGTATGAGATGAAAACAATTTTGTAAGAGGGAAATATTTGTTTACTTAATGAAAACAATTGTATTACACAATTCTTATGAGATTAAACCTTTAACTAGAATATCTAATAAAAAAACGGAAATATTAATCACGAGAAAAGAGGAATACATATTGGCAACATGAGATGAAAAAAAAAGATAAACTCCAAATCAAAGTAAGAGAAATCATATAAACATAATTACACACATTGTCAATTGCCCATACATTTTGAAATGCCACTACTTTATTTTTTTCTTCAATTCAAATAGTTTTGGGGTGTTATACCTGTTTATGCCCAAATTTCAACTTTTCGACCCCCAACAAAAATTCAACTTTAAATATATAATGGGTGATATACAAAACTAAAGTCACCACTACCATAATGCCATATAATTATCCGAGCAGAGTAAAAAAAAGTAAGATAACAACCTTTTAAGTAAAGTTTCATACAAATTAACTAACAAAATTTCAGTAAGAACAAATTATATAGAATATCTACAATATTTCAGCAACAAATTTCATACAAATTAACTAATAAACTTGAGCAACAACAAAGTTTCATATAATTATAAAATCAATATGACAATATCCATAAAATTTCATTAGCAAATCAATGATTCATAAAATAAGAAAATAAACTAAAAAAAGAATTACCAGTAAGAGGAGGCTAGAGCAGCAACCGGGTAGAACACGGAGGAGAATCCAAGAAGGAGGGCTGCTACTTACTGCTGCAGTGCCTGGCTGTCCTGTTCTAGGTAGAGAGGCTAGGTGGGGGAGGGAGAGGAAAGGAAAGGATATCCTAGAGAGAGAGGGGGAGAGGAGAGGTAGAGAACTTTGGGCATGGGAGAGGGAGAGAGAGGGCAGACTGCTACTATGAAGTCATCTCAAGTCTCTATAAAGTCTTTTGCGTAGACTTCTGCTACAACCTTTTCTGCAAGCGCGCCTCTACACAGTCCTGTGGAGCCTAGAAAGTCAACGGAAATAATGAAAGCTTCCTTCGAATCTTCACATGGGATGGCACGACATGAGGATAACAGTGCAGCCGCAACGTTTGACTCACTTGTCAATAATCATGCTCACTTTGAGAAGGTCCTCTGGTCTGCCTATTTGACTCACTTGTCTACATTATCCTCATTTGCATCGCATCATGCAGCAATGCGACCTTCCCCGGTCCAGTTTTCCCAATAGAAACACCGTGGAATGGGGAACTACCTACTAATATTTGAGCCAATTCCAACTCCCATCCAAGCTGGAAAAAAATTGAAAATTTGGTTATCTTGAAAGATAAATATTTTTTCCTCATTTGCATAGCATCATGTAGCAATACGAGCATCCTCGGTCCAGTTTTCCCAATAGACGTCGGCACCTCCTTCACTAATAAGAGAAAAAATGTTTTGCTCAGCCTCCTAGCAAATTTTCAACAACCTTCTTCCTTATATTGGATCCAATCATCAAAGTTGTTTGGTAATGATGTTTTAGTCTACAGTATTTAAGATTCATAAAGTGGGCCCACATGGATTTATTATCTCTGAAATTTCACCAAAGTTTCATACTGTAGGTATCAACCCAATCTATTATACTTATGATTCTCATGCCACCTCCACTTATAAATAAACAAATGACATCCCATTTGGCCAAAGGACGTTTAGGCAGTCCTTCAGATGATCCCCAAATGAAGTCTAGGATTTTTTTTTCAATATGATTTATGGCCTTTTGGGGAGGATCCAAAGATGGAAAAGTGTATAATAAAGGGCAAATTCTAACAAAATGAAGTTATCAAAAACATTAATGAACTAATTTGATTAATGTAAAAAAAAATCTCAAGTGAAACTCAAACATGTCCCCTTTGTAGCAGACCAGAGCAAATATGTTACCAAATTAAATAATACTACTAAGAAGAAAAGGACATAAATAATGTAGTTATTTCTATCTCATTTATTTTAGATACTGTACAACATACATATTATCGATCTGATCTATTCACAAGAGCCAAAATTAACTCATTATTGGATTGGCATCACTCTAATTTGCGTCGTGGTGCCCCGTCTCTTATATTCAATTCAATAATTTCACATTTTTTTTGGCCTCTAGAGGAATATGCAAGCAGCTGTTGAACCCAATCTTAAGTAAGAAGGGTAATCAAAGTATAAAAACTCAAAACCCAAGAAAATTTAAAGATGATCTCTATAAGAAGATACGTGGAAGTGCATTGGATTTTAATAAACATAAATTATCTACTACACTATGATCAGCACATAGTAGCCAATTTATAAACATAAATTGGCCTCAATTTGCAATCACAACAATATTGATAAATAGATGAATTGGGAAAAACATACCAATTGTGGGAGCATCTATTGTATGCCCTTTGCCATTTGTGGTGGCCTAAGATGTATCATTGGTAGAATGTTTAGAAGCCTATCGATACAAAGCACCTAAAAGGTTAACTCTGCAATACATAAAAAAATTGAAATAAGTTGAAAAGGAACAAAGAATCACAATAAGGTAGGGGTGATTCTACTTCCCTATACATTTTCCTTTATCCATTAGTTTGTCTATCAATGCATTAGTTCGGTTGTAAATGAATCAGCTCCAAAAAGCATCTATCTCCATCACTTTAGTGGAACATGTATGAATTATAACCTATATCTCGAAATCTCATAAATGATATATCAGTTTTGACTCATGTACACTAAAAAAAATATAAGAAGCTAGACAAATAAAAAAATAAAAAAAATAATTAGCAAAATTCTACGAATACTTCCATTTTACAGTAGGAAAGTCTGACAAAGCATCATTCACCTCATCATCAATCTTGTAGGGAATAACGTCCAACAATGTGTTTTCATCTTCAATAATGCCTGTTGCGAGTAGATTCTTAAAATAAGAGACACAAATGCTAGTTATACACTAAAAATCATCAGAGCCTTTTTTCGTCTCTTATGACTTGAGATTCAAAGTTCACAAAACTCAAACCGAAAATTATTCATGAGAGCCTTTTCTTCATCTCGTAGTAGTAGTTGTGAGGGTGAATAGAGTGGATAGAGAGGGCATGTATTTGTTTCTAATAGATCCGCAGGTGATCACACTCAACGAAAGATAAAAACAAAACACTAACAATAAAAACTAACAAATGATCAAAAGTATATGGCATTCAAATGCTTCTATACGAACGTTATTTCAAATGGTTCTACATGGATCGTAGTGTAAATGTAAATGGATTGAAAATTTAGATGAAGTAGATATTTTCACCCCTAAATTTGAGACATATCTTCAAACAATGTAGAACCATCCATCAAACATAGAGATAATCAGACTTACATGAAGAGACAACCAAACATACAAAATGACTTATAGATAATTACCTTTTGGGGGTGATTGATGATAATTCTCAAATCCAACCCTCATACAGTTCTATAGGAACAAAACAAATCATGGAATAATGTTAAAAACACTGTGGTCAGTCCGAAATTTCAAAAAATAAGCAAACAAAAACAAAATATAAGCATACATCTTGAATAATAGTTTCGCACTGAAACCACAAAAAAAATTAAAGAAAAACTATCTAGAAATGAAAAAAATGAAATGAAAACATACATTTAGTGTCGCCTGATGTGGGATTGACTGAGCAAGATAGATTTGTTTGTGATAGTAGGGTCAACACCGATGTTAATGATGGTTCTAATTGTGATTTAAATGATCAAAATATATCAATTGGCTTTGATTTCGATGTCAATAGTTTCACCAATTGTACTTTTATGACTATCCTTTTCATACTGCTATGTCAAAGAAAATTACGTGAATCAATTCAAACCCCCAAATAATAGTTTCATGAATCAACTGAACGAATTATAAACATATACACGAATAAATTGAAACCCCCAAGTAGAAGAGAAGCCTTGAATGTCATGATAATTGTACGAAATATAGTTGAACCCCCCCAAATTATAGTTGAAATACATGTGAAGCACTCAAGCAGGAAATTCTTCAAACATATTACACACGTAAATATGTAATCATGTGTGAAGAATAAATTATGAAACAGATGCGCCGAAAAAAAATCCTAAATTCCATTGAGAATATCAAACTCGAAGCTCATTTTCCAGAGAATCGAACAAATTAAACATGTATAAAAATCGGGCCCAATCGTCTATATGGATACTAACCGAACAGGTATAGAAATCGATCCTTAATAATAACAACAACCAATCAACCCCAATTATTTTCGGCAACCAATTGGCCAGAAATAGAAACATGTATAAAAATTGACAACCAATCCTATTAGATATGTTATAGAAACAAAAGTAATGCAATTCATAAAAAAAAATGAAACCTTACTGTTTCAGTAGACACGAAAAATCAAAACAAAAAACACCCTATATGAAACTATATGAAACAGTGAGTGAGGCATTTTATCAATCACATAGTACCTACAATATATACGTTTTTTGACTGGGTACGTAGCAGTTATTTTGTTTACATTTTTATCAAACCTTGCATGTGTACATAGCAGTTATTTTTTGACTCAGATAAACCTGAAAAAATTAATTACATCAATAATGACTAAGATAAACCTAAAAAAAATAAATAACCTCAATAATGACTCAGATAACCTAAATAATTATACTTCAATGCCAAATAAAACTATGCATGTAATAAAACATGAATAATATGTTTAGAAATGTCTTTATCAACTAAAAATATTACCTCATATACAAAAAACATAAAATATATAAATAGACACAATAAAAAAGGAGTATACCTGTTTAGGGTGTTCAACTATAATCTGGTCACCTGCAAAAGAAAAAATAAATAGCAAAACACAAAACTAATTAGATCCCAAGACATAAAAATAAATGTAATCAGATCTAAAACAAAATGAACAAAATCGAAGTAGATCTTAACCGAAAAGAAAATGAAGAAAGCCCTAAATTTATCAATAGATCTTAAACGAAATAAAATCCCTAAAATCGCTCCATATTTTAAGGTTAACAAATCCCTAAGAAAAAAAGCACTATGTGTGTGTGTTTTATTGTAAGAGAATCGGGAAGATTACATGTAGAGAGCTGGGAGGACGGAGGATGAGTAGGGGAAAAAGACGGATGAGAGACCGAGAGCCTTAGGGTAGGGAGAGTTTGAGATCTGAGGGGAAGAAGACGGATGAGTGACACCTTGGGAAGTGAGTGAGAGTTTGAGATACGAATCTTTCTTAGTAATAGACCCTTATACCCTTGTTTTTGAATTTTGAACAAATGGGGAAATAAAGTAGTGTGTATTAAAAGAGGGGGAAGCCAAAAATTTAAAGGGCAAAAATGGTAAGAGGGGTATTTTAATTTCAACCATTGGATTCTAGCATTGTTGGTTTAATCCTAGCCCCTAATTAACTTATGGTCTTATTGAATAGTAACCAACATTCTACTCCTTATTATATATATATATATATATATATATATATATATATATATATACACACACACACACACACATACTTAAGTATGGGAACTTTCTACTCTGCATAAAAGTAGTTAGGTAATTAATAAATACTCCAACATTATTATAAGTGTTTGGGTATTTTGTGATATAACTGGGTTATTTTAAATAACATAAGATATATGAGAGAGCTTAATTTTCATAAATTAATTATCTTAACCATAGTATTTATCGGAACGAAACCTTTCAGCAAAGTGAAGTAGAATAAACTTTTGAGATTAATAGTACGGTAGGCGTGCACACTAGATGAGAGGTGAGAATTTCTGAAGAGAGTGTCGCAACTTAACATGGTTATTTCATTATTCAGTAAGCATTTTAAATACTTTCTAAACTATTTTTAAACTGTTTTAGACTCGGGCTCAGACCCGTTTCCTGTTATTTATTTTCTCTTATATATATATGTATATATTATAGGTGCCCAGCCACAGGGGCGTCGTGCTTAGATTCCTTGGAATGGACGTGCTGCAGCTTATGTGGGAGTTGTAGGTCATTTCTTAGACGACCTCATTGTTGACTCTACTTTTATTTTAGTTCTGATTAGTTAGGGCATGTGTCTCCCATTTCCCTATTCAGTTTGATTTGTCAGAGATTTATGTTAATTTTTTTTCGTATTTAGTACTCTTTAGGATTTAACTATTGCCAGGAAGGTTTCATTTATAGTTCTTAAACTTGTTTGGTTTATCCAAATGATTTAAATTCTTGTCTGCTATTATCCATCCTTAGTATTTTTGAATTCTTAAACTGTTGGTTATTATAAAGGTTATCATATTGGGATTTAATAAAACGGAAATAAGGTTGTATATTTTTTTGACGCTTAGCTTAATTATTTAGGGTGTTTCAATTGGAAATTTATGTTGCGACAATGATGCTAAGAATGAACCAATCGTTCACCTTTGTTTTTAATTTAATAAAAGACTGATCACCTAGAATTTAGTTAGGCGAGGTGCCACAGGGTTCTTCTCCCTCCATTCTTCTTCCTTGGATGATTTGGCTACAAGATTCAAGTCCAATTCTTCAAGAATCCCTTATTAAGCATTGAAATTTGTTTCCCCCTTCTCTCTAATGGCCTCTCTAAGTTTTGTGAGTTATGAACCCTAAATCCCCAATTTTAATTACCAGATATAGGGTGCTGATTTTTGTAGGTCATTTAATCCTTATTTTTAAAATGACTAAATTACACTCAATAGGTGTCAGTTTGGCCTAAAATTGACCCGGATCCTGAAGTATACCCCTGGGTATACAATTCTGACTATTTCGACAAATTAGGAATCATCTGTGACTCAAAATCATCATACGAGTCACTGAAAAACTAAGTCCTATCTCGACCTCAATTCTTGTCTACACGCGACTCTCGATTGAGGTGAAACGAAATACGTACATATAACTTACTATGTTGTATTTCAAAAATCCACCATGATTTACTATTCATGCACATAGTAAATATTATAACATAATATTAATCAGTCTCTATCTCTCAATTAATATTTAATATTCACTTTTATTATTTAATCACACGTGTAATTTAACTAAAACGTATTTTTCAAATAAAATTTTGAATTAATTAAATCATAAATACGTAGAAATATTGGGTATTACACATATCTATACTAGGTATGCTATCGTTGGAGGTTAAACATAATGGGCGAACCTCCCTCGCTTAGAAGAATAGGTGTTGGGTTGTTCCTTATGTCATAGGATTGTTTCATGACCACTGTAAGAGAGTTTTGATTACCATTAAGGTAATGTGGTATGGTTATGACCCGTGAAAGTATGTATTTGATCGCCTCTAGTATATGTTTACGATTTTGGGTTCGGCAGTGAATTTCGACCTGGTGGCCCAGGAGTTGTACGTGACGTAGATGGAGCTTGATAGGACACTAGGGAATGCATTCGGGCGGGCAACTTGAGGATGCCATGTATATACATTAAAGAGAATGTTATATGTATTTGTGTACTCAAATGAATAGGTGGGGTAACATAACTAAGTAATTAAAATACACGCATTAATTATGTACTGTAGATGGGGGTGAGGATAATCTCATGTGAGTGCGACACCAAATGAAAATGAATAATTCTTCATGCATATTTATTAATGAATTTAAATACTTGTAAATGTTTTTGAAATGTTCGAGGCGGTGACCCGTATAAAAAATATTTTCAAAACCTTTTAGGTACCCAACCACGGGGATACCAAAGTTATCTTGTCATTCCAATTAGGATATGTTGCAACAGCTGTCGATGCATGCATAATTTGCAAGATTCTTCTTTCCATTCTATTTAGTTAGAATGATTATTCCAGTATTTCTTTTAGCTATGTCGCCAATAGTTTGAAAACTTTTATTATCAGACTTTGTTTTTATTATTTATTTTAGCAATTAGATAACTCTATTTGGGATTTATCGAGGGTTATTCAATTATTTATTTAATTATGTTGTTCGTACTCATTATGTTATATTGTGGCGAATGTTTATCTTATACGGTTGAATGGTTTAACAAAGCATGTTAGTAAGTTTTAAAATTTGACATCGGGCATAGTAGGTTATTAGTATTTAATTAGTTTTTAACAGTAATGCTATGAATGAATCATTATGAGATTCTTATTTTAATTTAGTACATGATTGACCACCCCTTTTTTGAATAGTTGGGTTTTCGCAAACTATTCCTTAACTCTTCTTAAAGAGGAACAACTTCCCTACCTTTTTAGATGTATCCTCTATAGTAATCTTGACCTCCCGATCACGTTCAATATCTCTCTCGAGCTGAGATATAAGGTTTCAAGTTTCTCAAAATTCTCTAATGAACCTGGAAGATCTCTGTAATACCCCATATTTTCATGATATTTATTTATGGGATTTAATTGATCATGATGTTTATTTATGGCATTAATTGAATTAAATGTTTATTAATTGAAAATTAATCCGGATAAAAATACTAGCGAGATGAGAGTTGGTATTTGATTATAATGAGTATATATGGCTATATATGAATGTTGAATTCTGAAATTTGTCGTGAGATTAAAATACGGCAATTTGGAAATTTTGTCGGGACGCGTGTGACAGTCGCGTCAGGAATATAATTATTTTAATTAAAAAGTGAATTTGATTTCTATTAACTGTATGACGACTCCGTTTGGGTGATTGTGGACATGTTGTCCAAAGTCGCTCCTTTTCTACCCGTAAGGACAGACTACACTACGGGACAGTATGCCCAACTCTTTATTTCAGAGATAGTGAGACTTCACGGTGTGCCCCTAAATATCGTGTCTGACCGAGACAAGGTATTTGTTTCACGATTTTGGGAGAGTTTTCAGAAGGCCATGGGCACGGAATTGTGGTTGAGTACGGCTTATCATCCGCAGACCGATGGGCAAACCGAGCGTACAAACCAGATGTTGGAGGACATGCTACGTATGTGCATCATTGATTTTGGGGGTGGATGGGAGCAGTATCTTCCACTGGTGGAGTTTGCTTACAATAACTCCTACCAGTTAACCATTGGCATGGATCCATTTGAGGCATTGTACGGTAGACCTTGTCGTTCCCCAGCATGTTGGTTGGAGGCGGGGGACAACAAACTACTTGGACGGAAGTGATTCAGGATACTTCGGGAAGGATAGCGCTGACACGGAGTCGCATTCGGATAGCTCAGGATAGACAGAAGAGCTATGCTGATGCGAAGAGGTCCTTCAGGGAATTTGAAGTGGGGGACTAGGTTTTGCTCAGAGTATCTCCTATGAAGGGGATAATGCGTTTCGGGAAGAAAGGGAAGTTGGCACCGAGATATGTGGGACCATTCCCTATTATTGAGCGGACTGGGCCAGTTGCGTATAGACTTGGGTTACCGGAGCATTTGCATCGAATTCACGATGTGTTTCATATTTCCTCGCTAAGGAAATATCTTAGAGACGATTTGGCTCATTCTCATATTTCTTTGGAGGACATCGATTTCCAGCCCAATAGCTCCCACGAGGAGGGGCCGATTGCTATTCTGGACCGAAGTGAGCGAAAACTGCGGTCAAAGATAGTTCTGTTAGTGCGTGTTCAGTGGCGACATCATAATGTCGAGGAGTCCACATGGGAGCGCGAGGATGATATGCGCGAACGTTATCCAGAGTTATTCTTATCAGGTACTTTCTAGTTTCGAATTTCGGGACGAAATTCTGTTATTAGGGGGGAAGTATGTAATACCCCGTATTTTCATGATATTTATTTATGGGATTTAATTGATCATGATGTTTATTTATGGGATTAATTGAATTAAATGTGTATTAATTGGAAATTAATCCGGATAAAAATACTAGCGAGATGCGACTTAGTATTTGATTATAATGAGTATATATGGCTATATATGAATGTTGAATTATGAAATTTGTTGTGAGATTAAAATACGGCAATTTGTAAATTTTGTTGGGACGCGTGTGATAGTCGTGTCAGGAATATAATTATTTTAATTAAAAAGTGAATTTTATTTCTATTAACCATATGGTCGTTTTGAGTGCGCCAACGCGTCCGGAAGGGTCGAAATAGTCAGAAAACACTTGCCGGGGGTTTAGGTTGGGTCCCGGGTCATTTTTAGGCTATACCGGTAACGTAAAAGGGTAGTTTAATAATTTTGGAATTTTGGGAATTAAAACCCACGAAAATTAGGAATTAAAATCTGACTTAACCTTTGCCCACTAAACCCACTAACTGCAAAAATTGACTTAATGGGCTACGGGAGTTATTGGAAATAGGTTTAGGGTTTCCTAAGACAACCTCTAGCCACCATTGTCATCTTTAGAGAAGTAGTTGTAGAGAGAGAGAGAGGGGAAATTCTATAGAGAGAGAGAGAACAATTCTATCCTCAACATCATATTCAGAGATATATCAAAGGCAAGTGGTTTAATTACGTTAATTGCATTGAATGTTTCTTCCATGCTTAGACATTTCTGAAAATTTCATTGTTTTTTGGAGATTGATGAAAACCCATTAAATTGGAATTAGAAACTTGCATTTTGATGAGGAATCGCATGTAGAATTGTATTTAGGTGATTATTATGATGATAATATATCTTGTATGAAACAAAAACGGATTTAATTATGACCATCGATGATCTTAAAAATTTCTAGGGCTCATGTTCTTGAGATAGGGGAAAAATGTAGAGACTTGATAATTGGGTGATGATTAGGATGAATTAACCCCATAAACATGTTATTATATGACCTAAGTATGTTTAGGAATGATTAGAAACCTTGACCAATTGTTGGATTGATGTTTGAATGTGATTAGAGGTGAAGAAAAATTGGAAAAACAAAAAAAGGAAAATCTGGGCTCAAAACTGGCCTCTCGTTAGAAGACCTACCCAGGTCGTTCGAACGAGCTCGTTCAAACGAGCTTCTAACGAGTTGACAGTTTGCCTTCTAACCAGAAGGATGTTCATTCGATGCCTTTCATTCGAATGAGATCTCGTTAGATGCCCAGTTCGTTCGAACGAACTCTCGTTCAAACAGCCTCGTTCGAACGAGACTTCTAACGAGCTGACAGTTTAGGCTTTTTGGCCTGTTTCGATTTCGCATGTCCCGTAACCTTGTTTAATTGTAGAGATACCATTACGTTGATGATAAATTGATATAGTTGGGACATGTGGGATATATTGAGGAGTAAAACCTAGAAGTGTAATTCGAATTGAATGGAAATTGTGGAATAGGACGTGAGTGACTATTACGATGCGAGAATTATTAACGGCTTAAATAATTGAATTAATCGGGAACTTATGAATTGTGCAACAGTATAAGTCGGTATGAGAATGAGAAGTGTACCACAAATAAGTTACGACGATTACTAAGATGTGTGTATACTTAGTATATGCATATGATTTTATGTGTATGACATACCTACCATACTTGCTATAACGGGATGTTTACATTCGCTTAGGTCCCTCTAATCCTTGTGTTTCCCGGATTTAGTTTGGTACCTCGAGAACATAGGTCAGAGAAGGACTTATTGGGATGTTAATAAGTCTGCTGATCGTGGGAGCGTAGGTATGTGCGTGACCCATGTGATGTGACTGTGTTCGCCTCCATTGTTAGTGATTTGCTATTATCCGAGAACGATTCTTGAGAGATTAGGAATGCGTGATCCTTATGTACGTGATGTACCGGGATGGATAGCAGAGTATGTGTGCACCACAGCTTAGTCTCGGGGTGCTTGTATTGTATATTTATGACGTGAATAATATACACTTAAATTAATGGGAACTTTCATGTTGGTATTGTGCGTATAAATACAGAAACGTTTTGAGTAACTATAAAGGGATAACCTGTAATGAATTGTATTGCTAATAATTGAGAACCTGAGTTCCGTAAGCCCTCTATTTATTTGATAATGCTAGAACGTATAATGGGAATTGAGTAGTAAGGGGTAGAACTTATTACGGTTTGGTTAGATATATATGTTACTTAGATGGGTACGGTACGTTAGGAGTGCACAAATTAGTCGAGAGGTGAGTATTTCATGTGAGTGCACGTCCTAATATATATTTTGAATTCGTTGTTTTAATGTTATTAAAGCACTTGTTATTTTAAAATAATCCCCACTTTTGGGCTCTGACCCGTTTGCTTTCAAATCTATTTTTGTAAAAACCATTTTAGGTGCCCAGCCTCAAGGACACCATGCATAGGATTTTCATTCAGGTGACGAGCTGTAGCTGTTTGTGGAAGTTACAGGACTTTGCTAGTATACGCTTCATCTATCTTGACTCTATATTCATCTTTCATTAGTTGTAGGGCATGTCGCCCATTTCTATTAGAAACATTTCCTATTTTAGATTTTCAGACTTTTGGCATGTAATTAATTCAGGATACTTTGTTTTATTTAGTTCAGTTGTGGGATTGTTGTGAGGAGTTTTTCCTCCGGACTTATTATTATGTTGTTGGTTATTCTATTGTTTCGTTATGGTGAATGTTGTTATTCTATCATTATTCTTTTTATTGCATGTTAATCAGAGTTAACTTAAAATTTGGCAACTCACTTTTTAAATACTAGGTGGTTAGTAATCGTTAAAATGTTTTCGACAGTGATGCTATTAACTGGACCAACTTGGCATTTTGTATTAATTTAATAAAGGAGTAGCTTCCCGGTATTTAATTAGTCGGGGTGTCACAATCTCTCATAAAACTAGCCACTTTGTTGGTCAAGTCACCATTTTCCCTTACCACTAAAATAACTCTCCCACAAGGAATCTCTCACTGAGGTCTCTCACTCTATTGAGTCTCTCAACTACTTCTCTAAAGAAAACACCCTAAACCCAAAAATCTTTATTTTTCTTTTTAGTTTTAAAGGACTCAACATAAATGCATTGAAGGTCACTTTCTCCCTCACTCAAAACGTCATCTCCCACACTTATTTCGGAATCACTAGACTCACTATTGAGGTCATCTTGTGTTGAAAATGTACTCACAGACGTGAGACGTACTTTATGTAAAAGCATGCCTAACCACGAATACGGTAAAGTTTCGTTAATCTAGTGATTTATCCTTGAAATCCACCAACTCGGCATCGCTATCACTAAAAGTTGTATTGTAGGTTGCTTTGCCATTGACCTATCTTTTTAACCTCATAGCACACTCGTGAGATTTTTTACCTTTAACCTAGAACTCTTAATATCTCCTCTCATATTGCTTAGGTTACTATCCTCTTTCCTTTTCAAAGTCTTTCTTGCCTAACTTAAAATTCTTATCTTTCTCAAAACCATTATTTTCTAGGAAATAACTTTCTTTTATGAGTTTTCGATTTATTTTCGAATTTTTTTATGAAAAGTGCAAGATCACTAAGATCAAAATCGTATTCGAAATCAAAAGAAACTCCTTTTTCCTTTTAAATTGAACATTAAAATCAATCCCTTTTCATTTAGCTTTTGAATATTGGAAAACATATCGATTTCATAAGTTTGAAGGTCTCCTACGAGTTCTTATAACCTAACAGTGTTTAAAATTCCCAATGAATTAAGCAGCGTGACTTTAGGGGTAGAACGGGAAGGTAGGGATCTCGAAAAAAAATCACAACCTTTGTCTCAGGAATTCTCTCACCCAAATTAAACCTAGAATTGAATATATCATATAAATTTACATAAAACTCATCAAAAGTCTCAAATTGTTGCATGGTAACAGTTTCAAAATATGTGGTGAGATTCGGTATCTTAGAATATTTCATCGCGTTGGTACCTTTGTGAGTGAATTAGAGGATATCCCACGCTTCATTGGACATGGTACACGTCATAATACGAAAAAAAATTATTGGGGATGACCACCCAAAAATAGAACTTAGCCCTTGAGAATTAAAACTTCTCCATTTAATTTCATTATCGATCCCAGTGGTGACAAGTTTAGGACTTATGACATTGCCATTAGTCACAGTGGGTGGTGTCCACCCTTTTTCACAAAAAAGCTAGACACCCTCAAAAATCTCATTCAAAGCCTTCCTTATTCAAGTTTCTAATACGCTTAATCTGACCCATATAAAATAGGAACCGTATTATATAAATTATCCATATAAACCCATAGTAATGTTCACATAATAAATTAGTGTAACCTGTTCAGATACCAATTTGAAAATGCATGGGCTATTTGGATTTAATTGTATCTTATGTCAAAAAAACAAGGATTCAATTTTTAACAAAAATTCTTCTTTATAATGGTTAGGTGTTGATGCAATATATATTCCAATTTAGATATGCCAAACCAAGCAATCAAACTAAAACAAACCAAACAGAAGAAGAAATCAGGAAAAATTATTTTATGGCAAACCTTTTAGTTCAGCACTGTTTAGAAATTGACAGGCATAAGATGAGTTATATATTACTAATATATCCACTAAGTGTAATGTGATATTGGTGTTCAATTATTCAATATAAAGTGATCTAGACCAGCACAACCCATATGAAGAATATCTTCCATCGATATCCACCGATCATGCTCAGGAGTGCAAAATCCTTTTTTCTTCGGCAGTATAGTCACAACTCCAAAAGTGTTAGCCATAGAGTAAACTTAACTAGGGTTTAATGTTGGGTATGGAATGTGTGTTTCACAAATTTAACATATCATATTAGGGATTTATTATTTGGAAGAAAAAAAGTTGTTTCAAATAAAAAAGAAAAGGAAAAATTTAGGAACATGTCTCTAAATTGATTTTCGCCAAAAGAGTCGTGATAAGTCCAAAAGTGTCCAAATCATAGAGAAAAAAAAATTTGAGCTGACAAATTTTATGCAAATGAAAAATCTACTTAGTTGAAATTAATACCTATGTTTCGTTATAATAAAATGCTGACTTATTTGAATGAAAATCTTAGTTTGCTCTAACGAGCTTCCAAGGGGTACATCTCTATTAAATAGAGAAACCCCATTTGAAGTTTGTTCGAATTTCTTTTCAAGAAACTAAAACATTCATTCTAACGAAGTTAAAACCTCACTTGAACAAGAACCAATTTTTTTTCTAACAAGATGCCAATCTCGTTCCAATGAAGCAGAAAAGAAAAACAATATTTTGAACATGTTTTTAAAAAAATACCTCGAGTAAAAAAGAAAATCCCAGAATACATTTGAAGAAGTAAAATCAAAATCTTAAATCCATGTACATCCATAATGTGTTCATGGAGATTTTAATGGCTTCAGGTTTGAAAATGAGGCTCGATCACTAGCATGTCTTTAAAACCATCGAACCATATACAGAGGTAGTGTTCGGTTTGTAACTGGATTTTCCATATTATCTAAATAATGAGAAATTATAAATATTTCTCTTATATAGGAACTATACCTCTGCTCTAGGAATGAGATCAAGTATCATAAACGAATTGATCTGCTAAAGTGTCGTCTCTATAGATTTATTCCCACCGATAAAATTCATGTGCGAATTGTTTATGTAGTCCATCTTGGAAACAAAAATATGCAATGTTGCATTAAGTCATAATTGTTAGAGAATAAACACATACGACTAGGGAAGAGAATTATGAATAATGTGTAGAACACAATCAAGAATATGAAGAAAAAAATAGATCATACATAATATGTAAAAAAAATATCAAGAAGCACTAGTATGATTGAATTGTATGCGCAAGATGTATACGCATAGCATAGCATTGGAGAATCCCCCAGAAGACGTAACATCCTTCGGGAAGCCTCTAGGTGTATGCGCAAGATGTTTTGGCGTGAATATCATAGAATTTTCAGACATCCGGGCTAATGTTTGTACGAACCCCAATCCATGATTCTATTATAATAGTAGATGGTTACACCTCTGAATTTTGTGGCAAGGGACTCGAACAATAGATGGTTACGCTACTGAGTTTCAGAAAATAATAAAAACAATTGTATTATAATGTAAACAAGGCCATATAATGTAAAAACATATAATGTAAACACATGTATCTCATCGCATGCCCAGAAATACAAATATATAATGTAAACATATATAATGTCTGTGTACATGGCTTTGTTTACATGGTTCAAATATGGTTTTACAAAACATTCTTTTACCATGATATCATCGCATGCCTGAATTTTCAAATAAACATTAGTAGGTACTTAAGTCAAATCACCCTTAAAACCAAGGGAAACAGTACTGCATGAAACCAACATTTTGATTTAAAGTACAACTCCGTAAAGCCAAAATATGTGAACTGAGAAAGGTTCTCATAGTTTTTAAGAGGGATTCCAACATCATTTTAATCTCTAGTCCAGATCTAATCAAAACCAGATCTCAGTATTAATGTTGTAAGGATCCCTAAGCTAAATGTTCCTATTGATAACTATGCTGCCAAAGTAGATGCTTAGAGGTCCAAATTAGCGATGATCGCATAAATCATATGACTTATGAGGAAGAGGCATATTATGGAATTTGGGTGCCGAAGGCATATCCATAAACAATGAATTGGAGAAAAAGGGCTTGTCCCTTATAGTTTTTAAGTTCAATGGTACATCAAATGGAGACTCTTATATTTGGAAGCAATAGATCAGACCACTTGATCTGCAAAGGTAAAGGGCACAGAAACCAATAAGTAGAAATTAAAAATCCTAAATTTCATTATTGTGTCTTAAAAAAATAACCTACCATTTCCTTCCATGCTTCAATACAAACATGACTCCTTAAAATTATAAGTAATTTTGTTCTATTTAAGTAATACAATTTTTTTACAACAAAAATGTGTAAACAATTTAGAAAATATGGATAGAGCCTCATATCTTCATAGGACTATCCACGCTATTTACGAATTAAAAAGATATTACAACACCATATACATCAAATACTAATTTAAGCCATCAGGTTTCTTCACAACACAAATGTGTAAATAATTTAGAAAATTTGGGCAGAGTTTTCTCTATTTATAGGATTATCCTACCTATTGAAGAACAAAAATACTCCAACAAATATAGTAATGGTCCATAACATAGTAATAGTATGCAATGTGCCAACGACATGATGATAACTACGAATGATGTCTTTATTCTTATGGTAAGCAATGTGCTTGAACACATGTCAAGTTCGTTCGATCTCACAACTAAACAAGAAATGTAACCTCCAGTGTCCATTTTCCAAAATAAATGAAGTTCCACCTAATACTAAAATAAATGAATTTAATGTTGAAGGAGTTAATAATGGTGCTAAAAATCATCGTCTTCATTATATCCCAATTTAAGGGAATGATTTTTAACGTGGTAGGTGGTATTTTCTTGCAGTACTAAGCACCTACATATCAAACCAAAAAATTATAATTTGATGAAGATAAAACTAATTTAGTATTTTCATAGTAAATTAACATTTGTTTGATTTTTTTGGTTCTAAACTAAAAAAATTACCCAATATTGTTTTCTATAGAAAATGAGGAAAAAATTATTTCATGTTGAGATTTAATAACAATCGTTGGCCGGATTAAGATGACATATATGAAAAATAAAACATTTGAAAGCTAAAACAAATATGAGACTCTTAACTGCATAGACTCACTGTGATAACAAAATACCATTACAATTTAACTTCAATGCCTTAGACATGGCCAAAATGTTTAAGGTGACATGAATTAAGTTCAGTAAAAAATTGGAGATAAATTACACCAAAAAGAAAAAAAAAAGGCCAATGTTTAAAAAAAACAATTAATACATGAGGTAAATTCTTAAATTTATCCAATGCCTAGAAGATGAAAATGAAAATCACCACTTGATAAAATCCGATATAGAAGCTCATGTTACAAACTATATTATTTTAAGGAATCAATCATGCCCAACGCAGAAGACTGATATGAAATAGTGATTAAATAAATGTTATATTTACAATATTTCATACCTTGCAAAACCATATTGTGAATTAAAAAATGCAAAACGCAGAGGACTACACTGGAAAATATACACTACATTTCTCCAATGTCCATAAAGATCTATAAAACAAACATCACATAATCTTCAAAACCAATTTAATAAGATCTCGCATGTCATCATATTAGAATTAGTTTGCACATTACAAATTTAAAAAAGAAATAAAAAATAGAGACAACGTGAGGGTTATAAGCACCAACAGAGATTCCAATAATCTTAACCTTATGATCCTTCTTACCAAATGTAATCTGAAACAGAACCACCTCGTCATCCTCTGAACCTATCCCCATCCCCTCATACATTCCCATTACCCATGAATACACACTTCTATACCTTGTTTCATTTATAATTGAAAATAACATTTCTAAATAAATCCACACATATAAATTTTTTAGTAAAATTGAGGATACAATGAGAGCTCGAGTGTGAGATTCTCCCCCAACAATTGTGATCACTTTTTGCCACGAATTACCTGAATTTGAAGTTACTCCGCCATTCTCAATTACTAAAAATGATGCCACTATTTTTAATAGTCTATTGTTTTAATATATTATTTATGGAAAATGCTTTGAGTCCCAAACAACTCCACCAAATCTCCTCCAAATCCTACGTGGACGCCACGTTATTCTTCCACTTGCCTGTTATCTATTGTCATGTGATGAGGGTCCCGCCAGAGCACAAAGTCCAACCTATTTTGGGGGAGGTTTGGGGGAGTTATTTGGGGTATGTAGCATTACTCATTATTTATACATAATAATGTCACTTCATAATCCATCACTCTTGTCTATTTCGTCCTCCATATCTTCAATCAAATCTACATCTGTAGAGAGGGGTGTTGGGTGTAGATCAGTAGAGATATTTGAAACCTTTACCAATTTTTTGGCCATTGCTTACATCATCTACTCTATCGTCAACTTCATTAACAACTTCCTAAAATTCATTCATACATCAACATCGGTAACTAAACAAATTACCATAATATAATATAACTAAATGACGGTGTCCAATGCTAATAAAGACTACCTAATTACAAAAATGATAAAGGCATATTATCAAATGGTATAAAACAATTAAAGATTTATTCATACTTGTCTACTTTAGTAGTAACCCTCATTTGTGGGTGGAAACGGGTAAAAACATTATCACCAACATGCCCCAAATCTAACCTTTCCTCCAATAAAATTAGTTGAAATACATTTCATTGAATTGTTTCAGAAAAAATACTAATATAATATTTGCTAAAATACACATACACAAAGAAACACCTTTGCTGAAGTGAAAAAAAAACACCTTCCTTTTCAATAGTAATTTTACAAAACTTTTTTAAATGAAATTGTACCTGAATTACAATTTTGGTTTCATATAAACCTTTTAAATAAATTTTACTGATGTTTTCTAACCACACATATAAGGTATTTATAGAAAATTGGAAAATTTAAAAGGGGGTTTTGTTGTAAATACTTTTCATATAAGACCAGAACATTGTAAAAATAAGTTAAATAATTATTCTTTTTACTAAAATAGACATCAAAATATTATAAAAATAACCTACATACATAATGGAATAAGAGTAATTTTAAGCTAACTAGTCCTTCAAAATCACAATTCTAAGTCTTAAAATCACAATTATGACTCTCAAAGTAATTATGAGCTTCATCACTGAGAATAAGATGAACATAAACATCCTAAAGACCAATATAATAGTGTAATTAATATCTTAAAGAAAGTAAAATTAAGACAAGCAAGTGATAAGTACCATGTTCTAGAAAATTTAAAGCCTGAAGGAAAAAACTAAAAGAATATAGGTTCAATAGTAGTAGTGAATAAGGAGGGGGTAGGTCGAATCTCGCGCACTGAACTTATATAAGACAAGTCACCGTATAACTTCAACATCTCAATGCATTAATGAGTGATATAAAGTTTATCTAACATAATTGTCAAAATGATGAAGCATATTGTGGGTACCCGAAATTAAGATAATTGACCTAGATGAGTAGCCCAATTCCAACGGCCCAAAGTCTAGACCCCCCATATCTTATTTTGATTATGATCCATTCTCTTTCCACGTTCCCATTAAGGGAGGTTCAAGGGATAGATGGAAGACGTGGGGGAGTCCAAATCCCCCACTTACTAAAATGAACATGTATATATTAAACCCTAAGTCTGGGGCAAATGACAAGTTGTATTCTCTATAACCACTCTCCGGAGTATATAGAAATTACAATGACTGCACCACCGTGGACGTAGGCACATCTTTGTTGAACCACGTTCATCCTTTGTTGTGTGATTGTCATTTTATATTCCTTACTCTTTCTTTCTAATTGTCTTTCTCCTATCTATTTGTGTTGCATAATAATTGTCACCACAATTGGCGCCATCTGTGGGAAACGTTCATCTTCCCTGAGAAAATCCCGCACCAAGAAAGGAGTTTAAAATGTCTCGTCAGAGTAGCAATGCTCCCCAGGCAGGGGATATTCAAGAACCACCTATTCCTCGCAGAATTACATCTGAAGTTCGACGTTCAGATCATAGGGATCGCTTAGAAAGGCCAGCCTCAGAAGAAAGCCAAGGACCAGTGAGGTCCACGCAGATTTCCAGACTGATTGATGCATACAGGGAAAGGCTTCACGAGATGAGGGAGTCTTCTCGCAAATACGAGGCTGAGAATGCTCGCCTGAAAAGAAGGCCAGAAAGACTAGAGAGAGCTTCATCATGACACTAGGAGACGTCTATACCGCACTCCTAGCCCTCAGGCGAGCAAGGCTCGTAGCCTAGGGAGGCGCCCTAGGCGAGGATCCCAGAAGGTGGAGGGAGACGAATCAAACGACGACCTTCACGAGCAGCTGCGAAAAGCTCGCCATTACCAGATCCCTACTCGAAGCAACGAGATCATACGAGGTCTGTTCCGTAAGGAGATGGACCAACATCCTGCCCACCACGGTACCAGATCGACCCGAGAACTCGCTAGGCAGGCTCTTAAAACCCAGATGAAGTCGCCTTTCACGAGGGAAATTGAAGAAGAAGAAGCCCCCAAGAAATTTACCATTCCTAGGTTCAAGATTTATGACGGTAAGACTGATCCCATTGATCACGTCAGGCAATACCGACAGGGCATGACCATCTGGAACCACCAGAACGAACTAATGTGCCGAATTTTTCCATCGAGCCTACATGACGTAGCGTAGAAGTGGTTCCAAAGGCTTCTCCACCGATCCATCAGGAGTTTCAAATCCCTGGCCGAGCTCTTTACAGCCCGATTCATTACTAGTAGCTCCCATCCCAAAAGGATGGATGCTTTGCTGACGATGAAGAAAACACCTCAAAAGACCCTTCGAGACTATGCAAAGAGGTACTGGGAGTTATTCAACGAGGTCGAGGATTTCTCGAATCAAGTGGGAGTGGCCTCTTTCAAAATTAGGCTACCCGGTTCTTCCCTTCTACACCAGTCCCTGACGAAGAAGGAGGATATGACTATTGACGACCTAATGGCTCGCATCAAGAAATATGCTAAGGTGGAAGATGTCACCCGCCTCAACACAGGGGAAAATGGTCGAGCTAAACTCACTACCAAGGGCAATGACAAAACTGAGAACCAGAAGAAGGGAGGAAATAACGGGGGCAAAAATGGCTCTAAGAACGGAGGCAACAATGATGTTTGAAAGCATTTCAGGCAGTCAACACCGTCGTCAAGGAACCAATTTACAAAATTCTCGCAAAAATCAAGGACAAGCCATTCATCAAGTGGCCCGGGAAGATGGGAGGAGATCCCACAAAAAGGAATAATGCGCTGAGATGCGCCTTTCACAGAGAGGGGGGACATAAGACTGAGCATTGCAAAGCTCTTAAGTCCCACCTCGAAGAGCTAGCCCAATCCGGGCATTTGAACGAGTTTATGGAGAAAAAGGGAGAGAAAGTGGCTGCCAATAGAGAGGTGAGACCTGACAACGTGCTCGAAGATGACGCTGGACATGAGTTCGCGGTGATTCATGGGGCATCTGATGCCAAGAAGATCCAAGGAAATTCAGCTAGGATGGAGATGAAGAAACTTACAACGGTAATGCAAACTTTTCAGATAGATCCAGCGAAGTTACAGTCAGGAAAGAGCCGATGAGCAGATGACGTCAACTAAAATAAGCATATTGTTTTCACAGATGAAGATCTAGTGGGAGTAAGAACCCCACATCACGATGCTTTGATCATTTCCCTTAGAATACCTAACTTTGACGTCGACAAGTTGTTCGTCGACCAAGGAAGCTCATCCGAGGTAATGTATCTTGACCTATTTAGAAAATTGAGGTTAAGCGTCGCCAACCTTAAGTTGGCTTCGCTGGAAAAATAACTATGCCCCCTGGGAAAGATTGTACTGCCAGTTCGCGCGAGATAAGTCTCTAAGATGATTGAGTTTTGGGTGGTGGACCTCGACTCGCTATACCAAGCCATCCTCGGTAGGGGATGGCTCCATGTAATGAAAATAGTCTCCTCGACCTACCATCATAAACTCAAGTACGTAACTGAGCGAGGAGTAATGGAGATCCATGACGATCAAGCGATGGCAAGAAGGTTCTTCATATGAGTCATCCGACCAAAGTCATAGAAGAAGTTCGATCAGCCCAGCGAGAAAGTTGAAGAAGGTCTGACACCTTCAAAATAACAATTAAAGTAAGGAAGACCTGGAGTAGAGGAGACCAGGCTCCTCCCCTCTGAGCGGGTCTTCGAGGACCTAGTAGAAGTTACGGCTGGAGATGGCGACAGTAATAGAGTCTTCCTGATTGGAGCATCTCTCACTGATAAGGAATATAAGAAATTGACAACTCAAATGAGACGCAACGTAGATGTTTTCGCATGGTAACCATATGAGATGCCTTGAATCGATCCTAGTATGGTATGTCATCAGTTTCATGTCGACCCCACCTTCAAACCAATCACCCAGAAGGCATGGCGAACCGCACACGAGAAGGCAAAAGCGGTATAAAAAGAAGTTGAAAAACTGCTGGAAGCAGGATCCATACGGGAAGTACAATTCCCCAAGTGGTTATCCAACCCAGTAGTCATTCCAAAAATCAACGGGAAGTGGAGAGTTTGCATCGACTTCACTGACCTCAACAGAGCATGCCCTAAGGACGGTTTCCCCCTCCCATAAATAGACCAACTAATAGACACCACTACAGCTCACGAGCAAATGAGTTTTCTGGACGCATACTCAGGGTATCATCATATCCCCTTATATGCCCCAGACCAGGACAAAACAACGTTCATCATGACAGTTGGATTATACAGCTACAAGGTCATGCCCTTTGGGCTCAAGAATGTAGGGGCAACCTATCAGCGGCTGGTCACCAAGATGTTCAAGGACCAGATGGGAAACACCTTGGAGGTCTACATCGATGACATGCTCGTTAAAAGCAGGAAGAAAGAAAACCACCTCTTAGACCTGTCAAACACCTTCGAAATCCTCAGGAAATACCGAATGAAACTTAACGCGAGCAAGTGTTCTTTTGGTGTCTAGGCAAGAAAATTTTATTGGGTACTTGGTCAGCAAGAGAGGCATAGAGGCTAACCCAGACCAGATCGATACAATTAACAGGGTACAACCTCCCCGAACAATCTTGGACGTACAGAAGCTCACTGGAATGCTCGCTGCCTTAAATCGCTTCATATCTAAAACCTCCGAGAAATGAAAGCCTTTCTTCTAGCTTCTAAAGGGGAACAAAACGGTAGAGTGGAGCCTAGATTGCTCGCGAGCATTGAACGAGCTCAAAGCCTACTTAAGCTCTCCACCACTTCTCGTCATACCACGGCAAACAGATTCTTTCTACCTGTACCTCTCCATTTCTAACCACACTGTCAGCACTGCATTAATATGCGAGGTTGCAGGTATCCATCACCCTATTTATTACGCGAGCAAGACCCTACTATACGCCGAGCGGAGGTACCTACCACTGGAGAAGATCACCTTTGCACTAGTAGTGGCTTCGAGGATGCCGAAGCACTATTTCGAAGCCCACACTATCATCGTCCTAACATCACACCCCCTTAAGGCAATCCTAAGGAAAGCGGATTTATCGGGAAGATTGTCAAAATGGTCAGTCGAGCTCGGGTGATTTGACATCCAATTTCAACCAAGGAACGCAATCAAGGGGCAGATCCTTGCTGATTTCATAGCCGAATTCACGGGCGAGGAACCTTGTAACCAACCTCAGCCAACAAGGCAAAAGGAGAACCAAACGACAGAGGAAACCTGGAAAGAGTTTGTTGATGGAGCCTTCAACTCAAAGGGGGCAGGGATAGGCATTGTCCTCGTTAGTCCAGAGAATATAATCCTTGAATAAGGAATCAGGCTTGGATTTTCAGCCTCCAACAATCAAGAAGAATATGAAGCCCTAATAGCCGGCCTCCAGAAGGCGCACACTTTGGAGGCAAAGCATTTACAGGTGTTCGGTGATTCTCAATTAGTCTCCAATCAAATAAGTGGAGACCATAATGCAAAAGATGAAAGAATGGAAGCTTACCTCGTCTTAGTGAAAAAACTAATGGCGAGCTTTGAAGAGATCAATGTCCAGCAGTTTCCCAGAGGGAAAAATAGCCACGCTGATGCCGTAGCAGCCCTGAGTTCGGTAGTCGACTCCAACCTAAAAAGAACCATCCCCATCGATTTCCTTACTCATTTGAGCATTAACCGTGGCAGCAAGCCACCAGACGTGGAACAGGTACTCCAGGTGGGATCAGCTCCCAGCTGGATAGATCCCTTGAGGGATTACTTGAAGGATGGAACGCTCCCGGATGACAAGAAGATCGCCTACCAGATAAGAGTCAAAGCTGCTCACTTTCACTTATCCCCAGAGGGAAACTTGTATAAGAAATCCTTCTCTGGACCCTACCTCTAATGCGTTCAACCAGGAAATATCGAGTAAGTACTACATGAGCTTCACGAAGGAGTCTGTGGAAGCCATATCGGAGGAAGATCTTTAGCTTTTTGAGCAATGGAGGAGGGCTATTGCTGGCCATATATGCAAAGGGACTCTGTGATATATGTCAGTAAGTGCCTGAAATGACAACTTCACACTCCTATGGTCCACCAACCAGTCAGTGACCTAAAATCACTGACCAGCCCATGGACATTCGCCCAATGGGGAATTGACATCATGGGACCACTGCCCACCGCCACCGGCAATCGCAAATATCTGTTGGTTGCAACCGACTACTTTACCAAATGGATGAGGTGGAACCCCTGGCGAACATTCGAAATGCAGATATGATCAGCTTCGTATGGAGAAATATAATCACTCATATTGGCATCCCCAGAACCATCATCACTGACAATAGAACACAGTTCAAAAGTGGCTCTTTTAAAAGTTTCTATAATGAACACGGTATCAAACACCACTTTAGTTCAATGGCCTACCCTCAGAGCAATGGCCAACATGAGAATTCTAACAGAACTGTGATCGACGGATTAAAGAAGCGATTAGAGAGAGCCAGAGGCACATGGGTAAATGAATTTCCCCACATTCTATGGGCTTTCCGAACCACTCCACGATGATCAACAAGAGAAACCCCATTCTCACTGACATATGGGATGGAAGCAGTCATCCCACTAGAAGCAGGTTAGCCAACAATGAGATCCAACCTTGTCGACTAGGGCCATAATAATGCAGCATTGCTCACTGAGATTGACCTAGCTGACGAGCGTTGAGAGTTAGCGCTAGTAAAACTAGAGAACTATCAGTAACAGCTCGCAAGACATTACAAGAAAAGGGTCAACCCAAGGACATTCCGAGTTGGCGATTACGTCATGAGGAAAGTCCTGGGCATCATAGTAAAACCATGAGATGGCAAGCTAGGAGCAAACTGGGAATGACCCTTCAAGATAATAAGAGACGATCTGCAGGGCGCCTATCACTTGGAAACGATGAAAGGAAGAGAAATACCACGAGCATGGAATGCAAACAATCTCAAGAGATTCTATTTTTAGATCTTTCTTTTATTCTTTTGTTATGGAACTAGAAGTTCGTTTTCCTTGTCATTAATGAATGTTATTTAAAACAGTTGCATTCTAATGAGTAACAGCTACACGAGCTTTATCGCACATCTTTTCCAAATAATAGACACATTGATCATCACATCATATCAGGGAATTGTCCCTCCTCAGGTTGTCGTTATGAAACACGAAAGACCTCTTGACATTGCCCCTGGCAATATATGAAGCCCTACAGGAGATCCTTAGGCAAAATGGCCAAATCTAAACTGGTCACCAAACCTTATTTGGTTAAAAAAACATCCTGATTGGATGGAATATCCAACACCAGGTGTGTCCTTGTTAATTGCCACACTTAGGCCTAAGGGAGTGTGACGACATGACCTAAAAGGTAAAGCGGTGCACAATGGTATCTTGATGTTATACTGGACTGGGAGGACACTGGCGTGATAATACAAGCTTAGAAGATCACCAATGAGTAAGAACTTGGGAGAATATAATGCACTTGTTTAGTAGGCTAAATCAGCCCAAAATAGAAATTTTATTAATACACTATATTTACAACAATGGTGATACATGTTTAGTCGGCGAACTCGCCCAAATCATTCACACTACAAAAAATACACAGAGAAACTGCTAGAAAAATCCTAATGAGGATGAGGCCTCTGATCAAGGTAATCGGCCACTTGGGCTCTTCAGCCATCATCAAGATGAGGGGCCAACCCCTCCTCAACTTCATCAACATCCGACTCCAACAGCTTCCGAGGGATGGCATCGATGGGTATCCACTGATCATCTCTCTAAAAGGGATTGGGCATCCGAGTAGAGGGGGAGATTTCATGGAGATACCAGAGCATTGAGTTCCTTGGGACATACATCGCCTTCAATGCACTCAACTACCCCCTGATGAAGGCGAGCTCCTTAAACTCTGCTAGCCTAGTTGGAGCATCTTGCCAACCCTGATCGTAACCGTCGGCCCATACCCGCCGAGTTCCTTTCTTGAAAGGGTGCCGCAACTGAGTAACATCCCTTTAAAGCCCAGTAGCGATCACATATGCTCATTGGACGTCACCGTGAAGCTCTTCTATTTCCCTCTCTTGAAGCTCTTCTATTTCCCTATCTCGGCTCCTGGTGCTCCTGCCAACTCGCATCGATGAAGAACCTCATAGCACATGGGGAACATTCCTCGAGCTAGCCCTTGCACGCATCAATGAAGAACCTCGTAGCATAGGGGAAACATCGCTCGAGCCAGCCCTAGCTTGCGTTGATGAAGAGCCTCGTAACACTGAAGAAGCGGTGCTCGATGCGTGTTCCCTAAGATATGATACCTCTTTCCTTAAAGACTCATTTTCTTACTGAAGCATCTCACCAACCTGGTTGATCTCGAAAGCATCGAGAAGCTTTTCTCTCAATGCATTCATCTCTTCTTGCACTGAAGCACCAACCTCTTCCATCTCCTGGAGCCTGTCCTTCAACTTGGCCACAAGCTCACTCTGATCCTTATACTTTCGATTCCTACACCTAAGGGATTTGAAAAGCTTAACAAAGTCCTGGTGAACCTGAGGATGCACATTAGGACCAAGGGTCCTGCCCAATTGAGATGTGGCAGGAATATACTATTCTACATCAACCAACTACAAGACATAAGAAGACATCGAAAAGAAAGATAGAATCAGTGCACTGGGAAAAAGAAACCTTTTCATTGATAAGGATTAAAAGTACATCGAGCAGCAAAAATAAAATTTACAGACAGAAAAAATAAAAAATACAAAGTAGTCCTAGAAGAGAACTAGTTAGCAACCTCGGGTTACTCAGAGGTCGATGGTTGCTTCCCTTTATCAGCATCAGCAGGAGCACCACCTTCAGTAGGGGTAACATTTGTCGCCATAATGAGGGACTAGGAGACAGGATCAACACCCTCAAGAGCAGGGGCATGAGCATCATCATCCATAGTCCACTTCTGACTCGGGTCGTGGTCGTCGAATAGAGGAGAGTCGATATCAATCCCAACAGCTAAAAGCGACTTCTTTCAACCCTTCTTGAAGTTCAGATGGATGATGTAGCCTATCTGAACCTCAACATCTTCATATGTAGTAGTCCACCCGGAGTTGTATGAATCCTCCTTGATGGTGGCTGCCTAGGACTCCTTCTCCTTTAATTGCTCGGTCAGAACCTTGTTCTCTTTTGTGACAGCCAGTTTGCTTGAGCAAACCAGGTCGTAGGCTTCTCATAGCTCTTTCATCTCTTTAACTACCACTTCTTTCTCTCGATTGGCTGTAGAAACAGCCAGATCGGATAATATCCGAGTAGCATCAACGGCTTTAAAACCAGCTTCGAGCTCTATACCCTTGAACCTCAAGGCAATATTCTCTCTCTCTAGTTCACCATTTTTCTTCACCATCTCATCGCGAGAATGATAGAGCACAGCGAAGTCGGTTACAAACTGTAGGATGAAATAAACACTAGAAGAAGGAAATAATGGAATTCATTAAAAAATTGGGGAAGAGGGAATAGTCTTACCAAAGCCAGCCTTTGGTTAGCCTGTAGGGCCAGTTGATCAGACCCCAACGCCCTTTGGCGATCAGCAGGAAGAACTGCTCTCTCAAGCAGCGCGGGGGCCAACTGAGGAGAAATTTTGACTGAAGCCCCCCAGGAAGGGAAGACACCTGGACTAAGGCTTGCCCAGCCTTCATCCTTTCCTCCATCTTCCTCCTTCTCCCTCTCCATTCTTCTCCTCTCCTCTATCCTCTTCTTCTCCTCCACCTTCTTTCTCTCTTTCTCCCTTACCTGGTCCTCTTCTTCTCCTGCTCCAGAGCAGAAGACCAAGAACCAGTAGCCACGACCCCAGAGCTTGACTTCTGCTTCTTCGACCTCTGGGCGAGGAGCACATGATCTTCATCATCATCATCATCCTGAATTAAGTTCTTCCTTGGAGGAACCATCTCCTCGCTCGAACTGCTAGATGTGCTCGACGACCCTCGAACTCCAGAAACTTCCCCACACTCAGAGGAACTGCTACTACTGGAGCTTCCTTCACCCAAATTACCTCCAGTACCACCCGCGATATCGCTTTTAGAGCTGCTCTCCTCCTCGTCCAATTGGATAGGATCCACAGTAGTCTCTTCAGAAGTATCAAACTCAGGGATACTGTCCACCGGCCTCTCTATAAAACTGGAGCCAACATTCTTATATTCGAGCAGAAAAGCAGCAGACGGAGGATGCTCGCCATCAGCTAAAGGCTTCCTGATATTCCTGGCCTTTACCAATTTGGAGATAGAGCCTCGCTGAGAGTAGGTTCCAAATTCTTCGACTTCGCTAAAGACAAAATAGAGAAAAATCAGAAAGATCACAAGTCAACAAAAATTAAAAGAGAAAAGAAAAGTCTACCTATGTATTCTTCCGCATAAAAGGGAATAAAGAACCTATCAGACCTCGACCCTTCAAACTGGGGAGAAAACTGCCAATTTCTACCCAGGAAGCCCTCTTGCCAATAGTCCTTATGGAAATCAGGTAGGTTTACTACCAATACCCTATCAGGACTCCTGTCTTTGAGGTAGAGGACACCAGAACTGGTTCGAGAAAAAGAATAGCAAAAGCAGACCTCAACAAGACTTAACTTGGTACCATAAAATTGATTTATTCCATGGATGCCATTAATTATCTTCCACACATTGGGCGAGCACTGTGCAGGGACAATATTAAAATAGCCAAAGAAGTGCAAGAACAGATCGTTGGGAGGAAAAGTGATTCTCCCTTGGGAAATCAACAAAACATGGAGCCAATGGGCATCCTCTCTATCTCTAACATCTCTAGGTGGGGAAGCGCAACACTCAATATCTACCCACTCTGGGATGTTTTAAAACTTCCTAAATTCAGAGACCGACTTATTCCCAATCTTCTCCATCGAAAAACCCTAGAAAACTACAAATTCAAAGAGAAAGTACGAAGAAAAGGCATAGGAGACTTACAAGATGGAAGTTCGACTCGAATGATGAAGAAGCACTAGCCCGAATAACAAGGAAACAATGAGAAAGGAGACTGAGAGAAGAAATTACGAATCACTAGAGCTCACAGGGAAGGGAAGAATACTGGGAAGGTTGAAACGACGGATGAAAAGTAACTGTTCAAGAAAACCTTTAAGTATTGCAAATCATAATGCAGAGACCTCGAAGCGGATGCCACCAAAATCAGTTCTCTAACTTTTGAAGAATTGCACGAGATACGAAGAAGCCATTATGGCAAATAATTTAAATTTATTGAGCACACAGGGCCTAATAAACATAGGGGCAATTGTGGGTACCCGAAATTAAGATGATGGGCCTAAACGAGTAGCCCAATTCTGGCGGCCCAAAGTCTAGACCCCCCATCTCTTATTTTGATTATGATCCATTATCTTCCCACGTTCCCATTAAGGGAGGTTCAAGGGATAGATGGAAGACGTGGGGGAGTCCAACTACCCCACTTACTAAAATGAACATGTATATATTAAACCCTAAGTTCGCGGCAAAGGACAAGTTGTATTCTCTATAACCACTCTCCGGAGTATATAGCAATTACACTGACTGCACCACCGTGGACGTAGGCACATCTTTGTTGAACCACGTACATCCTTTGTTGTGTGATTGTCATTTTATATTCCTTACTCTTGCTTGGTGATTGCCTTTCTCCTATCTATTTGTGTTGCATAATAATTTTTACCACACATATGATGGCGACAACGCTAAAAAAATAATCCCGTATTGAAAATATATATTGTAAAAAAATATTGAACCGATTAAAAATTTGTTTTCACATTTCATGATTATTAACATGTTCTTTCTTACTAGTTTGTAAATGACATTAAAGGAAGTGACAATCCCTTGGGATCATGGTGGAATCTGAAATCGACTAATTTTTTATGCATATATAATCTGAAATCTGAAATCAATAAATCTAAAATAAACTAATCTAAAATAAAAAAATTTGTTATGTTTTGAAAACCATCGTCGTTGTTTCTATTTTATAAGTCTTTACGTGCGCATAAAATGAAAAAGGAAAATATCAAGATCAAAGGGATTTTTCCTACAAAATGCATTGACAATGATTAATTTTTGGAGCTATGATTAGGTAAGACCCCGTAAATTCAAGGACCTTCAATTAAATTAATTTTTGGAGAGAAATAATTTATTTTATTAGGAGGAATTAAATTCGTGATTTGGGAAATTTTTAAATATTAGGAATTTATTAATCTGGAAAATTGAGGTTTAATTATTTGGACTACTAGGTGTCGCATCTCGAGGTTAAAAATTTGGAGGATGTTATAAATTAAATCGAAAGGAAATTCGCAGTGAATGATTGAGTACGATAGGGTCGAAATTGTCCGAAATGAGTGGCCGTAGGTATAGTATGGGTTTTGGGACTTTCTAGACACATTTGAGCTCCCAAATAAGTGTTTGGACTCTTTTTATAATGCCCATAAGCCCATTAACGGGATTACAGTTTATAACCCTAGTTGGGAGAGGGTGAGGGTTCTTTAATTCATTTTATAGAAGACCAAATTAAGGAGAGCCAAATAAGGGATCAACTAGAGGAGATTTGAAGAGATTAAACCAAGAACAAGAGATGAGACCATTGAATCAACCCATCATCTTCATCAAAGAATATGTTTCTAAAAACCCTTAGACAAGTGGTTTAACTTGCATTTGATTAATTTCATTTTTTCTATGCATAATAAATAAGGTGTTAATGGATTAATATGTTTGGGTTAGTTCTACATTCGAATTTACGAATTTCATGTTTGTTATTTAAAAATGTATAGAGATGATAAAATTATGTGGATTGGACGCACCAATTTGTGTAGATGATGTAGTCAGATAGAGAAAAATAATTGGGCGGATTTAGGATGAATCTTGGAAGGTCTTGGGTATAAAAATTGTATAGAATCGAAGGTTTTTAAGCTTTAATGGAGGACTGGGTTTTCATGGCAACGAAAGAGGAGAGAGAACACTAGCGTCGTTCGAATGACCTAGTGTCTTGTTCAAATGATAGACAGAGTCGCTCGAACGACCTGTCTAGTTGCTTGAATGATGTAGTTTATCTGATAGATTTCTTCCCTCCCCATATTTTTACCTGATTGTTAATTTGCGGTGAATAGTTCGAGTTTTGGATGAATCTGAATTTTGGTGATTTTTATCTATGGTTTGAATTTGTTGAAATCTACCCATGGATTAGTGGAGGATAAATCCAATTAGAGTATTAAGGTTTATGTTGAGTAATTGGGAACCTTGGAAATTGAAAGGATTTGAATAATGAATTTGGGGATTTTGGATTTCGGGCCAAGCGAGATAGTCCGGGTGGATTTGGTTGAGTGAAACCAAGATAATTAATTAATATGTGAGTTCATTCAATTGAGTCGGGATATGGACTTAGGAGAAATTTGGACTAGTGCTATGAGCATGGAGGCGCGGACTTGGTCAAGTTAATTTATTATAGAGTTATATAACAAATTAATGGATATTCGAATATGAAAAGGGTGTTAATCGTAAAATATGGAATTGAGGAATAAGTTCTATATACTGAGATTTCGGGCTAATGATTTAAGTCCGATTAATGTAGTTGGGTAACACAACTTTAGTAATAAATAAATAATTCTATGAAAATTATTTTAAATATTAAGTGGGTAGATTGACCGGGAAAGGTTAGGCTAGTGTTACGGTTTGTTGTACACAGGTAACTTGGATTTATTATTATTACTATTATATATATATATATATATATATATGTGTGTGTGTGTGTGTGTGTGTGTGTGTGTGTGTGCTCGTGTGTGTGTGGTTTTGTAGTATAGATATATATGATTTATAAATATTTGTGTGTATAATATTTATAATAAGCATACCCTTTCTAGTGCTATCATGGGAGGTTGCGCGATGTGGGTGAATCCCCTGGCTAGTGAATGCAGGGCGAGTATAGTCCTCAGGTCATAGAATCTGTACGAGGGGTGAGACGTCTTGGGTATGAGTATGTCTCATTTCAGGTGGGAACAGTGGATGCCTCCAATTCATTTATTTTTTTGATTCGGGGAGCATACCGTGTCAGTATCCCGGGTGGATTCCTATACCCGTAGATGGTAGAATTTAGAGAATACCCAATGAGTGCCTACTCCGGTGGATAATTACATATTTGCGACATGTGTGTGAATGTTGTAATATAATGATACGTATATATGGTGAAGATTTATATATGGGTGAATACATGATGAGAATTGTATCAATTCCTTAACATGCGAGAATATTATATGGTATAAAATGAGAAATGATCTGAAAAAGTTCGTGTGATTAATAACTTATAAAACGGTTACTAAACTCATTTGATTTAGAGTAGTGGGGAAACTCGGAAATGTATATATATGATAAGACTAGTTACGGGATAGATAGATAGATAGATAGATAGATAGGTAGATAGATAGATAGATAGATAGATGGGTAATGTACAGCCACAGGGATGCCATTATTGTTCTATTCCATGGTTACGCAGTTGTGGCACATGTGGATATTGCAGGACTTTGACTTATCCATTTCAGTCATACAACTCCTAGAGTAGGAAGGAGTCAGTATTTCATTTGGGCATGTTTCCCTAGTTGTTCCATTTTATCTCAGTCCGATTATGTATTCAGTTATTCCTCTTGTGGTTTATTTGTTATTTGAATTGTATCCAGTGGTTGTCTCGGCCAGGATTATATTATTCATGTTTAGTAATATTTGATTCAGTGTTTGTGTGAATGGTAAATTATATATTTTTTCTCATGTTGTTAGAGATGTTAGATTAAAAGATAAAATTTGACACCATGTCTTTTGAATACTAGGTGGTTACTAACTTTTAAAATGTTTTCGACAATGATGCTAAGAATGATCCAGATGAGATTTCTGTTTAATTTAATATTGGACTTATCCCCCGGTATTTTATTAGGCGGGGTGTCACAGATGGTATCAAAGCATCAGGTTCCAGTGTCTTTAGGATATGTGTGGCTTTTCACGTTTTAGCAAGCGTTCTTTGATATAGATCCTTGTTATAGGATTGTTGTATTCCTTCTTGTATCCGACTTACGTTCTACGGATATAGGGTATAGTTCATGTGATTCATATACGATTTCAGTTAAACGTGGTAGATCGAACATTATAGAATGACAAGAGTGGAACATAAAAGGATTTGCAGGAGGGAGGACTCATTAAGAGCCATGAAATATTCAGAAAAGAGTGACATGATAAGGGTCACCATGATAATTATTTGAACAATTGAATATGGAATAATCGCGGGGGTGCATTAGTTTCCTCGAGAGCCTTTGAGAAGGATTCTAGTATAAGGTTAAAACCCCAAGTGTAGATGGCACGTGGTAATGGTCAAAGAAGCTTTTGTTTCAGAAGAACAATCTGATAGAATTCGAGGGAGGTGCAGAAGGGTGATTTACCAATCGATGGAGAACATCCAATTATGATCACATGTGGGATAGCGTAGTTACACTGAAGTCAAAATTTCGAGAAAAGGAGTTTGATCTTAGAAGCAGTATGGGGTGATGATAGCCACTCACCACATCCATGGAGAGATACTGTGAATAATAAAGAATTTGGGGTGCAGAACATTACCAATCTTCTCGCTAGAGGTTAAGTAGATAGGCTAGGGAAATTTTAGTAACTTCCCATAAAGGTTCAGACAGTAGCCGGATGATAGAGAAAGTTGATGGAATTTATAAACTTCTTAACTGATGAGAGGGATATGAGGAATCAAGTATGGTTCCAAGTTAATAATAGACCTATGAGTATATGTTACAAGAGCGGATATGACGTCTGTCTACGATGACTAATGTCATTGTCGCTAAGGTTGTACATTTAAATTTGTATCAATTCTCTCTAGATAGGGGAGCTAAGGGAGTTGGAGAATCTGTTAGAAGAGTAAGAGTGGATTTTTGTGCTAGTGAGGCACCAAGGGAAGTGATATCCAGAACCCAGATTTATGATCGAGAAGAATATAATTTCTACCAAATGATGGTTTGTTGAGTTAGGTCCATTAAGGCCATTAATAAGTCTATGAAATTAGCCGATCCAAAGGGGAATTTGGGGTAGCGGTGAGGGTCAAGGCTACTAGGTCCATGAGAAGGACAACCCCAACATGACCGGTGGGGGATGACACAGAGAGGTATCTTATGTGTAAAAGAGAGGAAACACGTGGATGGATCTTGTCCGCATCGAGTTAGGGGACAGGAGTGGGATGACTTGTAAGGGCCTCTATTATAAAAAAAATTTGGTTTGGTTAGGATGAGGGTGTTATGTCTAATAACCATCGAGCCGACACTGGGGTCTATTTTTCATAATACGATTGGGTCACAAGAATGTATTAGTACTAGATTCGCATGAGAAACACATTTGGGGGAGATATCGTTAATATCACTAGTATGTGTATTTTGTTACCATGGAGTAAAAGGGAGCTCTTCAATTCCACCTATAAGGGAACGGGTGGGTACACTGAGATGTTCTATAATTCTGAGGATTAGATCATTTGAGAGGTAATATTCGAGGTATGATTTTATCTTGGGTATGAATGGGTTCAAAATGGTGGGCAACCATAGCACGGCTATCGTGTTCTTCATTCCAGGACATGATGTACATTTTGTGATGTCCCACCTGAAAGACGATTTAGCTCGCGATAATATTTTTATGGAGAAACCTTAAGAGAGTACAATTGTCTAGTTATATTGGATCCCGGTGCATGGAAATTTTACTAATGAGATTCAGGGTATGTTGGGTTTCCATGGAGCAGAGAGATTTAGATTGCTATTAATATTTAGCTATAAGGTCTTAGTGATAGTGTGAGCCCAGTAATATATGACACCTTTAGAGACGTGGGAGTCCATTATTAGACTCATGAGTATTGGGATGAGGTTTGATTGTCCCTAGGATATGCTTTTAGTCCTCCAAAAACCAAGGACCAACAATACTAAGGAATAGCACATTAGGAAAGGTTCTTTTGGGATTTGTTGGGAGGTGTTCTACGGATAAGACTTAATAAAATGCAAGAATTGGGAAGACGTCATTAGATTCAAGGTCATCGAATTTAATGATCATTAGGGAATGTGTGGAGAAAATACGTTGAGCGGAGAGCCACTAAGATGTGGGGCCAGTGGAGCTGGGAAGTGTTGCGATAGAAACACTATGAAGCTTTGCACCATAAATTTATAGGTGGGATAATGTCAGGAAGAATTGAATAAGTAATGAGTAAGGTCATCAGAAACATTTGGAGGATATAGCCTCATCGAAACTGCGGGAGCGGAACATAAGATATATATGGCTGCGTATGTTATGATTGAAGGTTGGTGCAAATATGCATGAGATTTATGGTGTATGGGAACCCTAGGAGGAGGAGATATAGTCTCTAATGTGTAGATACTTTGCAGATTCAAGGAGAAGATTCAAAGGCAATGATCTCGTGTATATTCCGGAGGAATGGAAATAAGATGTTCCTAGGATTATGAAAATTTGAGTGTGGGGGTGTGTTTGGAAATGACATTGAGTGCATCACATTCTATGGTTTGTTACCACTAGGATTTGCGAGTGAGACTGATATTAGTGGATATCTTTGATGAAACAGGTACAGTGTATATATTTAAGTTCCGTGGGATAGCGGGGTTATATGGTGTTAACCACAAGAGAGTGGAAGGTACACTAAGAGGAATGTGGCATTATAACAAGTATTTCTACTTTCAAGGATTATGGGAGTAGCGTTGATGTTTTTCCAGGTATCAACTGTGTAGATATAGTTTGGGGCTATAATCGATGGTTATAGTAAGAGTGGCTGTTTGAAGTACCAGAATATGAATTTTCATTGCTAGGTTTCATATGTGGTAAGGCCTAGTATATATATACATACGAGTGTATATGATTATGATGTGTTACATAGTGGTACATTAATTTTGTTAATTGAAATCATGGTGAATAGGGACGATACTGAGGTTATTCAATTTGGGTTGAATTATTGTTGAGCAGGGAAATATAGTTTGGGATTTATTTTCATGCAAGGAAACTAGTGATAGTAAGGGTGCGATAATATATACGTTGTTCTTTTTAGCATGAGAGTGGTTATGTATACTTTTATGTCGAGAGGATGCTATTTGGAGTGTTATAACTACGGCATTGAAGTTATATTACTGTTTAAGGGATGCTAAAAGACGGGTTTTATTTTGTGTGGTTAAGCATGGGTACAGGGTGTATGGGAGCTCTACTTAATTACATTTGTTTAAGAACTATGTGTAGTAATGTTAATTGAAAGTGATTAGCGAAATAGTTGTGACTAGGGGTACTAGGCTTATCCGAATTTTGAGGACGAAATTCCATGGTAAGGGGGGAAGTATGTAACACCCCATATATTCAAGGATCTTTCATTAAATTAAATTTTGGAGAAAAAGAATTCGTTTTATTGGGAGTAATTAAATTCTTCATTTGGGATATTTTTAAATTTGAGGAATTTATTAATCTGATGAATTGAGGTTTATTTATTTGGACTATTTAGTGTCGCATCTCTAGGTAAAGAAATTTGGGGATGTTATAAATTAATTCAGATGGCAATTCGAAGTGCACGGTTGAGTCCGATAGGGTCAAAATAGTCCGAAATGAGTGGCCATAGTTATAGTATGGGTTTCAGGACCTTTATACACACATTTGAGCTCCCAAATAAGTGTTTGGGCCCTTTTTTATGAGGACCATAACCCCAAAAACGGGATTGAGGTTTATAACCCAAGTTGGGAGAGGGTGAGGGCTCTTTAATTCATTTTTAGAAGACCAAATTAAGGAGAGCCAAATAAGGGAGCAACTAGAGGAGATTTTGGGAGACTAAACCAATAACAATAGTTGAGACTGTTGAATCAACCCATCATCTTCATCAAAGAATCTGATTCAACGAACCATATGTCAAGTTATTTAATTTGCATTTGATTAATTGCATTTTTTCTATTCATATTAAATAAGGTGTGAATTGATTAAGATGTTAGTGTTAGTTCTACATTTGAATTTGGGGATTTCATGTTTATGAATTAAAAATTTCTAGAGATGATAAGATTATGTGGATTTGTAAGGACATTTTTCACATGTCCGAAATGTTTCATTTATTTATGTCGTACGCCGCTACATTTGGCACGTCTCCTCACGATCTCACATGACGGCCTCTATCCGAATTTCGGCAATCAAGCATGCATTATCTCCACTAATATGTCCCACATCTGCCTCAATGACTTCACGTTCCAAGATTTTAGGGACTTAATGCAAGTGGTACGCAAGGGAAGTCAAAACAGTGAAAAAAAGGCACGATAAGAGAGTTCAAGGGCATTTTTGTAATTTCACATCCATAGTTCGGAGGTCTGGTCAACTGGAATGTTTAAGATCTCGCCGCAACGAAGATACTGGAAAAAACGGCACCTTAATCCGAGCTACGGTGAAGGAGTTATGACCTTTTGAAGATAGAGAAAATTCCTTAAAGAATGCTGTTTTTTTTGTACGCTGGATAGAATTTTAGAGTTTTAAGAACGTGGGACTCTTCATATTTTTTTCCTATAAATACCAACTTCGGGGGAGTTGTTTTTCAAGACTTTAGGAGACAAATTTGAGAGTCCAAATACATCTAGTCTTCATATTTTTGAGTCCCAAGACTCATGTTTTGATTCACACATCATTGCCAAACCTTTGTGAATCCTTTCGCAACCCAAGAACACAACTTTGGTTTGTTCAACCCTTGTGGAGGAGACTGTTCTTCTTCTTCATTGCAGCCCTACTGGAAAGGGATAATTCCAGCCGCGACTACAGAATCCGATACCCGAGGGTAATTCTTAGTCAACTTATATTTTCATTGTAATCCGATTGTAAGCCGTTCTCTTACAAATTATAGCGAAAATAAATGGTTTTGCCCCTGAGGGGAATTTTTCCTTAATTGCATGTGTTTGAATATTCTTGCGTAGATTATCAATTTATTCAATCACATACTGCTGCATGTTTAGGGTTTGTTTGGATTAAAAGGGTTTTATATATAATTTGATCATTTGAACGCGAGCACACACGTTCTCAAATTGGTATCAGAGCAGGTTACGCTAATCTATCGCGTATTCCTTTTTTTTCACAAAATTTTTCTAAGATATCAATTTTCTGAAAAAAATTGATTTTTGAAAAAGTGCGTGTTCAAATGGAGAAGTCATATTATAAAATGCCTATTTTTGACGGGACAAATTATGCTTATTGGAAAGCCCGTATGAGGTCGGCTTTAAAAGCCATTGATGAACGTGTCTGGATTTTGGTTGAACGAGGGTGGACTCCTCCCACCGTGACTGTTGATAATGTGACCAACTTGAAAGTGACATTTCTTGGTCTGATGAAGAAATTAAATGGTCATCTTTTAATTCTAAGGGTCTAAGTGCTATTTCTGGGTCTATCACACCTGATGAGTTCAAACGCATAATGACGTGTACCACCTCAAAAGAGGTATGGGATGTTTTACAACTCACCCATGAAGGAACTAGTGCTGTGAAAGAGTCTAAGTTGTAAAACTTGACAACTCAATTTGAAACAATCACCATGCATGATTCTGAATGCTTTGATGAATTTTATGCTAGACTTTTTGACATTGTGAATACTAGTTTTAATCTTGGTGAACATATTCCGAATGCTAGAGTTGTTAAAAAGATTCTTCGTTCTTTGCCTAAGCGTTTTATCCCTAAAGTCAGTGTGCTAAATTCTATGGGTAATTTAAATACGCTAAAATTGGAAGAACTTGTAGGAGATTTGCAAACTTATGAAATTGATATGTTCCCTAAAAATTCTAAATCTAAAGATAAGGGAATTGCTCTTAAAGCCCAAGAGAGAAGGAGTGAGGGGTCAGCTAGAAAGAGGGTAGAGTCATCTAGAAAGAGAGAGACTGACACGTCAGATTCTGAGTGCGATTTTGACTTAGATGATTTGGCTCTTTTCGCAAAAAATTTCAAGAGGATTCTCAAATTTAAGAAAAATGGCAATTTTAAAGATAAAAAGAAATTTGAGAAAAATAAGTTTGAAAAGAAAAATGAAAAAGTTTCCAAAAATCCTTCTCTAAAAGAAAGTGAGAGATGTTTTGAGTGTGATGGTAGGGGTCATAGAGCTTTTGAGTGTGCCAATCGTCTGAATAGAGAGAAAGGGAAAGCTGTCCTTAATGCTACCTTTAGTGACGACAGTGAGGTCGAGACGGTGGATTCTGGAGATGAGTCACCGCATGATTGTAACTTCACCACATTCATGGCCAGCCAAGTGAGCACTCCTAGTTCTCCTCACGACGATGAGGATGATGCTTCACAGGGACACCTCGATAGTGAGATCGATGTGAGTGAGGGGGAGGATGACACAAGTGAGAGCGAGAGTGATATACAACGCGCCCACGCTGAGTTATATTTTGAGTCTTTTAAAACTAAAAAGCGTAACAAAGCGTTAGTTCTTAAGATCACTTGCCTAGAGGAAGATTTAAGGAAAGCGAGAGAAAGAGAGTTCTCCACCTGCACCGCCCTGAGAGAGAGAGAATCTACCTGTGTCGAGAATGAGAATTTGTTTAGAGAGAGAGAGAGTACTCTAGAGAAAGAGAGAGGGGACTTGATCAAGCAAGTGGCTAGTCTTACGAGTCAGCTCCATTCCTCCGTAGAGACTCGGAAGAAACTTGAAGCCCTTGTTGCCCAGCTAACTCATGATCTTGAGAAAGCAAGGGAAGTCAAGGTACAAATCGAGGACAGATCTGGGAAGATGGGAAAGATGCTCCTCGGCCCCGCTTTAGGTTTTGGTGATCGTCAAGGAATTGGATATGATGGTGCCTCCACGTCCCAAATTGCACCTGGACCAGTTCCTGAGTTTACAACAACTCCTTATGGTCACCATAAAAAACCTCGAAGGAGAGTTCGACCAAGAAAAGCAAACCAAGGTCCACCTTTGACTGAGCTCATTTGTACTTATTGCAAAATAAAAGGCCACCTTAGGGAAACTTGCTATAACATGGGTCGGACACGACGTACTACTGCTCCACCATGACATACTGATGAGTTTTCTAGTCTGAGAGAGCGAGTTGAGTTCTTAGCTGCCACGACTCAGAGTTTGATGAAAGAATTCCGACGGATGTCTTCGCCGTTAGTGAATGCTTCTTACATTCCAGTTAAAACCAACAAAGGCAAACAAAAGGTCATCTCTGCTTGGGTGCCTAAGAAAGATAAAAAGTCCTTTGTTGTTCATGTTGCTCTCAAAGCACATAATACCTCACAGTGGTATTTTGATAGTGGGTGCTCCAGACACATGACAGGTGATGCTTCATCTTTTACTACTCTTGAGGATTATCAAGATTGCAGAGTCACCTTTGGAGATGGGAGTAAGTCTAGCTTTATAGGACGAGGTACTATTGAGTTACCTGGTTTTCCTAAGCTAGAAAATGTTTTGTACGTCAAAGGTTTGAAAGCAAACCTTCTCAGCATTAGCCAGCTGTGCGACACTAACTTTATAGTAAAGTTTGACCGGGACGCGTGTAAAGTCTACAATCAAGCCGATAAACTTTTGATGCAAGGGGTGAGGACCGAGGATAATTGCTATCGGACTGAGCCCACATCCTCACTTGTCTGCAACAGCGCCACGATCACCCCTATGGATCTGTGGCACCAACGTCTAGGTCACGTGAACGTTAGAGATCTCAATCGTTTATCTAAAAAGGACCTAGTACGTGGCTTACCATCTCTTGGAAAGTCAACTTCGACCGTTTGTGGACCCTGTCAGTTGGGAAAACAAATTCGTAGTCCTCATAGGAAGTTACATTCCATTACCACCTCTCGTGTTCTGGAGTTGATTCACATGGATCTTATGGGTCCCACTCGTACTGAGAGTCTAGGTGGTAAGAGGTACATCCTCGTGATGGTGGATGATTTCTCCAGATACTCCATTGTAGGTTTTTTGAGAGAGAAATCCGATGCTGTAGATTTCTTAACGACCAAGTGCCGTGTCCTGCAAAATCAACACGGTGTCACTATTAATAGAATACGTAGTGACAACGGCACTGAATTCAAGGAAGCAAAGATTGATTTGTACTGTGATAGCCTTGGGATCAAACATGAGTTTTCTGCTGTGAGAACTCCTCAGCAAAATGGGATTGTTGAGAGAAAGAATAGAACAATGCAAGAGATGGCTAGATCTATGCTTCTAGGTCGTAAAGTTTCTAGGAGATTTTGGGCAGAGGCAGTGTCTACTGCATGCCACACGGTGAATAGTGTGTATCTGCGTCCACACACACTTCACACTTCTTATGAGTTGTGGACTGGCAAGAAGCCCAACCTGGCATATTTCCGTGTCTTTGGGAGTAAATGCTACATCCTACGGGATAAATAGCAATTAGGAAAGTTTGACTCCCGAAGCGACGAGGGAATATTTCTAGGATATTCATCGAATAGCAGAGCGTACCGGGTTTTTAACCTGAAGAGCTTTAAGATTATGGAATCAATAAACGTCACCGTGCAAGATGACGAACCTCCGACGGTTATTGATCCTAACCTTCAGTGTGAGGATGAGGATTGTTCTGACAGTGATTTACCTATTCCTCTCTCACACTCTGTGGACCCTAATCCTGTGTTAGGGGACACAACTGCTTGGGTTCGCAAGAGTCATGACCCTTCTGCCATTGTTGGTGATCCCACTCTATGGGTCAAGACTCGTGCTCAGCTAGAGAACGTTGTTAGCCATCTTTGCTACACATCCAAAGTCGAGCCCAAGAACCATAAAGAAGCACTCAAGGATGAACACTGGATATCTGCTATGCAGGATGAGTTGCTTCAGTTTAAAAAGAATGATGTCTGGGAACTTGTCCCCCGACCTAGTGAGATTAATGTGATAGGTACCCGGTGGATTTTTAAAAATAAAATGGATGAAAATGGTACCATAGTCCGAAATAAGGCTAGGTTGGTCGCTCAAGGCTACACACAGATAGAGGGTTTAGACTTTGGGGAGACATTTGCTCCTGTTACGAGGCTTGAGTCCGTCCGTCTTCTGCTCGCCATCGCATGTCATCTGCGCTTCAAGGTGTATCAGATGGATGTCAAGAGTGCCTTTTTAAATGGCATTCTACAGGAGGAGGTTTATGTGGAACAACCAAAAGGGTTTGAAGACCCTCAGCACCCTGAGCACGTCTACTATCTGAGGAAAGCCTTGTATGGTTTGAAACAAGCACCCCGTGTTTGGTACGAGAAGCTTACTTCTTATCTCTTAGCTCGTGGCTTCAAGAGAGGGGGAGTAGATATGACGTTGTTTGTCAGGAGAGATGACGGTGCTATTTTGGTTGCCCAGGTCTATGTGGACGACATAGTCTTTGGATCCACATGCTCCCAGCATGCTCAAAACTTTGAGGAGGAGATGAAAAGTGAGTTTGAGATGAGCATGGTTGGTGATCTTACATTCTTCCTTGGTCTCCAGGTTCGTCAGCTAGAGGATGGGATGTTCATCTCCTAATCCAAGTATGCTAGAGACCTAGTGAAGAAATTTGGTTTAGACTCCGCTAAGCATGCACGTACACCTATGAGTACCACCACCAAGCTTAGTAAGGACATTTCAGGCAAGGACGTAGAGCAAACCTTATATCGGAGTACGATAGGTAGTCTCCTCTACTTGACTGCCAGTCATCCCGACATCTCCTTTAGTGTTGCAGTCTGTGCGCGTTATCAGGCATCCCCAAAAGAGTCACATTTACTTGCTCTAAAACGTATTATTAAATAAATAAGTGGGACTCTCTCATACGAGATATGGTATTCCTTTGATACCGATGACCGTCTGTCCGCCTACTCGGATGCCGATTGGGCTGGGGATGTAGATGGATGTAGGAGCATTTCTGGTGGGTGTTTCTATTTTGGTTCTGCTCTTGTCTCCTGGCTGAGCAAGAAGCAAAATTCCATCTCTTTGTCCACTGCGAAGGCTGAGTACATAGCCGCCGGGAGTTATTGCACACAACTCTTGTGGATGAAGCAAATGCTGGAGGATTATGGGATATCACAGGACACCATGACCATTTCCTGTGATAACATGAGCGCGATACACATATCCCGCAATCCAGTTCAGCATTCGCGCACAAAACACATCAGGATACGTGAGCACTTTATTCGTCAGTTAGTTGAAGAGAAAGTCATATCCCTGTGTTTTGTTCCTACCGACCGTCAGTTAGCCGATATTTTCACGAAACCTTTAGATGCCCTTAGATTTGAGAGTCTTAGGAAATCTTTAGGGATTTGCACAGTTGACTGAGGGGTTGGTCTATGTCTAGAATAGGATGCTTCTTCATGTTCATATCATATGCTTCCTATTGCTAGTCTGTTTTATATGTACCATTACTTTGTTGTACAACTTTGTTTTATTCTTTTCGCTTTTTATATTTCTTTTGAAAAAAATACAAAAAGATTTTCCTTTAAGAAAAATTTTGAGAAAAGCACAAAAAGATTTTATTTTTCCAAATTTTTGAAAAAATCCAAAAAGATTTTTGTATTTTGCTTCTTTTATGGATGAGCATGTAAGATAGCCAAGTCACAACTTCATTCCATTTATCCATGTGACTGTTTGATAGAGATTTGAGAGGCTACATCATTTCATCCATGTGCTTTACATTGATTGGAGTCTTTGAGATGTAATTAGTGATATCTTCCTACATGTTTGACTCCTATATCCTTTATTGCACACATGCACGGCTATATTTGATTATTGCACTTGTCTATCTCATGTTGGCTTGCGTGTTTTCATCTCAATCATGTCTATACAATGTACAATATGCGATAAAACTTGACAAGATTGGAATGCATGTAAAAACCGTTTTGGTGAGACTGTGTGTTTTTGTATAACGGGGAGGGGCTGCGAAAGGTAATCATCTATCCTTTGCGCAAAAGCCACCGTTAAAAAGGACCTAAAAATGGATGAATTTTAATATCCGAGGTCTAAAGAGGTTAAAAGGGCCCGAAAAAATTTAAAGGCAATAAAAAGCAATTCATGCCAAAGATGGGCCACTTAGGTTTCACCATCAATTCTCCAAAGTTTGAGAATTTAGAATGCCTCTATTCAATACAATATCTGAGGGAGTTTGGTTGGAGAATCTAAACGGGTTTGCACTTCCTTGAAAGTCCTGAAAAAGCATAAAATCATTTTGGACGTTATTGGTGTGAAAATCATTTTGAGCTTTAATTTGTTGATTTGATTGAGTCAATATCTTATATTGTCACTCTTTTTCACCAAAGGAAGCATTTGAGTTCATTCGCTAGGAATATCCAATATTCATCGTGCACATATGTCATGTTTGTATGCATTGATTTTCCTATCGAATTTGATCACACCACTTCATTTACGCTATCATTGACTTGGTTGTTTCTGTTTATTCATGGTGTGTTTTTATCCTAGTGACACCCCGCACTTGCTTATTTGATTTATTTCTCTAATTTTTCCATTTGGGGACATCATAAAAAGGGGGAGAAAGAATTATCATATTATGGGGGAGTTTGAATTCTGGGGGAGTTTTTGAGATGGGGGAGTTTTTGAGATGTTGCTTATGTTTTTATCATATATTGATATCCATGTTATCTCATTTAAAACTCGATATGTCACGTGGTATTTGCTTTGTCTCATGTGTGTAGGTATGAAGATTGCAGATCTATATGTTGCACACCCTGATGAGAAAAGTTTTGAGATTCCTGAAGAATTAAAGAACAAACGATGAAGACTATTCATTTGTACCTTTTCCAGTTTTGGGTTCATGGGGGGGTAGATTTGTATAGGCAATTTCATATTTGATAATTCCGATTTTTTATGTATGTACTGGCATAGACATAGGGGGAGATTTGTAAGGACATTTTTCACATGTCCGAAATGTTTCATTTATTTATGTCGTACGCCGCTACATTTGGCACGTCTTCTCACGATCTCACATGACTGCCTCTATCCGAATTTCGGGAATCAAGCATGCATTATCTCCACTAATATGTCCCACATCTTCCTCAATGACTTCACGTTCCAAGATTTTAGGGACTTAATGCAAGTGGTACGCAAGGGAAGTCAAAACAGTGAAAAAAAAGGCACAATAGGAGAGTTCAAGGGAATTTTCGTAATTTCACATCCATAGTTCGGAGGTCTGGTCAACTAGAAAGTTGAAGAGCTCGCCGCAACGAAGATACTGGAAAAAACGGCACCTCAATCCGAGCTACGGTGAAGGAGTTATGACCTTTTGAAGATAGAGAAAATTCCTTAAAGAATGCTGTTTTCTTTTGTACGCTGGATAGAATTTTAGAGTTTTAAGAACATGGGACTCTTCATATTTTTTCCTATAAATACCAACTTCGGGGGAGTTGTTTTGCAAGACTTTAGGAGACGAATTTGAGAGTCCAAATACGTCTAGCCTTCAAATTTTTGGGTCCCAAGACTCATGTTTTGATTCACACATCATTGCCAAACCTTTGTGAATCCTTTTGCAACCCAAGAACACAACTTTGGTTTGTTCAACCCTTGTGGAGGAGACTGTTCTTCTTCTTCATTGCAGCCCTACTGGAAAGGGATAATTCCAGCCGTGACTACAGAATCCGATACCCGAGGGTAATTCTTAGTCAACTTATATTTTCATTGTAATCCGATTGTAAGCCGTTCTCTTACAAATTATAGTGAAAATAAATGGTTTTGCCCCTGAGGGGGATTTTTCCTTAATTGCATGTGTCTGAATGTTCTTGCGTAGATTATCAATTTATTCAATCACATACTGCTGCATGTTTAGGGTTTGTTTGGATTAAAAGGGTTTTATATATAATTTGATCATTTGAACGCGAGCACACACGTTCTCAGGATTTGATGGCCCCAATTTGTGTAGATGATGTTGTTCAATTGAGAAAATTAATTGGGTGGATTTAGGATAAATCTTGGAAGGTTTAGGGGGTAAAATATATACAGAATCAAGGTTTTGGGGGTAATTGTTGTTCGAACGGCCTTGTGTCTCATTCAAAAGATAGCCATCGTCGTTCAAACGACACGGCTGGTCGCTTTAACGATGCAGTTGATTCCGATAACTTCATTTTATCCCCTGATTCGGACCTTATTGTTAATTTCTGATGAATAGTTCTGTAACAACCCGAGGTCTTGGAGACAATGATTTATTTATTTTTAGGAGAAATAAATTTTATTTTAATTAGAGATTAATTAAATTTGGCGCTTGAGGTCAAAACTTGGAGTCATTAGGAAGTGTGTAGAATGGCGATTTTGAGGGTGTAGTTGTGTCCGGAATGGTCGAGAAAGTCAAAATGACTGTACTTGGGGTCTATTTAGGTTCCGAAATAATTTAGGACGATTTGACTCGAATTAAAGTTACTGGGTCATTTAAAGTGTGTATTATCATTTAAAGATGTGTATCCTGGGAATTAGTATAAGACTACGGGAGATTTATTCTCTATAAGAGAGAAAGAGAAATAGAAAGAAAGAAAGAGAGAAGAAGAAAGAAGAAGAGAAAAAAGGAGAAAATAGAGAGAACGTGGAGATTTTTCAGTCAATACGCGATCTCAAGACGTATTCAGACACTACGAACCCGAGGCAAGTGATTAAACTTGCTAAATATTTGTTGTGTACCATTTATTGCATGCTTTGGGGATTGGTATTATGGGTTTTATGTTTAGTTTAACAAAACCTAACTTATGGGTATAATCTTAGATTTGATATGTGGATATTTGATTTGATGATAGAAATTAGGTTATATGTATTCTAGGATGATTATTGAAGATATATATGTGATTGGGTTGAAGAGAAATGGAGAGAAAATGATTAAAATGAATTTTGGGTATTTTAGGCTTACAAAAAGTAGCCATTTTCGAGAGTTCTGAAGGGCCGAATCGATTCGGCCTCCTACCGAATTGATTCATAATTATGAAGGTGCCCAGGTCTAAGTGACCGAATCGATTCGGACCCTACCTAAATCGATTCGACCAGAGACAGAGTCCTAGGTCACATGACCCGAATCCATTCGCCTTCCTGGCCGAATCGACTCGAAATTGGCCCCGAATCGATTCAGAAACGGGGCTTTGGGGTGATTGTTTTCCTAAGGAGAATTTCATCCCGTTTTGTTCGAGGTTATTGATTGGGAACCTCTATAGGAATTGTTTGGAGTATGTTTTGGAGACTTTAAGAGAGTTTCCCTTATAAGAAATTATTGGAGTCTTATTGACTAAATTTGAGGAATATCGAATAGATATTATGGTATATCTTAAGTGGGGAAGCCCACCTTGATTTGGAGATGATCATTATGATTATAAGAATGAATGAGATAAATTTAGATACATCGGATCTTAGGATCAAATCCCAAATGGGATAACTTTAAAGGTTCATAAAATGAATTGAACCCCATTATGGATGGAGAACTGTATATGCGAATTGGGGTGCATTCGGATATAGAATATCCTTAACTTAATTAGAATTGAGAGACAATTCATAATTAGAAGTGACATGTGAGCTTCAAGAGAGAAATATTATAGTGTATACTAAGTGGGGGAGATGTGTGAGAAATGACGATTAGTGTATCAAGAGAGAGATATACTAAACAATGACATTAAATCTATTGTGCCTACGAGCGTATAATGAAAATGAAAATGATGTGGCAGGTATACTTTATATGATGTTATATATTTATTATGTGAGATATATGTATACCATATATGATGGTATATATGGATGGTTAGGCATACCCTCTCTTTGCTTTCATTTGGAAGTTATGTGCCTACAGGGTGAGCATCCTGCTCAAAGAGCAGTGTGTACATATTCCCCAGGTCATAGTCGTCCATGTGATTATTATGTGATATAAATTTATTTATTTTGGGGGTGAGAGGTCGTGGGTATCTGTCACCCTCACTTGCCGGTTTGGAGCTATGACCGCTTCCCGGGACGTCGTGTGCGGGAGTTGATCAAGAGGTGGGTGTCGTGGAACCCCATCAGGTGGCCCCAGTTTTCTACGTATATGGGCTGCTAGAAGATGATATCATGTGAGCCTACATCCTTAGAGTTATATCTCGGTTGGATGGTTATTATTGTTTGTGCTTGTATTTCGGTATTGAGGGCTTAATGGACCTCAACGACCTACATTGCCAAGATTAGTGTATCGGGGGGGGGGGGGTTCCTTTTTTGGATTTCGCCTCGGCGAGACGTCCCAGGCATTAACCGTAGTTTAATGTTGGAACTTGGGGATAAGTTAGTCCTTAATGCTCATATTTATATATATATCACCTATCTCGGCAATCGACAGTGCGAGGAGTAGTGTAACGGGGGGGTTCCTTGTTTGGATTTCGCTTCGACGAGATGTCCCACGCATGAAACGCCATGTACTGTTGAGAATTGGGAATATTAATTAATTAAAATTGGATAATAAATTGGGTTATATGCATCATGCATTGAGGGCATAATCAGCCTCAAGGATTGATACGGTCAGGAGTATTGTAACGGGGTGGTTCCTTGTTTCGATTTTGGTTCGGCGAGACGTCCCACACACGAAACGCAGTGCCGTGTTAAGAATCGGGAGGAGCTTAATCCTTAACTCTTGATTCTAATAACTCATATATATATATATATATATATATATATATATATATATATATATATATATATATATATATATATATATATATATATATTGTTTTCATGCCTTATAAGGGCATCACTACAATATAAAATTCTAGTAATTGAGAATGTTCATGTTATTATGAGGTTGATTATGTAACTTTATATGTTCAACAAATGAACAAATATAAAGATAACTATAACATTTAAATTAAACTATATGATTTAGATGGAACTCATATAGGTATATATTGAGATAAAGGTTAGATGAGATTATTTCAATATTTCATTTGGGTTTTAAATTAGATTCTCTTGCCTAAATAGAATTGGGCCCCAATTTGGAGATCACGTGCATACGCTTAGTGCGCGCTTTAGTTGAGAGGTGATATGGATTTTTATTGAGAGGATGATTCCATTAAATCATGTAATAATGCATTTATAATTATTATGCATTTTAATACACTTGATATAAAATGTTTTTCAACTTGGGCTCTGATCCGTTTATATTTTCTCCTCCATGTATATATTGTACTACTTCAGATGATCCTCCGCAAGGACGCCTTTGATGTTCATCCATTCAGGATTCACGGAGCTGTGGCAATAGCGGACTGTCGCAGCATTTTTCTTTAGTGGATTCCTATTTCTATATATCTAGATTAGGATTCAGTTGTATGTGGAGTTAGTATTCAAAGGTGTTGTAGATTACCACTTTTATATTTCATTCCTTCGATTTGTATTGTCTGTTATCCGACAGCATATTCGGGTCTTTTATTTGTACTTTGTATTGCACTCTTGTATATTAATGGAGCTTGCACTTATCACTCATCAAACCTTAGATCTGTATCGTTGGTTGTGATTGCAATATTGATTTTGTTGTTGTTGTTAAATAAAAGTTCAAAATTTTTGACAATTCAATTTTAATGATATCGGGTAGTTAGCCTTATATTTTAGTATTTTTCAATTCATGTTGAGACTGTGCCATCTGGGATACCTAATTTATTATAGTATAGGGTTGGCCACCCGTTATTATTTTGAGTGGGTTGTCGCAGATGGAATCGGAGCATTAAGTTATAGTGTCTTTAGGATCTATGTGCGTTAGTATGATCTTCGGTAAGCGTTCTTGATATAAAGCCTTATTGCTAGGACGGTTACATTCATACGTCCATATCTTTCTGTGATTCAAAAATATTTGAAAGGCATTCTGATACAATTGTTCTTGTTTCAAATTCCTCCGAAGGGAGTTCATTCAGTCAAGGCAAATAAAGGGAAAGTGCAACCCCAAATGCCTCAAGGGAACATGACTATAGATGATGTTGCCAATATTATGTTACAAGCAGTGACTGCTGTCATTTCTATGATGGGTCAATAATCTACCGCTCGAGCAACCCAACCCCATTTAGGATTGTCTTTAAGGGAGAGAGTGAAGGAAGATTTTAGTAAGGGGCATCCTACCGAGTTTGTAGGGGGAGTTGATGCAATGGCTTAAAGTTAATGGAAGAATAGTATATAAAGGCACCTTCATATGATTGAGTGTAGTGAGGTGCATAAATAATTTTTAGCCACCTTTCAGTTATCGGGTGCATCTATTCAATGATGGGAGTCTATCACCACATCTAATCAGACAGATACTTTCCCTATAATAGAATTTTGGAAACTTTTTGATCGAAGGTATTTTCCTTCCTCTTCTCGAGATATAATGATTTTTCAGGGAAATAGAACGGTGGCAGAATTTGAGGAAGATTTTTCTAGATGGATAAAATTAGTACCTGATGAGGTAAATACGGAAGAGAAGCGTATATAAAAGTTTGTTGGAGGATTAGATTAGAAAATCCGACAACATTTGTTAGAAAGTCCTGAGTTAGAGACTTTCAAGGAGGTAGTGAATGCGGCACTATTAAAGTGTCATGAGTATCATCTTCGTTCGCAAGAGGGAAAGAACTTTGGATATTCAAGTTCATCAAGTAAGTTTGGCGATGAGAGTGCTAGTAATGCGAGTGGGCAAAAAGGATTTGTGGGTAAGTGTTTCTTTTGTAATAAGATAGGTCATAAAAAGAGAGATTGTCCTAAAAGAGGTAAAGGACCACAATTTGATGAAATTTTGGAAGTGCAACCCCTACAGCAGATTCAAGGTCGTTTTAGACCAGGGGACTTTGTTTGGGAGCCCATTGATGAGGAAGGGAAATCGGACTAGAGATGGATGATCTAAGTTAATTTTCCTTTATGAATTGGATAATTACTAAAATGAATTTGGGGAATATCGTAGGAGAGATATTTGTGAATGGGTAGTGCTATAGCCCTACTTGTATGTTTGACCCTAAGGGGAATTTTGTGCAAGTTAGGCACTTATGTTATTATCTTTTGAAAGACTAGATAATTTTATAATGTGCTCAAAAAGAGCTATAAACGTTTTGGTGAATGTAAGAACGGTTATGGTGATAAGTAGTAATGATAAAGCTGCTTCTTTTTATATAGTCATGATAGACTTATCTAATTGTTGTATTCCAGTTATGGATGAGCCTTGTAAATGTTGTTTTTGATTAAATGTTTAGATTGTGGATTGATGGGATGCAGGAAAATTTTAGCTCACAACTATGTTAATTCAGGAGAGGTATATGTTTGTATATGTATGATGATTTTAAAGACCTTGTGTTGGACATAAGGCATTTTATATTATATTATAATATATAAACCGTTTTCAAAATAAACTATTTTCAAAATAAACTTTTATCGGCCTTCGGGCCCTTTCAAAATGGTTTTCATAAAATTAAATTTCTCAAACTCTAGTCCGGATTTAACAAACTCTCAATCCCCGATGTCTCCGCATAGTAGTGTATTGAGAGGGTTCCTTGTTTGGATTTCACTTTTAAGAGACGTCACCCGCACAAAAGTGACGAATGCCAGGAATTGAGAGGATTTTTTTCTTTGGACCATTCAAAATTTTTACACTATTAACATGTTCGTATTATATTTATGAAAATGTGGAACTTGGAGGCAAATAAAGCCTCATTATGATTGCTGTGAGCATAAAGCTCAAATATAAAGGACGTATGGGCGCCCTTGTTGTGGAAATTGGTTTTATAAGACTCAAAAATGAAGTTAAAATAAAATAAATTAAATTAATTCATCGTGGGAAGTTAGAATTTTGGAGATAGGATTAGTGAGTATGGGTATATTAGAATTAGTGGAGATTTGGAGAATTAGGCTTAGCTAAAATTTCAAGGATGAAATTTTTGTAAGTGGGGAAGTTTATAACAACCCGAGGTCTTGGAGACAACGATTTATTTATTTTTGGGAGAAATAAATATTATTTTTGTTGATGTAAAAAACTAGATTGCTCTAATTATTCAATCACAGATAAATAAATAAGACAAAGATTTTTAAAGTGGTTCGGCTAGGAATAAAGCCTACGTCCACTATTATGTTATTGCTGAATGTTTTTTAGAATTCTTGATTACAAGTTCTCTCAAGAAATTCCCGGTCCCCCTGAATGAGGATGATACAAGGTATTTATAGCCTTTAGGCTGTACATGAAAGGTTCGATACATTAAATTACATACATATGAAAGGGTAATAAATTTAATGTAACGTAATATAAACGTTCAATGAATAGTTGAACAGTTGTCTGTCTGGTAATTAATGATACGGCCGAGATGCAGCTCGGACCGCCTTAGTTGCTCGTTGATCAAGAGTTCCTCGGAGCGCTAGAGTACCTCGGGGTGCTAGAGTTCCTCGGGGTATCCTCGTACCTCGGAGAGAACATGAATTGGTTGAAGGAAATGAACTTCCTCGCAGTTATTGTGCCACGTAGATTGACACGTGTCTTCGTATTATTCATCCACATCAGCATATTAATTTTGGTATCAACAGAAGCCCCCAATGTTTCATATTTCGAACTTTGAGGAGTATGGAACATTCTTTCTCGGTATATGGCAATATTAAATGACCTTCCTGGGTTTCAGGAACATTGTATTCAAATTTCCTTCTCATTTCGCAGCTTCCGCCTTTTTTTTGAATTTTTTATAAGCGATTCGATCTCCGTGCAGTTTTTGTCGTTTTAGCCGCCGGAAGTTCAGTAGTTTCTTTTTGGTAATCATTTCTTTCGCCGCTTCCCAATGCAGAGTATTTAAACTTCTTAGGTAACCATACCGTCTTCTACGTTTTCCACTTTCTTGCATTCAAGCTTTCTATTCTCTCCTTCTCTCTTGTGCATTCATCCTTGTTTTCGTTCGTTGTCAGCATACGTCCTTTCTTCCTGTAAGATCTTCTTCCTTTCTTCTGTATCTCTTTTATTCAATATGGTTTATATTGTGGAGTCTGTTGAGAAATTTCGTTCTGATTTTTCCATTCCTTCCTGGGTAACTCTAGAGGTTCTTTCTGAGCCTTTAGATTATTTTCGATTGGCTGAGGGACATTGGTTCCCCAGTCTTTTCATTGCTGAATGTGGTTTTTCCTTTCCACCAAACCCATGGTGTCTTGAGTTTCGTCAATATTTTGATCTTGTCCCTGCAAAAATAGCCCCCAATTCATGGAGAATAATTAATGGGGTGCACAAATTAAATTTAACTCATGGGACTCGTATAGGGATCCCTGAAATTATGTACTGCTATAAGTGGGCCACTCTAGATAATATTTATTACTTAAAAACTAGGTTCCTGAATAGGGCTCTTGTAGTTAACCTCCCTGACTCAAATAGAGATTATTTTGAGCATGGGTTGGTCATAAAAAATTGGCAATATGCCCCTATAACTGGAGATGAAGTATACAACGGTCCCAGATGCCCCCCATATGGCAATGGGATAGGTTTATTTTTCATTTTATTTTATTTATAAAATTATGTTTTCATCATGTTTGACAAAATGTATGACTGATATTTTGTTATGTGTTTATCTGCAGTTGATAGCAAAAGAAAAACTCCAAAAGAGTCAGAAGTGAGTATTAAACATCTGAAACTTATTTGGGGTTTGCATAAGACGATTGCTGATGAGCATATCAGGTCTGCATCATATTTACTGCAGTATAAGAGCTATACAACCTCTTATACTGCTCGTCCTGTTGAGCCAGCATCAACTCCAGAAGATTCTTCTTCGGATTCTCACATCCCTTTATCTCAAAGAATGGGCAAGAAAAGAGCTCCTCCTGCTCTATTTGATGATATTTCTTCTGCTGCTGGGGCCAAGAAAAGCAAAACTGATGCCCCAGAGGGGACTAAAAAAGTGGATGCTGGGTCTTCTAAAGCTACCGAGAAGCCCCCAATGGTTCCGAGTAAGAAAAATGCTCCTATAGATGTAATTACAATCTCTCCGACCAAGACTTCTTTGGTTGAAGGTTCTGAACTCCCGTTGAGGAGATTGAGGAAATCATCCTCGGTTACTCCGGCTAAAACTGCCTCCTCTCTACCTGCTGGTGTTACTGATGTTCCAAACATCATTCTTCCAAGTTCTGCAATGAGCTCGGTCGTACCCGAGGTCTATGGTATTGATGAAAAAATTCCTAGGGATATGCTGACATCCTTAGCTGCTCGTCACCTTGCTTCAGTAAATTTCTCATACTTCTGGTTTTTCTTTCTTTCTCTGAATGCTTGCATTTTGTATTGACTTTACTATTTCTCTCATCTTTCAGCTGGTGAACTGTTTCAATAATATTGTGAAGAAGGATGAGGCTATTAAAGCTTCAAGCTCCTCGTCAGGTGTAGAGGATGCTCTGTTGGGTTTGACCCAGTCTTTAAAGGAATCTCGTCAACAGTATGTTGAGGAAAAAGCTGTTTGGGAGAAAAAGTTGGCTGTGGCTAAAGCTGAGAAGGTGAAAATGGCTGAAACCTCCAAGAATTTGGAGGATAAAGTAAAAGGTTTAGAGGTTAAACATCAGGAATATGATGGCCAGCTGAAAAAGGCAGAGGAAGAGTTATCTACCCTGCGAGATATCAAGGTCAAAAAAGAGGAATTGGATGTGAAGCTCTCCTCGGAGAAGTTGAGAAGAAAGGTTGCAGTCAAGAAATATTTCAGTGCTCGTTGGGAGAAAGGATGGGATAAGGGGATTGCTGCAATGACATCCCAAGTCCAATATGGGAAGTTGAAATACTTCCACGATGGCTGGGTAGCTTCTTTGCAAGAGTTGAAGGTCAAAGACGATTCTGAGCTATTCCAACGACATCTCCCTGGTCCTCCTCCAGCAATTGTGGAAGAAGAAGAAGATGAGCCTGTCTCAGATGAATCTTCTATGGCTATGGGTGACCCAGTCTCTGCTTCTCAACCCTCTGTCATCGAGGACATTTCTTCCATGCCTCCTCCCCCCGAGAAGATTCCTGTCGATCAAGCCGTTGTTACTACCGAGCAACCGAGCTCCTCGTCCCAGCCTCCCGAGAAAGTCTTGGGAGACAAGGAAAAGGTGTGAAGTTGTTCGGCATTAATTCTATCTTTCATTACTTGTAATCGAACAATGTAATCCTTTTGTGATCTAATAAAATACATCTTCGCTCCTCTTCATTGTTGATCCTTTGTCTGCTTTTATTTAACTACTGCTTTCTCTTCGTTATTAGTTTTTGGCCAGAATGGAATTGATATCTGCTCCTGATACTGAGTTGATGCGACAATGCAATGGATATTATAAAGCTGGTCATACAGACCTAAGTGTATCAGAGATTGTTGACATTCTTGGTCACGATGCCTCAGAACAAGCAGTTGAGGCTTACCGGTACCTGAAGGATTTACTTGATAGATCTGTGGCCAACAATGTGGCATACTACGAATTGATCGAGGAACTTCATGGTTCCATAGAGGATCTTCAAAATCAACACAATGCATCAATGGCTTCGTTGCACAAGGATTATGAAAATAGATATCAACAACTTTCTTCTGAAACAGGCCATAAAAAGATCATTGCTGGATATGATGTTAGGGAAAGGACCCTAAAAGGTGAAGTTGAAGCTTGCAGGCAGATTGCCGAGATCCTGGAACAAGAAAATAATAATTTACAGAAAAAGTTGGCTCAATATGAATCTGCAGCGTCATCTTCCACTGCTCTAGTGCCCGTTACTGATGAAGGTTTCTCGTTCTTAGAAGTCGAAAATGCCAAATTATGGCAAGAACTGGATGACTTAAGAAGATCTCCTGCTTCTGGGACTGCTCGGGGACGAGGTAGAGGTTCTCGAGGGCGAGGAAGAGCTGTTCAAAATGTTGCCGAGGAGCAAAGTTCTCCAGTCGCTTCTCGGAGCCGATCAAGAGTTCTTAGTCGCAATGTTGAAGAGGCTCGTACCCAATCTACTTTGGAAACTCAAGCATTACAATTAAACGTCAAAGATCAGGCTCTATCAGAAATGTCCAAGAAAAATCTATCCCTGGAAGATCAACTTACTGCAACGAAGTCTGCTCTACATACTAAGGATCTTTTTGCCAAAAACCTTCTCGAACAATTGGATAGATTAACCTTTCAATTTCATGAGCAACCCAGGGAATTCTGGATGGCTGGATATAATGAGGCTCTTGTTCACTTGGATGCTCGTATTGAACATGCCAAAAATGAAGGTTATAAACAGGGATGGTTGAACGCCCTGGGTGTATTAAAATTGGAGCGAGGGCATTTTTTATGGGATTATCATGCTCCAGGGTTACTAGACTTGCCTGTGCCACCTTTCAAATTGGACATGGCCTGGATCCCAGCGCGTTCCATTCCTCGTAGCCTAATTTCAAAATACCTCGGTGATTATAGCCTTCATTCCCAAATAGAAGTATCTCGTCCAGAGCATCTAATGGATACACCTTCAATAATGAATGTCAGAATGTTGAAGGACTTGAACTTTATTAATTCTTCCCTTTGCCTAGAAGATCCTCCTGCTGGCGAAGAGCCTATTTCTAAAGCAAAGGGCAAGAAACCAATAGAATAGGAATCTTAATGTAATAGTTAGCACATACATGTAATATGTAACTTATTTTGAATTTTTAATGATAGACTTCATTTTTGTTTATAAATCTGTATTGGTATTATCTTGTGTTTATCAAACACTTTACACTTATGCATATGTATCTGTTAAAAAAAATAACAATAATACTTTTTATTGAGCAACCTAATAAAAAGTTACAAGTATCAAGGTTGTTCAATCACATAATAATAAAGTAATGAGTATAAATTGTTCCAACTGTTTCCAACCAACCAAGGTGGATAAATAATGTTTGTCGACCTACTACAGTTGATGGGTTTTTATCCCCGACCAGCCATACTTGGTTCAGTTTCAAAAATGTGTCCGACCAACTAAGGTCAATAATTTATCCTCGTCGACCAACTACAGGTAGTGGGTTTTTATCTCCGACCAACCATACTTGGTTCATTTTGGAATGTTTTGTTCTTTGAGGAACTTTTTGTAATAATCTTACCTCCCGACCAACATAAGTTGTAATGTGAGAGTATATTTTTATCTTACCAACCGTAATTGATCATGCTGGTGTACACCTTTTAACCAAAGGAGTAGTAGTGGTTCTTTCGAACTATATTTGGCTCTTTTGAGCTGTCCACTAGATATCTTACCAACCGTAGTTGGTCACACTAGTGTCGCCTCCTAACCAAAGGAGTATTTTTTTTTGCTCTTTCGAGCTGTCCACTAGATATCTTACCAACCGTAGTTGGTCACACTAGTGTCGCCTCCTAACCAAAGGAGTATTTTTTTTTGGCTCTTTCGAGCTGTCCACTAGATATCTTACCAACCGTAGTTGGTCACACTAGTGTCGCCTCCTAACCAAAGGAGTATTTTTTGGTTCTCGCCCTTTTATCAACCAGAGTTGATTGTGGGTCTGAACTATAGTCTTCAGCGTAGTGTACAACACTAGTATTCCCCGAAAAACTTTTAACAGAAAGAAAATGGTGAAACATCCTCGTTTTATTCATAATGAAGGAAATGATTTACATTTTACATTACTGATAATACTTGCGCAGGTGTTCAGCATTCCATGCATTCTTAAATTCTTCTCCCTCTAGAGTTGTTATTCTGTAAGTTCCTGGACGAACAACTTCCACAACTCGATACGGTCCATGCCAGTTTGCTTCGAGTTTATTGTGCTTCTAAATGACCCTCTTCAGCACATAATCTCCTTCCTTTAGATCGCATTTCTTCACCCTTTTGTTGTAGAACAGAGCTGTTCGTTGTTGATAAGCAGCATTTCTGATGGATGCCTCTTCTCTAACCTCCTCGAGCATATCCAAATCCAGTCTTCTCATTAAATCGCTGATTGGGGAGTTAAAATTCAGCACTCTATGTGTTGGGAGACCCAACTCGGCAGGTATTACAGCCTCACTTCCAAATGCTAACATGTATGGTGATTCTCCAGTTGCTGCTCGGGGAGTTGTTCGGTAAGCCCACAAAACTGACTGTAGCTCATTAATCCAATTCGCTTTAGCCTCACTTAGCCTTTTCTTCAACCCATTTAATAATGTTCAGTTCGTCACCTCAGTCTGTCTATTGCTTTGAGGATGGCCTAGTGTTGAATGAAATTTCAAAATGTTCGACTGATGACAATAGGCAGCGAATTCCTCGTTATCAAATTGTGTTCCATGATCTGTAATGAAAGCATGAGGGAGACCATGTCGACAGATGATGTTCTTCCAAATGAATTGATAAACCTTCTCGTACGTCATATCAATCAGTGGTTCAGCTTCCACCCACTTAGTAAAATAATCCACTGCCACGACGAGGTACTTGAATCTTCCTCGGGTCGTCGGCAATGGTCCAACCAAATCAATCCCCCACATAGCAAATGGCCAAGGTGAAGTTATGGGTGTCAACAATGCTTGTGGAGTTCTTCGGATGGAGGAAAAGCATTGGCACTTGTCACATTTCTTGGCATAGGCTATACAATCAGCCCTCATCGTCGGCCAGTAGTATCCTTGTGTCATCACCCTTTGCAAAAGTGTCCGACCTTCTACATGAGATCCACAGGATCCTTCATGGATTTCCTCAACCAATTCCTTGACTTCTGATGGATGTACACATCTCTGCAAACCTGCCATAATTCCTCGTCTATACAAAACACCATTAGTTAACACATACCGAGCAACTTTATACTTCAATTTCTTGGCGGCTAGCTTATCCTCCGGTAATTCTCCTTCTTCAATGTATGCCCTGATAGGATCCATCCAAGATGGTCCTAAATCAAGGGTTATTATATTCACCATCAGGTCTTCTTCTATGCTCCGACTTTCTAATACTTCAATAGGTATTGTTCTTCGTAGCTTGGTGCGCGTAGCTGACGCTAATCGGGCTAATGCGTCTGCTTTAGCATTCTCCATCCTCGGTATTCTCACCAATTGAATGGCATCAAATTCTACCAACAATTCCATCACCTTTGCATGATACTTCGCCATTAATTCTCCCTTGACTGCATATACTCCCATCATCTGATTCACAATTAATTGAGAATCACTGAACACCATTATTTGTCGTGCTTCCATAAATTTCGCTAAATTTAAACCTGCTATCAAGGCCTCATACTCAGCCTCATTATTGGAGGCTTTGAATTGGATTCGCAAGGCATACTCCATATCAACATCATCAGGGGTGTTTAAAACAATCCCTGCTCCACAACCAGCTGTGCAAGATGATCCATCCACATATAATCTCCATGTAGGTAACTCGTCTTCAAATTTCTTATCTGTCAGAACTCCTCGGTAAAATATCTGCTGTTTTCTTTCATCATCCCCTGGTATCTTTCGCTCCTCGTCGATCATCTGTTCGCGCCCTTTTACCAATCGTGGTTGGTTTGGGTTTGAATATGATGATTTTTCTACATCCACGAGTCCTTTTACCAACCTTAGTTGGTCTGGACCTGTGTCTGTTGATCCTGTATCGTCCACAGGTTGGTCAGCAAGTACCTTTTGTTCCTCGGGGGTATCAGGGTATGTGAATTCTGCTATAAAATCTGCTACAGCTTGCCCCTTTAATGATGATTTGGGCTCGTACACAATATCATATTCACCGAGTTCTATTGCCCAATACATCAATCTTCCTGATTGTTCTGGCTTGTGAAGGGCTTGTCTTAATGTCATGTCAGTATACACAATGATTGTATGGGCCTGGAAGTATGGCCTCATTCTTCTACTTGCTTCAATTAATGCCAATGCAAATTTTTCTAGCTTTGGGTACCTGATTTCTGCACCTCGGAAAGCTTTACTTGTGTAATTGATAGGTTTCTGGACTCCATTCTCCAATCTGATCAATGCTGAACTAACTGCATTCTGTGATACTGCCAAATACAAGTACAGCTTCTCTCCAGTTATTGGCCTGGACAACAATGGAGGTGCTCCCAAATACTTCTTCAAGTCTTGAAAAGCCTTTTCACATTCATCAGTCCACTCAAAACTTTTTCGCAGTGTTTTGAAGAATGGGAGACATTTATCAGTTGCTCGGGATACAAATCTGTTGAGCGCTGCAACTCGTCCTGTAAGACTCTATACTTCTTTCCTCGTCGTTGGAGATCGCAGCCCTAAAAGAGCTTTGATCTTTTCTGGATTTTCCTCAATACCTCGTTGGTTGACGATGTATCCGAGGAACATTCCTTCTCGTACTCCAAAGGTACACTTCATCGGGTTGAGCTTCATTTGGTATTTGTCCAATTGATCAAAGGTCTGGCCTAAGTCAACTAGATGATCAGTTGCTCTCTTGCTTTTGGTGAGCATGTCGTCGACATAGACTTCCATGTTGCAACTGATTTGTTCGGCAAAAACCTTGTTCATCAGCCGCTGATATGTTGCACCTGCATTTTTTAAACCAAAAGGCATAACATTATAACAATAAGTTCCCCTTGGGGTAATAAAAGAAGTACTTTCCCTTTCTTCAGGTTTCATTTTGATTTGATTGTAGCCAGAGTATGCATCCATGAAGCTGAGCAGCTCATGTCCCGAGGTAGCATCCACTAGTTGGTCGATTCTGGGCAATGGAAAATGATCTTTTGGGCATGCCTTGTTAAGATCAGTGAAATCAACACACATTCTCCATTTATTGTTCTTCTTCTTTACCATTACCACATTTGCTAACCAATCTGGATATTTTACATCGTCAATGAATTGGGCTTTCTGGAGCTTTTCGACCTCCTCTTGTATGGCCTGGTTTTTCTCGGGACTAAACACTCTTCTCCTCTACTTCACAGGCTTGATCTCCTTATTCACATTGAGCTCATGACATAAGAAGTTTGGATCTATTCCTGGCATGTCTTCATGACTCCAAGCAAAAGTATTCTTCCTATTTCTCAAGAAAGTTATCAACTCCTTTTTTATTGAAACATCCAGCGACGATCCTATCTGGGTTACTCGCTCAGGATGCTCGTCGTCCAGAATAATATTTTCTGTAGATTCCACCACCTGTCCTTTTACAAGTTGAGATTCATCCCTAGGGTCAAGAGTTTCAATTTATGTACCTTCATCCACTTGGTAAGTAGTGGTCTTTTTCCTTGATTCTTGAAGTTCCTCTTGCTCGGCAGACGAGTAATAGCATTCCCGAGCTACTTTTTTATCACCTTTCACAACTCCGACTCAAAAGTTTGTTGCGAATTTCAAGCACTGATGTACCGTAGATGGAACTGCCTCGAATTTCTTCAAACTAACTCTTCCCATGATGATGTTGTAGGCTGACTGCACATTCTTATCCATCACGAAGAAGCGTATTCTTTCTGTTCGACAAGCAGGCCAGGTTCCAATGAATATATCCAACTTGATCCTCCCAAGTGGAAAAACTTTCTCGCCAGCAAAACCCAATGAATAAGGTTCCAATTTTGATATAAGGTTCCAATGAATAAGGTTCCAATTGAGATAATTTCAAATTCAAGCTATCAAAGCATGAATAGTACATGATGTCTGCCGAACTACCGTTGTCTACTGACACTCTTGAAATCACCACCTCTTTCATCCTCATTTTGATCACCAAAGGATCGTCATGAGGGTAAAGAATACCTGCCAAGTCGTTTTTTGAAAACCCAATGACTAGCTTTTATTTGTTTACTTTCCTCGGACGATCATCTTCGGCCAGATTTATCCGCTGAATATACGAACAAGCTTGAGCCTCCCCGAGGTAAGCCTTTCTTTCTGCAGCAAGGTCTCCTCCTCCTGCATCTCCGCCTGTAATAACATTACAATCAAATGTCCCAAAACGTATGGAAAATACCTCTCGTTCAGGCTACCTTGGATTCTTGGGAAGATCAGGGTCATCATCTGGATCATCTTCGTGGTCCCTCTTCTTTTTCTCCTCTGCACGACGAGGAGATCTAGATCTTTCTCTAGTTCTATCATCATTCTTCCTCTCACCCCTACGATCTACATATTTTGATAATTTTCCTCTTTGAATGAGCGTTTCAATCTCGTTCTGAAGGGCTATGCAATTTTTGGTCATATGGCCATGATCTTTGTGAAACTCGCAGTATTTGGCCTTATTCCTCAGATCAGGATTTGTCCTCAGTTTTTCTGGCCACTTGATTTCCTTGCTGTTCTTGATTTCTTCTAAAACATGATTAATACCCATTTTCAATGGAGTATAATTATCGTACTTCTTTAGGACTTCCCATGACATCCTATTATTCTTAGAGTGCTTGTCACCACCATTACCTTTCTGATCTTTCTTCTTAGACTTGTCGACCTCCACCTTAGTTTCTTTATCCGTATTCTTCTTCGCAGACATAGCCTCCTCGGCATTCATGATTTTGGCTGCTTTTGCCATCAATTCGGACATAGTTTTAGGTGGATCTTTGGCCAAGGTGTAGTACAGCTTGTTAGGTAGTAAACCACTCATCAAAGCAGTGATCGCTGTTTTTTCTTCGTAATCTATGACTTGCAACTTCTCGTTATTAAAACGAGTTATGTAATCTCTAGTACTTTCACCTGATTTTTGCCTAACACTTAGCAAGTGTGCTACTCGCTTTACGGGCTTTGCTCCAAAACAAAAATTTCCAATGAACATCTCGGCTAACTGAATAAAAGTTGAAATCTTACCCCGAGGAAGATTATTGTACCATATTTGTGCAGATTCGGTAAGAGTTCCCGAGAATGCTCTACACCTCATCTCGTCGGGGACGGCATAGATGTCGGCAGCAGCTTGGTATTGTTCTATATGAAGTACAGGATCTGTCTTTCCATCGTACTTAGGGGTCACTACAGGTGCTTTGAATTTCGATGGTGTTGGAAAATCCACAATGGCTTGCACAAAAGGTGTCCCTTGAACAAAAGTTCTCTGTAAAGGGTTCCTCGCTTTAACCATTTCTCCCAATCTTTCCTCCAACCGTTGAATGGAACCTTTCCATGCTTCATTCCATTTCTCAGGCCGCCTAGTCCGAGCCATTGATTGTTCTGACATAGCTTCCTGAGATTTATCACGACGAGTAGCTGGTCGTGATTGTACTGATCCTTCTCTCAAACCTGATGGTGGCCGTAAACTTCTCGATGGAGCTTTAGGTGGACTCATATTCCTCCTTGGTCCTAATCGACTGAAAGGAGACACCCTGCTTAATCTTTCTAAAGCGCTAGTTCTCTCCGGAGAGAGAGTGATACGTTGATCTGTATCCGTGGCCCGTATTGATGAAGTTCGCCCAGGTTGATAAGAAGAATCATTAGATTCCTCATTGCGATATGACCCAGTGCGTCTGGATCGCGATTGGCCATCGTCACTCCTTTGCCTTGAATAGGTAGGTGCACCGCCTTGAAGAGTTTGAATGAGTTGCCTCATAGATTCTTGCATGGCGGTTTGTCCTTGAGCCAGATTTGTCATAATTCCGGCCAGATCTGGAGATGCAGATGGATTTGGAAGATTTCCAGTATTTCCAGCATTTCGATTACTGGATTCTGGATTATCTGCCATTGATGATAAATGATTTTTTATGAAAAACGATAATAACAGTCGTTTCCCACAGACGGCGCCAATCTGTTGATGTAAAAAACTAGATTGCTCTAATTATTCAATCACAGATAAATAAATAAGACAAAGATTTTTAAAGTGGTTCGGCTAGGAATAAAGCCTACGTCCACTGTTATGTTATTGCTGAATGTTTTTTAGAATTCTTGATTACAAGTTCTCTCAAGAAATTCCCGATCCCCCTGAATGAGGATGATACAAGGTATTTATAGCCTTTAGGCTGTACATGAAAGGTTCGATACATTAAATGACATACATATGAAAGGGTAATACATTTAATGTAGCGTAATATAAACGTTCAATGAATAGTTGAACAGTTGTCTGTCTGGTAATTAATGATACGGCCGAGATGCAGCGCGGACCGCCTTAGTTGCTCGTTGATCAAGAGTTCCTCGGAGCGCTAGAGTACCTCGGGGTGCTAGAGTTCCTCGGGGTATCCTCGTACCTCGGAGAGAACATGAATTGGTTGAAGGAAATGAACTTCCTCGCAGTTATTGTGCCACGTAGATTGACACGTGTCTTCGTATTATTCATCCACATCAGCATATTAATTTTGGTGTCAACAATTTTAATTAGAGATTAATTAAATTTTGCACTTGAGGTCAAAACTTGGAGTCGTTAGGAAGTGTGTCGAATGGCGATTCTGAGGGTGTAGTTGTGTCCGGAAGGGTCGATTAAGTCAAAATGACTGTACTTGGGGTCTATTTAGGTTCCAAAATAATGTAGGACCGTTTGACTCGAATTAAAGTTACCGAGTCATTTAAAGTGTGTATTATCATTTAAAGATGTGTATCTTGGGAATTAGGGCTTATAAGCGTACGGGAGATTTATTCTCCATAAGAGAGAAAGAGAAATTGTAAGAAAGAAAGAGAGAAGAAGAAAGAAGAAGAGAAAGAAGGAGAAAAGAGAGAGAAAGTGTAGATTTTCAGGTCAATACGCGATCTCAAGACGGATTTCGACCCTACGGACCCGAGGCATGATTTGTTGTGTACCATTTATTGCATGATTTGTGGATTGGTATTTTGGGTATAATCTTAGATTTGATATGTGGATCTTTGATTTGATGATAGAAATTTGATTATATGTATTCTAGGATGATTATTGATGATATATATGTGATTGGGTTGAAGAGAAATGGAGAGAAAATGATTAAAATGAATTTTAGGTATTTTAGGCTTACAAAAAGTAGCCATTTTCTATAGTTCTGAAGGGCCGAATCGATTCGGAATTATGCAGGTGCCCAGGTCTGAGTGACCGAATCGATTCGGACCCTAGTCGAATCGATTCGACCTGAGACAGAGTACCATGTCTGATGACCCAAATTGATTCACCTTCCTGGTCGAATCGATTCGATGAGCCGAATTGATTCGAAATTGGCCCCAATCGGTTCGAAAACATGGCTTTTGGGGGATTGTTTTCCCAAGGAGAATTTCATCTCATTTTGTTCGAAGTTATTGATTGGGAACCTCTATAGGAGTTGTTTGGAGTATGTTTTGGAGACTTTTAGAAAGTTTCCCTTATAAAAAATTATTGGAGTCTTATTGACTAAATTTGAGGAATATCGAACAGATATTATGCTATATCTTAAGTGGGGAAGCCCACCTTGATTGGTGATTCGATTTGGAGATGATCATTATGATTATAAGAAAGAATGGGATAAATTTAGAGACATCGCATCTTAGGATCAAATCCCAAAAGGGATAACTTTAATGGTTCATAAAATGAATTGAACCCCATTATGGATGGAGAACTGTATATGTGAATTGGGGTGCATTCGGATATAGAATATCCTTAACTTAATGTGAATTGAGAGGCAATTCATAATTATAAGCTACATGTGAGCTTCAAGTGAGAAATAGTATAGTTTATACTAAGTGGGGGAGATGTGTGAGAAATGACGATTAGTGTATCAAGAGAGAGATTTACTACACAATGATATTAAATCTATTACGCATAAGAGCGTATAATGAAAATGAAAATGATGTGGAAGGTATACCTTTTATGATGGTATATCTTTATTATGTGGGATGTATGTATACCCTATATGATGGTATATATGCATGGTTAGGCATACCCTCTCCTTGCTATCATTTTGAAGTTACGTCCGTAGAGGGTGAGCATCCTGGCTCAAAGAGCAGGGTGTGGATATCCCCCGGGTCATAGTCGTCCAGGTGATTATTTTGGGGGTGAGAGGTCGTGGGTATGTGTCTCTCTCACTTTCCGGTTAGGAGCTATGACCGCTTCCCAGGACATCGTGTGTGTGAGTTGATCACGAGGTGGGTGTCGTGGAACTCCACCAGGTGGCCCCAGTTTGCTACGTTTATGGGCTGCTAGAAGATGATAGCATGTGAGCCTGCGTCCTTCGAGTTATAGCTGAGTTGAATGGTTATTATTGCTTGTTCTTGTATTTAGGTATCTAGGGCTTAATGGACCTCAACGACCTACATTGTCAGGATTAGTGTATCGGAGTGGTTCCTTGTTTGGATTTCAGCTCGGCAGGATGTCCCACGCACGAAGCGCAGTGTAATGTTGGAACTTGGGGATAAGTTAGTCCTTAATGCTCATATATATATATATATATATATATATATATCACCTATCCCGATAATTGACAGTGCCAGGAGTAGTGTAACAGGTGGGTTCCTTGTTTGGATTTCGCTTCGGCGAGACATCCTATGCAGGAAACGCCATCTACTGTTGAGAATTGGGAATATTAATTAATTAAAATTGGATAATAAAGTAGGTTATATGCATCATGCATTGAGGGCATAATGAGCCTCATGAATCGATACGGTCAGGAGTAGTGTAACAGGGGGGATCCTTGTTTGTATTTCGCTTCGGCGAGACGTCCCACGCACGAAACGCAGTGCCATGTTGAGAATCGGGCAGAGTTTAGTCCTTAACTCTTGATGATAATAACTCATATATATATATATATATATATATATATATATATATATATATATATATATATATATATATATTGTTTGCATGCCTTATAAGGGCATCACTACAATATAAAATTCTAGTAATTGAGAATGTTGATGTTACTATGAGATTGATTATGTAACTTTATACGTTCAACAAATGAACAAATGTAAAGATAACTATAACATTTAAATTAATGTATATGATTTAGATGGAACTCATATAGGTATAGATTGAGAGATAGGTTAGATGAGTTTATTTAAATATTTCATTTGGGTTTTAAATTATATTCTCTTGCCTAAATAGAATTGGGCACCCATTTGGAGATCACGTGCATATGCTTAGTGCGCGCTTTAGTTTAGAGGTGAGATGGATTTTTATGGAGAGGACGATTCCATTAAATCATGTAATAATGCATTTATAATTATTATGCATTTTAATAAACTTGCTATAAAATGTTTTTCAACTTGGGCTCTGACCCGTTTATATTTTCTCCTCCATATATATATTGTACCAATTCAGGTGTTCCTCCGCAAGAACGCCTTTGATGTTCATCCATTCAGGATTCGTGGAGTTGTGGCAATAGTGGATTGTCACGGAATTTTGCTTTAGTCGATTCCTATCTTTATATATCTAGATTAGGATTCAGTTGTATGTGGAGTTAGTATTCAAGTTGTTGTAGATTAACACTTTTATATTTCATTTCTCCAATTTGTATTGTCTGTTAACCGACAGCATATTCAGGTATTTTATTTGTACTTTGTATTACAGTCTTATATATTAATGGAGCTTGCACTTATCACTCATCAAACCTTAGATGTGTATCATTGGTTATGATTGCAATATTGGTTTTGTTGTTGTTGTTAAATAAAAGTTAAAAAATTTTGACAATCCACTTTTAATGATTTCGGGTAGTTAGCCTTATATTTTACTATTGTCAGTTTATGTTGGGACTGTGCCGTCTGGGATACCTGATTTATTATAGTATAGGGCTTGCCGCCCGTTATTATTTGGAGCGGGTTGTCACAAGTTGCTATTTTGGATGAATCTGAATTTTTGCGATTTTTATCTAGGGGTTGAATTTGTAAAAATCTTCCCATGGATTAGTGGAGGATAAATCCTATTAGTGGATTAAGGTTTATGTTCAGTCACTGAAAACCTTGAAAAATTAAGTGGGAAATCTTAATTAAAAGGAATTGAATAATGAATTTGGGGATTTTGGATTTTGGGCCAACGGAGATAATCTGGTGGATTTGGTTGATCGACACCAAGATAATTAATTAATATGTGAGTTAATTCAATTGAGTCGGGATACGGACTCAGGCGAAATTTGGACTAGGGATATGAGCATTTAGGCGCGGACGTGGTCAAGTTAATTTGTTATAGGGTTATATGATAAATTAATGGATATATGAATACAAAAGAACATTAACTGTAAAATATGGAATTGAGGTACAACTTCGATATGAGGAGATTTCGGGCTAATAATGTAAGTCTGGGTAATTTATTTGGGTAACAAAAATTTAGGAATAACAAATAATTTTGTGAAATTATTTAAAATATCAAGTCCGTCGATATATTGGGAAAGGTAAGGCTAGTGTTATGTTTTGTTATACACGGGTAGCCTGGATTTATTATATATACATGGTTGTGTAGTGTATATATATGATTTATAAATATGAGTGTGTATAATATTTATAAGAAGAATATCCATTCGATTCCTATCATGGGAGGTTGCGCAATGTCGGTGAATCCCCTGGCTAGTGAATACAGGGCGAGTATAATCCTCGGGTCATAGAGTCTCTACGAGGGGTTAGACGTCTTAGGTATGATTATGTCTCATTTTCAGTGGGAACTATGGCCGCCTCCAATTCATTTATTTTTCTAATCCAGGGAGCGTACCATTTTAGTATTCTGGGTGCATGAGAATACCCGTAGATGATAGCATTTAGAGAATACGCCAAATCGGGTGGATAATTATATATCAACAACATGTGTGTGAATGTTGAAATATAATGATACGTATATATGGTGCATATTTATATACGGGTGAATACATTATGAGAATTGTATTAATGATATAACTTGTGATATTGTTATACGGTATCAAATGAGAAATGATCTAAATATCTTACTATGATTAATAACTTATAAAACGCTTAATAAACTCACTCAGAATAAAGTGGTGGGGAACGTAGGATATGTACATATATGACAAGACTAGTTATGGGATAGATAGCCATATGGGTCATATATAGGTACATTTGGTGTGCACATTAATTGAGGGGTGAGGTGTCCTCAAGAGAGTGTGAGGCACTAATATATATATATATATGAAGAGCATTCATGAATTTTAATTTACTGCATTTCAATTAAGTTTCTAAATATTTTTGAAATGTTTTGGGTTCTAACCCTTGCTATAAAATATTTTCAAAACCATTTAGGTGTCCAGCCACAAGGATGCCAGAATTGTTCTATTCCAGGGTTACGCAGATGCAACACATGTGGATGTTGCAGGACTTTAACTTAGCCATTTCAATCATGTCATTCCTATAGTACGATGCCTTCAATATTCCATTTAGGCATATTGCCCTAGTTGTTCCATTTTATCTAATTTAGATAATGTATTTAGTTATCCCTCTTGTGGTTTATTTAGTTATTTGACTTTTAGTCGGTGGTTGTCTGGACAAGGATTATATAATTCCTACCTACTATTGTTTGATTCGATGTTTGTGTGAATGGTTAATTATATATTCTTTACCATGTTATTAGAGATGTTAAATAAAAAGACAAAATTTAACATCATGTCTTTTGAATACTAGGTGGTTAGTAAGTTTTAAAAAGTTTTCAATAGTGATGCTATGAAAGATCCGGATGAGATTCCTATTTAATTTTATATAGGTCTGATCACCCAGTATTTTATTAGGCTGGGTGTCACCGACCAGTTAAAAAATCATGAAATGGAGTAGGAAAAAATTACAGTCCATCACATATGAATAGGCCAAACCAAAAAACAAAAACAACAGTACTATCAAAAAGTTATAATCCTTGAGTAACCAACTGGAATAAATTGGGAGGAAAACTAACATAACGGACAGATGCAATGGTACACCATAAACATGCAAACTAAAACAGAGAATAGTTTTGTTTAATATAAAAAATGGCATCAGTAAGGAATATATAGTGTATTGAAATTAACTATGACTTTGAACATTTCACGTGTCATGTATACTAAGAGAAATATTACGGGATCTACTCTATAATTAACTGATATATGAATATGATAACACTCATACTGATATTTATTAAAAAATATCATGACGCCTTTAATAAATCTGTATGAAGTCCTAAAAATGCATAATGTTCCTATCCGTATACATATACGATCACATCAAACACGAGTTATTCGTTAATCACACTCAACACCAAATAGCCATCTCAATTTCGTTCATAATTCGTATGGGTTTATCCCATATAAGGTAAATATCTACTCATAATGATGTAGCACAATAAATTCCTACACCAATTGTCATCTTGTGTTCCAATCACAAAAACCCCATTTTTGTACCCGTTTATTCCCCAAACGAAATTTAGATGTTCACATCACACAAATATGAATTGAAAACATAAATAGATGTTACATCAAGTTGAACACTTTCCTTATGGTTTCATAGGGTCTGATCTGAGGTTGTGATTCTCAAGGTTGATGATGAAATCCCCTTTTGTTCTTGTCTTTGTCTTCCAAATTGGTTCCGAGTGCCTTTAACTGCTTCCAAGGGTACTCTCTCCAACTTTAGGATTTCCATAGTGTAATCTGTCGTTTTCCTTATCCCTTTAATTAATTACTTAGGATTAATCCCGTTTTTAGCCCAATGGGCTAAGCCTAAGTGGCCCAAATACCCCCGTGCGGGCCCGACTATACCTAAAAACGTCCCGAGACAAATTTACTAGCCCCGAGTAATCTATTCTGACTATCTTGGCCCTTATGGACACAATCGTGCACTCAAAATTTGCCTCCGGATAAGTTTATAAAATTTCTTATCTTCCACATAACTTAGTCTGGAACCGACTCCCGGTTCAGGTAAGTACACTCGACGTAATTAATACTCTTAAGATGTAATTAAATATTACTATTTACCTAGCAAATTTATTTCCCATAGATATTAACCAATTATTTTCCTGAGTAATTCCATAATTAATTCCGTTAAATTACGACACACTAGTAATTAAAAATTTTCCCAAATTAATTAACTATTTAATGTATAAAACTACGGGGTGTTACAATGAAGTCTAGTTAGGCCGGGTATCATAACTAGGTGGGATAAGTAGGAGACGTTAGGTGTGAACATTAGATGACAGGTGAGGAACTCAAGGGAGTCTACGCAAAATAACTTGTGTAATCTATAACTACTTTTAAATTGTGATTTCAATGCGTGATAAATATTTTTAAAAGGTTTTCACGGGCTATTACCCGTGTCAAATATATTTTCTCTATTTTTCCAATATATTCTATGTGTCTATCCATGGGGATGCCAACTTGACTATTCCTTCCACGGATGCATAGCTTTAGCACTTATGGAGGCTTGTAGGATTTGGATTCTACACTTCAGTTACATCATTCCTAGAGTAGGATTCAATGTTGGTTATTTTTTTTGGCATGTTTCTCCTTTAGCTATTACTTTCATATCAGTTCGGACTATATATTCATGTTTATTATTTATGTTGGATTTTTATTAGGCATGGGAGCCAATGTTTCATTAGAATTATTTATTTGAGCTAACTATCTTGTGATGGATTCAGATTATTAGTGTGTGTATTATTTATTTAAGCTAATTACATTTATTTGGTATTTACATTTATTAGTGTGTGTATTATTTGGTATTTACATTTATCTTGTAATTATTTATTTCAGCATGTTGTTGTTTAATGGAAGATAAATTTGGCACTGGCTTTTTGAGTACTAGATGGTTAGTAAACATTAAAACGTTTTCGATAGTGATGCTAAGAATGAACCAGATGAGATTCCTGTTTTATTTTTATAAAGGATTGATCACCTGGTATTTAAATAGGCGGGGTGTCATAATTACCTCATGTGTTTTAGAGTTGATGCAAGTGGGTCTTTGGTGTCCGTGGTGAGAAGTATATCTTAGTGATGGATGATGACTTTTCGATATATTTTTTAGATGGATTTATTAGAGAAAAGTTTGATGTTGCTGAATTTCTAACAACCAAGTGTCGTTTACTTCCAAACTATGATGATGTCACTATAAATCATATTTGTAGTGACAGTGACACTTAATTTAATGTTTTTTAGAGTTCATGGTTTTTGTGATGAAGTCGGCATCAAAAAAGAGTTTTTGGTTATTCATACTCGTTAGCAATGTAGCATTGTAGAGAGGAAAAATTAAACAATTCGAAAGATATCTAGGCCCATGCTTCTTGGTAGGAATGTACCTAGACTTTTTTTAGGTGGAGTTGATTAACACCACATGTAATATGATGCGTAGGGTTTATAATCGTTCACACACACTTCACATTCTCTGTGAGTTTTCGATAGGTAAGAAACCTAACGAATAATATTTTTGAGTTTTTAGGACTCTGTACTATATCCCTAAAAATAGAGAGCATTTAATGAAATTTAACAATAGAAGTAATGAGGGAATACCGTTAGGATATTCATCAAGTACTCAAAATCTCTAAGGTCATGGAATCAATAAATGTTATGATTAGAGATGAAGTACAGACTATGTTTATTGATCATGGTCTTGGGTGTGAGAAAAATGCACCCCCGGTGATGTTCTCATTATTCCATACACCAACATGGTGGACCCGGCCATGACATAGAGGATCCCCTTTCTTGGGGTCAAAAGATTCATGATCCTACCGACATACATGGTGACCTTGCACTTGGTTTCAAGCCTCGTGCTCAAAAAGAGAACGTGGTTAGCTACTTTTGATACACTTTCACGTTATAGCCCAATAATGTGAAGGAAGCACTTGAGAATGAGCATTGGATATGTTCTTTGCAAGAAGGGTTACTTCAATTTCGAAAGAACGATGTTTGGGAATTAGTCCTCCAATATGGAGAGAATAATGCTATTGGAACTAAGTGGGTGCATAAAAACCACGATGGATGAGAATGGTAAATCCTTTGCAATAAAGCTAGGTTGGTCACTCTAGGTTACACACACGTTGAGGGTGTATACTTTTATGAGACATTCAGGGATATTACTACGATGGAGTTCGCCCGCTTACTAATCTCCATAACAGGCCATCTAAGGTTTAATCTTTACTAAAAAAATGTCAAGAGTTCCTTTCTTAAAATCATTCTTGAAGAGGAGGTTTATGTGGAATAACCGAAGGTGTTCAAGTACCCAAATCACACAGAACACATCATTTATCATATAAATTCCTTTTATGGCGTGAAGCAGGTTCCCCATGCTTCGTGTGAAAGGATAACTTCTTATCTCTTAACTCGTGGCTTCAATAGATATGGAGCTTATATAACGTTGTTTGTTAGGAGAGATGGTGGTTCTATCTTGGTTGACCAATTCTATGTGGATGACATAGTATTTGGATCCACATGTTGCCAACATGCTCAAACTTTTATGGTGGAAATGATGAGAGATTTTGATTTGAGTATGGGTAGTGAATTCACTACGTTCCTAGGACTTCAAATGCATCAACTCAAGAATGTAATATTTATATCTCAATCTAAATATGCTAGTGACCTAGTGAAGATTTTTGGTTTGCACTCTGATAAGCACTCATGCAATGCCATGTGTTCTTGAACTTAGCTTAACAAAGAAAATTTAGGTAAGGCTATAGGGTAAACATTTTATTAGAGTATGATATGTAGTGTCCTATACTTGACCTCTACTCTATAGGTGTTTGTAGACGTTACAATCAATCACCCAAAAAGACACACTTGCTTCCATTTAAATGTATCATCAAATACGTGAGTAACACTATTTCTGATGGCATCTGGTATTCCTTTTATGATGATGATTAGTTGTCGACTTATTTCGATGCCGATTGGGATGAGGATGTTGATGGTTGTAATATCACCTTGGGTGGATGATTTTACTTCAGAAGTTCTCTTATGTCATCATTGAGAAAGGAGTAAAAATCAATTTATTTGTCCACGATGGAGGCAGAGTTATTGATCTCATTATTTCGTGAAATATTGCATATAACTCTTATGGATCAAGTAAATGTGGAGGATTATGGGATTAATGATGTCATAATGACTATTTCTTGAGACATGATGAGGGAATCATCATTTCCCATAATCATGTTTGAAATTCTCATACAAAGTTCATTAGGATTCATGGCCACTTTTACATGATCATGTTGAGGAAAAGGTCGTTTCCTTCAGCTTCGTGGGAACCGAACGTCAATTGAACAACATTTACACTAAAATTGTATATGTACTTAGATTTGAGGATCTTAATAAGTCTTTGGGTATATGATTCATTAACTGAGTTCTGGTATTGCTTCTAGTTTAGGGTATTTTCGCATCGGTAACTTTAGTCCCTAAAAATAGATTGCATTCTTCAGTATATATATGAAAAATTCAAAAATATTACATTTTCTTTTAGAAAAATCTCATAAAATTTTTGAAAAGATTTTATTTTTGAGAATTTTTTTCAAATATTCATAAATATTTTTGTTGTTTTGTCTTTTCACCGTATATGGATGCACATTTAATATATTGGAATCACTAATTCATTCCATTCATTCATGTGACTTAATCATGGTGTTATGAGGTTGGCCTCATTTTTTTGTACTTAGTAATGCATGTTTAGCATTGTGTTGATCATTATTGATTACTCCCTTCCTACTTGACTCAATTTTATGGAATTTATTTGAGACATGCATGAACTTTTGAATATTTTTCTTTCTTGTCATAATTTGAATATGATGTTCTCATTTCAATCATTCTTAATAACGAACCAAATGTACTTGGAACTAAGCATGCACATAAAAACCATTACCCATATTTATTTTTATCAAAAAAATTTATTTATGTTTACGCAATGGAAAAGGGCTACAAAAGAAGAAGTCTTTTGTGAATTAAAATATTCCATAGGAAAGAGCCTAAAAGATTAATTCGACATATAAAAGCATAAGTGCCAAGATCAATTCTTTTGTTTCACTAACGCTATATTATACAGGAGAAATATCATTCCTTCAAAAAAATTAAGATTTTATGGTTATAATATGTGCTTTCGAGGGTGTTATAAGTTAAAGATCAATGGGGTTTCACAATAAAATTCTTTCGAAAACATTAATTAGTTTATCATGATTGACTTGAGAAGCATTAAAATTCACGACATTTTCTATGAGATAAGGCAATTTCACTATGTTCAACAATTTTACACCAAAGGTTGAATCGCGCCCTTTCATTAGGAGTGTCTCTTTAACTTCTAGAGTATTTTAAATGTGTTTGAAAACATAAAATATTTTTTCAAAACATTTTTAAATTTATTTTGGAAAAATTTGTGAAGTCTTTAGAATGACGTTTGGATGTCGTTCGACCAAGTGCATGTACCTCTTATGACACACCGCCTAATTAATCCCGGGTGATCAGTCCTAAATCAAGTTAGAAAAGTTTTCTCAGTTGGTCCATTCTTAGCATCACTGTCGTCTTTTTAATTACTAACCACCTAAGTGAGAAAAGTAGTCTGGTGCCAATTTTTGTCCTTCAATTAATTAACTAAAACTCATGCGGAACATAAAATAATACACAATCACAGTTAACTAAAATAACCATTCACAAATAAAATACCTAACTGAATAAACCATCGGTCCAAATATCTAATAAAGTAGAGATAAGAAGAAAATCTCAACAAATCTAATACTGATAAATGAACTGTGAGCGACAAGCTCAGATAACTGCTAAAGAGTCTCTACATGAATGAAAGAAGGAGACGTCAATCAAAAACCCCGCAACATCCACATGTGCTACAGCAAAGGATACTTGGAATAGAGTCAAGCCTGGCGTCCCTGTGGTTGAACACCTGAAAGGTTTTTTATTTTTTTTATAGCAAGGGTTAGTACCCAAAAACATTTGAAAACATTTAACAAATGATTAACTTGCAGTAATAAATAAATATGCATGCTCTTCATATTTTAGTTACTGTCGCACTCTCTTGAGGACTTCCTTACCCCTCCTCTAATATGCACTATTGACCTTCCATTTAATTTACTAGGTCCTACGCTCCTGACCCAATACTTATGTTAACCCTTGAAATTAACCTACTCTAACCGAGTATTCCTTAATTCATGATTTTGAAGATATTATAAGCGTCAACTTAATTAAATCATTACCGTTTTTTTTATTTCATATAACATTCACACCTGTTATGCATATAATACATTTTACACTATGTATTAATTATCCCATATATAATTATTTACCTAATTACACATTTAATCATATTGCAGTATTCACAAACATACTAAAATGACATTTATTACTAACATTCGACCGAGTCAAAATACTCACAAAATATAAATTTTTCTAAAGTGCTATCCCACTAGGTGTATTCACATAACCTTGTTACCCAAGTCAGATTCGCTCACTAACATAGTTTAACATACGATTTGGAGGCGGTCATATTCCTTACCTGAAACTGAGATACCCCTCACCCATATAACGGACGTTATGACCTGGGAATATACTCGCCGTACTCCTCAATCTAGGGAATTCATCCACTATGTGCAACCTCCCCCTATAGCACTAGAGTATATACTAGTAATATTCAATCGCTGATATTAAAGCACACACTATATATATATACTATCACACTCCGTATATATATATAAATATAAAATGTCCCGGTTATACCATGTACAAAATCCGTAACACAAGCCTATTTAATTTATTAAGAGTTTATGGTCCGACTCCAATTATTAATTAATTCGCACATTAATTAATTAAGTCACCTTTGCTGTCGCCCAATCATAAAATTGGACTTACTCTCGTAGTCCGAATTAACCTCACCCGAGTCTAAATTCCCGACTCCCGAATTATTTAGCTTTTACCTAAATAAGATTTATCTCTCGGTATTCCTCAACCGTTATCCCCGGACTTGTTCACTACATCTATATTGAATCCTTTCGAACACCTTCCCAAAAATTCAACCTTAGTGTCACACCTAATTTCTCCAAAACACAACAAATTTAAATTATGATGTCACACTAAGTCATCTCCAAATTCTAATTAATGTTATTCACTATTAATTAGATTCAAAACCCTTGTATAAATTTCTCACGAAATTAAGTCTTGGAAAAAAAACATTAACTTAAATTTTCTTCATTTAAAAGAAAACTGGGTGAACTGTCAAAATCTGCCAACCCTAGACCTTCGATCGATCGATCGAGCAGGTCTTCATCTTATTCGCGAAGACGGATTCTGCCATAGACGAGTTTCATAAAATCTTAACTCCTTTTACCATCAATCTCAACCCTTCTTAACAATAATACAAGTTAGAAACCTTATTAGGGACCTCCAGAATGTCCACCAACGTTATTAATTCGTCCATTAACTACAATTTCTGAATTTGGGGAAATATATCTTTAATTCCTTACCCATTTTCACCCCAAATCCCTTCACCAAATTTGTTCCTAATTATCCATATATCATCCTACCAGATATGTATCAATTTATAATATCATATTTCTACAAGAATCCTCTTTCAAATTCGTAAATCAGATTATTGTTTTCAGAACCTCATGTTTATGCCGTGAACACCCAAAAAGAATTTTTTTAATCAAACACATCACATGAATATGACTTGAAAAACAGATTCAATACTATTTCAAGTTATCCACTTGCCTTAGGTTTCGTAGTGTCTGATTCGGAGATGAATTCCAAGGTTGAAGATGATCCCTGTTCTCTAGTGATCCCCAAACTGCCTTTAATTGCTATTAGGTTTCCTTAATACACTTAGCCTTCTTCTAAAACTTTATCAGTTGTTTCGGTACTTCTCCTAACTTAACAATTAACCTAAATCCCGTTTTTTGCCTATTGGGCCAAGCCCAAATGACCCAATTGCCCCCGTGTGGGCCCGGCTATGTCTAAAAATGCACCGTGACCTGTTACTACCCCCGGGTACACTTTTCCGACTATCTCGGCCCATCCGGACTCAACTGTACACTCAGAATTGGCATCCGAATTAATTTATAAAAATACTTATCCCCCCACCCCCTTTAGTCTATACCGACTCCCGGTTGAGATAAGTGCATACCCTGTCATTAATACTCGAAATGACTTAAATAAATAATGACTATTCACTTAGTAAATAAATTCCCATAAATATTAATCATTTACTCCCCGATTAATATTTAAATAAAATTTCCCTAATTAATTCAATTAAAATTACGACTCACAAGTAATTTTCAATTCCCGAATTAATTTAATATTTAATGCATGAAAAATGCGGGGTGTTACACCTCGTTAGAATATCTTCAGGAAAACTTTGAATGAGATTGATTTTGGCAAAATTTGATCGAGCATCAGGTACTTTGTTCGAACGAGATCTACCTCATTTGAATTAGAAGACCAAAACTTATTTTTTACTTCATTTTAAACACAATTTTTCCAGGTCTATCTCTTGGATATTTTTCTTCCTATTCAAGGGAGACATGCCTACACATTTTTCCAATCCTTCTACACATCTTTTTGTGATCAAACAATTAAATTTTTAAAATCCAAATATCTTGGATGTATGGTGATCAATTTTTCACACCTTGAAGAACATATCACATGTTTAGATCCCCGCGGAGGTAATTCTTTGCTAATGAAGATATGAAAAGATTTTCCTAAAGTTGATCGGTGGACACCAAGGAAAGTGGAGCTTCCTATGTGGAGTTGTTGGATCTACATCACTTTATTCAAAAAATAATAAAGGAAGACATACTTGTAATAATTAGCGGATTCTAAGCCTGTAAGTCTGTCCTTGTCATTTCGTAATACCTAGTTTTAATAGTGTTGAAAATGTTTTTTCCTGAACGAGATTTTTTTCCTTGTATTTTATCTTGTTGTTTATCTCTACACGATTTAGATTTTATTATATTGCATATTTAGGTTCACCTAATTAATTAAGATAAGCTTTGGATTAAATTTAATTTGTCTTGTGTGTGACCTAAGCTACAAACTCTACATTTGATCATATAACCATACCACTCTTTAAAGCATTTTCATTATGAAACAAAATGTTGGAAATGAGGTTTTATAATGTTTGATGGTGATTTTCATGTGAGTTCCGTAAATGTAAACTTCAATTTCAAAATCGAGTGATTTTGTAAAGGTGTCACACTTGAATAATATTGTTTTACACATTTGGCTTCATTTCATGTGGCAAAAAAACACTAGATTCCATTTATAAGAATATTGATACAAAACTATGATTCTATGTGTAGAAGTATGATAACGGTCAATAACATAATTTTTTTAACTAACTAACAACGTGGTAATATGTTAAACGTACATTATTGCACTAATAACTAGCAAGTGAAGTTAATCTTATAAAATTGATCATACAAGTGTGAAAAAATAATAAAAATTATAAAGGAGTAAAAGTTAAAATATGCCAAAATGTGAGCGCAAATGGAAAAGTTAGAATACTGAAAGGTTATTTGTTAAAATACATAAAAGAATGATGAATTAAAATATTTGCATAATGAATTCTAAAGTGAAATAATGAAAGATTCTTCAAAGAAGTAAATTTTATGAAATAAAATCTAAATAATTACGAAATCAGGCTTAAAGGAACACAAAGCAGTGAAAATAGTCCTTAAACTTAAAAATAGAATTGAGTGAAAGGCAAAGATGTTTTTAATACATCAAGTAAAAGTAACAAGCGCTATAGAATAAAGAATTTGTTCAAGTGTTTAAAAAGGATATCAAGATAGCATTTACCTTGGGGGAAAGGATAAAAACTAAAGTTACAAGTAAAAAACAATTGCAGATAAAACTATGATGGAAAGATGGGATTTTGATAAAAATGTGGCTTGGCCCCTAGAAAAAGGAATTTAACATAAAGTGAGACAATTTTTAGAAATAAGTACTAGAAAAATTTTAAACGGCCTGGAGCCCCAGGGTACAACTTCTTCTGATCCAAAACTTACTGGCAGGGGAGCATAATGCAACATTTATGGCCGTCGATGAAAGCCCATAAACAAAAATACTTTATGGTTAACTACAAGATAAAAAAAAGGAGTAAAAGGAAATTAAATTAAATTCCATGTCCAAAGAAAAGTAATTAGAATTGATAATAATTCTAGGAAAGATTAGTGGAAGTAAATGAAGAGAGGTACAACCCATGTAAAGATTTACAGGACATAAAAAGGGAATTAATGTAAATTAAATAAAGTTTGTTGAAATATAGTTTTGAAACTATTAATAACGAAAAAGCATGGGTTGACAAATGGATTAAACCAAGTTAACGCGATAATGTGTTTTTAAGGATGTACTTAAGGGTAATAAGGTTGAGATAAACAAATGTTCACATTAATACACGTCGTGTGTGTGTTGGAAGTAAACTAGGAAACATGATGTTTTCGAGAAACAAGAAAATGTTTTCCAAAGAAATGATAAAGAGAGTCTTTTTCTAAAATTAACTAGGTTGGGTATATGGAATGAGTACATATCTTAGTAATTTAAATATGAAAGGTCACTGATGGGTTAATGTAATTTAACCCAAATTAATATAGGATTTTTTAGATAATGTAAAGGTTCATGCATACATGGATATATATATTGTATATGTATTGCCTATACGTATTAATATTGTTGTGTCATTTCATCCTTACTTTTGTAGTTAATTTATATTTACATCTTATAACAATCCCCCTGGGCACTAAGTCACATCACTTTCTTTGGTAGGGAAGGGTAAATGTGGTTCCGTATTTTAGACTTTTTTACAGGTAAGTGTTTGTTACTGTTTTTAAGTTGCTATCTCTAATTACTTGAACCTTGAATGGATTGATGGATTATTCACTTGCCAATTTTGTTTTATATTACGTGAAAATGGAAATGCATTCTATATATTAGGACTTTAAATAAATTAAAAGGAAATAGAAAAATTATATAGGATTATTCACATCACTTCACAATGGACGTTGTCGGACTGGTTTCAGTTAATCCATAAATCTAGATCAGGCCATTATATCCATCTTCCAATTCCTTACTAGAATGCTATGAATGCCTTGAATCTTTTAATATATGACACCAAATTAAAAAATTAAGTGGGAACTCCCGAAGATCAAAAGTTGGTGAAATAAGAGAGAAATCACTCTCTCTCCTCATCCCCTCATAAGATGGTGAATAGTGCTTTTCTTTTCCCTATATAACCCAAGAAAATGTCTTATACAATTTGAAATCCATAACGTTACCGACAAAAATAGGTACATAAAGTGTTCTTAGGACATTTAGGTTTTCAAGAAAGTTTGGGTATATTACTCGGGTTCTGGACTATACTAAGTACGCATGATTAATAATTAAATCGACTTAAAAAAAAATATGAAAATCACATAATTTTTTTTTCCATTTTTGTGGTGACAATTATTGTGCAACACAAATAAATAAGAAAAAATCATTCACCAAGTAAGAATAAGGAATATAAAATGACAATCACACAACAAAGGATGTACGTGGTTAAACAAAGATGTGCCTACGTCCACGGTGGTGCAGTCAATATTATATCTATATACTCCGGAGAGTAATTACAGAGAATGCAACTTGTCCCCTTGCCCAGGACCTAGGGTTTAATATATATATGTACATTTAGGTGAGTGGGGGTGATTATTTCCCCACATCTTCCATCCTTCCCATAACTTCCCTTCAAGGGAACGTGGGAAGAGACTGCATCAAAATAAGAAGTGGGGGGCCTAGACTTTGGGCCGCTAGAATTGGGCTACTCGTCTAGGCCAATGGTATTAATTATAGGCACCCACAATTTCCCCTAAGTTTCTTGGGACATGTTCATGGGCTCAATAAATTTAAATGATTAGCCATAATGGCTCTTTTTCAATTCTTCAGAAACTGTGAAGCTGGTTTTGGCGGCACCCGCTTCGTATCTTGTGCACTATGATTAGCAAAACTTGAAGGTTTCTTGGATTAGGTACTTTTCTATTATCGTTTCAATTTTTCCAGCACTTTCTCATTCCTTGTGAGTTCTAGCACTTCGTATCATCTTCTATCAACCTCTATTCTCGTTGATATCTCTCCGTTTGGGCTCGCGCTTCTTCATCGTTCGAATTGATCTTCTATCTTGTATGTTTCTTGTCCTTTTTCTCTGTGCTTTATCTTTGAGTTTGTAGTTTTCTAGGGTTTTCTAATGGCGAAGATTGGAGATAGGTCAGTTTTCGAGTTTAGGGAGTTTTACAATATTCCTTAGTGGGTAGATATTGAGTGTTGTTCCTCACCTCCTAGAAATATTAGGGAGATAGATGATGCCCACTAGATCCATGTTTTGTTTCTTTCCCAGGGAGGACTCACTTTTCCTCCCAATGACTTGTTTTTTCATTTCTTTGGCTATTTTAATATTGTTCCTGCACAATGTTTGCCCAATGTGTGGAAAATAGTAAATGGCGTACATAGGATAAATTAATTGTATGGAACTAGGTTAGGGCTCGCCAAAATTTGTTTTTGCTACTCCTTTTCTCGGACTAGTTCTGGTGTCCTTTACCTCAAAGCCAGGAGCCTTGACCGAGTATTGGTAGTAAATCTACCTGATTCCCATTAGGACTACTGGAAAGAGGGTTTCCTTGTTAGAAATTGGCAGTTTTCTCCCCAACTTGAAGGGTCGAGGTCTAAGAGGTTTTCTGTTCCCTTTTATGGGGAGGAATACATAGGTAGATATTGTACTGTTGTTTTGACTTTTGTTGATTTGTGATCTTTCTAAATCTTCTTTGCTTTTTCTTTCACAGCGAGGTCGAAGAACTTGGAACCTGCACTCAGCAAGGTCCGTCTTTTAGAATTGATAAAGGCTTGGAACATCCAAGAGCCTTTAGGTGACTCCGAGCATCCCAGGTCAGCTGCCTTCCTGCTTGAGTATAAGAACATTGGCTCCAGCTTCATAGCAAGGCCTGTGGATAGTATCCCAAAGTTTAGTTCACCTGAAGAGACTGCTACAAGTCCTATCCAATTGGACGAGGAAGAGGGCAGCTCTGAGAGTGACATTGTAGGAGATGTAAGTGATTTGCGGGGAGAGAGATCTAGTGGTAGTAGCTCCTATGATTATATGGAGGTTTCTGAAACTCGAGGGTCATCGAGCACTTCCAGCAGTTCGAGTGAAGGAATGGTTCGACCCCGAAAGAACCTGATCCGGGATGATGACGATAAAGACCATATGCTCCTCGCTCAGAGGTCGAGGAAACAAAAATCTGCCTCGGGGGCTGTGGCTACTGGTTCCTGGTCTTCTGCTCAGGAGTAGGAGAGGAAGAGGAAGGAAGAGGAGCATGTGAGAGAGAGAGATAGGAAAAAGGAAGAACATGGAGGAGAAATGGAAGGTAGAGGAGAGGAGGAGGACAGAGAGCGATAAAGAGGAGGAAAAAAGGAGGACTAAAGCAAGTACGAAGGTCGGGCAGGCCTTAATCCCGGTGTCTGCTCTGCCTGAGGGGGCCTCCATGGCAATTTCTCCCCAGCTGGACCTGGCTCTGCTCGAGAGAGTTATCCTCCCGGCTGATCGCCATAGGGCAGTAGGGTTAGAGCACTTAGACCTTCAGGCTAGTTAGAGGCTTTCTCTGGTAAGGTTTTTCCCTTTTTCTCTTATGTTTTTCTGACTTCCCTCGTTTTCCAATCCTAATGCCTTCTCTTTTTTACAGTTTGTTACTGACTTCGCCATGCTGTATCATTCACGCGATGAGATGGTGAAGAAGAATAGTGAGCTGGAGTAAGAGAACTCTACCCTGAAGCTGAAGGGTAAAGAGCTCGAGGCCAACCTCAAAGCCGTTGAAGCTGCTCGAATTTCATCTGACTTGGCTTTTACCACTACGAACAACGAGAAGGACGTTGCAGTCCAAGATCTAAAGGAGCTGAGGCAGGCATATGACTTGGTTTGCACGAGCAGACTTACAGTCGTTGAGGAGAACAGGGTGCTCTCTGAAGAGCTGAAGAAGAAGGAGTCCAAGGCTGTTACCGCCAAGGAAGACTCTTACAATTCTAGCTGGGCTGCAACATATGAGGATGCTAAACTTCAGATAGGATATATTAGCCGTCTGAACTTCAAGAAAAGATGGAACAAGGATCTCATTACTGCTGGAGTGGATATTGCATCTCCTCTTTTTGACGAGCACGGCCCAGGGCCGAGGCCAGCCGTAGATGAGGACCCTGCCCCATCCGTTGAAGGCTCTGATCCTGTTCCTCAGGCATCCCCTGCTGATGTTTCTTTTATTGAGGTAACAGAGACCACCCCAGCCGAGGGCAGTGCTCCTGTTAATGCTGATAAGGAGATAGGGCCATCAACCTCTGGGCCACCTGAGGTTCCTAATTAGTTATCTGGTAGGATTGCTTTGTATTTTTGTTTTTCCAGTCTGTAAACTTTCTTTTTTCAGTTCGATGTAATTTCAATTTTCATTAATGAAAAAGGCTTCATTTCTACTTGTACTGATTTGTCCCTTTCTCTCCTTTTTCTTTCTCTCGCTTGTAGTTAGTTGATGTGGATGATTACATTCCTGCTACTTCCCAGTTGGGTAGGACCCTTTGTCCCAATGCGAGTCCCGCAGTTTGCCAGGCCTTCATTAAGCTTTGCAAGTCCCTTAGGTCTAGAAATCAAAAGTATAAGGAGCAATCTGAACTCGTGGCCAAGATGAAGGACAGGCTCCAGGATATGGAGGACATTGGTGCTTCAGTGCAAGAGGCGATCAATGCGCTGAGGACAAAACTATTAGAGGCCTCCGAGATCAACCGAGTAGGAGAGGTTCTTCAGCAGGAGAATGAAGACCTGAGGAGAGAAGTCTTACGACTCAGGGAGCATGCGTCGATCACTGTTCGAGTAGTATTGCAAGGCTCCTCATCATCGCGAACTAGAGCTAGTCATAATGTTACTCCTCCTATGTCATGAAGTCCCACTCGCCCTCCCCTTTCGAGAGCTGGTAGGAGAACCAGGAGCAGAAATAGGGAAGCAGAAGAACTTCTCTATAGGGAAATGGAAAAACTCAACGGTGATGTTCAGCGAGCATATATAATCGTTGTTGGGCTTTAAAGGGACGTTACTCGGTTGCGACACTTGTTCAAGAAAGGCCCTCGGCAAGCGTGGGCTGACGGTTATGATCAAGGCTAGTCGGATGCTCCAACAAGGCTGTCTGAGTTTGAGGATCTTTCTTTTATCAGGGGGTGGTTAAGTGCCTTAAAGGAGCTGCAAGTCCAGAGGAACTCGGTGCTATGGTATCGTCATGAGATGTCTTCCTCCACCCTGATTCCTAACCCATTCCGGAGGGATGATCGATGGATCCCCATCGATGTTATTCCTTGGCAATTACTGGAGTCGGATGCGAATGAGGTTGTGGAGGAGTTATCTCTGGCTCCTGATGACAGACGAAGAGCTCGAGTGGTTGATTATCTTGCTCAGAGGCTTCCACCCCATTGATATTTTGCCAGTTGCTATTTTTTTTGTATTTTTGATAATGTAAATGCTTTGGGCGAGCTCACCGACTAAACATGTATTACCATTGTTGTAAGTATGATGGATTAATGAAAAGTTTGTGTTTTGGGCAATTTTTCCGAATAAACATGTGCATCCTACTTTTCATATTCTTGCTGCTCTATAATCTTTTTTGTTTTGTCATGAAAGTGTCCCCCTAGTCCATTATAATACCAAAATACCATTGTTCTCCACTTTACCTTTTAGGTTGTGTCATCACACTCCCTTAGGCTTAAGTGGGGCAATTGGCGAGGACACACCAGGTGTTGGACGTCTTCATCCGATTAGGATTTTACTCAATCGAAGTAGGTTTGACGACCAGTATAAAATTTGGTCATATTGCCTAAGGATCCCGTGTAGGGCTTCATATATTGCCAGGGGCAATGCTAAGAGGTCTCTCGTGTTTTATGACGATGACCTGAGGAGGGGTATTTCCCTGCTATAGTGATTAATGTGCCTGTTATTTGGAAAAGATGTGCGATAAATGCAGTTGTTACCAATTAGAGTGTAGCCAATTAAGTAGCTTCCATTAGTAATAAGGGAAATGAACTTCTATTTTCATAATAAAAGAATACAAGAAAAAGATCTAAAAATAGAATTTCTTGAGATTAGCTGCGTTCCATACTCATGGTATTTCTCTTCCCTCCATCGTTTCTAAGTGATAGGCACCTTGCAGATCTTCTTTAGTTATCTTAAAGGGTCCTTCCTAGTTTAGGACTAGCTTGCTGTCTGATGACTTCACTATGCTGCCCAGGACTTTCCTTAGAACATAGTCCCCAACTTGGAATGTTCTCGAGTTAACCCTATTGTTGTAGTGCTTTGTGAGCTATTGCTGATAGCTCGTGAGCTCCACTAGGGCAAGTTCTCTGCGCTCATCGGCTAGGTCGAGTTCGGCGATCAATGCCTCATCATTCTAGCCTTAGTCAACAAGGTTGGATCTCATTGTTGGCAAACCCTCTTCTAGTGGGATGACCGCTTCCATGCCATATGTCAACGAAAATGGGGTTTCTCCTGTTGCTCGCCGGGGAGTGGTTCAGTACGCCCATAGGATATGGGGTAGCTCTGTTACCCATGCGCCTTTGGCTCGCTCTAATCGCTTTTTCAATCCATTGATCATAGTTTGGTTAGAAGCTTCAGCTTGGCCATTTCTCTGAGGGTAGGAAATCGAACTGAAGTGGTGTCTGATCCCGTGTTCATTACAGAAGTCCTGAAAGGGTCCACTTTCGAACTGTGTTCCATTGTCGGTGATGATGGTTCTGGGAATTCCAAATCGAGTGATTATATTTCTCCATATGAACCTTATCATATCGACATCTCGGATGTTCGCCAGGGGTTCTGCCTCGATTCATTTGGTGAAGTAGTCAGTCGCAACCAATAAATATTTTTGATTTCCAGCGGCTGTAGGCAGTGGTCCCACGATGTCCATTCCCCTTTGGGCGAAGGGCCATGGGCAGGATAGGGACATTAGGTCACTAGTGGGTTGGTGGGCCATAGGAGCGTGGAGTGGGAATTTTAGGCATTTGCGGACATATACTGCAAAGTCCTTTTGCATATATGGCGACCAATAGCCTTCCTTCATTGATCAAAAGGCTAAAGACCCTCCTCCGACATGACTTCCAAAGATTCCTTTGTGAAGCTCGTGTAGCACTTGCTCGACATCACCTGGGTGGACGCATATAAGGGAGGGATCGGAGAAGGATTTCTTATACAAGTCACCTCATGTGGATAAGTGAAATAGAGCAACTTTCACTCTTATCTGGTGGGCAGTTTTCTTGTCATTTGGGAGCGTGCCATCATTTAAATAGTCCCTTAAGGGGTCCATCCAGTTGGGGGATGACCCCACCTAGAGTATATGTTCCACGTTTGGTATCTTGTTGTTGTGGTTAATGCTCGGACAAGTGAGGAAATCGATGGGGATGATCCTTTTTAGGTCAGAGTCAACTGCCAAACTTAGGGCTGCTAAGGCATCAGCATGACTGTTTTGCCCCTTGGGAAACTGCTGGATGTTGATCTCTTCAAAGCTTATCATTAATTTTTTTCACTAAGGCGAGGTAGGTTGCCATTCTTTCATCCTTTGCATTATAATCTCCACTTATCTGATTGGAGACTAGTTGAGAATCGCCGAACACCTGTAAATGTTTTTCTCCTAGAGTTTGCGCCTTTTGGAGACCAGCTATTAGGGCTTCGTACTCGGCTTCATTGTTGGAGGCTGCAAATCCAAGCCTGATTCCTTGCTCAAGGATTATGTTTTCTAGAGTGATGAGAACAACGCCTACCCCTTCCCCCTTTGAGTTGGAGGCTCCATCAACGAAGAGTTTCCAGGTTTCCTCTGTTTCCTGGTTCTTCTCTTGCCTTGATGGTTGAGGTTGGTCGGAGAGTTCTTCGCCTGTGAATTCGGCTATGAAATCAGCAAGGATATGACCCTTGATAGCTATCCTTGGTTGAAATTGGATGTCAAATCTTCCGAGCTCGACTGACCACTTAGACAATCTGCCCGACAAATCCGCTTTCCTTAGGACCGCCTTAAGGGGATGCGATGTAAGGACAATGATAGTATGAGCTTCGAAATAATGCTTCAGCTTCGTCGAGGCTATTACTAGTGTAAAGGCGAGCTTCTCTAATGGAAGGTACCTTTACTCGGTGTCTAATAAGGTCTTGCTTGCGTAATAAATAGGGTGTTGGATTCTTGCAACCTCGCATATTAGCGCAGAGCTGACAGTGTGATTGGATACGGAGAGGTACAGGTACAAAGAATTCGTTTGTTGTGGTATAACAACCAGCGGTGGAGTGCTTAAGTAGGACTTAATCTCATCCAATGATCGCGAGCAATCTGGGCTCCACTCTATCGTTCTACTTCCCTTTAGAAGATGGAAAAAAGGCTTGCACTTCTCGGAGGATTTGGAGATGAAACAATTTAAGGCAGCGAGTATTCCATTGAGCTTCTGCACATCTCGGATTGTCTGAGAGGTTGCACCTTGTTGATTGTATCGATCTGATATGGATTGGCTTCTTTGCCTCTGTTACTAACCAAGTATCCATGAAATTTTCCTGACTGGACACCGAAGGAACACTTGCTCGCATTAAGTTTCATCCGGTACTTCCTGAGGATTTCAAAGGTGTTTGACAGGTCTGAGAGGTGATTTTCTTTCTTCCTACTTTTAATGAGCATGTCATTGATGTAGACCTCCATGGTGTCTCCCATTTGATCCTTAAGCATTTTAGTGACCAACCGCGGATAGGTTGCTCCTACATTCTTGAGCCCAAAGGGCATGACCTTGTATCAATATAACCCAGCTATTGTGATGAACGCCGTTTTGTCTTGGTCTGGGGCATACAAGGGGATTTGGTGATACCCTGAGTACGCGTCCAGGAAACTCATTCGTTCGTGAGCTGCAGTGGCGTCTACTAGTTGGTCTATTTTTGGGAGGGGGAAACTATCCTTAGGGCATGCTCTGTTGAGGTCAGTGAAGTCGCGAACTACTACTGGGTTGGACAACCACTTGGGGAATTGTACTTCCCGTATGGATCCTGCATCCATCAATTTTTCTACTTCCTTTTCGAGCGCAGTTCGTCGTGCCTTTTGGGTGATTGGCTTGAATGTGGGGTCGATGTACAGATGATGACAGACCATACCAAGGTTGATTCCAGGCAATTCGTATGGTTCCCATGCGAAAATATCTACTTTGTTCCTCAGCAAGGTTGTCAACTCCTTTCGTTCTTGGTCGGTGAGAGATGCTCCAATAATGAAGACTCTATTACTATTGTCATCTTCAGCTGTAATTTCTACCAGGTCCTCGATGACACGCTCGGAGGGGGGAGCCTGGTCTCCTCTTCTCCAGGTCTTCCATACTTTAATCGCTATTTGGAAGGTATCACACCTTCTTCAACTTTCTCGCTGGGTTATCCGGTCTTCTTCTCTTGCTTTGCTCGGATGGCTGTTATGAAGCACCTCCTCGCCATCGCTTGGTCGTCGTGGATCTCCATTACTCCTACATCGGTTACATACTTGAGCTTCTGATGGTAGGTCGAGGGGACTACCTTCATCGCATGAAGCCATCCCGTGCCGAGGATGGCCTGGTATGGCGAATCGATGTCGACTACCAAAAACACGATCATCTTGGAAATGTTTCCAACGCGCATCGGTAATACAACCTTTCCCAGGGGCATAGTTATTTTCCCAGCGAAGCCAACTAAAGGAACAATACCTTACTTTAGGTTGGCGATGCTTAACTTCAAAATCCTGAATAGGTAGAGGTACATTACTTTGGATGATCTTCCTTGATCAACGAGAAGCTTTTCGACGTCAAAGTTAGCTATCCTGAGTGTAATGACCAGAGCATGGTCCTTACTCCCACCAGATCTTCATCCGTGAAAACAATATGCTTGTCATAGTTGATATCTTCTACTCGTTGACGCTTTCCTGACTGTGATTTTGCTAGGTCGATTTGGAAAGCCTGCATTACCGTTGTAAGTTTTTTCATTTCCATTCGAGCTGAGTTTCCTTGTATCTGCTTGACGTCACATGCTCCGTGGATTACTGCAAATTCATGTACGGCATCATCTTCCAATACGTTATCAGGTCTCGCCTCTCTGTTGGCATCCACTCTTTCTGCCTTCTTTCCACAAACTCGTTCAAATGCCGAGACTGGACCACTCCTCGAGGTGAGGCTTTAGAGCTTTGCAGTGCTCGATCTTATATCCTCCCTCTTTGTGGAAAGCGCATCTTAACGCAATGTTCCTCTTCGAGGGATCTCCTCCCATTTTCTTGGGCCACTTGATGAATGGATCATCTTTGGTCTTCACGAGAATTTTGTTAATTGGTTCTTTGAAGACGGTGTTGACCACCTGGAATGCTTTCGACGCGACATGGTTCCCTCCGTTCTTGGAGCCATTTTTGCCCCTGTTCTTTTCGCCTCTTTTCTGGTTCTCAATTTTGTCACTTCCCTTAGTAGTGATCTTAGCTCGACCGTTTTCCCCTGTACTGGGGCGGGTGACGTCTTCCACCTTGGCATATGATTCGTCACTTTTATTGTATTTTATACCCCGTTAATTTGTACATTCTAGCTTTCCCGTGAATGTATTTCCCGGTTCTTATACTCACTTATTGACTAACCCTTGAGTTCATCATATATACTTTGTATGTGTATTTATTGTGCTTTTATAGGTCTCGGGAATGCATTTTGGGAAGTTTGGTTTTGATCCGGAGAAGTTCCGTAGACACTTTCACAGTCGGGGGCATTTTGGTAATTTCAGCACTCAAATTTTTATCCCGATTTCTTCACAAAAGTTGTAGACCTTCTTCTTATCTTTGTGTGGCTTCCAACGGTTCTTGAATCCGATCTCGAACGAAGATGTTATGGATGTTTCGGTGAAACAGGGGATAAATAAAACCAAAATAACCTAGCCATATTTTGTTTGCAGGACCGAATCGATTCGGTGCATCCGAATCGATTCTGTGGTCACCAGTACAACATTCTCCCTCGAGAGAATCGATTTGGCCCTGCCGAATCGATTCGGTTCTGCTCATTTTTTGAGTTTTCCTCCTTTTTACTAGTTTGCCATTTTGGTTGGATTTTTTGGGGATTTATCCCTTGTTTTTCTGCGTTGGTTGATATAGATTAATTTTGTTAGATATTGGGTGAAATAGAAAACACTCCCTTCTCTCTCCTAGGTCAAAGTACATTTATGGTTTTTACCCACTTGTAAAGCTTTGATTACTAGTTGTTATTAATGCAAGAAAGGTTCATTTTCTTCTTCTCTACTTGTTCTACTAGCTTTAATTTGCATTTAATACCATCTCTTGTATTGGTTTGTGTTTAAACTAGATAACTAACTTAATTATGTTGTTAACTAGCTTGTGTAGTTTAGTTTCAATTATGAGTAGCTAGAATTATGATTGGGGATCATAATCCCACCTTGGATGCTTGAAGTTCATATTTATGGTTTGGTTTATAATTGTTCTAATGGAACTTCATGTGTATGTATTGGAGTATCATAGTTTCTTAACTTCTCTTATCATGCAAGGGTTAGTGTTTGAACTTTACTACAAACCCAACCCATCTAGCAATAACTAACTAACCCCTAATCCTCCATTGTTGAGTTTAGTATCTTCATGGTTGATGTTCGGACTTAATTAGTTATGCTCGATTTGAATTAATTTTAACCAAGCCCTATAATCCCCTTCTTTGTGAATCCGAGGTGGGAGAATGATCCTCGATTCCTTTAATTTCTTGAACTCAAGCTTATCTTAGTTCTTTTCATAGTTCCGTAATTATTAATTAATTAGTTGATCATCAATAGTATGTTAGTTTAGAGATTACTCTCAATCACTCTTCCAAACTATTAAATCATCTTTTACACTTTAACTTTTGTGACGTTTAGAGATTCCCTTTAACCTAATCCTGTTCTCTTAGGAGTGTTTCAATCCCTGTGGATCACGATTCCGTACTTACCGGATATTACTTGTTGCGATAGATTTGCACTTGAATCACAAGCTTTATTTAGAGCGCACCAAGTTTTTGGCACCGTTGTCGGGGATTGCTAACTATCTTAGGTTTTAGAAATTCTCTTTACATTATCGTTCCCTGTGGTCACCGTGACATCACGGTTTCTAAAATTCAATCCAAAATTCTGTAAATGCAAGACGCGAGTAGTAGCAATTTGAATCCTATTCGTGAACCATCGTCTAGTGAACCCTCGGATTATTATAGACCTTTACCGTTAATTTCTCGTTCTAGTTCGGTCTTGTCTTCTTCGTGTACCTTGGCTCACTCCGATCCTACAACCATGGCCGACAATGTTAGTGAGCAGGGTAGTCAAGGGGTTGCACCCGAGCCCCCGTATAGGACCATGCGTGATTATTTGCAACCGAAGAGGACCACCTCTCCGTCGTGTATCATTTTTCCCTACAATGCCTCGCAATTCCATTTTCGTAATGGAATGATTCAATTACTTCCTACTTACCCTGGCATGGACAGTGAACAAACTTACCTTCATGTTAGAGAGCTTGAGGAGGTGTGCGCTACTTTTAGCGATCAAAATTGTTCTCTAGATGTCACACGACCAAAACTCTTCCCGTTTTCCTTAAAAGACAAGGCCAAAACTTGGCTTTGGTCTTTAGCTCCTAATTCCATCGGGAGTTGGCGCGAAATGCAAGCGCAGTTTTTAAAAAAATTCTTTCCAACTCATTGCACCAACTCTTTAAAGAGTCAAATCCAAGCATTCGTTCAAACCGAAGGTGAATCATTCGAGCGATGTTGGGAGAGATTTAATGAGTTACTTCATAAATGCCCACACTACGGTTTCGAAAAGTGGAGATTAATCTCATTTTTCCACAATGGGCTTACACTTAATGCGAAACAAATGGTGGAGACAATGTGCTTCGGTGAGTTCTTTGGTTTAGATCCCGATGATGCGTGGGCACATTTCAAATATTGTGCTGAGACCACCCAAGCGTGGGATACCTCCGATCTGAACAAAACCAGTTCGCGACCTTCGTATCCGTCCTATTCTAACCCTGGTATGTATCATCTCACTGACGAGGATGAGATGAAAATGATATTAGATAAATTATCTAAGAAAGTTGAGGAGTTCGGCTCGAAGGTTCGAGATCCCATTGTTCAAATTCAATCAGTAATTGAGGAGTTGTGTGCCATTTGCGACACTAATTCTCATTCGACCCAAGAGTGTCCCACTATTCCCTCTTACAAAGTGATCCTCCATGACCAAGCGAACGCTATGGAAGTTTTTAGAAGATCCCAAAACGTTCCCGACAAAGGGTTTAATCCATCTTGGGGTAACCAACTCGGTTACCAATATCAACAATCTCGTCCTCCCCCGCCTCAGAATTACCAACAACCTTACAACCAACATCCTCCTCCACAAGTTGTAATGCAAGGTCTCCCTCCGGGACCACCTCCACCTGTTATACCTGCCTACGCGCACCCGAACAAGAGAAGTCTAGAAGAAATTTTTCAATCTTCTGCGACTTCTCAACAAGACACAAATGCTAGGCTCGAAAAAGAAATTTCCAAGTTGGCCGCTTCTTTGAGTGTGCAAGAAAAAGGAAAATTCCCGTCAAAACCTCATGGGCCCGTTGGGCAAAATAGCATGAATTCCGATGTTTCTACTCCTTCTTCCTATCAATGTAGGTCTATGGAACATGATAATTCCATCACCACTCTTAGGAGTGGGAAGGTGATTGAAAATCCACCTCCACCTTCCCCTAAAGAATCCGACGAGGTCACAATAACTCCCCGAGAGAGTGAAGTGACTCCGAAAAAGAAAAGAGATAAGTCGCCGACCAAGGAGCCAAAAACTTCAATCCCTTTCCAATTTCCCGCACCCTACCCTCAAAGGCTCCTTCCCATTGTTAAACCCAACAAAGATCAAGAAATCATGGAGACATTCAAAAAAGTAAAAATAAATCTCCCTCTCCTTGACGTGATTAAGCAAATCCCTTCCTATTGAAAGTTTCTCAAAGATTTGTGCACCTTTAAGAGAAATTATGTTTCTCGCAAAAAGGTGGAGTTGAGTGAACAAGTTAGTTCCATTTTCCAACACAACACGATTCCAAAATTTAAGGACCCAGGGTGTCCAACGGTTTCATGTATGATTGGAAACTTCGCCATTATTCGTGCTCTTCTTGATCTAGGAGCTAGTGTGAACCTCTTGCCGTATTCGGCTTATCTTCAATTGGACTTAGGAGAACTTAGTCCTACCAAAACTAAAATTCAATTGGACGACGGCTCCACCAAAATTCCACCGGGCGTCTTGGAAGATATCCTCGTCCAGATTGACACCTTTGTGTTCCTGGTCAACTTTATCATTCTTGATACCCAACCTGTTTTAAGCCCCAACAGTCAACCTCCCGTCATCTTAGGACGACCATTCCTCGCGACCGCGAATGCTTCGATAAATTGTAGGAATGGTGAGATGAACTTGTCTTTTGGAAATATGACATTAAATTTCAATATTTTCAATGTGTCACACCTCTCGAGTGATGAGGATGAGTGTGTTAAGGAAGTTAGCTTCGTTGGAGTGGTATGTGTAGAAGACGATCAAATTGCGAGAGAGGAAATTGAATGGAGTGTGTTGGATGTGTGTTTTGACATGTTAGGAGAGGTTGGCGTAGGAGAAAACCATGAAATCGGCGATGAATTAGGCAATTTGGATTTCACTCTGATTGACGACTCTATCATATCCGAAATTGACATTTACATAGAGTTATTAATCCCGTGTAGGGAGAGTTGCTCGGAGAGAAATAGGGTAGATAATGTTTCTATCAATTTGTGCACCGACCCACCGATCCGTCAGTTTAATAACCCATGGCCCCCTCTTTCAAATATTAATCCTATTTTCAAAACCAAACGTGGGTCAAGCGGTTGGGGTAGTCCATTTTTTATAGGTATCATGTCTTCCGATCTAGAACCCGACATAATTGTTAACTGTGTGAACTTTAGTTGGAACAAAATCGGAAAAATGGGAAGAATAGGTGTTCACATTGTGAATTACGTCCTAATAATATCTACGGATTTACAACCGGACATCGTACGCAGCAGCCCCGTTAGCAGGGGTGATTGGGTTCGATAAATTCTCAAGTTTGGTGCCGAGCATCCCCCGGCACGTGTGGGGTTACATTTTTTTTGGTTCCGAACTAGTTACATACACTTGATATACCATATGGGTCCAAGAAATCCAGTTGAAGTACCCCAAAATTTAAGCTTCATGAGATTTAGGAAATCACCAAAGAAGAAAATGTTTTTCCTTCTTGCGAATCGATTCGGACCCTCCGAATCGATTCGGTGTGAGACAGCTTATAGGTCTTTGTCTTGCGAATCGATTCGCTCACTCTGAATCCATTCGTTCGCCAACAGTAAAAAAAAGTAGAACCAAATCGAATCGATTCGGTCCCTCCGAATCGATTCTCCCTGTGACAGTGAGCTAATTCGAGCATTGTGAATCGATTCGGTACCTCCGAATCGATTCGATTGTCCTGCCTTTCAAATCCTCCCCACGATCATAAAACCTCATTTCTTCTCCCTTAACACTTCCCTCTCCCTTCCTACTCATTTCCCCAATCTTCTAGCTATGGTTTTCTCTCCATTTCTCTAAGGATTCTTGCACAAGGTAACAACTCCAATCTTTCTATGTTAATTTCAATATGAAATTTGTGTTCATTCTATTCAAACTAGGGGAGTTATGCGTGTATGTCAATATTTGCATAATGTGTATCTGATTCATGAATTGTCCACCTTTCATTACTGATTTCCATCACTATCCAACAAATACAACCTATTTATTGTTAATTATTGTGTTGTGTTGTATTTGTTGGGAGCTTTCATGAGTCAAATGCATTTTTCTCCCTATTTTGAGTAGACTGCACACCACATTTTCGATAAAAGGCCTAAATGAGGAGTTGATCCCCAAACTGTTCCATTGTTGTGCCTCTTATCGAACATTGACAAAGATTCTACCTTGTTTGAGATTGATGTGTGTCGGATACGTTTGTCCGATCATTTTCTTCTGACATGCACACCCATTCCCTTTCGATCTTGTTTCATGCTAAATTGATTTTATGCATTACACTAATTGTGTATGTATCGAATTGATTTCTCTTATAGGTTCTTATGGCTCAAAAGCCCACCACCAATGATGTTTCGGGCCGGAATGGGTTTGAAACTTTTAGATCCAAGGCTGAGAGAGATTGGTACAGGGAAACTTTTCCCTCCACTCGGGAAATTTCTATCGAACGCCCGATGAAGCTTGCTGACTTTCATAACAAGGTTAGGAGACACTTTCAAAATTCCATTGGGAGGGCCATCTCGAAAAGGAGGGTGATCTGAATGAGGAGCATGTCCTCCGTTTCTATGCATCGCTTGTCTCTATTGGAGGCGGGATGCATGAGGCTTTTATTAGGGGGGGAAAAATTCTGATTTCCAAGAAACATTTGTCAACACTATTGGGAGGTGCTGACAATCCTGATGAGTATACATATCCGTCGCGCAACCCTCTTGCGTTGTTCCTTAACGATGTTTTGATTGCGCGTCTAGCGCCCGGACATGTTTGGGCTGGGGAAACATTTTCGACAAAGCTCATGCATGATTCTCACTGGCTTATCCACCTAATCACCGTGAATTTAATCATTCCTACCCAAACAAAATCAGTCCTGCGATCAAAGCAAGCCCATTTCCTCTACTATCTCCTAGATGCCAACACTATTATAAGCCTGCCTTCTTTGGTGCTTCAACACATGTTGAACACCGCTTATTGCGAGAAGGGATCGACTACTCTACCTTATGCTCGGCTTGTGTCTAGGATATGTAGAGATGCTCGTTACGAGGTGATCGCCTCCGAAAAGCAGGCGAGGCTGCCCTCTCCGCTTGACGATGATGCTATCGAGAGGACTTTAGGAAAAGATTATTGGGAGAGGAAAAAGCGATGGATGAGTGATCAAATGGCTGCTGGTAACCATTTTGATTTTGATGATCCACTTCCGGACGTCCAGCAGGGACCGGCTCCAGTTCAGCACCCATTGGACCCCTTTAGAGAGTTGAGTACGAGGATGGATGCATTGCAGGGGGATTTCACTGTTTTTAGGGAAAACCATGAGCGGAGCTTTTCTGAGTTTAGGGGCGCTTACGAGCGTGATATTTCGATGATTGCTAGGGCGCAGATGGACCTATTTCTGCATCTACGCGGGGGTGAGGCTGCTGTGCCTCCTTACCTTTATGACCCATACCCCCTGCGTAACCCCAATGAGCCCGATCCTTCTCACCGCCGCCCTGACCTTCCCTTGGAAATGTTGTTGCTGCTGTTTCATTTTGTCGTCTTGTTGTATGGATATCTAGACTATTTTGGGTTGTTTTATATTAGGTTTTTGATAAACATTGATGTATATGTGGTAATTGAGAAATGTCAATATTGTCTTTTCTCATTTTGTTTTTTTTCCACATGTATGCATCCCGAAATTATTAATGAAAAGAATTCCTCGGTTCCACCTTCATATTCATCCTTATATATATCTCTTTTGTATATATTGCTGTTTTTGGTACTCATATGTAGCAGGCATGCCGTTGCGCGCTTCTCGAGTTACTCCTTACGGGGTAACTATTTTCTAACCCCATTTACCTTTTTATCCCTACTAACATTGGGGATAATGTTTCATTCAAGTTAGGGGTGTGGATTAAATTTTGGATACCGGTTATCATGTTACTATTTATTTATTTATTTAGTTCTCTCTCATATCTACTATGATTACTTATATGATCGGTTTATCCTATTGTATAACTATGAAGCATGCTTAGAATTATTGATTTATTAGCCTTTATCCTGTTATTGTTTGCATTGTGAATAGCCTCATAAAATTAAACTGTGATGCTTTGAGCATATACACAAATAATTATTTATGATTTGGTTTAAAGCGTTTCAAATTCGTTAATTTAAGGCGCATGCTATACCCTTACAAAAGTGAAAACTGAGACTTATCATCATTTGTGAGCGTATACATCCACTTTATCTCTTTCTCGTCAATGCATTCATTGTCAATCTCATTTTCTTTTCATTTGATTGCATATTAATTGATTTAACACTTAAGCATGATTTTCAATGGTGTTTAGTTCCACGAATTGCATGAAACTTTAGGAAAGGATTATAGGCCCTCTTTGTTATATTACCCATATTGGCCTTGACCTCACCATATATGTTTCTCTAGTCAACCCCTTTGAGCCTAAATATTAGCCTTTCATTTCATTACCCAAATTCCATAACCAACTCCAAATAAGAGTTATACACCATATATATTACCTTACATACCTTTGTTTGGAATGTTACTTGGGATTGAATGATGTTGTTATGATGTCGGTTGCAATTTAGGCATATGAGAGTTTGAAAAGTAAAGGAAAGAAAGAAGTAAAAAAGTGAAGAAAAAGAGAAAGAAAAAAGAAAAAGAAAACATAAGAGAAAAATAAGTAAAGAAAAGAAAATAAAGAGAAAGTTGTATACGTTGTGTATATAGTTCAATAAGCTTTGATTACTCTCCAATTGTTAAATCTAATGCTGTTTGGAAATTATTTTCCAATTTTGAAAGTGCCCGCTATTTTCCATTATCCCAAGTTTTTCATCTCCGAACACCTTTTGTATCCGTAAATACATCCTTTCACTTCGTACCCCTAACCCCAAGCCTACAATACAACCCAATAAATTCCTATTTGATCTTAGGATGATATGATTCAAAGGTCGAACATTAGCGATAATCTGTTTATATGTTCTTCTCTTGGTTAGTATGCGGTGTCCTTTCATGAGATTGTATTTTCCACTTTTATATTGCGTTCTTCATTGATGACATGTGTGTGGCCTAGTTTCCCTTTACAATTACTCTTTATGCCCGCATGTTCCGTGTGTGTTACATCCGATTTCTGAGTGTTTCATTTGTTGAGTGTAACAACCGGAGATAACTTGAGTATGCATGCCTTAGCATTTATATGGATTTTGGAAGTTTTGCCAAATCTAAATTACCACATGTGTCCACTTATTTCGCATTTCCATGGTTTCGATTTTTATTGAAGTTATTTGTTTAATGCCGATAATTGTCGTCTTTTGTGTGAGTTTTGTTCACTTTGTTGATAAATTGTGCTTCTTATATATTTGTTGAGCTACGCATTGGATTTTGTCGTATAATAGTATGAGTTGATTTGATGTTTGTGGGTGTCATCCCTGGAAACCCTCACGAGACCTCACTCGTCCCTTAGGGCCACCTAGGGGTTTTAAAAACGGCTTATTGCATATGATAAATGCAATCGTTCGCCTACGAAAGTGGCATTTTTCCTACTGTGTACATATTTCTTCTGTTTTGGTTTTGTTGACACATCTTGTTTCTTCATACTTCATTGCTCGGGACTAGCAATGTATAAGTTAGGGGGCGTGATTCGTCACTTTTATAGTATTTTATACCCCGTTAATTTGTACATTCTAGCATTCCCGTGCATGTATTTCCAGGTTCTTATACCTATTTATTGACTAACCCCTGAGTTCATCATATATACTTTGTATGTGTCTTTATTGATCTTTTATAGGTCTCGAGAATGCATTTTGGGAAGTTTGGTTTTGATCCGGAGAAGTTCCGTAGACACTTGCACAGTCGGGGGCATTTTGATCATTTCAGCACTCGAATTTTGATCCGGATTTCTTCACGGAAGTTGTAGACCTTCTTCTTATCATCGCGTGGCTTCTAACGGTGCTTAAATACGATCTCTAACAGAGATGTTATGCATGCTTCAGTGAAACAGTGGATAAATAAAACCAAAATAACCTAGACGTATTTTGTTTGCAGGACCGAATCGATTCGGTGCATCCGAATCGATTATGTTGTCACCAGTACAGCATTCTCCCTCTAGCGAATCGATTTGGCCCTGCCGAATCGATTCGGTTCTGCAGATTTTTTGAGTTTTCCTCCTTTTTACTAGTTTGCCATTTTCGTTGGAATTTTTGGGGATTTATCCTTTATTTTTCTGCCTTCATTGATATAGATTACTTTAGTTAGATATTGGGTGACATAGAAAACACTCTCTTCTCTCTCCTAGGTCAAAGTTCATTTATGGTTTTTACCCACTTGTAAAGCTTTGATTACTAGTTGTTATTAATGCAAGAAAGGTTCATTTACTTCTTCTCTACTTGTTCTACTAGCTTTAATTTTCATTTAATTCCATCTCTTGTATTGGTTTGTGTTTAAACTAGATAACTAACTCAATTATGTTGTTAACTAGCATGTGTAGTTTAGTTTCAATTATGAGTATCTAGACTTATGATTGGGGATCATAATCCCACCTTGGATGCTTGAAGTTCATATTTAGGGTTTGGTTTATAATTGTTTTAATGGAACTTCATGTGTTGGTTTTGGAGTATCATAGTTTCTTAACTTCTCTTGTAATGCAAGGGTTAGTGTTTGAAGCTTTACTACAAACCTAACCCATCTAGCAATAACTAACTAGCCCCTAATCCTCCATTGTTGAGTTTGGTATCTACATGGTTGATGTTCGGACTTAATTAGTTATGCTCGATTAGAATTAATTTCATCCAAGCCGTATAATCCCCTTCTTTGTGAATCCGAGGTGGGAGAATGATCCTCGATCCCTTTAATTTCTTAAACTCAAGCTTATCTTAGTTATTTTCATAGTTTCGTAATTATTAATTAATTAGTTGATCATCAGTAGTATGTTAGTTTATAGATTACTCTCAATCAGTTTTCCAAACTATTAAATCATCTTTTGCACTTTAACTTTTGTGACGTTTAGAGAATCCATTTAACCTATTCATGTTCTCTTAGGAGTGTTTCAATCCCTGTGGATCACGATTCCGTACTTACCGGATATTACTTGTTGCGATAGATTTGCACTTGAATCACAAGCTTTATTTAGAGCGCACCAGCATACTTCTCGATGCGAGCTATTAGTTCGTCGATGTTTATGGCTTCCTTCTTCGTCAAAGACTAGTAGAGAAGGAAAGAACTAGGCAGCCCAATTTTGAAGGAGGCCACCGCCACTTGCTCCGAGTAGTCCTCGACCTCATTGAACAACTCCCAGTACCTTTTTGCATAGTCTCGGAGGGTCTCCTAAGGCGTCTTCTTTATTGTCAACAAGGCGTCCGTCCTTTTGGGATGGGAGCTACTAGTAATGAAGCAGGCCGTAAAGAGTTCGTCCAGGGATTTGAAACTTCGGATGGATTGATGGGGGAGTCTTTCGAACCATTTTTGCGCCACATCATGCAAGCTTGAGGGGAAAATACGGCACATAAGTGCATCCCGATGATTCCATAGGGCAATGGACGGTCGGTATTGCCTGACGTGATCGATGGGATCAGTCTTACCGTCATAAATCTTGAACCTTGGAATAACAAATTTCTTGTGGGCTTCTTCCTCTTTGATTTCCCTCGTGAAGGGTGACTTCATCTGGGTTTTGAGAGTTCGCCTTGCGAGTTCTCTGGTTGATCTGCACCGTAGTGAGGAGGATGTTGGTCCATTTCCATGCGGACCAAATCTTGTATGTTCTTGTTGCTGCGAGCAGGGCTCTAGTAACGTCGAGCTATTCGCAGTTGTTCACGAAGGTCGTCATCTGATTCGTCTCCCTCGACCTTTCGAAATCCTCGCCTTGGGCTCCTTTGTCGGCTGCGAGATTTTCTCGCCTGAGGGCTAGGAGTACAGTATGGATGTCTCCTGTTATCATGATGAAGCTCCCTCTCCAGTCTTTCCAGTCTCCTTTTCAAGCGAGCATTCTCAGCTTCGTACCTGCGAGAAGACTCCCTCTGCTCGTGGAGCCTTTCCTCGTACGCATCAATCAATATGGATATCTGTGTGGACATTACTGGTCCCTGGCTCTCTTCTGAGGCTGGCCTTTCCAAGCGAGCCCTCTGATCTGAACGTCGAACTTCAGACCTAATCGTGTGAGGAGCAGGTGGTTCTTAAATATCACCTGCCTGAAGGGCATTGCTGCTGTGACCATACATCTTAAACTCCTTTCTGGGTGTGGGATCTTCTCAGGGGAAGATGAACGCTTCCCATAGACGGCGCCAATTGTGGTGACAATTATTTTGCAACACAAATAAATAAGAAAAAATAATTCACCAAGTAAGAACAAGGAATATAAAATGACAATCACACAACAAAGGATGTACGTGGTTCAGCAAAGATGTGCCTACGTCCACGGTGGTGCAGTCGATATTATTTCTATATACTCCGGAGAGTAATTACAGAGAATACAACTTGCCCTCTTGCCCCGGACTTAGGGTTTAATATATATATGTACATTTAGGTGAGTGGGGGTGATGGTTTCCCTACGTCTTCCATCCTTCCCATAACTTCCCTTCAAAGGAACGTGGGAAGAGACTGCATCAAAATAAGAAGTGGGGGGCCTAGACTTTGGGCCGCTAGAACTAGGCTACTCGTCTAGGCCCATGGTATTAATTCTGGGTACCCACAATTTTAATTATAATTAATTCAACTATATAACAATAATTGCACTCCAATTTAATTATCTCAGAACTAAGTATATAATGAGATCTTGTTTTCCATGTTAAATGGTGCATAATATGATTCCATGCGTAAAGCATACAATACATGCATGGTAAAATTCAATTAATTGCTAATCGATTTGACATAAGTCTTATGAATTCCTTGATCACAAACTTAACTTCTTTTATAATCTTCCAGATTATAAAATCGACATCCGACTTAATTGATAAAATCAAAACATATAAATTTATCACAAGTGTATCAAAATCCAAGATTCCTCGATGCGAATTCCTTCGAAATAGGATCCTGGAAATGTACATATAATGATTGCCCAATTTGTGGAGATTTATAGGTAATAGATTGCATCAAACACAAAATAATCATTGGGAATTCTAATCCTCATAGTCCTCAGTATTTATAAACTACGCACCATTTGCAAACATCATGAAATTGTGCAAATCTAATCTAGTTAGCATTTAGACTTCAATCTCACACGTAATTTTGTTGAATAAAATATTGATGTACTGGTATGATCCTACTTTTAACTATTAAAATGTTCGTTAAACATCATACATGTTCTTGTAGTCAAGATAAACTTCTAAGATTGTACTCACAACTTTACCGATCAAATGTTAACTCCTCATCTATTCAGTTGAACTAGAACTTGAATGTTGATCTTTTGTGACCAAAACAAACCTAACACACTAGAAGTAATACTATATTTATTTGACCATCATAAATATACAACATATTTAAGGAAATATAAGGCATTCATAAAAACATAATTCTTATTTCAAAATTATCCTGGCACACCTTTTTTGAAAATAAACGTCATATATGATTTTAAGAACGAAACCCCCAAAATCCAATTGATAATTTTTATTTCACACTAAGAACTTATTCTAAGCAAGTAATCCAAAAATACTTATCTCACTGAAAATGAAGTCTTTGTATGTAAAAGGTACAAAACTATTTGACTATAGTCTACTAACAATGCTAATGACAAAGCAATTATTTGGTATAGGGTACAACATAGTATACATGACGTTTTTCATTGTCGAATCATAATGTATATTCCTCATGATTTTAAAATAATCAATTCTTTTAGGACACCGTTCCATAGATACACTAATTCCCATGTATGAGAGGAACAAATCCTTTCATGGAATCCAACAGGCGAAACATGTGAGCACGTCGTTGATATAAGTGACTTGCCATAATCCCAATATCCTATTTATCCAATCTAGAAAAAAGTTGATTCCATGCACGTGCCAAGCTTGTATTCGACACTCTTTATATTTAGTTACCCGAACTATAACATTATTATGTAAGATAATAGATCCACCTCATTATTTATAATGAGAATATCATCCATATATTTTACTAGAAACAACACTATGTTTCGTTCATGCTTCTTATACCCAAAAGTATTATTAGAGCTTTGATCAAATTAAAAAAATTAATTGTCCAATCTAACCAAATGTTTGAAGGCGCTTATATTAACTTATTCCCATAAACTTCTTAAGATTACGCGCTTTTCCGTCTTGAATTCTTAATATGAATTACTTGGGTTGCATTATAAATATTCACTAATTGAGACAATCATTTAAGAATGCATACTTGACATTAAAAGAGTCTCGAAATATTTTGGCATAGGTACTAGTCAATACTTATACTTCTAAGTGAACCCTTTCATAAAATACATGCCTTTAAGTTTTTCACCTTCCTATATGTATATCTTTTAACGTTTCAAAGATCCATTCGCACTCGATAAGTTGTATTCCATTAATAAGTTTACAAGCTCCCGAAATCTAATTTGAATAAATTAAACCATTTTTACTATACATAATATTAATAAGGGCTAGGGAGTCAGCAAAGAGATTGCAAATTATCGAATCATAGGTTAAGGTAATCACCCAAAATTGTCTAATAAGGTAAATGGCAAATGCTTGGTATGATATGAGTTGGGGATGTCTGGTCTTATATTCTCTTTCTTTACTTACCTTTAAATTTATAAAAAGCCATTTCCATCTTATTTTCCAAGAGAATTAAGAGAGAAATCCATCTCTCAATGTCAATAATAAAGTTACTTATCTCATAATGCCTCATTGTAGTTATTGGGACTCGGTTTGCGTTTCCGTGTGATCTCATTGAAATGTTCACCAAAAACACTAACCTATCTAGATGTTTCCTAATGCTCCCACTATGATGTCAATAATAAGAACATTTGTTATCTTTTTATTCGTAACCATCCCACTCTTTGTAGGTAATGAATTATCGATATGATGTTGTATTTCATCATGTACTGATTGTCTATAAAGACAAAGAATATGATGTTCCATGTTCTCTTGTAAGTGTTGGGGTTTAATTGTATAACTTTGTAATGACATTTTTTATTAATAAAATGACTGTTTAGTTCATTTGTATTCGTAAAAATGTTTGTGAGAGTTCCTTATATTTATTATTTAAATATATTATTCTATATATGTCCATTAATTATACAAAATAGGAATTCTGGTGAGTTGGGTTCGGCTTGATCACAAGAGACAAATATTTTTTATTCTAGAAAAATTGAACAATTCACAAACTTGGCAGGGAGTTGACGCTCTATCTTTATGGTTTCTTTTGATACACTAGTCCAGGAGATGGATTTGGCTGATCCCGAGGCTGGAGGGTGGTGTTAATACATGTTTGTGTTTTACTGATGAGGATAAACAGGAGGAGACCTATAACGCCCCGAGTCGAATTTATGGGTTACCCATGAGTCAAACCGGTCTGAATCGATCATTAGGTGTGAAGTGCAATGAAACAACCTAAATAATGTTGGTAGTCCAGTTTTATTTAAATTAACGTTTCACTTGTTATCATGGGATTCCAAGTTAAAGATAAACTACATGAGGGACTCATGGGGAGCACCACAAAGTCCAACTAAATAGAGCTACTATTATAAACATTAATTAAATATACTTACTTGTATAACGCCCTCAAAATACATGACCTCTCCCAACCTGTTGTGACAAAGTGGGGATGTGAGCTTATGCCGAGTGGGATTTATACAAACAATATAGAAACGAACGGAAAAAAGGAATACTCACACACTACAACCACAAGCATGCGAATATATATATATATATATATATATATATATATATATACCTTTGAAAATTCATATTCCAATGCATTAACCATTTTACTTTTGAAAAAACCTTAATTTCCCTGATTAATTGACCTTAATACTATTAAATGTTTTTTCATTCATTTTTAGCATTCTAACTTTATTTAACACACTTGACTCGAAATTTGAAATCATTACACTTGATTTATTGAAACTTATTTCTTTACCGGAATTAAACCCTTTCACTAATTTAAATGTACTTTAGTATTTTCATTAAAAAGAACCATTTCAACACACGCACTCACTATGTTAGAAAATACTTATTTGTTATTTGAAAACATTTTTCCATACATACTTATGAAAATTATGGGTTTAACAACTTGGTTTCTTATTCACCCATTTACTTTTGCCTTTTTACCTTATCTTGTGGACATTAATAGATTTATGCATTTATTTTTCCTTTCCACCTCTACCAGAACATTTATTACATTCATTCAAGTTAAGGTTATATTAACACATTTTACCACACAACCCATTTGTTGATATGTTCCATATTTCGTTTATCTTTTCTCGAAATCTTCCAATACTGCCTACTTACATGGGCTCCACACCGATGGCTGTGCACATCATATGCTTAGGTCAGTGATTTAGGGACTTTTCACCCAAAGCCTCTTGGACCTTCTTCCTTTATCCCGATGTCATCCAAGTTCGTTTTAATGCTTTTTAACATTTTACAATTGTCCACATTATTCCACTTTTATTTTTACCCGGCCGAAGACAAAACCCCGGACTTTACTGCCCCATTGGTGTTATACTTTAAAAAATTTCCATTTCATTTCCTTTACATTTTAACCTTGATTTTTATTCGAAAAATCATATTCGTTTAGACCAATTTGTGTAACATACTTTCCAATATTTTTATTTCATAAAAATGTTCCACTTTAAATAAAATTACCATTTTACCCATTTGTTTCTAAAATCACCTTTTGCTCCATTTCACAAGTTTTAATTTCACCCCAAAACACTATTAAGTTATTCATACCCACTTCGTAAGTGTTTTTATCCCTTTAAAACCTTTTTATTATTGGAGTAAATATCTTTTACTTGATTGGAAGTGCCTTTACACTTTTAATCCCCTTTTAATTCCATAAGTATTAATATTTCACAACATTAGTAAGTTAAACCCACTAACTATTTCATGTTAACCCATTAATACTCATTTAATACTTTTTATCACCATTTCCCAAGTACACATTTCTTTACTTCTTCATTCAAGAAATACATTCACACTTATGACTACTTTTAGAAGAAAAATTCTATTTTTTTTATTTAACACGTAGTTTTTTAACTTCATCCACATTATGTTATTTAGTCCCAATTACACGTACTTTGAAGACTAAAATTCCAACTTTTATAATTTATTGTTTAAACCAAACAAAATATTCTTTAAAATTTTTTATACATTCCATGTCAAATACTATAAGTTTATATGCATGAGAAGATGGATTTAAAACCCAAAAATCCTGGTTTAAACATATTTTTCAACAAATATTGACCAAGTAAATATTTATTTCCAAACATATTACTTCATAAAATGTATAACACCAATATTTCTAGAAATTCCCATTCATAAATTACCATCTTTCAATATTCCAAAAAATTGAAATATTTGCTTGTTCTTTAATTTCAACAAAACATCATTTTTCCAACAAAATCCCATCATTTGCAAACATTTTATTTCATAAATAATTTTTCATTAACATTTCTACAAAATACACTGTCTTCATTAAAACACCCACTTTTACAATTTCAAAACCTTGAAACAATTACCCATTGCTTATTTATTAACAAAATAACGTTTTTTTTTACATAAAATATTTATTGTTTTCTAGACAACAATTATGCCATTAAACTAAATACACCCTACTCAAGTAGTATACACGTAAGACTACAAATGCAAAAATAACATTCTTACACTAAGACTAAGGTTTACCCACCTCTAATGGATCGAATGGTGGTGTTGTTGTAGGAGGAGAAACCCCACCTTCAAAGGTGGACTCAAGGGGTTACCAATGCATCCTTCAAAGCTATAAGCTATGAAATCCTTCAACTCCGTTAAAGCACACTTCATATTCTGTATGAAAACCCCCCAAATATAACTCCAAAATTCGTAGCTCTATTTTTTCCATGTTGGAAATGGGTATTTTTGTCCAAATATGGTAGAACACACCCTAAAAATGTTCGTTTATGGTTGGTGTAGGGTGGAATAATGGTGGCTTAGTGGTGGGTGGTGGTGGAAGAGAACCCACCTCCTCTTTTCTCTCTCACTATCTCTCTTCTTCTTCCATTTTCTGCCAACACAAATAAACCGTAATTACACCCAAACAAACCCCTATACACCCCTCATAACACTAAAAATCCCATTTTACCCTTGTTGACTTGAAATGGGCTCAGCAACACACCAAATTAACGCTTCGAAATTCGACAGCGCATAAGGGCAATCTGATCTAAAACTCGAACAATGTCGTTCGAACGACTTAACACATGTCATTTGAACGGCTTAACATACGTCGTTCGAAATATGTTTTGTGCGACCCTCCGCGCGTCCTGCTACTGTAAACCAGTAGTATGCCATTAGAATCCCTGCTTCTAAAGGCCCTCATAACTCACATTCTAATGACCTGTTCACTTTCGTTCAAACGACAACCCTTGTATATATTTCTTTTCATTCTTCTCCAACTTTTCAGCCATAATTCCTCAAAATTTATAATTAACCCCTCTTCGATTATTATCAAAATATAATTTAATTAATTTACTAGGGCAGTATATTACAAACCTCCCACCTTCAGAAATTTCATCCCCTAAATTCTCATTCTATTAATCGTCAGACACATGGGGTCCACCAACTTCCATTCATAAGTCCTAGAAATCCTCCAAGATAATTCTTCGAATTCATTGGCATTAAAGTCACTAAATATTGAACGCGTAACATTCTTTAGTTCTCACTATTTTGTCAATCATGTCACTATGTACTTTACTGTGAGTCTCCTCTTGCCTTTTGATCATGTCTAGACAGTTCGTAGCACTACATATGCTAGTATCTAAGGCGTACCGATGCCTTTACGGACAAACCATTCATAGCGATTAACACTAAACCAAAGCAAATCACAGTACCACCATTAGTTTTATATATCACCAAAATCAATTTTTAGCTTAGGACCGCACATCTTATGTCCCATAAATTTCCAAAATATCCTAACTATATAACTCGCTTGAATTTTTTGATAACAATTCCATATCATTCACTCGATCCAAGGATGAATATTCCCATCAAATCTTTAGCGCGGGCCCGATTTACACCTTTCGTTGCATCACTTTAATGAACCTAACACTACCTTAGGCATCTCATACTTGAGTAGTCATTAGGGTCTAACTCCAATCCACTCACTGTGGTAAATAAACACCGTATGCTAAGTCGTTCCTCGATTTCCAACACAATAATGAAACCCCAACCATCATTCCTCTATTCACAACCTGATACTATGAGCAAACCGAGTGAAAAAAAGTATAGCTACCGGTACGCAAAACATTATGCAATAGCAAGAATACCATAGATGAGCGCACCTAGTTATCGAGCTGCAATAATCAAACCTAGTTCCTCATGCTCACCTGAGATCAACCGTATCATACCATGACGTGACACAAATCTGAGTCACCACATAGGTGACAATACCGATTCTCGATTAAGGAAATCAAAATTAACACACTTGAGTCAGAGGGACTAACAACTATTCCAAGGAATTTCACCCATAGGAAACCGATCCTGACTTATTAAAGTGAACCTACACCGTATTCTTGTAGTCACACCACTCATTCTCAAAACTCTCATCGAGTATTGCTTCTCGTCATACGCCTTGGCTTGGGGCACTAGCTATGATAAATTGAATCTCAACTATTCATTATCATAATCCGATTGCAATTTACGAATCAGTAGTCCTTGAGGAATTTGATGCCCGACTTCCTTCCTTGGGAGAAAGGACGTACCTTTCACACCCTTGGTGCAAATTAATTGTTATGATTAGTGGATACCTCGCACCTTGTCTACATCTTACCCAAAACTAATTATGACATCACGAACCTCTTACACCTAGTTTATTCTGGTCTTTACATATCGTTAATCGACATCCGAAACTTCCATGAACACTACTCGATTTAAGAGTGTCTTTTGACCACACTAGGTTATCACCAAACTCACCATTGATTTTCACCCATAAAAAATTCACGCGGCATCTTCGGGACAACCATAACCATCTTCATTGGTGTCCTAAAGGTAATTCACATCACACCAAGATACATCTTCTAAACCGTTGTAACTTCGCAAAATGTGAGAATTTCTAATCCTTACATTGCTAAGGCTACTCCAGCATACCCTGTCGACACCTCGATATAACAATCATTTTTCAATGTAACCCCACCTTAGTCGCCATTTGCAAGTCTCCACATGGTGTCATCACCCTAAGCCTCGAATACATTTCCTAGTACATCCCAATATCGAGTATCACCACACCCATAGTAGTCATTCCTTGACATCTGATCATCACTCATAATAAGGATACAACTACATCTCTAACTTAGTAATTACACCACCCATTTGTGACGATTGGAAAATCATACCCGACACGTACACTATACGACTGTTAATCTGGGATCATCACCTAACCTTCGACTCAATCATTACTAAGGATTCTACTCCCTCTATTCCCCGGACATAATTTATCTCCTAAGAAAACCAAACACATTTCATGAAAAAGTCTCAAGGTCCGGCAAGATTACGCTATCCATACCCTCATTCACATAGGTCCACACTACAGACCTTCCAATACCCACATAGATGTTACTTAGTGCTCTCAAGGACACAAGTCTATGAGTTTCTAGCATATCGTGCACCTTAATCATCAAATACCTCAAGGCACCACAACATTTGATATGCACCCTCAATGATGGTACACACAAAATTTTCCTATGTGCACCTCAACGTGCCAATGAACCATTCACACACTAGGATTTCCTTGCCGCTAACTATTACCTCGTCAGCTAAAATGAGTCCCAATGTTGAGATACTAATCTCACCTTTCTTTCAAACGTCTGTGGGTATAAGTCACGCATAAGCTATAATTAATGCTACTACGGGCTATGGAAGGACACAGGACGTCGCCTACAGCCTATAAACCTCCAGGTCTGCCTGACCTAATCCTCAAAGGAATGTTCAACTATGGCAACTAAATTGCGTTGATATTCTAATATCATATGAAGTGCCAACCTACTAGTTAATAGGACTATATAAATCTTGGTAGGATTTAGGCTTCGGGTATTGCCTATAAACACCAAGTCTCTCACCACGAATGTCGCACGAGATCGTATTCATCAATACCACATTATAACCCCAAATACCTTAAACTTAAGTTCTCAACCAAAGGAACTAGTATGTCTTCACCACAAAAATCAGTACTTGTGAACACTACGCAGTTATCTAGTCTCCATACATGAGATGCACAACCTTTACCACTGGGTCGTAGGGAATACTACTCTTTGTTGACACAACGAGGCTACTCTCACCACCAAAGTTATATCGCCCCACTATCACACAAGGGTATATGACATTGCCACTATTAGCCTACGTAACTTCATGTGTTCCTTAAAATGTCGTTAATTGCGATATCACCCCAAGAATCGAATTTGCATAATTACATTACTGGCGTTAACTACACATAAGTGCCACACCTAATGGTTATATATGAATTTTAATCATAATTCATTAGGGTCTAGCCGAGACACCCTAACCATCAACCTTTATCATGACTATACGCCACTTGCGCCCCTGCCCATCGGGCGTCATATCATTCTATCGACATCTCAATGTATTTTATGTGACCAAATTTCAACGGAAGCACTTCACACTAAAAACTATGATGTCACCACTATATTCTTGCATGGACACCCATAAATTACAAATATTATAATCAAAAATGCGAAAGAGATTAATAACAATCAAATTATCTGCGTGCCACTTGTCGCTAACTTACTTGTCGTGCTAACCTTTTAGACTATATCGTTGAGTACATGAACTAATCATCATCAAACTAGCATGATCGTACCAAACCACAACGGTGATAAAATATCCATAACCGACCTCACCACGACACACCTGAAAGGAACCTTGAACCTAGAGCTCTGATACCATTTGTAACGCCCCAACCTAGATTTATATGTCACCTATGAGTCAACATGGTCTGAACCGATCATTACGTGTAAAGTGCAAGGAAACAACCTAAATAATGTTTCTAGTCCAGTTTTATTTTAATTAACATTTCACTTATTAGCACGGGATTCCAATGTCAAGATAAACTACGTGAGGGACCTATGGGGAGCACCCCGAAGTCCAAGTGAACAGAGATACTACCGTAAACATAAAAAAACTAGACTTACCTGTATAACGCTCTCAAAATACGAAACCACTCCCAACTTGCTATGACAAAGTGGGCAAGTGAGCTTATGCCCAGTGGGATTTAGACAAGAACTATAGAAAGTAATGACATAAAGGAATACTCACACGCTACAACCATATTCATGAAAAAATATGTATATATCTACATACATATACCTTCGAAAATACATGTTCCAATGCATTAACCATTTTACTTTCGAAAAAAACCTTACTTGCCTAGGTTAAATGACCTTAATCTTATTAAAGGTTTTATTTATTCATATTTAGCATTTTCACTTTATTTAACAAACTGGAATCGACATATGAAATCATTTCACTTGATTTATCCTAACTCATTCCTTTATCGAAATTTAACCCTTTCATTCATTTAAACATACTTCAGCATTTTCATTGAAATGCACCATTTCAACACACTCACTCACCATGTTGGAAAATACTTATTTGTCATTTGAAAACATCTTTCCAAACATACTTATGCAAATTATGGGATTCAAAAATGTGTTTCTCAATCACCCACTTACCCATTTACTTGGCCCTTTTTACCTTATCTCGTGGACATTAGTGGATTTACGCATTTACTTGTTCATTTCACCTTTACCAGAACTTTATTACATTTATTCAAGTTCGGTTGTATCAACACATTTTACCACACAACCCATTTCTTGATATGTTCCACATTTCATTTATCTTTTCTCATAATCTTCCAATACCACATACCTGTATGGGCTCCACACCGATGGCTATGGGAACCATATGCTTAAGCCAGTGATTTAGGTTTTTTAACCCAAGGGCTTCAGGCCCTTCTTGCTTTATCATGGTATGATCCGAGTTAGTTTTAATGTGTTTTGACATTTTACAAATTTCCACATTATTCCACTTTCCTTTTTACCCGACGGAAGCCAAAACTCGAGATTTTACCACCCCATTTGTGTTAAACTTTAAAAACTTTCCATTTCATGTCCTTTACAATTAAAACTTGATTTTAATCCATTCAGTACCACTTTGTGTAACATCCTTTCCAATATTTTTATTTCATAAAAATGTTCGACTTTAAGTAAAATTTCCTTTTTTCCAATTTGTTCCCAAAATCACCTTTTTTCTCCATTTCACAATTGTTAATTTCACCCAAAAATGCTATTAAGATATTCATACCAACTTCTTAAGTGTTTTTAACCCTTTAACACCTTTTTATGCTTGGATTAAATATCTTTTACTTGATTGGTAATGCATTTACACTTTTAATCCCTTTTTAATTCTAAAGTGTTAATATTTCATAACATTAGTATGTTACACTCACTAACCATTCCATGTATACCCGTTAACACTTAATTAATTCTTTTCTCAAGTACACATTTCTTTACTTCTTCATTCAAGAAATACATTCACACTTAAGAATACTTTTAAAAGAAAATTGTCATTTCTTTTATTTAACATGTAGTCTTTTAACTTCATACACAACATGTTCTTTAGTCCCAATTACACATACTTTGAAGACTAAAATTCCAATTTTATTATTTCTTGTTTAAACCCAACAAAATCTTCTTTAAACTTGTTCAAACATTCCATGTCAAATACTACAAATTTATATTCTTGAGAAGATGGATTTTAAACCCAAAAATCCTACTACATGGTTTAAACATATTGTTCACCAAATATTTACCAAGTAAATATTTATTTCCAAACATTTTATTTCATAAAATGTTTAACATCAATATTTTTTGAAATTCCCATTTTCATAAAATACCATCTTTCAATATTCCAAAACATTGAAATATTTACTTATGGTTTAATTTCAACAAAACATCATTTTTTTCAACAAAATCCCATCATTTGCAAACATTTTATTTCATAAAATGTTTTACATTAACATTTCAAGAAAATACACTATTTTACAAAAGCACCCACTTTTACTATTACAAAACCTTGAAACAATTACACATTTCTTATCTTTTAACAAAATAACATTTTCCAACATTTTTATTCCACAAAAATGCTTATTTTTTCTACAAAAGAATTATTCCATTAAACTAAATACACCCCACTCAAATAGACGAAATGCAAGAGTACAAATGCAAAAATGGCATTCTTACAATAAGAGTAAGATTTACCCACCTCTAATGGCTCTAATGGTGGTGTTGATGGATGATGATAAACTCCCACCTTCAAAGTTGGCGTCAGGTGTTATCAATGCATCCTCGAAGGATCCAAGCTAAGAACTCCATCAACTCCATTAAAACCTTTAACAACTAGCTTAAAATAATAACGGATGGCCAGCCCTATACTACATCAAATCGGGAATCTCAAATGGCTCAGGCTCAGCATCAACAATTAAATAACAACCTATAAGGCTAACTACCCGAAATCATATAAGCGAGATGTTAAAATTAAATAAAAACATATCACAAATCACAAACCAACACTATAGGACTACTAACAAAGGTAAAACATACACGAGTACATGGTAAATGAAATGCTAGAATAAAATGAATTGACTATACACAAAAGAATATACCCGAATAAGCAGTCGGGTCATAAACAGTGCAATAATTGAAATGGAAAAATATAAACATCTATAAATGTCCCTTGGGTATAAACCCGATATAGAATATGAGTCCTACCTAGATTTACAAAAAAGTAGGAAGCGATTAAGATCGAAATCCCGCAACAGTCCGCACCTGTTACGGCTCCCAAGACTCTGAACAGAAATGCATCTGGCATCCATGCGGTGGGACACCTGTAGTACAATATATATATAACTATATAATATGGGACAACGGTGCTATGAATAGTAACTTATGCATGATAAACATGTATGATAAACATCCATGGCATTTTATGTGTTGCATGCATACACATGTATGTATGCATGGATACATATATACATTATTATCTTATTATTTTTTTAAGAATATGTTTTTTTTAAATATTTTTTTTTAAGTTTTTTTTAAAAAAATATTTTTTTTTTAAGTTTTTTTTTTTAAAAAAGGTTGGTTATTATAGGCTGGTTTTATCACGGGGGCAAATTTATCGCCATGCCCTCGGGCAAGGGCATCCGCTAGCATATATATATATAGGAAAAGAGAAATATATATATAGGAAAAGAGAAATATAAATGGGTCAGAGCCCGAGTTGTAAAAATATTTAGCAAGTGTGTTAACCATGCATAATAAATATAAATTCACTTATTTCATAATTTAAAGTGGAGTCGCACTCTCGTGAATCCCCAAAACTCACCTCTCATCTAACAGAGCGCACCTATCTGCATCCTTGAATCTTAATTAAGTTACCCCACCCATATGGACAACCTATTGTACACTAGGCACGACCTATCCCCGCAAGACCTGCCATCCTAACAACACCCAAGAATCCTTACTATTCTAATCACATTTAATTATATTTACACATATATGCTTTATTAGTTTAGATTCCAATTTTATTAGCTTACAACAGTTATAAGTCTTAATATGTTACCCATTGACATCAGGCTCCAATAATATAATTTAATTTCTAAATAACATGCATACAAATTAATAAGGACAAAAATTCTCTCCACTCTCAACATCGTACTACGTTTCGTGCGTGGGGCGTCTCGCAAAGAGAAATCCAAACCAGGAACCCCCCAATACACTACTCCTTGACAATGTCAATCGTAGCGATCCATAATGTCATACACACAGTTCTACTATTGCAACTACCAAAATTAGATTACTCTCGAAGAGTGACCTCAATATCTCCAATAATATCCTTGGGATGATGTAACCAAAATATTCCTTAAATGCGATACATCAACACCCAATAATCTGGTACACAATAATCATCCAAGATGTACTCCATTGGAATTTCCATATCCTTTTGCCTATAGGACATAATAAACACACACACATACACACACACACACACACACACACACACATATATATATATATATATTCAACCATTCGTTCCCATAGCCAAGTATACATATGATCTGTAATGTACAATGTCCATGCACAATATACCCGACTATATATATCGCTGATAAACTACACCATGCTATCATCTTCCAAGAGCCCGGCTCACGTAGCATACTGGGGGTCACCTATAGGACTCAAAGACACCTACCTCGTGATCAACACACACACGACGTCTGGGAAGCGATCATAGCTCCTAACCGGTCAATGAGATGAAACATACCCACCACGTCTCACCCCAAAAGAAATGTAAATTACATAATAACACAATGGATGACTATGACCAGGGGAATATCCACACTATGCTCCTCGAGCCAGGGTGCTCACCCTCGACGCGCAACTTCCCAATGATAGCATGTGTGGGGTATGCTTAACCATCCAAGTATATATATCATTCACATGCACAATATATATACATCCATATGATTACATCATATAATTAAACCATCACATACGGTTTATATATTCACAACTTAAGTATGAACATATATCCATATCTATACAATTATATATATATATATATATATATATATATATATATATATATATATATATATATATATCCACAAATCTACATAAATATACACATTATTTCTCGTTCGTATTCATAAGATTCACAAACTCGACTATCAGTATACATAATCCTCAATATACTAGCCGTCGTCCCAACACATTTAATTTACCTCGATATGTTAATATGATCCCTCACTTGAAGCACATTCATCCATTTTTACCATGATGAATAGTCTTCCAACATATATATATATATATATATATATATATATATATATATATATATATATATATATATATATATATATATATCAAACATTAAGGTTATCACCCAAATTTTTGTGCAGGAAACCATCACTACACATCTCATCTATATCCAAAATTACATCCACATTTCTAGTAATAAATTTCAACTTTTGGTATACACATCACGAATACCCTATAAACCTCAAGTTAAATTTTAAATTCATCTCATGATCCCATCACATTGGGAAAATACCCTTGGTAAATCACACACCGATATATAACAATTATCCCGACTAGATTTACACATGCTACTCTAGTTGATAATATGATCCCATCGCTCTCAATTTTGACTACAGTTCAATCACTCTTGTGAATCCCCTAGTCTAACACCTTTCTTATTTATTCCTTGAATTTATCATTTCTAAGGATATGCAACCACTCTCTTTCATTGGTCCCCAACTTGTATATAAATAGTATCCTATATCTATACAGATTCGATATAAATGTCGGCCTAGAATTTCACAACATATCCTCGCAACTCTCTCTAAGAGTTCTTAACCTCACATCATATCTATACTCACTTTTGATATTATAATTAGGATTCCAAACCTCAATGAGGTTTTCCACAATCTCTATACACAACTCCAACGCATACATATATATATTTTCCCAAATTATTCCAAGAAGTCCCCATAATCACAACATGTGAGAAACCCCTTATATGTCACTAAAACATATTTCTGACATCATAAAACAAGGTCCCGTATTGATAAACCCAATAAAAAAGGGGTCGAAATCATTCTAAAAAAACTCCACAAAACAGCCGTGTTTTCGAATCGATTCGGTCTCAAGGGCGAATCGATTCACTCCAACTGCGAATCGATTCGGTCCAAAGGACCTGGGAGACTGTCCCATGATGAATCAATTCGCCTTAGGTCCGAACCGATTCGGTCACATAGACCTGAGACTCTGAAACATTTCAAATCGATTCGAAAAGAGGCCGAATCGATTCGGTCTGTTCAGCAGGCTACGAAATGGTCATTTTTCTATAAAAACCTAATTTCCCAAAATCCCAAATCAAAAATTTATAACTATAAATTTGTAACCCAATCATGTTTCCAGCATTAAAACACATCCTATATTTCACCTCCTTAATCCATACCCCTTAAACCCATGTGTAAACATCAATTTCAAGATTAAACTCAAAATCTCGGTTTTGATATATATACACAAAAATCCATTTCTGTTATTCACAAATTATGAAATGAAATACAAAAGTGAAATATTTAATGAGAATAAACACTTGCCTCAGATTTGTAGAGGTTAGATCGTCCTCGTGATCATGGTTGGGCCAGAAATCTCCAAGCTTTCTTCCTCTCTCTCTCCCTTTCCTCCTCTTTCTTTCTTCCTTTCTTTTTTCTTTCTCTTTCTCTATTTCTCTAAATGAAAAGTCTTGATCCGTAATCCTGTTAAGCCTTTAAAACAATAATCCCAGTTTTAAATGTTAATACACACTTTAAAAGACTCGTTTACTCCAATTCGAGTCAAACATACTTAAAAATATTCCAGAGCCGAAATAAAACCTAATGACAGTCATTTTCACTATCTCGATCCATCCGGAACCAATGGTACACTCAAAATCCTCATCTGAAAAACTTTAAAACGTCCTCAATTTTTGGACTTAAATTTTCAAATTCTAAAATTCTTCGGTTTAAATAAATTTTATTTCTCCTAAAATTAAATTTCTCAGTCCCAAAATTGTTGGGTGTTACAAAACCCACTTTATTATCTCTAAGAACCCCCTCCCCCTAACACACACACAAATATAACTCCAAAATTCGTAGCTCTATTTTATCCATGGTTGAAATGGGTATTTTTATCTAAATATGGTGGAACACACCCTATAAATAGTGGTTTATGGTTAGTGTAGGGTGGATGAGTGGTGTCTTAGTGGTGGGTGGTGGTGAAAGACCACCCACCTCTTTATTTCCCTCTCACACTCTCTCTCATTCTTCCATTTCCTCCCAACACAAATAAACCTCAAATACACCTAAACAAACCCTTATAAACCCCCCATAACACCGAAAATCCAATTTTACTAGTGTGTTCTCGAGACCAGATCAGTTCAACAATTAACATACGTCATTCGAATTATGGTTCGTGTTAACCTTCACGCGACCTGCTACTATAAACCAGTAGCATGTCATTAGAAGCCCTACTTCTAATGACCCTTCTAACGACCTGTACACTGTCATTCGAACGACATCCCTTGTCATTTGAAAGACACTATTTCCTTTTCTTTTCATTTTATCAAACACTTCACTGATAATTCCTCCATATTTATAATTGACCCCTCTTCGATTATTATCAAAATAAAATTTAATTAATTTACTGGGGCGGGATATTACAGGACCAAGGAATCTTTAGACACGATCTCCGTTGTTTAGGTGTTCTCTAATGTTTAAGATTAGATTTCGATTTTATTTCCCAGCAGGGAGATTGACTTATATATAGACTTATATATATTAAAAATTCCAATTTCTACAATTTTGTTTGTGAAGAAGAAGCATGGTTATTTGAGATTGCGTATTGGTTATCGTGAGTTGAATATTGTGACCATAAAGAACAAGTACCCCTATCGAGGATAGATGACTTTTTTTTCAAGGATGGATTTGCGACTCAGATATCATCAATTGATCTTACGTGAGGCGGGATGATTAATTTCGAGTTCAGAGTTATTCCGCTTGGGTTGATTAATTCCTTAGGAGTATTCATGAAATTGACGAATAGGGTGTTCTAACTATATTTTGATCACTTTATTACAATATTCCATGATAATATACACGTCCACACATGGATAGTGGAGAAACATGCCAAAGGGGTGTTTGGACTATATTTAGACATATTGATGGATCATAAGTTGTGTGAAAAAAACTCAAAGTTAGAATTTTTTAGGAGAAATGTTATGTTAATGGGAATTCTTTTTTCAGACAAGGTCCATAGATTTTTATGATTAGTCGGTTAGTACAAGGAATTTTTTCGTGGTTTTTCAAAGATAGGAGTGCAAATGTCTAAGTTGACAAAAAGCGGTATTTTATTATTTTGGACTAATAAGTGCTAGTAGGCTTTCGACACTCTTAAGGATAAGTTGAACTTTGCAACAATCTATGCCTTACCTAAGAGTGGAGTGAAGTTGAATTAATTGTGTATATTTATTATTCTATTCAGGGGTTAGACCCGATTCTGATATAGTAGGACAATAAGATTTTATATAGCTCTCAAAAGTTAAAAATACATGAGGTGAAAAATTTAGACTCATTAGTAATCATAAGAGTCTATAGTATCAATTTCCATGAAAGGATCAAAATATGAGTCAAGAAAGATGATTTGAGTTTGTAAAGGATTATCAATTCATAATCCAGTAAGACTAAGAGAAAACTAACGTCATAAAGTTGTACTAAATTGATGACCCAGTGTAGTCTATCAAACGTTAATTTAGCATCATTTAGACTCAATACTAATTACCTAAGTACACTTGATTACATTAGAATGTTCTTAGTTGATCCAAAATGTTTAAAAGTTAGTTTTCTTCGCCATTTTAATTACAAATATTAGATTTCATTATATGCTTAACATGTGTTTACATTTCTTAGTCGGCTAAAAGAGATTTTATCATAATGATACTCATGGTGGAAAATATTAATACCTAACATTTGACTTTCAATAAAAGAATTTTATTGTATTGAACTTTTCCCCAATTCAAAAAATTAGTGAGAACGGAAATTAAACGGGGTTTGGGGACTTTATGGGGGTTCCTTATGATGTTCTTGGTGTCTCATATTGATGAGAGTACTTGAGTTAGAATGTAGAAGGAGTTGTACATTTAAGGTTTTCGTCCATGGCAGAACAGGCTTTCACAGAAGATGAAGATCTGTTCGATCGTTCGATCGATGGTAGACAAATTTTGGCAGGTCGGCCAGTTTTGGTTTAGAAAGAAATATTTACTTAACCATTCTTTTCCCACACCTTATTTAGTGAGAAATAAATAAAGGACATAAATTCTTAACAATTTGGAGGGAAAGTAATTGGGATTTGGAGGGAATTTATGGGTGACACATTGTGGTTACTTTTGAAGAAATATATTCCAAAATATTAAAATTCAGATCAAGTGGGCAAGTCCGGGAATAGTGGTTGAGCGATACCAAAGTAATTAAATTAATTAATGTGCAAGTTAATTAATAATCTGAGTTGGACCATAAACTGAAGTTATGACGTATAGGCTAGTGTCACAAGTTTAGTAGACGAAAAAGTCGGGATTGTTTATATATATATATATATATATATATATATATATATATATATATATATATATATATATATATATATACGGTGTGTGATAGTATATATATATATATGTGGTGTGTACATTAAAATTAGTGGTTAGATATTATGTACACGGTGTGTGATAGTATATATAGATATTATTATAATATATACTATACTGCTATCAGGGGAGGTTGCACGTTGAGGGTGAATCCCCTAGCTTGAGGAGTAGGGCGAGCATATCCCCAGGTCAGAGCGTCAATTATATGGGTGAGGGGCATCTCACTTTCAGGGAAAGAATACGACCACTTTCGATATTTTTGTTATTAACCAAGTTAATGAGCGATCTTGACTTGAGTAACTAGGTTATGTGAATACACCTAGTGGGATAGCAGTTTAGAGAATATACATCCGGTGAGTTATTACTTGGATGGATGTTCATTATTATTTATTATTTGAACATATGTGCGAATGTTGTAATATGACTATACGTATATAATGAGATACATAATTATATATGGGTAATTTAATACAGGCCGTGAATTGTATTATATGTATAACGGGTGTGACAGTTATATGGATTTAAAAGGGGGTATGATTTATTGACTTAATGTTGATAATAACTTAGAAATCATAATTATTGCATACTCGGTTAGAGTAGGTTGTTTGCAAGGGGTTACGTCGGTTATCTTGTTATGGGATAAATAACTAAGGAAATTAAATTAACGCGTTAGTCGTGAACATTAGAGGAGGGGTGAGGATGTCCTCAAGGGAGTGCGACACTGACTAAAATATGAAGAGCATGCCTACATATTTATTAGTGCAATTTAATCCTTTGCTAAATATTGTCCTAATGTTTTGGGTTCTAATCCGCGCTATAAAAAAATTTAAAAACCTTTTAAGTGTCCACCCATAGGGACGCCAAACTTGACTCATTCTAGGTATCCGTTGCAACAGCATATGTGGATTTTGCGGGAGTTTGATATGCGCCTCATTCCTTTCATTTATAGTGTAGGAATTTCCTATCCGTTACTCGAGCATGTCGCCCACAATTTTATTAACTATTTATGTCAGACTTGTAAAGATTTATTATTTGTCTTTACTTTTTTTGCATTTCAGCCGTTGGTTTATTCAGTAAGTTTATTTAAATGTGAATGGTTGATTTCAGTTAATTGTAATTGTTTAAATTATTTTGTTTTCGCATGATTATTTCTTTTAAGTAATGAAAGATAAAACTTGTCACGAGTATAATTTTCTCACTTAGGTGGTTAGTAATTAAAAACATGATAGTGATGCTAAGAATGAACCTGAGAAACTTGTTGTAATTTAATTTAGGACTTAACACCTGGGGTTAATTAGGCAGGGTGTCATAGATGGTATCAGAGCATCAAGTTCTAGTGTCCTTAGGATTTTTGCTGCTTTTACTACGTTTTAGCGTAGAATTCATTTGTTATATCGACCTATTATTAGGACTGTTGATTCATTTTTCGCTTTAGAGATATCACATTTCTGCAATTAGATTTTTGTATAAATTGTGTACTTATACGATTCGATCTATTTTCGGATGCCACCGAAGAGACATAGAGAGGAGAGGGCTGAGGCTAGGTATGAGTTAAGGGAGGCTCATCAAGAGCCAGAGGTACCTCCACCCCCACCCCACCCGAGTTGAACTCCACTACTCAGGTGGCTGTGATAGTGGCTCAGGCAGTCGAGACAGCGATGAGGGCTATGGAAGCCCATTTTCCTCAGTCCCAGGCCCTGCCTCCAGTGGCACTAGCAGTTCAGGCTCTAGTGGGGCCACCTTCTTGGCAACGAGTTAGGGAGACCTTTTAGAAGGGTCACCCACTCAAGTTTTGGGGTAGTATCGACGTGGTATAGGCTTGTGACTGGACGAAGAATATTCAATGCCATCTGCTCATGATGGAGTGTACCGATGTGCAGAAACAAATTCTTTCTACCTTCCGTCTGTCGGGGGTAGCCTTACAGTGGTGGGAGTCAGTTACCACCGCTGAGGAGATATATTTTGATGATGATATTCGTGTTCTGAATGCATTTTGACTGCAAATACTTCCCATGAATAGTAGAGGCATAAATGAGGAAGAAGTTCAGTGAGTTAGTTTAGGGTGACTGTTCAGTGCCAGATTATGAGGAGGAGTTCTCTTGTTTGGAAACTTTGTGCCAAATGAGGTGAGCAACGAGGAGTGAAAGAAGTCGAGGTTCATGGATGGTATAACTTGGAGGATCATGCAGCATTTAATTGGTAATATGGCATTGGTGAAGTATATAGATGTCGTCAATGCCACTCGTGTACATTACCAGGATGATAGCTTTCATGCGAAGGGGGGCAAGAGGGTAGGGGAGCCGAGCCAGCAGGGCAAGGCAGTTGTTAGTGGTACTTAGAAGTAGACTAGCAGTCAACAAGGGAATTAGGCCAAGAAATTTAACCCAGGTGGGTACCGATCGGGAGGACAGAGATTTAGGCAGTGTCAGCCGAGCCAAAATTAGCAGCAGGTTCCGCAAAGCCATCAGGGCCAATGGAATAATGGCGGAGGCCAGTACGGCTAGCCACGTCAGGGCCAATGATAGGGAGACGATCAGAGATGCTATTTTTTTATGGATAGACCGGAGACTTTAAGATGGAGTGCCCACAGAGAGGCAAAGGTCAGTAGTAGGGTGCTCAACAGGGGCAGGAGCGATAGATGCCACTAGTAGCACTGGCTCCACCGGCCCCTTAGCAGCAGGGGAAAATGCACTACGATTGTGTGTATAATTTTTGGGATGTTCCAAATCCTCCAGCACATCAGGCGTCGGTAGCAGTTGAGGGTATGTTTCTTATCCATGGTTATGAGGCTAGGATACTTTTTTATACACGATCATCTCATTCATTCATTAAATCTAAATTTTCTAAACTAGCTGGGTTAATAAAGATCGCGGGTAGTCTACGTATGTGTGTGGATTCACTATTAGGTAGTGGGGCATTGATTCACTCAGTGTGTCGAAGGGTGGACATTTTGATTGGGAGACTTAGTTTAGCGGCGGACCTCTTAGTATTAGATATGGAGGGATACAGTGTCATCCAAGGTATGGATTGGTTGGGAGGATATCGAGCAACAATGAATTGTTACGATAGGACAATCGTGTTGTCCATTCCGGGACAAGAGACGTTCCTAGTAGAGAGGCCTCTACCTGAGGAGGGTCGCGCACACACTTGTATTATATTGAGGAGGAGACTTCACAGGAGGTGGTAGTTCTGTTGGATTCAATTACATTAGTAAGGGACTTCGAGGATGTGCTCCATAAAATACCAGGGTTACCACCCAATCGAGAAATTGACTTTGTAATTGATTTAGCACCGAGTACGAGGCCAATTGCTTGAGCATCTTATCGTATGGCCCCTTCAAAGATGCATGAGCTGAGAGAGAAGATTCAGCAGCTCCTGGGTCAAGGTTTCATTTGGCAGAGTGCATCTTTGTGGGTTGCACTAGTGTTGTTTGTAAAGAAGCGGGATGGTTCACTGCGGTTGTGCGTGGACTACAGGGAGTTGAATAAGGTGATGATACGGAATAAGTATTCGTTGCCTAGGATTGATGATTTATTTGACCAATTGAGAGGGGCATCTTAATTCTCCAAGATTGATTTGAGGTTACGATATCATCAGTTGTGTATCCGAGAGGAGGATGCTCCTAAGACCACTTTCCTATCACGGTATGGATCTTACGAGTTCAGGGTGATGCCATTCGGGCTCACCAATGCACCAACAGTGTTCGCAGATCTCATGAATAGGGTTTTTCGAGAGTATCTCAACCATTTTGTCATTGTGTTCCTTGATGATATTCTCATCTACTCGCGCACTGAGTAGGAGAACATAGAACATTTGCATATGGTTCTTTAGACGCTGCGAGATCACCAACTTTATGCCAATTTTGGGAAGTGCGGATTTTAGTTGCGGGAGGTACAATTTATTGGTCATGTGGTGTCAGACTGGGGTATTGATGTGGATCCAAGTAAGGTGTCAGCGGTTAGGGAGTGGGGGCAGCCCACAAAACCAACCGACATGCGTAGCTTTCTAGAATTGGTAGGTTATTATAGGCGGTTCAAAAATTTTGGGCCCTTTGACGAATCTGACTTGGAACGGGGTACCTTTTAATTGAAGTGATCTTTATCAATTACCTTTTGACAAGATAAATTACAAGTTTACACCTGCACCCTACTTGCCTTGCCGAAGGGAGGACTAGAGTATCAAGTTTACACTAACGCGTCCTTACACGGACTCGGGGGTGTGCTTCAGCAAGAGGAGGGGCCTATAGCTTATGCGTCCAGAAAGCTAAAGCCCCGCGAGAGGAATTACCCCACTCACGTCCTAGAGCTAGCAGCGGTCGTTCTTCCTTTGAGGATATGGAGACATTATCTGCTGGGAGAGTAGTTCATCTTATTCACGGATCACAAGTCACTTTAGTATATTTTCCCATAGAAGGATCTGAATATGAGGAAGAGGTGGTGGCTAGAATTCATGAAAGACTACCAGTTTCATGTTCAGTATCATCTCGGTAAGGCTAATATGGTGGCAGACGCATTGAGTCAGAGACCGACTGGGGAAATATCAGATGTCAGGAAAGAGAAGTGGAGAGAGCTTCAATATGAGGATGATGTAGCCAGGGACTGCATGTCAGCATTACCCATCACACATGAGATCATCATGCGAGTTATGATGTCTTAGGCAGAGGATCAAATCTGTCGGGATAGGGTACGCCAATTGTTAACTGAGGGAGCAGAGGGTTACTCAATCAGCTTGAAAGGAGGACTATGCCTAAATGGGAGGTTAATTGTGACAGAGGGTGAGGATTTGAGGCCGGTTATTATGACAGAGTCCCATGGCTTGAAATTTATGGTACATATAAAATGTAGCAGGATATGAGGAGGCAATAGTTGTGGGCAGGAATGAAATGGGAAATAGCATAGTTTGTCTCAAAATGTACCACGTGTCAGATCGTGAAAGCTGACCATCAGAGACCTCCAAGGATGCTACAGCCACTAGATATTCCTATGTGGAAGTGGGAGGGCATCTCCATGGACTTCATTATAGGGATACCTACATCCCAGAGGGGTCACGACTCCATATGGGTCATTGTGGATTGGTTGACAAAGGTGGCCCACTTCACGCCGATTCGGATAGACTTTGAGACGATGCATTATGCGCAATTATTCATAGCAGAGATTATTAAGTTGCACGAGGTGCCGATAAATATTGTGTTTGACAGAGATAAAATTTTTGTGGCCCATTTTGGCAGATATTTCAGGAGGCCATCGACACAGAGCAATGTTTGAGTACATCCTATCACCCACAGATCGACGAGCAGATTGAGAGGGTTAATCAGATGCTAGAAGACATGCTCGATATATGCATTTTGGACTTTTGATGAGGATGGGAGAGATATGTTCCTTTGGTAGAGTTCGCATATAAAAACTCGTACCAATTCATAATTGGCATGGCATTATTTGAGGCACTATACGAGAGATCTTTTCGTTCACCCGCCTATTGGTTAGAGGCGGGGGACAACAAGTTATTGGGGCCGGAGATTGTCCAGGAGATGTGTGCCAAGATAGAGCTGATTCGAGGATGGATTTTGATAGCTCATGATAGGAATAAGAGTTATGTTGATGCTTCGCGAAGACATGTAGAGTTAGAGGATGGGGATTAGGTATTAATCCAGGTGTCCCTTGTGAAAGGGGTGATGAGGTTCGACAAAAAGAGTAAATTAGCATCGAGGTACGTGGGACTCTTCCCTATTATTGAGAGGATGGGACCGGTAGTATATAGACTGGGATAGCCAGAGCATCTTCAGCGGATACACGACGTGTGCCATGTGGCATCGATGAAGAAATATCGAAGGAGAGAGAGAAAGCCTTCTATCACATTCCACTGGAGGAAATTATTTTACAACCATACATCTCGTATGAGGAGAGACCGATGGTTATTCTCGACCGTAGTGAGTGCAAGATACGATCCAAGGTTGTTCCACTAGTTAGAGTACACTGGGGTCATCACAACGTTGATGAGTCTACCTGGGAGATGGAGGAGAAAATGCGGGAACAATATACCAAGATATTCACCACAGGTACGACCTAATTTTGGGGATGAAATTCCTCTGTAAGGGGGGTGTCACGACCCCGCCCCAAAATTAGTAGTAGAGAACGAGTGTCTTGACATGCCACCAAGGAAACAAATATTTTGACTTAAATTGTTTCCTTAAATAAGTGCAACGACAATATAATCACATAGTTATGAAACGTAAAATACTGAAAGTAAAGGAATTATGTCATCAGAGCTTTCTAAAAGGAAACTTCATTTATATTAAAAGTCACAACGAGTTACAACTGAAAAAGAAATTTAAAACTTATTACAAGAGATCCAAACATGTTCTATAAGACATAACAACTTTTTACTTAAAATAACCAAAAAGAGCTCTAAAAGTTGATTCTTCCATATAGTCCTTTTTCGTTCCTCCAAGCCTACTTATTTCCTGAAAAATGGTTAGTTATACAACATCAGCTAAAAGCCGAGTGTGGTTTAATCTCTACACATCTAATGTTTTTCAGAAAATTGATACCTATTCAATTTACAACTGAAGGCATATACATATATGGATAGGAATTTGAAGTAAAAAATATAAAGAAAATTGACAGTACATATTTTCATAATAAACAGTTCATAAAAGAATAGATAAAACAATTTGAGCAGCATATCAGTTATTAAATTTTCTTTTAACGTCCATGTACGCTCTAATACCCAGATAAACAAATAGTGTTACCAAATTATTCTACCCGGCAATAACACAGACATAAAATCATGATATCTGAACCAACGCCTTATTTAGGGCTCACCAGCGATAAACCAGCTGGGAAGGTACCACCAAAATATTTCCACCCAGTAGTCAAGGCCAACATAGTAAAATAGTTTCCATAGTCCAAATCAATAATTTTAGAATTCAAATCAGATGTATATATCGAGAGATATTCACATATAACAAACGACGGAATCATCGGTATCAAATGTATTTTGAGAATAAAATCATTCCATAGAATATATACAGTTTTCATAATATAATATAATCAAAGTACACAAGGAATTTCACAGAGTACTAACCTATAACAGAAATTCGAAGTTACAGAAACATAGTTTTGGATAGCTCGTTAATCTTGACACAAAACTTCTTCTTAAACTTTCCCCGCACATTCTCTCATTGTTTCCTTTTGAAATTTTGGAGTAATTTGGTATAGGAACTGATCATAAGGCCTTATTTATAGTTTCCCAAAGTTATTAGGGTGTTTACATGTGACCCAATGACTAAGCACCCATTTGGGTGAGTCAGCGTGTTGCATGTCGCATAACGGGGTTATCTTGCAGCCTTAATTCACCCAGATGCGACACGTGTTTTAACTTTATCTAATTGCATGACATGTGTTTTGTCCCTTCATTTAAAGGCAACATGTGTATGGGGTGGTGGAAAATGTATATCACGGGCTATCAAGCACGAGGTGTAATGTTATTAAGGGTATTAGGGTCGTTTTACACGTGAAGGGTATTTTAGTAATTTTACACCATATTATTTCAATATTTCTAAGGGGTCCTTAAAAATATTTTATTTACAAATTGGTCCTTTATATACTTTCATTTAGTCCCTATAACTTTCATTATTTCTAAATCAAGTCCCCAAAGTTTCATAAATATCATTTTCTACCCCAAAACTTATCATTTAGCTTAGAATATGCCATAAGTCTTTGATTTCATCCATTTTGATGAGGAAGGAGATTATTTCAAAGTGTTTAAGTTGGCCTAACTATCCTTCCTTTCCAACCAATCAAAATATAACAAATGGTGTGGCACTAGGACAAAATACAAATTAAAGAATTGACAGATATTCCCTTATTTCGTAATTTCAGCATAACTTCTTGCTCGGACCTCCGTTTAACAAATCATTCATTGTGTTACAAACCTAATTCAATTATCTAAAACTTTTTAGTTTTTACCATAAGTTAATTGTTATATTATAATGATCAAAGATAGTATCCCGTATGAACACTCCTATCGAAAACTTTAAAATTTTATGTTTGAACTAATTTGATATTTCATGGTTTCTGAAGAGGGGTTTAGACTAAAATAATCAATTATCATTATCCATATCACATATGAAATAATACAACATTTAAAACTATATATTAACAATAAAAGTGGGGTCATTACATCCTACCCTCCTTATAAAAAGTTTGGTCCCCAAACTCGACTTACATTAATTCCCAAACAATTATGGATATTTCTCCTTTGTTTCATATTCCCGCTACCATGTTGCTGCTTCATTGGAATGATTACGCTATAACACTTTGACCAATTGAATTACATTATTTTGTAATATTTTATCTTCATGATCCAAAATTTCTACTAGATGCTCAATTTATGACAAATCTTCACTAACTTGAAGTGGTTCGTGACTTAGGATATGCATTGGATCGGGTAAGTATTTTTTTTATCATTGACACGTGGAACAAATTATGTACACTAGAGAGTTTAGGGGGTAAGGATATTTTATACGCAACAACGCCTATTCTTTGAAGGATTTCAAAAGGTCTTATGTATCTTGGACTCAATTTCCCTTTCTTCCAAATTGGATTACTCCCTTTGCTGGTGATACTTGTAAGAACACAAAATCTCCTCTTTGGAATTCTAACTCTCATCGGCCATTATCAACATAAATATTTTGATGGCTTTGAGCGATTTGAATTCGTTATTGTATCAATTTCACTTTCTCTATTATGATCTGGATCAATTCTGGTCCCAATAATTTCCTTTCCCCGACTTCTACCCAACACGTAGGGGAACGATACCTTCTATTACATAGTGCCTCAAATGGAATCATTTGAATTTTTTCTTGAAAACTAATATTATATGAAAATTCCACTGACGGTAAATGATCATCCCAATTCCCTTTCAAATCAAGTACACATTCCCAAAGCATATCCTCTAACGTTTGAATGGTTCTCTCAGATTGTCCATCCGTTTGAGGGTGAAAACCAGTGTTGAAATTCAATTTTGTTCCCACGGCTATTTGTCGGCTTTTCCAGAAGAGAGACATGAATCTAGGGTCATGATCAGAAATAATAGAAACTGGGGTTCCATGAAGGCTAATTATTTCCCGCACATACGACTTAGCTAACTTTTCTAAAGAATGGGTAATCTTAATGGCAACAAAATGAATCGATTTAGTTAACCTATCAATAATTACCCAAAAAGAATCATTACCATTTGAACTCTTCGGTAAACTTGTCATAAAATCCATTGTAATATGTTTCTATTTCCACTCAGGGATAGGGAGGGGTTACAGTAATCTTGATGGTTTTTTATGTTCTGCCTTTACTTGTTGACAAACCAAACTCTGAGATATAAATTCTGATATCTCCCACTTCATTTTAAACCACCAAAATACTTCTCGAAGATCCCTATACATTTTTTAACATCCCAGATGAAATGTGAATCTCGAGTAATGACTTTCCTCCAAAATTTGCCTCTTTAGTTGGGCATCACATGGATCACACACTCTATTTCCAATCCTCAATATATCATCTCGTATCGCAAATTATATTCTCTTACTCTCAATGAATTCTTCTCTAATCTTCTTCAGTTGTTGGTCATTTACTTGTGCAATTTTGATCCATTCCATCAACATGGTTTGTACTTGTTAGTTTGCAATTATTCGTCATTTGCTATAGATACGTACATCTATTTCCATACTTCTCAAATCCCTTAACAAAGGTTCTTGATTTGTAATGAGACATGTTTAATTTGTTGTAGACTTCCTACTTAAAGCATCAATAACTACATTTGCCTTCCCTGGGTGATAATGAATATTTACATCAAAATCCTTAATTAATTCTAACCACCTCCTTTGTCTCATATTCCACTCTTTCTGAGTAAATATATACTTCAAACTCTTATGATCGATATAAATCTCACAAGTCTCACCATACAAATAGTGTCTCCAAATCTTAAGAGCAAAAATTACAGCTGCTAATTCTAGGTCACGGGTTGGATAATTCTACTCATGGGTTTTCAATTGTCTAGAGGCGTAAGCTACTACTTTACCATTTTGCATTGGCACACATCCCAAACCATTTTTTAAAGCATCAATATAAATCACAAATCCCCCTATTTCAAAATGAATAGTCAAAATTGGGGCAATTACTAATCGATTCGTAAGTGCTTGAAAACTATTCTCAACTTCCTCACACCATTCATATTTCACCTTCTTTCGTGTTAACCTAGATAGAGGTTTGGCAATAATGGAAAATCCTTCAACAAATCCTCTATAATAGTTGGCAAATCTAAGGAAACTACAAATCTCCATCACATTAGTTGGTCTAGGCCAATCTAGTATAGCCTTGATCTTTTGAGGATCAACCGACACTCCCTCCTTAGAAATGACATGTCCTAGAAAAGAGACACTAGGCAACCAAAACTCACACTTCTTTAATTTCGCATATAATTCCTCCTTCCTAAGGATTTGCAATACTATCTCTAAATGCTTTTCGTGTTCTTCAATACTTTTGGAATAAATAAGGATGTCATCAATGAAAATAACAACACACTGATACATATTCTTCCTAAACACCCTTTTCATCATATCCATAAAAGCGGCTGGTGCCTTAGTTAATCAAAATGGCATCACAAGAAATTCACAGTGACTATATCTAGCACGAAAAGATGATTTTGAAATATCATCTTCCTTAATCTTCAATTGTTGATAGCATGACCTAACGCCAATATTTGAAAATACTTGCGCACCTTGAAGTTGGTCAAACAAATCATCTATATGAGGTAAGTGGTATTTATTCTTAATGGTCAGCTTATTTAGTTCACGATAGTCTATACATAAACTCATCGTCCCATCCTTCTTTTTAAAAAATAACACCGGAGCACCCCAAGGGAATACACTTGGTCTAATAAAGCCCTTTTCTAACAATTCTTGCAATTGAACATTTAATTTCGGTAATTCTAAAGGTGCCATACGATAAGGTTGTTTAGAGATTTGTGTATTTCTCGGAATAAGGTCAGCCGTAAACTCTATTTCTCTACTATGAGGAAGACTGGGTAAATCATCTGGAAAAACATCTGGAAAATGTTTAGCTATAGGAATATCTTCTAAAATAGGCTTTTTTGTTTGCAAATCAATAACACTCACAAGGAATCCTTGACATCCCTTCTTAAGAAAACTACAAGATTGCATTGCATAGATAATACGAATGGGAGATAGGATGCCCAATGACTAACGTCCATTTGGGTGAGTCAGCATGTCGCATGTCGTGTAACGGGGTTATCTTGCAGCCTTAATTCACCAGAAAGCGACACGTGTTTTAACTTTATCAAATTGCATGACATGTGTTTTGTCCCTTCGTTTAAAGGTGACACGTGTATGGTGTGGTGTAAAAAGTATATCATGAGGTGTCAAGCACGAGGTGCAAAGTTATTAAGGGTATTAGGGTCATTTTACACATGAGGGGAATTTTAGTAATTTTACCCCATATACTTTAAATATTTCTTACGGGTCCTTAAAAATATTTTATTTACAAATTGGCCCTTTATATATTTTCATTTTTGTCCCTATAACTTTAATCATTTCAAAATCAAGTCACCAAAGTTTCATAAATTTCATTTTCTACCCCAAAACTTATCATTTAGCTTAGAATATGCCATAAGACTTTGATTTAATCCATTTTGATGAAGAAGGATATTATTTCAAAGTGTTTAAGTTGGACTAACTATCCTTCCTTTCCAACCAATCAAAATATAAGACATGGTGTGGCAATAGGACAAAATACAATTTAAAGGATTGACCGATTTTCCCTTATTTCGTAATTTCAGCATAACTTCTTGCTTGGACCTCCGTTTAACGAATCGTTCATTGTGTTACAAACCTAATTCTATTATCTACAACTTTTTAGTTTTTACCTTGAGTTAGTTGTTATATTATAATGGTCAAAGATAGTCTCCCTTATGAACACTCCTACTGAAAACATTAAAATTTTAGGTTTGTACTAATTTGATATTTCATGATTTCTGAAGCGGGGTTTAGACTAAAATAATAAATTAACATTATCCTTATCACATATGAAATAATACAATATTTAAAACTATATATTAACATATAAAACTTGGGTCATTACATCCTACCCTCCTTATAAAAAGTTTTGTCCCCAAACTTGACTTACATTAATTCCCAAACAATTAAGGATATTTCTCCTTTGTTTCATCTTCCTGCTACCATGTTGTTGTTTCAATGGAATGATTACGCTATAACACTTTGACCAAAGCAATTACCTTATTTCGTAATATTTGATCTTTATGATCCAAAATTTCTACTAGATGCTCAATTTATGACAAATCTTCTCTAACTTGAAGTGGTTCGTGACTTTGGATATGCGTTGGATCGGGTAAGTATTTTTTTATCATTGACACGTGGAACACATTTTTAACACTAGAGAGTTCAAGGGGTAAGGCTATTTTATATGCAACAACTCCTATTCTTTCAAGGATTTCAAAAGGTCTTATGTATCTTGGACTCGATTTTCCTTTCTTTCCAAATCGAATTACTCCCTTTGCTGGTGATAGTTGTAAGTACACAAAATCTCCTCTTTGGAATTCTAACTCTCGTCAGCAATTGTCAATATAAATATTTTGATGGCTTTGAGCGATTGGAATTCGGTATTTTATCAATTTCAGTTTCTCTATTGTGATCTAGATCAATTCTGGTCCCAATAATTTTCATTCCCCGGCTTCTACCCAACATGCAGGGTAAGGACACCTTCTACCACATAGTACCTCAAATGGAATCATTTGAATATTTCCTTGAAAACTATTATTATATGAAAATTCCACTGACGATAAATGATCATCCCAATTCCCTTTAAAATCAAGTACACATTCCCTAAGCATATCCTCTAACGTTTGAATGGTTCTCTCAGATTGTCCATCCATTTGAGGGTGAAAAGCAGTGCTGAAATTTAATTTTGTTCCCATGGCTATTTGTAGGATTTTCCAGAAGAGATACATGAATCTAGGGTCATGATCAGAAATAATAGAAACTGGGGTTCCATGAAGGCTAATTATTTCGCGCACATACAACGTAACTAACTTTTCTAAAGAATGGGTAATCTTAATGGAAACAAAATGAATCGATTTAGTTAACCTATCAATAATTACCCAAAAAGAATCACTACCATTTGAACTCTTCGGTAAACTTGTCATAAAATCCATTGTAATATGTTTCTATTTCCACTCAGGGATAGGGAGGGGTTACAGTAATCTTGATGGTTTTTTATGTTCTGCCTTTACTTGTTGACAAACAAAACACTGAGATATAAATTTAGATATCTCCCACTTCATTTTATTCCACCAAAATACTTCTCCAAGATCCCTATACATTTTTTAACATCCCAGATGAAATGTGAATCTCGAGTAATGACTTTCCTCCAAAATCTTCCTCTTTAGTTGGACATCACATGGAACACACACTCTATTTCCAAACCTCAATATATCATCTCGTATCGCAAATTCAATTCTCTTACCCTCGATGCATTCTTTTCTAATCTTCTTCAATTGTTGGTCATTTACTTGTGCAATTTTGATCCATTCCATCCACATGGGTTGTACTTGTAAGTTTGCAATTATTCGTCATTTGCTATAAATACGTACATCTATTTCCATACTTCTCAAATCCCTTAACAAAGGTTCTTGATTTGTAATGAGACATGCTTAATTTTTTGTAGACTTCCTGCTTAAAGCATCAATAACTACATCTGCCTTCCCTGGGTGATAATGAATATTTACATCAAAGTCCTTCATTAATTCTAACCACCTCCTTTGTCTCATATTCCACTCTTTCTGAGTAAATATATACTTCAAACTCTTGTGATCTTTATAAATCTCACAAGTCTCACCATACAAATAATGTCTCCAAAACTTAAGAGAAAAAATTACAGTTGCTAATTCTAGGTCATGGGTTGGATAATTCTACTCATGGGTTTTCAATTGTCTGGAGGCGGAAGCTACAACTTTACCATTTTGCATTAGCACACATCCCAAACCATTTTTTGAAGGATCAATATAAATCACAAATCCCCCTATTTCGGAATGAATAGTCAAAATTGGGGCAATTACTAATCGATTCTTTAGTTCTTGAAAACTATTCTCAACTTCCTCAAACCATTCATATTTCACCTTCTTTTGTGTTAACCTTGATAGAGGTTTGGCAATAATGGAAAATCCTTCAACTAATCCTCTATAATAGCTGGCTAATCTAAGGATACTACAAATCTCCATCACATTAGTTGGTTTAGGCCAATGTAGTATAGCCTTGATCTTTTGAGGATCAACCGACACTCCATCCTTAGAAATGACATTTCCTAGAAAAGAGACACTAGGCAACCAAAACTAACACTTCTTTAATTTCACATATAATTCCTCCTTCCTAAGAATTTGAAATACTGTCTCTAAATGCTTTTCGTGTTCTTCCATACTTTTGAAATAAATAACGATGTCATCAATGAAAATAACAACACACTGATACAAATACTTCCAAAACACCCTTTTCATCTTATCCATAAAAGCGGTTGGTGCGTTAGTTAATCCAAATGGCATCACAAGAAATTCATAGTGACTATATCTAGTACGAAAGATGATTTTGAAATATCATCTTCCTTAATCTTCAATTGGTGATAGCATGACCTAAGGTCAATAGTTGAAAATACTTGTGCACCTTGAAGTTGGTCAAACAAGTCATCTATATGAGGTAAGGGGTATTTATTCTTAATGGCCAGCTTATTTAGTTCACGATATTCTATACATAAACACATCGTCCCATCCTTCTTTTTAACAAATAACACCGGAGCACCCCAAGGGAATACACTTGGTCTAATAAAACCCTTTTCTAACAATTCTTGCAATTGAACTTTTAATTTCGGTAATTCTAAAGGTTCCATACGATAAGGTGGTTTCGAGATTTGTGTAGTTCTTGGAATAAGGTCAGCCGTAAACTCTATTTCTCTACTAGGAGGAAGACTTAGTAAATCATCTAGAAAAATATCTGGAAAATGTTTAGTTCTAGGAATATCTTCTAAAATAGGCTCTTTTTTTTGCAAATAAATAACACTCGCAAGGAATCCTTGACATCCCTTCATAAGAAAACTACAAGATTGCATTGCAGAGATAATACGAATGGGAGATAGGTTGCCAATTGACAAAGCATCCATTTGGGTGAGTCAGCTGTCGCATGTCGTGTAACAGGGTTATCTTGCAGCTTTAATTCACTAGAAAGCGACACGTGTTTTGACTTTATCAAATTGCATGACATCTGTTGTGTCCCTTCGTTTAATGGTGACACGTGTATGGTGGGGTGTAAAAAGTATATCATGAGATGTCAAGCACGAGGTGCAAAGTTATTAAGGGTATTAGGGTCATTTTACACATGAGGGGTATTTTGGTAATTTTACCCCATATATTTTCAATATTTCTTACGGGTCCTTAAAAATATTTTATTTACAAATTGTCCCTTTATATATTTTCATTTTTTTCCCTATAACTTTAACCATTTCAAAGTCAAGTCACCAAAGTTTCATAAATTTCATTTTATACCCCAAAACTTATCATTTAGCTTAGAATATGCCATAAGACTTTGATTTAATCCATTTTGATGTAGAAAGATATTATTTCTAAGTGTTTAAGTTGGACTAACTATCCTTCCTTTCCAACCAATTAAAATATAACACATGGTGTGGCAATAGGACAAAATACAAATTAAAGGATTGACCGATTTTCCCTTATTTCGTAATTTCAGCATAACTTCTTGCTCGGACCTTCGTTTAACCAATCGTTCTTTATGTTACAAACATAGTTCAATTATCTACAACTTTTTATTTTTTACCTTAAGTTAATTGTTATATTATAATGGTCAAAGATAGTCTCCCGTATGAACACTCATACCGAAAACATTAAAATTTTATGTTTGTACTAATTTGATATTTCATGATTTCTGAAGCGGGGTTTAGACTAAAATAATAAATTAACATTATCCTTATCACATATGAAATAATACAATATTTAAAACTATATATTAACATATAAAAGTGGGGTCATTACGTCCTACCCTCCTTATAAAAAGTTGTCCCCAAACTTGACTTACATTAATTCCCAAACAATTATGGATATTTCTCCTTTGTTTCATCTTCCCGCTACCATGTTCCTGTTTCAATGGAATGATTACGCTATAACACTTTGACCAATGGAATTACCTTATTTCGTAATATTTGATCTTTATGATCCAAAATTTCTACTAGACGCTCAATTTATGACAAATCTTCTCCAACTTGAAGTGGTTTGTGACTTAGGATATGCATTGGATCGGGTAAGTATTTTTTTATCATTGACACTCGGAACACATTATGAACACTAGAGAGTTCAAGGGGTAAGGATATTTTATACGCAAGAACTCCTGTTCTTTCAAAGATTTCAAAAGGTCATATGTATCTTGGACTCGATTTCCCTTTCTTTCCAAATCAGATTACTCCCTTTGCTGGTGATACTTGTAAGTACAAAAAATCTCCTCTTTGGAATTCTAACTCTCGTCGGCGATTGTCAACATAAATATTTTGATGGCTTTGAGCGATTCCAATTCGGTATTGTATCAATTTCACTTTCTCTATTGTGATCTACATCAATTCTGGTCCCAATAATTTTCTTTCCCCGACTTCTACCCAACATGCACGGTAACGACACCTTCTACCACATAGTGCCTCAAATGGAATCATTTGAATATTTGCTTGAAAACTATTATTATATGAAAATTCCACTGACGGTAAATGATCATCCCAATTCCCTTTCAAATCAAGTACACATTCCCTAAGCATATCTTCTAACGTTTGAATGGTTCTCTGAGATTGTCCATCCGTTTGAGGGTGAAAAGAAGTGCTGAAATTCGATTTTGTTCCCATGGCTATTTATAGGATTTTCTAGAAGAGAGACATGAATCTAGGCTCATGATCAGAAATAACAGAACCCGGGGTTCCATGAAGGTTAATTATTTCCCGAACATACAACTTAGCTAACTTTTCTAAAGAATGGGTAATATTAAGGGTAAGAAAATGAACCGATTTAGTTAACCTATTAATAATTACCCAAAAAGAATCATTACCATTTGAAATCCTCGGTAAACTTATCATAAAATCCATAGTAATATGTTCCTATTTCCACTCAGGGATAGGGAGGGGTTACAGTAATCCTGATGGTTTTTTATGTTCTGCCTTTACTTTTTGACAAACAAAACACTGAGATATAAATTTAGATATCTCCCACTTCATTTTATTCCACCAAAATAGTTCTCGAAGATCCCTATACATTTTTGTACATCCCAGATGAAATGTGAATCTCGAGTAATGACTTTCCTCCAAAATTTGCCTCTTTAGTTGGGCATCACATGGAACACACACTCTATTTCCAAACCTCAATATATCATCTCGTATCGCAAATTCAATTCTTTTACCCTCGATGAATTCTTCTCCAATCTTCTTCAGTTGTTGGCCATTTAGTTGTGCAATTTTGATCCATTCCATCAACATTGGTTGTACTTGTAAGTTTGCAATTATTCGTCATTTGCTATAGATACGTACATCTAATTCCATACTTCTCAAATCCCTTAACAAAGGTTCTTGATTTGTAATGAGACATGCTTAATTTGTTGTAGACTTCCTGCTTAAAGCATCAATAACTACATTTGCCTTCCCTTGGTGATAATGAATATTTACATCAAAATCCTTCATTAATTCTAACCACCTCCTTTGTCTCATATTCCACTCTTTCTGAGTAAATATATACTTCAAACTCTTATGATCTTTATAAATCTCACAAGTCTCACCATACAAATAGTGTCTCCAAATCTTAAGAGAAAAACTTACAGCTGCTAATTCTAGGTCATGGGATGGATAATTCTACTCATGGTTTTTCAATTTTCTGGAGGCGTAAGCTACTACTTTACCATTTTGCATTAGCAAACATCCCAAACCATATTTTAAAGCGTCAATAAAAATCACAAATCCCCCTATTTCGGAATGAATAGTCAAAAGTGGGGCAATTACTAATCGATTCTTAAGTTCTTGAAAACTATTCTCAACTTCCTCAGACCATTCATATTTCACCTTCTTTTGTGTTAACGTAGATAGAGGTTTGGCAATAATGGAAAATCCTTCAACAAATCCTCTATACTAGTTGGCTAATCTAAGGAAACTACAAATTTCCATCACATTAGTTGGTCTAGGCCAATCTAGTATAGCCTTGATCTTTTGAGGATCGACCAACACTCCCTCCTTAGAAATGACATGTCCTAGAAAAGAGACACTAGGCAACCAAAACTCACATTTCTTTAATTTCGCATATAATTCCTCCTTCCTAAGGATTTGCAATACTATCTCTAAATGCTTTTCGTGTTCTTCAACACTTTTGGAATAAATAAGGATGTCATCAATGAAAATAACAACACACTGATACAAATACTTCCTAAACACCCTTTTCATCATATCCATAACAGCGGCTGGTGCGTTAGTTAATCCAAATGGCATCACAAGAAATTCATAGTGACTATATCTAGTACGAAAAGATGATTTTGAAATATCATCTTCCTTAATCTTCAATTAGTGATAGCATGACCAAAGGTCAATATTTGAAAATACTTGCGCACCATGAAGTTGGTCAAACAAATCATCTATATGAGGTAAGAGGTATTTTCTTCTTAATGGTCACCTTATTTAGTTCACGATAGTCTATACATAAACTCATCATCCCATCCTTCTTTTTAACAAATAACACCGGAGCACCTCAAGGGAATACACTTGGTCTAATAAAACCCTTTTCTAACAATTCTTCAAATTGAACTTTTAATTTCGGTAATTCTATAGGTGCCATACGATAACGTGGTTTCGAGATTTGGGTAGTTCTCGAAATAAGGTCAGCCGTAAAGTCTATTTCTCTACAAGGAGGAAGACTGGGTAAATCATCCAGAAAAACATCTGGAAAATGTTTAGCTATAGGAATATCCTCTAAAATAGGCTCTTTTGTTTGCAAATCAACAACACTCGCAAGGAATCCTTGACATCCCTTCTTAAGAAAACTGCAAGATTCCATTACGGAGATAATACGAATGGGAGATAGGATGCCTAATGACTAAGCATCCATTTGGGTGAGTCAGCATGTCGCATGTCGTGTAACGGGGTTATCTTGCAGCCTTAATTCACCAAAAAGCGATACGTGTTTTAACTTTATCAAATTGCATGACATGTGTTTGGTCCCTTCGTTTAAAGGTGACACGTGTATGGTGTGGTGTAAAAAGTATATCATGAGGTGTCAAGCACGAGGTGCAAAGTTATTAAGGGTATTATGGCCATTTTACGCATGAGGGGTATTTTAGTAATTTTACCCCATATATTTTTAATATTTCTTACGGGTCCTTAAAAATATTTTATTTACAAATTGGCCCTTTATATATTTTCATTTTAGTCCCTATAACTTTAATCATTTCAAAATCAAGTCACTAAAGTTTCATAAATTTTATTTTCTACCCCAAAACTTATCATTTAGCTTAGAATATGCCATAAGACTTTGATTTAATCCATTTTGATGAAGAAGGATATTATTTGAAATTGTTTAAGTTGGCCTAACTATCCTTCCTTTCCAACCAATCAAAATATAACACATGGTGTGGCAATAGGACAAAATACAAATTAAAGGATTGACCGATTTTCCCTTATTTCGTAATTTCAGCATAACTTCTTGCTCGGACCTCCGTTTAACCAATCGTTCATTGTGTTACACACCTAATTCTATTATCTACAACTTTTTAGTTTTTACCTTAAGTTAATTGTTATATTATAATAGTCAAATATAGTCTCCCGTATGAACACTCCTACCGAAAACATTAAAATTTTATGTTTGTACAAATATGTTATTTCATGATTTCTGAAGCGGGGTTTAGACTAAAATAATAAATTAACATTATCCTTATCACATATGAAATAGTACAATATTTAAAAATAAATATTAACATATAAAAGTGGGGTCATTACATCCTACCCTCCTTATAAAAAGTTTGGTTCCCAAACTTGAATTACATTAATTCCCAAACAATTATGGATATTTCTCCTTTGTTTCATCTTCCTGCTACCATGTTGTTGTTTCAATGGAATGATTACGCTATAACACTTTGACCAATGGAATTACCTTATTTCGTAATATTTGATCTTTATGATCCAAAATTTCTAGTAGATGCTCAATTTATGACAAATCTTCTCTAACTTGAAGTGGTTCGTGACTTAGGATATGCGTTGGATCGGGTAAGTATTTTTTTATCATTGACACGTGGAACACATTATGAACACAAGAGAGTTCATAGGGTAAGGCTATTTTATACGCAACAACTCCTATTCTTTCGAGGATTTCAAAAGGTCCTATGTATCTTGGACTCGATTTCCCTTTCTTTCCAAATCGGATTACTCCCTTTGCTGGTGATACTTGTAAGTACACATAATCTCCGCTTTGGAATTATAACTCTCATCGACGATTGTCAACATAAATCTTTTGATGGATTTGAGCAATTCGAATTCGGTATTGTATCAATTTCACTTTTTATGTTGTGATCTAGATCAATTCAGGTCCCAATAATTTTCTTTCCCCGAGTTCTACCCAACATGCAGGGTAACGACACCTTCTACCACATAGTGCCTCAAATGGAATCATTTAAATATTTGCTTGAAAACTATTATTATATAAAAATTCCACTACAGTAAATGATCATCCCAATTCCCTTTCAAATCAAGTACACATTCCCAAAGCATATTCTCTAACGTTTGAATGGTTCTCTCAGATTGTCCATCCGTTTGAGGGTGAAAAGCAGTGCTGAAATTCAATTTTGTTCCCATGGCTATTTGTCGGCTTTTCCAGAAGAGAGACATGAATCTAGGGTCATGATCAAAAAATAATAGAAACCGGGGTTCCGTGAAGGCTAATTATTTCCCGCACATACAACTTAGCTAACTTTTCTAAAGAATGGGTAATCTTAAGGGTAAGAAAATGAACCAATTTAGTTAACCTATTAATAATTACCCAAAAAGAATCATTACCATTTGAACACCTCGGTAAACTTGTCAAATGATCCATAGTAATATGTTCCTATTTCCACTCAGGGATAGGGAGGGGTTACAGTAATCCTGATGGCATTTTATGTTCTGCCTTTACTTGTTGACAAACAAAACACTGAGATATAAATTAAGATATCTCCCACTTCATTTTATTCCACCAAAATACTTCTCGAAGATCCTTATACATTTTTGTACATCCCAGATGAAATGTGAATCTCGAGTAATGACTTTCCTCCAAAATTTGCCTCTTTAGTTGGGAATCACATGGAACACACACTCTATTTTCAAACCTCAATATATCATCTCGTATCGCAAATTCAATTCTCTTACCCTCGATGAATTCTTCTCGAATCTTCTTCAGTTGTTGGCCATTTACTTGAGCAATTTTGATCCATTCCATCAACATGGGTTGTACTTGTATGTTTGCAATTATTTGTCATTTGCCATAGATACGTACATCTATTTAAATACTTTTCAAATCCCTTAACAAAGGTTCTTGATTTGTAATGAGACTTGCTTAATTTGTTGTAGACTTCCTGCTTAAAGCATCAATAACTACATTTGCCTTCCCTGGGTGATAATGAATATTTACATCAAAATCCTTCACTAATTCTAACCACCTCCTTTGTCTCATATTCCACTCTTTCTGAGTAAATATATACTTCAAACTCTTGTGATCTTTATAAATCTCACAAGTGTCACCATACAAATAGTGTCTCCAAATCTTAAGAGAAAAAATTACAGCTGTTAATTCTAGGTCATGGGTTGGATAATTCTACTCATGGGTTTTCAATGGTCTGGAGGCGTAAGCTACTACTTTACCATTTTGCATTAGCACACATCCCAAACCATTTTTTGAAGCATCAATATAAATCACAAATCCCCCTATTTCGGAATGAATAATCAAAATTGGGGCAATTACTAATCGATTCTTAAGTTCTTGAAAACTATTCTCAACTTCCTCAGACCATTCATATTTCACCTTATTCCGTGTTAACCTAGATAGAGGTTTGGCAATAATGGAAAATCCTTCAACAAATCCTCTATAATAGTTGGAAAATCTAAGGAAACCACAAATCTCCATCACATTAGTTGGTTTACGCCAATCTAGTATAGCCTTGATCTTTTGGGAATCAACCGACACTCCCTCCTTAGAAATGACATGTCCCAAAAAAAGAGACACTAGGCAACCAAAACTCACACTTCTTTAATTTCGCATATAATTCCTCCTTCCTAAGGATTTGCAATACTATCTCTAAATGCTTTTCGTGTTCTTCAACACCTTTGGAATAAATAAGGATGTCATCAATGAAAATAACCACACACTGATTCAAATACTTCCTAAACACCCTTTTTATCATATCCATAAAAGCGGCTAGTGCGTTAGTTAATCAAAATGGCATCATAAGAAATTCATAGTGACTATTGATACGACGCAAATATTGCGTATTTCACCCGTTAACGTACGCGTTATTAGCCCCCTCGGGTACCTTAATTCCTATATTTATGCTCGATAATTAGACAACCTCCATTTTATATGTTAACATGCGATATGAGGTATATTTGGGCTTTTGTAGGGATTACAGGTGCTAAGTATGAAGTTGGATGCATTCCGGTGAAGTTTCGTACAAATCCGAATGCGTAAGGGAATTTTTGTCAATTCACAATTTGGGAAATTGTCCCAATGTCTTCATGGAAGTTGTATCTATCTGAACAAGCTTAGTGTGTCCGCAAACGGTGCACGATTCCGAGTTCGAACGAAGAAGTTATGAGACTTTTAGCGGAAGAGGATTCCAAAGAGACCAAAACCAGGAAGCCAAATCGATTCGGCCCCCTAGCCAAATCGATTCGGAAATTTCCAAATCGATTCGGCTTGGACCAGTAGCCAAATATCGGGGGGCCAAATCGATTCGGCTCCAGGCCAAATCGATTCGGCCCTGCTGATATTTGGCAAATTTCCTTTTTATTTACAATTTTGCCATGGGATATTTTGTATTTAACCCTTATCTCTTCATTTTGAAGAGGGGATCTCAGATATCTTCATTATTCTCTAGTTTTAGGGTTTCTAAACTTGGGAGATTTGCCCTACTCCTCTCTTCTACTCTTTGTTTTGTAGGTTGTACATTAGTTTTAATTACATTAATTTAGTTATTTTCCTTAATTTCCATGTTTTCATTTAGTTGCTTTCTTTACTTTCTTGCCTAGATAAATTTATTTCTTTCTTAATTAGTTTAATATTAGTGTAAATTAGTTTATTTCCATGATTTGTCCGTAGATAAATAGGTTCAGGATTTCGTTACGCCATTTACGGGTTTGGACCTCGAAAGTTAGGGTTTTGTGTAAAATTTCATTTAATTGAAACCTCGCATATTAAAGTCGGATTATTATGCGTTTAACTTTCTTTGTCACGCAACGTTAGTGTTTATAGCGATTATCCGAATTTAATCCGCATGTGACCATTTTCCGTTAAATGTTTAATCTCACAACTTTGGCTTAAATTCCTTATTACGTGATGTTTATGATTAATTGAAAATGATCGATTAAATGTTTTCGAAACGAAATTCTAATTAGTAGGTGTTTAGCCTGTGAATGTGTGTATGCGATCCCGATCCTCGCTTTCCTTTAATTTAGCATTAAATTCTCTTTTGTTTTTCCACCATAACCACCCATCACCTTTTCTTATTTCTTTTACACCATTTTTATTCTTGAAGTTTTAAAACAATTAACATCTAAAATTCAATCACTCCCTGTGGATTTCTTACGATACCCGACTTACCGCTATTCATGCTTGTCAAGTGTAGTAGTAGCTTAGGTTTTTTGTATCGCGGCGGAGCAACACACAACGATTGTGTCCTCACACGAACACACCTTTTGCGCCTGGTCAACTATATCTAGTACGAAAAGATGATTTTGAAATATCATCTTCCTTAATCTTCAATTGGTGAAACCATGACATAATGTCAATATTTGAAAATACTTGTGCACCTTGAATTTTGTCAAACAAATCATCCATATGAGGTAAGTGGTATTTATTCTTAATGGTCAGCTTATTTAGTTCACGATAATCAATACATAAACTCATCGTCCCATCTTTCTTTTTAACAAATAACACCGGAGCACCCCAAGGGAATACACTTGGTCTAATAAAACCTTTTTTCTAACAAATCTTGGAATTGAACTTTTGATTTCGGTAATTCTAAAGGTGCCATACGATAAGGTGGTTTTGAGATTTCTATAGTTCTCAGAATATGGTCAGCCGTAAACTGTATTTCTCTACTAGGAGGAAGACTGGGTAAATCATCTAGCAAAACATCTGGAAAATATTTAGTTATAGGAATATCTTCTAAAACAGGTTCTTTTGTTTGCAAATCAATAACACTCGCAAGGAATCCTTGACATCCCTTCTTAAGAAAACTATAAGCTTTCATTGCAGAGATAATACGAATGGGAGAGAGGATGCCCAATGAGTAAGCATCCATTTGGGTGAGTCAGCATGTCGCATGTCATGTAACGGGGTTATCTTGCAGCCTTAATTCACCAAAAAGCGACACGTGTTATATCTTTATCTAATTGCATGGCACGTGTTTTGTCCCTTCGTTTAAAGGTGACACGTGTATGGTGTGGTGTATAAAGTATATCATGAGGTGTCAAGCACGAGTTGCAAAGTTCTTAAGGGTATTAGGGTCATTTTACACATGAGGGGTATTTTAGTAATTTTACACCATATATTTTCAATATTTCTTACGAGTCCTTAAAAATATTTTATTTACAAATTGTCCCTTTATATATTTTCATTTTTGTCCCTATAACTTTAATCATTTTAAAATTAAGTCACCAAAGTTTCATAAATTTCATTTTCTACCCCAAAACTTATCATTTAGCTTAGAATATGCCATAAGACTTTGATTTAATCCATTTTGATGAAGAAGGAGATTATTTCAAAGTGTTTAAGTTGGCCTAACTATCCTTCCTTTCCAACCAATCACAGTATAACACATGGTGTGGTAATAGGACAAAATACAAATTAAAGGATTGGCCGATTTTCCCTTATTTCGAAATTTCAGCATAACTTCTTGCTCAGACCTCCGTTTAACCAATCGTTCATTGTGTTACAAACCTAATTCAATTATCTACGACTTTTTAGTTTTTACCTTAAGTTAATTGTTATATTATAATGGTCAAAGATAGTCTCCCGTATGAACACTCCTACCGAAAACATTAAAATTTTATGTTTGTACTAATTTGATATTTCATGATTTCTGAAGCGGGGTTTAGACTAAAATGATAAATTAACATTATCCTTATCACATATGAAATAATACAATATTTAAAACTAAATATTAACATATAAAAGTGGGGTCATTACATCCTACCCTCCTTATAAAAAGTTTTGTCCCCAAACTTGACTTACATTAATTCCCAAACAATTATGGATATTTCTCCTTTATTTCATCTTCCTGCTACCATGTTGCTGTTTCAATGGAATGATTACGCTATAACACTTTGACCAACGGAATTACCTTATTTCATAATATCTGATCTTTATGATCCAAAATTTCTACTAGATGCTCAATTTATGACAAATCTTCTCTAACTTGAAGTGGTTCGTGACTTAGGATATGCGGGTGATCGGGTAAATATTTTTTTATCATTGACACGGGGAACACATTATGAAAACTAGAGAGTTCAGGGGGTAAGGCTATTTTATACGCAACAACTCCTATTCTTCCAAGGATTTCAAAAGGTCCTATGTATCTTGGACTCAATCTCCCTTTCTTTCCAAATCGGATAACTCCCTTTGCTGGTGGTACTTGTAAGAACACAAAATCTCCTCTTTGGGATTCTAAGTCTCGTCGGCGATTGTCAACATAAATCTGTTGATGGCTTTGAGCGATTCGAATTCGGTATTGTATCAATTTCACTTTCTCTGTTGTGATCTAGATCAATTCTGGTCCCAATAATTTTCTTTCCCCGAGTTCTACCCAACATGAAGGGTAATGACACTTTCTACCACATAGTGCCTCAAAAGGAATCATTTGAATATTTGCTTGAAAACTATTATTATATAAAAATTCCACTAGAGTAAATGATCATCCCAATTCCCTTTCAAATTAAGTACACATTCCCAAAGCATATTCTCTAACGTTTGAATGGTTCTCTCAGATTGTCCATCTGTTTGAGGGTGAAAAGAAGTGATGAAATTCAATTTTGTTCCCATGGCTATTTGTCGGCTTTTCCAGAAGAGAGACATGAATCTAGGGTCATGATCAAAAAATAATAGAAATCGGGGTTCCGTGAAGGCTAATTATTTCCCGCACATACAACTTAGCTAACTTTTCTAAAGAATGGGTAATCTTAAGGGTACGAAAATGAACCGATTTAGCTAACCTAAGAATAATTACCCAAAAAGAATCATTACCATTTGAAATCCTCGATAAACTTGTCATAAATTCCATAGTAATATGTTCCTATTTCCACTAAGGGATAGGGAGGGGTTACAGTAATCCTGATGGTTTTTTATGTTCTGCCTCTACTTGTTGACAAACAAAACACGGAGATATAAATTCAGATATCTCCCACTTCATTTTATTCCACCAAAATACTTCTCGAAGATCCCTATAAATTTTTGTACATCCCAGATGAAATGTGAATCTCGAGTAATGACTTTCCTCTAAAATTTTCCTCTTTAGTTGGGCATCACATGGAACACACACTCAATTTACAAACCTCAATATATCATCTCGTATCGCAAATTCAATTCTCTTACCCTCGATGAATTCTTCTATAAGCTTCTTCAGTTGTTGATCATTTACTTGTGCAATTTTGATCCATTACATCAACATGGGTTGTACTTGTAAGTTTGTAATTATTCGTCATTTGTTATAGATACGTACAATTATTTCCATACTTCTCAAATCCCTTAACAAAGGTTCTTGATTTGTAATGAGACATGCTTAATTTGTTGTAGACTTCCTACTTAAAGCATCAATAAGTACATTTGCCTTCCCTGGGTGATATTGAATATTTACATCAAAATCCTTCATTAATTCTAACCACCTCCTTTGTCTCATATTCCACTCTTTCTGAGTAAATATATACTTCAAACTCTTATGATCGGTATAAATCTCACAAGTCTCACCATACAAATAGTGTCTCCAAATCTTAAGAGCAAAAATTACAGCTGCTAATTCTAGGTCATGGGTTAGATAATTCTACTCATGGGTTTTCAATTGTCTGGATTCGTAAGCTACTACTTTACCATTTTGCATTAGCACACATCCCAAACCATTTTTTGAAGCATCAATATAAATCACAAATCCCCCTATTTCGGAATGAATAGTCAAAATTCGGGCAATTACAAATCGATTCTTAAGTTCTTGAAAACTATTCTCAACTTCCTCAGACCATTCATATTTCACCTTCTTTTGTGTTAACCTTGATAGAGGTTTGGTAATAATGGAAAATCCTTCAACAAATCTTCTATAATAGATGGCTAATCTAAGAAAAATACAAATCTCCATCACATTAGTTGGTCTAGGCCAATCTATTATAGCCTTGATCTTTTGAGGATCAATAGACACTCCCTCCTTAGAAATGACATGTCCTAGAAAAGAGACACTAGGCAACAAAAACTCACACTACTTTAATTTCGTATATAATTCCTCCTTCCTAAGGATTTGCAATACTATCTCTAAATTTTTTTCGTGTTCTTCAATACTTTTGGAATAAATAAGGATGTCGTCAATGAAAATAACCACACACTGATACAAATACTTCCTAAACACCCTATTCATCATATCCATAAAAGTGGCTGGTGCGTTAGTTAATCCAAATGACATCACAAGAAATTAATAGTGATAATATCTAGTACGAAAAGCTTATTTTTAAATATCATCTTCCTTAATCTTCAATTGGTGATAGCCTGACCAAAGGTCAATCTTTGAAAATACTTGCGCACCTTGAAGTTGGTCAAACAAATCCTCTAAACGAGGTAAGGGGTATTTATTCTTAATGGTCAACATATTTAGTTCACGATAGTTTATACATAAACTCATCGTCCCATCCTTCTTTTTAACAAATAACACCGGAGCAACCCAAGGTAATGCACTTGGTCTAATAAAACCCTTTTCTAACAAGTCTTGCAATTGAACTTTTAATTTCGTTAATTCTAAAGCTGCCTTACGATAAGGTGGTTTCGAGATTGGTATAGTTCTGGGAATAAGGTCAGCCGTAAACTCTATTTCTCTATTAGGAGGAAGACTGGGTAAATCATCTAGAAAAACATCTGGAAAATGTTTAGCTATAGGAATATCTTCTAAAATAGGCTATTTTCTTTGCAAATAAAAAACACTCGCAAGGAATCCTTGACATACCTTCTTAAGAAAACTACAAGATTGCATTGCAAAGATAATATGAATGGGAGATAAGATGCCCAATGACTAAGCATCCATTTGGGTGAGTCAGCATGTCGCGTGTCGTGTCACGGGGTTATCTTGCAGCCTTAATTCAGCCTAATGCGACACGTGTTTTAACTTTATCTAATTGCATGACATGTGTTTTGTCCCTTCGTTTAAAGGTGACACGTGTATGGTGTGGTGTAAAAAGTATATCATGAGGTGTCAAGCACGAGGTGCAAAGTAATTAAGGGTCTTAGGGTCATTTTACACATGAAGGGTGTTTTAGTAATTTTACACCATATATTATCAATATTTATTACGGGTCCTTAAAAATATTTTATTTGCAAATTGTCCCATTATATATTTTCATTTTAGTCCCTATAACTTTAATAATTTCAAATTCAAGTCGCCAAAGTTTCATAAATTTCATTTTCTACCACAAAATTTATCATTTAGCTTAGAATATGCCATAAGACTTTGATTTAATCCATTTTGATGAAGAAGGAGATTATTTCAAAGTGTTTAAGTTGGAATAACTATCCTTCCTTTCCAACCAATCAAAATATAACACATTATGTGGCAATAGGACAAAATACAAATCAAAGGATTGGCAGATTTTCCCTTATTTCGTAATTTCAGCATAACTTCTTTCTCGGACCTCAGTTTAACAAATCGTTCATTGTGTTACAAACCTACTTCAATTATTTACAACTTTTTAGTTTTCACCTTAAGTTAATTGTTATATTATAATGGTCAAAGCTAGTCTCGCATATGAACACTCCTACCGAAAACATTAAAATTTTACGTTTGTACTAATTTGATATTTCATGATTTCTGAAGGGGGTTTTAGACTAAAATAATAAATTAACATTATCCATATCACATATGAAATAATACAATATTTAAAACTATATATTAACATATAAAAGTGGGGTCATTACATCCTACCCTCCTTATAAAACGTTTGGTCCCCAAACTTGACTTACATTAATTCCCAAACAATTATGGATATTTCTCCTTTGTTTCATCTTCCCGCTGCCATGTTGCTGTTTCAATGGAATGATTACGCTATAACACTTTGACCAATGGAATTAACTTATTTCGTAATATTTGATCCTTATGATCTAAAATTTTTACTAGACGCTCAATTTATGACAAATCTTCTCTAACTTGAAGTGGTTCATGACTTAGGATATGCGTTGGATCAGGTAAGTATTTTTTATCATTGACACGTGGAACACATTATGAACACTAGAGAGTTCAAGGGGTAAGGCTATTTTTTACGCAACAACTCCTATTCTTTCAAGGATTTCAAAAGGTCCTATGTATCTGGGACTCAATTTCCCTTTCTTTCCAAATCGGATTACTCCCTTTGCTGGTGATACTTGTAAGAACATAAAATCTCCTCTTTGGAATTCTAAGTCTCGTCGGCGATTGTCAACATAAATCTTTTGATGTCTTGGAGTGATTCCAATTCGGTATTGTATCAATTTCACTTTCTCAATTGTGATCTGGATCAATTTTAGTCCCAATAAATTTCATTCCCTGACTTATACACAACATGCAGGGGAACAACACCTTCTACCACATAGTGCCTTAAATGTAATCATTTGAATATTTGCTTGATAACTATTATTATATGCAAATTCCACTGACGGTAAATGATCATCCCAATTCCCTTTCGAATCAAGTACACATTCCTTAAGCATATCCTCTAACGTTTGAATGGTTCTCTCAGATTGTCCATCCGTTTGAGAGTGAAAAGCAGTGCTGAATTTCAATTTTGTTCCCATGGCTATTTGTAGGCTTTTCCAGAAGAGAGACATGAATCTAGGGTCATGATCAGAAATAATAGAAACTGGGGTACCATAAAGGCTAATTATTTCCCGCACATACAACTTAGCTAACTTTTCTAAAGAATGGGTAATGTTAATGGAAAGAAAATGAATCGATTTAGTTAACCTATCAATAATTACCAAAAAAGAATCATTGCCATTTGAACTCCTCGGTAAACTTGTCATAAAATCCATAGAAATATGTTCCTATTTCCATTAAGGGATAGGGAGGGTTTACAGTAATCCTGATGGTTTTTTATGTTCTGCCTTTACTTGTTAATAAGCCAAACACTGAGATATAAATTCTGATATCTCCCTATTCATTTTATTCCAACAAAATACTTCTCGAAGATCCCTATACATTTTTGTACATCCCAGATGAAATGTGAATCTCGAGTAATGACTTTCATCCAAAATTTGCCTCTTTAGTTGGGCATCACATGGAACACACACTCTATTTCCAAACCTAAATATATCATCTCGTATTGCAAATTCCATTCTCCTGCCCTTGATGAATTCTTCTCTAATCTTCTTCTGTTGTTGGTCATTTACTTGTGAAATTTTGATCCATTCCATCAATATGGGTTGTAATTGTAAGTTTGTAATTATTCATCATTTGCTATAGATACATACATCAATTTCCATACTTCTCAAATCCCTTAACAAAGGTTCTTGATTTGTAATGAGACATGCTTAATTTGTTGTAGACTTCCTACTTAAAGCATCAACAACTACATTTGCCTTCCCTGGGTGATAATGAATATTTACATCAAAATCCTTCATCAATTCTAACCACCTCCTTTGTCTCATATTCCACTCTTTTTGAGTAAATATATACTTCAAACTCTTATGATCGGTATAAATCCCATAAGTCTCACCATACAAATAGTGTCTCCAAATCTTAAGAGAAAAAATTACAGCTGCCAATTCTAGGTCATGGGTTGGATAATTCTACTCATGGATTTTCAATTGTTTGGAGACATAAGCTACTACTTTTCCATTTTGCATTAGCACACATCACAAACCATTTTTTGAAGCATCAATATAAACCACAAATTCCCCTATTTCGAAATAAATAGTCAAAATTGGGGCAGTTTCTAATCGATACTTAAGTTCTTGAAAAATATTCTCAACTTCCTCAGACCATTCATATTTCACCTTCTTTTGTGTTAACCTACAAACAGATTTGGCAATAATGAAAAATCCTTCCACAAATGTTCTATAATAGCTGGCTAATCTCAGGAAACTACAAATATCCATCACATTAGTTGGTCTAGGCCAATCTTTTATAGCCTTGATCTTTTGAGGATCAACCGACACTCCCTCCTTAGAAGTGACATGTCCTAGAAAAGAGACACTAGGCAACCAAAACTCACACTTATTTAATCTCGCATATAATTCCTCCTTCCTAAGGATTTGCAATACTATCTCTAAATGCTTTTCTTGTTCTTCAATACTTTTGGAATAAATAAGGATGTCATCAATGAAAATAACCACAGACTGATACAAATACTTCCTAAACACCCTATTCATCATATCCATAAAAGCGGCTGGTGCATTAGTTAATCCAAATGGCATCACAAGAAATTCATAGTGACTATATCTAGTACTAAAAGCTGATTTTGAAATTTCATCTTCCTTAATCTTCAATTGGTGATAGCCTGACCTATGGTCAATCTTTGAAAATACTTGCGCACCTTGAAGTTTGTCAAACAAATCATCTATAAGAGGTAAGGGGTATTTATTCTTAATGGTCAGCTTCTTTAGTTCACAATAGTCTATACATAAACTCATCGTCCCATCCTTCTTTTTAACAAATAATACCGAAGCAACCCAAGGGAATACACTTGGTCTAATAAAACCCTTTTCCAACAAATCTTGGAATTGAACTTTTAATTCTGTTAATTCTAAAGGTGTCATACGATAAGGTGATTTCGAGATTGGTATAGTTCTGGGAATAAGGTCAGCCGTAAACTTTATTTCTCTTCTAGGAGGAAGACTGGGTAAATCATCTCGAAAAACATCTAGAAAATGTTTTGCTATAGGAAAATCTTCTAAAATAGGCTCTTTTGTTTGCAAATCAATAACACTCGTAAGGAATCATTGACATCCCTTCTTAATAAAACTACAAGCTTGCATTGCAGAGATATTACGAATGGGAGATAGCATGCCTGTTCCTTCAAAACTAAATTCTGGTTGATTAGGAATTTGGAAAGTAACTCTCTTCTCAAAACAATCTACCTTATCATGATATGATGCTAAACAATCCATCCCCAAAATGACTTCAAAATATTTTATTTGCTAAATTATCAAATCTGTAAATAGTTTATGACTACTAACATCTATAGGGAAAGACTTATATACTAAGGTTCCCATCAATAACTCACCCGAAGGAGTAGAAACGTGCATGCTATAACTCAATGGTTTGGTCTTATTAAGAAAGCTATTAACAAAACGCACATAAATAAATGAATGGGTAGAAAAACAATCTATTAAAGCTTGAAATGGTTGTGCACATATAGAAAGTGTACTTGACACTACTGTATTAGAAGCTTGGGTATCAGAAACTGTAAAAACTCTACCTTATATGCCTTGGTCCTTCTTTTCTACTAATGGTTGTATTGGAATCCTTGATGGGGTTGGGTACTCCTTTATCTAATGTCCCTTCTGTCCACATATAAAACAAGCTCCCATATCCTTGTAACAAGGTCGTGCTGCATGCATCTTCCCACCTCGCTGACATATCTTATTATTAAACTGTTTGTTATCACTAGCTCCCCTAACATTGGATGTACTCCTAATAGGATTTCAATTATTTGGTCCCTTCCCTATTTATTCGCCATACTTCCTCTTACCATCTCTAATTAAATTGTACTCCTCGCCATCCCTTTCAGCTATCATAGCCCTAGCCACAACGTCATTATACGATGTCAACTTTAGGATGGAAATTCTACTTCGAATACTCAACATTAACCCACGCTCAAACTTTTTGGTTTTTAATACATCAGCTATCACCACATAAGGTGAAAATGGGATAACTCAGTAAACTTGGCTTCGTACTAACTAACCATCATATTCACTTGCACTAGACTCATGAACTCAGCTGCCATTTCATCCTTCACCGTTTTAGGGAAATATTTCTCATAAAATATCACCAATAAGTCCTTCCAACCTATACAAGTATTACTCTCCTCATTTATTCTTAGTCATTCTCCACTAATGTTCGGCTTCACCTTCTAACATAAATGTTGAAAATGAAACTCTTTATTCATTAGTACACTTAAGAACATCGATCGTCTTTCCCAACTGCATCACCCAACTTTCTACTTCAGTGGCGTTAGGAGTACCATTAAAAGAAGGCCGATTCAACTTCTTGAAAGGCTCAATAGTACAGCTAGTTAGTTTCAGATTCCTTGGTGCTCCATTATTCACCTGATGCTCCACAATCTTCGCTAGACTCTCAATTGCCTGATATGCACCTTGCAGTCCTTCCATACTTGAACCACTTGTTATCGCAATTGATCTTGGCTTCCTCATTTCTACAGTCATGGCCAAACATAAGACGTATTATACTAACTCAAGATTGTAATCTAGAAGAATAATTATATATGAATAATTATATGTAGACTGTAAGACAAATGGAGGGTTATCACATAAGTTGGATATTTAATCCTATATCCTATGTACGGAGACTTATAATTGATAACATTTGAAACTTATGTTCAGTAGTCTACAGGTTCATAACCTATGCTCTGATACCACCTCTTTCATGACCCCGGCCCAAAATTAGTAGTAGGGAACGAGTGTCTTGACATGCCACCAAGGCAACAAATATTTTGACTTAAATTGTTTCCTTAAATTAGTGCAACGGAAATATAATCACATAGTTATGAACCGTAAAATACTGAAAGTAAAGGAATTATGTCATTAGAGATTTCTAAAAGGAAACTTCATTTACATTAAAAGTCATAATGAGTTACAACTTAAAAAGAAATTTAAAACTTATTACAAGAGAGCCAAAATAACTTTTTACTTAAAATAACAAAAAAGGGCTCTAAAAGAAGAATCTTCCATATAATCCTTTTTCGTTCCCTCCAAGCCTACTTATTTCCTGAAAAATGGTTAGTTATACAACATCATCTAAAAGCCGAGTGAGGTTTAATCTCTAGACATCCCATGGTTTTTTAGAAAATTGATACCTATTCAATTTACAACAGAAGGCATATACATATATGGACAGGAATTTGTAGTAAAATATATAAACCAAATTGACAGTATATATTTTCAGAATAAACAGTTCAGAACTGAATAGATAAAACCATTTGAGCAGTATATCAGTTATCAAATTTTCTTTTAATGTCCATGTACGCCCCAATACCCAGATAAACAGATAGTTACCAAATGTTTCCACCCGGCAACAACAGAGACAGAAAATCATGATATCTGAGACAACGCCTTATTTAGGTCACACCAACGATAAACTAGCTCGGATGGTACAACCCAAATATTTCCACCCGGTAGTCAAGGTCAACATAGTAAAATATTTTCCAAAGTTCGAATCAGTAATTTCAGAATTGAAATCAGATTTATATATCGAGAGATATACACATATAACAAATGACAGAATCATCGGTATCAGATGTATTTTGAGAATAAATTCATTTCCCAAAATATATATATTTTTCATAATATAATATAATCAAAGTACCCAAGTAATGTAACAGAGTACTCACATATAACAGAAATTCGAAGTTACAGAAACACAGTCTTGGATAACTGGTTAATCTTAAGACGAAACATCTTCTTAAACTTTCCCCGCACTTTCTGTCACTATTTCCTTTTGAAATTTTGGAGTAATTTCGTATATGAACTGATCCTAAGGCCTTATTTATAATTTTTAAAAGTTATTAGGGTGTTGACATCTGTCCCAATGACTAAGCATCCATTTGGGTGAGTCAGCATGTCGCGTGTCGTGTAACGGGGTTATCTTGCAGCCTTAATTCACCCGAGTGCGACACGTGTTTTAACTTTATGTAATTGCATGACATGTGTTTTGTCCCTTAATTTAAAGTTGACACGTGTATGGTGTTGTGAAAAAAGTATATCATGAGGTGTCAAGCACGAGGTGCAAAGTTATTAAGGGTATTCGGGTCATTTTACACATGAAGGGTATTTTAGTTATTTTACACAATATATTTTAAATATTTCTTATGGGTCCTTAAAAATATTTTATTTACAAATTGATCCTTTATATATTTTCATTTTAGTCCCTATAACTTTCATCATTTCAAAATCAAGTCACCAAAGTTTCATAAATTTTATTTTCTACCACAAAACTTATCATTTAGCTTAGATTATGGCATAAGACTTTGATTTAATCCATTTTAATGAAGAAGGAGATTATTTCAAAGTGTTTAAGTTGGAATAACCATCCTTCCTTTCCAACCAATAAAAATATAACACATGGTGTGGTAATAGGACAAAATACAAATTAAAGGATTGACAAATTTTCCCTTATTTCGTAATTTCAGCATAACTTCTTGCTCGGACCTCCGTTTAACAAATTGTTCATTCTGTTACAAACCTAATTCAATTATCTACAACTTTTTAGTTTTTACCTTAAGTTAATTGTTATTTTATAATGGTCAAAGATAGTCTCCCGTATGAACACTCCTACAGAAAACGTTAAAATTTTATGTTTGAAGTAATTTGATTTTCTTGATTTATGAAGAGGGGTTTAGACTAAAATAATCAATTATCATTATCCATATCACATATGAAATAATAAAAAATTTAAAACTATATATGAACATATAAAAGTGGGGTCATTACTGGGGGACTATGTAACACCCCGTAATTTTATTCATTTAATAGTTAATTCATTCGGGAAGAATTTAAATTACTAGTGTGTCGTAATTTAATGGAATTAATTATGGAATAGTTATATAAATATTAATAGGGAAAATAATTGGTTATTATTTATGGGAAATAATTTTTCTAGGTAAATAGTAATATTTAATTTACATCTAAAGAGTATTAATGACGTGGGGTTCACTTATCTCAACCGGGAGTCGGTGCCAGACTAAGTTAGGTGGGAGATAAGAAATTTTATAAACTTATCCGAATGCAAATTTTGAGTGCACGGTTGAGTCTATAAGGACCTAGATAGTCGGAATACAGTACCTGAGGTAGTAAATAGGTCTCGGGAAGTTTGAAGGCATAGTCGGGCCCGAACGGGGGTATTTGGGTCACTTAGGCTTGACCCGTTAGGCTAAAAATGGGATTATGACTAATTAATTAATTAAAGGGATAAGGGGAATGACAGATTACACTGTGGAAAACCTACTGTTGGAGAAAGCACCCTAGGGAGTCGTTAAAGGCACTGTGAACCAATTTGGGAGACAAACGCAAGAACAAAAGGGGATTTCATCATCAACCTTGAGAATCACATCTCCGGATCAGAACCTACGAAACCATAAGGCAAGTGGTTAAATTTCTGTAGCATCTATTTATGTTTTCAATTCATATTTGTGTGATGTGAACATCTAAAATTTGTTTTGGGAATAAATGGGTACAAAATTGGGGTTTTTGTGATTGGAACACAAGATGAGAATTGGTGTAGGAATTTATTATGTTATATGATTCTCAGTAGATATTTACCTTAGATGGGATAAACCCATACGAATTATGAATGAAATTAGGATGGTAATTTGGTGTTGAGTCTGATTAACGAATAACTCGAGTTTTTCCCCAATTCAAAAAATAGGAGAGAACGGAAATTAAACGGGGTTTGGGGACTTTATGGGGGTTCCTTATGATGTTATTGTTGTCTCATATTGATGAGAGGACTTGAGTTAGACTGTAGACGGATTTGGACATTTGAGTTTTTCATCCATGGCAGAAATAGGCTTTCGGAGAAGACGAAGACCTGTTGGATCGATCAATCGATTGCTCAGGTCGGCCAGTTCTATTTTATAACGGAGATTTACTTAAAAATTCTTTTCCCACACCTTATTTAGTGATAAATTAATACACGAAATAAATTCTTAACAATTATGAGGGAAAGTAATTGGAATTTGGAGGGAATTTATTGATGATTCATTGTGGTTATTTTTGGAGAAATATATTCCAAAATATTATAATTCGGATCAAGTGGGCGAGTATGGGTATAGTGGTTGAGCAATACCAAAGTAATTAAATTATTTAATGTGCAAGTTAAATAATAATCTGGGTTGGACCATAAACTCAAGTTTTGACGCATAGGCTAATGTCACAAGTTTAGTACACGGTAAAGTCGGGATTATTTCTATTATATATATACGGTGTACAATAGTATATATATATATATATATATATATATATATATATATATATATATATATATATATGATGTGTACATTAACATCAGTGGTTAGATATCATTATAATATATACTCTAGTGCTATTAGGGGAGGTTGCGCATAGAAGGTGAATCCCCTAGCTTGAGCAGTAGGGCGAGTATATCCCCAGGTCATAGCATTCATTATATGGGCGAGGAGCATCTCACTTGCAGGGAAGGAATATGACCGTTTTTGATATGTATGTTATTAACCAAGTTAGTGAGCGGTCTTGACTTGAGTAACTAGGGTATGTGAATACACCTAGTGGGATCGCACTTTAAAGGATATACATCCGGGGAGTTATTACTCGGAAGGATGTTCACTATTATTTATTATTTCAACATATGTGCGAATGTTGTAATATGACTACACGTATATAATGAGATAAATAATTATATACGAGTAATTTAATACAGGCCCTAAATTATATTATAAGTATAACGGGTCTGACAGTTATATGGATTTAAAAGGGGGTATGATTAATTAGGTTAATGTTGATAATAACTTAGAAATCATAATTATTTCATACTCGATTAGAGTAGGTTGTTTGCAAGGGGTTGCATCGGTTATCTAGTTATGGGATAAATAACTAAGGGAATTAAATTAAGGTGTCAGTCGTGCACATTAGAGGAGGGGTGAGGATGTCCTCAAGGGAGTGCGACACTAACTAAAATATGAACAACATGCATACATATTTATTATTATAATTTAATCATTTGCTAAATATTTTCCAATTTTTTTGGGTTCTAATCCTTGCTATAAAAAAATTTAAAAACCTTTTATGTGTCCAACCATAGAGACGCTAGATTTGACACATTCTAGGGATCCGTTGCTGCAACATATGTGGATGTTACAAGAGTTTGATTGGTGCCTCATTCTTTTCATTTCTAGTGTAGGAATTTCTTACCAGTTACTCGACCAGTTCGCTCACATCTTTATTTAGTATTTATGTCAAACTTGTTCAGATTTATTATATGTCTTACTTTTGTTGGAATTGAACCGATGGTTTATTCGGTCAGTTTATTTGAATGTGAATGGTTAATGTGACGACCCGTATATAATTATGATAAACCATGTTTAAATCATGCTTACCGTATGGGATGGGGATAATGTGTTATTAGAATATATAATGTTAATTTATTATGTTTAGTCTAATCCTACCTTCACAACATATCAAATATTGAACTAGTAACAAACACAAATTTGTGAAGTCTTCGGTAGGAATGTTCAAGTTCGGGACTAGTTTTGGCCATGATAATGTGATAATTGACTAGGGGAGAAAACTAGATAGTTTTAAATATATGATTTAAGTTTGTAACACAATAAACGGTGTGTAAAAAAAAGGGCCGAGGAAGGATTTATACTCAAATTACAAATACGGGGTAAAGTAGTCATTTAGCTTCAAAGGATATTTTGTCTTATATGGCGACACATGTCATATTTTTTATTGGACCAAGGGGAGGTGACTTATTCCAACTTTAAAACCTTGAAATGACCTCCTCCTTCAGCCAAAATCAAGCATGAGAGATTTTGGCTTGAGGAGGGAGAATCAGGAAGCTCGGGAAGTAGAAAGTGAGGAGAAAAATTGAGAAAAATCTGTAGGAAATTATGAAAAAGTACCTAAGGTAATTCTATGCATAAATCTTGTTATTATTTTGGTATTATTAATTGAAAGATAGAAATAATTGATTGTTTATTGAAATTTCATGACTTGGCGTATATGTACGGGTAGATGCATGTTTAAGAAAAGTTGAATGTGTAAATCATGTATATTGCTTCGAATCGAAACCTTGTGTATTCAAACTCCTATAACTTATTGTATATTTATTGGAATTGAATAATTCATATTGGATATGAAATTAGACTCATATATGTATAACATATCTGAATATTATGTGAAAATACCAAGAAAGGAATCTTTGGTGATAGTTTGAAGTTCATGTATCAAATCTTCCCCAAAGGTGTAAGTATGAACACCAGGTGTTCAATGTTTTGTTTGACATAGAAAATGAACCTTAACAATTATGACACTTTAATTTTGTATTGTTAAATATGTTTATGGATGTTGGGTGAAATATGAAAGTAAGTTATGATGTATAAAAATTATGAAAATTCTTCGAAGTTGACTGAACGATAAAAGAGTCTATAGGGCAAATTTCATTTGTAATAAAGAAATGGACACATCTTGCCCTTGGAAACTTGAAATAATGGTATGTCTTTTATATTGGGAACCTAATATGATAAGAATTGGATTACCAAGAATAAATTAATGTATGTTTGGGCTATGGATTGGATATGTTAAATATTTTAACATGAAATTGGGTGAGACTTCATTTATGATAAATGATTATAATGGGATAATATGATGCTTATGAATTTGGTTAAGGTTAAGTTATTCTTTGGATTGTTGATATCCTTATGGTGATACTAATATTTAATACTTTATATGTGAAAGGAAAGAAGAATAGGTTGAACAAGTGCCAGACAAAGGTAAGAGAAAAACACAAGAAGTGGCCAAAGTGAGTGTACTCACTCTAAAAAGATGTATTATACATGGCTATGGAAATGATTTGAATATCACTCATGGGTAAGATGTATTATGCATGGTTATGGATACGATCTGAATATCACTCATGGGTAAAACGTATTACATATAGTTATGGATATGATCTGAATATCACTCACTGGTAAGATGTATTATACATGGTTAAGGATATGATCAGAATAATATTGATTATGAATTTGTTAATTTTGGTTTAACGAAATAGGAGGTTACTCCCCAACCCGAAATGGTGGAGATTTGTCTATTAGATACAAGGGGTTACTCCTCGACCATAAATGGGAGAGAATTGTCTATTGCAGAGAGGATATGTGAATCATGATTCGAATAAGTTCGTCATTCTCTATGAATGAGAAAGAGAAGTATATAATTGGTCATTCGTTATGAATGAGACGGATAAGTATATAATTTGTAATTCTTTATGAATGAACCGGATAAGTAATACATAATTATGAATGGGTCAGAGAAGTATGCATAAATTACCACATGGATATGATTTATTGCATTTAATTATATGCAATAGTTTAGTAGTGATGTATTCACTAGGCTATTTTGCTCACGATTACTATGGTTATGTGTTTCATGTAACGTGATGTCACTGCTAAATCTAGGAGGTCAGGTTGGGGTATCAAAGGATGCATAAAACAAAAATTTTGGCAAATGAAAAAGGGGTAATTTAATCCTACTCATCCTTTAAGCAAGTTTGAATAAGCATAATTACTTTAAAATTTTGAAAGGTTCTATGTTTATTTCTTCATATTAATAATTGAAAAAGGATACTCATTTTTATGGTTTTATTAAGGTAATTATCATTTCACTCACTTTGACTTTCAAACTTAATTATAAGTAACTGGTTTGGGGTGTGTCAGTTGATTTCAGTTAAGTAACTAGGGATGGGGATAACGTGTTATTAGAATATATAATGACTATAATATGATAATTGACTTGGGGAGAAAACAAGATAGTTGTACATATATGAGTTAAGTTTTTAAAACAATAAACGGTGTGTAAAACAAAGGTCCGAGGAAGGAGTTATACTCAAATTACATACAGGGGGTAAAGTAGTCATTTAGCTTTAAAGGATATTTTGTCTTATATGGAGACACATGTCATACTTTAATCGGACCAAGGGGAGGTGATCTATGCCGACATTAAAACCTTGAAATGACCTCCTCCTTCAGCCAAAATTAGGCATGAAAGATTTTTTCTTGAGGAGAGAGAATCGGGAAGCTTAGGAAGTATAAAGTGAGGAGAAAAATCCGTAAGAAATTACGAAAAAGTCCCTAAGGTAATACTTTGCATTAATCTTTTTATTATTTTCGTATTATTGATTAAAATCATAGAAATAATTTATTTTTTATTGAAATTTCATGACTTGGTGTATATGTACGGATAGATGCAATTTTAAGCAAAGTTGAACGTGTAAATCATGTATATTGCTTCGATTGGAAACCTTGTGTATTCAAACTCCTATACGTTTTTGTATATTTATTGGAATTGAATACTTCCAGTTGGATATGAAGTAGAATCGTATATGTATAAAATATCCCAATATTCTATGAAAATCCCAATAAAGGAATATTTCGTGATAGTTTGAAGTTCAGGTATCGAATCTCCCCCAAAGTTGTAAGTATGCACACCACGTGTTCGATGTTTTGCTTGACATAGCAAATGAACTTTAAAAATTATGACACTATAATTTTGTATTGATAAATATGTGTATGGATGTTGGGAGAAATATCAAACTAAGTTACGATGTAGAAAAATTATGAAAAATCGTCGAAGTTAACTGAACGATAAAAGAGTCTATAGGGAAGATTTGATTTGTAATAAAGAAATGGACACATCTTGCTCTAGGAAACTTGAAATGATGTGTTGTATTTTATATTGGGAACCTAATATGATAAGAATTGTATTACCAAGAAGAAATTAAAGTCTGTTTGGTCTATGGATTGGATATGTTAAATATTTTAAACTGAAATTGGATGAGACTTCATTTATGATAAATGATTATAATGGGATTATATGATGCTTATTAATTCGGTTAAGGTTAACTTATTGTTTTGATTGTTAATATCTTTATGGTGATACTAATATTTTAAGACTTTGTATGTGAAAGGAAAGAAGAACCGGTTGAACTAGTGACAAACAAAGTCAAGGGAAAAACATAAGAAGTGGCCAAGGGGAGTGTACTCACTGTAAAAAGATGTATTATACATGGCTATCGAGATGATTTGAATATCACTCACGGGTAAGATGTATTACGCATGATTATGGATACGATCTGAATATGACTCACGGGTAAAATGTATTACACAAAGTTATGGATATGATCTAAATATCACTCACTGGTAAGATGTATTATACATGGTTATGGATATGATCAGAATAATATTGATTATGAATTTGTTCATTTCGGTTTAACAAAATGGGAGGTTACTCCCCGACCCGGAATGGGGGAGATTTGTCTATTAGAGACAAGGGGTTACGCCTCGACCATGAATGGGGGAGAATTGTCTATTGCAGACAGGATATGTGAATCATGATTAGAATAAGTTGGTCATTCTTTATGAATTAGAAAGATAAGTATATAATTGGTCATTTGTTATGAAGGAGACAAATAAGTATATAATTGGTAATTCTTTATGAATTAACCGGATAAGTAATACATAATTATGAATGGGTCAGATAAGTATACATAAATTACCACATGGATATGATTTATTGCATTTAATTATACGCAACAGTTTAGTAGTGATGTATTCACTAGGCCATTTTGCTCACGATTACTATGGTTATGTGTTTTAGGCAACGTGATGTCACTGCTAAATCTAGGAGGCCAGGTTGGGTTATCAAAGGATGCATACAACAAAAATTTTGGCAAATGAAAAAGGGGTAATTTAATCCTACTCATCCTTTAAGCAAGTTTGAATAAGCATAATTACTTTAAAATTTTGAAAGGTTCTAGGTTTATTGCTTGATATTAATAATTGAAAAAGGATACTCGTTTTTATGGTTTGATTAAGGTAATTATCATTTGACTCACTTTGACTTTCAAACTTAATTATAAGTAACTGGTTTGGGGTGTGTCAGTTGATTTCAGTTAATTGTGATTGTATAAATTATTATGTTTCCACATGATTATTTCTTTGAAGTAATGAAAGATAAAACTTGGCACCAGTCTTACTTTCTCACTCAGGTGGTTAGTAATTAAAAAGGCGATAGTGCTGGTAAGAATGAACTAACTGAGAAACCTGTTCTAATGTAATTTAGGACTAATCACCTGGGGTTAATTAGGCTTGGTGTCATACTCATAAGTATCTAACTAACCGCTATCAGGTTTATCCCACCCGTATTTCCCATACAGTATGCTATAATATAACCTAAATTATCATTGAGTCCTTTGTTGAGTTTCTCTTTAACTCCACTCATACCGTCCATACAATATGCTATCCACTAACTAATAATTAACATTTCCCGTATGTTATTATTAAGCCATTTAGGTAATATTTCGCATATGTTATCACTAAATTATTTCATTAAGTTTCTCTCCTTAATTTATACTATAGATATGTTATATATCTTTCTGTATTGCACATGAGTAAGATAAATCACCAAAGTATTACACATAAGTAAGATAAATCACCCATATATATATATATATATATATATATATATATATATATATATATATATATATATATATATATATATATACACACACAGAAATAACATCTCACGAACTGGCCACCGTGATACACATTTGTGAACTCTGCTATCAAGTTACATTACCTCTGTTACTAAATTTGGGACTACCATCACACCCCGCCCAATTAAATATAGGGTGATCAGTCCTCTACCAATTTAAAACAGGATATTCAGTTGGTTCATTCTCAGCATCACTGTCGAAAAACTTTTTAACATATTAATCTCCTAATATAAAATTAAGCTAGGTGTCAAAACATTTCCAATTTTAATAAAAACAAGTAAATCCATTTCTTTCCATCTCAAAATATAAACCATTCACTACACATAGGAATGTAAATAAATACTGAACATGAATCAAGTACTGAAATAAATAAGACTAGATAAAACCTCACAGTTCAAAACTCCAAACCATATAATAAACTGAATACAATATCTCTGATCGAAGAACTAGAAGTGGGCGACATATGCCCTAAATAAGAAGTCTAGATGAAACTAAATGGAAAGGATAGATGCGTCTACTACAAGGACCTATAACTTCCACAACAGCTGCAGCACGTCAAGCAATCCAAATCTCTAAATCTGATACTCATGTGGCTGAGCACCTGATATAATACATATATATAGCAAAAGAGAGAAGAGATACAAGAAACAGGTCAGAGCCCGATGTGCAAAAATATTTTAGCAAGTATTTAAAATTGGTTCTTAAAATAAGTCTTATACGCATGTTAATTATCGAACTCTCACATGAGTTTCTCACCTCTCGTCTATTATGAACGCCTAACGTACATCTAATACCCCCCTAGTTATACCTTCCAGTCTAACTAGTCAGAAACCATATTAATACTAACTATGCTCACTAGTAGTATTCCCGTATCGCCCATACAATACGCTATTCAGATAATTTATATCACATACTATATTTCATTATTCACCGTTTGAATGGTTAAATCTTTTATTCACTAAGATTATTTTACTTCTCATTTTCATTTTATCTACTAGTCTCACAAAGTAGAAAGTTACCCAGGTACACTCATACATATATATAGTCTCATCATCCCTATATGTTTACACTAATCCTACACCCTTAGGTTAAGACTGCTTGGTACAATGTAATAATTATTATTATTACCTAATCTACTAATTTCACACAGTAGCAATATTCACAAGTCCATATATATTTATATAGTCACATTATCCCTATACACACACACACACACACATACACACACACACACACACACACATATATATACTAATCCTGCACCCCCGGCTAAGACCCATTAGTGCACATATACAGAAAATCATGCATCCCTGGGTTAGCACCCATTAATGCACCTATAAAAAATAATTCATCACCACCGAGTTATCACCCATTAGTGCGTCTAACAATAGAATTTTGCATCCCCGGGTTAGCACCCATTAATGCACTTATCAATAATAATCCATCACCCCCGGGTTATCACCCATTAGTGCGCCTAACAATAATCATCCTTGTACCCTCGGGATATCAACCATTAGTACACTTAACAATAGAGTTTCTGCACCCCCGAGTTGTCACTCATTAGTGCCCTTAACTATAAGGTTCTGGCACCCCCGTGTTATCACCCATTAGTGTTGTTAATAATAATCTCACATAATACGCATACCCACATCCTATTATAATTTGTAGGTATTTTCTCCAACCTACATATATACTCCCCATACGTATTTAACCTCATTACTACGTATAGTATAAATAATTATATTACTCTCTCTCTCGTAATCTCGAAGGTACATTCTCTATATACCGAAATAATTAAAGTATTAATTCCCACATACTTTTCCCAAAATTATTTCTTATTTGAATTTACTATTTGGTAGTTTCCGTCACTCCAATAAACAAATAAACTCCAAACTGGGCTTTAAGAAAATTCTCATAAATTCACCCTGTGGTTTGAACAAGAATGACATGTCGTGTGAACCAGAAGACATGTAGTTCGAACCCGAAGACATGTCGTTCGAACCAGAAGACATGTTGTTTGAACGACTTCCAATTTCATTCAAACCACTTCGCGCGAGATCCCCATCTCATTTGAACCACTTCACGCGAGATCGCGCGAGATTACACTATTCGTCTTCTTCACCAAACTTCAGCGTTTTTCACCATTTTTAAACCTACAAACCTCTAAGATTAAATTACCAACAACTCATCATCAATACCCATCAACCCCTAGCAGGTTACAGATCATTTATATCATCCTAGGATCCTTAATTTGTCATTAATTATAATAATTACACAAAACCCCCAAATTAATTCACAAGAATTGTAGTTTCCAAAATTCCAATTAAAGAACCGAATCAAACCAGATTCATTCATCAATATATAACCAAATTCCATGATTAATCCTCTACATACATGATTGAATCCAAACCACTAATTAAACCAATCCTTAATCATAATTTAAATCACCAATTTTCCCCTAATTAACATATAAATAATGATTAATTCCACCTAGACTAACATGAGCATGGTTACTGCTAAAAGAAAGCAAGTAATAAACACTTGCCTCGAATATGATGGTCTGATCCGTTGGTGATGTTTGTATATACGCATTCCGCTTTTCACGATCTACGCGTTGGTGGTCACGGTTGTGCAAGGTGATGCCAAATGAGTCTTCTCTCTTGGAATTTGGTTCCCCCTCACACCCTCCATGGCCGTTATAACTTCCTGTCACTTATTAACCCTAATGGGATTTCCTTAGATGATAAAATTAATCCCAATTTTCGTCCATTAGTTTAGCCCAAAAATATAAAATACAAAACTGCCCCTACGGGGTGCGGGTTAGGCCTAAAATCGCCATGGGACCCAAACTAAACACCCGGGTATAATATTTTTACTATCTCGACCATCCCGGACACAATGGCTCCCTCAAAATGACCATACAAGTTAATATAAATAATTTCTCTTTTTATTCCATTCAATTAGTCCCGACACGACTCGCACGCGTGTCAGACTTAAATTACCAAACTACCGTATTTCTCACTTCCAAAAATTTATCAAATATCATAATTCCATATTACATATCACGCTTGTAAATATCAACATGTTGATCTTGGTGTAATTGATTTTCAGTCCGATGTGAGTTACGAAGAGAATCCAACTGCCATTTTGAATTACAAAGAGCAAAACTTTCACGCAAGTTGATTCCGTTAGTTCGTCTCTAGTAGGGGCATCACAATGAGGATAAGTCGTTGTGGGAGAAGGAAGATGACATGCGACAGAGGTGAACAAAAGTCCTCTAGTGAGGTACATGTCATATTATGAGGAAGAAATTCCTTTATTATGTGGAAGATTATAATACCCCATAGTTATGGTATTATTTGCATAATTGTTAAGTGGTTGTTAATTATGAGAACAAAACCATCTGGAATATATTATTACTTAAGAAAATTGGTCATAAATTAATGAGCATTTAGATGATGATTAAATTTTCACATCATGTGATTTTTGTATGTCGCCGGTTATATTTAAATAATCAATGTAATTAATTAACTATGTTGGACAGTGTGCGGTTACGCATAAAATAATTAATCAGATATTTTTATTTTATGTTGTCAGGTATTACTATGAGTTATGATGTATTAACATTTGGAGACGATTCTAGAGTGATGCGAAGACTCGTATATATTTTTTAATCATCTTAAGTTGGGCTTGGGGGTAGGTATACCCTTAGGCTTTATTTTCGGCTATTTCAGGTAGTATTTTGGACTACTTTAGGGGCTAAAAATATCAATATTATAGACCTACGGGTTTGGTATGTAATTAAGGTACTTTAACCTCACTATATAATCACTCTTCATATTTGAAGAGAACCCTAGAAGCCACAGAGTTGAGAGAAAGCTTGAGGATATTTTTGGAGAAAATGTACAAGTAATAAAAGCATAAGGAATTCATCAAAATCATTTCAAGGCAACATAGCTCATGGAATACCATCTTATAATTTGTAACTTGTTTACAATCCATATTTCCTTTATAATCTAATATTACAATGCAAGTTTATGATCTGATTTACAAAATACTAATCATGTTTATATTTTAGGTTAGTTAGGATTTGTGTACATTAATATTGTTTTAAAGACTTGTAACCTTTGAAGAGAAAATCTAAATTGAATGATTTTTTATTAATGAATTTGTGATAGAATTCATTTTTTAGGTTTTAATCACATTTATATGTTCAATCCCTATGTTAATTGAAAGATTGGACATAAAATTATAGAAAAATTGGACTTCTTTTTTGTTTATGGAAAGCTATATTTAAAGCAACGATCTTTGAATAATTAAAACTTAATTTTATGGATTAGATCTTAAATAATAGTTGGTGAATGTTTAGAATCACAAAATAGTAGTTAAATTTAAATTTGGTTGAGTTTTATTACTAAATTAAAAGCTTGGGAAGCATTAATGGAAGTTGGAGAGAAAGAAAATTCAAGTTGGGAAGAAGGACCCAGACAATGGCCCGTTAGATCGATCTGATCATAGGGCTGGATAAATTCGATTTAGGGTAGTTCTCAAGAAATGGGCCAATGGCTGGTTTAATTGAATTTGTGGGCATAGATTAGTTTTGGGACTATTCTTATGCATTTATAACTAGTTTAACGATTAATTGAAAAAATTGAAAGAATCAATGTAGGTTTTGAAACTAAAAACCTTAATGTTAGTTAGTACAATCCGATGTAGGGGTATTGGGTTTTTTGGGGTAGAAAATTGAGCTAAGATATATACCGTAAATGTATACATATATTGTGTGTTGTATATTGTGTATTGTAATTTGTATAAATGTACCATTACTCGTGGTGAATCTAATAGTCGGTGTTACTTTCTAGTTTTTGACCGTGTAGCACACGCTTAAATATTGATGTATGCCGATGTGGAGGTCATTGTATCTGATAACTCATTCGGGATCATCACCGATTGAGAGAGTTTGGGTAGACTTGATCCATTGAGAGAGTATTGGTATCGAATTAGTCGATATTGGTACTACATGGTGATCTCCATGTTCTTGTTTATTTCTTTGATTTAGTTTGTTTGGTTAGGGACTCCTACGAACTTACCAATAGAAGAGTGAGATGGACCCTAGAGGTAGTGGACTTTGCGTGATTATATTTTTAAATATATGAAATATATGCCTTAATCTAGTGATGGCGAATTTATTAGTTAACCCTATGTCACGTTAAATACATTATTGTATTATGTGTGTATTCTTTTTCTAGTTATATTGCAAGGGTTGGTACTTAGGTTGTATTCTCACAAGTGTAGTTAGTTATATCCGTATTGCATGATAATTATTAGTCGTTCTCAAGTGTTTTAATAACATATACTTATTAAAATAGTTATGCCTTGGCTTAGGACATGCACTTAGTTGAGGGGTCGGAACTTATTGCATGTGAGAGCTAATGGGGTGTCATGTTTATTGTAATTGATTCATATGATTACTTGCTGCTAATAATGGTGATATTTCTTGGACCATTTTGGCTCTGTCCCAAGTTATATAAAAATATTATCCAAGCTTTAAAACATAGGACCAGTAGAGCTAAGGAGACTTCAGACTTGTCATTCCATTTAGTTTAGCAACATTATCTCTTTGATTATAAGGTTTCTACTCTTGTTAGTATTTCAATTTTATTTTTATTTTAGAGATTTGTATGGTCCTTGTGTCCTAACTATTTTATTTATACCAGTTGGTTTGTATTTTTAGTTTTTCAGACTATTAATTTATTGGATGGTTATGAGATATTTTTTATGTCAAAGTGATTTATCATTTCAGTTATTGCATGTTGTGAAGGGTTTTTTATTCAATATTATTTTATATTTAATTTAATGTTGAGAATGATATAAATTGATTGACAAGCCTTTCCTTCAGTATATTAGCGTGCCCAAGTGTTATCAGAAAACTAGGGGTAGTTACAATTAAACTCTATAGAGTAGAAAATATAATTTTGTAGAGGGTTGAAGGACATTATAACTTAATGGTTTTGTAGTCTAAAGTCCCCCTGTGGGTCATAAGACCTATGGACTTATGAAATTTAAAACATGAAGCTTAGTGATGGGTCATAAGACCTCTGAAATTAGGCATTGTAGATTCTGAAATCCTATTATAGGTCATAAGACATATGGACTTAGACATTTTTAAATCTAAAGTCCCAAAATGGGTCATAAGACCTCTAGACGTTGAAATTTTTTCAACCTTAAGCACCCCCCCCCCCCCCCACACACACACACAAACACACACACCAATGGGTTTTAAGACCTCTAGATTTAAGAGTTTTGAAATCTAAAGTCCAACTCTTGGTCATAAGGCCTATGGACAAAGAATTTTTTGAATCTGAAGTCCCATAATGGGTCGTGAGATCTCTATACTTTTGCCCACGAGGATGGAAGCCTTATGGTATAAGCTTGAGGTTCCACCAAGGTTTTTTAGACCTCTGAACCTTTGGTTACATAGTGGAGGCCTTAAATCTTCATAAAAATAGAATTTTGGATCATTTTTTGCATGTAAACACATACCCCCCCCTAAAAAAAGAAACTTTGATGTGGGAAGTTTTCTCAATCCTAGATTTTTTGTCGTGGTCGTAAAAAGGACTTTTGAAACTTTAAAATTGGTCTTATTCAATAAATGGGGATAAGGAAAATAATTGTCCAAGGTTTTGCTCAATTTTTGTATAAATATGTGGTTTTGGAAACTTTTTTTAATGTAAAGAGGGTTCTTTTAGGTTCACTATTATGTGTCCTTAGATCTTAGTTAATTTTAAGTGGAATGAAGCATGAAAGCCCTGGTAATTCATTTTGTCTTTTTTGGGTCTTTGGGAATTTGACTATTAATTTGAGCCAAGGATGAAAGCTTTACAACTCTTATTGGGTTATTTAAAAAATTGAAGACTTTAGGAGTCGAGGATTGAAGCCTTGGAACTCTGGGAGCTTTTGGTCCATGGTCTCCAGGACCTCAGTTGTTTGTTTAGACCTAAGGATTGAACCCTGCAACTTGTTGTGGGTCCTCGGACCATAGATTAAACCCGAGGCCAAGCATTAAAGCCTTGTAACTTAATTTGGGTCTTTAGACTTCACGTTTACCTTAAAGCCTGGGATTAAAGCCTCATAACTCATATTATATATCGTATTTGAGACTCAAAGAAGTTCTTTTCATTTTATTCAAAGGTAGAATACATCATTGAGAGTACTTTTTTAGATGCTCTATGTTCTGAGAGTGTGGAAGTTCAAATCATTACATGTCTTTAAGGTAGTAACACCCTGGCCTTGCTAATTTGGTTACCATATAGAGACCTTCCCACATTGGTCCTAGCTTCCATTCATTTAATTTTCTAGTAGCAAGGGTAACATCTCTCAAGACCAAGTTCCCTTCCTTGAATTATCTATGGCAGACCTTATTACTACAGTAGGAGGATATCCTATGCTTGTAAGTGTCCATCATGATCAGTGTAGCCTCTCTTCTTTTTTATACCTCATCTAGAGATATCTTCGTACCTTCAGCATTAACCTATGGTTCACACTAATCAACCCATTGCATTGTCACCTCAAACTCTACTGGGATAACTACCTTAGTGTCAATGGTTAGGGATAATGGAGTTTCTCCCGTTTGACATGTAATCCTATAAGTTTCTCGGAAACTCCTCAACCCATTAGCTTTCTTTAACCTCTTCTTCATGTTATGGAAGGTGGTTTTATTGGTTACATAAAGTTATACATTGGCTTGGGGATGTCTTAGAGAGGACTAGTGATTGCTTATGCCATAGTCCGAACAGAATTCATCGAAAGCTTAATCGTCAAAATATTTATCGTTATTAGAGATATTGTTCTCGGGAAAGCCAAACCTACAAATGATGTTATTCCAAATAAAATTTTTGTATTTCCAATCTGCTATGGTGGCCAAGGGCTTCACCTTAGCCCACTTAGTGAATTAATCAATAAACATAACATATAACATTTTATGGCCTTTTAAGAGGGTAGGGGACCTACCAAATGCCCCACTTAGAAAATGGCCATGGACTGTGAATTAGGGACATATTATATGTAGGCTACTTTATAAAAAAGTCAAACCTATAACACTTTTCACAATCTTCATCTAGATCATTGGATTCCTTCCCCGGTATTGGCCAAAAGTACCCTTACCTCAAGACCTTTTAGACTAAGGTATTTTGTCATGTATGGACACCAAAGACACCTTTGTACAGGTCTTTAAGGACATAACTGACCTCTAATGGGCTAAGGGATCGCGGAGGTGCTGAGTAATATCCATTCTTATACATTACCTCATTGTCAACGTTGTATGTGGAGATAATAGACTTTATCGACGGGTCCTGAGGCTTGGCAGGACTCCATCTATGAGTTAGGCTTCGGATCGAGTTGTTTAGTCTAAGATCTAATCGATATCCATACTATTGATTTTGAGATAGGTGATTCTTGGTTGTTCTAGAGTAATAATTAGGACCTCTAGATCTACCTCATCTGATGCAAATACTCATTCTAGATGATAGACCTTTGAATTTTTTTCTCTAGGAATCCTCTAGGTTAAGAACTTGGGAATTTCTAGAATGAGGTACTTTATAATTTCTTAGTGCCCTGCCATCTTATCACCTATATCCTCATAGGCCTCAATGATTGTGTTGAACACTACTTGGGAGTCCCTATTGGCCTATACTTGTTATGCTTTTAAATGGATGTCCAAGCCTAGGACTATAACATAGGGTTTATACTCTATCACCTTATTAGAGGATCTGAATCGAAAACAAAGAGAAAAGGATATAGTACCTAATGTTGGGATTATCAAGTCAAGTCAAGTTACATTGTCCAAGCTGTTTGATTAGTCATCCACGTTCAAGACCCATGATCAAGAGGTGGGGTTTATGGCTTAGAACAACGGCTTCTTCGGTTATTTTTCCTTAGTTTCTTCTCTTACATAACTCATAGATTTTTCATCCACCTCTTTTAGGTTGTTAAACTCTACAATGAAGTCAGTTAAGGTCTGAACTTTGACGTCACTTCGAGCTTGATATTTGACATCAAACTCTTCTAACTCTACAGACCACTTGACAAGAGTTTTTGAGATATTAGGATTGTGGAGGATCTATCGGAGGGTATGATCGGGCATAACCACAATGGTATAAGAATAAAAATAGAGCCTCATGCATCTAACTGAAGTAATGAGGCGAAAGGCAAGATTTTCCATCCTTAGGTACTTACTTTTAGCTTCATGTAGAGCTCGGCTAACATAGTACATTGGGTATTAGGCCTCAATTCCTTTATAGATCAGAGCTGAGATAATAGTAGGTGGTAAAAAAGTAAGGTAAAGGTATATATCATCCCCAGTTATGGTCCAAGATAATATAGGTTGGAATCCTAAGAACTTTTAAGCCTATAAGAGGCTTTTTCATCCCTATGAGTCATTTCGGAGGCCTTATTCGGTATTTAAAAAAGGGTAAGAACTTATATGAAGCCTTGGAGATAATATAGTTGAGTCTAGAAACTCTCCTAGTAAGGCTCTGGACTTATTTGACCGTCCTTAGAGGATTCATATCTTACAAAGCTTGATTTTTCTCTAAATTGACCTTTATGCCCCGCCTATTGACCATTAATCCCATAAACTTGCTCCCAATAACCCCAAAAGCACATTTTTTTAGGTTAATCCTCATTTAGTTTCTTCTAAGGATGGTAAAGGCTTTCTAGAGGTTATTCACATGGTCCTAAGCATTCATTATTTTGACCAGCATGTCATCAACATGGACGAATATGGTCTTGCCCATGAGATCCTCAAAAATGGAGTTTACCACCCTCTTATAGGTTTTACATGCATTTTTTAGTCTGAAAGTCCTGACTTTGCAATAATAGGTACCTATATATTATTATAGTGAAAGATCATGAGGAATGGAGATGACAAAAGAGATAATTCAAAATATTGTCAATTCCACAGGGACCATGGACATAACACAAGTGATTGCTTCAAGCTAAAATAATCCATCGATGGAGTGATAAAAGGAGGATACCTTAAGGAATATGTGTCTAAAAATGCAAGAAAGGATCGACATGACAACAAGAACAAGAATAAAGAAATTATCCATGATGCTTCGGAGGAGGTGGCCTATCAATCACAGCCAAAAAGTCTCACCTCAGAAGAATCCAATAAGAAATAGTGTAGGTCAACCGTGTCTCTTTTCCACAGCCGAACCCTTAATAGTCCCCTATGATATTTTTTCATAAGTTAACCTCAGAAGGTTTTATTTGCCTCATGATTACCCCTCATCATCACCATGATCATGGGGAATGAGAAAATAAGATGGGCTCTCATTGACATAGGAAGCTCGTCATGCTTTTTTTTTCCCTTTTATGATATTAAATCTATAGGGCTTGACACGAAGCACATGCAACCCATCACCACTCATCTCATCGAATTCAATAGGGAAATGAGTTAGACCCTAGTGTATCTCAACCTACCCATCACAATTTGTTCCAAAAATTGTAGTAAAACTATTTAGAATAAATTCATAGTAGTGAACTTGACCTTCACTTATAATATGATTATGGGAGGACCCTCACTCAATGATTTGGATGTTTCCATCATAACAAGAAGGTCAGTGATGATATTTAGGGGTGGCAATTTTTAACACGACACGATAACCCGACACGAACTCGACACGAAGTTAGTGGGTTAGGGTTGACGATTTCTTAACACGAACCCGAATATGACTCGACCCGCCAACGCGAATAATAAACGGGCTGGATTAGTGTCAAACACGTTTAACTCGAAAATGACACGAATAGACCCGTTTAACTCGTATTTTATGGAAATTATATTAGATAATTTATATATCTTGATAGACATTCTATAAAATTAATGGAGAATTGGATGATAAATTACTTATGTGTTGCAAGAAGTTGAAATTAATTAAATTTAAGTTATTGTAGGCCTATGAGTGGTATAATTGGATAAAAGAGAAGAAAAAAATTATTTTATATTTTACTTAATGGGTTATGCAGTCAACCCGAACTCGACACGATAATAAATAGGTCGGGTTAGTGTTTGCTCATATGACACGATTAGTTAAATGGGTCGGGTTAGGGTTGACTAACACTTAACACGAACCCGACATGACACGACCCGACCACGACACGACACACAGGAATTACCACCCCTAATGATATTCTTAGCCTCAAGGGGGAAGGTGAGGTCTTCGTAGATCTTAAGAAGTCTCGTTAATGTTACATCACTGCCATAAAATAAAATAAAAGGTCACTCGATGTTCCATAAGGCTTGGCAAAGGGGCACGCAATGCTCCAAAAGACTCATGAGTTCTCAGCAGAGGTCTTATATCCACCAGCACCAATGGTTGAGCTTACCTAATAAGGTTTTGTCATAGAGCCGGGGAGCTTGGATACCTCAGCCATGTAGAATGAGGAAAGTTGCTTATAGGCCTAGAGGACCAAGCACATAAGTAAAAAGAGGCCTCAAGAGGCATATGGCATCCCCTAAATTGATTGTAAATTATGTATTCATCAATCCAATTAAATGAAAAGAATATTTTTATACTAACGATATTTTTATACTAACAATGGACCCAAAATAAATAGTTTCAAGGATTTCATCCTTGGCTTTAGGTTAAAACTAAGGACTAACGACCAGAAATTATAAGGACCAACAGAAAATGTCTTAGAACCCAAAACAGCCCAAAGGTCCATGAGAACTAAAACCCACAGTGAAAGGTCTAAGGACCCAATAAAGACTAAAGGGATTATTGGGATTTTAATCCATAAAATTCTAAGAGGCTAAGTTATAGAGACCCTAAATCATCCCATAAAAATGGGTTCTTTTGGGACAAATTTTTCGTTTTTAACCTAGAGCAATTCCCCTAAAAACTATTTGATAAAAATTCTTAAGGAACCATCTTCCATTCCTAGAATTTTTTTTGGGAGGGTGGTGGTGGTGGGGTGGGTAAGTGTTCAAAAAATTTAATTCTTTTTAGAGGATGCACAACCAAAAGTTCGGAGGTCTCATACCCTTATAAGGACAATAAATTTTCAAAATATTATCTAACTCTGGAGATGTTAGGACCCTTCAAAGGAATTTAGAACCAACATTTTTAAAGTGTGGATATCTTAAACTTTTATAAGGACTTCATATTCTGAAAAAAAAAATCTAGCTCTCTAAGTGTAGAGGTGTTAGAACCCTTATAAGGACATCATAGCCAACATTTTACAAGTTCGGTGCTCTTGGACCCTTATAAAGAGACCAATTTTAAAAATTAAACCTACGCTCAAGTCTTGAACCCATGGGGGGGTCAAGGTTAAAATAATGTTTTTAAAACCTAAGATCTTAGGACCCTTTATATGGTTGGTTTCTAAGTCTTTCAACCCAAAATATTTGGGGGTTAGGTGTGTGCACAAAAATTATGGGCTCTCAGTCCTACAGAGGCACAAGTATTAAAATTTTTAAGGTTCTATGGTTCAATGCCTCACAATAGAACTTCGATCTTGACTTTGACAACTATTCAAGTATATGGAAAAGGTCGCGGGACCCTTATGAAAACTTTAGCTAATTTTCAACCTATGTTATTTTTCTTTACTAAGTAATATTGGGGATTAAGGGTGTACTACATTCTGGGCAGACATCAGATACCTCAAGTAGTACATAAAATTCCTTAATAAAGAAATAACAATGCAAGTATTAAGTGAAGATTGAAGAATCAGAAGTTTTGTGATCATGCAACTACATCTTCAATAAATGTAGTGGTGAATATTAAAAAGGATCTTAATGGGGGTGGACACTAACTTTCGAGCCTCAGTAATCCTAGTCGATTCTGTCATTGTAGGCTCAGAAATCACTGCAGAAGGTAAAAGAAAATGTCGAGTCTCAAAATAGAGGTTAGTTCAAAAACAAGTCACAAAAGAATCTCCAACTTACCCACTAGCGAAGGGTTGCACCAAAGTATAGTACAACGAATGGGATTTATGGGGTATGGGGTGGCCCAGGCTCCCCTAACAAAGAAGAACCTCTCGTTTAAGTTCTTAAAATTCTTGTTCTTGTCCTTGCCAAAGGTCACCACATTAGGCCTATGAGTTTAGTAATTCAGTCCCTATCGACCTTTTCCGGCTGGGGAAAAATCACATTTTCCTCCTCTAGATTCCTTAAAGGCCACAACTGTATCCATTAGGGGTCTTCAAGAGCTGGATGCGAATTGAGTAAAGGATATTCTAATGGCATCTATAGTCCTCACCACAGCTGGAGGTAAGGGGAACCAACCCCCATACTAGAGTAAACACCCGTTAAAACACACATGATTGGACACCATTGAACATGCCATTTCATTAGCATTTACATCCCCTATAGTGAAATTATCTATAAGTTGATATCACGTTTGAATCTTTGTCAGATCTGCCTAAGTGATTCTTAAGGTTGACTGAGCCCCACTAGAAAATTCAAGGTTAAAAATCCCCTTATAGTCAATCACTGCGGTGCCAAAGGGAACTAATCTACTCGGAGGGTGAATAAAGGACTTAACATTTGTATTCACTAAGGGAGGTAGTAATACATGGGGATCAATGGTGGATAAGGTGTATGGTTCAAAACCTTTAAAGTGGAGGTTTGTTCAGGACACACTGTTTGGAAATAAAGGTTTGCTTTCTCATAAGAGGTCGAATGATAAGAGAGATATTGGAAGTTAATGGTGAAGAATCCACCTCAGACCAATGGAACCTTTTATAACCCCCAAGGAATAGGGTTATAGACCCCCTCTATCTCCAAGATCATACATTTCAGTCATCTTAGTCCCATCAATGCTCTCAGTCTCCAACACTTATCTATGGCCATGTGACAAGTTCCTTCCCAATGCAATCTAATTATGACAAAAATGTCAATGGTTAGTTATGACTATGCCCCCAACTTGAAGAAAAGGATAAGTGTTAACCCTTGCAACCTTTGTAAGAGGCAACAATGGCATACTGATGATACCAGGCTTTACACTTGTTTATTAGGAGATTTCCAATTCCTCAACTAATCCCAAGTCAGGTTAGAGGTCCCGTGATTGACCTTGGAACCTAGACATGCTGTTACTTGGCTTATAAGAACTCCGTTACCCCAAAGGTTAGGATGTGGTATGGAATCAAACCTCATTTTTACTCCTCGTCTCCATGAAGGGTTAGTTATTCCAGCAAATTTCCATAATGTAGTTCAGGGCCATAGCACCATAGTTTCACCTCGTTTGACGCTAAAGATAGACCTCAAGCTTAATATTAATGACCTTTAATGTTCTCCCGAACCTCACTACCAAGGTAAGACTTTGAGTGGAACTTCGATACCACCATGGGGTAATCCCCCATTAGTCAGACCTCCTAGACCATTGATAAGGCTTATGCTATCACTCTGGAGGGTAAGTTAAAAGCACAAAGTTGTTTCACCTACCGCCTCCTTGCACACCCACTTGAATTGAAAGCTGCCACCCGCATTTAATGCACTCAACAAATTCCTTAAACTACCTAAAAATAATTTATCCAACACTCCACCACCTTTCTGACACTGGCATACCTTAGGGACACCCATCCATGATATACTAGTCCACTCATTACCTTTATGGGCCTTTGAGTATAAATATAGGGATAGTCGAAGGATACATGCAGATTCAAGTAGTAAAACTTAGAGAGAAGACAGAGTCTTAGAATTTCCACAAGTGTTTACTCTTTATTCCACTTCTCAACCCACTATTGAGGATACATATATGTAGATCGGACCATTTTTCGGTAGTTATACACATTGTACATCTCATTGAGCCCTAAAGTAAAACTTACGAACCCCTAGAGAAGCCATCCAGTCGATTCCTAAGGTCCTCTGGACTACTGAAGAAGGACGCAAGACCCCTTATACACCTAGCCAAAGCTCATGGGTCTCTTAGAGTGTAACACTCGTTTACATTATAATAAACAAGCATAAAAAATTCGTGAAGTGGACATAGGACCATCTCTAGGGGTCTAAACTACTTTAAATAATTATTTGCATGTTGATTCACTTCTTCTCTAATATGTCTGGTCTACAGGGGAGAACCTATGGGTCTGAAGTCTTAAATGATTTCTAATTCCATCAGATCGGATTGGGTCTTAGATAGCAAGATGCACCTTCGAGATTTATTTTATGTATGGTTTAGGGTTTAGTATCCTTGTGATTTTATAATTTCATACGAGACAGTATTAGGATTCTTGAGTCCCTTGTGACTCCATAGTTGTACTTGGGTTGATGTACCGAGACTTTTATAATGTTGGGCTATCGAAGGATGTTGTAGTTGGAATATTTTTTATGACTATTCATATTGTTATATCTTGTATCTTATCTTATTAAAAAAAAGTTAAATGTCTTATGTTTCTATCACGTGTTAAAAATGAAATTTGAAATTATAGCACCTTCTATATGTTAATAATAGTGCTTCATCAATATTAATATTAAAATATGTGGGGTGTAACATTCTTCTAGCTTTCCAATCAGTGAGAAGATCAGGAAAAAAAATCAATTGAGAATTGGGCTCAAGGTCATGTTCCATCCGTTATTTAGATTTATAGGATACTGCTTTCTAGGTTTTTAAATATAGTCATGTGGTACATACCATTTATTTATGTGTTCCCTTTTAGTTAAAGATGTATTTATTTTTATACCCTTACTCGTACTCATTTAAAACTCGACCTAAAAATAAACCCATAACCACACCTCCACTCCACCCCCACCGATTGGAATCCCCGTCGGAATCCTCATCGGGGACGATCATAAATTTTGTCAGATTATTTCTCTCTCTTCATTTCTCTCTTTCTTCGTCTATTTCATTGAATTTTTTTGCCCATGCCAGCGCTGGAGAAAAAGATTTTTCACCATAAATAATGAAGTTTTCATTGGAAAATTTGAAGTTTCGCCCCAAAAAAGGGCGTTTTAGTGATATAGTAAATTTATCTATTTCGATTTTTTGTCAAAAATTATCGAATATGGGTTTTGTTCGATAGATCTCGACGAGTAAATTTCGAATACATAAATTTGTAAATTTTGGATTTTTAGATTTGAAGTTATGGACTTTTAAAAAATTGATGGAATTTTGTTTTATATCAGTTGTCAAATTGAATATTGGTCATTTTTCAATATCTTTTTAGTAAAGTGACTCAATTTATAAAATTGTTTGGTGTGTCCTATTTTTACACACTTTTGGGTTGGGTTGGACCATTCTCCAAAAGCCCAAAAATTCAATCAACATGTAAGTGATATGCCAAAAATTATTAATATTTGCATCTTTAGTCGTTGAAACTCTTAATGATCGTTTTACCCACTTTTGGGTTGAATTTTTTTTTATCAAACTTTTTATATAAACAATAAATTTAGTTTTTATTGTCTTAGAATAGGCCTGTAAACGGATCGGATTCGAACCGGAATAGGCAAATCCAAATCCATATTCGTTTATGTTAAACGGATTTGGATCTGATCCATTTGTTAATCGGATCGGGCAAATCCAAATCCATATCCGTTTATGTTAAACGGATTCGGATCCGATTCGATTATCCAATTATCCATTGATATTAAACTTCATTAGCAACATTTTTATTTTCAACTCTTATTTCATAAATTTATTTTGCAAATGTTCCCAAAAAAACTAATAATGAAATAAAGAACTACTCTAATAAATATTTAAAATATATATTTAAAATATTATTAAATATAATAAATATTAATTAAAAATATATTATACACACACATATATATATATATATATATATATATATATATATATATATATATATATATATATATATATATATATATATATATTAAAAATATTAATTGGATCACATTATTAACGGATCGGAGTCTATGAATCCAAATTCGCTCCATTTAATAAACGGGTAATCGGATAATCGGATTTTAGGCATGATCCATATCCGCTAAATGGATCGGATTCGGATTCGGATAAAATTCGATCCATTGATAGGCCTATCTTAGAAAATAGCTGGCATTGGATCCGCACCTCCAAGCATGACCCTATACGTGTATACATATACATAAGGGTCTTGATAACATGTGCCCTAAGGGCACACACTTAGAACCCAAAAATAGTAGGGGCAGAGTTCCGACATACATTTAATAGGTCAAAGATACTCATCTGCAGCTTTCATTCATACTATTTGGAGGCAGGGCCGGTCCTAAGATTGATAAAAATTGACAAGGCCCCTGTGGAAAAATTGTACAATAGGCCCTTTTTACTTGTATTGATATAAAAAAATGGGGCCTCAATATATAAGTAATAAAAATGGATCAACGGGAGGCCCTGTGCGATCTCTCACTTTGCACATGCTCAGGGCCGCCCCTGTTTGGAGGTTAAAAACATGTGCCCTAAGGGCACAAGTTATCATTTTCACACATATATATATATATATATATAATATAACATATTATATTAACTTTGGTTTTTGCAAAAATGTCTTAACTTTGGAATGCATGACATTTTTGCCTTTTATGTATGATATTTTGGCATTTCATGCACATAATGTAATGCCAAAAGTTGTTGTTTTAAAAAAAGGGGGGGGGGGGAGGTTTTTTTAAATATTTTATTTTTTAAAATATATATTTTTTAAAATATTTTTTTAAAAATATAATGTAAAAAGGGGAAACCCAGTGCACGACGGTCTCGCCACTGTGGGGTACTAGGGGGTTGGATGTACGCAGCCTTACTCCTGCATACGCAGAGAGGCTGTTTTCGTGTTTTAAAAAAATAATGTATTTTTTAAAAATAATTTTTTATTTTTTTTAATTTTATTTTACTTTTTATTTTATTTTGAACGTTTTTTTTAAAAGGCAGGTAATTATGGGTTGGATTTTATTATGGGGGTCAATTTATCTCCGTGCCCTAGCCCCGAGGATCCGATAGTATATATATGCAAGTTGGTGCAACCAATTGGAGTCAATTGGAGCCCATGTGATATATATGCAAGCTGGTGCAACCAATTGGAGTCACTTGGAGCACATGTGATAATGCTGGTGAGAATGACCGACAATACAAAGTGGCTTGAAATACTACAACTCGAAATTCAAATGGAAAAGGGTAAAATAAGAAAAAGGAAAAAAAATTCATATATTCGTGGACGTACTTTATACAATTTGAGAAAGAGAAATTTATTTACACTTCAAAAACTTCAGGATAAACGATATTTGTAAAAATTGGTGTATATTATTGTTAGAGTAAAATTTAATATATGGCTTATATATAAAATAAATATGAATTATAGGCTATCAAATAAAACTAGGCCAATTAAAGTGATTAATTTAAGTTTTGGGGCCTTACTAATGTATTATTAAAGTGTGGGTTTCATTGTGTAGATACAAGCGTAATTTCTTTTTTTATGATGGCTTAAAATATAAATATACGAAATATGAAAAGACATGATTGTGTTATAAATAGGGGTCATGGTCCCCAGATCACACAACACCAATCTTCTGATTCCCATTGTCAGAGACAAATTTAGAGAGGAAATAAAAGTGTTGATCTGGAAGAGCATAAGACCTCAGACTCAAATATTTTAACTTTCTGTCATGGATTCAGGTACGCTTCCGCAAAATCAATATTTATATTTCTTGATAATTCTATATGAATGTTCCTGTTTGTGTGATAGTTTTCACAAAATAGAAATTAATCCATCATGTGGTATCAGTGCTATTTCATGTTGAATTGTTGAGAATATATTAGGAATGTATTGATATTAATTTTCGGCTGCAAATATGTTTTCCAAAAGGTTTAATATTTCAGAAAAAAATTTGGATTCAGAAATATTCTCGTTTTATTATGATTCCAGTGATATAAAATTCATAAAATTTGAACTAGCGGTTTATTTGATGGTAGTGGAAGGTTAAAGGTTCGACTCTTGGTGTTTCATACTTAAGCCTCTTCAATGTTAAAAATTATAAAGGATCTCAAGAGGTTTTGAACCCATGACCTTTCTAGTCTGGGGCCAAAGGGGTTTAAGCAAGCTTCTCGTCAATGGTATTACAAGTTTCATCAAGTTGTCATCTCGTTTGGTTTTGAGATGAATCTGGTTGATGATTGTATATACCAAGTAAGCATATTTACTTAGTTTTATATGTTTATGACATTTTGCTTTCCACCAACGATATAGGTATGTTGCACGAAACCAAGAGATTTCTTTCAAAAAAAATTGAGATGAAAGATCTTGGTAACGCTTCTTTTGTGTTGGGTATACAAATACACTGAGATCGCTCTCGAAGTACACTTAGTTTATCACAAAAGAGCTATATCGAGAAAGTTCTTAAAAGATTTGGCAAGCATGATTGTAAACTAGGTGACACCTCTATAGCTAAAGGCGATAAATATAGTCTCAGTCAATGTCCCAAGAATGATTTTGAGATTCGGGAGATGCAAAAGATTCCTTATGTGTCAGTCGTAGGAAGTCTTATGTATGCTCAATTATGTACGCATCCGGATATTGCGTACATTGTTGGCATGTTTGGAAGATACTTAAGTAATCCTGGAAAGGATCATTGGATAGCAGCCAAGCGAGTCATGGGGTACTTACAGAGAACAAAAGACTACATGCTCACCTATCGAAAGTCAGAACAGTTAGAGATCATCGAATATTCTGACTCCGATCTTGCTGGATGCCAAGATAGCATGTAATCTACTTCAGGTTATATCTACTTACTTGCTGGAGGTGCAGTATCGTGGAAGAGTGTTAAGCAGTGTATTATAGCTTCTTCCACAATGGCACCTGAGTTTGTAGCTTGTTATGAGGCATCCAATCAAGGAATATGGTTGCGAAATTTTGTCACGGGGATGCGTATTGTGGATGGCATTGAAAGACCACTTAAGTTATTTTTTGATAATAAATCAGCAGTACTGTATTCCAACAACAACAGGAGTTCTACAAAGTCAAAGTTTATTGACATTAAGTTCCTAGTTGTAAAAGAAAGAGTTCAGAGTGGACTTATATCTATAGAGCACATTGGAACAGACTCCATCATTGCGGATCCGCTGACAAAGGGATTACAACCCAAGGTTTTTCATGAGCACACTACTCATATGGGTGTAATTTCTTTTCAGGATATGTCAGATTAGTGGGAGTTTGTATTTTATATGCTTTCATAGACATATTTGATTTAATGGATATTGTATGGTTATTTACTGCAGTAAAGTATTAAGTTTATATTCACTCTGACTTAATATGGTTTGATCTCACTAAGGTTTAAGGAGGACCAGTTGGAAGTAGGCATGTTAAAATCAAATTGCATGAAATTTCCATGCTACACATCCACACTTGATCTTTGTCATTAGTTGCATTGATATATGTGATCATTGATGGGTCTACTTACGAAATGTGTAATGACGATCAATTTGATTCTATATTAGTGCAATTAATGGACAAGATTGTTAAGATACATCAAGTTTTGATAGCTAAAACTCATGAGCTCATAAAGTATAATTCAAATTTATAAAGTTACATATATATATATAGCCCAAGTGGGAGACTGTTAGAGTAAAATTTAATATATGGGCTTATATATAAAATAAATATGAATTATAGGCTATCAAATAAAAGTAGGCCAATTAAAGTGATAAATTTAAGTTTTGGGGCCTTACTAATGTATTATTAAAGTGTGGGTTTTATTGTGTAGAGACAAGCGTAATTTTTATTTTTATGATGGGTTAAAATAGAAATATATGAAATATGAAAAGACATGATTGTGTTATAAATAGGGGTCATGGTCCCCAAATCACACAACACCAATCTTCTGATTCCCATTGTCAGAGAGAAATTTAGAGAGGAAATAAAAGTGTTGATCTGGAAGAGCATAAGACCTCAAGCTCAAATATTTTAACTTTCTGACATGGATTCAGGTACGCTTCCGTAAAATCAATATTTATATTTCTTGATAATTCAATATGAATGTTCCTGTTTGTGTGACAGTTTTCAAAAAATAGAAATTAATCCATCAGTTATTTCTAATTCAGATAGTGTTAAACTAGTACCTCGTAACGGATGAAGTATGAAAGAATGTCTTGATAAAAGGACCCACAAAGGGGTTGTCAAATTATGGGTTTCCTCCATCTTCTCCGTGTGTGTGTATATATATATATATATATATATATATATATATATATATTGGACTCTCATACATATCTAATTTTGCAAGAAGTTTGGTTCTATAGTTTTTTTTTTTCTTTGCACTGCAGAGAAGATGGATAAAAATCATTCAATTGAAGATCAAATTTCAAAGCTACATCCAAGCTTGCCTGTGAGCACAAAAATTAGGATAGTAGGAGGTGGTGCAAGTGGATTATCATCTACTTATGCACTAAGAAAGCTCGGTTACAACAATGTAACAATACTAGAAATGTATCACACTGTTAGTGGAATGTGTGAATCAGTTGATATTCAAGGTACAAAGCATACCCATCATACTGTTTGCCTAAATTATTTCGTCATGTTATATTGTAATTTTATTATTCACTTTTGTCACATGGAAGATTTATGATCTGGGAGGCCAAGTTCTTACAGCAAATAGTGCTCCCAGGATTTTTCATTTGGCAAACGAAGTTCGGTCCGAAGTTGAAGATATGAAATCCCACAAGCTTGCCCTCATTGATAGCTCTACCGGAAAGTATGAGGATATTTGAGTCATGGATGATTATGTTGTTGTTATATCACTTACGCTAGAACTCCAGGTTGGTTTCTACTGTAGTTAATGGGACAGTGTTGGTAAAAAAAATGGCATATATCAAATAGTTTCTTGAACTTTTTTTAATACACGTTTAGTCCAAATCTTTTTATTTTTCACCAAAAAGCCTTTCACCATGCCAAAAGAGTTTTACCATGCCACTGATGCAGACCTTTAAATATAAGAGAATAAAGGACTTTTTGGTACAAAATAAAAAACTTTGACTAAATGAGTATTAAAAAATGTTTGAGGGACTTTTTGATATTTGATAAAAAAAAATCAGTAGCATAACTTTAAGTCAAATATCGCATCCCTGATACACACCGATTTATAGGACTAAAAAAATATCACATATGTATCACTGATACACACACTCCATTAAAGTGTCGAGGGGGTGTTTGAAATTTTGTGAAAAAAGTATGTGGAGACATGAAAAAAAGTGGCAAGTGTCATTCCTACTATTTAATTTATCAAATAGTACAAAAACATGGAAAACAGTTGTAACTGTTGGGTCAACCAACTGTCCAAATGGATGTTAATTTGGGTTAATATCCGGCGCAAAAAGTTTAATTATTAATTAATTCGGCCCAAAATGAAAGGAATTTATTTTTATAAGCCTGAACCGAATTGAGACAGATGGACGGCGCACGCGAGCGGGCTTTTGGCCCAAGCCCAACACATGCATAATGTAGGCCATCTCCCCTTCAAAGAGTTGGGATACCCCAAGGCATCCAACCATTAGTCCATCATTTGGGTTTTATTAACTCATTAATTTTTCACTACTCTTCCACTGCGGGACACGAGTTAAAATATACTGAATTCATTAACTTTTATTGCTTTATGAGTCACTTTGGGGACATATTTATCATTCATAACTTAATGGAATTGGACATGTGAATATACTACATTAATCTCCTTGAGGAGGAGAATGCGTTTGTATATGGTCCCATAATTATCGTGGTGTGGGTCCCACCTAAATTTGAGCTCAAAGTTGCTCAAAAATTATTGTCCAAGTACCCTTTTCCAACAATCCCCCACATGAATGATACTTCACTATATATATAAATACAGATATGCAGAATGCAGATGCAGATGGAGAGACAAGTTTGAGTAAAATTGAAAATTTATTGCATCGGGAGAAGTAGCCTAGTGGCCTTGAAATTTTCTTAGTGATATACTATCGGATTTACTTAGTTAATAAGTAGACTATATGTCCTTGAACCGTCAACCGTTTTTGTAAAACTAGACAACAATATTCACACAATAATTATTCAACACAGTTGGTTCTCACGTTTGTGTTCGTTTTGGCCATGAACACCACTTGGTTCCGTGAGTATTTTAGAGAATTTTCCTTTCATTATTCTCATAGAAGTGGTCCGCATCTTACTAACATAGATGACTTCCATAAAGAGTATTATGCAATGCCCCACTAAGACATACTAAGATATGGATGTCCATAAAAGCATAACTTATCCTAATTTCATAACAGATGTGCATTGTCTCATCTTTGGAATGGATACGATTAAATATTCCTCAGTGCTTACTCAATACAATGTTTTTCGATTTCCCCATTGAACCTAGATCTTGGGATCTCCAGTCAGCTAGGTTGGGTTGCCACTAAATTGATTCTTATTTATTTATAGGCTTTAGACTCATTCCTCTTGATGATCTTTCAACTTGCTCTTGATTTAAACCTTTCGTTCGTGGATCCGCTATATTATCTTTTGACTTTACATAGTCAATTGAGATGATTCCATTTGAGAGAAGTTGTCTAACGGTATTTTGTCTATGACGAATAAGAAGTTGTCGAGACTTTTCATTATACATGTGATTTTATGCCCTTCCAATCGCAGGTTGACTATCACAATGTATACATATTACGGGCACGGGTTTCGATCAATTTGAAACTAAGAATTTTCGAATCCATTCAACTTCTTATCCATCTTTGTCTAGTGCAATGAATTCAGATTCCATTGTCGATCTAGCAATGCACGTTTGTTTTGAGGATTTTCAAGATATGGTTGTACCTCTAAGGGTAAACACGTAGGCACTCATAAACGTAGAATCTTTTGCGTAAGATATCCAATTTTCATCCCAATTCCCTTCAAGTACATCTGTATATCTTTAATAGTGAAGTCCATAGTTTTGAGTGTATTTTAAATAACTTAAAACTTTTAATATTGCCTTCCAGTGATCTCTCCATGGATTACTCGTAAATCGACTTAGCTTACCTATCGAGTATGCTATGTTTGGTAATGTACAGTTCATGATATACAATAAACTACTGATAATGTGAGAGTATTCTAGTTAAGATATGCTTTCGCCATTATTTCTTACGGGATGTAAATTTACATCTACAGGTGTCTTGGTGGGACTATTATCATAGTTCTTGAATTTTTCCAAGTACTTTCTCTATGTAATGATATTGAGATAATATAATTCCATTCGTTGTTTTAGAAACTTTAATTCCTAATATAACATCGACGATACCCAAATCTTTCATGTCAAATCGACTACTCAACATTTGTTATGTAGTTTTGAAAATTTCCAAGTTACTACCCATGATAAGCATATCATCAACATAGAGGCATACAATGACATATCCATTTTGAATGTATTTGTATTAAACACATTTGTCACATTCATTAATTTTGAAATCATTTGATAACATTGCATTATCAAATTTCTCATGCCATTGCTTATGTGCGTGTTTTAGTCCGTAAAGTGATTTAACAATCTTACATACTTTTCCTTCTTGTCCGCAAGCCTTAAATCCTTCAGGTTGCTACTTATAAATTTTCTCGTCTAGTTCACAGTTTAAGAATGCGGTCTTTACATCCATTTGATGTATTTCAAGTCCATTAATAGCAGCTATTGCTATTAACATTCGAATGGACGTAATTCTTATTATCGATGAATATGTGTAGAAGTAATTCAATCCTTCCTTTTGCCTATAGTCTTTAGCTACAAGTCTAGATTTATATTTATCAAGTGATCCATCGGCCATCAACTTCTTTTTGAATATCCATTTATAACCTAACGATTTTGAACATGGTGGAAGATCCACTAGTTCCCACGTGTTATTTTTCAAAATGGATTCAATTTCGCTATTAATTGCTTATTTCCAACTAGAAGCACCTGGTAAGGATATATTGCTTCTTTATACGATTGAGGTTCATTTTCTAGAAAATATGTTAGAAAATTTGGATCGAAGAAAGTCGAAGTTCGTGCTTTATTACTACGTCTTGGTTCATTCTCTATTGACGTGTGATCAATAGGTTTATGAGTACCACTTATAGTAGCTTCATTTGTTCTTTTAGATGCACCAGATTCTCGTCATGTTATACGAAAATTTATTTTCAAAAAATAAATCGTCCCTCGATTCAATGACTATATTTACATGAATACCTAAAATCTCAGATTTACAAACTAAGAAACGATATGCGCAGTTATTAATAGCATAACTGATGAACACATAGTCAACGGTCTTTGGTCCTATTTTTATCTTTTTAGGTTTAGGAACCATCACTTTGGCTAAGCACCCCCACACTCGTAAATATTTATAGCAAGGTATTCAACCTTTTCATAACTCATAAGACGTCTTATGAGTTTTCTTGTATGTTACTTTGTTAAGAATATAATTAGAAGATAATAAGGCTTCCCCCCATAAGTTCTGGGGAGCTCCTATACTTATCAACATAGAGTTCATCATCTCCTTCAATGTATGATTTTTGCATTCAGCAATACCATTCGATTGAGGAGAATAAGGAGCGGTAATTTGATGGATAATTCCATATTCGAAACAAAATTCCTCAAAAGGAGATTCATATTCACCTCATCTATCACTCTTAATAGCCTTTATCTTTTTGCTTAATTGATTCTCAATTTCATTCTTGTATTGTTTAAATGCACAAATAGCCTCATCTTTACTATGTAATAAATATACATAGCAATATTTTGTGCAATCGTCAATAAAAGTGATAAAATACATTTTTCCACCTCTACTTTGTACAAATTTTGAATCATAAATATCCGTGTGAATTAAATCTAGTGGTTCCGTGATCCTTTCAATAGAATGAAAAGGTAATCTAGCTAATTTTGATTCCACACAAATATCATATTTATGATTTTTATCAATATTGAATTTTGGCAAAAAAATCCAAGTTAATTAATCTACGCAAGGTATCAAATTACCATGTCCTAATCTAGCATGCCAAATATTAGAAGACTCGGTCAAGTAAGTAGAACTAGTAATTTCATTCATAGGGGATGCTTTAGGCATCGATGTCATTCCATTCACTTTAAAGAGCCCCTCAAACAGGTAGCCCTTTTTCACATACACATTATTTTTGGACAACACAAGATTAAACCGATTCTTGCTTAGAAGTGATCCGAAAATCATATTTTTACGGATGTCAGGCACATGCAGCACATTGTTAAGGGTAAGCTCCTTCCTGAAGTCATCTTAAGAATAATCTTTCCTTGTACCACGAATTTAGAACTCAAAGAGTTTCCCATAAATAGAGTCTCTTCATTTTCCAAAGCCTTATAATTAGTGAACACCCATTTGTTTGCACAAATGTGGCGTGTAGCCCCAGTATCCACCCACCGTTCCTCGGTATTTCCTACCAAGTTGCATTTAAAGACAATAACAGAAATATTTAAGTCTTCAATACCATCAGAAATGTTATCACCCTCCCTCACATTTGCTTGAGAATTTTTCTTTTTAGCGTTCTTTCGTTTGCGACACTCGCTTGAGCGGTGTCCTGGCTTGCCGCAATTGTATCATTTTCCTTTGAACTTCTTATTTTGCTTAGAAGTGCCTTCCCCATCACGCTTACGTTTGAATTGAGGACCTTCAACCACATGAGCCTTGGACTCCATGATGTTCTTTCCACTTTTTTTTAGATTCACTATTGTCTTCTTCAATCTGCATGCGTACTACTAATTCTTCGACATTCATCTCCATGCATTTATGCTTGAGATAATTTTTGAACAAATTTCAAGACGGAGGCAATTTTTCAATCATATCTGCCACTTGGAAAGTGTCACTAACAGACATTCCTTCAGCCTGAATGTCATGAAGAATAACCTAAAGTTCATAAACTTCTGCAATAACCGGCTTGGAGTCATAGAAAATGGCACACGATGGATTTCTTCATACCAGCGTCTTCAGTTTTGTACTTCTTCTCCAAAGAATTCCATAATTCTTTTGCGGTTATCATAGTGATGTACACGTGATACAACGCCTTGTCCAAGTACGTCAGGATGAAGTTACGGCACAAATAATTAGAATGTTTCCATGCTTCAACAATGGAAACTTTTTCAGATCCATCTCCTTCTTTCAAAGGTGGACAATCTTCATGCATGAACCTTTCTAGTTGGAAGGTTGTGAGATAAAAGTATATTTGAAATTGTCAATGTTTGAAATCAACCCCGGTAATTTTTTCAATTTCTCCCCATGTGGCATTGTCACGGGGGCAACAAAAGTTGTATGTGTCACATTTACGGCAGGTGGTGAAACTGTGTTCGTACTTTGTGATTCCATTTTTGTTTCAAAAATTGAATTTTTATCAATGATATTATTCATTTTATTGAATTTATCAAAACAGAATACAAAATTATGTACACAAAATTCCTCCAAACATAATTAAGACTAAATAAATTCTAACAAGAATTCTAAATAATATTCTGAATTATATAACACAAAATTAAAGTAAAATATTCTACACAATATTCTGAATTCTATATCACAGAATTAAACTAAAATATTAAATAATAGTTTTTTCTAGTCTAAATTAAGAAAAAATCAGTGTGAATTATTTTTAATATTAAAAAAATTCCGTTCAAAACAAAATTAAAATTTTAATCTTTTAAAATATCTTACATAAACAGATTACCCCAAATTTTTATAAATAAAATTTATTTTCTGAAACATAATAAAATGAACAGTGTAGAAAATTAATTTTCTGTAACACTAATTGTTTTGTTAAATTTCGTAATAAAATAATACTTTAATTCTAATTTTCTGTAAAACATATTTATTTTATACTAATAAAATTTCTGTAATTTAAAAATTATTATGTACACAATATAACCAGTAGAAAAAAATCAATTTGTCTTATGATTGTTATTCCTACTATTTAATTTATCAAATAGTACATAAACAATAATATACCTATTACAGAAAAATTAAGAAACGAAATTACAGAAAATGAGAATTACTTACTTGCTACAGTAGAAATAAATTACAGAAGAATAAAGAAATTGAGTCTGAGCCATGTGTGATACCACAATTTCCTTATGACAAAATCAATTCCCTCTATAGTGCTTTAAGTCTTGAACTATTGTCTCCCAAGATAAAATGAATTTCGAATCAAATCAAGAAGCACTTCTATGAATTTATTCCATCGAACCCAATTACGTGTCTTTTTCTCAAACCATCAACATGATAGGATGAATAGTAAATGCAGAAAACATTTTTATTTTTTCTCGAATGCAGGAGGGAATTTTCCTAACCAGAAGATATGAGGAGGGCTATTATATATATATATATATATATATGTTTTTGGTTGACTGTTGAGAATAGTCTACACTTACAAAATAGCTGGGTCAATCAACTGTCCAAACGGATTTTAATTTGGGTTAAAATTCGACCCAAAAAGTTTAATTAATTAATTAATTCGGCCCAAAATGTAAGGAATTTATAAGCCTAAGCCGAGTGGGTCGGATGGCGCGCGCGTGGGCTTTTGGCCCAAACCCAACACATTCATAGTGTAGGTCATCTCCCCTTCAAAAAGTTAGGACACCCCAATGCATCTAAGCCTTAGTCCATCGTTTGGATTTTATTAACTCGTCAATTTTCTGCTACTCTTTCAATGTAGGACAAGAGTTAAAATATATCCAATTCATTAACTTTAAAAAACATAGTATTGTTCAAAGTTGGAGTGATGGTTATCACCTAAATTTGAGCTCAAAGTTGCTCAAAAATTGTTGTCCAAGTACCCATTTCCAATGGCAAGTTGAGTGATGGGTGATGGATCTTAAATTTTCCAGATAGGTGTACAGCGGTAGGTGACTGGCTTTTATTGAATTGTTAATTGAAAGACGAAAGTGATTGATAGAGTTTGAATAAAGATAAGTACATGCAATTAGTTTCAAAATTTTAAGGAAAGTCTTTTTTATGTATTCAATAAATTTCAGTATTACAGGTATGTTAGTTTTGAAATATGATGTTTTTTAAAGTTATAATTTTAATTTTCGAATTAAAAATTGTAAAATATAATTTTTTTTAAATTCTTTTGATAAATGTGTGTACTATATTTTGCATATTTTTATTCACTTTATGCTTAACATAAAGAGAGACAAAGAGAGGGTAAAGACTACTTTTTTAAATTCTTATTAAAAATGATTTTAAAAAAGTGGGTGAAATGTAATTGAAAAACGAGTGCAAAAGGTTAAAATTCAACATTATATAATGAAAATAGAAGTATCATTCCATTCTATGCGATTTATGAATGGCAAAATGAAATTTAACGCTCGCGATAAGTGAATCTTGTTACATTACGTTCGATACTCCTAATACTTTTACACTGGAACCACAACCGTTACGTTACGGGATACCGTTATTTAAAATCATGACCCTTATTTCTTGTTTGACAAGACAGGGCAAAGGGTTCAGCTCGAGTTGGGGTCTATGCCGTGAGTGATTTGGCTTCAGATTTGGCACCTGGATTTCTTGAGAGTCAAGGGTTGAAGTCCATTCCTAGATCTGTGGCTTATGGATATACTGCTTCTGGATATGGATATGCTCAAGATATGCCTTATGCTTGCATCCACGAGTTCACCTGAACTTCAATGGCGGGGAAAATTCAACGTTTTAAGGCCGGTTACAGGAGCCTTCCTTTTAAGAATTGTAAAACCTAGAGATCACCATATTATGATTCAACAGGTTTGTGTGCTGTATTTATTTAGAATTATTATATGCCTCATTTGATGATTATTTTATTATTTAACTTATGTTGATTACTTAATCATTAATTAAGTTTTTTTTTAAATTTATAGAATTTTTCCTTACTAATATACCGCTCTTTATTTATTACCTATAAATTTAAAGTGGTAGTTATTTTCTTTTATATCAAACTTTAAAAAATTATAACTTGCGATATACAAATTCAAAATTTACGAAATAGATATTTACTCTCTATGAAAACTTACAAGATATAAAGCATTTACTCTCTGTGAAAATGTACAAAATTTAAAAAATTATAACTTTCGATAAATATTTACTCTCTGTGAAAACGTATCAGATATAAAACATTTTAATTTTTTGCTGAACACACTAAATATGTAATCTCTGTATAATTTTTTTTCTTCCGAATTTTCTAGTGTTCATGGATCTTGTTTGATAGATTTCAATGAATAGATTTCAAAAATAATAATTTTGTGAGAAAATGGATTTGTAAAACAAAAGTTATGGACATTTGGATATTTCAACCACATGAATAACGTCTTCCTAATAGTAATGGATGATTGATTTAAAAAAATAAAAATTTGTCAAATAAAAATATTAAAAGATAGAAAAGGAAATTATTTAATAATTAACAAGTCAGTTTAATTTATATATAAAAAATATTTATAAATGAGACCTATATGTAAATGCCCCTATTTATTTTAGCAGATTCAAAGTTTTTCATCTTTGTCTTAGATAACATTTATAAAGTAAAAATTTATGTTTGCAGAAACTGCAAAAGGAGTAATGGATTTGACTGAGCTTGAAAAGGAGTTGTTCAATAAAGTGCGGACTATTGACCACTACACCACTGTTATGAATATTAATGGTCTAGAACATTTGCCTGTTGGGTTCTATTACTTCGGTGAATTCATGGATGATCCTTCAACTATAGGGAATCCTGTTGCAATGCATAGATTCTATGATGATACGAATATTTTCTTATTCTGGTCTTACGCCAACTCTACTCATATTGATGGACAAAAGGTCACAGACCTTGCAATTGATGTTGTAAACAGAATGGGGGTAAAGTTAAGAAACTGGTTCTGTAAAGGCGATTCAAGTATTTCCCCCACATTAACAGTCAAGGTACATCAATAACACTATAAAATGTCAACCTTTTTTTTTTTTTTTAATTCGGTTGATGTTAAACTCACATTGGGCAGTATTTGAGATAAACCCATACCATCAATCAACGTGTGTTTGACATGTCAATGTGGGGTGATAAAAAAATGTCACATTTTAGGTTCTCCCAAATATTAGTCTAGTGTGAAAGTTAAAATTGATTTAAATTTATCACCACATGAATGACATTGTTATTTCTTTTGTTTTCTACTAGCATTCATACCCCGCGATGAGGGGTCGTTTTTTAACAAAATTATTAAAATATACATTAAAAATACCAAAAAAGTGTTTGTGAAGTCATAAAAAAAACCTTCTATTCAGTGATAAATAAATTTATACACAAAGAAATTTTTCGAACATACCGCTAAATGGTAAATGAGATCAAAATATGACCAAGTGAAGCAACAACTCCAAAATTTTAAAAATAAATCCACCTACCTAAAGTACGATTTGAGGTTGGAAGTGTATTTTTTTTTTCTACATAAAAAAATATAATTAGTAAATCCCCCCTTTACAATTCATTCGAAACAACTTTAAGGGGAATTTTTAATCCTAAAAAGATATAACATAACATAATAAATCCCGTTTTTCAAATAAACACTTTCTATTAGGATGTTCAAAACTATTACATGAACAGTTACTATCATACCCTGAACATGACAAATACCAACACTACCCAATTAAAAACCTGGGCAAAAACCATATAAATGTTTGAAGTTAATTCTCATCAAAGAAATCGGATATGTAGAATAAATACCTGAAATAATATCCAATCAAATCACCCAAAAAATTATCCAATGAAATCCAGTACAAATAACAGAAATAAATTTTCACTAATAACAATAGCAAATTACAACAGTTCAATTTTCAATACACACACACACACACACACACACACACACACACACACATATATATATATATATATATATATATATATATATATATATAGAGAGAGAGAGAGAGAGAGAGAGAGAGAGAAAGACTTTTTGCTAAAGGTAAACTGCAACCTTGAGAGTGAAATGCTCAAACATTGAATTAGGTTACCTAGATATTTGAATAAATGAATTAGGATAAGAAATCAAAGTTTTAATCATATTAACAAACCAAACAAAATAAATAACAAAAGTCGATGTCAAATTATCAGCAAATAAATCTTATGATGAACCATACTTTAAACCATATTTCAAAACCAATAACTCATTTTACAATAGAATTATTCAACCCCAAGTATCCGAACAAAATCTTTAAAAAAATTGTGTGTTTAACACAAAAGACCATGGAGAGATAGAGAGAGACGAATGAGTTTACCATATTTCTTAAAAATCAAATATCTGTAAAACAAAAGATAAAGAAAAATAGATATAAGAGGGTTATTTGCGTTATGAAATACAATAACTAAAACTCCATTACATCTTTACCTAATTCCAATTTATCAACAACTTCTTCGATCTATTTTGGACCCCAACAGTTCTCCTAATATAGCAGCCTGAAATTATTAAGAATTATTGCTAAGTAATATAAATCCCTATTTTTCTAATTGCGAGCACATAAACACTTTTGAAATGCTCAATAGTAATGAATCTAAATAGAGCAGATTTCAATGGAATCAAGAAAAGGAGTCGAGCCCAAGTCATGAAAACAATAAAAATCAAATTGACAATTGGACACAATAATAACTAAAACTAAATCCAAGCATTTCCAATCCCTCAAGCCCAGCTATCTATCACCATTTTACCTTACACTTTACTGCTTTCAAGCCATAAGGGAACCCACTTTTTGTCATCATGCAATCTCTCGTCCACGAAAAAGTTTAAGGTCAACATTAAACAAAACAAAAATTAAACAGAGCGTTAAAATTTGGCACAAAAAAATTATAAGTGAATATATATAAGCATATACATATATGTCAAAAAAATAACAAAACATAAAATAGATATATATTGTATACACATATATATAGGAGACGGCTCACCTACATCATGCTCTATACATCATTCATACATCACACCGCCCTAAAAAAATTCCAATTTTTTTATTTTTCTCTTGAAATTAACCTTCTAATAAACCCATGTTCAAAAAAAAATCAAAATACATTTTGTATCTAATTTTAAAAAATCCACAAAAAACTGCTCAAAATACCTTATTTAAAAGTGTATGCGCCAACAGTTTTTTATGGATTTTTTAAAAATAGCTACAAAATGTATTTTGACCTAATTGTTTGAATATGACTTGATTAGAAAGTTAATTTCAAGAGAAAAATAAAAAATTTGGAGAAGAGGTTTCTTGGGACCTACAACTAGGTGTGATGTATGGTGTGATATATACATCATGATGTTTGTGAGCCTTCCTCTATCTCTCTCTTTCTCTCTCTCTCTCTGAGAGAGAGAGAGAGAGAGAGATCGTTAGCTATTGTTAAAGTTGACCAACATAGATGCTGAAGTGAGGTAGGAAGAGTGGAGGGGCAGTGAGGGGTGAGTTCGTCGATGAGGGGAGGAGGGCGTGAAGAGGGAGGGGGAGTGTGAGGGAATGTGACGGCTAAAATTAGAGAAAAGAGTGAAAGTGTTAGGGTTTGTGACAAACTTTGGGTATAAAAAAGATTTAAGGGATTAACATAATTTGAGTTATTATAATTATAGCTAAATTAGACCTTGTGGAATACAAAAAGATTGAAGGTGTTAACTTAATTTGTGTCATTATAATGTAACTAAATTAGACCTTGTGGAATACAAAATGATTTAAGGGGTGAACTTATGTGTTGTTTATTTTTACTTCTTATGTTCGACTCTAAACCATTCAGACTTAAGAGGTATCAAATAATGTTTATTTTTTTAAATGATTGAGGCTAATGGATATTTTTGCCTCTAAACGATTAAGAGGTAGATGAACTTCTGAAGTCTGAATCAGTCTAAATACATCCATTCAGACATAGAAACAAACATATTTTTCAGATTCAAATTTCAGACATCAGATTCAGTCCTTAGATTTTAGATTCAGACTTCAAATTCGATTGAAAAATAAATGCAACCTTAATTTGAGTCATTAAAATTGTACACATGCCATCTTGTGGAAGCAACAAATGTCGACATTGGGTTTCTTTATCAACTTTAGTTATATACTATAATTTTATTTCCTTAGTAAGAGTATTATTATCTTTATGCCAGTCCTTAATATATAGGGGATTATTAATTCTGGCCAAAGTCACACGTGAAAGACTAGGTACACAACACACAATATTCAAATAGACTAGTTAATTATAAAATTTCATTCCCATACTCAATTTATTAATAAAAAACTAAGTTATTAAGGCCATCCAAGAAATGTTAACCATAAGATGAAATAAGATGTCTAAAATAGTTTTATTCTATCATTGAACTATTAAAACCACAACATTCATAGTTCATCACAAGCATCAATACCAAGTGTCAAATCAAGATGAGACAAGTTATGAATAAAACTTACCGAAGTGTAAATATTTAACAGATGTGTCGAAAACCACATCATATTTCATAACATTGGGATGCGTGGGGCGACTACTGGAGAACCAATCAGAGCCATACTAGCAATCATCTGGAAGGAACATAAATGAAATGAATGAGTCGAATGGGCAATAGGAATCTAAAAAATGTATTCCGAAAACAGAAACATGCGATATAAATGCACTAATGTGAAGGATAATGAAACAGAACTATAACGAACCAAGGAACATGAAATAACATAGAAGGGAAGATCATTATAGAAAATTATTATTAACAAAAGCTATAGCTTAAAATTCAAATTTTAAGAAAACGAAACACTTATGAAATTGATTAAAATTTATAAAATAGAATAAAACAATCAAGTAAATTCAATTAAAATACTAACATATTTGAAGCTACGATTATATAATTATATAAAGGTGTGGTGATACAAAACAACATCACACGGAACATCTAGTCCAAAACTATTTACCAAGTACTATTTCCATTGTGTTTTAACTCACCTCCCAATATTTTGATTTCGCCAATCGGTTACCCCTAGTTGACTATCTCAAATAAGCAATCAGGTTTGAACCCAAATCTTTTGTGGCCTCCCCTTTAAGTAGCGTAGGTAACAATCAATTGCTACCCTATGAAAGTTTCATGTCATGCCCTCAATGTATATCTCCATAATTGTATCATACAAATCACAGTGGGAAGACTTATTGTCGACCCATTTTGGGTACTTACCAAACTTTGGAGAGATGATACTAAGAGATTGATCCCTAATTATTCTTGTGTGTTTGAATACTTGTTAGAGCCGACATGTTTTAATACTAGAGTTGATCAAGCCTCAATATTAAAATATACACTTTGCAAATGATTTAAAATATCATTCTTAGCATGTAATAGAAATATGAGACAATTGAAAAAATGTAGGAGGGATTTATTTGTAAAACTCCATACTCAAAGATAAGTTACCTCACCATGGAAAATGAAATTTCATTCAATGTTATATGGAAGAGGTTAATTACAACATTAAAAAGACCAAGTCTGGCAGAACCGAGGAAGCTCAATGCACTATCGATTGAACGGGATGGCAAGGTTCCCGAAGAAACTTTATTCGAGAATACAAAGACGGAAATTAATTTTCACAATAAGCATGTTGCAAAACAATTCACCCGATTGAACATGTTACGAGAAACCATCAACTTGATCGACTAATGTATTAGTGATTTGTAAAGAAGGTCCTAACATATAGATTACTATATGACGTAAAGGAATATTTTTTTTTTTTGCAGATGATACCATGCGTGCAGACTTTATATTATATATTAGGTAGTGCTCTTATCACTTTTAGTTAAAGTAATAGTTTTGTACATATGCTACACTTTAAGATCCCACGAGATTAAAGTTTACCAATAAAAGCATCCAAAAGAGGAAAAGGGCATTTAAGATCCCACGAGATTAAAGTTAAGATTATATATGCTACACTTTTTCATTGAACATTGAGGGAGACACAAGGCAACAGAGACTTCAATAGAATTAAAGAGATTCTGAGAGAGTTTAAACACATTATACACTTTTAAGAAGATAAATATTATCATTTACATTGAGTGTTTATAAACATTGATTTTGATTCTTTAAGTAAAATAAAACTCGAGCTCATGTGAACATAGCCCATGTTGGGTAAACCACGTTATTTGTTGAGCTCTTACAGATGATTTACTCTTTTGAGCATATTTTCCTTCACTATTAATTTTACTTATTATCACTCTTGAAAAGTACGTTTTCTCATCACCATTATTACGATTTACGCATCAATTTTACGATAAATACAGGCGATAAGAGAAATCGCCACTTTTTCTTACAACCAGAAGAGAAGTGCTCTCTTACATTTGGCGACTCCCCTGGTGACGTATTCCCTTAGAGATATTGAATGAAAATATAAACCATACTCTTGAGTTCAATGATACTCAATATGAGTAAGATTAAATCATTATTACACCCACTATGCAGATTTCTAGAGTCACTGCAGTTATGGGGAATGTTCATATGGGGAAAGCTTCTATGAGCTCTGTTTTGGGGCCTAATGAAATGACCAATATCATTGTCAAATTCATGGGGTTCCTCAAAAGTCAACAAGGAATGGTAATATTTGGCTCCATAACGGATCCAAATGCCTCATTACACTAGTGGCGCAACATGTTCCTTTAATGGGAATGCCCGTTACACCTGCCATTTTAGGTGTTCGTGTTATGATCAATCTTATTGTAACTCCAACCATTGAAGACCTAGTTGACATTACTCCTTTACATGTGGTCATTACACCACAGGCTAAGGCAGTTGAAGTAGTTATTTCTCGTTCTTTGACTATTTAGGTGGTCAAGAGGGAAATGATAAAGAGGTTTGCATCATCCTCACAAACATTTACCGAGGCAACATCCATTTATGGTAATTTTTTACTCCTTACCCAGAGGGGTGCATTGATGAATCTTATCCTGAGGGGTATATTCCTTTAATTTTTGAGAAGTTTAATAGGAGAGGGTTCGATCCAAAGGAACTTTTAAAATGATTTGTTGAGCCTCTTTGTAATGCCCCCGCCTGGATTTATGGGTTACCCGTGGGTTAACCCTATCCGACCCCGTTAGGTGTGAAGTGCAATTACACAACCCAAAGAATATTTCTAGTCCAATTTTATTTAATTAACTTTTCACTTGTTTAGCATGAGATTCCAATTTATATAAAGCTACGTATTAGACCAGTGAGAAGCATCCCCGCAATCTAAGCATTCAGAGCTATTAACGTAAAATAAAAGGATACTTACTTGTATAGCGCTCTCAAATTACGGAATCGCGTACAACATGTCGTAACGAAAGAAAGGGAATGAGACAAGTGCCCAGTGAGAAGTGCAACAATGCAACATAGAATCGAACGACCGAAAAGAGACTCTATAACATACCACCTGCGTCCACATGAAAATACCGTATATATATACACATATACATATACTAATTCCTGAAATCCATTTAATCCCAAATGTTACTTGATTTTATTGGATCATGTATACTGTTGGCTATTCCACCATATGCTCTAGCTAGTGATTTGGGTCTTTCACCCTAGGTCTCTGGGCCCTTATGAATTTTTCATATTATTTCGAGTTTCCTTTATCGTGTGTTTTAACACTTTTGCGTGTCCACATTATTCTACTTTTACCGGCTGAAGCCAAAACCCCGGGAACTATACCATATATTTGTGTTAAACTTTGTAAAATCACCATTTTATGTCCTTTACACATTTATGTTGACTTCATCCTGAAAATCACTTTCTTTTGGGATCATTTTGTGTAACACATATTCCAGCATTTTTATTTCATAAAAATGTTCCACTTTATGAAAAACTATCATTTTACCCGTCTTATTGTCAAACTTGCAATTTATCCATTTTCATAAGTGTTATTTCCCAAAAACATTGTTAATTCGCTAACTTAACTTCTTGAATGTTCTTAGCTCATTTACACTTGATTAAGACATTTAATCACATAATGGGGCTAACAAACTACTAAACTTATAAGTCTCTTAATTTATTATGTTCTTTAACAAAGAATCACTTTGGCATTTAAAGGGCATTTTCACTAGAAAATAACCATTTTCCCTTTAACATCACATGTAGTCTTGAAAATACATATTTATCATTTTCTCCCTATTTCACACATACTTTTGGGGCTGAAATTTTTATATTTCTTATTTCAAGTTAAAACCCATTTTAATCATTTTTAAACATGTTCATATGTCATATTTTACTTACTATGAGTTTATACATATGAGAACATGGATTTTAAGTCTAGAAATCCATAAAAAATGAGTTTTACACATTATTATCACATGAAATTTCCTAACACTTGTAAACCTAAGATTTTCAAGACTAAAAAGACATCCCTTCCTAAAAAATATGGTTAAATGTCTAATTTTCATAAATCTTCATTTTTGCCACAAATCTTTAAGATTTATATTAGAAATAGCTTATTAACACAATTATTTCTTTGAAAACATTTTATTTCATAAAGTGTTCAAACACGAGATTTTCTTGAAAGATGTCATTTTTTATCAAACCATTTAGAAACCCATTTCTTAAATATTCTAGGAAATTAAAAAATCATGAATATAGACTAGCTAAACATGTAAAGATTAATGTCATGAACTCTAGCATATTTGACTCATTTATTGCAAAATAAAGAAATTTGAAACTTAACAATAGTAGATTTTTTCCCACCTCAAAGGAAGCTTCAACAACTGTAGATGAAATGTAAAAGAAAATTGAAACCTCCCACAACTTAAGGTGGCCTTAAAGAGGTTGTTTAGCTCCACTAAGCTTGCTCCTTGGAAGCTCCATGAAAACCCCCTTCAAGCTCCATAATTTCTTTTTCTTTTCTTCTCCAAAAATCACCAAAACATCTCCATAGATTTATATCTTACCTAACATGTGGTAAAAGTTGGTTTTATAGGATTACATATGGTAGAATATAAGGTAATTATGGTGGTATGCGGTGGAGGGGTAATGGTTCTAGGGAGGTGGATGGTGGTTGGTGGTGGAGGAGATCTCAAGAGCTAGAGAAAGAAAATCTTATTGGGTTAGGGTCAAATGAGCCAGAACATCACTTAAATACCCAAAAAAAATGCTTAAAACTATCAACCTTTGGTTAACCCACCCACCCCCAATTTGATATGCTCCCTTGAGAGCTTGAGATCTCAAAAAATCCACGGATCTAGATTTTGACACAATTTTTTAAATTAGGAAATTCCCATTTTTACAATCTCATTCGAACAACAACGGACCTGGTTGGAATGACAAACCAATCTCGTTCGAATGGGGTTCCAAAGATAATCTAACCTGGATGGAAGTACGAATAAACGTTTTTCGTTCAATGGTCATTATAAGATCTCCTCGAATGACATTTGAATCTCATTTGAATGTCTCATCTTTTTGTTCGAATGATCCCAAGGTTTTCTCCAACTTAAATATGAGGCCATTCTAATCCAATTAATTTCACCAAGGCCACTGTATTACCCAAATTTGGCCCACTATCCTTTTCAAAAGGTTTAAATGCTAATTGGACAAGACCAAATAATCAATAAATATAGGTATGGTCAAAACCACAGATGCGGATGTCAGAATCTTGGTGCTCATTGCAACAACAAAAAGCTATGTTTAAAGGAGTTTTCAAAATCCCTCGCTGATAAGGAATATACGTGGTATTCTTACTTTGACTAAAGGAGTGAGGCTATGTGGGAATAGATGCATGTGTAATATCTTCAAAAATTCTTCATGGACGATGATGAGCTTACTCTTGCTCAATTTTTATGAGAAAAGAAAAGGCAAGGTTAATAGTCGATGGCTTATATCAAGAGGTTTATACAAAGATCTCTAGACTTAGAAGTTATAACGAAGATAAATCTCCTTCCAATTTACGTGGAAGGATTGCTAACAAACCTCATTTGTCACTTTATAAATGAGGCTAGAGAAAGCACATTCAAAGCCTTCACGAGAGCTGCTCAAAACATTACAGTGGTCATTCGACCTCTCTCTGTTATCACAAACATTGCGTGGAAATCCCCAACTGCCCAAGAAGTTACAGGAGTCCAGTTTTCACGAGTTAATTATGCTGAAGGAGGCAAAGAATCGAGCAAAGATGGCAAGAAGAATAGTACAAAAGGAATTTTGATCTCGAGGATCCACTTTTATTTCCATATTGTGTTGAATACGCAATGAGTTGTTACAACACCATGTTGGGCGATGGATTAGTTTTTCTTCCTACAAACTCTTCACCTCGTTCTCATAGGGTAGACGCTCAAGCTAACCCAAATTACTACCATATCCATTTTTGCATCGATCATCCAACGATTTCATAATTTACCTTAAGGAAGATCATCAACAATCATATGTGAATGGGGACTTTGCAGATTCATCAACGCAATGTTTATAACAACCCATTATTATCCCATGGAGCACACATGGTTATTTTTTTATGATGAACAATAATGTTAAACGAGAGAGAAAAGGATTTCTGACATATATATGATAGTTGTTTACAAGAAACGACTAATGTGGTTATGGCCTACGATGAACCAAGTGGCAAAGACAATGGACAAGCTTATCAGGTATAAAAATATGAGGTAGATATAAGCTTGGAGTACCAAGCTGTATCAAAATCACCCAAAAAAAATTATTTCTTCGATGAGGTTGGGATTCCACTAAAAAGAAGGTTAGAAATTACTTAGATCATCTTGGACATAGAAAAGAAAAATGGTTTTCCATCATTAAGGTGGAGAGGACCTATAGCCAGGCTGATATGAATGTTTATGTCTGAGATCACTTTCTCCGACTCAAATAGATTAATCACGTTAGCTCATAATAGGTATTTGTATGTGACGACAGGCATCAATGGAATAAGTATCTCTTGAACTTTGCTGGATGGAGGTGGTTCGATAAATATCGTGCGTGTTAGCTCATTTTATGCTAATAATATCTCAGAGACGAGGTTGGGTTCAATACCTCTTTTAATTTCAGGATATGATAACCAAACTTACAAATCAATTTTATTTGAATATTTAAATAAAAATGTGCAATATCACATCACATATTAAATTACATGTAATTGAGGAAACTACGTCATACCACTTGTTAATTGGGAGGGTTTGGATGCACAACCATGGTTTGGCTCCTTTAACATACCCTAAGTGTGAGAAAGCTAATGTTATTGGAACACATATTGTTATTTGAGAAAGTAAAACACCTATTGTAAAGGAAGAAGAACATTTAGTGGATGCTTCATTTTATACTATGTTAAATGAGGAAGCACATTTCCTCATAAGTCATATCAAAGAGGTGCGAGTGGCTTCCTTCAAGGATAAGTTCGAACCTATGGGAAATCAAGAGGAAGATTTCAAAGAAGCTTCGCAAGTTAAACAAGGGACGAAAGTTATTCCCAAAGCTCATTTTCTTTATTAACAACATAGAGATAAAATGAAGCCAAGGATGGACCCGAGGAACAAGGGTGAAATGGCATAGTGTGTTAAGTACAACTAATGACCAATGATGGAGCATCTTGATAACTTCAAGAAAAGGAAGGCACTATCCATTACTAGAAAAATGACTTCTAAGGACAGCTAATTTGTTATCCCAAAAACCCATTTGGTGTCCCTAATAGTATTTAGGACTGTTATAAGGATAGCAACTGCTGTCCTATCAGGTGGGCATTATAAAAGGCTAAAACGACAGTAACTGCTATCCTTTTTGAGTTTTTAGGACAACAAGAAGCCGTCATTTTAGCTTCGTCCTTTTAAATCCAAATAATACTATACGTTTATAAGGACATATATTGTTGTCCTTTAAGACAGAGTATTAAGGACATAAGTAGCTGTCCCAAATATATTTTAGCACACTAAATGTGGTGCCAAATTAATATTTTAAAAGACTGTTGTAGCTGTCCTAAGAGATAAATATATATATTTTTAAAAACTATATATATTATTTGAAAAAAAATAAGGAAAATTTGCAAATTCCAAATTTAAAAGAAAAAATATTTATTGTTTGCAAAAAAAATAAAAATAAAAATCACAAATTGTGAATCTCACACATTGATAAGCTAATGTACATACAAACTTCAAAATGTTACAAGTTTTAATAGTTCATAAACCAAAAAAAAAAAAATTGGACATAATTTTCTCTATTTTCTAGACATTTTAAAACCTGTTAATACAAAACTTGCGTAATGTAAAGCTCGTGTGGCCGTAAAATTTAACAATAAATTTACAAAAGCCTACACGGCCATAAGATAACAATAAAATTACAAAAGTCTGCGCGATCATAACACATAAAAAATAGAATTTGGGATGTGAACAACATTAAATAAAAAATCTTCCTATTATAAACCATTTACTTCTTTATGTGATCACCGCAGATAAAAGCTAAAGCTAAATATTGTCTTGCAAAAAATAGGATACAAAAAAGAAATGATTTAGTAATCAAATAATTTTAAAAAAATTATATTCAAGATGAAAAATTTCATATGCTTATCGTCATATAAACAAATTATCGTCATATTCTCAAATCGCGAGTCCCATGACCACGCGGTCAGTTCCTACGAGTTACATTAGTTCCTTGGGAGGTGTTCGTGCCTATCATAGGGCCATTTGGGGGCTATTTAGGTTTTCTCCCTCTAACGGTATGTTTTTAAGCCTAAGTCTAGATATTTTCAAATTATCATCATATTCTCAAATCGAAAGTTTCGTGTCCACGCGGTCAGCTCCTATGAGTTACATTGCCCCCATGCAAGCGATTTTTCCTCTCATAGGGCCGTTTGGGGACTCTTTAGGGTTTTCTCCCTCTAACGGCATTTTTAAGCCTAAGTCTATATACTTTCAAATTATCATCATATTATCAAATCGGGAGTCACGATACCACGCGGTTAGTTTCTGCGAGTTGCATTGGTCCCGTGTGAGGTGTGCGTGCCTCCTACGAGGCCGTTTGGTGATTGTTTTCGATTTTTACCATCTAACGACATGTTTTTAAGCCTAAGTCCTGATATTTTCAAATTATTATCATATTCTCAAATCGAGAGTCATGCGACCATGCAGTCAGTTCTTACGAGTGACACTGGTCCCGTAGGAGGTGTTCCTGCCTCTAATGGGGCCGTTTGGGAGCATTTTGGGTTTTCAACCTCTAACGGTATATTTTTAAGCCTAAGTCTAGATATTTTCAAATTATCATCATCTTCTTAAACTGGTAGTCCCGTGACAATGAGGTTAGTTCGTACGAGTTACGTTGGTCCCTAGTGAGGTGTTCGTGCCTCTAATGAGGCTGTATGGGCGATGATTTGGATTTTAGCCCTCTAAGGGTATGTTTTTAAGCCTAAGTCTAGATATTTTCAAATTATCATCATATTCTCAAACTGGGAATCCCGTAACCACACAATCACTTCCTACGAGTTACATCGATCCTGAGAGAGGTGTTCGTACCTATCGCGGAGCCGTTTAGGGGCTTTTTGGAGTTTTGCCTTCTATCGACATGTTTTTAAGCCTAAGTCGAGATATTTTCAAATTATCTTCATATTCTCAAACCGGGAGTTGCGTGATCACACGATCAGTTCCTACGAGTTATATTGATCCCCGAGCGAGGTGTTTGTGCCTCTTACGGGGCTGTTTGAGGGCTTTTTTGATTTTTTGCCCTCTAACGGCATGTTTTTAAGCCTAAGTCAATATATTCTCCAATTATCCTCATATTCTCAAATCGGGAGTCCCGTGACCACATGGTCACTTCCTATGAGTTACATTGGTCTCGTGCGAGGTGTATGTGCCTCTTACGGGGATGTTTGGGGGTTGTTTTTTATTTTTACGCTCCAACAACATGTTTTAATCCTAAATCTAGATTTTTACAAATTATCATTATTTTCTCAAATCAAGAGTGTTGTAGCTAGACGGTCAACTCCTATGTGTTACATTGGCCTCATGCGAGGTGTGCGTGCCTCTTACGGGATCATTTGGGGCCTATTTTGGGTTATCACCCTATAACGGCTTGTTTTTAATCATTTTCGAATGTTTATTAATTTTAGAAAATTTCGACAGTGTTTCCTTTGCTTATTCATTAAATCCAACGTGTTTTAACACTTAAAATAAACTCAACAAAAACAGAAAATTCCCCAACTAAACCACTAATAAATTCCTTCCATTAATTTAACTAAATAAGCTCATGACTAAGTCATTTTACGTTCAGCTACTTTTTGCCGCTATTTCGGGCCATTTTCCATTTAATGCTGCAAATTTTAAAGAGAATTTGAGGCTTTTAGACTAACTAGATTTCATTTGCATTCTGATGGCCACCCAGTGAACTCTCCCCACCAAGACTTCTCAAAAGTGTCCATTTTTGCTCCAACAATGTCATCAAATTCTCAAATCTTCTATTCTGAGCAGCGTTTAGATCTTCAAGAGATGATATCTTACCTTTCAAGTTTTCCCGCTCTTTATTATGAGACCGAGATTGTGCATTGATTGTTGAAGTCTCAAAGATATTTGGACCGACACCGAATTCTCTCAAATATCATGACTTCTTCCTAAGGACCTCAATTGCTATCTCTTCCTGTGAAATCTGAACTGCGTCAGGTTCCTTCAATCTCACATCTGGCTGTAGAAATGTTCCCTACCCTTTTTAAAAAAGTAAAAAATATATATATGAGGTAAAATGTTTTTTCCATTAAACTAATGTTAGGTAAACAAACAATATGAAGACAATCAGACTTATATTCGAAGGTTTGTTTTATAAAATACGAAATAGGACAAAAAGGGAAATGAATTAAAACATACATGTGTCTTCTTGCACTTAACATTCATCTAATCACCCTTTTCTCCTACTTCAATGAGATGTCTTGAAGAACTCTGTGATGCCAGTTTCATGCTCCTGAATTCAAAATTAATGCATATAATAATATAATCATACTAGTTGATGATAATTGTGAAACATGCCTAATATGTACAATGTCAAGAATATTATTGTGACACGTAAATTAAAATAAAATTTAGAATAGGTAAAATCAATTTGATAACTATATAATAATTTAGAAATTAATAAATGCATCACCTGGATTGACATCACGGCTACAAATGATCGTGATCCGCATGCATGATTCCAAAGCTAATGTGCACGTGATTTTTTATTTCGGTCTGACCCGTACCTAAAACGTAAATAGGAAAGGTTATACCAATCATAATTTGTAAATATTGCAATGGTAGTACGATATTCACATGGAAGAAAAATGCAGAAAATGTGTGCTGAAGGTTATCAATCGTACTAATAAGGGTTACTAAAAGAACCTTATCAGTTCAAGTGACATCAATCGTATGATCCCTGCCCTCTGGCTTAACCCCTGGATATGGTTTTCTTTTAGGATAAACTCCATCCTCCTCTAGCTGTGAATAATGTGCATGCATCTTGATGTAAACCAATGCCCAAATGTTGTAACAACATTACCCACTCAATTTTTAACGAACAATTCGATTTTTAACGGACTCACTAATTTAGACTAATTAAACATTATTAATAAAAAAATTATAGTTTATTTTATGATTTTAATTGAAACAAATAGCAAAAAATTTGCATCTAAAGAAAAAAAGGGGTTACCATCATTAAACTGTGACACCCCGCCTAATTAAATATCGGGTGATCAGTCCTTTATTAACTTATAACCAAGGTGAACGGTTGGTTCATTCTTAGCATCACTGTCGCAAAAATAACTTTTCTAATTAAACCCTAAATAATTAAGCAGTGACAAAACCATTTTTAAGACATCAATTTCCAAATTTAATTTAAAAACAATATTTAAAACCTTTCACAATTCATGGTTTAAGATTCACACAACAATTTGACCAAAAAAAATAATCCAAGCAACTAAAGCATTCAACCAAATAATTCCAACATTAAAACTTTAAAGAAAAGACGTCCTGACAGTAACCATCCCAAAGTATAAATACTGAAAATAAATGAATCACAATCTTTGGTAAACCGACTGAATAAATGAAATAGGGTGACACATGCCCAACTAGATAAAGTAAAACTAAAAGTGGAATCAATAATGATGTCGTCTAAGAAAGAGGCCTACAACTCCCACCTAAGATACAGTACGTTCCTTCTAAAGGGTCCTATGCAAGACGCCCCTGTAGATGGGCACCTGAGATATATACATATATATCCAAGAGAGAAGAGAAAATAGGAAACGGGTCAGAGCCCGATTGTAAAAAAGTTTAAAATTAGTTTAGCAAGTATTTAAAATGCTTATCCGCTAATGCAACAATCATATTAGTGCGGCACTCTCTTGAGAAATTATCACCTCTTCTAATGTGCACACCTACCTCACAACTACTCCCAACAATTTAGTTTATCTTAAGTTACTCACAAGATCTCAAGCCGGCAATTTCTAGTTGTTAGGAAAATTAATTTTAAAAGGAAAGTTCTCACATAAGCCTCATTTGATTATAAAGTTTCTTAGTATTGCCTCAAACTTTTCAAACACTTATTTCCAAGTTAAAATAATTATTTATTACTTACCTACCTTTAGTCATAGTAGATAATATCCAAATTTCAAGTTCATATATATATATATATATATATATATATATATATATATATATATATATTAATCACTCATTTAATATATATATACTATCGTCACCCCACATAAAATTTATGCTGCTGGCATACTCTGCTATCAAGTCCCCATATCACTAGTACTAAGGGAAATACAAGTTCAGAATCACTCTCGAACTGTATTAACATAAAACACATACAAATTGAGGCGAAGCATATTTCCAAGTCACTAAGAGGTCAGCCCATACCCTCACGTCTCTTAGGACCGTCTGACTATCGATCCGTTAGCCTGTACCAAGGATTCCTATGTTCAAGGGTACAAGTCAATATCCCCCATAAAGGTCCCATCGAGATAAGACTGTCCCTGCGCGGTAACCTCAGTGATAGCAAGTAGCGCGAGCATGATTTTTACACGTATCTAGTATATGCACAATCACAGTCATATATGTATACTAGTATTCCCAATTCTATTTTAGGTACACCCACGACCCATACTTATGATATTTATTCTCATTTCACATTACTAGATTATCCCGTATAACGGTTTGTCCCTTTTATTTTTATTTGTGGGATTATTCCAACTTACTACGTAACACTCATGAATTCCTATCTCCCCAATTGTAATTTCAATAGGTACTCATTTATTTTACAACGTAACTTCCTTACGAGTCTCACCCGTTAAACACATGTTCCCATTGTTCCTTAAGTGTAAAACACCTCTATTAAATATTAATCTCGTCTTACATTAAGGGTTCCATTTTTATAAAGTCCTACTCGTCTTGTTTATCTCCCAAAATATTCTAACAATAATGTCCAAGAATTTCTATTCATTTAAGTTGGAACCACCTTTTTAAAAAGGGGAATTTGAGTTTTCCACGAGGGGTCGATCGATCGATGGCAGGTGCTCAATCGATCAATGCGTCGATCGATCGAACAAGCAGGTATGACGAAACTGCAGAATTTCCAGTTACGGGTTTCTTCTTCCAAACTCATCCAAACCAATATATTTGACTTCCAAACTCCCAAAAATTTATACTGAAAGTGTTATATCCTCAAATAAGTGATATTCTACGTAAGGCATGTGAATTTTCATCATGTGTAACGAATTAAAAGGGGCACAATCCATAAAAATATCAGGAACCCTAATATTTTCTTTGTTTAGTTTCTTCCCATTCTTTTCCCAGATTTCATACTCCTAATTTATTGAAATTTCGTGGTTCAACCTCTACATGTGTATTTGATTTTGAGAATATGTCCCTTACCTCTACAACATGCAAATTAGAGTCTCCCATACATGCTTTCTTTCAAGAAAACTAGTCCTAATCAACCCTGGACTAACATCATTGAAGCATTAACTGAATTAGAGAAAGATAGATACTTTCCTTGGAATTCTTGGTTCAGATTAGTGGAAAATATTGGTGTAGTTGCGATCCTCATTGCGCGATCTATAGTTTGGCGACGACGGCGATGCAAACGGTGGGGTTCTTAGCCTTGAACTCCTTGGAAAGCTTATCCTCTTCCCTTCCAATGGTCGTCTTAGGTTTTTGGTTGTTCTGACCCAAGAAGACAACTCCTATTATCTGATATACTCTTAGAAATTTCGTGGCTTTTCATGCCCAAAAATGTAAAATGTCTAAAACGCCCTCCGGGGGTGTTAATTAGGCCTAGAAACGCTCCGAGGCCCAAACTAAACGCCCAGGTACATTATTTTGACTATATCGACCCTTCCGGACACATTGACACACTCAAAATGACCATACGGGTGACTTATAATTTATTCACTTCTAATAGTTCAAATTTACTCCCGACACAACACAGGTGTGTCCCGATAAATTTCCAAAATTATCAAATTAGATTTTCGTGATAATTTTACTAAATACAATTACACCTCTTACTTTACCCATAAAGTAATTTACAACACAATTCCAATAATTACTAACTCTCATCACGCTAGTAAGTATTTAAATGATTTTGTGGATTAATATTAAATTAATATCTGGAATTAAATTTTATAAATCCCCAAAATTAAAAGTCGTAAAAATACGGGGTATTACACAAACTCATCCAAAAAAATTAAGGGTAACAGTGAGATCAACTACAAAAAAAAAATCCTCGATTCGGGAGCTTTATTCGGTGGCCAGTCAATATATATGCATATCAACGAAACAGGTATTAAATCTAATGGTTGATTTAATTTTTCACATTCACAATCAATTATCGTGTCCAAACACGGCATGAACTTCACGACATTCACTTCCCCCTTCACAACACGCGCTACATTCTCGGGTTTCATTTCCATTTCCCCCATATCAATCAAAACCCTAGGTGCTAAAACAAAACCCTCTATTTCAAATAGAGGAACTAATGATTCGAGTGACGTCTTGTTTTCTCTGTTTTCATTGGTTTTGAGTGAGATTTTAGGTGGGTTGCCTTCGATGCGAAGTGAACGCCTACTCAGGGACAGGGCTTTAATTATCATTTTTTTCTCTTAGAAAAACCTGAGGGATATATATACATGCATACGCATATCAATACCATCTATCTATATGTATACACACACACACACACACAGAGAGAGAGAGAGAGAAACCTTTTTAGTGTTTTGAAAGAGGAGAGTGATGTGGGTGGGTGGGCGATGAAGCAGAGAGGGAGAGGTGTGTGGATCAACATCGAGGAAGAGAGAGCTCGGCTGAGAGAGTTATAGTCGGAGACGGGTTGGAGGCAGGTAAGAGGAGAAAGAATGTTGAGTGGAGAGATGGAAAAACTGAGCGCGGGGGGGGGGGGGGGGGGGGGGGGAGGGGGGGGGAGGGAATGAGCGGGGTTTGGGTTTTGTGGGTTATATTTTTTGTGTTATTTTTGTGATCCATCTTAAAGGACGACATTATGCTATCCTTAAAGAGTTTTATTTTAAGGGACATTATTATGATGTCCTTTTAGAGTTATTACTAATATATAATTCGTGTAGATATACGAGCGATGTATTATAAAAAATACAATAAAAATTAGTCTATATAACAAATTTAATATTGTATTTTAAAGCTATTGTAAAAGGTTTATTTTTCATAACTAATTTGTCTACTATTTTTAAATGTTTTTGTTATATAAAAACTATTTTTTTCTAAATAAATATTCAAAATAACTATACGTATTTTATATTAAAAAAACATTATACGTATTTTATTTTTTTTAGTTTAAAAAATTATATGTCATTTATAGATACAAAAAAAGTTTTTTCTATAAATAAAACGCAAAAAGTGTTTTTATAACCATTTTTTTATTTATATTAAAAATAATTTTAAAATTTAGATAACTTTTTTTAACTTACATTAAAACTTCAAAAACACTCGACGTATTATATATAAAAAAATTATACATATTTTTATTTGTTTTTAGTTTAAAAAACTTTATGTCATTTATAAACAAAAACTTATTTTTTTTCTATAAATACAACGTTAAAAATGTTTTTATAACCTAAAACTTTTTTTATTTATATAATTTTTTTTTTATTTTTTTAAAACTTTTTTCTTGAAATAAAAACATTATAAAGATATTGTGGTATTAGTAGTATTGTGTAATGTGATTTGAGTAGGGAAATGAAATACTTTAAGGGGCGATGTTGTGTTGTCCTTATAGAGTCGTATTTTAAGGGACAACATTGTGGTGTCCTTTTAGAGTTATTATAAAGGACAACACATTTTAAGGTGTCCCCAAAACTATGTATCTTATGGTATAAAGTACGAGAAAAAAATTGTTCTCCTTTTAAAGTTATTATATAGGACAACCAAATTTTGTTATCCCTTATACGTTTTTAAAAGGACACCTTAAAAGTTTCCCCTAATGCCTGTGTCCTTAATTGTCACTTTTCTAGTAGTGGTCTACCTCTGCACGACAATGCAAAGCAGTGGTGCTCAATGATGGAAGGGAGATATATCGCCTTTAAATGTATGAGCGAGGAGCTGAAGATCCTAAATAAGATGACCCCGAATAAAAAAAGTATATGATAATCAAGGATAATGTCTTGTCATTAGCAATTCAAACATCCAAGAGTTTATGGATGATGTTGAAGATGAGCCTAGATGTATGAAAGACTATTTTAAACCTCAAGTTAAAGAGTTAAAGCAGATTAATTTAGCTGAGGACAACCATGAATCAAGGCCAATCTTCATTTCAAAAGACCTAGAGGATGCGAAGAAGATGGAGTTGATCAAGCTCATTCGAGAGTTCAAAGATATTTTGTTTGGAAATACACTGAGATGCCAAGGCTAGATTTAGAAGTGAGCTACCAGAAGTTGAACATTTTTCCTTTAATAATACCGATCAAGTAGTCAACCAGAATATACAAGCTTGGGTTGGATCAAAAAATCAATCCTGAGGTGGAACGATTACAGGCAATTGGATTTATTAAGCTAATTCAACATCCAATTTATCTTTTCTTTATCGGGACGGTGTAAAAGAAAGATAAAACATATTATAGAGCTTACCCCAATGATTGGTTCCTTCTACCTTTGATTGACAGCTTGATTTATTCAACTGTTTGTCATGATAGCTTTATGGATGGATATATTAGTTACAACCAAATCAAGACGGATTGAAATGATGAGATGAAGACAACTTTCAGAACCCTTATAGGAAATTTCATGTACAATGCTATGTCATTTCGGTCTAAAAATGCCGGGGCAACTTACTAGAGGACAACGATTGCTATTTTTAACGAATTTTTCCATGACATTATGGAATCTTATGTGGATGATATAGTTAATAAATCAAAGAAGGATAATTCTCACTTACATGACATAATAAGAGTTTTTAATAGATGTAAAAACTATATGTTGAGGATGAACCCACTAAAATATGACTTTAGTGTAATGAGTGGAACATTCTTGTGTTTTGTAGTTAATAAAAAAGGAGTGTAGATAGACCAGAGCAAACAAAAAGCATTCTTGATGTGACTTGTCCAAAGACCCATAAAAGGATAAAAAGTTTCATTGGAAAGATTTTTTACTTAAAGAGATTTGTTATAGGCCTATCTGAGATAACTCATCCTCTAATGGAGCTCTTATAAAATACCACAAATTTATAATGGGAGGAACAACACCAGGAAGCTTTTTATAAGCTTAATAGGTTGCTCACCTCTCCTTACATGATGATTCCACCCAAGGCAGGAATACGTTTGTTGCTTTATGCAACCTGCACTATGCGGTCCATCGGTGCACTATTGGCATATGGTCTTGATGGACAAGAGAGACATGTCTACTACTTGAGTAGAATCATCTATGGTACTGAAGAAGATATAAAAGTATATAAAGACATTATGTGGATATAGTCTTTTTGTGTCAAAACCTCAGGAATTATATGATGTCTTTCCTTATCCATATAATAAGAAGATCTGATCCAATTATTTTTTCGTTAGCACGAACAATCTGGATTGGGAGAACAGTGAGGTGATTCCTCATTCTTTTTTAGTATGAATTGAAGTGAGTGGTTACTCATGCAATCAAGAGCCAAGCATATGTAGATTTACTAGCTATTTTTTCTTTAGGTTTGTTTGAACCACCTCATAAAAATATTACTTGGAAGCAAACACTTGTGAGACAACCTTAGAGGAATGGTCCATTAATTTTTATGGCTCATCGTCTCAAGGAAAATGAAGAGTTGGAGAAATTTTATCTGGAAGAAAGTAAGAGATCTCTTCGTCATTTAAATTGGACATTCTTTGTTCAAATGATGAGTTATAGTATGAAGCCATCATTCTAGGATTACTCCAGGCCCTTCGAAGAAGAATGTGTTCGCTCTGCGTTAAAGGAGACTCCAACTTGGTGGTTAAACAACTAAATGATGAATACAAATTGAAGAATCTCCACCTAAATCCTTATCGAACAATCATACGGAGTTTGATTGACCAGTTTTATGAAGTCAATGTAGAGAGGCATCTAAGAACAATGAACCATCATGCTGATGCTTATGCCATAATTGCACAAAAGATTGATACCCAAGGTGAATCAACAATTGTGGTGATCCATCACAGGACATCTCTATCTTTTATGCTCTAGCTCTTTACCACATATCGTGCCTCATACTGGAGAGGGACAATCAAAGCGCAGTTAGAAAGAAGATATGGTTCGATGAAGCATACTAAGATAGTCAATTCTTCCTTCTTCAAGGAAGTTTGTACTATAAAAATCCTAGTGGATGGTTGGACAGATGCCTTGGCCTTATGGAAGATTAAATACGGTCAAAAGAAACTAATAAGAAGCATTATAAGACCACTAAGATTTCTTTATATATAAGAATTCAAAGAGAAGAATATTTTTAGCCTTCGATGAAGCACGATGCAACAACATAACAAAAAGATTATGATAAATGTTTAATATACTTCCAACCATCTGAATGCAACTTTTCAGAAGATCAAATGGATTGGATATAGATTTACATTGATTTTATAAAAAATGGAGTTATTCTAGTAGAGAAAGCATATGCCATAGCACATAGAAGGAGAACCCCAAGGTTTAACTCACTAGAGGAGAATATCTATTAGCGAGGATACTTCAATAGTCCTTTATGATGCATCACAACGGAGGAAGCAAGAGAGGTTCTCAAGTAAGGTCCCGATCTAGCTCACATAGGAGGAGCCAAATTATATGTCAAACTTATGTCACTTACCTATTATTGGCCAAAAATGGAGAAAGATTCAACTGAGTTTGTTTAAAAATGCAAAGCATGCCAACTTCATGGAAATCTCATTCATACTCCCTCGGTTGATTTACACTTATTTTCAACACTATATCCTTTCCATAATTGGGTATTTGATCATGTGTGGGCAATTAAAATTCGATCTAGGGGAAAAATATGGATTCTTGTAGCAACTGGGTGCTTTGCAAAGTGAGCCGAAGCAGTACCTTTGATAAGAGCAACTGCAGGAGTGGTACTATAATTAATTAGAGAGTATATCATTTGTCATTTTGGCATTCCTAAGGTTATTCTTTCAGATAATGGAACGCCATTTATCAACAAATAAGTGACAATTCTAACTGATAAATTTTCAATTATCCACCACACCTCAACAGTGTCTTATCCTAAAGGTAATGGTCATGCAAAAGCCACAAACAATACTTTAGTCAATATTTTAGCCAAAATGATGGAATATTTCACCAGTGCATGGGATGACAAGTTGCCTATGGTGCTTTGGGCCTATCAAACAAGTAAGAGGAAGCCAACAGGTTATACACCTTTCTCCTTAGTTTATGGAGCTAATGTAATCCTTAAAGTGGAATTAGAAGTACTATCTTCCAAATATATATTGCAAAGTAAAATGATTCCTTAAAGTCGCCATGTTCAACTAGAACGACTTTATGAGCACAGAGATAATGTGAGGAGGCACTTTCAATTCTACACGAAGTAACGCCCCAAAGCTAATGAGGACCTAATGAGACCAGGGAAGTTTATGGAATGGAATTTAGTATTGAAAGCTATTGTTAATCACATTAGAGGACATCTTTTGCCAACATTTTCAGCAAATTAGAAAGGGACTATGTTGTTAAAGAAGCACATGACTTGGGTTATTGTTTGATCTCAAAAATTGAAGATGATAGGCCTTTCAAATTTAACAAAAAATGGTTGAAAATTTATCATGTTTGAGAAAGACATGTGTACTTTTCATTTTCTATCTAATACTTGAAGACACACGAAGAAGCACATTAGTTTGTAATATATTTGAGTAAAATATTGATGCAAACGATGAAGAGTACACATATGAATCAAGAATAAATACTTTTTATATTTTAATTTGGAATAATTACAATTCAAAAAGGAACTACTACCTAAAGATACAGAATACGAAGTTTATTCCAACAAATATCCTAAGCTGGAAGCAGTGAAGAATCTCTCTCCAATTGAGGCAACTATATCTTCAGTAACCTATCATTGATGCTCAGACATAGAAGATATCTTTACTTCAATCTATGACTTTTGTTTAATCACGAGTTCACACTCTCTTTGGGCATCAGTAAAAACTTTCTCTATTATATCTCCTGCTTGATTATACTTCTTAAGATAAGGGATGAGCTCTATTAATTTTGCCTTATTTAACCTTTAAATCCACCACCTGAACATAAGTGCTAAAGGACGGTTGCCCAATAACAGTAAGCGAATCCTTAGGTAAAATTTTAGGCTAAAGTAAAATATCTTCTCATATGGTTGCTGATAAGATTAATAACCTTGTTTTCTTTCGTATCAATATCTTCCAGTATAAAAAGAAAAGGGTGGTTGAACTCCCCTTCATACAGGCTACCCAACAGTCACCCCACGAGGTCTAAGAAACTTGATCCTCATGCTTAAATAGATGGTGTGTGGAAACACTTTCCCTCAAACCATACACTAAGAACATACTAAATGTCTCACGCCCTATGGTTACTAACTCTCGATCGAAATCAACTTAATATGTAGGATGTTTCACGAAGGAAATCCAAATAAGGAACCCTCTTGATATACTTCGGTCTTATTCATTTTTCTGGAACAATGGCGTGAAACTCCCTAAGAGATTATCATTATAAGATTACAAACCCTAAAGAGTAAAACTCTAAAGTAATCAAATAACTCAATTCGAAAAAGTGAAGAATACAGTCAAGACCTTAGGCCTCTAGGACGTAGAATGCTCTCATACAAATTATGACACCCCGTAAAACTAATAAATTGATTGATCCTGTTTAATAAATAAAAGACGAGAATAAAAAACAATTGGTAACATTTTCATCATAATGAATAAAATAAAATGAATTGTATAAATGCAATATATGAAAATAAATCGTTGAATCAAATAAACATTTCTAATACCAATTACTGCCATAAAAATGAAATCCAACTCCATAATATGAAATCTCAATGGTATAAAATCCATCTCGGAATACAAGTGCATCTCATAGAATTTCTGACTTGAAAAAAAATGTGGAATAAATACAACTTCCTAAACTGAAATATAAATAAATACAAAGATGTAAGCGAATGACACTCCTCGATGCCTACACCCTATGAATGATAAATACGATGTTGCTAAAGATAGTCCTCCAACGAATAACCCTAGTGTATGATCACAACAAGGGCCTAAGACTTATGGAAAACAGTTCAAGAAAGAGGACTAAACCTAAAAATTCTTCAAATAGTAAGAATTTTACTAAAATTGGGCCACAATAATAATAGTGCATCTTCATCATATATTAAATAGATTTAAAGTTATATAACTTACCCAACCCAAACAACCTAAAATAAGCATGTTTTTTTACTCCCAGACCCAATGAATCCCATGTGATATATGTTCATGCCTTCATTAATTATTCTTAGTTTCACATTGTTAACATCATATGTTGATTTAAGTATAATCTATTCTAATAAAATCGCTTACGTTAAAAATAACTCTCGTACTAACCAAAGTATCAATAACGGTCTCTAGTTATGATTCTAAAAGTGTGCCTCGGTTCTAACAGTCTCAAATAATCTAATGTCACTCATTTAGTATATATGTCTCTATTATATTCATTACGTAATCCCGAGTAATAAGTTTACGTTTATACATCTCTAGTATAAATCGTAATCCGATGCAAGCATCTCTACATACTATAATACAACATCACAGTATAAACCATAATTTGATAAACCATCTCAAAGTATCACAAGAGGGAAGCACATAATCCACAATATCCGTGAGTGTACACAACCCACATAAAATCTCATGGTCTATGCTTGAGCCCGTAAATAAAAATATGAAGGCCTAACCATATTGTCTTCATGGATGGCTTGTGTTATACTAGGTATAATTGTAGGTTATAATAACCATATAACCTCAAAGCAGGTGCAATGGATAATCACTATGTATTCCCATCTATTGCGCATCCACTATACCCAAGGCTATATGATAAAACACCATCTTTTATCTTCCTTAGGAACACATGTCTGTCAGTCGTAGGATCCGGATAAATAGGACCTAGGTAGAGTCCCTTTCATCACCGGGTATACCACGTACAATCAACATCGTACGCGCCCCATGAAAATCTTTCCCAGTACGTCACCTATGAGAAATCACACACACCATGGTATGATTACACATAAAAACAAATAAGCAAACACGATCCTAAGAAACTACATTAAACAAACAAGTACAAAACTTACTCAATTAGGTTACACATAATGTCTATTTTATTATTAGTTAGTATGTATTTAATTGAAATTGGTTATATATAATATTAGTCTAAACTCCTAGGGCTCTTAATCTATTGGTATATTTTCCCACTCAACCTTTACAAGTAACAATCTAATATAACAACTACCCTAATCAATGTGTCAAAATCACACTTTAACTATGGTATAATATACCCAATCATTAAGCATATCTCGTTCTTATAAAATATTCCAACAATTGGTCCTATACTCAAGGTCCTCAAGCAATTGTACATGAATCCTATGAACTCATGGATTACTAAAAGTGTCTTATGTTCTATATTAATTATCTCTGATTAATTTAGAACTAAACTCCAAATGTACCAAAAGTTATTCTAACCAAAACTCAACATATTAAATCGAAAAAGCCTTATAATAATTATCGAAGATTTTCTGTAAACCCTCACCAAACATCGCCACACGATAAACCAACAAAACATATTTCCTTCAAAAACTAGACGTACGGGGTTAATCTATGTCGTACACACGGAGGGACTTAACCGTGCGCACGGGTTAATTATACGTATGAGCGTTGCGAATATAAACTTTAACAAAATGGGTTTCTTCTTTCCCAAACCATAAGTTAAGAACCTAGAAACCCTAGTCCTTCATGGATGACCTTGCCTAAGGTCCTAACACCTTAAAAACTAGCCGCTTAAGTTTACAAATAAACAATTTCATCCCATACTTAATTCGATTGCCGAATTTACATGAGGGCTTTTATTGATTATAATATATGGTTCAGATTTACACTAATATAATCAGATTATGCAATTTCATGCTTTAATTTAAGGATTTCATCATTAAACTACTTAAATTCATCAATGTGATTAAGACTAAATATACACTTTAAGTCATTCCAAAAATTATGATTTGGATGATTAAAAATCGGATTTACACTAGTTTTCATCCAAATTCCAATGACTACTACTATTGTAATAGAATCTCAATTAATCAATGTACATTTTCCTTGATCTGATTGACGAATCAAAATGCCCAATGTCGTCAAATCCTCTTCATTCCATAGTCCCTCTTCTCCTTATATCTCTAGGGTTTTCTCAAATGAAAAATGAGTATTTTAGGTTTTACTAACTAACCTAATAAGAGAGCTTCCCACGAACATAAGACTAGGCCCCATATAAGCCTCAACTAAATGACCTAAAAACACATGCTAAACAATCTGAAACTCAACCCAAACTATATACTAACCCAATAGACTAAAATTACACAATTTTAAGTCAAAAATGGACTTGCTAAGTGTCCCAAAAGTTAACCCAAAATAGTAAATTTTTTAATAAACTAATTATCTTATTATCTTATTTTATAATCCAGTACGAGTCAATTAAGTTAAAACTAAATTATCAATATTAACGTGCGACTCAACATTACCAAAAACTACTTTAAGATCGGTAGAACCCAATACAGAGAGAATAATCCAAAAAAAACACCGACGCCTAGTCTCTGACCATTCCATAGTCACCCATTATAATAATTCACTCAACATATCTAATTAATAAATTACCATGTATTTTTCCAATTTCTAAATAGTGTTAATTCATGTAACACATATACAAGCACACATTCGGGTCATGTAACAATCATACAACAAATATAATAAGTAACATACCACATGTCACATGCAATTACCAACTCAACACAAATAAATAATCCATTCAACGATTTATTTATTACTACAAAATTACGAGGTATTACATTGGGTTAGCCGCCATGTTCTCTCTCCCTCTCTCCGTTTATACAATAACCACCATACACATAATCACACACAAGTGAGACTCTTCAAAACCCTAACTTAGCCACCAAGTTATGCCACAAGACTCTCTTGCCCCCCAAGTTCTAATTTAATTTCGATAATGTAATTTAACAATAAAAAAAATGCAACTCAATCAAATAATTTAAACCAAATTATTAATAAATAAATAAATTCAACCGTTATTACTTTAATTAAATTATCTTTCATTATAAATAATCATATTAAATTCCCAATTAATTCATAAATCACCATCAAATCATTTGAATAATCACTTTAAAAATTTGGGGTATTACAATGCATGTGTGCTTTTGCTAATTTACGTCAATCATATATCAGAAACAAGTTCGTTATTTATATTCTTATGTTGATATTATGAAGCGTCGTATTGATATTGCATATGAGGTTGATCTTCATAAAGTTTGCCTGATGCATCATACATCAAATGTCATTAGTCTCTCTTCTTTTCGGGTCTCTCATATCCCCAAATGACCCTACCCCAGGTATTTATCATTCCGTTCGCATCCACTTTGAGTGTGTTAAGATTATACTCGATTTTGAGATGGTTCAACGAGTTCACTCGATAGTTGATTTGCTGGTTTGGCCACTCTCGCTGTCGAGAATACATGGATCATTGATGCTACTTTACAACATATTTACCGAACTATCTATGGCCTCTACCACGAACACATTAAGAGGGGCAGAGTGACGCATGATAGTAGCTTTGGTAACTAAACTAAAAATTATTATGCGAATATAATGTGAAACTAGGTGTAAACTCGCGCGATGGGCGGGATAGGAGATTTTGATAGTCGATTCACACCTTAAAAATGTTTAATTTCATTTACCAAAAAATTCTAAAGTTTCATTTATTCGGCTGGCCAATTTTGGACAATTATAAATCAACTAAAGATGCATTTGCTAAATGCGTTCCTAGGTTATAAAGTGTCATGGTTGAAGATATTGCCACAAAAATCCAATATGGCAAGGAGTTCAACGTTCTCAGCTATATGGGAACCAAAAATCCAAAATCAAAAAAAAAATATTTGGAAAACAGTTCATGAAACCATGATCTCGGCTACATGGGAACCAAAAATTTGCAGAGTAATTTCAAAACCCTTGCTCGATTAATTTACCACGATCCTAAGTCAGAGGTCCTTGCTGATAGACGAAAAATATTTTGAAAAAGTCTGGAAAAAACTGAATAAATATTTTATAGAGTTTGAAAAAATATTGTGAAAAAACTGAATTCTAATAAAAAAGTGGATTTCCAATAAAAAAATATAGAAAATTTATTCAATAATTATTGAAAATCTGGAAAATACAAAAAAATTCAGAGAAATAAATAGAAATATGGAAAATACATAACAAAAATAACAAAAATATTCAATAAATCGAAAAAAATTAAAAAAAAAAAATTGCAAACTGAATATATATTCTAAAAAGTTTGAAAAATATTGCAAAAACTGAATTTCCAATAACAAAATACATATCCAACAAAAAAACCAAATTTCTAATAAAAGCGGGAAAAATATTCAATAATTAAAGAAAATTTGGAATATACAGAAAAAATAGAAAAATATTTTTAAAAAATTAAAAAAAAAAATTTCCAAAAATAAAAATTATAACCTTGATTAACAAAACATAAAAAATATTATTGATAAAGATTTCTAGAAAAAAAAATTTCCCTTCGCCTATTCTCTCTTTTATTTCTCTCTACCCATTTTTTATCTCTTCTCTTTCGAGACTTTCGAATCAACCAACCATGACTTTCTCTCTTAAAATATAAATAGTCTTCTATCTAGGTTTCTTGGATAGCTCGACCATCCCTACGAAAAACCTTAAGGCCTTGTTTGGGAGTTCTATTTTGAAGAGAAAAGAAAGGAAAAGAAGGGAAAATATGTTTTCTTTCCTTCGTTTGGGAGTTTCATTAGGAAAGAAAGTGACTTTCTCTCGTTTGGGAGTTTAAAATGAGAGAAAAGAAGGGAAATTTTTAACAAAATATCCCCTTGCAACTTTCATTTCAAATCGGAAAGAAATGGAGAGAAAGGAAAGTTTTTGAATGAATTGTTCCTTCTTCTCCTTAAAACCTATATAAATTTTGAAAGCATATAAACAAGGTACAATTTTTTAGGTCGACGCGTACATGTGTGCACACACATACATTTAGTTTCAAGGATAAATTTATATTCATGTGGACTATGGATCATATTGAGTTTGCAACATTTTTCAGTCACTGCTAATACAAGGAAGGGAAATTTTCAATTTCAAAATCCAATCTCCAATTAAGCTTGATAGAAATACCTAGACAATAATGGATAGGGTGTTTGTTAATGAATATAAGAAATTGACTTCAACAGTAGTTTTAGGGAACACGAATTACATGATTTGAAATTCAAGTACCATGTATGGTTTACATCTCAATATACATACACATACGATACTCAGAAATATAAAAAATAAATCAACGCGTCGACCTAAAAAATTGTACCTTGTTTATATGCTTTCAAAATTTATATAGGACCCCGTTGATGTATGTAATTACCTGAGACTCTCCAACCCACACAAAGGCTTGAAAATGTCGCCATATCTTGCAAGGTTAAAAGTTCAATCTCCAATTAAGCTTGATAGCAATACCTAGACAATAATGGATAGGCTGTTTGTTAATGAATATAAGAAATTGACTTCAACAGTAGTTTTAGGGAACACGAATTACATGATTTGAAATTCAAGTACCATGTATGGTTTACATCTCAATATACATACACATACGATACTGAGAAATATAAAAAATAAATCAATTTATAACTGATGTGACCGAGTCTATAAGTGGTTGTAGGGCTTTACTTTATGCAATGGTAAAACTTGAACTTCCTCATGTTAACATCATCTCTAAAATGGAATTTGTCACAAAAAAAAAGATACATTGAAGATTATGGCATTCTCCGAGAGAAGGTTCTTAGAGGTTGTGAGCGAGAATTGTGATGGTTCAAGCTCCAATAGCCTTTTTCACATGTTCAACTACCAAGTAGTGTGAAAATGACCCCACAAAAATTAGCAACCTCAAAGAAAAAACCCAATCCAACTAATTGATCAGTGTGCAGTTAATCTAACTAACTGTGTCATCTAAAGAAGTTGAGTGTAACCGCTTGCAAATGGGAGTGACTTGCAGTGGTTGTTAGCTAAAGAAGGGGCACTTTTAAGTGGAATTAGGCCTAATGCTTCAGAGGAAAGGCTTATTCTGATGCATGATTCAATTGATAGTGAAACATCATATACATTAATGTCTACTAAATATAATTGAATCACGGTTTTCTATTATCACCCAACACCATTTAAATGTGGGCACATTATTACATCACCTAACTCATGAATGAAATGGTTGGCAGTGAGTGTAAGATTCAAGAGAGAATAAAGGTTAATACCTTAAAATAAAATAATAATAGAACAAATTATAATAGAAATAATAACTGAAAGTTTAACTTTAACTTGAAAACCACACAATAACTAAAAGCTCCATATTACCAAATATGAAAAAATAGAAAGTTGAAAAGAAGAAAATGAAAAGTGGCTAATATAAAATTTGAGTTCCAAATAGGATGAAATAAGAACCATAACACCAAGAAGGAAGATACCTGGTAGTTCAGAAGAATCATTCACCAAATCGTCCTTCACCTCCATTATAATCATTCATTGTAGAAAAAATGAATACCTGATTAAATCAAATAATATTTTAGTCATCATCAAAAATACCTAAATATAAAAATCTAATTAGATCTACAAAAACTACCTAAATAAAAAAAAATCTTCAAAAAACAATCAAAATCCCTAAGAAATGAACAAAATAATGGGAGATTACCTGTGCGTGTTTGAATCAAGAACATGACCACATAAACTTATTTTGAACAAAACCCTTACAAAAAATAGGACCGCACAATATCATAATATTACCAAATTAAAGTAGAGAGAAAGGGAAGGGGGCGGGTGTGTCTGCGTAAAAGAGAGAAACTGAGGGAAAAATGAAGGAGGTGGGTGTGTAATGTGAGGATGAAACCTGAAGCGTTTGAGGGTTTGTGTGTTGTTGGGGAAGTGAAATGGGGAATGCCGTAAGAGAGAGAATGAGTCAGATCGTGTGAGGGTGAGGGGAAGGGGAAGAGTATGAGAGGGTTTAAGGTGGATTTGGTGTAGTTTACCCAAATAACCTTGTGTTTGAAATAAAGTGAAAGAGGTGTAAGTAGTGAGAAAAAAAAGAAGGGGAAATCAAAATTTTAAAGGGTAAAAGAGGAAAGGCAAAAAAAATCAAAATGATGACATCATGAATCAAACTTATGACATACATAAGTTTTCTACTTTATTATTATTATCTATATATATATATATATATATATAAACTCTCTTAATCACATGACAAAGATGGAAAGTAACAAACATAAAACATTCAATTTACCAAATCAAACACACCAATCTAATCTAATCTAATCTAATATAATCTAACTGCTACTATCACTAATATTATTCAAGGTTCTAGAAAATGCGGGGCATGACCGAGGCGTGGGGCCAAGCCTTAAGCCTTAAAAGACAAGGCGGGTCTTAGGCGTAAAAAAGTGTGAAAAGGCGTTTAGACATTTTTTGATATATTTTAACAATTTTATCAATAACAAGGCTATTAAAAATACTAAAATCGTACATACCTTAAAATATGTCTAAATATATACAAACTAACCTACTATTTTCTTAAATAATAAGGAAAAAGAAAAAGAAAAAGAAAAACCACGTGTTTCTTTGGATGAGAGGCAGAGATGTTTAGGAGACCATTTGTCTTTTGATTGTTTTGAATGAGATATTGATCCGATTTTTTTAAAAAATTCATTAAAAGGTTATATCATTTTACTACAGTAATTTTGTTTTAAAAAAAAGTGTGCCTTAAGTCTTTTACCCAGAAAAAAGCATGAAAAGCTTAAGACCAGGCGTTTCTCCCAAGCCTCAAGCGTAATCTTTCCTAGACAGAGCCTAGACGCGCCCTTTATAACACTGATATTATTACGATTACTAGTATTACTATAATGGTTAACTCTCGTGACCATTATTGGGTAACGAAATGACACATGAGACAACTTAGACGATTTTTAGTAGGGAGATGCGATGGAGTTTACCAATGTTATGCTAAATCCCGCTCTAACTCAGTACCTAGCCATGAGTAGAAGAAAAAACCTCCCTGTTCCGCCCCATTTTCCCCCTAACTCGATTTCAACTTCAAAGATTAGAGAGAAATGGACTTACCATTTACCATTTATTTATAGATATAAGGAATTATTTATGATTTTTTTTAAAAAATTTGTACCAATGACTAAGTGAAAATACTTATTATAATTTTGGGACTTAGGGAGCATTTGTCTTTTTAGCCTTTAGTGTTGAATCGAAATGGGTAATGCTGAAGGGTATGTTTTTTTTTTATCTGAATGAACCTCTGAATGTAAGTTCTTTATTTGGAGTTATTTGGCTCTTATTGTTGAATGCAATTAATTTGATCATTTTGCCATTAGTAACAATTTACTAATTTGTTTTATGTTAGTGTCATTTAACCAATAAAATAAGGGTAAAATCAGAATGAAATTTTATTAAAATGTTTAGCATTAAGCACTCATAGAGGTACTTGCCTCTTAATGCTTAATGCTAAATTTTAACTATTTTTGAGCATTAAGAGGTAAAAACAACACCAAATATTACCTCTTAATCCCGAGTGAAACTCAATTCAGCATTAAGAGATAAAAACAAGCATCCCTTTAGTTGAAGCATGTATAGTTAAGGAACTAAAATAGTAGGTTCGGGACTAAATTGACACGATTTTCAGTTTACAAATTATTTGTGTATTTTGCTCTTTTGTCTTTATGCTAGTCTCTAGTATAGACAGAAGCTTTTCTCTCTTGTTCTAGTAATTACTTACCATTATTTGGAGAAATATATGGAGAGCATAAGTCCTAATTCTTCTTATGTGTGTGCAAATGAGTGTGTGAATGTGTGCATGCTTTAGCTAATTTACATCATAATATCTATTGTTTCATATGCAGATAAGAAGAATTGGTTCTATGAGAAAATGGAGACTGAAGTTCAAGGTCAACTAAACACATACTATATAGGTGGACTTATGGCATTTGAGCTGACAGAGATAAATTCATCTTATGCTATGGCTCTAGTTTGTAAGCACTTTGCAAACGACAATTTGTTGCCAAAGTTTCCATACACTAAGGTAAATTGCACTATTAATCTTAGGACGTACATGATAGCATAAATTTTCTTTGGACAATATTCAATTTCACATATGTTTCAACTTTTGGCAGTGTTTGACAGAAAGTATTTTCCATGGAAAAAAAAATTCAACCTCCCCTTAGATAAATCTTGTTGATGCCTACTTTAATCAGATTTCCGTGAAAAATTTGTCCCACCTCAGCGAATGAAAAGTCTTTTAAGGAAAAAGAATAGGCTTTTAGCATAATTAATACACACATCATTTTTCGCCACAACAGTCAAACACACCAATGATGAAAAATAGTGAAAAGAGTATTTTCCAAGTAGTACTTTCCAGGTAATTCTTTCCCAGGCTATGAATCAAATGCACCCTTAAAGATCAACATTTAGATTGGAAAAGTGATGTCCTGGATAACCAGGCTGTAGGGTCAATTATTTTACTTAAGGAATTATTTCTGCGGGGATTGTTTCCACTGCAATCAGATTGTTGGGATAGGAAGCCAAAAGAGTTATATGAATCCCCAAGAGTCGAGTTCCACTATTTATGTAGCCTTGATGGATATTTGAAGCACCGGGGAATTCATGATGTCACAAAAAACAAAACACTATACACATGGATCAATGAGGAAGGGGAAGAGTTGTGCTATAGGACTTATGGAGAACTTCATTCCAATGCTTGTTACATCTCTCGAAAGTTCTTATCAAGTCAGAAACCGTCTATCAAGCCTGGTGATAGGGTTCTCTTGGTCTATGTCCCGGGTTTGGACTTTGTCTATGCCTTCTTTAGCTGTATAAGAGCTAGAGTATTACCCATTCCAGTTCTTCCTCCCAACCCACTTCAAAGAAGCAAACAAGCACTTTTAAAGATTGGAAACATTGCTAAATCATGCAATCCAGTGGCCATTTTATCAACCATTGGTTATCATAGAACTGTTTAGGCTTGTTCTTTGAAGAATTTCATACTTTCGGGTGTTAGAATGAGGAAAATCTATCCTCGCTGGCAAAATCTCTTCATGGTTACACACAGACACTTTTATCAAGGACACCAAGAACTTTCCCCAAGGTTACATCGATAATCATTCTGAACCGAGGGGAGATGATCTGTGTTTTCTGTAATTCACATCAGGTTCTACTGGTGCTGCTAAAGGAGTGGTGATAACCCATGGTGGGATCATTCATAATGTGAAGCTGATGCAAAAAATATACAAGAGCACATCACGGACAAGACTAGTGAGTTGGCTTCCACTGTACCATGACATGGGACTGGTTGGGGGAATTTTTACATCTCTGGTTCGTGGAGGGATCGCGAAACTACTTTCCCCAATGGCATTTATCAGGAAATGCCTCTTGTGGCTTCAGATAATGAGCAAATATAAGGCTACTCATAGTGCTGGACCAAACTTTTCTTTTGATGTTGTGGTTAAAATATTGGAAAGAGACGAGTATAAATTTTTGAATTACTATCTTTCTTCAATGGGTTTTCTCATGGTAACTGCATAACCAATGAGGCAGAAAACTCTAAAAAGATTCATTGAGCTCACTGCCCCTTTCGGCCTTTATCAAGAGGTCTTAGCAGAGAATTGTGTGTTTGTTAGTTGCGCATATGGAGAAGGGAAGCCAATTTTGGTAGATTGGCAAGGAAGGGTCTATTGCGGGTATGTGAGACCAAATGATGTAGATGTTGACATCAGAGTAGTCGATCAAGAAACTGGGGAAGAGAATGACGAAGTTAGAAAGGAAGGGGAGACAAGCGTTAGCAGTCCAAGTGCTGGAATTGGGTATTGGGGCAAGGAGGAATTAAGCGAGGAAATTTTCAAGAATCAGCTTCACAATTATCGTGGTAGAAAATACACAATGACGGGGGACTTAGGCCGGATAATGGATGGGAATTTGTTCATCACTGGAAGACTTAAGGATCTAATCATTGTTGCTGGAAGAAACATATACCCAGCTGACGTGGAAAAGACTGTTGAGAGCTCTTTTGAACTTCTATGGCTTGGTTATTGCGATGTCATTGGGGTCTCAAAGGAGACCTTATCCGCGAAAGGGATATTTTTACCAGATGTTTCTGATGAGATTGGCTTGGTTGTGATTACAAAGGTTAAAGATGTTTAGCCTGTTACTAATGATATCATTGAACAAATTCAGATCATCGTTGTAGAAGAACATGGTGTCCGCATTGCTTCCATCAAGCTGATCAAACCCAGAACCATCAGTAAAACCTCGTCTGGGAAAATTAAGTGATTTGAGTGCCTTAAGTAATTCACTAATGAAACGTTAAATGTAGTTACGAAGCGGATTTTGGTGAGAAGATCATCTGGTTTGTCTTTAAACTTAGGTAAACCAAAGGAGGTAACAACACAGACCCGGGCAAGTACTTGGTTGTGTCACACAGACATCTTGGATTTTCTGATATAAAATCATTCTTAAGAACACCCTAATGTTAATCTTGAACACATTAATATGATTAAACTTTAGCATATAATCGTTCTTAATAAAAGGACTTGGATCTTCATGTTTTCACAAAATACGTCTAAAAGATAGAAAATAAGACTTACCTTGATTAAGGATTAATCTTGATTAATTACTCCATCAATCTACCTTCTTGGAAAAATTACACTCTAATGGAATCTCAGAGTTTCTCTCCCACCTCAGAAAGAGTGTGTTATGAGTTAACCCCAGATGGTGTAGGGCTCCTCTATTTATAAGGGGAAGGGGGTCAGAATCCTAGTCAAGGTGGGACTCTTTTTCAAGTCTCCCACTAATGGCACTAACCATCATGTGACTAACGAATAAGATTGACCCGATCTTCTAATATTCGTATTTATCACATTCCTAATTAATTATCTGATATTTATCAAAATCACATAATTGGGAAATTCATAAATTCAAAATTTAATATAATTGAAATTAAATAATTAATTTCGACACTGAATATTAATTTTCAACTGTCTCCCACTTGGTCTTAATAATCCCCATAATTAAATTAGGTACCATAAGGTGCACAATAACTGATAAATATATTTTTCTTAAATCAAACAATTCACGGATGCGAGTCATGGCGGTTCCATACTATTTAAGAGCATGGTTCCTTCCATGTACCACAATACCAATGTTTCATTCAACTAAGCCTTTAATATTGCGTATCATAATGGCCTCATAATTTCCTATTGAATAAGGACTATTTCTCTCAACAATAATTCATAATCATATCCATGCATTCACAAAAGACGGAAATAATTGAAATCAAAAACACTTTTATTGAATTCATGTAATAGTGTCAAACAACTAAGCCAAATAGCAATCATAATTTTACTAATCGAGATCCATCTCTTTGACACGTTCCATAAGATCTTTTGGAGATAGTCCTTTCGTAATAGGATCAGCTATGTTATCACTCGTACTAATGTGATCAATTGACACTCTTTGTTTCTGAATTTCTTCTTTAACTGATAGGTATTTCATTGAACATGCTTAGTTACTTTAGGAATACCTAACCTTTCTTCATAAAGAAGATTGCAGTGACATTATCATAATATTTCAGTCACTTGATAATAGTGTCGAGAACTCCAAGTACCGAAATGAAGTCACGCTGCCAAAATACATAAGTTGTAGCATTAAACATGCTACAAACTCAGCTTTCACAATAGTTAATGGATGGATTGTGTTGCACTCCTTCATTATATTGTTTGATAATCAAAAATAAATATTCTTAAGCAAGGGTGAACTTCATACCATCTGTACAAATAGTAAATCCGAGTCACAATAATTGTTCATATTTAAATGAACACATACATAATAAATGTGAGAATATAGTCCTTTAAGTATCTCATTACTTCATAAACAACTTTTAAACCCATAAGATTATTTTGATTCTCTACTTTCTAAATATGTACTTGAATATAGAGAAAATATATAAACTTACTCCCACTGATCTTAAGGTGTATACAAATATACAATGACTAAAAAAAATAATGATATTATTTCTTAAAATACGTCATGTGGGAAACATATGTTTATAAAATGATCTCTTAAACATATAACCATGGTTTATAAGAGTTCAAAAAGTAATTTTCACATCCACTTCATGTAACTCTCAATCATAATGAGCTACTAATGTCATAAGAATTCCATGTCCTTACATATAATTGAGAAGGTTCATTTATAACCTTTTCTTCATTAATAGTGAAATATTTTACTACAGTTTAGCTTTATCTCGTTTAACTACCATTAGTGTCGCGTTTTGTCTTGATGACCCCCTTATTCCCCACTTTAGTGCATCAATTATGCAATTCAACGAGATTTCAACCTTAGTTGTAGTCCATTAGTTTCACTTCTTGTGACTTTTTAAAATAAAACCATGTCATTATTTATCCCTAAGACAAATTCATGTTCATGCAGATACACCACATAATCATCGAGGATAGTTGACCTTTTAGGATCTTCTTAATACTATTCCTTATGATTTTATCTATATTTTTCTCACGGTGACAATTTTATCATTTAGTGGTTGATCATTTATTTGTTCTTTGTTGTTTAGAGAATCTAACAACTAAAAGAACAAGGATTCAAGAAGGTTATCGGTAATGGGATAAGTACCATACCTTCCTTTATAACCATATTTCATGATTTTCTACTACCACTAATTTCACCTTTCATAATGAATTTGACTTTAATGCAATAAATACATGTCAATGACAATTATATGATATATGTAGGTCCACTTTAAGGGATGTTTCTCATAATCTCCCACATCGTCCACATAGGTCATCCTTATATTAGATATCGTAATACCATAAGAGCACAACTCGACTATTAAAATTGGTAAGAGACATTAGGAAAATCTTGTGCACGAAAATTATGAAAAATAGTCTAGATTAATTTGGCACAAGATTTAAAGAGTTTCATCAATAACACTACGATTATGATACAGGATCAAACAAATCTTTAAAGAACTATGTCCAAACTTTATTTTGTACAAAACATCAAAAGGAATATCATAACCCTTGAAAAAAATATACACCAAAAGATTCTTTAGAACATATACCCCATGATCAAGTCTAGACAAACATTTTCCAAAAAAAAAAAAAAATTGAGGATTTATGAAAAAAAATGGCGATTTGATTTTCCAAGAACAAAAGAAAAGAATCTTATTAGCATTTCAAGTTTGTTTTGTAAGAAATCCTTGCATCAAAATTAAATACTTTCTATAACACAGTAAGTATAACTTGCAAACTCTACTGAGATGAGAAACTCGTTTCAAATCATAAAAGGTTAGCATTATTAGTCCGAGTGTGCAATATGTAAACAAATTAATTTGTTTAACCCAATTAAATATGAAATTTTTAGGGAAACACAATGGGATACACTAATATGTGATAAGATAATGAGATAGATTGCTCACTTAATTAATGCTTTGATTTAACAACACACACATCGATTACATGATAATAAATTGAGTGCATAACCGTGAGTTTTCTTCAGTAGTAACCGTGAAATATCGATTATATGATGCTTATAGATTACTTTATTAGGTATAATGTAATTTCATTATATTGTACACGATATTTGTGCACAACTTATTTTCACATACTATAATAATATATGTGATCTATGATGTTCATTCAATCACTCAAAACTGATTCCCTGTAAGGAATAACCTTGCTTGAAGAAATAAACTCAATATACCCCATTAATATCTTTACAATTATAAGCATCATGAGTTAATATTACAATCATCTTTACATTTAATATTCATTTCCATTCTAGTTGGGTCACTGTACTGACTACCAAACATTTCATAATATGAATATTACATTACGTAAAGACTTACATACACAAGTCAATAAATTTTTCACTCATTTTCATTAAATATCGCATGATCAATAAACTAAATTATTCATTTTTATGGTTTTCATAAACTTAATTGGTGATATGATAGTGAAAGAAACTATGGCATTTGCGTTTGACGACCATTATTACCTTCCCAAAATATATATCACCACTAACATTTTGTTCAATTATTATAATCACAATAAATGAATATACAATAATATGTATGCAACATCATAAATTATAATCATCCTAGCATTCAATTTCATACATGGACCCGTAGGCAACCAAAATATGTATGATATTAATGCGTTAGTCCAATATTTATATCTTCTGGAATGTAGCACTTTAATGAACACCAAACCTTATATTATATAAATATTAGAGATATGCATACATGTTCAAAATACCCGTAATATATGAATAATTATATTATTGTTTATTCCCTAACATGAAATTCACGAAAAATTAGACATAATGTGAAAATCAAATGGACAAAGAGTTTACATGAGATATTACACAAATAATAGTAAATGGAAGACATAAATCATTTACTTTCGCTTCATCACTTATGTATGAGTAACAAATCAGAAATATTGACCCAAATCATTCATGGTTATACTAATGCACAATACAGTTATAATCACAATTATCATACTAGTGCCATTTGTAAACATAACTTTTTAACATTGATGCCAATTATTTAATATTTACAAAAATTCCAATGTTTATTTGATTCAAATTTCAGCATGTGTTGCGCTTCAATTTAACCTTATAACAAACATTAGGATAATCTGAAATGACTACAAGTATAGTATCTTCATATGTAATCTTGGCCTGTATTTGGCATTTTATTAAACTGAATGAATACCTACTTATGAGTCTCAAAATTTCCAAGTCATGCATTCAAATATGCATGTATGAAACGAATAAATCTAGTATCCGCACATATGAATTATTGCCTATGTTTGGAATTTAATTCAACTTAATGGGAGTACTAGCCTTAGAATAAACAATAATTTTGATTTTCAACTACATGAATGTTGGCATGTGTTTGGCATGAGACTCATTAAAATACAAATATCATAAAATTCAACAATATGAATCATTGGCCTGTGTTTGGCACGAGAGACATCAAAATATGAATATTAACAATAACGTAAGTCTAATATCCTACCATATGAAATATGTTGGCATGTGTTTCTCACAAATATTCAACTAAAAAAGGATCACTACAGCAAGGTTTTATCAGAGTTCTAGATAAAACATACATAAAATATGGGAAAACTTAATTTAAAAAAAAATGAGTTAGCATCGTGGAACTATAGGAAATTACTCCAGAATCTCAAATATTCGACGGAATTCAAAATATTTTTCTTGGAAGTTACAAACATTATTTATGCAAAATCAATGCCCCCAAAAATATTATACTCAAAACTTAATGTATAATTAATGGTCCAAATATAGATGCATACATAATAATAAAATATTTACAATTATAGATTACGACACTTTTATGTCTTCCCCATCCAACACCATATAAATATTATTGTCTAAACATCAGTTCGTAATACATTAGGACCTTTGGGCTACCAAATATAGATTATACACAATAACCTAATATATCGAAATGTTATTGTCAAACACATAATCATACATCTAATATTCAAAATTTTATATTGAACTCTTTCATCAATACCAAATACTACATAACATGAATATTAGAACAACTGTGAACATAAAAAATCCCCCGTGGTGAAAAAAATACATAATATTCGAAAAAAATCGTAATTTTTGCCAAAAATAGAAAATTTGAGTTAGCACCACAAGGATGTAGATAATTATTCCAGGATCTCAAAACAATTTGCGGAATTCAAAAATCAATTTTCTGGAGTGAGATATTGACGTCAACATTATTATCAAAAATGGCAAAAATGCAATTTTTAGGGTCTTAACAACGTGAAAACGCAAAAGTAAGGTGGTGCCCATTGTATACATTGGGTTTTGTTTATTTTGACGTTTCCAGTCGACCATTTCAGTTTCTTAAAATTCCGAGCAAGTTTTTACCTTTCATTCTCACCAGTGAGTATTGGCGACAGAAGAAAAACGTCACAGAAAATCTCAGACACACTTTAAGAGCAGATTTAATGACAGAAATAAGACGTCGTAGAAGGTCTCAGGCACAAAAGCAATTTAATGACATAAATAAAAATGTCACAGAAAGTCTAATGCCCATATTTCATTATAGACGAACATCAATAAGGAAAATCATGAGATCTTAAACTTTAGCTCTGATACCACATATAAAATCATTCTTAAGAACACCCTAATATTAATTACGAACACATTAGTATGATTAAACTTTAGCATAAAATTGTTCTTAATAAAAGGATCTTGGATCTTCATGTTTTCACAAAATACGTCTAAAAGATAGAAAATAAGACTTACCTTGATTAAGGATTAATTTTGATTAATTGCTCCATCAATATACGTTCTTGGAAAAATTACACTCTAATGGAATCTCGGAGTTTCTCTCCCACCTCAGAAATAGTGTGTTGTGAGATAACCCCAGATGGTGTAGGGCTCCTTTATTTATAAGTGGAAGAGGGCTGGAATCCTAGTCAAGGTGGGACTCTTTTTCAAGTCTCCCACTAATGCCACTAACCATCATGTGACTAACGGATAAGATTGACCAAATCTTCTAATATTCGTATTTATCATGTTCCTAATTAATTATCTGATATTTATTAAGACCACATAATTGGGAAATTCATAAATTCGGAATTTAATATAATTGAAATTAAATAATTAATTTCGACACTGAATATTAATTTCCGACATCCGAAAGGGATGGTTTCTGAGCTGATTGGGGTTTCAATCAACAAGATCTCTTTAACTGAAAGCCTGATGTCATATGGGATTGATTCAATTGGTGTGGTTAGGGCATCTCAAAAGCTTTCAGGTTTCCTCGGAGTGCCTGTTGGTGCAATTGATATTTTCACTGTGAGTTGCATCGCAGAATTGGAAAGCTTATCAGAGAACCTTGTGATGAAGTCTCATCCTCAACACACGATGATGACGACTCCTTCATGCGACCAAGAATATGATACTGATGACTTGGTGGCCACCGAAGTCTCCAGATTTCGTCGACTGGGCATATGTTTATTACATGTTCTAGCTCTCTCGTACGTTTGCACCATGTTAATTCTTCCTGCCTATCTGTCAGTTTAGGCTTTTGAGAATTTGTTGTATTCCAGCCATACCCTGATTACTGTAAATCCGTGGATGGGTTACGTAATTTCCCTATATTTTTCCCCTCTAGCTTGGATTTTTTCTATATTTTTTACTTTCATTTCTGTCGTGTTCTTTGGGAATTCACTCCTTCAACGTAATTATGCCTTGACTCTTGATGTTTTCAAATGGTCAATGGATTTTATTATGTGATGGGCATTCTACAAGGCCCGGGAGATTTCTTCGAAAGTTATGGCAGTCCATTTGAGAGGAACAGTTTTTCTGAAATGCTGGTTTGAGATGTTCGGAGCTAGGATAGGATCATCAGTACTACTTGATACCGTTGACATTACAGACCCAACTCTGGTTTCTATTGGATATGGAGCTGTGATTGCAGAAGGAGTACTGATTCAAAGCCATCAGGTGAAGAATGGGATCTTGAGTTTTCTCCCTGTTAGAATTGGTCCAAACTCTTCAGTTGTCCATTATGTTATAATCCAGAAAGGAAGTGTTTTAGGGGAAGATGCTGAGATAGCAGCCTTGCAAAAGACTGAGGGTGGGGGGGCATCCTGTTTTCAAATCTACCAAGGGTAACAGCTCTGAAAAGGTAATTATTGATTTCCTATGTTTCCATGTTAACTATTATTGCTCATTAGCCAAGCTACTCTTACAATTCCCGAGCATTCTAAAATTTTAGTAATAAGAAGGTCCACTCTTAAAAAATTGAGGCATTTAGTAGTTAGTCCCTAACCCTTCAAAACAACTAGCGTTTCGTCCAGCATCAATTTATATTTGAGATGCTATCTCTCGTTTTGTCTAATTTAACGATGTGAGACTGTTATATTGCATATATACAAATAATTACAATCATAATATCACAATCACAAACCTCACCAAACATAACAATGTGCAAGAGTCATATTACAATGTGAGAGTGTCATACTACTAATATATATATATATATATATATATATATATATATATATATATATATATATATATGTTGCAATAAATCAGTCCTATATTAAGCAACAAAGACCATAAAACTCACTTCGGAATTTTACCAAACACTTGGTGTGCGAAAAACACCCAAGACCTTGTTCCCAATGAAAATTAAGTGTGCAAACTCAAAACGAATCCAATCAACAATCAACAAGTACGATAATAAGAACACACAAGCAATCAAAAAAAATGACAACAATATAACGTGGTTCAACCAAACAAGGGTTACACCCACAATGGTAGGATTTCTTCTTTCTTTGATAAATGGAGGAACCAATAGGTTACACACTCACACTCTTTATCTCTCCAAGAAAATCACTCACAAACCAAGCACAAGAACTGATATTTAAACAAGAAGCTCTCACTCACTTTTTTCTTTGAAAACTTACAAAATGTTCCTCTAAAGATGAAAAATAACACTGCACAAAAAACAAAAAATAAGCTTCTATTTATAGATTTTCCTCAAAGTGGTAATTTTGTAAATATCGAGAAAAATCTATTTTTCTCCCTAGACAGTCGTGAACAACGGGAAGCCATCGGAGAGCCAAAATACACCACAAACTCCACCTTGTCGATTCGAATGATTCAACCAAAAACTCGGAATGAAAACCATTGAACCCGCTTGAAGATTACCCCGAAATCTACCAAGCTCAATGCGGCTCGACCTAACCGAGGAGCCTCTCCTCGAATTTCAATAAGAAATGAGATTTAGAAGCTTTAGGCAATGCCTAAACTTCTCCGTAGTCATAGGTTTGGTGAGGAAATCTATTGCATTCTCATTCCTGTCACCTTCTCAATCAAAACCTCGTCAAAATTAACCCAAACCCGAACTCTATGATACTGCACATCAATATGCTTTGTGCGGGCATCATACACTTGATTCTTAGCCAAATTCATAGCACTTTGACTATCGCAATGAAGACTAACACTCTCTTCCTTCATCCCCAATTCACTCACCAAACTCTTTAACCAAACCGCCTCCTTTGATGCTTCCGTAAGTGCCATATACTTCGCCTCCGTGGTAGACAAAGAACTTGTCTCTTATAACATGGATCTCCAAGATATCGGCCCGCTAGCAATAGTGAATACATACCCTGATGTAGATCTCCGCTTATCAAGATCCGTCGCATAATCTGAATCCACATACCCTGCAACAAACTCGGCCCCTTTCTTCCACTCAAACACAATGCCCATAGACTTGGTTCCATTTAGATACCGAAGAAACCATTTCACCGCTTTCCAATGCTCTTTTCCCGAATTCGACATGTAGTTACTAACCACACCCACGGATTGGACGATATCCGGCCTCGTGAAAACCATAGCATACATAAGGCACCCCACGGCACAAGCATACGGCGTTGAAGCCATCTCCTCTAACTCATCATCCGTAGAGGGGTTTTGCTTTGCACATAAAGTGAAATGTGAAGCTAACGGGGTAGAAGTGGACTTGGCATCCAACATGCCAAATTCCCGATAAAATGCGAAATATAATTTTTCTGAGATAACCACAACTTGCAAACTTTTCTATCTCGTCTAATCTCCATACTAAGAATCTTTTGCGCCGCACCAAGATCCTTCATGTTAAACTCTAGGCTCAATTCCACCTTAAGATCCGTTATCCGTGACATGTCCCGAAACGCAATGAGCATCTCATCCACATAGAGCATTAACAAAACAAACAAACCATCATCAAGAACCCAAAAATATGCACAATGGTCATTATCACATCTCGTGTAACCAACCCGCAACATGAAGGTATCGAACCGTTGGTACCATTATCGTGGCGACTCTTTAAGCCCATACAAAGACTTCTTAAGCCAGCACACATGATCTTCCTTTCCCACTTCCTTGAACCCCTCCAGTTGCACCATTTAAATAAGCTCCTTCAAATCACTGTGAAGAAAAGTCATTTTCACATCCATTTGCTCCAATTACATATCAAATTGAGCAACCATTGCCAACAACACCCTTATCAAAGTATGCCTCACCATCGGGGAGAAGATCTCATCATAGTCAATCCCTTGATTTCGTGAAAATCCCTTCGCTACTAGCCATGCCTTGTACTTCGGTTCTTCTATTTTGTTAATTTCCTCTTTCTTCCTATACACCCACTTAGAGCCAACAGTGTGTCGCCCCATGGGTTTAGGAACCAACTCCCATAAAGAGTTCTTTCGTAGAGCTTCCATCTCTTCCGACATAGCACCCATCCAACTCGCCTTGACATCACAAGTAATGGCATCTTTGTATGTCATTGGATCACCCTCACTAGAAATGAGAGCGTAATTGACCTCTTCCCAACCAAGCCTAGAGAGTGGCTTGATCTCCCTATGCTCTCTATCACGTGCTATGGATGGCACTTGTTCCACCCGTTGAGTGTCCTCCACCTCAGCCGACTCCTCTCCCAAATCATCCTCATTTGGGTCCACCTCAACCGTGTCATCACCCGATTGAGAATCACTTGAACCACTAGTAGATGCACCATCACTATCGGTGGTTGATGATCTCAGAAATACCAAAGGAATCTCTACGGTTCTAACACCACCATCATCGGCCCCTTCCAGGAACTCCTTGGCCTTCAACATGGATGCCTCGTCAAACCTCACATCCCGACTAACAACTAGCTTCCTTGTAGATGGATCCCAAAGCTTGAACCCCTTTACCCCTTTTCCATAGCCTAGGAAAATACACTGTCGAGTTCTCGGGTCATTTTTAGTCCTCTCGTCACTAGGAATGTGAGCGTACCCCGGACATCCGAACACCCTCAAAGTAGAGTAGTCGACCTCGTGCCCCGACCATACTTCCTCCAGACACTTCAAACCAAGATTCAAATTTGGTGAACGATTCACCAAATACACGGCGTGATCAAGTGCACTGCCCAAAATGATTTCGGTAACCCGGCATGAAACCTCAAGCACCTTGCCCTTTCCATAATGATGCGGTTCATCCTCTCTGCCACCCTATTTTATTGTGGAGTCTTCTTAACGGTAAAGTTCCTTCTGATGCCCTCATCTTTACAATACTTGAGAAACCCACCATCTCTATACTCACCCCCATTGTCTCTCCTCAAATACTTGATCTTCTTCCCCGTTTGATTCTCCACCCTGGATTTCCACTCCTTGAACTTCTTGAAAACCTATAATTTTTTCTTCAAGTAGTAGACCCACAATTTTCGTGAATAATCACTTATGAAAGTCACAAAGTATCTAAAGCTGCCTATGGAAACAATATCTGAAGGCCCACACATGTCGGAATGAATATAGTCAAGAGTCCCTTTACTCTTATTCGTAGATATAGTGAATTGCACTCGAGTTTGTTTCCCCGTCACATAATACTTGCAAAAAATGAGCTTGCATCCATGCACCCCTTTCAACAACTTTCTTCGATGAAGTTCTTCCATGCCCCGTTGGCTCATGTGACCAAGTCTCATGTGACACAATTTTAGCTCGTCGATTTCAGGCTCTGTGGAGATTGCCGCTCCACCCACTACCATATTTCCCTTCAATCTATAAAGACTGTTCAGTAATTTTGTGCCACGCAAAATCAACATCGATCCCCTTTTGATCTTCAAAGCCCCACCCTCATCTTGAATCACACACCCCTTTGAATCGAGTGCGCCTAATGAAATCAAGTTCTTTTCAAGTGATGGAATGTGTCTCACTTCACTTAAGGTTCGGACAACCCCATCTCACATCTTTATGTGCACCGACCCGACTCCCACTACTTTGCACGTAGCATTGTTTCCCATGAGAATCTCACCACCGGTATTGGACGTGTAATCCTCAAACCATTCCCGGTTCGGACACATGTGGTATGAACATCCGAAATCTAGAATCCAACCATCAACGTGATCGGCGGAAAAACAAGTAAGAACCTCTTCGCCTTCCTCTAAAGTAGCAACATCGGCCACATCCTTAGTAGCGTCTCCTTTATTATCATCTTTCTTCCACTCCGGACAATTCTGTTTAAAGTGACCCTTTTTATGGCACTTGAAACACTCAACCGTGCTAATGTCTCGAGATTGAGACATTTGGAAGCCCCAGTTATTTGCACCCCGAGACTTCGACCTTCCTCTTCGTCCACCACCACCAACCTTGGCTACCAAGCCTTCGCCTTAATAAGATGAACTACCTCCACCGCTACCATTTTTCTTCTTCATGGCCACGTGAGAAATGATGTCCTACATTACCTCATTGAACTTGAGAGTAGTCTTTCCAAACATAAGTGTGGTGACAAAGTGCTCATATGAATCAGGCAACGAAGCAAGCAATAATAACGCTCGATCCTCCTTGCTAAATTGAACATCAATCCAGTTCAAATCGTCGATCAAAGCATTGAAGATATTTATATGCTTCATCATATCACCGTCCTCCTTCATTTCTAACTTGAAGAGCATCTTCTTTAGAAACAATTTTTTTGACAAAGACTTGCCCAAATAAATCTCCTCCAATTAATCCCACATGCCCTTAGCCATAGTTTCCGATATCACTTGATTGAGAACATCATCTGTGATATACATTTCAATTGAAGAAATCGCCCTTTGATCAATATCGCTCCATTCAACTTCGGTCATATCCACCAGACGCTTCTCTATACCCAACAATGCTATAACTAACCGTTAGTGAATAAGAACACCCGCATCCTTCTTTGCCACAAGCCAAAATTAATTTTCTCATCAAAAGGTTTTATCTCAAACTTCATTGAACCTCCGAATCCATAACTAGGATCCCACTTCTTAGAGCCTCTGCTTGTAGAACTTGATTCGAGAGTACGTGACACCTCCTCCTCCATTTGGAACAAATTCTAGAACTTATGACAATATCACTCAAATTGATTCAAGATGAACCAAAATACCGAGGAAATCAAGCAACAAAAGCTCTGATACCACTTGTTGCGCTAAAATAGTCCTATGTTAAGCAACCAAGACCATAAAACTCACTTCGGAATTTTACCAAACACTTGGTGTGCGGAAAACACCCAAGACCTTGTTCCTAATGAAAACTAAGTGTGCAAACTCAAAACGAATCCAATCAACAATCAACAAATAGGATTAAAAAAACACACAAGCAATCAAAGCAAAGAAACGACAACAATATAACGTGGTTCACCCAAACAAGGGTTACAACCACAATGGTAGGATTTCTTCTTTCTTTGTTAAATGGAAGAACCATAAGGTTACACACTCACACTCTTTATCTCTGTAAGAAAGTCACTCACAAACCAAGCACAAGAACTAATCTTTAAACAATAAGCTCTCACTCACTTTTCTTTTTGAAAACTCACAAAATGTCCCTCTAAAGCTGAAAAATAGCTCTGCACAAAAAACAAAAAATAAGCTTATATTTATAGATTTTCCTCAAATTGGAAAATTTGTAAATATCGAGAAAAATCTATTTTTCTCCCAAACAGTCGTGAACTAACGGGAAGCCATCGGAGAACCAAAATACACCACAATATATATATATATATAGCTAAATAACAAGACTGCAACACTAAATCAAACCTTTATGAGAGAGCCTTAACAAATTCTCTATAAAACAGTTAGATTTTGCAACTTCAATTGATTTTGAGTTAATTCCTGTTGTATGTATTTTACAGGCCAAAAAAAATGAGAACTATTATGGGAAACAGGGATATTGAGGCCCTCTCCAATGATGGTTGTTTCTAAAAGCCTTTTTATCATACATGTTAACTGTACCTTTATAAAATGTCTGTGACGTGGCATTTTCTTTTACATTGATAATTTTTTTTCCCTATTGGAGATAGAACTTCCAATCGGAGAAGATTTTTTATACCTTGAACATGATAAATCATATAGGAATGGAGCTAGAAATCACTATTGTAGTAGATTTTTTTTTTAAATCTCTATTATAGAAATTCGTAAGGATAGAAGCCCCATTTGAGATGCTTTAACAAACAATTGTATTTTATTTTTATTTATCTTTAGTTTGGAATAATTTAAATTTTTATTTATTATGGTTTGGACATTAGTTATTATTTATCATTATAATATGGTAGTATTTATCTTAAATTTGGATTCTATATTTTTTAAGACGATTAATGAGTTCTAGTGAGTTACAGGGGCAATTAATGAATTGAATTCATATTTTAATAAAATAAAATAAAAGATTCCTTTTTTTATCCTCTATTTGGTTACATCTGAAAGAGATTCCAGACCACATGCAGGATAAGTAATTTATTAGCATTCTCAATCATTGTCGTTCATTAAATGACTATAATTTTGAGACCAGATCTGAATTTTTAACAACTCTAACATTACTCCATTTTCTTTCAATATAATTCATGATAAGTATTTTTTTCTAAAAAAACATTTAAATCCATTACCAAGTCAAGGGTGAAGGGAGTGTTATCTTTCACTCTTTCCTTGCAAGTATTGATAATAATTATTTAAATCCTTCAAAATTTTAATCATATTTTCTCTTACCGATAATCTCCACAAGAACAGAAAACATCCCTTAAGTGGTGAAAACGATGATAGTCCCTTAGGATTATCGACCTCCCCACAATCTTGGATATGTGTTTTATTGCAGGGTGACATTGAACACACTCCCTTAAGTTTTTCATCACAAGGACTGGCCTCCCCTCTGGTATTGTTAGAATCCCAATTGCGACGGCTACTTTTTCAGTATTATACTTGAGCATATGCTCCTTCTCGTATTTTTCCATATCATGCAAAATCAGTTTCGTAGATGAAATGTAACCCTCCTGCTTCATTCAGATTGGGTGGAGTCCCCAACCAAAAAAGTATGAATTTTATTTTTCAGTTCAACCCAACTATATCGGAGTATGTTTCTCACTCCCGTATCCCTCATGGACAATCTCATCTTTACTACATCACCCCATCTACCTTAAGCTGCATAAAAATTCGAGAGAACAACATACAAACCTTCATTATCAGGCTCAATCTGGAAACTAATCTCAGCAGCCTTTTCCCCTAATTCCCTATTACCATCAATCCTGCTAGCACCAAGTAGAGTACTCCATGCCGCAGCATCTGGTTCAAAGGGCATTTTTGTCATTAGATCTTGGGCATCGTTTTAACAGCGAGCTTGTCCAAGAAGATCAATCATGCATGTATAGTGTTTTGAATTCACAGTTATGCCGTAATCGCAATTCATTGAATGAATGTACTCTGTGCCTCATTCTACCAGACCAGTGTGGCTACAAGCAGATAGCACACCGACTAAGGTCACATAATGTGGTTTCATAACCAAGGTATTCATCAACTCAAAGACCATAAGGGCCTATTGGACAAAGTCGTGCCTTCCATAACAAACAATTATAGTTTTCGGTGAAACCACGTCCTTCTCTCTAATTTCCTCAAATACATGCTACACTTCATCTATGCATCCACACTCATAATACATTGTAGGAAGTCCATTTCCCACATAGCACCTAAGCTCATATCCTGCCTTAACAAGCCTTGCATGAATTTACTTTCCCATTTCTGTAGCAGCAATATCAGCACATGTTCTCAAAGACCTAGTCAACCTATCTCTATCTCTCTTTATGTCGATAAATAAACGCAAACCCTCTTCAGTATCACCACTATGAGCATACCCAACCTTGACTGCAGCCGAGGAGATGCAATCACGCTGAGGCATCGTGTAAAACTCTTAGCATGAAGAATATGACCACTCTAAGCACACCTGTTAATCATTATATTCCAAGAGATAATGTTTTGACAAGGAATAGCTCCAAACAATTCCCTTTCGATATCCATTCTATTGTACCCTCTAATCATTGCATTTCCAAAAAAGATTTCTTTTATGGTATTTGGTTTAAAAAGATTTCTGGCTTCATCTAACTTCTAATTTTGCACATAGCCAGAGACTAATGCTGCCCACGTAAACACACCTAGAATTGGGGACTCCTAAAATAATCCCTGCGCTTCCAATAATTCCCTATTCTGCACATAACCTGAGATCATAGTATTCCATGACACTTCATCTCTCACGGGCTATCTTTTAAAATGTCTCCTTGTTCAACTGATCTCTTTTAACTCATAAATCCACCCGTTAAACAATTCCATGAAAGCATAGACCAATCCGACCTTGTACTCAAGTAACCTATGAGCATCTTTCGTCTGCCAGTTCTGCACATAAGCTGTAAGTATCGCATTCCACGAGATAGAATTCTCGTTTGACATCCTATCAAAAATCATCCCCGCTTCATCTAAGTAGCCATTCTGGGCATACCCAGACAACAAAGCATTCCATGAGACAAAATCCTTCTCGAACATTTGATCAAATGACAACCTGGCTTCCCCAAGGATCTGATTCCAAACATACAGACTAATCATCACATTCCATGAAACTAAATCTCTAGTAGCATTAGTGTTTTTTTTACTTTGTAAATAAATTGTAATCTTCATTATGAGAATACGATTTTAATGGATTGATTATTGATTAGTTACTTCAATAGTTTTAGATTAGCTCTGTAATTTCTTTGTATTCTTGGTATTCATTAGTTTTGGCCTAAAAACTACATGGGGTGTTATGCGACGTCTATTAGTTACATTGTTTTTTTGACATCACATATATCCCTATTAGTAAAAGAAAATAAGTAATATTAGTCAGAAGGAGAATGGAAAAATAAGACTCAGTTTTGTTGCATTAATGCATTGGTCTGGTATCTTAATGATAAGAGTAGACCCCAAACATTACGAAGAGATGAATGGAGAACATTAAACAACTCTCAATGATTTTTAAGAATTAGACCCTCGGTATCTATACGATGATAATGTGTGCTACGATATGATGTGAGAAAACCTGGGACGAAGGGGAATCCCGCATCGGCAAGATAGTATTTAACTATTATTATGAGGAGTTATTAGTAAACAATGGTAACAATGCAAATCCTAAATCGAAACCCTAGTTAATTTTAACATACCGTTTGAGAGATGATTTAAGTCGAAGAAGAAAATTTATGAGTTCGAGAGATGATTTAAGTCGAAGAAGTGATTTTAACATACCGTTCGAGAGATGATTCCTCTTTGCCAATCTGCGGGAGAGGTGAAATTTGTTATAAGTTTTGTGAGATCATGTGGTATTTAAATCGATGAAGCACATTTATTTTCTAAGGTTCTAAAAAATGAGGGGCGTGATCGAGGCGTGGAGGCCACACCTTAAGCCTTAAGCGTAAAAAGGCGTGAAAAAGCGTTTAGGACTTTTAATATATTTTAATATTTTTTAACCACTACAAGACTATTAAAATACTAAAATTGTACATATCATAAAAATATATCTAAATATTTGCAAATGAAAATAGTATTTGATTATTTTGGACGAGATAATGGTCGGGTTTGTAAAAAAATTCTTTAAAAGGCGATATCGTTTCACTAAAGCATTGTTGTTTTTAGAAAAAAAAATGAGCCCTAAGGGTTTTACCAAGAATAAGATGTAAAAATCTTAAGGCGGGGCATTTCTCCCAAGCCTCAAGCCTAGGCGTGCCTAGACAGGTTTTTTAGAACACTGTTATTTTCCATGGAATTCGTTTTTTAGTGGAGGTCCGGCTTTTGTTTTCCACAAAAATGGGGGAAAAAGAGGTCATGTGACCTCTTTGTGGAAATATTTTCTTTGGAAATTCTGGTGTATCAAACACCACCATTTCATGTAAAATGTGTGGAAAGAATAATTTCCATGGAAAAATAAGCCTATCAAACACAACCTAATTTCCATTGAAATGATTGATGGAAATTGTTAATGTTTTCCTCTTGAAAATTGTCATTTTAGGTGGAAATTGTTAATTTGTTATTTGATTGCAATTATTTTTCCATTGAAAATGTAAATTTTCAAACCATTTCTAAATGGATAACAATATTATACAACCTCATTAGAGCCTCAAATACAAGTCATTTACAAACTTAATCATAAAAAAACATCATTTGAACAATAATCCAAGTCTAATATGAAAATCAGAAGTATTTAACATCAAAGTTTACATCCAACAAAATATAGTCTCCATCATTGGATCACAATTTCCATCAATGCTGAAACATTCTAAAAATCAAAACTAATATGTAGGAACCCGTCCAAGCTTATGATAAACCCAATTACGTCAAAATTTATCATTAGTAATCCCGAGGAAGAACCATTCACCATTTTCATATTGTTCAAATAATTTCATGAGATCCATTGTATCCCCTTGCTCAATCATCATCTCTTCTAGACTGTCTATGATGGCTTGTCCATTCACATGATTTTGAGTGGCCTGCTTTTCAAAAGAAAGGGAAATCTTCTCGGAGGATTGTGTAATCTTCGCAAGGGTCAAAGTAACATCATCCATTGGATTTTCTTGTTTACTTCATCGTTTGGGGGATCCCCCCATGCGTTGTTCGATTTGATGTAATTGTCTACGGGATTATTGATATCGCTTTCACTCATTGGGGGTAATTCACTGCGTGCCACAGCTCGGTCCCCCATTGCAGAATCGCTATAAAAAATAGTAACTAAATCATAATACCTAGGATAAAACTTTCCCTTCAACTTTGCTCCATCGGTATTCTCCTATAATAACAAATAAATGAACAGCCAAGTCAAATTTAAACATTTACATGTTACTTTCAACCCAATTAATAATTACATTAATGAAACAAACTACAAATAATAAGATTTACCTTGATGTACGTGTCCTAAGTAATATGATCACCTGTAACTTGCCCACTCGAGTCCAGCCCAAACCCACTAATCTTTAATAATTCTGTGATATCTGTACAATCTTTTCTCAATGTTTTTAATCTACCCCCTTCCATGTGGAATATGGATAATTACGAGACATTTTTCCTGTACGTTATCCGCAACCATTGCTAGTTCTTTTGCCTTGAATCCATTTCCAGTTCTTCATGGTCCGGATAGCACCAACTCTAGAAGAGTATTGATTAATAATTGATCCATATCATCACTCCACCGAAGTTGTTTTTCTTCTTGGGAACCAACTTCTGACGAGGTAGGAGGAAGTTCCTCAATTTCTGGTTGAGAGTTTGGAATAGTTGTAGGCCTAGGAAAACAAAATGGACCTTGATTTACTTATCGGTGACTTGCCATATTAGATGTTTTACAAAAAAAGATACATATAATTTAATAACAAAATAGCATTTCAATTATATAATAATCATCTTTGGACCTGTACTAGCATTCAATAGCTTTGGAACTCTTCTAGCATCTAATATGAGTGCTTGTCAAATTCAATGTTGTACTAATCAAAGTTAATATGAACATATTTATCAAGCTGATATTTTAGCATGTAAACAATGATCAAACTAACAATAAACTGAAAAAGAAATGTTATTTATCAAAGGTAAATGAACTAATCCAACTGACAGTAAACTCAATAACCGAACTCAATGTAAACTCAATAACTGATAGTAACCAAACTCATTGTAAACTCAACTGGAATGTAAACTTAATAACAAAACTCAATATGTGGCCTAATCAAACTAACATTAAACACCAATAGGCCTCACACTTTGTACAATTTTCTACAATTTATAGGGCCCTCATTGTAAGGTTGTTGCTGTCAGGTCTAAGCTTGACCACATTCAAGCACACCTTGAAGAAAAAGCCTCCCCTTATCTGAGCATGTTGCTCATGTGGAATATCTGGTTAAATAAACTTTGTTTTGTATCATAAAACTGTGGAATTATTTTTATATAACATCAAATAATAAATTAGAGCTTAATCAAACTCAAGGATAGCCATACATTGTAAGATATTACTTAAACTCAATCATAACCATATGTTGTAAGGAAACTGCATCATACCGATCAACTCTTCAAGTATGAGAAAGAAAAGTTATAAAGAAAATTGTAATTTGTAATGAAACTCATACAGATTAACCTTTCCATACAGATTTGTATAACATCCTTTCCTCTTTAATAAAGAAAATGGGAATTTGTACATATACAGAGTTGTATATGATTACAGCAGGTAGCACATATATAGAACTATATGATCTACAGGGAATTAGTACTACATATACAGGGCATCTTCAATTACATATACAGGTAGCACCTAATAGAGGGATATAGAGACTTAAATAATTGCCAATAAGGAACTGATTCTGTATTAACAAAGAAAAGTAGCACACCCCATTACAGTAAAATTTAATCAGTTACAAACAAGGAAATACAAATTTAATAGCTCAAAATATTAGCCAATGTACTTCAATCAAAGAGGGCCGACACATAGTTGAAGGGATTATATTCATCCCACATAATATTAGCCAATGTATTTCTTTGGTTAGTCCACAGAGCTTCCGGTATGGTAGTGATGTTGGCAGTGGCAGGTACAAAAGAGCAATATGACCAACTTTTATAGACATTACATATCTTGCTCTCCGAGATAGCCTTTAATAAAAGGAAATACAATTAACACTCCAGTTATGAATTGCATCACATAATTAGCTCTTCTGAACTGTACATTTGTGTTTGTATAATTTTTTTTGCCTTTTGAATCATTAACACTCTACCATCTTCCTACTTGTTGCAAAACATACTAGTTAATGGCAAGAGAGAAATCATTTTGTTTATGAGATTAGCTGTGTAGATTCAGATTAGTTAATAATGTATAAGAATATAATTTAGTTCTTATATATATGAAAATAAAAAATATTGGTGAATAAAATATGCTTACGAACAATGATTCTTATGTTTCAATTCACTTTGCTCGGGCCGATAAATATGGAACTTTAACTAAGGAACTAGCAGAGGTTGGAAAACTAATTAGTGTGGACATGGTAATCATTTGATTTAATGCATTATTCTTTGTATCTAAGATCCATGTTTTCCATAAATGCAGCCTCTTTTTCTGTATATGACTATTGGAACCATATTATTGTATGTATGAGGCTTTTTTTGTACACGACTATTGAAACCATATTTGTAATTTCAATTTATATGCCTCTGATCTGTATGTATGAATTTATTTGTATATGTTTTGTGTAAAATGTAATGGGATGGGCCCGTTTGATTGCTTAAAATTTGAATTCAAAAGCTCGTACTTTATTTACCAAGGGCATGTTTAATTGCTTAAAATTTAAATTCAATTGGATTTGTATTTCTGTGGAATTATAGTTCAATGAATTCAAAATCCTTGATGTTAGGTTTAAGTTATTTGGTTCCCTATTGGAATTTATGTGGATGATAATAACACAGTAGATTCTAAATAGATACATGTTGTATTGTCTTATACATATGCTAATGTTTTCTAGAAAATGATCTTAATCATGCATACTTTAGCACTTTGTAGGACATTTTTTATCGTATAATTCTAGCTTCTTTGTGGAGTAACACTGTGACTTTAGATTTTATTTGAATGCATCTTCATTGTATGTAAACATTTTATCCATTTATGTTCATGCATATCATCTCTCTGACTGTGTCATCCTTTCTGGTTTTGAGAAAACAAAAGGATCTCTCGATTCCGTTCTCCGCCTCCCTCTGTCTGTGGTAGTTTTATCTCCACAAAGGACTCAAGCTTGGGGAAAAGTGGAGAGTGTGCCAACGGCTAATAATATGAGGAAAATATATAAGCATTTGTACCAAGGTGCATATATCTACTGGTTATGTAGTGATTATAAAATCCTCAAAATTCAAATTTTTTTTTGTCTACTGATTCAGTGGCTCCACACCCCATTCCAGTTCTCAATAAACAAACTTTAATCTCATCTCTATTCTCTCTCATCACCGTCTCTCTCTGGCGATAAATCTTAATTTGTATTCTATAATTTATTTATTCTCACAATGTAAAATAAAACTCATTATCTTCTACGATATGTTATACAATTAACAGATCAGATATAAAAACGATCGTCGGATTGCATTCTTTAGTACTCAATCAACCTTGTGATTAGTGCACATAATTTCAAGGTATTTGCACTTTTGAGTTTTTGTACATGAAATCTGATTGTTTGATCTTATTCTAAACTTCCCCAGGGTTTGTGATTGTAATGCAGATCGAACCATCATTAGGATTTGTGAGCTATGTTTAGACCTCTGTATCAACTTGCCAGACCTTGTGAGTTTATTGTCCTTTTTGTTTCTAAAATTTATCTGAAATTGATTGATTATATGTTCTTGATTTTGATATTGTTTCATTAGAGTTCTTAATCTTTTTATATGTCTTGGTAGCTGGTTTTTTAAAGGATAACAAATATTCAAGGATTTCAGTATTTCGTCTCTTACATTTTGATTACGTTTTTTGGTGCAGGGGATGACCGACGGATTCACAGTTAGGAAATCGAAGGTATGCAAGGTGATTTGGGATGATACATGTGTGTTTTCTACAATAAACTGGTTTGATCAGAGTTTGGTGAAAAGTTTCTTTTTCCTTTTTACTTAGGAAGTTAAGATGATACAAATCAGTTATTGATATTATTAGTAAAACGAATAAAATGTCTTTACCATTAATTTTTTATATTATATTCTGATTAAATACTCGTAATTGTGAACCCGAATTGTATAAATTTAATATGCGTTTTTATATATCACGCTTGCACATCGCGCGGGTTTACAACTAGTATACCTAATAATAGAAAATACAATAAAAATGAGAGGGATATCACGATTAGAGACCATTTACATATGTTGTGTCAATAGATTCATGTTCAGACTAACATTTTATGAGTGGATTTATCATACCATTAACTCATCCCTTAATTCGAAGAGGGTTTTCCACATAGGGAAATAAGTAACACTCATGTACATGGTCATGAACAGGCAAAAATCCCTTATTTCTTCATTCTGGAAGTAATATAGAAAGAGGTCTTCACTCCCTTTAGTACATTTGAATATAATTTTCTTATCATACTACAAATTAATGGTTGCCCAAATCTTGGCAAGGGATTTATAGTTAACTTCTTACTATATGAGTACTCTATCTTCCTGCTATGGCAGTCTATTATCCAAATGTCAAAGAAAGTCCCCAACTTTATATGTCTAAGCTTAGTAAGAACAATCATTGTAATAGATTTCTTGAGAGTGGAAAGAGTCCAACATCAATTTAATCTCTCTTTTTCAAAACATAATGGAATCTTTACTTGCCTAAACCTCTCGTCTTCCATATCAAATGAAACTATGAGCGAAGTGTAAGGAAAATCCACAGGGTTAGTTCCCTTCCAATACAAGGTACCCTTGAATGTCCACACCAATACATTAAGCTTAAATAATTATAGTTATTTTTTGCGAGATGTTTTGTTTTTTGGCATGTTTGATTAAGAAATGATAAAAATTAATAAGACTAATGAGTTTTTTTTCTCAATTTGATGCAACAAGACGACTTCCCTTACCAGATGATGCACTTTCTTAGGTATTTTCTTTTAAATTATAATCCATTTACTAATATTTTTATGCTAGTCCGTGTGGCCCGGTGAATATTTATGTTGATAAAATTAAGTTATGTGCTATTTAGTGTTCTAATCGGTGTAAGTGAATATTGGAAATTGAGTTTTAGCTTTTGGTGTTGTTGAGCTGAATTTAAATGTTAAAACATGTTGAATTTGATGAATAAACAAAGGAAACTCTGCCGAAATTTTTAAAAACACGTGATTTAAAAATACTTTACACGATGATATGAGGATTACTCTAGTTGAATATTGTACTAGTTTTATATGTTATATAATAATGTCACTATGTCGAAATATTACATATTAGACTAAATTATGTTTATTTTTTCTTCCAAAGGCCCGGTAATCATTTGGTTTAACGTGGATACCAATTGTTCACCACGTTTATGGCTTTTGGGAGGATGAATTGCTTTTTGTTATTGGGAGGATGCAATCTTTTTTTGGTTTAACGTGGATACCAATTGTTCAACACGTTTAGACTCTGGTACTTTTTTAATCGTTGAATGTAAATGTTTCATCACTAAATGTACCTAAGCCAAATAAATTAGATTCAACGACGAAACATTTACATTTAGAGTTGGAAAAAATATCGAATTAAAATAAAAGAATAAGGAGGTACCAAAGTCTAAATACGACCATTAGCGAGGCACCGAAGCTCCCCCCCCCCCCCCCCCCCCATAACACCCCATGTGTAAATATTTCCCCCGGGATAGGATTATAAATCTATTGAATATGTACGTTAGGCAGTAGATAATATTGACTATCTTCCTGTTATACGATGAGAGTAAGAAATAAGAAACAAGGTAATTTAATGGACTCACAAAATTTCTACGTCGTTTTTTTATCATAATATTTTCTCATGACTTCATATTTTGAGGCAATGAATATACATACCAACTTAGTGTATGTTGAATTCTTGAATTTATTTTAGGAAAAGATGGACAAAATTTCATCTCATGACTCAACATCGTTGATAGATGATGCAGTAGTAAAGGTGCTTGGTCCTAAACATTCGGGTCATGTCCGAGGTCTTGGATAAGGGGTGACGCCTACGAAGGTAAATGCGTTTTTATATAGTAATGCAAGGGTAATGGCTCTTGAAAATCAAATTGAACAACTTTTGGAATGGAAGATGCACATGGAAAGTCCAATGACGCAAGGAAATGAACGAATTGTGGTATATTTTTAAAATTAAACATGATTCAATACATTTAGTTTTTCCCTTATTTGGTTTTATATACTTGCAATTTCTATAGGGTCAACATGAGGGTTGTGGGGATGCCATGCATAATGATACACATACTCTACAGGTTATTGTGAATGAATTATCTAAGTCTAAATGGTTTTACTAATTTCATTAATAATTACTTTTTAATTGTTTTCTTTGTACTATTTATTAGTGCAATCGAGAAAGTTCATGTGCATAAAGTTCTCCACAAAGAAATTCTCCCTGGAAATTGTTACATTGGTTGGGGAGAAGTGGCAAGCGCAGAACTTGATACTAGTGCACCATCAAATCCTTGGGCCTGATTGCTATAAAGTACGGGTTGTTGAAATTTTAGTGCCCAAAGTGTCAGTTTTTCGACACTCGAATGTGTTTTCCATACTTGATGATGCAAAAGGAAATACCATAGCATGGCCACATCGATATATTAATTTTAACTAGTTATGTGAGTGAAATAGTTATAGTTCTTGAATTTTATTCTAAGAATTTTTCTTTGACATTCTCTCGTATTAATTTTAGAAAAACATATGGAATCAAGTGGATAAGGTGCTTCTTCATTGCTTTTTGGATTGAAGGTATATTTTGACTTTTTTTTATTACAAGTGTGTTGTTAATTTATGAGAGTATTTACTAGAATTTATTTATGAACATGTATTATTTTTGAAAGATGTTAAAGACATGTTGGGAGGAATGTTTTTTAAGAATGCTATAAGTTATTTTTTGAAGGAAGATTGTATTTTAACTTGTTAGGCTTTGGTCGTTTCATTATAATCCCATGCTTTTATGTGACTTGTAGCACCCAAGTATTTATTCATTTTACTATTTTGGGCATGACTTTGATTTTATGGTTATGAGTACATATTATGAGTTCCACTTAATTTTCTAAGTTTGTTTTAAATTTCAAGAATTGTGGAATGTCTAATCGTGATACAATCATATATGTGGATATGTTAATGTTAGTATAAGAAGCAGGCATTTGAGAAGCTATTTTTTATTAAAAAAAATTATACACTTTTAACAACATATTTTATACATCGTAAATTGATAATAACGACGCTTATATTTAGTCGTGTACAATATTCACGACACGTGCATTCAGTCGAAAATAACATTCACAACACATAATAAGTTGTCGTGGAAGGTTTGTTTAGGTAATGACTTTTACGACTAGTAACTAGGTGTCGTGAATATTTGTTTGAATGACATTTGACAGGTGCTATGAAATTGTTTTACAACGCCACAAAGGTGTCGTGGATATATAGGACTAGTAACTAGGTGTCGTTAATATTTGTTTCAATGACACTTGGCAGGTGTCGTGAAATAGTTTTACGACACTACAAAGGTGTCATGGATATTTACGACTAGTAACTAGGTGTCGTGGATATTTATTTCAACGACACTCGAGGGGCGTCGTGAAATAGTTTTACGACACCACAAAGGTGTCGATATAGAAGGTAACTTTCTACGATATCCCCCTTTAACGACTACACAAAATGTGTCGTGAAAATAGTTTCACGACACATATCAGGTGTCGTGGAAAGTACTTTTTCTTGTAGTATACTTTCCCTCTCTCTTCCCCTCCTCCCAACCCAGTAGACGACTTTTGATTCTAAAAAATTGGATGCTGAATAATTTTTATGTTTTTAACATTTGGGTATAAAATCCCACCTCAACCTCTTTTTTTCCTTTCTGAAAACCAACACAAACAGTAGTGAACACGCAATAATAATGGAGAAGAATGAGAAGAATAAATGTGCTATCTAGATATAGAAATTAGAACTGTTGGAGAGGTTTGTTTATTTAAGTTTCTATATGGGTACAAACTTTTCTAGCTAGATAATTCTCAAATTGGAGTTTCCTCCTGAGGGAGCTAGGTGAACTTTCTCGGATGTTTGGATTGTTGTTTCTGTATATTAGAAGGAAGATTTTATTTTAATTTTGGTATGGTACAATGGTTGTAAATTTTAGGTTTTTCTTTTCTCTTTCCTTTATTTTTGGACACGATGGGATTTTTTTTAGTTTGTACATGGTTTTGTTACTTTTGTTACCTATTTTGTGTTTTAGTGTTAGTGGGTTTTGTGGGCTAAATGTTGAACAATTTGTATATTGTGTCACACGTAATTTATTCCTCCTTCTTTTGCGAGAAAGTGTTGGCTAAGTGCTTTAGTATAATGATCTTAGGCCAACGATTAAAAAAAGGATATGGTTGTTTTCTAAAAGTTTTTTCACACGTGCTAAATAAATACAATTTATGTCTAATTTTTGAAATTTTGTGTTTTTTTGTAAAATTGTACTTTTAAAAAATAACTTTTTTCAAAAATTATTTTTTAAATAAAGATACAGTTTTTATATTATACTATTAGAATGTGCCCGCGCAGCGCGCAGGGCTAAAACCTAGTATACCTCTAATACGATAGTATTAGAGGTATTAATGTCGAACTCTTACAATTAATATTATCATTCTCTCTCCTGTAATTAAACATCACATAATATTAAAGCATCTCCAATGCAAATGTGAGTTGTTTCCTATGTGGCTACGAGAATTAGACAATGTGTATCTTATGTGGCATAAAAAATTCTATGTAGACATTGTAAATAAAAAACCATCTCCAATGCAAATGTTTAAAAGTAAACTTAAGTTACACATGTATTTAATTCATTTGTTGGTAAAATGTGGAGAGAGAATAAAAATGACAAGATGGAGAGAGAAATATGTTGATTGGTTTGTTTTTCTCTTCACAATGTAGAAGAGAGCCTCTACATCTAAAGGGTCTACTTCACATTATGGATATTAAATATTGACACGTAACCTCCACATTTATTCTAGAGGATTGCATTCAAGAGCTTTTTTTAACTCATACTCTATTAATCCTAAGTGTCATGTCATATTCTCCCACTCCACATTAGCATTGCAGATGCTTTTAGGTACCTAATTTGGGGAAGTTTAATTATGTACGATCTTCGAAAGAAAAAATAGAACAATTTGCTCCTTTTCAAATTGACCTTTCGAGTGCCTAAAAAAACTATGTCTGTTGGTTTTTAAAAGTGGAGCGGGTATTTTACCTTATAATTAATTTAGATGTAGTGTACAATTTATATGTAATATAAAAGGAAGCTATGTGGGTTAGATTAAGTGCAGATGGCGAAGTGAGAAATAGTCAAAATTTAAAAACGCCTAGCATGTTATATATCTCTCGAATGAGGTGGTAATTTGATCCATAAATTACCCTAAAAAAAGTCTAATCGTTTTCTTAGGAAGGTTTTAACTTGCTGATGTTGACGCAAGGTGAGAAACTGTCAGGTGTCCCACAAACATCAAGAAGATCCCCAAGAATCCAAGTGCTTCCAAAGTTGTTAAAAGATCCAACTTCAACCAGAAAAGCAGATATGGAATAAAGGTATTGGGTTGAGGAAAACAATTGGTATCATCAGGTGTCTGGTTCAGAAAAAAAGAATTTATAGAGGTTTTGCTTCTAAAAGAATTGAATCTATAGAGGATTTCCTTTGAAATAGCTGTTGTTTGTCGATTTAAGATTCTTTAAGGGAATTTTTATTTTATTTATTTTTTTGTTTTCTAATAGCAAAAGGAATGGTACACCTGAAATTAAAAAAAAATCAAAATTAGGGAGAAACAACCTCTCGGTGAATATACAGAGTGAGGGGGACTTATTACACCTTACCTCACAATCCTCAGCACAAGAAAAGAACTTGGCATTACATCTATGTGAACAGATCTGTTGGGGAGTTTGCTTCCCTAATGGCATGAACTACCCTCTAGTGCAGACCATTAAAAATTTATGTCCAGTTGCTAAACTTCCAATATGTTGCTAAGGAGGATCAATAGTCCATTGAACTTATTCACCAATATTTGAGAATTAAATTCAATCAACAAGTGGTTAACATCATTTCAGCTGCCTATACTACCTATCCCCTTCAATGAAAAACAGAACTTAGTCCTAATATTTTACCTTGGCCAAATAACTGAGCATGTGTTATCACATACATCAATTAGTATCTTTTATAAATCTTCCACCTTCATTATCAAAGCATATGGTTTGTAGACTTAACAAATAACGAGTTCTCTTCATAAGCCAAATCCTACTGTTTATAATTTTATTGGGTGATGATAATTTTGTTACATTTTAATTTTCCGAGTCTGAAACTTATGTTCAATTTTTTATTTTAATTAGGGTTGTGTTCAACAATTTATGTTACATATGGTAATTGACAATATAACAATAGCTTACTTTATAATAGAAATCAAGAATTGAGGAAGCAAAATGATGTTTCGAATGCTAAATACATTTTCTCATTTGAATAATAGTTACCTTTTCGATTTTCTTTACTACAATAAATGGATTAGACTAAACTTCTGTAACTTTTTATTATGCAATTTCTATGCGACTTTATAGGTCATTTCAATATAATTATATAATTCCTTTATACGAGTATAATGAGATTTATTAATTAATTTTTATATAATTCTTACTACACATTGCCACCCGCGCATCGTGCGGGATACATGCTAGTTGTATTATAATACTAAGAAAGTATTTGCATTAATAACGTGTATAATTTTGAACACTCACTCTTAAATTGAGTCATATTTGCAATATTAAAATAATATCTAAGTATTTGTAGCAAATTTTATTGTTTTTATTTTTTCAACCAATGAGATGAGAGGGTTACCATGACCCGTTTTAAATGTGAGTTTTCAAATTTAAACTCTTCTCAAAACTTTAGTGATATTTTTTTCCTTATAATGGAATTAATAAGTCCAATTCTTGTTATTGTTTCTTGATTAAGTAGCCGGTAGCAAATATGGTTAGAGTAGTGCCATGAGTCCAAAAAAATCTTTCAAATCAACTTCTAAATAACAATAATTTTTTGTGCCTTAGTGGGACTCATGACACAAGGTATAATAGTTATTGTTGTTTGGGGAATGATTTGAGGGATTTTTTGGAGGAGTCAAAACATTTCTCCTATAGTAAAGAAAAAATAGTAATCTATTGTGTAGCTTCATTCGATGTGGGGAGATGGAAGGATAGGCTTATTGGGTCAAATTAAGTAGGTTATTGAACTTGAAGAGGATGAAGCTCGTTTAGAGTTGTATGGAAAGTTTGAATACTAGAGTAATCATCTCCCTCCTATAATTGAAAATGGTAAATATTAACTTATTTTATATAAAAAATAATTCGAATTCAGTTGATTTTGAAAAGACTGTGGTGGTGTGATGTAATTCTGACCATTTTGTTTTGGACAACTCTAGAGAAACCCAATAGAATTGTGGAATAACTATACATAATAAATATTTAACTCAACCTTTCACTTCAAAATAAATACTATCATTTTTTTCATTAATTAAGGTGGCCATGTTGCTTTAAATTCTAAATTTTACTTCATTTTTTCGGCAAAATTTTAGAATTTAAAGTACTTATTTTAAGGTTCAATTAATGTATAGCCCCCAACATAAATACATATTTTGTAAAAAAGACAACTATTTATAGTTTAACCCATTTCGTTCCTCACACACTCAGTTACCCAGTATTCTCTTATTTTTAAAGGTCCGCGCTAGCGAAAACCCCTTCCACACCTACTCGCCCTCACCCCACCCCCTACTGTTGGAGCTCTAGCAGCCCTGGACTGAGCTCCGATGACCCCCATCGGAACTCTGGCAATGTTTTCGGATCTTTGGTGGTGGTCCCCGAAGCTCCGGTGGTGGCCCTCAATGCTCCTATGGGATTGCCGGAGCTTCAGCAGTGGGTGGGGGGAGTGGGGGGGGGGGGGGGGGGGGGAGGGAGGTGAGTAAATGGATTTGTGTGTATCCTTGTTTTGAGTGTTTTTATGTGGTAAAGAACTTTTTAGATCAAAATACAAGTTTTGTACTTATCATATATTAATATTCGTTTAAGAGACTAAATGGGTTGAGGCCTTTATACTAAACATTATTAAAATCTAAGGTGAAATTTTTTCATAATCTGCTAACGGATTTACATATGGATATTATGAAAATCATAGTAATTTTACATGAGCACAACACATACATAATCCATCTCAACTTTCTTTAATAAAAATATTCAGTAAACACATATGACACCAATTCAATTCTCTCTACAAACATAGATCCATTCCAAAGTCCAATCAAATTGAAAAATATACTCGTCTCATTCATGCCTTTGAATACCTAACATCCAAATTAATTGGGAAAAAAATCAGACTCCACTCGTTCATGTCCTCCAACCCCTACAACTTTTAAGAGGTTTTTCATTATGTTGACAAACTTGAAAAAGCAAAATAGTAATAATAGTAAACATTCGAAAAGTACATTGTCATAACCATGAAATTAACAAAAATAAAAATAAGAAATTAGCTTATGTCGAACAAGCGTCATCTGCAAAACTTGCACTTGGGAACGCTTCTTTATTACGTTGGGATTTACAAAAAAGGCATATACGAAGTGTCTTATACATAAAACTCAAAGACAATGTTCAAATGAACAAGGACTAAATATGCATACCAATTTGTAAGCGCACAACTGTAACACCCCGTAATTTTGAGTAATTTATTTTAGTGATTGAATTGCATGTGTGACGTAATTTAATTTAAATGGAAAATAATGTGAAATTAATAAATATGAATTTTTGAGAATAATATTAATATATATGTGGTAAATTTACTGGCGTGTTCAAGTAAATTTAATTAAGTCAATTGTAGTGCGTCGTATGTGGGTGGAAATGACGGGGACTGACGGTATCGTAATCGGGGTATTTGTGCGGGCTATTTTTGGGATGAAATGAGATAATTATTCTTAGTGACTTGGATGGTGTGTTCGAGTGCACGATTGATCTAGAATGGGTGAAAATAGTAAGAATTATATACTCGAGGGTAGTAATTGAGTTCCGGGGGATTTTTAGAGTAGCCCGGGCTCACGCGGGCGTATTTGAGTCATTTTAATGTCGGCTAATAACCTAATTTTGAGATTTATAAATTAAAATATAAGGGCATCCATAATATTTATTCTAAACCCTAAGAGATAAGGGAGAGAGGTGGAAGAAGAGAAATAAAAGGAGAAAGCTAGAAGAAGCTAATTTGGGAGGAGATTAAAGGATTCTAACATCAAATTAGCACACACAAGAGAGAGAGATCGGACCCTGTAAAGAATCCAAGGAAATTAATTAACTTGATTTAAATCAAATTGAGGTGTATTCATGTTCATATCAATATAGATGTAAAAAAAAAGAAATTTTGGCAAGAATTCTGACATGTAAATGTTTTTTTTAATGAAATTGATATCATGTATACTTTAGCTGATAAATTGATGAAGTAAAACAATTAATGACTACTGGAATTAGATTATATTTCAAAATTTGATATTTAACACACATAAATATGGAATCTTGTTCGCTTCTTGGTTGAAGAATATGAATCTTGAATAACTTAGGGGTTAATTGATGAACATAAGATGACAATCTGTCAGAATTTTTTATGTTATTTTAAACTTATTCCATTTTAATTATACTTTTAATTAGATGGCGTACCATAGATGTCTGGAAAGATCTAGGTCTTAGAATTTAAATGATCTTTGAATGAGGTGATTTGGATTTCTATAGAGGGAGAAATCGATTTTTTACTATAGGGTGTTTGATTTGTGAGCAAATCTACTTGTCAGAATTTTTATGTTACATTAAACGTTTGTCATTTTAATTTTACTTAGAAATAGATTATGTGCAATATATTTCTGGAAAGGTAGAGGTCTTTGATTTCCACCGCTAGGTCGTAGTAATGACTATCCATTATCGCTACTACAAGGTTACTCTCATTACCAAAGTCATCTCAAGATACATCTCATGCAAAATTATGTTGTTGCCACTATTAGCCTACACAACTTATTGTGTTCACCGAATTGACACCAATTGTGGTATCACCGAAGGATCGAATCTGCCAGATTACATCACTGGTGTTAAATACCCATACGCACCGCACATAAGGGTGATACTTATATCCTTAAATAACAAATCTTGTGTGCTTAGTCGAGACACCCTAACCATAAATCTCTACTATTGACTACATGCAACTAGTGCCACTTTTTAAATGGGCATCACTTCATTTTATCGACATGTCAATTGATTCTATGTCACCAAATCTTAATAGAAGAACCTGACACTAACAACTATGGTGTCACCACTATAGGATTACATGGACACCCATAAATTACTACCATTCTAATAAAAAATGCGGAAGAGATTAATAACCATCAATCTAATCATGTGCCATTAGGCATTAATCTAACTTGTCGTGCTAACCTCTTAGACTTTACGGTCGAGGACACGAACCAAAGAGTGAAGAAACTAGCATGACCGACCCGAACCAAACTGATGTGCAATGGTCCAATACAGACCTCACCACATCACACCCAAAAGGAACATTGAAACTAGAGTTAAAATACCATTTGTAATGCCCCAACTCGGATTTATGGATTATCCATGAGTCAACTCGGTTCGACCCGAGCGTTAGGTGTGAAGTGATATGGAACAACCTATATAATGTTTCTAATCTAGATTTTTTTAACTAAGTTTCACTTGTTAGTATACGATTCCAGTTTAAAGATAAACTACGAGAGGGACCCATGAGGAGCACCCCAAAGTCCAAGTAAACAGAGCTATACGTAAACATAAATAAAATATACTTAGCTATAAAAGGCCCTCAAATTTCAAAACCACTAACAAAGTGGGGGTGTGAGCCTATGCCCAGTGAGATTTATAAAAGAAACATAGAAACGAACGGGAGAAAAGAATACATTCATGCTATAACTAAATGCATGCGAAAATATGTTTATATCTACATGCGTATACCTTTGGAAAATACACGTGTCAATGTATTAACCGTTTTACTTTAAAAAAATATTACTTATCATGATTAATTTATATTAATCCAGTAAAGACTTCCTTTATTCATACTTAGAAGTTTCATCTTTTTTAACACATCCAGTTCAACACTTGAACCATTACACTTGATTTGATTCAAACCCATTCCTTTACCGAAATTTAACCCCTTTCATTTATTTTATTACACTTTAGTATTTTCACTGAAAATCACCATTTCAACACACACATTTTCTATGATCGAAAATACATATTTTCCATTCGAAAACCTTTTTCCATACATACTTATGAAAATTATGGGTTTAACAACTTGGTTGTTTAATTACCCATTTACCCACTTACATTATCCTTTTACCTTATCTTATTGACATTAATAAATTTACGCATTTACTTATCCATTTCACCTTTACCCAAACATTTATTACATTCATTTAAGTTAGGTTATAATAATAAATTTTACCACATAACCCATTTCTTGATATGTTACATGTTTCATTTATCTTTTCTCGGAATCTTTCAATACTGCATACTTACACGGGCTCCACACCGACGACTATGCTCACCATATGCTCTGGCCAGTGGTTTAGAGCTTTTCACCCAAGACCTCTGGTCCCTTCTTGCTTTATCTCGGTGTCATCTGAGTACCTTTAATGTGTTTTAACATTTGTCGACATTATTTCCATTCCTTTACCCAGTTGAAGCCAAACCCCAAAATTTATCCCACCAATTTGTGTTACACTTGAAAATTTACCATGTCATGTCCTTTACACTCTAACCTTGATTTTTATTCCAAAAATCATATCCATTTAGAACCACTTCGTGTAACACCCTTTTTAACATTTTTACTTCATAAAAATGTTCCACTTTAAGTAAAATTACCATTTTACACACTTGTTTCCAAAATCACCTTTTACTCCATTTCTCAAGTGTTAATTTCTTCCAAAAACACTATCAAGTTATACACACAAACTTCTGAAGTGTTTTAACCCTTTCACACCTTTTTACACTTGGATTGATCATTTAATTGACTGGAAACATCTTTTATACCCTTGTTTACTTTTAATTCCATAAGTGTTAATATTTCACAATGTTAGTAAGTTACACTCACTAACTATTTCATGTTTTTCCATTAACACTTAATTAATACTTGGTATCAACATTCATATTTCTTTACTTCCTTATTGAAGAAATAAATTCACATGTAAGACTAATTTTACAAGAAAATTGCCATTTCTTTTAACATAACACGTAGTCTTTTAACTTCATACACATTATGTCTTTAGTCCCAATTACGCATGCTTTGAAGACTAAAATTTCAACCTTTTCTATTTCTTGTTTAAACCTAACAAAACCTTCTTTAGACTTTTTTATACATTCTATGTCAAAGTCTTAATGTATTAGGTGGTTGGATTAAAAATTATCGCCCCTTTTATTCAGACTTTTATTTTCTGACATTTTTACCTGGTTGAATTTATTGTATTGGATTCTTACCCAATGCTTTATTCGAGGACCTCAATTATTTATCTCATCTTTGGACATTATCTAGTGTTTCATTTGTATTGTCACTATGTATGGACTTATTGTGAACTGGTTAATATTTTTTGATGTTAATGAAAGATAAAATTTGACGTTGCCTATTAATGTAATTAGGTGGTTAGTAATTAGTCATGTTTCGACAGTGGTGCTAAGAATTAGCCATATGAGACCAATGTTTTATTTTGGTAGAAGTATGGCCACCCATTAATTTAATTGGAGAGGTGTCACAACAATAGTCTATTTTGTTATGTGATTATCCAATCAGACCACAACCCTTACAATGTCGAACTTTGGGTTTTTTCTCATTTTCTTAGGCCTTTACTTTCCTCCTTTAAGCCTTTTTGCCACACTCTTTGGATCTTACAAAATGCACATAATTATAAATTATCTTCCCCGACCATATGACACTTGGCCCGCTTCCCAATTGGTTGGTTCTGTCATTAATAACACCACAAATAATTTAATTGATTTACTAATTTGCATCAAATAAATTATTTGTGTAGCATTGGGTGAATCTTAATTTATGAAAGTATTATCAACGACATTGAAAACATATACAGTGTAGGGATCCTGGTTCATGAAATAGGATTTATCATCAGTTATCTACATCCCTCTATGAAATTGGCATTCGTAAATTTAGTCATTTTTTCCACCTCTTCAAAATAAAGTATCTCTAAACATTTCAATAACATGAAACTTTTGTGAGTGAGATAAGCATGTCTACATTGGATCCCATAGCTCTGTAATTTTTTATTCGTATATGGAGCAACATTAAATTCTTTGTTATTTGTAACATGATGGAATTTATAGGTATGGTTTCTTCTTTTTAATCATATGCAAAAATTTATTGCAATCATGAGTGACTTATTTCCTATACATAGGGTGACCAATAGCATGTGCAATTCGCACGGGCTATCTAATAATTCAATATTATTATAAGTGTAAAATAAATAAAAACAATAATAAAATGAAATAAAACCTAAAGAAATATCATACTTCCTCTAAATAATCTATGATATAAAAACCCGTGAGTCTCAAATCCAATAATGTTAATTAAATCACAACTGTTAAATAAATAACTGCAAGCGGCACCAACGTGGCTCATACATAATCTCTGCAATATAAATGCGTAATATAAAATAAATAGAGGTGTAACTCCCAAAATAACTATATCCTTGATTGATTGATGGATGACACTGGAAAGGAGTTGACGCTTTAAGTAGATGAACTTCGAAAACACTATAACCTCTAACTTAAAGTGTATTCCCAATCAGAGGATCCATATGACCAAAAGAAATTATGTCATCCTACGATATCATTAATAAGGTTATTATGCCAACCCATTATTAAGATGTTATCCCAACCATACTATGTATATTAATTCATTGAAGTTAATTTTATTTATGATGTTATTGTAATACAATATTCTTAACTCTGGATACCCCATCCAAAGAACTATCATAAGTATATGGCCCACATAACTTGTTCAAAACATATCATGACTTTAGAAAAATCGACACATCAATATAATCAGAGGTCATGCTCACAACCCCCACATAAATGTCGGACGAAGGCCTCCAGGGCTCTCTCATGCCTTTAATAACATATGACCATTAAAAGGTCCTTGTTCTTCAAGTCTCCAAATATAAACACTACATTAAAAGTGAAAGTTAATAAATGTTTTAAACACTTATAAAGACATTTATAACAGTTCAAAGAAGTTACAGAATAGTGGGTCATAATTTTTTGTAACTGTCTAAAACCGTTATAATTGAGTTTATAATGGTTCCTTCGGTTAATAAATATTTTAACTTGTCATTTTATTTGACACATTGTAACGGGTCTAAACAATTACTATTTGCAACAACCTTTAAAGGTTCTAAACCATTATTATGTTTTAATTTGTTTATAAAATGTTACATATATGAACCTAATCATAACTTGTTATGGCTACAAACCATTATCAATACTAAAAAAATTATAATCCTTTTGTAACGGTTTATTACTGTTTATATAAATATCATTAGAGAGGCTGGAAAATTAATTTAATAAAAAAACATTAATCATATTAGCCCCACAACAAATTTTTTTCATCAATGAACTAAAGGGAATCAACTCATATACAATTTAATATTAACAACCCTCGCTCTACGATTTTGAAACCAAACATTAACTTGTGAAGACAATATTTAATAGGAGTATATTAGATTATCTTTAAAAATCATATAGAGATATTAACACACAAGGATAATTTCTGACATTCGTACAGATAATAACAAATCGAAAAGGAATACATGTAGAAGTTCATATGTACACTACAAAATAATAAAGACATATAAATAAAGTAACAAATTAGGGTAACTTCTGAACTTTAATTTCTAGGAAAAATAATTTAAATGTGACCAAATGTAATGATTTTATTGAATTAACATCTATCCATTTCTATATTGATAAATTTTTTTCAGTTGTGTGAAATCAAGCCATTAGTATATACTTATGTGTGTGACACATTGCCTATTATAATCCTGGGTGATAAGTTCATTATTAAATTAAACAGGAATCATCAATGGTTTCATTCTTAGCATCATGTTGAAACATAATTATGTTACTAATACCCGAATGACCACCCAGTGTCAAAGTTTTAATGTTTTTTCTAACATGTAATAATTTAAACTACTAAACCGCATTCACTATTCCAGTAAACAACGTAGTAAATGACAAACAACTGAATAAATAATTGTGACAGAAATAAACACTCTAGACTGAATACAATAGTCTATAATTAAAACCAAATCTAACAACTGGAAATACAGTAACTCTGAAAGAGCGATATGCCCGACTGAGATAACTGAATGATAAAACTGAACCGATAGAAGTGGAAGTGTTTACTACTGAGGTATTGCAACATCCACATCAGTTGCAGCACGTCATTTAAGAATGGACTGCTAAGCATGGCGCTCCAGTGGGTGGGAACCTAAAAGGTTTTAAAAAAAATAGATTTGAAACGGGTCAGAGCCCAAGAACATTTGAAAAATATTTGCAAGTATTTAAAATGCAGTAAAAGTAGATATTGTATACATGTTAACTTCATGTGACCTCTCTAGATATCATCACCTCTCAACTATTGTGCATGCCAGATGTATTCTCTTAAAGCAACGTAGTTACGCTACCCCGCCTAACTAGTTTCAAGTAAGTCTCTCCCTGCCTAATATTTTGTTGTTCCCACCCGTATTGCCCATACAATACGTTATCTGAAAAGAGTGCGCATGCGTTCAAATAGAGATATTATTTAATTAAAATCAGTTTTTATCAATTAAGTCCTAAACATGCATTTAGGTGTGATTGATGATGATAAAATCAAGAAAGAATATTCAAACACACACAAGTGAGGAAAAATCCCCCAAAGGGGCAAAACCTTTTATTTTCACTATAATTTTGTAAGATACGGTTACTCGGATTACAATGAAAATACAGTGACACAAAAAAACCCGCAAGCATCTGTTCTGTTGTCAGCGGCTGGAACATTCCCTATCCAAGAGGGAAGCAATGAAGAAGAAGGATGGTCTTCTCCACAAGGGTTGAACAAACACAAGGTTGTATTCTTGGGTTGCAAACGGATTCACAAAGGTTTGGAAAAGTTTTGTGAATCAAAACATCATCTTTGGGACTCAAAAATATGAAGACTAGATGTATTTGGACTCTCAAATCATCTCTCAAAGTCTTGTGAAATAACTCCCCCGAAGTTGGCTTTTATAGGGAAACTAATAAAGAGTTTCACAATTTTAAAACTCTGCCAGCGTACAGGTACCTGTTCAGGTTTACTGTGAACTTGTTCACCCCCCGAACCCGTTTGGCCTTGGGTTCGCAGAAAATCGTTGGAATGGAGCTTTAAACACTTAGCATTTCTCTAAGGGGTTTTATTGGAATTATCTCCATTTTCAAAGGGCCATAACTTCTTCACCGTAGCTCGGATTGAGGTTCTGTTTCTTCAAGTATCTTTGTTGCGGCGATCTCTTCAACTTTTCAGTTGACCGAAGCTCCAGACGGTGGCTGTAAAAATACCAAAATGCCCTTGAACTTACCTATAGTGTCTTCTTTCACTGTTTTGACTTCTCTTGCCTACCACTTGCACAAAGTCCCTAATATCATGGAACGTGAATTCGTTGAAGTAGTTGTGGGACACGTGATGGAGATGATGAATTCTTAATTCCTGGAATTCAGATTGAGGCCTTCGTGTGAGATCGTGCATAGACGTGCCAAATGTAGAGGCATTCGACATGTACAAATAAAATATTTCGAACATGATAAAAAATTTCCTACAAATCTCCCCCTATGTCTATGCCAGTACATGCATAAAAAAATCCGAATTATCAAATATCAAATTGTCTATACAAATCTACCCTTCCATGAACCCAAAACTGGAAAGATACAAATGAATAAGACTTCATCGTTTGTTCTTCAAATGTTTAAAACTTTTAAATCTTTTTTCATCAGGGTGTGCAATTCAGTGATCATCAATGTAGTATATACACACATGAGATAAAGCAAATACCAAGTAACATATCGAGTTCTCAAATCTCAAAAAATCCCCCATAATAGGATAATTCTTTCTCCCTCTTTTTATAATGTCCCCAAATAGACAGATATGAGAAGCAAAAATAAATGCAAATGGAGAATGTCACAAGGAAATAAACCGCTATTTTTGAATTTCTCAAAAATTTTCACACAAAATATATAAACAAAGAAACACACCATGAACGAGCACAAAACAACCAAGTCGATGATAGCGTAAATGTATGGGTGTGATCAAATTCGATAGGAAAATTAATGCATACAAACATGACATATATGCATGATGAATATCAGATACTTCTAACGAATGAACTCAAAATCTTCCTTAAGTGCAAAAAGATGGAAATATGAGACATTGACTCAATCAAATCAACAAATCAAAGCTCAAAGTGATTTCCATATGAATAAAGTCCAAAAAGATTTCATGCTTTTTTAGGATTTTCAAGGAAGTGAAAACCCTTTTAAATTATCCAACCAAACTCCCTCAGATTTATATTTAGAATAACGGTAATCTAAATTCTCAAACTTTGGATTATTGATGGTGAAACCTAATGGCCCATATTTGGCACGTATTTCTTTTTATTGCCTTTAATTTTTTTTTTCGGGCTTCTTTAACCTCTTTGGATCCCGGATAATAAAATTCCTCCTTTTTTAGGTCCTTTTTAACAGTGGCTTAGAATCGAAAAGGCTAAATGAACCTTTCGCAGCCCTTCCCCGTTTACAAATAAGCACACAGTCTCACCAAAATGTTTTTTACATGCATTCCAATCTTGTCAAGTTTTATCGCATATGGTTAGTTGTATAGACAGAATTGAGATGGAAACACTCAAGCCAATATGTGATAGACAAGTACAATAATCAAATATAGCCGCGCATGAGTGCAATAAAGGAGATATGAGTCAAAAATGTAGAAAGATATCATTAATCACATCTCAAAGACTCCAAACAATGTAAAACACATGGATGCAATGATGTAGCATCTCAAATCAATATCAAACGGTCACATGGATAAATGGAATAAAATTGTGACTCAGGTATCCTAAATGATCATCCACAAAAGGTGCAAATAAAATACAAAAATCTTTTTAGATTTTCCAAAATTTTATCAAAATAAAATCTTTTTGAGATTTTATAAAAAAATTTCTAAAAGGAAAATATTTTTGGATTTTTTTTAAAAAATAAAAAAATAAATAAAACAAACTAATGGTACATGCTAGCAATAGGCAAAAGAGACATCATGAAAATCACCCTATGCTAGCAGACATGTCAAGACCTCAATCGGGAAGAGCGGTGGAGTTTTCCAAAGATGGTGACATCTTTTGGACCAACTCCATAAGATCATGTGTGGTCTTGATAAAAAACTTCACTTGCTCACGAATATGTGCGAACTCTCTATCATTATGTGCAAGCAGAGTATCACGAATGGGTGCATGTACTGGGATGTGTGACGTGTCATGATATGGTACAAAACCCAACCTAGAACAAAAATCCCTAAGATGTCCTCACTTCTTGCAGTGGGAGCAAACATAAACCGGCCGAGGAATTAATTTATCAAGAATTTTGGGATGAGCTTTCCTAGACGGACACCAATGAGACTCACTCACCAAAGTGGATATAGGTTCTGGTGCATTAAACGTAGTGAATGCACCGTCATTACCTTTTCCAACTTCATTCAAAACGGGAGAGGGAACCATCTTATCCACCTTCTCAGATGCGTTCTCTAATGAGACTTGGACCTCCCATTCTGATTTAAGATCATCCTCGAGATGGGATACACGTGTCGTCACACTAGACACCGTGTTGGTCAAGACACATTTTTCCCTTTTTAGCTTATCATTCTCTTCCTTCAACTCGCAAATTCGAAGACCTAGGACCCTATTTGACCTTTTTGTTTCCATGGTCTCGACAAACAACTTTCTAAAAGCTTTTTGGATCACACAATCATCACCCTTCTCATCCTCGCTATCATTTAGGGTAGTGGGCATGGCAACTTTCTTGCCCTCTCTCCTAAGTCTAGTGGGACACTCAAATTTCTTGTGCCCTGTCCCATCACACTCAAAACATCTTATCTTTTCAAGGTTTTATTTTCCCTATTTTTTTTCTCACACAAATTCTCTCTTTTTCCAAACAGTCTTAAACCTTTCTCTAAAGCGGTGATACTAAGAACTAATGCTTTGTTACGCTCTTTAGATTTAAATGACTCAGTATGTAGCTCAGTGTACGTGCATTGGAGATCACTCTCGCTCTCACTTGCATCATCCTCCCCCTCACTCACATCGCTCTCACTGTCGAGGTGTCCCTGTGAAGTAGCATCCTCATCGTGGTGAGGAGCACTGGAAGTACTCACATGACTAGTCATGAATGCGGTGAAGTTACACTCATGCGGTGACTCATCTCCAGGGTCCACCGACTCGACCTCACTGTCGTCACTAATAGTAGCATTAAGGATAACTTTGTCATTTTTTCTATTCACCCTAGTAGCACACTCAAAAGCTCTATGACCCCTAACGTCACACTCAAATCATCTCTCAGTCTCTTTCTTAGGAGGGTCTTTAAAATTCTTTTCATTTTTCTTATTTTTCTCAAAATTCTTTTTATCTTTGAAATTTCCATTTTCATTGAATTTGAGAATTTTCTTGATTTTTTTTTCAAATAGAGCCAAATCATCTAAGTCAAAATCATACTCAAAATCGGACGTTTCTATTTCCATCTTTCTAGATGACTCAACTCTCTTTCTGGCCGACCCCTCACTTTTTCTCTATCGGGAATTAAGTGCAATTACCTCATCTTTAGACTTGACAGATTTATGAAACATATCAATTTTATACGTTTCATGTCTCCTACAAGTTCCTCCAATTTAAGCGTATTTAAATTACCCATAGAATTTAACAGAGTGACTTTAGGGATAAAATGCTTAGGCAATGATCTAAGAATATTTTTAACAACTCTAGCATTAGGAATGTGTTCACCAAGATTAAAGCTATTGTTAACAATATCAGACAGTCTAGCATAAAATTCATCAAAACATTCAGATTCAAGCATGGTGATTGTTTCAAATTCAGTTGTTAAATTTTGCAGTTTAGACTCTTTCACAGCATTAGTTCCTTCATGGGTAAGTTGAAAAACATCCCATGCCTCTTTTGACGTGGTGCACGTCATTATGCGTTTTAACTCATCAGGTGTGATAGATCCATAAATAACACTTAAACCCTTAGAATTAAAAGATGATCATTTAAATTCTTCTTCAGTCCATGTAGTGACAGGTTTTAAATTAGTCACATTTTCAACAGTGATGGAGAGAGGTGTGCACCCTCTTTCAACCAAAATCCAGGCATGTTCATCAATGGATTTTAATGCAGATCTCATGCGAGCTTTCCAGTATGCATAGTTTGTCCCATTCAAAACTGGCATTTTATTATATAATTTCTCCATTATGAACACACTCATTTTCAAAATCAATTTTTTAGAAAATTGATATCTTAGAAACAAATTGCGAAAAATTACACAGTAAAGTTGTGTAATTGGCTCTGATACCAATTTGAAAAGAGTGCGCGTGCATTCAAATAGAGATATTATTTAATTAAATTAAGTTTTTATCAATTAAGTCCTAAACATGCATATAGGTGTGATTGCTGATGATAAAATCAAGCAAGAACATTCAAACAAACAATTGATGAAAAATCCCCCAAAGGGGCAAAACCTTTTATTTTCACTATAATTTTGTAAGATACAGTTACACGAATTACAATGAAAATACAGTGACACAGAAATACCCGCAGGCATCGGTTCTGATGTCGGCAACTGGAACTTTCCCTTTCTAGGAGGGAAGCAATGAAGAAGAAGAAGGACGGTCTTCGCCACAAGGGTCGAACAAACACAAGGTTGTGTTCTTGGGTTGCAAACGGGTTCAGAAAGGTTTGGAAAATTAGTCTGAATCAAAACATGAGTCTTGGTAATCAAAAATATGAAGACTAGATGTATTTGGACTCTCAAAATCGTTTATCAAAGTCTTGTGAAATAACTACCCCGAAGTTATCTTTTATAGGGAAACCAATATATACTTTCACAATTTTAAAACTCGTCTAGTATACAGGTACCTCGAACTGGCTTGGACTTCGGCTCGCAGAAAATCGCTGGAATGGGGCTTTAGACACTTAGCAATTTTTCAAGAGTTTTTCTTGGAATTATCTCCATTTTCAAAGGGCCATAACTTCTTCACCGTAGCTCAGATTGAGGTGCCGTTTATTCCAGTATCTTCATTGCGGCGAGTTCTTAAACTTTTCAATTGACCACACTTCATGATGGTGGATGTAAAATTACCAAAATGCCCTTGAACTTCCCTATAGTGCCTTTTTTCACTATTTTGACTTCTCTTGTGTACCACTTGCACAAAGTCCCTAAATCATGGAACGTGAAGTCGTTGAGGCAGTTGTGGGACACATGATGGAGATCATGAATGCTTGATTCTCAAAATTCGGATTAAGGACATCGTGTGAGATCGTGCTGAGACATGCCAAATGTAGCGGCGTACGACATATACAAACAAAACATTTCCAACATGATAAAAATGTCCTTACCTTATCAAATTCCCAAACCCCTTTAGCCAGTAAAAATTACCTAGTAAGTATTAAGTTTCCACATACTTATTTTACTTTAGATATCATTATTTATCTTTTGTACTAATGCACATACAATAGAATAAATCACACGTATATATGTATACACCACTCTAATATTATATACGAATACGACATCCCTGGGTGCAAATACTCTGCTATGCACATGCTTAACGCTAGCGCATAACCAAATAAATACAGTATTTTGAGCAATTTTTGTGGATTTTTTTAAAAATAACAACAAATTGTATTTTGACCTAATTTTTTGACATGTGTTTATTTCAAGGCTAATTTTAAGAGAAAAATAAAAAATAAAAAATAAAAGTTTTTTATGACCTACAACTAGGTGTGATGTATGGATGATGTATAGAGCACGATGTAGGTGAGACTACTCCTTACTATATATATATATTACTAGTAAAGGTATACATGTAACTTATAATATACCCCTGTAACAACCTGTCCTTTTTGGAGACAATTAAATTCCACAATTGGGTATAAATTGGGAATTTAGAGAATTTCTCACAATAGTGAATTTTATGATATTTGGGATTTTTGAGGATTAGATGATTTTCGATGGAATTTGTAACTACTTTTGGGATTAAATATGTCGAAATTATATGTCGCCGTTGAGTAAAGTGACACGAGGTAAGATTTTAATTAGAAAACCCGTAATAAGTTATATGTGTTAGAATAGTGATTTTCAGTCAAGTACCTCGGTTGGGAACTTCGACTGTTCCGTGAGTCTAGGCATGTCCGAGATAGTCGGAAAAGAGTGTCCAATTGTCAAAATTGATTTTCGGGGAATTTTGGAGTTAAACGGACTCGTAATTGAGTAAACGAGTCGTTTTTGGGTTTTAAGGGGTATATCCCTTTTCTCACTGTATAAAGAGGGAGAGAGGGAGAAATGAGAAAGAGAAGAAAGAAAAGAGAAAGAAGAGTGAGAGGAGGAAGAAAGTGGAGGAGAAAAGGGAGATCACGGGCCAACTCCACCGGACTCGACTCGGGATCGTCACATTATATCCACGAGGCAAGTGTTTACTTGCTTTGTTTATTTTGAGCATAAATCTCATATCGTAGTTTGGTATAAACAAACCCTAAAGATTTTGGGTTGGGTTTTCATGGAACGGGTTTTTGGGAGTTAAAACAATTAAACCCCAATAATGGTTCAATTTGAGGAACTTAGGTTTTAACCTAAATTAATTGGTGATTTCGGGTTTTAGGATGTTTAGAACCCGTATTATATGTGTAGTTGTTGTTGGTTGAGGTTGTAGGACGTTGGATGCGGATTTAAAAGCTTAGGGGAAGGTTTAATGGATGAAACAGCTTCTCGGAGAAGAAGCTGCCCGCTATGATCGATCGATCGAAGGCCAAGGGTCGATCGATCGACCCCTGCTGAAAGTTGGAAATTTTTCTAGGATGATTTGGATGGGATAGATTCCATTTCATCTTGCTTCGAGGTTAATTATGTGATAACATAAGGGACCTTTTAGGACTATATGGTCCTCTAATTATGGGAAATTAGGAGGGCAAAGTTAGGGTTTTTAATATATAACCCTTAAACTATAATTTCACAAAAAATAGATAGGTTGAGGATTTAGAATGTTGGGGTCCCTAAAATATGGTGAGGATCCCTAAATGATTATTTGGACGAGATGTAGTCCTTGGTTTTATGGAAATAAAATCCATAATCCGCCTAAATTTAAGGTTCTTTGGGAGAGATAAATCCCTAGGATATTTTAGTGGGTAATTAGGCCTATATAATTATGCGTATAGGAAGCATAATTATAATCGATGGAAGTTTGAGTATATCCTATGAGAGGATTAGAGTGAAATTTGGGAATATAGATATATAGTCGCTTAGTGAGAAATGGTATAATTGGAGATATCCAATAAATCCTTAGATGGGATTAAGGTATGTATTACTTATTAAAGTAAGAAAATACTTTGGGTTTAATATCATGCGTATATGAAGGCATGATTATGATTCTTTGAGAGAATCTTTGGGATTATTGGTCATCGCTAGATGCTATTGGAAAATATGGCCACCTATATATATTCTAGGAGGAATATGTGGTATATATATATATATATATATATACTACGTGATTAAAGTATATATATGATATGAGGTAAATGATTTTGGAAATATAAAAATGAATGTTTTCAAAATGGAAAAGAAATGATTTTCATAAATGATAATTTATGGATACACACCGCTCTAAATCGCTATCATAAGGAAAGTTACGTGCGTATGGTGAAGCCCCCTAGCTAATGAATGCAGGGTGGATATAGTCCTATAGGCCATATGGGCGATTATATATTTTCTGCGCTAGTTAGGTGATTCTGGGTGTGGTCGTGACTATCCCGTAGGCATATGGCTGCTTCCCGATGATTTGGTAGGTTCCTAGGTTGTCTTGTTTGATAGGCCCTAGAAGATGATAGCCATTAAGGGGCACGTCCAGTGGGGAAACCCGGAGGTATGGTCTTAGATATGTTAAAGCAATTTATGATAATAAATTGGTTTTAAATACATTTTCCGGATGGAAGAAGGGAAATGGGGTAAACGATTGGCTTCGAAAACACTTCCCGGATGGAAGAAGGGAAGTGGAAGCATATGATATGGTAAAAGAATTTTTATGATAATAAAAATGGCTTTTAAATACATTTCCTGGATGGAAGAAGGGAAATGGGATGTTTTAAAACGAAAAAGCATTTTTATGATAGTAAAACTGGTTTTTAAAAAGTTATGTGGTATGTTAAAGCAATTCATGATAATGAATTGGTTTTAAATATATTTCCTGGATATAAGAAAGTAAATGGAATGTTTTGAGAATAAATGAAAAGTGAATTGGTAAATGAAGTAATTCTCATTCCGGGAGATAGATCCGTAAGTATATTGAAATATGAATATATATATATATATGGATAAATTAGGTGTCGAGGGTCTAATGGATCCCGATGATCGACCTTGCTGCATAGTAGTGTATCAGGGGGGTTCCTTGTTTGGATTTTGCTTTGCGAGATACCCCACGTACGAATATGGCATTGTGTTGAGACTGGGGAGAAGTTTAATCCTTAGTTATCTAATATTAATATTTCTTATATGATGTATGTATATACATCTATACGTTGCGTACTGAGAGTCTGATGAATCTCGACGATTGACCTTGTCGTGTAGTAGAGTATCGGGGGGTTCCTTGTTTGGATTTCGCTCTGCGAGACACCCTATGCATGAACATGGCATATCATTTAGACTGGGTTGAAGTTTATCCCTTATTATTTGTACTATCTAGGGTTGATAGTAGTTGGGTGATAGACTAGTTTAGCAGGGTAGCTTGACTAGGTTGTTTAGAGGGATGCTCTAGGAGTACACTCTTATAAGAGAGGTGAGGGGTATCTCATGGGAGTGCGATACCAAATTTAAATATGAGATAAAACCTTTTTCTAAAAATAAGGCATTTATGCACTTGCTAAATATTTTCAAAACTCAGGCTCTGACCCGTTTATCTACTTTTCCTCTCTTGCTATATATATATATATATAGGTGTCCAGACACAGGGATTCCAGGATGGCACTTCTTTCGCGTCAGACGTCAGCTGCAGCAGCTGTGGATGCGTATAGGCTTTCGATAGCCTCTTATATCCTTGTAATCTAGATAGGAGGTACTATATAAACATTCGGGACAATGGACCAATTGCCTTTATTTATTCTTTTATTATGGCATTCGATATGGTTGTATATTTTGACTGGGTGTTTGGTTATTTGATTTCTTTTCAGTTTCATTTATGCAAACTGTGTGGATGTTTTATTTGTATTTGTTTAAAATGAGTAGTTAAGTAAAAAAATTGACGCCATCCAAATAGGTTACTAGTAATTAAATGAATTTTTCGACAGTGATGATAAGAATGATCCATATGAGACTCTTGTTTTAATTAAATATAGGAGTGATCGCCCGGTATTTTATTAGGCGGGTTGTCACAAATGGTATCAGAGCATCAGGTTTTAGTGTCCTTAGGAATCTGTGCGAACGTACTATGCTTTCATCATTGCTCTCAATTTGTTATAGAGGCTTAGGATTATGATTATTGATTTCTCTTGTGAGATTTCGTTCTCCGGTCATGTTAGAAGATTATAGTAATATTTTGCGCACTCATTCGAGATTAGTGAGCAGAGTTTGGATGGAAGAAGGAGGAAAGGCTTAACTAGAGTATCCGGTAGAAGTCGAGAATGAGGACCGTAGTAGAGGTCACTTCCTTTGCAGTATTTGCTAAGAATCGTCTCAACGACTACTAAAGTATAGTTATTATGAGTACCGCGGTAGTAGATAGTGGTACTAAAACTGAATATCTCAGTGAGGTAAAGATTCGAAAGGGATCTTACGGATAGTTTTAACCGTGAGTCCCCATGATTTAACAGGAACGAGAAGAATGTTGTTTTGGATTATTCACATAAGGTTCGGTCAGAGGCCGACAGTGGATAAAGAGTGATATGGAAAGTGAACTGTGTACCTAAGTGAGTTGGGTAAGATGAAGAGTGAGTACTTTCGAGAAATGATAGGCTCACTAGATATGTGTTGCTAACACTTATGGAGAATGTGTATGTTTGAAGACCCCATTCGTGGACATCCACCCGAGGAATTTGTTGAAACGAAGTTATGGTTATGAGTTTTACCTCAATGAAGGAGGTATATTGAGTGTGACTAGATAATGTCACGGTGTTCGTTAGCCCTGGACTCGTGTGCGTAATTTGAGTTTTATGGCGATCTCGATAACATTATATAATTTATGTCTATGTGTTTTCCGCGATAGCGGAATTTTATTTTCCTTCATTCGCGATAAAGGCGGGTATTGATATATTATATATATATATATATATAGTTTGGGAGGCTCATTTTATATATTTATACGAGTATGGTAATATGGTGAGTATATAATGTTATTGGTTGTTCGGAGCGATAGTAGGCTAATGATGGCAAGACTATCGTGTCCGCAGTTCCTGGGTGGAACGGGTTGTGGTTGCGATATCTCACCTGGATACAGGTTGAGTTCGCCTTTATTATGTGCATAGATGGAACTCCGATGAGTAGAGGTTTAATTATTGTGATTTGAGTATGTGGCGACCTTATAGATATGATTTGAGGTGTTCCGGATTATTGTTGAGCCGTGAGTCGAAGCTCATTATTAATTGCGCAGATACTGAGGGTAGTGCGATTCACTTAGTGGTGTGGCTCCTATATAGAGTCTGGAGTTCAAACCACATTTTGTTGAGTGAGGGGATAGGGTATCCCGGTTGCATGTTTTAAATAACGGACCTCTATGACCAATAATGTTAAGTAGGAGTGTGTGGAGGGGTTCCTTGTTTGGATTTCACTTTGCGAGACGCTCCATACATGAATCTTAATGGCGTCGGGAGTGGAGAGATGTTATAGGATGCAAGGACGTAGGTTTTATGGAAAATTCATATAGTGTGGATGAAACACTATAGACTATGAGCCGTAGGATGACGGTATGCTTATGAAAATATTGTTCTAAGGAAAAGCACTAAAGTGGTCCTCTCACCACAAATGGGTGGGTGAAGTAGGACTTAGAGAAATTGGTTTGTGGATAATAGCTAGGCCTTAATGAAAAGGCAAAATTTAGAGGAAATATGTTTTAGGGATGATGTTCGTAGTGCTTTACAGAGAGTTGGCACTTCGATTAGTTAGATTTCCTTTCCGCTTGGGCGAGAGGATAGAATAGTAAGAATGCGTTTGTAGGTTAGTGTGGTAGGATTTAGGACGTCCCGCTGGTGTGCCTTAGGTCGCTATATCTCGATGACCGACAACGCGAGGGAGTAGTGTAATGGGAGGGGTCCTTGTTTGGATTTTTCTTTTGCTAGACGTCCCACGCACGAAACTAAGCAAATGACGGGCGTTGAGAGAGGCCTTGGGCACTAGGGATATACTTAGGATATTACTCATTTCGCGTAGGTAGGATAACACATAGACCGTAGTATTGTTAGGATGCAAGTTCATTAGAGTTAGTGGCGCCGAGGTTAGGAGACTTGAATTTCGTGGGTTGAGAGGACCCATATGTGAGTATTACACTGAGGAAAGGAGACCCTTATTAGGAGAGAGTTTTACATGTCAGATGTTCACAATGGATGTGCAGATGTGCATGGGTTAGAAAGGTGTATGGGCACCTTAATGAGTTGGTTTATATATGGCCTCAAATAGAAGGGGCGTAGTATATAAAGTTGATGCTTATACCGGGAGGCACTAGAAATGATGAGTGAAATATGATGCTATTTGAGTCACTTTACAACCGTAGTAGCCATATAGTGTATGGTTGGGAACCATTGGGTTAGTATCGTTACCCTTTGAAATATTAGGATTTGGAGTGATTTTAGGATTTGCGGTGTAGGACGTATCTAAATTTTGAGGAAAAAATTTCGTTGTAAGGGGGGGAGTATGTAACAACCCGTCCTTTTTGGAGACAATTAAATTCCATAATTGGGTATAAATTGGGAATTTGGAGAATTTCTCGAAATAGGGATTTTTATGATTTTTGGGATTTTTGAGGATTAGATGATTTTCAATGGAAGTTGTAACTACTTTTGGGATTAAATATGTCAAATTATTTCAATTATATGTCGCCATTGAGTAAAGCGACACGAGGTAAGATTTTAATTAGAAAACCTGCATTAAGTTATATGGGTTAGAATAGTGATTTGAAGTCAAGTACCTAAGATGGGAATTTCGACTTCACCGTGAGTCTCAAAATGTCCGAGATAGTCGGAAAAGAGTGTCCGATTGTCGAAATTGAGTTTCGAGGAATTTTGCAATTAAACGGACTCGTAATTGAGTAAACGAGTCGTTTTGGGGTTTTAAGAGGTATAACCCTTTTATCACTATATAAAGAGGGAGAGAGGGAGAAATGAGAAGGAGAAGAAAGAGAAGAGAGAGAGGACGAAGAAAGTGGAGGAGAAAAGGGAGATCACGGGCCAACTCCGCCGAACTCGACTCGGGATTGTCGGATTATATCCACGAGGCAAGTGTTTACTTGCTCTATTTATTTTGAGCATAAATCTCATATCGTAGTTTGGTATAAAAAAAAACCCTAAATATTTTGGGTTGGGTTTTCGTGGATAAAACGGGTTTTGGGGAGTTAAAACAATTAAACCCCAATAATGTTTCAATTTGAGGAACTTAGGTTTTAACCTAAATTAATTGGTGATTCCGGGTTTTAGGATGTTTAGAACCCGTATTATATGTGTAGTTGTTGTTGGTTGAGTTGTAGGATGTTGGATGCGGAGTTGAAAGCTTTGGGGAAGCTTTAATGGCTGAAACAACTTCTCGAAGAAGAAGCTATCCGATATGATCGATCGATCGACGGCCAAGGGTCGATCGATCGACCCTGCTGAAAGTTGGCAATTTTTCTAGGATGATTTGGATGGGATAGATTCCATTTCATCTTGCTTCGAGGTTAATTATGTGATAATATAAGGGACCTTTTAGGACTATATGGTCCTTTAATTAAGGGAAATTAGGAGGGCAAAGTTAGGGTTTTAAATATATAACCTTTAAACTATAATTTCGCGGAAAATAGATAGGTTTAGGATTTAGAATGTTGGGGTCCATAAAATAGGGTGGGGATCCCTAAATGATTATTTCGACGAGATGTAGTCCTTGGTTTTATGGAAATAAAATCCATAATCCGCCTAAATTTAAGGTTTTTTGGGAGAGATAAATCCCTAGGATATTTTAGTGGGTAATTAGGCCTATATAATTATGCGTGTAGGAAGAATAATTATAATCGATGGCGGTTTGAGTATATCCTATGAGAGGATTAGAGTGAAATTTGGGAATATAGATATATATTTTCTTAGTGAGAAATGGTATAATTGGAGATATCCAATAAATCCTTAGATGGGATTAAGGTATGTATTACTTATTAAAGTAAGAAAATACTTTGGGTTTAGTATCATGCGTATATGAAGGCATGATTATGATTCTTTGAGAGAATCTTTGGGATTATTGGTCATCGCTAGATGCTATTGGCAAATATGGCCACCTATATATATTCTAGGAGGAATATGTGGTATATATATATATGTATACTATGTAATTAAAGTATATATATGATATGAGGTAAATGATTTTGGAAATATAAAAATGAATGTTTTCAAAATGGAAAATAAATGATTTTCATAAATGATAATTTATGGATACACACCTCTCTAAATCGCTATCATAAGGGAAGTTGCGTGCGTATGGTGAAGCTCCCTGGCTAATGAATGCAGGGTGGATATAGTCCTATAGGCCATATGGGTGAATAAATACTTTTTGCGCTGGTTAGGTGATTCTGGGTGTGGTCATGACTATCCCGCAGGCATATGGCCGCTTCCCGATGATTCGGTAGGTTCCCAGGTTGTCTTATTTGATATGCCCTGGAAGATGATAGCCATTTAGGGGTGCGCCTAGTGGGGAAACTTGGAGGGACGGTCTTAGATATGTTAAAGAAATTTATGAGAATAAATTGTCTTTAAATACATTTCTCGGATGGAAGAAGGGAGATGGGGTAAATGATTGGCTTCGGAAACACTTCCCGTATGGAATAAGGGAAGTGGAAGCATATGATATGGTAAAAGCATTTTTATGGTAATAAAAATGGCTTTTAAATACATTTCCTAGATGGAAGAAGGGAAATGGGATGTTTTAAAACGTAAAAGAATTTTTATGATAATAAAACTGGCTTTTAAAAAGTTATGTGGTATGTTAAATCAATTCATGATAATGAATTGGCTTAAAATACATTTCCTAGATATAAGAACGGAAATGGAAAGTTTTGACAATAAATGAAAAGTGAATTGGTAAATGAAGTAATTCTCATTCCGGGAGATAGATCCAGATGTATATTGAAATATGAAAATATATATATGGATAAATTGGGTGCCGAGGGTCTAATGGATCCCGATGATTGACCTTGCAGCATAGTAGTGTATCGGGGGGGTTCCTTTTTTGGATTTCACTTTGCGAGACACCCGCGCACGAATATGGCATTGTGTTGAGACTGGGGACAAGTTTAATCCTTAGTTCTATAATATTAATATTTTTTATATGATGTATGTATATATATCTATACGTTGCGTACTGAGGGTCTAATGGATCTCGACGATTCACCTTGCCACGTAGTAGTCTATCGGGCGGGTTCCTTGTTTGGATTTCGCTCTGCGAGACACCCCACGCACGAACATGGCATAACATTGAGACTGGGGTGAAGTTTATCCCTTAGTACTTGGACTATGTAGGGTTGATAGTACTTGGGTGATAGTATAGTTTAGCAGGGTAGCTTGACTAGGATGTTTAAAGGGATGCACTAGGAGTGCACTGTTAGAAAATAGGTGAGGGGTATCTCATGGGAGTCCGATACCAAATTTAAATATGAGTTAAAACCTTTTTCTAAAAATAAGGCATTTATGCACTTGTTAAATATTTTCAAAACTCGGGCTCTAACCCGTTTATCAACTTTTCCTCTATTGCTATATATATATATATATATATATTATAGGTGTCCAGACACAGGGACGCCTGGATGCCACTTGTTTCGAGTCAGACGTCAGTTGCAGCAGCTGTGGATGCGTGTAGGTTTTTGATAGCCGCTTCTATCCTTATAATCTAGATAGGAGGTACTGTATAAACATTCGGGCCAATGGTCCAATTGCATTTATTTATTCTTTTAGTACGGCATTCGATGTGGTTGTATATTTTGACCGTGTGTTTGGTTATTTTATTTCATTTCAGTTTCATTTATGCAAACTGTGCGGATGTTTTATTTGTATTTGTTTAAAAAGAGTTGTTAAGTAAAAAAATTTGACGCCAGCCTAATAGGTTACTAGTAATTAAATGGATTTTTCGACAGTGATGCTAAGAATGATCCATATGAGACTCCTGTTTTAATTTGATTTAGGAGTGATCACCCGGTATTTTATTAGGCGGGTTGTCACAACCCCGTAGGCAGTATATAAATCTCAAGTATCCTACATATTATCTCTTTACCATTATACATCTCATCGTACATTCCTGAGAATTTCCCACTACATGAAGGGTCATAATTACCCCTTTGTATTATTTCAGTAGTCATAACATCTATCTACTACTGGTCTGGTCTTAGGTTAACTCATGTTCTCTGTGTCCCGTTCTAATTCTCATGAATTAATTAAATATCAAATTATGCCCATTAATTATTACCATTTACTCAATTGGGGAAGCCTCAACCCTATCGTATACCTACTAAAATTACTGTCTCCCTCATTAACGTTTAGTAATGTCCCCAAAGTCTCCCCATAAATTATTCATGGATTTAGGGCATAAAATAAAAAAATTGGTTAAATATGGGCACCCGAATCGATTCGATGAAGAGGTCAAATCGATTCGCTGACCGAATCGATTCGAAATGCTGTAGGTCGTCTTCTATATTCAACTGTTATGATTTTCACCATTTTTAACCCTCTAAACCTTCATAACACAGTCCCAAACTTCCCACAAAGTATACCAAACCCTATAATAACATATATAAATGATTTTTAACGTAATCGAATAATGAAGTCATCAAGGGGAATCAATTAAACTGGATTAATCCTACACTTTAATCCCAAAACCCTAAATTATTATTTCTTTGTTTAAGAACATCACCAAACTCATATTTCTCCACATTCTCATGTTAATAAATCATCTGATTCGTACTACATACATATATGACTTATGTCTATCATGATTTCTACCCAAGAATATGAATTTAACTCCAATTTAACACCAATAATCATTTATTCATGAGAATATCAAATCCTACACTAACATGGATAGTATATATACCCAAAATTGGGCAAGATAAACACTTGCTTGTCATTTGTAGGCTTGATTTGTGCAAAAAAATGCTGGAGTCGTCTCCCTCTCATTCTGATATAAACTCTGGTGGTGGTGGTGGTGGGGCAAAAGTGATGTGGGGAGCCTTGGCAATATTCACCTTCCTCCTCTAATGGCAACTATTTGTTTTTTCTAACTGTTAACCCTAGAACCCTCAAACAAAATGATGATATAAACCTATTAAATTCATTCATCCCTTCACTATAAAAACCAAAGCACAAAAATACCCTTTTCGGGTGCATGTTTGGCCTAAAAATTCCCCGGGACCCAATCCAAACCTCGAGTACACTTTTTGGACTATCTTGACCCTTCTGGACCCACTGGTGTACTCAAAATATACATTTCGATGACCCATAAATAAATCACATTTTATCGTAGAAATTTAAGACACGACTAATGCGCGCATCCTGACTAAACTATCGTAATTACCGTATTTCTCACTCACGACAATCATATTGCGTTCACTAAATAATACTCGATAAAATTCATATAAATAAATATTAAACCTTGTCTCGCTAATTAATATTTATCTTCATTCCAAACTAATTTCCATTTTAATTTAATTAATCCCAATATAAAAATCATTAAAAATATGGGGTGTTACATACTTCCCCCTAATAACAAAATTTTGTCCCGAAAATTGGAAAAATGTCGCGTAAAAATAATGTTGGATATTTGTCGAGCATCTCATCCTCGTGCTCCCAAGTAGATTCTTTGACATTATGGTGCTCCCACTGAACAGATACAAGTGAAGCTACGTTCAATCTCTACCTCCTCTCACTATGGTCTAGAATAACAGTTAGCCTCTCCTCGTATGAAATATCGGGTTGTAAATCAATCTATTCCAATGGCATTTAAGTGTGGGCTAACTCATCCTAGAGATATTGCCTCATCAAAAAAAATGTTGAATACATCATGAATCTGATGCAAGTGCTCCAGCAATCTGAGTCTATATGCAACTGGCCCAATCCTCTCGATGATAGGGAATGGACCCAAATACCTTGGTACTAAATTCCCTTTCTTCCCGAACCTCATTCTCCACTTCATATGAGATACACGTAGTAATACCTGCCCCCCACATTAGACTCTCAAAAGAACCGCTTGGCATCATCATAACTCTTTTGTTTATCCTGAATTATCGTTATACAACTCCAAATTAGCTCAATCTTGGCTGAAGTATTTTGAATGAACTCTGGTCCGAGAATATTTTTGTCCCCAACCTCTAACTAACAAGAGGGCTAATAACAAGGTCTACCGTACAATGACTCAAATGGTGCCATGACAATCATAAACTGATAGGAGTTCTTATACAAAAACTCCACCAGTTGAAGATACTGCCCCCAACCTCTGCTAAAGTCTAGGATACACATCTGCATCATATCTTCTAACATATGATTCATCCTCTCTGTTGTAACAACCCCCATTTTCTCACATAAAGGATGGTCGCGCATAATATGCCAAAGATGGGACTTGTTGATCAATTAATACCATTCTCAGCACAACCTAATATAAAAAATGTTAATTTAAAGGCCGATACTTTGATCTTTATGAATATCCCACTGTCAATAATTTAAACTCAACCAAAGCAACTAAAATAATAAATTTAGCAGCAAGTAAATATTTTGTCACACCCCGCCTAATTTTGGCGTCGGCAGCCACCAAAACTAAGTCGGGCATGAGTAAATAAAATACCATTCTTAGCATGAGATAGATATGAGACATAAATAAATCATTCCTTAAGATAAATAATTGAATAAACCTCAAATGATCATAAACAACTAAGCGATAAAAGATCGATCACATGCTAACTTCGAAAATCCAATCTCCAATAATGATTAATTAAAAAATCTGAATAAAAATCCAACTCCGAATAACTGAAATAAATCCCATAGATAACTTTGGAATCGAATGTCCCAATAACTCTCTAAGATGAGTCTCATAATGAAATATAATTGAAATAAAAGTCTAAGCTAAAACAAAACAAAAAAGTAAATCCCCTCCAGCTACACCTCCAAATGATAATCTCCAAAAATCTTATGCAGCTTCTCCAAATTCTAATCCTGAAAAAGATTAGTCAATGCATGGGTCAGAGCAAAGCCCCGAGCAAGAATACACACTACTCCCCTCAAATGGGATCCTTGAATCCAGATAATAGCATTATACGCAATAAATATCACAATAGAATATTTTAAATTAAACGGACTAATTTAAACGCGATAAATATAAATCACTAACTACGCGTAAAAATTCCATTTATAAAGGCACACCAATATTAATTTAAATTCCCAAGTCCCACGATGTTAATTTAACTAAATTAACCAGCTTTTATTATAACCGTATTTTATTATGGCGGTCCTCCCGCCTCGGGTGATTTCTCCACAAAAATACACATCCCCTTGTCAAAACGCCGGCTGGCCCGTTTCAACTTTCGGTCCTCGTTGATTGACAAGATTACACACACGACACGACATAAAACGCCGGCTGGTCCATTTAAACTGTCGGACCTCGTTGATTATGTCGCCAATATATTTTAATACCCATCTTATTATCTTAGGTATTAGTTATCAATTTCTCAATTCACAATTTATAAACACCCCACCCTTTAATCGATGTGAGATTCTCAAAATACCCCTTAGTCCCATACCTAAGGGTCCCCAAGTTATCAATATGTCCTAACCTATGTATATGAGGATTTTCTAACATAAATCATGAACTAGTCTCATACCTAGACTAGGGTAACGACGATAAAGTAATGAAAATCATCCCACCCCCAATACAATAAAATTGTGATAATTTTCCCTCACTAGTCCCATTCCTATAAGGCATTCTAAAATATAGGGAGAGAAATAATACCCAACAACCCATCGTCACAATGATATTTATTAATACCAACTAGTCATACCAACAAGATTAATTAGCCAATGTATAAAATTGCGCATGATAGTCCCATTCAATTAAATCTTTAATTTAATTATCACAATGTCAACAATACCCAAATAATCTCATTTAATTATTTTAAATTAAATATACCAAGTTTTCATCATATATACATCAAAAACCAAATTTTATTTTCTCTACATGTATTACATGAGTTATACGCACCCCAAAATCATTTCTTTTAAAGCTAGGGTTTTTCTACATGCAACCTACACCAATAAAACCCAAAATCACTCATAAATCCTACATACCCAAGGGTTATGAATATTATTAAGATTAAAAGATTTAATAAAATTAGACCCATAATGAGTATCCACTCTTTCTAATTAAGTTACTAATTATTTTTAAGAAAACATGTAATTAAGGGTTTAGGCGACACTTAAAATGCATAATACTAAAGGAAAAGAATAGAGTATTCATGCCTATAAAGATCGTGCTGAAAATCTGATTAAAAATCTGGATTCCTCTCGAAAAATTAGCAAAAGAGTGTCCTTGAACGATTTTGATTAAACCCCAATTAAGCCTTCAAAAACTTGTGACAGAAACATGATTTTGTTGAAGGTTGATGATTATGAGTGAGAGGAAAAATATTTGGAAGTGTTCTCTAGTGAAAAACTGGAGAAAAAATGATTATGAGAAGACCCCCTATGGATTAACAAGGTTATATAGTGATTAGGAGTCCTAATCCTACATAAATACTAAAAACAACTTACTCCTCACATTTTTTCTCGGAGGGTCGATCGATCTACCCCCAGGTATCGATCGATCGATCATGCCTAAAATCTCGCAATTTGTCTAAAAAATTTATAAGGGACAAAAATTTTAAAATCAGTATAAAATCCATTTCAACTTCTATTTTAATTCCGCTTGACGTTTTATTCTTCTAAAATCATAACCAACATATTTAGACAAAAAAATTATTAAATTCAAAAATTTATTTTTCTCGAAAATTCCAATTATTTAATAAAAATAGTTAATAAAAACACGGGGTGTTACATATTGCACTCCAACATAATGTAAATACATAAATAAAACTTGGGCTTGTGCCCTTACAAATCTTTCTAAATAAAATATTCGAAATCTAACAGAAAAGCACCAAGGCTAGAGTCAAGAATCTGGAAATCTGCTAAGCACTGAGAGAATGCAACGCCATTACGGCAACAGTCCTGCTATCAGTGTCTATAAATAACCTAGGGGAAAACATTTATAATTTAGATATGAGCTCGAGATGTGTAAGAATCAACTTATTTAATTTATGATACAATAATGTAGTCAATGCACAATAATTATCCCCCCTTCATCACTCACATGTATGTAACACCTCACCCCTCATCTAAGTGATACATGGCTCGCATACCAAAAGTCTCCAAATAATACCAACGAGTACGTGCCAATTTAACACAATGATTAAATGATTTAAATTTACCGACTACATTTTATTACAAATTTCCATAATTTCCCAGTCTCATAATTTCTACATTTGGAGAATAGATATTCACAATGCAATTAAAGATCACAATTTAAATTTATATCCACATCCTTAGGCAATTAATTTATTTCGACAATATCCGGTGAATGTATAATATATGTCCTTCCATATATGTGACACACAGGGGCACCTACCGTTGGTGTCAAATTCGTGCTCTATCGTCAACTCTAAAGGAATCCCTATATCCTAAGTGGGCAGTCCGAAGGAATCACTACAACCTAAGCGGACACCACAAAACACACATAAGTTGGGGGCGATTACTACGTAGGACACCTGTATACGACCCATTCCCAGCGGTGATACACGAAAGGTTCAGTGCCATACTTAATCTGCGAGGGTGGAGCCTCTACGTAGTACCTATATGGCCTACACATCGTTAAGCCCACCTGTGCCAATTTGTGGTCTACGGCCCGAACACGTGAACCCCCAAGCTAATAGGATGGTCCACTGGTATGTCCAAACACAAATATCTAATAGTACATATTATTATCCCAAATAATATGTAAGGGTAATAACTTCATAATTACCATAAAAATCCAACCGAGGTCCACAGGATATTCCATTTATTAATAATTTACCATCTAATAAATTATTAATTCCACCCCATAAAATTTATTTAACTAACTAGTTAAATGTAATTTTCACTATTTAATGTGGGCACATCAGTATTTTAATAAATTCCTTATTTTCCAAAACACAGTCTCACTCACTCGCTTAGACTCATAAAAATACTCGCAACTAAAATCCCAGGCCTAATACCCTTATTACTGTAAAAATTTCTTAATACGTTTCTTCGAATATCCTAGGTATTTTCTTCCAATTAATATTTATCCAATTAAATACCCCTTAGTCCAAAATTTTAAAAACAAAGCAAACCCACAAAAAGGGGACAATCTTCCAGATTATGTGCCAAGTAAAACAACTGAAGGCAATTGGAATGTCGAGTAAATCTAGAGCTAAACCATAAAAATAATGAACTGTAGAATAAACTCCAAGAAACTTTTATTATGTCGTTCGAACGACCATGGGTGTTGCTCGAACGAGAGCTTCAGTCGTTTGAACGAGTGTAAGGCCCAACCCTCTTCACTTATGCCACAACTTCTTCATCCCTTCATCCCAGGTTTGCCCCTTTAACCCAGAACCGTTGTTTTTATCCCAAAACAGCTTCACCCAGATCAATAACGACGAACCCAGAACTTTATTAATCAAATCCAAAAATTTAAAACCCACAACTTATTTGATTGAATCCAAAAACAAACCCAACTTGATATACTAAACCCCCCAAAAGATGATAGTGTTGGCTAAGAGTTATAACGCCTAAATCATTTCCAAACTTCAGTCCTATTCAACTCAAAATATGGGTATCTATCATGGAATTTCTATCATAATTTTAGTCCCAAAATTAATAGCAATGCCCTATACATTATTGATCAAGTATCCCGAATTTAATAACAAAGATCCTCAGGATTCTACAATCAAATTTCAGATTTACAATAACTAATTTCTGGGATAATTTCTACTTATAAATTAATCCTTCACATGTGCGAATCATCGTCGAAAGAAATACATCAAGCCTTAAATCCCATAAATCCAATGGGAATAATTGTATGCATCAAGAAATAAATTATAAAGCGTAAATTAAGAAAATTCTTGCCTTAAAGTTATAGAAGAGAAACATCCATGAAAGCCCTTGATTTCTTCTTTGTTCTTTCCCCCTTTTCCTTCTCCTAGTGTTTCTACCTTTTCTCTCCCGCGCCTGCTAATCTAGGTTTTGTTTAATGATAATGGGGGAGTGGTTCAACCCCACTTAAACTCCTAATTAGTGGTAATCCTAAGTTGGGCCCTATTCCCAACTTTTGGACCTCCAAATAACCCCAAAACCATAACCCAATCAGACCAAAAGCTCCCCAACTCGCATACCTATGACCCGGGACTAATTTTAAATATTTAAAAATCTGAACGGAGTCTTCGAAACTCTGCAAAGCGCGTCCCAATTATTTTTATTTTGCTTGGACATTTTATTATGCTAAAATGACACGCACCCAATTTTTTTATTTATGTGTTATTTATTTTTCACTCGAAAGCTCCTTAAGCCCTGTTGAGTTTTTATTTTTATAAAATCATAATTGTTTACTTAAATTAAAAAATTTTACTCTCCTAAATTTCGAATCTTCCGAATTTAATTTATTCTCAAGATAGATCCGAAATCTATGAATCCATTTATATCGTAATATTTTATTTCTAAAAATTACAGGGTATTACATTCTCCTCCCCTTATAACATAATTTCATCCTCAGAATTCTCTAAAGGCCCAACCTTATGTTTTAGACCACATTATGAGCCCAAGCTTTACACCTAATTTGTCCATACTCATATCCCATGATATAAAAGAAACGGGTCACCCATGCCTATCATAACATCACCGGGGTGTTTATATATTCCGCATTACATGTACACACTCATAACATTAACAAACATGGATGACACATAAACATCTATAATGTACCATTCTTACCAAGCAGAACCAGACAAAAACTATACCACCATATATGCACGTGCAAGAGAAATAATGATCTCAGTATTCAACTTCCCTCAACTCCCAACTTTTGCCAATTTCATGCGTGGGATGTCTCACAAGTGAACTCCAAACAAGGAACCCTTTCGATACACTGCTGCATGGCTTAGTCAGTTATTGAGATCCATTGGCCCAAGATTAAAACAAAAAGATATAAACATGAATGTGTGCTGTACTAATATAAATTTTAACCTATTTCCCCATTGCGAATTAATGTCTCATACTGCTAAAGGGATACACTAAATCCTAATAAATATACCCATTTAATTATACTAATAATCATAACCCCAAAATGTCCTAAGGTCTAACATCTCTCATCTCCCGACATGTGCTACTTTCGTGCGTGGGATGTGTCGCAAGCTAAATCAGAAACAAGGAACCCTCCCGATACTACATAGCATTGTCGGTCCCTGAGATCCGTCAGTATAGGACCCATGTTTATAATGTACTCCATAAATTTTTACAAGGCTCTCTAGGACTTATAGTCACCCATTTAACCATGTGTCCATCCCCGATCCCCACCACGGAGGAGAAGGATCCTTCGGGTCCCGCGCGTCCCTCTCGCGAGCGCTTCGGCCGACGTCATTTGAGATGGGATGTAAAAATGTTGAGAGTTTCAGAATCGCCAGTCTATTTTACTAAAAATCGAAAAAAGAAAAAAGGGGAAACCACCCCAAAGGATGGCATCTAAAGACATACTGGTGCGTGTGAAACCAAAATTATTCAAGAAAGGTTTGGAGGCTTCGTTACGAAATGGGAAGGTGTTAGGCAACCATTCCGCCCTTTCGGTCTCTCATGAATATGTGTTATTTTCCTTTATGTTTCCCCCCGTGATATGTGTGCATGTGTATATATTTAATGTAGGTAGGAATCCTCGACTTGTATCATGGAAAAGATAAAGCGAGTCATACGTAGGAAGATATAAGAATAATATTACAATGTAAGATTTACACGACGACCCTTATGTTAATCGATATAAGGGAACGATAACGCATATGGATTAATACGTCACTGAGAACAAGTATATATATATAATATAAGAAAAATGGATTTGGAGAAAATAGAAAATAAGAGAAAAGGTGAGAAGAGGACTCGAGTCTCGGGTTTTACCCCGAGATGCCTATGTAACCTATAAAAGCCTCAAAGTCCACGTAGTTTGTATACGAAACAAAGGGTGGGGTTTATCCCATAAATCCAAATGGGGGATCTTTTATTTGTGAATGTGTGTGTGTGTGTGTGTGTGTGTGTAGGAAAAGTGTTTTAGTTATGAGAAATGTGTGAAAAAAGTGTGAGAATCTCTATTTGGAATTTATGAGCAAACCATCTTTTTCTTGTTTTTTGCCTTTTTTATTTATATGAAAATAAGAGATGTGCAATAATACTAAATAAAAATTATATTAGGATGTGTGAGATGAGATAATAAAAAGTGCTAAGTAATGAAGCAAGTTATTGAGAACTTAATGGAATTTGAAGAGAAAGATGAGAAAGTTGGACCTTCTTGAAGATCTTGAGCTTGATCTTGAGGGTTGAGTAGCCACCTTTGAGCTTTGATGATGATGGAGAGTGGTTACTTCACCATGTTTGATGAAAAGGATGGTGAAAAGTGGAAGTAAAAAAGGGATTTATGAGTTGAAATCACGCTGCCTTCGATAGAGGTTTCTGGGATTTGTTGAGAAAGATTTTCATCAGATCTGGGCTCCCTCTGCAAATGAGGGGAAGACCTCCTTTTATAGGCTCAGGTGACTTCCAATTGACATAGTCATGTTCCTGCCTATCGGTAGGTGCCTATAGGTAGGGTCAGGGACCTGCCGTTTGGTAGTGTGGTGCAAGCTTTTTTGGAAAATCGGTCACCGAGGGAAACTCATTGGTCTGAATCGCTCATGGGGAATACCGTTGGAAATGTAATTCAGAGAACTTTTAAAAGTCCTTTGGACCGCTCCTGAGTTTGGGAGTTAACTTTGGGTCAGATATGGCTCGGAAGCATTTGTCGGTCCATTGGATAGGGAATTGTTCGGACGCAAACGGATCGTTCGTCCGCATGGTAAGTTCGAATTGCGCATGGGGAATACCGTTGGAAAGGTTAGGAGATTTACTTCGTAAAGGGTTTGACCCAGTTTGGAGAGCTAACTTTGGTCAATCGGTCTCGAGAAGTGCTCGGTGGCCTCCCGGATTCAAACGGATCGTTCGTCCGCATGGAAAGTTAGAATCACGCACGGGGCAGACCATTGGAAAGGGTATTCCATGCCTTCAAAGATTCATTCAGCCTCGGTTGAGCTGAAGAGTTGACTTAGGTCAAATAGATCCCGGGAGCACGCAGTGGCCTCTAGGTTAGGTTTCGGACGCAAACGGATCGTTCGTCCGTATGGTAAGTCAGAATCGTGCACGGGGTAGACCATTGGGAAGGGTATTCAATGCCCTTTGAAGACTCATTGAGTCTCGATCGAGATGAAGAGTTTGACTTTTGGGTCAAACTGAGCCGGGGAGTGCTCGATGGCCTTTAGGTCAGTACTCAGGACGTGACCTGGGTTTATAGTGATGAAGGGAGGTACTAGGGACCTAAGGAGAGTTAGGGGGTAATAATATGGGGTGTCTATAGAGCCCCTCGGCGGGTTAGTTTGGAATAAATAATGACCGTCGAATAGACACCACATGATGCTTTTGAGGCGGAATGACCGATTTAGAGGGTCGAGGTCGATTTTGAGGACCTAAGGAGTGTGCTGGGGATGACCAATTCTATGGGTTAAAGCAAAATCTGTGTGCTTAGGGTAAAGTTCTATCGAGGTCAATTCTGACCAAAAGAGTGGTGACGATCGAGGATCGAGGTCAATTCTGACCTAACTCAGGTAACGATCTAAGACCGGGGCCAATTTTGACCCAAGAGTGGTGTCGACCGAGCACCGACGTAAATTTTAACCTAACTCAGGTGACAATCCAAGACTGTGGCCAATTCTGACCCAAGAGTGATGACGACCGAGGACCGAGGTCAATTCTGACCTAACTCAGGTGACGAGCTAAGATCGGGTCCAATTTTGACCCAAGAGTGGTGACGACTAAGGGCCGAGGTCAATTCTAACCTAACTCAGGTAACGATCCAAGATCGGGGCCAATTTTGACCCAAGAGTGGTGAAGACAGAGGACCGAGGTCAATTCTGACCTAACTCAGGTGACAATCCAAGACCGGAGCCAATTATAACCCAAGAGTGGTGACGACCGAGGACTGAGGTCAATTCTGACCTAACTCAGGTGACGATCCAAGACTGGGGCCAATTATGACAAAAGAGTGGTGACGGCTGAGGATCGAGATCAATTCTGACCTAACTCAGGTGACAATCTAAGATCGGGGCCAATTCTAACCCAAGAGTGATGATAATCGCGGTCATTTCTGACCTAATTCAGGTGACGATCCAAGACAGGGCCCAATTCTGACCCAATAGTGGTGACGATCGAGGACCGAGATCAATTCTGACCTAACTCGGGTGACGATCCAAGACTGAGGACAATTCTAACCCAAGAGTGGTGACGAACGAGAACCGAGGTCAATTCTAACCTAACTCAGGTGAAGATCCAAGACCGGGGACAATTCTGACCCAAGAGTGGTGACGACCGAGGACCGAGGTTAATTCTGACCTAACTCAGGTAACGATCCAAGACGGCGGCCAATTTTGACCTAAGAGTCGTGACGATTGGGGATCAAGGTCAATTCCGACCTAACTCAGGTGACGATCCAAGACCGAGGCCAATTCTGACCCAAGAGTGGTGACGATCGAGGACTGAGGTCAATTTTGACCTAACCCAGGTGACGATCCAAGACCAAGGCCAATTATGACCTAAGAGTGGTGACGATCGAGGATCGAGGTCAATTATGACCTATCCCAGGTGACGATGCAAGATCGGGGACAATTTTGACTCAAGAGTGGTGACGACCGAGGACCTAAGTAAATTCTGACCTAACTCAGGTGATTATCCAAGACCGGGGCCAATTATGACCCAAGAGTGGTGATGACCGACGACCGAAGTCAATTCTGACCTAACTCAGGTGACGATCTAAGATTGGGGCCAATTCTGACCCAAGAGTGGTGACGACCGAGGACCGAAGTCAATTCTAACCTAACTCAGGTGAAGATCCAAGACCGGGGCCAATTCTGACCCAAGAGTGGTGACGATCGATGACCGAGGTCAATTTTGACCTAACTAAGGTGACGATCCAAGACCGGGGCAAATTCTGACCCAAGAGTGGGGAAGACAGAGGACCGATGTCAATTCTGACCTAACTCGGGTGATGATCCAAGATTAGGGCCAATTATGACCCAAGAGTGGTGACGACAGAGGACCGAGGTCAATTCTGACCTAACTCAAGTGATGATCTAAGACCGGGGCCAATTCTGACCCAAGATTGGCGACGAATGAGGACCGAGGTCGATTTTGATCTAACTCGGGTCACGATCCAAGACCGGGGCCAATTCTAACCCAAGAGTGGTGATGACTGGGGACCGAGATGAATTCTGACCTAACTCAGGTGATGATCCAAGATCGGGGCCAATTCTGACCCAAGAGTGGTGACGACCGAGGATCGAGGTCAATTCTGACCTAACTCAGGTGACGATCCAAGATCGGGGTCAATTATGTCCCAAGAGTGGTGAAGACTAAGGACCGAGGTCAATTCAGACCTAACCCAGGTGACGATCCAAGACTGGGGTGAATTATAACCCAATAGTGGTGATGACCGAGGATCGAGGTCAATTCTTACCTAACTCGGGTGACGATCCAAGATCGGGGCCAATTGTGACCCAAGAGTGGTGACGACCGAGGACCGAGGTCAATTCTGACCTAACTCAGGTGACGATCCAAGACCGGGGCCAATTCTGAACCAATAGTGGGTAAAGATTGGATTTTGATTCTGCTCGAGAAAGAACTTTGTGATTTTGATCTGAGGTAGGGAGCTGATTGATGGGGAGGCTTTTAGGAGATCGCGCAGGGGGAACAACCTATTTTGGGTGCTGTAAGATAGTTCCGCTGGGGAAGTGATCAGGTGATCCTTATAGATCCTTCGGAGCTTTGTCGGAAGGAGTTTTCACTTAGTTTTTGAGGATTCTACTAGGGAAGTGGGGTTCCTCTCGAGGGAATGCAAAATTGTCTTGGTGAAAAGTCTTTGAATTCTTCCTGGGATTTTTGGGAATTTTCCGGGGATTTTTGGAAGCTTTTTTGTATTTTTTGTGAATTTTTGTACGAAATTTAAGGGGGTTGCCGGTCGTCATGGTGTCAGAGGTTCCATTCAACAGTGGCACGGACTTTTGGGCTACCTTGGGAATGTTAGGAGTCAGTGCCAATCGGTATGGTAGGGGGAGATGCCGATCAGCATGGCGCTTGGAATCCTATATAAAGGGGGCGAATCCCCTCATTTTCCACAGCTTCTTTTTCTTTCTATCTCTCTGCGATTCTTCTGCAAATTGTTCTAGTGTTCCGATCTTCAAGAAATGGCCGCCTTTGTGAGCACTGTAGTCCACCGGGAGTGGTTGAGTGTAGATGACTGGGTGAATGTGGAGTGGAGGGCTAGGGCGCCTCTTGCTTTGGGGAGTGAGAACTCCGTTGATGTGTTTGAGCCTATTGCGGATGAGCGGACCTTGCTGCGGGAGCCATCACGTCATCGCTCTTCGAGAGTGATCCCCGACGGTTATGTAAGTAACCCGACCTTTGGCATTCTTCTCTTTTTGGTTATTTTTCTTTCTTGACCTTTGATGAGAATTTTCTTTTTTCCAGTCTGATATTTCTTTGAAGAACATGTGTGCCCGTGGGGCAATGGGTCTCAAGGATGTCTGGGAGAATCTCCCACCTGTGGTGCACTGGATGGTTTCATCAGCGGGTTTTAGGAGATTGGCATCGGTGCTGGATGAGACGCGTCGTTCGACAGCGGTCTTGTGTGCTCTAGAAGAGAGGTGGTGGGACACTACCCACACTTTTCATTTCGGCTTTGGGGAGATGACTTTGATTCCCATTGATGTGCAACAGCTGCTAGGGCTAGATTGTGACGGAGAGCAGATAGAGGTGGATCTCTCTTTATAGGTGAGGCCGGAGGCAGTGCGTATGGCACTTGGTGATGCGGGGAGGATAGTTTCTGGGGATTCTATCCGACTGTCCCGACTGAGGATGTTCTGCTGAGCAGGGTGGTTGATGTGGAGGACGGGATGCAAGTGAGGCAGATGGCCTGATTATTCATTCTTATGGTACTGGGAGGTTTCATGGTGGCATTGAGCGGCGACGTCGTCCATTTGTGGTTTCTGCCGTACTTGAGGATGTTTTCGAATATCCCTTTCTATGATTGGGGGAGTCTTCCCTTTACTTTTCACTGGATGCATTCAGTCAGTGATACCGGCAGACCTTTACTGGGGCCACGTACCTTCTTGAGGTATTCTTTAATATTCTTTTCAAGCATTCGCATTTTCCTCTTATTCATTCTCATTTTCCTTATGCGTCTCTTTTTTCTTGTGAATTCAGACGTGGTTCTATGAGGTGATTGGGTCCAACACCCCGCTGATTGCTTTGAAGGACAACACTATTGGGGATTTCTGTCGCTTGTACCAATGGCGTAACGCCAATCGGCAGTCGAAGGGATCTCTTCCCCTGGAGGCGATGCGTCAGGTCTTGAATGACCTGACCAGCGGTAGGGTAAGACTATTTCCATTTCCAGTCTTGGCCTTTGTACCTTCTGATCTTGTATTGATTTATGACTGGTTGGAGATTTTCTGGTGACCTTTTACCCTTGGGGGATAACCATTCAGGATGCGGTGGTGAACGCGCGGATGAGGCGTTTGCTGGCGCATGAGTTTGGTAGTTCGTCAGATTACGGAGGAGGAGGTGGTGGTGCCACTCGCACAGCCTCCTACGTCTATGAGGCAGGAGCGACTGATGTTGGTGGATGAGAGGATCGCGGTGATGATCGGCGAGTCCTACTTGTTGTACACCGATACGGTCGCGCCGTATGACTATATGGACTTTGTGATGAGCTGGTTGATGGCGCCTAGTATATATGATGCGTTGACATTCCCTCCTGTGGGTTATAGTCAGGCGATGGGATCATAACTCAACAGTGGCGGCCCGTCATCATCTGCGGAGGCGGTGACCTCAGAGGTCCCTTTTGTATGGCTGCATACCCCTTCATACAACATTCGGAGAGCTGATGGAGGGATGGTGCCTATGTTGCACCGTCCTCACGCGATGGATCTGGAGGAGTTGGGTTTGACAAAGGAGGTCCTTCGATGACTGCCCATATTCGGGACATAGTTCCTATTCCTTCTTGCTTGGTGTCGTCTGCCTCGTGCGGAGAGGACTCTGGTTCGAGTAGTGGTGGTGCATCGTCTCTCCGTAGGGGGAAGAGAGCACATTGCAGGGGTGGAAGCTCTTGAGAGAGAGAGAGAGAGGATGTGGGTTCGGGCTGAGTCCCGTTGTTTTTGAATTTTTCTTTTATTTCCTACAAAAATGATGTAACACAGAAAACATATATATGCAATGCAATGCTTTTTTTTATTATCTTTTATTTAATGACGAATGAATGTGCATGCGCTTTTTACTTTGTTGTTGAGACCGTAAAAAGGAATAATTTTAAACTATTTTGAAGGAAAGTTTTTAATTAAAAAAGGAGAAAGGGGATTTTAAAATTCTATTGAGAATATCAATTTATTTTTATTGAGTTTTCTGATTTGATAAGAGAGGAAAAGAGGAAATTTCTAAAAAGGGGAGTTGTTGATCGGCAAGCACTCTACCCTGCCTATCGACAGTTCAGTCCAATCCCATCAATTGAAAGCTTTGAATGGTACCCTCTTCAGCCTTTGGTACCTTGTGGGGTAGGATTCCCTCCGATTTCTGCAGGGATTATGTCCCTTGTGAGGATTTTTAAGTATAAAAAGGGGTAAGGGTGAAGTGTTTTCATCACACCTTTGCATTCTTGCATACCCACCCATTATCTTTTAGTCTTGCAAGATGGCTCTCCCTGGTAGCATTGAGTTTTCCAACTACCTCAAAGCCTTGGAAGCTATGTGCTCTTATAATGTCAACTATGATGCTTTCAACATGCGTCGAGTCTCCTTGTGGAGAAATCGGCCTATTGAGTGGAACGTGCTGATGGCGGCGGTACAATTCTGGTACCCCAAAGACCATGTATTCCGCTTTGGGTTGGAAGAAGCTTGTCCTACATACGAGGAATTTTCTACCATGCTGGGTGTAAATCCCAGTGTTGCTGCGACTTTGCCTGAATTTTCCTGCTCTCCCAGGGATTTGTTGGTCGGGCTTCTTCATATTTCTCTATTGGTGGCTAGATCATTGGTTGCTGGAGGAATGATCTCCCTCCCAGCGGTGCTGCGGTCCGTGCATTCACGGGAAGTAGGTGATGCTGGCTATGCTAGAGCCGTGGTTCTCGGCCTAGTTTCCAAATTGCTGCTGCTGACTGGAAAAGTGTGAGTGGACCCATAACTTGCAGCCATTACCTCATGGATGTCATATCGTCGCAATCCTACGACGGTGATACTGGAGGAGACCCTGAATGGCCTGGATGCCTAGGGAGAAGGCCCTTCTGACATTTTGAAGGGTTGCCCCGTGATGCTATTTGTGTGGTTATCTGAAAGATTCTGCTTGGAGACTCCTCCAGAGTATCCTTTATCGGCCGTGCCCAACTTCTTTCAACGCTACTTCATCAGCGTTGGCTTGTATGTCGAGAACTGGGAGACTTGGTTTGTGGAGCATGGTGCTCGTGGTCTGTATTGGTCAGTGCCTTGGTGGGGACAGTTGCAGCCCATTCTGGAGGTAGGAGAGTATTCATATGTTTGGCTGGTTGGTCTCAGATAGACCTCTTTTTATTTCCCTTGGCGGCTTTTGCTCCAATTCGGCTGGGCGCATGTTGTGCCCCCTCGGACCTCGAATTTCTTTCCGGTAGAAGATTTTACTGAGCGCCTACGTCTGTTGCTTGGATCTCTGTGGGAAAATTGGAGTCCATCGACCCGTCCCTCTCAGTCTGTCCAGAAGGTTTGCCATGTCCCCAAAGATTATATGAAGTGGTTTTGGGGGAAAGTAGTCAGCAAGATGTTGGCAGTGGAGACCGAACAAAGATGGTTTATTTTATCTAACTCCATGGAAGGGGGTGTTGTAGTTTTTTCCAAGATGGTTAAGGCTCATCAATCCATAGAGTGTTTACGGCACTCTATTCAAGGAGGGTAAACTTGGGGACCTCCGGATGTAGATGGTGAGGGTTCAAGATCCTCTGCTAGCTGTGGGTAGGACTCTTGGAGAGTTTATTTATGTAATAGGGAATGTATGTGGGGATTTTATTTGGATTTTTATGGTAGTGGGGAAGGGAGTTATCCGTTCCTTTTTCTTATGTAATCCGTACTGTAATTTCTTATTAATGAAATAAACAAGTTTCTGATCATCCATCTGTGCCTTTTGATGAGTTTTGTAATTTTGAATTATCTATACTGATCGCTAAGGCATACATAATCCTTTTATTCAAGTATATTTTTAGAATGAACCGTCGTTCTCAGGGATAAGAAAAGAATAGTATTTTGTGAAAAAGAAAGGGCCGCACTCATGTGAGGAGTATGAGTTGCCTACGTTCCTCTAGGGTTTTTTGAAAAGTTTTTATCTGTTTGAAAATAGTTTTTGCAGAGGATCAGGCCCATATAGTTCTGGGAAGAGGGAAATGGCGAGTCTTTTTTTTAGAATAGAAGGGGGATGAGAAGAGTCTTAGCGCGCCGAGATTTCGGAATAGGGGGTATAATTCTTAAGACCGTCCATATTGACTGGACGAGCCATCTCTTCCCCATCTAGGTCAGTGAGCACGGAGGCACCGCTGAATAAGATTTTATTCACAATGTAGGGACCATTCTAATTGGGCTTGAATTTCACTCTAGGGTCCTAGATGGGTTCAATTATCTCATTGAGGGATGAATCCCCTTCCCGGACACCTCGGTCCTTGACTCTCTTATTGAATGATCATAATATTCGGTGATGGTACCCCTGTATGTGGTAAAGATCTTTTAATCTCCTTTCATCTAGGAGGGATAACTCATCAAGATGGCTTCGGCACCAGTCTTCTTCACTAACTTTGCTTTCAAGCATTACGCGTAGCGAGGGTATTTCCAACTCCACATGTAGGACTGCTTCCATGCCGTAGACCAGGGAGTAAGGGATAACCCCAGGAGAGGTTCGGATTGAGGTTCGATAGCCCCAGAGGGCGTACGGGATTCGGTCGGCCCAATCCCTACAACTTTCGGTCATCTTGATGATGATGGCTTTGAGGTTTTTCTTGGTAGATTCAACTGCACCATTGGTCTGAGGTCGGTAGAGAGAATATTTGTGTCTTTGAATCCCATACTCATTGACTACTTCTGTTACTTCTACTTCAAAATGCAGCCCGTTATCTGATACCAGCTCGTGCGGGACACCATATCTGTAGATAATATTTTTCTTGAGGAATTTGACCACTTTCTTGGCGTTCAACACTACGTATGACTCAGTTTCGACCCATTTGGTGAAGTAATCAATGGAGACTAGGATGAACTCATGTCCGTTTGAAGACTTTGGTGTAACCTTTCCTATGATGTCGATACCCCGGGTGGAGAATGACCAGGGAGAGGTCATGTTGTATAATTCTCGCGGAGTCAGGTGTTGAAGATTAGAGAATTGCTGGCATTTGAGGCACCTCCAGACATAGGCGGTGCAATCCTGGATCATGGGGGTTCAATGGTAGACCATTCGGGTGATCTTCTTGGCAAGCATGTGACCATTCATGTGGGGTCCGCATTCCCCGCTGTGGATTTTCTGCATTATCTTCTCAATCTCAGCCCCAGCGATATAGTGTAGATGAGTTCCATCAAAGTTCCTCTTGAGTAGAGCTTTATGATAGATGATGTACTGGGCGGCCAATCTTTTGAGGGTTATTCGGTCTTTCTTATTGGAACCCTTGGGATACCTACCATGTTTGAGGAGCCACCAGATATCATAGTACCAACAATTGGCTAGTTCGAAATCTTTAGTGGAGGTAAGATCAATATGGTAGCAACGGGTTAGTTTGTCTTTATTTTGAACTAGGAAGGGGGTCATTGTTATTCCCTCGGGCATGTCGACTAAGGAGGCTAAGGTGGCGAGAGAATCATCTAGGTTATTCTTTTCTCGGGGTAGGTAATGGAAGGTAATATCTCGGAATCGGGAGGCTAACTCCTCTAGTTGGGCAAGAAAGGGTTCGAGCTTTTCGTCCTTGACTTTCCACTTTCTGAGCACTTGACCGATGATAAGGGCAGAATCCCCGTAGACATCAAGGTATTGAATACCTTTCTTGAGAGCAGTTTGGAGGCCCACTGTGCATTCCTCGTATTTCGTCATGTTGTTGGTGCAGGGGAAATCCAATTTAATGGTGATGGGAGTGTGGGAGTCATCTGGGGCGATCAGGAGGTCCCAATGTCGTATCCCTTTTTGATGCCAGCGCCGTCAAAGAACATTTTCCATCGAAGGCGGTCTTGAGTGGTGCAGAGGATATTTTCATCCGGGAATTCAGGGATCTCGACATCTGCTTCGTTAATGGGGTAATCAGTGAGGTAGTCAGAGATGGATCTTCCTTTAATAGCTTTATGTATGACGTACACGATGTCGAACTCGGTTAGGAGCATCAACCATCTGGCCATTCGACTTGATAAGGCGGGTTTCTCCTGTAGGTATTTGATGGGGTCCATTTGGGATACAAGTTTGATGGGGAAGGTGAGCATGTACTGTCGCAACTTTTGGGTGACCCAGACAAGTGCAACACATGCCTTTTCTAAAGAAATGTAGTTGAGCTAGTACCCCGCCAATTTACGACTGGCGTAATAGATGGCTCTTTCTTTATGGGATTCCTCAAGGTATTGGGCTAGAAAAGCCGTAGCTGCAATGTCGGTTATGGTTAGGTATAGGAGAAAAGGGTGACAAGACTGTGGTGGCATAAGTTCTGGAGGTTGGGTTAGGTATTTTTTGATTCGGTCAAAAGCTTCTTAGCAGGCCTCATTCCAAACCTTGATTGAATCCTTTCGGAGGAGCTTGAAGATTGGTTCACCGATGGAGGTTAGCTGGCTGATGAACCGGCTGATATATTGTAATGTCCTAAGAAAACCTCGGACTTCTTTTTCTGTTCGGGGCGATGGAATATCAAGTATGGTCTTCAGCTTTGCAGGATCTTCTTCTATCCCTTTTTCGCTGACCATGAATCCCAAGAGTTTTCCCCTTGTAACACCGAAGACACACTTTTGTCGATTAAGTATAATCTGATACCGTCGTAGTCGTTCGAAGAACTTCCGGAGAGCGGGAACATGACCTTCTCTAGTTTTGGACTTGATAATCATATCATCCACATAAACCTCGACCTCCTTGTGAATCAGATCTTACAAGATGGTGGTGGCAACCCTTTGGTAGGTAGCCCCAGCATTCCTGAGATCGAATGGAATAACGGTGTGACAAAAGGTTCCCCATGGGGTGATGAATGCGGTTTTCTCTTGGTGGTCTGGGTGCATCTTGATTTGGTTGTATCCGGCAAACCTGTTGAGGGATGACTTGAGAGGATGACTGGCTGTGTTTTCCATGATCATGTCGATATTGGGTAGCGGATAATCATCCTTTAGAGAAGCTTTGTTTAAATCTCGGTAGTCCACACACATTCGAACCTTCCCTCCTGATTTCGATACAGGTACAATGTTTGCTAGCCATGTGGGATATTAGATCACTCGAATAAAACCCGCGTTTAACTGTTTGACCACCTCTTTTATTACCTTGAGCGACCATTCGGTGCGGATTTTTCTCAATTTTCGTTTAACTGGCTTGTAATCTGGGATGGTGGGGATCTTGTGCTGAGTTATTTCAGGATCGATGTCGGGCATATCATCATAGGATTATTCGAAGACATGCACGAACTCCTTCAACAATTCTTCGAGTTGTGCACGCTCATGCTCGTCAAGGGTGGCCCCTATCCTAATCTTGCGCAGTTGGCTACTAGAACTGAGATTAATAACAACAGTCTCTTATTCATTAACTTGAACGCGTTTATGTTTTTTATTATTAACCTTATTTAGATCAGTTAAGAATTGTTCATTTGCAAAATCATCATCATCAAAAGTTGGATTACAATTCAAACAGTTAATGTAAGACACACCAAGATACTCAAAATCTTCGTTTATTTCATCTGTAGGAAAAACAGCATTGAGAACCTCGTCAAAAGAGGTCTCGATTACATTCGAGCAAGGATAGACAACAGAAGAAGAAATAGGGTAAACATTGGGGTTATGGGAGATTTCAAGGGGTAGAACTGGCGCAGCATGCCAGTTGAGGAGAGGATTATCAGCAACTTTAATCAGACGGGTTGGGTCCATTGATGTAGTGCCTAAATGAACCATGCAGAGTGCCAGCCCCAGTATCTTTAAGTTAAAGGACTCTTCGAAATCGCCTTCCTCAGTCTCTTTGGTATCTTTAATGAGCGATTGCACACGGTGTGGGAAACTCTCGGCCCATGGGTAACTGTCTTGGAAAAAGATCTCCATTCTAGGCTTCATCTTCTTGTCTGTGTGGTCATACCATGGTTATGGAAAACCGCGAAAGGGGAAGTCCTCACCCTCTTTGATGAATTGTCCATTTAAGGAGTCTCCTAAGATATTTCGGGTGCAGTCTGATCCTCTCTTCGATCGAGAGTGGTGATTCATTCTGGACTCTTGTTCTGATGGTTGATACCCCAATCCATATGGAGGGAAATATTTCTTTAGTTCAATGGGCTCGAGTATCCCTTGTTGCCTTTTCCCTAGCCCCAGTCTGGGTATGAATTGCGTGTTTCTAAACATCTGAATCACATTGACATTTCCGCGAGGGTTATATTCGGGAAAAACCCTTTCTTTTAAACCGTCCCCTACCGGGAGGAGTGGCTCAATGCGAAATCCTGATAGGAGCATATAATTCGACCCATACTCTATCTCAAGGATTGGACTGCTGGTATTTGCACTCTCGACATTTTCTTCGTCACCCAAAATGGTGATGACTCGCCCATCGGCGAAGAACTTCAATTTATTATGGAGTGAGGAAGACCCACCCTTGATATTGTGGAGCCAAGGTCGTCCAAGCAATAAGTTGAAATAAGCTCGGATATCTATGACTTGGAATTCAACTACAGGGTTTATAAGGCCAACCCCTATTACAATTTTTATGGAGCCATCACCCCGCGACGGGTATTATCGTAGGCATACACAACGATGGAGGTTGGAGCGAGGTTGCTTTCTTTCAGGCCTAAACACTTGAAGGTTCTTAATGGGAGAACATTCAAGGAGGATCCATTATCGACAAGGGAGAGTGGCACGGCCTTCCCCATAACTTCGACGGAGATGTTGGGTGAATGATTGTGATTCGGCACAATTCTAGGGATTTCTTCTTCAGAAAATGATAGCATTCGGGTAGAGGTCAAGGATCTGACCAGATTTATCGCCTCTTCTGGTGTGGTAGAGGGAGGAACTATAGGTCCAGTGAGAAGCTTGATTAAAGCATTTATGTGTAGCTGGGAAGACATGAAAAGCCCCCATAGACTGATGTTAGCTTGATTTTTCTTCAGTTGATCGAGGATCTTGTTTTCCTCAATGGTCATCTACGGTATATGAAGGTTTTCAACGCCCCTTAATGTCTCCCTGATCTGGTCATGTGATTTATTGAAGAAGAAAAGAACATTAATCCCATTTCATATGTCGGCTACTGGGCCAGCTCTTCCTGACGCTTGTTCTTCGCTCAAGTCTTCGAATTCTTCCTCCCATTCGGTGGTAACAATGGCTTCAATGGCTTACCCAACTTCAATGGCTTCTTCATACAAGTTATCCCATTCTGTGGGGATATGTGTGATTGAAGGGACCAAGCGCCCTTGTAACTTCAATGTGTTAAGTACCCGGTGATACTGCAAATGTAGTTTGTTTCCCTGAATAATTATGCCATAGTCTGAACAACATCATCTAAGATGACTTTGTTGGTTGGTACCACCCATCTATCTGAATCTCGAGCCCATTTTTTTGCTTCTAAGAATAGTGTGCTGAACTTCTAGCAATCGATGACCATATGTGAGGGTAACTTCAGCCCGAACTCTAGGAGTTGGTTTAACACCTCTGACAATTCCATACCTCCATTTTTAGAACCTGTACAGACAGCGATAGAAGCTCTGGTAAAGAGTGACAGTGCCTGATTAGCGAGGCTAGTATGGTGTAGGAGGAAATATGGGCAAATTTTGAGAGGTTTAGGAGAGTATATGGGTCTGATTTGAGTTGAGGGATCGAAATCTGGGTTTTCTTCTAAGAAGATGGCATCGGTGTGATTTGGAATTGGATTGTGAGTACTGTTTGTCTTAGGATTGGCTGGTGGGGCGATGGTACCCTGGTTAATGAGATCTTGGATTATGTTCCAGAGGTGAAAGTATTGGTCGGTGGTATGGCCAGCAGTTTGGTGAAAGGCGCAATGAGCATTGGTCTTGAATTTTCTTGGGAGTGGATTTGGCAATGGACGTGGATCCAAGGGTTTGATGAGGTTTCAGCTTAACAGGGCTTGGTAAACTTTCGAGAGGGGAGCATGGATCTTAGTGTATTCCCTTCGGATGGGGGCAGGGCAGCTTTCTGGTGCCCATGATGTGGTTGGTTGAGAGATGTTGTTGATGGTCAAGACTGTAGTACTAGAAGGCTTGTCATACTTTCAAGGGGTGAACTGTCCGGACACCTTCTTTGGTTCGACCTCTATTTTAACGAGGCCTTCCTTGATTTCTACTCCATCCTCTCTGAGAGCTGGAAAGTGGGGATAGTATTGTCCTCCCATCGTCACTCGGACATAGGGCAAGAAGTTCTTCTTCACTATGTTAACCTGTTCTTCCTCGGATTGCCGATTAGTCATGGTAGCTGCCTGTTCCCTCCATCGGGTTATGAAGTTACTGACTGATTCTCCTGGATTCTGTTTGAGCAACTCTAAATCTTGTCGGGTGACCTCAAGCTCTTCGTTGTATTTGTATTACGACATGAATTCTCGGGCTACATCCTCCCAGCTACGGATTCTGGATTCTTCAAGAGATAAGAACCATCGGAGGGCACTATCCATCAAAGTTTGCTAAAACAATTGGTCCATCACTTCTTCAGAAGCCCCTAGTAGAGTCATGGAATGATGATAACTGCGAAGATGAACAATTGGGGGTCCACTCCCTCCAAACTTTTTGATATTTGGCATCTTGAACTTCTCGGGTAACCTTGCTTTAGGATAAGGAGACATGTGGGTGTAGTCCATGTAATTTCCAGAGATCCTGACTTGGTCAACCTCTTGGTGATCATCTTGAGATCCTCCTCGGCTTTATTCAACTCCTCCTCCTTTGGATCAATGACCACATGTAGGTTAGCCATATGCGAGGCAATATTGGGTATTGGAAGCTGGGCAGGCGGTGGCCCATTAGCAGGAGGTCCATGTGGAGCGTGCTGATATTCTTCCGAAACCCAAATAGGCTCGGGTGGACCCATAGAACGATGGAACAGGGCCTCAGGCTCTTGAGGAATTGGAACCTGGTTTCGTTTCATCTCTAGGGCCTCAGTTTGTAGGTTATTAATCTTGGACACGAGCTGAGCTAAGACAGTTGTCAGATCCGGTTGTATGACTGGTGCTTGATCTGTATTCTCCATGGAAGATGGATGGATTCCGGACTCAGAAGAAGTAATAGAGGAACAGATGAAATTCCAGGGTGATTTGACTGAAGAACGAAGTCAATAGGGAGCCAGGCCAAGGGATTGAGATCGACCTGAGAAGGCGTAGGATGAGATTTATTTTTGAGAAAAAAGGAAGAAACTATTTTTGGATTTTTGATAAAGAATGGAAAAATGCTTTTGGAGACGGAACTCACCATGATTATTATGTTTATTGTAGGAGGGTACTTTAGATTATATATGGAGGCGTAACCCCTATTGAGTATGGTAATCACAAGTTAATTGGCCAAAGCTTTGGATTAATGATAGAGCACATAAACATGAACCCAATGAGGATAGACTCAACTTAAACTCACAAAACTCTTGTATATAACTCAGGTCATGCTAATGGACTTTAGAAGTGTCTTAGCTAGAGGGAGAGGGAAGTAAGCACCCTAGATACACCCTGATAGGCAGGTAGAAATACACCAAACACCCTCAAGAATCTCTGTCAAGTATTAAAAGCTTTATAATAAATGACAATGGTGAGTGAGTAAGCTCTCTGGTTTTGCCATAACTTCTGAATTCTCCTAAAGTCTATATCTTCCTCAAAGGTGGTTGGGGTCCTTAAATAGCCCCCCAACACCACCACCGAGGCAACTCAGTCATTAAAGACTATGAAAGACATCCCTCATCCTTTATGTAACAACATTAAATGCCTGATGTACTAGTTGTCTCCACGTCATAAACATTAAATGCCAAGACATGCCTTTTGCCTAACCACTGTGTGTCAGGGGGTTGTTGTCGCAGAGGTGGCTCACCAACTGCCTGACAGCCCCAAATACCACGGTGGTTTACTCAAGTGCATGTCTGACATTGTTTAGATGGCTAGTGACATCACCCACAGTAGATGTGACATTAAGTAGAGGGTCGTTTGGTCCATAACTCAATGCCCGATGGAACTCCAAGCTGCTCCGCTTGAGGTTCCACGGTCAAGGTCCTTCGGTGTTTTACCAGGTGTATCTAAGATGGTCTGGACAAGCCCCAACGGTGCCTTACTTCTCAATCCTCCAAACCATGTCCCTCTAAAGTTCCCATGGTGAGGTCATTAGATAGGGCATGAAAGCCCTCCCAGGTCCTGCCATGCCTGGTCTCTCGTGAGTACCGTTTGACCTCACCTAAACTGGATTATCACTATGGTTATGCCATTACAACCGTTACAGCCTTACAGTGAATGTAATCAAAGGTACAATATGATTAACACAACAAGTTGAAGTATGAGTTGCCACGCTGAGCTGCCTTCCCAAGATGTCACGCTTGAGTTGCCACGCTGAGCTGCCTCGCCAAGATGCCACGCTTGAGTTGCCACGCTGAGCTGCCTCGTCAAGATGCCATGCTTGAGTTTCCATGCTGAGCTGCCTTCCCAAGATGTCACGCTTGAGTTGACACGCTGAGCTTCAACCCCCCTCTACATTTGCCCCCTCATGGCGAGATTTGTTGGGACAAAAAATGTCTGCACGAAATGGCTCAACTTAATGGATTTTTCGTTGTGTAACCGTTGGAACATCTTCTTCGTTGGCGCCTTGTTAGATAAGTCTGACAAACAGATTGGCGCCAAAAACTCAATCTTGCTGAAGAAGGCAACGCTTCCTGTTCTCTATGCGTCATTTCATTAATGACGTGCGCTGTCTTTTCAACTGTCGCAGCACTTCCCGAAGTGCCACGTGTTCTTGTGAAATGATTACAGGCGGCCGTGCACGTGCGAGGGTGGGAAAATCTAAACGCCAAACTCGAAAGTCTCAAACAGCCATTTTCAAAATACTTTGAACCTTAAACACGTGGGCCTGAGGGGTCTGTTTCTACTTCTTCCTTCTTCTTCACTTATTTCCTTACTTCGTTATTTATCTTTTTTTCCTCAGCCTATCGCTTGTTTTCTTATAAAGAGAGAGAGAGAGAGATACGCCATTGTTGCAAAGAGCTATAACACTGCTTGTGATAGTCCGTCTCCATTGTTTCTTTCAATCCCTTTTCTCTTGAAGCTTTCTTTGTTACAGCTTCACTGTTTGTCATGGCGTCTTCAAGCAACCCCACCATTTCCGCCACCAATGTTCCTTCTGCCACCACCACTGTTGCCTCCGCCCTGGGTGCTGCTCGCCAAGAACAACTGAGATTTTACCGTCGCTCTCCCATTTTTGGGGAGGGTGATGGCTTTGCTGTTGCCTGTAAGGCTGTCTGCTTTTCCTCCAAGTTTGACGCCCTCTTGCTGGGTGATGAAGACGAAGAGGTGTCTAAGTGGGGATTTTTGCCTCCAGAAGGAACTCTGAGATTTCGCTTAGAGCGAGGGGACTTTCCATGGTCCCACATTGATTTCGAAGCACCCGGGGGATCCCCCGCCCACTTTGCTGCCTGGAACTCTCACATGCAGAGTTCCTATGCTGATATCCTCACCAAGATTGGGCTGCAACGGGCTAAATGGTTTGGTGAGTTCACTATCTCAAAGAACAATGCTGCCCTTCCTGTCTTTATCTCTCGATGGAACGTGACTACTCATACGTTCATCGCTGCGTGGGGCGAGTTCACCATCACTTTGGAGGACGTGTGCGAGCTTTTGGGCCTCGATGCAACAGGTCATGAGTCCTACACCGATGAGTCCCTTGATACCCAAGAGACTGCCGATCGTTTGGAGTTGGATCGTATATGCCGAAGTTGCATTGGCTCATCCAACAAAGCTACTTTTTCTCCCTTGATTAGTTATTTCTTCAAGGGTTCTGGTGAAGGCAGTTCTTCAGCAGATGCTCCTGTTCAAGGTACACCGTTGGAACTTCCCGCCTACATCCTTATGATTCTTTCCCGCTTCTTTTTTACGGGCAAGCCCAACGATCAGCCCCGAAGGGACCTTATCAACCTGTCCCTTCGCTTAGCTCGAGGCATAAAGCTTCTCCTGGCTGCAATTGCCTTGGGATCTTTGTACACCTGGTTGGACAGGACATTATTCGACATGGAATGCTCCATTGGTCGTTATAACTTGGCCAATTTTGCCAATAGTGTGCTTCTGACTATCTTTCTTTACTTCCGCTTTCCTGCCGTAGCGGCCAAGTCCAACAGACCTCCTTCGGCTGAATCGATTCTGCCTCCTCGGTCCTTCATTTACCATAAGAGTAAAAGCCGAAAGGAGTTAATTTCAGTGATTGACCGTTTTGAGAGCTTCGTTATGAGGCCTTATCAAGAAGAGGCCTTTTTCCACACTTGTAAGTTTTTTCATCTTGATGCCAGAATGATACGGGATCCCTCTCCTGACATCGAGGACCCCTCGCTGGCCGTAGTTCTTCTTCTTTCTCCTGGATATCTGCCCTCCTACACCGAGTGGGGATACTCGAGTGAGCATTATAACCCCAACCGATGCAGCCGTCAGTTTGGGTTTGACCAGGGGGTGCCACGTCCAGTTTTCCAATCATCAAACCCCAAAGTCTCCTTTGGCGAGGCGTGTTCGTTGTTTTCTTCAACTATTGCGTGGGGGATATCCTCAGCAATGGCTAGGCGTGTCACCATTCCTACTATTACTAGGCATGGGGATGTGGCCCCTCTGTTTGCCACCAAATATTGGCCAAGATAACTAGCTGAAATTGCTAAGTTCATCGAGCGAGAGCTGGTGTATCCTCCTGTTTGCGCATTTTCTGCCCTAGAGTTGGGGCTAAAGGGCAACTCTGTGCTTGGGATAGAGTTCCCTCTAAGTTCAACCCACAAAGAACCTCCCAACGAGCTTCCCCCACTTTGTGCCATGGTCCCAGTTGCCACGCCAAAGTCCAAAACTGCTGCTGCAAAGAAGGCTGCCCCCTCTACTGCAGCTACTACCGATGAGGGGGCTTCTCAACCTCTTGCTAAAAAAGCAAGAACGGCCAAGACTGGGACATCGAAATCAAAGTTGAAGTCCCAGAAGCCCCAAACTCCCGTGGCAGCTCTTCCCATAGCCTCCGTTCCTCCTCCCATGCCTGTTGAGATGGCTGAGCGTGTGAGGAGGGAGGCCCAGGCAGAACTGGACCGAATAAATGCTGACTATCAACTGCATGCAGTCGTTGTCCCTTCCTCCGTTGCTTTCCCCACGGTGGTGGTGGATCCTTCAGAGCCAATGGCTAAAAAGAGGAAGAGTTCCAGGGTTCCTCAAGGGGTTAGCATTGGTGCAGCTAGCTCGAGGAAAAAGACTCTGGGCACCAAGTCCCAGAAGAAACGGACTCCTGAAGTACACCTGACCCTTGAGGTGCAATCCACCCCTGCCCCCTCAATTGCTGCCACTCCTCCCACTTCGCCCGTGGTTGTGTCTTCTCGTTCTCCTTCTAAATCGGAGGTATGTATGGCTGACTTAGCTATTATTGCCTTTTGCTTAAGGAGGACTATCTTTACTTATGCATATACTTTGACAATTGTGGTGCAGGGGGTGCAGGGAGCTGAAGTAGAAAGACCAGACCCTTCCAGTCCTACCGTGAGCCCTTTTGTGGGGAGACGATTCGGTGCATCTCATACCGATGTGACTCCTCCCCGTTCCCCCATGACAGGGCTTACGTATTCTCGCCGTGGAGTCAACCAACGTGCGAGGGAAGTTATTGTGGGAGGTGATGACGTTGATCATGCGAGTGATTCCTCGCCTGAAGTGGTAACCCTGCCCGAAGTGTCACATCCCGAGCTAACATCCTTGGTCCCTTCTGATTCACAGGCCTCACCTGAGGTTCCTCTGGCCATTGGACTTGTTGAGGAGAGTGAGCCCGAGGTATGATGTGATCTATAATTTATTTTTTGTAGTCCTTTCGGTCATACTCTTTTCGTATTTGGCTTACTGAATTGTGATATGTTTTGGGTACCCCAGGTGGAAATGTCCTCGTTGTTGGCGAGCATTCTAATTCCAACGATGCTTTTGAGGCCCCCGAATGTCATTCCTTTGTTTAGCACCATAACCGAGGTAAATAACACGTCAAGATATTTCTTCATATTTTCTGTGCCCATTCTTCTTTTCTAACACTTGGCTTTGTGCACAGTTTTCTCCTGATCTTGCACCAACTCCTGTAGTGAGGGCCCAGGTTGGTGTGTTTACACCCCCTCCTGACGTGGCTTTGTTTGAGGGCTCAGTGTCTTCTCATGATGAACCCGACATGCTGGCCCTTGTGCCCTATACGGGTGATCAGGTTTGGACAAGCGTGGAGGCTTCTGCGTCCAGGGACCCCGTTATGGCATCTGTTGTAATAATCGCTCCTCCAACGGTTCCTGTCCCTGTGGCTACCTCAAATGCTCCCGTTGTGACTGAGGTATATTTTTCTTGCTATCTTTTGTTAAGATTTTCCATAATCTACATCTTATAACGGTGACTAAACAACGAAAGCGCTTGTTAAGATTTTTTTATAAACTCCACCTTATAACGGTGACTTAACAACGAAAACACTTGTTAAGAATTTTTCGCAAACTCCACCTTATAATGGTGACTTAACAACGAAAACACTTGTTAAGTTTATTCATAAACTCCACCTTATAACGGTGACTTAACAACGAAAACGCTTGTTAAGATTTTTCGCAAACTCCACCTTATAACGGTGACTTAACAACGAAAACACTTGTTAAGTTTTTTCATAAACTCCACCTTATAACGGTGACTTAACACCGAAAACGCTTGTTAAGATTTTTCATAAACTCCACCTTATAACGGTGACTTAACACCGAAAATGCTTGTTAAGATTTTTCGCAAACTCCACCTTATAACGGTGACTTAACAACTTACCACTTGTTAAGTTTTTTATTCATAATTCCATTATTTGGGCTTTTTCTTTTCAGGTTGCTCGGGAAAATTCGCCCCCAGTTCTCTCACCTGTAGGTTCGCCCTTTCGAGAACCTGATGTTTCGGAAAATTCTATTCATGATGATCAAGGTTCTACGACTGGTGCTGCAGCCGAGAGCGAATCTGGGTGAGAATTGCCTCTTCCTGACCTAGCTCCTCACTCGTTCTGCCTCATGGTGGTTCGGCAGTATCCTCAAATGCCCGTCAACCATCGCCTATTTATTGAACAATTGGTGGATCGGCATCGTGAGACCTTCACACCGGATTGCCTACGCTCAAATATTCATGTGATGAGTCTCAGACTGCAAGGCATGGCGATCGTTGTTGCTGAAATTGCCAGTACCCCCACTGCCAATGTTACCAGATCCCTTCTCAACCAATTTCTAGGTTTTCTGAAGGAGTTGGGATGTGATGGTTTCCTTTTTGACTGGCTTGCTATGTATCTGAAGACCTTGAAAAACCAGCAACTGATTGTCCAGAGGGAGGTATTGCGCAAGCACCAGGAGGACCAGAAAGCTGAGGAGGCTAGGTTGGTCGTATTGGCCCCTCTTTTGGAAGCAGTGGAACAAGAGGTGAAGGATGCCGAAGAAGCTTTGTCCCTGGACAAACTAAAGCGTGAGAGACTCCTGATCAAACGTACGCAAGTGCAAACGAGGCTGGAGGTTTCCATTAACGCCCAACGTTTTTTCACAGCAGCTTCTTCGGGCCTGCCTGGAGATTTTTTCTCTTCCTCGAATTTATCTTTTCTTTTAGGGTAGTTACTTCTTGTATACAGATATTTTACTTCTTTTTCTCTATGTAATTCTTGGGCAATAGCTTCCAAAGGAAATTTTGTAATACACTATTGTTTATGAATGAAGAACGCATACTTTTCAATCCCTTCATGTGTTGTGACTGCTGTTGTGTGCTATAGAGTTTTGTGTTTTTGCAATTCTTTATTCTAAAAAAAATGTCACCCCAAAACTTGTATATTTATAACGATATAACATCAGCTCAAACTTGGTTATTTTACACATGATAAACCTTCAGCCACTTATTGTTAATCTTAAATGGCTTGTCTTCTTTTATCTTCAAAATTAAGCAATAACCTGAGTCATGCGCTTCCTTCACAACATAAGGTCCCTCCCAGTTGGCTGCGAGCTTTGGTAGAGGAAGTCCCCTGATGTGCTTTACTGCCGCATTCAATACGAGGTCTCCTTCCACGAACTTCCTTGGTCTCACCAAGTTGTCATATGCTCTGGAGAGTTGTTTCGTATATATTTGAAAGTGTTGCATCGAGTTATCTCTGTGCTCATCCAACGCTTCCAGCTGTATATGTATACTATGAGGGAGCATGCTACTTCTCAAGGCATAACGGGCAGAGGGAACTTCCAATTCTACTGGGAGGATTGCCTCATCCCCATAGACAAGAGAGAACGGCGTGTATCCTGTGGGTTTTTGCTTGGTTGTTCTATAGGCCCACAAGACAGCTGGTATCGTGTCATCCCACGCCCCTAGAAAGTCTTCCATCATTTTGGCCAAAATATTAATCAGGGTTTTGTTAGTTGCTTCGGCCTGACCATTTCCCTTTGGGTATGCCACCGTTGAAGTGTGATGAACAATTGAGTATTTGTCCGTGAGCATTGTTACTTCAGAATTGACGAAGGGGGTCCCATTATCTGAGAGAATTACTTTTGGGATCCCAAAATGGCAAATGATGTATTCTCTGATGAAGTTGCTCACCACCCCAGCCGTTTCCCGTTTGAGTGGTATTGCCTCGGCCCATTTTGTAAAACACTCTGTTGCTACCAGTATCCATATCTTGCCTCTCGAAGAAGGGTGTATTGCCCCCCCTAGGTCAAACGCCCAAGTATGAAATGGATAGGGTGTTGACAGAGAGTGTAAGTCCACCGATGGGGCATGGATCATATTTCCATGAAGTTGGCAAGCTTGGCATTTTCGAACGAACTCAGCAGAGTCTTTCTCCATCGTTGGCCAATAATACCCCAACGTCATCAACTGATCATACAACTTAGCCCCTCCTATGTGTGCTGGATCGTGCGCTTGTTTGAGGACCTCCGCTGCTTCTTCCCTTGTGACACATCTCAAGGGCCTATTAAAGTACCCCTTTCGATAAATCTGCCCCTCCTGGACATAGAACCTTGGAGCCCTTCGCCTTAGACCCATTGCATCTATTTTCTCCATTAGGACAACCCCCTCCAGAATGAAGTCGACGTAGGGCTGCCTCCAGTCCGTTTGAGCTTCAATAAAATGGCACTCAGCTGCTTCGAAGAATAGCTGACACTTGTTGCATTTCCATTGTAGCTCTGCCGCATCCTGCTTCATTCTAGGCCAGAAATACCCCTCCCTTTGAATTCTCCTATATAGAGGTATCTCAGTCGTCTCGCAATGCTCCTCATGCGTTTTCCTCAATATTTGCTCGGCCTCCTCGGGGCTGACGCATCTTGACAACCATCCTCCTGTATTTCTAAAATAGAGATTTCCCTGGCATGTAAAATATTGGGCCAACTCTCCTAGCCGCATCGCCCCCTCGCCAGACTCCAATTGCTTCTTAATGTCTCTTCTCCAATCCGCGTCTCCCTCCATCGGTAGTATTGACTGTACGACCGAAGGAGTTGTTCTTCGTTGGATCGTAACGATAGTCGTATCGCTCCGCATGACCATCTTTTGAGCAATAGTGGCATAAGCGTCTGGATGACGGTTCATCGTTCTGGGATGTCTTCTGATTTTGGTCAGATGGAACTGGCTGAGGAGCCTTTGAATGATCGTTCTGTACGGTGCCAAACTCACGTGCTTCAACGCATATTCTCCATTAACTTGCTGAATTACTAAGTTCGAGTCACCCTTGATGCAGAGTGAACGAATTCCCCTTCGAAGAGCCTCCAGGAACCCTAGTACCAATGCTTTGTATTCTGCTTTGTTATTGGAGCAAGGGAAATCTAGTTTGTAGGAAAGGCAAATCTCCTCCGTTCCTTTTGAAAGGATGACCCCTGCCCCTCCTTTTTTTTCTGCCGAAGACCCATCAAACTGCATCGTCCATTCCTCATCGGTTGCATCCAGATAGTTGGCTTGTAAGTCGTCTCCCGGAACGTCTTCTTTAGGTTATTCAAACGTTCCCGATGGAAAGATTGCCAACGGATCAGCATACGCCTGGCTCTTGATAGCACGAGGAACCACACACTTTAAATCATATTCGGAGAGAATAAGGAACCACCTAGCTTCCCTGCCAATCAAGATAGTTCTAGCCAACAAATACTTAATAGGATCACATCTAGTTACAATGTGAATTGTAAAAGACAACATATAATGTCAAAGTTTTTGTGCTACAAAGACTAAGTCCAAATAATGCCTTTCTAGGCTGCTATATCTAATCTCTGGCCCATGTATGATCCTGCTGAGGTAATACACTGGCCGTTCTTGCCCGTCAATCTCTTGTGCCAGCAAAGCTCCAATGGACCTTGTAGTGGAGGTGAGGTACAGCTACAACGGTAATCCTGCCTGTGGAGGAACCATGATTTGTGGTGAAACGAGCAGCTTCTTCAACTCATCGAGAGACTCCTGGTGATCCTTTTCCCACCTAAATTTTGTGTTCTTTCGTAGCAGCTACATCAACGGGTGTGTTACCTCGGCCAATCCTAGTACAAATCTTCTAAGGTAGGAGACTTTACCGAGGAAACTTTTCAGCTCCTTCGCCGTTCTTGGGCACGGTATTTCTAAGATCGCGCGTTGTTTATCCTGGTCCATCTGCACCCCTTGTCGATCAACCACAAAGCCTAGAAACTTCCCACATGTTACTCCGAAGAAGCACTTCAATGGGTTCATCCTTAATTTATACTTCCTACATCGAGTGAACACCTTCTTTAAGTCTTTTAGGTGGGACTCCTCCTTCTTCGATTTGATGACCAAATCATCCACATAGAATTCTACAAATTTGTGGAAGAAATCGTGAAAAATGGCCATCATTGTTCTTTGATAAGTAGCTCCCGCGTTCTTAAGTCCAAACGGCATTACTTTGTACATGAAATTGCCCAACGGGGTTTTGAATGTCGTTTTCTCTGCGTCCGCGGGATCCATCTTGATCTGGATGTACCCTATGTACCCATCCATGAAGCTATACATCTCATGCCCAGCCGTGGCATCTATCAAGCTATCAATGGAGGGTAGAGGGAACTCATCTTTGGGGCAAGCCCTATTCAAATCTATAAAATCCACACAGATCCTTATTTGACTCTTATCCTTTTTTCCTACTGGCACAATGCTAGATAGCCAAAGGGGATTCTGTATTGGTTTGATGAATCCTGCTGCCAACAAATGCTGAACCTCTTCCTTAATATTCAAGTCCAACTCAAGTTTATAAGTCCTTATTGCCTGCTTCACCGGGATGGATGAAGGCATCACGTTTAGCTTGTGGCAACTCACTTCCTCATCTAGCCCTTCCATTTCAGTATACTTCCATGCAAAGACATCTATGAACTCCCAAATTAGCCCAACCAAGGCTTCTCGTTTCTCCTTACTGAGATCCTTCGTGATGAAGATGGGCCTTGGGTCTTCCCCTTCTCCTGCCAGGTTCAACTGCTCCAACTCTTGTGCCTGGGGCTTTGGTTGATTTGCCATGTAGTCTGGTTCTTCGGCGACCTCCTCCACGAACTCCTGTATGATGGAGTTGTCTATCACCATACACTGTCCTTGTTGATCCACCAAGAAACACTCATATAACGGGTCAGCCCCATCCTCCGTCTCTTCGGCCGCCCTCTCACATCGTTATAAACGGTATACCACCCTCCCCTCTTCAGTGACCACCTTCTTGCATTGCCTGTTGGTAACTGTTGCCACGGCCTTCCTCTTCCTCTCTCTCGAAGCCTCAGCAATTCTTCCCCCTGAAAAGCGACTTAGCACGCTTTGCCGTTGGACCTCGTGCTCCATAGGATCCACTCTAAGCTTTACCTTGTTTTTGAGCTGCTTCATGGTACTTTGGGGTCAAGGGATCACCTGATGGGTTTCTTCGGCCCTCACTCCTTCGTTACTCGCGGCTTCTTTGCTTTGCTCGTTCAGAGGCCCCATTCTATCTCTGATCGAGGGAACCCATGCCCCCTCCATTCTTCTCGTTAAGACTCGAGCATCCTCCTCCGACTCCGTATAAAAGGCCACATCTACAAAGTGAGTTTCCTCGATAACAAAAGGCCTTTTTGTAGCCCTAATGGTCACTTCTGTTCCTTTGACATTTGCCTTGGCGCATTAATGATATGTTGAAGGGACTAAACCTTGATTGTGCATCCATACTCTTCCTATTAGTAAATGATAGGAAGTTGCACTTTCTATTACATGGAACTTGATGTGGGAACTCAGATTTCCCACAACAATTCCCACATTCACATACCCAATGGATTTGGAAGATTGGTTGTCATACCCTGAGATTACCAGAGGCATGGGGACCAACCTTTCTTCTAGGATATTAGCTACATGGAAGGAGTTGATCGGCATAATGTTGATGGAAGCACCCCCATCCATAAGCGTTCTTGCAAAACTAACCCCGTTGATACTGGCCGTCAAATACAAGGGCCTGTTATGAGGGAACGTTATAGCTCTATCTGCATCGCTGAAGGTCACCTCTGATAGGAACTTTTTCACCAGCCTCGCCATGGGTCCCCTCCATTTCAACGAGGGAACCGCGTCCTTCTTCGCGATGTCAAGGATCGCCCGAGTTATTTCCAGTCTGCTCTCCTTTGGTATCCCCACTTGATCGAAGAACCAAGCGAACTTTGGGGATTTTGAAACTGCGCTATATTCTATGACTGGGTCCGTTTCCTCGCCCTCAACGCTATAGGCGTCTTCTACATCCCTAGCACTTGCTTTATCATACGCCAGAACTACGTTAGCCATTCCCCTAGTGCAATACTCTAGTGCTTTATCGAACTCCATTATTGCCCCTCCCCCCTCCCGCTCTGCCTCCTTATCATAGGCCGTTACAACATTGGCCCCATGCGTCGGGAGCGGGTTATTGTTAACGTTCCGCGGGGGGATTTTTAATGTTCCCTCCCTCATGTACTTGTCGATGATTCTTCGCAGCGTGAAATAACTTTCTGTTGGATGCTGGACCTTTCGATGAACCTGGCAATATTTGGGATTGGCCCTGGTTGTCGCGTCGAGTTCTTCCTTCGGGACGCCTTTTGGTTCGTAAACCGTTTCGCCTTGTACCATTGCGTTATAGCAACTCACAGCCTCCTCCACCGTACAAGGAAACGGTGGCGGGTCTTCTCTATCCCTTCCAAACTTTCTTTTGTTGTCCTTCCTCTGGGCCTTGCCCCCATCCTCTTTCTTGACATATCCCACCCGTGGGGCCTAAGACCTTCCCCCGCTGGGTTGTATCGGCTGCCTGAACATCATGGGAGCTACTACCGGGCTAGGTGGCACCACCAAAGATATATTTCTTGCAGATTTTAAGAATGCTGAAAATGTTCCCTCGCGTGTCTCATTGATCAGGTGACAGATATACTCAGGGAGTAATCCCTCAGCACAAATTTGTAGTAACCTCGCCTCCTTAGCTTCTTCCCTCACGTCGAGGGACCTTTCCCTGAACCTTCGGATGTAGGCCACTACCTCCTCTCCTGGTCTTTGCCTCTCCCTGCCAAGTTGGGTTAAGGTGAACTCATCTTCTGCCAAGAAGAACTTTCGGACGAACAATACATGCATCTCCTCCCACGTGGAGACACTATTGGGCGGCAGGTGAGAGTACCAAGTGTATGCTTTATCAGTCAGGGATTTGGAAAACTCCCTCAGCCTAAGCTTTTTGTCATTGCAATGCGCCCCCAAGTGTTCAACGAAACTCTTAATGTGTTCCTTCGGGTTCCCGCCCTTCCCTGAGTATTTTTCAAAGGTAGGGGGAATATAGTCCTTCGGGTAGGGTTCGTCGTTGTACTCCTGAGGGTAGGGTGGCCGGAAGTCGTCGTAGACCGCCGCCACCTCGCCCACAGCCTGCGAGGAAGACTGCATGAACTTCAGCATCTCCTTCTGCATCTCTTTTCTCTTCTCTTCCAAGGGCGAGGCTACTGGGGCCACCTGCAATGGAGCAGACAGTTGAGTGCTCGTTGCAACCGGAGCGAACGTTATCGGTTGCGCCGTTGAAACTCGTGAGTCGCCCACAGTGGGATTCACAGCAGAGGGTACACTTTCTGGGACCGCTCCCGTAATGCCTGTCCCTGGTGGGGCCCCTGGGGCCACTCCTGGTGTTACGAAGGCATTAGTCTCCAATCCCCCCAGTATAGTTGAAGCTACTGGGGTTTGCAAAAACACGTAAAATTTGCTCATGAGGAGCGCCATCTGGGCCGATCCCAGCCCCGCGCTCGTGGAAGGTTGTGCCGCACCTGGGACGCCTATCGTTGTTGGAGCCAGCGGTACCTCTACTCGAGGAGCCCCATATCTTAGGGCCTCCTGCTCCCTCGCAGCCTGTTCTTCATTATGCTGTATGTCATCGAAATTGAGTCTTCTAGTAGCATTATCCTGCGCCATACTCCTTCTCTAGAAGGATGCCTCCCCAGCGGAGTCGCCAAATGTAGGATGGTACTTTAGATTATATATGGAGGCGTAACCCCTATTGAGTATGGTAATCACAAGTTAATTGGCCAAAGCTTTGGATTAATGATAGAGCACATAAACATGAACCCAATGGGGATAGACTCAACTTAAACTCACAAAACTCTCGTATATAACTCAGGTCATGCTAATGGACTTTAGAAGTGGCTTAGCTAGATGGAGAGTGAAGTAAGCACCCTACATACACCCTGATAGGCAGGTAGAAACACACCAAACACCCTCAAGAATCTCTGTCAAGTATTAAAAACTTTATAATAAATGACAATGGTGAGTGAGTAAGCTCTCTGGTTTTTCCATAACTTCTGAATTCTCCTAAAGTCTATATCTTCCTCAAAGGTGGTTGGGGTCCTCAAATAGCCCCCCCACACCACCACCGAGGCAACTCAGTCATTAAAGACTATGAAAGACATCCCTCATCCTTTATGTCACAACATTAAATGCCTGATGTACTAGTTGTCTCCACGTCATAAACATTAAATGCCAAGACATGCCTTTTGCCTAACCACTGTGTGTCAAGGGGTTGTTGTCGCAGAGGTGGCTCACCAACTGCCTAACAACCCCAAATACCACAGTGGTTTACTCAAGTGCATGTCTGACATTGTTTAGATGGCTAGTTACATCACCCACAGTAGATGTGGCATTAAGTAGAGGGTCGTTTGGTCCATAACTCAATGCCCGATGGAACTCCAAGCTGCTCCGCTTGAGGTTCCACGGTCAAGGTCCTTCGGTGTTTTACCAGGTGTATCTAAGATGGTCAGGACAAGCCCCAATGGTGCCTTACTTCTCAATCCTCCAAACCAAGTCCCTCTAAAGTTCCCATGGTGAGGTCATTCGATAGGGCATGAAAGCCCTCCCAGGTCCTGCCATGCCTGGTCTCTCGTGAGTACCGTTTGACCTCACCCAAACTGCATTATCACTATCGTTATGCCATTACAACCGTTACAGCCTTACAGTGAATGTAATCAAAGGTACAATATGATTAACATAACAAGTTGAAGTATGAGTTGCCACGCTGAGCTGCCTTCCCAAGATGTCACGCTTGAGTTGTCACGCTGAGCTGCCTCGCCAAGATGCCACGCTTGAGTTGCCACGCGGAGCTGCCACGCTTGAGTTGCCACGCTGAGATGCCTTCCCAAGATGTCACGCTTGAGTTGCCACGCTGAGCTTCAAGCCCCCTCTACAATTATTTTGTTCTCATTTGTATTTAATTATCCTAAATGCAATGTCGGACGGGACCCGAGCATGGAAAAGTGGGGTTTTAATATATGCAAAGCTACGGTTTGGACTTGTAACCAAGATCACGAATAGGGTCCCATTTTTAAAAAATGTGCGAAAATTATGCGGGAGGCCGACCCAGTATTTCGACAGAGTTTCGGGTCGAAACTGGAAATTTAAAGTGCGTGTCCTAGGTTTGACACCTATATGCAGGTATGCAGTTGGTTGGGTGAATCGGCATGGGTTCCCCCCTTTGGCGTGACTTCCACGATATACGTCTTTCTCTTGCAGGCAATCGGTACACGTGGACAAGACATTTGATATACCTGAGTGTACATGAATTGCCTGACCATATACCTCGTGAGGACGGTACATGTGAGAGCGAATTTGATATACTCGGCATACGTGAACGAATTCCCTGCGATATACCTCCCATCATGACTTCGGTCAAGCGGTACAATGCGGGGGAACCGTTTGATATACGTCGAAGGTACTTGGAAAATGGAAGGTGAGAGTCATATCGCTTAGGCTAACTATGACCTGCCGGACCAGCGCCCATCACGAAGTGATCCTCTAGTTACTGGGTAAAAATTGGTAAATATCAATGCTCTTTGGTGATGTCGTGTGAATCATGCATGATTCTCTTATTAGTATCTTTGGATGAGAATGCCTTTATTAATTATTCCAAGGCAAAAGGTACACCAAGTATGGATGGGTGATGCGTGCAACATGGGGATATAGGTGGCCCGTGTTAAGTGTACATGGAGAATTTCCTACCAGTGTGTGAACATAAGCATAAGCATGGGATACATATGAGAAAGGGGAACATGTAGATATGGGGGCAAACATAAACAGATATAGCATCCATGTACATAGAGTCAAGCCCTCAATATAAAAAAAACTGTCCCCAGCAGAGTCGCCACTGTGGCCATCCCCGATCACCATCGTGGAGGAGAAGGATCCTTCGGGTCCTGCGTGTCCCTCAAGGGAGCGCTTTGGCATGCGTCGTTTAAGATGTGATGTAAAAATGTAGAGAGATTCGAGTCTCCAGTCTATTTTACTCAAAACAGACAAAAGAAAAAAGGGGAAGCCACCCCGAAGGATGGCATCCAAAGACATATTGGTGCATACGAAACCAAAATATTTCGAGAATGGTTCGTAGGCTTAGTTACGAAATGGGAAGGTGTTAGGCACCCATTCCGCCCTTTCGGTCTCTCATGAATATTTGCTATTTTTCTTTATGTTTCCCCCCGTGATATGTGTGCATGTGTATATATTGAATGGAAGTAGGAATCCTCGACTTGTATAATGGAAAAGATAAAGCGAGTCATCCGTAGGAAGACATAAGATTAATATTACAAAGTAAGATTTACACGATTACCCTTATGTTAATCATTATAAGGGAACGATAACGCATTTGGAGTAATACGTCACTAAGAACAAGTATATATATAATATAAGAAAAATATATTTAGAGAAAATAGGAAATAAGAGAAAAGGAGAGAAGAGGACTCGAGTCTCGGGATTTACCCCTAGACGCCTACGTAGCCTAAAAAGGCATCAAAGTTCACATAGATCATATACGAAACGAGGGGTGGGGTTTAACCCACAAATCCAAATGGGGGATCTCTTATTTGTGAATGTGTGTGTGTGTGTAGGAAAAGTGTTTTAGTTATGATAAAGGAGTGAAAAAAGTGTGAGAATCCCTATTTGGAATTTATAAGCAAACCCTCTTTTTCTTATTTTTTGGGTTTTTTATTTTTATGAAAATAAGAGATGTGCAATAATACTAAATAAAAAGTATATTAGGATGTGTGAAATGAGATAAAAACAGTGCTAAGTAATGAAGCAAGTTATTGAGAACTCAAGAGAATTTGAAGAGAAAAATGAGAAAGTTGGACCTTCTTGAAGATCTTGAGCTTGATCTTGAGTGTTGAATAGCAGCGTTTGAGCTTGGATGATGATGGAGAGTGGTTAATTCACCAACTTTGATGAAAAGGATGGTGAAAAGTGGAAGTAAAAAAGGGATTTGGGAGTTGAAATCACGCTGCCTTCGAGAGAGGTTTCTGGGATTCGTTGAGAAAGATTTTCATCAGATCTGGGCTCCCTTTGCAAATGAGGGGAAGGCCTCCTTTTATAGGCCCAGGTGACTGCCGATCAGCATAGACATGTTCCTTCCTATCGGCAGGTGCCGATAGGCAGGGTCTGGGACCTGCCGTTTGGGAGTGTGGTTCAGGGTTTTTTGGAAAATCGGCCGCCGGGGGCAAACCGTTGGTCAGAATAGTGCACAGGGCATACCATTGGAAAGGTAATTCAGATACCTTTGAAAGTCCTTTGGACTTCTCCCGGGTTTGGAAGTTGACTTTGGGTCAAATATGGCTAAGAAGTATTTGTCGGTCCATTGGACGGGGAATCGCTCGGACGCAAACGGATCATTCGTCCACATGGTAAGTCCGAATCGCGCACGGGGCATACCGTTGGAAAGGTTAAGAGATGTAATTCGACATTACAAAGGGTTTGACCCAGTTTAGAGAGTTGACTTTGGTCAACTGGGCACAGGAAGCGCTCGGTGGCCTCCCGAAGTCAAACTGATCGTTCGCCCGTATGGAAAGTCAAAATCGTGCACGGGGCTGACCGTTGGAAAGGATATTCAGTGCCCTTAAAATATTCATTCATCCTCGGTCGAGCTGATGAGTTGACTTAGGTCAAATACGGCCCGGGAGCGCCCGGTGGCATCGGGGTCAGGTTTCGGACGCAAACGGATCATTCGTCCGCATGGCAAGTCAGAATCGCGCACGGGACGGACTGTTAGAAAGGGTATTTAGTTCCCTTTGAAGAATCATTGAGTCTCGGTCTATATGAAGAGTTTGACTTTTGGGTCAAATTGAGCCCGGGAGTGCCCGATGGCCTTCAGGTCGGTAATCGGGACGTGACCTGGGTTTATAGTGATGAAAGGAGGTACTAGGGACCTAAGGAGAGTTAGGGGATAATAGAATGGGGTGTCTACAAACCATATTTAAAGTCAAAGTGTCCTAATTCCTTTAGTATTTTCTACTGTAAAAATAAATATTAATGCCCGCTAAATTACCAATATGACGGTACCAAAAAAATAACCAAAATTAGCCTAGAATCCAACATCTCTCAACTCCCGACCTTTGCTACTTTCATTCATGGGATGTATCACGAAAGAAATCTAAACAATGAACCCTCCTAATACACTACTACGCAAATATGTCAGTCATTGAGATCTGTTAGTCCGGGACCTAAGTCTATTAATATTTTTAAATCAATATATATGGATTCACGAACCTACTCATCCCAATAAAGGCTATAACAGCCCATATCCACTGACATCATCATTATAATAACATTGTTATGATTTTACACTTCATCATGTAATCGGGACTACCACTAGTCCTAATATTCCCAAAGAAACCAAATAAGTCTAAAATACGAATTCCTCTCGCTTCGCACACTCTTAATACAAATAAGAACATTTCATCGCTGGATAAATATCTTACTACGACATATCTTAACAATTTCTCATAAAATAAGCATAAGCCTCCCTATAGGCATTTCTATACATATACAAACTAATCGAAGATGGCCCTTTCTCTCCCAAGGTGAACCAACATAAGACACTATCCCAAGTACGAATTCCAACTCCTCCAATTTACTAACAAAACCCAACTGAACACTAAGTTTTAATATCAAACAAAACATATCCTACGTACCCCAAAATAGGGAAAACATATACTTTACCATCGATGATATCACTAGTCTCTTTTCCCAAATAATTTTATCTCTAATCCGATGCCCATCTCGCTGTGGTTCATAGTTTACGTGTACTAACCTCTCCTGTTGCATTATTGCTCATTATCGCTTCCTCAAATTTCCTAAATATCTTCCATTAATTTTCTAAGCACTAAATTTCCTGAACTCCTTGAAATTCGAGCAAATAACCCACATTAAGGTCTCTATGACCCTCTCCCCAAACTGACCCCTTCCCGAACGGGTAACAAGGACTAGCAAAGAATACAATGATTCCTAATCATAGGGATCTACATCAAAGAATGCAACGCAGAACATAAAAAGATCAAACCCAGATCCAAAGGACACTAGAACCGTGCTCTGATACAAACTGTAACAACCCCCATTTTCTCACGTAAAGGCTGGACGGGCATGATAGGACAGAGATGGGGCTTGTCGATCAATTAATACCATTCTTAGCATGACAAAATTTAAATACTATAAATTTAAAGGGCGATACTTTAAAAAATTATGAATATCCCACTCTCAATAATTTAAACTCAACAAAACATTTTAAAATAATAAATTTAGCAGCAAGTAAATATTACTCTCTAGCATAATGTAAATAAATAAATAAAACTGGGGCTTGTTCCCTTATAAATATTTCTGAAAAAAATATCTAAACAAAAAAGTATCTAGTCTAGAGTCAAGAATCTGGAAATCTGCTAAGCACCGAGAGAATGCAAGGCTGGTGCGAAAACAGTCCTGCTATCCCTACCTATAAATAACCTGGGGGAAAAACATTTATAATTTGGGTCAGATTCTGAGGTGTGCAAGAAATACCTTATTTAATTTATGATGCAATAATACAATCAATGCAAAATAATTATCACCCCTTAGTCACTCACGTGGAGGTAACAGCTCACCCATCCTCTTAATGTGACATATCTCGTATCCTAAAAGTCCCCAAATAATAACTACGACTACGTGCCAATTTATCACAATGATTAAATGATTTAAATGTACCAACTACATTTTATTACCAATTTCCTTAATTTCCCTATCTCATTATTTCCACATAAGAAGCATAAATATCCACTATGCAATAAATGATCACAATTTTAATTTATATCCACATCCTTAGGAAATTAATTTATTTTCGTAGAATCTGGGGAATTTATAATATATGTCCTTCCATATATGTGACACATAAGGGCATATACTGTTGGGGTCAAATTCATTCTCTATCGGCATGTCCGAAGGAATCCCTACATCCTATGAGGACAGTCCAAAGGAATCCCTACATCCTAAGCGGACACCATAAAACATACATAAGTTGGGGGTAGTCTCTACATAGGACACCTGTATACGACCCATACCAAACAGTGATATAGGAAGGGTCAGATCCACACCTACCCCTCAAGGGTGGAGACTCTACGTAGTACCTACATGGATTACACATCGTCAAGCCCACCTGTGTCAACGTGTGGTCTACGACCCGAACGTGCGAACCCCCAAGCCGATAGGATAGTCCACTCGTATGTCCACACACAAATATATACTAGTACATATTATTATCCCATATAATATGTAAGGGTAATTACCTCACAATTACCATAAAAATCCAACAATGGTCCACAACATTTTCCATTTATTAATTAATTACCATCTAATAAATTATTAATTCCATTCCACAAAATTTATTTAACTAAGTAGTTAAATGTAACTTTCCCTATTTAATACGGGCACATCCGTATTTTAATAAATTCCTTATTTTCCCAAACCCGGTCTCACTCACTTCGACTCATAAAAATACTCGCAACTAAAATCCCAGGCTCAATATCCTTATTACTGTAAAAATTTCTTAGTACCCTTCTATGTACATCCTAGGTATTTTCCTCTAATTAATATTTTGCCTATTAAATTCCCCTTAGTCAAAATTTTTATATACCAAGAAAACCCACAAAAAGGGGATGAGCTGCCAGATTGTGTCCTAAGTAAAATAACGGAAGGCAATGGGAATGTCGAGTAAATCCCAAGATAAACCATAAAAAGAATGAATTGTAGAATAAACTCAAAGAAACTTTTATCACGTCGTTCAAACAAAACACTAGGTCATTCAAAAGACCATAGGTGTCGCTTGAAGGAGACCTTAAGTCATTCGAATGACTGTAAGGCCCAACCCTCTCTACTCATGCCACAACTTTTTCATTCCTTCATCGCACGTTTGCTACCTTAACCCAGAATCATTGTTTTTATCCTAAAATAGCTTCACCCATATCAGTAACGAGAAACCCATAACTTTATTAATCAACTCCCAAAATTTCAAACCCATAACTTATGTGATTAAATCCAAAAACAAACCCAACCAGATATACTAAAATCCCAAAAGATAACAGTGTTTCTTAAGAGTTCTAACGCTTAAATCATTTCGAAAGTTTAGTCCTATTAAACTCAAAATATTGGTATCTATCATGGAATTTCTATCACAATTTTAGTCCCAAAATTAATCACAACGCCCTCTATATTAATTGATCAAGTATCCCGAATTTAATCACAAAGATCTTGGGGATTCTACGATCAAATTTCAGATTTACAATACCTAATTTTTGGGATGATTTCTACTTATAAATTAATCCTCTTCATGTGTGAATAATCATCAAAAGAAATACATCAAGACCTAAATCCCACAAATCCAAAGGTAATAATTGTATGCATCAAGAAATAAATTGTAAAGCGTAAATTAAGCAAGAAAATTCTTGCCTTAAAATTGTAGAAGAGAAACCTCATTAAAAGACCTTGATTTCTTCTTCGTTCTTACCCCTTTTTCCTTCTCTTGGTGTTTCTCCCCTTTCTCTCCCATGGATGCTAATATAGGTTTTGTGGAATGATAGTTGGGGAGTGGTTTACCTCCACTTAAACTTAGGGATGGAAAGTTTCCCTAAAAATTTGGGTCCCCGCAGATACCCAAAAAAAAATCTCCAAAAAATGCCCGAAAAATCGGAGATCGGGTCGGTTTCGGGGAGCAAAAAAATCCCTGAAAATTTTCGGGGCGGTTTATGGTATAACCTCGGGTCTCGATGGGGATACCCAAATTGTTAATATATAATAAAATATATATATTTATATTATAATAAATATACAAGTATAAGACATCAAAACCAAAAAAAACTCTAGATGATCTATTCCTTTACTCTCACGGCCGCTCTCCTCCCCCTCATTCTATTACCTCACTCTCTCACACCATCTCTAGAGTAGATCTGAGACCACTGTCCCTCACCCTCATTCTATTCCCTGCTTGATCATCCTCATCTTCCCTCACTCTCTCACATCGTCCCTGCCTCATCCTCCTTTGTCTCGTCATCACGCTGTCCCTGCCTCATCTCCTCGTCCCATATCCACGATTTGTGGTGTTGTTAAGGTTATGGTGAAAAAGTAGATCATATTATTGGGTTTAAATTGGTTGTTTGATCACGGTGGGTATTGATCAGGGACATCTGCGAATGGAGGTTTACAGTGGCATTTGTTCGTGTACTGTTGTGTTGGGTTAATTGGCAGGAGAAATGCAAGAATTTTATGAAGGCTACTTGGATCGAATCAAAAGACTCGAAGCCATAAGCGTGAAAACTCAGGTGATAGAAGTTGCAAACATTTATCTCATGGTAAAGGAGGAGGATGAGGTGAGATCAGCATAAAGAACTACAAGAAGCATTTGATGAATTACATGATGTCTGACTTAAAAATAAGAATTTTGAGATCTCATTACAGAAATTTAAAATTGATACCAAGTGTCGTGCTAAAGAAAAAATCTAGAAATTTATAAAAGAGGGTAATTATTTTTTTTACATATTGTATGTGGTTTGCTGAAGGTGGTGATGAGAGGGGTGGTCGGAGTTGCAGAAGGTGCATATGGGTGAAGGGTGGAGGTCTTTGAACAATTGCCGTAACTTTGTCACAATAATATGATGTACTTTGTCCCCATAACCTTTTGTTATGGTTTTTTATTATGCTAACTCAATGCTTGTTATACAACAGAAATTTGTTATGGTAATTGACACAAGATGAAAACCAGATTATAGCTTCCATGGACCATTTTTTTTTTCTTAGTTTCAGTTCATGGTCATCTAGAATCATTTTAAACATTATTAGTGATATTAATTAAGGGCATGAATGAGAATTAATGTTAATATGAAGCATGTGATAAAACATGAGAGCAAACCAAAACCTGCTTAAGTCAAGTAAGCTTTAATGGTCCCTATTGCTTATGTCATATCTTTGAGATTTATTATAAATTTAATAAACGTTGATAGAAGGAAAATATTTAGATGAAAGGATTTTTTTATAAAAAAAAATGAAATGAATTTTTTAATATTAAAAAAACGGGTTCCCCGCGGGGAAACCGAAACCCATTTTAAATGGGGACGGGGATCCCCTAACCCGTTATAACGGGGAATAGGGAGGGGACGGGGAATGATATTTCTATCAGGTACGGGGATGGGGAGTTAAAACCCGACCCCAAACTGACCTGTTGCCATCCCTACTTAAACTCTTAACTAGTGCTAATCTCGAGTTTGGCCCTACTCCCAACTTTTGGACCTCCAAATAAGCCGAAACCATAACCCAATCAGTCCAAAAGTTCCCCAACTCACATACCTATAATCTAGGACCAATTTTAAATATTTAAAACACCAAATGGAGACTCCAACGCTCCCCAAAGCACGTACCAATTAGTTTTATTTCACTTGGACTTTTTATTAGCTAACATGACACGCGCTCAATTTTTTTATTTATGTGTTATTTATTTTTCACTCGCAAGCCCCAGCCCCTTACGTACAACTGAGTTTTTATTTTATAAAATCGTAATTCCTTACTTTAATTAAAAATTTTACTCACTTAAATTTTAGATCTTCCCAATTTAATTTATTCTCAAAATAGATCCGAAATCCTTAAATGCATTTATATCGTAATATTTTATTTCTAAAAATTACGGGGTATTACATATGTCTGCCCATCTGTCTGTCAGTGATTGGCCGTAGTCAATCACAACTCTTTACCCATGGACTCATGAAAACTCTAACAAAAACAAGACAGAAAGATATTGTCCCGATCGGACACAATATCAATTGGCAGGCTATGTACCCTCACTCTCTCAATGATGAATATCTGGGCGTACTGTCCCATTGTATAATCCATCCGGACTGGCAGAAAATGGGCCACCTTAGTCAACTAATCCACTATCACCCAAATGGAATCATGACTCCTTTGAGATGTAGGCAACCCAGTGACAAAATCCGTGGAAATGCTCTCCCATTTCCACATTGGAATCTCTAATGACTGTAGAACCCATGCTAGTTTTTGATGGTCCACCTTCACCAGCTGATAAATGGTACACCTCGAGACAAACTATGCATAAAGTCCACCAATACTTCCATCTTATATCCTAGTACATATTATCTCCTCCAAGATGTACCACAAATCGTGACCCATGCGATTCTTCCATTATCGCGTGTCGCAAGTCCTCCCCTTCTAGAACAATTAATCTCCCGTTGAAGTGTAAGACTCCGTCATAACTAATAGAGTAAGACTCTGCTCCCCCGAAAAAAAAGCTGTCTAATTCGGTTTTGAGAAAACGAATCCTCTGTCTGGGCTTTGTATAACCCTCGTGACAATCTCAGGGGTGACAGTCATAACCGACATTAATGACCTGGAAACTAAATCCTGGTGTCCTAGCTCCTTCCATTTTTCCTTCCAAACTTCTTCCACATCCCCTACTAGCCCACAACATAACGCGTTTGAGACCACATCAGCCTTCCCCGAATGGTAATGAATGTCAAACTGATAATCCTTCACAAATTCCAACCACTTACGCTGACGCATATTCATCTCCCTCTAAATGAACAAATACTGTAGTGACTTATGATCCGATAATAGACAAACCTCCCCCCTATAAGGTAATGCCTCTAAATCCATAGTGAAAATACGACTTTCGCTAACTCCAAGTTGTGGGTGGGTTAATTCATCTCATGAGGCTTAAGCATGCATGAAGCATAAGCTATAACATGCCCCCCTGATGTAGCACAGCCCCAAGTCCTTGTAGGGATACATTAGTAAAACATGATACTCCACTCCTATCCTGAGTAGTACGAGAGCTGGTGCTAGAGTCAACATATCCTTTAGCTCATCGAAATCTAACTGACAAGCTTCATCCTAGATAAATGGTACCTCTTTATGAGTCAAGATGGTCAAAAGACCCGTAATTTTTTAAAAACCCCAAATAAATCGTCGGTACTACCCGACTAACCCCAAGAAACTTCACACCTCTGTCGGTGTCCTTGGTTATCCACACGACCTCACTGCCACACCTTACTCGGATCCAATGATATCCCCCTGTAAAATAAAATATGACCCAAGAACTGTACCTCATGTACAAAAAAAATCACATTTCTCAAACATAGCGTACAATTGATGCTTGCGTAATGTTTGTAAAACCCTACGTCGATGCTCTTCATGTTCCTCCTCAGTACAATAATAAATGAGGATGTCATCAATAAATACAATGACAAATTGATCCAAGAACTCCTCGAACAACCTATTCATAAAGTCCATTAACACCGCTAACGCGTTAGTTAGCCCAAATGGCATAACCTGAAACTCATAATACTAATATCTTGTCCAAAAGGTAGTCTTAAATACATGTTGTTCCCAGATGCGCAACTAGTGGTACCCTGATCTAAGATCTATATTACAGAAGTAGTCATCTCCTTTTAACTTGTTGAATAAGTCATCGATTCGGGGCAACAAATATTTATTCCGTATCATAACTTTATTCAACTCCCATTAATCCACACATACATGTAGAGATCCATTTCTCTTCTTCACAAGCAACACTGGGGAACCCCAAGATGAAGTACTCGTACCAATAAAACCCTATCATAAAAGTTGTACAATCTGATCTCCCTAATATCCATAGGGACCCTACGATAAGGTGCATGAGCTATCAGTCGACTGGCCGGGTGAAATCAATAATAAACTCTATCTCTCAGTTAGGGACAATACTGGTATCTCCTGAAATACGTCGATGGACTAACATACAATTGGAATCGAATCTAGGGAGAGCTCTACACCCTTAGAGATCTACTCCTCTATATAGTATTGGTGAGTTGACGATCCTCATTCGGGATGAGGGATCACCACTAAGAACATCTCCTAGCCCAAAATCACAAACATGATGTTCCCACTATAATAATCAATCATGGATCTATATGTTGCTAGAAAATCCATGCCAATAATGGTGTTATACTTTCGATATATCTAACACCGGCATATCAGCGAGCAAAATAAGTCTACCAATATCTATACTCACACCCTGATAAATAAAGAAGATAAGTATCCCATTACCCAATAATGAGTCTATGCACATGACTGTAATATCGTTCATGTCTAATAACCTTACGGTTCGTGCTAATATAGTGGCTATAAACGAGTGTGAAGCCCCAATGTCAAATAAGATACACCCCAAATTTGCACATATAAGAAACGTACCCTCAGTTGTAGGTGACGCCTGTGGAACTGCAGCCTGGTGGACGTTGTATATACATTCGTACTATAACTTCCCCTACTGTAGTGGGGGGGCTAGGATGGCTGGTACGACAGGTAGTGCTAGTGTTAGTGCTGGTGCTGGAAGGAAGATGAGAAAATTAGGCCTCTTGGGATCCTGGAGAGCGCCTTGCTGCTACAGAACCCTACCCTTAAAAGGGAATCCTGACATTTGTTTCCATTCTTGCCACATGTGAAGGATCTACTAGTGAAATTTCCCCCTCTATGCCCTGTTGGTCGGTGCCACCTCTCCCTTGTCCATGAAGGAAATATTGGTGTCCATGCTTACCTTAATGGCCATGACTGAATCCACCCTACCCCTGCCTAAAATCTCCTGGTCGAAACACTTAGCAGAATTAATATGCTTGCAACCTTTCTCATCCTGTCTCATCTGGGTCTGACTCATTTGTGCCCCACTGGCACTGCCACCCCCTGTCCTGCTTTGCTGGTCGTACTCGCCTGTGCACTTGTTTCCTTCACATGGAAGCGATGATCCTGACAATGTAGTAAAAAATCATTCACAATAGCCATATACATCTTCAGAGCAAGATTACCCAACAAATGTTGGCGAATTCTCCAGCTAATACCATCAACAAAGAGTAGTACCCTCTTCTCCTCTTTGCTCACCTCACGTGGTATGAAATTTCCCATCCAAGTACATTCTTCCTCATATTCGACCATTTTCCTTCGTTCCTGGGAGATGTTTAAGACCACCCATCTCGTCTTTGTCTGAATGGAAGATGGAAAGTACTTACGGTTGAACCGCTCCCAGAACTCCTAAATAGGCATGTTATCCCTCTCTTGTTCAGTGGTAATAGTCTCCCACCACTACAAGGCTTCCCCCACTAGCTTAAAAATATTTAGTATCTATCATTGCGTATCAGTTCACTCGAACATCTGTAAATGCCATTGGATGTCCTTCTTCCATTGTCAAGAAATAATGGAATCTAAGCTACCCTGAAAATCAGGAGGATGAGCCTTCTGACAGGTGTCTCTGACTCACTCCCAGGAAGAAGGAAACAAGGGCATCTAGTCTGGAGCCATAGCCTACGGCCAAGGTGTCACCTGTGGTGCCTCCTGAGCAATAATGGTCAAAGATGCGATCCACCTGTGATACAATAGTGGGGACCTCAGTAGAATTCACAGTCCCCTATTTTTTGAGCTGGCTGCGGCTTGGGCTATGCATCTCTAGTGGCTCGTGGTGAACGTCTAGGTGGCATCTGAAATGAAAGAGAATTTCTATGAGTCCATAGTTTAATATATCTCAAAATAGATGAAGATGTAAATGTCTTATCATGAATGCAACAATCCTAATAGTAGGGCTCTATATCAAAGAACGCTACGCTGGAAATGTGACAAGTTCGTACAAATCCTAAGGACAATAGAACCTGACGCTCTTATACCATCTGTGGCACCCTGCCTATTCTAATCCTGGGTGATCAGTCCATTATTAAATTAAACAGGAATCATCAGTGGATTTATTCTTAGCATCGTTGTCAAAACATAATTATGTTACTAATATCCGAATGGCCCAGTGTCAAAATTTTAATCTTTTTATTAAAATGCAATAGTTTAAACTACTAAACCGCATTCACCATTCTAGTAAACAACACAGTAAATGATAAAAAACGGAATACATAAATGTGACCAAAACAAACACTCTAGACTAAAGTCCACATGCAATAGTCCATAATTAAAACGAAATATAACAATTGGAAATAAAATGAAAATACAGTATCTCTGAAATAACCACTAACAAAAGATGGGTGACATGATCGACTGAGATAACTGGATGATGAGAATTAACTGATAGAAGTGGAAGTGTCTACTACCGAGGTCTTGCAACGTGCAAAGCAGCTGCATCATGTAAAATAAGAATGGACTCCTAATCTTGGCGTCATTGAGACTGGGCACCTAATAATTTTTTACAAAAATAGATTTGAAACGAGTTAGAGCCCAAGAACATTTGAAAAATATTTCCGAGTATTTAAAATATAGCAAGAAAAGATATTGTAAACATGTTAACTTTACGTGCCCTTGCTTAAGATCCTTACCTCTCAACTATTATGCATGCCTAACGTATTCTCCTAAAGTAACCTAGTTACGCTACCCTGCCTAACTAGTTTGAACTAAATCTCTCCCTGCCTAATAAGTCATTGTGCCCACCCGTATTTCCCATACAATACATTACCGAATTTCCAAACCCTATTAGCCAGTAAAAATTACCATGTAATTATTAAGTTTTCACATACTTAGTTTAATTTAGATATCACAATCTATTTTATCTACTAAAGCACACACAGTAGAATAAATCACACGTATATATGTATGCACCACTCTTGTATTTTATATGAATACGGAATCCCTGGGTGGAGACCATCGATGTGTGCATACTTTGCTATTGAGTCCTGGTATGTCACGTAATAAGTAAAGGACTTCCGATTCGGAATCACTCTCGAAGCATAAATTTATGATTCACACAAAACTTGGCAATGGACATAGTTCTAAGTCTTTGGGCTACGCACACACCTAATGCACCTAAATGACGGGGCACACTATCATACACACAAGTAGTGCTCAACCCTAAGTTCTATTATCTAAGGGACAAGTCTAAAATCCCCCCAAATGGCTCATCAGATTAAGACTGTCCGTGACGCGGAACCTCCGGTGATAGAAGGTAGCATAGGTATGTTCACACACATAAGAAGTAACACAATATCTATTCACGCAACTTATATATATATATATATATATATATATATATATCATCGGTATAGGTATACACGTAACCTATAATATATCCCCTAGGTAATATATAAATCTCGAGTATCCTACGTATTATCACTTTACCATTATACTTCTCATCGTATATTCCTGAGTATTTCCCACTACTCGAAGGGTCCTAATTACCCTTAAATTATTTAAGTGGTTATAACATCTCTATACTACTAGTTTGGTCTTAGCTTAGCTCATTCTCTCCATGTCTCAATCTAATCATCATGAATTCATTAAATATCATAGTATGCTAATAAATTCCAACCATATGCTCAATTGGGGATGATATGACCTGAATGTACCTGACAAATCGGAGACACGCACCTCGGCCAAGAAGACAGCCGAGCTAACAAGGACTCCCGATTGGAAACCGACGATCTCGTCGAACATAAGGTTGGTTATGGCCGACATTACTAGTTACCTCATAGTCAGGACACAGCTGAGGTCTTAATGATTCATGGGGTCAGCGATCCATCAGGTCGTCCGGAGCTGACATCAAGTCTACCTCATACATCAACCTCGACTACGTATAAGCCGAGGTACCAAGGACTACCACCATCATTGTAATCAACCTCGGATGGGAATCAACCGACATTCCAACTACTCCTACATAACCCAGGCCCAGGTCGATGTTATAAATCCACCTGTCTTACCTCGACTTTCCTATTGGGCCGAGATCATCATGAATAACCTCGAATGGAGCAGCAGTTTGACTTCACCAACCTCGTACTCTTACAGGCCGAGGTTGCACCAGTCAGGGACGGGGCCGAGCATTTATAAGCATATGCAAGGATAGGAACACATGGACAAAATTAGTTGTAACCGAATCAATCCCCTCACGTGGGGGAATATTTCATCATCATTCTCTACATGTTACAGTGACAGATGTCTTCGTTGGATTGGATAGATGAACACACACATGCTCATTACATTCATGAGGGGTACATTACACCCCCCACACTATATATACTTATTTTCTCCTACCTTGAGGGGGATCCCCAAAAATAACAACCCTAGCTGAAACTCTTTCCAATTATATAGTAGAGAGAGAAAGCTTAAGAGATTGTATCCATGGACATTAGTGCCTTATTCTAGTGACCTTACTCACTCACTTTCACAGTGGACATAGGCCTAATTGGCTGAACCACTTATACATTGGTGTTCATCCTCTTCTCCTCATCTCTATCTCTTATATTTAGTATACTCTTGTGCGTCCATTATTAACATTGATTTAAGCTTACAAACACCTTGACGGGTGGTGCTGTTTCCAGTATCATCATTTTGGCACCATCTTTGGGAACGAGAAGCTGTCTCTTCCTATTTTTATGCTTAACCTCACCGAAGACTCTGGTGGTGAAACATGCCTCACCCCATGTGTGGAGTTGTTTCAGCATTGAAAGAGGTCCTTTTAGGTATTAAGATCATCTTCTTCGCAATCCCCTTTCTATAAACATATGCCATTGGAGTTACCACCACCACCTCCACCATCTGGTGCCGAAGGACCTAGTTCCATCCAGGCACCACCCCAGTCCGAAATGACTGAGGTGGATGCTGCCTTCAGGTCCTTGGTTTTAACGCATAAAGAAATAAAGGAGCAATTTGTAGAGCTCAGTTAAAATATGATGATGCCACCTGGGGTCTCACCGGAGATGATTACTCCGGCAGCTATTCATCCCTATCCCAAAGCCAGGGGACCACCCCACGCACCGCACAAAAATAAACCTACACTTAAATGGAGGAGGGACGTTGCTGACCCTAGGCATTTGCATTTGGGGAGGCAAGGATACCCTTTCCCGGAGGATAAGTATGATGATTTGGAGGCAGAAGACATTCCAAAAGATTATTGGGAGCCATATTAGGTTTCAAATAACACAGTGCATCCTATTCAGCCGAGTCGAGGTTGTGGAGGCAGAAAAGGTGAAGGTGACCAATAAAGAGGATCACTTTTGTGTCAATTGAGCAAAGGGTCAGCCTTTAAAAGACTCGGCCCACTAAATAACCTGAGATAGAGGCTATCCAAGTCCATAAGTGTAGCAGGGTCACAAAGGGGAAGATGGGGAACATCAACCTCATCATGGCCGACCCCGACCCTAGCAAGGTCGAGATAGGGATCAAGAGGAGGTCAACAACCAACATTGTGTTGCAGTTGGGGAACCCTCAGTCCACCCTATGGAGGTGGCTGGGAACAACCTCAGCCAGGCCGACGTCACAAGACCATGGAATGACTCCATCCAATGTCTTGAAGAAAAGATAGGAGACTTGATCAAAATCCGAGACCCATTGTAAAGAGGTTTCTCAGAAGGCTCTCCATTCGTGGCTAGGATAGTGAGCTTCCCAACCCCTGCCAAGTTTAAACCACCTACGGTGTCTCCCAAGTATGACGGTAGCACCAAACCTCTACATCATATTGACATATACCAGTCTGTGATGGACATTTATTCAATACCAGATAAGATGAAGTGTTGGGTCTTTTCTGGGACATTAATGGGAGATGCACACATCTGGTTTACCTCTCTTCTGAAGAACTCAATTGAGAATTTTAAGGGCTTGTCTGAACGATTCATTCACAATTTCTATTTTGGGGTAAGACCTCAAAAGAAGACCACCCATCTGTTGTATGTCAAGCAAGGAATGAACGAGAGCTTAAGAGACTACATTGCTAGATTCACCAAAGAGAAATTAGAGGTTGAGGATCATGAAGAGAATATATCCATGACAACCCTGATTGGAGGACTGCAAAAGGGAAATTTATTATGGAAGCTTGAGAAAGACCCTCCGAAGTCTATGGCAGAGCTATTGGCAACTGCAGGAAAGGTCATGAATGCCGAAGAGGCTATTGCCGCGAGGTATGAGGATGAGAATGGAAGTGGCAGCGAGAAATTCTAAAGAAATAAAAATGGAAAGAAGAGTTGAATCGACGATAAGTTTCCACGCTATACTCCTTTAACTGTGAGCTGCGAACACATCCTCAACGAGATAAAGAATGATCGGTCTCTGAGATGCCCGGAGAAGCTTAAGGCTCCTCATCATAAGAGTAACAGGAACATGTGGTGCGAGTTCCACCAAGACCATGGCCATGTGACAGACAAGTGATTCTACTTAAAGGATGAGATCGAGAAGATGTTGAAATTTGAGAAGTTGAGGAAGTATGCTGATAGTAAGGCCCCTAAGAGGGGAAGAGATAACCCTAAAAAGAAGATAAATGACAGATGTCGAGATGATTCTCCGATAAGAATAGACGATGACTCATATCGAGATGATGAAGACGATCTAGACCTCCCACCAAAAGATGACAATGCCCCGGTGAAGAGAGTTGGAATGATCTCCCTTGGAGTTAACACCATCTATGGGGGACTTGCTGGGGGTGGCTCTGAATTTACTGATAGAAAAGCTCATATGGGAGAGGCCAAGTCAGTGACCAAAGTAGAGGTTATGAATCTGACATCTTGAGAGGCTAAGGTGAAGAGAAAGAAAGTAGATATGGATACTCTTATAGTTGGATTCTCCCGAATAGACTTCAAAGGTATCTTAGCTCCGCATGATGACCCTTTGGTAATTACCACAAGAGTTCATGTGCAAGCATGTGAAGTCATTCATAAGATATAGCAAGTGAAGAATCATGTGCAAGCATGCGAGAATCAAATCGTCCTCCATATATCTCCTCTAAAAGAGATTTCCTAACCTAAATAGATGTATTCTTAACATTTTGGGTTTCGAGAACCAAAGGAACACTAGACTTCAACTTCCCAGGAATTTTTCGAAGATCACAACAAAAATGCCTAAGGTGACCTTTCTTACCGCAATGTGAACAGGTGTAAACACCAGGAATGTTACCTATCAGTTGACCTTTTTTAATGTCCTTGGATGTGCTTGACACTCTAAAACAAACAATAGTCTTATCTTTAACACTCAAAGCCTTAAAAACATGGGCGCCAGTACCATTACTGCTTAAACCACTCGAGTCTTTTAAACCATCCTTTAATTTCAAATTTTTAAACTTAACTAAAGAATTAAAATTTTGAAATTTTAGGGACTTATTTTTCATATGTCCAATTATTTCTAAAACGTTATCTCGATCCCCATCAATGTTTGAAAACTTATCCATAAGAAACTTGTCTTGTGCCTCAAAATCATTGAACAAAACACTATCCTCAATGGTGCATACATTAACCCTAGAAATATCAAAGTCTTCTAATTATTTCTCTAAAAATCAGACTTTATCATCACTCTTTTTCTTGGATAATTTTAAAATTCAAATATCGGTCCATGTCCATAAGTTTTTCAATAAAAAAATCTCTTTGATTTAGAATAGTTGACAAAAGATCCATAACATGTTCAAAATGAGAATTTTCTTTTTCAATAATCTCAATTCTTTTAGAAAACTTCAAATTCAAACGATTCAAGTCCTCAAAACTATGGGAATCCATCAAGAAAAAAAAAAACAAATAAACTAACAAGGCATAGATAAATAATCAACCACAGTAAAAGAGCACTGAAAGGATCTATAAAATAAATTAATGCAACTCGCTCTGATAACACTATGTGAGGGTAAAAACAGTTGAATGCTATAATATCAATTTGTAAAGGTGGTGAGTATTCTCTAATACCACTTGTAAGAGCTGAAGGCTCTAATACCACTTTGTAATTGTGGATGTTCTCAGTAAGGATGGTCAAAAATTCCAATTTTTATCTTAATCAATTTTATCTTTTTATCCTAAACATACATCACGTGTGATAAGACAAATAAAATAAGCCAATCATTATAACAAAGATAAAGTTTCAGGAAAAATCCCTTTCAGGAAAAACCTTTATTCAACACATTAGAAATATTACAAGAAATTCGGCTTACAAACTCTTTGACAACCGCCGCAAGTATAACACGCTGGTCTTCACAAATCTCTACAGATTACTACTTGGTGAGGATAATTCTACATGTGTCCTTCCATGGTCGATATCCACCAATCAACATTTATCTTCAATAGTGAGTTCCCTCAAGAATCAAAATTGTCAGCCGTGGAGATGGCTTCTCCAAAAAGGTGTATGTAGAATACAAAAACTTTCTATGGTTTAAACAAATTAACAAGAACAACTTTCAAGATGTTTGTTGTGAATAAAAGTGTTTTCTAACACTAAACAAAGAACAACTTTTGTACAAGATATACCAAAAGTGATCTGGAAAAAGTCTTAAAAAAATCTTAACACGAAATGGGTATTTACAGGGTGTTCACAACTTTCGAGGTTGCGACTCATTCGAACGAATTTTAAGTCTTCTTCGAACGTGAAAAGGAACTCATTATACTGAAAGGTAGTCTTGTTTGAATTAGAAGGCTTTCTCATTTGAAGAGGCTTCAAAATACCTTCTGATGAGTCAAAAGAGTTTGCCCTCAATGGATGCACATTAGATGTAATCTTCTAACAACCCATCTAACGTAAACTCATTCTCGTTTGAACGACATTCCTATCTTCTTTGAACAAGGTTTAAAATAATTTTTTTTTAAAAATAAAAAACCCATGTTTTCTTTGGATAAAAAAAACATCCAAAAAATAAAGTTTGTGAATTAATTTAAACATTAAATGGCTTCATACCTTTATGTGATGTTGGGAAGTCTCTAATGTTGATATCGGTTTATCGTGATAGTAGGTGACAATTTGTAATGGGATACGCCTAAAACTGTACAAGGCCTTATCTATGAGCAATATCAGAAATTTTGTTCTTACAAATAACACCCTTTGGCTATTCCAGTACACAAAAAAACAAACGTATTCAAAATTCAAATTACATCAATAAAACTCTATAAATGACAAAAGAAAGATAACTCCCTTCCTAACTTTCGAAAAGAATGGCATAAAGTCTCTTCATCCTCAAACTCTTCTTCTTCTTCCCTTTGGAAAAAATTTTCGTCATTTGGTGTGTCTTGAATTCCGATTTAAATACCTACACACATGCGACAAAAAATATATACCCCGTGATGCATCGAGGTTTAAACAAACATAAAAACTCCCCTGTAATTTATTCTCCCCCTTTTGTTACGTAATGGACAAAGGAGTAAAATATAGTGGTGACATACGAAGCGTCATTTAGAAGATAAGATAATATCACGAAAAGATATAAATGAAGCATGTGTAATGATAATCTCAAAGGCCATTAAAACCAACTATTTTTTAAATTTGTAGTTTTTTCTTAAAAAAAAAGTTTCACAAATACAACATAGGATACCATATATAATACATGCAAAATATACAAAAAAAAAAATCAACAAACCTATATAGGTATAAATGATCACAAAACATGGCATAAACACAAAAGTTTTATACACTAGCATAGTATCGATATGTCTAAACATGTGGGATGGAATGCATGGGTGTGGACTCGATACAAATGAATTATAACCCAAACATTCAAATACGTTCACGAAGTTATAATTGACCGTAAATCATTTTCAAAGTAAGGTTTAGCCTCAAGTGACACATAAAGTGAATTTAATGAACAAAACTAGCACAATACACACAGGCCTAGAATATTGATGAACTACAAAACAATAACATCATAACAAAATAGGCCTACTAGGATTCATTGTGCCAACCCATTGATCTTCAACTAAACTCCCTCAAAAGATAAACATATATCATATTCTTTTTATTCATTTCTGTTGAATTTATTTGTTTTTAATGATCAATTAAACTAAACTATATTGGACATTTTTGGTAATTTTTCTTGGGCTCTTTTAAATGGTGGCTTTCACGCAAAGACAACATAACTTTCATAGCTATTTCCCCCGTGCAACCATATTTTTAAGTACTAAACAAATAAACTCTCATGAGAAGCCGTTCTTGCAAACATAAATTTCCCATAGTCACATAAACAGGTCGATGAAAAAATTGATGGGTGAACATATCATCAAGCTCAAATATATAAAGTGAAGTAAAAATCCAACAAGAATGGGCATGTGTGTACGGAGGCATATACAAAGTCTAATTCATAAAGCAATAAAAGTTTAAAACAACTCCATAAACATGGTTAAGAACAATCTAAGTATTTTGTGACTCCCCACCTAATACTATACCGGGTGATCAGTCATATATCAAATTAAAACAGGAATCTCATGCGGTTCATTCTCAACATCACTATCGAAAACCAATTAATTTACTAATAACCTAATATGCCCGATGTGAAAATTGTAAATTTTTTAATCTTTTTCAAACTTAATACACAATCAAATCCATTCACACGGGAAATATAAACAACAAATAGAAATAATGAATAAATAACCGATAACTCTTGGTAAACATTTATACAACCATATCGAATGCGCGTAATATAAAAACACTCGAAATAAAATGAATTGCATCAATTGGGCAACTTGCCTGAATATACTCTAAGTACCTCCTATCGATATCACAAGGAGAGAAGCGCCCATACAATCTCCTGCCCACGCCCATAGCTGCAACAACAATGTCTGAATCGAAAGAATATTCATCCAGGCATTCCTATGTATGGACACCTAAAATGTATAACAAAAGAGAAGAAAAAGAAAAGATTGATATGGGCCAGAGCCAGGGTTTTAAAAATATTTTTTGCAAGTGTTTAAAATACTTTACTATTAAATATGATATTCATCATACTAAAACTGTTGTCGAACTCACATGAGATACCCCTCACCTCTTATCAAACAATGCACACCTAATGTATGTATTTTAAACGCCCTAGTTACACTACCTAGCCTAACTAGTATTTCACGCAAGCGTTTCACACCATATCATATCTCAACAATCCGCGTTTATTATATCATAAGTTTTCCTCCGCTGATGAATTATTATTCCTTATCTTTTATCATTTACTCAATCCTTATGAATAACTATCACTAGTTATAGTACTACTCACATTTTAGTATTATATATCCCGCATATAGTAGTCTCATCTATATACGTACATCACATATTATTATTCCAGATTTTATACTCCCAGAGGATCTAGAACGAACTGACATTTCATTCTTTATATATATATATATATATATATATATATATGTTTTCATATCTCATATATGTATACATAATATACTATAGACATCAATTATATCTATACCCAAGACATCTCACCGAGAATAAAATCACACAATAAAAATAACGGACGAATATGATTTGGGGAGAATACTCTCCATGCTCCTCTAGACAGGGGATTAACCCACATCGCACAACTTCCCACGATAGTACTAGAGGGGCATGTTTTACATAAATATATCAATCACGGATAGATAGATATATAAATCACTTCATATATATATATATATATATATATATATATATATATATATATATATATATATATATATATATATATATATATATCAGCAAGTCTTGTTATTCTTGCCTATCTCTCATGGCATTAGCCTAAAATCCAAATATAACAATTAATATTAATTTATTAGTATTCTCGTAACTTATCTTAATTCCATAAGTATTCACTCACCTATGGTACAAATCTCACATCTCTTATTTCTGAATAGTAGTTTATCACATCTAGCTAGTATTCTTATATCATCCTGTTCGCATTTTAGGATTTACTCATACATATTCGGCACATATATTCTACGCGCATAAGAATATATGTACAAACCCACCGAATAATTCCTCGAATGTCGTTCATCCCAACCATTCCTAAATTTTAATCCCGAATCTTTCCTACTAATTCGAGACTTATATATCACTCACTTACTCTTTTAGAAGTACTCACACTCAATTTAGGATCGCCTAATATCTATCTCCAAAAAGAAATTCTTCTCCAACTCTTTTACTACAAGAAAAACTCTCAAATATAGACTATTATAACCGAACAGAACCGATCCGGTTCTAAAAAAGGAACCAAACCGATGACCAGAAAAATGAACCGGTCCGGTGATAAACGAACCGATCCGGTAGCCAAGATAAGAGAATTGATCCGGGGCTTAGATAAACAAACCGATTCAGTAACCCACAAAAATGAACCGGTCGGGTACTGTCAGTTCTGGAGTTTATCTTCTCCAACTCTAAAATTCATTCTAAAACTCATCAAACTTAATTTCCAGGGTTTCTAATATCACCCAACATCAATATATATATATATATATACACACCATGATTTACCCAACACAACAATTTATTTATGGTATTCCTCAATTTATTCAAGAATTAAACCCTAATTCTTATTCATACCACACTTTTCATTTATTCCAGTTTTCTCACCAAATATTACACCATTAACATGAATTTTTGCTTAGATTTCTTATAGAGATATCAGCACATCAATTTATATGAAATCAATCTCCAAAAAACCATTTTTATTCTAGAATCCCAACCCAAAAATATTGTATTTTCTACACCAATTATAATATGGATTCTAAACACACTAAAAGAATAAAAGAAAGTTAAACACTTTCCTAGTTGGATAAATTCGACGACCTCGTGCCGGGAATCTGTCGGAGTTTGCCCGAGCTCCTCTTTTCTTCTCTCTTTCTCTTCTTCCTTATTTCTTTGTTTTGTTTCTTTTATTTATCTTGTAGCTTATAAGAGAAAAATTAGGGTTATCCCTTATTAAAACCAAAAGTGACTCGTATACACAATTGCGAGTCCCTATTAGTCCAAAAAGTCCCTGGAACCCAAACACTACCTCTGGGTACTCTATTTCGACTATCTCGACCTTTTCGAGACCAACCTTGCACTCGAATGTCCCATCCAAGTAACTTATAAAAAATTCACATTTTTAGTTCAGTACGACTTCACACGTACTTTTTTGAATAAAATATTATTCCCTATCGCTTTACCTAACTGTGACCTGATATAAGATATTTCAACTTCATTTACTCATTCCCGTGAGTAAATATGACACACATCAATATTAATCCATAACTCAACAATTAATAATTAATCCACACTTTAAATTTTCTTTCACTTGAAATTCTCAATTTATTAAATTACACCACTTAGGTAATTTAAATATCCATAAAAGTATGGGGTATTACATATTTAAGTCATAACCAAATTTCCTAGCCACATGAAAATTGCGGAGTGAATTGGATTCAAACACATTAATATGCCACACTAAATATGTAAAACTAAAATACAAAAAAATAAAAAAATCTTTTTGTATTTTACAAAAAAATTATGAAAATAAAAATCTTGTTGTATATTTCCAATATGACTCAATAAAAGAAAAATATAATACAGGAGATATACATGTAACAATAGTAGGACATATATATCATGAACCACATCTAGAGCATGACAAACAAAAAAATGTAAGAAATCATTCGTAAGATATAGCAAATGAATAATCATGTGCAAGCATGCGAGAATCAACGCGTCCACCCTCTAGCTCCTATAAAACATATTTTCTAACCCTAATCGATGTGTGATTAATGCACCGGGATTTGGGAACCATGGTAACACTAGACACCTACTTCCTAGGACCTCTTCCAAGATCATAACAAAAATTCTTAAGGTGAAATTTCCTACCACAATGAGAACATGTGTAAACATGAGGAATGTTACCTATGGGTATATCTTTTTAACGTCCTTGGATGTGGTTGACCCTCTAAACCAAATAATGGCCTTGCCTTTAACACTCGAAGCATTAGATACATGGGAGTCAGTGCAATTACTATTAAAAATACTCCAGTTTTTCAAATCATCTTTTAACTTCAAAATTTTAGACTTGAGTAAAGAATTAGACTTTTCCAGTTTTAGGGACTTGTTTTTCATATATCCAATTATTCCTACAAGGTTATCTCGCTCCCCCTCAATGTGTGAAAAATTATCCATAAGAGCCTTGTCTCGTGCCTTAAAATCATTTACCAAAACACTATCCTCCATGGAACATACATTAACCCTAGAAATCTTAGAGTCTTCTAATTCTTTCTCTAAAAATTGGACTCTATCATCACTCTTGTTCTTGTACAATTTTAAAATTCTAAAATCTCAGTCCATGTCGACAAGTGTTTCATGAAAGAAATCTCTTTGATTTTGAACAGTTTGCAAAAGGTCCATAGCAGCTTCAAGACAAAAAAAAAATATTTTCCAAGAATCTCAATTCTTTTATCAAACTTCAAATTCAAACGATTTAAGGCGTGAAAAAAATGGGAATCCATCAAGAGAAAAACAAAAATACCAATAGGAGATAGATAAATAGTCAACCACACTAAAAGAGCACTAAACAAGGATCTATATGATAAATTAGCGCAACCCTCTCTGATAGCACTTTGTGGGGGTAAAACTAGTTGAATGCTCTGATATTAATTTGTAAAGTTGGTAAATATGCTCTGACACCACTTGTAAGAGTTGAAGGTTGTCATACCACTTTCTATATGTGGAAACAAATTCTCTCGGCAAGGATGGTAAAAAATTACAATTTTTATCTTAATTAATTTTATCTTTTTATCCTAAACATACATCTACGTGATAAAAAGGAATAAAACAAACCAAGCATTCAAACAAAGGAAAAGTTTCAGGAAAAATCCCTTTCGGGCAAAACCTTTATTCAGCACTTTAGAAATATTAGAAGACAATCGACTTATAGAATATTTAATATCCGCCACAAGTATCATGTACTAGTAGTCGTAAATCTCTAAAGAATACTACTCGATGAGGAGCAGTCGACACGCGGCCTTCCATGCTCGGTATCCACTAATCAACTTTTGTCTTCAGTAGTGAGTTATCTAGATAATCACAATGGTTAGCTATGGAGTTTCCCTCTCCATAAAGGTGTATGTAGAATACAAAAAACTTTCTAAGGTTTAAACGAATTTGCAAGAACAATTTTCAGGATGTATGTTTTGAATTAAAAGTGTTTTAGAATACTAGACAAAGAAGAACTTTTGTAAAAGATATTCAAAAAATGATATGGTAGAAGTTTTAAAAAATTTGAACACAAAATAGGTATTTATAGGGAATTCATAATTTTCAAGGTTGCGACTTGTTCGAATGAATTTTGAAGCCCATTTGAATGTGCAAAGAAACTCGTTAGAATGAAAGAGAGTCTTGATTTAACGAGAAGGCTTTCTTGTTTGAATGAGAAGGCTTTCTTGTTTGAACAGGCTTCAAACGACCTTCTAACATGTCAAAATAGTACGCCCTCAATCGTTGCACGTTCGATGTAAACTTCTAATGACCCTTGTAATGAAAACTTATTCTCTTTTAAACAATATTCCCATATCCTATGAATTAAGTTTAAAATAAAATATAGTTTTCTTGAAAAGAAAAAACCCCTATTCATTTTTGATAAAAATAAACATCTCAAAAATAAAGTCCTTGAATTAATTTAAACACTAAATTATTTTATATCTTTATGGGATATTGGGAAGTCTCGAGTGTTGATGTATATTTCCCATAACGGTACGTGACGTTTGTAACGAGATACTTCAAGAAAGCCTAAAACTATACAAGGCCTATGCTATTACCAATATCTGAAAATTCTCTCTTACTTGTGGAAGCGTGTCAAGAACTCATATTGACTATAAATGTAATCCAAATAAAGTGGCACACACAAAGTAAATATGAAATGATAATAGAAGAATATTACAAATGGAAGTATAATATATTCCTTCCTCACAGACAAATAATGTATCTTCTCACTAAAAAAATAACCCTCTCACAAATATTGAAAGAATAAAAAATATTAATCTTCTAAAACCGTATGATAAATTCTATCCATATCCTTATTAGAGACTGCCCAAAATTGGTTCCCAAAATAACCAATTTTTACACAAAAGATTAAACCCTTAAATTTTCACTCAACACGATTATTATCCACTTTGTAACACACGACACCGACCCTCACCGTGAATTTTTCATATGTTAACTCTCTTGAATTTCCATCACTTATATAAGGCCATGAAACAGACAAACTTCTAAAATTAAGGAGCAATTTAAATGAAGAAGGCCATGCCTTCCACAACCATCTAAAGTGATCTTAAAATGAAAATAGATTTTGTAACATTTTTTATAAGAAATGAATTTTATATATCTCCCCTCCAAAAGGGGGGGGGGGGGGGAGAGGGGGGATGTATCTCATATATAAGAAGTATAGAATTGTAAAACATGAGACAGACTAACCATATATAAATCCCCTGCTTCGCAACGTCCCCAATTATGAGGCCCGTTCCAGCTCGTCCATAAAATCCACAAACGCATGAAAATAGATGTTCTATTTATCTTTATACCATATCAATAACGTAATAAAAAAAGAGTATCAAATCCTCCCGGATGCCAGTTCCTTTCCTTAAAAATATCTTAAATTTATCTCCCACAAGAGTGTCGAGAAAATACAATGGTGTATCATCTTCCATACCTTTATATCTCCATTCCACCCCTGAGGGGGCTTTTGTTTCTCTATGAAATCTCTCACCAACTTAGACATTACTCATGTAATTCTTCTTAGGGAGAAATGAACATCCAAAAATCCTCTCTTTACCCATTATTGAAAAATAAAATGATTGTTGGTCTCCTCCACCTCATCACACAACTAGAAGCGACTAGCCATAGCTCGTTTTAACTTCTCCAACCCCTTTATCATGAAAATCTGTGAACAATTTCATCACATACTCTCTCACCATAGTCCACAATGGTGAGCAAATATTTTAGTGAAACCATCCAACCCAATCATTTTGTCCCCGCTCATGGTCTTCAATACCTGAACAACCCTCCACTTTTGAAAAAGAACCCTTAAACATCTTGACCTCATGGCTTGAAATGTTACCCGGATACAACGCCTCAATCATGGGTCTCTAATTTTGCACTTCATTAAACAACTTCGCATAAAACTGCCTAATCATTCACATCACATTTTTCTCCTCCATAAACTCAACCTCTACCACCCTAATTTTTTTAATATGGTTTGAGAGGTAGTTCGATTTTGCCACTTTATTGAAACATTTAGTGTTCTTAACCCCCTCCATCAGACACAATGCCCTTTGTTTTTATCTCCAACTGATTTCCTCATGGACTAACCTCATCCCTAACTCACTCTTTCTCTGCTCCCGTAACTTCCACTCCTCCCTCAAAAAATCCCTTCACCCTTCCTTCTCATCAAGAAACCTAATTTCCCCCATGATCTTATTTATAACTTCTCTAATATTTTAAAAACACTCTCTATTCCACCTTTTGAGTTCCCCCTTCAGCAGATATAGATTCCTAGCCAAGCTATAACTTGCATTGCCCTAAACCACATAGCTCTTCAACCACACCATCTATACCTTCGTAAAATCCTCCAATTTCCACCACTTATTCTTGAACCTGAAAGTGGCAAATCCACCTCTACACCCCCACACTCAAGAAGGACTAGAATGTTATTTAATTTCACCCGAGGTAAGAATGACTGATTAACATCCATGAACTTCACCAAATAATCTTCTAAAAATAAGAAACAATCAATCCTAGATAGATAAGGATTTTCCTTATTACTATACCAAGTGACCCTCCCCTAAAGGCACATCAAATAATTCCATCTTCTCGATGAAGTCGAAGAAGTCCCTAATTGTACATTCTCACCCCTCCACTACTCATTTCCAAAGAAAAATGAACCTTGTTAAAATCATCCCACACCCCTAAAATACCCCTAATACCTGCTAATTATTTACACATCTCTCACGGAGTATAAATTTCCCCTCTATCCCTCTCTCTTTTGGAAATTTTTAAACCCTTGTTACATGGCCTTTCATGCATCCTCCACCTTAGAGGATGTTACATTAAACCCTAACATTCTTGGAGCTCTCGCTAAGGAAAACAAAGTCCATAAATCACTTCCTGAGATTATGGGAAAGGTAAAGTCTGATACAAGAGTAAAACTGAAGGAGGTGGAATCTTTTTATGGGGGAGCCAACCATTTTTTCCTCTATGGAATATATCACAAAACTTTTTAAACATTTTAAAGATAGTCTAGTAGGCAAGTTTTCTCATGCCCTACCTACTATAGATAATATTAAGACGGTTTTTACTTCAACGGGGCTCAAACTATTGTAATACGACCTATAATGAAATATTTTCGATGATCAAGTCTAAATATAAAACTATACGTAATATTTAATACAAATCAATTATCATTCTTAGCATGAAGAGATCAAACGAAATAATATACATGTAATTTAAAAACGATGTGGAATTACCCAAAATTAAAACTCAAAATGTCCAAGATCCAAAGCTATAAACAATGTTGTCTCAACAGTAATACATAAATACAACTCCCAAAGAGTCTCTGAATATTAAAATACAACTATGTCTCCATATACAACTAAACATCTCAAAATAAGCTAGGTGTAACACCCCATATTTTTTAACTATTTTTAAAGGTGGGAAATTAATTGATAATTACTCCGGTTTAAAATAAATATTAACTACCGAGAAAAGGGTCAGTATTTATTGATGAAAATTATATTGAATATTACTGAGTGAATAAAGTAATATGTGATTGTGAATTTATGAAAAATTCCATGAGTGAGAAATACTAAAGTTACCAAAATTAAGTCGGGATGCGCGTGTCAGTTGTGTCGGGACTAATCTAATGGAATCAAAAGTAAATATATTTTTAGTCACCCAAATGGTCATTTTGACTATGTCAATGTGTCCGGAAGGGTGGAGATAGTCACGAAAGTCTACTTGGGGGTTTAGTTTGGGTCCCGGGGTAGTTTTAGGCCGAATCGGCACCTCGGGAGGGCATTTTGGTCATTTGCAATTTTGGGGAAATAAAACCTACGAATTTCTAAGGGAAATATATCCGATTAGATAAGAGGGTTAGGTCTAGTTACATGACAAACAAAGAAAACCCACAGAGAGGCCATATGAGGAAGAGGAGAGGAGTTCCAAGGCTAGAATCACCTTCTTGAACCACCACCACCGCCGGATTGTAGATAGAGGAGAGGACAATACCAATATAACCATCATATTCAACGGATCAAACCTAGAAAAAGAGGCAAGTGTTTATTCTTACAAATTTATAGCATATATATTATGCGTGTTAGAGTAGGTTGAATTAATTACGAAATTCATGTGATTTGAATGAACTTTAGAAGACATATATCATTATCTTGGATGAAATTGATATAGAATAGGATCCTCCATGTGCGTAGCTAGTATGAGATCCATGAAATTATGTTGAATCTTGATGAAGAAACCCGAGTCTTGACGGCTATAATTGAATTGTAGAACAATTTCTTGAATTCGAAGAAGTCTATGAAATTGGATAAATTAAACCATCATTTTAGAAACTATTTTGAGTTATTGTTATGCCAAAAAGGACTATTCTGTTTGCATAACCTTGAATAAAATCCAATTTTCTGCATATCATTCCCTGATACAGTTTTTCCAAAATGCCTCAAAACTGCATTTTAAAAACCTTGGTAGATTCGTGGAGGAAATTTTAAGAAGCATTATTTTTAGATGTTATTATGTTGCAGGTTACCTAGATTGATTAATTGTGATTATTGTTCTATAATAATGATATTAGACCTAGAGTGGAGATTGGGTTTACATAAAGTGAGACTAATAAATATTGGGATCATTGAGAAAATTGATCCGTTTGAGTTAAAACCTTGCGACGTAGTTAATTCTAAGGAAATGGAATGACCCAAGATGATTATTAAAGTAAATTAATACTGGGAGAACTAGGTTAATTACGTTAAAATATTCTTGGGTAGTGAATGATCCTTGGAAATTATGAGCGAGATAATATTCGTAATTCAATAAATATATCGTAAGTAGTAACGAGAATAATACTATGTATGAAATATAATGTTTGGGTTGTGTGTATACCTAATGATCTTGATAGGTTGTGTGAATACCTATAGTAATATTTATTACGTGTATGACATACCTATGATACTTGCTATCGCAGGAGGTCTTTTAAATAGGAAAATCTTATCCTGATGAGCCCATTGGCGGGGATTTTAGATTTTAGTGCCTCAGAACATGGAACTTAGGTACGGGTTATCTATGATAATGATAGTGATTACGGTAATATAGGTGCGCATTTATGTTCATATCGCATAGGCTTGTAATGATATTCGCCTCCAATATATGTGATTTGTATTTATCGCTCGAGTGAGATTCTGAACCGATTGTCCTTATTCAGTAAGAGATGTACCGGCACTTCATAACAGAGTATGCATGCTCCGCAACTAAGCCTAGGGGTGTCGTATTAGTATATATAATATAGTGATGAATATGTATATATATACTTGTGATATTATCAACTGCGTGAAATTTATAGATAAGTAAGATAATGAATTCTTAAATAACTTAACTATGTGAACACTTAACCTTATTGTGAAACTCTTACTCGGTATAGTAAATGCTGGAATATTTAATAATATATATATTTTGAGGAAAATTGGGGATATTACTACTGGTGATGGTTTGGAAGGTTTGTAACTACGATATAGTTAGGTGTGATAACGATAATTATATAACAGTTAAGAGATATGTTAGGCCTGCACAATAGTTGAGAGGTGAGAATATCAAAAGAGAGCCATGAAGCTCACATGTATATTATATTTACTTTACCGCATTTTAAATACATGCTAAACTGTTTTAAAATATTTTACACTCGGGCTCTGACCTGTCATGAAAATATATTTTCTCCTGTACAACTATTTTAGGTGTCTAGCCAGAGGGACGCCGGGCATAGATTTTTAGATGATTTGACGTGCTAAAACTATTGTGGGAGTTGTGGGTCCTCGTGATTAAACACCTCCACTATTTTTTAGTTAGTTCATGTTTTAGCTATTTCAGTTAGGGCATGTTTCCCTTTCCAGTTATCATTTATTTCAGAGAGATGTTTTACGCTTTCATTTCATTTTTATGGGATTTAGTATTATTATTGTTTGTTGGTTTTGAGATATTTAACTAGGACATTTATTCGTTTCATTTGATTCATTTAGATGGTTTGCTATTTGTTATTATTTTATTCATGAAAATGGTGAATGTGTTATCGATTTATATTGTCGGATATTAATTAATGGATTAAATGCTTTGACACTAGCTTAATTAATTATTTGGTGATTAATAAAATAAATGTTTTTCGACAATGATCCTAAGAATGAACCAACCAGATATTCTGATTTAAAATTTATAAAGGACTAATCACCCGATATTTAATTGGGTAGGGATTCACAGGTGTGTGACACCCCGACTAATTAAATACCAGGTGATCAGTCCTTTATTAAATTAAAATCAAGGTGAACGGTTGGTTCATTCTTAGCATCACTTTTGAAAAATAAAATTTTCGATTTAAGCACCCTAAATAATTAAGCTAAGTGACAGAACCATTTAAAACATTATTCCCATTTTATTAAATCCAGGTATGAAGACCTTTTATGATTAACAATTTAAGAATCACTCAAATATTAAGGCTGATAATAAACACCCAAGAATTTAACCATTCGGATAAACCAATACCAAGTTTAAGAACTACAAATGCAATCGTCCTAACAGTAATCAAAACCCAAAGAATACTAAATACTGAAAATAAACGAACATAAATCTTTGACAAATCCAACCAAATAAAGAAACGGGCAACACATGCCCTAACTAATCAGAACTAAGATATGAGTAGAATCAATAATGAGGTCGTCTAAGCAATGGCCTGCAACTCCCACATAAGCTGCAGCGCGTTCGGTCAAAAGAACCTAAGCATGACGCCCCCATGGCTGAGCACCTGGAATATATACATATATATACAAGAGATAAGAAATAACAGGAAAAGGGTCAGAGCTCGAGTGTAAAACAGTTTAAATTTTATTTAGCAAGTATTTAAAATACTTACCGACTAATGTAACAACCATGTTAGTATGCACCACTCTCTTGAGAAATTCTCACCTCTCATCTAGTGTGCACGCCTACCGCACTATTAATCCCAAATATTTATATTAACTTAACTTCCCCCATAAGGTTTCATTCCCTCATATACTATGGCTAATATAATTAATTTCTGAAAATTAAGCTCTCTCATATATCCTATGTTATTTGAAATAACTCAGTGATGTCTTAAAATTTCCAACCACTTATAATAAAGTTGGAGTATTTAAATTATTACTTGACTACTTTTATGCACAGTCGAAAGTTCCCATGTTTAAGTATATATATATTAACCGCTCATATAATATATATACTATTAACACCCAACATAAATTATATGGTGCTGGCATACTCTGCTATCAAGTCCCCGTATCACTTGTACTAAGAGAAATACTAGTTCGGAATCACTCTTGAATTGTATCAACACAAAACATAAACAAATGGAGGCGAATCATAGTTCCAAGTCACTAAGAGGTCAGCACATACCCTCACGTCTCTTAGGACCGTCTGACTATCAATCAGATAGCATGTACCAAGGAATCCTATGTTCTAGGGTACAAGTCGTTATCCCCCATAAATGGCCCAATCGATATATGACTGTCCCGACGCGGAAACCCTCCGTGATAGCAAGTAGCTCGGGTACGATTTTTACACATATATATAATATATGCACAATCACACAGTCATATATATTCACATTTCTAAATTAGGTGCACCCACGACCCATAATTATAATTATCCGTTCTTAGCACATTTTACTTGATTATTTCGCATAACGGACTCATCACTTTTTCTCTCATATATAAGTTACTCCATTCTTACATCTCGCCTCTCGAATTATTTTATCTCCCTAAGTATAATTTTAGTAGGCACTCTCACTTACCTTCTATTCTAACTTCATTACAAGTCTCGATCTTTTATTAGATGTACGCATGATTTCATGCGTGATCAACTCCCCATTAACCCTTAATTTCATCTTAAATTAAATTCTTACTCAACGGAGTTTACCTAGACCCTACTAGTCCTATTTATATTCCATTATGCTCTAACAATAATAATCAAGGTTACTACGCATTTTAATAAGATTAAACCAACATAAGGGGAATATGCAATTTCCCTGGAAGGGTCGATCGATCGAGGAAATGGGGTCGATCGATCGATGTTCTTCGGTCGATCGATCGATCGAGCAGTTATGACAAAAACTGCATTAACCCAGATACGAGTTTACCTCTCGAACCTCAACCAAATCTCCATATATCATTCCCAAACTCCCAACCAATGTTACTACAAGACTATATACCTAAACACATGATTTTCTATGTAAAATATGTCCCAATTCATCAATTATAACAATTTAAATGGGTAAAATTTACCTAAACATCAAGAACCCTAATTTTTATTTTTATTTCAATCTTCCAATTCTTTTCTAGATTTCTCACTTCTAAATCCATACAAATTCGTGGTTTATCCTCTACATGCGATTTAGATGTCCAGAATATGATTACTTATTCTACAACATGTGATTTTAAGTCTCAAAACTATACTTTATTTCATGAAACAAGTTCTAAACAACCCTAGACTAATATGATTCAGACATTAACTAAAAATAAAGGAAGATAGATACTTGCCTAGAATTTGAGTTTCTGATTTGTGGAAGAAAGTTGTAAGGTTGCGTTCCCTGTCGCGCGATTTATGATTTGGTGGTGGTGGTGGTACAAACGGGTGTGTCTTTGGCCTTTAGTTGCTTGGGGAGCTTTCTCACTACTTCTCTCATGGTCGTTTTTTAATTTTTCTCTTGTTAACCCTAGAGGACAACTCCTAAAGGCTGATATAACCTTGGGAAATTCGTGGGTTTAATTGCCCAAAAATATAAAATGTCTAATATACCTTCTTGGGATGTCAATTAGGCCTAAAAACGCCCCGAGACCTAAATTAAACCCTCGGGTACATTATTTTTACTATCTCGACCCTTCCGGACACTTTGGCACACTCAAAATGACCATACGGGAAACTTATAATTTATTCATTTTTAATAATCATAATTTAATCCTGACACGACACAAGCGCGTATTGATTTAATTTCCACAATTATCAAATTATACACTCGTGATAATTTTAATAAATTCAATCATACATATTAATTAATCTATTAACTAACATTCAATAAAATCCCAATAGTTAGTAGTTCTCATCGCACTAGTAAATATTCAAAGTAATATCTGTATTAATATTAAATTAATCACTTAATTTAAATTTAATAAATCCCCAAATTTGAAAGTCATAAAAATACGGGGTATTACAAGGTGTTATCAAAGTATCAGGTTCTAGAGTGTTTAGGATTTGTGCAGCTTATTACATTTTAGCTTAGCGTTCTTTGATATTGAGCCTCACAATAGGATTGTTGTATTCCTCTATGTTTGCGACTTTTTTTCTCCTGCAATTAAGTATAGTTGATGTGATTCATATATGAGTTTGGTTGGGCTTCATACACCAAAATTTTTTAGGATGACCAACGAGGGTCGTAAGAAGGACTGCACGAGGAGAAGCTCAGAAGAAGACATAGAGTATTCAAGGAATGGTGATTGCGATAAAAGTCACCATGAGCGTTATTGAAGCAAGTGATAATTGGAAAATCACTCGAAAGTAGTAACTTCCCCAAATATCGTCATAGTTATGTTAATACTATTTCAGACTCGCCCAACTTCGTCAACAAAGGGTGAGCGAGTTGGAAGACCTATTTTGAATAGCCAGTTATAAAGATGTGGGGAAGAGAGAAAGTGTAATGGGCCAATTGAAGAAGAAAATACAATCGTAAGTGTGTAGCGTGAAGTACAACAACACCCATGATTTAATTTTGAGCAATTTTTTAGATAATAAGAGTGGTATTAAGTGATGAGAGTCAGTCACCACATATAAAAAAGTATGTGTGAAATTAACCGACAAATTTGAGTACAGTTTAACCATGAGGTCTTCCATCTTATGTTGTAACAGAGATGTGAATAGAATTTTGAAACTTACCAGAAGTGCATAAGATAGAGAATGATCATGACAGAAAGGCTAATCTCCTCCACAAACTTCATACCTGGCGAAGGGGAATATAATTAAAACAAAAGGTTTATAATTGATAAAGGACCTGTGAGAAGAATATAAATAGTATGGATGAGAAATATATCTTGGATGACTAACGTCGATGTGGTTAAGGTTATACGTTTACAAGGTTATATCAGCACTTCGAAAAGAAGTGAGCTAGGAGGGTTAGAGAATCTAGCCGAAGAGCAAGACTAGACTTAACGGTGTTAGTGAAGCACCACACGAGAGTATACCTAGTAGGGAAACCATTGAGATGATTTTTATTGATTGAATTCCTATAGAATGACGATGGAGTCAATAAGGGTCATTGAGTCAAATAATAAGTTCCATAGGGCCAATATAGCAAAAAGGACAACGGGAGTAACAATTGAGCCCAAGACTACCAAGTCAAAGAGGAGGACACCCCAACATGGTCAGTGAGGCCAAAGATAGGGGGATATCGTAGGAAAGAGTCCTATGTATAGAGAATAGGGTCACCTATGTTGAAATTATTCACAGTATGATAGTGGGACCAGTAAAACTGGGAACTATGCCAGTGGAGCACAATAGTAGGAGGAACAGGATTTTCAGTAAGGGAAATCGGGATAAGAGATTAAGGTTAGGTGTTACCAACCCAAGAGTGGTGGGTTCAAGTAGGACCATCAAGGTCAATAACATATCCATTCCTCAGGGCCGTTAGGACTAAATAGAAGAAGGGAGGAGGCCAGCAGGGCTAGGGTCAGGGATATGGGCGTTTCTATGACGGTTGTTACATCGAGAAGAGAAGTCCATGCTTCACTTAAGAAAGTGTAGGCCATAATAAAATAAGAAATTACACAAAAAGAGTCATGAGGTAACTACAAGATGAGATTTTTTATGTACAACCATTGTAATAGATCGGGGGTCAGTTCTAGTATTGGAGTGTGTTTAGGGAACCGACGATATGGAGAGACAGATGCGAAAGAGAGGTAATCTTTTGGTTCACCCTTATAAAAATAGTATTAGCTCGGTTGACATGTATATGTCACAAGGTATGATTGCTAACACTAAAATTAGAGAGTGAGTCGGGTTTAGTGGATGCGTCGGCAATGTAGACCTGGTTGTTATAGATATGGCTACCCTTGGGGTAACGAGGATTATTTATGTGTCCCCCTTAGAGGAGAGGGTATAAGCACTAAAAGAATTTAATGTTTTTATTTTTATGCTTTTGAGACTTAGAAAAGTAAGACTTATTATAACCATGTGTAGTGACTGGATACCGAGAGTTTGAGTGGTAGTAGGTTGTGTGATAAGACTATCGTGCTTGTCATTCCAGGGTGAGATTTATTATTTTATAAGGCATAGCCTGCAAAAGGGTTGAGATTACTTTCATATATTGTATATTATGTGATGATCAAATCTAAAGTGTTATATCTTTAATGTTATATATGGATATGGAAATAGCATATACTTCGATGAGTATGTAGTCTATTTGTATTTGATCCCAGTGTGTAGGGACTTTTCACTGATGAGATTTAGTGTGTTTCATGTTCTTTATTGAGTGGATATACATATCTCGTTATCCTTATAGCGCTAAGAACTTGTGATACTAAGAACGTTATGTTGTTTGTTGTCTTTAGTGGCATGAGAATGGACGAGTAGAGTTTTATGTCAGCAAACGGGGATTTGGGGGTACATATTACGGACTGATGACCTAACGAATCTCGATGTACAGGAATGTTAGATAGTAGTGTATCAGGGGGGTTACTTGTTTGGATTTCTCTTTGTGAGACATCCCACGCATGAAACTTAGTGAACGTTGGAAGTCGGGAGAGGTTTGGTCTTTAGTACATGGGTTTAGCACCATGGTTATTATACATATACGTGAATATAACTGAGAGTTAATAGTTCTATTTTGATTTAAGGCTAGTAGAGCCGTAAAATCTTGATGTGAAAATTAGTTTTTAATGTTTTCACCGCGAATAGATTTAGTTGGACAAACTAGAAAATAATGGAATTACAACTAAGTGGGTGGTTAAGTATAACCTTACAATATAGTCATGCCAAGTATATTACGTTAAATGTGAGTATAGTACTCTCAGTTGATTTTCACAGGACATATGGTACATGGGCGCCCGAGTTAGTTGAAATTTTCAATATCATTCTCGAGGAGAAAATGTGGAAACATATGAAATGAACGTAGATGCACATGTAATATAGAGATGGGACTAAAATAAGATATAGAAAATATATTTTCATTGAGAGCGAGGCATGTCACCAGAAAGTGGAGAGTAGAGGAAAAGGGACCGATTAGAGTGTTGAAAATTACAAAGAATGTACATTTTTATTTTCGGTGATAATCAAAAACTCCTCCGCACAGAGGAGTAATATGATAATAATTACGTCATAACCAATTGAAGGTTAAAAAGTCCGACTTTGGTAGACGAGAAGTGATTAAGATGTCATTTATGTAAAATTCAAGAAGGTGGTGAAAGTATACCACCGTACACCAAGTTTGTAATCTGACATAAGTGGTCAGGGGTGGTTAGGAATGTCTCCCATGGAGAGAGTTACGAGATTTAGCATCAAGAGAAATGGGCACCTAGGCAATATGCCATTTTCCAACACAGATGATAGAGACAATAAAGTGTAGGCTCATCTTTTTGAAGCATTATTAGTGGGATCATGATAATACGGTGTGCCATTGTATAGGCGTTACTTAAAGAAATATATCAGCATATAAGAGTGGAAATTACTGGAAGATGACCCGGAGTAGTGAGGAATGGACTTTCAGCCAAAAAGGGTGACACTGACATAGGTATAGCGGAAGTACCAAAACATTATTATGAGTTAAATCCGAATACATTCGGATGAGTTGAGTGTTAGAATCCTAAGTTTTAATTCCAGGACATATCCGAATTCTGAGGATGAATCAAATGTTGGAAGATACACTGCAAGTGTGTACACTTGACTTGAGCGGAGGTTGGGAACATATATTTTACTAATGGAGTTTGCATGTAGTAGCTCATATAAGGTATTTATTAGCATGAAACCATTCGAGGCATTATACGGTAGGCCTTGTCATTCCCCTCCTTGTTGGCTAAAGGTGGGGGACAATAAGCTACCCGGGCCAAAGTGTATTCAGGACACTACGTCCAGGATAAACGTGATTTTGGGTCGTATATGGGTAGCCCAAGATAAACATAAAATATATGTTGATGCCAAATGGGTCATTCGAGGGTTGATGTTGGGGACCATGAATTATTACGAATATCTCCTATGAAGGGGATAATGAGATTTGGGAAGGAAGGAAAGTTGGCACAGAGGTACGCGGGGCCATTTCCTATAATCGAGAAGATAAGGCAAGTTGCATATAGAGACTTGAGTTGACGAAGCACTTTCATTGTATCCATGATGCGTTCAACATTTCTTCACTAAGACGTTATCTCTGAGATGAGTTGGCTCACACTCAAATTGTGTTGGAGGAGATTAAATGTAACACCCTGCTTAAAATAATAACGGGTGGCAAACCTTATACTTCATTTAATCAGGAATCTCAGATGTATTATTCTCAGCATCTACTGACAATACTAAAATAAATAAGGCTAACTCCCCAAAACTATAAAAGCGGATGCCAAAATTAAATAAAAACATACAATGGACATCAAACCAACAATCTAGAACTACTAGAAGATGTAGAATGCACACAAGTACCACTATAAAAGGAAGTGCTTGAATTAAAAATAAAATAAGTACACAAAAGGAAATATACCCGAATATGCTGTCGGGTCACAGACGATACAACATCCAAATGGAATGAAATATAAAATGCTGCAAATAGTCCTTTGGTATAAACCCGATTTACTAAATGAATTCTATCTAGATTTACAAAGAAGTAGGAAGAGACTAAATTCTAAATCCTACAACAGTCCGCAACTGCTACGGCTCCCAAGACAGTGGATAGAAAAGCATCCACGGTATCCTTGCGGTGGGACACCTGTAGTAGACAATATATATATAGCAAAAGAGAAATATAAATGGGTCAGGGCCCGAGGTGTAAATATATTTGCATCAAGTGTATTAACCGTGCATAATCGATATAAATGAAATATTTCATAATTAAAGTGGAGTCGCACTCTCTTGAAACCCCCAAACTCACCACTCATCTACAATGCCCACCTAATCATGTCCCTCAACCTTAATTAAGCTACCCGACATTTTAAGGACAAACTACCTAACTGTACGCAACCTATACCCGCATGACCCGCCATTCTAACATAACCTAAATATCATTTTCATTTTAATCACAAATAAATATCTACACACACACACACACACACACAGAGATATATATATATATATATATATATATATATATATATATATAGGACTTACTAGGCTTATTGGTTCTAGTTATTATGATTAAACCAGTTAGTAGTCTTAGCACGACAAAAATTATCATAAGTTTTCGCATAAAGAAATTATTCTCCAAATAACATACATTCGATTCCTAAGGACAAAACTTCTCTCTAATATCAACATTGCACTATGTTTCGGGCATGGGGCGTCTCGCAAAGAGAAATCCAAACAAGCCCCCCCCCCCCTCCTATACACTACTACTTGACAATGTTGATCGTAGGAATCCATTATGTCCTCCACACAAATCCTACTACTGCAACTACTTTAATGTTGAGTACCATCTCTTAAAACCTAGTTAGGATCTATATCTAAATCCTTGGGGTCGATGTACATGCAATTGTCTCTAAGTACGATCTTTCGACCCTGATAAACTAGTACATCGAAATCACACAAGATGTACATCATAGAAAATTCATATCACTTCACCTATAGGATATATATATATATATATATATATATATATATACTCTAAATATATGTTAGCAATCAGTCATTCCTATAACCACGTATAAATAACACACATAATGTACACTTTGCAATACTCATAACATAAACGGTTATAGGATACAAAAATACTGCACCATGCTATCATCTTCCAGGAATTACTCACTTTCTCTCGGGTTACCACATATCGGACTATTATCACACCTCCATGGTAACAAAACCAATCCTAACTATGGGAAGCGGTCATAGTTCCTAACCGGAAAGTGAGAACGAATCATACCGAAAACTTCTCACCCCGAAAAATAAAATCACACAAATAATAATGGATGACTATGACCGGGGGACTATACGCACCCTGCCCCTCAAGCCAGGGGCCTCACCCACATCGCGCAACCTCCCATGATAGCATGTGTCGGGTATGCTCACACAAAATGTATATATATCATTCACATTATATATATACATTCATATGATCACATCATATATATAAACCATCACACATGGTATAAATATTCATGCCATGTATACACACATTTAGACATATCTATTTATATATATATATATATATATATATATATATATATATATATATATATATATATATATATATATATATATATATATATATATATATATCTTTGTCTACACATACTATCTCTCGTCCGTATGTATGAAATTTATAAACTCGGCTATATGTGTACATAATCCTCATTATACTAGCCATCGCTCTAAGCATACTAACTTAATTCGTTATATAAATACGATCCCTCACTCGAAGAATATTAATCCATTACCCCTATGATATGAATAGTCTTCCAATATATACAAAATTGAGGTTACTAACTCAAAGTTTAACGCATGTAACAATCACTACACATCCCATCTATATCTAAATGCACATTGATATATTTAATAATAATCCCGACTATAGGCATAAACATGACTAATAGTCTTCAAACATCAAGCTTAATCCTAAATTCATTCCACGACCCCATCAAGTAATGGAATACCCATTGTTAATCACACATAAATATATAGTAACTATCCGGACTAACATTACAACACAACCTATTCTAGTTGATAGTACAATCCAATCGTTCACAATTCTACCTACGGTTCAATTGATACTATGAACCCTTAACATTAACGCATTTATAATTTATTCATTGAGTTTATCATCACTAAGTATATGCGACCTCTCTCTCTTATTGATCTCCAATCATATCGCTATAAGGATTCAACACAAAATTTGTCTTACAATTTTCACACCATACCCTCACAACTCTCTTAAAGAGTCCTCAACCTTACATCATATCTAAGACCAATCATGATCTCTAAATAGAACTCCCATCCCTAATGAGTTTCCCCCCCCCCCCCCATACCTTGATACAATAACTCCAATGCATATGAGCATATGTTCCTAAAATAGCTCGATTCATCCCCACGATCGTATCTTTTGAGAAATTCCAATAAATCTCCAAAACATATCTCTCACATCATATAATAATGTCCCAAATCGATAAACCCAATAGAAGTGGATCAAAACTCACTCTAGAAAAACCTTGACAAAAATAGCCCTATTTTTTATTCGATTCGTCCCTAACCCGAATCGATTCGGACTAGCAAATTGATTCGCCCCTAATGAGAATCGATTCGGTCCCAAGGACCTGAGAGATTGTCCTAGGCCGAATCGATTCACCTTGGGTCCGAATCGATTCGGTCACACAGACTTGGGAGTCTGCAACATTTTGAATCAATTCGGAAGGGGACCGAATAGGTTCGGCCTCTTCAGTAGGCTACAAAATGGTTATTTTTCTCCAAAAGATAAATTTCCAAAACACAATTTTAGCAACTTTCAAACTTAAATCTATAACCCAATCAGGTTTCGAAAATGAAAACCCATCCTATATCTAGTCTCATCAAGTTATACTCTCTTAAACCCATGTGTAAACATCAAATGCAACATTTAAACCACAAAAATCTAGGTTTTGGTATATAACCCAAAATTCAATCCTTTTGACCAAAAATTATCAAATAAAATACACAAAAGAATTATGTAGCAAGATTAAACACTTGCCTCAGAATTATAGAGGTTGAATCATTCTCGAGATCGCGTTTTGGCCGAAAATATCCTAGATTTATCCTCTCTCTTCTTCCTTTCTTCTTCTTTCTCTCTTTCTCTAGGGCTTCTCTCTCTCTCTCTCTCTCTCTCTCTCTCTCTTAATCTAAAGAATTAGATTTGAATCTCCCAAAGGCTTTATAATCATAATCTTTCAAAACACCCAACTTAAATTATAATACACACTTTAAAGGACTCGTTTACTACAATTCGAGTCAAACTTACTTAAAAATATTTCGGAACCAAAATAAATCCCAAGGACAGTCATTTTGACTATCTCGACCCATCCAGAATTAACCGCATACTCAGAATCATCATTCGAACTACTTTATCACATCCCCTAGATTTTTACCTCAATTGACAAAATCTAAAATTCTTCAATTTAAATACACTTATTTCTCCCAAATAAATTAAATTCAGAGTCCTAAAAATTGTGGTATGTTACAAACTTTCTCCCTTACAAAAATTTCCTCCTCAAAATTTAGATAAGACTGTGACTCTGAACATCAAGATCAAAATACTTATCTCTCCCACTTCTCATGATGAAACACTTAAAAATCAAATTTTGCAAACCAGGGGGCCCATACACCCTGTACCCGAGGTTGACTCGTGTAAACATAACCCGACTCCACTAGCCTCAAATCATACCATAACTCTCCACAAATTAATCTATAATAGCGTACTAAGTACATATAAGAGTTTGAAATTTCAGATGGTTGAACTTTTCTTAATTCTTGACATGCGCTACCTTCATATGGGGGAGGTCTCGCCACCGAAATCCAAATAAGGAACCCTCCCAATACACTACTGTGTAGCTATGTCGGGGATTGAGATCAGTTGAACCAGGATTACGATTTTATTAAAAGATTTTTCAAACCATAGGTATGCCCGAAGGCCAATATAATATAAAATAATTTCATGTCTTTCGACACACCAATCAAACACCTTGTGTTCAAGACACAAGCCCCCAACAAACACAATACTCTCATCACCACCTAGATCTCAAAACTAGCACAAGCCTGAGCTAAATTCCATGCTCAACAATGAATCTTCTAAACCCTAAACCTCCTCAGTTATACAAATCCTTTACATCACATTAAAGAATTACCGCAAGGTAACTCCTTCCCTCATTGGAACACTACAATTACCTACACCTAACCTAACTATATAACAATAACCTTATAGTCACTACTCAACAAGCCTTAACAGTCTGCACTTCAAGAAATAAATAGCACAGCTCTCTACTAGCTCATCGCAAAACGATCTATTATCCGAAAAGATGCCATATAAAGGCCACACTTACTCACTCCTTCCTCCAAGGAAATTCTGTACACACTAGGGTTATGGCGGCTAACCAATTGTTATGCCTTACATACGACTCTCCCAATACCGTATAAAGCATGGCCTAAACCCAAAGAAAGGTATTCTACCTTATACTTCCATAATTCAATTGTTTGACTTCATCCCTGGGTCTTTCTACTCCTTTTGGGACAAGCCCTTCTTCCTAAGGCCTAATTCTCCTCGAAGAAACATCCTCCCTAAAATCCTTCCTAACCATTCTGAAGGACAAAGCACTATTATGATCCCTGACAACTCCTTCAGTCCTACTCAATGAACCCGAGTCTCCAAATTTCTTACTCCCTTCTTAAATGAAGACGATACTCCTGACAATGGGACAATGCCACATACCTTTCACCGGTAAAAGTCAGAAACACCAGGTTTCCTACTAAATATTAACGAATTTCTCCATCTAAACCTCCTAAGGACTTCACTTTTCATTTCTTCTCCATATTTACCTTGTCGGGTGCAAAGTTCGCTAATCGAGTAGATTCCTATTTGTATTCACCAATAATCCATCACCTTGAGTCATGACTAATAGTCCCCTACTTATTTCCGCTTGCGTTGCAAAAAGAAAATACTTCTAGTCAAAATGTACCCAAAAATCCGTTACGGGCATTATATCACTCTGCCCTCAACCATCTAAAGGTGCCTGATAAATCCTTCTTCCACTGACTTGCAACTATTGCATCAACTCCCTCCGACAAGCCAAGAGGATGTCCTTTCCTAAAGGCGACTAGTACTCATTCCCATGCAGATGTTCCCGGGTAGTCTTGAGATTATCGATACTACATGATGATGTGCTATCACAACAATGGCAGGATCCACCATTCGTGCCACACTATTGGCAACTTCGGTTGCAATAACAGTTCCTATGGGCATTTGGGGTTCCACACTATCAGCCCCTCTCTTTGCCCTACATGGGCGACTAAATCTTGGCAAAGTCTGAGATGAGAGCAACTGTGTCAAAACGTCGTTCAAGTGAGTACACCTCGCAGAAGGAGAAAAACGTAGTGAATATAATAATCCTAATAGTAGGGCGCTACATCAAGAAAGATTGTCGAAGAATGCAGAAAACCCGCACAGATCCTAAGGACACTAAAACCTAATGCTCTGATACCATCTGTGACACCCCGCTTAAAATAATAACGAGTGGCCAGCCCTATACTTCATTTAATCAGGAATCTCAGATGGATCATTCTCAGCATCTACTAACGATACTAAAATAAGTAAGGCTATTTACGCAAAACAATAAAAGCGAATGCCAAAATTAAATAAAAACATACAATCAACATCAAACCAACAATCTAGAACTACAAGAACATGTAGAATGCACACAAGTACCACTATAAAAGGTAGTGCTTGAATTAAAAATAAATTAAGTACATAAAAGGAAATATACCCGAATATGCTGTCGCGTCACAGACAATAGAACATCCATAGGGAAGGAAATATAAAATGTTATAAATAGTCCTTGGGTATAAACTCAATTTACAAAATGAATCCTATCTAGAATTACAAAGAAGTAGGAAGCGACTACAACCTAAATCCTGTAACTGTCCGTAACTTCTACGACTCCCAATACACTGGATAGAAAAGCCTCCACGGTATCCTTACAGTGGGACACCTATAGTAAACAATATGTATATATAGCAAAAGAGAAATATAAACGGGTCAGGGCCCGAGGTGTAAAAATATTTTCAGCGAGTCTATTAATTGTCCATAATAAATATAAATGCAATATTTCATAATTAAAGTGGAATCACACTCTCTTGAAACCCCCAAACTCACATCTCATCTCCATCGCGCACCTAATCGTGTCCCTGAACCTTAATTAAGCTACCCGCCACATTTTAAGGATAAACTACCTAACTATACGCAGCCTATAACCACATGACCCGCCATTCTAACATAACCCAAAAATCATTTTCATTCTAATCACACATAAATACACACACACACACACAGATATATATATATATATATATATATATATACACACACACACACACATATATATATATATATATATATATATATATATATATATATATATGCCTTACTAGGCTTATTGGTTCTACTTATTAGCTTAAACCAGTTAGTAGTCTTAGCACGACACACATTATCATCAGTTTTTGCATAAAGAACTTATTCTCCAAATAACATACATTCGATTCCTAAGGACAAAACTTCTCTCCACTCCAAACATTCCACTACATTTTGTGTGTGGGGAATCTCGCAAAGCGAAATCCAAACAAGGAACCCCCCGATACACTACTCCTTGACAATGTTGATCGTAGGGATCCATTATGTCCTCCACACAAATCCTACTACGGCAAGTACTTAAATGTTGGGTACTGTTGATGTAAAAAACTAGATTGCTCTAATTATTCAATCACAGATAAATAAATAAGACAAAGATTTTTAAAGTAGTTCGGCTAGGAATAAAGCTTACGTCCACTGTTATGTTATTGCTGAATGTTTGAAGAATTCTTGATTACAAGTTCTCTCAAGAAATTCCCGTCGCCCTTGAATGAGGATGATACAAGGTATTTATAGCCTTTAGGCTGTACATGAAAGGTTCGATACATTAAATGACATACATATGAAAGGGTAATACATTTAATGTAGCGTGGGCGTCAAGAATATAATTATTTAATGAATAGTCGAACAGTTGTCCGTCTGGTAATTAATGATACAGCCGAGATACAGCTCGGACCGCCTTAGTCGCTTGTTGATCAGGAGTTCCTCGGAGCGCTGGAGTACCTCGGGGTGCTAGAGTTCCTCGGGATATCCTCGTACCTCGGAGAGAACATGAATTGGCCGAAGGAAATGAACTTCCTTGCTGCTATTGTGTCACGTATATTGACACGTGTCTTCGTATTATTCGTCCACCTCAGCATATTAATTTTGGTATCAACAGAAGCCCCCAATGTTTCATATTTTGAATTTTGAGGAGTATGGGACATTCTTTCTCGGTATATGGCGATATTAAATGACTTTCCTGGGTTTCAGGAACATTGTATTCAAATTTCCTTCTTATTTCGCAGCTTCCGCCTTTATTTTGAATTTTTTTTTATAAGCGCTTCGATCTCCGTGCAGTTTTTGTCCTTTTAGCCGCCGAAAGTTCAGTAGTTTCTTTTTGGTAATCATTTCTTTCGCCCTTCCCAATGCAGAGTATTTAAACTTCTTAGGTAACCATACCGTCTTCTACGTTTTCCACTTTTCTGCATTCAAGCTTTCTATTCTCTCCTTCTCTCTTGTGCGTTCATCCTTATTTTCGTTCGTTGTCAACACACGTCCTTTCTTCCTATAAGATCTTCTTCCTTTCTTATGTATCTCTTTTATTCAATATGGTTTATATTGTGGAGTCTGTTGAGAAATTTCGTTCTGATTTTTCCATTCCTTCCTGGGTAACTCTAGAGGTTCTTTCTGAGCCTTTAGATTATTTTTGATTGGCTGAGGGACATTGGTTCCCCAGTCTTTTCATTGCTGAATGTGGTTTTTCCTTTCCACCGAACCCATTGTGTCTTGAGTTTTGTCAATATTTTGATCTTGTCCCTGCAAAAATAGCCCCCAAATCATGGAGAATAATTAATGGGGTGCACAAATTAAATCTAACTCATGGGACTCGTATTGGGATCCCTGAAATTATGTATTGCTATAAATGGGCTACTCTAGATAATATTTATTACTTAAAAACTAGGTTTCTGAATAGGGCTCTTGTAGTTAACCTCCCTGACTCAAATAGAGATTATTTTGAGCATGGGTTGATCATAAAAAATTGGCAATATGCCCCTTTAACTGGAGATGAAGTATACAACGGTCCCAGATGCCCCCCATATGGCAATGGGATAGGTTTATTTTTCATTTTATTTTACTTATGAAATTATTCTTTCATCATGTTTGACAAAATGTATGATTGATATATCGTTATGTATTTATTTGCAGTTGATAGCAAAAGAAAAACTCCAAAGGAATCAGAAGTTAATATCAAGCATCTGAAACTTATCTGGGGTTTGCATAAGAATGTTGCAGACGAGCACATTAGGTCTGCATCATATTTGCGACAGTATAAGAGTTATACAACCTCTTATATTGCTCATCCTGTTGAGCCAGCTTCCACCCCAGAGGACTCTTCTTCAGATTCTCATCTTCCTTTAAGTCAAAGGATGGGTACGAAAAGAGCTCCTCCTGCTCTCTTCGATGATGTTACTTCTGTTGCTGGGGCCAAGAAAAGCAAAGCTGATGTCCCAGAGGGGACTAAAAAAGTGGATGCTGGGTCTTCTAAAGCTACCGAGAAGCCCCCAGTGGTTCCGAGCAAGAAAAGTGCTCCTGTAGATGTAATTACAATCTCTCCGACAAAGACTTCTTTGGTTGAAGGTTCTGAACTCCCGTTGAGGAGATTGAGGAAATCATCCTCAGTTACTCCGGCTGAAACTACCTCCTCTCTACCTGCTAGTGGTACTGATGTTCCAAACATCATTCTTCCAAGTTCTGCAATGAGCTCGGTCGTACCCGAGGTCCATGGTATTGATGAAAAAATTCCTAGGGATATGCTGACATCCTTACCTGCTCGTCACCTTGCTTCAGTAAATTTCTCATACTTTTGGTTTTTCTTTCTTTCTCTGAATGCTTGCATTTTGTATTGACTTTACTATTTCTCTCATCTTTCAGCTGGTGAACGGTTTCAATAATATTGTGAAGAAGGATGAGGCTATTAAAGCTTCAAGCTCCTCGTCAGGTGTAGAGGATGCTCTGTTGGGTTTGACCCAATCTTTAAAGGAATCTCGTCAACAGTATGTTGAGGAAAAAGCTGTTTGGGAGAAAAAGTTGACTGTGGCTGAAGCTGAGAAGGTGAAGATGGCTGAAACCTCCAAGAATTTGGAGGATAAAGTAAAAGGTTTAGAGGTTGAACATCAGGAATATGATGGCAAGCTAAAAAAGGCAGAGGAAGAGTTATCTACCCTGCGAGATATCAAGGTCAAAAAAGAGGAATTGGATGTAAAACTTTCCTCGGAGAAATTAAGAAGAAAAGTCGCAGTCAAAAAATCTTTCAGTGCTGGTTGGGAGAAAGGATGGGATAAGGGGATTGCTGCAATGACATCCCAAGTCCAATATGGGAAGTTGAAATACTTCCACGATGGCTGGGTAGCTGCTCTGCAAGAGTTGAAGGTTAAAGACAATTCTGAGCTATTCCAACGACACCTCCCTGGACCTCCTCCAGCAATTGTGGAAGAAGAAGAAGTTGAACCTCTCTCAGATGAATCTTCTATGGCTATGGGTGACCCAGTCTCTGCTTCTCAACCCTCTATCATCGAGGATATTTCTTCTATGCCTCCTCCTGCCGAGAAGATTCCTACTGATCAAACCGTTGTTACCACCGAGCAACCGAGCTCCTCGTCCCAGCCTCCCGAGAAAGTCTTGGGAGATAAGGAAAAGGTGTGAAGTTGTTCGGCATTATTTCCATATTTCATTACTTGTAATCGAACAATGTAATCCTTTTGTGATCTAATAAAATACATCTTTGCTCATCTCTGTTGTTGATGATTTGATTGCTTTTATTTAACTACCGCTTTCTCTTCGTTATTAGTTTTTGGCCAGAATGGAATTGATATATGCTCCTGATACTGAGTTGATGCGACAATGCAATGGATATTATAAAGCTGGTCGTACAGACCTAAGTGTATCAGAGATTGTCGACATTCTTGGTCACGATGCTTCAGAACAAGCAGTTGAGGCTTACCGGTACCTGAAGAATTTACTTGGTAGATCTGTGGCCAATAATGTGGCATACTACGAATTGATCGAGGAACTTCATGGTTCCATAGAGGATCTTCAAAATCAACACAATGCATCAATGGCTTCGTTGCATAAGGATTATGAAAATAGATATCAACAACTTTCTTCTGAAACAGGCCATAAAAAGATTATCGCTGGATATGATATTAGGGAAAGGACCCTAAAAGGTGAAGTTGAAGCTTGCAGGCAGATTGCCGAGATCCTGGAACAAGAAAATAATAATTTACAGAAAAAGTTGGCTCAATATGAATCTGCAGCGTCATCTTCCACTACTCTAGTGCCTGTTACTGATGAAGGTTTCTCGTTCTTAGAAGTTGAAAATGCCAAACTAAGGCAAGAACTGGATAACTTGAGAAAATCTATTATTCCTGTGACTGCTCGGGGACGAGGAAGAGGTTCTCGGGGACGAGGAAGAATTGTCGAGGAGAAAAGTTCTCCAGTTGCTTCTCGGATCCGATCAAGAGTTCTTAGTCGCAATGTTGAAGAGGCTCGCACTCAGTCTACTTTGGAAACTCAAGCATTTCAATTGAATGCTAAGGATCGTGCTCTGTCAGAAATGTCCAAGAAAAATCTATCGTTGGAAGATCAACTTACTGAAACGAAGTCTGCTCTTCATACCAAGGATCTTTTTGCCAAAAGTCTTCTCGAACAATTGGATAGATTGACCTTTCAATTTCATAAGCAGCCCAGGGAATTCTGGATGGCAGGGTATAATGAAGCTCTTGTTCATTTGGATGCTCGTATTGAACACGCCAACAATGAAGGTTATAAGCAGTGGTTGAACGCCTTGGGTGTATTAAAATTGGAACAAGGGCATTTTTTATGGGATTATCATGCTCTAGGGGTACTAGACTTGCCTGTGCCACCTTTCAAATTGGACATGGCCTGGATCCCAGCTCGTTCCATTCCTCGTAGTTTAATTTCAAAATACCTCGGTGATTATATCCTTCATTCCCAAATCGAAGTATCTCGTCTAGAGCATCTAATGGATACACCTTCAATAATGAACGTCAGAATGCTGAAGGACTTGAACATTATTAATTCTCCCCTTTGCCTCGAAGATCCTCCTGCTGGCGAAGATCCTATCTCAAAAGCAAAGGGCAAGAAACCAATAGAATAGGAATCTTAATGTAATAGTCAGCACATACATGTAATATGTAACTTATTTTGAATTTTTAATGAAAGACTTCATTTTTGTTTGTAAATCTATATTGGTATTATCTTCTGTTTATCAAACACTTTACATTTACGCATATGTATCTGTTAAAAAGATAACAATAATATTTTGTTGTTCATCGACCAACTTAGTAATAAAAATTTACAAGTATTAGTAATGTTGCTCGATCACTTAATAATAAAGTAATGAGTATAAAAATGTTTAAAATTTTTCCAACCAACCAAGGTTGTTAAATTATGTTTGTCGACCAACTACAGTTGATGGGTTTTTATCCCCGACCAGCTATACTTGGTTCAATTTCAAATATTTTGTTCTTCAAAGAACTTTTTGTAATAATCTTACCTCCCGACCAACATAAGTTGTAATTTGAGAGTATATTTGTATCTTACCAACACCGTAATTGATCATGTTGGTGTACACCTCCTAACCAAAGGAGTAGTAGTGGTAGTAGTATTGGTTCTTTCCAACTTTTTGGCTCTTTCGAGCTGTCCACTAGATATCTTACCAACCGTAGTTGGTCACAGTAGTGTCGCCTCCTAAACAAAGGAGTAGTTTTTTATTTTGGCTCTTTCGAGCTGTCCACTAGATATCTTACCAACCGTAGTTGATCACACTAGTGTCCCCTCCTAACCAAAGGAGTAGTTTTTTTGGCTCTTTCGAGTTGTCCACTAGATATCTTACCAACCGTAGTTGATCACACTAGTGTCGCCTCCTAACCAAAGGAGTAGTTTTTTTGGCTCTTTCGAGCTATCCACTAGATATCTTACCAACCGTAGTTGGTCACACTAGTGTCGCCTCCTAACCAAAGGAGTATTTTTTGGTGCGTAGTGTATTACACACTAGTATTCCTCGAAAATCTTTCAACAGAAAGAAAATGGTGAAACATCCTCATTTTATTCATAATGAAGGAAATGCTTTACATTTTACATTACTGATAATACTTGCGCAGGTGTTCAGCATTCCATGCGTTCTTAAATTCTTCTCCCTCTAGAGTTGCTATTCTGTAAGTTCCTGGTCGAACAACCTCTATAACTCGGTAAGGTCCATACCAGTTTGCTTCCAACTTATTTTTCTTCCGAATGACTTTCTTTATCACATAATCCCCTTCTTTTAAGTCACATTTCTTCACCCTTTTGTTGTAGAACAGAGCTGTACGTTGTTGGTAAGCAGCATTTCTAATGGCTGCCTCTTCTCTAACCTCCTCGAGTATATCCAAATCCAGTCTTCTCATCAAATCGCTGACTGGGGAATTGAAATTCAGCACTCTATGAGTTAGGAGACCCAACTCGGCAGGAATCACAGCCTCACTTCCAAATGCTAGCATATATGGTGATTCTCCAGTTGCTGCTCGGGGAGTTGTTCGGTAAGACCATAGTACTGATTGTAGCTCATTAATCCAATTTTCTTTAGCCTCACTTAGCCTTTTCTTCAACCCATTTAATAATGTTCTGTTCGTCACCTCAGTCTGTCCATTGCTTTGAGGATGGCCTGGTGCTGAATGAAATTTCAGAATGTTCGACTGATGACAATAGGCAGCGAATTCCTTGTTATCAAATTGTGTTCCATGGTCTGTGATGAAAGCATGAGGGAGACCATATCGACAAATGATGTTCTTCCAAATGAACTTATATACCTTCTCGTACGTCATATCAATTAGTGGTTCAGCTTCCACCCACTTAGTAAAGTAATCCACTGCTACGATGAGGTACTTGAACCTTCCTCGGGTCGTCGGCAATGGTCCAACCAGATCAACCCCCCACATGGCAAATGGCCAAGGTGAATTTATGGGTGTCAACAATGCTTGTGGAGTTCTTCGGATGGAGGAAAAACGTTGGCACTTGTCACACTTCTTGGCATAGGCTATACAATCAGCCTTCATCGTCGGCCAGTAATATCCCTGTGTCATTACCCTTTGCAAAAGTGTCCGACCTGCTACATGAGCTCCACAGGATCCTTCATGGATTTCTTTTATCAATTCCTTGACTTCTGATGGATGTACACATCTCTGCAAACCTGCCATAATTCCTCGTCTATACAAAACACCATTAGTTAACACATACCGAGCAACTTTAAACTTCAATTTCTTGGCAGCTAACTTGTCCTCCGATAATTCTCCTTCTTCAATGTATGCCCTGATAGGATCCATCCAAGATGGTCCTAAATCAAGGGTAATAATTTTCACCGTCAGATCTTCTTCTATGCTCCGACTTTCTAATACTTCAACTGGTATCGTTCTTCGTAGCTCGGTGCTCGTAGATGACGCTAATCGGGCCAATGCGTATGCTCTAGCATTCTCCATCCTCGGTATTCTCACCAATTGAATGGCATCAAATTCTACCAAAACTTCCATCACCTTTGCATGATACTTCGCCATTAATTCCCCCTTGACTGCATATACTCCCATCATCTGATTCACAATTAATTGAGAATCACTGAACACCATTATTTGCCGTGCTTCCATAAATTTCGCTAAATTTAAACCTGCTATCAAGGCCTCATACTCAGCCTCATTATTGGAGGCTTTGAATTGAAATCGCAATGCATACTCCATGTCAATATCATCGGGGGTGTTTAAAATAATCCCTGCTCCACAACCAGCTGTGCAAGACGACCCATCCACGTATAATCTCCATGTAGGTAACTCGTCTTCAAATTTCTTATCTGTTAGATTTCCTCGGTAAAATATCTGATGTTTTCTTTCATCATCCCTTGGTATCTTTCTCTCCTCGTCGATCATTTGTTCGCGCCCTTTTACCAACCGTAGTTAGTTTGGGTTTGAATATGATGATTTTTCTACATCCATGAGTCCTTTTACCAACCTTAGTTGGTCTGGATCTGTGTCTGTTGATTCTGTATCGTCCACAGGTTGGTCAGCAAGTACCTTTTGTTCCTCGGGGGTATCAGGGTATGTGAATTCTGCTATAAAATCTGCTACAGCTTGCCCCTTTAATGATGATCTGGGTTCGTACACAATATCATATTCACCGAGTTCTATTGCCCAATACATCAATCTTCCTGATTTTTCTGGCTTGTGAAGGGCTTGTCTTAATGGCATGTCAGTATATACAATGATTGTATGGGCCTGGAAGTATGGCCTCATTCTTCTACTTGCTTCAATTAATGCCAGTGCCAATTTTTCTAGCTTTGGGTACCTGATTTCTGCACCTCGGAAAGCTTTACTTGTGTAATAGATAGGTTTCTGGACTCCATTCTCCAATCTGATCAATGCTGAACTAACTGCATTCTCTGACACTGCCAAATACAAGTACAGCTTCTCTCAAGTTATTGGCCTGGACAACAATGGTGGTGCTCCCAAATACTTCTTCAATTCTTGAAAGGCCTTTTCACATTCATCAGTCCACTCAAAACTTTTTCGCAGTGTTTTGAAGAATGGGAGACATTTATCAGTTGATCGGGATACAAATCTGTTGAGCGCTGCAACTCGTCCTGTAAGACTTTGTACCTCTTTCTTCGTCGTTGGGGATCGCAACCCTAAAAGAGCTTTGATCTTTTCTGGATTTGCCTCAATACCTCGTTGGTTGACGATGTATCCGAGGAACATTCCTTCTCGTACTCCAAAGGTACACTTCGTCGGGTTGAGCTTCATTTGGTATTTTTCCAATTGATCAAAGGTCTGGCCTAAGTCAACTAGATGATCAGTAGCTCTCTTGCTTTTGGTGAGCATGTCGTCGACATAGACCTCCATGTTGCAGCTGATTTGTTCAGCAAAAACCTTGTTCATCAGCCGCTGATATGTTGCACCTGCATTTTTTAAACCAAAAGGCATAACATTATAACAATAAGTTCCCCTTGGGGTAATAAAAGAAGTACTCTCCCTATCTTCAGGTTTCATTTTGATCTCATTATAACCAGAATATGCATCCATGAAGCTGAGCAACTCATGTCCCGTGGTAGCATCCACTAGCTGGTCGATTCTGGGCAATGGAAAATGATCTTTTGGGCATGCCTTGTTCAGATCAGTGAAATCAATACACATTCTCCACTTATTGTTTTTCTTCTTTACCATCACCACATTTGCCAACCAATCTGGATATTTCACATCTTCAATTAATTGGGCTTTCTGGAGCTTCTCGACCTCCTCTTGTATGGCCTGGTTCTTCTCGGGACTAAACACTCTTCTTCTCTGTTTCACGGGTTTGATCTCCTTATTCACATTGAGCTCATGACATAAGAATTTTGGATCTATTCCTGGCATGTCTTCATGACTCCAAGCAAAAGTATTCTTCCTCTTTATCAAGAAAACTATCAATTCCTGTTTTATTGAAACATCCAACGATGATCCTATCTGGGTTATTCGTTCAGGATGCTCGTCGTCCAGAATAATATTTTCCGTAGATTCAACCACCTGTCCTTTTACAAGTTGAGATTCATCCCTAGGATCAAGGGTTTCAATTTCTGTATCTTCCTCCACTTGGTAAGTAGTAGTATTTTTCCTTGATTCTTCAAGTTCCTCTTGCTCGACAGACGAATAGTAGCATTCCTGATCTACTTTTTGATCACCTTTCACAACTCCTACCCCAAAGTTTATTGGGAATTTCAAGCACTGATGTACCGTAGATGGAACTGCTTCGAACTTCTTCAATCCCACTCTTCCTATGATGATGTTGTAGGCTGACTGCACATTCTTATCCATCACGAAGAAGCGTATTCTTTCTGTTCGATAAGAAGGCCAGGTTCCAATGAATATATCCAACTTAATCGTCCCAAGTGGAAATACTTTCTCGCAAGTAAAACCCAGAAGGGGACTATGATAAGGCTCCAATTGAGATAATTTCAAATTCAATCTATCAAAGCATGAATAATACATGATGTCTGCTGAACTACCGTTGTCTACTAACACTCTTGAAATCATTACCTCTTTCATCCTCATTTTGATCACCAAAGGATCGTCATGAGGGTAAAGAACACCTGCCATGTCATTTTTTGAAAACCCAATGACTAGCTTCTCTTTATTTACTTTCCTCGGACGATCATCCTCGGCCAGATTTATCCGCTGAATATACGAACAAGCTTGAGCCTCCCCAAGGTAAGCCTTTCTTTCTCCAGTAAGGTCTCCTCCTCCTGCATCTCCTCCTGTAATAACATTACAATCAAATGACCCAAAACGTATGGAAAATACCTCTCGTTCAGGCTGCCTTGTCTTCTTGGGAAGATCAGGGTCATCATCTGGATCATCTTCGTGGTCCCTCTTCTTTTTCTCCTCTGCACCATGAGGAGATCTAGATCTTTCTCTAGTTCTTTCATCATTCTTCCTCTCACCCCTGCGATCTACATATTTTGATAATTTTCCTCTTCGGATGAGCGTTTCAATCTCGTTCTGAAGGGCTATGCAATTTTTGGTCATATGGCCATGATCTTTGTGAAACTCGTAGTATTTGGCCTTATTCCTCAGATCAGGATTTATCCTCAATTTTTCTGGCCACTTGATTTCCTCGTTGTTCTTGATTTCTTCTAAAACATGATTAATACCCATTTTCAATGGAGTGTAATTATCGTACTTCTTTAGGACTTCCCATGACGTCCTATTATTCTTGGAGTGCTTGTCACCACCATTACCTTTGTGTTCTTTCTTCTTAGACTTGTCGACCTCCACCTTAGTTTCTTTATCCATATTCTTCTTCGCAAAAATGGCTTCCTCGGCATTCATCATTTTGGCTGCTTTTGCCATGAATTCGAACATAGTTTTAGGTGGATCTTTGGCCAAGGTGTAGTACAGCTTGTTAGGTAGTAAACCACTCATCAAAGCAGTGATCGCTGTTTTTTCTTCGTAATCTATGACTTCCAACTTCTCGTTATTAAAACGAGTTATGTAATCTCTAGTACTTTCACCTGATTTTTGCCTAACACTTAGCAAATGCGCTACTCTCTTTACTGGCTTTGCTCCAAAACAGAAATTGCCAATGAACAGCTCGGCTAACTGAATAAAAGTTGAAATCTTACCCCGAGGAAGATTATTGTACCATATTTGTGCAGATCCGGTAAGAGTTCCCGAGAATGCTCTACACCTCATCTCATCGGGGACGGCATAGATGTCGGCAGCAGCTTGGTATTGTTCTATATAAAGTACAGGATCTGTCTTTCCATCGTACTTAGGGGTCACTACAGGTGCTTTGAATTTCGATGGTGTTGGAAAATCCACAATGGCTTGCACAAAAGGTGTCCCTTGAACAAAAGTTATCTGTAAAGGGTTCCTCGCTTTAGCCATTTCTCCCAGTCTCTCCTCCAACCGTTGAATGGAACCTTTCCATGCTTCATTCCCTTCCTCAGGCCGCCTAGTCCGAGAAATTGATTGTTCTGACATAGCTTCCTGAGATTTATCTCGACGAGTAGCTGGTCGTGATTGTGCTGATCCTTCTCTCAAACCTGATGGTGGCCGTAAACTTCTCGATGGAGCTCTAGGTGGACTCATATTCCTCCTTGGTCCTAATCGACTGAAAGGAGACACCCTGCTTAATCTTTCTAAGGCGCTAGTTCTCTTCGGAGAGAGAGTGATACGTTGATCTGTAACCGTGGCTCGTATTGATGAAGTTCGCCCAGGTTGATAAGAAGAATCATTAGATTCTTCATTGCGATATGACCCAGTACGTCTGGATCGCGATTGCCCACGATCACTCCTTTGCCCTGAATATGTAGGTGCACCGCCTTGAAGAGTTTGAATGAGTTGCCTCATAGATTCTTGCATGGCGGTTTGTCCTTGAGCTAGATTTGTCATAATTCCGGCCAGATCTGGAGATGCAGATGGGTTTGGAAGGTTTCCAGTATTTCCAGCATTTCGATTAATGGATTCTGGGTTATCTGCCATTGATGGTAAATGATTTTTTATGAAAAATGATAATAACAGTCGTTTCCCACAGACGGCGCCAATCTGTTGATGTAAAAAACTAGATTGCTCTAATTATTTCATCACAGATAAATAAATAAGACAAAGATTTTTAAAGTGGTTCGGCTAGGAATAAAGCTTACGTCCACTGTTATGTTATTGCTGAATGTTTGCAGAATTCTTGATTACAAGTTCTCTCAAGAAATTCCCGTCCCCCTTGAATGAGGATGATACAAGGTATTTATAGCCTTTAGGCTGTACATGAAAGGTTCGATACATTAAATGACATACATATGAAAGGGTAATACATTTAATGTAGAGTGGGCGTCAAGAATATAATTATTCAATGAATAGTCGAACAGTTGTCCGTCTGGTAATTAATGATACAGCCGAGATGCAGCTCGAACCGCCTTAGTGGCTCGTTGATCAAGAGTTCCTCGGAGCGCTGGAGTACCTCGGGGTGCTAGAGTTCCTCGGGATATCCTCTTACCTCGGAGAGAACATGAATTGGCCGAAGGAAATGAACATCCTTGCCGATATTGTGCCACTTAGATTGACACGTGTCTTCGTATTATTCGTCCACCTCAGCATATTAATTTTGGTATCAACAGGTACCATCTCTAAAAACATAGTTAGGATCTCCATTTAAATCCTTGCGGTCTATATATTCGCAATTGTCTCTAAGTACGATCTTTTAACCCTAATAAACTGGTACACCGAAATAACACAAGGTGTACATCTTAGAAAATTCATATCACCTTCACCTAGAGGATATATATATATATATATATATATATATATATATATATATATATATATATATATAAGCAACCATTCATTCCTATAGCCACGTATACATAACACACATTATGTACACTTTGCAATACTCATAGCATAAACAATTATAGGATAAAAAAATACTGCACCATGCTATCATCTTCAAGGAATTACTCACTTTCTCTCGGGCTACCACATATCGGACTATTATCACACCGCTATGTTAACAAAATGAATCCTAACTTATGGGAAGCGGTTATAGTTCCTAATAGGAAAGTGAGAACGAATATACCCAAAACTTCTCACTCCCAAAAATAAAATCACACAAATAATAATGGACGACTATGACATGGTAACTATACTCACCGTGATCCTTAAGCCAGGCCCACATCGCGCAACCACCCATGATAGCATGTGCCGGGTATGCTCACACAATAATTATATATATCATTCACACACACACACAGAGATATATATATATCTTTGTCTATCCATACTATCTCTCATCCGTATGTATGAAATTTATAAACTCGGCTATAAGAGTACATAATCCTCATTGTACTAGTTGTCACTCTAAGCGTACTAACTTAATTCGTTATATAAATATGATCCGTCACTCGAAGCATATTCATCCATTTCCCCTATGATATGAATAGTCTTCCAATATATACAACATTGAGGTTACTAACTCAAAGTTTAACGTATGTAATAATCACTATACATCCCATCTATATCGGAATGCATATTGATATATCTAATAATAATCCCGACTATAGGTATACACATGACTAATAGTTTTCAAACCTCAAGATTAATCCTAAATTCATTCCACGACCCCATGAAGTATTGGAATCCCCATTTTTAATCACACACATATATATAGTAAGTATCCTGACTAACATTACAACACAACCTATTCTAGTTGATAGCACAATCCAATCGTTCATAATTTTGCCTACGGTTCAATTGCTCCTATGAACCCTTAACAATAAAGCATTTACGATTTATTCCCTGATTTTATCATCACTAAGGATGCACGACCTCTCTCTCTCTCATTGGTCCCCAATCATATCTTAAATAGAATCCTATCGCTATAAGGATTCGACACAAAATTCAGCTTACAATTTTCACGCCATACCCTCACAACTATCTCAAAGAGTCATCAACCTTATGTCATATCTAATCTCACTTCTGACCTCTAAATAGAACTCCCTTCCCTAATGAGCTTTCCCACTGCCTCGATATAACAACTCAAATGCGTATGAGCATAAGTTCCTAAAATTACTCGACTCATCCTTGCGATCACATATTGTGAGAAACTCCCAATAAATCTACAGAACGTATCTCTCACATCATATAATAATGTCCCAAATTGATAAAGTCAATCGAAGTGGGGCAAAACTCCCTCTAAAAAATCCTTACCGAAAACAGCCCGGTTTCTAAATCGATTCGGCACTAACCCGAATCGATTCGGCCCAGCGAATCGATTCGGTCCTAAGGATCTGAGAGACTGTCCCAGTCCAAATTGATTCACCTTGGGTCCGAATCCATACGATCACATAGACCTGGGAGTCAACAACATTCCGAATCCATTCGGAAGGGGACTGAATCAATTCGGCCTATTCAGCAGGCTACGAAAAGGTTATTTTTCTCTAAAACCTAAATTTCCAAAACCCATTTTTAACAGTTTCCAAACTTAAATCTATAACACAATCAAGTTTCCAACACCTAACCCCATCCTATATCTAGTCTCATCAAGTTATACTCCCTTAAACCCATGTGTAAATATCAAATGCAAGATTTAAACCACAAAAATCTAGGTTTTGGTATATAACCCAAAATTCAATCCTTCTGCCCACAAATTATGAAATAAAATACACAAGAGAATTATTTAGAAAGATTAAACATTTGCCTCCGAATTGTAGAGGTTGAATCATCCTCGAGATCGCGTATTGGCCGGAAATATCCAAGCTTTCTCCTCTTCATTCTTCCTTTCTTCTTCTTTCTCTATTTCTCTAGGGATTCTCTCTCTCTCTCTCAATCTCAAGAATGAGATTTTAAACTCCCAATGTCTTGATAAGCCTAATCTTTCAAAACACACAACTTAAATAATAATACACACTTTAATGGCTCGTTTACTCCAATTCGAGTTAAACTTAATTAATCAAATTTCAGAATCGAAATAAAACCCATGGACAATCATTTTGACTATCTAGACCCATCCAAAATTAATCACATACTCAGAATATTCATTTGAACTACTTTATCACATCCTCTAGTTTTTTGCCTCAATTGCCAAAATTTAAATTTCTTCAATTTAAGTAAACTTATTTCTCCCAAAATAAATTAAATTCTTAGTACCAAAAATCGTGGGGTGTTACATTGACTTGCAGCTTGGTAGTTTTTGTGAGGAGAGACCGGTGGCTAGTTTAGACCATAGTGAGAGGAGATTAAGGTCGAAGGTAGTTTAACTTGTGCGTGTTCAGTGGGAGCACCATAATGTCGAGGAGTCTACTTGGGAGCGAGAGGATGAGATGCGTGAGAAATATCCTTAGTTGTTCTTCCCAGGTATACTTTTATTTTCCAAATTTAGGGATGAAATTCCGTTATTAAGGGGAAAGTATGTAACACCCCATATTTTTTTGATGATTTTTAAATGTGGGAAATTAATTGATAATTCATCCGATATGAAATAAATATTAACTACGGAGATAAGGGTTAGTATATATTGATGAGAATTATATTGAATATTAATGAGCGAATAAAGTAATATGTGATTGTGAATTTATGAAATTTTTCGCGAGTGAGAAATACAACAGTTACGGTAATTAAGTCATGACGCGCGTGTCATTTGGGTCGGGTCTTATATAATTGAATAAAAAGTAAATAAATTTTTACTCATCAAAATGTTCATTTCTAGTTTGTCAATGTGTTCAGAAGGGTCGAGATAGTAAGAAAAGTCTACTCGGGGGTTTAGTTTGGGTCCCCAAGAAGTTTTAGACCAAATCAGCACCTCAGGAGGGTATTTTGGTTATTTTCATTTTTGGGGAAATAACACCTACGAATTTCTAAGTGTGATATATCTGATTAGATAAAGGGGGTTAGGGCTAGTTACATGAGAAACAAAGAGAAGCCACAGAGATGCCATAGGAGGAAATGGAGAGGAGTTACAAGGCTAGAATCACCTCCTTGCACCACCGACGAATTGCAGATCAAGGAGAGGAGAATACCAATATAACTAGCATATTCAACGAATTAGACCTACCAAAAGAGGCAAGTGATTAATATTGAAAATTTATAGCATATATGATATCCATGTTAGAGTAGGTTTAATTAATTATGAAATTCAAGTGATTCAAATGAACTTTGAAAGACGTATATCATGATCTTGGGTGAAATTGATAGAGAATATGATCCTCCATGTAGGTAGTATGAAACCCATGAAATTATGTTGAATCTTGATGAAGAAATCCGAGTTTTGATGGTTAAATTTAAATTGTAGAACAATTGCTTGAATTCGAAGAAGTCTATGAAATTGGGTAAATTAAACCGTCATTTTAGAAACTCTTTTGAGCCATTGTGGTGCGGAAAATGACAATTATGTCTGCCCGGGCTCATAGAAAATCCCATTTTTTACATTTCGTTCTCTGATACGGTTTTCCAAAATGACTCTGAAATGCCTCAAAACTACATTTTAAAAATCTGGGCAGACTCGTGGGGAAATTTTTAAGAAATATTATTTTTAGATGTTATTCCGTTGGAGGTTGCTTAGATTGATTGATTGTGATTGATGATCTATAATAAGGACATTACGCCTAAAGTGTATATTGGGTTTACATAAAGTGAGATGAATAGATATTGGGATCATTGAGAAAATTGATTCGTTTGAGTAAAACCTTGTGACGTACTTAATTCGAGGGAAATGGAATGACCCATGATGATTATTAAGGTAAATTAATAGTGGGAGAATTGAGTTAATTACGTTAAAATATTATTGGGTAGTGAATCATCCGTGAAAATTACGAGCTAGAGAATATTCGTAATTTAATAAATATATCATAAGTAGTAAGGAGAATAATATTATGTATGAATTACAATGTTTGGGTTGTGTGTATACCTAATGATCTTGAAAATCTATGTGAATACCTATAGTAATATTTATTATGTGCATGACATACCTACGCTACTTGCTATCGCGGGAGGTCTTTTAAAGGGTACAGTCTTATCATGATGAGCTCATTGGGGGGATTTTAGATTTGGTGCCTCGGAACATGGAACCTAGGTACGGGCTTTCTGTCATAATGATAGTGATGACGGTCATATGGGTACATAGGTATGTGCGTAGCCCATAGGTTTGGAACTATGTTCACCTCCAATATGTGTGATCTGTATTTATTATTCGAGAGTAATTCCAAACCGATTGTCCCTATTCAGTACAAGATGTACCCTGACATGATAGTAGAGTATGCATGCACCGCAGCTGAGCCTAGGGGTTCCATATTAGTATATGTATAATATAGTGATGAATATGTTTATATACTTTTGATATTATCTAGTGCGTGAAATTTGTATATAAGTAAGATAAGGAATTCTTAAATAAATTAAGCATGTGAACACTTAACCTTATTATGAAAATCTTACTCAGAATAGTAAATGATGGAATATTTAATAACATACATATTACATGGAAAATATGGGATATTACTACTGGTGATGGTTTAGAAGGTTTGTGACTGCGATATAGTTAGGTTTGATAATGATAATTAGAACAGTTTAGAGATATGTTAGGCATGCACAATAGTTGAGAAGTGAGAATATCAAGAGAGAGTCGTGAAGCTAACATGTATATACTATTTTATTTAGCGCATTTTAAATACTTGCTAAACTATTTTAAAATATTTTACACTCGGGCTCTGACCCGTCTCTTACAAATCTATTTTCTCTTGTACAACTATTTTATGTTTCCAGCCATAGGGACGCCAGGCATAGATTTTCAAATGATTTGACATGCTGCCATTATTGTGGGAGTTGTAGGTCCTTGTGATTAGAGGCCTCCATTATTTTTCAGTCAATTCTTGTTTTAGCTATTTCAATTAGGGAATTTTTCCCTTTCCAGTTATCATTTATTTCGGAAAGATGTTGTACTCTTTCATCTCAGTTTTATGGAATTTATTATTATTATGGTTTGTTGTTTTTGAGATATTTAACTAGGACGTTTATTCCGTTTCATTTTATTCATTTTGATGGTTTGTTATTCGTTATTATTTTATTCATGAGAATTGTGAATGTGTTATCATTTTATATTATCAGATATGAATTAATGGATTAAATGTTTTGATAGTAGCTTAATTAATTATTAGGTGATTAATAAAGTAAATATTGTTCGACAGTGATCCTAAGAATGAACCAACAAGATATTATGTTTAAATTTTATAAAGGATTGATCACCCGGTATTTAATAGGGCAGGGTGTCACACTAGGCTGAAAAACCAAATGATACAATGAGGAGATAGAGATATATAATGCTTCTGGAACCAATAGCCTGAGAGATTTATATTACGCGCTGATGGGAATCAAAAGGCAATCTAAGTGTGAGGTCCAGCTCTAACACATGATTTTCGTAAAAAGAGTTTAAAACCCTAGCAGGTAACTTAGCCATGCAACTCAAAGAAGCTATATGAATAGACGATAAAGTTACAATTTAATAAGTTCATGAGAGGCCCAACCCATAAGCGTAGTCTCACAATAGATTAAAATCTTCTCATTTCATATCATCCATTAATCATCATCATTAACTAATCAATAAGTAACCGACATGTACCCCCTCCTCTTGGCCATCTCAAATACATGCATTATGCCAAATTTAAATAATTACATTTATTACAATTAAATCTCAAATACTTTCATGAATCAATTATGCTCATTAATTAATTAACATGTAACTTACATGTGCCCCTTCCTCTCAGCCATCTCATAAATATATGGTACGCCAAATTTAAATAATCACATCTTACACCATAATGCCACCTGGTATTCGCGTGGTCGAGAATACACACAACACAATAACTTATAAACATTGCATCTCACACCCTGACGCCACCAGTTATTCGCATGGCACACATATCATAATAAACCATGAACATCATGTTTTACTCCCTGATGCCATTTGTTATTCGCATGGATGACATTCATATATCATAATAAACCATAATCATCACGTTTTACGACCCGATGCCACTTTTTATTTGCATGTATGGGAATTTACATATCATAATATCCGGATGTTCTTCCATGGTACTAACCCATTCATTTCCATTTGACATGTTCAATTAATATTGACATTTTAACACATAATTATTCACTCTGAGAAAACTATTCAAACCTCAATTATCCCCATTACCCCAACTTTTTTGTGCTATTTAGGATTCATTATATGTGTGTGTGTGTGTGTGTGTGTGTGTGTATATATATATATATATAATGTTTTTTTTAAGAGTTAAAGGGACAATCATCATGCAAGTGATTCCTTGTAACGAAAAGCATAAAATTAAAAGTGCATAAATTTCATTAATAATTTAAGTCGTCACTCCTACACCTCTCTAAACTCCGTGCGTGGGACATCTCACCGAAGTGAAATCTGAATAAGGAACCCTCCTGATAAGACATAACAACTGTTAAGAGTAGTTATTTAAGGTTTATTATACAAGAGTATGACAAGCATTTAAATGTCTACATGTGGAATCTTCAAATCAATCCAACACTACTAGTCAACAGCCGAACTAATCACAATAATTTTTTATACTCCTTCTAATGTCTACATTACAGAACGCACATCACCAATAGCTTGGTTTTGAACATGGGTTCAAATTGAGTTCTTATATAAAAGGTACACGTAATTATTTTACTTGAGTATGCAACATCATAAAGGGTCCATTAATGGGCATAATTTGTCCAAAGTCATTTAAATATTTTTATATTTGTTATCATATCATGAATAAGAGTCTCGTAACAAATCTCATCAAATTGGAACATACATATCGAATGTACAACTCTTAAAGCATAAGGTACAACCCTGTAGAGCAAATGAAATTTTTGAACATTATTATTCTAAATTAGTCTTGCATCGTCTATTATTGTATCTCGGATTATAAATTTCATAAACGGGAAATAAACCCAAAAATATCATTTGTGTGTGTTGGGGTCAATTAATTGATTTTTTTCAAACTAATAGGCTCAATATCTATTTCGAAGTTTATGAAACCATTTATATTCATCTAATATAACACAATTTAGGATCCCGCAATTTCATAATGGTCACTAATAATTTTTTAACACTTAAAATTTGATTTAGGTGAATTTAGAAAACACACACATAAAAGGAGAGCAACAAATAGATACTTGCCCCGAAAATTGTATACTGAGATTAGTCCCAAAATGGTGAAGAATTCGTCTTGAATGTCTCCTCATGAATAACCTCGAAAACATCTTTCAAATAATGTATAAACAAAGTTGGGGTTATGTTTGAAAATACGGGCAAAGTTTGGGTTAGGGGTACAAATAATAACAACTTAATAAAAGAAATGGTGGGCAAAAGTCAAAATAAAAGAAAATATCCCTAACCCAATAGTTCAGTTGCTTTAAATGCCGAAAAAATGGCACACTCACACTTACTTATCTTCCCTCGGTTTCATCTCTTGATGGTGACAAAAGGGAGGAAGACACCTTGGTCTCTCCTTGATGTCTCTGAGACATCAAAAGTTTGATGTATTTGAAATGTGATTGGTCAATTCCATTGGCACGAACCCACATTACTTATGGAAATGGGTCCGTTCCCGTGGCATTGGCCAATCACATCTCCAAGACATCAAACTTTTGATGTCTCAGAGACATCAAACATTTTTTAATGAAGACTCCCCCCCCCCCTTCATTTTTAGTGTTAACTTAACTCAACCCAATGAATATAAAAGATCAACCGTACTAAGCCTGTTACCTAACTGCCCATTGTTAAAAAAATATTTCATTAGCCCAACAGTTATGATCGTTGAACTATTAAAAGCCCAATATTTTATTAGTTAATCATAAATTTTTCGTAATTAAAAGACACACCCTTAACTACTTAATCATTATATTTTAATATTTACTAATTAATAATTTATCTACTTTAAAAATATGAATTTAATGTTTTGACAATTAAATAAGTTAGCCTTAAAAAATATCAACTTCACCCTTACTCAACTTTATAATTTTTTTATAATCTTTGTTATTACTTCATTATGTCAAAATGACACATAATGTTTTTCAAAATTAAATTTAGTTATTCATGCAATTATGTTAATTATTAATAGATTTAAGTACTTTGAAAAAATCAGGGTGTTACAACTGCATTCAATATAGGAGTCATTGATTCAAAACACATCTTGGTCCGATGCTTCCATGAAGAAGATTTTCTAAGACTTTGGTTACTATAATCTTGGATCATTCAAAGGTACCCCATGATATTCTTCAAGTGGTCATTCTATTTTCTTCTAGTGAAGGAGTCTCAAATTACACCGGTGTGGATTACTCTTCCTCTTCTTCCTATTCATCTGTATAACAAATCAAGTATTTTTATCAATTGCAAGTGCGTGTGTCAATACTTTAAAACCTGTTAGTCCTACTTTTGCCTTAAAAAGTTATAGTCTAACAAGGAAGTGTGTAGAAATTGACATTACAAAAACTTTAACTCGTAGAGTTTGGATACGTTATGGGAATGAAAGAAGGGATTTTGGCAAATATGTGAATATGAAGGAAATCCTATTTTTTGTAAATCATGTTCCAAGAAAGGGTGTGTTGAAAAGAATTGTTTATTGAATAATAATCAAGAAGTCGTTTGGGCGACAGTGCATTGTCACTTGAGCGACTTCTAGAGGATTTTTTAGGATTCTTCTGTTTCAGCACCCGATTCTGCTGGATATATTTTTGGTACTGCTGGGGTACTTTTGGGCAGTTTATATGCAGTACTTATTTATTACGCATGTTGATACTCATACTTCATTAATCATTTAGTCACATCATTACTGATTTTAAAGATATCATTCATATGATTACTATTTTCTACCTACGATTTTGTTGTGATTATTTTTAGTTGGCGGTTTCTGTTTATTTAGATATGCTTCATTGATTACTTGGTTCTAGATATTTTATGTTTGTTTACCTTTTTCACTTATTTTCTATTCGAGAGAAAAAAAGGGTAGAGATGTATGTGATTTAAGGGGAGTAGTGTGTTCCAAATTGGTATCATGGTTTTTCATATTAGTTTGCACAATTTGATATCTTCATTTCAATTTTTTATTTTCAAATTGGTATCAAAATAATTTTCTGACATGTTTAACAAATGGTTTATTTTACATAGTGGTGTTTTTATATTATTTGTTCCTCCATACTTCATCGGGTATTTGTCTGCTTCATGTGTGTAAGTATTCTTCAACGAGTCCGGATTTCAAGACTACATCACATTCAGACAACTCATGCTTATCGAACCAACATTTAATAATCTTGTCACATAATTTTTTATTTTGGGTTTTATGGGATGGGATTTAGGCGTCAGACGGCTTGATGGCCCGGCTTAGGCTTTCACTGTTTGGTTTTTGTCCCGGAATAGTCAAGGGGGAGATTTGTAAGGACAAAATTTCTAATTCATTCCTTTGTAGTATTTGACTTATTCCCGGAACATAACATTGTTTTTGAGTCATAAATAGATTTTATATTATCACCATCCCACACAGTCTATGACATAAAGTTTATTGAAGACTTTGTGCCCAGGCTTTAAAGATTTATCATGCTAAGATTAATTTAGTGCAGGTTTCACGTCTTCATTGAATTCCGATCTCTTGGGCATGAATGCGTAGTGTTTATGGGACTCGTAAAATATTTTTAGGATGTTATTTCTATCAAAAAAATGTCTGTAAAAGGATTTAACTTCATTTATTCTGACATAAGGACTGTTCAGAGTCGTATTAATCATTCCTTGTTATTTAGAAGGATCAAACAACATTAATTATCGTTCCAACAACATGTGAAGGTCATAAACGAAGTGGATTTGTCATTCAAATGACATATCTATCTCATTCGAAGGACAGACTCATTTCGTTCGAACGATGCATTGATTGAAGTTTATTACTTAAGTCTTGTTTCTCTTAGAATTTGGTAAGTTCAAAACCAGAAGATTAGTTTACATACAGTACATTTTCTACACAAGTTTTGCACGAATTTCAAAGACTAAAAACATCCTTAGAGTTTCAAGATCCAAGATCTCATTCTCTTATGCAATAGAGATATTGATTCACACCATTGGGAGTTTGTTCATCACTTTGAACGTTGGGTTTTATGGTGAAGAAGCTAACGAGTTCGTGTTTAACATCGTAGACGTTGCCATGTTGCATTGGTGGACACTAAGACATACGTGGACGCGTGTGTTATGAACGAACATCATTAAAGGACTTTTGTGTTGGCACTACGGAGGAGTGGTTGAATGTACAGAAGAGCATCAATAGTTATAGGGTATCGATTTATTGAGTAAGTCTATCGTCTATACTTTGAAATGCCACATCATAGTGATTGTCTGGCATGGGTCGTCCGAGGTTTTCTCCCATAGTGGTTTCCTCGTACAACCGATGTCTCCTTTGTGAACTTATTTATTTTACTTTCTTTAATCACCTAGATGCGTCTTTAAGATTAAACAAGATAAAATTGGTCTTAAGTAAAATTGGTTCACATGGTGCAATTTGAAATTTTGAAAAAGGGTTTTCAGAAAGAAAGTTATTTTTGACATCCTCAAAACACATTCGAAAGAAAAAGGGGCCTACAAACCAACTAAAATGACCACTAAAGAATAGGTTAGGAAGAGTTTTAAGAAGTAGGATCATACTCTAGATAAGAAATCTATTGAAGAGGGCCAGTTTGATCAAGTCTTTGTAGAAGATACCCATTAGGAGGAGACAACTTCTATTCATCTACTTATGGAGAATATTAAAAATGAAGATAACTCTTTTTAGAAGGAAAATTATTTGGAAGATCAGGAGATAGATGTCTTAGTTGATAAGCATAATGATAAGATATATGAGTATAGCACCATTGAGGTGATAAAAGGATAGTCAGGTTATTCAAAACCTTCACTTATCTACTAAAAAAATTCCTTGTGATGATGGAAATAAGCCTAGTCAAACTTATGTCTCAAACAAAAAGAAGAAGAATACGTTGCAGAAAAATATTGTGCCTATAGATAATAGATTTTTAAGGTCTTTATCTAATACTCATCCAAAACCTCAGTTTAAATGATTAAGATTATGATTTTGAATCTGAGGGGTATTTGTAAGAAAGGAGCAATGAGCAGAATCAAGAAATTTGTGAAGATTGAAAATAATGTTATGTTAAGATGTTTGGAGCCTAAACTGGATTCATCCAGATTGGAGTAATTTCCAATTAAATTTTGTTTTCAAAAGGCTATTGAAAATGAAGTAGATTTTATAGGGAGTTTTTTCACTTTTGACATCTCAGTTAACATCGAGTGTCAAATACCTCAATACCTAACTCTAAATATCATTCATCTTATCATGCCTAAGCCTATCCAAGTCTCTTTCGTGTATGACAAATGTACTAGAAAAGAACAAGTATATTTATCGAAGTATTTAAATTCCATTCATACTGTGGATTATTGGTTTGTAGGGGGAGACTTCAATATTACGTCTGCCTCGATGGATAAGATGTGAGTATTACCATTTGATATTATTTATGTAGAAGATTTCATCTAATGCATGGATTCTAATGGTTTAATAGATTTAGGGTACTTGGTAACATGGTTAGTAGGGTGGAACAAAAGAGATCTAACTTCTTCTACTTGGTAAATAACATATAAAATGATGATGAATTTGAATGGCTAAATTTTATTCACTAAAGTGGTGGTTTAGCACTCGAGAAAAGTAGCCTCTGATCATGCCCCAATGCTTCTGACTTTATTAACTATTTTTAATGAGAATCCATATATATTTGTTTTCAAAAATTTTGGCCTTCAAACTCATACTATGACTCTTTCATTCAAGCTAATTGGACGTGTTTCAATGGAGAGAATACAATGCAATGTCTGGAAAATAATTTGAAGAACTTGAGAGCATGTCTGAAAGACTGGAACAAGGAGTATTTTGGTAACTTAATTCAAAATACTGCTATAGATGAAGATGAAGACCTTATGAGTGAAATTTAGTTTAAGAATCATCTTTTTAATGCCGATAGGGAGGAGATGGATAGGTGTTTTTCTAACTCAGATCATCATTTGAAAATTGAGGAAGATATCTAAAAGCAAAAAGATAATTGTAAGTAGGATAAAGAGCCTGATGTTAATTAAAACAAATTTCACAAGACTTCTTAATCTAGGAAGCTGAAGTGTTTTATCTACAAAATTAAGAATGGCTTATGGGTTTGGTTAGAAGATAGGCAACTCATAAAAAATGAAGGTCTAAATTTCTTCAAAGCCCTGCTTGAAAGTGACATAACTAGACCTGAAGATGATGATTTCTTATCTGCTATTCCTTTCCTGTGTGACACGTCGCCTAATTAAATATTGGGTGATCAGTCCTTTTATTAAATTAAATCAAAATATAAAATTGGTTCAGTCTTAGCATCACTGTCGAAAACATTTTCCCATTTATTCACCTAATAACTAATTAAGCTAAGTGTCAAAATATTTCCAATGTTTTCATTTTATTTTATTTATTAAATCCATTCCACAACATAATATAAGAATAAAATATCACATCACCACTAAATTAAAAGCCATCAATAAAATCAGACTGAAATAAATGTTTCGATTTAAATATAACAATATCACCATCCAAACCAAAATGATACTAAGAGTACTAACATAAAACAAATTCAATTTCAGGAACTGCAAAGAGATAACTAAAGCTTGGGCGACATGCCGTAAGTGAACCAAGAACTAAGAAGATAGGAATCAATGGACTGAGATTGTCTAATCCAAAGCTGCATCTCCAAAAGCACATTAAGTATCCATCCTCTAAACCGGGCATCCCTGATGCTGGGCACCCAATGATATAGATATAGTAAAGAATATAATATTCAAGTAAACGGGTCAGAGCCCAAGTTTACATGATTTTAAAAATAGCAAGTGCTTAATATTTACAAATTAAGACAGTATTATATTCATATTAGTTTTTCAGCTCTCACTTGAGAATCTTACCTCTCATCTAGAGTGCACACCTAACGTACCTCAAAATCTTCCTAGAAAAGTTCCCATTTACTAGTTTAATATAGGTATTACAATGACTCTACCTTATCTTATTTCCCTGTATTTTCCTACACTATACGTATGAAAATTACACATTCATTTTTCTATAGAATGAAATAATCTTTTCAAGGCTTTAAAATTAAGTATTCCCTTACTTAATTAAATTCATATTTCATTAATATTTCACATCTACTAAAACTCACACAGTAGATTAAATCATAGTATTTATATATATTAATCGTAACATTATATATATATATATATATATATATATATATATATATATATATATATATATATATATATATATATATATATATACTAATAAAGCACCCTAGCCACAGTTACTATGCTTGCATACTCTGCTATCATGTCCTGGTGAATCATTCACTACATAAAGGAAAATTGCTTCGGCGACTCTCATGAATCATAAATCTCTTAACAAAAATATTGGAGATGAGCATACTCCCAAGATAAATGGATCACGCACATACCTACGCTCCCATTCTACCGTGGAAACTATCATTCACAATGATAGAACATACCATGGTCCTACGCTCAGTGTACGAATCTAAATCATGGGTCCAATTGAGTTAATACCATGCACAACGGGAAACCTCTAGCACGATAGCAAGTAGCTCAGGTATGTTAGACACATAATAAAAATCATAATACATGTATTCATCCCATTTATATATATCAACAGGGTACACGCAAAAACCATAACAATTCCCTTAAGTAGTATATTTATATCTCGAATATCCTACATATTTATAGATTATGACTTTACTTTTAATATAAATATTCCCGCGCTTTTCTCAACACTCGAAAGGTATCAATTATTTCTCATATAATTTCAGTAGGTACAAGTCTGCACCCTACTGGTCCATGTCATCAAAATTTCCAAATTTAATTATTTCAATTGGGTTTATTCTTCTTTACTCCCTAATTTGATGTTAACCCATTATTCCAATTCCATAGGATTTATTTCCACATATTAATATTTTTTCGGGTTCTACCTAACACCCTACTGACTTTTTTGAAGTCCCAAAATGTTCAATTAGTCACCACCAAAGATTTCTACATTATGGGATTAGATTAAACCTTATAAAGAAACAATTTTCAAAAATCTAGGAGGATTCGATCGATCGAAAGTGAGGGTCGAACGATCGATCCAGTCGATCGATCGACATTCTTGAGTCGATCGATCCATCCATCGGGTTTGGCCACGATTATGCATATATATGCCTACAGTTTTAACCATTTTTCATCCTCAAATAATATGTTTTAAAGTCCCAAACTCCATATAATCTATTTTATATGATATGAAAATATTTATATAAACAATTTCCAATAATTAAGCAATCCTAAATCCTCAAGAAGATTGGATTAAGACAGAATTTCCCATAATTTTTAGAAAACTACTATATTATCATATTGCCCAAAAACAAACTATAAAACCCAGATTCTCTTTTTCAAATGATTCCCATTTAGGGTATAATAAAATATGATCATCCCACATTAAATCTACATGTTTCCCATTTCAAGGGATTAATTAAAAAACACTATAGTTTATCTTTAAATCATGTAAAGATTCAAAATTCTACAACTATCAAAATATGAACATAATACATGCTAGAATTGTAAAGATTAATCCACTTATCTCTAATATGTAGGTCTGAACCTATAGGCTACTAGTGGTCCTTCTCTTTTCCATCCAACTTTCGGCGGTGGTGGATGACCTTGTCCCTCCGTTTCCTAGAGGTGGCCCCTCCCTTTCCAAAAAACTCTTACTCTCCTCTAAGTCTCTTGCTCTAAATTTTTGGTGAAATCAACATGCATCCTTACCAGTGTTATACATATAAATAATCATGCATTTTCGTTATTACTATTAACCTCCCATGTAAAATGACCAAAATACCCCTCAAGGGTGTCTATTAGGTTCCAAAGTGTCCCGATACCAAAATCAAACACCCAAGTAGACTTTTTCGACTATTTAAACCCTTTCGTACACTTTGGAGTAGTCAAAATGACCATTTGGATGACATCAAAATATTTTACTTTTAATTTCTTTATATTTAGTCCCGACACGACTCACACGTGCATCCCGACTTATTTCCCAAAGCCTCATATTCATCACTTGCGATAATTTTTATCATAATCATATGAAAAGTCATAATTATATTTTAGGAAACCTAGGGAAGCGCCACCTCTAGGAAACCGAGGGATAAGGACATCCATCACCACCACCTCTAGGAAATCATATTTTAGGAAATTAAAGGAAGGGCCACCTTGTCATATTCACATTATTCACATATTACTTTATTCTCGAGTAATATTTAAATCATTATTAATTTAAATTATCTCACAATTAATCCTAATTAAGCGTAATTAATCCCATTTAAAATTCACTAAAAATTACGGGGTATTACATACCAATAGGGCCAATGAAGAGGTGGAGTTGATCAACATTTTCAAGATCAGCAGAGTCATAATGGGGGATAGTTTGTCGGTAGATGCTTCACATGTGGCAAGACTGGCCACAGGAGGAAGGATTTCCTAGATAAGGGCAAGATACCCCATCAGCAGGGTGCTCATCAAGATTCGCAGATGCCTATGTTCCCAACTTCCCTTCCAGTACTAGCATAAGTACCTGCCTTACCTGACATTTCTCCCATCTCCCCACCACATGAGGGGCAGTTAAGGTATGGTCGTGTGTACAACGTCTAGCATGCAGTAGCTCTGCAGCCACCACTTACAGTTGGGGGTATGTTCTCTATTTCTGGGGCTATGGGACGTATTTTGTTAAATACTGGGGCTTAGCATTCGTTCATAGACACTAGATTTGCATGAACAATGGGATTGTTAGACACGTCTAGTAGTACTATTACTTATGTAGAATCACCGATGGGTAGTGGGACACCTATTTTCTTTATATGCCAGGGTGTGAGTATAGAGATTGGGACTCTGATTTTACTAGTCGATATGTTTGGGTTAGACATCTTCGCATATGATGCTATTATTGGGATGGATTGGGTTGTTGTATATAGAGCCACGATTGATTGCTTTGGTAGGAGTATTATATTTTCTATCCAAGGTTAGGAGATGTTTTTAGTGGCAATGCCTTTCCTTGAGGGAGGATCGTCCACCCATTTGTATTACATAGAGGAGGGGACCTCTATGGGAGTTACGATTGCCCTTGATTCGAGTCCTATTGTTAGAGAATTCACAGATGTGTTTTAAGACATACTAGGGTTACCACCGAGTAGGGAGATTGAGTTTGTTTACTTAGCATCAGGAACTCGATCGATAGCCCGTACCCCATACCGTATGGCTCTTACAAAGATGAGGGAGCTGAAAGAATAGATTGAAGAGTTGCTGGGACAGGGTTTCATTCATAGGAGTACCTCGCCAAGGGGTACCCTAGTCCTATTTTTAAAGAAGAATGATGGATCCTTACATTTGTGCGTGGATTATTGGGAACTTAATAAAGTGATGATCCGGAATAAGTATCCATTTCCCCGCATTGATGATTTGTTTGATCAGTTGAGAGGAGAAGCATACTTCTCAAATATATACTTAAGGTCTGGATATCACAAGTTACGGATCAAGGAGCACGATGTGTCGAAGACTACTTTTCTCACACGATATGGATCTTATGAATTCCTGGTTATGCCATTCAGGTTGACAAATGCACCAGCTGTATTTATGGACTTAATGAATTGGGTGTTCAAAGAATTATTGGATGAAATTGTCATTATTTTCATATATGACATCCTGGTTTATTCTCGTATCGAAGAGGACCATGCCGAGCATTTTCAAAGGGTCATGCAGACACTTAAGGAGCATCAGTTGTATGTGAAGTTTGAGAAGTGTGGATTTTGTCTCCGTGAGGTGAAGTTTCTGGGCATATAGTGTCAGAAAGGGGTATTGTAGTAGATCCTAGAAAGGTATCAGCAGTGAGGAAGTGGGGACAACTCATGACACCGACCGAAGTCTGTAGTTTCTTAGGACTAGCTGGTTACTAGATACAATTTATCATGGGCTTTTCAAAGATTATGGGTAAGATGATCAATCTCACCCATAAGGGCGTACCGTTTATTTGGGATGATGCACGTCAGCTGGAGTTTGATGAATTGAAGGATAAGTTAACTTCATCACCCGTACTAGCACTGCCCATGCCAGGGTAGTACAGGCTTAATCAGAGGATCCGTTTTTTAAGGAGAAGATTCAACAACTTTTGTCCGAGGGAGCAGAGTCTTACTCAGTGAGTTTCGAGGGAGGTTTGCACTTTAACGGTAAACTGATTGTTCCATAGGGGGATGAAATGCGATTTACGATACATCCCGATGGGGAAAAGATATACCAAGATATTTGGCGACAATATTGGTGGAATGGGATGAAGAAAGACAATTGTGAGTTCGTCTTTAATTGTGCTACATGTCAATTAATGAAGGTTGATCAACAGAAGCCAACCATGTTGCTTCAGCCGTTAGAGATTCTAATGTGGAAATGGTAGAGCGTTTCCATGGATTTTATCACTGGGTTTCCTACTACTCAGAGTGGTCATGATGCTATATGGGTGATTGAGGATCATTTAACTATGGTAGCTCATTTTTTTCCGATTCAGACTGATTTTATAATGGGGAAGTATGGTCAGCTCTTTACAGCCGAGATAGTGAGGTTACACGGGGTATCACTTGATATTATGTTCGGTCGAGACAAGATCTTTGTCTCCAGATTTTGGGAAAGTTTTCATGAGGCCATGGGTACTAAGGTGCAATTGAGTACGGCCTATCACCCACAGACAGATGGGGACACCGAGTGTACAAACCAGATGATAGAGGATATGTTACTTGTGTATTTTGGATTTTGGAGGGAGTTGGGAGCAGTACCTTCCGCTGGTGTAATTTGCGTATAATAATTCCTACCAGTTTACCATTGGTATGGCCCCATTTGAAGCACTATATGGTAGACCTTGTCGCTGTCCTGCATGTTGATTAGGGGTTGGGGACAATAAGTTACTTGTATCAGAAGTGATTTAGGACATGTCTGCCAGGATTGAGATGATCAGGAGTCGCATTCGGATAGCCAAGGATAGAGAGAAGAGCTACGCCGATGCCAAACGATTCTTTAGGGAGTTTAATATGGGGGGCCAAGTATTACTGCGGGTATCTCCTATGAAGGAAATCATGAGATTTGGTAAGAAAGGGAAATTGGCTTCGAGATATGTAGGACCATTTCCTATTATTAAGAGGGTTGGACTACTAGCGTACCGACTTGGGCTTCCGGAATACTTGCATAGGATACATGATGTGTTCCATATTTTGTCACTGAGGCGGTATCGCCGAGATGATTTGGCTCACAATGATATTGCATTGGAAGAAGTTAATTTTCATCTAGATAATTCTTACGAGGAGCGACCAGTGGCGATTTTTTACCTTAGTGAGAGACGTCTAAGGAAAAAAGTAGCTCCACTTATGCGTGTTCAGTGAGCACACCATAATGTGGAGGAGTCTACTTGGGAGCGCGAGGATGATAGGCGCGATAGATACCTGAAGTTATTTCTACTAGGTATTCCTTTTTTTCGAATTTCAGAACGAAATTCCGTTGTTAGGGGGGAAGTATGTATTACCCCATAATTTTTAATGAATTTAAAATTGGATTAATTGGACTTCATTAGGATTAATTATGAGATAATTTAAATTAATCCTGATTTAAATATTACTCGAGAATAAAGTAATATGTGAATAATGTGAATATTACTTAGTGATTAAAAGTAAAATATGATTATGACTTTTCAAATGATTACGATAAAAATTATCGCAATGTATGAATACGAGGCTTTAGGAAATAAGTCGGGCCGCATAGGTGAGTCGTGTCGGGACTAAATTTAAAGGAATTAAATGTGAAATATCATCATGTCATCCAAATGGTCATTTTGACTATGCCAAAGTATCCAGAAGGGTTTAAATAGTCGAAAAGATTTACTTGGGTGCTTGATTTGGGTTTTGGGACACTTTGGAACCGAATAGACACCCCAGAGGGGTATTTTGGTCATTTTACATTGGAGGTGAATAGGAATAAGGGAAATGCATGATTATTTATAAGTCTAAGACTGGTAAGGATGCATGTCCATTTCACCAAAAATTTAGAGTGAGAGACTTAAATGAGAGTAAGAGTTTTCTAGAAAGGGAAGAGGCACCTCTAAGAAACCAAGGGACAAAGTCATCCACTACCACAACCATCGGAAGTTGGATGGAAAAGAGGATGACCACTAGTAGCCTATCATCCTCAATGGTTTAGACCTACATATTAGAGGCAGGTGGATTAATCTTTACAATTCTAACATATATTATGTTCATATTATGATAGTTGTAGAATTCTGAATATTTTCATGATTTAAAAATAAACTATGGTGTTTTTTAATTAATCCTTTGAAATAAGAAACATGTAGATTCAATCTGGGATGATCATATATTGTTATCCCTTTAATGGGAATCATTTTATGAAAAGAATCTGGGTTTTATAGTTTGTTTTTGGAGAATATGATAATATAGTAGTTTTCTGAAAATTATGGGAAATGATGTTTTAATCCAATCTTCTTGAGGATTTAGGATTGTTTAATTAGTGGAAATCGTTTATTTATATTGTCAAATGTAGAATAGATTAATAGTAGTTTGGGATTTTAAAACATATGATTTGATGATGAAAAATGGTTAACCCCATAGGAAAATATATGCAGAATCGTGTCCATACTTAATGGATCGATCGACCGACTGGGTCGATCGATGGACTCTCACTTCGATCGATCGACTCCACCTAGATTTTTGAAAATTGTTCATGTTGTGACAATTAAGTTCAACAAAAATTAATAAGAAAAGGCAATCACCAAAGCAAATAAAGAATGTAAAGAACGCGAGTCACGCGACAATAAGATTTACATGGTTCAGCAATAATGCCTACGTCCACGGTGGTGTTCTCAATATTATTTCTCTATACTCCGGGGAACGTTTTACAGGAAAAATAATGCATGCATTTTTCTCCATGCTTAGGGTTTGTTATATACATGTTTATTCTCATAGAGTGGGGGTATTGGACTCCCCCACGTCAGTCTATGATCCCTAGAATATCTCCTCACGAGATCTTAGGAATTCGACTGAGTCGTAATAGAATTTGGTTGAAGCTTCCCGACTTTGGGCCATTTTTTTTAGGCTACTCGTCTTGGTCCAGAATGATAAATCGAGGTACCCACAATTACCCCTAAAGTTGTTGGACCGTAATTTGGGCTCAATAATTTTAAATGATTTATCATAATGGCATTTTTGTAAATTGTGCAACACTTTCCAAGATTGAAGAGCTTCTTCTGAACTGATTTAGGCTGTAGCCCTCTTCGTTTCCCGTACGCTATGGTTAGAAACGTTTAAAAATCCTTAGGAGCAATGTTTTCTTGTTGTCGTTTCCACTTTCTCCATACTTCTTAACCTTTTCCAAGCTCCCGCTGTTACGCTTCCATTCCCAGGTCTCTTCCTTTCAATTTCATTCTTCTTCATCTTCTTTGCTTATGACTTTGCATCATCTCAAGCCAAGTTTTTACTTCTTAAGTTCCTCTTGCTCTTTCTCTTAGCTTTTTCTGTTGAAATTTCATCGCATTTGTAATTAGGGTTTGTAAATGGCGAAGATAGGCAATCGATCAGTACCCAAATTTAGAAACTTTTATCACATTCTAGATTTGTTAGATATTGAGTGTGCCCATGTCCCTCATATTGTTAGAGAGATTGAGGACGCTCACTGGATTCGCGTTCTCTTATTGTCCCAAGGGGGTCTCACTTTTCCCTCAAGCAATTGGTTTATATATTTCTTTAGTTATTTCAATATTGTCCCTATAAGTGCTAGACAAAAGTCTGGAAGATTGTCAATGGTGTCCATAGAATAAATCAGCTCTATGGAACCAATATAGGGTTTGCTGGGATTTTCTTTTGTTATTCTTTCTCACGAACAAGGTCTTGTCTTCTTTACCTCAAGGCTAGGAGTCCTGATAGGGTGTTGGTAGTAAATCTACTGATTCCCATAAGGACTACTAGCAAGAGGTTTTTCTTGCTAGAAACTGGCAGTTTCCTCCCCATACTGAGGGGTCGAGGTTTGACAGGTTTATGATCCCATTTTATGGGGAGGAGTACATACGTAGGCTTAGTTTTTTCTCTGCTCATCGTTCCTCTTATTAATGTATGATTTCTTTCATATTCTTCTCTTTTTCTTTTCAGTGAGGACAAAGAACTTGGAACCTGCTCTCAGTGAGGTTCGAGCTACTGAGTTCGTCAAGTCTTGGAATATCAGGGAACTCTTGGCTGATGGCGAGCATCCTCGATCAGTGGCTTTTCTGTTAGAGTACAAGAACATTGGGTCTAGTTTCATTGCGCTACCTGTAGACAACATCGCTAAGCGAGACATCACTGAATAAGTTGCTACAGATCCTATCTAATTGGACAAGGAAGAGAGCAACTCAAGTGAGGATAGCAAAGGGAATAACGGGGAAGGTGCTGAAGGTAGTTTCAGTGAAGAGAGAACTATTAGTGAAGGTCTTACTACTCGAAAGAAGTTTCAGGAGATTGAGAGTCTTCTAGTGAATCGAGCAGTTCCATTGAGGAAGATATGGCTCCTCCCAGGAAGAATTTGATTTAGGATGATGATGATATGATGATGTGCTTCTTTCTCGATGGTTGAAGAAGAAAAAGTCTAAAAGTAGGGAAATTTCCACTAGTTCTCAGTCTGCTATTAATGAGCAGGAGAAGAAGAAGAGGCATGAAGAGCGGTTGAGAGAGAGAAAGAGAATGAAAAAAGATGAAAAGAAGAATGTGGAGGAGAGGAAGACGATGGAAGACATAAGGAGATTTGAGAGGGAAAGAAAGGAGAGGGAAGATGAGAGACGGAGAGAGGAGACAAGGATGAAGGCAGGGCAAGCTCTGGTGCTCGTGTTAGCCTTGCCTGAGGGGGACTCTATTGCCCTCTCTCCTTAATTTTCTCCCGCACTGCTCGAGAAAGCTATTTTGCCTACTGATTGACCAAAGGCAATGGGGATTGACTAGTTAGATCTCCAGGCGAGTCAGGCTAGCCTTGGTAAGTCTTCTTCCGCCTTTCTATGATTATAATATTTTATTTAATGCTTCCCTTTAATGTTTTCTCCTTTTGCAGTTCATGACCGAATTTTCCATCGTCTATCATACCTGCGATGAGCTAGTTAAGAGGAATGCTGATTTGGAGAAGTAGAAAGTTGAGCTAAAGGGGAAGAGTGTCGAATTGGAGGCCATGTTGAAGACTACCATCGATGCTCAGAGGTATTTCGATCTCGCCCTTACTGAAGCCAATCGGGTGAGGGAGACGGCGATCAAAGAGCTCAACGAGCTGCTGCAGTCCTACAACTTGGTCTGCATGAGAAAGTTAGCTTTGGTGGAGGAGAATAGGGTGATGGCAGAGAAGGTGAAGAAGGTAGAGGAGAGCTTGTACAATGTCGTGTGGGCTACTGCGTACGAGGATACTAAGGTAAAGATAGGCTATATCAGCCGACTAAACTTTAAGAAGGGATGGAACTAGGCTCTTCTGGCTACTGGAGTGGACATTGATTCTCCACTATTTGACGAGCATGATCCATGACTGAAGCCTGTTATGGATGATGAACCTACCTCGGACATTAACAGTGGTATCCATGCTTCTCAGACCGTTCTTGCTGACATTCCTTCTAGTCAAGGGACAACAGTTACTCCATCTGAGGGAGGTGTTCCTGCTGCTGCCAACAAGGGAAAGTAAACCAACATCCTTTGAACAAACTGAGGTTTCCAGCTAGCCTATTTTGAGGACTCCTTTTGTATTTTTTCCTTGTTTGTATTTCTCTTTTGATTAAAGATGTCCTTTGACCGCTCTATTTTAGTGAAATGAAAACACTTTTCTTTTCGTATACTGATTCTTCTTCTCTTTAATGCTTTTTATGGTTTGTAGTTGATTGATGCAGATGAGTATATACCTGCCACTTCCCACCTGGGAAGGACCCTTGGTCCTTATGCGAGCAATCAAGCTCGCCAAGCCTTTGTGAGAATTTGCAAGTCTCTTAGGTCGACGAATAAGATCTTTAAAGACCAGTCTAATCTCGTTGACAAGATGAAGGATAGACTTCAGGAGATGGAAGAGGTCGGTGCTTCTATCCAAGAAGAAGTGAATACTGTGAGGGCTAAACTTCTTTATGCCTCCGAGATCATTCAAGTTAGAGAAGTTATTTAGCAGGAGAATGAAACTCTGAGGAGGGAGGTGTTGTGACTCAGAGACCATGCGCCAAGCATCGCACCTTAAGTTTTAAGGGGCTCCTCCTCATCGGCTGTTCGGCGAGCTGGCGAAGATAATGGAGGTGCAACAAGGGAAGATGAAGAGCTTCGAGCAGATGTTCATCGGGCTTATATTATAGCTGCTGGTCTTCAAAGAGATGTCACACTGCTGAGGCATCTGTTCAAGAAAGGACCTCAGCGAGTGTGGGCTGATGGTTATGACCAGGGATGGAAAGATGCTCTTACGAGGTTGGCAATGGTCAAAGAGCTATCCTTCATTAGGGGATGGTTGAGTTCTCTCATAGATCTGTAGGTCCCTAGGAACTCAGTGCTCTGGTATCGTCATGAGATCCCTCCTTCAACCCTGATGCCTAATCCTTTTAGGAGGGAGACCAGTGGATGCTTATAGATGTCATCCCGAGGTCGTTACTGGAGCCAGATGCGAATAAAGTCGAGGAAGAATTAGCTCCTCATCTGGACGAAGGTAGTAGAGGGCAAGTAGCGGATTATCTTGCTCAGAGGCCTAATCTTCATTAAGATTCATTTTATTCAATGTAACTCTTTGTAAATGTAATAAAGTAATCAAATATTTATGTTTAGGGCAATTCCCTGACTAAACATGTGTTGTGTATTTTTACTTCATTAATTTCTCATTTGATTATCTTGGGCTTTTCATAGCCGACTAGATTTTATATAGGTAGAGTTATTTTGTTGTGTGAGTATCCCCCCAGTCCAGTATGTTTGTGAGATACCATTATGCCACACTTTACCTATTAGGTCGTGTCGTCACACTCATATAGGCCTAAGTGTGGCAATGGCGAGGACCCACCTGGTATTGGATGTTCTATCTAATCAAGTTTTTTGAACCAAACATTGTTTGCTGACCAATTCGATTTGGCCGAACTGCCTAAGGGTCCCTGTAGCGATTCGTATATTGCCGGGGGCAATGGTAAGAGGTTGTTCGTGTTTCATAACAAAGACCTGAGGAGGGTAAATCCCTGATTTTATATACAGAGTAATGTGCCTGTCGCTTGGAAAATGTGTGCAAGTTATAAAGTTCATAACACAAAATTAACACTTCATAGAATGCCACTGCTAAAAAATATTTTATTAATAAAAGACAAATAGAAAAATGAGTTGCCAATTCTAATAATGTGATAAAAAATCAATGAATAAAAACTAGAAATAGAATTTCTTCGGGTTGGATGCGTTCCAAGCTCGGGGTATCTCTATGCCCTCTAGCGTTTCTAAGTGATTGGCTCCTTGTAGGTCGTCTCTTATCACCTTGAATGGACCCTCCCAGTTTGGACTTAGGTTCCCATCTGATGGTTTTATTGCACTACCAAGGACTTTCCTTAGGATGTAATATCCTACTTGGAATGACCTTGGATTGACCTTCTTGTTATAGTTCCTTGTGAGCTGCTACTGATAGCTTGTTAGTCTCACTAGGGCATGCTCTCTGCATTCGTCAGCTAGGTCAAATTCTGCGAGTAATGCTATGTAAAGACATATTTTTAATAAGTCCATCACAATTAATCATGTCATATACCGCTACAAGTCATCGAAGAATTTTTAAGATTGCATCTACAAAAGACGGATCCGAATTACTAGTTGCCTTCAACATTCAAGCCCAACAATATGATCTTTGGTAAGATATTGTTTTAAAGTTTCATTTACATTTCATATTAAGAGTGTTGGTATATTTTTAAAAAAAAATTTAAAAAAAAGATTTTATATAAAAATGTTTTTAAAGAGGTTTTTATAATTATTTGTGAAAAACTGCTTCTGCAGTTAACGTACCTCGGTTTCAATGCCAAGGTCGTTCAAGCGAGATACCAATCTCATTCGAATGACAATGGGAAGTCGCGCGTAGTCATTCGAATGACACCCGATCTTGTTCGCGTGAGATGTCATTCTCGTTCGAGCGAGATTACGTTTTGGCTGACACGTCTAACTTCATCCTTATCTTTGACTGACTCAAATTTCCTATAAAAAGGAATGTCAGACTTTTCTTTTAGATGTGGAGAATAGTTTCAAAATTAAAGATTCTTATTCTTTTGAAACTTTTGTGTATCTTCCCAAATTTAATTCAATACCTTTTGGCACAAAGTTGTTCTTCAACAATTTTAAGGGTTCAAATGTTTTGTTTTTAATTCACAAAATTCGAATTACTTTTATGTGAATTCTTTTGTGGAACCCAAGAACATATTTTGTTTTTGTTCAAACTTTGTGGGGAGAACTATACAACCGACAACTGCAAGCTATTGTGGAGGGAGTCCATATAAAGTTCACTCTTGTGGATAAGCCATTTTTCTTCTTCATTGCTGCCCTCTTGGAAAGGGAAAATTTTAGCCGTAATTTATGAGGAAGCCACTCTCTTCTTCATTACTGCCCTCCTAGAAAAGGAAAGTTCCAGTCGAGACATCGGAACCGACACCTGCGGGTATTTCGTATGTCACCCTATTTCATTGTAATCTGTGTAAGCCGTTTTCTTAAAAAATTATAGTGAAACAAAAGGTTTTACCCTTCGGTGAATTTTCCTGAATATTTGTGTCACATGCTTTATTTATTTATGGTTTGACACACGCAGTTTTAGATGCATGTTTAGAGTGTTAATTAATTTGGTTTAAAAATATACTCTAATTAAATAAGTGTGCCGAATTAGACACTTGCGAATAAATTTAATCAGTTATCACACAGTCACCTCTTCTCAAATTGGTATCAGAGCTTTTTTAAGCGATCACCTCTTCTCAATTTATTGTGTATTCCTATTTTCCACAACATTGTGTGATATTGATTTTTTTAAATCAGTTTTGTGAAAAAGCGCAATTTTTCAATGGAACGCCCATTTAATGAAGAGCCTCTTTTTGAAAAAGTTGACGACCGTGATGAAAAATTAAAAAGTTTGAATTTGAAACTTTGCAAAAGAATTAAAGTTTTGGAAAAAGAAAATTCTCTCTTTAAAAGTAAGATTGAATATTTGCAAGCGTTTCAAACTCAAAGTGATATTTGTCGTGAGAACTTTGGTAGTTTGTGTATTGATTTTGATTCTTTGAAAATTGCCAAAAAGAAGAGTGATGAGAGAGCCCTTATTTTAGAGAAGGAATTAGAAGACTTACAAAATTCTAGGGTTTCCTTTTGTACCGTCGAGAATAAAAAATTAATCGAGGATTTTACGGCACGTCAAAAGACTCTTCGAGATAAGTTTGTTTTAATTGAGGGTAAGCGCGATAAACTGTTATGTTTAATTGAAAATTTGAAAAAGAAATTCATGTCTTTGGAAGAGTCTAATTCTTTGATTGAGTAAAAAATTTTGAAGTTAAAAAATGATTTGACAGACTCAAGTAGGTTTGATAGTGATGGTAATGGCTCATCGTGTTCTCATGCTTATAATGCTAAATCCAAAACCATTATTTGTTTTAGAGGGTCAACTAATTCCAAGGATGTTATAAAAGATAACACTTTAGGTGTCGTTCCACCCGTTTACACATGTTCATATTGTGGTACGAAAGGTCACCGTAGGAGATTTTGTTTTGATCTTGGAAGAGGTCCTAGGAATTCGAAGTCTAGTGTTTTTTTTGGTTCCCAGAATTCCGTGTCGACGTGTTACATCCTTTTGGGTTAGGAAATCACTTTTGGATACGCTAGATTTTAACATACTTGATTCTCATTTCCTTCCACATGATTCTTCTCTTGCTATATCATATAGATGATTGTGTTTGCATGTTTGTCATACACTAGTTGTGGTTTCATGATATATATTTGCTAGTGTAATGACATGTACTTTTTGTATATATTTTTTGTTTTGATACTTTTTTGAAAAATACAAAAAGATTTTATATGTTTTGAATGTCCATTCATATATTTTTTTTCTTTGGTCAAATCTGAAAATCCAAAAAGATTTTTGTATTTTGTTTACACCTTTTATGGATAAACACTTACGATGACCAAGTCACAACATCATTCCATTCTTCATGTGACTATTTTATAGTTCTTTGAGATAATAAGTAAATTCATCCATGTGCTTTATAATGTTTGGAGTCATTAAGATGTAATTAAGTGTTAGTACCTACATGTTTGACTCATGATTTCCTTTATTTCACACATGCACGGATTTGTTTTATTATTGTTCTTGACATATCACATGTTGGTTGGGTGTTTTCATGTCAATCATATCCTTAATACGAACCAAGTGCAATAATACGAGAGTAATAAAAGTAGTGCATGTAAAAACCATTGCCCGTGAGGAATTTGTTTAGTTTGAAAAAATGATGACTGAACCGGGAAAGGGCTGTGAGTGAATAATAATCACGTCGTGAAAGCCACCGTTTGAAAAGAGACCACACAAAAAATAAATCAATAAAAAGATGAAATATGCCAAAAATTTGGGTCAATTGGTTTTCTCTAAGTTGAGAATTTAGTACCTCTTTAGATATAAAAATTGCATTATTATATATGTGGGAGTTTTGGATGGATATATCAATGGGTTTGCATGAGCTTTGAAAAGTTCTCGAAACGCCACTAAATAGTTTTGGACGTTATTGGTGTGTAAATCATTTAGACTTTGATTTGTTGATTAGACTAAGATGATTTCATTTAAATTCAACAATTTTTACACTTAAGGATACTTTTTATGCTCATTCGTTAGGAGTACACGTATGCATCATGCACATATGATTTATTGAGTTTATTTACCTATCGAATGTATTCACAACCATACATTCCATTTCCATGACTTGGTTGCTTGAGTTTAAATCCATGGTGTGATTTTTAGTATCTTATTTCTGTATCCTGTTTTTGTTTAAAAAAATTTGAAAAATCAAAAATAGTTTGTGGATGTTTATGGGACATACCTTTGCATGCGCGCAACTTGATCTTTGTTTGCTATGCATTCAATCGTGACACTCCATGTTTTTATTGTTTCTTCTTATCTGTCTATTTGGGGACATCATAAAAAGGGGGAGAAAGAATTATCATGTTATTGGGGAGTTTTTGCATTATGGGGAGATTTGATTATTAATGATTTATTCTCATATCATTTCAAACTCGATGCGTCACGGAGGTTTTTTCTTTATCTCATGTGTGTAGTTACAAAGATTAAAGATCATGATGTTGCACATCCTTATGAGAAAAGCATTGAGAGTTTTGATGTTGAAGAAGAATTTGAGAACAGGCAAATTTTACCTTCTCAGTTTTGGGATTCATGGGAGGGTAGATTTGTATAGGCATTTTTGTTTTTGATAATTCAGATGTTTTGATGTATGTACCGGCATAGACATAGCGGGAGATTTGTAAGGACTTGTTTTTAATAAGTCCGTCATAATTAATTATGTCATATACCGCTACAAGTCGTCGAACAATAATGAAGATTGCATCTACAAAAGACGGATCTGAATTACCCGTTGCATTCAACATTCAAGCCCAACAATATGAACTTTGGTAAGATATTGTTTTAAAGTTTCATTTACATTTCAAATTAAGAGTGTTATGATATTTTTAAAAAAGGTTTTAGAAAAAATATTTTATATAAAAATGTTTTTAAAGAGGTTTTTATAATTATTTGTGAAACATTGCTTGAGCAGTTAACGTACCTCGGTTTCGATGCCAAGGTCGTTCAAGCGAGATATCAATCTTGTTCGAACGACAATGGGAAGTCGTGCATAGTTGTTCAATCGACACGCGATCTCGTTCGCGCTAGATGTCATTCTCGTTCGAGCGAGATGACTTTTTGGCTAACACATCTGACTTCATCCTTATCTTTGATGGACTCAAATTTCCTATAAAAAGGAATGCCAACATTTGCTTTTAGATGTGGAGAACAGTTTCAGAATTAAAGAGTCTTATTCTTTTGAAAATTTTGTGTATCTGCCCAGATTTAATTCAATACCTTTTGGCAGAAAGTTTTTCTCCAACAATTTTAAGGGTTCAAATGTTTAATTTTTAATTCACAAAATCCCAATTACTTTAATATGAATTGTTTTTTGGAACCCAAGAACATATTTTTTTTGTTCATACTTTGTGGGGAGAACTATACAACCGACAGTTGCATGCTATTGTGGATGGAGTCCTTATAAAGTTCACTCTTATGGAGAAGACGTTTTTCTTCTTCATTGCTGCCCTCCTGGAAAGGGAAAATTGCAGCCGTAATTTGTGAGGAAGCCGCTCTCTTCTTCATTGTTGCCCTCCTGGAAAGGGAAAGTTCCAGTCGAGACATCAGAACCGACACCTGCGGGTATTTCGTATGTCACCCTATTTCATTATAAGCCGTGTAAGCCGTTTTCTTACAAAATTATAATGAAATAAAAGGTTTTGCCCTTCGGGGATTTTTCCTGAATATTTCTGTCACATGCTTTATTTATTTATGGTTTGACACATGCACTTTTAGATGCATGTTTAGGGGCTTGATTAATTTGGTTTAAAATAGACTTTAATTAAATAAGTGTGCTGAATTTGACACTCGCGAATAAATTTAATCAATTATCACACAGTCACCTCTTCTCAAATTGGTATCAGAGCTTATTTAAGCGATCACCTCTTCTCACATCATTCTGGCCCTGGTCGACCAGGGTTGACCTCATGGTTGGGAGGCCAGCTTCTAAAGGCATGATTGATTTTATTCCATATATTAGTGCGAATGGGGTTTCCCAGTTGATGATTTCTTTCATTACATATATTAGTGCGAATGGGGTTTCCCAATTGCTCGTTATCGGGTGGTGCGGTAAGCCCACAGAATGTGTGGCATCTCGATCACCTATGCACCTTTGGATCACTCTAGTCATTTATTCAATCCATCAATCACTATTTTATTGGAATCTTTAGCTTGGTTGTTGCTCTGGGGGTAGGCCACCGAAATGAAATGGTGCCTGATCACGTGGTCATTGTAGAAACTCTGGAAAGGGGCCACTCTCGAACTGCATTCCATTGTTAGTGATGATGGTTCTGGGAATCCCAAAGTGAATAATTATGTTTTTCCATACGAATATCATCATATCCGCATCTCTAATGTTTGTCAGCGGCTCTGCCTCAATCCATTTGGTGAAGTAATCTGTCGCGACCAACAAATACCTGTGGTTACCGGCAGTGGTAGGAAGAGGGCCTACGATGCCCATTCCCCATTAGGAAAAAGTCCAAGGGCTGGTAAGTGATCTTAGGTTATTGGCATGTTAGTGGACCATAGGAGCATGTAGTTCACATTTCTCACACTTGCGAGCATATACTCCAAAACCTCTCTGCATGTATGGCCACCAGTAGCCTTCCTTTATTGCTCGGAAAGCTAGCGATATGCCTCCAATATGGCTCCCACAGATCCCTTCATAAAGCTCATGTAGAACTTGGTCGACGTCCGCTGGGTGAACACACTGGAGGTAAGGGCCGGTAAACGATCTTTTATACAACTTACCCTCAGGAGATAAGTGAAAGCGGGCAGCTTCAACTTTTATCTGCTGAGCGACCTTCTTATCGTTTTTCAGTGCACCATCTTTTAAATAGTCCCTCAGGGGGTCCATCTAAGTGGGTACTGATTCTACCTGGAGGATAGGTCCCATGTCTGGAAGCTCGTCGCTATGGTTGACGCTCGGCTGGGCGAGAAAGACGATAGGGATGGTTCTCTTTAAGTCGGAATTGATTGCTGAACTCAGGGCTACGAGGGCGTCGGCATGACTATATTTTCCTTTGGGAAACTGTTGGACACTGACTTACTCAAACTTGGACATTAACTTCTTTACTAAGGTGAGGTAGGATACCATCCTCTCGTCTCATGTGTTGAAGTCCCCACTTATCTGATTAGAGACCAATTGTGAGTCGTTGAACACCTGTAGCTATTTTGCATCGAACGCATGTGCCTTCTGCAGGCCTGCTATCAAAGCCTCATATTTTTCTCCATTATTAGAGGCTTCAAATCAAAGACTTACTGCTCGAGGATTGTATCTTTTGGAGTAATGAGAATAATGCCTACTCCTGCCCCCTTGGAGTTGGAAGCTCCATCAACAAACAGTCTCCAAACACCTCATGTTGGATGATCCTCCCTCTGATCCATGGATTGAAGTTGGTTGCAAGGTTGTTCGCCTATGAACTCTATGATGAAGTCCGCGAGGACCTACCCCTTGATTAAATTCCTTGGTCGAAACTGGATGTTAAACCTTTAGAGCTCGACTGACAACTTCGATAGTCTGTCGGAAAGATTTTCTTTCCGCAGGACTGCTTTAAGAGGGTGTGATGTAAGGACGATGATAGAGTGAGCTTAGAAGTAGTGCTTCAGTTTACTCAAGGCTACAACTAGTGCAAAGGCGATCTTTTCCAATGGTAGGTATCTCTGCTCGGCGTCCAATAGGTTCTTGCTCGCGTAGTAAACAGGGTGCTGGATTCCTATTTTTTTGCATACCAGTGTAGAACTGAAGACGTGGCTAGAGAATTCAAGGTATAAGTACATGGAAACGTTCTCATGAGGTTTTACGAGAAAGGGTGGTGTCTGAGATAAGGTTTGAACTCTTCCAAAGCCTTCGAGCAATCTTGATTCCACTCCATTATTTTTCTTATCTTCAATACTTGGAAGAAAGGTTGGCACTTTTTGGAGGACTTCGAGATGAACTGATTCAAGGTGGTGAGCATACCCGTGAGCTTCTGTACATATCGTATCGTGCAGGGAAGCGGTACCTTATTGATTGCATCGATCTGGTTAGGGTTTGCTTCAATGCCTCTCTAGCTAACCAAGAACCCGAGAAACATTCCTGACTGGACACCGAAGGAACATTTTCCCGCGTTGAGTTTCATTTCATATTTTTTGAGGATTTTGAAGGTCCTTGGTAGGTTTGAGAGGTGGTATTCTTTATGCCTTCTCTTGACGAGAAAATTGTCGATGTAGACTTCCATGGTATCTCCCATTTGGTCATTAAACATCTTGGTGACTAGCCGCTGGTAAGTTGCTCCTGCATTTTTTAGCCCAAAGGGCATAACTTTGTAACAGTATAATCTGATGGTGGTGATGAAGGCTGTCTTGTCTTGGTTCGGCGTATACAGAGGAATCTGGTGATACCCAGAGTATGCGTCCAGGAAAGTCATTCTTTCATGAGCCGCTGTGGCGTCCACCAACTGGTCGATCTTTGGGAGGGGGAAATTTTCCTTAGGGCACGCCCTCTTAAGGTCAGTGAAGTCAAAACAAACTCTCCATTTTCCATTGTTCTTTGGAACCACTACTAGGTCGGACAGCCATTTAGGGAATTGAATTTCCCATATGGATCCTGCATCTAGCATATTCTCTACTTCCTTCTCTACAGCATTGGCCTTCTCAGGGGTAATTCGTCGTGCCTTCTGTACGATAGGGCTGAAATTCGGGTCAACGTCAATCGATGACAAACCACACTAAGGTCAATTCTGGGCAGCTCGTACGGCTCCCATGAGAAAATAACTAGATTGTTTCTCAATAATAACGTCAATTACTTTTTCTCTTGATCTGTGAGAGAATCTCGAATCAAGAACATCCTGTCCTTTTTGCTACCACCGGCCACGATCTCTTCCAGGTTCTCAATTACCTGCTTAGAGGGGAGGAGCCTAGTCTCCTCCACTCTGGATCTTCCATAATGTAGCTGCTATTTTGAAGGTATCAAACCTTCATGCTCCTCAAGCTTCCCGTTGGCCTTCTCGGCCTTATTCTCTGGTTTTGGGAGGATGGGTGCTATGAAACACGTTCTTTCCATTGCTTGATCCCCGTGGATTTCCAGCACTCCTCGCTTAGTCACATACTTGAGTTTTTTATGGTAGGTCGACGGGACGATCTTCATTGTATGTAGCCATCCTCTATCGAGGATAGTTTGGTAGGGTGATTCAATGTCCACTACTAGAAACTCGATCATCTTGGATACACTTCCTGCCCTCACTGGCAGTACGATCTTTCCCAAAGGGATAGTTACTTTCTCAGGAAGCCAACTAGAGGGACAGTGGCTTCCTTCAAGTCGGTAATGCTCAACTTTAATTTTCTAAAAAGGTCGAGATACATAACTTTGGATGATATTTCTTGGTCGATGAACAACTTGTCGACGTCATAGTTGGATATCCTGAGGGTGATGATCAAGGAGTCATGATGTGGGGTTCTTACCCCCACTAGGTCTTCATCTGTGAACACGGTGTGTTTGTTGTAGTCAATGTCATTTGTTCTTCGTCGCTTCCCTGACTGTGTCTTTGCTGGTTTGATCTGAAAAGCTTGCATTATTGTTGTAAACTTTTTCACTTCCATCCGAGCGGAGTTTCCCTAAATCGGCTCTAGATCAGATGCCTCATGAATCACTGCGAGCTCATGGACAACACCGTCCTCGAGCACATTGTTGGGACTTGTGTCTCCATTGGCAGCAACTTTCTTCGCCTTTTTCTACATAAACTCGTTCAGGTGATCGGTCTGGGCCAACTCTTTAATGTGAGACTTAAGAGCCTTGTAGTGTTCAGTTTTGTGTCCTCCCTCCTTATGAAAAGCGCATCTCAGCACGTTGTTTCTCTTTAAGGGATCTCCTCCCATCTTTCTGGGCCACTTAACAAATGGCTTGTCTTAGATATTTCCTAGGGTCTTGTAGATTGGTTCTTTGAAGACAGAGTTTACTGCCTGAAATGCTTTCGAAATATCATTCTTGCCTTAATTCTTGGAGCCACCCTTGCCCTTATTCTTACCTTCTTTCTTTTGATTTTTGACCTTATCGTTGCCCTTGGTAGTGAGTTTAGCTCGACCATTCTCCCCTGTACTGAGGCGAATCACGTCCTCAATTTTGGAGTACCTTTTTATGCTAGCCATCAGGTCATCGATGGTTGTGGAATCCTTCTTAGTCAGGGATTGGTGCAGGAGGAAAGAGATGGGTAGACCGATCTTGAAAGAGGCCACTTCTACCTGCTCCGAGCAATCCTCGACCTCGTTGAACAATTCCCAGTACCTTTTTGCATAGTCCCGAAGGCTCTCTTAGGGCGTCTTCTTAATTTTTAGCAAGGCATCCATCTTCTTTGGTTGGGAGTTGCTGGTAATGAAACGAGACGTGAAGAGTTCTTCTAGGGACTCAAATCTCTTGATAGATCTGTGAGGGAGTCTCTCTAACCACTTTTCGGTCACATCATGCAAACTCTAGGGAAAGATCCGGCACATTAGTGCGTACCTATGGTTCTAGAGAGTCATGGACATCCTGTACTGCCTAACGTGATCGATAGGGTCAGTCTTTCCGTCATAGATCTTGAATCTCAGAATTGCAAACTTCTTGGGGGATTCTTTTTCTACCTCCTTTGACAAAGGGGGTTTCATCTAGGTTTTGAGAGTTTATCAGGCTAACTCTTTGATCGATCTGGCACCCCGATGTGCTAGGTGCTGGTCCATTTCTCTCCGGACTAATTTTTTTCTATCCTCATCTCCTCGAGGTGGGCTCCTGCGACGACGAGGTAGTTGTTGTTGCTCGATTAATTCATCATCTGACTCGTGCTCCTCAATTATTTGGGATTCGTATTTAGGGATCCTTTCTTGGCTGTGAGACTTACTCGCTTAAGGGCTAGGAGTGCGGTATTGACGTCGTCTAGTGCTACGATGGAGTTACTTCTCCATCCTTTTTAATCTCCTTTAGAGGCAATAATTCTTAGTCTCTTACTTACGAGCAGCTTCTCCTTGCTCTTAGAGCCTTGCCTCACAGTCATCGATTAAACTGGAGATTTGTGTGGACCTCGCTGGTTCCTGACTTTATTCTGAAGCTTGCCTCTCTGGACGAGCCCACTGATCTGAACGTCGAACTTCAGATCTGATCCTATGAGGGGCAGGCTTTTCTTGGATATCCCCTGCTTGAGGGGCATTACTACTGTGACCATACATTCCAAATTCTTTATTGGTGAGGGATTTCTTAAAGGAAGACAAACGTTCCCACAGACGGCGCCAATTGTGGTGACAATTAAGTTCAACACAAATTAATAAGAAAAGGCAATCACCAAAGCAGATAAAGAATGTAAAGAACGTCAGTCACACGACAATAATATTTACGTGGTTAAGCAATAATGCTTACATCCACGGTGGTGTTCTCAATATTATTTCTCAATACTCTGAGGAGTGTTTTATAGGAAAAATAATGCATGCCTTTTGCCCCAGGCTTAGGGTTTGTTATATACATGTTTGTCCTCGGAGGGTGGGAGTATTGGACTCCCCACGTCAGTCTATGATCCCTATAATATCCCCTCACGAGATCTTAGGAATTCGACTAAGTCGTAACTAAATTTGTTGAAGTTTCCCGACTTTGGGCCATTTTTATTGGTCCACTTGTCTTGGGCCAGAATGATAAATCTAGGTACCCACAGTTTCTTTATATGGTTTGATAAAATGCCATCTTGTATAAATCTTTTGTGGTGACTAATTGAACATTTTGGGACTTAAGAAAAGTTAATAGGTTGATAGGTAGAACCCGAAAAAATATTAATATGTGGAAATAAATTCTAGGGAATTGGAATAATGGGTTAAAATCGAATTAGTGAGTAATGAAGAATAAACCCAATCGAAATAATTAAATTTAGGAATTGTGATGAGATGGACCAGTAGGTTGTAGACTTGTACCTACTAAAATTATATGAAGACATAATTGATAACTTTGGAGTGTTGAGAAAATCTCAAGAGTATTTATATTAAAAGTAAAGTCATAATCTAGAAATATGTAGGATATTCGAGATATAAATATTCTACGTAAGGGAATTGTTATGGGTTGTGCATATACCCTATATATATATATATATATATATATATATATGAATACCTATATTATAATTTTTATTACGCATATGACATACTTACGCTACTTTCTATCACGGTGGAGGTTTCACGTTGTCCATGGTCTTATCTCGATTGGACCCATCTGGGGGGATTTAGATTCGTACACTGAGCATAAGACCATGGTACATTCTATTATTATGAATTATTGTTTCGACGGTTGAATGGGAGTGTAGGTTATGCGTGACCCATTTAGCTCTGGAGTATGCTTGCCTCCAATATTTGTGATATGAGATTTATGGTTCGTGAGATACGCCTAACCAATTGTCATTTATGTACTGAATGATGCACCAGGACATGATAGCTGAGTATGCACGCACCGCAGCTGTGTCTAGGGGTGCTTTATATATATATATAATGTTGTGATAAATATATATAAATACTATGATTTAATCTACTGTGTGACTTTGAGTAGATGTGAAAGATTAATGAAATCTGAATTTAATTAAGTAAGTGAATACTTAATTTTAAATACTTGAAAATCTTATTTCATTCTATAGAGAAATGAATACGTGTAATTTTCATGCGTATAGCGTGGGAAAATACAGGGAAATAAGATAAGGTAAAATCATAGTAATACCTATATTAAACTAGTAAATGGGAACTTTTCTAGGAAGATTTTGAGGTACGTTAGGTGTGCACTCTAGATTAGAGGTGACATTCTCAAGTGAGAGCCGAAAAACTAATTAGAACATAATAATGGCTTAGTTTGTAAATATTAAGCACTTGCAATTTTTAAAATATTTTACACTCGGGCTCAGACCCGTTTTGCTTGCATATTCTCTTATCTACTATATCTATATCACTAGGTGCCCAGCATCAGGGACGCCCGATTTATTCGATGGATACTTAACGTGCATTTGGAGATGCATCTTTGGATTAAACAATCTCAGTCCATTTATTCCTATCTTCTTAGTTTTTAGTTCATTTAGGGCATGTCGCCCAAGCTTTAGTTATCTCATTTCAGTTCCGAATATTGTATTTGTTTTATGTCAGTACTCTTAGTATCATTTTGGCTTGGATGGTGATATTTTTATATTTAAATTGGAACGTTTATTCAAGTCAGATTTTATTGATGGCTTTTAATTCAGTGATGATGTGATATTTTATTATTGTGCTGTGTTGTGGAAGGGATTTAATAAATAAAAGAAAATGAAAAAATTGGAAAAGTTTTGACACTTAGCTTAATTATCTATTAGGTGAATAAATGGGAGAATGTTTTTGACAATGATACTAAGACTGAACCCACTGGATATTCTGATTTAATTTAATAAAGTACCGATCACCTAATATTTAATTAGGTGTGGTTTCACAACTTGGTTCAACAAGAAAATAATCAAAGACTCACTTCAATGCCTAACATGGAGGAGATAAACGTTGTTGTTTGGGTTCTAAGTGGAGAGAGTGCTCCAGGTATGGATGGATTTACAGGAAAGTTTTTTACTCCATCATGGGAGATTATTAGGATGGATTTGTGTAAAGCTATTGAAGGCTTCTTTAATTGTATGGAGATTACTTAGTTCTTCACCTTTACTATAATAATCCTTATCCTTAAAAAGGAAAATAACCAATATTTTGCAGACTATATACCTTTAAGTCTTTACAATTTCATCAATAAAATCCTTTCTAAAATTTTATCCTCTAGACTCTCTACGATTCTCACAAATTTCATTTCCCCTAATCAAAGTGGTTTCGTCAAAGACAGAGGGATTGTTGACAATAAATCTTTACTCAAGAAATGTTCCCCATGATTAATTATAATAATGAAGGGAGCAATGTTGCTATAAATATTTATAAGCACAAGGCTTATGACAAAATTTTCTGGATTTTCTTGATTAAAGTTTTGAGCTAGTTTGGTTTTAATGAGCAATGGATAGACATTGATTTGGAGGTTCATCTTAAATAAATTTTTTTCTGTGACGGTCAATGGGGAGTCATATGGATTTTTCAAATCTTTTAGAGGTTTGAGACAAAGAGATCCTCTATTACAAAGTCTATTCATTATTTGTGATAAAGTGTTGAGTAGAAATCTTGATAAAATCTTTCAAATATCTAAAATAAGAAAATTTAAAAATCCTATTAGTTGTCCTCTTGCGTCTCATATTGTATATGTTGATGATGTAATCATATTTCCCTCTAGGAGTATAAAATCCATCAAAAGTGTGGAGTTTGTGATGGATAGGTATGAAGGATCATCTGGTCAATAAGGGAAGAAGAATAAAAGTTCTATGTACTGTTCCAAGATGATGGGTCATGCTAGTTCAAGGAAAATTTCAAGGGTAATGCAAATGCAAATCCTGAAACTTCCTTTTGTGTATTTTGGATGTCCTATTTACAATGGTACATTGAAATGCTCTCTTTTTCAGAATCATATTGCCAAAATCAGGGGCAAGTTAGAAGGTTGGAAAGCTAAACTCCACTCTACGGGGGGTAAAGATTATTTTAATCAAACACATGCTCCAATCAATTCCTATTTACACTCTACCTGCTATGTAACCTCCAAAAAAAGTCATTGCTATCATTGAAAAGATAATGGTTTATTTTTTATGGGGATCCACCGAAGTCATTAAAAAATTCCATAGGATCGCTTGGAAATATCTTTGTAGACCCGTGGCTGAGGGTGGCTTAGGGTTCATATATTTGAATGATTTAGATGATGCTTTTAGTATAAAGCTATGGTGAAATTTCAAAAATCAAAATTCTTTATGGGATTATTTTATGAAGGAAAAATACTATAGGATTAATCATCTTGTAGCATGTAAAGCTTCTATAGGTTCTCATGTTTGGAGAAGAATAATTATGCAAAGGGATACTGCAGAAAAACATTGCCAATGGATCATAGGAAAGGGGGATATTAATGTGAAGTAGGATAATTGGATAGGAATGTTTCTTTTGACTCCCCTGGTATTACGAGATCTTTCCAAATTTCAGATTTTCTTGAAAGTAATGGAGGTTGGGACAGTAACAAAATTAATGTTTTGATTCCTCAAAACTAAATGTTTACTTGTTCTAAAGTGGAGGTGATGGGGAGTAAAGACATGGATAAGTTATTCCAGTTAGACTGTATAAAAGTTATTCATGTTCAAACTCTTTCATATGGCATAAATTTATTACAATCAAAATCTCTTTTTTCCTCTTGAGACTTTTGAAAGATTGTTTACCAGTAGATGAGGAAATCAATAGGATCGAAGTGAGAGGTCCCTCAAAACGTGGTTTTTGTTTATCTCCAAAAGATAAATCAACAGAACACCTTTTTGGGCATAGTGATTTTTTTATGTTTGTTTGGAAACATTTTGATGATCTTTGTGGGGTTAAAATTTTAAATTCATCAATGAGAGGGAGGTTAATAGCTTGGTTGTATATTTCTAATAAAATCTATAAATAATTTCTTTATTTAATGATAAATGTAGTGGAGACCTCCTGAAGGAATCTTTTTGATGCTAAATGTAGATAATTTCTGTAAATAAAATCTAGGTCCAATGGGAGAATGACCCAAATACAATTTTTCAATTCTATGTCCACATGCCTCATCTTCGACTCCTAAGTACATAAAATGCTACGTCTCCGTCTTGAAATTCTTTCCCTTACAATACTTTTTTTTTCTGGGTCATTCAGGCCCTCGCGTTCCATTAACTTAGGCGTAACTTCATTTAAAGACTCAGACACAGTCTCCCCCCCTTCCCATCACTTTTATCCCTTCCCTATCCTTTACCTTCATCCTTAATGGTCCATTAAATCCTCATACGCTCCCTAAGTTTTCTGTTTCATCCTTGAAAAGAGACCCCCCTCCCTATACCTTTACCCTTCTTTTTCAACCCATCCTACTGGACATCCTTAGTTCCTCATGTTCATTCCCCTTATACAAGAACCCTACAAACTTTTTAAATTCTCCAACCCTCCTCTCTAAAGTCTACCCCTCTATCCCATTCCCCACTCCTCCCTTCCATCTAGTCAGATTTCCCATCCCCTCACTATATGTGTTTGATTTTACCTTTATGGATCCCTTACTAATCTCCTCCCTCTCTGAAGAACCCTTTCCTTCAGAAACCTCTCTTCGCAGACACAATTTACTAACAGGCGACTCTTAATTTTTACCTCCTTCCTCCCATTATCATATCTGGTTAACTAATGATCGAAGAACTATCTACTCCTCCTCACCCACTTGATTCTCTAAGTTCAAAAACTGTGAGTGGGCCTTCTACCATATTTTCATAACTATATTGATATTTATCTTCCTATAAAATGAGAACCAAATTTGACTTGCATAATATATTCCAAATAGCCCCTCCTGAATCCTTTTTATTATTCTCAGGTCCACCCAATAACATCCTCTAATTAAGTTTCTCACCTTTAGCCTTGATATTCCTTATTAAAAATCACTTTTTATCACATTTCCTTAATTTAGCATTAGCCTTAATGTTTATAATGATCCTATGTTCCCTCACAACGAAAAGCACTAAATTTTTACAACCATTAAATTATCCTCCTACATTTATTTCTAGATCCCCCATGCTTCGCACGCCTCTCTAACATATCCGCCCATCTTGTTATACCGAACGCCATGATAAAAGTCCATCACATGTCATCTTGTCCCTTTTTTGGCTCACCTCTGGCAGCCCTGGAAATACCATATCTTACCCCCTCAATTTCAATGTTTTGGTTTTTTTTCTCCAAACCACATTGCTGCCCTATTCCATAGTTCTAAACCAATATCATCTGCTGTTTTTTTCCACCTACTTCTCTAGTAGGAGGGTTAACAAGATTGAAGATAATTCCGCTGATCATTCATGTTCTTGCATCCTTAGCAGGTCTGCCTACGACTACTCGGACTTATCCTTCCACCTACTTTCCTATAATTTCCATCCATCTTCCAAGATCCATCTTCAGTTTCCTATCAGAACTCAGCATTATGTTCCCTTCCGTCGTATTCCTTGCCCATGTTTAATCCAACATCTATGTCACCTCATCTTCTCGAACTGGAACGTTATCCATCCACTCGCGCATTTTTATCAATACCATGACCAATAATCTACGTCCATCTCTACCTCCGATAAGAATACGTGACCATCAAAGATCTTTTCCCTTTATGGTATCAGTGTCGACTACTCAAAAAACCCACAACGTTTTCCAAGGGCTCGAAATAATTCCTCTTCACAAATTTGTAAAGGAAGACCTTTCACACTGATCAAACGCTACTTGCAACATAAATCTGGGGTTGTGCAGTACTCCAAAGGATGCCATCTAACCAGAAATAGTGGCACAACGTTAAACTCCCACTTCTTCATCTATAATATTCTCTGTGCTTTGACTCGTGATGAAAATTAAGAAAACACAAATTGCAGGGTAGACCAGGGTAGACTTTTGACATTTAAACTGCCACCTCACTTCCATATTTCTTCAAACCATCTGGATAACGCATCATAAGATTGTTGGACTTGTAGTCCGGCCAACCAAAGTTTTATGATAATACTTCAATCGATAAAAGCATGACGATGACTCAACGATAACATCATATAGGGATTTACTATTGTTGGAGATGCTTAGCTCTTAAGATGGCCAGGGCTCTATGAATGTAGTTTGCAGAAATGTTTGTCTTACCTTTTTCCCCTGAATTCTCTCGTTAATGATTTATCACTTATCTTTTCATTTTTGGTCAGCATGGAACCACTAATTCCATATCCAGAAACATATCCCCAACAAACTTCTACCCCCTCCGCTCTCCAACATAGGGATTATAAATATAGACCTTATTCCCCATCTTTCATGATAATCACTAAGAGCATGTCCCTTTTTCTACAGTGAGTGCTATAAAATCATTCTTAAGAACACCTTAATATTAATCATGAACACATTAATATGATTAAACTTTAACATACAATTGTTCTTAATAAAAGGATCTTGGATCTTCATGTTTTCACAAAATACGTCAAAAAGATAAAAAATAAGACTTACCTTAATCAAGGATCAATCTTGATTAATTGCTCCATCAATCTACCTTCTTGGAAAAAATACACTCTAATGGAATCTCGGAGTTTCTCTCCCACCTCAAAAATAGTGTGTTATGAGAAAACCCCAGATGGTGTAGGGCTCCTCTATTTATAAGGGGAAGAGGGCCGGAATCCTAGTCAAGGTGGGACTCTTTTTCAAGTCTCCCAATAATGCTACTAACCATCATGTGACTAACGGATAAGATTGACCCAATCTTCTAATATTCGTTTTTATCATGTTCCTAATTAATTATCTGATATTTATCAAGACCACATAATTGGGAAATTCATAAATTCGGAATTTAATATAATTGAAATTAAATAATTAATTTCGACACTTAATATTAATTTCCAGCAGTCTCCCACTTGGTCTTAATAATCTTCATAATTAAATTAGGTACCATAAGGTGCACAATAACTGATAAATATAGTTTGCTTAAATCAAAGAATTCATGGATGCGAGTCATGGCGGTTCCATGCTATTCAAGAGCATGGTTCCTTCCATGTACTACAACACCAATGTTTCATTCAACTAAGCCTTTAATATTGGGTATCATAATGGCCTCATAATGTCCTTTTCAATAGGGACTATTTCTGTCAACAATAATTCATAATTTTATGCATGCTTTGTCAAAAGACAGAAATAATAGAAATCAAAAACACTTTTAATGAATTCAAGTAATGGTGTCAAACAACTAAGCCAAAATAGCAATCATAGTTTAACTAATCGAGACCCATCTCTTTGACATGTTCCATAAAGGTCTTCGGAGATGGTCCTTTCGTAAGAGGATCTGCTATGTTATCACGCGTACTGATGCGATCAATTGACACTCTTTGTTTCTGAATTTCTTCTTTAACTGATAGTTATTTCATTCAACGTGCTTAGTTACTTTAGGAATACCTAACATTTCCTCATAAAGAAGATTGCAGCGACATTATCATAATATTTCAGCGACTTGATAATAGTGTCGACAACTCCAAGTCCCGGAATGAAGTCACGCTGCCAAAATACATAAGTTGTAGCATCAAGCATGGTACAAAATCAGCTTTCACAATAGTTAATGGATGGATTGTGTTGTACTCCTTCATTATATTGGTTGATAAACCAAAACAAATATTCTTAAGCAAGAGTGAACTTTATACCATCCGTACAACTAGTAAATCTGAGTCACAATAATTGTTCATATTTAAATGAACCCATACATCATAAATGTGAGCATATAGTCCTTTAAGTATCTCATTACTTCATACACAACTTTTAAACCCATAAGATTATTTTGATTCTGTACTTTCTAAATATGTGCTTGAATATAGAGAAAATATATAAACTTGCTCCCACTGATCTTAAGGTGTATACAAATATACAACGAAAAAAAATAATGATATTATTTCTTAAAATACGTCATGTGGGAAACTTATGTTTATAAAATGATCTCCTAAACATATACGCATGGTTTATAAGACTTCAAAAACTAATTTTCACATCCACTTCATGTAACTCTCAATCATAATGAGCTACTAATGTCATCGGAATTCCAAGTCCTTACATATAATTGAGAAGGTTCATTTATAACCTTTTCTTCATTAATAGTGAAATATTTTACTACAATTTAGCTTTATCTCGTTAAACTACCGTTAGTGTCACGTTTGGTCTTGATGACCCCCTTATACCCGACTTTAGTGCATCAATTATGTAATTCAACGAGATTTCAACCTTAATTGTAGTCGATTAGTTTCACTTCTTATGACTCTTGAAAATAAAACCAAGTCATTATTTATCACTACGCCAAATTCATGTTCATGAAGATACACCACATAATCATCGAGGATAGTAGACCTTTTAAGATCTTCTTAATACTATTCCTTATGATTATATCTACATTTCTCTCACGGTGACAATACTATCATTTAGTGGTTGATCATTTATTTGTTCTTTGTTGTTTAGACAATCTAACAACTAAAAGAATAAGGATTCAAAAAGGTTATCGATAATGGGATAGGTACCCTACCTTCCTTTATAACCATATTTCATGATTTTCTACTACCACTAATTTCACATTTCATAATGAATTTGACTTTAATGCAATAAATACGTGTCAATGACAATTATATGATCTATGTAGGTCCACTTTAAGGGAAGTTTCTCATAATCTCCCACTTGGGCCACATAGGTCATCCTTATATTAGACATCGTAATACCTTAAGAGCACAACTCGACAATCAAAATTTGTAAGAGACATTACAAAAATCTTGTCCACGAAAATTATGAAAAAGAGTCTAGATTTAATTTGGTACAAGATTTAAAGAGTTTCATAAAAAAAACGCTACGATTATGATGCAGGATCAAACAAATCTTTAAAGAACTATGTCCAAACTTTATTTTGTACAAAACATCAAAACTAAAATCATAACCCTTGAAAAAATATACATCAAAAGATTCTTTAGAACATATCCCTCACGATCAAGTCTAGACAAACATTTTCCAAAAGAAATTGAGGGTTTATGAAAACAAATGGCAATTTGATTCCCCAAGAACAAAAGAAAAGAATCTTATTAGCATTTCTAGTTTGTTTTGTAAGAAATCCTTGCATCAAAAGTAAATACTTTCTATAACACAGTAAGTATAACTTGAAAACTCTACTGAGATGAAAAACTCCTTTCAAATCATAAAAGATACATATCATCTTTATCATTATTAGTCCGAGTGTGCAATATGTAAACAAACTTAATTTGTTTAACCAAATCAAATATGAAATTTTTAGAGAAATAAAATGGGATACAATAATATGTGATAAGATAATGAGATAAATTGCTCACTTCATTAATGCTTTGATTTAACAACACACACATCGATTACATGATAAATTGAGTGCATAACCGTGAGTTTTTGTCAGTAGTAACCGTGAAATATCGATTATATGATACTTGTAGATTACTTTATTGGGTATAATGTTATTTCATTATATTGTACACGACATTTGTGCACAACTTATTTTCACATACTATAATAATATATGTGATCTATGATGTTCATTCAATCACTCAAAACTGATTCCCTGTAAGGAATAATCTTGCTTGAAGAAATAAACTCAATATACCCCATTAATATCTTTACAATTATAAGCATCATGAGTTACTACTACCATCATCTTTACATTTAATATTCATTGCAATCTAGTTGGATCACTGTATTGACTACCAAACATTTCATAATATGAATATTACATTACGTAAAGACTTACATACACAAGTCAATAAATTTTTCACTTATTTTCATTAAATATCGCATGATCAATAAGCTAAATTATTCATGTTTATGGTTTTCATAATCTTAATTGGTGATATGATAGTGAAAGAAACTATGGCATCTGTGTTTGATGACCAATATTACCTTCCCAAAATATATATCACCACTAACATTTTGTTCAATTATTGTAATCACAATAAATGAATAAACAACAATATGTATGCAACATCATAAAGTATCATCATCCTAGCATTCAATATCATACATGGACCCGTAGGCAACCAAAATATGCATGATATTAATGCATTAGTCCAATATTTATATCTTTTGGAATGGAGCACTTTAATGAATGCCAAACCTTATATTATATAAATATTAGAGATACGCATACATGTTCAAAATCCCCGTAATACATGAATAATTATATTATTGTTTATTCCCTAACTTGAAATTCACAAAAAATTAGACATAATGTGAAAATAAAATAGACAAATAGTTTACATGAGATATTACACAATAATAGTAAATAGAAGACATAAATCATTTACTTTTGCTTCATCACTTATGTATGAGTAACAAATCAGAAATATTGACCCAAATCATTCATGGTCATACTAATGCACAATACGGTTATAATCGCAATTATCATACTAGTGGCATATGTAAATATGACTTTTTAACATTGATGTCAATTATTTAACATTGCAAAAATTCCAATGTTTATTTGATTCAAATATCAGCATGTGTTGAGCTTCAATTTAACTTTATACAAACATTAGGATAATCTGTAATGTCTACAAGTATAATATCTTCACATGTAATCTTAGCCTGTATTTGGCATTTGATTAAACTGAATGGATACTTACTTGTGAGTCTCAAAATTTGCAAGTCATGCATTTAAATATGCTTACATGCAATGAAATCATAAATCTAGTATCCTCACATATGAATTGTAGCCTGTGTTTGACATTTAATTCAACTTAATGGGAGTACTAGCCTTATAATAAACAATAATTCTGATTTTCAACTACATGAATCGTTGGCCTGTGTTTGGCATGAGACTCATTAAAACACGAATATCATAATATTCAACAATATGAATCATTGGCCTGTGTTTGGCACGAGACCCATAAAAATATGAATATTAACAATAACGCAAGTCTAATATCCTACCATATGAAATATGTTGGCATGTGTTTCGCACGAATATTCAACTAAAAAAGGATCATTAGAGCAAGGTTTTATCACATTTCTAGATAAAACATACATGAAATATGGGAAAACTTCAATTTTTTCAAAAAAAAAAATAAGTTAGCATCATGGAACTGTAGAAAATTACTCCAAAATCTCAAATATTCGACGGAATTCAAAAATATTTTTTTTTTGGAAGTCAAAAACATTATTTATGCAAAATCAATGCCCCCAAAAATATTATACTCAAAACTTAATGCATAATTAATGGTCCAAATATAAATGCATACACAATAATCTAATATTTACAATTATAGATTAAGACATTTTTATGTCTTCTCCATCCAACATCATATAAATGTTATTGTCGAAACATCAATTCATAATTACATTAGGACCTTTGAGCTACCAATTATAGATTATGCACAATAACCTAATATATCGAAATGCTATTGTCAAACACATAATCATACATCTAATATTCAAAATTTTATATTGAACCCTTTCATCAATACAAAATAATACATAACATAAATATTAGAACAACCATGAACATAAAGAAAAACATCCCCCGTGGTGAAAAAAAAAATACATAATATTTGGAAAAAATCGTAATTTTTGCCAAAAATAGAAAATTTGAGTTAGCACCACAGAGATGTAGATAATTACTCCAGAATCTCAAAACAATTTGCAGAATTCAAAAATCAAATTTCTGGAGTGAGATATTGATGTCAACATTATTACCACAAACGGCAAAAATGCAATTTTAAGGGTCTTAACGACGTCAAAACGCAAAAGTAAGGTGGTGTCCATTGTTTCTAATGGGTTTTGTTTATTTCGACGTTTCCAGTCGACCATATGAGTTTCGTAAAATTCCGAGTAAGTTTTGACCTTTTATTTTAACCAGTGAGTATTGGCGACAGAAGAAAAACGTCACAGAAAATATCAGACACACTTTAAGAGCAGATTTAATGACAGAAATAAGACGTCGCAGAAGGTCTCAGGCACAAAAGCAATTTAATGACATAAATAAAAATGTCGCAGAAAGTCTCAAGCACATATTTCATTATAGACGAACATCAATAAGGAAAATCATGAGATCTTAAACTTTAGCTCTGATACCACATATAAAATCATTCTTAAGAACACCCTAATATTAATCACGAACACATTAATATGATTAAACTTTAACATACAATTGTTCTTAATAAAAGGATCTTGGATCTTCATGTTTTCACAAAATACGTCTAAAAGATAAAAAATAAGACTTACCTTGATCAAGGATCAACCTTGATTAACTGCTCCATCAATCTACCTTCTTGGAAAAAATACACTCTAATGGAATCTCGAAGTTTCTCTCCCACCTCAGAAATAGTGTGTTATGAGATAACCCCAGATGGTGTAGGGCTCCTCTATTTATAAGGGGAAGAGGACCGGAATCCTAGTCAAGGTGGGACTCTATTTCAAGTCTCCCACTAATGCCACTAACCATCATGTGACTAACGGATAAGATTGACCCAATCTTCTAATATTCGTATTTATCACGTTCCTAATTAATTATCTGATATTTATCAAGACCACATAATTGGGAAATTCATAAATTCGGAATTTAATATAATTGAAATTAAATAATTAATTTCGACACTTAATATTAATTTCCAACAAGTGCATGAAATGATTTCTTTGTTACCATATCATCTATTATTATAAAATGTCCCTTTATTTTGTGAATCATGTATCATACATTCACTCAGCTATTTGACTTATTCTTTAACTAGGAAGCCACAATAGTTGTAACCCTTACCTAATTCTTTAAAATGGAAGACATAGCAAGATAAATTTCATTCCTTGCTCAGTTCGTACGTGGTCTATCTTGATTGAAACATAATTTTCTTAACTTCCTCTGTGAATGCCTTATTTCATCCTTTCAGGTGTGAGGGATTGACCACATAAGCTAGAGCATAACCAGTGATAGGGGAGGTAAATAAAAATATTGGAGTAATTGGATATCTCTAAGTTACTCATTGAAAGATTTCAAAAAATAAATTATTGGTCGTAAACTTATTGACAAATTTCATAATGTCATTTGGCTTTCATCCCACTTGTTGATTTTTTGTCGTAATTTTTTTTACAAATCTACTATTGAAGACCTATCAAGCAATGTTAATGTCAATATTTTAATATATCACTTGTTAACAGTTTCATTCCGATTCAAAAGAGATTAAGATATGTCACCACCGAGGTCCCAAACCCTACTAATGACATTTGATCACAATCGCTAATTGCCAGTAAATATTATTGGTGGTAGAGGATGAGGGATGGAGTAAATGGTCATGTCTCTATCTCTCACATTCCTCTCGTTTGAATTGTTTTCCGATTTTGAGGTGGTGAGGGTGAGGGAGGTGGTGGCTTTTCGTGGCGGTGACGGATTTTTTTAAACTGACCGGTGAATTTTGATAGTGGAGGCAAGGATTTTATTATAAATAAAAACAAATTTGTGGTGTCTTGGTGGTGGTGAAAACAAAATGGTCATTAATTTATGTTAACTCACAATAAACATTTTATGTTAATTTAGTCATTTAACAAAATTTAATTTGAATAAAATAAGATTTTAATTTGAATAAAATAAAAATTGAATAAAATCCTCACGAAAATGGGATCAAGTAGATCGAGCCGAAACTACAAGCATATGGTTATTTTCCAAAAAAAGGAAGAGTAGACTGCTCCATACCCAAAATAGTAAATTCAAATTAAATTATCCTAAAACATATCAAAGTTTGTGTTGCACAAGTACATGGAATCTACTTGAAGTTTAAATAAATAAATTTTAATAAGATAACCATCATATACTAAATAATATATCATTATATATTGTATTTATTTGAGTTTTATATTACATTTTTATTTACCATTAAGGGTATTTTAGTATTTTCTCTTTTATTTTTAGGTGAATGTAATAGGTCATATATTCTCTTTCTTTCTTCTCATTGTATTGTATTCTAGTTTATGTTAATATGAAACCCTCACGCCTCTTTTATCTTTTCCATTGATTGTAGATCTTTGATATGTTATCATAGTATCAGAGCAGGATCAAAGCTTAATCTCATCAACACAATTCACGGATCCAACTGTGTTGATGATCGTTTTCCCTCCCGTTTGATATGTTATCTTTGTTACTTTTTGTGTTCGCTCATCTGTTTCGAAGGTATTGATGATCATTTTCCCTCTTGTTTGTTCTATTAATTGTTTAGTTCAATCGATTTGGTCATGTTTAGGTACCTTTTGATTGTGTATTTTTGCAATGGCTGGTGAAAGAGATGATTCGCTGTAATCGATTAGTGTCAGACGAGATGGAAAAAATTATACGTATTGGAGTTATGTTATGAAGAATTTTTTGAAGGGGAAGAAGCTTTAGGGTTACATTAATGGCGATTTGAGTAAATGTAACGATAAGACGAACGTTGAAAAATATGCAAAGTTATTGGATGTTTGGGAAGAAAATAACTCGAAAATTATCACTTGGATCAATAACTCCATTGCACCTTCCATGCGTATGCAGTTGGCTAAGTATGATTATGCAAAGGATGTTTGGTATCATATGGGCAGATTGTATACACAATCTAATTTCGCAAAAAAAGTACTAGTTGGAGTTCGATATTCGGGCTCTTAAGTAAAATAATTTGAGTATCCAGGATCTCTATTCTACTACGACGAATCTTTGGGATCAGTTGGCTCTCACAAAGTCAACTGACTTGCAGGCCTTTGCACTATGTATTACCAATAGGGAGGAACAACGCATAGTTAAGTTTCTGATGGTATTGCGTGATAATTTTGAGGGTCTTCGTGGGTCAATTCTTCATCGTAGCCCACTTCCAACTATTGATTCCATTGTTCACGAGTTGTTAGCCGAGGAGATTTGTCTCAAGACTCAGTCAGGGAACGTAATTTCTTCGAACCCTAATCCCTCAGTTTTCGCAGCCTCCTCTCAGCCAATTTATAGTAATCATAATGAGCCTTATTCGAGAGTTTCAAGTGATGAATGTAGCTATTATAAGGAGAAGGGTCATTGGAAGCCTCGGTTCCCAAAGTTGCGAGCACAAGATCAACAATCAAATAGTCGACTACCTCGACAGCAGTTTCCTACTTGAACATCCAACAACCAATCTGAGCAGCGTTCATATAGGCCTTCACATCCTAATACTGCAATAGTTGTACCACCATCAAACTCATTTGTATCAGGTTCTTCATCATTAACTCAATCCATGTCTTCTCTTGCTGATCAGTTTTAAAAGTTTCTTGACACACAGCCTCACGCCATGTCCATCTTTTCACCAGGTAAGTCCTCAGGTATTTGGATTTTAGACTCCGACGCTTCTAATCACATGTCACCAATTTTTTCCTCTTTTTCTCCATTTTTTCCCACTTCTTCGTTTCCCGTTATGACTGTTGAAGGTACTCCCATGCCGTCAACGGGTGTTGGGACTATTGACTCACCCAACTTATCTCTCCCTAATGTTTTCCACATTATTAAGCTTATAATGAATCTTATTTCTATTGGTCAACTATGTGATGCCTGTTACTCAGTTTCCTTTTCTTCTACCTTTTGTTATGTGCAGGATCCACAGTCTCAGAATGTGATTGGAACAGCCCGTAGACAGGGGACTGTACATCATGGAGAAACTCAATGTACCAATGGTTGCAACTTCTAGTGTTGACTTGTCGTCCTTTCGTTTGCGTTCAGATTCGTCTAGATTTTATTTATGGCACTCTCGTCTTGGTCTTGTATCAGGGTCACGATTAAAATATTTCGCGTCTACAGGAAAATTAGGAAATTTTCATTGTCATGATATCTCTGATTGTAGCAGTTGTAAACTTGCAAAATTTTCAGCTTTACCGTTTAATAGAAGTATTTCCTCTACTTTTCACCCTTTGATATTATTCATTCCGATGTGTGGAGACCCTCTCCTATTATTACAAGAGGAGGGTCTCAATATTATGTCTCCTTTATTGATGATTATACGCGTTACTGTTGGGTTTTCTCATGTAATAACATTGGGACTTTTTTTATATTTATAATAAATTTCATGCCTTTGTCAAAACTAAACATTCTACTATTATCGGATATTTTAGATACGATTTGGGTGGGGAATATACTTCTAAAAAATTAGGTAAGTTGCTTGATTTGGATGGAACCATTCACCAGTCATCTTGTACTAATACTCCTGAGCAAAATGGTGTTGTTTAAAGGAAATATAGGCGCATTGTTGAAACTCTCCCTCTCTTTTATTATCCTCATATATCCCTATTGAGTTTTGGGTAGAGGCTATCCCTACTGCTGTCAATCTGATTAATAAGATTCTAACCTTTCATTCCTTAGGTTTGTCAGCTTTTGAAATGTTGTATGGGTTTCCTCTTGATTATTCTTCCTTAAAGGTGTTTGGTTTTACTTGTTTTGTTCTTCAACCTCATGTGGAACGTACCAAATTATCTCCAAAGTTAGCTATTTGTGTCTTTCTTTGTTATGGTGAGGGTCAAAAGGGATATCGTTGTTATGATCCAGTTACTAAAAAATTATATGTATCTCTCCATGTTGTGTTTCTTGAGCATATCCTTTTCTTTTTTATTCCCAATTGCGTTATGACCTCACTAAATCATATCTCTTCAATATTGATCCGTTCTCTGATAATGATGAGAGTGTGCCATCTCAAAAACCTTGCACCATTAACAGTGTTCCACCACATGTTTCTCCTTATCCTATTATTTCTACTGATACATGTACTTTGCCATCTGATTATCCTAATGCTCCCCCTTTTCGTGTGGCCACTAAGGCACCTGCTGAAACAGTGGAACCTCCTTCTCGCTATCCAAAACATCCACGTATGTCCACTCAGTCTCCAGATTTTATTTATTCTTGTTATTCAGATTCTTTTGCATCATTTATATTCTCTATTCACTGCCTCTCTGAGCCTTTGTCTTATAGAGAGGCAACTCTTCATCCTCTTTGGCAGTAAGTTATGGCTGAGGAACTCTCTACTTTGCATCTGACAGATACTTTGAGTTTGATCCCCTTATTTGCTGGTAACCGGGCAACTATATCTCGCTGGGTATATAAAATCAAAACCAGGTCAGATGGGAGTTGAGCGGTACAAATTCAGATTGGTTTCTTAGGGTTTATCTCACCAATATGGTATGGATTATGATGACAACTTTTATCATATTGCCAAATTGACTACTATCCGTACTTTTATTGTTGTTGCATATGTACGTCAGTGGCATATATCACAGTTGGATGTTAAAAATGCATTCTTGAACGGAGATCTTCACGCGGAAGGTTATATGACTCCTCCTTCGGGTGTTCCTCATGGTCCTGATGAATTTGTAGGCTTAAGAAAGACTTATATGGTCTCAAACAGGCACCACGAGCTTGGTTTCAGAAGTTTTCTATCGTGATTACCTCTCTTGGATTCCTTCCAAGTGAGCATGATTCATCTCTCTTTATCTGGTGCACCTCGGGTGGTCGTATTTTGGCCTCTTTGTATGTTGATGATATGATTATTATTGGGGATGATGTTGGTGGAATTATATCATTGAAGACTGAGTTATCTCGTTGTTTTGAGATGAAGGATTTGGGTCCACTATGTTACTTTTTGGGTATTGAGGTAGCTCATTCTTCAAAAGGTTATCTTCTCTCGCAGTCTAAGTACATCGGAGACATTCTTGAGCATGCTCGCCTCACTGATACTAAGATTGTTGATACCCCTCTAGAGATTAATGTTTATATGTCCCCGTATGATGGTGTTCTTTTACCTGATCGTACCTTATATCACACTATTGTGGGAAGCTTGGTTTATCTGACTATTACCCCCACGAATATAGCTCACGTGGTCCATGTTGTTAGTCAGTTTGTTACTGCCCGTAGTATGGTTCATTGGGTAGTTGTTCATCGTATATTGCGATACTTGATAGGCACTCACTTTCAGAGTCTTTTACTTCCTTCATCGTCTTCTTTGGAGTTGTGTGCATACTCTGATGTTGATTGGGACGGTGATCCTACAAATCGCAAGTCAGTTACTGGATTTTGTGTATTTTGGGGCGATTCTCTTATTTCTTAGAAGAGAAAAAAGCAAGATGTTGTTCATGTGTCTTCCACGGAAGCCGAGTATCGTGTTATGGCTTCTACTACTCATGAGGTTGTTTGGTTACGTCGATTACTTGCAGATATGGGTGTCTCTCTCTCTCAGCACACTCCTACGTACTGTGATAATAAGAGTGCCATTCAGATTGCTCACAATTCGATTTTTCATGAGATGACTAAACACATCAAGATTGATTGTCATAGCACTCGTCATCATCTTACGCATAGCGTCATCACTTTGCCTTTTGTTTCTTCTTCCGCACAGATAGCTGATTTGTTTACGAAGTCTCATCCAATTCATCGTTTTCGATTTTTGGTTGGCAAACTCTCAATACTTCTCGTTGCAACATCATGAGTTTAACGGGGGGGGGGGGGGGGGGGGTATTAGAGTTTTATATTACATTTTTATTTAGCATTAAATGTATTTTAATATTTTCTCTTTTATTGTTAGGTTATTTTAGTAGGTCATATATTTTCTTCCCTTCTTCTCATTGTATTATATTCAAGTTTATGTTAATATGAAACCCTAGCCCTCTTTTCTCTTTTCCATTGATTGTAGATCTTTGGTATGTTATCTATATTTTATTATGTTAAAGTGATGCAACCTAAAATCATTAACGATTCTCCCGTTGAGTTTTAATGATTTCATTATTTCTTACTGTTTTGTATCCCATTTTGACGTAATTGTCAAGATTCAATTGAATTTAGGTTCTCAATTTATCATAAATTAATAGGTTTTTGTACATTCATTAAAAATATAAAAAGTTAGGCATTATTATATTTATATACCACAACTTAACCAATGACTATTCAAGATCCCATCCATAAATCAATTCGATACTGGTTCGATATTAGAAAAATGTTATGATAAAACTTCATTTCAAAGAAAGTGAGAGAAATCAACTCACGACTTGAAGGACACAATTCAGTGTGAATTCTTTATATTTTATATAGGAATGAAGGGGCTTTTTCCTTGACATCATTTGTTTTTTTTTATGTTATTTTCCACTGGAACTTAATGTAAATAACAAATGGAGCAAGAGTAGAAAATATTGATTCATTTATGAGGAAAAACTGTTTCTTTAATCATATATTTACTGATAGTTCTAGTTTTCGCCAAAAAAATCTTATTTTAGCCTTCGCTGACGACTGTATTATTTTCTTAAAGGGCTCTATGAGAAATGTGGTTAACTTTAATATGATTCTGAAGATGTTTTACACCCTTTCTGGGGAAAGTTTAAACTCTGATAAATCGACCATTTTATTCTCTACCCATATGGCCCCTTCAAATAAAGGTAGGATTAAAGAGGCACTTAATGTCCCTTTGTTTATCTCTCATGAGAAATATGTGGGGGTGCCGCTTATTAACAGGAGGATGACCAAAACTCTTTTCCAGGACCTCATAGATAAATTAGATAAGCGAATCAACCTATGGTATAACCAATACTTATCCTATTCTAGTAGGCTCATTCTTATCAATTCAGTCACAGATTCTCTTTCGATTTATAGTATGTCTTCTTTTCAACTGCCTAAAACTCTTCTTGATGAATTTTCAGTTAAAATTAAACAGTAACTCCGAATTCTAAGAAAAAATCTACTATCAAATGGGGTTTCCTAACGCAGCTTACAATGTTGGGTGGGTTATGTTTTAAGAAAATGTCTCTACTAAATCAGACTTTTATGATAAAATTAGGCTGGTCATTACTTTATAATCTGAACTCTCTGTGGGCTACTGTTATGAAGCACAAATATTACCCTCAAATTGCTTTTCTTGATTCGAAACCCAAACATCGAAATTCTTAGGTCTGGAAAAATGTTCCAAAAGGCATCTCACTTCTCAAAGAGGGCGTTCAATGGTCCTTACAAGAGGGGCATGTTAAATTTTGGACGGACAATTGGATGTCTATACAATCGTTATAATCTATTCTTCAGAAATCCAGTTATGACGACTCCATGTTAGTTTCTCATTTTCGGCACACTAACACTGACAATTGGAACATTACTGAAGTATATTCCGCTACAACTTGTCCCTAAAATTATTAGTATTCCTTGGCATGATAAGAATTCTTCGGATACTGCCTTCTAGAGCCCTAATAGAAAAGGATTGTTTACTATTAAAAACATGTATAACTGGCATACTAGTAAGGACATCAGTATAAGTAGGCCTTTACTTCCATGGTTTCGATTATGGCAGTTACCCTGTACTAATAAAGTTGAAATTTTCTTCTTGTTTATGTCTCATAACGGCTTACCTACCGCAGATGTTTTATGTGCCAAACATATTTACTATTCGTATTTTTGTTCCTTATGTCAACAAATTGATTACAATTGTCATTTTCTGACTAACTGTCCTATTTTTCATAACATCATTGATGCCACTAGGTTACCATTTCCTACGGATCGCCATCTGCTTATTACTTATAGCTATTCCTTTTAGTGATCGACTTGGAAATACTTCGAACAGTTTGGCGATAACAAAATATCTTTTCACTTGTTTGTGTATCTAGAATTTACGTAATAATGCAATTTTCAACAATATCCCAGTTCAACTGCAACTTTTGAATCACCAGGGTAAGGAGGATATTGCTAATTACATTTCGTTTAATAAACCAAAACCTACTCCTCTTAAGACTCTTAAAATAAATATCTTTTAGCATCATTCCGACAAAGTGAATATCAAACTTAATACTGATGGCTCTTGCAATCAAATTACTCTATCGACGGGAATTGGAGGCGTCCTTAGAGACGATAAGGGAAATTTTATATGGGGCTTTACTAAAAATATAGGCTTTAGTTCTAATGCTATAGCTGAAATGTGGGCAATAAAAGAGGGTTTAAAATTGGCTAATTTTAAAGGTATTCGTAATATTCATATGGAAACGGATTCTCTGTCTACTTACCAACTATTTTGTAGGACCCCATGCTCGAGCCACCATATTCGGGAATTGCTCCGGAACTGCCATAAGAAAATTTAGATGTTCGATAGTGTGTGGATATCCTTTTGCAATAGAGAGGCCAACTCGGTTGCTAGAACCTCTTTTGGAAGTTATAATGTAAATAATAAAATAATGAAGCTCAAATCGCGAGTATTGATTCATTCTTGAGATAAGTATTTAAAGACCTGAATGTAATACTAATTTAATCTTTTGCAAGTTTAATAAACTAAAAATTATGCCACCCAATTTATTATGGCACCATTTTAAAAATATTAAATACTAACCAAAATATAAAATAAAATACTCTATCAAATTTCCATAACCAAATACAAGCAACTAGCGTTTCATAATGGAATACACTTATTATTTTAAAAACATCACACCATTTTAAAAAATTACATACGAGCCACATATTTAATATGAAAATAAAAACTCTTAGTAGGATGTCTCATAGCAGATGCTATTTTTCTGATAGGTGGGCCTCAAGATCCTTGAACATTGCCAGCATTTCCTTTTCACCATCCTTAAATTGCTCCTCGGTGATTTGGGCACCAGGTTTGGTGTCAAACGTGGTGGTATTCTTGCAGACTGATCCTCAACTAGGAGAGGGTTCCACTTTGCAACAATGAGTGATCGTCTCAAGTCCATCCATCATGTTACCACAGTCAGTTATGGTATAATTATACGCAAAATTGTCCTTATCCAATCCATCAATTCGGTGCTTCATCTCCTTGAACACGCTGCCTGAATATATATGATGAATAATAAACATCATTAAATAGTCATTTGCAATAAAAACAGCAAAAATGTGAAAGAATTATAGGTGCTTTGAGATCCACTAGTTCTTATTTTTATTTTGAGATATACCTTAAATTTATTTGAGAAGTTCAATTAAACCCCATTTAATTATTTCAAAATTATAAATTAATCAATTTATAAATTAATTAATTAATTATATTTATTTTATTAATAAATTAATTAATTGAGGACTCCATTTCAGCTTCACTGTAAAATTTAAAATTTAAACATTTGACCAAAAAATAAAATACATATTCACTTTAAAAAAGAAACACGCAAAATTCATTTAACTGCTCTCCCTCTCCCTCCCTCATGCCTTCCCTTCTCTCTCAATTAATTTTACACTTTTCTTCTATCAATTTTAAATTATCGAACACCACCTAAAATTAAATTTAAACTTATTTCAAATTGACTAATTAAAAAAAACTAATTTATATAATCTACTTTCCTTAAAAACTAATCTCACTTTCTAAAATTTGAGGAGCGCCCTAGTGCCCTATATTTTTATTTTAAATTAGGACAGATGATTAAAACAATAAGAGTAGTTCTACACGTAGAGAGAATTCATACGGACTGACGTGTCATGTTCATACTCATCCATGTCTTGAATCTACTCATCCCACCTCACTAGACTATATTTGAACTGATTATCATGACCTCGCCACAGAAAATTCCTCATTAAATTATCGAGTCTTTTGCCAAAAGAATTAGGTAAAGGGAGGATCGATATGAAATAAGTCGGAAGACTCGATAACACACTTTTGATCAACGTTAACCTCCCCCTGTTACAAAGGTAACTATGCTTTCACCTAGCTAACCTCCTTTGGACCCTCTTAAGAACAGGATCCCAAATCGATTTAGACTTAAACTTGGCCCCTAAGGGAAGTCCAATATAAGTGGAGGGGGGCAAGCCAGCCGTACACCCAAGCATCTTTGCCGAAACACCCACATTTCCTACCTCACCAATAGCAATCATAACAATTTTACCTGACGTTGATACGAGGCCCTGACACAACCTTAAAACACACCCGCAATAACTTTAACGCCTCATCCGTAGTCGCCCCAAAAAAGATAATAGTATCATCTACAAACAAGTAAGAGGTCATAATAGGCTGGGGAATAGAGATCCCGGTCAAAAAATCGAAAACCAGGCCACCCTCCATCGTACGACCCATGATCCAAGAAAATACCTCCATAGGCAGAATAAAGAGGAATGGGGACAACGAGTCGCCCTGCCTGAGACCCCGAGTGCACGAGAAGTACCCTTCAGGCACCCCATTCATCAGGACAGAGAAATTGACAGTGAAGACATATCAGCAACACATCTCCCCGAAACCCATCCTCCTCAGAAGATAAAAGAGGAAGTCCCAACTCACATGTTCTTATGCGTTCTCAACATCTAGCTTGCAAATAATACCGAGGATCCCACTTCTCAACCTGGACTCGATGTTCGCATTCGCTACCAACACCGCATCAAGAATCTGACGGCCCCCCACCAAAGCGCTCTGAGCATCGGACACGAGGGGATCAATCACCTTTCTAAGCCTAACCGATAGGACCTTATAAATGAGCTTATACACACTACCAAACCGATATGAACAAATTACAAAACATATTAAGTATAATAACCAAAGATCCAAAAGCCGTGCTGAGGAGACGATGATAGGGCCACCATTACGCTCATATAATTTCTCAGTGAACTTCTGGATTGCCATCTGCCATGCCAAGAACAAATTAATATAATAATAAAAACACTTACATATAGTTTTCTACTAATTTTTTCTTTTCTAACGATAAAATCATATTCCATGTTGTTCCTCCGCAAAGTAAATATTTTGTTAGTATAGCTAAATGCACTCCTATTGAGTGTTACTCTTACCGTCATGGTACAATACCCTTAAAACATGTTCGATAATTTGGGTATACACTTTTTCGGTATGTATCATTATTCTTTTTGGAACCATACCTTATTTTTTTATCGGCATAAAATCTGCCATCAAAGTTTGTAACTGACAAATTAAAACTCGTCAATTCAAAATAAATTTATGATACATAGAAAAGAGAGTAGTCACAATAATACAAAGAAAAAAAAAATACATTACCTGGTGAAGGTTCATGAAAGTTCCAAGTAAGGAAAAGTCCACGAACAGCAACTTAACGCCTATTTCCATTCATAACCATCTTTACAAAACACATCAACATCAAAATATACACAAACTTCCAACAACCATCTCCACAAAACAGAAAAACATAAACACCATCTAGGGTTTGGAAGCCAAGATTGATTTTTTTTTTTAAATGAACCACCCAACAATTATATATAAGGCAATTTACAGATAGGTCCTTGGCAACAATTTTTAAATATTTAAACATAATTTACTATTAGGCCCACTTGTTATGCTACTAGCGTGGACTTCTACAAGAAGAGAATTAGTGAACTTAAGTTTTTAAAATTTATCAAAATTCCTTTACTGTCTATAATTTATTTGTGAGGGAGCTAAGAGTACTTTTTCCCCTTATATATATACACATAGTTTGCCGACTTATATTTAATTCCCTTCACGTGATGGTTTCTCGAAAAATGTCTTCTAAATCCAATCAAATGGTTGAACAATCCAGAGGGAGCTGGACGTGGGGACACCCCACACATGGTGGGGGCTTTGATATCGGTAGATTAGAGGCGCCTATTGGGTTTTATGAACTTGAAAAGTCCAGATCCTGCACCTATCATTTTTTATTTTTCCTTTTTCAACACTTGTTTCAAACCCTACAATATAAGAACCCTTTTGTTTTTTTTTTCTTTTGATTATTTTTTATTCTTTTTTGGGAAGAGGGACGGTACACTCCACACATATTATTGCAATTAGGGGAAATAGCCTCCCCTAAGTGGCATAAACAAGTTTAAAAATATTCAGATTCAATAATGAAGATGATGGGTCACTTCATTTTCCTTTTTCTAACACTTGTTTCAAACCCTACAAAATAAGAACCCTTTTTTTTTTCCCTTTCTAACTTTTTATTGAGGGGTGGATTAATATTCAGATTCAATCATGGAGACTTGGCGATTGAAGTACACTGATTGACAAAATGAGATGGATCGCTTCGCTTTGGTCCGAAGATTTCAATAAATGGGAACATCATTAACAACTGAAGTAGAAGTTGCAATGACATGGAATTACCCCAGTTTAGGGGACTTCAATGCTTGCATAGCATTTTAAATTAGTATATAAATTAATATATTTTTATATATTTATTAAAAATAAAAAATACATATCATTATGTCTATATACTCACATTGAATCAATTCAATACTGATTCCAAATTAGAGAAATGTTATGATAAAACTTCGTTTGAAACGATGTGATAGAAAGCAACGCGCGACTTGAAGGTTGCATCCAATCTGATTTAATAAATGGTAAATTATGCCACCCATTTTATTATGCTACCATTTTAAAAATATTAAATACTAACCACCAAAATATAAAATAAAATACTCTTATCCATTTTATATAACCAAATCTGAGCAACGGGCGTTTCTAAATGGAATACGCTTATTATTTAAAAAACATCATACTATTTTAGATAATAATTACATAGGAGCCACATTTTTAATATAAAAATAAAAAGCACACGCTTAATAAAACGTCTCATAGTAGATGCTATTTCTCCGATAGATGAGCCTCAAGAGCCTTGAACATTGCCAGCATTTCCTTTTCACCATCCTTAAATTGCTCCTTAGTGATTTAGGCACCAGGTTTGGTATGAAAAGTGGTGGTATTCTTGCAGACAGATCCTCCACTAGGAGAGGGTTCCACTTTGCAACTAAGAGTTATCGTCTCAAGTCCATCCATCATGTTAACACAGTCAGTTATGGTCTAATTATACGTAAAATTGTCCTTATCCAATCCATCAATGCGGTGAATCACCGCCGGTGATTCATCTCCTTGAACACGCTGCCTGAATATATATGATGAATAATAAACATTATTAAATATTCAATTGCAATAGAATTAGTAAAAACGTGAAAGAATTATATGTGCGTTGAGATCCACTAGTTCTTATTTTTATTTTCAGATATACCTTAAATTTATTTGAGAAGTGTAATTAAACCCCATTGAATTATTTCAAAATTATAAATTAGTCAATTTATAAATTAATTCATTAATTTTATTTATTTTATTAATAAATTTATTAATTGAGGAATCCATTTCAGCTTCACAGTAACATTTAAAATTTAAACATTTGACCAAAAAATAAAATATACATCCACTTTAAACAAAATTCATTTAACTGCTCTCCCTCTCCCTCCCTCATGCCTTCCCTTCTCTCTCAATTAATTTTACACTTTTCTTCTATCAATTTTAAATTATCGAATACAACCTAAAAATAAATTTAAACTTATTTCAAATTAACTAATTTAAAAAAAAAAACTAATTTATATAATCAATTGCCCTTAATAACTAATCACTTTTTAAAATTTGAAGAGCGCCCTATATTTGTATTTTAAATTACGACAGATGATTAAAACAATAAGAGTAGTTCTCCACGTAGAGAGAATTCGTACGAAATCGTCCTCACTGACATGTTGTGTTGATACTGATCCATATCTTAAATTCACTCAAGACACGTATATATGTATTGACGATTCTATACGAATACTCTGTACAAATAAAAAATTTAAAAAAATATAAAAACATGTTTGGATGAAAATAAATTTTAACAAGATAAACTAAATATTTGTGATTCTATATATTTATTAGGCATTCAGACCTCAAACAGAAAATATAAAAAAAACTTGTGGGTCCCCAAAGACTTAATAAAGCCCATAAGAAAAGCAAAGGTTTGAAAAACAAGAAATAGCCTTGATGAAAAACAATATGCTTGTAGGTTCCGGGGCCTCCATCTCCTTGATGAATTTTGGCTTATAAGTTTTGAAGAAATAACACAAGTTTGAGGATGTTTTGAAGAGCTGATATTTATAGTGTAAGCTTATAGGTATTTGGTTATTAGGTTTCTGATTTAGATTTTTATTTAGTTTGAAGACGATTTTGACCCACAACACGTGTAATCAGCATTGTTGAGTAGTTGCCTTGATTTTGAGTTTTGCGCTACCACGTGTAATATTTTCATCCACGTGTAATCAGCATTGCTGAGTAATGGTCTTGTTTCGGTTTTTTGTTCTACCACGTATAATCAGCATTGCTGAGTCATTAATATAATCTTCTTTAGGGTTCGGTTGTTTCTCAGAAAATTAAGCGAAAAAATGATTTCAGAGTGAACTGAAGTATAGAAAAAGAAAAAAAAAATTATGTGCGTTTGATTAACATGAGAAAGAATGGAACAAAATTATAAGCAAAAAATAAAAAATTATTTCTATACAATAAAGTACAATAAGGGGTATGGATTTTTGTCATGCATGATAAATATACATAACATTTTATGTGTTGCGTGCATACATGATTGCATGCATACACATGCATGCATACATTATTATTTAATTATTATTTTTACTAAAATACTGAAAAAAATTGTATGTTTTTTAATTTTTTTTAAAGCTGTTTTAAAAAAAAAAGACGAGTTATTATGGGTTGAGTTTTATCACGGGAAAAAATTTATCGCCGTGCCTTGGGCACGGGCATACACTAGTATATATATATATATATAATAGTTATAAATTTACAATAAATATAAGAATTATATATTTATTATTTCTGGTAAATATGATTTATATAATAAATTTCCATTTCACTCAAATATTAGTAAATATGAATAAAAAATTAAACATTGAATTAGTAAAAATATCCATATATTGGGTATTATTGTGAATATTTATGGGTAAATATTTTAGTACTAGTTGAAAATAATAATAATAATAATAATAATAATAATAATAATAATAATAATAATAATAATAATAATAATAAAAGTAAAAATAATAGTAATAATAATAAAAATAAAAATAATTGTAATAATAATCTACATAGTAATATATCAACTTTCCTTGAGCTTTCCTGCAAAATCTTAGGTTTTTGGTAGGATGCATTTTCTAGGAGAAATTTAAAAAAAAATTAGTATCATTTTTCCTCAACTTTTATGCTAACCAAACTCAACAAAAAGTACAAAAAATTTGTTTTCTTTCACTTTTCCTTTCTTTTCCTAACAAACAAATCCAACCTTAATAAAGAGCTAAAAAAAAAATTCATATTCAATTATAATATACATCTAGATGGTTATTTCAATATTCTTAAATAAAAAAAAAACTAAGATTTTCCGAATTCTCCACCACCTATCTGAACTTTCAAATTTCCACTCCTAATCAAGAATTTATTATTTTTTAATGCCAACAACACACTTTTATAATAAAAAACTTTTTTTTAAGAAAAAAAATGGTTATATAACTGTTTCTTAAAAAAGTTATAAATATGTTTTTTTAAAACACTCTGTTTTTTTATATAAAAAATGTCCTTTAATTTACAAAAAGTATGGAATAAATAAAAAAAAAGTCATATATTTAAAAAAATTTCTTTTGTTATTCTCTTATTTTTTATTTTTAATTATTACTCTTATTATAATAGTTATGGGATAAAAATATCATTTTTTTATAGAAAATAAAAAGCAAACAGTTACACAGCTGTTATACATAATTTCAGGTGAATATGATATTTATGATAATTTTAAAAATACATAAGACTAAGGTTACATAAATTATTGTGATTTAGGACTTTGTTTAGTTTGAAGATGATTTTGACCTACCATTTGTGATGTGGCAGTTTGTGTGCAATGTTGTGATGGTTAGGCTACAACACGTGTAACCACGTGTAACTCTTGTTTTTAAGTCTTGCTCTACCACTTGTAATGAATATTGCTGAGTCATTTCGTCTATCAATATAATCTCGTTTAATAGAGTTAAAAATTAATATTTATAATCAATTATAATATATTAACATATACGGATATTTCTATTTTTTTTAAATATAAAAAAGAAGCATATATCAAATAGTTCCTAGAACTTTTTTAATACACATTTAATCCAAGTTTCTTTATTTTGCACCAAAAAGTTGTTCACCATGACAAAAATACTTTACCATGTGCGGCGTTTAAAGATAAGAGAATAAGGGACTTTTTGATACAAAATAAAATGCTTGGACTAAATGTGTATTAAAAATTGTTTTAAGGACTTTTTGACATTTGATCCCCAAAAAAATTATTTCTTGAGTTTTCCGCTATCTACTCTTGTAGCCCAGTCTAATTTTCAAGAGATGACTTCTTTATCCAAAGTTTCACTCCAAATCATTAGTTTAATTTTTTTTATATCCAACAACGTCCCTTTATAATAAAAAAAAAAAAGAAAACCTTTTTTAAGTTAAAAAACATGATGTACAAAAAATGTATTAAAAAAATCAATAAAATTCCTTCTTTATTATAATATAAAATATTCTTTATAACTCTTTTTATAAAAAAAAGTTATAACATTTGTATTAAAAGGGCATATACCAAATGATCACTTCAACTTCTTTTAATACATGTATAGCCCAAGCCTTTTTATTTTGCACCAAAAAGTCATTCATCATGTCAAAAAGACTTTACAATGCCGCTGGTGCGGACCTTTAAAAATAAGAGAATAAGAGACTTTTTTGTACAAAATAAAACGCTTGGATTAAACGTGTATTAAAAAATATTTGAAGCACTTTTTGGTATTCGACCCTTATTAAAAACACTCATTAAAAATAGTCCCTTTAATTTATACAAAGTATAACATGAATTTTAAAAAAACAATTATTGTGTTAGGGTTGAAGTTTTTAATTTTTCTTTTAGTCCCGTCTCCTAAAATTTATTAAGCTTCCATCCCTTATATTTTTAAATTTGTAGTAAGTCACATAACCATCAAACACTGTCTATAATTACTCTTTAATCACTCACCTTTTTTTTTTTTCAAAGAATGACACTTGTACTATAGTCATTATAATAAAATTAATAATTAAAAAAATAAAACCACTAGAGTAATTATAAATAAATTTTAAAATATGAGAGTAAACTTTCTGATTTAGATCTTTATTTAGTTTCAAGATGGTTTTGTTGTGCGACTGCGATGTGTGCAGTGTTTTGATGGTAAGGCCACAACGCGTGTAATCAACAATGCTGAGTGGCCTTGTTTTTTTATCTTTGTGCTCGCACGTGTAATTAGCATTGATGAGTCATTTTCATCCATTAATATAATTTCCTCTAATGAAGAGCTCAATAAAAAAATCACATTCAATGATAATATCCGGTATTTCAATATTTTCAAATAAAAAATAGAGTTTTAAGGAAGAGTCCAATCAAATTTAAATTGTATAAAAATAAGACACTCAATATAATTTTATAAATGTAATCCAGGTACTAAAACTACCATGAAAAATAACCAACATACCATTTGACAATTCATACAAACAAAATTCATCAAATTTTTGAAACTCCATAACTTCAAATCTACAAATAAAAAATTCACAAAATTTATAAATGTGAAATTTACTCGTCAAGATCTATCCAACCACACTTGATATTTTTGACAAAAAATTGAAACCTATAAATATAGTATTTCACTAAAACTTTCATTTGTTTCTGCGAAAATTCCATTTTTCCCGGCGACCACTATATTTTTTCCTGCTAAAAAACATTTTTCCTGGCACTGGCAATGGTATCGCTGGCGAAAATGTAAGAAATAGACGAAGAGAGAGAGAGAGAGAGAGAGAGAGAGAGAGAGAGAATCCATTAAGAATTTCGTCGGTCACCGATGAGGATTTTGGTGTTCTGACGAGGATTCCGATGGGTGGGGTGGAGGTGAGGTTAGGTATTTATTTTTAGAATGAGTTTTAAATGAGTATGACTAAGGGTATAAATATAAAGGCCTCTTTAATAAAAACAAATAAAATCACCTGTTTTGTGTACTCCTCACTCTAAAGGTACCACATAAATAAATGTTATTGTACCGCATGGACTAGATTTATAAACCTGAAAACCACTGTCCTCTAAATTCAAATATAGAAAGGAACATGACTTTGGCTTTAATTCTCTGTAAAAAAATAACGCTTATTTATAATTTTAGCTAGGTTTGTTATTTTTTATTTTTTATTATGTGTCATTATTTTTTATATTATTCTTTAAAGGTAATTTATAACAAAATTCATTAATAGCACATTTCATACTGATTTTTAGAAAATGAAATGATTCTTTTGTCCGTCCAAACTATTATTACTATTTAATTTGATTAAAACATACTCTATTTTTGTAAGATATTCCGGTTCTTATTAACCGTTTTGAAAAAGTGTAAAAAAATTGATTCTGTATAAATATATGGATGAACGACAGGTGTATCCAACTATATAAAAATAGGTTACGCACTAAAATAACATTGTCTATTTAAGATAGTTCTATATGTTGCCTTTTTGTCACATGAAAACACTGGTTATATATATATATATATATATATATATATATATATATATATATATAAGTCTTATAAGAATAAAGTTTTTTTAATTAAGTTTTATTAACTTTTCAACTATTAAATAGGTTCTGTTCGTAAATTTTTGGGATATTTTTTTTCACAATTTTACCCTTTTAAAGCGAATGATTCATAACTACTTGCTGGAAGCTACATGAGTGGTTGAACTTTTTCTTTCCATCATATTTTTAATGTTCAAATGACCATAACTTTTCAGTGACAAATTCGTTTTCTCAAAATTACATTTTTTGAAATCTACTTTTCGAGATCTATCAATAAAGATCCATGGAACCTATAAAATTTGAAATGAAAAAATTACACAGACAATAAAATTTACTGTATACACCAGAAAATGAAACAATTTATTTTTTTGATATTTTCACAAACAATAACATTTATTGTGTTAATGTTGCAAAAACATTAAAATTTACCGTGTTCATAAGAAAATGAAATTCATATATTTATTAAACAAGTTAAATGGAGTTCGTGATATTTCAATTAAAAAAACTACACAAACAGTAAACTTAATCAATGGTGGAATAGTCAATAGAACTTTATTTAAAAAAATCAAAATAGGAATTGCATACAATAATACATATTAACAGGGTTGGTATATTAATTGTTAGTATTAAACAATACTAAAAAAAAAAACTTGCTTAAATTAATGGGTCAAGTAATGTATAAACACACACACACACACACACAGATATATATATATATATATATATACAGTAAAAAAGACACATTTGTTTAGTTTATCTCCTTTAGTTGCTCAAATACCCATTTATCCAATATTCTCTTATTTAAAAAGGTTCGCGATAACGGCATCCCATGCCACCCCGACTCACCTCAAACTAGAGTTCTGGCGGATCCAAACCCTTTTTTTACCATTATTTTCTTATTTTTAAAGGTTCGCGTTAGCGAAATCCAACCTCCACCCCCACTCACCCCACCGTCGTAGGTCCGGTGACTCAAACACCCATTTACTCAATATTCTCATAGTTAAAAGGGTCCGTGCTACCGACACCCAATCTATACACTACCAATGCCCATTGTTGAATCACCAACAATCTTTATCAGAGCTCCAGTTTGGAGTGGCACGGGGTGGCACTGGCACGGACCTTTAGAAATAAAAGAGTATTGGATAAATAACTTTAGATGCACTGGAGCTCCGATTTTGGGCGAGTAGGGGTGGCATAGAGAGCCGCTGGAGCGGACCTTTAGAAATAAGATAATATTGAATAAATGGTTGTTGGAGCGGCTAAATGGGTGTGTGTGTGTGTGTGTGTGTGTGTGTATATATATATAGAATTCAAACTCTATAAATATATATAGCCTCTTCCATACAGAGGCCGACGAAAGAAAAATAGACATGACGTAGGTATGCATGCTCGATACAATGCTTTTGATAAACATCATCCTCCCCCTTGAAAGATAACCATTCTTCCCCCCTATCAATATCTTCTAGACTCTTTCTGGGACTAGATCCCATATTGCTCTCAATTTATACTAAGTTCCAAAAGTTAGGCCAATATATGATGAGAGAAGTGAGCCCCATATACCAAACCACCTAAGACAAACAGCCAACATTATTTCCCACCCTAATGGTAACAAACTCACATTTACCTACATTAATGTATAACCCCGACACGACTTCGAAGTATAACAACAATTATCTTAATCCTCTACTAATCCTCATCCTTGTCACACAAGAAGATATTATCATCCACAAAAAATAGATGTGAAATGCTAACTACATTACTTCCTGAGCGACCAATCAAAACCTTATGGATCAACCCAGCCTCCACCACTTTATCCGTAGGACAACTAAGCACCTCCTTCACCAAGATGAATAGGTAAGGTGATAACAGATCCCCCTGATGGACTCCCCTTTAGATCTAGAAAAATACTTTTGGCATCCCATCGATCAACACCGAAAATCTCACAATTTATATACAACTATTTATCCATCTACACCAATGCTCCCTAAAGCCCATCCTTTAAAATAAATATAACCAAAAACCCTGATTTACATGATCATATGATTTTTCAATATCTAACTTACAAAAAATTATGGGGTCACCACTTCTCACCCTCAATTTTTTGCACCCATTCACCACCAACAACACATTTAGAATATGTCTACCACCTACAAAAGCATTTTGGGTATCTAAAATGAGAGGCTCAACCACCTTCCTTATCATAACTAACAATTCCATTGATAGTATCATATATAATCTCCCCAAATAAGATAATAGGTTTAAAATGTTTAACATCCACCGAACCAATTTCTTACGAATCAAAATTAAAAATTTAGCATTCAAGCCCCATACAAAATGATCTCTCTCGTAAAACTTCATGAAGAATGCCATCAGAACCTCTCTCACTACGATCCAGTTATTCTAAAATAATACTATAGTCAAATAATCCAATCTCGGAACTTTATTCCCGTTCATGGTCATTAATACATGGACAACCCTTTTTTCTAAAAAAGACAGTCCAACATCTCAACCTCACCCCTTGAAATGTTCCCTAGCTCCAATTCCTAAATCGCGAGTCTCCACCCTTTCTCTTTAGTGTACAACTGCTTAGAATACTGCCTAATCGCTCCCCTCACCTCGTTCTCCACCAAAAACTCTACTTCTCCCACTCTAATTTTCCTAATATGTAATGAGAGGCAGAGCGAGTTTGCCACTATCTACGAGAAAAAAACTATTAGTTGGAAATCAAAATTGTGACTAAATATTAAAAAATTTCTAATAAATTTTCTAGGGGCGGAAAAATATTTGTCACCATTTTGCAACTAAAGACCTCTTGATATTACACTTGGTTGAAATATTAGGCATTTGCTACAAAATATTACGAATTCGGTGGAAAATAGATTTGTGTACTAAATGATATACTTTCAGTGGCAAATTAATTGCAAAACAAATGATCATATCTGACAATAAAAGACATGTTATTTGCCACTAAAATATTCTTTTTGTGACAAATATAAGATTTTCTACCAAAACTATGTTTTTTCGTGGCGTAAAAATAGTATCCGGCCAATTCCGATTTGCCATTTAAAAAATATTTTTTTTAGCAAATTATTGCCACCAATAATAGTTAATTCACTCCATTTTCATATTTTATAGGTAAAATAATAAACAATAATGCTTAATGCATTCAATTTCATATTTAATACTTAAGATAATTGTAATACCCCGTCATTTTGAGGATTATTTATGAATATTATACAAGATTTCAGTAATATTATTATTTATTAATCGGGTATAAAATAATGTATTTTTGTTTGAAATCGAATCAAATATTTAAATTCAAATTTAATTGCCTTTTGGACATTTTGTAATGGTTTAAATATGTAAAGTTGATAATTTTGAATTAAAGGGCAATATAGTAATATGCGTTAGCTTAGTCTCCAAGCTAGGGTTTGACAGAGGGGTTATATAAGGAATATTATGGGTGATTATAAGGATAGGAAGATGAAAAAGAGAGACCAAAAATGAAATCCAAAAAGGCAAAAACGAGTGGAATGTGAATAGCCAATTTGGAATGTTTAGATCTTCTTTTGAGTTCATTTGGATGAGATTTGAGAAAAATCCAAAACAAGTACCTGACTCAATTTTTCGTGTAGAATCCAAATATGAAGTCGGATTGGCAATTCTAATAATTATTGGATCTGATTTTTCTGGATTTTTAAAATATGACTATTTGGGGTTATCTCATGTTGGGGCTAGAACATGATTCGATTATTTTCGCGAGAGGAATTTGATGATGCGATCAGATTTTGAGGCTGATTTTTATTTGATGATTCATACAATAATTTTAAGCTGTGGAATTTTACACAATATTCTCCTTAATCTGGCGAGAGTTTATTCCGTTGATTTTATGCTTAATTGAACTCATATTTGAATTGATAAATTCTCGGAAATATGAAAAATAATTGTTGAAATTATTATGATTCATATGGTATTATTCATGTTGTTTATGAGCACGTTGTAAAGAGATTTTAATATGGCACGGAGGTTGGACACCCGTCAAAATTCTTGCTTCTCGGGGCTTTGTCTTGATAAAGCATATGCGGATAGGGTGAGGCCTGGTGACCCATTCATGTGTTGTTGAGAAATTATATTGATAAAATTATATTGAGATTTTCATTTGATTTGAATATTTGTACTCGTGTTTTTACGCTTTATTCATCGCTAACATATTTTGTTGAGTATTTTTCCTGTCGTATTGTGTACTTCCCCATATTTTCTTTTAGTGGCAGGTTAGCACGGATTTGGGCGCTATGGATTATTGGAGATTGATTTTAGCTTGGATATTTTGGGAAGAATATTCAATAATACATTTGAGAAGATTGTATTTATTTTTTATATAGAGAGCATTGGCGATTTATTTTTCGAGATAGATAGTTGTATTAATTGGAGAGATTGGTTGTATTTATACTTCAAGAGATTTGAGATTAGTGGTTTTCTTTTATTTCTGTGGGATTTAGATGCTCTATACTTGTTGATTGATGACTTTAGTTTAGTTTTATCGATAACGGCACGCCGTTCGCTCTCCCCGGGCAGGCGGGGTGTTACAGAATGATATCAGAGTTTAGGTATACGACAATCCTTGGATCTTGGGAATTGGGTCTAACATGCGGATTATATATGTTTTCTTGGAGATAGAAAATTTTTGAGGATGTGTTAGGAGTCGTGGTGAGGATGTTTAGAATTAATTTGAGGACTTTAGTGTGAGATTTTTGGGAAATAGAATCGAGTAGAATTTTATTTTGAGTGTTAGGTTTTGTCGAATTTCGAGGACGAAATTCCTTTTCAAGGGGGGAAGTATGTAATACCCCTTATTTTGAGGATTATTTATGAATATTATATAATATTTTAGTAATATTATTATTTATTAATCAGGGATAAAATAATTTATTTTGGTTTGAAATCGAATCAAATATTTATATTCAAATTTAATTGACTTTTGGACATTTTGTAATGGTTTAAATATTTAAAGTTGATAATTTTGAATTAAATGAAAATACAGTAATATGCGTTAGCGTAGTCTCCAAGCTAGGGTTTGAGAGAGGGGTAATATAAGGAATATTATGGGTGATTATAAGGAAAGGGAGATGAAAAGGAGAAGCCAAAAATGAAATCCAAAGAGGTAAAAATGAGTGGAATGGGAAGAGCCAATTTGAAATGTTTAGATCTTCTTTTTGGGTGCATTCGGATGATAATTGATAAAAATCCAAAACACATACCTGACTCAATTTTTCGTGTAGAATCCAAATTTGAAGTCGGATTGGTGATTCGAATAATTTTTGGATATGATTTTTCTGGGTTTTTAAAATATGACTATTAGGGGTTATCTTATGTTGGGGCTAGAACATGATTCGATTATTTTCACGAGAGGAACGTGATGGTGCGATCAGATTTTGAGGTTGATTTTTATGTGACCATTCATGCAATGATTTTAAGGTATGGGGTTTTACACAATATTCTCATTAATCTCGCGAGAGTTTATTCCGTTGATTTCATGTTTAATTGAACTCATATTTGAATTGATCAATTGTTGGAATTATTTTGATTCATGTGGTATTATTCATGTTGTTTATGAGAACGTTATCCTGAGATTTTAATATGGTACGGAGGTTGGCCACCCGCCAAAATTCTTGCTTCCCGGGGCTATGTCTTGATAAAGCATATGGGGATGGGGTGAGGCCTGGTGACCCATTGATGTGTTGTTGAGAAATTATATTGATAAAATGCTATTTAAATTTGCATTTGATTTGAATATTCGCACTCATGTTGTTATGCTTTATTCATCGCTAACATATTTTGTTGAGCATATTTCTTGTCGTATTGTGTACATCCCCATATTTTCTTTCAGTGGCAGGTTAGCACGAATTTGGGCGCTATGGATTATTGGAGATTGATGTTATCTTGGATATTTTGGGAAGACTATTCGAGAATACATTTGAGAAGATTGTATTTATTTTTTATATATAGAGCATTGCCGATTTATTTTTCGAAATAGATAGTTGTATTAATTCGAGAGATTGGTTGTATTTGTATTTGAAGAGATTTGAGAGTAGTGGTTTTATTTAGTTGTGGGATTTAGATACTCTATACTTATTGATTGATGGATGTAGTTTAGTTTTATCGATAGTGGCGCGCCGTTCGCTCTTCCCGGGCGGGCAAGGTGTTACAAAAATTAATTCAATGAAGTAAGAACTTTATAATATTGTATACTCATTGTGACAAACAATATTTGAACTATTCCACATAAAAATCAACTCAAATACTCGAATTACATAAATTGTTTCGTCTTTCATAAAAAATAAGTACAAACGAAATATATATGATCGATTGATCCATTATACTTCATGCATCTCTTCTGCTACTCATGTATTATTAGGGTCCATACGGTTACATAACTCCTCAAATCTTTTAAAAAGGTCATTCATTCATTCCTTCATTGCAGTGTTCTCCCTTCAGGCACAATTTATTTCTATGCTTGCCTCATGAGATTCTCTCATGGCCTCAGCATCTTATCTATCCCTCTCAATATCTTTCTCCCTTTTCATAGCTTCAAGTTGTGTGGTTTTATCGCCAACCCCTCATCCAGGTGCATAGCGAGAGCGATACCTTACATCATTTTGAAATGACTCTATATCATCGAGCACCACACCATCTTTAGATTGTGATGCAAGTATTTATTTCACCTCATCTTATAGATAAATTTAAACAAAGTATAATTTAACATAATGTTATTAAAAAAAAATTATAGTAAAAAAATTAAAAATATTTAACATATATAGTTCCACCACTACAAGAAAAACCCTTTTTTAAGATGCTCGAAAAATAAATTTAATGACATTTATTACAAAAATGTCATTTTATGTATATTAGTAATATTTTTAATCACACTTTCAATATAATAATCATATCTGATTATAGATATTATGACATTTTTGTAAGAATTTGTATACTAATTTACGTATTATGACATTTTTACTCAAAACTTTTAGCCGGGCGCCAATAAGAAAAAAAGAGGCGAAAGTGTTCCCTCTAAACTCATCAAAAATTTCCCCCATCTCCTTCCCACGAGACATCACGTAACCACGCAACCATCTCTTACTCTCCCCTAAATCAGGTACTTCTCTCTCTCTCTCTCTCTCTCTCTCTCTCTCTATCTATCTCTCTCTCTATCTCTATCTCTATCTCTATCTCTCTATCTATATATCTATCTATCTATCTATCTATCTATCAATATATCTATCTATCTATCTCTATCTCTGATGCATACACACATGCACACCCACACACAGACGCGCACACACAGTGATCGCGGATCGATTTGTAGCAAATCGTATAATGGGAATGGAAACGCACCAGAAATCGATTTGTAATTAGTTGTGGGTATATCATAAATCGATTTGGTTCAATATAATATCAAAACATTTTTAGATTTGGTTTGATTGTGAAATAAATTTTGTCTGATTGTAAAATCGATTTGGTTTGGTTTTAAAATCGATTTGGTTTGATTAAGGGTTTTCAATTTTGTTTGTGTACTTCTTTTAAAAAATTGTGCTATTCAATGGACATTAGCATTTGAGAGCTATATTGTGCTACATTACTCTGTTCAATGGGCATTAACATGTGATATCATATTTAAAAAATCATGATATATTATTGTGTTCAATCGTGTTATATTATTGTGTTATATTAATTTGGCTTGATTAAGGGTTTCTTTTGTCAAAAGATATGGGTTTAAAAGAGGTTTAGGGATTATTAGAGTTTCATATAGTTCATTGAGTTCAGTGATGTGGTATAAATTAGTTTTTCAGGTTAACTTTGGGTGATTAGACACATGTGATAGCTGATTAGTATCGGGGTTTGGATTTTTTTGCTTTATTAGTGATTTGTTTTGTTGAGGAATGATTGGGGAATTTCCTATTATTTGGTGGTAAGGATTGGTAGTTTGGTATAAGTTCTTCGATTAATAATCCTCACTATTCCCTACTGATGATTTACATGGTTATTAGTATGATATTAGATAAACTTTGCTCTTCTTTATTCGTTTTCAGTTTGGATTAACGTGTCATATAAATCTTAATAATTTGCATTTTATGCATTATTTCCCAGTCTTGAAAGGTGTGACCCATTTGCGGAGAAGGATGGTTCTATGTTGCCAAATTATATATGGGACAACGTGAATGGAGATGTGTTTGATTTGAAGTCGAGGACACCCGACCCTCAAATATTAATTAGAGTATACTGCCAATTTGCTAGTACTCTTAATCTGTTCGGGGCTTTTTCTATTGGTTGGTATGCTTCCATATAGAGGATCAAACAGTGGAATTTGGATTTCATAGAGCATAGCGAACAGGGGCATAGGTGTGTTATTTTCTTCACTTAATTTATTTATTTAACTTATACGTTAATTTAGAGGCAATTTATCATATTGATTGATTATATTGTTAGCTTCCTTTAGTTGTAGATAATTCGATATAAAGTAATGGTGAGTATCAAATAGACCCCCAAATCATACACCAAGTAATATGTTTTAGCTATGTAGTGTTGTATCTATCGGTACACTATCCAATATTGCAACATTTAGTGCAATAACACATCATTTGGTAGATTTAAATGGAAGTCATATCATTATTCTCTGTTATATAGGATTTGTAGCTTTTCTAATTTTTGATACAATAGGTTAGAGGATTAGGATTATCATTCCTAGACAAGAATTAATTATGACACAATTGATCAACATTAATATTGAACTAATCTGGTTAGAGTGAAACGCAAATAACTCGATTTTAACATGAACAACATATTTTGCTTATTTTTTTAGGGAGAAAATATCTAGTTTTGATTTAGAATGGGTGAATTCTTGATGGGTTATTGAATAATTTTTGTTATATGGTAATGTAGCATTTGTAATCTATTTCTTATTAAAAAAATATTGATACGACCCAAACAAAAGACAACATGGCTCAGTTGACAGTGACACCTATATGTAGGATGAAATGATAAACCCATACCTTACATCCATTATGATATTGGGGAGAAACGACGAACTCCATTATACTATATCTTAATATATTTCTTGAATGTGTTTAAATCCTTTTAGGTTGTTGAAACTTTTATTACTTTTTTTAAGGAGAAAAAATGGCTATAAAGTCACATTAGTTTTGTTGGGCAGTGGGTTTCATTTATACTTGATTCCAAATATAAATTGTAATATGATTGTTGGGATGATAAGTATATATTTTGTAATTCTAAATTGTGTAAGTACATATTATATGGGTATAAATTTTGTAAGTTTATGTTTACACATTCAAGTTGATTTGTTTACTAAAAGGGTGTTGATATAATTTCTCATTCCCCTCCCAGTGGTTGCGAATTGATTCTTTATGATGCTATCTTGTCCATGGAAGATGCTAAGGCATATGAAAAGTACAACAGAGAGGAAAAATCTGATGTTACTGAGCAAGACCACTACCATGGAGAACCTAACTCTGTATAGAAGGGTACCCATGTGTCGCACATGGTTTAACTGTTTATTTTGACTAGCAAACATTTGCTCAATCTCTGCTCTCCTTTATCACAATTTTTTAAACCTAATCGATTGCCCCACCATAATACCCTTGTTAATGTTTATAGCATATACAGTTCTTGCTTTCATGAGAATTACATATCAGTCTTATCATACGAGTCCTATTCGCCGCGAGGTATTCTCTAAAAACTTTGCAAAAATATAAAGGATGAAAGAGATTATCCGACAATATATGTGTTTATATATACGACCGATCCATACATAGAGACTCTGATGGTGGTGCTTAACACAACCATATCAGTACTGGCATATGATTACTATATGAATATAACTATTCATGAATAAGCTATTACTGTTGTTCGTAATACTATAAGGAACTCAATTCTAGATGGGGATGCCTCTCATATTGGTTATTATTACAATGTTAAGAGATTGAGTGTGATGGGAGTGAAACCCTAAGGCTAAATCCTCTATAAGATTGTATTTAGTCTTACGAGGTCGACATCGATGGTCATCTAAGGGGCCGTGACTATGGTAAGAAAGTTGGCCACGCCAAAATCTAAGAATTTTGATTCACTCTCGCCACTGCAGTTCTAAGGTGGTGTGATGCCAGCACGGGGCAGCTTCACAGTGATACGCCGGAGGTCCAGTCATCGTGCCATGTAGAAACATTCACCTTCATAGTGATACGCAAAGGTCCAATCATCCTCGTGGAATGCGAATAACTCGTCGGAGGTGGAGAGGGCTAAGAGGGGTTCTGGTGATCATTAGGGGTTGTGACACATTGTTTTCCAACATGTTTTGTTACTACATTACGTGTCACATCTTCTCTAAACATGGGCAGCCCTCAGAGGCTATGCCCATAGGTTTCGGGCCTTCGACTCTCACCGATAGGATTCGTCGATCATTGACGAAGGGCATGAAAGATCAAATGCATGCTTAGAAGGGTCGCAAATGTAGTTGGTTTGGGTGCATTGTATGGAGATGGTGGGTCGTTAAGGATTCGGTATGGTCTGTTGGAGGTTGAGTGGATGCGGTAAAGGGTTGCCGCAGGTTGTCATAGAGCGTCGACATTGACTTAGAGATTAGTGAAGGATATCGAGGATAGGGTATTCAATAAGCGTTTGGGCTTTAGGAAAATAAAGGAAAGCAAAAGGTATGAAGCCCTGGTAAGGAACCTCTAAAGCGGAGGGTAGCAGTTTGTATCAGGTGGTTCACGATGGTAGTGTTTCTTTATGGAGGAGGCACAAGTGGATACAGAACCATCGGGGACCCATAATGGCAGGTAGTCAGACTGCTGGCTGGAGGAAGGGGACAATGTCGACTGTGGTGACAATCCTTTTGGTTGGAGTTCAAAGGGACGGAGCTGATGGAGCAATGGACTATACTAAAGCTTTGAAATTGAGTCATGTTGCTAGCAGACTTCTCCATGCGGTAATACTTCTTTATCAACATCCCGATCGAGATAACGTTTAACATGACTCTAAACATTTAATCTAAAGACAAAAGTATCTCTCAAATATTTAAAATTAATTGTGTTTGATTGAGGGGTGAACAAAATTTATAAGGAATAACTTCCATGGAAAAAACTTCACACTTAACCACACCACCCGAGCCCACCCAAAAAAATAAGTCCTAGCTATGATAAGTTGGGAAAAATATGAAATCATATAGACCAAAAGTTAAGAAACATGAAATGTTTCACATTTTTTATGAAAATAATGTCAATTGAATATAATCGAATTAATTGTAACAGTTTGACAACTTATTTATAATAAAATCAAAAATCTCAAAACCTAAATCTACCACTTCACTAATAGATAAACCTAGAAAATGTAAGGTCTCAAGCTTGAGAGTGTTCAATGGTGAATTTTAATGGAATACATATTGTAATACCCCGTAATTTTAAATGACTTTTAAAATGGTTATATTTTAAATTAATGGATTGATTGGATTTTATTATTAATTAATTCATTCGGATTTTATCCGAACGCTGGATATTAAATTGGATGATTCTAAATATTACTTAAAGGTATTTAGGTAATATATGAATGTGATGTCATTGATATGACTGTATGTTATAAATTCGGTAATTTATATATTTAGTCAGACGCGGTATGGGACGTGTCGGGACTAGTTTATTAAATTAAAAAGGAAAATTTATTTTCTATCGACCTAATAGTCATTTCGACTGCGTCGTTACGTCCGGAAGGTTCAAAATAGTCAAAAAAGTCTATTTGGATGTTAATTTTGAGTCTCGGGTCATTTGGGAATGAATAGACAACCCGAAAGGGCATTTTGGTCATTTTTCTAGGGGGGATGAATAGTGATTTCGGATTTGGAACTATTATAAGTATTGGTAGATTAAGTGAATGGGAGTTATTCATCTCCTCTTCACAAATAAGAGCAGCCATCTTCTTAGAGTGAGAGTAAGAGTGCTTGGGAAGGGAAAAGTCTCTTGGGAAGGTGAAGAACAAGAACCAAGGTTCACCACCACCAACCACCACCAGCCACCACCAGAGTTTGACCGGAGAAGGGACAACCAACTGAGATAAACTACACCAAAGGATCAGACCTACACTAAAGGCAAGTGTTTAATAATGGCAATTTAATTTTGTATATTGTCCATGTTAGAATAGTATGAAAAGAGAAGATTATTCATGTTTGGAAGAAATAATGGAATGATTAAATAGATTTCTGGAAACTGAAATGATATAGGAATTGAACTTATGTTTTAAGTTGATATTAATCCACGAAATAGCCATGAATCTGTTGAAGAAAGTATGGAAACCATTGATGTGTTCTTGAAGATGTTATGATAATAATTTTCTGGAAATAAGGAGATAAACATGCTTTTTAATCTAATCCCTTGATGATTCTAGGATGTTTAGAGTATTGGAAATCGTTCATATATGTTGGGATATCATGTAGAAATAATCATAACTCATTTTGGAGGTTAATATGAAGGTTTGAATGTGTAAAAATGGTGAAACCCGTAGTTGCAGAAAAAGCAGGAAATCAGGCCTGGACCTGAGGGATCGATCGATCGACCCCTACCTTCGATCGATCGACCTCCCCAGTTTAAGTAAAGTTGTTTCTTTTTAAATGTTGATTCTTATCACAAACCTTTTTTGGATCTTTGGTGATTATTATTTGGAGATTATGGGACTTAGAAAATATCAGTAAACCCTTGATAAGATTTGAATTAATTGTGTATTGGATTTAAGTGATTAAAATGATGAAATTTATATCGAATGGAATTTCGGTTTCTAGATTCGTTTGTTAATTTATGAATGGTGATGTATGAGGATTTAAGATAGGACCAGTATGGGTGATTTATTATAACACCTGGGTATCCTTAAGTTTACAAAAGAGTTTAATCCTAAGTGAAAGAATAGGTGTTTATAAGAGAATTGAAACTATCGGTTTTAACCTTAATTAAAAGGAGAACTAAACTTGTAGTAGTTCGGGAGAAATAATGTTATGGACCAGTAGGATATTAGTGACTTCTTACTGAATATATGTTGAGGAAAATCCTATTTGAATCTTGTACATTGAGAGAGGGTAGCCTTAGGGTATGAGGTTATCCCAATCACGTATTTAAAGTTGACGAACCTCCTCGCTCGACAAAGTTAAGTAGTAGTGTAATGGAGAGGTTCCTTGTTTGGATTTCGCTTTGCGAGATGCTCCGCGCATGAACCTTAATGAAGTCGGGAGTGGAGAGATGTTATAGGATGCGAGGATAATTAAATAAAGATATAATATGTTAATACGTGAGATTTAAAAGGGAGATAATGCTATGTATGGGAAATATCTTTGGGTAGTGATAATTACCTTATTGATATTATATTATAGGTATGATAATACCTATTTGATTAATTGTTGATTTATGTGTATGACATAACTAGCTTACTTGCTATCGGTGGGAGGTTTACGCGTGAGGGCAGTCATTTCCTGATGAATCCATGGGATCTTTGATTTGTTGCTCGAGAACATAGGTCTATGAAAGACTTATCGGGGAGTTGATAAGTCCGCTGACTGTGGGTACGTAGGTATTTGCGTGACCCATGGATACGAGAACTATATTCGCCTCTAATTTATTTGTTGTTGTTTATGGTTCGTGGAATCTTACCGAACCTGTAGTCCCCTACTCGGCGACCTGCGATGATGGGACATGATAGCAGAGTAATGCATTGCACCGCAGCTGTGACTCGGGGTGCCGTAATATATATGAATATATATATATATATATAATGGATTAAATGGTTACATAATTATATATTGTGTTTAAATCTATCTACGGTGATAATTGTAGATAACGGTGAATAGAGAAAGATAATGGAATTAAGTTAATGAATGTTTATTCTTAAAGAATTGAAAATCTTAACTCATTTTAATGAGTAATGATTCATGTTAATGAGAAACTAATCATATAAAGGAGTTATGAATAATAATGTGACGTATGGTACGGGAAATACGGGTATTATGATATGGGAATGGAACTTTAATATGGACATTAGAAAAGAGGAACCATTAACTAGGAGGTTAATAGGAAACGTTAAGTGTGCACTCTAGTTGAGAGGTGAGAATTGAAAGTGAGAGTGGGATATAACATGTACATAATAAATGCTTTATTGCACTTGTTAAATACTTGTTGTTTTAAAAATAATCTGCACATTCGGGCTCTGACCCGTTTCCTTGCATATTTTCTCTTTTATTGTATCTCTATATCAGGTGTCCAGAAACAGGGAAGCCAACCATAGTTGATTGTGACAAGCTATGGAAGTTTTGCTTAGACGCTTATCATCTTTTTGATTCACAGTATTCTTAGTTCGGGCATGTCGCCCAAAGGATTCAGTTATCTTTTCTATTGAGGTCAAATTCTATTGTATTCGGGACTTTTAATACATTTAACATTGTTGGGATTATTGTAAAGGATTTATATTATTTGGGAATGTTTATTCCAGTTGCATTTAAATTCTTTTGTGTTATTTATTGTGTTACCAGTTTTGTAGAATAAAATGAATGGTGTTATTCTTAAACTAAAAATGGTTTTGTTGAAATTTAAATTGGAAAGTTTTTAACACCAGCTTAATTGAGTATTGGGAGAGTTGTAAATGTTTTTGACAATGATGATAAGAATGAGACAACTGTATATTCTGTTTTACTTTAGTATGGGACTGGCCACCCGGTATTTAATTAGGCGGGGTGTTACAGGTGGTATCAGAGCATCAGGTTCTAGTGTCCTTTAGGATCTGTACGACTTACTGTGTTTTCAGCTTAGCGTTCTTTGATATAGAGCCCTATGTTTAGGAATGTTGATCTCTTTGGTAAGATTTCGTATATATCCATGAATCTTATTTACGTTCGGGAGTGATCGAACATATAAGTATGGCAGATGAGGGCCATTGGACGGATAGCGGAGATCGTGCATAAGAGGTTATGAATTATGTTCGAGTATGATGACCGTAGTCGAGGTCACCCCTATTATGGAAAAATTGAGGAGAGTCATCAGTAGAAGTTCTGGAACTGCGTGAATTGAGTATGTTCCTTAACAAAGGCAATATATTGAAAAGATTGGGTATATAGTGGAGTGTGGTTAACTAGAACTGAAAATTTGGGGTAAAATTTTTCTTGACTTATCGGAGCAAAGTTATAATATTGGGATTCAACAACCATCACCCGCAAATGAGGGTATGTTTCCTATCTAAGGAAGTATGAGGCGCTTTGATTTTTGTAGTGATTGATATTGTGAGGGCAAAAGGGTTGTTAAACTTAGCCTATGGCATTGTTATTCACGTAGACTCACAGAGGGGTGTGGGACACCTATATATTACATGTTATCACGTGGGTTTGATTTGTATCATGGGATTACTTACCTAGAGCATGTCCAAGTGTGATTTGACTATCGGCGAGCATTGACTTGTGGTATATGAGAGCATATGTCTGCATCTTATCTTCTATAAGAGAGTAGATGCGTAGACCCTATTTGAAATCGATAAAACTTAAAATTTTGTTTAAATCAATAAACCTGATATTTTTTTTAATAAACAAATTTTTTTTATACATTATTAACTAAGGACCTTAGGAGTTTCGATGACCGACTACTTTAGGAAGTAGTGTATCGGGGTGGTTCCTTGTTTGGATTTCGCTTGCGAGACACCCCACGCACGAAACTAATAACCGTTGGGAGTCGAAATAAGTTAGGTTTTTAGTATATGAGTTTATAACCTTTGCGACAAATATTATAATGAAAGTGGTACGACAGGGTGTATGGGCGCCCTGGATGATTGGATTGTAGTATTTTTCATAATTGTGAAAAAGGTAAGTAATTGAGACTTCAGGATTTATTTGTTCAATACGAAAGGATCATTTATTTTTCCCCACGTTTGTCACGAGGACGGTATAGGGAATATTGGGTAAAGTTTAAATTTGATTCAGTTGAAACTATATAGTGAGGCTTGGCGTATAACATCGATAGGGACTTTGTTAATGTACTGTATGGGCGGTACGTCTTGGATTTCTCGCGATGTGAGATTTATACTCGGAGTTGACCTTACCGGTATGACTTATATTCCTGAATTTCGGGATGAAATTCTGTTATAAGGGGGGAAGTATGTAATACCCCGTAATTTTAAATGACTTTTAAAATGGTTATATTTTAAATTAATGGATTGATTGGATTTTATTATTAATTAATTCATTCGGGTTTTATCCGGACGGTGGATATTAAATTGGATGATTCTTAATATTACTTAAATGTATTTAGGTAATATATGAATGTGATGTCATTGATATGACTGTATGTTATAAATTCGGTAATTTATATTTTTAGTCAGACGCGGTATGGGACGTGTCGGGACTAGTTTATTAAATTAAAAAGGGAAATTTATTTTCTATCGACCTAATAGTCATTTCGACTGCGTCGTTGCATCCGGAAGGTTCGAAATAGTCAAAAAAGTCTATTTGGATGTTAATTTTGTGTCTCGGGTCATTTGGGAATGAATAGACAACCCGAAAGGGCATTTTGGTCCTTTTTCTAGTTGGGATGAATAGTGATTTCGGATTTGGAACTATTATAAGTATTGGTAGATTAAATGAATGGGATTTATTCATCTCCTCTTCACAAATAAGAGCAGCCATCTTCTTAGAGTGAGGGTAAGAGTGCTTGGGAAGGGAAAAGTCACTTTGGGAAGGTGAAGAACAAGAACCAAGGTTCACCACCACTAACCACCACCAGCCACCACCGGAGTTTGACCGGAGAAGGGACAACCAACTGATATAAACTACACCAAAGGATCAGACCTACACTAAAGGAAAGTGTTTAATAATGGCAATTTAAGTTTGTATATTGTCCATGTTAGAATAGTATGAAAAGAGAAGATTAATCATGTTTGGAAGAAATAATGGAATGATTAAATAGATTTCTGGAAACTGAAATGATATAGGAATTGAACTTATGTTTTAGGTTGATATTAATCCACAAAATAGCCATGAATCTGTTGAAGAAAGTATGGAAACCATTGATGTGTTCTTGAAGATGTTATGATAATAATTTTCTGGAAATAAGGAGATAAACATGCTTTTTAATCCAATCCCTTTATGATTCTAGGATGTTTAGAGTATTGGAAATCATTCATATATGTTGGGATATCATGTATAAATAATCATAACTCATTTTGGAGGTTAATATGAAGGTTTGAATGTGTAAAAATGGTGAAACCTGTAGTTGCAGAAAAGGCAGGAAATCAGGCCTGGACCCGAGGGATCGCTCGATCAACCCCTACCTTCGATCGATCGACCTCCCCAGTTTAAGTAAAGTTGTTTCTTTTTAAATGTTGATTCTTATCACAAACCTTTTTTGGATCTCTGGTGATTATTATTTGGAGATTATGGGACTTAGAAAATATCAGTAAACCCTTGATAAGATTTGAATTAATTGTGAATTGGATTTAAGTGATTAAAATGATGAAAATTATATCGAATGGAATTTCGATTTCTAGATTCGTTTGTTAATTTCTGAATGGTGATGTATGAGGATTTAAGATAGGACCAGTACGGGTGATTTATTATAACACCTGGGTATCCTTAAGTTTACAAAAGAGTTTAATCCTAAGTGAAAGAATAGGTGTTTATAAGAGAATTGAAACTATCGGTTTTAACCTTAATTAAAAGGAGAACTAAACTCGTAGTAGTTCGGGAGAAATAATGTTATGGACCAGTAGGATATTAGTGACTTCTTACTGAATATATGTTGAGGAAAATCCTATTTGAATCTTGTACATTGAGAGAGGGTAGCCTTAGGGTATGAGGTTATCCCAATCACGTATTTAAAGTTGACGAACCTCCTCGCTCGACAAAGTTAAGTAGTAGTGTAATGGAGGGGTTCCTTGTTTGGATTTCGCTTTGCGAGACGCTCCGCGCATGAACCTTAATGAAGTCGGGAGTGGAGAGATGTTATAGGTTGTGAGGATAATTAAATAAAAATATAATATGTTAATACGTGAGATTTAAAAGGGAGATAATGCTACGTATGGGAAATATCTTTGGGTAGTGATAATTACCTTATTGATATTATATTATAGGTATGATAATACCTATTTGATTGATTGTTGATTTATGTGTATGACATACCTAGCTTACCTGCTATCGGTGGGAGGTTTGCGCGTGAGGGCAGTCATATCCTGATGAATCCATGGGATCTTTGATTTGTCGCTCGAGAACGTAGGTCTAATTAAGACTTATCGGGGAGTTGATAAGTCCGCTAACTGTGGGTACGTAGCTATGTGCGTGACCCATGGATACGAGAACTATGTTCTCCTCCAATTTATTTGTTGTTGTTTATGGTTCGTGGAATCTTACCGAACATGTAGTCCCCTATTCGGCGACCTGCGATGATGGGACATGATAGCAGAGTAATGCATTGCACCGCAGTTGTGACTCGGGGTGCCGTAATATATATGAATATATATATATATATATATATATATATATATATATATAATGGATTAAATGGTTACATAATTATATATTGTGTTTAAATCTATCTACGGTGATAATTTTAGATAACAGTGAATAGAGAAAGATAATGGAATTAAGTTAATGAATGTTTATTCTTAAAGAATTGAAAAGCTTAACTCATTTTAATGAGTAATGATTCATGTTAATGAGAAACTAATCATATAAAGGAGTTATGAATAATAATGTGACGTATGGTATGGGACATACGGGGATTATGATATGGGAATGGAACTTTAATATGGAGATTAGAAAAGAGGAACCATTAACTAGGAGGTTAATAGGAAACGTTAAGTGTGCACTCTAGTTGAGAGGTGAGAATTGCAAGTGAGAGTGGGATCTAACATGTTCATAATAAATTCTTTATTGCACTTGTTAAATACTTGCTGTTTTAAAAATAATCTACACATTCGGGCTCTGACCCGTTTCCTTACATATTTTCTCTTTTATTGTATCTCTATATCAGGTGTCCAGAAACAGGGACGCCAACCATAGTTGATTGTGACAAGTTATGGAGCTATGGAAGTTTTGCTTAGACGCTTATCATCTTTTTGATTCACAGTATTCTTAGTTCGGGCATGTCGCCCAAAGGATTCAGTTATCTTTTCTATTGAGGTCAAATTCTATTGTATTCGGGACTTTTAATACATTTAACATTTTTGGGATTATTGTAAAGGATTTATATTATTTGGGAATGTTTATTCTAGTTGCATTTAAATCCTTTTGTGTTATTTATTGTGTTACCAGTTTTGTAGAATAAAATGTGTAGTGTTATTCTTAAACTAAAAATGGTTTTATTGAAATTTAAATTGGAAAGTTTTTAACACCAGCTTAATTGAGTATTGGGTGAGTTGTAAATGTTTTCGACAGTGATGCTAAGAATGAGCCAACTGTATATTCTGTTTTAATTTAGTATGGGACTGGCCACCCTGTATTTAATTAGGCGGGGTGTTACACATATCTCTATTGTGTTATTCTTTTTTTGTTCAGTTACAACAATACAGAGTTCTTATACAATGATATTATATTACACCCTCATCTTACTCATCCATATACATCGATGAATGAAATGGTTCAAAACCTAATGACAAAAAAAATCAAAAAAGAGAAAACTAACTATGAACAAACCATTCATACAATCAATAGAAACCATTCAGTGGACCATAACAGAAGGATCAGACTCCTTCATAACCATGTTAGATCCTATCTAATATTCAAGTAAGTATTCATGAAAAACAAAATAAGGATTTAATTTGGACAAAATGGAGCCCAAAAACATTTATATCACCATGATTTGATAGCAATTGTTTAAGAAAAATGAATTTCTAGGCAGCAGAATAAGAGTAAGGGATCAAACAGCAATGCACAAAATATTTCTGCAAAATGACCACACTCTATTTCACAAAATTATCAGAATAAACCTTGCCTTCAAGATACTTCGAAGAAAATGTAACTTCATCAGCCTCTGAAATAGAATTCCCTTTTATGGAACCGACGATCTTTCTTAATCCGACCCAGAGGTCCCTCTCCATCACAATGTGAGAAGTTCATGTTTCGTATTCTAACATTACTACCAACAGGAAAGTGGCCACCCTAAGTTCATTCAATCCACCCTGATTATTCTGTGAAGATTCACTAATTTTCTACATCCTCTGTCCACTAAGAGGAAATATTCCTTTATCAACTAGTCCATTCTATTTTTTTGTGCGAACAATCTCTCAATTCCATCCTTGACCAATTCTATAGGTTGCTCCATGGTTTTTATTTAATTATCCATTGAATCCATGAGTCCTTCCACCCTTGATATCTCCATCCATACATTCTTAAAATTTTTGGTAAATTCTTTAATCATATTCTCAAGTTGTTAATGACAAGTCCCCATCGTAACTGTCCACTCCAAGAATGATCTCAGACACCAGTCTCATGATAATCGAGCTTAAGAGCAACTTCAACAGTGACTTTTACAGTGGAAGAATTGAGCAGAGAGAGAGAGTAGGAGAAAATAAGACATTTTGTTGTCCCTTTTCAGTTGCATCATGACAATACAGAGTTCGTATACAATGAGATTCTGTTATAGTCAACACGCTTCAAGGCCTAACTAACTTCCAATTTTAACAAATTTCCATCACATCAATGACTGAATCGAAACGATGCGTTTTCTCAAAGTCTACAACACTCTTCTTCTGTAATTTTAATCCTGATTACATTTCAGTGGCATGACAGATTACTAAAGACATTACGATACTACTTATAACCCAAATATAGACAAATGGATAATAAAAAGTTTAAAATAAAAGAAGATAATTCCCTCTAAACTGGATGGGTAGTTCCACTTCCCTATTGGACCTATTCACACATTTTCAAAGGCACATTAATTCTTTAATAACAAGGAAATTGAAATCACTTTGTCGCCTTATTGCGTGCCATTATGGATAGAAGTATAGGACATAAAAAATAGAAGAATAAAAATTAGTTGAACATTCTAATTAAACAATGATGGCCAATAAATATGGGCATTTGTGCATTATGAAAAATGGAGAAATAAACTCGTCACTTAATATTTGTAGTGGAAATATATTAGAATACTATTAGCGAGATAATACTCATTGTTGATACCAAATTTAGCCTGCTGACGTGGATCAATTAGGAGGAGACACGTGTAAATCTACATGGCACGCGCAAACATCTTTTTGAACAAACATATTGACTCCGAGAAGCTCAACCTCCCCTACCAACTCAGGCGCTCCGAACAACAAGAGTTCTACGAGGATCTTCATTATACCGAGAAACTAAGAAACCACGAGGAACTCAGGGTCCCGAGCTACTCAAGCGTGTCTAGCTATTAAGTCGGTCCGAGCTACTTAGGCGGTCCAAGCAACTTAGGCGATCCGAGTTGCATCTCGTACAAAGCATTAATATCCGGATAACAAGAGATACTGCACATCAAATGCTCATTATTATCATACAGATGTACACGCCTATTCGACAACTATGTATTATTCTTTCGCATGTACAGCCTCAGGGATATAAATACATTCTATCATCCTCATTTTAAGGGGGCTCGAAATTCCTTGGTAAAAACTATTATCGAGAATTCCCAAACAGTCAAGCAATAACAAAACAGTGGATGTAGGCCATTCTTTCAAGGTCGAACCACTTTAAAATTCTTTTATCTTATTTATTTTTATATGTGATTGAATAATTAGAGATAATCTAATTTTTTACATCAACAAATTGGCGTCGTTTATGGAAAGCGACTGTAATTTGCGTTTTTCACCAAAATAATTCATCACCAATGGCTGATAATCCGGAATCCAGTAATCAAAATGCTGGAAACCCCCCAAATCAATATGCTCCTCCAAATATCCAAGATCTGGTCGGAATAATGGCTAATTTAGCCCAAGGCCAAATATCCATGCAGGAGAGTATGCGACAACTCATGCAAACTATCCAGGGTGGAGCGCCGACCCATTCAGGACAATGAAGCATTCAGAGAAATACCCGGTTACCTTCTAGGCGAATGTTATTCTCAGAGGAATCTCGATCCATACGCACCGATTTGTATCGTACTGAGAGATCTCATGATCCTTCTTATCAGCATGGGCGTACTTCCTCGGTACGAGCTACAGACACTGGACAAAACATCACCCTATCTCCAAAAAGAACAAGTGCTCTTGAAAGGTTGAGTAGAGTCTCTCCTTTCGATCGTTGAGGTCCTAGGAGGAATAGAAGTCCCCCTAGGATTATGTCGAGGAACTCTCAACTACCATCTGATTTAAAGGAAGGCTCAGCCCAATCACGACCAGCTGCTCATCATGAAAGATCCCAAGAAGCAAATTTAACACGATCAGTTGCTCTAACCAACAGGCCTGAGGAGGGAAATGATGCATGGAAAGGTTCTATTCAATGGTTGGAGGATAGACTAGGGGAAATGGATAAGGCCAAGAATCCTCTACAAATAACTTTTGTCTAAGGGACACCTTTTATCCAGGCAATTGTGGATTTTCCCACACCATCAAAGTTCAAACCACCTGTTGTGACTCCTAAATATGATGGAAAAACTGACCCTGTTCTTCATATAGAACAATACCAAGCTGCTGTCGACATCTATGCCGTGCCAGATGAGATGAGATGCAGGGCACTTTCGGGAACTCTTACCGGATCTGCTCAAATATGGTAGAATAATCTTCCTCGGGGTAAGATTTTAACCTTTTTTCAACTGGCCGAGTTCTTTATTGGAAATTTCTATTTTGGAGCAAAACCAGTTAAACAAGTAGCACACTTGTTAAGTGTTAGACAAAAACCAGGTGAGAGAACTAGGGATTACATAACTCGTTTCAATAACGAGAAGCTCGAAGTTATTGATTACGAGGAAAAAGCAGCAATTACCGCTTTGATGAGTGGATTGTTTCCAAATAAATTGTATTACACTTTGGCCAAAGATCCGCCTAGGACCATGTCAAAACTGATGGCAAAAGCAGCAAAGGTTATGAACGCTGAGGAGGCTATGGTTGCGAAGAAAAATATGGATACCAAAGAGACCAAGGTGGAGGTTGATAAGGCTAAAAAGAAAGAGCATAAGAAGAATGGTGGTGACAAGCAGTCAAAAGAAAAATCATCATGGGAAATGTTGAAGAAATTTGAAAATTATACTCCTTTGAAAGTAAACATAAACCACGTTCTGGAAGAAATCAAGAACATCGAGGAGCTAAACTAGCCAGAGAAAATGAAGACAGATCCTAACAAGAGGAATAAGGCCAAATATTGCGAGTTCCATAAAGACTATGGTCACACGACCAAAAATTGCATAGCTCTTCAGAATGAAATCGAAGCACTCATCAGACGAGGAAAGCTGACCAAGTATGTTGATCATAAAAATGAAGGAAAAAGCAACGACCGAGCAAGACAGAGGTCTAGATCTCCTCAACGAGAAAAAGAAGACAAGAAAAGATATCATTAAGATGATCCAGAAGATGACCCCGATCTTCCCAAAAGACCAAGACAACCAGAACGTGAGGTATTTTCAATTCATTTTGGATCATTTGATTGTAATGTTATCACATGTGGAGATGAAGGAGGTGGAGACCTTACTTCAGAAAGGAAAGCTTACCTCAAAGAGGCTCAAGCTTGTTCATATATCCAACGAATAAATCTAGCTGATGATGATCACCCGAGGAAGGTAAACAAAGAAAAACTGGTCATCTATTTTTCCAATAATGACCTCGCAGGTGTGATATATCCTCATGATGATCCACTGGTGATCAAAATGAGGATGAAAGAAGTAATGATCTCAAGAGTACTGGTGGATAATGGTAGCTCGTCGGATATCATGTTCTATTCATGCTTCGACAGCTTAAATCTAAAGTTGTCTCAGTTGGAGCCTTATCATAGGCCCCTCCTCGGTTTTACTGGTGAGAAAGTTTTCCCACTTGGGACGATAAGGTTGGATATGTTCATCGGTACATGGCCAGCTTGTTGAACATAAAGAGTACGCTTCTTCGTGATGGATAAGAATATCGAATTAGCTTACAATATCATCATGGGAAGTGTAGGTTTGAAGAAGTTCAAAGCAGTACCATCTACTGTACATCAATGCCTAAAATTTCCAACCAACTTTGGAGTAGGAGTTATGAAGGGTGACCAAAAAGTAGCTTGGGAATGCTACTATTCATCTGTCGAGCAGGAAGAGAAGGAGGAATCTAGGAAAAAGACTACTACCTATCAAGTGGATGAAGATGCAGAAATTGAAATATTAGATCCTAGAGACGAATCGCAGCTAGTGAAAGGCCGGGTGGTGGAAGCTACTGGAAATGCCATTCTGGACGACGAGCACCCGGAACGAATAACTCAAATAGGTTCGTCGTTGGACGCCTCACTAAAATAGGAATTGATAGTCTTCCTAAAAAGCAGGAAACAAACTTTTGCTTGGAGTCATGAGGACATGACAGGAATAGACCCAAATTTCTTATGTCATGAGCTTAATGTGAACAAGGAGATCAATACAGTAAAGCAAAGAAGAAGAGTGTTCAGCCCCGAAAAGAACCAATCTATACAAGAGGAGGTCGAGAAGATCCAAAAAGCTTGCTTTATTGAAGATGTCAAATATCCAGACTGGTTAGCAAATGTGGTGATGGTGAAGAAGAAGAACAATAAGTGGACGATGTGTGTAGATTTCACCGACCTCAACAAAGCATGCTCAAAGGATCATTTTCCTTTGCCCTGAATTGATCAATTAGTGGATGCTACCTCGGGACATGAGCTGTTGAGTTTCATGGATGCTTATTCTGGTTTCAACTAGATTAAAATGAAACCTGAAGATAGGGAGAGTACTTATTTTATTACCCCTTAGGGAACTTATTGTTATAATGTTATGCCTTTTGGATTAAAAAATGCAGGTGCAACATATCTGCGGCTGATGAACAAGGTGTTTGCAAAGAAAATCAGTCACAAAATGGAAGTTTATATTGATGATATGCTGCTAAAGAGCAAGAGAGCTGCTGACCATCTAATTCACTTAGGCCAGACCTTTGATCAACTAGATACATATAAAATGAAGTTGAACCCTACCAAGTGCATATTTGGAGTACGAGAAGGCATGTTCCTCGGGTATATCGTCAAGCAACGAGGTATCGAAGAAAACCCTGAAAAAATCAAGGCTCTATTGGGACTACGATCTCCAATGACAAAGAAGGAAGTGCAAAGTCTCACAGGGCGAGTTGCGGCACTTAATAGATTTGTATCACGAGCAACAGATAGATACTTCCCATTCTTCCAAACACTCCGAAAAACTTTTGAATGGAATGATGAATGTAAGAAGGACTTTCAAGATTTGAAGAAATACCTGGGAGCATCTCCACTATGGTCCAGGTAGTGATGGGATAAAGATTGTATTTGTATCTAGCAGTTTTGAAGAATGCAGTTAGCTCAGCATTGATAAGAATGGAGGATGGAGTACAAAAACCAATTTATTACACTAACAAGGCCTTCCGAGGAGCAAAGATTAGATATCTAAGACTGGAAAAGGTGGCACTAGCGTTGATCGAAGCAAGTAGAAGGATGAGGTCGTACTTCCAAGTCATACCATAATTGTGTATACCGATATGCCGTTGAGGCAAGCTCTTCATAATCTAGAAAAGTCAGGGAGATTGATGTACTGGGCAGCAGAACTTGGTGAATATAATATAGTTTATGAGCCTAGATCGTCGCTTAAAGGGCAATCAGTAGCAGATTTTATCGCAGAATTCACTTATCCTGACACCTCCGAGGAGAAAAAGCTGAATACCGACCAAACTGTGGATGTTACAGGATCATCAAACTTAAACTCCGACCAACTTAAGTCGGTTGACGAGCAAGAGGAGATGGTCGACGAGCAGCAAGAAGTGATAGGGAGGATATAAAGAAGCAACAAATATTCCACTGAGGAACTTTATTCGATCAAAAATTTAAGGATGAAGTACCTATATGGAATCTGTATGTGAATGGATCATCTTGCAGTACAGGCTGTGGGGCAGGGATTATTTTAAATAGCTCAGATGAAATCGATGTGGAGTATCCTCTGGGCTTTCAATTCAAAGCTTCAAATAATGAGGCTGAATATGAAGCTATGATTGCAGGTCTTAGTTTAGCAAAAACCATGGGGGCAGAGCAGGTCGTTGTATTCAGTGACTCATAATTGATTGTAAATCAAATGCTGGTGGTATATGTGATAAATGGAGAATTGATGATCAAGTATTATGCAAAAGCAATGGAGATTGTATCAAGCTTTAATAAAGTGCAGTTAATTAGAACACCAAGATCGGAGAATGCAGGGGCAAATGCCTTAACTCGATTAGCCTCAACCACACGCACCGAACTACGAAGAACAATTCTAATAGAAATTTTGGCTAGCAGGAGCATTGACAAAGAAATGATGGTGAGCTTCATTACCCTTGATTTAGGACCATCTTAGATGGATCCTATCAGGGAATATATTGAGGAGGGGACATTACCAACTGATAAGCTCGCAGCCAAGAAACTGAAGTTTAAAGTTGCTCGTTATGTACTGACCAATGGTGTTCTATATAGACGAGGAATTATAGCTGGTTTACAAAGATGTGTGCATCCCTCCGAGGTGAAAGAATTTATTGAAGAGGTCCGTGAAGGGTCCTGTGGAGCCCATGTAGCAGGTCAGACTCTTTTGCAAAGAATAATGACGCAAGGGTACTATTGGCCAACGATGAGGGTTGATTGTATAGCCTATGACAATAAATGTGACAAATGTCAACGCTTCTCTTCTATTCGAAGAACTCCCCCAGCATTGTTAGTACCCATTACTTCCCCTTGGCCATTTGCCATGTGGGGAATATACTTGGTTGGGCCACTTCCAACGACCAGGGGAAGATTTAAATACCTCGTGGTCACGGTGGATTACTTTACTAAGTGGGTGGAAGCTGAGCCCCTTATTGATATAACATACAACAAGGTATACCAATTTATATGGAAGAATATCATTTGTAGATATGGTCTTCACCATGCATTCATCACAGACCATGGAACTCAATTTGACAACGAGGAGTTCATTGCATATTGTCATCAGTCAAACATATTGAAGACCCACTCTGCACCAGGCCATCCCCAGAGAAATGGACAAACTGAGGTGACGAACAGAACTCTACTGAACGGTTTAATGAAAAGACTGGATGATGCGAAGGCAAATTGGATCAACGAGCTGCATTCTGTGCTATGGGCTTATCGTACTACACCGCGAGCAGCAACAGGAGAATCTCCATACATGCTGACATTTGGAAGCGAAGCTGTTATACCTGCCGAGATGGGCCTCCCAACACACAGGGGGCTGAATTTCAACTCTCCTATCAGCGACTTGATGAGAAGATTAGACTTGGATATGCTCGAGGAAGTTAGAGAAGAAGCAGCAATCAGGAATGCTGCATACCAGCAACGAATAACTCAGTTCTACAACAAGAGAGTAAAGAAGTACGATCTGAAGGAAGAAGACTATGTGCTAAAGAAGGTAATTCAAAAGCACAACAAACTTGAATCTAACTGGCATGGGCCCTACAGAGTAACAGAGGTTATTCGACCGGGGACATATAGGATTGAAACCTTAGAAGGAGAGGAGTTTAAGAATGCATGGAATGCAGAGCATTTGCGCAAATATTATCAGTAATTCAATCCCTATGTAATGCAGTCTTCTTCAATACGAATAAAGTTCTGGATGTTTTACCCCATTCTCTCCTTTTGTTGAATTTTTTTCGGAATACTAGTGCTACACACTACGCATCAAGTCCAGAATGAAAATCCACCGACTAAGGTTGGTCGGGAATAAAAATCCACCAACTACAGTTGGTCGCAAATAAAAATCCACCAACTACGATTGGTCGAAAATAAAAAATCCACCAACTACAGTTGGTCGGGAATAAAAATTCCACCAACTACGGTTGGTCGGGAATAAAAATCCACCAACTACGGTTGGTCGGGAATAAAAATACTCCACCAACTACGGTTGGTTGGGAATAAAAATCCACCAACTACGGTTGGTCGGGAATAAAAAATCCACCAACTAGGGTTGGTTGGGAATAAAAATCCACCAACTAAGGTTGGTCGGGAATAAAAATCCACCAACTACGGTTGGTCGGGAATGAAAATCTACCAACTATGGTTGTTCAAGAACTTTTGGTTAAACTAAGCAGGATTATGGAATGAAAGTCATTTCATGGCTTAGAATTAAAAAGTGATAAGTCACTATAATTAGAAAATAAAATTTCTTTACTTGTGATATATCAAACTACCACCAACTTAGGGTTGGTCGTCGTATAATTATCACCAATTCTAAGTTAGTCGGGAAACAAAATACCACCAACTCCACACTACACCAAAAACAGGATTCTGGCACGGTTTAAAACTGTGCCAGATCAAATCTGGCACAGTTTTGAACTGTGCCAGAATCAGGTGTTCCAAAATGGGAATTTTTTTCTGGCACAGCTCAAAAGTGTGCCAGATTCAGCCAAACAGGAATACTTCTGGCACACTTTTAAACCGTGCCAAAATTTGATATTTCTGGCACACTTTTTTCACTGTTTTTAACTGTGCCATATTCAGCCAAACAGGAACACTTCTGGCACACTTTTAAACCGTGCCAGAATTTGATATTTCTGGCACACTTTTGGCACAATTTTTAATTGTGCCAGATTCAGCAAAATAGGAACATTTCTGGCGCACTTTTAAACCATACCAGAATTTGATATTTCTGGCACACTTTTGGCACAATTTTTAACTGTGCCAGATTCAGGACAGTTTAAAAAAATTTGGCACAGTTCGAAACCGTGCCAAAATATGATACACTTTTGCCACGGTTTTGAACTGTGCCAATTTTTTTATTTAAAAAAAATATTTGAAAGCACAAAATTCATAAATTAATAATATTGCGCATTATTAATAAACTAACGTACATACAAACTTCAAAATATTACAAGTCTTTAACAGCTCACAAGCCTAAAAAAAATTGGATAGAGTTTCCTCTATTTTCTGGACATTCCAAAACCTGTTAATACAAAACCTGCCTAACATAAAGCCCGCACGGCCAAAAAATATAATAATTAACTTAGAAAAGCCCTCATGGCCATAAAAGTCAATAATAAAACAACAAAAGACCGTACGGTCATGACACAGAAAAATGGAATCATTAATAAACCCCTTGTTGTAAACCATTGAGTTCTTTGTGTGTTCCACGTGAATAAAAGCCAACGATAAACTGTTATCCTGCAAAAAAAAATAGAATACAAAAAAGATACGATATTAGGAACATAATAATTTACAAAAAAAAAATACTCAAAACAAAAAAATTACATATATGAGTGGAAATTATCATCATACTCATAAACCAGGAGACCCGGGACTATGCGGTCAGTTCCTACAAGTTACATTGATCGCGTGCGAGGTGTTCGTGCCTCCTACGGGTTAGATTGGGGGCGGTTTGGGCTTTCACCCTTTAACGTCATGTTTTTAACTCTAAGTGTGATTTTTGCAAATTATCGTCATATTCTCAAACCGGGAGACCCGGGACTACGTGATCAGTTCCTACAAGTTACATTGGTCCCGTGCGAGGTGTTCGTGCCTCCTACGGGGTCGTTTGGGCGCCGGTTTGGGTTTTCACCATTTAACGACATGTTTTTAACTTAAGTGTGATTTTTTCAAATTATCGTCATACTCTCAAGCCGGGAGACCCAAAACTACGCGATCAGTTCTTACAAGTTACATTGGTCCCGTGCGAGGTGTTCGTGCCTCCTACGGGGTTGTTTGGGGGCTAAATTGGGTTTTCACCCTTTAACGACATGTTTTTAAGTTTAAGTGTTGATTTTTGCAAATTATCATCCTATTCACAAATCGGGAGACCCGGGACTATGCTGTCAGTTCCAACAAGCTACATTGGTCCTGTGCGACGTGTTCGTGCCTCCTACGGGGTCGTTTGGGGGCCGGTTTGGGTTTTCACCCTTTAACGGCATGTTTTTAACTTAAGTGTGCTTTTTTCAACTTATCGTCATACTCTCAAACTGGGAGACCCAGGACTACGCGATCAGGTCCTATAAGTTACATTGGTCCCGTGAGAGGTGTTCATGCCTCCTACGGGGTTGTTTGGGGGTTGGTTTGGGTTATCACCCTTTAACGGTATGTTTTTAAGTTTAAGTGTTGATTTTTGTAAATTATCATCCTATTCACAAATTGGGAGACTCGGGACTACGCTGTCAGTTCCAACAAGTTACATTGGTCCTGTGCGAGGTGTTCGTGCCTTCGACGGGGTCGTTTGGGGGCCGGTTTGGGTTTTCAACCTTTAACGGCCTGTTTTTAACTTAAGTGTGCTTTTTTCAACTTATCGCCATACTCTCAAACTGGGAGACCCGGGACTACGGGATCAGGTCCTATAAGTTACGTTGGTCCCGTGCGAGGTGTCCGTGCCTCTTACGGGGTTATTTGGGGGTTGGTTTGGGTTCTCACCCTTTAACGGTATGTTTTTAAGTTTAAGTGTTGATTTTTGCAAATTGTTATCCTATTCACAAATCGGGAGATCCAGTACTACGCTGTCAGTTCCTACAAGTTACATTGGTCCCGTTCGAGGTGTTCGTGCCTCCTACGGGGTCGATTGGGGGCCGTTTTAGGTTTTCACCCTTTAACGGCCTATTTTTAACTCTAAGTGTGATTTTTGCAAATTATCATTATACTCTCAAACCAGGAGACCCAGGACAACGCGATCAGTTTCTACAAGTTACATTGGTCCCGTGCGAGCTATTCGTGCCACCTACGGGGTCGTTTGGGGGTCGTTTGGGGGCCGATATGGGTTTTCACCCTTTAACGACATGTTTTTTACTAAGTGTGATTTTTGCAAATTATCATCATACTCTCAAACCGAGAGACTCGGGACTACGCAGTCAGTTCCTACAAGTTACATTGGTCCCGTGCGAGGTGTTCGTGCCTCCTACAGGGTCGATTGGGGGCCGGTTTGGGTTTTCACCCTTTAACGACATGTTTTTAACTTAAGTGTGATTTTTGCAAATTATCGTCATACTTTCAAGCCGGGAGACCCGGAACTACGCGATCAGGTCATATAAGTTACATTGGTCCCGTGCGAGGTGTCCGTGCCTCCTACTGGGTTATTTGGGGGCTGAATTGGGTTTTCACCCTTAAACCGCATGTTTTTAAGTTTAAGTGTTGATTTTTATAAATTATCATCCTATTCACAAATCGGGAGACTCGGGACTACGCTGTCAGTTCCAACAAGTTACATTGGTCCTGTGCGAGGTGTTCGTGCCTCCTACGGGGTCGTTTGGGGGCCGGTTTGGGTTTTCACCCTTTAACGGCATGTTTTTAACTTAAGTGTGCTTTTTTCAACTTATCATCATACTCTTAAACTGGGAGACCCGGGACTACGCGATCAGGTCCTATAAGTTACATTGGTCCCATGCGAGGTGTTCGTGCCTCCTACGGGGTTGTTTGGGGGTTGGTTTGGGTTCTCATCCTTTAACGGTATGTTTTTAAGTTTAAGTGTTGATTTTGGCAAATTATCGTCCTATTCACAAATCGGGAGACCCGGCACTACGCTGTCAGTTCCTACAAGTTACATTGATCCCGTTCGAGGTGTTCGTGCCTCCTACGGGGTCGATTGGGGGCCGTTTTAGGTTTCCAACCTTTAACGGCCTATTTTTAACTCTAAGTGTGATTTTTGCAAATTATCATTATACTCTCAAACAGGAGACCCAGGACTACGCGATCAGTTCCTACAAGTTACACTGGTCCCGTGCGAGCTATTTGTGCCACCTACGGAGGTCGTTTGGGGGCCGATTTCGGTTTTCACCCTTTAACGGCATGTTTTTTACTAAGTGTGATTTTTGCAAATTATCGTCATACTCTTAAACCGAGAGACTCGGGACTACGCAGTCAGTTCCTACAAGTTACATTGGTCCCGTGCGAGGTGTTCGTTCCTCCTACAGGGTCGATTGGGGGTCGGTTTGGGTTTTCACCCTTTAACGGCATGTTTTTAACTTAAGTGTGATTTTTGTAACTTATCGTCATACTCTCAAACAGGGAGACCCGGGACTACATGGTCAGGTCCTATAAGTTACATTGGTCCCGTGCGAGGTGTTCGTGCCTCCTACGGGGTTGTTTGGGTGTTGGTTTGGGTTCTCACCCTTCAACGACATGTTTTTAAGTTTAAGTGTTGATTTTTGCAAATTATCGTCCTATTCACAAATCGGGAGACCCGAGACTACGCTGTGAGTTCCTACAAGTTACATTGGTCCCGTGCGAGGTGTTCGTGCCTCCTACGGGGTCGATTGGGGGTCGTTTTAGATTTTCACCCTTTAACGGCCTATTTTTAACTCTAAGTGTGATTTTTGCAAATTATCATTATACTCTCAAACCAAGAGACTCGGGACTACGCGGTCAGTTCCTACAAGTTACATTGGTCCCGTGCGAGCTATTCGTGCCACCTACGGGGTCGTTTGGGAGCCGATTTGGGTTTTCGCCCTTTAACGGCATGTTTTTAACTAAGTGTGATGTTTGCAAATTATCATCCTATTCACAAATCGGGAGACCCGGGACTACGCTGTCAGTTCCTACAAGTTACATTGGTCTCGTGCGAGGTGTTCGTGCCTCGTACAGGGTCGATTGGGGGCCGATTTGGGTTTTCCCCCTTTAATGAACTGTTTTTTAACTCTAAGTGTGATTTTTACAATTTATTATCATACTCTCAAACCGGGAGACCCGGGACTATGCGGTCAGTTCCTACAAGTTACATTGGTCCCGTACGAGGATTTTGTGACTCCTACGCGGTTATTTGGGGGTTGGTTTGGGTTTTCACCCTTTAACGGCATGTTTTTAAGTTTTAAGTGTTGATTTTTGCAAATTATCATCTTATTCACAAATTGGGAGACCTGGGACTACGCTGTCAGTTCCTACAAGTTACATTGGTCCGTACGAGGTGTTCGTGCCTCCTATGAGGTCGTTTGGGGGCCGGTTTGGGTTTTCACCCTTTAAATGCGTATTTTTAACTCTAAGTGTCATGTTTGCAAATTATCATCATACTCCCAAATCGGGAGACCCGGGACTACGCGGTCAGTTCCTACAAGTTACATTGGTCCCGTGCGAGGTGTTCGTGCCTCCTACGGGGTCGTTTGGGGGCTGGTTTGGGTTTTCACCCTTTAAGATCCTATTTCTAAGTCTAAGTGTGAATTTGGCAAATTATCGTCATAGTCTCAAACCGGGAGATCCAGGACTACACGGTCAGTTCCTACAAGTTACATTTGTCCCGTGCGAGGTGTTTGTGCCTCCTACGGGGTCGTTTGGGGGCTAGTTTGGGTTTTCACTCTTTAACGGATTCTTTTTAAGTCTAAGTGTGATTTTTACAAATTATCGTCATACTCTCAAACCAGGAGACCCTCTGTGGGGTTGTTTGGAGGATGTTTTAGATTTTTATCCTCTAATGGTATGTTTTTAATCCATTTAGAACGTTTATTGATTTTAGAAAATTTTAACATAGTTTCATTTGTTTGTTCGTTAAATCCAACATGTTTTAACATTTAAAATAAACTCAACAGCAATAAGAAACTCCAAAACCAAACCACCAGCAAATCCCTTCCGCCAATTTAACTAAATAAGCTCATAAAGTGAGCCATTATACGTTTGGCTACTTGTTGCCGCTATTTCAGGCCATTTTTTTAATGTTGCAACATTTAAAGAGAATTTGAGAATTCGAGATTTTGAGACTAACCGGATTTCATTTGTATTTTGATAGGCACACGATGAACTCTTCGCGCCATAACTTCTCGAAAGTATCCCATTTGGTCCAACAGTGTCTGCAAATTCTGAAATCTTCTATTCTGAGAGGCATTTAGTTTTTCATTAGACGATATCTTATCTTTCAAGTTTCTCAGCTCTTCATTATGAGACCAAGACTGTGCTATGACTATTAAAGTGTCAGAAGAATTATATTAGAATGTTTGTCTAATAAAATACAAAAAGGATAAAAGGGGTAAAGAACTAAAAATTGCACTTATCATTCATCAAATCATCCTTTATTTTACTCCAATACGATGTCTTGAAGAACTCCACGATGCTAGGTTTCACGTCAGTTACATGCTCCTGAATTAAAAATCAATGCATGAAAGAATAACTAATAATATTTCTAGATACACACACACACATATGCATGTAAGACAACTTTTTAAAATCAATCAATGTCTCTCCACTAAAAGATATCCACACACACATATACATGTGTCCAAATGTAAAGATATAACTAATAATATTTCTAGATAAGAACCATGTACTTGTTACAATATCAATCAATGTGAATTGGGAACGTAGCAATGCATAAGCACATAAATGAAAATAAGTTTCTTAGCTTCGTATGGATTTTGATTATTAAAGAAAAGACCTAACACCCCAGCTCAACTCAACCCAAAGTTAAAACTGGAAAAAATCTCAGAGTATTTTTGCTTGATCATCAGATGTGTGGTATGTCTTGCACACACACACACACACACACACACACACACACACATATATATATATATATATATATATATATATATATATGTATGTATGTATGTATACACACTCACATATACATGTACATGTACAGACAATTGAAGGGGTTAAACTCTATAATGCACTTGTTCGGTTGAATTTTGGGTCAGAAGAAAATGTATCTGACGGTATTTGGTTATCTTCATCAAATCGGTTAATTATATCACAAGACTTAGTGAAATGTCATTCTTCTTAGGCATGTTAAGGGCCATATGTTCAATGCTTCTTGAGAAGAAAATAGGGAAATAATAATTATGTCTACGATTAGAACATAACACGAGTGCTTCCTGATTCAAAGTTCTAACATACAAATAATTACTCATTCTGAGGGGAATGTAGATGCTTAGGAATGTAATTTCTATGAAGAACATGTTTCTTAGTGAAATGTCATTCTTCTTAGGCATGTTAATGGACATACGTTAAATGCTTCGAACGAAAGAAATTCCAACAATCATAAGGTAACCGGATTATATTTCCAAACCCAAATAACCCATAGGTTACCCGATTAAATTTATGAAAATTAAATGATTCGAAAGTTTCAATTACAAATCACGCAAATAGAATACACCAATAGAGACTCATAAAAGAAAGTCAATTTCATATAAAAGTAATAATATAATACAAAAGAAAAAATTAATAGAAAAGGCCAAAATTACCTGTGTGGGCACCAAAACATCGGTATTCCTCATGTGAATCAACAAATCGATCTTCCTCAGGTGCCCCTCCTTCAATGACGGCTGCATTCGCCTCTTTTTCACTGATTCAAATAACGCAACAAACTCTCTTTCCATCTCTACAAATAAATATATACATGTATATACATTCAACACAAACAAATTTTAAAATTTAAACAGATCTTCAAACCCTAATTTTTGGAATATTGATTTGGGTATACAATAATATTACAAATTTACATTCTATTGAACCCGTGGAATATCGATTTGGGTATTATAAAAAATAAAAGTGTATATAAAAATTAACAGCAGATATTAATATTCCACGGGTTCCACATCCATCTCTCTCAAATTCCTATCCCACCAAATATTTCCTCAATAAAAAATAACAACAGATATCAAAATTACAATGTTATGTTACAGTTAATTAAATATCAAAATTAGAGTGTTATGTTTAGATTCAACAAGATTCAACGTTGACCTGCAATTAGGGGCAACAGAAGCAAGTCCATCAGTAGTAAATCCCTCACAGGAAGACAACACCAACACCTTAAAATTATTAGACGACCTCGAATTTAACTCCAACGTCTCATCCGTGACCATCATCCTCTTCAACCTAATCTCCTCAAACCAAGGGTACGCCCCGCCCATCACCACAATCCACGGGTACACATACCTTCCCCATCCGTCCGGCACCAGATTTAAATCCGCAAAATTAGATTTCCCAACAAACCTCCTCTCGACTCACCCTGTTTCCTACTCCACCTCTCCACCTCGTACCACAATTTGCACACCAGTGTCACTGTATTTCGGTCCTGGTCGCTGAAGCTGAACGAGAACGAGTATGCCAGTAAAACCTCCTCTAGAAACGAAATGATTATGAACACCAGTAAAACCTCCTCCAAACACGAGACGCCCAAAGAGTTATTTCTTTTTTTTAGGTTTAGATCTCAGACACCATTAACGACTGCAGATGTTAATGCTTAAGCAAACGTAGAGAGAGAGTTAATTTTGGTAGAGAAAGAGCGGGGATGGGTTAGAAAAAGAGCGAGGATGGGTTAGAGAAAGAGCGGGGGATGGGTTCGTGGCTTCAAAATGAGAGGGAGTTGAGTTTTGGCATTTTTTTTAAGGTATTTATATTTTACTTAAGTGTGTTCAGTTTTGGCACACTTTTAAACAATGCCAAATTTTGGCATGATTTTAAAGTGTGCCAGATTGTCATTAAACCGTGCCAGAATTTGGCACGGTTTTAAACTGTGCCAAATTTTTAATATCAATGTGTGCTAAATTGCTATTTTTGGTGTAGTGCCAGTTGGTCGTCAATAAATTTTTACCAACCCCAGTTGGTCGACAGTTTAAAGTAACACATAACATTTTTGTCTTTTTACAGATATACATACATATTCATCAGTGAATAAACTAGATGCTTTATAAAGTAATGACAATCAATATTGCAAGGAAAACTAAAAATCTTTTTATTAAAATCAAAACAAGTTACATAGAGAACAAATTACATATCACATAAGGAAATATTACATGAAAGATCCTATCCTATTGGCTTTCTCCCTTCTGCCTTTGAAATAGGTTCTACTCCAGCAGGAGGATCATCCAAGGCATAAGGAGAGTTTATGAAGTTCAGGTCTCTAAGAATCCTGACATTCATCACGGATGGCCGATCAAGTAAGTGCTCAGGGCGAAATATCTCAAATCTGGAATGCAGACTGTAGTCGCCGAGATACTTGGAGATTAGGCACTGAGGAATTGCCCGAGTAGGAATCCATCTCATATCAAGTTTGAAAGGTGGCACTAGAAATTCAAGTTACCCAGGGTCGTAGTAATCCCAGAGATAATGGCCGTCCACCAACTTTAACACCCCTAGTGCATTCAGCCATCCTTGGTTGTAACCCTCGTTATTTGCATTCTGTATCTGGTCATTTAGATGGTAGAGGGATTCATTATAACCAGCCATCCAAAACTCTCTGGATTATTTGTGAAACTGGTAAGTTAACCTCTCCAGTTGATCGTGGAGGTTCTTCGCTAAAAGCTCTTTATTATCCAAGGCAGAATTTTGTGTGGAAAGCTGCTCTTTGAGGTTCAGAATCTTCTTGGACATCTCTAACAATGCCTGATTCTTCTCCATCAACTGGAATGCTTGATTCTCCAAGGCTTCCTGTTCTCTAGCTTCTTCAGTAGTCACCCTAGCAACCCTTTCTCGTCCCCAAGAAGCTCTTGCTCATCCGCGAGCGGAGGTAAAAGGTCCAGTCCTCTTTAAGGTTTCCAATTCATCTCTCAAGTTGGCGTTCACCACCTCCAAAAAAGAGAAACCTTCATCATTAACAGGGACAATGGCTCTCGAGGAAGATACTACATATTTTAGTTGGGATATCTTTCCTCGCAAGTTATTATTTTCCTGCTCCAGCAGCTTCACGATTTGCTTGTGATCCTCGACCTCAACCCTTAGAATTTTCTCTTTCTTTTCGTAAGAAGCGACAAACTTATCGTACCCTTTGTCAGCATTTAATTGCTGATATTTTTTCTCATACCCCTGATGCAAAATGGAAGAAGACTCCTTGTATTGTTATTGAAGCTCCTCGACGGTACCCTGAAGATCTTCAATCATCTTAAAATATGCTACATTGTTGGCCACTGCACGGTCGAGCAAGCACTTTAGATACTGGTAGGCTTCAACCACTCGTTCTGATGCATGTGGACCGAGGATATCGATTATTTGAGATTCAGTCAGATCTGCATGGCCAGCCTTGAAGTAGTCATTGCATCTTTTCATCATTTCTATATCATGGGCTGACCAGAGCTCCATTCTAGCCATAAACTAGTAATGAAAAGAGATAAAAAGAATTAATAAGAATGGAGTCAGAGAAAGAAGAGGAAGAAGTCAAGATAAACAACCAAAAGCTTGAACGTTTATTTCATCACAAAAGGAAATAAAAAAAGTTTAGATTACATCCAATAAAGTGATAAAATAAACACCCAAACTACTCTACACCTTCTCCTTATCCCCTATAACTTCCTCGAGAGACTTCGAGGAAGACGTTGGGTGCTCAGTAGACACAGGTAGCTGCTCGGTAGGAGTAATAGTTGGTTGGGTCTGCTTGTAGCAAATTTCAACAGTAGGAACCTGATCCCCAATGATCATTGAAGACTCTTCAGAGGCAATTTCGTACTCTTCTGCTTCTCCAGGAGAGGGAGGAGGACCATGAACATGGCGCTGAAATAATTCAGAACTCTGAGAAACCTTTAGCTCTTGCAGAGCTGTGACCCATCCATCTCTGAAATATTTTAGGCTAGCAAATTCCATCTGAGAAGACATATCAGCTAAGACTTTGTTCCATCCCCTATCCCAGCCAGCGCTAAAGGACTTTTTAACAGCACGTTTCCTCTTCACCTTCTCCGAGGAAATCCTCTAAGTCAGAAGTTCCTCGTCATCTTTTAATTTCCCTTCTGCCTCTTCCTTCTGACGATCAACTTCATGGAGTCTGCCCAGTTCCTCTTCACCAGTTTTGAGCCTGGTCTCAAGGTCCCAAGAATTTTTGAGCTTTTCCTCAAGCTCGTTATTCTTCTTTTTAAATTCTTTCATTTTACTCTCCAACTCCTGAGAGGTCTCCACAACTTTCTCTCTCTCTCTTGCTCGATGGATTTTAGTTGTTTCCCCCAAGCAACTTTGTCTTTGTCATATTTCTGACGAGAATCCTTCAAGGACTGTGTCAGACCCATAAAAGCCTCCTCCACACCTCCTGAGGAGCTCAAAGCTTTAATAACCTCATCCTTTTTCAGAATAGTGTTGAAACAAGTTACCAACCGGAAAAAGAAAATAATTGTACGTCAGTGTAGGGACATAACATTTAAAAATGAAAGTTTAGATTAATAATACTTACTGATGCAATATGTTGAGCTGCCAAGGTGGTAACCCTATCCCGAGAAGGACTGTCTTCAATTCCTTGGATCTCGAGGATAATCCAAGACTTCACCGAGCTCATGGCAGAGATCGAAGAAACAAAAGTGGGAATTCCACTTCCAGAAGTTAAAGGCTGAGAGATAGATCCAACCAGTTTATCCGAGGAACTTTTCTTCAATCTCCTCGTAGGAGCAAGAACATTCTCAACTAAGGATGTTGTCTTGGTCGGTGATATAACTATAACCTCGCTTGGAGGAGAGACAACTACAACCTTGCTCGGAGCCACATGGGGCTTCTCGGCAACCTTTTTAACAGTAACTGGAGGGGGTGCACCAGTTTTTCTTGTCCCTTCCTCTGGGACATCTTGCTTATTTTTCTTTGCCTCCACAGAGGCAGAATCTGATTTATCAAAGAAGGAGGGAGATTTTCGCCTCTTCATTCAGATGCTGAGGAGAATATGCAATTTAAGGGAAGAACTTTCAGAAACTGGTACTGGGTCGATGTCCCTCACCATTGGAGGAGCAGTAAAAGATGAAGTGTAGCTCTTGTACTGCAGCAAGTAAGAGGTTGATCTAATGTGTTCATCAACAACAGTTTGGTGCGAACTCTAGATAAGCACAACGTCAAAGTATTGATAGAATTCCAAACACAGGGGATTTGGAGGAAAAGAAAAGCCACATTCGTCCACAAAGAGACTGAGGAACCAATGTCCCTCAGCCAAAGAAAAATAATCTGAAGGTTCAGAAAGTTCTTCCAATATGACCCATGAAGGAATTGAGAAATCAGAACGAAATTTATCAAGCGACTCAACAAGGTAAACCATGATGAACAAAGAAAATAAAAAAGAAGGAAGAAGATCTTACAGAAAAAGGCTCGATCAGTTGACAACGAACATTGGAAGAAATGAACCCATAAGATAGAGAAGAAGTGAAGAAGTTCTCAGATGCAGATTTGAAAAAGTAAAGGACGATCGAATTTTTTGAAGCGTTTAAATACTTTACCTCGGGAATAGAGGAAAACAATGATTACCAGGATGTACGATTGCGTATCCGACGGCTAAAAAGAAGAAAAAGGCACGAAAACAAAGTGGTTATGGAAATTCAAAATACTTTAAAAGACTGATACTATGCATTAAAAAAAAGGAGTTATAAACAACGAAAGTATGCCTAAAAACTAAAAGTCTAGGCAGAAGAATGTTCCATACCTTTCTTAAGCATCAAAACTATGAAACATTGGGGGCTTCTGTTGATACCAAATTTAGCCTACTGACGTGGATCAATTATGAGGAGACACGTGTCAATCTATATGGCACCGACAAACATCTTTTTGAACAAACATATTGACTTCTAGGAGCTCAGCCTCCCGGACCAACTCAGGCTCTCCGAACAATAAGAGTTCTCCGAGGATCTTCATTGTACCGAGCAACTAAGAAACCACGAGGCACTCAGGGTCCTGAGCTACTCAAGCGTGTCGAGCTATTAAGTCGGTCCAAGCAAATTAGGCAGTCCGAGCTGCATCTCGTACAAAGCATTAATATCCGGATAATCAAGAGATATTGTGCATTAAATGCTCATTATTATCATATAAATGTACACGCCTATTGGACAGCTATGTATTATTCTTTCTCATGTACAGCCTCAAGGCTATAAATACATTGTATCATCCTAATTATAAGGGGACTCGGAATTCCTTGGTAAAAACTGTTATCGAGAATTCCCAAACAGTCAAGCAATAACAAAACAGTGGACGTAGGCCATTCTTTCAAGGCTAAACCACCTAAAAATTCTTTTGCCTTATTTATTTTTATCTGTGATTGAATAATTAGAGATAATCTAATTTTTTACATCAACACTCATATTCGATGCTACAAGTCTTACCTCGGTGTGCTCAATAATGCAATTTTTTTCGTCTCACAACCTATGAAACATATTAACTAAGCTAGTCAGGTAAATTCACATATAGAAATAAGGTCTCTATCGATGAGTATGCACATTAATATAAGAAACCCTTTTTTTTAAAAGAAAAAATATACAGAGCAAAAAAAAATCAAATGACCTCATGTGAAATGCGTTATGAAAGGAAATGATTGTTACACGAGTTTGGAAGTTAAGGACGGGAGAGGTCAGATGATTATTGTGTTGGGTTGCAAATTATGGGATTACTTATTCATACGTGATGGAGTTGGGGTTGGTGATTAAAAACATACGAGAACCTAAGACATGAGGTCCTCATCTCTAGTAGACCCCAAGACAAGCAATAAAGGACACATTTCAAAGCCCTACGCAAAGGGAGAAGCGAAAGAATATTTGTCGTGACCCTTAACTACCTCATCATGCTCACTTGGGTGTTGAATAAAGTCTCTAAGGACAAACCCAAAGTCACCTGCTTGTGTATGGACCACACATGCCTATCACCATAGGAGAAGGTCACTAAAGGAGTGAAAGAGTTGGCTCAGATAGAAAAAACTGACCTCATTCGCCTTCAGTTGAGATCCACAAGGGTGGGGACTACTCCCATACCTTCAAAACAACATGTCAGGAATACCCCCAAGCTCTCCTTAGAAGAGAGCAACTCTGCCGAACGGGTTGGTGGCAAGGATTATCGTCATGCCACCAACTCCCACCTAAATGACCTTGAGGCCATCAAGCGAAAGCAATTTTCTCAAACACAATGATGCATAAAGAAGATTTTTGATTAATAATGAATTGAAAATTACAAGAGGGGAGGCCTTTATTTATAGGAACTAATTAGGAAATTGATAGATAATTCCTAAGAAACTAATAACTAAAAAATAGGAAACGAAGTGCTGGAATTAAAAAAAAAAGGAAAAAAATATTTTTCTCTCCACTTAATTCAGCTAGGGTCGGCTTCCCTCCCCCCCCCCCCCCAACAAGCTTTAGAGGGGTATCCCTTCCATCTCCAAGTTAAATAAGATGTGGGTGATGACAGGTTGTTCTTCAATATTAGCTCTAGTGTAATATTATTCTCTTACGCAGTCTCCTCGAAAAGCCAAATGGGAGTTCGTTTCTTCTTGGGGAAGTGAGCCACTCATGTGACTAATAAACCACACTCATTTAACTTGACATTAGTGGTTGGTAGCTGTGGTTTATGAGTCAAGGAAGCAGGTGAAGACGTGGATTGTTGAGTATTGTCATTGCACAAATCCCCATCCGCCTTCTTTGCATAGGTGACTAGTTTCTCGAGGGACTCAATGTCTGGTAGGGTAAGCTCATTCTTGATTTCAAATTACAACCCATTGATAACCAAGATTTTCTCGGTTCTAAAGGGGTGGGATTGCTCTGGGAACTCTGTCACAGTAGAAAGGCTTTGTCGGAGATTTTGAGCTCGTGTAAACAAGTCCCGATCATATGTCTTCGGGATACACTACAAGAAAGATATCATTTTATGACACTTAAGAAATGAACTTAAGACATTTTTAAAAAGTGTCATTAATACGTAATAGTATTACTATAATGACATCTTTTTAAACTAACATTATAAATTGTCACACACTCAAAAACTTCAACGCGCATAAAGAAAATAATTGGACGGATTTTCCCCCCATCTCCAATCATCTGAAAATTTTGGGGACCTAACCCTCCTAAAATTTCAAAATGCCTCCCACGACACCCAAAATATCCCTCCGATTCTCCGATTTCCGTTGTCCTCTGAATTCTGTCGTCGTCAGGTACTTTCTTTCATTTATTTTTCTTGCATGTTTTTCATTTGTCTATTTCATTTTTTCCTTGCATTACAACTATGTTTTTCTTTCATGTATTGTAGGAACGAGCATGATATGAAATAATTGAGGATTCAAATAAGATTCATAAGGCTCATCCTTCTTGATAAAAAAAATTCTTATCTTTGTAAGTTTAATTTTCATACAAATTTGATAATGTCACTCTTGTTTTCAGCCATTCTTAGTTCATGTTTGACAAAATGCATGTGAAACTTTAAAATCGATCACTTTGAAAAGTTGGGTTTCTTCATGTGCATCCTTACCTTCTATATGTACGCTTTCACTACTTAGTAAAGTTAAATTGGTTCTTTGAATACTACCTTATTTGTTTTTTCATACGATAACCAAATATTGTTAAATTACTAAGTACAGATAAATGCATAGTTTGCATAACTCATAATTTTGAATGCTAACGAGATAGATCAAGAGGTCTAGTGACTCTCCCCATCTAACAACATAGGGATGTAAGAAACAATGGAAAGTCTTGTTATGTGTGATATGTATTTGCCGTACTTGTATGATATGTGTGTTATGTACTGCCCCGTTTAGAATGAGATTGGATAAGTATGCTTTTATGTCTGTAGATGGGAATTTAGGAGTACGTGTTATGGACTGAGGGCCTAATATATTTCCACGATTAACAATGATAGGTAGTAGCGTATCGGGGGGGTACTTGATTGGATTTTGCTTGCGAGACATCCCACACACGAAACATAGTGGCATGATAGAAGTGGGGAAATATTTAGTCATCAGTACATGGAGTATATGGATTTGCATAATTAAGGATAATAACATCTAAAAAATTATAAAATATGGTTAAGCTAATGGGTATTATTCATAGGCTTGAGAAGGTATAATCCATAGATTTAGTGGGGTAGCTTAATTTAAGATTTAATATATATGTTTCGGTGCGCGCTATAGCTGAGAGGTTATGTTGAGTCTCAAGAGAGTGAGACTCCACATCAATTATGAGATCTTGTGTTTATAATTATTATGCATTTAATTCACTTGCTATAACTATTTTCAAACCCTGGGCTCTGACCAATATATATATCTTTTCTCTTTCCATATATATCTCTATTACTTTGAAATTCTATACAAGCATTTAAAAGTACTCTTCAACTAGGCTCTCCATGTAAGATACTCTTTCATATCCCCTATTAACCATTCATTTTATATTTAAGTGCATAGTTATTCAGTACAATTGATTGTGCCCATTCATTTCATAGACCCTTCATCTTTAAAACTATATCATTTATCATTTTAATCCCTTACACCTCTATCCCCTTAAACCTACGAAAGCACCACATACCATAAACCCATCTAAAATAATTTGATTACAAAATCAAATAGAAAAAATTGGAAACTAAATCGATTTGGAAATAAATCATAGATAAAAAAAATCAGAAATCACATTGATTGAAGGTATGTGGTTTGTTGGGTTGGGATTGCGATTTGCAAATAAAATCCACAATGACATCCGCTCACCAAAGTTTTCGAGTTGTAATTGAAGCTCTCTAGGTTTTGGGTTGGAGATGGAGAATCAACCCTTATCGTTTGAAGATAAAAAATCAAACTCGATTAAAGGTATGTGGTGTGTTCGTTTGAAGATGAAGATGGATATGGTGCAATGGTGTGTTTGGTATAGCTCATAATCCCTTTGTGAATAAATTTTGAAATTGGGAACTAAAGAAACCTTCGGGTGAGTTAATTAACTTTCAGATTTTAGTGCAACATTCATTTGTGATTACTTATTTATTTATTTAATTTTGTATGGCTATTCTTACGTACTGTTGTTTCTGCTATGGTGTGTGCAAATTTCAGCATTAAATTTCCTACTGTTTGGTGGGTTTTTCAGGGAGCTATTTGCTTTATTTTATTTTTTTATTGATAAATTAGTATAATATGGATATTGGTTGATGACCAGGTTTATTAAATTGAATATGATTTATTATAACACATTATTCAATTTTAGCAGATGTACTTGCCTTGAAATTATGGGAAATAAATTAACGCCCCCTTTTGTGGCAAATTGATAGTTTCAAACACATTAAGGTTAGAGCGTATGTTTATATGCTATAGAAAGATCTGTTCGAAAATAATTTACATTTTCTCTACTTGTATAAATAATTGATTGATTTAGTTGAGAATATTAGTTATTATATCGGGACTAAAAACTTCTACATTTTTTTTATTATTTAGTTTTTGTTGAATTTATGCTATATTACTACTAAATTATTGGTGGAAACAATCGCAAGAGTTAGGGAAATAGAGAAAAGAGGTGGGAAGGATGATGGGGATTGAGGTTGAGGAAAAGATCTCCGTGTGAAGGAAGTTATGGAGGATTGAAGAAGAATTTGGAGAATTCAATGTGGAGTTAAATAAAAGTATAAATGACATTTTGGAGTCATAGTGTCTTTGATATGTTAGGGGAAGAAACTGAATTCTAATGATTTAAATGTCCATTTATAGTTTTTTTTGGACTTTCTTAAGAAAATAGTTAACTGCTTTAGGGAAAGTAGAAGCTAAGCTTAGTGTTAAAATTGATAACATATTTTTTGGGAGTATATATCAAATGGTCTTTCGAATATTTTTTAATACATGTTTTGTCTAAGACTTTTTATTTTTCTCTAAAAGTTTCTCACCACATAAAAACACTCAAAAAAAGAAACTTCGATGATGATCGTGGGAACTCTGACAATGGGTAAATTGGTATTTTTTGGGGGGGTGGGGGTGGGGTAGACGGGGCATGTTAATTTATTCCCTATTTTGAGCTACTATTGGTATAGTTTTCAATCCCATCCATGGTGCGCGTATGCTTAGAAAAGTTCTACAAAGTCGGTGGTTAGGTAGACGACCCATTGTTCGTGGCCGCTAGCGCGGACATTTAAAAAATACATATGTATGTATCTTAGTAGTGACTTATATTTGTAGGTTCCGTTCACTTGGTTCTCAACGGAGAGGAAAATCAGATTGTAAACTATGTAAGTGGATTTGAAATTTGACTTGCGAGAGGAATACTTTTTCCTTTTCTAGAATTTTCATTTTTTAGTTTAAATCTAAATGGATAACTATTTTTGGTACTTTGATGAATATTACAGTTCAATTCAATATTTATTAATTTTTTTGTACATGTTATGTTGATTTTTTGATTCAATCAAGCACAAGTTGTTAATTGATTTGGGGGATTGAGACTAATAAATAGATATAGTTGCCACATGAGTCTTTTCCCCTTTTTATGATAATGCATTTTTTTATAAACTCTACAAAATTTTGATGTCCATATTTGTAATTTGTTATTTTTTCTTTACATATATAAATAAGGTATACTCTTTTGACATGTCAATTTTTATTGAACACTTTCTTAAGTCAAAAGTAGATCATCTTCCCCTGATAATCTCACTCGCGCATCATGCGGGTTTATACCTAGTTGTGTATATTATAGGTGTTCCACTGTAAAGACGCTAATGATTGTTATTTGTTCCAGAGTTTTTAGGAGTTGTAGCATGTGAGGGATGTTACATGACTTTTGTTATAGACGCAACTCTTTTTGTAATCTAGTTAACAATCCACAATTTTAAATCGGGTGTGCATACCCCAGGGTGGTTTATGTTTATCCCTTGTATATATTTGTCTTTTGATATTGTATTGTTTGTTGCCCAATAGGATATTGGGGAATATTCTTATTTATGACTAATCATAGCATGCTATTGATTTAGTCTCTCATTTTTTCTGTTATGTTTATAATCCATAATATATGGATGATTTTATTATCAGTACACTTTATTAAAAAAATTAATAATATAATAAGAAAATTTTATTTGGCACTTGTTTATTGTGTATAAGGTGGTTACCGGTTATAGCTATATTCGTCAGTTGATGCTGGGAATGGTACATTTGACATTCCTATTTTATTTGAGTATAGGGATGGACACCCGTTATATTTAATAAGTGGAGTGTCACATGTGGTATCAGAACATTAGGTTCTAGAGTCTTAGAATATGTGAGGACTCCTACATTCTATCGTAGCATTTTTTATGTTGAGCCATATTATTAGGATTATTTTGTTCATATTTTGTCCTCAATCTTCTGTTTTGATTAATTTCTTGAACTGTGTGTTGATATATTTTGGTATTTCTACAGATGCCACCAAAAGTAGCTTTCTGGGCTTTGATAAATAGAGGATCTGAGAATGTAGAACCCCAAGTGCCTCATGGGACTATGACAGCAGCCAAAGTTGCCAATATTATGGCAAGCACTTAATGCGGTGATGACGGCGATGGCATAATAATATCCTCAGTCTCAGCAATAGTTGTAGCTCCAGCAGTTCTAACTCCCCCAGGGCCATCCACGTGGGAGAGAGTGCGAGAAGCATTACAGAAAGGTCACCCTCCGGAATTTTAAGGAGGAGCTGATGTTATCCTTTCTAGTCAATGGAAAAAGGATATTCAAAGGCATCTACGTATGGTTTAATGCAGTGACATTGAAAATTAAATACTCGCCACTTTTAAATTATTTGGTTCGTCTCTCTAGTGGTGGGAGTCGTTTACTACCTCTGTACAGAGATATAAAATGCCCATAGCATATTTTTGGGTACTCTTTTATCGTCGGTATTTTCCTTCAGCGGTTGAAATAGAAATAACAAGGAAATTTTTGGATGTAACTCAAGGAGACCGAATAGTGGATCAGTACGAAGAAGAGTTTACACTTTTGGAAAATTTTTTGCCGAATGAAGTCAATACTGAGGATAAGAGAATCTTCAAGTATATAGGAGGCTTGTATTGGAGAATTCGGCAACATCTATTGGTGAATCTGACTTTGTTAACGTTTGCAAATGTAATGAATAATGAACTGTTGCATTATCTGGATGATAATTTTTCATTTGAACGGGAGTAAGAAATTGGTGGACTCGGGTTCTTCAAGTAAGTCTGGAGTAGATGGCGCTTGTGGGGCCGACTGAGCTCAATATGAGGGAAGTAGGAAGAAGGAACGGGATCTCCCTTTAGGGGATTCAGCTAAAAGTCAGTGTTTAGGAAACTTTATATTCAATGGTGGTGGTTTTAGGTAAACATTTTAAGGGAACTAACAGCAGCAATAACAAAACGTTCCTTAGGGCCAAATAGGTAAGGGGAACACCGAGGGAGATTTATAAGGTCGAGGTCATCCGGGCCAGTGACAAGGATATCCAATATTTGGGCAATAGGTCTAGTGGGTGAGGAACTTTATAAGCTATTTTTTTTAGTGTGGAGAGATGGGTCACTGGAAGATAGGTTGCCTATAGAAGAATAGGGTGCAGGTGCAAGGAGCTCATTAGGGTCATCAAGAATTTTTAGATGGGTCACAGGAAGATAGATTGCCCATAGAAGAATAGGGTGCAGGTGCATGGATTTCAGAAGGGTCATCAAGAATTTTTACCACCTCCAGCGCTCGTTCAGATTGCCCCACATTTATAAGGACAGTTGCAATATGGGCGAGTGCACAATGTTCAAAATGCAATGTTACTGCAAGTGAAACAACCTCCACCAACTATTGAGGGTAAGTTCCCTCTCCATTGGTATATGGGCCGAGTATTTTTTGATACTGGAGTATCCAATTCCTTTATAGCTGTTCATTTTACGCGTGCGACGGGAGTGTTAGGGGAAGCTGACACGGTTCAAATGTGTGTAGAATATCCCTTGGGAGATTGATCGCTTATCCATTTTATTTGTAAAGGGGTAGAGATAGATTTTGGGAGATTATGTTAATATTTTGACTTCCTTGTATTAGATATACATGGGTATGATGTTATATTAGGTATGGACTGGTTGGCTAAATATCGAGCGATGGTTGATTTCTTTTGGAGGTCGATCGTATTGGCTAGTTTGGCCAGGAAAGGTTTATTATTACCATGACTCTTCCGGAGGGAGGTTGAAGCACACATTTGTACTATATCAAGGAGGAGACTTCGCATGAAGTTTTTGTTTCCTTCGACTCAATTCTAGTGGTTCGGGAGTTCGTAGATTCTTTCTGAGAGATTCCTGGCTTACCTTCGAGTCGCTAGATCGAGTTTGTTATATAATTAGCACAGGGGACTAGGCCGATTGCATGAGCTCCATACCTTATGGCTCCTATGGAAATAAGGGAGTTACGAGACAATATCTAATAACTTTTGGAAAAAAGGTTTCATTCGTCCGAGTACGTCACCTTGGGGAGCCCATGTGTTGTTTATGAAGAAAAGGGACAATTCTTTGCGGTTATATGTAGATTATCGAGAATTGAATAAGGTGACAATCAGGAAAAAGTACCTGTTGCCTCGTATTGATGATTTATTTGATTAGTTGAAATTAGCCTCTTACTTCTGAAAAATAGATTTGCGTCCGGGATATCACCAGCTTCTTATTAGGGAGAAGGATATCTTTAAAACTACATTTTAACCTGATATAGATCCTATGAGTTATTGGTTATGTCGTTTGGGCTAACCAATGCCTTTGTAGTGTTTATGGATCTGATGAATAGGGTCTTTCAAGATTTCTTGGACCAATTTGTAATTATGTTCATTGATGATATTTTGGTATATTCTCGGACAGAGGGAGAACATGCCGAACATTTGAGGATGGTTCTACAGACATTACTGGACCATCAATTTTATACCATGTTCTAAAAATGCGGGATTTAGTTGTGAGAAATGTAATTTTTGGGGTATGTAGTGTCGAGGAAGGGTATTTTCGTGAACCCGAGTAAAGTTGCAGCGGTGAGGGAGTGGGGTCAGTCCACAACACCAATGGATATTATAATCTTCTTGGGTTTGACGGGTTATTATCACCATTTTATAAAGGTCATTTTGAAGATTGTCGGCCCTACGACGAATTTGACCCGAAAAGGAGTCTAGTTTGTTTCTAAGGATCCCTGTAAATTAGCGTTTGATGAATTAAAGGACATATTGACATTGTAACCTATTATCACATTACCTAAACCAGGAGTGGAGTATTCACTCTTTAGCGATGTATCTCTCCAGAGTTTGGGAGGCGTGCTTCAATAAAATAAGAGGGAAATTGCATACGTGTCCCATAAACTCAAACCCCATGAGCGTAATTATCATACTCATGACTTGGAATTGGTTGCGGTGGTTTTTGCATTGAGAATTTAGAGGCATTATCTTCGAGGTGAGAAGTTTAGGGTTTTTATGGACTATAAGTCGTTGCAATAATTTTTCACCCAGAAAGATCTAAATATGAGGCAACGTAGGTGGTTGGAGTTGGTAAAGCATTATCTATTAGATATTCAATAACATCTGGGAAAAACGAACGTTGTAGTTAATGCATTGATCCATCATCCTATTAGGCAGTTAGTAGAGGTATGAAAATCCAGTGGAAGGAACTTCATCAGGATTATGCGGTGGCCAGGGCTTGTATAGCAGTGTCATCAGTCAGACTCGAGATGGTGATGAGGGTTGTGAAAGCTCAATCTGAAAATGTGGATTGTAAGTTCATCGTACATCAATTACTAACTGAGGGAGTGGAATCCTATTCTATCATTTTTTAAGGTGGATTACGATTCAATGGTAGGTTGGTAGTCCCGAACGATTCTGATTTGCAATAGGCTATTATGTCAGAATCTCATGGGTCAAAATTTGTTGTTCTCCAAAGTGGAGATAATATGTATTCGGATATGCGAAGGAAATATTAGTGGGAAGGTATAAATAGGTACATAGATAATTTTTTCCCAAAATGCACCACTTGTCATCTAGTAAAAGTTGACCACCAGCGACCCTCGAGAATGTTACAGCCATTGGAAATTCCTGTATGGAAATGGGAAGGCATTTCCATGGATTTTATCACGGGATTACCAATGAAACAATGTATCTATGATTCCATTTGGGTTATTTTTATCATTTGACTAAGTCGACACACGTTTTTCCGATGAGGATAGATTTTAGGACAGCACAATATGCTCAGCTATTTATTGCAGAAATTGTGAGGTAGCATGGAGTGTCGATAAATATTGTGTCTAGCGAAGATAAAATATTTGTCTCCCATTTTGGAAGAGCTTTCAGGAAGCCATGGGGACTGAATTGAGGTTGATTACGGCATACCATCCCCAGATCGATGGGCAAATGGATCAAGTAAATCAAATGCTAGAAAACATGCTCCGGATGTGTATGTTAGATTTTGGGGGAAGTTGGGAGAAATACATACCATTGGTAGAATCTCCCCATAATAATTATTACCAATTTACTATAGGTATGGATCCCTACAAGGCATTGCATTGACATCCATGTCGTTCACCTGTGTGTTGGTTGAAAGTCGGTGACAATAAACTTATCGGACCGGAAATGATCCAAGATACATCATCAAAGATTGAGTTAATTTGTAACCTCTTACTTGTTGCATAAGACCGCCATAAAAGTTATACCGATGCAGACCATAGGCATGTGGAGTTTGAAATGGGAGACCAAGTGTTTCTAAGAGGCTCTTCGATGAAAGGTATTATGAGGTTTGGAAAGAAAGGCAAACTTTGGTCAAGGTATGCATGTGCTTTCCCAATTATTGAGAGGATTGGTCTTGTGGCTTATAGACTTGCCTTTCCAAAACATTTACAAAGAATTCAAGATGTGTTCCATGTTTCGACCTTGAAGAAATATAAAAGATGTGAGGGGGATCATTGGCATGTTCCGTTGAAGGAAATTGTATTGCAACCTGACATCTCATATGAAAAACGACCGGTTGCCATTTTAGATTGTAGTGAGCGTAGGCTACACTCGAAAGTAGTACCTTTAGTTAGAGTCCAATGGGGGCACCATAACATCGACGAGTCAACATGGGAACAAGAGGATGATATGCGAACCAAGTACCCTGATCTCTCTCGATAAGGTATGTTTGAATTTTGAGGAAGAAATTCCTTTTTAAGGGGGGAGTAAGTAAACCCCCTTACTTTCGTGTATTTATAGTTTTTATATTAGATTGTCGAGTGTGGGTGACTTAATATAATTGAGAATTAAAAGAAGTATTTAAAATAAATATTAAATTTGTTAGAGTGGTTACTATTTATGCAAATTGAACATTTACTATTGTGACTTAGTAAATATTATCTGTTACGTGAAATTCCGTCGTATATGTGTGTATTGGTGGAAGGAATTAGTTATTTCTCAACCGTGGCATATTTAAGTGAGTTATATGAGCTTGGGGGATGATTTTATATTCAGAGTCTCGAATATTAATTTGGAGGGCACGGTTGATTCCGAAAGGGTTGAGAAAGTCAAAATGACTGCCTTGGGTTTTTTATTTGGATTCCGGGCCATTTTTGACTAGTTTACTCGAAGTTGGGTATATGAGTTGTTTTTATGTGTGCATTATCATTTAAAGTTAGGGTTACTAATAATAGGCCGGTTATTAGACTTAAATGAGTTAATTAATCTTAATTAAGAGAAAACCCATTTGAGAGGAAACGTGAGAAGAAGAGAAAGGTTGAGAACCTTGGAAATCTTGTATAATCCGTGACTTTGAGGAAGAATCAGACCCTACATCTTTGAGGCAAGTGGATTAACTTGCTTATTGTTTATTTGGGTAATTTATATCATAATTTGTGGGTTTAACCACTTATGTTACCTAACGACTCATTTCTCCACTTACTTTACCCTGCCTTTACCTTATAGACATTAATCGGTTTACTAGTTTATTTTAACATTTATAAAAAAAAATTATTAATTCATTCAAGTTAGTGTATTAACAAGTTTTCACCACATAACCCATTTCTTGACATGTTCCTCATTCATTTATCATCTCTCAGAATCAACCAACAACATCATACTTCAATGAGCTCCACACCATCGGCTATGCGCACCATATGTTATGGCCAGTTGTTATGGGTCTTCCACCTCCGGGCTCCGAGCCCTCCTTAATTATCACGGTATGATCCGAGTTTCTTTTAATTTTTTTTACATTTTACAAATGTCCACATTATTCCTTCTTTGACTTTATTACCCGGTCGAAGCCAAACCCGGGGTTTCACCACGATTCGTGTTACACTTTTAATTTTTCATTTCTTGTCCTTTAGACTTTAACTTTGATTTGATTAAAAAGTCATATTAATTTAGGAGTGATTTGTGCAACAACATTCCCAACATTTTTTCATAAAATTGTTCCACTTTAAGTAAAATTACAATTTTACCCATTTGGTTCCAAACTCATCTTTTACTCCATTTTCACAATTGTTAATTTTTCCGAACACTATTAAGTTACACATACAAACTTCTTAAGTGTTTTAACACATTAACACCTTTTTAACCTTGGAGTTTTTCTTAATTATAAACATCTTTATTTCATTATTTTCTTTCCGATTTCTTAAGTGCTAATCTTTTACAACATTATTTACTTATACATACCAACTTTCCCTTGGTACCATTAACACTTATTCAACACCTTTACTAACCATCTTTCAAAATTAGACATTTCATTACTTTCTTTGTTCAAGAAATCTAACTACACTTAAATGCTACTTTAATAAGAAAATACCATTTCCTTTTTATCAATTCAAGTACTCATAAACATGATTGATCCTACTATCAAGAAATCCGTCATACAAAGGCCTAACTCCGGCTCTCTCTACGGGTGGAAGGAGGGGCAACAGCCTTGTCAAGGCGCGGGCTAAGCCAACTCAAAGTGAAGCGATTTATACCGAGCAAGAACCTGCACTAGAATTGGAAAAGCTAGACATTCCTTCTTTTCAGAATTCCAGTCCTGCGGGCCTGCCCGAACTGTCAGTGATTCAAATAAAGAGGCGGGTCCGAGTCTTCCTCGATTGAAGTACCAAAACTCTTATCTTTCTTATTTCTTTTCTTAGCATTCTCTTTTGGCATCTTTGCATTAGGTTTCTTTGCTTCAGTCTTCATAAGTGCTTCATGTTGCTTAGCTGTCAGAGATAGAATCTCTTCACGTTTTTTAGCAAATTCTATCACCTGTTTCTCAACATTCTTAGATTGTTTCTCTAACATATCTAAATTAACCTGAAGCCTATTCATTTCTAATTTGAGAATATAGCTCTCATGTTTACCTAAGTCTATGACTTCCTTTAGTTGAGTGTCTACCCACATATTGTTATCATCATAGACTGGGATCCTTTTAGCGTCTTTCGCTGTCTGTTATTAGAAGAAGGAAGGGATAGGTGGAGGGCTGGGATGCAGAGAATGACGCTATCTGGAAGAGGAGGCATGCATCGTATAAGAATATGGCATCGAAAGTAAGGATATCCATGCACACAAGAGAATTGCTTGGGAAAAAAAGGGCATCGTTCTCAAGCGAGATGGGGGACTTTCGGATATGCCTTCCCTGTCTTATGTTATCGCCGTTGTGGATGGGCTAAAGGAGCTGACATACTTCAGTTCTTAATCTACGAACGGGTTCCCAATTTTAAAGAAATTCCTGCTAAGATGACGGATCCTGCCGTAGGTGCCTCTACATGAGCTTCGGGTGACCAAATATGAACTGGTACCATAGGCACTTTGACCGTAAAAGAGGCGAAAGAAGCAATCCATAGAAAGATTTGGTGCCGCTCACTTAATTATGTGGTTAATGATATTTGTAAATCGGTGGTTCCTGTTTGCAGAAGAATCAACCGCTGGGAATATGAATTGCATCGATTGGCGGGTGCGAGAATAAAGCCATAAGCTGGTTACTGGCCGACTAAGAATAGTATATATGAAAGGGATCCCGATCTTTTGTTGTTTCCAGTGCTTGAAGTGATTGTTACGACCACGAAGAAACGACAAATCCCAACTACGGATATATAAGAGCCACAACTTCTAAGGGCATTCCATCCAGCGTAAGCATCTCGATAATATGGAATGCGACGTGGCATAGCCGAAAGCCCTAAGAAATGCATGGGAAAGAAGTTCGGATTAACCCCGAAAAAAGTGATCAAAAAATGGATTTGACCTAAAGTTTCAGGATATGTCCGACCAAAGATTTTACCTACCCAATAGTGAAATCCGTGACGAATTCATCCAATCTAAATAAGGCCTAAGAACATCGTTCATCAGCCGCATAAAGGTTGCAGGTGCGTTGGCCTTACCGTAATAGGGCCGAATGGCATGACGATCCATTCATATAACCCTTGCCTTGTCTTTAACGCGGTCTTCCAATGCCTTCCACCACTTGGTGGTATCCCGACTTTCAGTCGTCTGGTTCCTGGAATTCATCGAATACCCGCTTTGAATAATTCCCTCTTTCTTGTAGCTTTGGCTACTGAACTTATGAACAGAGGACAGAGCCTTAACCCATAGAGAGAACTCTTTGTTCCATCTTTCGGGTTGTAGGGCGTAGGGAGTAGGCGAGTCAGTCTATAGAGCTAGTGAAAGTTGAAAACACGTTCAGCTCAAGTGTCTTAGGGAAATCCATCTTGTCGCTAGTTCAGTTACAGGTGCCAGTATTCCGGTCCTGAGTCACTCTTTAGGATCTTCTCATTCACTCTTCGCTTTAGTCTTCGGCCAATCGCAATGATTGACATGACTGGGAGAGTCAAGGTTTCCCCCTCCACACTAAAGAAAGGCTTTTGGTCGATTCAATGCTTTGAATCCATGCATGGAACTGTATGCCAGAGGAAAGAGATCTTGTTTTCACCCTGCCCCGTGGGCAATCCATCAACACTCATTCCCCTCTGGAACAAAGACAGATTACAAATCTCTAGCTTACTACACCCTTCTCTCTAGAGCCTTTTTCCTTAACTCTTCCGCTCCGTTCCACTCCTGAGTCTTTCTTCTCCAGTAGCAGCTGTCTTTGGGTACTAGAGTCCTCGTCTGCTTATTCGCTAGCCTCTCTTGCTTTGGGTTGGAGGGGTGGTTTAGTTCATTCAAAAATAAAGATACCTGCCTTCTATTCAACATAGAAAGTATGCTGGTTTGCTTATCTATGTTCGCTTACACCTTGTATGAGTATATACTTATCATTTCCTTTTTTATACAAGTTTATACTTATCATAATTTTTTTATTTGATCATTAAACTTTCCCGGTGACCCATATAAAAAAAATAAACTCAAAATAACCTTTATGGCTATTTCAACGGTGCAACTATGACCGATATTTTGTAAAATAGCAAAAAAAAATTATTTTGAATATATTTTTTTATATGGGTCCCTTGGAATATTTAAATAGCGCATAAAAAACTCAACTCAATTTTTTTTTATTATTACAAAAAATATTTTTGCTCTAGCGGCATGTATACTTGACATGTATGAGAGCTTCTCTCTCTATTTCCCTCTCACATACATCATGCTGTATACATCACACGATACATCTAGGTCCTACGAAACCTTTTCACCAATTTTTTTATTTTTTCCTTGAAATTAACCTTCTAATCAACCCATATTCAAAAAAGTAAGTCGAAATACATTTTGTAGCTATTTTTGAAAAATCCACAAAAAAATCCTGCGCAGATCCTTATAAATAAGGTATTTTGAACAGTTTTTTAAGGATTTTTTAAAAGTAGCTACAAAATGTATTTTGACATAGTTTTTTGAACAAGGCTTTATTGAAAGGTTAATTTTGACGGAAAAATATAAAAATTAGAAAAAAAGTTATTTAGGGCCTATAACTAGGTATGATGTATGGATGATGTATTGACGTGATGTAGGTGAACCTTCTCCTCTCTCTCTCTCTCTCTCTCTCTCTCTCTCTCTATATATATATATATATATATATATATATATATATATATAATGCTCCTGTGCGGACTAGTCTGCATTTTAAGAATGCGGACCGGACATGTGTCAACAAACGGTGCCCCGAGAAATCATCGCCTAAATTATAGGCACACTCTTTCTCTTTTCTATGCTCACCGCCAGGTGACACATGTCCGGTCCACATTCTTAAAATACGGACTAGTCCGCACAAGAACATGACTATATATATATATACTGCTCTTGTTCAGATAATTGCGCATTTTAACAGTGTAAACCGGACATATGATACCTGACGGTTAACCTAGAAAAGAAAGAGAGAGTGCCTATAATTTAGCCAATAATTTTTAAGGTCACTGTCAGATGACACATGACAGCTAAAATGCAAGACAGTCCGCCCAATTGCATTATATATATATATATATATATATATATATATATATATATATCTTTGGGTGTGTATGTATTGAATATCATAATTTCAATACTATCTTAATTTATATCATTTTAAAAACTTTAAAAAATCTTAATATTTTAGAAAATAAAAAGACATTATACTCTGGAAATAAAAAAAATGTAATGTTTGGAATACAAAAAACGTAATATTTAGAATAACGAAATGATTTTATTATTATTGTTTTACAATTTTTTTAAACTTTATTTGTAAAGAACCATTGTAAATAACGTCCATTACAAAGTATTATGTTTAATGAAATTTTTATAAAACATTATAAAATAAAATTTGTCACTAAAAAATGTTTTTTTTAAATATGTTCAAAAATAGGAAAAATAACATCCATGAAATGGTACGTTACCAAAAAACAAAAAATAATAGCATCCCCCTTTTGAAGTAGTTTTTCTGGTTCTCATATTTTTATTAATATTACGTTTTCTGTCATTTTTTTAAAATTATTTTCTTTTCTGCTATTTTTAAAAATTCTGTTGAGCTATTTAAAAATATCCATACCCAATACCTTGCTTCGTGCACTGAATTTGTCATTTTTATATACCAAATTAACCCAGGAGGTGTGGTAGAGCGGAAGGGGATTTTCCTCCCTTAACTAAGGGTCGGGGGTTCGATTCCCGCCTTGAATATAGAGCCGCTTTAAATCCCTGGGCCAGCTGTCCCACCCATTGATGTGCCTACATATCAGTGAAGGAATTAGTCACTAAGTACCTAAAGACTACCCTCGTGTAAACCAAAAAAAAATATATATATATATATATACCAAATTGTACTCTGTAGGTCTGCTGGGGGCGGCAGTGTACTTTTCCTTCTACTGACAACATTGGTCCCATTGAGGCTTTTACATCTCATGTAACCGAGCACGATTAGGAATGGATGAGAACTCTGTATTTACGGAAACCTCACACAACCTCAACCTGATATCTACCCTACCTCCATCCAAACCACCAAATCAGTGGCCCTCACCGAAAACGGCTCCTCCTCCCATGGATTCCAGCCAGGCTAATCCACCAATCCTACACCAACCGACTCCGTCATTAACTCGGGCGTCGTATAAGGATAAAATCCTAGGACATGTTGCTGAGCGTGAGATGAGAAACATGGACTTCCCTACCCTTTCCGCTCCCTTTTAGGGACCTAGTGCTAAACATACGCTTTTCACATCAAGTCTTATGGACATTAACATAGGGGATTATGATCCAAAATATGAATAAGATGATAATGCAAATCCAGATGTCACTATTCCTCAAGTTCATATTGAAAATCATGAACTTCAAAAAATCGGGAAACGTTGGCGACAATCACTTATAATCGAACTTCTGGGAAAGTTTTTATCCTTCCAACGGCTTCCATTACGTTTAACACGACTCTGGAACTTAAAGGATGGGTTGTTTATCACTGACGTAGGGTACAACTAATATTTAGTTAATCCGAGGTCTATGGATGACTACTTGTCGGTTTTAGAAGGAGGACCGTGGTTCATGGAAAACCACTACCTGTCAGTCGAACGATGGTGAAAATTTTTTAAACCCTCCATTGCCACTATTAAACATATGAGTCTATGGGTGCAAATACATGAACTACCCATAGAATACTATGACCGAGACTTATTACATCGTATCACGGCTTCGCTGGGTAAGCCATTAAAAATTGATCTCTACACAATCAAGGGGACGTGCGCGGTATGCTCGCCTCTACATTGAATTCAATATTGAACCTCTCCCACTGAAAATAATAATCGACCGCGTCCTACGTAGCATTGTTTACAAACTTAAAACTGGCATATATTTTGCATGTGGAATCGTGGGTCATACAAAAGGAAAATGCAAACTCACTACCTCAAATATAATGATAACTCCAAGCCACGCGGACTCCGCTGAAACATGGCCAGTGGTAATGCATAGGTTGCCGCGTCGAAATCAACCATCGGCATCTTACTGCCAGGCTCTTTCTGGCAGTGGCTCTGGGATTTAGGAACAATGGCAACCAAAAATGAAGTACTAAAGTAGCCAACTATAGGCGGAAATAGAGGTGGGGCAGTATGGTCTTCCCATGTATGCATTGCCGCCTAAAACTAGGGGCCAGGGAAAAATTTCTCTGCAGGACAAAGTGAGGACCAATATTCCCCGAACACTTGGACTAGGAGACAATGTATACCGGATACAATTGAAAGAATCCATCTCTCTCCTACTACCACTCAAGTATATGTGATTCAGCGGGTCCCAAATGATGATAACAGCGCTCTGAGTCAAGGGGTGCCTATAAACGACAATGTCCAGGAGCTAACTATTACCAATATCACTCATGACGCCGCCTCTAAGATGGATTAAATTTACACGGAGGGGGCGCCAACTGAGATACGTGGCAACACTGTAAAATGGATGAATTACTCATGCAAGAATTACTGCCATGCAACCACGATATAAGCCATATACCCATCTCTACCATGGCAGTTTTTCCCTCCACAACGCAGGTCCAAATAGTTAACTAACATGATGATGAGCCGGAGCCGGAGCCGGAGCCCGAGCCCAGAATTTTCGACCTTTTCCAATAGCCCCCTAGATTCCCCGACCTCGAAAATGTTCCAGCGACCTCCACTACGCCTGGACATGAGAATAACTTTCTTAATGAAACACCTGGATACGAATTTTCATCCTCAAAATATCCCACCCCGTCTTCGCCACCTTCAACTAGGAAGCTCTGTTAGAGCATGCATGGTTTCCCATGCATGCCTTTGCTCTTCCACGTTGTCCCTCCACAGTGTCTCCACGATCACAGCAATTGTAAAACTGTTGTATTGTAACATGCATTGGAACTCTATATCATATAAGAACAGTATAATATCAGTCGTATATTCATTATACAATGACTGCCAATTTATAATGCTTCTTTCCTACAAAACTTCTAGGGAGAGCAGTTGTAAAACTGCTGTATTGAGCAGTTGTAAAACTTATGTATTGTAACATGCACTGGAACTGCTTGCAACGTGCACAGGCTGAAGAGCAACAACGTGTGTTGGAACTGCAACATGTGCTGGAACTGTTTTCAACTGCTGTGATCGTGTAGACACTGTGGAGGTACAACGTGGAAGAGCAAAGGCATGCATGGGAAACCATGCATGCTCTAACAGCCCCCTCAAGCGAGGGGTGGGGAGATACACCAAGCTAGGATTACAAAGCAGAAAATGGAGCACTACTCAAGGCTTTAGTAAATATATCATCCAACTGCTGTGATGAAGGAACATATTGAGTAACAAGATCACCTTGGGCCACTTTTTCACGAACAAAATGAAAATCTAATTCAATGTGATGGAACAGTTTTAAACTGCAACCCAATATCGCAAAGAAGATATTGGAGCTATTGGAGTTCGGATGTGGCAGCGACAAGAGCGCGATATTCGGCTTCGTAGCTAGAACGTGACACATTAGATTGTTTCTTAGAAGCCTAAGAAATGTAGTTGGTGCCCAGAAAAATACAATAACCAGAGATAGAGCGGCACGTTAGAGGACACCCGGCCCAGTCAGCATCTTAAAACCCGTATAAACTGGAACTAGATTGAGAGTAAAAATTTATCCCATATCCAATGGTACCTTGAACATACCGGAGGATGCTCTTAAGTTCTTGAAAATGCATGGGCTGGGGATCATGGAGATATTGGCAAAGGGTGTTGACAGCATAGGTAAGATCAGGTCGGGTGAGGGTCAAATATTGAAGAGCACTAACGATGGGCCGAAATTGAATGTGTGTGAATGAGGGAGGAGAAAGTGGACAAGTAAATTTATTAATGGATTGTGATGGTTGAGTAGCCGGAGTGGGGGAAAGCTTGGAGTGAAGCATAATAGCAAGAGTGAGAATGTGGCGAGCATATTTTTCTTGTGTGAGAAAAAGACCCCCCGAAAAATATGTAACCTGAATACCAAGGAAGTAATGAAGGCGACCCAAATCTTTTATTAAGAAAGCTTTCCCAAGTTGTCGTAAAAAATTGGACAAGTGAGTGGAATTATTGCTGGTGATTATAATATCATCAACGTACACAAGAAGTAAAATAGTGACATGATCATGAGTGGATACAAAGAGAGAGGGGTCAACTTGACTACAAGAGAAACCACGTTGAATAAGATAAGAGCTGAATTTATCAAACCAAGCGCGGGGAGCCTGTTTAAGGCCATAAATAGACTTTTGAAGCAGACAAACATGATCCGGATGATCAACACTAGCAAACCCCCGTGGTTGTTTCATGTACACAATTTCTTGGAGGGAGCCATGAAGAAAAGCATTTTTGATGTCCAGTTGATGGAGAGGCCGCCCATTCATAACAGAGATGAAAAGAACTGTGCGAATAATAGTGTGTTTGACAACAAGACTAAAAGTATCCAAGTAGTCAATGGCTTCTAGTTGGCGATAACCTTGAGCAACGAGACGTGCTTTATAATGATCCAACGTACCATCTGCATTTTTTTTGGTCATGTATACCCATTTGGAGCCAATGGGGTGCATGGAAGAGTGATAGGGAACAAGTGTCCATGTCTTGTTGAGATGTAAAGCAGCCAGTTTTTCTTCCATGGCACGGACCCACAAGGGTAGAGACAATGCATCACTAAGAGAAGAAGGTTCAGACAGTAGGGGGGTTGAGTGGTGATGAGTGCTTTGGGATAAAATTTATTTTCTTGGGTTCTAGTAACCATATGGTGGGTATTGGAAGGATTTGGATGATGAGTGAGAGTGTGAGAGGGAATTGGTGAGATAGAGGAAATGTCGACGTGGAGATGGAGACCATAGGGGTCCACAATGGGTGGTTGGGGTTTAACGAGTTTCGAAGGAAGAAGCGGTGAAGAGTTCTGAGGGCTGGAGATAGGGTGGGGTGGGGTTGAAGTTGTCGTGATATCAGTTACTCGGTGAGGGGACAATGGGGATTGAATTGGTGGTAGATTAGGAGAATTAGAGGAAATAGGCAAGTCGGGTATGATAGGGTTGGTATCTGCCAGATTAAGGAGATCAGGAATAGGGTGGTCAGATGGAGAACTAAGCCAGTTTGTAGGTTGAGGATTTGTTACTAAATCTTCTGTTTCAGAGGGAGGTTGGCTAGAATGTGCATCTGGTTGATGGTAACATGGATGTTGTCCTTTTGAGGGGATTGATGTAAAAAATTTGACTGATCCGAAGGATCAAAAAATTCTTAAAAAGTGTTGAGTACAGATGTTTCATATGTTGTTTCACAAATTTTTGAATCTGTATGAAAAGGAAAAATATGTTCATCAAACACCACATTTCTAGAAATATACACTCTTTTTGTAGTAGGATGATAACATCTCTACCCTTTATGGAGATTACTATGCCCAAGGAAAACACAAGGATAAGTCTTTGGTTCAAATTTTGTATTTGTGTGTTTTCTTAAGTATGGGAAGCATCTACATCCAAAACATTTTAGAGAGGAATAATCTGGATTTTTCCAATATAAGGTGAAAAATGGAGTGTTCATTTTTAAAACATTAGATGGGAGTCTATTTATCAAAAAAATTGCAGTCATAAAAGCCTCGACCCAAAGAAAAAATGGTGCTTTGGCATGAAATAATAATGGGAGGCCCGTTTCGACAATATGTCGATGTTTGCTTTCAGCAATTCCATTCTGTTCTAGTGTATAAGGACATGACACATTCATGATTGTACCCAGATTATTTAAATGATCTAAAAATTCAGATTTTGAAAATTCTCCTCCTCCATCACATTGAAAAATCTTAATTTTTTGACTAAATTGAGTTTGAATCATATTTTGAAATTTCACAAATGTCTCATAAAATTGAGTTTTTTGTTTCAAAGGATAAAACCAAGTGTACCTAGTACAATCATCGACAAATATAACATTATACTTCATATTTTGATTTGATAATATAGGCGCTGGTCCCCGAAGATCACAATGAATCTTTTCAAATGCAGTATTACATATCTTGGCATTTTGTTTAAAAGGAAGCCTACAACTTTTTCCTAATTGACAACTCACACATATTGTACGTTGTTTGTTCCACTGACTTACATCTAAATTTCCTAATTTATGTAAAGTAGAAAGAAAATCAGAATTTGGGTGTCCAAACCTTTGATGCCATATATAATCCCGTGCTTTTTATGACTTCACGGCACTTAAAGCTTGAAAACCTTCATTTTCAAAAGTGTAAAGACCATCCTTCTTACTCCCTTTTGCTAGTACCTGCTTGGTTATTTTGTCCTTTACAGTAAAATCACAATTAGTAAATTCAATAATACAATTATTTTCTTTTGTGAGTTGACATACTGAAATTAAGTTTTTATTTAATTTTGGGACAACAAGAGTATTTGAAATTTTTAATTTTGAGTTTATATTTTTCTGTCCTACATAGGTAATGGGAAGATGAGACCCATTTCCTATGACTACTTTGTCTGTTAAGTAATAAGGCATAAGTTTAGATAACATACCAACGTCATTTACCATGTGAGTTGTTGCACCCGAATCCACATAGAGTTGGTTGTCTTGAGAAGGTGAGAAGTTTGTTCTTATATAGGCTTGATGGATGTTTTCGGTGCTTTGAAAGGAATGATCCCGACGGTAGTAGCTAGTGTTGGCTCGGTGATTATTCTCAAAATACTGAATATTATTCATCGACAACATCCTCACATGGTTGTCATACTGGATACACGTTTGGATCCTCGTAGATCATTAGACGAGATTGCTCGACTACCTTTTCACAACCACAACATTTATCCTGCTTTCGGACAATCGGGAGGGATTTGGATCCTCTGGATGGAAGGCCCCATCATGGCCCATGAAGTAGTTGTATCTCCGTAATTCATTCATGCCCTCATAGAACATAATCCTAAAGCAAGACCTGCAGAACTAACGATGGTCCACATGCCACCAACTCTGGTAGCACAGAACTAGGTATGTCAACAACTACTTTTACTTTCCACCTGAGTTCTTCACGCCTGGATTTTACTTGAGAATTTTAATACAATTTTAGGCCCACATAAAAAGCTAGGAGGCCAGGATTTATACCCTATCAAGACAAATCTTTAAATAATTTTATGATGACACATGATATCCATGATTTAGGATTTCAGGGTCCATCATTTACATGGAAAGCGAACATCCCTTTTGGTCATCAAATACATTAAAAGTTAGACAGGGTCTAGCCAATACTGCTTGGATGTACTTATTCACATCCACTCGAATCACTCATCTCTCCAATATATAGGTTCAAATCATTATCCTATACTGTTAAACGATCGATAATCCTAAACGATATATTTACTGTAAAGAATGGGTTCCATAACCTTCCTTTGATGTGAATATTCAGGCCCACCCCCTTGGCTTGAAGGCACACCGACCAACGTTTTTCATAGAAAGAATTTCTACTTTAAACGAGCAGTGATTGCTTGGAAAACTAATGTTTATGGGAACATGGCAACCAAAATTTTCGTTCTCCAACAGAGTCTTAGTCACACCCAAACTCTTATTAAGATCAACCTCGACTCAGCACTCTTATTACAGGAAAAGCAGCCACAGGAGTTCTTAGCATACCACCTTAACTAGGAAAACTTGTATTGGAAAAATAAATATAAACTCAAATGGACCCTTGATGGAGATTCCAATACTAATTTTTTTCACGCTTGTATTACACAACGTCACTGTTCTAATACCATCCATGCAATCTATAATCCGCACATTGGATGGATTAAAACACAAGTGGATATTGAAACTTAATTTAAAAACTATTTTGAGAATTTATTTCAAACGACTTCTCTTGAACAGGTCGAAGGTTTATCTTCGACCTTCACTCCGATTCGGGACATGGATAAAATTAAATTACTTCAATGAGTCACAGAAAGGGACATCTGGGCCACAATTAAAAGAATGGGACCTAGTAAAAGTCCAGGACTAGATGGGCTTACTATAAAATTTTGTCAGACACATTGGCTGGAAGTGGGCCCAATTGTGTGTAACCTGGTGCAATAATTTTTTTTCTAGGCGTATGCCGCAACATTTAAATCATACATTACTTATATTTATCCCTAAGCGCTAAAATCCTACCCAGATTTCTCATTATCGACTATTAGCCTTTGCAAAGTCATTTACAAAATCATTTCCACTATTCTGGTGGAGCATCTACGTCCAATTGTTCAATATATTGTGTCACCCTACCAATCAACATTTGTGAAGGGACATCACATTCGGGATAACATACTAATTGCTCATGAAATGATCCATACAATGAATAAATCAAAATCCAAAAAAGGAACTTGCGCTATCAAGATTGACCTGTCGAAAACCTATGATCAAATGGAATGGCCTTACCTTCAATGGGTCCTACGTCAATATGGCCTACCAAAATAATGGCTTTCATACCTAACCACCTGCATGTCTACCACTTTGTTCCAAACGTTGATTAATGGACATCTGGGACCCCACTTTCGACCTTTCAGAGGGATTCGACAAGGTGATCCCTTGTCCCCGCTGCTCTTCATCATCGAATTAGATGTCCTATTACGAAAAATTGACATGGAGAGTCAAGAAAAAACTATTACTTCACTTCGTCCCTCTTGACAAGGCCCAAAAATCCCTGGTTTGGAGTTTGCAGATGACAGCATTTTCCTTTGACAACCAACCACCCAAACAATATCTCATTTTCGAGCAATATTGAAAACCTTTTCTCAAGCATCAGGTTAAACTATTAATCGTGAAAAATTTGTCATAACATTTGGTCGCTCAACTCCCCGCACCACAATGTGCGAAACCCGTTCGATGCTTGCCTTTCAGAGAAATTTTGGCCATGAAAAATATTTAGGATTCCCTCTTATCACTGGTAGGGTCACTCGCAACCTATTCACGGACCTCATAGACAACCTTGATAATCGACTACACGCGTGGTATTTACATTGTCTGTCTTATGCGGGTCGAGCCACACTTATTAATACAGTCTGTACCTCATTGCATGTTTACAGTTTGTCTGCTACCCACTGCCGAAATCCATTCTTACTGCCCTTAATGTTAAAATCAAGAAATTCTTTTGGAATGGAAACATGAATGCTAATAAAACTCCAACGATTTCTTGGGATGTGATTACTTTACCCAAGCAATACGAAGGACTAAGTGTAAACAACCTACATACTCTCAACATATCATTCATGCTGAAGCTCTTATGGAAGCTCTATTGGGACCACCGAAACCTATGGACACGACTCATCCAACAAAAATACTACCATCGCGCCTCTTTACTTGAAGAAATATCTCCTGTAAATGCCTCCTACTTTTGGAATCGAGTTTCTAAATTAATTCTCGTATTCAAATAAGAGATTAAATGGAAAATTGGACCGGGTACTATCACCTTCGGTAAACATATTTGGGTCATCCAGGAAACACTGGAACAGTGTTTTTTGAAGGTGATAGTACCCAATCCAATTTGCCAAATTGATTTCAAACGATTTATTTATTGTAAAGAATAGGTTTCATACCCTTCTTTTGATGAGATTATTGAGGCCCACTGGACCCCTTGGCTTGATGTCACACCAGCCAACGTTTTTCATAGAAAGTATTTGTCCTTAAAACGGGCATCGATTGCTTGGAAAACAAATGTTTATGGGAACATGGCAACCAAACTTTTCGTTCTCCAACAGAGTTTTAGTCACACCCGAACTCTTATTAATATCAACCCCAACTCAGCACTCTTATTACAGGAAAAGGAACTACAGGAGTTGTTAGCATACCACCTTAACGAGGAAAATTTGTATGGGAAAAATAAATATAAAAACAAATGGACCATTGATGGGGATTCCAATACTAAATTTTTTCATGCTTGTGTTACACAATGTCACCGTTCTAATAATGTCCACGCAATCTATAATCTCGATATTGGATGTCATAAAACACAAGTGGATATTAAAACTCCACTTAAAAATAATTTTGATAATTTATTTCAAACGTCTTCTCCTGAACAGGTCGAAGGTTTATCTCCGACCTTCACTCTGATTCGGAACCTGGATAAAATTAAATTACTTGAACCAGTCATTAAACGGGACATCTGGGACATAATTAAAAGAATGGGACACTGTAAAAGTCCAGGACCAAATGGGCTTACTGCAAAATTTTATCTGACACATTGGCAGGAAGTGGGACCAACTGTGTGTAACTTCCTGAAAGAATTTTTTTTCTTCTGGGCATATGCCACAACATTTAAATCATACATTGCTTATATTTATCCCTAAGCACCAAAATCCTACCCAAATTTCTCATTATCGACCTATTATCCTTTGCAATGTCATTTACAAAATTATTTTCACTATTTTGGTGGAGCGTCTACGTCCAATTATTAAATATATTGTGTCGCCCTACCAATCAGCATTTGTGAAGGGACGTCACATTCCAGATAACGTACTGATCGCTCAAGAAATTCTCCATACAATGCATAAATCAAAATCCAAAAAAGGAACTTGCGCTATCAAGATTGACCTATCAAAATCATATGATCAAATGGAATGGCCTTACCTTCAATGGGCCCTATGTCAACACGGCCTAGTGAAACAATGGCTTTCATACCTAACCACTTGCATGTCTACCACTTCGTTCCAAACGTTAATTAATGGACATCTAGGACCCCACTTTAGACCTTACAGAGGGCTTCGACAAGGCGATCCCTTGTCCCCACTACTCTTCATCATCGAATTAGATATCCTGTTATGAAAATCTGACATGGAGAGTCAAGAAAAAACTATTACTGCACTCCGTCCCTCTAGACAAGGCCCCAAAATCCTTGGTTTTGAGTTTGAAGATGACTGCATTTTCTTTTTACAACCATCCACCCAAACAATATCTTGGTTTCGAACAATATTAGACACCTTTTCTCAAACGTCAGGTGAAACTATTAATCGTGAAAAATATCTCGTAACATTTGGTCGTTCAACTCCCCGCACCACAATGTGTGCAACCCATTCGATGCTTTCCTTTCAGAGAAATTTGGGCCATGAAATATATTTAGTATTCCCTCTCATCACTAGTAGGGTCACTCGCAACCTATTCACAAACCTCATAGCCAACCTTGATAATCTACTCCACACGTGGTATTCGCATTTTCTATCTTATGTCGGTCGAGGCACACTTATTAATGCAGTCTGTACCTCATTACCTGTTTACAGTTTATCTGCCTACCCACTGTCGAAATCCATTCTTACTGCCCTCAATGTTAAAATGAAGAAATTCTTTTGGAATGCAAACATGCATACTAATAAAACCCCAACTATTCCTTAGGATGTGATTACTTTACCTAAGTAATACGGAGGACTAGGCGTAAACAACCAACACACTCTAAACACATCATTCATGCTAAAACCCTTATGGAAGATCTATTGGGACCAGCGAAACCTCGGGACGCAAGTCATCCAACAAAAATACTACCCTTACACCTATTTACTTGAAGCAATATCTCCTTCAAATGCCTTCCGGTTTTGGAATCGAGTTTCTAAATTAATTATCGTATTGAAATAAAAGATCTAATGGCAAATTGGACCGAGTGCTATCACATTCGAAAGACATATTTGGATCCTCTAGGAAACACTGGAACAAAGTTTTCCCCACATACCTCCTAACGTTCTGTTCATGGTTTTCTCTCACTTCATACATAAATACCAATGGAATTTAGGAATACTGGCATAATTTCTGCCTCTTAATTTTCTCCTTTTTATTCAAGCCATCTACATCTCACCCACTATGAACAAGTACACCCCTTTTTCGTGCCCGAGTCAAGGTACGAGATATATCATTAAAGACACTTGCCATTGGATTACTCATACGAGGATCAAATGTCATCTTCCGTCATTACCATGGATGTGGTTGTCGAAAAGTACCCTGCCGCTGAAAGTTAAACTCTTCGTATGGTTTCTAATTCATCAAGCGCTGCCTATTGTGGATCGCCTTTTATACTACAATAAAATTCCTAACCCAACTTGTCCTCTATGTGATCTCCCTTACTCTAATGATCACATCTTCACTTTTTGCCCGACCACAAGTCAGGTTCACATGCCAGATACGTTAATTGATCTAGCTCCATTAGACATTCTTCGTCATCTGAGGGACATCGGTCAGGTAGGGAACCTCACTTCAAATGGAATCAAACCTTTTTTTTCTCTTCGACACCTCTAGATTACTCGAAACAAGGCATTATTTAATCATAAACCAATTGTGAAATCCCTTTTAAATCATGCCATATTAGACGAACTAAGCCAATTTCTACACTCCCACCAAAGACAACCGACCTTGCCGAAAAACACCTGTTACTGCCAATACACATTATGTGGACTGCTCCCTCGCATGGTTTTGTTAAATGTAACACGAATGGCTCAAAATCTCATATCATTGACCTTACTTCCATTGGCGGTATGTTTCGGAATGTGAGTGGAGAGTTTATCCTAGGATTCACTAAAAATATTGGTCATGTGTCATCATTACTGGATGAACTGTGGGCTTTAAAAATTGGCCTAGATTTAGCTTATCAGATAGGGATAAATTGTATTAAAATCGAAACAGATTATCAAAGTGCGTTCCACATGATTGTCAGGAACTAGGCTCATCATCAGACCCATGCGAACATACTGCAACCCATCCACGAAGGCCTCCAGATATTCCACCATGTAGTATTGTCTTTTTGTTTTCGTGAAGCTAATATGTGTGTGGATGCTCTTGTTGGTGTCTCGGTTATGCGTCTTTTTTCCTGTCCTTTTTAAGTGAGTTCCTTGTTATGTTTTCCTTTCTTATGTCATGATATGAGTCGTAGTACTATTCTTAGGTATGCACCAACAAAGATCTCCTATAAAATAGTGTTAGTTTGAATAAAGCTTAACTTTTTGGAAAAAAAATTTAGCACGATTTGTAATAAAAGGCACTTCTTTTATTTACTCCCCATGTCTTATACTAATATCAAATTTTAAGGTATATATTACATATTTGAAATTCTCCCCATGCCTTTTCACACACTAAAACACGATATCAACACACTACCGACACACACACACACACACACACACACACACACACACATATATATATATATATATATATATATATATATATATATATATATAGAGAGAGAGAGAGAGAGAGAGAGAGAGGTTCTCATGCATACCCCAGTTTGCATACCGCTGGCGCGGACCAATTTTGATAAAATAGTAAAAAAAATATTTTTGATCTAATTTTTTTTATAGTTTCTAAACATTTCAATCGGACCATAAAAAAAAATTCAACTCAAAATGATTTTTTTTGCTATTTTAAAAAAATCAGTCAAACTTTGTGTGTTTTTAACAACTTAAAAACTGATAAAATTTTACCGATTTTTTTAAAACAGCAAAAAAATTCATTTTGAGATGATTATTTTTTTATGGTCCTACTGAAATGTTTAAAAATCAAAAAAAAAAAAATTAGCCCGAAATTATTTATTTTACTATTTTAAAAAAATGGTCCGCACGGAGGGTATGCAAACTGGGTATGCATGAGATCCTTTCTGTATATATATATAGGCTGGCTCTTGTGCACATGTGCTAGCGCACACTAATTTTTTAAAAATAATAAAAAAAATATTTTTGAGTTGATTTGTGTTATGAAATATTTAAACATTTCAACGGATCCATATAAAAAAAATAAGCTCAAAAAAATTTCTTTTGCTATTTTTATAAAATCGATCAAATATTCACAACTTTTAAAGTGCTTAAAAATTACAAAAGTTTGACCAATTTTTTGAAAATAGAAAAAAAAAATTTGAGTTGATTTTTTTTATATGAGTCTCTTGAAATGTTTAAATATCACAAAAAAAAAATCAACTCAAAAATATTTTTTTTACTATTTTAAAAAAATGATGTACAAACTTAGTGTGCACAAGACTCTATGACTGTATCTATCTATCTATCTATATATCTATCTATCTATCTATCTATCTTCATATATATATACAGTCCTGCTGTTGGGCGGACTAGTCCACATTTTAAGAATGCGGACCTGACATGTGTTACCTGACAGTGACCCAGAAAGGAGAGAGAGAGTGCCAATAATTTAGGCGATAATTTCTAGGCGCACCGTTACGTAACACATGTCCGGTCCGCATTCTTAAAATGCGGACTAGTCCGCACAAGAGCATTATTATATATATATATATATATATATATATATATATGTCAGCTCTAATGCGGAAGCAACTTGTGGACACATTTTTTCGTATTTTTTAAAAATAGTAAAAAAACTTTTTCGAATTGATTTTTTTCTGTGTTATTTAAACATTCCAGGGACCCTTATAAAAAATCAACTCAAAATGAATTTTTTTGCTATTTTTTAAAAATCGGTCAAACTTATGTCAGTTTTTAAAGCTTTTTAAAACTCACATATAATTGACCGATTTTTTAAAAATAGTAAACATTTCATTTTAAGTTGATTTTTTTTTACGGGTCCCCTGAAATGTTTAAATACCCAGGGAAAACAAATCTGGGAGTTAACAGTATTTTTTATTTGATTCAACTTGACTTTTTAGCCGCATCTCCTTTTGGGAAAAGCATATAAAGATTGAGATTTTAGGCTTTTTTTTTTCAAGATATATGCTTGTTATTAGGCTTAAATAATTAACTTGACTTTCGGTTATTTGGGATTTAGCCCAATTTACAAATAATTAATGAGGGTGAAAGCATTAATAACCTTTTTAAGTAAAATAATGAGGTTTAGTGCTTAGTATTTTTCCTTTCTTTTTCGTTTAGGGTTCGAGTATGATTTGAAGGTTTGTAGTTTAAGATTTAGAGTTTGGATAATAGAATCTGACGTGTTTTTCAGTTTTTATACGGCGCTGGACATTATATGTAAAAAATAAAAGGAGTCAACAACTTGAAGTAGTTTTATTGAAAAAAAAAATATTGAGTCACTATTCATCAAATGGCCATTTCTTTATAACTATAACATTTTTTTAGAAATGCAGTTTAACAAAACCGAAAGATTCCTTCGATTAAAGGTTTGGTTGGTTAATGCATTTGAAATAATAATTGAATTGGTGTCTGACACCTGTAATGCTTCTTAATTGACTCTATCAGCCATTAAGTATTGTTACTTAAAAATGTGATTAGGTATCTGGGGAAAGTAGATAGTAGACACTAATTGGCTGGTGCATATGTTATTGTGGTATTGGTTTAGTTTTTCTTTCTCGTGAGATAATATCAGACTAAACCATAAGCTAATTTAATCAGGTCAGCATCAATTTGCAGTGAAATTATTTCATGTATGGAATGACATAAATGATTCACAATAATTGAGTTCTAAAACATAAACTATTGTAAATATATTACATCTAATTAAATTGATTAAGTCAATGTCAATTTGCTGTCAAATTATTTAATGTATAGAATGACATACTTGTTTGACAATGATAGCCATGGGTTATAAAAAACTTCCATCGGTCTTAAACAATGCTACAGATGAGGATAAATTAAAATGCAATTAAAAATGAGATTGTAGAATCAATGGTTAAAGGGATTACCTTGGAAAATGATATTTATCCAATTGTTGTCAATTGTATGAGAAGCTGCAATTCCTGGCAACGTGTTAATACCTGATCAATGGATAGGGCAAACTATTTTCTTCAAATATTAACGAAATGAATTATCATCTACAAATAGTTTTATCAATAATTTTTTTTTTACTATTATAAAAAATAATAAGCAAAAATGATAAATATATATATTTTTTTACTGCCTTGGTGGGATTTTTGACTAATAACTATCTAATTTTGGATCAAATATCAAAAAGTCCATCAAACATTTTTTAATACACATTTAGTTCGAGCCTTATATCTTGTATCAAAAAATTCCTTAGTCTCTAATTCTTAAACGTCCGTGTCAGCGGCATGGTAAAGGACTTTTTGCAGCAAAATAAAAATTCTTGGACTAGTCGTGTATTAAAAAATGTTCAAAGGAGTATTTCGTTTATGCCCCTTTAATTTTTACATCATGGTCCACATATGTTTTTAAAAAATAAAAATGAAAACTTAAATAACTATCATAATCTTTTTCCCTTAATTTTGGTGGGGTTTTAACTGATGAGTTACCAATTTTTAGATATAAGTCCTACTATTTTGAAAACTGACAGTGATTAACCATTCGACTCTAGCATGTTTGGATATAAGATTTATCAGGATTCTAGGGATCTTATTTTTCAGTTCCAAAATATTTAAAATATTTGTAAACATATGAAAACAGCTTAAAGAATCCACAGTTGGGTATGTAAGGCGTATTAAAAATAATAAACCTAGAATATTAAAGTTTTATTTCACATAATATACATTTCATATAAAAATAAATGCAGTTTGCATTTTGGAATAGGTTGTCCTCAATTATTTTTTATTCCGTCATAGTTTTTAGTATTATTGACTGGGTGCCATTTTTAACATAATCTGTTAGAAATGGCAAATACCCGTTAAAACTAACTCTCTCTCTCTCTCTCTCTCTCTCTCTCTCTCTCTCTCTCTCTCTCTCTCTATATATATATATATATATATATATATATATATATATAATCAATCTCTCTAACATTTTTCCTTGCAATATACTTATGAAAATACTAATTTTTTTAAATAGTAAAAAATAATAATTTTGAGATTATATTTTTCTATGGGATCGTGATATTTAAGGAAGAACCTAAAAAATCAAACGAATTTTTTTTTTTTTATTTTGAAAAAATAGGTAATATTTTTTTACAGTTTTTACCCTTTAAAACTGTTCGTTTTTTAACCTATTTTGAGATGAGTATTTTTACATGACCACATTAAAAATCATGAATCCATTTAAAAAATATCACCTCAAAATTAAATTTTTTACTATTTAAAAAAAAATTGGCATGTTTATATGTAAGTTTAATGAGGTATGTTAGAGAGCCTCTCTCTCTCTCTCTCTCTCTCTCTGAGAGAGAGAGAGAGAGAGAGAGAGAGAGAGTCAGGCGCTCCAACATAACTCCTATCAACATACCCTTTTTTTTTAAATAGTAAAAAAAGTAATTTTGAGTTGATATTTTTTATATGGGTTTATGATATTTAAATGCCCCCCTTTGAAAAAAATCAGAACAAAATAATGTATTTTGATATTTTTAAAAAATAATTAAAAAAAACTGTCAGTTTTTACCTTTAAAACTGTCAGTTTTTTTACCTATTTTTTAAAAATATCAAAACACATTATTTTGTTATGATTTTTTTACAGGAGGACATTGAACTATCATGAATCCATATAAAAAATATTAAGTCAAAATTATTTTTTTTACTATTTTAAAAAAATAGGTATGTTCGTAGGTATGTTTAATGAGATATGTTGGAGAGCCTCTCTCTCTCTCTCTCTCTCTATATATATATATATATATATATATATATATATCAACTATACGTACTTATCATATAAAGTAGTGTAAAAAATAGGTTTTGCCATAATTTTTTTATATGATGATTAAACTTTCCCAGGGACCCATATAAAAAAAAGAAATTCAAAATAACCTTTACTGCTATTTCAACGGTGCAACTATGACCGATTTTTTGTAAAATAACAAAAAAAATTATTTTGAATTTATTTTTTTATATGGGTCCCTTGAAATATTTAAATAGCGCATAAAAAACTCAACACAATTTTTTTTAATTATTACAAAAAATAATAATTGAATTGGTGTCTTACACCTGTAATGCTTCTTAATTGACTCTATCAGCCATTAAGTATTGTTACTTAAAAATGTGATTAGGTATCTGGGGAAAGAGATAGTAGACACTAATTGGCTGGTGCATATGTTATTGTGGTATTGGTTTAGTTTTTCTTTCTCGTTTGATAATATCTGACTAAACCATAAGCTAATTTAATCAGGTCAGAATCAATGGTTAAAGGGATTACCTTGGATATTGATATTTATCCAATTGTTGTCAATTGTAGGAGAAGCTGCAATTCCTGGCAACGTGTTAATACCTGATCAATGGATAGTGCAAACTATTTTCTTCAAATATTAACGAAATGAATTATCATCTACAAATAGTTTTATCAATAATTTTTTTTTTACTATTATAAAAAATAATAAGCAAAAATGATAAATATATATATTTTTTTACTGCCTTGGTGCGATTTTTTACTAATAACTATTTAATTTTGGATCAAATATCAAATAGTCCATCAAATATTTTTTAATACACATTTAGTTCGAGCGTTATATTTTGTATCAAAAAATCCCTTAGTCTCTAATTCTTAAATGTCCGTGCCAGCGGCATGGTGAAGGACTTTTTTCAGCAAAATAAAAAGTCTTGGACTAGTCGTGTATTAAAAAATGTTCGAGGGACTATTTGGTTTATGCCCCTTTAATTTTTACATCATGGTCCACATATGTTTTTAAAAAATAGAAATTAAAACTTAAATAACTATCATAATCTTTTTCCCTTAATTTTGGTGGGGTTTTAACTGATGAGTAACCAATTTTTAGATATAAGTCCTACTATTTTGAAAACTGACAGTGATTAACCATTCGACTCTAGCATGTTTGGATATAAGATTTTATCAGGATTCTAGGGATCTTATTTTTCAGTTCCAAAATATTTAAAATATTTGTAAACATATGAAAACAGATTAAAGAATCCACAGTTGGGTATGTAAAGCGTATTAAAAATAATAAACCTAGAAGATTAAAGTTTTATTTCACATAATATACATTTCATTTAAAAATAAATGCAGTTTGCATTTTGGAATAGGTTGTCCTCAATTATTTTTTATTCCGTCATAGTTTTTAGTATTATTGACTGGGTGCCATTTTTAACATAATCTGTTAGAAATGACAAATACCCGTTAAAACTGACTCTCTCTCTCTCTCTCTCTCTCTCTCTCTCTCTCTATATATATATATATATATATATATATATATATATATATATATATATATATATATATATAATCAATCTCTCTAACATTTTTCCTTGCAATATACTTATGAAAATACTAATTTTTTAAAATAGTAAAAAATAATAATTTTGAGATTATATTTTTCTATGGGATCGTGATATTTAAGGAAGACCCTATGGAAAAAATCCAATGAAAATATTTTTTTTTATTTTGAAAAAATAGGTAATTTTTTTTACAGTTTTTACCCTTTAAAACTGTTCGTTTTTTAACCTATTTTGAGATGAGTATTTTTACATGAGCACATTAAAAATCATGAATCCATTTAAAAAATATGACCTCAAAATTAAATTTTTTACCATTTAAAAAAAAATTGGCATGTTTATATGTAAGTTTAATGAGGTATGTTAGAGAGCCTCTCTCTCTCTCTCTCTCTCTCTCTGAGAGAGAGAGAGAGAGAGAGAGAGAGAGAGAGAGAGAGAGAGAGAGAGAGAGAGAGAGAGAGAGGCGCTCCAACATAACTCCTATCAACATACCCTTTTTTTTAAATAGTAAAAAAAGTAATTTTGAGTTGATATTTTTTATATGGGTTTATGATATTTAAATGCCCCCCTTTGAAAAAAATCAGAACAAAATAATGTATTTTGATATTTTTAAAAAATAATTAAAAAAAACAGTCAGTTTTTACCTTTAAAACTGTCAGTTTTTTAACCTATTTTTTTAAAATATCAAAACACATTATTTTGTTATGATTTTTTTACAGGAGGACATTGAACTATCATGAATCCATATAAAAACTATTAAGTCAAAATTATTTTTTTTACTATTTTAAAAAAATAGGTATGTTCGTAGGTATGTTTAATGAGATATGCTGGAGAGCCTAACTCTCCCTCTCTCTCTCTCTCTCTCTCTCGCTATATATATATATATATATATATATATATATATATATATATATATATATATATATATATATATATATATATATATATATATATATATCAACTATACGTACTTATCATATAAAATAGTGTAAAAAATATGTTTTGCCATAATTTTTTTATATGATGATTAAACTTTCCCAGGGACCCATTTAAAACAAAGAAATTCAAAATAACCTTTACTGCTATTTCAACGGTGCAACTATGACCGATTTTTTGTAAAATAACAAAAAAAAATATTTTGAATTTATTTTTTGTTATGGGTCCCTTGAAATATTTAAATAGCGCATAAAAAACTCAACACAATTTTTTTTAATTATTACAAACAATAATAATTGAATTGGTGTCTTACACCTGTAATGCTTCTGAATTGACTCTATCAGCCATTAAGTATTGTTACTTAAAAATGTGATTAGGTATCTGGGGAAAGAGATAGTAGACACTAATTGGCTGGTGCATATGTTATTGTGGTATTGGTTTAGTTTTTCTTTCTCGTTTGATAATATCTGACTAAACCATAAGCTAATTTAATTAGGTCAGAATCAATGGTTAAAGGGATTACCTTGGATATTGATATTTATCCAATTGTTGTCAATTGTAGGAGAAGCTGCAATTCCTGGCAACGTGTTAATACCTGATCAATGGATAGTGCAAACTATTTTCTTCAAATATTAACGAAATGAATTATCATCTACAAATAGTTTTATCAATAATTTTTTTTTTACTATTATAAAAAATAGTAAGCAAAAATGATAAATATATATATTTTTTTACTGCCTTGGTGGGATTTTTGACTAATAACTATTTAATTTTGGATCAAATATCAAAAAGTCCATCAAACATTTTTTAATACACATTTAGTTCGAGCCTTATATTTTGTATCAAAAAATCCCTTAGTCTCTAATTCTTAAACGTCCGTGCCAGCGGCATGGTGAAGGACTTTTTGCAGCAAAATAAAAAGTCTTGGACTAGTCGTGTATTAAAAAATGTTCGAGGGACTATTTGGTTTATGCCCCTTTAATTTTTACATCATGGTCCACATATGTTTTTAAAAAATAAAAATTAAAACTTAAATAACTATCATAATCTTTTTCCCTTAATTTTGGCGGGGTTTTAACTGATGAGTTACCAATTTTTAGATATAAGTCCTACTGTTTTGAAAACTGACAGTGATTAACCATTCGACTCTAGCATGTTTGGATATAGGATTTTATCAGGATTCTAGGGATCTTATTTTTCAGTTCCAAAATATTTAAAATATTTGTAAACATATGAAAACAGCTTAAAGAATCCACAGTTGGGTATGTAAGCCGTATTAAAAATAATAAACCTAGAAGATTAAAGTTTTATTTCAGATAATATACATTTCATATAAAAATAAATCTAGTTTACTTTTTGGAATAGTTTGTCCTCAATTATTTTTTATTCTTTCATAGTTTTTAATATTATTGATTGGGTGCCATTTTTAACATAATCTGTTAGAAATGACAAATACCCGTTAAAACTAACACTCTCTCTCTCTCTCTCTCTCTCTCTATATATATATATATATATATATATATATATAATCAATCTCTCTAACATTTTTCCTTGCAATATACTTATGAAAATACTAAATTTTTAAAATAGTAAAAAACAATAATTTTGAGATTATACTTTTCTATGGGTTCGTGATATTTAAGTGACACGCTATGGAAAAAATCAAATGAAAAAATATATTTTTTTTTTGAAAAGATAGGTAAAAAAATTGACGGTTTTTTAACCTATTTTGAGATGAGTATTTTTACACGAGCACATTAAATTATCATGAATCCATTTAAAAAATATCACCTCGAAATTAAATTTTTTACTATTTAAAAAAAAATGGCATGTTTATATGTATGTTTAATGTGGTATGTTAGAGAGTCTCTCTCTCTCTCTCTCTCTCTCTCTCTCTGAGAGAGAGAGAGAGTCAGTCTCTCCAACATACCTCCTATCAACATACACTTTTTTTTTAAATAGTAAAAAAATTAATTTTGAGTTGATATTTTTTATATGGGTTTATGATATATAAATATCCCCCTTTGAAAAAAATCAGAACAAAAAAATGTATTTTGATATTTTTAAAAAATAGTAAAAAAAAACTGTCTGTTTTTACCCTTTAAAACTGTCAGTTTTTTTACCTATTTTTTAAAAATATCAAACACATTATTTTGTTCTGATTTTTTTTACAGGAGCACATTGAACTATCATGAATCCATATAATAAATATTAACTCAATATTATTTTTTTTACTATTTTAAAAAAATAGGTATGCTCGTAGGTATGTTTAATGAGATATGTTGGAGAGCCTAACTCTCTCTCTCTCTCTCTCTCTCTCTCTCTCTCTCTCTCTCTATATATATATATATATATATATATATATATATATATATATATATATATCAACTATACGTACTTATCATATAAAATAGTGTAAAAAATAGGTTTTGCCATAATTATTTTATATGATGATTAAACTTTCCCGGGGACCCATATAAAAAAAATAAATTCAAAATTACCTTTATTGCTATTTCAGCCGTGCTACTATGACCGATTTTTTGTAAAATAGCAAAAAAAATTATTTTGAATTTATTTTTTTATATGGGTCATTTGAAATATTTAAATAGCGCATAAAAAACTCAACTCAATTTTTTTTAATTATTACAAAAAATAATAACTGAATTGGTGTCTTACACCTGTAATGCTTCTTAATTGACTCTATCAGCCATTAAGTATTGTTACTTAAAAATGTGATTAGGTATCTGGAAAAGTAGGCAGTAGACACTAATTGGCTGCGGCATATGTTATTGTGGTATTGGTTTAGTTTTTCTTTCTCGTGAGATAATATCTGACTGAACCATAAGCTAATTTAATCAGGTCAGCATCAATTTGCAGTGAAATTAAGTCAATGTCAATTTGCTGTCAAATTATTTAATGTATAGAATGACATACTTGTTTGACAATGATAGCCATGGGTTATAAAAAACTTCCATCGGTCTTAAACAATGCTACAGATGAGGATAAATTCTAATGCAATTAAAAATGAGATTGTAGAATCAATGGTTAAAGGGATTACCTTGGATAATGATACTTATCCAATTGTTGTCAATTGTATGAGAAGCTGCAATTCCTGGCAACGTGTTAATACCTGATCAATGGATAGTACAAACTATTTTCTTCAAATATTAACGAAATGAATTATCATCTACAAATAGTTTTATGAATAATTTTTTTTTTACTATTATAAAAAATAATAAGCAAAAATGATAAATATATATATTTTTTTACTGCCTTGGTGCGATTTTTTACTAATAACTATTTAATTTTGGATCAAATATCAAATAGTCCATCAAATATTTTTTAATACACATTTAGTTCGAGCCTTATATTTTGTATCAAAAAATCCCTTAGTTTCTAATTCTTAAACGTCCGTGCCAGCGGCATGGTGAAGGACTTTTTGCAGCAAAATAAAAAGTCTGGGACTAGTCGTGTATTAAAAAATGTTCGAGGGACTATTTGATTTATGCCCCTTTAATTTTTACATCATGGTCCACCTATGTTTTTAAAAAATAAAAATTAAAACTTAAATAACTATCATAATCTTTTTCCCTTAATTTTGGTGGGGTTTTAACTGATGAGTTACCAATTTTTAGATATAAGTCCTACTGTTTTGAAAACTGACAGTGATTAACCATTCGACTCTAGCATGTTTGGATATAAGATTTTATCAGGATTCTAGGGAGAGAGAGAGTGAGAGAGAGAGTCAGGCTCTCCAACATAACTCCTATTAATATACCCTTTTTTTTAAATAGTAAAAAAGTAATTTTGAGTTGATATTTTTTATATGGGTTTATGATATTTAAATGTGCCCTTATGAAAAAAATCATAACAAAATAATGTATTTTGATATTTTTAAAAAATAGTTAAAAAAAAACTGTTAGTTTTTACCCATTAAAACTGTTAGTTTTTTTTACCTATTTTTTAAAAATATCAAAACACATTATTTTGTTCTGATTTTTTTTACCGGAGGACATTGAACTATCATGAATCCATATAAAAAATATTAAATCAAAATTATCTTTTTCACTATTTTGAAAAAATAGGTATGTTCGTAGGTATGTTTAATGAGGTATGTTGGAGAACCTAACTCTCTCTCTCTCTCTCTCTCTCTCTCTATATATATATATATATATATATATATATATATATATATATATATATATATATATATCAACTATACGTACTTATCATATAAAATAGTGTAAAAAATAGGTTTTGCCATAATTTTTTTATATGATGATTAAACTTTCCCGGGGACCCATATAAAAAATTAAACTCAAATTAACCTTTATTGTTATTTCAGCTGTGTAACTATGACCAATTTTTTGTAAAATAGCAAAAAAAATTATTTTGAATTTATTTTTTTATATGGGTCCCTTGAAATATTTAAATAGCGCTTAAAAAACTCAACTCAATTTTTTTTAATTATTACAAAAAATAATAATTGAATTGGTGTCTTACACCTGTAATGCTTCTAAATTGACTCCATCAGCCATTAAGTATTGTTACTTAAAAATGTGATTAGGTAACTAGGGATAGTAGATAGTAGAAACTAATTGGCTGGTGCATATGTTATTATGGTATTGGTTTAGTTTTTTTCTGATCGTGAGACAATATCACACTAAACCATAAACTAATTTAATCAGGTCAAAATCGAAATATGTGACGTCAAATTAAATTAATTGAAATTAATAACTGAGAGTACGTTGACAACAATATTTGTATTTCTAGTCTATTTAATTGTACAGTGCATACACGATTATATATAGAGTTTCCTAACAATGATAACTGCTATAGTAGTTATTGATGACCATGATGTTATAACTGCTATAGTAGTTATATTCCCACGATTTCATAACCGCTGGAGCATAACTATTTGGACGTGTGTGGCTGCTGAACATGGGAGGAACTGCTGTGGACTGAGTTGGTTAGCACGCCCCCGCAAGTTGATGGGGGGTTTTGGACGTACCAACAACTTGTCACGGATAAACCGAAATTTCGAAGCGGAGAGCCCTTTTGTAAAAAAATCAGCAAGTTGATCGTTGGTTGAGATGAATTGAACTTGAAGGTTCTTTGTTGCCACCTGATCACGGACGAAATGAAAATCTATTTCAACGTGTTTTGTACGAGCATGAAATACCGAATTGGAAGATAAGTATGTAGCACCAATATTATCACACCAAATGATTGGAGGTTTGTGCACAGGAAACCAAGTTCATATAGTAGGGATTTGAGCCAGATGAGTTCAACGGTGACGTCGGCCGTGGATTTGTATTCAGCATTAGTAGAAGAGCGGGAGACTGTCTTGTGTTTCTTAGATTGCCATGAAATTAGGTTGGAACCTAAATAAATCGCAAAATCACCCGTGGACTTTCGATCATCGACACACCCAGCCCAATCTAAGTCAGTAAAGGCTTGGAGTTCAAGTGAGGGAGAGTGGTTTAGGTGAAGACCATGTGAGGATGTAGAGTTGAGATAACGGAGTATTCTTTTGACAAGAATCCAATGGGCTTCCGTTGGTTGATGCATAACTTGACAGGCTTTATTAACCACAAATGTGACATCGGGACGGGTAAGAGTGGCATATTGTAAAGCTCCCACAATTTGACGGTATGGAGTAGGATCGGGTAAGGGAGTTCCATCATTTATGGATAGAGAGGAAGTGGTAGAAATAGGTGTGGAAAGGTGTTTGGAGTTACACATGCCATGTCGAGAAAGAAGATCACTTATGTAACAATGTTGAGAGAGGTGTAGGTCGTGAGGAGTCGAGGTGACTTCGATGCCAAGAAAATAATGAAGAGAACCAAGATTTTTGATAGAGAATTCCTTGCTAAGGGAAGTGATAAGGGATTGAATTAAGGTGGGATTATTGCTAGTGAGGATGATATCATCAACATAAATGAGTAAAAGGAGGATGTCAGTGCCATTTTTATATGTGAAAAGGGAGGAATCAGTTTTTGATCCAACAAATTTTTGAGTGGAAAAAAATTGAGTGAGACGATGAAACCAAGCACGGGGTGCTTGTTTGAGATCGTAAAGAGAACGATTAAGTTTGCAAACGTGATGTGGGTGGATGGGATCGTGAAATCCAGGGGGTTGTTCCATAAAGACATTTTCATTGAGGTACCCATGAAGGAATGCATTATTGACATCTAATTGAGTTAGGACCCATTTATGAGATACGACAATGGAGAGAACAATGCGGATTGTGGTGGCTTTAACAACGGGGTAAAGTTTTTATGAAAATGAAGACCATATTCTGGGTGAAAGCACTTGGCGACGAGACGAGCTTTATAACGTTCAAGGGACCTGTCAGATTTGCGTTTAATACGGTACATCCATTTGCAACCAAAATGTTCATTGTGGGGGAAGGAGGAACTAGAGTCCAAGTGTTGTTTTGGAGGAGAGCATTAATTTTGGTGACCATGGCATGACGCCACTTGGGGTCTTTATTAGCAGTAGAGAAACAGGTTGGTTCAGATATACTGACCATGCTGAAGTGAGAGTGAGGGTTGTTTGGTGGGGAATTAGTGGAATGAGATTGGAGGTGCATTGAGTGAGTGGGAGTAGGGTGTGTTGGAGGTAATGAGCCGAGATAACTGTGAGATGTAATCCATCAGGGTTACAGGCGGGTGGAAGGATAGTAGAAGAATGAGGAGATGTTGTGTGTAAGGGCGAAGAAGTGAGAGAAGACCGTCGATGAAGGGGAACGTGTGAGGTGGTTGTGGGTGGTCGTAGTGGGCCAAGGGGGGGAGCATGAGGGTGTAAATTATTAGGAGATGAGGGTAAAGGTGGTGTATTTAGTGAAGTAGCCCATGGGACGGATGGAGGATATAGGAGAGGGGGTGGAGATTGAGATTGGGAAAATGGAAAAGTTCCTTCATTAAAACGAACATGGCGATCGAAGTAAATACGATTGTTGGGAATGTGTAAAAAACGGTAACCATGTTGGTGAGAACTATATCTAAGGAAAACACATGGTTGGGACCGGTAATCCATTTTATGAGTATTATATGGACGAAGGTAAGGGAAACATAGGCACCCAAATTTTTTAAAAAGGTTGTATTCTGGAGAGTGAGAGTGGATTATTTGGAATGGTGATTTATTAGAGAGAGTTTTTGTTGGCATCGAGTTGATAAGAAAGACGGCACTTTCAAAGGCAAAATGCCAATACTTTGTATGAACGGATGCATGAGCCATGAGTGTGAGCCCAGTTTCGACGATATGATGATGTCGTTGTTCAACAAAACCGAATTGTTCATGGGTATGAGGACATGAATAACGGTGATGGATACCACAATTTTTAAAGAAAGAGTCTAGTTTTCGGAATTCACCACCCCAATCTGTTTGTATATTTTTTATTTTAGAATTAAATTGGCATTCCATTAATTGTTGAAATTGAATAAATGTAGAGTACACATCATATTTACGCATTAAAGGATAAAACCAAATAAAGATGGAGAAATGATCAACAAAGATAATAAATTATTTATGGCCATTAGAGGACATAGTTGGCGGAGGGCCCCAAACATCACTGAAAATTAATTGCAAAATAGATGAAGATGACTTGATACGACTAGGCAAGTGTTGTCTAGATGACTTGCCCATTTGACAAGAAGTACAAAGTTTGTTTGAACTAGAGAAAGTAAAAGGAAGTTGAAATTGATGAAGAATTTGATGAAGGACTTATGGGTGAGGATGCCCAAGACGGTTGTGTCAGCATTCGGTGGAGTTTTTCATGGCATGGAGTGCTTGAGGAGTTGCTTGGATAGGTGCTGGAGAGAATGTATATAATCCATTCTTAATCGGGCCTTGAAGAAGAGGCGTTTTGATGCGACAATCCTTGACAACACAAAAGGTAGGGTAATATTCAAAAATTACATTATTATCTTGAGTGAATTTTTGAACTGATAAAAAAGATGTAGATATGGTAGGAACATGAAAAACATTATTTAGTGTTAGAGTGGAATTTGGAGTAGGAATAGAAGAAGTACCAATGTGAGATATAGGAAGTCCCTTACCGTTACCAATTTGAAGAGATTCATTGCCTTGATATGCATACGGGTGGGTAAGATTGGTGAGATCGGGTGTGACATGGTGAGAGGCACCTGTGTCTGGAATCCAAGAGGTAATAGGAGTGTGGGGAGTAGGAAGTAGGCCTGGTTGGGAGCGGGCAGTGTGGGAATAATCGGCAGAAGGTGGGGTGGAGTGATATGTGTTAAATCGATGTGAACAATATGTGATTGTAAGGTAAAGACCATGGCAGATTTGATACCTCATTTGGTAGTTGGATTGGTAATTGTTATAAAGACCACGACCGCGACCACGACCACGAGAGTAAGTAGGGTATGAGTTGGAGAATGGATGGGAGTTAGGTGAGGAGGGGATGAGAGTGGTGGTATGGTGGGCAGTGGGAGTGTGGGAGGGGGTGGTTGAGGTAATATTGAGAGAGGAAAGGGAATCAGCATGAATGAATTCATGGCTAAGAAGAAGGGAATGTAGTTCGGAGAAGGTTACCGGAGTGGAGCGGGTAGTTATGGTGGTTACTAGGTCCTTGAATTTGGAGCTAAGGCCTTTGAAGATGTGGATGTTAAACTCAGTACGAGAAAATGGGTGACCAGCATAGGCATGTCAATGGGTCGGGTCTGGACCCAGACCCGGCCCAGACCCGATCCGTATAATAGGGTCTGAGCATATTTTTTTGGACCCAAGACCCGAATACCCGAATACCCGTTTATTAAATGGGTAGGGTCTGGATCTTATACAAGACCCGGACCCAAAGACCCGACCAAAATTGTACATTATTATTTTCTAAATATATATACATATTCTATAAATTTATATATATTGATAAATAAATCTTATCAATATAATATGTAACTAATATATATATATATAAATATATATATTTATGTATATAATAAATATAAATAATATATGTCTTATTTATACTAATAATATACCATAATACATTACGAAATATTTTAATTTAAGACTAAAAAATAAATAAGGGGGATAATATAAAATAAATGTATATATTTGGCCATACCTGGACCTGAACTCGAGACCCGAAGATCCGAACGGATCCGGGTCTGGATCCAATATTGTAAACCCGATGAAGACCCGAACCCGAATCCGAACCCGATGAAGACCCGATTACACGGATCTGGATCTCCCTAAACTCGATCCGACTCTGACCCGTTGATAGGCCTAGACCAGCAACGCTTAATTCATCAGATAGCGCTTTCGTATTTTGAAGAAAAATTGAGATAGAGTCATCGCCTTGTTGAAGGCGATGGAGTTGAAGATGGAGGTTGCGAATACGTGTCTCGGAATGAGAGGCAAGTGCTTCCGCAAGTATTTTCCAGATTTCATGTGAGGTCTGTAAACCAACTATAAGGGATATCATGTCATTATCCATGGACGAGACAAGCAGGATGATGATGAGCTTGTCTTGCTATTTCCATAACGCAGCAGTAAATTCATCGGTTGGGCATGTATAACTGCCGTCAACAAACCATAATAAATTCTGTCCACTTAGGAACGGTTCAATTTGAGTTAACCAGTGTAGATAATTTTTCTCATTTACTCTAATGTGGACATGGTGGGAGGCAAGACTCAAGGCTAAGTTTGTAGAAGGAGAAGAAAAAGCACTGGTTGTAGAAGAGGTAGTCATTGGAGAGGGAGAATGGGGAGAATTGGTGGGAAAAAAATGATATGACTATATGTTTACAGTCCCGTGCTCTGATACCATAATAACTGAGAGTACGTTGACAACAATATTTGTATTTCTAGTCTATTTAACTGTACAGTGCATAGATGATTATATATAGAGTTTCCTAACTATGATAACTTCTATAGCAGTTATTGATGACCATGATGTTATAACTGTTATAGCAGTTTTATTCCCACTATTTCATAACTGCTGGAGCATAACTATTTGGACGTGTATGGCTACTGAACATGGGAGGAACTTCTATGATCTGAGTTTGTTAACAGAAATGACATAAATGATTGACAATAATTGAATTATAAACAATAAACAATTGTAAATATATTACATTTAATTAAATTAATTATTTAATGTATGGAATGACATATTTGTTTGACAATAATAGCGATGGGTTATAAAAAACACACGTCGGTCTTAGACAATGCTACATATGAGGTTAAGTTGAAATGCAATTAAAAATGAGATTGTATCATAAATGGTTAAAGTGATTATCTTGGATAATCATATTTATCCAATTGTTGTCAATTTTATGAGAAGTTGCAATTCCTGGCAACGTGTTAATACCCGATCTATGGATAGTGCAAAATGTTTTCTTCAAATATTAACGAAATGAATTATCATCTACAAATAGTTTTATCAACAAATTTGTTTTTTTTACTATTTTTAAAAAATAATATGCAAAAATAGTATATCTATTTTTTTACTGCTTTGGTGGGATTTTTGACTAATAACTATTTAATTTTGGATCAAATATCAAAAAGTTCAAACAAGGAACCCTCCCGATACACTACTACCTAGCAATGTCGATTATCGAAATCCGTTAGGTCCTCCGTCCATAGCATTTACCCCTTTCCTTAGTCTTTTGATAGAAAAGTTACATTTCCTCCCATAATTAAACTTAATAAAGAACATCTCACCAATTGTACTATCGTTCAGAATTGGGTGTTGGAAAATTGCGTTCCATGAATCTCGAATACGTACAATCGGAATTCTTGAAATCCATTTCCCTAATAATAGGGGTATAACTCTTAATTCTCACATCTCTAGAGGATAGATATAACAATGCACTCTTCCTATTACCAAGTCCTGAGTGCCCAACATAATACTAAGTCGAATCTTTTCGCTCAACAGTAAACTTGATAGATACCAAATCATAATGATAAAGTCTATACCTACATTGGCATCGAATATTTCGAGCCCACTATCCCCTCCGAAGACTCTAGGATAGATAATATAAGTGTGAGTCCAACCTTCTTACAGGTAAAACCTAGCCAGAACAAAAGTATGCGGCACTAACGCAACCATTCCAATAGCCTTGCAATAAATGCTCATTATCGTACTAACCATTTCTATAACATTTTATCAAAGATAATACCATACTCGTATATCGCATCACTACGACGAGTAACCTCAATAAGATACGTAACATTGTTAGTATACACATTCATCATCCGCGGATAGCACCAAAGAAAAATCCCGCTACGCTAGGGAGAAATATCCACATAATGGTAACATTTATAATTATACGCATTAAACTCGTCTCACATGCTAATCTAGCAATGAACAAAATATGGTGACTCGTTTGTGTCACATAAACATGCCGCATCCTCTGAGGATACAACTTACACTTCTACCTTGTCAATCGTCTTGACTGCGCAAATGGTTTCCGGACGTAACACGTCTACTGAAACCAAACGAAATTTCTTTAATCGTTGCCTTTTTACTAGGCACCGTATTCTTGTCCTTTTACCCACTTTGGAACATATTATCGCGAGCGATCTCACTCCGCACAAAATACCTCAACACATAATCCACTTACCACATGTCCTACTAACCAGGTTAGGATTGACCTTCTCTCTGACTTTAGTAGACTCAATTCTTGTTAGCTATCCCGGTTGTTCCCTTAGCTTTTTAGGCCATAAAGATCATGTTACTATTTATAATAGTATTTACTGAATTTACCATCACTTGGTAAGAATTCAATTATCCGAATCATTTAAATGGCTCCCCTGATGTATATCCACATCCCTTTGTGGTGTTATACTACCACTGTTGTATACAGTCTTATTCTCGACTAAATTCTTCAATTCCTTTAACTTCCCCCACGAAGAAGCATTATCATTTATATTGAAAAAATATGACATTGTCAACCTCTGAATCGGTCGTCCATCAGTATTTACTCCTTGAGTGTTATTAACTGTTATTACAAGTTGGTCTCCCACTTGGAGTTGTTTCACCCCACTTGTATCTACATCTTCCGATACAAAATTCGCTAGTGGTTAAGGTTCATATTCACAAATGGACCCCCGTCATGCCCTCCCTCGATGAGTTCAGAACCACATTTATTTCTCACCCTTAACACTTGAGGAAGGAACATACGGTCAACACTGTACCTAAGGTTCTCGTATAGGCATAGCATTCCACTTCTAAAATTGGTGGTTGATTCCAACCATTATAACTTCGTCCCGAAAACCAAGAAAAGTTTCTCTAAATTTTCACTTTCAGTTTACCACACTCCGTCCTATATCTAAACCTTTGGATACTTTACGTCCTTTGGTAAACACACATAATTTTTGCGTTTCTAGAATTTCCCACTGACATTCTCTACACGTTTTTGTAATACATTGGGTAAGTTTACCCTCGCACCTCATTTGATTATAACAGCATTTGAAAATCATTGCTGCACCTTAGTCGCCTTTCTAGTCTTGGCTTCTCATGCCATAATGGAGGTGACCTCAACTACGGTAATCATCCTCGAATATATATTATAACCTCAACTGAGCCCTGCCTCCTAATGTAAGCTTAACAGTCCTCTTCTGACATCCTTCAATGCTCGGCACACGCACACATCCGAACGAAATTAGAATTCACTAATCTATACACATTATAGCAGGAGAATGAAATCTCATCAAAGAAATTGAAAATCCTAAACATAGGGCTTTATATCAAACAAAGCAACACTGAAAGCATAATAAGCCGTACAGATCCCAAGGACACTAGAACCTGATGCTCTGATACCACCTGTGACACCCCGCCTAATTAAATACCGGGCGATCACTCCTTTATTAAATTAAAATCAAGGTGAACAGTTGGTTCATTCTTAGCATCACTGTCGTGAAAATAGATTAATTCCTAATTAACACCCTAATTAATTAAGCTAAGTGTCAAAACCATTTTTTTACATTACTTTCCAAATTTTATTTTTAATGAAAAAATATTTATTTAATTATTAACAACATTTTCAGTAAGTAAGAATCATACCACAATTATCCTGGAACATAATCCAATTAATTTAAACATTCAACATTCAAAATCCCAACATTAAAAACTTAAAGCAAAACATTCATGCTGAATAAATCCCAAAGTAACAGTACTAGAAATAACTGAAATACAAATGTCCCAATAAAACAGATAAATAGTGGAAAGGGGGACACATGCCCCAATAACTGAGAATCATATAAGCGGAATCAAGTAAATTAAATTGTCTAAGCAAGTGGCCTGCAACTCCCACCTAAGCTGCAGCACGTTCCTTCCAAGGGATCCTAAGCAAGACGCCCCTGTGGCTGGGCACCTGTAATACATACATATATATACAAGAGAGAGAGAGAGAGATAGAAATGGGTCAGAGCCCGATACTGTATATGATTTAAAAATTCATTTAGCAAGTATTTAAATTGATACAGGCCAATGCAACAACATATTAGTGAGACACTCTCTTGAGAAATTCTCACCTCTCTTCTAATGTGCACACCTATCGAACTAACCTTCCCCATGGTTTATCTCATCATATATCAAACTATCTTTCCCCAAGGATTTAACTTATCTTAGGTTACTCTCAAGATTTAAGATTGAACAGCATCATGGTTTAAAAGGATAATTTCATTTAGTACAAAACGCTCATTTTAACTTTACTGATTCATAAAGCTTTTCAATATCATATTATACTTTTCAAAACAATTATTCCCAATTTGAGTCATTATACATGTCTTACTTACCATAACACAGTAGGCAATTCCAAATTTCAGAATTTCATATATATATTAATTACTCGTATAATATATATATTCTAACAGCACCCCACATAAAAATTATGGTGCGCGCATACTCTGCTATCCATCCCCGTATCAATCATACTAAGGGAATACAAGTTCGAAATCACTCTCGAACTGTATCAATACATATACAAACAATATTGAGGCAAAGCATAGTTTCCAAGTCCAAGAGGTCAGTACATACCCTCACGTCTCTTAGGACCGTGACTACTGATTCAATAGCCTATACATAAGATTCCTATCTTCTAAGGTATGAGCCAATATCCCCTATAAGGAAACACAAGATAAGATCGTCCCAGCGCGGCAACCTCAGGGATAGCAAGTAGTGCGGGCATGATTTTCACAATAATATAATATATGCATACACAATCATATAAATATTCTACTTTTATTATATCAATTTTAGGTTTATCCCATAACCCATATTCACAACATTTATCCTTATTTTCAAATTATTATTTATCACGTATAATGGTTCGTTTCTAACTTTAATTCGAAGGGTTTTTCCAACTTACTACGTAACCCTCATGGACTCTATTCTTACAAATGTACAATTCAATAGGTATTCATTTAAGTTCTAACGTAACTCTCTTATGTGTCTCTCCCCTTTAATATATGTACTTACATTGTCCCTTATGTAAAATATCCCCAAAATATAGATTTCGCCTTACATTAAAGGTCTCTTATTCAATAATGAATCCTACTGGTAATCATTATCTCCCAAATTATTTTAACAAGGATGTCTAAGGAATTTTCTTCATTTCGAATCAATTCAAAAATTTTAAAAGGGGAACTTAGGTCTGCCAGGAGGGGTCGATCGATCGAGGTTAGGGGCTCAATCGATCGAACCTTCGATCGATCGAAGCTCTTGGCTCGATCGATCGATCAAGCAGGTATGGCGAATTCTGCAGATTTGCAGTTAAATGTTTCATCTTCTAACCTTCACCAAATCCATATTTTTCATACCCAATCGACCCAAAATTTATACTACTAACATTATATCATCATACTATGAAATTTCAACATAAAGCATGTAGATTTCTATTATTAAACATGGATCAACAAGCCCCAAATTCATATAAAACCTCAAGAACCCTAGAATTTCATTATTATGTTCCAATCCATATGTTCCGGAATTTTCTTCATCTACAACCTCATAAATTAGTGGTTCAATCCTCTACATGTTAAGGGGTTTCCAGAATAACAATTAATCCATCCCTACATGCAATTTCCTATCTCATATTTTAGGTTTCTTCCGTCAAAACTCATTCTAATTACTCCTAAACTAATATGAAAGATGAATCAACGAAATAAGAAAGATAAACACTTGCCTGGTATTTTCGGTGTTCTGATTTGTGGATGATTTTAGTTTGGTTGCGTTCCCCGTCGCGCGATCTACGCGTTGGTGGTGGTGGCGGTGCAAACGGATGGGTTTTGAGCCTTGGATTTCCTTGGGAGCTCTCTCCTTTCCTCTCCTATGGCAGTCACTTGTCTTTTGTTGTTCTAACCCTATAAGGAAACCTTAGACATCTGATATAACCCTTAAAATTTCGTGGGTTTAATTACCCAAAAATGTGAAATGTCCAAAATGCCCTCCCGGGGTACTAATTAGGCCTAAAAATGCCCCGAGACCCAAACTAAACCCCCGAGCACACTTTTCTGACTATCTCGACCCTTACGGACGCGTTGGCGCACTCAAAACAACAATATAAACAACTTATAGAATATTCACTTTTATTTATCAATATTTAGTCCTGATGCGACACGGGTGCGTCCCGACTCAAATTTCCAAAATTGTCATTTTATTCACTCGTGACATTATTATAAAAAATAAATCTCATATATTACTATTCTCATCCAGTAACATTCAACAAATAACTTATTTTCAATAATTACTAACTCTCGCCATGCTATTAAATATTTAAAACAACATTCCGGATTAAAATTAAATTAATTTATCTTAATTAAATTTAATAAATCCCTAAATTTAAAAGCCATGAAAATACGGGGTATTACACCTACTACTAAAGATACGCTTTTCATATCAAGTCTTATGGAAATTAACATAGAGGATTATGATTTGGAATATGAACAAGATGATAATCCAAATCCAGATGTCACTATTCCGCAAGTTCATATTGAAAATCATGAACTTGAAAAAATTCGGAAACGTTGGCGACAATCACTTATATTCAAACTCTTGAGAAAGTTTTCATCCTTCCAACGACTTGCATTATGTTTAACACAACTCTGGAACTTAAAGGATGGGTTGTTTACCACTGGCCTTGGGTACACCAACTATTTAGTTAATCTGAGGTCTATGGGTGACTACTTGTCGATTTTAGCAGGAGGACCGTGGTTCGTGGAAAACCACTACCTGTCAGTCGAATGCTGGTGGAAAAAATTTAAACCCTCTGCGGCCACAATTAAATACATGAGTCTATGGCTGCAAATACATGAACTATCCATAGAATAATATGAGCGATACTTATTACACCTTATCGCGGCTTTACTGGGTAAGCCATTAAAAATTGATCTCTACATATAGTTAAGGGGTCGTGTGCGCTATGCCCGCGTTTGCATTGAATTCAATATTGAACAACCTCTCCCACCGAAAATAAAAATTGGTTGCATCCTACATAGCATTGTTTACGAACTTAAAACTAAAATATGTTTTGCATGTGGACTCGTGGGTCATACAAAAGGAAAATGAAAACTCACTGCCTCAGATACAATCATAACTCTAAGCCTCATGGACTCCGCTAAAATATGGCAAGTGGTAACCCATAGGCTGCCGCGTCAGAATCAACCATCAATGACTTACCGTCAGGCTCATTCTGGTAGTGGCTCTGGGATTAAGGAACAATGGAAACCAAAAATGAGAGACCATAGTAGCCAACATTAGGCGCAAATAAAGGTAAGGAAGTATGGTCTTTACATATATGCATTGTCGGCTAAAACTAGGGGACATGGAAAATTTTCTCTAGGGGACAAAGTGAGGCCAAATATTCCTTGAACACTTAGACTAGGGTCAAAGTTATACTGGATACAATTGAAAGAACCCGTCTCTCTCCTACTACCACTTAAGTAAATATCATTCAGTAGGTCCCAAATGATGATAGCAACGCTCTGAGTCAAGCGGTCCATACAAATGACAATGCACATGAGCTAACTATTACCAATGGGTACTTCTACAACGACTCAAAATTAAGACTCAAAATTGGGACTCGCTGACATGGCATGTCGTGATTCGTCAGTGCCGCTAGCAAGAACCCACGTTCATAATTAATTAACCAATGATGGCACGCCATATATTGAAGAGTCCTAATTTTGAGTCCCAATCAAGAGTCAGCCTATCATTTTCCATTACCAATATAACCCATGACACCGCATTTCAGATCGATAAAATTTACACGAAGGGGCCCCAACTGAGATACGTGGCAACACTATAAAATGGATGAATTCCTCATGCAAGAATTACTGTCATGTAACCACGATATAAGCTATATTCCCATCTCTACCATGATAGTTTTTCCCTCCATAACACAGGTCCAAACACTTAACCAACAAGATGATGATCCGGAGCCCGAGCCCAGACTTTTCAACTTTTTCTAACAGCCCCTAGATTCCCCGACCTCGAAAATGTTCCAGCGACCTCCACCACATCCAGAGATGAGAAAAAATTTCTCAATGAACCCAATGAACCACCTGGGTATGAATTTTTTGCAACAAAATCTCCCAACCCTTCTTCGCCACCTTCAACCAGGAAGCTCAAGCAAGCAAAATCACCTAACTGAACCCCGACCACAACTCACCTCTCTGAGAATAATCCAAAGAGGTCCTTACGATCTTCTCATTCAAGCTGACTTCTTCCTACCCTATGTGTTCCCTTACCAACTTCTTTAATACCTCGTACACATAGAGGTCGTCCAACACCGAGACAGGATCCAACCCGAATATACGCCCATCTTCACATTCCATGTGCATCTAGTACCAAATGATGCGCAACTGATAATGAAACTAATGCTTCTAAATGAGTTTGTCTACATCCTGCCTGATCTAATATTAATGAGGTCCCATCACTGACTGCACCTAATGAAATTCTACTTTGGAATGCTAGAGGGGTTGCTAGACTCACTTTTTTACCTGAAATCTTGAATATTATTCATCGATAATATCCTCACATAGTTATCATACCGAATACACATTTGGATGCTCATAGATCATTAAACAAGATTTCCCGACTACCTTTTTGCAACTACATCATTTCTCCTGCTCTCGAACAATTGGGAGGGATTTGGATCGTCTGGATGGAAGGCTCCATCATGACCCATGAAGTATTTGTATCTTCGCAATTCATTAATGCCCTCATAGAACATGATCCTTAAGAAAGACTTGGAGGATTAATGGCGGTCTATATATCACCAACTCCGGCAGCTCATAACCGAGTATGGCAATAACTATATTTACTTTCCACCTCAATTCTCCACCCCTGGATTGTACTTGGGGATTTTAATACAATTTTAGGCCCACATGAAAAGCTAGGAGGCCAAGATTTTAAACGCTATCGAGCAATATCTTTAAATAATTTTATGATGACACATGATATCCACGATTTAGGATTTCAGGGTCCATTTTTTACATGGAAAGCGGACATACCTTTTGGTTATCATACACGTAAAATGTTGGATAAGGGTCTAGCCAATATTTCTTCGATGGACTTATTCCTATCCACTCGAATCACTCATCTCCCCAATGCAGGTTCAGATGATAACATGACACAAATGATGTGTAATCCTAAATGATTTATTTATTGTAAAGAGTGGGCTTCTTACCCTTCCTTTGATGCGGTTATTCGGGCCCATTGGACCCTTGGATTGAAAGCACACCATCCAACACTTTTCATATAAAGTATTTCTCCTTTAAACGGGCATTGATTTCTTGGAAAACTAATGTTTAAGGGAACATGGCAACCAAAATTTCCATTCTCCAACAGAGTCTTAGTCACACCCGAACTCCTATTAAGATCAACCTCAACTCAGCACTCTTATTACGGGTTAACCAAGAAAATTTGTGTTGGAAAAATAAATATAAGCTCAAATGGATCCTTGATGGGGATTCCAGTACTGAATTTTTTCACACTTGTGTCACACAACGTCAATGTTCTAATACCATTCGCATAATCTATAATCCGTACACTGGATGGCATAAAACACAAGTGGATATTGAAACTCAATTTAAAAACTATTTTGATAATTTATTTCAAAAGTCTCCTCCTAAATAGGTCAAAGGTTTATCTCCGACCTTCACTCCGATTCAGGACTAAGATAAAATTAATTTACTTCAACCAGTCATGGAATGGGACATCTGGGACACAATTAAAAGTATAGGACACAGTAACAGTCCATGACCAGGTGGGCTTATGCCGCAACATTGGCAGGAAGTGGGACCAACTGTGTGTAACCTGGTGCAAGAATTTTTTTCTCTTGGGCATATGACGCAACATTTAAATCACACGTTACTTATATTTATCCATAAGAGACTAAATCCTAACAAGATTTCTCATTATCGACCCACTAGCCTTTGCAATGTAATTTACAAAATCATTTCCATTATTTTGGTGGAACGTCTGCGTCCAATTATTCAATATATTGTGTCGCCCTACCAATCGACATTTTTTGAAGGAATGTCATATTCTCGATAACATACAGATCACTCATAAAATGCTACATACAATGAATAAATCAAAATCCAAAGAAGGAACTTGCGCTATCAAGATTGACCTATCGAAAGCATATGATCAAATGGAATGGCCTTACCTTCAATCGGCCCTACGTCAACACGACATACCGGAACAATGGCTTTCATACCTAACCACCAGCATGTGTACCAGTTCATTCCAAACATTCATTAATGGACATCTGGGGCCCCACTTTTGACCTTCCTGAGGACTTCGACAACGTGATCCCTTATCCCCCGCTATTCTTCATCACGGGATTAGATGTCCTGTTACGAAAAATTGACATAGAGAGTCAACAAAAACTATTACTACACTGCAGGTGACTGCATTTTCTTTTTACAACCAACCACCTAAACAATATCTCGGTTTTGAGAAATATTGGAAACTTTTTCTCAAGCATTAGGTGAAACTATTGATCGTGAAAAATATCTAATAACATTTGGTCACTTAAATCCCCGCAGCACAATGTGTGCAACCCATTCGATGCTTGCCTTTCAGAGAAATTTGGGCCATGAAAAATATTTAGGTTTCCCTCTCATCACTGGTAGGGTCACTCGCAACCTATTCACGAACCACATTGCCATCCATGATAATCGACTCAACATATGGTATTCGTATTTTCTGTCTTATGCCAGTCGAGCCAGACTTATTAATGTATTCTGTACCTCATTGCCTGTTTACAGTTTGTCTGCCTACCCACTGTCAAAATCCATTCTTACTGCCTATAATATTAAAATAAAATTCTTTTGGAATGCAGACATGAATACTAATAAAACTCCAACTATTCCTTGGGATGTGATTACTTTACCTAAGCAATACGGAGGACTAGGCATAAACAACCTACACACTCTCAACACATCATTCATGATGAAGCTCTATTAGGACCAATGAAACCTATGGACATAAGTCACCCAACAAAAATACTACCTTGACGCCTATTTACTTGAAGCAATATCTCCTTCAAATGCCTCCTGGTTTTGGAATCGAGTTTTTAAATGAATTCTCGTATTCAAGCAAAAGATTAAATGGAAAATTGTACAGGGTACTATAACCTTCGAAAAACATATTTGGGTCCTCTAGGAAACATTATAACAACTTTTTCCCCACATACCTCCCAGTGTTCTATTCACGCCCCTCTCTTAGTTCATACAAAATTACCAATGGGATTTGGGATTACTTGCACAATTTCTGCCTTTCGATTTTCTCCTTTTTATTGAAGCCATAAACATCTCACCCGCTGTGAACAAGTACACCTCTTTTTGGTGGCTGAGTCAAGGTACGAGATATACTATTAAAGATACTTGCCTTTGGCTTACTCACATGAGGATCAAATGTCATCTTTCGTCATTACCATGGATGTGGTTATGGAAAAGCACCCCACCACTGAAAGTTGAACTCTTCTTCTGGTTTCTAATTCATCAAGCGCTGCCTATAGTTAATCACCTTTTCTACTACCATAAAATTCCTGACCCGACCTGTCCTCTATGTGATCTCCCTCACTCTAATGATCACATTTTCACTTTATGACCGACCACAAGTTAGGTTTGCATGCTAGATATGCTAATTGATCTAGCTCCAATAGACATTCTTTGTCATTTGAGGGACAGCGACCAGGTAGGGAACCTCACTTCAAATGGAATAAAACCTTTTTTTGCTCTCCGACACCGCTGGCTTGCCCGAAAGAAGGCATTATTTAATCATAAACTAATTTTTATATCCCTTTTAAATCATACCATATCAGACCAACTAATCCAGTTTCTACACTCCCACCAAACACAACCGACCTTGCCGAAAAAACACCTATTACTGCCAATACACATTGCGTGGACTGCTCCCTCGCATGCTTTTGTTAAATGTAACACGGATGGCATAAAATCTCATATCACTAACCTTGCTTCCATTGGCGGTTTGTTTTGAAATGTGAGCGAAGAATCTATCCTGGGATTCACTAAAAGTATTGGTCATGTGTCATCATTATTGGATGAACTGTGGGCTTTAAAAATGGGCCTAGATTTAGCTTATCAGATAGGGATAAATTGTATTCAAAATCGAAACAGATTGTCAAAGTGCATTCCGTATGATTTCTAGGAACTAGGATCATTATCAGACCCACGCGGACGTACTGCAACCCATCCATGAAGGCCTTCAGAGATTCCACCATATAGTATTGTCGTTTTGTTTTCGTGAAGCTAATATGTGCGCGGATGCTCTTGATGCTATCTCAATTATGTATCCTTTTTTTCTGTGCTTTGTAAGTCAGTTCCTAGTTATGTTTTTCCTTTCTTATGTCATGATATGAGTCGTAGTACTATTCTTAGGTATGCAACAACAAAGATATCCTGTAAAATAGTGTTGGTTTGAATAAAGCTTCACTATTTGAAAAAAAAACTGAGCACGATTTGTAATAAAAGGAAATTCTTTTATTTACTCCCAATGTCTTATACTAATATCAAATTTTAAGGTATATATCACATATTTGACATTCTCCCCATGCCTTTTCACACACTAAAACACGATATCAACACACACCACACCACACCACACACACACACATATAGGTAGGCTCTTGTGCACATTAAATTTGCATATGTGCTGGTGCACACTAATTTTTTAAAAATATTTAAAAAATATTTTTGAGTTGACTTTTTTTATGAAATATTTAAACATTTCAACGAATTCACAAAAAAATAAGCTAAAAAAAACGTCTTTTGCTATTTTTAAAAAATCGATCGAATATTCGCATATTTAAAAGTTCTTAAAAATTACAAAAGTTTGACTAATTTTTTGAAAATAGAAAAAAAAATATGATATGATTTTTTTATATGGGTCCCTTGAAATGTTTAAATATCACACAAAAAAATCAGCACAATTTTTTTGTTTTTACTATTTCAAAAAAATTATGTGCAAACTTAGTGTGGACAAGATTCTATTTATCTATCACTTTGTGTGTGTGTGTGTGTGTGTATATATATATATATATATATATATATATATATATATATATATATATATATATATATATATATATGCGTTTGCCATCGTTATTTGGAGAATCAAAAAACAACACCGGGTCGATTTTGAAATCTTGAATATGCAAAAAATTGCACTAATTCACATATTTTTCTCTTTCATGAATGGATACTATTTGAAGTAATGAAAATTTTGGTATTTCATTGATCGAATATGTAAATTGTAAAAGTAAAGAAATAAAGTACATAATAGACATTGATATTTATATAAAGATATACATCCCTACCCTTTTAATAGAAAATTGTGTAATATATGCACATACTATTATTTGATTCATATTGTTAATTTAAGTTTCAAAAACTCATTCCTCCCCCATTTTTTAACAGCATCTCTTTTTGGGAAAAGCATATAAAGTTAGAGATTTTATGCTTTTTTTCAAGACATATGTTGTTATTTGGCTTAGAGTTTAAGGTGTAGAGTTTTGGGGCTATCTGGGGGAACCCAATTAAATAATTGACTTGACTTTTGATTATTTCAGATTTAGCCCAATTTACAAATCATTAATGAGGGTGAAAGTGTTAATAACGTTTTTAAGTAAAACAATGAGGTTTATCGTTTAGTATTTTTCCTTTCTATTCTGTTTGGGATTTAGTATAATTTTTGCGTTTGTAGTTTAAGATTTAGAGTTTGGATTAAAGAAACCTACTTTTTTATAGCTTTTATACGGCGATGGACATTTTATGTGAAAAAAGGAGTCAACAACTTGAAGAAGTTTTATTAAAACAAAAAATATTAAGACACTATTTTTCAAATAACCATTTCTTTATGAGTATTACATGTTTTTTAGGAATGTAATTACACAAAAGCCAATGATTCCTTTGATTAGACTAAGGTTTGGTTTGTTAATGCCATTGAAATAATAGTTGAACCGGAGTCTTACACATGTAATGCTTCTTAATTGACTCTATCATCCATTAAGTATTGTTAATTAAAAATGTGATTAGGTATCGGGGGAAAGTAGATAGTAGGAATTAATTGGCTGGAGCATATGTTATTGTGGTATTGGTTTAGTTTTTTTCTGATCGTGAGACAATATCACACTAAACCATAAACTAATTTAATCATGTCAATATCAAAATATGAGACATCTAATTAAATTAGTTAAATCAGCATCAATTTTCAGTGAAATTATTTAATATATGGAATGACATAAATGATTCACAATAATTGAGTTATAAACCATGAACTATTGTAAATATATTACATTTAACTAAATCAATTAAGTCAATTTCGATGTATTGTGAAATTGTTTAATGTATGGAATGACATATTTGTTTGACAATAATAGCGATGCGTTATAAAAAGCATCAGTCAATCTTAAACAATGCTACATAAAAGGTTAAATTAAAATACAATTAAAATTGACATTATAACATCAATGGTTAAAGGGATTATCTTGGATAATCATATTTGTCCAATTTTTGTTAATAGTATGGGAAACTATAATTCCTTGCAACCTGTCTGAATACCTGATATATGGATAGTGCAAATTGTTTTCTTCAAATATTAATGAAATGAATTATCATCTATAAATAGTTTCATCAATAAAATTATTCTTTTACAATTTTTAAAAGATAACATACAAATATGATAAATATATGTATTTTTTTATCATTGAAATTTTTGATAATCATCTTGCACGATTTTCATTATGGTTTTATTATAAAATATGTTTTTTGACATGAAATGGGTCAACTTTATGCCATATAAATGTAGCGCCGACTCCATTTGGAGAGGACACATATCAAAGAATTACTCTCCAGATGAAGATTAAAGTGATATATTCAACATTTGGGGATGCTCTGATACCATTTGTAAGAGGTATGAACACGCACGACAAGGATGGTCACAATAAAAACATTATTTTTTGTAATTTTTCAATTTAAAATCCAAAACATACAAATTCAATTTTAGCAAATTTTAATTTTTGATTAAATTAAGATTGCACAAGATAAATGATCTAATCGTGGAATTTAACTACACGTACAATCAAACACGACAAATTAAGAAAAATCCCTTTTTAGGGAAAAACCTATTTTTCAGCACTCAAGTAAGATTTACAAGACTATCGACTTAAGAACAACTTGATATAGCCACAAGTATAACACGTAGTGTGTTCGCAGAACTTATAAAAAATACTACTCGGATCTACAGAGGTCCATGGTCAGTAGTCCACCCACGGTATCCACGAATTCAGACTTCATGCTTTTTCAGCCATGAGGACTCTGGTCATTAGATCATCCATAGAGAATACTCTCCATAATGTGTATGCATGATCCAAAACTTGTAGGGTTTCAAAATGATTCACAAATAATCTTTGGGGATGTAAATTTGTGAATCAAATGTGTTTCTGAAATACAAAACTTGAAAACTTTTGCAACAAATATGCAAGAAATATTTTGTCAAAAGTCTTATGAAATTTGGAGTCAAAATAGATATTTATAAACTTGATATAAAATTCGAGGAGGTAAATTCCTTCGAACAAAAATAAAAGTCATTAGAATGAGATTTTCATTCATTTGAACGAAAACTGCAGTTCGGTCAAACGAGATATCAATCGTGTCATAACCAACTTCTAACGAATTGAAACAATATGCCCTCTTTAGCTGTTGTAATACCCCTTACATTTTCAATTTATTTTTATATTAAATTATAGGGTGTTTGTGATTTAATATATTAAGAATTCAAATATGGGTTTAAAAAAAATTGATTTGTTTAGAATAGTTAATATTTGTGAGAATTACACATTTACTAGAGATATATGGTAAATATAATCTTGTTTTATGCAATTCTACCGTATATATGTGTATTGGCAGCGGGAATTAGTTATGTCTCAACTATGGTATATTTTAGTGAATTATACGAGGTTGGGAGATTTTTTTACACTTTCAATTTCGAATTAAAATTTAGAGGGCACAGTTGATTCCAATGGGGCCAAGAAAGACAACACGACTGTCTTGTTTTTTTTTTATTAGAGTTCTGGAAGCTTCTTGAGTAGTTTGACTCGATTTTGGGGCACACTTGTTATTTTATGTGTGTAGTATCATTTAAGAATGGGATTTATAATAATAAGAGGTTATTAGGCTTGAGAGGGTTAATTAATCTTAATTAAAGAGAGAACCCATTTTGAGAGAGGGAACGTGAGAATAAGGGAAAGAAGGAGAAACTTAAGAATCTTCAAAATCATATACAATCCTTGACTTTGAGGAAAAATTAGACACTACAATCTTCGACGCAATTGGATTAACTTGATAGACGCTAAATTGTGTGACCTATTTCATAATTTGTGGTATGAATTTGGTAATATTAGAGATATAGGTGTTAAACCTGAGAATCTAGTATATAAGATTAACCCACATTGTATGATTATGGGTTCAAGGGTATAGACATGGTGGACCTCATATTTTTGGTTGATTATGAAGTGAATCATTGTAGAAGGAGGCGCTTTTGGAGAATTGGTAAAAATTTCATAGGATGCAGAACTATGGAGTTCGAACTGGTTCGTTTTCTAAGGATACCAGATCGGTCTAGAGGTTAAAGTTTTATTAAGAATTAAGGAACCGAACTAGTTCATTTTTAAGGGGCAATGAATCGGTCCCTTAGTTGAATGTTTCTGCAAGGATTTAAGGAACCAGATCGGTTCATTTTTAAGGGGTACCGGATCGATCCGGTTAATGTAACTATGAATTTTAATGTTATTCCTATCTTGATGATTTAATTCCTTAGGAAACCCCTTTATGGTATTGTTTAAACATGTTTATGGGACATGATGTGGGTATGTTATGACTCGATGGAGGGGTTACCTTAGGACCATAATTGAGGCATTTTTGAGAGGGTATTACCTTTCTTCCTTTTGTAAATCCTCCAAGGAATGGAAATTCTATTGAGGAGAGTTTTGGGATAATGAATGAGAGTTTTAGGTCCTTACAAAGGTAAAAACGTAGGTATGAACATACGTGTGATTTGTTATCATTAATCAAGGAAACGAGTAAACTACGCTATGAACTTGAGACGATTGTGTGGATCATTAGCTAGCGTATGGTGTGATATTTACATATAGCTAGGATTAGTAATATGTGTATATACTTCTAAAGTTTGATAGTTTGTATATATGATGTGAATGTATATTGAATGTTTGATATATACTATGTGGCACATCCCCCTCAAGTGCTATCAGGGGAAGGTATGCGATGTGTGAAACTCCTCTAGCTCGAGGATCAGGCAGAGTACGGTCACCAGGTCATAGCATCCATTACTTTACCGTGTGTGAGGCAAGGGTAAGACATCTTGGGTATGATTCTTCTTACCTTTTTGTGAGGAACCATAGCCGCTTTCCATATATTTCTGAATAAGTTTTATACCAAGTCGGTGTGAGAGTCTGCTTGCTGGTAACCGAGGATTATAAGTGAGTAATTCCCTAAAAAATGATAGCATTATAGAGACTGTTAGCAAACTTGTACGCTGTGTGATATGTATTACCCCTTTTTAGCACGAGATTGTATATGTATGCTTTAATGTTTATAGTCTAGAAATTAGAAGAATGTTTTAGGGACTGAGGGCCAAATGGATTCCCATGACTAACCATGATAAGTAGTAGTGTATCGGGGGGGGGGGGTCCTTGTTTGGATTTATCTTGCGAGGTGTCCCACGTACAAAACCTAGCGCTATGTTGGAAGTGGGAAAATGTTTTGTAATCAGTAATTGGGGTATTTGAATTTACATAATTATAGGAAATTGTCATCTATCTGATAATAAGTTTTAGTTACACATATGGAAGTTATGCATGGGCCTGAGGGGCCATGGTTTATATAATTAGTGTGGTAGCTTAACATTATAGTGTTGTACGTTTAGGTGCGCGCTTTAGATGAGAGGTGAGGTTGAGTCTCAACGGAGTGCAACTCCACATAAATTATTAATCTTACATATTTAATTATTATGCATTTAATTCACTTGCTATGATTATTTTCAAACCATGGGCTCTGACTCGTTTATATTTTTCCCTTGTTGTATGTATATTGTGTCCGTTAGGTGTTCCTCCGTAAGGAAGCCCATGATGGTTATCTGCTCCAGAGTTTTTGGGAGTTGTAGCTTGTGCAGGATGTTACATGAGTTTTATTCTAGACGCATCTCTTTTTTTAATCTAGCTAAGAATTCAAAATTGTATATCAGATGTGTATACCCAATGGTCTTTAATACTGGTCTCTTATATAGTTATTTTTTTATTTTGTATGGTCTGTTTCCTTACATCATATTCAGGAATATTCTTTTATTTGTGCACTCTTATCATGCCATTGATCTATTCCTTTATTTTGTCTATTATTGCTTATGCCTCGTATTATGTGAATGTTCTTGTCGGTATTATTTTTTTAAAAAGGAAAATTTTTGGCACCTATTATTTATATATATAGGGTTGTAACCGATCATATTTATTTTCGTCAGTTGATGCTGAGAATGATACACTTGAGATTCATATTATAATTTGGTATAGGGCTTAAGCAAGGTGTCACAAGTGGTATCAAAGCATTAGGTTCTAGAGTTTTAGTATTTGTGCGGACTCCTACGTTCTACTGTACCATTTTTTTATATAGATCCTTATCATTAGGATTGTTATGCTCATATTGCGTTATCAATCTTTTACTTTAATAAATTGTTTGAATTGTGTGTTGATACAATTTGTTCTTTTCACAGATTCCGCAAAAGCGAGCTCACCCTGTTAGGACAAATAGAGGAGCCGTGAATGTAGAACCCTAAGTGCCTCAGGGGACCGTGACTATCGCAGAGTGGCAAATATTGTGGAATAATCCGTCAATGCGGCGATGATCACAATGGCAGAACAATATCGTCAAGATTCGCAATAGCCTGTAGCTCTAGCAGTTCAAACCGACCCAGGGCCGTCCACGTGGGTGAGTGTGCGCAAAGCTTTCCAGAAGGGTCACCCTTCTCAATTTCGAGAAAGAGCTGACGTTATCCTTACCAGTCAGTGGAAAAAGGATATCCAAAGTCATTTACATATGGTTGAATGTAACAACGTTCAGAAAGAAATACTCGCCACTTTTAAATTGGTTGGTGCGGCTCTCTAGTGGTGGGAATCGTCTACTACTCCCATTCAAAGAGATACTATGCCAATAGATAATTTTTGGGTACTTTTTGATCGTAAGTATTTTCCTCCAGTAGTTCGGATAGAAATGATGATGAAGTTGTTAGATGTGACCAAAGGGGATAGAACTATGGCTGAATATGAAGAGGAATTTACTCGCTTATAAAACTTTATGCCAGATGAAGTTAATACCGAGGATAAGAGAATATTAAAGTTTATGGGAGGTCTAAATTGGATAATTAGACAACACTTACTGGGGAATCAGGCTCTGTTAATGTTTACAGATATGATGAATGCTGCACTATTACATTGTCAGGATTATTGGTTATATCTGAAGGGGAGCAGGAAATTGGTAGACTTGAGTTCATCGAGTAAGAGGGGATTATATAGTTCCAGTTATTCACACCGGGTGCATCATAAAGTGAATAATTAGGAAAAGAATCACCCTTCGGGGGATCCAAAAAAGGGCAACGTTCAGGAGGCTCGTAATTTAATGGTGATGGTTTTAGGCAAAATCTTCAAGGGAAACAATAGCAGAAACAATATGTTCCCCAAGACCAAGACGACCGAGGGAATAATGGGGGATGCCAATAAGGCCGAGTTCATCCAGGCCAGTGACAAAGATAACCCCAATTTGGGAAATTGAGCTAGAGGTCGGCGAACTTTATTGGTCATTATTTTCAATTCGGTGAGACGGGTCACCAAAAGCTAGATTTCCCTCAACAAAATAGGGTGCTAAAGCAAGGAGCTCAATAGGGTCAGCAAGAAATTTTACCACCTCAGGTGCCCATTCAGAATGCCCCACGTCATCAGGGTCAGTTGAAATATGGGTGAGTGGACAATGTTTAAAATGCAGTGCTACCTTAGGTGCAATAAACTCTGCAAACTATTGGGGGTAAGTACCCTACCAAGGGAATATGGGTCGGGTATTATTTGATACTGGGGAATGCCATTCGTTTATAACTATTCATTTTATGTGTGCGACGGGAGTATTAGAGTGAGCTGAAATTGTTCAAATGTGTGTAGAATCTCCCTTAAGATATGGGTCACTTATCCATTATATTTTTAAAGGGGCCGAAATAGATTTTGGTAGATTATGCTTAGTTGATGACTTATTGGTATTTGATATGCATGGGTATAATGTTATATTAGGTATGGATTGGCTAGTTAGATATTAAGATATGGTGGATTACATTGGGAGGTCGATCGTATTTGCTATTCTGGGTACGAAATGTTTCTTATTTCTTTGCCTTTTCCGGAGGGAGGTTTGAGAACCCATTTATATTATATCAAGGAGGAGAATTCGAAGGAAGTTGTTATTTTCTTAAACTCGTTGCCAGTGGTTCGGGAATTCATAGACATTTTTCAGGATATTCCAAGTTTACATTCGAGTCGTGAAATCGAGTTTGTTATAGATTTAGCTCCGAGGACTATGCTGATTGCGTGAGCTCCATATCGTATGGCTCCTATGGAATTGAGAGAGTTACGAGATCAAATCCAACAGCTTTTGGGACAAGGTTTCATTCACCACAGTACGTCACCTTGGGGAACCCCGATGTTGTTTACGAAGAAGAGGGATGGTTCTTTGCACCTATATGTAGATTACCAAGAATAAAATAAGATGACGATTAGAAATAAGTACATGTTACCTTGTATTAATGATTTGTTTGGTCAGTTGAGTGGATCCTCTTACTTCTCAAAAATATATTTGCGTATGGGATATCACCAACTTTGTATTAGGGAGAAAGATGTCTCTAAAACTACATCTTTGACCCGATACGGATCCTATGAGTTTTTGGTTATGCCGTTTGGCCTAACCAATGCCCCTCCAGTGTTTATGGATATGATGAATAGGGTCTGTAGGGAATTATTAGACCAATTTCTAATTGTGATTATTGATGATATTTTATTCTATTTTCGGACAGAAGGTGAACATGCCAAACATTTCAGAATGGTTATGCAGACATTAAGGGACCATCAATTTTATGCCAAGTTCGAGAAATGCAAATTTTGGTTGCAAAAAGTGCAGTTTTTTTGGTCATATTGTGTCAGAGAATGGTATTTCCATGGACCTAAGTAAAGTTAAAGTAGTGAAGGATTAGGGTCAGCCCACAACACCGACTGAGATTATAAGTTTCTTGGGTTTGGCGGGTTATTATCATCATTTTATAAAGGGCTTTTTGAAGATTTTCGGCCTTTTGATGATTTTTTCCTGAAGGGGAGTCCCGTTTGTATGGGATCATTCCTGCCAATTTTCCTTTGATTAATTAAAGGATAGGTTGATGTCGGCACCCATCCTCTCTTTGCCTAAAGAAGGAGTGGATTATTTAGTCTTTACCGACGTGTCTTTCCAGGGTTTAGGAGGTGTGCTTCAGTAAGAGAAGAGGGAATTTGCGTACGCATTTCATAAACTCAAACCCCGTAAGCATAATTATCCTACTCATGACATGGAATTAGCTACAATAGTCTTTGTGTTCAGAATTTGGAGGCATTATCTTATGGGTGAGAAGTTTAGGCTTTTCTCGAACCATAAGTCATTGTAATTTTTGTTTACCCAGAAGGACTTAAACATTAGACAATGTGGGTGGTTAGAGTTTGTAAAGTATTATAAGTTCGATAACCAATATCGTTCGAGAAAAGATAACTTTGTAGCTATCGCGCTGAGTCGTCGTCCCGTCGGGCAGTTAGCAGAAATATGGAAAGCTAAGTGGAGGGAACTTCATCAAGATGATGCAGACCAAGGCTTGTATGGCCGTTTTGTTAGTCACACACGAGATGGTGATGAGGGTTGTGAAAGCTTTATATAAAGATGTGGATTGTAAGGTTATAGTAAAAAAATTACTAACCAATGGAGTGGAATATTACTCCATTAGTTCTGAAGGTGGATTACGATTCAATGGTAGGTTGGTAGTCCCGAACGATTTCGATTTACGACAGGCTGTCATGTTAGAATCTCACGGGTCAAGACTTCCTATTCACCTTGGTGCATATAAGATGCATTAAAATATAAGATGAAAATAGTGGTGGGAAGGTATGAAGAGGGATATAGATGAATTTTTCTCCAAATACACCACTTGTCAATTTGTAAAAGTGGACCACCTGCGACCCTCTGGCATGTTGGAGGTGTTGGAAATTCCTGTATGGAAATGGGAAAGCATTTCCATGGATTTTATCATGGGATCACCAATGATGAAACATAGCCATGATTTTATTTGGGCTATCTTAGACCATTTGATGAATTCATCCATGATTACATTTGGGTTATCCTGGACCGTTTGACGAAGTTAACACACATTTTGCTGATGAGGAGAGAATATCGACAACACACTATGCTCAACTCTTTATTATTAAAATTATGATATTACACGGAGTACAGATTAAAGTTATGTATGATCGAGATAAACTCTTTGTCTCCCATTTTTGGAAGAGCTTTTAGGAATCCATGTGGACCGAATTGAGGTTGAGTACGGCACACCATCCCCGGAAAGATTTCCAAATGGAATGAGTAAATCAAATGTTATAAGACATGCTCTGAATGTGTATGCCAGATTTCGGAGGGAGTTGAGAAAAATACTTACCATTGGTGGAATTCGCCTATAATAATTCTTACCAATTTACTATAGGTATGGCGACTATATATGGGCACCCGTGTCATTCACCTGCGTGTTGGTTGGAAGTTGGAAACAATAAAATCCTTATCCCATATTTGATTCAGGATACTTGGGCAAAGATTGAATTGATTTGTAATTGCATACGTGTTGCTTATGACAGCTAGAAAAGCTATGCCGATGCAGACCGTAGGCATTTAGAGTTTGAAGTAAGAGACCAAGTACGATTAAAAGTTTCTCTAATGAACACTATTATGAGGTTTGGAAAGAAAGGAAAACTTTCTCCAAGATATGTAGATCCCTTCCCAATTACTGAAAGGATTGGTCCTGTGGCTTATAGACTTGCCTTGCCAGAACATTTACAAAGAATAAATGATGTGTTCCACGTTTTGTTCCTAAAGAAGTATAAAGATGTGAGGGGAATAATTGGCATGTTCCATTGGAATAAATTGAGTTGCAACCTGATATCTCGTACGAGGAATGACTAGTTGCCATTTTAGATCGCAGGGAGCGTAAGCTACAATGGAAAGAAGTACCTTTAGTTCTAGTCCAATGGGTGCACAATAACGTTGATAAGTCAACATGGTAATGAGAGGATGATATTGAAGCTATGTGACCTTACCTCCTTCCATAAGGTATGTTTAAATTTCGAGGGAGAAATTTATTTAAGGGGGAAGTATGTAATACCCCTTACTTTTATGTATTTATTTTAATATTAAATTATAGGGTGTGGGTGATTTAATATAATTGAGAATTAGAATAAGGGTTTGAAATAAATATTAATTTAGTTATAATAGTTAATATTTATGAGAACTACACATTTACTAGAGACATATGGTAAATATAATATTATTTTATGCAATTTTTCCATATATATGTGTATTGGCGGCGAGAATTAGTTGTTTCTCAATTGTGGTATATTTTAGTGAATTATATGAGGTTGGGAGATGGTTTTTACATTCATAGTTTTGAATGAAAATTTGGAGGGACTGGTTGATTCCCGAAGGTCCAAGAAAGTCAAGATGACTGCCCTGGGTTTTTTATTAGAGTTTTGGAATCTTCTTGAGTTGTTTGACTTGATTTGGGGTACACTAGTTATTTTATATGTGTAGTATCATTCAACAATGATATTTCTAATAAAAAGAGGTTATCAGACTTGAGAGGGTTAATTAATCTTAATTAAAGAAAAATCCCATTTTGAGAGAGAGAGCGTGAGAATAAGAGAAAGAAGGAGACGCTTAATGTAATACCCCGTACTTTTGGCTATATTTATTTATGGGATTAATTAATTAAATGTGAACTAATTGGAAATTAATCGGGGGAAAAATACTAGCGAGTTGTGAGTTGGTATTTGACTATATTGAGTATATACGATGTTATATGAATATTGAATTATGAAAAATTTGTCGTGAGATTTATATACGACATTTTGGAAATTTTGTTGAGACGCGTGTGACCGCCGCGTCATGGTATAATTATTTTATTTATAAAAGTGAATTTAAATTCTATAAACCGTATGGTCGTTTCGAGTGCGCCAACGCGTCCGGAAGGGTCGAGATAGTCAGAAAACACTAGCCGGGGGTATAGTTTGGGTCCCGGGGTATTTTTAGGCCATACCGGCAACTTAAAGGATATTTTGGTAATTTTAAATTTTGAGGAATTAAAAGTGACGAAAATTGGGAGTTTTAATCTGATGTGGATTTAACCCACTAAACCCACTAACCAACCCATATTAACCCATTAAGCTACAGAGGTTATCATTTAGGTTTTCTATGTTTCCCCAAAACAAACCCTAGCCACCTTAAGCCACCATTGGAGGAGAAGCTTGGAGAGAGAAGAATTCTGCAGAAATCTTCCCCAAACCAACACCAAAATCAGAAATCGAATCAAGGCAAGTGACTTTATTCCATTTAATTTCAGAGAATGTCCTTCCCATGTTAGAAAGTTAAAGAATTTTGATTGTTCTTGAAAGATAATGAAAACCCATGTAGTTTCGAGCTTAGAACTTGAAAATATTGAGGAGAATTGCATGTAGAATGATAGGTAGTTAATTGTTCTCATGATAATTGTAATTGGAAGAAATTAAAACGGATTTATATTGAGTTAATTCATGATTCAAATGTTAGGGTTCATGTTCTTGAGGAATTGGGGAAAAAGTGTAGAGATTTGTAAATTTGATTGATGTTAGGTTGGATTAATCCTTTAAAACGTGTTAGGAGATGACTATAATATGTTTAGGATTGATTAGGGACCTTAAAAAAATCATTGGGACGAATTTTAGAAGAGATTTGAGGAGTAGAAATTGTGAAAAACGATATTGGGAAAATTCTGGGCCGAAACTGGTCCCTCGTTAGAAGACCTTCCCAGGTCGTTCGAACGAGCTTCTAACGAGTTAACCAGTCGCTTCTAACGAATAGGAATTTCGTTCGATACTTCATTCGGACGAGATCTCGTTAGAAGGTACAATTCGTTCGAACGAACTGGATCTCGTTCGAACAGCCTCGTTCGAACGAGACTTCTAACGAGTTGACAGTCCAATCTCGTTCGAACGAGACTTCTAACGAGCTGGCAGTCTGGGCCTTTTTGGACTGTTTTGATTTTTGGAGTCCCGTAAACTTGTTCGAGGATATAGATATCATTCCGTTGATGTTGTAATGATAGAATTGGGACATTTGGGTGTTTATGAGAGGGAAATTATATACGAGAGTTAAATTAAATGGACGGTTTGGGTTGAGACGCGAGTGTCTTCTACGACGTGAGAATAAATTATGGCGCGTATGATTATAAACCGAAATAGTATAAATTGTGATAATTATACGTTGGTACGAGAATGCGATATGTACTACGATTAAACTACGGGATTACTAAGATGTGTGTTTACTTAGTATTGGTATATAAATTGTGTGTATGACATACCTACCATACTTGCTATCACGGGAGGTTTGCGTTCTCTTAGGGCCCTCTAATCCTTGTGTTTCCCGGATTTAGACTGGTTACCTTGATGAACATAGGTCATAGAAAGACTTATTGGGATATTAATAAGTCCGCTGATCGTGGGAGCGTAGGTATGTGCGTGACCCATGTGATGTGACTGTGTTCGCCTCCATTATTTGTGATGTTGTTATTTGTGAACTATTCCTGAGAGATTCGGAATATGTGATCCTTATGTACGTGATGTACCGGGATGGATAGCAGAGTATGTGTGCAGCACAGCTTAGTTCTCGGGGTGCTTGTATTGTATATTTATGATGTGAATAATATACACTAAATTAATGAGAACCTTCATGTTAATGTTGTGAAATAATTAGGGTATTGATTCGAGAAATATAACGAGTTAACTGATAGTGATATATATATTGCATATTGAGCATCTGAGTTTACGTTAAACCACTACTTAATTACGAGCGTTATAATAGAACCGAGTAATAAGGGTAAGACCTATGATAGTCTAGCTAGATATGTTGTCACTTAGCTAGTAGTTTGTATCACTCTAGATGGGTACTTACGTTAGGAGTGTACAATTAGACGAGAGGTGAGAATATCATGTGAGTGCACGTCCTAACATGTACTTTGCATTTAATGTTTTAGATGTTTTTAAAGCACTTGCAGGTTTTTAAAATATAACTCCACATTCGGGCTGTGACCCGTTTACTTTTCAAATCTACTTTTCTTGTAAAACCATTTTAAGTGCCCAGCCACAAGGACACCAAGCATAGGATACTCATTCAGGTGACGAGCTGTAGCTGTTTGTGGAAGCTACAGGGATTTGCTTGTAGACGCTTCTTTCTTTTGGATTCCAGAGTCACTATCTATCAGTTGTAGGGCATGTTGCCCATTTCTATTAGAGACATCTTTTACATTTCAGTTTTGTTTCAGACTTTAGCATGTATTATTTCAGTATTCAGTTTAGTTGTTTCAGTTGTGGGTTTGTAGTGAGGAGTTTTCCTCCAGACTTTATTTACACTATGTGATGGTTATTCGTTTTACTTCAATATGGTGAATGGTGTTATTTATTTCTTCATTACACTTGTTGCATGTTAATCAGATTTTAATTAAAATTTGGCAACTTACTTTTTAAATACTAGGTGGTTAGTAAAATAAAAATGTTTTCGACAGTGATGTTATTAACTGAGCCAACTTGGCATTTTGAATTAATTTAGAAAGGAGTAGCTACCCCGTATTTAATTAGTCGGGGTGTCACACTTAAGAATCTTCAAAATATTGTAGAATCGTTGACTTTGAGTAAGAATCAGACCCTAAAATATTCAAGCCAAGTGGATTAATGACCGAGCATAAATTCTTCTGAATTTAGCTCCTTAAGTTAGTGATTTTGATATCTCGAACGAGGTTATTGAATCATTTTTATTCCATATCATTGCCAGTGACTGTTTCTAACAATTTCCCCGAGTTCCGTGTATTTCTGATGGATTTTACAGGAATGTAATGCGAGAAAAGAGAGAAAGAAACCGGAAGAAAGGAAAAGAACAAAGGAAGAAAAGTCAAAGGGAAAAAGCATGAATTTATACCCAGAGTTAAAATTCCACGCCTAAAGGGAAGTTGAAGATCTTGATTTCACAAGAGCATCGGATTAAACGACACTCAAATCGGAGCTCCAGATCAAAAGTTATGGCCACTTAAAAATGGAAGGAAAAAGTTAACATGGAGGAAAATCGGACCGATCCAATAGATTTCGGACCGATCCGAAATGTCACAATTCCAGTAGACCCCGAATGGATGTCGAACCGATGATAGCAGAACCGATCCGGTGGGATCCGGACCAGTCCGAGTGTGCAAAATCCTGGCATTAATTATGAAGATCAAGATGTGCATAGCTGGTAGAATCTTGCGCTGCAAGCTATTTTAGTTGTCAAATTCGTGCTAGTTGGCGCTATAAAAGATCAAGCCCTACCTCATTCCTAAGGGGAGTGCAATTAGAGAGAGAAATTCAGAAGTTAGGAAATCTTTAGTTTTATTTGGTAGAAGTTTTCATAAACCATAGTTTGTAAGGTTAATCAAGAAGAAGTTTTCTGGATTCAATTTCTTTTACTTTTCCTGTTGCTGAATACAAGTATAAAATTTCCATTCTCTTATTTGTTCTCTACTTTATTTACAATTCTAAATTGTTTTGCACATTATTCCCAATGTTTGTTAGATCCATAATTCCATGTATGAATTTGTTTTCTAATCAAATCATGTCGAGCTAAATTATCAAGGGTTGGGGTACATGAACTCATTCCAATATGAATTACCAGTGTAAAAAATAGAGGGTAAATTAAATAGTGATCAAATCGTGTATGGAAATTATATGAACATAGCCGATCTTTTAATCCCTCTTGCCCTAGGTACTTGGGATGTTTAAGAACACTTTGCAAGTGTAATTGTCCATTCACCGCGTTGTATTTACCATTGATTTCATATGATGAGGGTTAGATCCTTCTTAAATGTAATGCTTAGGATCTATAAAGATTGATTTAGTCAAAAATTTCAATTTACAATTCTAATATTCTATTCGGTAATTTATTAAGGTTTGAGGGATTGTACTCCACCCTAATTTCTTCCAATCTAATTTCTTTACAATTCTTAGTGTTTTTTGGTATTTCATCACCAATTGGAAATTTACAACCATCAATCATCTTTTCATTTCTTTGGAGGAATCATTTCAAGATTAAATAACTATTCCTACAAAAGTGCCAATTTTTGATCCCTGTGGATACGATCCCGACTTGTCGGATTATTACTAACGCGACAGACATGCACTTGCGCCTAGAGAAAATTCATTTTTGAGACAAATTCTTAGTCGCGTCAAATTTTTGGCGCCGTTTCCGAGGATTATCAATTGGTATAATTTAGGAAAGTGATTTTAATCCAATGGTGATTTACATAAAAAAAATAATTCTTTGTTTTACATCTCATGTCTTATGCGCTTCCATGCAGAATTCATCTTCCACCCAAGTTCACGAAAATCCTATTACCGAAGCAAATTCTAAAAATTCTCACACCACTGATTGTCCTCATTTTTGGGTTCCACCTCCTTCGCCTAATAATTCAATCACAAGTCGCTCATTGAGTCAAACACCCAGTGGGAATTCTGAATCTTTTGGTAGCAATATGTCGGTGCACAGTAGTGTTGGTGTTGGTGCTGGAGAGGAAGAAATACCTTATCTTCCCATGAAAGATATTTTATTTTTGGAGCGAACTGTTACCCCTGGTTGCATTTTACTCCCGTAAAATGCCGGTCAGTTCCACTTTCGAAATGGTATGATCCAAATTCTTCCAACATTTCACAGGATGGATTCGAAAAAACCAAATCTCCATATTAGAGAGTTCGAGGAAGCATATGAGACATTTGGTGATCAAGCTTGAACACAAGATGTTATCCGGTTAAAGATTTTCCCTTTTTTCTTAAAGGATAGAGCCAAAACTTGGTTATGGTCGCTACCCCCAAATTTTGTGTTATCCTGGAGAGATATGGAAACCAAGTTTCTCTCCAAGTTCTTTCCACAACACAAAACCAATTATGTCAAAGCCCAAATACAAGCTTTTTGAAAAAATGAGAATGAGGCTTTCGACAAGTGTTAAGAGAGATTTCAGGAGTTAGTTAGTGCTTTCCCACATCATGGATTCGAAAAACATCATCTGATTTCATTTTTCCATTAAGGGCTTACTTTAGCATCTAAACAACTTGTTCAGATAATGTGCGAAAGACCTTTTTGGGAATTAGACTCGAGCAATGCTGAGGCTCATCTGAAATATGTAGCAGAGACTACCCAAGCATGTGATGTTTCTGATCCCAATAGTCAAAATAAAAATCGACAAGTGTCCAACTTGCCTACTGCATCCGGTATTTATCACTTGGACAAGGACACTTTGTTAGATCGAAAATTTGACCAATTGGAAAAGAATTTCAGATACATGCTTGAAGTGAGCTTAAGAGAAGTAGTTGGACCCGAGAAAGTCGAAAAGGAGAAAGCGTGTGCCATTTGTGCTGCTGGTCATTCTACTAAAGGATGTCCTACCATCCCTGCATACAAGGTAATGTACACTGAACAAGTTGAGGCAATAGGGGAGTTCCGCGTAAATTTTAATGCATAGCAAGGGAATGCATACAATCAATCTTGGTGGAATCATCCTAGTTTCCACTATGGACAACCACAAGGGGGGATTGATCCTAAACCACATGTGACTATAACACCACCACCCCCTCAATTTCAGCAAGTGGCTCCCCCGATGCATGCTCCTATGCAGGTACCATCTCTTGGTCCGTATGTCGCTCCACCTAGGCGATCTCTTGAAGATAATTTGAATCAATTCATCCAATCTAAAAAACAGAGCAATGCTAAATATGATCGAATGTTCACTGAAATTCATACTAGCATCTCTAGGTTGCAATTTGCAGTGAATACTCAAGATAAGGGTAAATTCCCAACTCAAGGCTAAAGACCTACTCTTCAAGGACAACCCACTGTTAGCTCCACATCATCGATTTTCCAGAACAATGCCAAGCTCTCACTACTCTCCGTAGTGGTCGCGTAATTGATCTAGCGGCAACACTTCCCAAGGAATCTAAAGCTAAAGAATCTTTAGAGTCTGAAGAGACTCCATTGCATACAAAAGATAAAATATGAGGAGTTGAACCTGAAATTGAAGTAAAACTGCCCCCCATTGCTGCTCCATTTCCTCAACGATTAGCACCACCCAAAAAGGGGCTTCACATACAGAAGTGTTAGATGTTTTGAAGAAAGTAAAGTTGAACTTGCCATTTCTCGGTGCTATTCAACAAATTCCAGCATATGTCAAGGTCATCAAAGATCTTTTGGCTATAAAACGACGGCTCAAGGTGTATAAGAACGTTTTCTTGGCACAAAATGTGAGCTCAGTCCTTCTTAATGATCTTCCACCAAAATTCAAGGATCCCGGTGCACCTACAATTTCGTGTGTCATAGGAGAGAATACAGTGGAAAAACCATTGCTTGATTTAGGTACGAGTGTGAACATCCTTCCATACTCTATCTATAAGCAGCTTGATTTAGGTGATTTAAAACCTACCCGAATCACTCTACAGTTAGTTGACCGGACAATGAAAGTGCCTCGTGGGGTTGTGGAGGACGTGATAGTTCAAGTGGACACATTTTATTTTCCTGTTTGGGACACTGAGCCTTCTCCCCATGCGAGAAATCATGTTCCAATAATATTGGGCCATCCATTTTTAGCTACTGCTAATGCTTTGATCAATACATGGAATGGCCAAATGCAACTCACTTTTGGAAACATGATTCTCGAGGCTAACATTTTCAATGTCGCTAACCAAATGGGTGATGAGGATGAAATTCTTGAGGTTGATCTTATTGAAAAAGTGGTGGATGAGCACATCGAGAAGATCATAGGAGGGTATGCAATGGAAGTCTATTTAGTGCAAAGTGGTGAGAATAAGCATCCTTATACTGATTTTGAGCGTTAGGTGGAAGAGTTGGAAAGTTGGTTACAAGAAGAAGCGAGTTGTGAGAATTTAAGAGATGTTGACTGGATTTCTAGATTTGAAGAATTACCTCCGAGGGATTCTGTAAGAAGGTACTTTAGATAAGATAAATGGAGGCGTAACCCCTATTTGAGTATGGTAATGATAAGCTACTTGGCCAAAGCCATGGGTTAATGATAGGACCCACAAACACAGACGCAATAAAGTTAAGCTCAGTTTAAACTCACAAAGACTCTCGTGTATAGCTTAGAAGATAGTAATGAACATTAGAGGTAACTTAGCTAGAGGGAGAGAGAAGTAAGCACCCTAGATTTACCTTGGTAGGCAGGTATAAACACACCTAGTCCTCTCAAGAATCTTTGTCAAATATTAAAAGCTTCGTAATAAGTAACAATGGTGAGAAGGCAAACTCTCTGTCTGGTAATAACTTCCCAGACTCTAAAAAGGGTCCTCTCTCCTCAAAGGTGGTTGGGGTCCTTAAATATCCCCCACACCACCCCCGAGGCAACTTAGTCATTTAAGGCCATGAAAGACGTCCCTCACACTTTATGTCACAACATTAAATGCCTGATACACTAGTTGTCTCCATGTCACAGAGACATGCCTTTTGCTTAACAACTGTGTGTCAAGGGGCTATTATCGCAGACGTGGCTCACCAACTGCCTGACAGCCCCAAATACCACGGTGATTTACTCAAGTTCATATCTAACATTATTTAGCTGGCTTGTGACATCACCTACAGTAGATGTGACATTAAGTAGACGGTTGTTTGGTTCACAACTTAACGCCCGATGGAACTCTAAGCCTCTCCACCCGAGGTTCCACAGTCAGGGTCCTTTGGTGCTTTACCAGGTGTATCTAATATGGTTGGGACGAGTCCCAATAGTACCTTACTACTCAATCCTCCAAACCAAGTCCCTCTAAAATTCCCACGGTGAGGTCATTCGATAGAGCATGAAAGCTCTCCCAGGCCCTACCAAGCCTGGTCTCTCGCGAGTACCGTTTGACCTCACACAAACTCGTTATCATTCCTGTTATAACATTACAATTGTTATAGCTTACAATCAATCATAAACAAAAATACAATATGACTAATACAATAAGCTAGAGTATGAGTTACAGTGCCAAGCTGCCTCGCTGAGTTGCCAGGCTCGAGCTGCCTCAGTTGTTTAATCTCAAACACTATTTCCAATTAGGGAATTATCCCTAATCTCGGGATTACCTTCAAGACCCTTCTCCATTTTCCCCTTCGTGGATATATTTATTGGAATAAGAAATGTCTGCATGAAACTTCTCAATTCGATGAACCTTCTCTGCTTGAAAAAATTCTGGCCTTTTTTCCCCCGTTAGGACCGCAACGATATAATCTCTTGGAAAAAGTAAAATTCTCCCCGATGTACCTAAGACGAAGCACCATTCTCATTGGAGCTTGGACGAAGGGACATCTCTCTTTTTCCTCGTGTTGAGCCTCAACCGTTCAACCTTTAATATTTGAAATTCTCCTGAAAGGCCTACTAACCTTCTCAAATACTCATTTGAACTCCTGGTAAATGAAATTCTCCCCTGTGATGGTTCGTTATGTTCAAAAAGAGCAGAAGTTATCCCCAATATAACTGAGTCATAATTTAAACAACGTTTGGACTTGTGGGGAGGGGCCATTTTGAATCGTTGGGACATCTTTTTCGTTGGGAGCTATTGGATATGTCTGACACCAATTTGGCGTCAAAACAGAAACTTGGTCAAGAAGGAAACCCCTTCTATTCCCTAGACGTTGCTTCGTATTCGACGTAATTTTGTCCTTTCAGCGGCCGAGACCCTTCCCAATGTGCCACGTGTTCTTTTGAAATGATTAGTGGCCGCTCGTGGGAGACGTCAAGTGTCAAGTTTGAAACCCTTCAAATGTCTCTTTTTTATCTCAAAACTCTAATATCTTCATCTTCTTCATCTCATTCAACACTCCCGCTTCTTTTAGAGAGAGAAAGCCTGTGCGACCTCCATTGTTGCCCTCTTTTTTGCCTAGCCTCCTCTTTCTCTCATCTTTTGCACCACCACCTGCGGTTGTGGTCCTCTCTTCTTGTTCTTAGCCTTATTCTCCCATCTATACCACTTATTATCATTTTATCATGGCTTTTTCCAGTGTTTTTAAGGTTGCTAACGCTACCCAACCTAGTTCTCCCTCTATCGCCGCTGGCATGGCCATCACCCTTAGCGGCACTACTTTGGTCGCTGCTCGTCAAGAACAACTACGCTTCTAACGCCGTGCACCCATTTTTGAAGAGGAAGATGATAAGTTTTTTTAGGTGTGAAAGACATGGCATTTCTTATCCTAGTTCGATCCATTACTGCTGGGTGATGAAGAAGTGGACTCGTCGAAGTGGGGCTATCTTCAACCCGAGGGGACTATGCAATTTCGTCTGGATCGTGGTGACTTTTCCTATTCCCAGATCGACATCGAATCCCCTGGGGGTCACTAGCCCATTTTTCTACTTGACCCACACATACACAGAGCTCCCACTCTGCTGCTCTTATGAAGGTTGGGCTGCATGGAGCCTATTAGTTTGGCGAGTTCACTCTCTCGAAGCACAACGCGGCACTTCAAGTGCTAGTCTCCAGATGGAACATCATAACCCACACATTCTTCACTTCGTGGGGAAAGTTTACTATTACGTTGGAGGATGTCTGTGAACTCCTTGGGTTCGAGCCTATAGGCGAGTATACTTATCATGACGAGCCTCTGGACATCGAAGAGGATGCTGATTGGGTCGAGTTGGATCGGATCTGCCGCAGTTGGATCGGTTCCTCAAGCAAAGCTACCTTTGCCCCTCTTATCAATTATTTTTTTGAGGCTCCGATGTCGAAGGATGATAGTGATGTAACGGACCGTGGTAGAGGTACCTCCTTGGAACTACATGCCTACATACTTGTACTACCTTCACGCTTATTTCTCACTTGAAAGCCCAATGATCATCCTAGGAGGGACTCAATAAACATATCCATTTATTTGGCTAGAGGATTCAAGCTACCTCTGATCGCCATCACCTTGGGGTCCCTCTACACTTGGTTGGATCGAACCCATATTGACATGGAACGGTCATTGGGCCGCTATAATTTGGCAAATTTTGCCGACACCATCATCTTGATGGGCTTCCTCTACACACGCTTTCCTGCCATTTCTACGAAGTCAGTTTCTTTGCCTGTAAGCCAGGGTATCAAGCCCCCATGCCTCCTATATTTCCACAAGAAGCAGAGACGAAAGGAGACAATGGAGGTTTTTGACCATTCAGAATCCTTCATAATGAGGCCACACAGTGAGCCCACCTTCGCCCACACTTTGGACTTCTTTCTTACTGCAGCCACAATGGTTAGATTTAATTCGATTGCAGAGGATCCCTCGCAGGCCGTAGTGCTTCTTTTTACCTCGGGGTTCCTCCACTCTTATACTGAATGGGGGTATGCTTCTGAGACTTATAACCGTGATAGATGTAGCAGACAATTTGGGTTCGACCAGGGGGCTCCTCGACCTGTGTTCCAGAACAATCATCCCAAAGCCACCTTTGTCGAGGCATGTACCTTCTATACTGCCACTGCGGTGCTTGGCGTGGCATCCACCATTGATGGGCATGTCACCCTCCCGAGTGCCACGAGGAAAGGAGACGTATCCACATCCTTTTCCATAAAGTTCCATCCGGGGCATTTGGCTAGGATTAACGAGTATATTCAGTCCCCTCCTTACTATCCCCCTGTCCTTTCCTTTTCTTCCTCTGAGTTGGGTCTAAAGGGGAACTCTGTGCTTGGGGTTGAGTTTCCCCCAAGGAAAACTGTTAAGGAGTCTCCTGATGAACTACCCCCAATTGCCCCTTAATCCCGACTGCCATCCCGAAACCTAAGGGCATTACGACCCCCAAGCCATCTGTCCCCACGGCCGAAGCTGCCACAGGAGAAGGCCCCTCTGAGCCGCCTGCCAAGAGGGCCAAGAAGTCCAAGTCTAAGAAGGTCAAGGTCAAAGATCAAACAAAAACTCCACTAGAGGCATTCCTAATTGCATTTGTTCCCCCTCCATGCCCCCGGAATTAGCTGAAGAGCTGAGGAGGTGGGTAGAGGCCGAAGTTTCCAGGATAAATGCTGAGTTCGAACGATGCACGGTTGTCGTTCCCCCTTCGGGTGCATTGCCAAAAATAGAGGTGGATCCTAGTGACCCCCCTGCGAAGAGAAGAAAAATGTGGAAGGTACCTGAAATTGCGGATGCCACGCGATCTAGAAGGAAGACGTTGGGTACCAAGCCCTAAAATAAATAAACATCTGAGGGTTCTTCATCACCAACTCCTTCTGTCCCTGCCTCTTTGCTATCTTCACCAATAGTTGTATCGTCTCGTTCTCCCTCCGAATCAGAGGTATATGCACATTTTTTTCATTCTTCTCTTGATGTGGCATTTTTACTTATTGCCTGATATCTTTGGTGCAGGGAGTTGAAGAAATGGGGGTCAGCCCTCCCAGCCCTCCAGTGAGTCATTTCGTGGGGGGAAGTTGTGGTGCTCCTCCAACCACTGCCTCCCTTCCTCGTTCTCCTTTAATAAGCCTCACCTATTCACACCTTTCCTCCTCCCGTCAGGCCAGAAATTCTATCATGGGTGCTGTTGGGTTGTTTGGCCAGCTCGAGGCACCTGTTCCAGCATCTTATGAGTTACCTTTGGAGCGGGAGGTCTCTCTGCCCCTAGTTATGGTCGAAGATAGTGTGTCACAGGTAAGTGTCTTTTCGAGCTTTACATATTTTATTTGTCCCAATTATTCACTAATTATAACATGTTGGGTTGTTTTAGGTGGATGTGGCGTCGCTGGTAGCGAACATTCTCCTTCCTCATGTACTCTCAAGACCTCTTGCTGCAGTTCCTCTTTTTAGTGCCATAACGAGGGTAAGCCAAGCGTATTTCTGTCTCTTATCCTTTTGCAGTTACTCCTTTTATCTAACATTTGTTTTTATCTTTGTAGCTCTCTAAAAGCCTTTCTCCGCCTTTCGCGCTAAGTGGCCTTATCCCTTCTCAGGCCCAGGTTGAAGTACCTGCTCTAGTTGGGACATCTTTTGAAGGGACAACATCTTCTTCTGACGATGCACCCATGCTTTCCATAATACCCTATACTGGCGAGGTAGGTGTTCCCTCCTTCGAGGCTTCTACACCCAAGGGCTCCGTTGAGGCTGCCGACGTAATGAGCCCGCCTCCCACGGTTTCTGGCGTTTTGACCCCCGTGGTGATTACCCTTGCTCCTGCTTCCACTGAGGTGCTTATCTAATTTCTCTATATTTCTCGACTTCTCGAAATCCACCTTTATGGGTGACTTGATCGAAGAAATCATTTTAAGTTATTTTTCATAAACTCCCACCTATTTGGTTACTTAACAACGAAAACACTTCTTAAGATTTTTAATAAACTCTGCCAAAACGGTGACTTAACAACGAAAACACCTGTTAAGATTTTTAATTAACTCCACCTATAATGTTAGCTTAACAACGAAAACGCTTGTTAAGATTTGTAATAAACTCCACCTATAACGGTGACTTAACAACGAAAACGCTTGTTAAGATTTTTAATAAACTCCACCTATAACGGTGACTTAATAACGAAAACGGTTGTTAAGATTTTTAATAAACTTCACCTATAACTGTAACTTAACAACGAAATCGCTTGTCAAGATTTTTAATAAACTCCACCTATAACGGTGATTTAACAACGAAAACGCTTGTTGAGATTTTAATAAACTCCACCTATAACGTTGACTTAACAACGAAAATGCTTGTTAAGATTTTTAATAAACTCCATCTATAACGGTGACTTAACAACGAAAATTCTTGTTAAGATTTTTAATAAACTCCACCTATAACGGTGACTTAACAACGAAAACACTTGTTAAGATTTTTAATAAACTCCACCTATATTTCGCCTATTTTTCCAAGTTGCTCTGGAGGATTCGCCGCCAGTTCCTTCGCTTCCTCGTGAACCTGCATCCTCCGAAGAATTAAGTCATAATGGTCATGGTTCCACGATAGGTGCTACCACAGATAGCGAATCTGGGTGAGATCTTCCTCTGCCTAACTTGGTTCCTCCCGCCTTCTACCTGATGGTACTCTAATGTTCTCCCCAAATGCCCGCCAACCATCATTTGGTCATTGAGCGACTCGTGAGCCATCATCCTAGGACCTTTATGGTGGACTGCCTTCGTTCCAACATCGCAGTTATGAGTCATAGGCTCCAAGGCGTGGCCACCGTTATTAATGATATCGTGGACACTCTGACTGTGAATGTGACCAGGCCCCTCCTTAATCAGTTCTTGGGCTATTTGAGGGAGTTGGGTCGTGAAAGGTTCAATTTTGACTGTCTCATTGCTTACTTGAAGACTTTGAAGAGACAGCAGGTGGACAGGCAATGGGAACTTTTGAAAAAACATCAAGAGGATCAGAGGGCCGAGTAAGCCAAGCTGGCCGAGCTAGTACCTCTCCTCGAAGCTGTTGACATGGAGGTAGAGAATCTCGAGGAAGCTTTGCGTTTGACGATGTCAAAATGAGAGAAACTCCTAATCGAGCGTACGCAGTCACAGATAAGGTTAAAGGTTTCTATTAGTGCCCAACGGTCCAGTTAGGCAACCTATGTGGGTCTCCCTGGAGATTTCTTTTCTTCCGCTGATCTGTGGTTCCTCCTGGGTTAATGAACTGCTTGTATACTTATTTTTTTTCTATGTAATCCTTGGGCAATCGTTCCCATTTTTGTAATGCCCTAAAGTATATGAATGGAAAAGAAAAAATTATTCTCATGTTCTCTTTGCGTTATAGCTGTTTACGTAGGTCATGAGATGAATTTTCGTAGTTCTTTTAACTCTAAAAAGAAAACAAATAAAGTAAAGGGTACCTTCTTTCACAAACTGAACTCGTATATTCATATTGGTTAAGTACATTGGTGACTCCAAACGTAATGGCCTACACGTGATAGACCTTCAACCATTTGTTGTTAATCTTAAATGGCCTATCTTATTCTATCTTAGAAATTAAACAATAACCTGAGTCATGACCCTCCTTTATGATGAAAGGTCTCTCCTAATTTGCTGCACACTTAGGTAGAGGAAGTCCGCTAATATGTTTAACTACTTCCTTTAACACGAGATCTCCCTCCACGAATTTCCTTGGTCTCACCAGGTTGTCATATGCCCTGATAGCTGCCTCGTATACATTTGAAAGTGTTGCATAACATTATCCCTGTGCTCGTGTAATGCTTCCAACTGTACGTGTTTATTCAGAGGGAGCATGCTGCTCTGCAGAGCATATCGAGCCGAGGTAACCTTTAACTCTACTGGGAGAATTGCCTCAGCCACATAAATAAGTGAGAACTACGTATACCCCGTAGGCTTTCTATTAGTCGTTTGATAGGCCCATAAAACAGCTGGTATCTTGTCATCCCACGATCCTGGGAAATCCTCCATCGTTTTAGCCAAGATATTGACTAAAGTCTTGTTAGTTGCTTCGTCTTGACCTTTCCCCTTTCGGTATACCACCGTCGAGGTGTGATGGATGATGGAGTATTTATCCCTGAGCATCATTACCTGTGAGTTAACGAAAGGGGTTCTATTATCTGAGAGAATGACCTTTGGGATCCCAAAATAGCAGATGATATATTCTCGGATGAAGTTGGTCACTACCCCTGTTGTCTCCCTTAGCAGTGGTATCGCTTCGGCCCACTTTGTGAAACACTCTGTTGCCACCAGGATCTATATTTTCCCCCTCGACGAGGGGTGTATTTCTCCTACTAGGTCAAACACCTAAGTGTGAAAAGGGTAAGGCATTGTCAGAGAGTAAGTCTATCGATGGGGCATGGATCATGTTTCCATGTAGCTGGCAAGCCTTTCACTTTCGAACAAACTCAGTAGAGTCCTTCTCCATCATTGGCTAATAATACCCCAATGTCATCAGCTGATTATACAACTTGTCCCCTCCTATGTGAGCTGGATCGTGTGCTTGTTTGAGGACCTCGACTGTTTCTTCCTTTATGATGAAATACAATGCCCTGTTAAAGTACCCCCTTCGATAAAGCTGCCCCTCCTAAACATAGAACCTTGAAGCCCTTCGCCTCAGGCCCATCGCATCCATTTTCTCCGTTGGGACAACTCCATCCTGAATGAAGTCGACGTAGGGCTGACTCCAGTCCGTTTGAGCTTTAATGAAATGGCACTCAGCTGTTTAGAAGAATAGCTGACACTTATCGCACTTCTATTGCAGCTCTGTGGCATCTTGCTTCATTCTAGGCCAGAAATACCCATCTCTTTGAATCCTCCTATATAGATATATCTCAGTCATTTCGCAGTGCTCCTCATTCTTTTACCTCAAACTTTGCTCTGCTTCCTATGGGCTGGCGCATCTTGACAAGCATCCCTCAGTATTTCTATAGTAAAGATTCCCCTGGTTCGTAAAGTATTGTGCCAACTCTCTTAATCCGATAGCACCTTCGCTAGACTCCAGTTGTTTCCTAATCTCCCCCCTCCAGTCCGCGTCCCCCTCTATCGATAGTATTGACAGTACCACGGAAGGAGCTATTCTTTGTTGGATCCCAACGATAGTCTCATCGGTCTTCATGACCATTTTCTGGGCGATAGTGTCATAGGCGTCTGGATGGCGGTTCATCATTCTAGGATGTCTTTTGTTCTTGGTCCGATGGAACTGGTTGAGAAGCCTTTGAATGATTGTTCTATATGGGGCCAGGCTCATGTATTTCAACGCATATTCTTCGTTTACTTTCTGAATCACTAAGTTCGAGTCACCCTTAATGCAGAGTGAACGAATTCCTTTTCGAAGAGGCTCTAGTAGCCCTAGTACCAACGTCTCGTATTCTTCTTCGTTATTGGAACAAGGGAAATATAACTTGTAGGAAAGGCAAATCTCCTCCATCCCTTTTAAAAGAATTACCCCTGCTCCCCCCCTTCTTTTCCACCGAATATCCATCGAACTGCATCGTCCATTCCTCATTAGTTTTATCCAGGCAATTAGCCTACAAATCATCTCCTGGAATGTCTTCCTTGAGCGGCTCGAAGGTTCCTGAAAGGAAGATGGCCAATAGATCAGCGTACACCTGGCTTTTAATTGTGCAAGGGATCACACACTTTAAGTCATATTCAGAGAGGATAAGGAACCATCTAGCTTCCCTTCCAATTAATATCATTCTTGCAAGAAAATACTTAATTGGGTCACATCTAGTTACAATATGAATTATGAAGGACAACATATAATATCTAAGTTTTTGTGTTACAAAGACCAAAGATAAATAATTCCTTTCTAAGCTACTATATCTAATCTCTGGCCTATGTATAATTCTACTAAGGTAGTAAATCGGCCGTTCTTGCCCATCCACTTCTTTTGCTAACAGAGCTCCGATAGACCTCGTGATAGACGTGAGGTATAGCTGCAACGGTACTCCTGCCTGGGGAGGAACTATGATTTATGATGAAACGAGTAGTTTCTTCAGCCTGACAAGAGACTCCTAATGAACCTCCTCCCACCAGAATTTCGTGTTCTTTCGCAACAGCTGCATCAGTGGGTGTGTTATTTCCGCCAATCCAGGCATAAATCTCCTAAGGTAGGAGACTTTGTCGAGAAAACTCTTCAGCTCTTTCTCCGTTCTTGGACATGGAATCTCAAATATCGCTTGCTATTTATCTTGGTCCATCTGTACCCCTTGTCGATCAACCACGAAGCCTAGAAACTTCCCCCTTGTTACTCCGAAGATAAACTTTAGCGGGTTCATCCTCAGTTTATACCTACTGCACCGAGCGAACACCTTTCTTAAATCATTCAGATGGAACTCCTCCTTCTTTGATTTGATGACCAGGTCATCCATGAAGAACTCAAAATTTTTTTGGAAGAAGTCATGAAAAATGGCCATCATTGTCCTCTGGTACGTAGCTCCAGCGTTCTTGAGTCGAAACGGAATCAGCTTGTACATGAAGTTTCCCAATGGGGTTCTGAACGCCATTTTCTCTGCGTCGATGGGATCCATCTTAATTTGGTTGTATCGCACATACCCATCCATAAAGTAATACATCTCATGACCGGCCGTGGCATCTATCAAACTGTCGATGGAGGGTAGGGGAAACTCATCCTTAGGGAAAGTCCTATTCAAGTCTCTGAAGTCAATGCAGATCCTTATTTTGTTCTTGTCTTTCTTCCCCACTGGCACAATGCTAGATAGCGAGAGGGGATGTTGTATTAGCTTGATAAATCCTGCTGCCAATAAACATTGGACCTCTTCTTTAATCTTTAAGTCTAGTTCAGGCTTGTAAGTCCTCATTGCCTGCTTCACCGGAATGGCTGAAGGCATCACGTTCAGTTTGTGGAAATTCACCTCTTCATTCAGCCCTTCCATTTCAGTGTACTTCCATGCAAAAATGTCTATGAATTCCTAAATTATCTTGACCAAGGCTTCTCGTTTCCCCTCACCGAGATCTTTCGAGATAAAGACAGGCCTTGGATCTTCCCCTTCTCTTGTTAAGTTCAGCTGGTCTAACTCTTGTGTCTGGGGCCTTGGTTGATCTCCCATGTAGTCTGGTTCTTCGGCGACATCTTTTATGAATTCTTATATGTTGGAGTTGTCTATCACCATACACTGCCCCCGTCGATCAACTAAAAAACACTCATACACAGGGTCAACCTCATGCTTAGTCTCTTCGGTCTCCCGTTCACACCATTATAAGCGGCACACAACTTCTCCCTCTTCAGTGACAATTTTCTTGCATTGCATGCTGGTAGCTGTTTCCATGGCCTTCCTCTTCTTCTCTTTGGAAGCCTCAACGATTCTTTTTCCCGAAAAGTGACTTAACACGCTTTTTCGTTAGACCTCGTGCTCCATCGGGTCTGTTCTAGTCCTCATCCTATCTTTGAGTTGCCTTGATATCTTTTGGAGCGGAGGGGTCACCTGATGGGCTTCTTCGATCCTCACCCCTTCGCTACTTCGACCCTCTTTATCCTGCTCATTCAAGGGCCCCATTCTCTCTCTAATCGAGGGAACTTATGCCCCCTCCATTCTCTTCGTCAGGACCCGTACATCCTCCTCCAGTTCTGTATAGAATGAGACCTCCACTAAGTGTGCTTCTTCGATAGCGAAAGGCCTCTTCGTAGCCCTAATGGTCACCTCCGTTCCCTTGATATTTTCCTTGGCGCATTGATGATAAGTCGAAGGAACTAAACCTTGTTTGTGCATCCATACTCTCCCTATTAGTAAGTGATAGGAAGTTGCGCTTTCTATCACATGGAACTTGATGTGGGAACTCAGATTTCCCATCGCAATCCTAACATTCACATACCTGACTGATTTGGAAGATTGATTGTCATATTCCGAAATTACCAAAGGCATAGGGACCAGCCTTTCTTTTGGAATACCAGCCGCGTGAAAGGAGTTGATTGGCAAAATATTGATGGAAGCACCCCCATCTATAAGAGTCCTTTTAAAGCTAACCCCGTTGACGCTAGTGGTTACAAATAGAGGCCTGTTATAAGGGAACCTCACAACTTTATCTGCATCGCTGAAGGTTACTTCTGACAGAAATTTCTTCACCATCCTAGCCACGGGTCCCCTCCACCTTAGCGAGGGGACTGTATTCGTTTTTGCAATGTCCAAAATCGTGTGAGTTATCTCCATCCTTCTCTCCTTTGGGATCCCCACTTGATCGAAGAACCAAGTGAATTTTGGGGATTTTCAAACTGCACTACATTCTATGACTGGGTCTGTTTCCCCATCTTCAACGCTATACAGGTATTCCACGTACTTAGCACTTGCTTCATCATAGGCTAAAACTACATTAGCCATTCCCGTGGTACAATGTTCCAGAGCTTCCTCGAGCTCATTCTGCTTCATCATCAACCCTCCTCCTTCTCTTTCTACCTCCTCATCATAGGCCATCACCAAATTGGCCCCATGTGCTGGAAGTGGGTTGTTGTTAATGTTCTGTGGGGTGATTTGCAATGTCCCTACCTTCATGTACTTGTCGATGATTCTTCGCCTTCATGTCCCCGCCTTCATGTACTTGTCAAGCACAAATAATTCAAACAGTCAAGGATATGATAAATATGGACTAAATATAAACTACAAAGAGTCAAAATAAAATACCATATACTAAGTGGAAAATAAAAGAAAAAAAATCTGGCACATATATGTTGGTAGAAACGACCATAAAACTTGACACAAAACACATATGCCTTACACACTAGCATAACATTGATGTATCTAAACATTTGGAGTAGAAAAGAATGGCATAAACTAGATATAAATGAATTATGACACAAAACTCATATATATTCAAGAAGTTCTAATTCAACCCAAAACTTTATCAAGATAAGATGTAACCTCAAGTGACAAGATAAATTTAACTTAATGATCAAACAAGCACAATGTACACAAGACTAGAATGCTATGATTCTTCAAATCAATAAACATAACTATGATTTATTATGGAACCCCATTGATTTTAAATAAAACACCCTCAAAATATAAACATATATCGTATTTTTTTTCTTTTCTCAATTCTTTTGAAGTAATTTCTTTTACATGATCAAATATTAAACTTGTAGGGACATATTTTATAAGTCATGTTTACATTAGTGTAGGTCTTATACTGCTACACACCGTTGAAGAAAAAGTTTGAGTTTAAAGATTCATGAAGACGGATCCGAATATCAAAAGTTCTCAACATTCAAGCCTCTGTGAGATTAATTTTGGTAAGGATGTGTTTAAGTACGTTAACTGTTCACTGAGAGTGTTAGGATAATTTTTCTAAAATATTTTATAAGTGTTGGAGCGGTGTTTTTTGTCAAATAATTTTTTCTAAGTGTTGAGGTGGAGTATTTTTTGGCAAAATAATTTTTTTACCTTTTAGTCTCGTTCGAGCGACATGATGATGTCGCGTGAAGTCTCGTTCAAGCGATATCCTTCATCCTTCAAGCGCTATACCAGTTTCGATCGAGCGACGCTCTGGTTTAAGTTTTTTATATAAAGCATGTTAAACCACTCCGTTTTCGTTAAGAAGACCTGCCGTTTTAGTTTTTAAAAAAAATGTAAATCGGTAGAATCCTTTGTCTTCCTCATTTCGTATTCAAATCCTTTTGTTTTTAATTCACAAATCATCCCAACCTTTATGTGAATATTTTGGGAACCCAAGATCAAAATTTTGTGAAATTTCTCTTATAGATAAGAACTCTATTGCTGATTTAGGTGCCACTTGGGGGAGCTGTTAGGCGGACATGACTGTGTCAATAGGGAGTGATCGTGGGTGTTCCTAAACTGACTGAACTATGGTTCTTGTGGAGCTGCTATGGAATTCGATTGCTTATTTAGGTTATGGCCTATGTGGGCTTTATGAGGTTAATCCATTGGATATTTCCTTTTTATCATTGTGAGTATTATTTGTGAAATAAAAGGTTTTACCCAAAATGATTTTTTTTTCTTGAAATCTGTATGTGAGCAATTATTTATGTTGATTTGAAATTACATGTTTTAGGGCTAAATGAAATTGGTTTAAAAATTGACTCGGATTAAAAAGGTGTAATTAGAAATTGGCGAAATTATTCAAATCAGTATCATAACGGATTTTACAAATTGGTATCACATCTTATTTAAGGGATCACCACTTTTACAAATTGATATCAAAACGAGTTTCTCTATGTTATCGAATGATCCTTGTTTTTGGCAAAAAAAATATGATATTGATTTTTTTGAAAAATCTGTTTTATAAAAAATCACAAATTTTCCGATGGATCACTTATGTAATCGAATTCCCCCCCTTGATGACACGATTCAGAGTTTTGATTATTTAAATAGTTTGGATTTGACGTTTGCGAAAAGAATTGATTTTTTGGAAAAAAAATTCTCAATTTAAATCCGCTACGAATATTTTGCAAACGGTTCTAAATCAAAGAGATTTTTCTCATGAGAAGTTTGTTTCCTTTTACCAGTACTTTAATGCTTTAAAAATGTCCAATAAGGAGAGTGATGATAGAGTCTTATTGATAGAAAAATTATTAGAGTACTTTAAAAATTTTAGGTTGTGTGTTTGTGCCAAAGGGGATAAAAATATTTTAATCGATTAGTTTGTAGAACATGAAGAGAATCTTAGGGATAAGTGTCCGTATTTTAAAGGAGAACGTGATAACCTTCTAGGAATAATTGAAATTTAGATAAGGAGTCCCAAAAATTATAAGTGATAACTGACTCGAGTAGTGTTGATACCAATGATAGTGACTCGTCGTGTTCTCTTATTTCGATTATTAAAGCTAAGATCATTATTTTTTTAGAGGGTCAATTAATCCAATGGAAGTTATAAAAGGTCACCCCATAGGTGTCCGTCCACTTGTTTACACATGTTCGTACTATGTTAGGAATGGTCACCTTAGGTGTTTTCGTTTTGATATTCGAAAAGGTCCTAGGAAGTTGAAGTCTAGTGTTTCGATGGTTCCCAAAACCCACACGCACCATTGCACACCTATTTGGGTTAGGAAATAACTTTTAGAGGCGCTAGATTTTAGACTAGTTAATTCTCAGTTGGTTGCACATGATTCTTCTCTTTCTATATCCTATAAATGATTGTGTTTGCATGTTTTGTCATACAATAGTTATGCTTCATCTTATATTCTTGCTAGTGTCATGACTTGTCTACTTTTTTTATTAGATTTTTAATTTTGAAAAATACAAAAAAAATTGATTAAAAATTTGAAAAAGACAAAAATATTTTTTATTTTATTTTGCACCATTTATGAATGGACATTTAGGATGCTGAGTCACAATTTCATTCGATATCCATGTGACTACTTTATAGTGTTTTGATATGCGTCATCATTTCATTTATGTGCTTTATAATGTTTGAAGTTATTAAGATGAAATTTGAGATTACTACCTATATGTTTGACTCTTAAATTCTTTTCAGCACAATTGTAGTGATTTGTTTGATTATTATACTTGTTAAATCACATGTTGGTCGAAGTGTTTCCATCTCAATCATGTCTTTAAAACTAACCAAATGCGATAAAACTTGACAATGAAAGTAGTGCACATAAGAACCGTTTACCGTAAGGAATTAAATTGCAAAAAATGATGAGTGTTCATGGGAAAGGGCTGCGAGAGTACAAAATTAACTCGTCGTGAAAGACACCTTTTAAAAGAGCCCGAATAAGAAATTAAGGCAATAAAATGTTAAATATGCCATAATGGGGCCAATAGGTTTAGATCACCTCAAAAGAAGAAATAAAAAGAATCATTATTCATGAGGGTCTTCAGTTGGAAATATTTAAAAAATGGGTTTGCACATCCTGACAAAGTCTTGAAAAAGCATTACATAGTTTTAAACGTTATTGGTGTTGAAATCATTTTAAACTTTGATATGTAGATTTGATTGAGTCTATGTCATATAAATTCACATTTTGACACTTAAGGACGATTTTGAATTCATTCGTTAGGGGTATCCATAGTCATCGTGCAGACATTTTATGTGTGATCGCATTGATTTGCATACTGAATTGTTCACACCCATTCATTCATTTTCTAGGATTTGGTTGTCTTAGTGTAAAGTCACGGTGTTTGTTTTTTGTAAAATTTGTTTTTGCATTTTTGTTTAAAAAATTGAAAAATCCAAAAAAGTTTGTGGAGGATTTTGAGATACTCATTTGCATGAGTGTAGTTTGATCCATGTCTGTTATGCATTTTCTATCTTGGTAGTCCATGTTTGGTTTATTCGTTTCCTTATCTATTTCGGTGAAATAAAAAGGGGGAGAACGAAATATGGGGGAGTTTTTAATTATGAGGGAGATTTGATTATTGATGATTGATTTATTCTTATATCATTTCAAACTCGATTTCAAACTTGATGCATTAAAAAAGTATTTGCTTTGAATCTTATGTGTAGTTACAAAATTGAAGATAAATAGTTTTCTCACCATGATGAGAAAAGTGTAAAGATTTGAAGATTTTCATGTTGAATATTTTTGAAGAAAAGTTTTAGACTTAAATGTTTAGTACCTTTTCCGTTTTGGGTTCATGGGAGGGTATTAGATTCGTATAGGCATTTTGATAATTCATTTTTTTTTTTAATTTTGTATCATCGTCGACATAGGGAGAGATTTTTAAGGACATATTTTATAGGTCCTATTTACATTAGTGTATGTTGTATACCACTATAAGCTGTCGAAGAAAAAGTTCAAGTTTGAAGATTCATTATGGTGGGTCCGAATATCAAAAGTTCTCAACATTCAATCTTGTGGGAGATTAATTTCGTAAGGATTTGTTTAAGTACCTTAATAGATCACTTAAAGTGTTGGGACAATTTTTCTAAAATAGTTTCTAAGTGTTGTAGCGGAATTTTTCATCAAAGATTTTTTTCTCAGTGTTAAGGCGGAGTATTATTTGGGAAAAATATTTTTTTATCTCTTTCGAGCGACAAAGGAAGCTCGTTCAAGCGATATGATGATATCGCGTGAAGTCTCATTCGAGCGACAGTCGAGCGATGCGCCTCCTTAAGTTTTTTATTTAAAGCATGTTAAACCACTCCGTTTTTGTTAAGAAGACATGACGTTTAAGTTCCTACAAACATTGCAAATCGGCAGAATCCTTTGTATTGTTAATTTGGGGTTCGAATACTTTTTTTTTCAATCCACAAATCATCCAAATCTTTATGTGAATTTTTTTGGAACTCAGGAACATAATTTTGTGAAGTTTCTCTTGTATGGAAGATTATCACTACTAATTTAGGTTCCACATGAGGGAGGTGCTGGGCTGAAAAGACTGCGTGTTAATTGGGTTTGCTCATGGGTGTTCCTGGTCTGACTGAACTGCAATTCTTGTGGAGTTACTGCGGAATTCCATTGTTAATTTAATTTGCAGCCTATGTGGATTTTCTGAAGCTAATCCATTGGAGATTTCACTTGTAATCATTAAGTATTATTTGTGAAATAAAAGGTTTTACCCAAAAGGGTTTTTTCCTTGAAATATGTGTGTGAGTAATTATTTATGTTGATTTGATTTATCCATAAGTAATTTCATGTTTTAGGGCGGAATAAAATTGGTTTAAAAAATGACTCCAATTTAATATGGTTAAATTGGAAATTTTCAAAATTATTCAAATTAGTATCACACTAGCTTTTACAAATTAGTATTAGAGCTTATTTAAGTGATCACCACTTTTACAAAACTAAGTTGACCCCTTTTTGCCATTTTTTTTGTTTTTATTGACTTTAATCTATTCATTGTGCTTTTTCCATCAATGAATTTTCGGCAAGGAGAATTGCTCCTTTCGCGGACCTTTCTCATGCATCCTCATATTTTTAAACTAATTAAATAATGCTCATGGGCAAGGGTACTTACATACAAAAATCCTCCAAATTCATAAAACACGTAGATGAAAAAATTGGTTGGAGAAATGTCAGAAAGATCAAACATACATGTGAAGTTAACGTTCAAGAAACTCATGCATGTATGTACGAAGGCATTTGCAAAGTTGAATCCATAAAGAAAGTCAAGTACGAATCAACTCCACAAAAATATGGTTAAAAACATTATAAGTATCTATAATAATCACAATATGTCCTAGCCACATGAAAATTAATGAATGAATTGGATTCAAACACACTTATATGCCACACCAAATGTGTAAAACTAAAATACATAAAAAACAAAAGTCTTTTTGTATATATTTTTTAAAATTTGTCAAAATATTTTTTAAATTTTTTTTCCAATATGACTTAATAAATGAAGGATAAAAAATAAAAAATATCCACAGTGCCTTAACATTAGTAAATCATATATCATGAAGCACAAACTAGAGTATGACAAATAAAATTATGCAAGCAATCACCCATAGGATATATCATGTGAAGAATCATGTGAAAGCATGCGAGAATTAACTACTCTACTATCTGAAGCCTCCAAAATTCATTTCCTAACCCAAATAGAAGTATACCTAATGCTTCAAGTTTTGAAAATCAAAGGGACACTAGACTTTAAATTTCTAGGACCTCTTTCAAGATTATAATAAAACGCCCTAAGATGACCTCCTACCACAATGAGAACATGTGTAATATCAGGCAATGATACCAATGGGTTGACCTTTTCTAATGTCTTTGTATGTGATTGACTCTCTAAATTATCTAATGGTCCTGGTTTTAGTGGAGGAAGCAGTAGTATCATGGAAGCTAGTACCATCACTACCAACACTACTCGAGTCTCGTAAATCTTCTTTTAAGTTCAAAATTTTAGACTCAAGAAAAGAATTAGACTCTTCAAGTTTTAAGGACTCCTTCTTCATATATTCAATCATTCCTAGAAGGTTATCTGGATTTTCCTCAATGCTAGCAAACTTATCCCTAAGAGTCTTCTCACGTGCCCTCAAAGCTAAAATCAATTTATCACTATCCTCATTGGCACAAACATAAACCCTATCAAATTTAGAGTCCTCTCATTCTTTATTTAAAAATCAGACTCCATACTCACTCTCTTTGTTGGATAATTCTTAATATTTAGAATCATTGTCCAAGTCCATAAGGTTCTCACGAAAGAAATCTATTTGAGTTTGAATAGTTTGCAAAAGTTTCATAGCAACTTTAAAACAAGAATTTTCTTTTTCAATAATTTTAATTCTTTTAGCAAATAATAAATTCAAATGAGACATATCTTCACTATGGCTATCCATCAGAAAAAAATGAAAACCAAGAGAAAAGGATAAATACCCACCCTAAACAACACTAAATAAGGATTTACATGATAAATTAGTGCAACCCGCCATGATAACACTTTATAAGAGTGGATGCTCTAATACCACTTGTAAGTGTGTATGAAAATGTCCAATAAGGATGGTTACATTCAAAAATTCTATTTTTGTAATTTCTCAATTTAAAAACAAAGAACATAAATTCAATTTTAGAAAGTTTTAATGTTTGATTAATTTAAGTTTGCATAAATTAAATGATCTAATTACAAAAATTAACTGTGCATACAATGAAGCACGACAAATAAGGAAAAATATCATTTTAGGGAAAAACCTATATTTCAATACTTCAAGAAGTTTTATAAGAATATTGACCTACAGACAATTTGATACACAAAAAAGTATAACGCATAGTTTCTTCCAAGAACTTTTAAAGAATACTACACAAATCTGGATAAGTCCATACACGGAAATCCACCCTCAGTATACACTGATTCATCCTTAATCCAGCTTCAGTTGTGATCACTCAGGTCAAAAGATCAGGCGTAGTGAATCCTCTACACAAAGTGTAGGCAAGATAAGAAACTTCTAGAGTTTCAAAAGGATTCACAAAAATTGTTTGGGGATGTAAAGTTTTGAATCAAAAGTATTTTGGAAACACAAACTTAAAAACTTTTGTAATGGATATGCAGGAAAAATTATGTCAGAAGTCTTATGAAATTTCGAATCATAATTGATATTTTTAGACCTATTATAATGTTCGAGGTTGTTAATCCATTTGAACGAAAATAGAAGTCATTCAAAAGAGATTGTCAATATGTTTGAACGAAAGCTATAGTTCGTTCGAATGAGACAATAGTCTCGTTAAAACCAGCCTTTAACAAGCTTCTATGAATTGAAAGAGTATGCCATCGTTACATGTTCATTCGATGTAGAGATTAAACGACCTTCAAACAAAAAAGCAACTTCATTCAAAATAAATCTCAAAATTGTTTGAACGATGTCCATAAAAAATTATTTTTTTAAACATAAAAAGTTACCCTTAAATCCCCCTTGACTGACTTTAAGAACTTTTTATATTTTCAACCTTTTCCTTTCTTCAACAACTAAAAGAATGGAACGGACTTCTTGAAAAATTTATAGATTGAAGCCCTATCTCTATTGTTCTTCAAAATCTTTATATATATATATACCCGGACTATCTTTTTCGTTAATTGAAGCCATGTCTCTCTTGCTATTCAAATTCTGCTTCTACTGCCCCACAAGCATTCGATTCAACCCATTTATTACTGCATCCTCTTATCACCAACGATTCTAAGAAGCAAATAAACTACGAAACACATGCACCTTATATAATATGCATTGATGCACAAACATCATAGACATAACATAGTTTTCTTAAACTCGGCCTCGCATACGCAACAATGCACAGCGTGGCTATACAGTAAGGTTATACTCAATTATCGTACTAATCGTGATTTAATTATTCTTGAGATTGTCCAACCTATGCACTAGTGGAACAAATATTCCCACTGCTTCTTACATAGCACTCCCCAACTCCCTTAGCTTTATATCATTTAATAATTCTCATCACAAAATATTTTCTTCACATGTACAATGATCATCGTTCAAACCAGATACTCTAGGATCCAAAAACATCTCCCAACTCTCGACTTTTAATAAGGTGCATGTAAGTTGTGTCACACAATTGATATCAAACTAAGGAATCTCCATAATGCCCTATCATCTAGCATTATCGATTATCGAGACCTAAACCACTTTATTGAAACACTCAAAATCCTATCTTCACAGGTATAAGTCTAATCCTCGACTCCCATATATCTAAAGGAGTTTTATATTACAACACTCGTACTATCACTAGTCCAAAAAGCCCATGGGACCCAAGCACTACCCTCAGTTACTTAATTGTTACGCTTTTAACCTTTTTCAGATCATCCATGCACTAAAAATCACCATCCGAGTCATTCATCATAATTATATCATCGAAATCTAATATAACTTGCACACACGTCCCAGTTGAGATACTATTAAAATTTGTCGAATGATATTTCATTTACATATCCTAAAACTAAATATACAAACACGTTGATATTAAGTCATTTCTCATTAATTAATATTTATTTAAAGTCATTTCTTTTTTCAATTAAATTGAATCAATGCTATTCATGTAATTTAAGTATTCCTACATATATGGGGTGTTACAATAATCTAATCCTTACCCCAGGGAAAAGGGGCATGTAATTATTATTAATAGAATAAAAATAATTATAAAGGAGAAACATCTCATGAATGTAAAAAATTGTTGAACCACTTAAATACCTATGTGGTGTGATCATGTTACTTGTTTTATTATGTTTGGTTTTAATTGTTTGGAAACATTTGGATAATTATCACTACAAAAAAGTACTTTTTAATACTAGACCTTTTGAGACGGCTAAAATTTGAGTCCCTAAAATTACCTTTTAAGATGGATAAAATTAAGTGTCTTAGAAACTACTAGTTTTTAAGACACCTTTGGCTAACTGTCCCAAAAAATATATCTAATGAGACGGTAAATTAGTAGCTATCTTAAAAGTTACACCTTATGAGATGGCTAAACCAACCCGTCCCAAATAATATATCTAATGAGACCGCAAATTAATAGTCGTCTTAAAAAATACACCTTATGAAATTGCTAAGCTAATTTGATTTCCCTTTAAACAATTTTTAGTCTCCCACTTCAAGTTTTCTATTACCCTTCACCTAAGAAAAAATAAAACAGAAAAGAAACAAAAACAAAAATCCACTCCGCCCCACCCCACTCCACCCCACCCTGAATTGGTTCCAAACCGATAAATTCGCCCTCAGCCCTAACGTCCATTATAGCCTCACTCGCCCTCAACCTTACTCCCCTCAACCCAAACTATCTCTAGCCTCTCCCTCGCTAATCCTAGCCCTCTAAATCAACCTCGCAACTGGATAAGTTCATGAGATAGAGTAAGTCATATCTCTCTTTCTTTGTTTTGTCGTGATTATTGTGGTGTAGATGGCTAACTAGGTAGGATTTAAAAAAATGGGGTTTTAAGGTTAAAGACTTCAAATTAATTTTTTGTTATCTATTGATTATAAATTTTCTTGTTTGGTTGTTGTTAAAATGAAAGGAATGGTAGTTGAAAAGTAATTGGTTGGTTAATGAAATAGTTGGAGTTTTTCTTTCTAGTAGAAATTATTTATAATGAGATAATTGTATTTTTTTCTAGCTTATATCATAATTATGTTCTTTCAATAGCAATCATATGTTTTTCATTGATGGGTATTTGGCAGGGTTCATTGGCATTTAAATATATGATCTAGTCCCTAGCATTCAAGTTATAATATCGTCGAATTGATACGGATAAAAGGTAATATTAATTCTTGGTTATTGCTTAATATCATTAGTTTTTTAATGGATTGATTTGTAGTGGTTATAGGAGGTTCAGGGTGAGCCAATTGAAAACCCGTATTTTCAATTGGTTGTTGTAATATAGTTTTAAGATCAATTTATGATAATGTTGGTATACTTGTTTGTTTGAAATTTAATTAGAATTATTGATATGCTTGATTGTGTTAATTAAGGGTGTTCTTGAATAAACCCACGATTTATTTCAACAACATAACACCAAAAAATTTTGATACAAATATGAATTAATAAAGATTATAAAATTACCAGCACAACCCCGTTAATAGTCCCACCCAAGTTTCATCCTATAAAAAACACGAACTCTCGTACGATCTTCAAAAGGAGGGGATAAATCTTAACCATAGTACCATCATACCTTGTTAACGGTTGTAATGGATCAAAAGGAATCTCTCAAAAATATTTTCATGCATAAGAAATATAAATTAAAAGGGGGAGAGGGAGAGAGAGAGAGAGAGAGAGAGAGACAGAGAGAGAGAGATAAAGCAATGTTAAAAATAAATTAAAAAAAGAAGAAGTTGTTAGCCTTTAAATTTCTCTTATTTACTCAATTAGACTATTCTTTAAAATTATGGTAGAATAATATATGTTATAATGTAACAACCTGTATGGAAGGAGTAATTTCACTCAATTGTATTCTCACAACATTTCATATAGAATTATAATGGGGTGGGATAGCTGAGAGAGAGTATAGAAATGGGGATGTTAGGTATCATGTGACAGTGACAGTGGTGGTTTTAAATGCCCAATTCTTTATCAACTCAAACCCGATAGTGTGAGTGTTTAAAAGGGTTATACTCCGAGAATCCGGGGACGTATAATTATGGGGATGAAAGCAGAAAAATAAGGTCTACATAAAAACACCCTTAATTAATTCATGTCATTTGCAAGTAATTTATGAAAATAATTTTAAGTACTATTCGATTATTATATTATTTTGTTATATATGTGATGAAAAAATAGGATTCATGTGGCTGACCCCAATTAATTGGGAAAATATGCATCACCGTTAAAATAATCGTCAATGTTATCCATTACCATATCAAATGTTAAATCTTAACATTCAAGTCACTAAGTGTTGGGACACAAACTCCATCATATGAGGTGGTACCCGAAAGCAATAAATAAAAAGACAAGAATTAGTTAAAATTCTAGTTTGAACAAAAAATTTGTAACCACCAAGAAGTAATGTCACAATCTTTAAACAATCTAAAAAGATAAACTTTATATTTCACGATTTGAGTGGCACGAAATGAGGCACAAACACCCCAAGATCCACACAAGTAACCTAATAGAAATGACTATCTCCTCACTGGACTCCCAGTCCGCAATTGACTACTATATGATAGTTTTAGAATTAAAAATAGGATTTATGAGTCGAAAACTCATAATGGTAATCGAGTGGCCTAAAAAGAGGCACGAAGACCCTAAGAGGTATCAAAGTATGGAACCTCATCATTTTTGGATTAGTATCAGATCTCAAATCATTTGGCATTCGTGGATGGTTGTGTCAATATGGTGCTTTGTTATCAATTATTTTAAGTTGCTTATTGTGACTTTTTTTTCCACTGATATTTTTTCAACTCCAAGGGGTTAGCCCAATGGCATGTGTTGCACCACTAAAAGGGGATGTAACATGATCAAACATTGTGAACCCCAAGGGGAAAATGACACACTTAATCTGAAGATTTCTTGGTTCACATATATTTTAGGTATGGCATTGTCATTAAGAGAAGATAGGTGGGGTTATCATCACTCTCGCCCTATGTTCTAGGCTTTAGTCCCATCCCTCTGGACGTTTCAACCACTTGCTTCAGATATTTCTATATTCAAATTTGTTGATCATGAACAAACATACTCAAATGAAATTGATGATTAGAATGTTTCACAACTTGAGTGTGCAGGCTAATATTTGATCCCCAAAACTAAAACTGAAATGAAGTGAATCATGAAAATGCTGTGCAGTTTGAGTTTACAGACTTATAATTTCTCCCCAAATAGAAAAAATAAGATATACAAATCCATAGCCTTTTTGGGAATGGCTGTCACCAGAGGAAGCATTTTAGTAATACATAATATGGTCAAATCACAGTGAAAGAAATTAAGAAAGATAAGCAAAAAAATCATCAAAGTCTACTCAATTTTGTCTAGGAAACTGAATGAAAACTTTCTGAACCTGGTCTTCTCATAGTTGACTTACCTCATATAATTATTTAAATTTCATTATAGATATTTCATGACCCTAGATGATGGATTTTGCCTTAGATATTTTGTCATTTTTATCGGATGCTTAATCAGTACATTTTCTAGATCGATTATTACATTTGATTTGAAATTATACCTATATCGTTATCTGTTTTTATGTAAAAAACATTACTTGACATTACCAAGATTTGTATATTTTTGTATGATTTATGTTGTTTTTAGCTATTCTAATCAAATAAATAGCTATCTTTTATGTATAACCATTCATCTGTTTGATATTGTGAGGTTCCACATGTCCCACACATCGGCACACTACTCCAACTATGTTTGGACCATTTTGTTATGTCATAACAAATAGTTGGTTTCTCGTGCGTATTTATATATATGTTTATCTTCGTCTACATAATTATGGGTGGAAAATCATGGCATTGTTTTAATTTTATGTTCACCCTAGAAATCAATTTTTCTAAGAACGGGAAACAAGAAGTCATAACTTACCAAGGAAATCAAATAGAGTAAGAAATAATTAAACAAACTTGAAATAAAAAATTCCTTATTTTCCCTTGTCTTATCTAAGTGGACTTAGTAGGTCAACTCTACATGTGCGCTTCTCTTGAATACATGAAAATAACTCTTTACCAAGTTCACAAAAGGTATATCATGAGCTATTGTCATTGTTGAATAAGGTAGAAGAAGAATTTCTACTCTGCCTTCATGAATTTATGGCTCTTTGGTCTTTTTCATATCAGTTTAGGGGATTCGGTTTAGCCTTTTTATTTGGTTGTGGTGGTGGTATAGTTTATTAGCTTATAATAGGTGGAGAATCGTGGATAGGTAATGGTAATGAAGCCAGTGTCTGGTGGTGGGAAAAGTGTGATACTAGTTATTATTTTGTGTTATAATAGTGCTTATGGTTAATGATCTATTCTAGTTTTGTGGTGGGGTTTTATCAATGATTGTTTCATCTTAAGGGTGTTGAGTAATGTCTACGATTGGTACAATGATGATAGTTAGAATAAAATGCAACTACTTACATTAACTATGCTAAGGCAAGATGCAACTACTCGCACTACATCTAATAACACTAAAGCAAATGCAACTAATCACATTATATCAATAATTGTTAATGTACAATGCAACTATTTATATTAAATCTAAGAAGGTTCCTCTAATAGCCTCAGAGATGCCTTAGTTTCTACGTTCCTATAATTTCCTCATACATACCTTAGTGTATTTGTTAAAGTCATGAAGTCTTTCATTTTCTCTCTCTATCTTTGAATTACATATCAAGCCTTTACAACTGAGTTGCTCCACAGAGATAGGTACACATGTAAAGTTAGAAGAAGATCCAAGGTTAAGAAAGTTTTTAGACCTATTCCCAAAGAGACCATTGCAGAAATAAGAGGAGCATCTGATGTGAAAGACTCAAGTGATGACTTTGAAGTGGGAGAACATGTTGAAGATGCAATTGAGGAGAATATTTGATTTACGAATGTCATACTTCTTATATCATCTTGTTTTTCTTGTATCAGATCCTTAATTTATGAATGTCATACTTATTTTCGTCTTGGTTATATAATGAGAACATTTGACATTGGTTCGGAACAAGTGTTTAGTACTTGATTTTTGCAATGTTTTTATTTTTACAATGGTAAGGTCATTAATATTGCTAGGTGCTTTTACACTGGAAGGGTAATGAATATTGTTAGGTGTTGTTCAATTATCTTAATGACTTACTACTAAAGTATAAAAATATTTCATTTTTTTAACTGTAGAAACTCAAACTGGCCCTTTAATAATATCAGATTTCAATTTCAACCAGAGATAACAAGAAAATAGATACTTTTATATATGTGGACCCATATAACTCACATATATCCTTTTGAGCGTCCAGAGACTATTGGATTAAACTTATGGATCTTCCTTTTAAGAGTACTTTCTTTTAAGAGTTCCAAGTTTCGTTCTTTGAATTGTTATACAAGATGATATATGTTAAAATTCATTTGAATTCGTATACTAGATGCCATATATCTCACATATTCACCTTTCTTTAATAAGTTACAGACTGACATTGCAGTAGGAAATCATATGCCCACTTAAACACATTCATAGGGTATGAGTGGATGTACCAAATTTCGAGTAACCATAATCCCAAGAAATCCTCTTCATGGAAGTATATACATATATATAGTTTGTGATCAATTTTTCGGGCTTCGAGTTATGCTAAAATTGTTAGAATGTCTCAATGACCTATTCAACCAACCTGGTATGAAAGTTTTTTTGGGTATCAGAGCATATATTAGAAGGTTTGTCAAAGGTCTAACTGACCCCTATGTGATCTTTTGAAAGAATAATAATTTCAAAATAGGCAACTAATGCTACCTTGTATGCATCGTCCAGTTGTGTAAGGCATATAGGCTTTTTTTTATTCTTTTAGTATGTTAGCCAGTAGTCTGGTCAGGTATACTACCTTCCTAATTGTCTGATGAGGAGGTTATTAGAAAATGCTCGCATATATATATTTGAATGTAACACCCCATATTTTAGGACTGAGAATTTAATTTATTTGGGAGATTTGTTTTATTTAAATTGAAGAATTTTAAAACTTGACCATTGAGGTCAAGCTTTGAGGACTTTAATCAGTATTTCAGATGACGATTCTGAGTGTGCGGTTGATTTCGAATGGGTCGAGATAGTCAAAATAACTGTCCTTGGGTTTTGTTTCGACTCCAAAATAATTTAAGTTAGTTTGACTCGAATTGGAGTAAACGAGTCACTTAAAGAGTGTATTATCATTTAAAGTGGGTGTTTTGGGAGATTAGGCTTATAAAGCCTTTGGGAGATTAAAATCTCATTATTGAGATTAAGAGAGAGGGAGAGAAAGCCCTATAGAGAGAGAAAGAAGAGGAAGAAGCGAGAAAGAGGAAAAGCTTGGAGGCTCCGACCAATATGCGATCTCGAGGACGATTCAACCTCTAAAATCCTGAGGCAAGTGATTAATCTTGCTAAATAGTTTATGTGTGCATTTTATTTCATAATTTGTGGATAAAAGAAATGGATTTTGGGTTAAAACTTTCAAAACCTAGATTTTGTAGATTAAGTCTTACAATTGATGTTCATATATGGATTTGATGGTGTAGTGGTGGTCGAGATCTTTGTTGAGTATATTTGTAAGATTAGAATAATGATTTGATGGACTATTGAGGGTTAGAATTAATGATTTTAGGGTTTATAATTCGTAGGTTTTGTATAGAAGAAGAAACCTTTGAAGTTCTACACACACAAATCGATTCGCCCATTAAGAGAATCGATTCGGCTTAGGCTAAAGTTTTAGGTCTATATGATCGAATAGATTCGTACACAACACCGAATCGATTTGTCTTAAGATAGAATCACAGGTCTTTGGACCGAATCAATTCGCATTAAGGGCAATTCTATTCGCTATTGAAACCGAATCAATTCGGGCCAGGCCGAATCGATTCGGAAATAGGGCTGTTTTGAGAAATTTTGCTAAAATGAGTTTTACTCCATTTATATTGGGTTTATATATTTGGAACGTCCTAATATAGTATGAGAAGTACGTCTTAGAGATTTATTGGAAGTTTCTCTCATGATTTGATCGCGGGGACATATCGAATGAGGTTGGGAATATACATACATATGTATTGGAATTTATCGCATCGATAGTGGGGAATCTCACTAGGTATGGGAGTCCTATTTAGAGATTAGAGGTGAGTTAATCTATGATGCAAGATTGAGGATTCTTCGTGGAAGTTATGAAGGTATGGCGTGAAATTGTTAGGCCGACTTTTTCGTCTAATGCTCCTGGTGACGGGATTCTACTTAGATATGATTGGGGACCTATAAGAGAGAGAGGTCGCATATCCTTAGTAATGTTTAATTTAAGGAATAAATCGTCAATCCAGTAATGCTAAGGGTTCATAGGAGAAACTGAACCGTAGACTAAATGGGGAATGATTGGATTTTACTATCAACTAGAATTGGATTGTGTTATAATTTTAGTCGGGGTAGTCGCTACATATCTAGATTTGATTAACGATGGGTATTCCAATATATGATGGGATCATAAAATAAATTTAGAATTGAGTTTGAGGTTTACTGAATATTAGTTAGGTGAGTACCTATAACCGGGATAACTATCATGTTTCGATGTGCGTTCGAATATAGGTGTAGTGTGTTCGAGGATTGTTATTTATAATTGGTTATGAGATGACATCCCTAATGTTGAGTAGACTGGGAGAATATTAATATCATAGGGGAAATGGAAAATTATGTTTTAAGTGAGGGATCACATATATAGTGATTTAGGTTAGTATATATGGAACAACAGCAAGCATAATGTATATTATATACACCCATAGCTGAATTGATTAATCTCATACATACGGACGGGAGAGAGTATGTATCTCTCTCTCTCTCTCTCTATATATATATATATATATATATATATATATATATATATATCATTCACACTATATATACATGCATATAATCACATCATATATACAAACCATCACACACGGTATATACATTCACGTCATGTATACACACACACACACACACACACACACACACACACACACACACACACATATATGTATATATATATAGATATATATTCTTAATATGTGGATGTACCCAGCACATGCTATCATGGGAAGTTGCGCGATGTGGGTGAGGCCCCTGGATTGAGGAGCAGGGTGCATATAGTCCCCAAGTAATAGTCATCCATTCTTATTTGTGTGATTTTTATTTAGGGGTGAGAAGTCTTGGGTATGAGTCGTTCTCACTTTCCAGTTAGGAACTATGACCGCTTCCCATACGTTGTGATATGGTTTTTACCAAGTAGGTGTTATTTATTCCAACCGCTGGTACCCAGGATGGTATGTGAGTAATCCCCTGGAAGATGATAGCATTGTGCAGTAGATTTGTATCCTATAACCGTATATGTTTTGAGTATTTCAAAGTGAGCATTCTTGTGTGACATGTGTGCATGGTTATGGGATTCAATGTATGTGTTATATATCTAGAATAATAAATGCAGACCCTATAGGTGAATGTGATAGGGGTGCTAAGATGTACATTTTATGTGTTAGGTTTACATTCTTGTTAGGGCTGAAGGATTGTGTGGTAATAACTAATATATCGTTATATAGATCCTAAGGATTGTAAGTGGTATCTTGCTTAAGAACTTGGAGATAGTTGTCCCTAGTAAGTAGTTGAAGTTATAGGTTGTGGATTGAGGGCAAAATGGATCTCAACGATCGACATTGTCAAGGACTAGTGTATCGGGGAGGTTCCTTGTTTGGATTTTTCTTTACGAGACGCCCCACGCACGAAGCGTAATGCAATGTTGGAAGTGGAGAGAAGTTTTGTCCTTAGCACTCATATGTTTCTTGTTTGGAGAATGAATTCTTTATATGAACACTAAGGATACTGCGTGACACACTAAGACTGATAGCCGGTTGTAAGACAATAAATAGAACTGATAAAGCCTAGTAAGATAAATAAACGTGTGTATATATTTATAAGTTATTAAAATGGAAAAAAATCGGGTTATGTTGGGATGTGGGTTATGGGGGTATAGACTATGTGTATATTTAGGTAGATCGTCCCTACAATGTGTCAGGTAGCATGATTGAGGTTTAGGAGAATACGTTTAGGTGCGTACTATATATGAGGGGTGAGTTCGGGGTTCCACGAGAGTGCGACTCCACTATAATTATGAACTATTGCATTTCTACTTATTAGGCATTGTTAATACACTTGATAAATATTTTCACACCTCGGGCTCTGACCCGTTTATATTTATCCCTTGCTATATATATATATATATACTATGTACTGCAGGTGTCCCACCGCAAGGGTGCCAATGAACTTTTTCCATCCAGTGTTCTCGGAGCCGTGACAAATGCCGACTGTTGCGGGATTTATATTGCAGCCGTTTCATACTTCCTTGTAAATATAGATAGGATTCATTTTTGTATATTGGGTTTATACCCAAGGCTTATGTAGCATTTTATATTCCTTCATTATGGAAGTTGTATTGTCTGTGACCCGACAACATATTCGGGTATATTTCATTTGAGTACTTACGAACTTTAATTTAATTACTCCTCTTAAATTGTGGTGGGTTTGCATTCATTTTAGTAAAGACTATGTTTTGGTATGATGTTGCATTGCATGTTCATAATTTTTTTGGCATCCTCTTTTTATAGTTTGGGTAGTTAGCCTTATTTATCTTAGTATCGTTAGTAGATGCTGAGAATGATCCATCTTAGATCCCTGATTAAATATAGTATAGGGATAGCCACCCGTTATTATTTTAAGCGGGGTGTTACAGATGGTATCAAAGCATTAGGTTCTAGTGTCTTTTGGATCTATGCAGGATTTTTACATTCTTCCATTAGTGTTCTTGATATAGAGCCCTACTATTAGGATTGTTGTGTTCACTACGTCTATTTTCTTCTACGAGGTGTACTCATTTGAACGACTTTCTGACACAATTTCTCTTATCTTAGACGTCACTAAGAATAAGTCATCCAGGAAGGGGCAAGTAGAGAGGCTGAGGTCATGGAACCCAAAATGTCCATATGGACTCTGACCGCAATCGAAGTTTCTAATATTGTGACACGAAGGGTGGGTGTTGCAATTGTTGTGGTGGCATATCATCCTGCAGTTCCAATAAGCTCAAGACCAACCGGAACCATCTACAAGGGAAAGAGCACTAGAAGCCTTTAGGAAAGGACATCCTCCAGGCTCTTCGAAGGGAGCTTTATGCAATAGTTGCAAGTCAGTGGAATAAGGATTCACAAGGAACCTTTGGATGGATGAGTACATAGAGATGCAATGCCCATACTGGATTTTGGGTACGCTTTGACTGGAAGTATTTTGTTTTCACAATTCAGGCAGAAATAAGTAGTAAACTTATAGATGTGACACAAGGTGATCGATCGGTGGTTGAGTACAAAGAAGAGTCTACTCGATTGGCGAACATTGCATCCGACAAGGTACATATGGAGAATAAGAAAATAGTGAAGTTCTTAGGAGGTCTAGATTCATGAATTTGTAAGCATTTGTTGGGGGAAACTCGGTGTTGCTGACTTTTACTTATGTGATTTGTGTGGAGTTGTCCCATTGTCAAGAGTATCATCTTCATTTAAGAAGAGAATATAAAATTTGGAGACTAAGGTTCATCAATTAGGACTGAAGGTGTTGATACCAGCGGAGCAAGATCATCTTCGCGATAGGGTATTAGGCCGGATTGTCGGGGATCACAATAACACATAGTACTTCAGGATATCTAAGAAGGATTTTCGGGGAGATGTTTCTTTTGTGGAGAAATATGCCTTAGGAGGAAGGATTGTCGTGGAGGAAGTAGAGAACTTCGGACTTGGATCCATTAATAAAGTGAGGCAGATGGATTAGGGAGGTTTGATGTAAATTATTTGCCTTTTTATTCAAAGATCATGTTCTATGCGGTATTGGGAGCGTCACATAGAAAATTTTAGCGAGTGGTTAGCCGTTATAACCATAGTGCCTATATAATTTCCTTGGAGGAAGGAGTGAGCAAGTGTGGACTTTGTATGGTATCTTTTGGGAGAATAGATTGTTATGTTATAGGCTAGTAGAGAGTTGTGCTTTTGATTTTCAGAAGTGTGAACTATTGAGGTTTGTTGAGTAGTGGCTATAAAGTTATCATTTTATAGTTAGGCTAGGGCAGGTAATTTTAGTGTTCCAATTATGGAAGATCTTACCTTGCGGCACTGCTTGGATTTGATGTAAAGTATTTGAATAACTGAGGACGTTCAGAGCTTAGCAGATTCATTATTGATCAAGGAATTTAGCTGAGGGTTGTGCTAGTTTTAAGAACTAGTTGATTGGTGAGAGTATTGTATTTGTTGGGGCCTTGTGTCTTGAACATGAAGTGTTTGATTAGCGTGTCGAAAGACATGAAATTATTTTACACTATATTGATATATAGGCCTTCGGGCAATATCTATGATTCAAAAATTTCTTATAAAACCTTAATCCTGGTTCAACTAATCTTAATCTACGACGTAGCTACACACTAGTGTATTTGGAGAGTTCCTTGTTTGGATTTCTCTTGCGAGACCTCCCCTTATTATAGGTTAATCTGTTTTGAGTTATATTATGATTTGAGACAAGTGGAACCGGGTTATGTTTTTACGAGTTCAACTCGGGTACAGGGTATATGGGCACCCTAGTTAGCTAATTTGATTTTTTAAAGTTGTAATGATCTGCTGTGAGAAGTGGTAGAGATAGATGTATTAATATTGAGGGTAGAGGTAGGAACTAGTTGAGGTTCGGAGTTGTGGACTTATCTAAATTTTGAGGTCGAAATTTTTGTAAGGGGGAAGTCTGTAACACCCCATGATTTTAGGACAGAAAATTTAATTTATTTGGGAGATTTTTTTTATTTAAATTGAAGAATTTTAAAACTTGACCATTGAGGTCAAATTTTGAGGACTTTAATAAGTACTTTGGATGATGATCCTAAGTGTGCGGTTGATTCCGGATGGGTCTAGATTGTCAAATTAATTGTCCATTGGTTTTATTTTGGATCCGGAATAATTTAAGTTAGTTTGACTCGAATTGGAGTAAACGAGTAATTTCAAGAGTATATTATCATTTAAAGTGGGTGTTTTGGGATATTAGGCTTATAAATCCTTTAGGAGATTAAGATATCATTATTGAGATTAAGAGAGAGGGAGAGAAAGCCCTAGAGAGAGAATAAGAGGAAGAAGAGAGAAAAGAGGAAAAACTTGGAGGCTCTGGCCAATACGCGATCTCGAGGATTATTCAGCCTCTACAATCCTAAGGCGAGTGATTAATATTTCTAAATAGTTTATGTGTGCATTTTATTTCATAATTTGTGGATAAAAGAAATGGATTTTGGGTTAAAATTTTCAAAACCTAGATTTTGTATATTAAATCCTACAAATGATGTTCATATATAGATTTGATGGTGTAGTGGTGGTTGGGATCTTTGTTAAGTAGATTTCTAAGATTAGAATCATGATTTGATGGAGTATTGAGGGTTAAAATAGATGATTTTAGGGTTTATAATTCTTATGTTTTGTACAGAAGAAGAAACCTTTGAAGTTCTGCAGACCCGAATTGGTTCGCCCACTTGAGCGAATCGATTTGTCTTAGGAAAAAGTGTCAGGTCCATGTGAACGAATTGATTCAAACCGAACACCGAATCGATTCGGCATAAGACAGACTCATAGGTCCTTTGGACCGAATCGATTCGCATTAAGGGAGGATCGATTCACCTTTGAAATCGAATCGATTAGAGCTAAGCCGAATCGATTCGGAAATAAGGGTATTTTGAGAAATTTTTCTAGACTCAGTTTTACTCCATTTCGATTGGGTTTCCAGATTTAGAGCGTCCTAATATAGTATGAGAAGTACGCCATGGAGATTTATTGCGGGTTTGTCTCATGATTTGATCGACGGGACATATCGACTGAGGTTGGGAATATACATACATTTGTATTGGAATTTGTCGTATCGATAGTGGGGAATCTCATTAGGGATGGGAGTCCTATTTAGAGATTAGAGGTGAGTTAATCTATGACGTAAGGTTGAAGATTCTTATAGAAATTGGTGAAGGTATGGTGTGAAATTGTTAGGCGACTTTTATGTCGAATCCTTCTAGTGACGGGATTTTACTTAGATACGATTGGGGACCTATAATAGAGAGAGGTCGCGTATCCTTAGTAATGTTTAATTTAAGGAATAAATCGTAAATGAAGTAATGCTAAGGATTCATAGGAGCAGCTGGACCATGGACTAAATGGAGAATGATCGAATTATACTAGAAACTTCAATAAGATTTTGTTATAATTGTAGTTGGGGGTAGTTGCTACATATCTAGATTTGATTAACGATGGGTATTCCAATATATGATTGGATCATAAAATGAATTTAGGATTGAGTTTGAGGTTTACCGACTATTAGTTAGGTGAGTACCTATAACTTGTATAACTATCGTGTATCGGTGTGCGTCCAAATATAGGTGTAGTGTGTTCGAGGATTTTTATTTACAGTTGGTTAGGAGACGACATCCCTAATGTTTAGTATATTGGGAGACTATTAATAACATAGGGGTAATGGATAATTATGTTTCAGGTGAAGGATCACATATATAATGATTTAGGTTAGTATGTAAGGAATGACGGCTAGCATAAGGTATATTATATACACCTATAGCCGAATTTATTAATCTCATACATATGGACCCGAGGTAGTATGTACATATATATATATATATATATATATATATGTATGTGTGTATACATGACGTGAATGTATATACCGTGTGTGATGGTTTGTATATATGATGTGATCATATCCATGTATATATAGTGTGAATGATATATATATATATATATATATATATATATATATATATATATATATATTCTTAATATGCGGACATACCCATTACAGGCTATCATGGGAAGTTGCGCGATAAGGGTGAGGCCCCTAGCTTGAGGATTAGGTTGTGTATAGTCCCTAGGTCATAGTCGTCCATTCTTATTTGTGTGATTTTTATTTGAGGGTGAGAAGTCTTGGGTATGAGTCATTCTCACTTTTCGGTTAGGAACTATGACCGGTTCCCATACGTTGTGATATGGTTTTTACCATGTCGGTGTTATTTATTCCAACCGCTGGTACCCAGGAGGGTATGTGAGTAATCCCTTGGAAGATGATAGCATTGTGCAGTAGATTTGTATCCTATAACCTTATATATTATGAGTATTTTAAAGTGCACATTCTTGTGTGATATGTGTGCATGGTTATGGGATTGAATGTATGTGTTATATATCTAGAATAATAAATGCATACCCTATTGGTGAATGTGAGTGGGGTGCTAAGATGTACATTTTATGTGAGGTGTACATACTTGTTAGGGCTGAAGGATCGTGTGGTAATAACTAATATATTGTTATATAGATCCTAAGGATCTGTGACACCCCGCCCAATTAATTATAGGGTGATCAGTCCTTTACAAAATTTAAAACAGAATGTTCGGTTGGTTCATTCTTAGCATCACTGTCGAAAACATAATAACTCATTTAATGACCTAATATAATTAAGCTAAGTGTCAAAACATTTTTTTCCTTTTTAGTTAAAACCATTTAAATACCAATCCACGAAATTTAATATAAACCATCCATGCACAATTAATTAATACAATACTGAATCAGAATCATAGGCTGAAATAACTAAGACTGGATAAAACATTCTTATTCAAAACTCCAAACCAAAAACCATAGTAACCATAAATCCAAATGAAAATCAACGGAATGTAAACTGAACATAATCTCTGGAAAACTGTCTAAGAAATGGGCGACACATGCCCTAAATAAAAAGTCTATAAGTAATGGAAATGAAATGATGGAGGCATCTAGTGCGAAGACCTACAACTTCCACAATAGCTGCAGTACGCCAAGCAATCCAATATCTAAGCCTGATGTCCCTGTGGATGAGCACCTGATATAATACATATATATAGCAAGAGAGAGAAGAGATGCAAGAAATAGGTCAGAGCCCGATATGTAAAAATATTTGTTTTAAAAAGTATTTAAAATTTGCAATAAAGCAAGTATCAATTTTACGTTAGTTCGAACTCTCACATGAGATTCTCACCTCTTGCCTATTGTGCACGCCTAACATACATCTATCCACCACCTAGACATTTGTAACACTTCTAACTAGATAAATATATACACTTCTTGTTATAGTTCTTTGTAGCATTTCGAAATTCCCAATTTCCCTCATTATTAATATCAGCATTTATTAATAAAATCGGTAAAGTGTTATCACACTTAGTTAAGTATTCATAACTTACATCACTTAAGGTTGTACTAACCCAATATTCTACAGTTATCTCTCACTAGGAATAACACAAGTATATATATATACATATATTCACCACTATAATATACATATACTAATACAACACTCCAAGGATAAACCTGTAGCGCATTGCATACTCTGCTATCATGTCCCAGTATACCTCGTATTCTAATAAGGACTATCGATTCGAAAGTTTCCCACAAGCCATATAAACAAAACACACATAATGGAGGAGAAAATAGTTCACATATCTATGGGCCATGCATATACCAACGCTCCCATAGCTAGCTGGCTTATCAACTCACAAATAAGCCTTCACAGTCCTATGTTCTGAGAGACAAGTGAAAAATCCCCTCAGGATAAGACTGTCTCTACACCACCTCCCATGATAGAAAACAGCTAGGTATGTCATACACATAATACTAGCAAGTAATATGTATTCACACATCCTATTAATATTTATAGGTATTCTCATAACCTTCTTATATATGATCTATACGTATTTCATTCTCATTATTACGTATATTAAAGTATTACTAAATTACTACCATTCGTTAGTAATTTTCAAAGTAACTCTTCTATCCTGATTAATTAAAGTATAAACCCACATACTTCCTCGTAGACCTACCTCATTTTAAATCTGTTAACTAGTAAATTTTTCTCACTCGTTACGACTGGAAAATTCCTAAACTGGCCCTAAGAAATTTTCTAGAAATTCACCTTCTCGCTCGAACCAGGTGGCATGTCGTTCGAATGACTACCACGTGTTGATCGAGCGACTTTGCATGAGATACAATCTCACTTTAATGACTTCGTGCAAGATACAATCTCGTTTGAACGACTTCGCGCGAGATCTCGCGAGACTGCACTGTTCATCTTCTACCCATAATTTCAGCGTTTTCCACCATTTTAAACCCTAAAACCTCTAAATCGACATCTCAATCTCCAAATAACCAGTTTTAATTTGAATCCTATCAAATATATCTGGATTCTAACATCCTAGAATCACCAATTCATTACGAATCATCAATAAAATAGGTAATCCCCGAATTAATTTACCAAAACCCTAGTTCTTCAAATTCATATTCAATAACACAAAATTTTCAGATTCGTTCTACACACGAGTTCAACCAAACGTGATTTCTAGTCTACATACATGAAGGGTTTCAATTTAATAATTCTCAGATTCAATCTACGTATCCTAATTTCTCAATTTTCATCACTTTATGCACTAAAACATGATTATAACATCCCTACACTAACATGAGTATGATAATTGCTAAGGTATAGCAAGTTATAAACACTTACCTTAAATTTGTCTTCTGATTTCTTGACGATGATGGTATGGTTGTGTTCCTCTTGTCCCGATCTACACGGTGGTGGTGGTTGTGTAAGGTGGTGTTAACTTGGCCTTTTTTCTCTTGGAAATAGCTTTCCCTAACACCGTCTACGGCCGTTCTTAACTTCCTGACACTTTTCTAACCCTAATGGACTTTCCTTGGCTGATAATTAACTCTTAATTTTTGTCCATTAAATTATCCTAAAAATACAATTTACAATAATGCCCTCTCACGGTGCCGGTAACGTCTAAAATTGCCCCATGACCCAAACTAAACACCCGGGTATACTATTTTGACTATCTCGACCCTTCCGGACTCAACGACGCACTCGAAATGACCATAAGAGTTACTAAAAATAATTAATATATTTATTCGATTATATTAGCCCCGACACGACTCACACGCGCGTCTGACTTAATTCACTAAATTGTCGTATTTCTTACTCTTGATAATTTATCGAAGTGTATAATTCCATATTACGTATCACACAGTAATATTCAATCAACAAGTATTAACCCTGGGACATTAGTTAATATATATTTTAAATTCGAATTAATCAAGAATTAAATTCTCATCTTGCTTAAGCACTTGGAGATAGTTATCCCTAGTATGTAGTTGGAATTATAGGTTGTGGGTTGAGGGGACAATGGATCTCAACGATCGACATTGTCAAGGAGTACTGTATCGGGGGGGGGGGGGGGAAGGGGGGTCCTTATTTGTATTTCGCTTTGCGAGACGTCCCACGCATGAAATGTAGTGCAATGTTGGAAGTGGAGAGAAGTTTTGTCCTTAGCACTCGGATGTTTGTTTTCTGGAGAATGAATTCTTATATGAATACTAAGGATACTATGTGACGCACTAAGACTAATAGATGGTTTTAAGGGAATAATTAGAACCGATAAATCCTAGTAAGATACATAAATGTGTGTATATATTTATAAGTTCTTGAAATGAAAAGATTTCAAGTTATGTTAGGATGTGGGTTACACGGGTATAGGTTATGTGTATATTTGGGTAGATTGTCCATAGAATGTGTCGGGTAGCATGATTGAGGTTTAAGAGCATACGTTTAGGTGTGTACTGTAGATGAGGGGTGAGTTTGGGGTTCCACGAGAGTGTGACTCCACTATAATTATGAAATATTGAATTTATAATTATTATGCATTGTTAATACACTTGCTAAATATTATCACATCTCGGGCTCTGACCCATTTATATTTCACCCTTGCTATATATATATATATATATTGTGTACTGCAGGTGTCCCACCGCAAGGGCGCCAATAAAGATTTTCCATCTAGTGTTCTCGGAGCCATGACAGAAGTGGACTATTGCGGGATTTGTATTGTAGCCATTTCCTACTTCCTTGTAAATCTAGATAGGATTAACTTTTGTGTATCGGGTTTATACCCAAGGGTTCTGTATCATTTTATATTCCTTCCTTATCGAAGTTGTATTATCTCTGACCCGATAACTTATTCATGTATATTTCATTTGGGTACTTACGAAACTTTAATTTAATTACTTTTATTAAATTTTGGTGGGTGTGCATCCATTATCATTTTAGTAAAGATTATGTTTTGGTATGATGTTGCATTGCATGTTCATAATTTTTTTGGAATCCGCTTTTTATAGTTTTGGGTAGTTAGCTTTATTTATCTTAGTATTGTCAGTAGATGCTGAGAATGATCCATCTTATATCCCTAACTAAATGTAGTATAGGGTTGGCTACCCGTTATTCTTTAAAGCAGGGTGTCACACTGAAGGGGGTGTTGAATTACATATGAATGAAATCATTAATTTATTTTCCTAGTTAGTCCCTGTTTCGGTGAAATAAAGAATGATATAACTTTATTATATACAGTACAACAATCAATAATCTTATATTATTTATTGATTGAGTTCTACTTATTAACTTTGTTTTGTTTGTGTTGGAATTTCAGTTAGGTAACCATATTAGAGTTCCACAATTTAGTCTGAGTATTTGGTCAGTTATACTAGAATTCACTTGTCTAAGTCATCCTCTACTATACCTTTTCGCATCTTATCTGAGTGATCAACTAATTGAAAGACTATCTTTCGTGTATCATAAGTTAATTTTTTTGGACAGAAACTCATTCAGAGAACCCTTCTTAAAACAAAACACCTTACAATCTCATGTACGGTGTAACCAAAATTCGAATCAAGAAATGAAAGATAATAGGTTGCAAATAATTATAAAGGGAAAAAAATAAAATTAAAGACATCGTATAAAGCCTAAAACGAATTATCACTCAAATGCTGCCAAAAAATTATTTGTCAACAAAATGTGAGTATCTTCAACTAGGATTAAACAACAGCAGCCTTATTCACCCCGCCTTGACGACCAAATATCCCAGTCTCGCTACCATTCTAATGAATACGTCGATAAACCTCCATATTTCTTCCTCCACGACCCTTGGGTCAACGTGAGAACTCACCCTGGTTTCTGAAGTCACTCATGCCACCACCATAACATCCCGTGCCACCAAAGTCACCACCACGGCCCCTGAAGTTATCATTCTGAAATCCACCCCTCCCTGATGGATACCTCCCTCTTCCACTTCCCACAACTTGGGTGGTTTTTCTCTTTTCCTCAATCACTTATTAGCAGTGCCCAATGGTCATAGGCAACTCAATTATTTCACTCTTCATGGAATCCAATGATTCAAATTCCATAAAGCCAAAAAAAATCCCTATTTCTTATTACTTTTGACTTGGACACCACCATTCTTAATGGTCCAAAATTTTCTATTTACCTCCTCAAGTTGTGTTAGAGTCTCTTTCAAAGGAAAATTATATATATGTATTGAGTGACCTTCAACTTCTTCGTGTGCAGTACTGCTTTCAAGAGCACTGTCAGCAGTAGGAGCTGATGCTTCTGGTTCAGGAGAAGGCTTCACAGACCCAAGTGTGGGTTGAGAAGAAGCTTTGGTAGGGACCCACCTAACATTATTGTTTGGATCATACACCAGAGAAGATGGAGGAAAAGCCTGAGTTACCTTCATAATTAAAGCCTAATATTTCTCCTCTTGGGCTGCAGAGGGATCTGAACAGATAACTGCACTGATTTCATTTTGAATTGATTTGGCTCAGGGGGGTCATCAATAACCTTCTTCAAGTACTGATCTTTTATCACTATTTGATGGATTATAAACTGATGTTCCATTATGCACACCCTTAGACTCAGGGGTAGTTGTGGGATCAAATGTGTGATTATCAGGAACGTGAGCTGACTCTAGTTCGGATTTCAAGGGAGTCATTGGCTCACTGTCATTGATATCATTATTAATAGATGCAGCTGTTGTCTCCAATTGTGCATCTTTTTTAACATATCTAAAAACATCATTTATAATAAAGTATCGCGTCTCTTGTGGAGCTAGAAAAAAGTTTGTGTAAACTTTCTTCTAATGTTGTCCGTTCCAGTTAGGCATAATGTCACTAATATAATAAACCGTCCCTTATAAGACTCGTGCGCATCTGCTATTTTTATCTTCTCCTTGTATTTCTTGTAACCTAATGACTATATCTTCTCGTTGATTGTCGGTATTGATGTTACCAAAGTCATAATGCCTTCAGAATCTGTTCGACTTAACACACTTGATTCGTGGTAAAATTTATAAATCAATTCCGAAGATTGGTGAGCAATATGGTAATAATGTTCCACAAAGGCATGGTGAACAACTTGGGTAGTATGAAACACAAAAACATTACTTGTTGCTTGCGTTGCCATTTGGTTTGATTTGAGTTTTGGAAAAAGGAGAGGTGTATCATAACTTAATGATTTCGGTTTCATATGCGATTGAAACTTATAAATACAAAGTAGTAAATATTCACAACTTTGTAAAGGTTGGGTAAATGTTTCTTCAATTTATTATGGACTTATTATCGTGTTATTTATTAGGGGTACTATTATACAGTTCTCAAGCGTAGCGAAGCCGTCCTATAAACACCTGTTAGGCATTAGTAATGACGATTACAAAAGAAGGGGAATAAAAGCCTAATCAGAAGGGGAAATAAATTAGCAAATAGACTTTTGTTTTTACCTTTGCTGATGGAAGAACTAAATAATGAATTAAAATTGACTCGTTTGACATAGGCAATAATAACTCATATACAGTAAGGAATATTGATTTTTGAAAAAAAACTATCCCATAATGAATCACTGACTAAAGCTTTGATTCAGTTTGAAAAAAGAACTATCTCCAATACCTATAGTATGCTAGACTCTTCTTCCTATGAAGTACAGACACTTCTCCGGAGGTGGGGGACTTCAAACCTAAGGCAACCATATTCTAAAGGTGAGGGACTGTAGACCTAAGGGAAAAAAGTCATGTACTGGACGCTAACATGTTTAAATGTTAGGGACTAACAACTAAAGGCCCTAGAAAATAATCAACATTTAACAACTCTAAACTCCTTATAGACTTAATTTAAGACTCGAAAAAACAAACAACACCTTAGTTATGTGCAGAGTGGGATTATACCAAAAAACTCTCTTAATTTCCCTCTTTAGCTTTTATCTTTTCAAGATTGTCCTAGCTAGAAAGTTGACCTAACATTATATGTATGATGTAAAATCAAAATCGATGATCATTCAATATATTTGGGATTTTTTATCTTTGACTTGTATGTGCTTCTTTTTAGCGTTAGTTATGTTTATGATTACGTGTGTTTGATTTTTGTTCAATTTTTTGTGAATTGGATATCACAGTTTGTTGCTTTGGTATGTCTCAAAATTTATTCATTGATTGGATGGTACATAAATTGAATGATTTCTTGGACAAAATTTAATCTCCATCGAAATCAAGGTAAATTCAAGTTTTTCTACTCACAAAGATATTGGTGTAGCTCCTTTGTCCGTAGATTAGCTTTAGACTATTACAACTTTTAGTCATATTTAACTGAATTCTGTATTGGAAAAACTATATTTTAAAACTGAAAACTACTCTTATCTTTATTAGCTATAATGTGTACTTAAAGAGTTACCTTAAATTAACTTCAAAACTAAAGTTTGTTAGAGATATTTTGCCAAAAATCTAGGTGTAAATCCTGAATTTGTGAAATACCACAAAGCTTGCTTTTTTTTTGATAAATTTGTCAACAATATCTCTCCATGAAATAAAATAAAGCGGTATGCATACTAACGAAAACTACCATGGTTTGTCAAAGATATATATTTAATTAGTTAGATTTATTAATTTCGATGTATTTTATTTGATATGTGATGCTTGAAATATGCCGATGAGCGGGATGTTCGAGATCAGCAAGACATTGAAGATCTAGATGCTCAACATCGACATGAGTTCGAAGAATTAAAAATTATCAACCAAAAAGTTCTACTACATATATAAACTGATATGAGGAGTGAAATGCAAAGTTTATTTCTCAGTATTGCCTCACAACATGCTTCCAGAATAGACTCGAACCGACTAGGTAATAATACTTCTTTATTATTATGAGATTGATGTAGATCATACTATTTAAAATGGAAAATTATCCATTTTAAAGTTACATGTTAGTTTGTTGTGGCAATTTTAATGTCTAAATAAATATTAATGTTTAAAACAGGTTAGATACCTATGATTTTCATGAATAAACAAAGGAGACTACCGATTTTTTCTAAAAATAATAGTGGTTAGATATTTATTAAAAAATATCGTATTTTAAAATTTACATTATTTATGATGACAATATAATATATATATTCATTGCACTTTCTATTGTTATTGAGTGGGATATTAAATTTGTCGTAGTTGGCACTATTTTTTTTTTGCAGGTGGAAACTTTTGTAGAACTTGCAATGCTAATCAGTGATTTTGGAGGTCGTACAATTTAAGATTGGAGGATTACTTTAATATTTGAACTTAGTGTTATAATTTTTGTTCTGATGAATATTTAGAGACGCTTGTAAGATCTACTATAGTTGAATCAAAGTGATTCGTTGTATTGGTTGAAAATCATCTTATATATTATTTTATTTTATCATTTGGTGACGCTTTAATAAATTTTCTCAAATGTAATTCAATTATATATTAAAATTTAGCGATAGATTTTATTCTCCCTATTATTTTAGCGCAAAAAATTTAAGATCTCTTTACCTCTTTTGGGATGGTTAAAACTGTCCCAAAATACATTAAAGATGGTTTTCTTACCATCTCAAAAAGTTTGGGTAAAATAGTAACCTTTTGAGATAGATTAGTTCCCATCTCAAAAGCACTCTTTTGGGACAGTTCTCTTACCGTCTCAAAAGGGTCATATAAAATAATGAGGTTTTGAGATGGATCTGTTCGCGTGTCAAAAAAATCTTTTGAGTTGTCTATGGAATCACAAAAAGTATTTATAACCCCTATCAAAAAGACCCGCCTAGCCGTCCTTAATACCGACTTAAAAAGTATTTGAGACGGAGAAACCATCTTTTGGGACTATTAGACCACCGTCTCAAAAGCTACTTTTTTGTAGTGTATCCTAACAACCCAAATAATTTGGGTTGTACAAAACATGTTCAAGATAATGAGATAAAGGATAGCAGTTGAAGATAACTATGAAGAAGAGTCCCACTAGCGAGGATCTCATAACAAGATCAATGTGATTGTATATCAACTTTATCAACAAGTTTCAAAGCCTTGCACTGATCCATATCCTCTGTCGGTATAAATTTAAACCTTACTGCATAGAAAATCGGAGTGTAATTGTTGTTACTTAAATCAAAATAAAAAGAAAGTAAAAAAATCCTGTGGATGTTGTCCATTGTCAAACCACGTAAATTCTTATATCATGGGATCGCGACTTATTTTATTTTATTTGGGATAAATAATTTTGGGATATTGGAACTTACAATTGACGCCATCTATGGAAATTAGGTTTTTCTTTTCCTAAAATAATTAGAACTAACGGACATTTATGTCTCACCCACACAATGAACCTCTCTTATTATATGGCAACCACCACGATAGGCTCTGAGCGCCGAGGGTAAGTTAATAAATCCATATGAATGGGAGTCCATACACCCCTCACAAATGATATCACCCACAAAGAAACACTCTAAGAAAGTCAATGAGAAACATAGATAAATGGGACTCCTCCAACAGAAGGAGGCCAACCACCTCTAAGAGGAAAAAAACGAGAAATCTATAAAGAATGCAAAAAAGTTCCATGGAGACAAAATGCAAACATCATGGACTAATACTGTCCATGTTACGATAGTTAGGAAAATTCTGAAAAGTTGCATGACCAAAGAAAAATTTGTGATAATTTTAAATGGATCTTTGAAATGGATGTTATCTTAGAGTGATCTCTTTTGATTATATAATAAACTCCATGAATGATAAAGTAAAAAATTAGAGTTCTTGAGAATAAAATGGAATTTGAGTAAATTGATTCTTGTTAATGATGTTTAAATGATTTTGGATACGTTATAACTTATCCATATATTATGGTATATGATATGAATGTCATGAGATTAAATTGGGAATCATTTGGTGAAGAAAAATTGGAGTTTATATGATGTTCATGGATAAATATAAATATGATTTTTTCTGGAAATACTACGTTTTAAATCCAAACTTCTTCATGATTCTAGGTCGTTTAGATCAATAGGAATAATTTACATATGTGTCTATATCATGTGAAATGGATTATAAGAAGTTTGGGACATTAAAACAGAGGTTTGATTGATTAAAAAATGTAAAACCCATAGAATAAAAATTATAGAATCTGGGCTGATATCTGGTGATCGATCGATCGACCCAGGACCATTGATCGATCAACCTCCCCAAAAAGATGAAGTTGTTTCTTTTTAATTTTTTATTTAATTCCAAAACTTTTAGGAATCTTTTTATTATTATTAATTAAACATAATGGGACTTATGGAAGGACAATAGGCCATAGGTAAGACCCGGATTAATATTATTTTTGGGATTTTTGAATGAAGGCAAAGTAACGAGTGTTAACTGTGACAACCCGCTCCCCAAAATAGGGGGTGGCCAGCCCAATACTCCAATATAACGGAATCATAGATGGAATCATTTTCAGCATCACAATAAAAATATAGAGTATCCAGGATAACCACCCAATATTTCAGAAAACGGGTTGCCAAACATTTTGATTTGAAAGTAAAGAAATTAAAACAAACAACCCAATTCCTGAAAGATAAGGAAACCCCAAAACTTATATAAATAATACAACAAGAATACAATAAAAGGACCGAATATGTTACCGGTCACCAAACTGATACACCAATAATACAAAAGTTCAAAAAGTTACTTATTACATTTCATTAGACATTTACAAAAGCTTGGGCACCACGTCCAAATAAAAGACTTGATCTTAACTAGAATGCAAAAAATGAAAAAGTCTATACTAATTGTGTCCCGTAATACCAGCAATGCATCACGGCTCGCCGAGGACATCGGAATAGGAATTCAAATCAGGCATCCCTGCGGAGGAGTACCTGAGCAGAGACAAGAAGCATATGCCACAAGAAGTGTAAACGGGTCAGGTCCCAATTCTATATGATTACCAGATGAATAAAGAGTATGACAGTTATGAATATCATGATGCTAGGAAGAATAAAGTCTATCTACACAGGTCTAAAACATAGGCTAAGGCAGTAAAGAAAAGCATGAATTTAATTTTAACTAAGCAGGAGAAAGGAAAGATTAACATAAATAAAACTTCTATCATACCTCGATTCATGTCATAGTTTATTCCTCATTAGGAATATAAATCAATAACTATAAGCTCTTTATGGCTTTTATCTCAATTTTAAGCTCTTTGTCGCTTTTATTTTAATCACATGCCCATCCTGGCATTACCATTCCTTAGCAGGAATATAATCAACACTAAATGCTCTTTATGGCATATATCTTACATCAAGTCCCACTTGATTTAGAATGGTTATATTCATATACATACAACGATTCTAAGACCGCCCTTCCGAGTTTCCCCACTGGGCGCGCCCCTAAATGACCATCATCTTCCAGGGCCTATCTATACAAGACAACCTGGGCTCATAACGCAAATGTCGGGAAGCGGCCATATGCCTGCGGGAAAGTCAGGACCACACTCAGAATCCCCTAACCAGTGCAGAAAAACATATAAAAACCCCGCATATGGCCTAGGACTATATCCACCCTGCATTCACTACCCAGGGGGCATCACCAAGCGCGCGAACTTCCCTTATGATGTCATTTAGAGAGGTGTGTTTAACCAAATTACCATTTATCATGTTAATGATTAAGTAAATTATCATTTACTATCATACCATATCAATTTCATTTGAGAAAATGTATATTTTATACTCAATTCCATTCACATTTTAGCAAATGTATATTTCCATTTATCCGAAACCATATTCATTTAGTTTTTGTTAATATTTCGCCTCTTTAAATCCGGAGCCGTACGTATTTACATTGACATTTTGACCTCAAAGAATAAATAGACTTTCAATTATTCTCCCCAGATTCGTTGATAGATACAATAAACCATCAAGGATCACACAGCTCCAATGATCTTCTAAGGTCTCCCAAGCATAACAATGCATCCCCTAGTTTAAAAGAAATCAACTAGAAGAAAGAATGCCCTAACATCAATAGGCATGATCCCCGGACAAGTTCCCACCTATCCTATTTCTAATGTAGAGTGGATAACTAATTCCTCTAGGACTCTATAACTATAAATTTACTTCATTCAAGAAGGATCCTAGTCCCTATTGAAGAAAATAAATCTAGGAAGCAAAATAAGATTTTTAAAGGTGAAAAATAGGGGACCGGTCGACCGGTCCTGAGACTGCGGTCGGCCGCAAAATAATTTTATGCCTTGTGGGAAAGCAGTAAGCCCTCACACGAAGGCCCGATCGACCGGTCAGGGGACCACGGTCGACCGGTCGTAGCAGACCTAGGGTTTTTCCTTCTTCCAAAAGCTAAACCCAAATCTCAAATCTCTTTCATTTTGAACACAACCAACAACTTTTATCTACCCAAGGATTATCCTACCTGATTTATAACTATTAAAACTCACAATTTTATCCTCAAAACTAAGATTAGGGTTTAAATCTCATAAATTCCATTTTTGATCCATAAATGCAAATACACAACTATCATACCAATTATTCAACTTAGATCACATATTAGCAAGAAGAAAACTTTCCTTAGGGTTGCAAATTCAGATTTCTTGGCAGTAGAAGCAATCTCCCATCTTCAACCTTCATTTCTCTCTTCTTTCTCCACTTTTCTCTTATTCTTTCTTTCTCTCTATGTTCAGGCCATAAAATGGGGAAAATAAGGGATTTTAGAAGACTAAAATCGTGACTTAAGTTAAAACTCCCAACTTAAATGGTTAACACACATTAAAATGACTTCCAAACACGCATTTAAGTTAACACCAGTCAAAAGTGCCCGAAACCCAAAAATACAATATGGCACTTATTTAGACTGTCTCGCTCCATCCGGGACTAACTACACCCTCTAAACTGGCATCTGGAAATTTTATAAATTATTTCGAGTTCCAATATCATTTAAATCAAAATGTCATTTAAAATACATGGCACTATAAAACATGCAACCTTGTAAGGATAAATTTTCAATCGAGTCATTTGTTAGATTGGCTTAATTCCGTTGGACAAAACATTTTTGGGTCATACTGCATCAACGATCATTCAACACAAGGATTCAAGCATCGCATTCAAAGTTCACGCATCATCAATATTCATGCCGTGCTATTTATCCTACGAAGGTATATGACCTAAATAAAATTTTATAAGTTGGAGTATTTTGACTAATCAAGAAATTTCAAATAAGAAAATGTTCATATATATGCTATATTAATTTTGAAAAAGTCCTTGAATTAAATTGGAAAAATTTTGGGCAAAAATCAGATTCTCGTTCGAAGTTTAACCGAGGTCGTTCGAACGACCTAGTTCTAACGAAGTGGTGCCTCGTTAGTAGTTCGTTAGAAGTTCGTTAGAAATGTCGTTGGAATGACCTCGTTCGAACGAGATTTCTAACGACATCTAATCATCCTAAATTGGCACGCCGTTAGATTAGTCGTTCGAACGACATGTCGTTCGAACGAACTAGTTCGAACGAGTTTCGCCAGAATTGATTTTTTAAACTTATTTTATAATGCAGTTTTTTTCCTACAACTGTTTTTCTGCCCACTAATTTTTCAGTTATTTTCTAATGGACGAAAATTCAGTTTTATAACTTAAGGAAGATCATTTTTCAAAGGAACTCTTTCCATAACTTCCATCCTTTTGAGAAAAATTACTCCAATATTTTTTATCAACTTTTCAAATCAAAACCCCTTCATCAATTCACATTCAACAAGCAAGATTGCGGTGGATCTCTGCATTCAAGCTTCGAGGAGGCGGTGGTTTTGGGCTTCGGTTGATACCGCAACACGAGGAGTGTTGAGCAACGCGTTGGAGTTTCGCGGACTACAACTTCAGAGGTCGAGGACGGCATAAGCATGTCTTCAGCGAGTTAATGTCTGTAAGGCTTTTGAGTCTCTTGTAAAACCTTTTGTTGTAGTGGATTTTGTCTAGGCCCAGCCGTCCGAGGTTTTTCCCATTTGGGTTTTCCTCGTACATCGGCGTGTTGTGGCTGGGATTTTCGCACTTTCATTTTATTATATCACCTAGATGCATGCTTAGGATAAAATGAATTTAATTGGATTTTGTTCTTGCAAATTTGTGAAACTAAATTTAAAATTGAGTTAGAAGAATACATCTTTCATAGAAATAATAAAATTGGATTAATAATGTGTGTGTATTCTACGAATTAAACTAAGACCATATAACCCTGCAACTTCAAATTGGTATCAGAGCTTGTTTCTATAAGTTATTTAGATGAATCCTGGAGGTTATATGGATAGTTTTTCGTCGAATAGACTACCTTTATTTGATGGATCAAATTATACCTATTGGAAAGCACGTATGAAATCTTCTCTTAAATTTATTGATGAACGTGTTTGGGTCACTGTTGAAAGAGGATGGTCCCCTCCTACAATGGTTGTTAATGATGAACGTATTTTGACTCATGTTGAACAGTGGAGCGAGGAAGATTTAAAATGGTGTAACTTTAACTCAAATGGATTAAATGCCTTATTTGGTGCCGTGTCTCCCGATGAATTTCGTCGTATAATGACGTGCGAAAGATCAAAGGAAGCTTGGAACATTCTCCAAGTTACTCATGAGGGAACGAGTGTTATTAAAGCATCAAAACTTCAAAACTTAACTACACAATTTGAAACCATCACCATGAAAGAAACTGAAACTTTTGATGAGTTCTATGCTCGTTTATCTGACATAGTCAACTCTTGCTTTAACTTAGGTGAAAGAATACCTGAAAATCGTGTGGTTAAGAAAATACTTAGATGTCTTCCTAAGCGTTTCATTCCCAAAGTCACTATACTTAATTCATTAGGAAACCTAAATACCTTAAAACTTGAAGAACTTGTTGGTGATCTGCAAACGTATGAACTTGATATGTTTCCTAAAGATAACAAAGGGAAAGATAAATGAGTAGCTTTAAAAGTTAAGAAATTTGATGTGTCTGATTCTGATGACTCTGACTTTGATTCTGATGATATAGCCTTATTTGCCAAAAAGTTTAAAAAATCTCTCAAGTTTAAAAAACAAAACTCCAAATTTGAAAAACCTAAATTTGAGAATAAAAACAAAGGAGGAAATAAAAAGTTCACTAATCAGGATACAAAGAAGTTCAATAAAGACAACTTTAAGAAGGATGATTTGGAGAGATGTTTTGAATGTGAGGGACGTGGTCATAGATCTTTTGAGTGCCCCAAAAAACTTAAAAGACAAGGCAAAGAGAAAGCCGTTTACAATGCTACTTTAAGCGACAGTGATAATGAGTCTGAAGATTCTGATGACTCTAACTCGCCTAGAAATAACTTCACTGCCTTTATGGCGAGCCTTGCTAGTAATTCGTGTGAGTCAAACCTTAATGTTGACAATTCTGAACATAATCTAGAGGTGGTTTCTACTCATTCTACTAGTAGTGATGAAAAAGAGAGTGATAGTGATATAGATGAGAGTGAACTACAAACTGCCTATTCCGAACTCTACAATGAATCTCTTCGCATTCAAAAAGTCAACAAAAGATTAACCTTGAAAGTTTTAACTTTAGAAAAAGAGTTGAAAGGCCTGAAGGAGAAGGAGGCCTTAGTCAGTCAACTCGAGGCTATTAAAATATCTCTTTCTGAAAAACTTATCGTGATTGGCAAAGAAAAATGTGACTTGATTATCTCCATAGAAAGTTTTAACAAAGAACTTAATGAGTCTCATGAAATTAAAACATCTCTAGAAACTAAAATAGTCCAACTTGAAAAAGATCTTGAGTCCTCTCGTGAAGTTAAAGTCACACTCGAGGACAATTCAGGAAGAATGGGAAAACTGTTTCTAGGTCCTGTTTTAGGATATAAGGAGAAAGGGTATCAAGAAAGAAAGGGAATAGGATATGAAGAAGGAAATTCTTCAAAAGTCAAAACTGAACCTGTTGCTAAGTTTGTTACAAAATCTGATGTTCCTAAAGATAACAAATCTAATGTTCCTAAAGTTAATCCATCTAATAAACATTTAAAAGCTGGCCCAAAACAACCTTATGTATGTTCATATTATCACAAACAGGGTCACCTTAAAGATTTTTGCTACAAACATGGAAAGAACCCTCAATTCACAAATTCAAAACAACCTTACAGCTCCTTAGCTAATCTTAAGAGTCAAGTTGAGTACCTTGTCAATACTTCTAAAAATCTAATGGAAGAGTTTCTTAGGTTCTCTAATGTCAAAAGAAATAACTCTAATTATAAGTCTAGAGCCAACCAAGGGAAGAAAACTACTCAAACTTGGGTTAAGAAAAATCAAATCAAGAAAGCTTTTGTCGCTCACGTTGCTCTTAAGGCACAAAATACCTCTCAATGGTACTTTGATAGTGGTTGTTCAAGACATATGACGGGCGATAAATCTCTTTTTACCACTCTCGAAAACCATAAAGATGGTAAAGTTACTTTTGGGGATGGTAGCAAGTCCCAAATTATTGGTAGAGGTTCTATTGAAATCTCAGGTTTCCCTAAACTTGAAAATGTTCTTTATGTTGAGGGTCTAAAAGCTAATTTGTTAAGTATTAGTCAACTATGTGATGATAATCTTGATGTGAAATTTAGTCAATCAGAGTGCATCATTTATGATCAATCCGGTGAACCGATTTTACATGGTGTTAGAACCAGTGACAATTGCTATGGAATCATTCCAGAATCTTCTTTAGTCTGCAATAATATAAAAAACTCTTCTACCGATCTTTGGCATCAAAGATTAGGTCATGTTAACTTTAGAGATCTTGACAGACTTGTGAGAAAAGAGCTTGTTCGTGGCTTACCGCCACTAGGAAAGCCAACATCCACCATTTGCGGACCGTGTCAATTTGGTAAACAAATCAAAAGTCCTCATAAAAAGATAAACTCGATAACAAAATCTCGTGTCCTAGAATTGATACACATGGACCTTATGGGTCCTACTCGTACCGAGAGTATAGGAGGAAAAAGATACATCGTGGTTCTGGTGGATGATTTCTCTAGATACTCTATTGTAGGCTTTTTGAGAGAGAAATCTGAAACAATTGACTTTCTTACTGTTAAATGTAGAGCTCTTCAAAATCTTCACGGTGTTACTATAAACCGCTTTAGGAGTGATAATGGAACCGAATTCAAGGAATCCGGTGTGAATGCCTTCTGTGATGAAATAGGAATAAAACATGAATTCTCGATCGTTCGAACCCCTCAACAAAATGGTATAGTTGAACGTAAAAATCGAACGATCCAAGAAATGGCAAGATCCATGCTCCTTGGAAGAAATGTGGCTCGTAGGTTTTGGACCGAAGCGGTTAACACTACTTGTCACACGGTTAATAGAGTTTATTTTCGTCTTAACACTAACAAAACTCCTTATGAATTGTGGACGGGTAAGAAACCCAATTTGTCCTATTTTAGAGTGTTCGGAAGTCTATGCTATATTCTTGGAGATATAGAACTTCTAGGAAAATTTGACTCGAGGAGTGATGAGGGTATTTTCCTAGGATACTCTCAAAATAGTAGAGCTTTTAGATTCTTTAACTTAAGCAACTCTAAAGTAATGGAATCCATTAATGTGGTCATAAAAGATGATGCTCCAGCCACACAAATTAATAGTGAGGAAGATTTATCATGTGAGTGTGATGTTGAGTCAAATGATGAAAGTATTGCATTTCAAAATGATTTGGGTGTTCCATCTACCAATAAAAGGGAAGTTACTCCTTGGGTGCGTAAAAATCATGATACTTCACAAATTATAGGAGATCCCGAGGTAGGTGTCAAGACTAGGGCGCAATTAGAAAATGAAGTTACTTATCTCTGTTATACTTCTACTATTGAACCTAAAAACTATAAAGAAGCCCTAAAAGATGAACATTGGATTAATGCTATGCAAGAAGAATTGTTTCAATTTAAGAAAAATGATGTTTGGGAATTAGTCCCTAGGCCTTCTAATACAAATGTCATTGGCACTAAATGGATTTTTAAAAACAAAATGGATGAAAATGGTTTCATTGTTCGAAACAAGGCTAGATTAGTGGCTCAAGGGTATACTCAAATAGAAGGTGTTGACTTTGAAGAAACTTTTGCTCTTGTTGCTAGGTTAGAATCGGTTCGTCTCTTACTTGCCATCGCATGTCATCTTCAATTTAAATTATATCAAATGGACGTCAAAAGTGCTTTTTTAAATGGTATTATACAAGAGGAAGTATATGTTGAACAACCAAAAGGGTTTGAGGACCCAACTCATCCTACTCATGTCTTCTTTTTAAAGAAAGATTTATATGGATTAAAACAAGCCCCCCGTGCTTGGTGTGAAAGACTCACTTCTTATCTCCTTTATCGTGGCTTTTTGAGAGGGGGAGTAGATATGACACTTTTTGTTCGGCGTAATGAAAAAGGTATTCTTGTTGCTCAAGTTTATGTCGACGACATAGTGTTTGGGTCTACATGTGATAAACATACTCAAATTTTTTCCAAAGAAATGCACAATGAATTTGAAATGAGTATGGTAGGTGAACTTACCTTCTTTCTAGGTCTTCAAGTTAGTCAACTCAAAAATGGGATATTTTTGTCCCAAACTAAGTATGCTAAAGACCTTGTTAAGAAATTTAATATGGAATCCGCTAAACATGCTCGTACTCCTATGAGATCCTCTATTAAACTTAGTAAAGACACCGATGGAAAAGATTTAGAGCATACACTCTTTAGAAGTATGATAGGTAGTTTACTTTACCTAACTGCGAGTCGTCCAGATATTTCGTTTAGTGTAGGAGTTTGTGCTCGTTATCAAGCCGCACCAAAAGAGTCTCACTTACTTGCTATTAAACGTATCATCAAATATGTTAGTGGGACCCCGTCTTTTGGCATTTGGTACTCCTTTGACACCAATGATTGTCTATCGGCATATTCAGCGCCGATTGGGCAGGAGATGTTGATGGATGTAAAAGTACATCCGGCGGTTGTTTCTATTTTGGAAGTGCACTTGTCTCATGGATGAGCAAGAAACAAAATTCTATCTCCTTGTCTACGACGGAGGCCGAATACATTGCCGCTGGGAGTTGTTGCACTCAACTCATTTGGATGAAACAAATGTTGGAAGATTACGGCATTTCCCAAGGCACTATGACTATATATTGTGATAATACTAGTGCAATCCATATTTCCCGTAATCTCGTTCAACATTCTAGAACCAAGCATATTAAGATCCGTGAACATTTCATTCGTGACTTGGTTGAAGAGAAAATTATTTCTCTAAGCTTCGTTCCTACCGATCAACAATTGGCCGATATCTTTACTAAACCTCTAGATGCCCTTAGGTTTGAAAACCTTAGGAAATCAATTGGGGTCTGCTCCATTGATTGAGATCGAAGCCGTTTATCTAGTTTAGGTTGCTTCTCTTGCATATCTATTTACCTATGAACTAGATTTCCTTTGTATATATTTTATTCAAAAATCTCAAAAATATTTTTTATTTTCGTCATTTTCAAGGAAAACGGGAATGGTTAGATAATGCTATCAAAACTTTTGTCCATATGGCTTTGTGGTCGATGTATTCAAATCCCTATCTTTTTCCATGTTCACGTGGCCGACGATGAATAGTTAATCCATACATGGTTTATCTTGTGCACAATAATGCTTTGTTTTGTGATATATAATGTTGTGATTTCCTCACATATTTGCCTTTTGAACACACCGTACACGGAATATTTCGAATATCTTGTTCACATTGTACTTGCAAAGTGAGATTTGGTGTTGTCTTCTCAATCCTGTCACATCCATTATAAGCAATCGAAATTGTGCATGATCATCCGTTGCCCGGATTGAAACAAAATGACTATATTCTTCCGGTTGATTTCCGTTTCTAGCAATGGAACCGAGCTGCAAACAACATAAAAGTTCTTGCGTGAAAAGCCTCCATTTGCATATTCATATGTGTGATTAAAATAGAAGCATTGAAAATGATATATATACAATGCAAAGCCAAAATAATAGGCTTGATTGAGTCTTCAAAAGATTCGTCTCAATCTACTTGATATTTTTGGAAGATATAAGTTGAAGATCAACGGGCATGCACATTTCATTAATTTATTGCTTTCTTCTTGTGACTTTATTGGCGAGAGAAACATCTATTTTGTATGCTTGTTACATTCGTGGTTAAGTGTTCAACAATATTTCATGTTTGACACAAGGCTAATCTGAGTGAATATTGCTCGTATATATTGTTTGGCATTACGCACTTGAACAAATGTTGTGGCTAAAGACTTTCACGCGTATTGTTCACACCCCTACATTTCCGCTCCCACCATTTGGATATGTTGGCTCGAGCTAGGATTAATACAATCACATTTTTGGCAATGATCTGGCCATCCCAGTTCCTGATATTATGGTATTTTTCAATCTATTTTATTATATATTTTTTATCAAAATTTTCAATTTTCGTTAGAAATTCTCATTCGAACGAGATTTCTAATGACATTTTTTAGCCCCATTCTGTCTCGTCGTTCGAAATATCGTTCGAACGACAATTTTCGTTCGAACCACCTTCTAACAAGGTATCTAATGACCCGAGGCTGTCTCGTCGTTCAAAATATCGTTCGAACGACAATTTTCATTCGAACCACCTTCTAACGAGGCATCTCACGACCCAAGGCTGTCTCTTCGTTCGAAACCCTCGTTCGAATGACATCACTCGTTCGAATGAGCTGCAGTTAAAACGGTCATATTTGACTTCCCAAAATTCTGCCACCTCTCCCATTTTCTTCCCTCCACGATTTCCCATACCCCCATTTCCCTATTTCCTAGATTTTCCTTACCCCTCTCTTCCACTTTCCCCTCTTCATTTCTCTCTCTCTCCCATGATCTTATCCCTCTTCCCACTCTCTTTCTATTTCCCTCTTTCCTATTTCCTCACCTCTTCCTCCATTCCCACACTTCCGATTTTGTGCTGCTCTTCTTCTCTCCAGGTATTTTTATTTTATTTTATTTTCTTTTCCTCTCACCCAATATATCTATATATATATATATATATATATATATATATATATATATATATATATCTATTATATGTATATATTTATATATAAATATCAGATGTTGGGGCCTATTTTAAAAAATCGATTTTCAATTTTTTCCCCACATTTCTATGTATATGCATGTGTATATTTTTTTTGGGGCTGTCTTTCTTGTGTATTTGTATTTGCTGCCCCTGATTAAAATATCTCCCATGAATTTTTTTCCAAATGCAAATTCAGTTACTATTCATGGAATTTATTTTAATCAAATTTTTTTATTTTTCCTTAATTTTTTATTTTTTTTAAGGAGGATGGGAATTATGCTGATTGGTGTTGGATTTTTTTTGGTGTAATTGGTGGTTCGGTTGGATTATCTTCGAGTAGGTTCCAGCTTTTGTCATCTTTCCATGGCTCGTAATCGCCGCCAACGTCGACTTAGCGATTCCCCGAGGAACGCACCACGTCCTCGGATGAGAAATCCCGGGGTATTCCCGACCTAAAACTACGTTGGCTCACCCTTTCCCAACATACCCGCTATTACACCCAAGGGTTTTCAACCCGTTCTATTGTACGGGAGAAAGTGATTAATCTCCCCTCCCTTCACGGCACAAACGTGCATTCATGGATATCTGATTTAGGGTGGGACCCACTCTTCTCCCTCACCGATGTTGTTTTTCCCGACATAGTCCTGGAATTTTATTTCAGCCTGATTAATAGGGATACTCATCTTTACACTCGGGTGCGAGGTCGGGAGATTCTAGTCACTCCCGACTCGATTGCTCAAATCCTTCCCCTCCCTCGGGTAAATAATCCCTCTTTTCCATGGACATCCGAGACCTCCCCCGATCCTACTCTGGTTTTTAACACCGTTTTTAGGATTTTTCCTTCCGGCACGGTTACTATTTTTCATAAAAATTTACATCCCGATTTTATGGTCCTTAATTGGATCGTTTGTGCCTGCCTTCTCCCTCGTACCAACACCACCCAAATCACAAAACATCACGTGGATCTCTTGTTTGCTATAAGCATTAGGGCCCACATTGACCTTCCCTCCTATCTTTATACCGTGTTCCGGTCTGTTAGGGTTCTTCCCGCCAGCCCCACTCTCCAGGCCCTCCCATTTGCGGCCCTTATCACCCGTATTTGTCTTACCGCCGGTAGCCCCCGTGTGTCCACCGATATCCCCACCACTAAATACCAAACCGTTGACCTCACCTCCATTAGTCGCTCCCGTGGTCATTTTGCCACTGGATACCCCTCACCTCACCCCCTCTGCGTCCTCCCACTCCGCCACCTCCTCTCACCCCGCTCCCAGTCGTCCAGCTCCCTCCCGCTTTGTCCATCACCCCGCCCCTTCCCAGCTTCCCGCACCCGTCGCGTCGGAGGATTTTATGTTTTTGCGTTCACAGGTGGAACAGTTTCAGGAGGACCGCCACCAGGACCGCACACTTATGCAGGAGCTCATTATGTCTATGCAGCAGGACCGTGAGGCCCACGCCCGTCGAGAAGCCGCCCGGGATGAAGCCCAGGCTCGTCGGGACTCTCTTCTCTTAGATCATCTTGCTGCCCTCCGCCATATGGAGCTGCGTCGCGGGGCAGGCTCTTCCGGTACCGGCTCACTCCTCGATGACACTCCACCTGCTGATCCTGCCTCTTGATTTATTTTGTTCATTTCCTGTTTCTTTATGTTTTGGGAGGATGAGTGCTTTCATACTATCTTGTATTTGGATTTATTTCCCTTGGTTATTTCATTGTCTGACTCTTAGTTATTTCCCCTTACTTAATGCATGCTCCCTCTTTTCATTGTCATGATTCATTATTTCTATCTCCTGCCTTGTTATTTATTCTCATTTCTTTTGCAGGCTCCCTTATCCCTTTGTCTTTTTCGAGCAAAAAGGGGGAGAAAATTTTAAATAATATGACTTCATATTTAGGGGGAGTTTGATCAATTTGGTTAATTAAATTGACATTTCATATTCATTGCAATTAATAATAATTTAAGGTAATTATAATTGAATTAAGTTATAATAATTAAATTTCCAAATTGATTCTAATATTGACCTTATGCACAATTAAGGGGGAGTTTAACTGTTCATATTGAATATTGAGGCATTTATGCACCATGCACAAAATATTCTATCGCATTGTCTTATATATAACATCTTTCTATTTCCCCATGCGTTTATGAATTTGTTGTTTCATGTGTGTAGGATAAATCTCCTACTCCTTTGTATTTCGTCAGTCTTGTCTATGTGTCTGTATTTTTTTGGGGTTTTTGGGACGGGACTTAGATACGGCTTGACGGCTGGCTTAGCAAATTCAATCTTTTATTTATTTATTTTTTATTTTGTTTTGTCCCGGAATAGCCAAAGGGGGAGATTTGTAAGGACAAATTTTCAATCGAGTCATTTGTTAGATTGGCTTAATTCCGTTGGACAAAACATTTTTTGGTCATACTGCATCAACGATCATTCAACACAAGGATTCAAGCATCGCATTCAAAGTTCACGCATCATCAATATTCATGCCGTGCTATTTATCCTACGAAGGTATATGACCTAAATAAAATTTTATAAGTTGGAGTATTTTGACTAATCAAGAAATTTCAAATAAGAAAATGTTCATACATAAGCTATATTAATTTTGAAAAAGTCCTTGAATTAAATTGGAAAAATTTTGGGCAAAAATCAGATTCTCGTTCGAAGTTTAACCCTGGTCATTCGAACGACCTGGTTCTACTAAAGTGGTGCCTCGTTAGTAGTTCGTTAGAAGTTCGTTACAAATGTCGTTCGAACGACCTCGTTCGAACGAGATTTCTAACGACATCTAATCATCCTAAACTGGCACGCCGTTAGATAAGTCGTTCGAACGAGTTTCGCCAGAATTGATTTTTTAAACTTATTTTTTAATGCAGTTTTTTTCCTACAACTGTTTTTTTGCCCACTACTTTTTCAGTTATTTTCTAATGGACGAAAATTCAGTTTTATAACTTAAGGAAGATCATTTTTCAAAGGAACTCTTTCCATAACTTCCATCCTTTTGAGAAAAATTACTCCAACATTTTTTATCAACTTTTCAAATCAAAACCCCTTCATCAATTAACATTCAAGAGGAAAGATTGCGGTGGATCTCTGCATTCAAGCTTCGAGGAGACGGTGGTTTTGGGCTTCGGTTGATACCGCAACACGAGGAGTGTTGAGCAACGCATTGGTGTTTCGAGGACTACAACTTCAGAAGTCGAGGACGGCATAAGCATGTCTTGAGTGAGTCAATGTCTGTAAGTATTTTGAGTCTCTTGTAAAACCTTTTGTTGTAGTGGATTTTGTCTAGGCCCAGCCGTCCGAGGTTTTTCCCATTTGGGTTTTCCTCGTACATCGGCGTGTTGTGGTTGGGATTTTCGCACTTTCATTTTATCATATCACCTAGATGCATGCTTAGGATAAAATGAATTTAATTGGAATTTGTTCTTGCAAATTTGTGAAACTAAATTTAAAATTGAGTTAGAAGAATACATCTTTCATAGAAATAATAAAATTGGATTAAGTGTGTGTGTATTCTACGAATTAAACTAAGACCATATAACCCTGCAACTTCAAACCTGATGATATTTACTTTCACATACAGTAAATATGCATCAATCTAGTAAATATTAACTTTCGATTCATTCAATTAATATTTACTCCAGTCCCCACATTTTATATAATTACCTTATGCGGTAAAATTAGTATAAAATGAGCCTCCCAGAATCGAGGGTTGTTACATACTCCCCCCCCCCCCCCCCTTAAGAGGGAATTTTTCCGCCAAAATTTGGGCATACCCAATTCTCATAAAGGGTATACTACTCTAAACTAGGATTCTACCATCCTAAACAAAACACTGGTTAACGCAACGTCCCAAATGGACCCGGACCAAGATCGACCATATCGATCTCATCCTACAACAATTGTGCTCTAATATAGCATAAAGCGTTCCTCACTAACTATCAATTCTAGTTTCCTACGGCGAAAGACGATGTCCACATGACTCAGCACAAATCGCCCAACCTCCGGAATCATGTTACATCTCCCCTCGGGGAACCCATACCGACTCTAAGTAGCTTAACCCCAACGCTACTCAACTTATACTCACATTGACGTATCTTATCAAGGTGTATGGGTTAAAAGTCAAATCTTTAAAGAAATGTCCCGAAACCACTCCAAGTCCAAGGAACATATTACCTGTTGGGTCCTTCCAACGAGTAAGCAAATTACTCAACCGACCATGCTAGGTCAATTACAATGCCAATGCCAATGCCGTAGGAAATGATCCATAAGGCCATTCAAAAGCCTAAAGGTTGTACAGGGATTTCCACCCATACACACTACTGCTCCGTCAGTCATGTACTCTAAGGCATACAATCAAGATACGCCTTTCAACATTAAGCCAGCCTCCTCCATTCATTCATCCGTGTTAGAGGGTAAGGTGTACTCCATTTCCATATGGTTCCCATTACTTCATGGAAATTTGTACCAAACTTCCGACACGAATATCTAGTCTCGTTCTACCCTATTTTAATAGGCACCTCCCACAGTTCGACCATTCCTCCATAAAGAGCGGGCCGTACTCATCCATATGAAGTTCCTCCATAATGGCCGGAAATGAAACAGTCTGGTCAATCGATTTACAATTTTCTCGAATAGGATCATGACCAGAACGCTGCTGACAATTCAATGCAACCGTCTATGAATATACCCTTCTTCATTCCACCGATACTCTTCTTCGCACGAGTAGGTGAAATGGTCGATCACAGACCGGAATGACCTCGCTACAGAGTCTTCCGAGTCATGCTTGTAGCATTTGGATTTCCAAGACAACATAAATACCTCTCACAGTTCTCTTAATCGACACATCTACTAACCCAAATCGCATTTCCTTAGCGAATGAGAAAATATCCAATCACTAGTCCTTCTGAACTCCGATCACCAACTCGATTTCTCCCACAACATATTACAACAACTCGCTGCTAGCGAGAAAGACTAAATTTCCTGCCCAGAAAGTAGTGCCTTATCTATTTAAGGTGATCACTACCACGATGAAATTTTAATTCAAGTATGGACTAATATTTCCCACAAGTTAAGCTTGTGAGGGGCATAAACAATAGGTCTATGCTCCAGTATTTTTACAATTACTCCCCGACCTGGAAGAAGCTTCTCCATTACAACCACTCTCGAGCTCACTATCATGGGTTCAGGAGTGAGGGTCCACCCGTCCTTTTAATTCCCCGGAAGTGAAGTTACCAACGTAACACTATTTCTAAGAAAGGTCTCATCTATTGCGGCCAAACCTACCAAAGCTCTCGAGACCCCATAAATCTCATTCCTAGGGATCTAATCCCAACCCACGACTTACTCGTGGTTCACTCCTTACCACATTCCTGAATTAACATCACATACCCTAATAGACCTAAAGTTCTAATGAATTCTAAGGTCTATCTATAGATATCCTATATAAGTCGTATATATATGTAGTACTAAGTAGATCCCTAGTGTCCAAGACTTATCTTAACTCCCAACGTTCGCTCGGTTTTATGCGTGGGACGTCTCACCGAGGCGAAATCCATACAAGGAACCCTCTCGTTACACTACTACCTCGCATCGTCGGTCATTAAGATGTGACGGTCTAAAAACACATAATCGGGATCGATAAATTTTAACTTGCAATCACTTCAACAAAATTCTACTTCTACGTCTTACCATAGCATTATTAAAGATTTTAACTGATCAGACATTCACTTCCTGTGAATCCTTTCAAATACATATCTCCTTATATAAACATGGCCTTCTTATCAAGGCAAAATACCGAAGTCTCAATTCGACTTCGTATCTCAGTCTCCCTCGCATCGATCAGAGGAGAGAACTATACACAGTGCTTCTAACTCGCACTTCAATTGCCCTTAATCACTCTACTACGTGATTCTCGGCTAATCCTTCATATCCCACATCAGCAACAAAATAAATAAAATAAACGAGAAAGAAAATAATAGCGTCTCTCCACTCACAACATCATTAAGTGTTCATGTGGCGGAGTGTCTCGCCGAAGCGAAATCCAAACAAGGAACCCCTCCGACACATGCCTACTTAACTAGTTGATCATGGAGATAATCGTAACATGCATAGACAAACAAACAAACAATTAAACAAACACTCACACAGGGTAATAAACTGAATAATAAAATTTCCTACCTACCTCGACCCACTTCTATAAAGTCTCAACCTGCATCCAGGAGGGAAGTTATAGAATAACTAGTTCCGTTTTGAACTAGAAGTAAGATAGCCTTACAATTTTATTTGTTTGCTATCACCCCCAAACCAACCAAAATACCTTGACTCGCGTATAATACATAATTAAAAGAAAAGAAAACGGCATCTCTCCGCTCCCAACGCCGTTAAGGTTCACGCGTGGAGTGTCCCGCAAAAGCGGAATCCAAACAAGGAACCCCTCCTATGCATTACTACTTAACTTTGTTGGTCGTGGAGATAAGTCATAACAACCACATACAATGCAACAAGCAATAGAACACTCATACCTCACATTACATATAACACACATACCTTTAAAATATCATCACTCGTTTCATAACGAGTGAGGAAATCATAAAACTTCCCTACTACGGAAGTCATACAATTTCCCTTCTATAATCGCATCAATATTACAACGAGCTCAAACTACACACCCGAATCTACAGTAGATATAATACTACTAAGTCTTATCCTAAGGAATACACCACCCACTAATAAGGCGGAATTCCCATCCACATACTTACCAACCACTCCGCATCCTAGCCATTACTCCGACTCAGGTCGACAACAATTACCCATGCCGTCCCTCTCACTTCCTCAGTAAAAGAGGACACACTCTCGGCCTCCTCTTCCTCAACTCAACGAAATCTCCCCAGGCGGATGTCCACCAACAGGGTTTAATGAATCTTACTCCATTAGAAGTGTTAACGACACCTATTCTGGAGCCTATCATTTCCTAGTGCACGGTCTCCCTAACCGTACAACACCTTATTCCCCATCGGTCTTTAACCGAAAATTTTGTGAACCTTTGAGAATCCACCTTTTCCTCAGTCCAGTTATCCTAGAGAGACTCACCATTGCAAGTATCCACCGGGCTTCTCTATGGGTTAAACTTTCGGCACCCACGAATATGGTGACCACATTTTCACCATCCCAACACTGCTCCTACGGGTGAAGGATTATCCTCAATCCTACTTCAGGGCACTTCTCCACTTCGATTTAACATCGCTTGAAATCTCAAGCTCAGTTCCACTTTCTACTTCTCGTGGTACATGGGAAAACTACATCAACTAAAATTAGTAGTCGTAGTAGCAAGACAAGAAAATGCTACAAAAAGGGTGCAACCTCCAAAGCGGTCCTCATCCCCGACTACAATTTACAGTTCTCAAAAATCCTCCCCAAGACTCCCTTATCCAATCAACCTACTGTTCTCACACGAATGCGCAGAACATTCTATGGATTCTACTTCATGGCAGAAGAACGAAATCTCACAAGAGAAACCAACGATCTTAATCCTAAGGCTTTATGTCAAATCAAGAGCAACGCTGAAACTTAAGTTGCCCACACAGATTCCTAAGGACTCTAGAACCTGATGCTCTGATACCCTTTGTGACAACCTGCTCACCAAAATAGGGGGTGGCCAGCCCAATACTCCAATATAACAGAATCATAGATGGAATCATTCTCAGCATCACAATAAAAATATAGAGTATCCAGGATAACCACCCAATATTTCCGAAAACGGGTTGCCAAACATTTTGATTTGAAAGTAAAGAAATTAAAACAAACCACCCAATTCCTGAAAGCTAAGGGAAACCCCAAAACTTATATAAATAATACAACAAGAATACAATAAAAGGACCGAATATGTTACCGGTCACCAAACTGATACACCAATAATACACAAGTTCAAAAAGTTACTTATTACATTTCATTAGACATTTACAAAAGCTTGGGCACCACGCCCGAATAAAAGACGTGATCTTAACTAGAATGCAAAAATGAAAACGTTTATACCAATTATGTCCCGTAATACCCGCAATGCATCACGGCTCGCCGAGGACATCGGAATAGGAATTCAAATCAGGCATCCCTGCGGAGGAGTACCTGAGCAGAGACAAGATGCATATGCCACAAGAAGTGTAAATGGGTCAGGGCCCGGTTCTATATGATTACCAGATCAGTAAAGACTATGACAGTTATGAATATCATGATGCTAGGAAGAATAAAGTCTATCTACACAATTCTAAAACATAGGCTAAGGCAGTAAAGAAAAGCATGAATTTAATTTTAACTAAGTAGGAGAAAGGAAAGATTAACATAAATAAAACTTCTATCATACCCCAATTCATGTCATAGTTTATTCCTCATTAGGAATATAAATCTATAACTATAAGCTCTTCATGGCTTTTATCTCAATTTTAATCTCTTTGTGGCTTTTATTTTAATCACATGCCCATCCTGGCATTAACATTCCTTAGCAGGAATATAATCAACATTAAATGCTCTTTATGGCATATATCTTACATCAAGTCCCACTTGATTTAGAATGGTTATATTCTTATACATACAACGATTCTAAGACCGCCCCTCCGAGTTTCCCCACTGGGCGCGCCCCTAAATGACCATCATCTTCCAGGGCCTATCTATACAAGATAACCTGGGCTCATAACGCAAATGTCGAGAAGCGGCCATATGCCTGCGGGAAAGTCAGGACGACACCCGGAATCCCCTAACCAACGCAGAAAAATGTATAAAAACCCCGCATATGGCCTAGGACTATATGCACCCTGCATCCACTAGCCAGGGGGCATCACCAAGCGCGCGAACTTCCCTTATGATGTCATTTAGAGAGGTGTGTTTAACAAAATTACCATTTATGATGTTAATGATTAAGTAAATTATCATTTACTATCATACCATATCAATTTCATTTGAGCAAATGTATATTTTATACTCAATTCCATTCACATTTTACCAAATGTATATTTCCATTTATCCGAAACCATATTCATATAGTTTTTGTAAATATTTCGCCTTTTTAAATCCGGAGCCGTACGTATTTACATTGACATTTTGACCTCAAAGAATAAATAGACTTTCAATTATTCTCCCCAGATTCATTGATAGATACAATAAACCATCAAGGATCACACAGCTCCAATGATCTTCTAATGTCTCCCAAGCATAACAATGCATCCCCTAGTTTAAAAGAAATCAACTAGAAGAAAGAATGCCCTAACATCAATAGGCATGATCCCCAGAAAAGTTCCCACCTATCCTATTTCTAATGTAGGGTGGATAACTAATTCCTGTAGGACTCTAAAACTCTAAATTTACTTCATTCAAGAAGGATCCTAGTCCCTATTGAAGAAAATAAATCTAGGAAACAAAATAAGATTTTTAAAGGTGAAAAACAGGGGACCGATCGACCGGTCCTGAGACTGCGGTCGACCACGTCTCAAGGTTTTGCCTACGAAAGAAAGAAAAAAGCTCAAAATGGTATAGTTGGTCGACCGGTAAAGGAACCACGGTCGATCGCAAAATAATTTTATGCCTTGTGGGAAAGCAGTAAGCCCTCACACGAAGGCTCGGTCGACCGGTCAGGGGACCGCGGTCGACCCGTCGTATCAGACCTAGGGTTCTTCCTTCTTCCAAAAGCTAAACCCAAATCTCAAATCTCTTTCATTTTGAACACAACCAACAACTTTTATCTACCCAAGGATTATCCTACCTGATTTATAACTATTAAAACTCACAATTTTATGCTCAAAACTAAGATTAGGGTTTAAATCTCATAAATTCCATTTTTGATCCATAAATGCAAATACACAACTATCATACTAATTATTCAACTTATATCACATATTAGCAAGTAGAAAACTTTCCTTAGGGTTGCAAATTAAGATTTCTTGGTGGTAGAAGCAATCTCCCATCTTCATCCTTCATTTCTCTCTTCTTTCTCCACTTTTCTCTTCTTCTTTCTTTCTCTCTATGTTCAGGACATAAAATGGGGAAAATAAGGGATTTTAGAAGACTAAAATCGTGGCTTAAGTTAAAAATCCCAACTTAAATGGTTAACACACATTAAAATGACTTCCAAATACGCATTTAAGTTAAAACCAGTCAAAAGTGCCCGAAACCCAAAAATACAATATGACACTTATTTTGACTATCTCGCACCATCCGGGACTAACTACACCCTCTAAACTGGCATTCAGAAATTTTATAAATTATTTCGAGTTCCAATATCATTTAAATAAAATGTCAATTAAAATAGATGACACTATAAAACATGCAACCTGATGATATTTACTTTCACATACAGTAAATATGCATCAATCTAGTAAATATTAACTTTCGATTCATTCAATTAATATTAACTCCAGTCCCCACATTTTATATATTTACCTTATGCGGTAAAATTAGTATAAAATGAGCCTCCCAGAATCGAGGGTTGTTACATTAACTAAATGAGTTATTATCGAGACTTATATTACTTAAGATTTAAAATAGATAAATGATAGTTTAAGGCTGGGACCAAAGATAAAAGAGTTTTTAATTACCATTATAACCTTGGGAATAGGTGGGATTAATCATAAGATATAGAATGAAGGGTTAAGAATGAATTAAAGGTTATCGAGAATTAAACCTAATTAAAGATGACATTAATTCATAGAATTTCAAAAGTTATGATGACATGGACTAGTACGGTGTAGACATTTACCTACTAAATTTGGTTAAAGAATACTTATTTAATCTTCCAGTAATGAGTGAGGCTCGAGAATATAAAATAAAGAAGTAAAGTCATAATCTTTAATATGTAGGAATTTGATAGATAAAAATACTACGTATGGGAATTATCATATGGTTGTGTGCATGCCTTATGGATGTTATATTTATGTAGGTGTAATGAATACCTATATTATTATTTGTATGTATGACATACCTACGCTTCTTTCTATCGGGGTGGAGGTTTCGCATTGTGGCCAGTCTTATCATGTACGCCCATTTGTATGGATTTTATATTCGTACCCCGAGTATAGGACCTTGGACACGTGCTATCGATGTATACGATAGTCGTTATAGTTGAATGGGAGCGTAGGTATGTGCGTTACCCATTTGGCTTGGGAGTTTGCTCTCCTCCAATATATTTGTGTTATGTTATGATTCATGAGAGATGTCAAATCAATAGACCTCTATACAATGTCTTTATGTGTCACGACACGATAGCAGAGTATGCATGCACCGCAGCTGTGACTCGGGAGGTGCCGTATTAGTATATATATAATTATTGTGATATTATATATATAAATTGTGATGTAATCTACTATGTGACATTGTATATATAGAGATGTAATCTTCTGTCTCATATTGTAGAAAACAAAATATAAATCGTGAATTAATCTATTGTGTAATGTTGTAGATTGAAGTAAATAATGAAATCTGAGATGAATTAAGTAAGTGAACACTTAATTCCAAGGTTATAACAAGACTAGTTCATATTAAAGAGAAATGAATATGAATAACTATATTTCGTATGGTATGGGACATATGGGTTTATGATATGGGTTATAATTATGTTATGGAAACTAGATAGGAGGGAACCCTATCTAGGAAGATAATAAGATATGATAGGTGTGCACTCTAGATGAGAGGTGAGAATTATCAAGAGAGAGCCCGAGAAACTAACATGTACATAATAATTGCATAATTTCACTCGTTAATCCTTTGCTATTTTTAAAAATATTTTACCATCAGGCTGTTACCCGTTTTCTAGCATATTATCACCTCCCTTTTATATTATATATTAGGTGTCATAGGAATGCCAGGAATAGAGGATTGGATACTTGACGTACTATAGATTCTATGGAGTTGTAGAGTTTGCTTAAACACTTTGATTCTCTTGATTCATACATCCGTAGTAGTTAGTTCATGTAGGGCATGTCGCCCAAGGATTCTAGTTATTTTGATTCTATCTCAGACAATGGTTTTACTTATGTCAGTTTTGTTATATTCTGTTTATTTTGATTGTTGTATCAAGATATTTAAATTAGGGAGTTTATTTCACTTATATTTAATTCAGTTGTGATGTTACTAATCTATTATGCATTGTTGTGGAATGGATTACATGACATTGATTGTAATGGTAAAATGGGATTGTATTAAATTAAAATTGTAACGTTTTTAACACTAGCTTAATTGAGTATTAGGTGATTAACAAAAAGAAAATGTTTTTCCACCGTGATGCTAAGAATGAGCAAATTGTATACCCTGATTTAATTGGGTATAGGACTGATTACCCGGTATTTCATTGAGCAAGGCGTCAATATATATATATATATATATAATAAATCATGACATCCGATATAAAAGTTGTCATATTAGGTAATTAAAATAATTACAATAATCTTGTACATCACATTTTGGATCAGCAAATAAATTACACGATTCGTGCCAATTTTTCTCGGAACAGCTACTATGTGATGAAGCTTACTTCTTCGATCCCTACTCCTCCCTTTCATTAATTCTTCGCATCTTAGTTTTCCATGTTCATCAAAGTCAATTTCAAATATCTCCAATAAATACAAAATATTAATTATCCAAGTTAAACATAAATGTATAATACTAATAGTCACAAGACTAAAAATATATTGACTTATACTAATTCTATCAAAAGCTTCATTCTTATCGCGCTCTCTAAATCATTTCCATTTAGTTCACGCCGGAATAACATTCTGAGTTATAATCCCTATCTCACTGAAAAGTTTGGTAGACTGTTCATGCTGAAGTGGCATTCCTTTTGTCTTTTGAAATTTCTATCAGAATATTTTTTCCACTTTCTTTGGCTATTTTTTACCACCCTCTTCCTTTAATAGGTACACAAACTCTTTGTTTCACCCTAGTTGAGGCTATGTACATGCATTTCTTAGTAATCCTTAGAAATAGAGAACAAATAAAAAATTCAAACAAAAATTGTTACCATGATACCATACACCAACTCTTGCAATCTTTTAACAAATCTAAGAACTAGAAAATGTAGATAAATCTGATAATTCATTTAAGATAAGATATTTTTAATACCAAAACTAGTAATCCTTAGCAATAGAGAACAAACATCTAAGAAGAATATAAGCTTCAGTTTTAAATTCCTACATAAATAACAAGATTTTAAATCCATTTTTATCAATAGTTCCTTATAAACAATTTTTAAGGTTCTTTAAACAATTTTTAATATTCTATTAACAAAATATAAGCATCAACTTTGATAAATAGTTCATTTCCAGGAAATTAGATGCTGTTAATCCAAGGCTTGAGTTTATCATAAATAATTTATTCACAAAAGAGGTAAAGAATACATATAATTCTACGAGAGTGTGTTAGTAACATATTATGTATACAAGTGATAAAAAAATTTCTTGCTAAGTTTCTGTTTGTTTTTACATCAACATATGTTTACTGCTAGCACATCCAATTTTCCCACAAACTGCGTATCTCTGACAATGGTTAATCCACCCTATTTTTAGTTAAATATCAACCTTTTACTATAGAAAATGCAGCCCCCTGTAACTTGGGATGATGAATTACAGAACCTTTCGAGGTCGGATTTCAACAAGGAAGAAAAACATCATTTCAATCCCATTCATTTACTAGTATAGAGAGTGTCACAAGTATAAATATGGGTTTTCAACTATTGAAATGTTGGGTCGCCTCCAACCGCTTTATTGATTGAATTTTTTGATGAAACCTCATGGATATGATCTTCTCACTGTCGAGATCATATCAATGAAGTTTCATAAAAAAATTCAATCAAAAAGTGGGTGAGATGATCGCCAATATTTCAAAGGTCGAAAATATATATTTATACATATTTTTTACATATCACCTCATCTCAACGATTTATTTATTGAAATTTTTATGAAAAAAATTGGAGATGATCTTCTCACCATGGACATCATATATACTAAGTTTCATAAAAAAAAATCATTTTTTACTATTTAAAAAAAATGGTATGTACCCGTTTCTGCACTATAATGAGTCCTTACAGTAGAAAATCTCTCTCTCTCTCTCTCTCTCTCTCTCTCTCTCTCTCTCTATATATATATATATATATATATATATATATATATATATATATATATATACATACATACATATATATTTGATTCTCAAATGAAAAAGTATTATTTCTCGAGTTCTCCGATATCTATTATTTTAATCGTGTTTAATTTCCCAGAGTTGAGTTCTTTAGCCTTTCAAATTCCATTTAGCCATTGAATATCCAAAGTTTCATTCCGATTCAATAATTTTTTTTTACAGCCAATAACACCCATCTCTAATAAGCGACTTTTTTAACAAAAAAAAAGTGTAACACCCCGTAAATTAAAGGAAATTTGGTTGAATAATATTTTGGGAGAAAAAAAAAATTATTTTATTTGGAGAAGTTTAATTTAATTCATGAATGGAGAAATTTATTAATTCGTTAAATCGAGGATTAGTTATTTAGATTGCTTTATGTCACATTTTGAGGTCTTAAATTGGAAGATGTTATAAAATAACTCGGATGTCGATTTTAAGCGTACAGTTAAGTCCGATAGGGTGGAATTTGTCAGAAATAAGTGGTAACATACATATATTGGGTATCGGGGTCTGATTTCGCACTTGTGAACTCCATATAAAGAGTATGGACAATTTTAATTCAGGCCCATAGGCCCAAAACATGAATATTGGTTTAACCTGAAAGGTGTAAGCATTAGGCATTATTAAATCACATTTGAAGGCAAAAGGGAGAAAAGAAAAGGGAGAGCCAAAGGGAAAATGAATTTGGGGATCGTAAAGAGTCAATTGCAATTCAACTCCATATTTCAAAGATATAGACCTTCTTGGTTAAGGCAAGTGGTTTAAAATTTGAGTATTAAATTGCATCTATATTTTCGTATTAAAAGAGGTGAAATCCAATTTAATTCTAGGGTTTGTTCATTCATAAATTGGGGTTTTTCTTTTAATGAGGGTTATAAATCTGTAGATGATTTGATAATTGATGCAATTGATGATTAAATTGGTGAGATTGTTAAGGCTAGAGTTGTTATAATGGAAGAATGCATTTATGATGAATCTTAAGGAGTTTTGATAAATAAATATGTACAGAATTGAGGTATTTATTTTTCAAACGACGCTTCTATCCACGAAACACTGTAAAAAATTGTGTTGTCTAGCTTTTGTTCGCTCATTCATTTTCTTCAAAAACGGCTCCAAAATACCCCAAAACGGCATTTTTAAAATCTGGGTAAATTCCTGGCACATATTTTTTTGAAATATTTTTAGTTGATATTCCGTTGGAGATTACCTAGATTGATAGTTGTGACTTATTACCCTTGAATTAGGTAGATGATTTATTAATTTGTGGAGTTAATGTTTATGATTGAGTTATTGAAATTGGGGTAATTAAGTGGGGAAAACTTACTTGGATGGACTTGAACATTGAATTAGGAATATTGAATTTCGGGCCGAGAGAGAGAGAGTCCGTGCATAATTGCTAGTGCGTCACCAAAATAATGATAAATTAATTAGTGTAAAATTAATTGAAATAAAGTCGAACCATTGGCTTGCATGTTTTATGCTTGTGTATGGTCATAGTACATCGGTAGCCTGGATATATATGTATATATATATATATATATATATATATATATATATATATATATATATATATATATACATACGATGATGTATTGTATATATATGATTTATAAATATTGGTGTGAATAATTATTATAAGGCAACATACCCACGCTAAGGCTATCATGGGAGGTTGTGCGATGTAGATGAATCCACTATCTTGAGGAGCAGAGTGAGTATAGTATCGAGGTCATAGCATTCGAACGCAGGTTTGAGACGTTTTGGCTATGATTTGGTCCCATTTTGGGGAACCTATGGCCGCCTTCATTATGTTTGTGAATTTTTTTTTTCTCACTTGGGTGATGAGCCGTGGCAGGGTTTTCAGGAGGATGAGAATACTCCGTAATGATAGCGCTTAGTGATTTCCCGATGAGTACCTACTCGGAGGATGACGATGAATCTACGACATGCGGGTGAATGTTTTGATATGATTATACGTATATATGGAGCAAATTTATATACGGGTATATTATATATATTCATGGTGCAGAAGGTATAGACGATATGTTGTGATATGATTATACGTATATATGGAGAAAATTTATATACGGGTATTTTATATATATTCATGGTGCAGAAGGTATAGACGATACAACTTGTGATATATTAAATGGTATCAAATGAGAAATGGTTTTTTGTATAAGTTAGTGCGAATAATAACTTTTGACTTGTATATATTATTTGAATTGTATAAGTGATATAATTCGTGAGATTGTTATATGGTATTTATTGAGAAATTATTCAATTTAGTTAATGAGATTAATAAATTATAACTTCTGTACAACATACACTTGGGTTGGAATAGTGAGAAGTTGTGAGATATTGGTAATGAGACTAGTTACGGGTTAGTTATCTAGATGTGCACATTAGTGAGAGGTGAGGTGTCTTCAAGGGAGTGTGCAAAACTAATTTAAAAATGGAAAGCATTTGTATATTTACTACTTGCATTGAAATTCACTTGCTAGATATTTTCAAATGGTCTGGGTTCTAAACCTTGCTATAAAATATTTTCAAAACCTTTTAGGTATCTTACCACAGTTAAGTCAGGCTTGATATTCATTCCCGGGACTCGTCACTGCAACATGTGTGGATGTTGCAGGATTTGGATGTTTTTTTGTTCCTAGTGTAGGAATCTCTATTAGACTATCACGAGCATGTTCATTCACAGTTTATTTCAGTTGCTTTTCATATTGTATTAGAGTTATTACTCTTGCTCATTTGGTTTGGTATTGTGTTAGCCGATGGTTTATTCGACGAGACTTTCAATACTATTTATGTCAATTGAATTTTTATTAGACTTGTGGTATGATGAATTTCACTTGTTACGTTGGTTATTTGGATTTGTATTATGTTATTGGTTTGGGATTAAATAAAAAGATAAAATTTGGCACCGTGTCTTTTGAATACTAGGTGGTTAGTAAGTTTTAAAAAGTTTTCGACAGTGATGGTAAGAAGGAACCAGTTGAGATTTTGGTTTAATTTGGTATAGGACTAATCACCCGATATTTTATTAGATAGGGTGTTACAGATGGTATCAGAGCATCAGGTTCTAATGTCTTTAGGGTCTGTGCATCTTTTTGCGTTTCAGCGTATCGTTCTTTGATGTAGAGCCTTATTATAGGATTGCTGTATTCCTTCACATATGCGATTTACGTTATCCCGCTATAGGGCATAGTTATGAGATTCCTAAACGGTTTCGGCTGAGCGTGGAAGATTGAACAAGTTATAAAGGCAAACGTGGGATGATGGAAGTATTTCATGAGAGAGGACTCAACAAGAACTATGGAATCTTATGGGAACAGTGATGAGGTAGGAGTCACCATAGTGCTCAGACAATTGAAGTTGGAATAATCGCGAGGATGTAGTAGATGCCCCAAGGGTTATCGAGAATGAAAATAGTGTAAGGTTAAAGCCCCAACTGTAGATGACAAAAGGGAAATGGTTTAAAAAGACTTTGTTTTAGAAAGAGCAATCCGCGATAATTCGAGGGAGATGCGAAAGGGCTATTTACCATTGAATGGAGAACATTCCACTGGAATCACATGTGGGGGAAGTGTAGTGAGACTGAATTCTAATTTTGAGCAAAGAAGTTTTCTCTTAGAAGCAGTATGGGGTAATGGGAGCCACTCAATTCATTCATGGCAAAATACCGTGAATAACAAGGGATTCGGAGTGAGGATTATTATGAATCCTCTCCCTAGAGGTTAAATAGACTGGTAAAGGAAATTTCAGTAATTTTCTATAGGGGATATAGGGGAAGCAATCAGGGTCAAGGCTACCCAGTCAGTGAAAAGGACAATCTCGATAGGTCTGGTGGGGCCAGGGATAGGGGAATGACACAATAAGATGTATTATGTGTACAAGAGTAGAAATAGTTGGGTGAATCTTATCTTTACAGAGTCAGGGGACATGATTGGTATGTCTACCATGGGCATCTGTTAGAAAAGTTGTTAGGTTTTAGTTAGGACGAGGGTCTTATGTCTGATAACCATTGAGCCGGTAGTTTTATGGGCAGCTGAAACTATGAGTTCATTTCCAAGATGATTGAGGTATGTTTTGTGTGATGTGAGTGGATCACAGGAATGTATTACTACTATATTAACGTGAGAAACTGGTTTAGGGGAGGTATCATTCATATCATTGGTATGTGCATTTTAACATGGGGTAGAAGGGAACTCTTCAGTTCCACCTGTAAAGGAACAAGTGGGTACGTCGAGATGATATATTTTGAGAATTAGCTCGTCTGAGGGGTGATATTCAAGTTGTGGTTTTATCATGTGTACGGAAAGGTTCACAATGGTGGATAGTTATAGCAAGGCTATTGTGGTCATTATTCAAGAGCAGGAGGTATGTCTGTGTGATGTTCTACTTGAAAGAGGTTGAGATTGCGATAATATTTTGGCAAAGTAGACTACATAACATATAGTTGTCTAGTTATATTGGATCTTGGTGCACAAGGACTTTTACTGATAAGATTCAGGGCATGTTGGGTTGTCGTGGAGCAGAGATATTTAGCTCATTATCGATATTTAGCGCTAAGGTTATAGTGATAATGTGAACGTAGTAATATATGACTCCTTTAGAGACCCAGGGGTCCATGATTTGGCAGGTGAGTATAGGGACATAGTTTGAGTGTCCTGGTTATATAGGTGGACGTGTCAGTCGAAATATCCATAGTGTATATATATATATATATATATATATATAACCTACTGATGTACTATGCCCAAGCACAAACCTAAAACATGTAAGCCAATGGCTATGTATGTTAAAATGTGTTGCATATTATTGTAATAAAAATGTTAAATTGAAATCCCAGGGAGTAGGGGCACTTCTGATGTGATTTATGGTGGTTGGACTTATTGTCGAGTAGGGAGATATAGCTCAAAATTTATTTTCTCTCAAGGAAACTAGTTATAGTAAGGGCACGATAATGTATGTTGCCTTCTGTATCATAAAATATGTATGTGTATACTTTTATGTCGAAAGACGGGTATTTGGGGGTACGTGCTATGGACTGAAGGAAAAACAGATTATAACGATCGATAATGTTAGGTAGTAGTGTATTCGGGGGGTTCCTTGTTACGATTTCTCTTTGGAGACGTCCCACGCATGAAGCTTAGCATAACGTTGGAAGTGAGTAGATGTTTGGTCATTAGTCCATCGGTTGGGTACCTCGATGATTTTACATGCATGTCGTTATAACAATGAGATAGAAGTTGTATTACGACTTCAGAATCAAAGAAGCTGGGCATTATTTGTGCGGTTGAGCACGGGTACAGGGTGTGTGGGCGCCCTGGTTAATTAATTAATTTAATTGTTATGAATAATTCTCGAGTAGAAATGGGATAAATGGATGTAGGATGTTAAGGGTAGAAGACTTAGGAACTAGTAGATAATGGGAGTACTAGGCGTATCCGAATTTCGAGGACAAAATTCCATTGTAAGGGGGGAAGTACATAATACCTCGTAAATTAAAGGACATTTGGTCGAATAATATTTTGAGAGAATTTTTTTAATTTTATTTGGATAAATTTAACTTAATTAATGATTGGGGAAATTTAAAATTTAAGGAATTTATTAATTCGGTGAATTGAGGATTAGTTATATAAGTTGATTTGTGTCGTATTTCGAGGTCTTAAATTGGAAGGTGTTATAAAATAACTCGAATGTCGATTTTGAGCGTACGGTTAAGTCCGGTAGGGTCGAATTAGTCCAAAATAAGTGGTTACATACATATATTGTGTATTGGGGTCTAATTTTACATGTGTGAACTCCATATAGAGAGTATGGACCATTTTAATTAGGGCCCCTAGGCCCAAAACGTGAATAGTATTTTAACCCCAAAGGTGTAAGGGTTAGGCATCATTAAATCACATTTGAAGGCTAAATGGAGAAAAAAAAGGGAGAGCTAAAAAGAAAAGGTATTTGGGGATCTTGAAGAGTCAATTCCAATTCAACTCCATCTTTCAAAGTCCTAGATCTTCTTGGTTGAGGCAAGAGGTTTAAATTTTGAGTATTAAATTGCATATATATTTTGATATTAAAAGAAGTGAAATCCAATTTAATTCTAGGGTTTGTTCTTTCATAAATTTGGATTTTTAGATTAATGAGGGTTATAATTCTTTAGAGGATTTGATAATTGATGCAATTGATGATTAAATTGGTGAGATTGTTAGGTCTAGAGTTGTCATAATGGGAGCATGGATTTATGATGAATCTTATGGAGTTTTGATGAAGAAATATATACAAAATTGAGGTATTTACGTTTCAAACTGTGATTCTATCCACGTAGCACTATAGTAAATCACGCTTTCTAACTTTTTTTCTCTCTAAGTTTTCTCCAAAAATGGCTCCAAATTTCCCCCAAACGGTATTTTTAAAATTTGGGAAGATTTGTGAGGCATATTTTTTTGAAATATTTTTTGTTTTTATTCCGTTGGAGATTGCCTAGATTGATAGGTGTGACTTATTTCCCTTGAATTAGGTAGAGAATTTATTAATTATGGGAGTTAAGGTTTATGATTGAGTGATTGAAATTGTGCTAATTAAGTGGTGGAAATTTACTTGGATGGAATTGAACATTGAATTGAGAATATTGAATTTCGGGCCGAGAGAGAGAGTTCGGGCATAATTGGTGCACCAAAATAACGATAAATTAATTAGTGTAAAATTAATTGAAATAAAGCCGGCCCATTGGCTTGCATGTTTTAGGCTTGTGCTTGGGCATATTACATCAGTAGGTTATATATATATATATATATATATATATATATATATACACACACACATTTATGTTTAGTATATATATGATTTATAAATAGTGTTATGAATATATTTATAAGGTAACATACGGCAATCATGGGAGTTTACACGATGTGGGTGAATCGTCTGGCTTGAGGAGCAGTGTGAGTATAGTCCCTAGGTCATATCGTTCGAACGCAAGTTTGAGATGCTTTGGGTATGATTCGATCTCATTCTGAGAGAAACTATGGTCGCCTCCATTATGTTTCTGAATTGTTGTTTTCTCACTCGGGTGACCAACCGTGTTCGGGTTTTCGGGTGGATGAGAATTCTCGATAATCATAGCCCTTAGAGATTTCCCGATGAGTGCCTACTCGGGGGGGATGATGATGGATCTACGACATATGTGTGAATGTTGTGATATGATTATACATATATATGGAGACGATTTATATACGGGTATTTTATATATCTTTATGGTGCGAAAGGTATATACGATATAACATGTGATAATCTTAAATGGTATCAAATGAGAAATGATGTTTTGTATAAATTAGTGCAAATAATAGCTTATGACTCATATATATTATGTGAATCGTATAAGTGATATAACTCGTGAGATTGTTATATGGTATTAATTGAGAAATTATTCAATTTAGTTAATGAGATCAATAACTTATAACTTGTGTACAAAATTCACTTGGGTTAGAATAGGGAGAAGTTATGAGGTATTGCTAATGAGACTAGTTACGGGGTAGTTAGCTAGATGGGTTAAGTATAGTTACGCTCGACGTGCACATTAGTGAGGGGTGAGGTGTCTTCAAGGGAGTGTGAAACACTAATTTAAAAATGAAAAGCATTTTCATATTTACTTCATGCATTTAAATTCACTTGCTAAATATTTTTGAAGGTTTTGGGTTCTAACCCTTGCTATAAAATATTTTCAAAACCTTTTAGGTATCCTACCACAGGGATGCCAGACTTGATATTCATTCCAGGGACTCGCAACTGCAACATGGGTGGATGTTGCAGGATTTCGATAGATGCATCTGTTTTTATGTACGAAGTGTAGGGATCTGTATCAGACTATCCTGAGCATGTTCACTCATAGTTTATTTCAGTTTCTTTTCAGATTGTATGATAGTTATTACTCTTGATCGGCTGGCTTGGTATTGGTGTTAGCCGGCGAGACTTTCATTACTCTTTATGTTGATTGGATTTTTATGAGACTTGTGGTATGCTGAATTTCCTTTGTTACGTTGGCTATTTTGATTCATATTATGTTTTTGGTTTGTGCTTAAATAAAAAGATAAAATTTGGCACCATGTGTTTTGAATACTAGGTGCTTAGTAAGTTTTAAAAAGTTTTCGACGGTGATGCTAAGAATGAACCAAATGAGATTCATGTTTAATTTGATATTGGACTGATCACCCTGTATTTTATTAGGTGGGGTGTAACAAAAAGATGTGTAGAGATTTTATTTAAAAAATTGATTTTATTATAATATCAAGTATTGATTATCATTCCTTTTTATAAAACCATTGTATAAAAAAACTTGTAAAATTTGTTATTAAAAATATCGATTTTTTGGTATATAAAAATAACCTTTTAATTTATACAAAAAATAATCGAATTAAAAAAAGTTAGTTTTTTAAAAATAAAATTGTAGTTATTATTTATAAATAACTTTTAGAAAAAGTTATAATTTAAAAAAAAATATATACGTAACAATATGACATTTTAATATAACATTTGCTAACTTTTTTTATAAAACACTTTTTTACTAATATGCAATAAAATAGTTTATATATATATATATATATACTGTGAGGTGGAAATTGAATTGGCCAAACATAGCAGCCCATGTAGGTCCAGTCCAAAAAGGATAACGACCCATCAAGTTATAATTAATATCACAAGGGAGAATTATAAAGAGGCAATCCTGCTGGCAAGAATCTCGAAAGAGTTTAAAACAAATCAACAGACGGCTTAATGAATAAGCAGGAAAAGTTCAACATGATTCGACCTCCATCATTATATCCTCCCCCCGGGCAAAATGTGTAACAATCTGAATTTTATTTTAATTTAAGTTGAATTAATTATATAACGAAAAGAGAATTTTTATTTTTGGTCGATAGGTAAAATAATAATTTTTCAATTATGAGTAGACATTTTTCTACATGTGTCGAATATTAAATTTAAAGTAAATTTTATGTCAAATTTCTAATAAATATGTCACGATGCAAATTCAGTTTTTTTGTTTAAATGAAAAAATAAAACTTATAGGATATAAAGTATAAATTTCTAAAAATAAAGTTTAAGGGAGAAAATTTTGAAATATATAAAGTATCCAAAATATCATAATCCTTGTTTGTCTTATATGGTTTTAAAGAAAAAAAATAATAAAAGGAAAAAAAGCAGTTAACTGCATACTTCTTAAAAGAAAGAAAAAAATGGAGAGAGGGAGAGAAAAAAAAAGATAGGCAATTACACTAAACTGCCTCTTCCTCTCATTTGTACCTATTCCAAGATATATTAAAAAATGAAAGAAAACAGGAAAAACTTATGATAAACCAAAACTTACACTGCCATTTTTAAAGGCCTCTTTAGACTGAAAAATAAAAAGAAAACATTCATCTCCTCCCTAGATGTATGTTTCTATTCTCTTTCATGTATATATATATACATACATAAAAGAGAATAGAAACATATGAGAGAGAGAGAGAGAGAGAGATCAAATACCAAAAAGTCCCTCAAATATTTTTTAATATACATTTAGTCCAAGCCTTTTTATTTGGTTCCAAAAATTCCCTCAAACATTACTTGTAGATTATTGACTAAGACCTTCACCAACATTAGCTTTGTATCTCATATCAATTCAAATCTGTAAAGGACCAAAATAAAATCTCATGTTCGATAAAGTGACAATATATACACAATAAACATGAAAAAATGAAAAAAATGAACCAAACCCCCAAATTATTAATGTATATATACCCACGAAAAGAAGAGAGACCTGACCTTGGAACCCAAATTCGACACTTCAAAAATCCAAAAAAGGTACCAAAATTGAATATACTAGGTCTACATGGAAGTTAAAAAACAAAAGGTATTATTCAAACTCTTTAATTTCAAACCAAAATGACAGGGACATTTCATCAAAAACATGATGTAAAGCTTGACTAAAATCATTGTGGATACATTTTGGATCAGAAACTAAACCCAAAATCCAAAACTAAACCTAAAATAGAAACCAATCATAACCAAGGAACGACTGCGTGATGAGAGGAGTGGAAGGTGCGGTGTCATCGGTTGAAGTAGTGGGGAGAGTGTTGATGTTTGAGGTAGGGTTTTTTTGGGTTTGATGATGAGAGATAAAGGGAGAGAAGTAGAGAATGAGAGGCTTGTGTGGGGGTAATGATAGAGTGTGGACAAATTGATGAATTGGTTTTGACGAAAATACCCTCAATTTTGAATTAAAGTGTAAGTTTGGGGTGTAATAAAAAAGGGTGAATCCAAATTTGTAAGGGATAAAATGGGTGTTATAGGAAAAAATGCATATTGATGACATCATGAACTAAGCTTATGACATACATAAGTTTTCTACTTTATTATATATATATATTTATCGAACATGAGATTTTATTTTGGTCCTTTATAGATTTGAATAGATATGAGATACAAAGCTAATGTTGGTGAAGGTCTCAGTCAAGAATCCTACAAGTACATTGTAACAACCCGTCCGTTTGGGGATAATTAAATTCCATAAGTAAATTGGAAATTTGGAGAATTACTCGGCATAGTAATTTTTGGGATTTTAAGGGATTAGATTATTCTTGATGTGAGATATATTTACTTTTGGGATTAAGTAAATGAATTGGAGTATTTTGAGAATATGTCGCGGTTGAGTAAAGCGATAAAAGTTAAGATTTTAATTGGAAAACCCGCATTGAAAGGTATTGGGTTAAAAATAGTGATTTGCGATCAAGTACCTAGGATGGGATTTTCGACTGCGTCGTGAGTCTCGGAATGGCCAAGATATTCAGAAAAGATTGTTCAATTGTCGAAATTGAGTTTCGATAAATTTTAGAGTTAAAAGGGCTCGTAATTGAGTAAACGAGTAGTTTTTGGGTTTTAAGGGGTATAAACCCTTTTCTCCTTATATGAGGAGGGATAGACGGAGAGAATAGAAAGAAAAGAGATAAGAGATAGAGGAAGGAAGAAAGTGGAGAGAGAAAATGAGATTTCAGGTCAAACTCCGTCGCACTCGACTCGGGATCGTCAAATTTTATCCACGAGCAATTGTTTAGTTTCTTTATTTACTTTTGAGCATAAATCTCATATCATAGTTTGGTATTAAGAAACCATAAAGCATTTGGGTTGGGTTTTCGTGGATAAAACGAGTTTTTGGGAGTTAAAATAAATAAACCCCAATAATTTTCTAATTGGAGAAGCATATAAATTAATCAAAATTAATTGGTGATTTGGGGTTCTACGATGTTTAGAACCCTTATTGTATGTGTATTTGTAGTTGCTTTAGGTTGTAGGATGTTGGGTGCGGAGTCAAAAGCTTGGGTGAAGCTTTAACAGCCGAAATAGCTTCTCGGAGAAAAAGATGACCGCCATGATCGATCGATCGAGCCATCGATCGATCGACGACCAGGGGTCGATCAATCGACCCCTTTAGTAAGTTTGGCAATTTTCTTTGGGTGAATTGGATGGGATGAATTCCAATTCTATTTTATTCGAGGTTGATTATGGGATAACATAAGGGACCTTTTAGGAGTATATAGTCCTCCAATTGAGGAAATTTAGGAGGGCAAGGTGAGGGTTTTAATATGTAACCCTTAAATTATATTTTCGAGGAGAATAGATAAGTTGGGGATTTAGAATGTTGGGGTTACTAGAAAATGGAGGGGACCTCTAAATGATTAAATGGACGAGATGTAGTCCTTAGGTTTGTGTGAAAGAAAATCCACAACCTATTCAATTTTAGAGTATTCGGGGACGAATATCAATTGGGATAGTTTCAGTGGCCATTTTTGCCTATATAATTATACATGTGGGATAACATAATTATGTTGATTTCGGTTGGGTAAGTCCTATGAAATAATTAGGATAAATTCGGAATATAGATATATATTCACTTAGTGTGAAGTGTTATAATTTGAGATATCCCATAAATCCTTAGATGAGAATAAGGTAATTATTATTTATAAAAGTGAGGAAATACTTAGGGTATAGTATCGTCCATATATGAAAGCATGATTATGATTATTTGAGAGAATCTTTGGGATTATTGGTCATCGCTAGATGTTATTGGCAATTATGGACATATATGCATATATTCGAGGAGGAATATATGGTATATATATACTATGTGATTAAAGTATATATATGATATGATATAAATGGTTTTATGAATGTAAAAATGAATATTTTCAAAATGGAAAAGAAATAATTTTCATAAATGATAATTTATGTATACACACCTCACTAAATGCTATCGTAAGGGATGTTCGAGCATGAGGTGAAGCCCCCTGGCTAATGAATGGAGGGTGGATATCGTCCTAGTCCATATGCGTGATTATTGTATATTTTCTACGATGGTGAGGTAATTCTTGGTGTGGTTATGACTCTCCCGTAGGCATATGTATGCTTCCCGATGTCTTGCGTTGTAGGATCCCAGGTTGTCTTGATGATAGGCCCCGGAAGATGATAGTCATTTAGGGGCGCGCAGTGGGGAATCATGAACGGGCGGTCTTAGATGCGTTTTATGATATGATATAAATAACTATTTTCAATAATGTGGGACATTATTGGTGTTAATGAAATTTATGTTAATAAATTGGCTTTATATACATTTCCTGGATGGAAGAAGGGAAATAGGAGCATATGAGATGAAAAGAATTTTTATGATAATAAAACTAGCTTTTAAATACCTTTCCAGGATAGAAGGAAGGAAATGGAATGTTTTGAAATGAAAAATGAATTCTCATTCCGGGAGATATATTCGGACGTGTAACAAGATACGTATATAAAATATGAGTACATAGGTATAAATTGAGTACCGAGGGTCTAACGGATCTCGACGATCGACCTTGCCGCATAGTAGTGTAACGGGGGGGGGGGTTCCTTGTTTGGATTATGTTTTACAAGACACCCCACGCACGAACATGGCTTAGTGTTGAGACTGGGGAGAAGTTGAACCCTTGGTGCTCCAATATTAGAATTTCTTATATGGTGTGTGTATATATGTATATATATATATATATATATATATATATATATATATATCTTTCATGTAGTGAGGATCTAATGGATCTCGGCGATCGACCTTGCCACGTAGTACGGTATCGGGGGGGTTCCTTGTTTGGATTTCACTTTGAGAGACACCACACGCATGAATATGGCATAGTGTTGAGACTGGGGAGAAGTTTATCCCTTAGTACTTAGTTTAACTACGGTGGTTAGAAGATGGGCCATGGTTTAGTTAGTCTCTGTGGTCTTACTAGGATCATTAGAGGGGTGCGCTAGGAGTGCGCTATTAGAAGAGAGGTGAGGGGTATCTCATGGGAGTATGATACCAAATTTAAATATGAGATAAAACCTCTTTCTTTAAAAAAATAAGGCATTTATGCACTTTCTAAATATTTTCAAAACTCGGGCTCTAACCCGTTTATCTACTTTTCCTTCTCTAGCTATATATATATATATATATATTATATAGGTGTCCAGGCACAGGGACGCTGTAATACCCCCTACTTTTGACTATATTTATTTTTGGGATTAATTAATTAAATGCGTATTAATTGAAAATTAATCCGGGTTATAAATACTAACGAGATGCGAGTTGGTATTTGATTATGTGAATATATGTTTTGATATATGTACTTTGTATTATAAAATTTGTCGTGAGATTGATAGACGGCATTTTAGAAATTTTGTTGAGACGCGTGGGACCGCCGCGTCACGGTGTAATATTTTGATAATAAAAGTGAATTTAAAATATATAAACCGTATGGTCGTTTTGAGTGCGCCAACACGTCCGGAAGGGTCGAGATAGTCAGAAAACACTAGCCGGGGGTGTAGTTTGGGTCCCGGGGTATTTTTAGGCCATACCGGCATCTTAAAGGGTATTTTTGTAATTTTACATTTTGAGGAATTAAAAGTGACGAAAATTGGTTAATTAAATCTGATGTGGATTTGACCCACTAAGCCCAAAACCAAACCATATTAACCTAGAAGGCTACGTAGGTTATCATTTAGGTTTTCTAAATTCCCAAATCAAAACCCTAGCCACCTTAAGCCACCATTGGAGAGGAAGCTTGGAGAGAAGAGATTCTGCAGAAAAGTTCTACCAAACCTACACCAAACTCAGAGACAATCAAGGCAAGTGTCTTTATTCCATTTAATTTCAGAGAATGTCTCTTCCATGTTAGAAATTGAGGAATTTTAATTGTTCTTGAATGATGAATGAAAACCCATGTTGTTTGGAGTTTAGAACTTGAAAATTTTGAAGAGAATTGCATGTAGAATGATAGGTAGATGATTTCTCTCATGATAATTGTGATTAGGAGAAATTAAAACGGATTAAATTCTGGGATTTGATGATGATATAAATCTAGGGTTCATGTTCTTGATAAAATTGGGGAAAAGTATAAAATCTTGTGATTTAATGATGTTTAGTATGCATTAATGTATTAAACGATGTTAGTATATGACCTTAGCATGTTATAGTATGATTAGAGGACTTAAAACTTTGTTAGAACGAACTTTGGAGAAGGATTGAGGTGTTCAAAATGGTGAGAAACGTAACTTAGGAAATCTGGGAAGAAACTGTCAGCTCGTTAGAAGCCCCTACCCAGGTCGTTCGAACGAACTCGTTCGAACGAGCTTCTAATGAGTTGACCAGTCTCTGCTAACGAGAAGGGATCTCATTCGATATCTCGTTCGAACGAGATATCGTTAGAAGGTACAGTTCGTTCGAACGAACTGGAATCTCGTTCGAACAGCCTCGTTCGAACGAGACTTCTAACGAGTTGACAGACGAATCTCGTTCGAACAGCCTCGTTCGAACGAGACTTCTAACGAGTTGACAGAGGAATCTCGTTCGAACAGTCTCGTTCGAACGAGACTTCTAACGAGTTGACACTTTGGTTCTTTTTAGACTGTTTTGATTTTTAGAGTCCCGTAAACTGGTTCGAGGGTAGAATTAACATTCCTTGTTGATGTATGGATAGATTTGGGACTTTTGGATTATTATGAGGAGTAAATTATATACAAGAGTTATATTCAATGAACCATTTGGGTTGAGACGTGAGTGTCTACTACGACATGAGGATGAATTATGGCGCGTAGGATTACAAACCGAAATAGTATAAATTGTGATAAGTATAAGTTAGTACGAGAATGAGATATGTACTACGATTAAAATACGGTATTACTAAGACGTGTGTTTACTTAGTATTGGTATATGAATTGTGTGTATGACATACCTACCATACTTGCTATCACGGGAGGTTGCGTTCGCTTAGGACCCTCTAATCCTTGTGTGCCTACGGGGGGATATAGACTGGTACCTCGATGAACATAGGTCATAGAAAGACTTATTGGGATATTAATAAGTCCGCTGATCGTGGGAGCGTAGGTATGTACGTGACCCATGTGATGTGACTGTGTTCGCCTCCACTATTTGTGATTTGTGTTATCTGAACTATTCCTGAGAGATTCGGAATATGTGATCCTTATGTACGTGATGTACCGGGATGGATAGCAGAGTATGTGTGCACCACAGCTTAGTTCTCGGGGTGCTTGCATTGTATATTTATGATGTGAATAATATACACTTAATTAATGAGAACCTTCATGTTAATGATGTGAATATAATTACGGTATTGTTTCGAGAAATATAACGAGTTAACTGATAGTTATATATATTGCATATTGAACATCTGAGTTACGTTAAACCCCTACTTAATTACGAGCGTTATTATGTTAATAGAACCGAGTAATAACGGTAAGACCTATGATAGTGTAGCTAGATATGTTGTCACTTAGCTAGTAGTTTGTATCACTCTAGATGGGTACTTACGTTAGGAGTGCACAGTTAGACGAGAGGTGAGAATATCATGTGAGTGCATGTCCTAACACGTACTTTGCATTTAATGTTTTAAATGTTTTTAAAGCACTTGCAGGTTTTTAAAATATAACTCCACATTCGGGCTCTGACCCGTTTGCTTTACAAATCTCTTTTTCTTGTAAAACCATTTTAGGTGCCCAGCCACAAGGACACCAGGCATAGGATTCTCATTCAGGTGACGAGCTGTAGCTGTTTGTGGAAGCTACAGGGATTTGCTTGTAGACGCTTCTATCTTTTGGATTCCAGAGTCACTATCTATCAGTTGTAGGGCATGTTGCCCATTTCTATTAGAGACATCTTTTACATTACAGTTTTCAGACTTTGATTTGTATTATTTTAGCATTCGGTTATTTATTTCAGTATGGGATTGTAATGAGGAGTTTTCCTCCAGACTTTATTTACACTATGTGATGGTTATTCGTTTTACTTCAGTATGGTGAATGGTGTTACTTATTTCTTCATTACACTTGTTGCATGTTAATCAGACTTATATTAAAATTTGGCAACTTACTTTTTAAATACTAGGTGGATAGTAATAATAAAATGTTTTCGATAGTGATGCTATTAACTGAGCCAACTTGGCATTTTGAATTCATTTAATAAAGGAGTAGCTACCCGGTATTTAATTAGTCGGGGTGTCACAGGTGGTATCAGAGCATCAGGTTCTAGTGTCCTTTAGGATCTGTACGGCTATTATGTTTCCGCTACGTTTCTTTGATATAGAGCCCTATATTTTTGGACTGTTGTACGTTTTTTGTGTATGCTTCGTTCTTCAGCTATATTAAGTTTATAACAGTGAACTTATAAACTTTGTTCTTATTTCATATGCCTCCACGATGTGTACGACGAGTTATCAGGGATGCAACGCCCGAACCCCAGCCCGCTCCAGTTCAGGGCATGATGAACGCTGCTGAGGTTGCAGCTATAGTAGCTCAAGCGGTAAATGCTGCCATTGCCGTTGTTCAGCAGGTACCACCCCAAGCGCCGGTTGCCGCGCCAGTACATGTTAATGCATTCCTGTCTGCTTGGGAGCGTGTATGTGATTCTTTTCATAAAGCGCATCCGCCAGAGTTTGCAGGTAGCTCAGATGTGGTAGTCTCGAGCCAATGGAGGAAAGATATGCAGAGGCACTTGAGAATGCATGAGTGCACTGATGTTCAGAAGAAGGTTCTAGCTACTTTCAAGCTTGTTGGATCTGCACTGCAGTGGTGGGAGTCTATTACCACCATGGAGGAGAGGGATTCTCTCACGACTCAGGAGTTCTGGGCGCGGTTCGACCGCAAGTACTTTCCGTCCGCAGTTCATACAGAAATGAGGAGGAAGCTGATGAGTCTGAGGCAGGAGGGTAAGACAGTGGCCGAGTATGAGGCCGAGTTCATGAATCTGTTGAACATCGTCCCAGACGAGATACCAACAGAGAAGAAGAAAATTGAGAAGTTCACCGACGGGTTGAATTGGAGGATCCGTCAGCATCTCCTAGGGAACCTATCGTTGGCCACTTATTCTGATGTGGTTAACGCTGCATTGTTGCACTGCCAGGACCACCGTTTTCATATGGCCGAGGGTAAGAGGTCGGGGGAGTCTAGCCATCAGGGCAGGACCGGAGGACATGGTGCCAGCGGGGCACAATCGGGTCAGGGGCAGAGACAGAATGAGCAGGGCTCCCAGCAGGGGGATAATAAGAGGTTTCGGTTAGGAAACTACATACAGGGACAAGGAGGTTTCCGTCAGGGCCATCAGGGTCCAAACGGCCATCAGGGCCAGCAGGGGCAGAATGGGCAGCAGTTTCAGTAGGGCCAGTAGGGCCAAGGAAAGAACGGTAACGACCACCAGGGCCGGGGACAGTAGGGGCAGAGAGGGGGGAACTTCCCAGGGAAGTGCTTTGTTTGTCGCAAGACTGGCCATAAATGACAGGATTGTCCTGATAGGGGCAGGGCCCCACAGCAGCAGCAGCAGGGTGCTCGCCAGGAGCCACAGAGGCCTATGTTTCCCGCCGCTCTTCCCGCACCGCCACAGATGGCACCATTGCCACCCATTCCAGCAGTCCCAGCTCAACATGGGCAGCTACAGTATGGACGTGTCTACAACGTCCACCAGGCTGCAGTTCCATAGGCACCGCCCACGATCGAGGGTACGTTTCCTATCCATGGCACTATGGGTCGGGTATTATTCGATACGGGTGCTACACACTATTTTATAGCTACACACTTCGTGAAAGCTTTAGGATTGTTAGCTACGGCAGAGAGCACAGTGACGTGTGTCGACTCACCATTGGGGAGTGGGTCACTTATTTTCTTTATATGCCGTGGAGTGGGGGTAGAGATCGGTGGTTTGATATTGCCTGCAGACATGTTAGTGTTAGACATGCATGTTCACGATGTGATCATCGGTATGGATTGGCTCGTAGCATATAGGTCCATGATTGATTGCTTCAACGGGAGCATTGTTTTTGCCATTCCGGGGCAAGAGATGTTTGTAGTGGCGATGCCTCGCCCAGAAGGAGGATCGACCGCTCATCTGTATTACATTGAGGAGGATACCTCTAAGGAGGTTGTGATTCCTTTAGACTCTATCCCAGTCGTCAGGGATTATTCGGATGTGTTTCAGGAGATACCAGGCTTACCACCCAGTCGAGAGATAGACTTTGTTATAGATTTACTACCGGGTACGAGACCTATAGCACGCGCACCGTACCGTATAGCTCCAGCCGAGATGAGGGAGTTACGGGATCAGATAGAGCAGCTGTTAGGCCAGGGCTTTATTCGAAGGAGTACCTCACCTTGGGGCGCTCCAGTTTTATTTGTGAAGAAGAGGGACGGTTCACTGAGATTGTGTGTGGACTACCGAGAGTTGAATAAGGTCACGATACGGAATAAGTATCTGTTGCCTCGAATCGATGACTTATTCGACCAGTTGAGAGGAGCTTCGTTCTTCTCGAAGATTGATTTGAGATCAGGATACCATCAGTTGCGTATCAGGGAGGAGGATGTCTCGAAGACCGCGTTCTTGTCAAGATATGGTTCTTACGAGTTTCGGGTTATGCCTTTTGGTTTGACCAACGCTCCAGCAGTGTTTATGGACTTGATGAACAGAGTGTTCAGGGATTTCCTAGATCAGTTTGTCATTGTCTTCATTGATGACATTCTGGTTTACTCTCAGACAGAGGAGGAGCACGCCGAGCATTTGAGGCAGGTTTTGCAGACACTTCGTCAGAACGAGTTGTATGCAAAATATGAGAAGTGCGGGTTTTGGCTGAAGGAAGTCCAGTTTTTGGGGCATATCATTTCCAACCGGGGAATATCTGTTGATCCGGGGAAGGTGTTAGCGGTGAGGGAGTGGGGACAGCCCACGACACCAACTGAGATTCGTAGTTTCTTGGGTCTAGCAGGATAATAAAGGAGGTTTATTCGGGGCTTCTCAGAGATAGCGGGTCCTTTGACACATCTGACTTGTAAGGGTGTGCCGTACATCTGGAGTGATGCCTCTCAGTTGGCATTCGATGAATTGAAGAACAATTTGACCTCATCACCTGTGTTAGCATTGCTGAGACCGGGAGTTGAGTATTTGGTTTACACTGATGCGTCTTTGCAAGGACTGGGAGGTGTATTACAGCAGGAGAGACAGGCCATAGCTTATGCTTCTCGTAAGCTTAAGCCTCATGAGAAGAATTACCCCACGCATGATTTGGAGTTGTCAGCAGTGGTATTTACCCTACGAATTTGGAGGCACTATCTTTTGGGGGAGAAGTTCCAACTGTTCAAAGACCACAAGTCTCTACAGTACTTGTTCACGCAGAAAGAGTTGAATATGAGGCAACGTAGGTGGCTTGAGTTTGTGAAAGACTACCAGTTCGACATCCAGAACCACTCGGGTAAGGCTAACGTGGTAGCAGACGCGTTGAGCCGTAGGCCAGTAGATGAGGTGGCAGAGGTGTGGAAAGCAAAGTGGAAGGAATTGGGACACCAGGATGCAGTGGCCCGATCTTTCATGTTTGTGATGACCGTTACACCGCAGATTGTCACGAAGGTAGTACGGGCACAGGCTAATGACTCGTTCTGTCAAGAGAAGATAGTTTGATTACTAGCAGAGGGAGCCAAGTCCTATACCGTTAGCTCAGACGGGGGATTACGCTTCAATGGAAGATTGGTAGTTCCGGAAGGAGAGGAATTGCGGGACGATGTGATGGCAGAGTCGCACATCTCACGGTTCGCGGTACATCCCGGAGGGGAAAAATGTACGAAGACATGAGACGGCAGTATTGGTGGAGCGGTATGAAGAGAGATATCGCTGAGTTTGTTTCGAAATGCGCCACTTGTCAGCTTGTAAAAGTGGATCATCAGAGATCGGCAGGATTGCTACAGCCATTGGAGGTCCGGGTGTGGATGTGGGAGAGAATATCCATGGACTTTATCACGGGGTTGCCTACGTCGCAGAGGGGTCACGACTCCGTTTGGGTAATTGTGGATAGGTTGTCCAAGGTCGCTCACTTTTTACCCGTAAGGACTGACTACACTACAGGACAGTATGCCCAGCTCTTCATTTCAGAGAATGTGAGACTTCACGGTGTGCTCCTAAATATCGTGCCTGACAGAGACAAGATATTTGTTTCGCGGTTTTGGGAAAGTTTCCAAGAGGCCATGGGCACAGAATTGCGGTTGAGTACGGCTTATCATCCGCAGACCGATGGGCAGACAGAGCGCACCAATCAGATGTTGGAGGACATGCTACGCATGTGCATTATTGACTTTGGGGGTGGATGGGAGTAGTATCTTCCACTGGTGGAGTTTGTTTACAACAACTCCTATGAGTTTACTATTGGCATGGCTCCGTTTGAGGCATTGTACGGTAGGCCTTGTCGTTCCCCAGCATGTTGGTTGGAGGTGGGGGATAACAAACTGCTTGGTCCGGAAGTGATTCAGAATACTTCGGCAAGGATCGAGTTGATTCGGAGTCGCATTCGGGTAGCTCAAGACAGGCAGAAGAGTTATGCTGATGCGAAGAGGTTTTTCAGAGAGTTCCAAGTGGGGGACCAGGTTTTGCTCAGGGTATCTCCTATGAAGGGGATTGACCAATTCGGGAAGAAGGGGAAGTTGGCACCAAGGTATGTGGGGCCGTTTCCTATTATTGAGCGGATCAGACCGGTTGCATATAGACTCTGGCTACCGGAGCATTTTCATCGGATTCATGATGTGTTCCATATTTCCTCGCTGAGGAAATACCTTAGAGATAATTTGGCTCATTCTCACATTGCTGTGGAGGACATCGATCTCCAACCGGATAGCTCCTACGAGGAGGGGCTGATTGCTATTTTGGACCGAAGAGAGAGGAAACTGCGGTCAAAGATAGTTCCGTTAGGCGTGTTCAGTGGCGACATCACAATGTCGAGGAGTCCACATGGGAGCGCGAGGATGAGATGCGCGATCGTTATCCAGAGTTATTTTTAGCAGGTACTTTCTAGTTTCGAATTTCGGGACGAAATTCAGTTATTAAGGGGGGAGTATGTAATACCCCGTACTTTTGACTATATTTATTTTTGGGATTAATTAATTAAATGCGTATTAATTGGAAATTAATCCAGGTTATAAATACTAACGAGATGCGTGTTGGTATTTGATTATGTGCATATATGTTTTGATATATGTATTTAGTATTATAAAATTTGTCGTGAGATTGATAGACGGCATTTTAGAAATTTTGTTGAGACGCGTGGGACCGCCGCGTCACGGTGTAATATTTTGATAATAAAAGTGAATTTAAAATATATAAACCGTATGGTCGTTTTGAGTGCGCCAACGCGTCCGGAAGGGTCGAGATAGTCAGAAAACACTAGCCGGGGGTGTAGTTTGGGTCCCGGGGTATTTTTAGGCCATACCGGCATCTTAAAGGGTATTTTGGTAATTTTACATTTTGAGGAATTAAAAGTGACGAAAATTGGTTAATTAAATCTGATGTGGATTTGACCCACTAAGCCCATAACCAAACCATATTAACCTAGAAGGCTACGTAGGTTATCATTTAGGTTTTCTAAATTCCCAAATCAAAACCCTAGCCACCTTAAGCCACCATTGGAGAGGAAGCTTGGAGAGAAGAGATTCTGCAGAAAAGTTCCACCAAACCTACACCAAACTCAGAGACAATCAAGGCAAGTGACTTTATTCCATTTAATTTCAGAGAATGTCTCTTCCATGTTAGAAATTGAGGAATTTTAATTGTTCTTGAAAGATGAATGAAAACCCATGTAGTTTGGAGTTTAGAACTTGAAAATTTTGAAGAGAATTGCATGTAGAATGATAGGTAGATGATTTCTCTCATGATAATTGTGATTAGGAGAAATTAAAACGGATTAAATTCTGGGATTTGATGATGATATAAATCTAGGGTTCATGTTCTTGATAAAATTGGGGAAAAAGTATAAAATCTTTGTGATTTAATGATGTTTATGATGCATTAATGTATTAAACGATGTTAGTATATGACCTTATCATGTTATAGTATGATTAGAGGACTTAAAACTCTGTTAGAACGAACTTTGGAGAAGGATTGAGGTGTTAAAAATGGTAGAAACGTAACTTAGGAAATCTGGGAAGAAACTGGCAGCTCGTTAGAAGCCCTTACCCAGGTCGTTCGAACGAACTCGTTCGAACGAGCTTCTAACGAGTTGACCAGTCGCTGCTAACGAGAAGGGATCTCATTCGATATCTCGTTTGAACGAGATATCATTAGAAGGTACAGTTCGTTCGAACGAACTGGAATCTCGTTCGAATAGCCTCGTTCGAACGAGACTTCTAACGAGTTGACAGAGGAATCTCGTTCGAACAGTCTCGTTCGAACGAGACTTCTAACGAGTTGACTGTTTGGTCCTTTTTGGACTGTTTTGATTTTTAGAGTCCCGTAAACTGGTTCGAGGGTAGAATTAACATTCCTTGTTGATGTAAGGATAGATTTGGGACTTTTGGATTATTATGAGGAGTAAATTATATACGAGAGATAAATTCAATGAACCATTTGGGTTGAGACGTGAGTGTCTACTACGACATGAGGATGAATTATGGCGCGTAGGATTACAAACCGAAATAGTATAAATTGTGATAAGTATAAGTTAGTACGAGAATGCGATATGTACTACGATTAAAATACGGTATTACTAAGACGTGTGTTTACTTAGTATTGGTATATGAATTGTGTGTATGACATACCTACCATACTTGCTATCACGGGAGGTTGCGTTCTCTTAGGACCCTCTAATCCTTGTGTGCCTACGGGGGAGGGGGATATAGACTGGTACCTCGATGAACATAGGTCATAGAAAGACTTATTGGGATATTAATAAGTCCGCTGATCGTGGGAGCGTAGGTATGTACGTGACCCATGTGATGTGACTGTGTTCGCCTCCACTATTTGTGATTTGTGTTATCTGAACTATTCCTGAGAGATTCGGAATATGTGATCCTTATGTACGTGATGTACCGGGATGGATAGCAAAGTATGTGTGCACCACAGCTTAGTTCTCGGGGTGCTTGTATTGTATATTTATGATGTGAATAATATACACTTAATTAATGAGAACCTTCATGTTAATGATGTGAATATAATTACGGTATTGTTTCAAGAAATATAACGAGTTAACTGATAGTTATATATATTGCATATTGAACATCTGAGTTACGTTAAACCCCTACGTAATTACGAGCGTTATTATGTTAATAGAACCGAGTAATAAGGGTAAGACCTATGATAGTCTAGCTAGATATGTTGCACTTAGCTAGTAGTTTGTATCACTCTAGATGGGTACTTACGTTAGGAGTGCACAGTTAGACGAGAGGTGAGAATATCATGTGAGTGCACGTCCTAACATGTACTTTGAATTTATTGTTTTAAATGTTTTTAATGCACTTGCAGGTTTTTAAAATATAACTCCACATTCGGGCTCTGACCCGTTTGCTTTTCAAATCTCTTTTTCTTGTAAAACTATTTTAGGTGCCCAGCCACAGGGACACCAAGCATATGATTCTCACTCAGGTGACGAGCTGTAGCTATTTGTGGAAGCTACAGGGATTTGCTTGTAGACGCTTCTATCTTTTGGATTCCAGAGTAACTATCTATCAGTTGTAGGGCATGTTGCCCATTTCTATTAGAGACATCTTTTACATTACAGTTTTTAGACTTTGATTTGTATTGTTTTAGCATTCGGTTATTTATTTCAGTATGGGATTGTAATGAGGAGTTTTCCTCCAGACTTTATTTACACTATGTGATGGTTATTCGTTTTACTTCAGTATGGTGAATGGTGTTTCTTATTTCTTCATTACACTTGTTGCATGTTAATCAGACTTATATTAAAATTTGGCAACTTACTTTTTAAATACTAGGTGGATAGTAATAATAAAATGTTTTCGATAGTGATGCTATTAACTGAGCCAACTTGGCATTTTGAAATAATTTAATAAAGGAGTAGCTACCCGGTACTTAATTAGTCGGGGTGTCACAGACCCCTGGATGATATATTTTTCGAGTCAGACGTCTGCTGCAGCAGTTGTGGATGCGTACAGGTTCTCCATAGACGCTTCTATCCTTGTACTCTAGATAGGAGGTAGTATATAAACATTTGGGGCAATGGCCGAATTGCATTTATTTATTCCTTTAGTACGACATTAGATATGGTTGTATCATATTTGAATCGAGTGTTCTGTTATCTTATATCATTTCAGTTTCATTTATATTAACTGTGTTGATGTTTTAAATTGTAGTGGTTCAAAAAGAGTAGTTAAGTAAAATTTTGACGCCAGCCTAATAGGTTATTAGCAATTAAATTGGTTTTCGACAGTGATGCTAAGAATGATCCATATGCGACTCCTATTTTAATTTGATATAGGAGAGATCTCCCGGTATTTTATTAGGCGGGGTGTCACAGATGGTATCAGAGCATGAGGTTCTAGTGTCCTTAGGAATCTGTGCAGACGTGCTATGCTTTTAGCGTTGCTCTTGATTTGTTATAGAGCCTCAGAATGAGGATTGTTGATTTCTCTAGTGAGTTTGCGTTCTATTGCTATAGTATAAGATTATGTAAATCTTTTGTGCACTCGTTCGAGATTCGTGTGTGGGGCTTTGATGGCAGCATAAGGCAGAGCATATTTCAGCTGTAGGTGAAGTCGGGGACGAGGACCATGGTAGAGGTCTCTTCCTTTGTAGTATTTGCTAAGGATTGTTGCAACAACTACTAAATTATAGTAGTTATGAGTATCACTGTACCGCCGTAGTAGAGAGTGTTACTAAAGTTAAATTTCCTAATGATGATAAGGGGTCGAAAGGCCAGATAGTTTTAACCGTGAGTCCCCATGATTCAGAAAGAATGAGAAGAATGCAGTTTCTGAATTATTCACATAAGGATCGACCAAAGACAGATGATGAATAAAGAGTAATATGGAGAAGTGAACCTTGTACCTAGGTGAGGTGGGTGCAATAACAATGAGTCCTTTCGACGAATGATAGTCTCACTAGAGAAGTGTTGCTAACACTTATGGATAATGTTTATGTTCGAGGAATCCATTGGTGGACATCCACCTGGGGAATTCATTGAAATAAGGTTGAAGCTTGTAGTGGAGTTTCCTTTTAACGGAGAAGTTAAGAGGACTAGTAAGATGATTGTAAAGAACCAAGCAAAGTTATTGTTATGAGTTTCACCTCAGAAGGAAGAGGTATAATTGGCGTGGCTAGATAAATTCACAGTGTTTCATTAGCACTAGACTCATGTGCGTAATTTGAGTTTTGTGGAGGTCTCGATAACATTATATAATGTAGGGCTATGTGTTTTCTACGGTAGTGAAATTTTATTTTCATTCATTCGCCATAAAGGGAGGTGTTGATATTATATTATATATATATAGATGGTTTATGATACTCATCTTATATGTTTATACGAGTATGGCAATATGGTGAGTATAATATGTTATAGTATTTTCGGGGTGATAGTAGGCTAAATATGGCAAGACTATCGTGTCCGCAGTTCTAGGGTGGAACGGGTGGTTGTTGTGAAATCTCACCTGGATAGAGGTTGAGTTCTCCTTTATTATTATGGGTAGATCGAAATTCGATGAGCTGAGGTTTCATTATCGTGATTTTAGTATGTGTTGACCTTATAGATGTGATTTGAGGTGTGTCGGGTTAATTGCTGAGCTGCGAGTTTAAGCTCATCATTGTTTGCGCAAGGACTGAATGTAGTGTGAGCGCTTGGTGGTATGACTCCTGGATAAGAGATGGGAGTTCAGACCACATTTGATTGAGAGAGGGGATAGGATTATCCCGGTTGCATATTCGAAAATAACGGACCTCCATGACCGATGAAGTTAAGAAGTAGTGTGTGGAGGGGTTCCTTGTTTGGATTTCGCTTTGCGAGATGCTCCACGCATGAACCTTAATGGCGTCGAGAGTGGAGAGATGTTATAGGATGTGAGGAGGTTGGTTTTGTTGATAAGTCGTATAGTGTGAATGAAACACTATAGACTATGAGCCATGTGATGATGGTATGCTTATGGAAATATTGTGTTATGGAAAAGCACTAAAGTGGTCCTCTCGCCACAAGTGGGTGGGTGGGTGAAGTAGGACTTAGAGAAATTGATTTGAGGATTATACTCAGGCCTTAATGAAAAGGCAAATTTTGAGGAAATATGTTTTGGGTATGATGTTTGTGACAATTTTACAGAAAATGGGCACTTCAATTAGTTAGATTTTCCTTTTCGTATAGGTGTAAAGTTAGAATGGTAGAAATGCATTCGTAGGTTAGCGTGGTAGAATTTAGTACGTCCCGCTGGTGTGGCTTAGGTCGCTATATCTCGATGATCGACCACGCGAGGGAGTAGTGTAATGGGAGGGTTCCTTGTTTTGATTTCGCTTTTGCGAGACGTTCCACGCATGAAACCAAGGAAATGTCGGATGTTGAGAGAGGCCTTGGGAACTAGGGACATACTTAGGATTTTACTCGTTTCGCATAGGTAGGGTAATGCAGAAACTGTAGAATTATTAGGAAGTAAGTTCAATAGAGTTAGTGGCGCCGATGTAAGGAGAATTCAATTTCGCGGGTTGGGAGGACCCACGTGTGTGTATTACACTGAGGAAAGGAGACCCTTATTTAGAGAGAGTGTGATGTGTTGAACGTTTGCAATGGTCGTGCAGATATGCACGGGTTAAAAAGGTGTATGGGCACCTTAGTAATTTTTTTTATATAAAGCCTGAAATAGAAAGGGGCGTAGTATATAAAGTTGAAGCTTTGCGAGATTTTAGAGAGGTAGTTATAGACTCGTTTCTCTTATTAGCAGCAAGAGAAGCCATCGGCATAATGCGTCGTTGTTATATGATGATGGGTAGAAATTTAGATGAGCTTGTGGCGAAGATAATACAATTGAGTACACTTTGAGATAGGTGGAATATGGTAAGTTACTATCATGTTAGCACCTTTTTTATTTTGGGGGTACTAAGACATAGTGGGATTTGTAATCCTAGTTTGGTGGTGTAGGTTATATACGAATTTCGAGGATGAAATTCCATTGTAAGGGGGGAGTACGTAACAACCCGTCCTTTTGGTGATAATTAAATTCCATAATTGGATATAAATTGGAAATTTGGAGAATTACTAGGGATAGTGATTTTTGGGATTTTAAGGGATTACATTATTCATGATGTGAGATATATTTACTTTTGGAATTAAGTAAATGAATTGGAGTATTTTGAGAATATGTTGCGGTTGAGTAAAGCGACAAAAGTTAAGATCTTAATTGGAAAACCCGCATTAAAAGGTATTGGGTTAAAATAGTGATTTGCGGTCAAGAACCTCAGATGGGAATTTCGACTGTACCGTGAGTCTCGGAATGGACGAGACAGTCAAAAAAGATTGTTCGATTGACGAAATTGAGTTTCGATAAATTTTAGAGTTAAAAGGGCTCTTAATTGAGTAAACGAGTCGTTTTGGGGTTTTAAGGGGTATAAACCTTTTTATTCTCATATAAGGAGGGATAGAGAGAGAGAATAAAAAGAAAAGAGAAATAAAAGAGACAAGAGAGAGAGGAAGGAAGAAAGTGGAGAGAAAAGGAGATTTCGGGACAAAATCCGTCGGGCTCGACTTGGGATCGTCGGATTTTATCCACGAGGCAAGTGTTTAGTTGCTTTATTTACTTTTGAGCATAAATCTCATATCGTAGTTTGGTATTAACAAGCCATAAAGATTTTGGGTTGGGGTTTTGTGGATAAAATGGGTTTTCGGGAGTTAAAATAAATAAACCCCAATAATTTTCTAATTGGAGAAACTTAGAAATTAATCGAAATTAATTGGTGATTTCGGGTTCTATGATGTTTAGAACCCTTATTATATGTGTATTTGTAGTTGGTTGAGGTTGTAGGATGTTGGGTACGGACACAAAATCTTGGGAGAAGCTTTAATGCCCAAAATAGCTTCTCAGAGAAAAATCTACCCGCTATGATCGATCGATCGATCATGGGGGATCGATCGATCGAGCCATCGATCGATCGACGGCCAAGGGTCGATCGATAGACCCCTTCTGTAAGTTAGGCAATTTTCTTAGGGTGAATTGGATGGGATGAATTCCAATTCTATTTTATTCAAGGTTGATTATGGGATAACGTAAGGGACCTTTTAGGAGTATATAGTCCTCCAATTGAGGAAATTTATGAGGCCAAGGTGAGGGTTTTAATGTGTAACCCTTAAATTATATTTTCGAGGAGAATAGATAAGTTGGGGATTTAGAATGTTGGGGTTCCTAGAAAAGGGAGGGGACCTCTAAATGATTAATTGGACGAGATGTAGTCCTTAGGTTTGTGGGAAGGAAAATCCACAAGATATTCAATTTTAGAGTATTCGGGGAGGAATATCAATTAGGATAGTTTCAGTGTCCATTTTGGCCTATATTATTATGCATGTGGGATAACATAATGATGTTGATTTCGGTTGGGGAAATCCTATGAAATAATTAGGATAAATTGGGAATATAGATATATATTCACTTAGTGTGGAGTGTTATAATTGGAGATATCCAATAAATCCTTAGAAGAGAAAAAGGTAATTACTATTTATAAAAGTGAGGAAATACTTAGGGTATAGTATCGTGCGTCTAAGAATGCATGATTATGATTCTTTGAGAGAATCTTTGGGATTATTGGTCATCGCTAGATGTGATTGGCAATTATTGCCATATATGTATTTATTCGAGGACGAATATATGGCATTTATATACTATGCGATTAAAGTATATATATGATATGATATAAATTGTTTTATGAATGTAAAAATGGATGTTTTCAAAATAGAAAAGAAATGATTTTCATAAATGATAATTTATGTATACACACCTCTCTAAATGATATCATAAGGGAAGTTCGCGCGTGAGGTGAAGCCCCATGGCTAATGAATGCAGGGTGGATATAGTCCTAGGCCATATGAGCGATTACTATTTGTTTTCTGCGATGGTGAGGTAATTCTGGGTGTGGTTATGACTCTCCCGCAGGAATATGTACGCTTCCCAATGTCTTGCATTGTAGGATCCCAGGTTGTCTTGATGATAGGCCCTGGAAGATGAGAGCCATTTTGGGGCGCGCACAGTGGGGAAAGTTGGACGGGCGGTCTTAGATATGCTATGTGATATGATATATATAACTATTTTCAATAATGTGGGACATTATTGGTGTTAAAGCAATTTATGATAATAAATTGGCTTTAAATACATTTCCTAGGTGGAAGATGGGAAACGGGAGCATATGAGATGAAAAGCATTTTTATGATAATAAAATTGGCTTTTAAAGACCTTTCCTGGATAGAAGAAAGGAAATGGAATGTTTTGAAATGAAAAATGAAATATCATTCCGGGAGATATATCCGGACGTGTAACATGATACGTATATAAAATATGAGTACATATGTATAAATTGAGTACTGAGGGTCTAATGGATCTCGACGATCGACCTTGCCGCATAGTAGTGTAGCGGGGGTGGGGGGTTCCTTATTTTGATTTCTCTTTGCGAGACACCCCACGCACGAACATGGCTTAGTGTTGAGACTGGGGAGACGTTTAACCCTTGGTGATCTAATATTAGAATTTCATATATGGTGTGTATATATATATCTTTCGTGTACTGAGGGTCTAATGGATCTCGACGATCGACCTTGCCGCGTAGTAGTGTATCGGGGGTTTCCTTATTCGGATTTCACTTTGCTAGACACCCCATGCGCGGCATAGTGTTGAGACTAGGGAAAAGTTTAGCCCTTAGTAGTTGGTTTAACTAGGGTTGTTAGAAGATGGGCGATGGTTTAGTTAGTCGGTGTGGTCTGACTAGGATGTTTAGAGGGATGCTCTAGGAGTGAACTATTAGAAGAGAGGTGAGGGGTATCTCATGGGAGTGCGATACCAAATTTAAATATGAGATAAAACCTTTTTCTTTAAAGAAATAAGGCATTTATGCACTTGCTAAATATTTTCAAAAATCGGGCTCTAACCCATTTATCAACTTTTCCCTCTCTTGCTATATATATATATATATATATATATATATATATATATATATATATATATATATATATATATATATATATATATGTGTGTGTGTGTGTGTGTGTGTGTGTGTGTGTGTGTGTGTGTGTGTGTCCAGACACAGGGACGCCAGGATGACATATCTTTCGAGTCAGACGCCTGCTGCAATAGCTTTGGATGCGAGCAGTTTCTACATAGACGCTAATATCCTTGTACTCTAGATAGGAGGTACTGTATAAACATTCGGGCCAAAGGCCCGATTGCATTTATTTATTCTTTTAGTGAGGCATTCGATATGGTTGTATCATATTTGAATTGAGTGTTCGATGATCTTATTTCATTTCAGTTTCATTTATATTAACTGTGTGGACGTTTTAAATTGTAGTGGCTTAAAAAGTGTAGTTAATTAAAATTTTGAGGCCAGCCTAATAGGTTACTAGAAATTAATTTGGTTTTCGACAGTGATGCTAAGAATGATCGATATGCGACTCTTGTTTTAATTTGATATAGGAGTGATCGCCCGGTATTTTATTAGGCGGGGCGTCACATACATGTCTCAAAGCTTAGTAAGTTGACTGAATCTAAAATTTTACAGTTTCATTTTTGTTTGACATAATATCCATGTCAGATTTTGAATATGCGTAGGTTTATTTTGGGGGAGAGATATGGATTATTTCATAAGAAGCTAATAATGGTGAGGATTTATCGTTAAATTAGTGGTTTAAAGTTTATGTAATTGTTAGGTTTATTTTTTTTTTCATTTCATTGTTTGATTTCTTTACAATCACTAAATTTGTTGTTTGTTTGTTATCAAATGATATGAAAATTTTACTTTGTTGCCTCCTATATAACTTTGTTGTATTTTTGTTGCATTTTAGTTTGATGGTGATTGACAACAATATGAATATGGTAGTTGGATCTTTTTATGTGTATCACTCTATATAGGCTCTCAAAACTACTGTTGATGCTATCAATTTGCGATTTTCATTATTCAAGGCCCTCTACATTGTTGTTTAAGTTACTGTTTAGCTTGATTGGAGATGTGATATTTTTTTAAGTTTTATTTTGAAATATTATTCTTGATGGAGATACGAAGTCTTGCAAGAAATTATGTTTTTTTGGGAACTAATTTTTCACCCTTTTTTTTATGGAAGTATGGTTGTTTCTAATTTAAAATGACGTTGGATTGACAAGGTAATATTAATTATGTCATATAAATCATTATGTGATGATGTGTATTTGTTATTGATTTGTTTATTTTTAAGGTTGTCTTTTCGGGTTTGTTGTGGTGATATATGACGTGGGGTCACAATAGATGCGAGAAATGCAGAAAAGATAGGTATATTAGGGGTATAATAAAAAATGTGTCTTAATATATTTGATACCTTACTAACATATTCTCTTCCTTTACCTACATCCCTCGCCTCTATGTAATAAACTTGGATATTACACATATTCAAATGGAAGTTCAATAGTATAAGCTTACATTTTAGATTAAATGCCACCAGTTCATCTTCAAACATAGTCCTATTTGGGTTGATTAGCTTCATAGCACAATCATAATTAATTTCATAATGGATTTCGGAATTTGGTTCCCTATTTTCTTCGAACTCGAACAACTCTCCATCTAAGAAGAAAATGTATGTATTCTTTATTCTTGAATGATTCTTGAAAAATAAGCTCCGATAGTGTGTTAGTTAGTTCATTTTAGCTACTGATCAAATCGTGAATTTCAAATGTACCCAAATCGAAAGAAAAGAACACTGAGAATCATATGATTTTCTTTCTAACGATTGTTTGTAAGAATTCCCCAATTATAAATTACACTCTGAATTCATTATGTTTTGTTTACTTATTTACGGTACCACAAACCATTAATCTCATTACATGAAAAAAACCACCACTGTTAATTGCTTAGGGTATTTTTATTTTATTTTTTTATTATGCGCGATTTCATAAATTACCTAACTTGATATATCTTTTATGTTCGAGCTATATCTATTATGTTCGTACACAGTATATTGTTGCGATTTAATTAGAGTATAATACAATGTTAGTATACTGTATGTTAGTACTCTGTATATTGTCATGATTTACACAACTATTTTTCTATTTGTCTACTAATTTTTGTTATATACAACTTACTGATTCAGGTTCCTGAGTTACTATTTGATTATACGAAACTTACAAATATTTGATCATGACATATAAGATCATTTGATCCCACACGACTTACTGATTCAGGCCCCTGAGTTGGTATTCGAATTGAATTGTACCATATAGTTTGAATGATCACATATAGTTTGTAAGGGACTTGATTTGTACCAACCCAAATGGTAGAATACTGTATGTTTGTACTATGTATATTGTCACAATGTACACACCTTTTTTTCTATTTGGCTTCTAATTTTTGTTATATGAAACTTACTGATTCCCATCCTTGAGTTACTAATTTTGGTTATATGCAACTTAAAAATATTTTATCATGACATATAGGATCATTTGATCCCACACGACTTACTGGTTCAGGACCCTAAGTTGGTATTTGAATTGAATTGTACCACATAGTTTGAATGATCACATATAGTTTGTAAAGGACTTGAATTGTACAAACCCCAATGGTAGTATATTGTATGTTAGTACTCTGTATATTATCACGATTTACACAACTATTTTTCTATTTGGCTATTAATTTTTGTTATATGCAACTTATTGATTTAGGTCCCTGACTTACTAATTTTGGTTATATGCAACCTATAAATATTTGATCATGACACATAGGATCATTTGATCCCACACTGAGTTGATATTTGAATTGAATTGTACCATATAGTTTGAATGATGACATATAGTTTGCGAGGTACTTGAATTCTACCAAAACTAATGGTAGTATACTGTATGTTATTACTCTGTATATTGTCACGATTTACACAACTATTTTTATATTTAGCTACTAATTTTGGTTATATGCGACCTACATATTTAGGTCCATGAGTTACTAATTTTGGTTATATGAAACCTAGAAATATTTGATCATGACATATAGGATTATTTCATCCTGGCATCTAAAGAAGCCTATCTTCAAAGTTCCATGACTGTTGAGCAGTAGAACATCCAACAGTTGACCAATGTGAAAGCAGTGCACGAGAAGGTCTGATAGGGACTGATCGAAAAGTTGCAAACTAAGAGAGATGCTACATTCAATGCAACTTTAATTGCAATAAAAATGCACTCTGTGAATCGATTTCAAAGTGTTTGAGGATTTTGAGGTCCACACCTTTGAATATCTCGAGAGGGGAGTAAATACGGCCTATCGCTGGGCCAAGCTGAAAGAGGCTTAGGTTAGGATCTTGACTTCTGCCTCCCTGAGTTGGTATTTGAATTGAATTGTACCATGTAGTTTGAATGATCACATATAGTTTTTAAGGGACTATAATTGTACCAACCCCAATGGTATCATATTGTAAGGGACTTGGTTGAGGAGTTCATTCTTGAACAAAAGAAGTTTTGGCTTCCTTCAGTAACTGGATAATTCACATTCAAATAAACATTCAGCATGTGTAGTGAACTGGACCAACATCTCTTAGTGTGAAAATAATTGGCTTCCCCATTTTCCAATTAAGATATCCAACTTTATTTGGGAACTTCTGAACAAATCAATCCCATGAGAAGGTAATACTCAACAAATAGGATCCAACATGAAGCTATGGGAGCAACATGATGTTGCAGCAGAGTTTCTCCATCATTTCATTTACAAGAGGTGAGTGTTTTTTTATAGATTAAAGTTTTGGTAATAATTTTTTTATAACTTAAAACGCGTGACCTTTATTGTTTCTCTCTCTTTATGTCTCAAATATTGTTCTAAACCTTTCTCTCTCTCATTTTGAATGCAGTTCCCTCTTTTCTAAACTACTAGGCAGAGGTGAAGGTGTGGGTTCGTGCGTGTGTAGCAATAGGTACAATAGGTGTATAGTAGTAGGTGCAAGGGGTTAGGTCCAGGGAAATTAGTTTTATTGACCTTGAGTCATATATCTTATCCCCGGGCATCAATTATTCCTACCCAAAAACATTTTATGTAAGTATATCTATATGATATTCAAAATTTTGTGCTTATTATATTTGTTTTATTCTCAATCGGATGTTTACTTTTGATTTATTTATTTTTTTGTAGGATTTGAAGGAAACGATAGTGAAGGGGTTAGGGTTCGAAGTGGAGGATTTCAAGAAATCTGATTTCGATTTGAGGGATGCGTTGGTGGATCGATCTGTGGCTTATGAGTTTCATGTTGAAATTAATAACAAGATTCTTCAGGTTAAACTTACAGAGAATGTGAAAAGATGGGAGTATGTGAAAAGTAATTAAATGGTATGACTTTTACAACATTTTTTCAAATAAAATCATAGAATTGTGGTATACTGATTCTACACAATTGAACTGAACTTTAGCAAATAAAATGACACTGCGCAGTCCTAACACTGCTTCAAAGATAATAAAATCGCACTCTACTCATGGTTTGTTGTGATTGTGGAACTGTATATGTTTTATTAGGACTTATTTTAGAAATTTGGTCATTTATCTTAGCTTTATATGTGCAACTTGCTGATTTATGCTAAAAGAAATGCAAGTTGATAACTTTGGATAATTAAGCACTGCACAACAGACTGCCATACTTTGGATAGTTTGATTCATCATGACGTTTTTAAAGGATCCCCACATAATGATGCTTTATTGTGTGTTGTTTTGTACAAAAATAAACAATTTTGTTAGAATTATTTATGCCATTTTGTTAGAATACGAGCAGATTCTGCCCTTATATCTATTTTATCATTTCATTTATGATTGTTGTGGGACTCGATAATGAACGGAGTGGATACTTAATCAGCTCCACAGAAGAAGGATTCATGAGTTTGAAAGCAACAAATTCAGCCTATACATGGTATTCTACAATGTAACACTTCCTTTGAATAAGATGATTGAGACAAAGAAGCTTTTATTGCTGCTAGAGTAATGTACAACCACAGAAGGTTACTTAGCTTAGTTATATCAAGCTTTTGTTGCTGTTAGAGTAATTATTAGAGTAATATTGCAATGTTACTTATTTTAGTTATATTAGTGGTAAATCATATAATGTGTTATGAGACTTTGATAGTGATTTTCGACCCTCAGATTTTTTAATAATAATAACTATGTCCAGTAATAGTTGAGGTGTTCATGAACCTCATCTTAAAATTTGTGACATTGTGTTGAATGATAGTCTTTTGGACTTAACTTTGCTTGCGTACTTATAATTTTTACGTACTGTATAATCTTTTGATATACAAATAGAATCATTTGCTAATTGTAATTGCCCAGCTAAAAATATTGACGTAGACAAAGAAGTCTTCTATAAACATTATATGGAAGGTATTGGAAATCAAACTAATGTCGATTTATGGTGGATATTTCTCAATAATTGAGACTATAAGTTGTTTGGTTCATATTTTTGTATGTGATTATTTAATACATTATTAAAATTTTATCTTTAGCATCTAGGTAGTAAGAACACGCATGTTCTGATGGATAGCATCAACAAGTCAAAGGCCGAGGAGGCTAGATAAAAGACTGTCTGAGCAGTTTGTGGCTAAGCAGAAAAATAACAAGGCAAGCAGGGGAAGAAAGCATGCCAGGAGGGAGGAAAATTTGACCCAGGACCTGTATATAGAGCGTCACCAAAACCGCAGTAGCAGGGTCTGTAGGAATAGCAGCAGCGAAACTTGATATTTTGCATCCCTTCTACCAACCTTCTCACAAGCATACCCAGTCTCACCCCCACCAATATTGTATGTTACTTTAGAATAATGGTCCTACTTTCATTTCAAATTTAAGAAGAAAAGTGATTTTAGGCCTCACTTTTACTATTTTAATTGTTTTAGAACTGTCCAATACACAAAATTATAACATTGTTTTGCGACTGTGACTGCTATTTTAGTAGTAAGGTGATGGAAAAATGATGGTTATAATGTTATGTTCTTTCATTTGTCTCCATGTACAATATTTAATTTTCTTTTTAAAATTTATAATTTTCTGATTTGTCGCATTGTTATTTCTTCAAAACTTTATTTTGATTTGAAATTCTTTTTTCTTTTAGATTAAGATTTTGGAAAGTTTGCCGACCCCACTCTGTTTTTTTTTGTTATATTTATATACACACCACTTAGAAGTAACGTAGATTTCATTTTGTACTTATTTTAACAATCATTTAACCATGACACGATTAATTTTCACCATATGAATTTAAAAAAGTGTGGTGAAACATTAACATTTCCAAATGGATGGAAACTGTTGCCCATATTATAACAAAAGCTTTTATTACAATATTATTGCCATACCAGTAAACTGTTATATCACATAAGCATAGTGTGGAATAGTAAAGGTTAATTTTATAATAAATATTAAACTTTTGTCCCTCCTGCGATACTATACACCGTCTATACGTTTCACAGATGCACATGATTGTTTCCATACCACGATACGATACTATATCAGAAATGCACATGATTCAATAGATACACCTGTTCTGCATTGTGGTCGCAAACCCAGAGGGCCTCGACCGCAGAGCTTTCAATCTGGGTACGTGCGATCGGGAGTGGGGCCAGAACTACTAGGTGGTTGGGACCCGAGAGTGTGTGTAAGCACCCAACAAAGAAACCGGTCCAAGAACTACTTAGCAACTCATAGTGGATCCCTGTCTTGGATGCAATTTGAAGAGTAGAAAATGTTGGTGACGCAAATGCCGGAAGGAATAGTATCAATTTATTGTATAATCTCTATGTTAAAATTTCATTTTTGTGTTGTATGATATTAAGTTCTTATTGGTCTAATGCTACCACTACTTTGTGTAAATGATACTGTAAGTTGTTGAATTCTTATTATCCATCTGTCTTTAAAGAACATTCATTTTCTTTAATGTGCCCGCGTTACAAATGTATGAAAAACATCATTTTTTGTGTGTGCATGGGAAAGTATAAACTGAATGCTTTTATTCGTCTCATTTAAAGTATGTTTACTTCACCTTATCCTTTTATTCATTCTCTATGTTCTCTTTATTATAAATATAGACCCCTCTTTGTAATACTTCTTTTTCTTTTTGTATTTAGGGTCACTATTTTACTACCTTTATTATAAAAATATAGAAACTATTTTATAAAGGGGCATATACCAAATAGTCATTCGAACTTTTTTTAATAAACGTTTAGTCCAAGCATTTTTATTTTGCACCAAAATGTCCTTCACCACGCCAAAAAGGCTTTACAATGCCACTGGCGCAGGCCTTTAAAGATAAGAGAATAAGGGACTTTTTGGTACAAAATAAAAGACTTGAACTAAATATGTATTAAAAACTATTTGAGGAACTTTTTGGTATTTGATCATTTTATAAAAGTAAAATACTCTTTAAAATTGAAAATTACTCTTTTCTGAATAAAACTCTATGGAAATCTTATTAATTTTTTTTAACTATAGTCCCGTTAAGTTTAAAAAAAACAGTACTTAATATCATGGGGGTGTAATGATTTTTTTTAAGTGGCCATAGGAGTTCATGACACGATGATTCTTGACCTAGCAATTTACCTGGTAGACTTGATTTCGAAGAGCTTCAACTTTAGTGACTATTACATTTAGTTTATACAATGTCTATGAGTGACTATTTATTTGGTTGTTGAATTATTCTTTTATTCCTCAAACAAGTGGATAGTCCTACAATTAAATTGGGTCGACTGTTATTTCGTTATTAGTATGTTAACTTTCCTGAATATCATCGTGCCTTCAAGCATGACCATACCCTAGTGTGTGTGTGTGTGTGTGTGTATATATATATATATATATATATATATATAAATAAGTTACAAGTGTGTTTTTACTATTCAATAAGATGATAACACATTAAAGGGTTGAGATCGAAGCCAACAAGGCTAGAAATGGAGGACCGAGATTGAAAACTCTCTCTCAAATGTCTGATGTATCAAAACAATTTCTTCTAAAGATTTTTGTTGTCCTAAAAGGATGGCACAAATGCTTTTTCTTTTAACAAAAACACAACACTCAATAAAATGGATGGTCCCTTTCATCAAAACCCCAAGACCTCCATAAAAGGAGGGTGTGCTCAATAAAAGGATGGTTCTTTAACTGGTGGATTATAAATTTATCTATCATCCCTTAATTTTCATTTCCTCCTCATTACACGCTCAATCTCTCTTTATAATAACTTTCCACATGATATAAGTAAGCGACGGTGAAATTAATTTTGAAACGGTATACATCTTTCTTTCTCTCTCTAAATATTTTTGTGATTTTGAAATCATTTTTAGTGGGTATCACTCTAAATCTAAACTGTTCGAGTATTTGTTCACACTGTTAGCTAGGGCGGAGATTTCGATGTTGAGTCATCTTTACTCTGACTCTCTATTGAAACATATTGAATCTCTTTAAGAAGGTAATATCTTTATCCCTCTTCCTCCCCTTCTCTGTGTAGTTTTAAATTTGAGGTTTTCCCTTCCTCCGTTAGGTTTCAAACCCATATTTCTACTGGTGACATGTTTTTTTCCATTTGGGTTTCAAAGCCCTGTTATTACAATTTGGGTATATATATATATATATATATAACTGTATATGTATATAGATAAATCTATGTATTAGGTGAGATAAGCAGCGTTTTTTCAGGTATCGGTTTTCACCTTACATTACGTTTGATGAAATTAAAATTTTAAAAATAAATAAAGATATTTTATACTCTTTAGAGATGAAGGTAGTTTTAGACTTTCACTCCAAACACAAACCTTATCTCTCAGATTGATCATTTTTTATCATCCTCTTCTCTTTTTATTATTTCAGAGCTAACATTTTTTTGTTTTCATATTGCAAATCTAGGAAGATCTAAGAACATTAATGGTTATCTCTCATGGGTACATTATATATATGGGTACTTAGATCAGGTATACTCTCTCTCTCTCTCTCTCTCTCTCTCTCTCTCTCTTCTTATAGAAATATATTTTAAGTTTTTTGTTTTGAATTTATTTTGTTTTTTGTGTGTCGATGTTAAATTTGCTCAATTTTGTGTTTTAAATTTTTTTTCTCGCATCTATCAGGTATGGTCCCTCATTCTTAGTTCTTTAACACATGTGCTAAAACAGAGAATCAACTAGGGAAGATTATCAGCAAACCCAACTTGAGCTGCGTTGCAAGAAATTTCGGGTCTCAACCACAATTATCAAGACACCACTACCACAATGGTTTAAAGTGATTAAAAGTTCAGTCATGTGGAATGTTTTTATGGTTATGGGTGCCATGTATACATGTACATATATGCATAAATTGGCAATTGATGTTTTTCTTTGTGACTAATTGAAACATTTTTTTTTGTTCATGACATCTATTTTTTGATGGTTTCAACTGATATAATATTACTTTTTATGCTCACAAAACTACCTAAAGTCAAGGATTCTCTTTGGATTTTAGAAAACTGATGTTAGTTTAGTATGAGTTTCTCGAGTTATTATTTTTTTATGCTGGCAGAACTGCCTAGACTTAAGGATTCTCTTTCAATTTCAGAAAATTGATGCTAGTTTAGTGTGAGTTTCTTGATTTATTGGTTTAAGGTTGTCTAACTATATTAATTTATTAAATTTCACGAAAAATTGCATCACTGGGTGAGGAGAGAGTTTGTAACATGTATAATATATGTTGTGTGTTTTTGTTTCATTTTCAAGTTTATTTTGTGTTTTTTCAATTTTTTTCTTTCTTCTATGATTTCATGTATCCAGCAGTTAAATGACTACATGCCTGCAAATTTCTCAACACTTTTAGAACTATCGGTACACGCCTGCAAAAGTATTTGCAAAACTACTGCAAGTACATGCCCGTAAAACTGGAGTTAAATCTTTCTTTTAATTTGATTTGAAAGTACACACCTGAAAACTGCTGCAAAAAATCAACTTTAATTTGGAAGTTTTTTAGTATCTCCCTTTTCACTATTGCATTCTTCGGTACATGCTAAGGAGTGGTTCCAATTCAAGCGATGTATGCACCTTTTCAAATATCCATGTGTATTGATATGGGCAGGCAGGTTGCATGTATTTATTTTTCTTTTTTTATTTCTTTGAAATTTGTACGTAATATTGCGGTAATGATATGGGTTTGGATAATATTATCTATATAGAGTTAGTTTATAGTTTTTTGTTGTAATTCTTTATATTTATCCTATTATATAGTTAATCCTTATTAAATGGTGTTAATGTAGTTATTTCTGAAAATTAGACTCCATTGTTCTTTAACATAAATTGATTTTTCTTTAACATAACTTGAAATATATAGTGCATATAATATGATCCCAGATCAGATAGCACAGCCTTACAAATGTTAAGTGTAACAAAAGGTTAAATAATAATGTCACTTCTTAATAGTTAAGTGAAACTTAACACAATTATAATACTAATGTGAGCAAACTATTGTCGGGTCTTCTAATGCGTGTTTTTCGATTAATAGTTAGGTGAAATTTAATACAATAATAATACTAATGTGAACAAACTATTAGGAATCATTATTTATATTTTAAAAAGTGATACATATTACAATATTCCGACACAAACTTGATGGGTATACCTTTAATGATTTCAAGTCATATTAGTAGTTAATGGGTCCGGTTTAGTGTTGATCCTTTCACCAGTTCAAATGCGTTAAGATCCATTCATATAAGTAAACAGAAAACATTGATGGTTCTTCTCATGCGTGTTTTGGGGTTAATGTTTACACACAGTTGAAGCGCCACAAGTACAATTAACGGCATACATTTTGGAAAAGTTGCATCGTGCCTTCAGGCACGGGCATACCCTAGTGTGTATATATATATATAGGCACGGTTTTTTTTTTCAAAATACATAATCACAAAATGGAAAAAATTTCATTCACCAACAAAACAAAATATAATTTTGAAAATTATAAATCCATACAAAATGTAATTAATAAATGCTTCGTATATACTATTAAGTGTAGATCAAATGTAAATAATTTCATTCTGCAACAAAACAAAGTGTAATTTTGAAAATTAAAAAATCATACATAATGTAATTAATAAATGTTTTATGTACTATAAGTGTAAATAAATTAGAAATTATATTCTTAGTTTCCCCTATTAGTAAAACTATTCATCTTATAAAAGAAAAATAAAATACTCAAATAACACTAATAGTCATTTTGAGACATCATATAAACAACACGAATTTAACTAAATACAGGGGACATGGATGATGAAATTATGGAAAGATGATGAAATTATGGAAAGATGGAAAAACTACTTTGAGAGGTTATTAAATGGAGATAATGGGAGTAGATTAGATATAGAGGAACTTAGGGAGACTCGAGAAGATATATTTTTTCGTAGAATTAGGACAACAGAGGTCAGGATTGCTCTAAAAAAGATGAAAACAGGGAAGGCTTTAGGACTAGATGGTATCCCTATTGAGGTTTGGAAGTGCTTAGGGGAGGATGGAGTATCATGGCTTACCAAATTATTTAATAGAATTTTAATGACTAATAGGATGCCCGATGAATGGAGAAAAAGTATTTTAGTACCTATTTATAAAAATAAAGGGGACATACAAAGTTGTTCAAATTATCGTGGTATTAAGTTAATGAGTCATACAATGAAACTTTGGGAGAGAGTGATTGAATATAGATTGAGATTGAAGACAACAGTATCTGAGAATCAATTTGGGTTTATGCCTGGGAGGTCAACAATGGAAGCAATCTAATTATTTAGGAGATTAATGGAGAGGTATAGAGAGAAAAAGAAGGATCTTCATATGATTTTTATAGATTTGGAGAAGGCGTATGATAGGATACCCAGAGATATAATATGGTGGGTTCTACATAAAAGAGGAGTGACTCGCAGATATATTGACGTGATCAAGGATATGTATGATGGTGCGATGACTAAAGTAAGAACATCAGCTGGAGAAAGTAGTGAATTTTCAATTACGGTAGGGCTACACCAAGGTTCAGCATTAAGTCCTTATCTCTTTGCTCTTGTTATGGATGAGTTGACTGGACAAATACAAGATGAGGTGCCATGGTGTATGCTATTTGCAGATGATATTGTTTTAGTCGATGAGACTAAGATGGGGATAAACGCTAGATTGGAATTGTGGAGAGAAACTTTAGAAACAAGAGGATTTAAAATAAGCATAACTAAAACAGAATATGTGGAGTGTAATTTTAGTAGTAATAGGAGGACAAATGGAGATGTGGTGAAATTGGAGGGTCAAGAAATACCTAGAAATGATCATTTTCGTTATTTAGGATCGATTATACAAAAAGATGGAGATATTAGTGATGATGTTACGCATAGGATTAGAGCAGGCTGGGTTAAGTGGAGAAGTGCGACCGGCGTTCTGTGTGATAGGCGTATACCTTTGAAGTTAAAAGGAAAATTTTATAGGACGACCATTAGACCCGCCATGTTATATGGGACAGAGTGTTGGGCAACCAAGAAACAAAATGTGCAGAAAATGAGTGTGGCGGAGATGCGAATGCAAAGATGGATTTGTGGTAAAACTCGAAAGGATAAAATTAAAAATGAACAAATTCGTAAAACGGTGAAAGTAGCTCCTATAGAAGATAAATTGAGAGAAAATCGACTTCGATGGTTTGGACACGTCAAGCGTAGACCAATGGATGCTCCTGTAAGGAAGAGTGATTTAGTTAGTATTGACGGTAACCCAAGGGGTAGAGGTAGGCCTAAATTAACTTGGTGGGATATTATAAAAAAAGGACATGATATCATGTGGTGTAACCGAAGATATTGCACTGGACAGAATGGAATGGAAAAATAGTATTCATGTAGCCGACCCCAAATAATTAGGAAAAGGCTTTGTTGAGTTGAGTTGAGTTGAGTACAGGATATATCGACTATACTAAACCACAATTAAACTAATAAAAATATTTATAACCTGAAACAAAACTTTAACTAATTGGTCTACAGAAAATTTTATAGACCAATAAAATCAAAGCACATTTGGTTGATATAAATAAATGCAATGGTTTCCATGGTACTTAATACGGTTGAAAACATTTGTCCGCATTGCTTATGTATCATTCAATGAATTAATAGTGATGTTAATTGCCAAGAGAAAGTGCAACTCATTCCTTATGAATTTCTCAACAAAATATACGATAAACATAAAAAACAAGGTTGTAAATTATCATAAACAAAAATGAAACAATAAAAAGTAAAGACAAAGAAAATGAATAAAGAATGCAAATAAACTATTAAGTTTCATTTCATGAATAATAGAGAAAAGTAAAAGTGGAAAAGAGTATGATAACTTTAAGAAGACCACTGAGAACCCCAGGAGCCTAACAATACCTTTTACCCTTTTATTTATTAGATTTTGCATTAACTAAGTTTAGTGTTCTAAACACTTTGTACAATTAAAAGAAACATGGAAGCCATCATTCTAAAATGTTCTCATCTGGCCATTATAATGAATGATAGAATGAAATTTTAGTAATGAAATGATAAATAAAAATCCAACATTGATGATGAAATAACTAAAACATAATAATGAAAAGAGTAGGCACCAACAATAAAATGCTCCTCATTCACAGAATCAAACATGAAATCAAAGAAAATCTTACCATTTTACAAAGAGCAAGAACCTTAAGCCTTGGCACCACCCAACTCACAGAAAACTACATGTCAATCCCCACATTTTGATCATGTTAACATTAATTATTAGTTCATAAAAACTTGGAAAATGAAAGAATTATTATAAGTAAACGAGCTACTTCTAAAAAACTAAACAAAAATCTATTATAACTCTTACTTTTATTCAAAAATCAGTACACACAAACCAAATAGAAAACACACTAATTATTTTAATTGCTAAAGACTTAACTTAAAACATTGGGAATGTGTTATTACCGAAAATACAAATCAAAATGGGCGATGTGTAAAAGGGCCAAAAAGAAGAAAAATAAACAAATCAAAAGATAAATAGTCACATAATGGGTATAACCCAAACTCTATTTTAAATGACTAAAAAATGTAAATTAAACCCAACAGGGGAGGGTGAATACCCCCCTTTAATAATTTTATCTTTCTCTCTCATCACAGTCTCCCTCTCTCTCTCTCTCTCTCTCTCTCTCTCTCTCTCTCTCTCTCTCTCTCTCTCTAGTACAATTTGTCTCTTATAGCACCCCGTATTTTTGTGCATTTAATATTTAATTAATTCGGACAAGTTTAAATTACATTTGTGTCATAATTTAATGGAATTAATTATGTTAATATTTATGTAAATATCAATCTAGAGAATACATGGTTAATATTAATGGAATTTGAATTACTATGTGAATAGTAATAATTTATTTACGTCATAACGTGTATTAGTGACGAAGCATTTATTTATCTAATCTAGGAGTCAGATATAGACTAAGTTGGGTGTGAGATAGGAACTTTTAGTAAACAAATTCGAATGTCAATTTTGAGTGCACATGTGAGTCCGAATAGGCCGAGAAAGTCGAAAAACTAATTAAGTGGGTGTGTATATTTTTTCTTCAAATAGTGAAGGCGTGTGGAGGTATCTAAATATAAATACATATATGGATATATGTATACTTGTGGGTACACATGTGACACGACGAAATAAAATAAACCGAGAAAAAACTAAAATTATTATTAATTGTGCATATATTTTATAAAGAATGAAAATTAAAGTTATGGTGACTATAAGTCGACACATTAAAATACCACCTCTTTAAACATTTAAAATTAATATCTTTTAAAATATTGATTAGAAAGTACACAAAATATACTGTTGGACTCGAGGGTGTCGAGTAGAATATTTGTATATAACATTATTTTAAATTTGACACTATTATTTACAAAGTCATATTTAGGTCACTGTTTCAATTAAATGACACAAACAAATGTTAAAATATTACTTTAGGATATTTTTTCTAAGAAAATTGTCCAAACATGTTATAATTATTAGGTAGATATTTTTATTCGAACCGTATACGAGTTATAGTTAAAGACGAGTTCGTTGCCCGAATACTGACAATAGTGTAATTACAAAAAGCTACGTTTAGAGTGAATTATTTATTTTAAATTATTCTTAGTAATGCTTGATTTAAAATTTATAGTCAAATAGGACAAAGCAACAACGAATCAATCAAGATAAACCCGCTCTACTAAATGCATCGATAGGTTCTTCTTACCTCTTTAATTGTAAATTTTGCGTATTTTATTCACTATTATTGATATCATTCAATGATATTCCATATTTAATTCCAAATATATGTAAAAATTACAATGCTCGTATTTTACTCTATCATTGATGGTTTAGTTATGATCATTGGATTAAATTTGAACCATTCTTATCTAATAACTGATAATAAAACAATTCATTTTACAATTCAGTTCACCTTTCACCTTAGTGCATTATTATTTATTTTAAAAGCCTCGGTAATAACTACGAAGTAGACTGCTATGTTATCCCATGATATTTTCTACTTGACCAATGGTCCTAGATGTTTAACATACTGGATTATTTGTATATACGTATGAGTGCCACTTGGGTAGTGTACCTATCCGCTTACATTTCTCCAAAGGATTTGGGTTGATTTTATTTCATTATAGTTATGGCTTACTTATTTCTCTACCCGTTAGTACGCTGGTAAGTACAGGATTATCAGTGGAAAATACATGATTTTCTTTAATGTTATTATAAAATAAATTTGTTTGAACTTAGTTTGACAAACACCGAATTTTATATACACTCCACTCTCTCTATATACTTGTTATAATATTGGTAAAAACTATTCAACAACTTGGTTGATTCATTTCCTTCCACTTATTTTATGCAGGTACCTAAGGGAATGATGAACACTACAAGTATCATATTAAAGTAGTAGGAGATATACTGAAAAACTGATTTAAGAATAAGCCTTTCAAACCACAACGTAAGGCAGCTTAACTTTTATAAATTCTTAGTTAGCCTAGTATGCCTCGCTCAATTATGATTTAACATTATTTTATGATAACATTCGCCCTTAAGAAATCATCGTGTGACAAGTTGATATCAGAGCCAAGATTAAGTTAGCATATACGGAACATAAGTTAATATTATAATTTGGAAACTTACTTAAAAGCTTAACAAAAGCGAGGATTAGATATTTTAAAAAAAATGTAGAAAAGTTATCTTTAATTACATGACATATATATAGGATTTTTGTAGGGAATGATCTTAAGGATAGAAGTATAATTACAAGACTGGGATATTTATATAATAATTACGAGGAGCATTCCTGAACTAAAATTTTGAAAAATGTGATTGAGTTAGATATACGGATTTTCTATAATGGAAAAAAATCACTAAGGATTGGGAAGTATCAAGATATTATTGACGATTAAGAGGCATGGTGAGAAAACTTATTTTAAGAAGGGATTGCATACAATATACTCCACAAGTATGTATGTATAACATAACTCTTTATTCTGAACTATTCAATTGATGCTCTCCTTGAAATGAATTACTTCGTTTGGACTCCAAATGACAGAAACAAGACCCTATTTGTTTTACCTATGTGCACATATAACTACCTTACACACACACACACACACACACACACACACACACACACACACACATATATATAGAGAGAGAGAGAGAGAGAGAGACTCTTGTACATACTTAATGTCAGTAATCATTGTACTTTCAAAAACGTCATTTAGACTACTTAATTTACCTTAATCTCATAAAAGACTTCTCCTTTCTTAAAAAGACATTTATCCTCCTATTTAACACGCACGGTTAAATACTTTAAATCACAACATTTTTTTTAACCGAAACTATTTCCTTACCAAAAGTATCTCCTCTATTTGAAGCTATAGACATTAGTATTTTAATTGAAAATAACCTTTTTCAACACATGCAAATACCGGGTTAGAAAGGACTTCATTAACCTTCAAAAATCCTTCACAACACACCTTTTTGTCAATTACGGGTTATATCTTCTTAGGTTACTTAACTCACCCAATTACCATTACACATTCCATTTCTTATACTTTATGGACATTAATGAATTTACATATTTCTTTTCCACTTTATCCTTCACCGGAACATTCATTAATTCATTAGAGTTAGGTTGTAAGAGTAAATTTTACAAAACATCCCATTTCTTGACATGTTCCATTCTCCATTATCTTTTTCTCGGAACCTTCCAATAATCATGTACTTTAACGGGCCCCACACCACTCACGATACCACCATATGCTAAGGATGGTCGTTTTGTGTCTTTCACCCCAGGTCTCTAGGCTTTTCTAAATTATTTCGACGTCATTCTAGTTTATTTTATGTGTTTTAACATTTTATGAATGTCCACGTTATTCCATTTTTCCCATTTATACCCAGCCGAAGCCAAACTCGGGGTTTTACCCTAATATGTGTTACACTTTGAAATTATCATTTCATGCCTTATAATTTAACTTTATTTTATTCCAAAAATCATGTTCATTTATGACCAAATTGTGTAACACGCTTCCAACATTCTTATTTCATAAAATTGTACCCCTTTAAATAAAATTAATATTTTGCACCTTTGTCTCCGAACTTATCATTTTCCTCCATTTTACAAGGATTGTTTTTCCAAAAAAACATTTCAACATTAGGATATCATTCTTCTTAAGTTAAAAATATATGTATTACATTATTTCCTTTCCAATTTCGTAAATGTTAATCTTCCAAAATGTTATTAAGTTACATGCACAAACTTTTACTACACCAAAAATAGGAATCTGACACGGTTTAAAACTATGTCGATCAAATCTGGCATAGTTTTGAACTGTACCAAAATTAGGTGTTCCAGAATGGTAATTTTTTCTAGCATAGTTTAAAACTGTGCCAAATTTGGACAAAAAAGAACACTTTTGGAACACTTTTGAACCATGCCAGAATTTGATATTTCTCGCACACTTTTGGCACCGTTTTGAACTGTGCCAGATTGAGTAAATTTTTATAAACTGTTGGCAGAGTTCAAAACTGTGCCAAAATTTGTTACACTTTTGGCACAGTTTTTAACTATGTTAAATTCTTTGGATTAAAGAAAGATAAATATTAATTATTTGAAAACAAGAGAATTCACAAATTGAGAATCTCACATGTTGTTGATAAACTAATGTACATACAAACTTCAAAATATTACAAGTCCTAGTAGATCACAAACCCAAAAAACACTTGGGTAAAGCTTCCTCTATTTTTTGGACATTCTAAAACATGTTAATATAAAACTTACAAATATAAAGCCCGTACGACCCTAAAATATAACAATAAAATTACAAAAGCCCGCACGACCATAAAAGTTAATAATAAAACTACAAAAGCCCACAGAGTCGTAAGAAAATAAATAGAATCCTGAATATTAACGGCATTAAATAAATAATCCCCTTTTTGTAAACCATTAACTTCTACATGCATTCCACATGAATAAAAGCTAATAACAAAATGTTATCCTGCAAAAAAAAAATTGGATACAAAAAAGATTTGCGATTAGTAACCAAGTAATAACAAAAAAAAGCTTACTCGAGCTAAAAAATACAAGTTACAATTATTATTATTATATTCTCAAATAAAAAATCTTACACAAGTTTTGACTACATGGTCAGCTCCTACAAGTTACATTGGTCCAATATGAGGTGTTAGTGCCTCTTACAGGGCCGTTTTTGGGCTAGTTTGAGTTTTCACCCTTCAACGACTTGTTTCTAAGCCTAATCTTTATATCTTCAAATTATCATCATATTATCCAACCGTGTGGCCCATGACAACGCGGTCAGTTCCTACGAGGTACATTGGTCCCGTGCGAGGTGTTAGTGCCTCTTACGAGGCCATTTAGGGGGAGGTTTGGGTTTTCAACCTTTAACGGGCATGTTTTTAAGGATAATCTCTATATTTTCAAATTATCATCATATTCTCAAATCGGGAGTCCCATGACTACGCAGTTAGTTCCTATGGGTTACATTGATCCCGTGTGAGGTGTCCGTGCCTCTTATGGTACCATTTGTAGACTGTTTTGAGTTTTCACCCATTAACGACATGTTTTTAAGCCGAAGTGTATATATATTCACTTTTTATGTGAATTTACGAATCAATATTCATAGAAATCACAAAAACACAAACCAAATGAGCACTTGACGGAATTGTATACCTATTGTTTATATTTAAGATGACATAAGATTTGAAATAGTTTTAAGGATTCTCAATTCCAATTTTATTTAGGGCATTTTCAATTGGTGTACCTTGATAATTATCATATTTATATAGAGGTACCTCACTAATTTCTCTTGGGATTTAATGTAATCATCGTTAACTGCATGTCGTGGCCTTTTCATAAATAAAAAGGACTTCTTGAAGCTGGTAGGAGCCGTGTAGTCGTCAACCAATTTTTGAACATCAGATGTGTTAGTCACTCTCATAAGAGGTAATCATCATATGCATAATACTCACTGTAAAATGCATATTATATTGCATAAGAGGCACTTCATATGCATAATTACTCACGATAATATGCATATAACATTGCATATTACAACTGTAATATGCATATTACAGTGCATATTATAGTTGTAATATGAATATTACAGTAGTTAACTGTAATTTTCATTTACAGTTGTAATATGCATATTACATCAGTTAAATGTTGGAATATGGAAGTTCTCTCACGGGAGGCATTGGTGAATGATGATAAATAAGACATGTTTGTATTTCCTATTCACAATAGTCACTCAAATTTTTGGATTTCAAACATTAATATTGTATTTCAAATTGACCAGATCAACACATGTACCATTGTTTTGAAAAGTTGTTGTTTATTTTTAAACGGTGTAGGATATGGATATTGTAACTTCAAGAGATGTTGGTTCACCTTGATCACATGAAAGTTCAATAAAATTAGAAATTCCTCATTTCGTCTTCCTTCTACGCATTGCATCTATCTTCACCATATGCTGAGTTATCCCCGCTGCCAGCATTATTTTCATTCAGTGGGCAGTGTTGTTTTTATATGACTAAAGAGATTTCTTGATCTCATCCTTCAATAATAATGATGAGTTATGGTTTACCTATATAAACAAGGGGATTATATACACAAATTATAGAGAAAAAATAGTTTTCCTAGCTAAAAATATGATAAGATATGTAAATGACCAACATGAAATTGAAAATCACAAATGCACTGAACATTTGAAATAAGTTTTTTTTATGCCCATATAGTAAAACACTTATTGTAGATATACAATCTCAAACAAGTTTACGAAAACTGTATGGAAACAAAAGTGTACAAAAGTCATAAAGAAAATCTTGATGTATAAGAGAAGAAAATTGATTTGAGCCCTAACTTAAATGAGTTAAACCTAAATGAAGTTCTTGAGGCTTTCACAACTGAAGAGGAGGTTCTAGATGCAGTTAACTCTCTGAGCGAAGAATCGGCCCCAGGCCCAGATGGTTTTGGGGGAAAATTCTATAAAAGGTGCTGGAATATCATTAAGTCTGATCTAGTTATTGCAATTAATTCTTTTTTTGCAGGTAAAATTCTTCCCCAAAGTTGGACTAGCACTGCAGTGATCTTAATTCCGAAAGTTAAAGCTCCAAAAAAGTGTGGGGATCTAAGGCCAATCAGTCTATGTAATTTTTCCTTCAAAATTATTTCAAAAATTTTGAATACAAGACTGGCCTCATATCTTCCTATGCTGATTTCACAGAATCAAAGTGGTTTCATTCAAGGAAGATCCATCCAAGAAAATGTTCTTCTTGCGAGAGAAATGGTGCATAATTTGGGCAAACACGTTCATGGAGGCAATGTTATCTTGAAGCTAGACATGGAGAAGGCCTATGATAGGATACAGTGGGGGTTTTTATTGCAAGTTTTAAGAGCTTTTGGCTTTGGGGAAAGGTGGATAGACTTTATTTGGAGAATTGTTTCCAACAATTGGTTTTCCATGATCATTAATGGTCAAAGGTGTTGTTACTTCAAATCTTCAAGGGGTCTTAAACAAGGGGATCCTTTATCTCCAAGTCTATTCATTCTTGCAGCAGATTTTCTGAGTAGAAGCCTAAATAAGTTGATGGTTACAAGTTTTATAAAGCCTTTTTACCATCCAAGTGGCTGCCCTCTCATTTCTCACCTAGATTTTGCTGATGATCTCATAATCTTTTCTAGAGGGGACAAACGAAGCCTGCACAAAATTCAAGAAGTTCTCGGAGATTATTTCAGATTGTCAGGTCAAAAGGTAAATGCAGAAAAAAGCTGTTTCACTGTTGATGTTAAATGCAGGCCTCATTTCAGATCTAAAGTAGCGGATGCAATTGGCCTTAAATTCAAACCGTTACCTTTTAAATACTTGGGATGTCCTATTTTCAAAGGTAGAAATAGAATCATATATTATGACAGCCTACTCAATTCCATAAGGGCTAAAATTGCAGGTTGGCAATCAAAACTTCTATCTTCTGGTGGCAAGATGATTCTCTTAAAGCATGTTCTTTCTTATATTCCAACTCATCTTCTTGCTACTCTTTCCCCTCCCAAATCTGTAATCCAAAAGCTTCATAGAATTTTTAACAAATTCTTTTGGGGAGGGAATGAGGATCAAGGATGGAAATTCCAATGGAAAAACTGGGAGTTTCTTTGTAGAGATATTAAAGAAGGAGGTCTTGGTCTTATCAACTTTCACAGTTTCTCATCAGCATCTTTCATGAAGCTCTTCTGGAAAATTCATACAGACCACTCTCTTTGGTCAGAGTTCATCTCCAATAGATACAGAAACCAAAAAGCTAATTTATTTGGTACCTCTCATACTTGGAGAAATTTGATGTTAGTGAAGGAGTCATGCCTCAACAACATGGAGCTCATAGAGGATAAGTGGATCTGGACTACTGATGAATCTGGTTTGTTTACTCTCTCATCTGCAAACAGCTTCTGCAGGTCTTATTTTCCTTTCTCCTCTGTTAATAGCCTGATTTGGGATAAAAATATTCCGAAAAAGTGCTCCATTAACCTATGGAAAATATTAAACAACTGTTTGCCTCTTGATGAGAATGTTAAGTCGATTGGAATTAGATTATGCTCTCGGTGCAAAGCATGCCTTAACCATATCGAATCAATTGACCATTTGTTCCTGAATTGCCCTACCATTTTACCTGTTTGGGAATTTTTTTTCAAATGTTATGGGTGTGGATATGAATACCACAAACGTTTCATCCATAATTCAGAATTGGTGGATAAAGTCTGGTCCAAAAGACTATGCCAAGTTTATTGGTAAGTGTACTCCCATTTTAGTGTGTTGGGAAATTTGGAAAGCTCGAAACCAAGCCTACTTTGAAAATTCTGCAGTAAGTGCGACAACCATCATTCAGCAAGTTATTTCTCTATTATCAAACATTTGTAAAGATAAGGTTTTCAAGAACAAAATTTCTTTCTTTGATGAGGGGATTCAAGTCATCTTTAAAATCAACTGCAATACAAAGTCCAAAGTGCCCACTACTATCAAATGGAGATTTCCAACACCTTCAAGACTTAAGCTAAATATTGATGGGGCTTCAAAAGGTAATCCAGGAATAAGTGGTGCAGGAGGGGTTCTTCGGGATGACAAAGGGGATCTTATCTTTGCTTATGCTAGTCCAGAAGGCATTGCTTCAAATTCAACAGCGGAAATCAAAAGTCTTTGGCATGGGGTCAAGTTGTGCACTCTCCTCAACTTCACTGAAGTAGATATTGAATCAGATTCTTCATATGTTGTGAATTTGATTAACAAGAACTGGAAGCCTCCCTGGAAGATGATTCAGTACATTAAAGAAATTAAATTCACTCTTCAGAATCATAGCTTTACTCTATCTCATTGCTATAGGGAATCAAATATGGTCGCTGACTCTCTAGCTAATTATGGAGCTCAGATTATTTCTCTTTCAGTATTTCACAATGTAGGAGATCTTCCAACTTCAGCTCGAGGAGCTCTCAAGCTGGACAAAATGGGTTGCTTTTACATTAGAAATGTTTCTGTCACACCATCCTTGTAATGGGGCTAGCATAAAGCACCAAATTTCTTTTTTCAAGTTCTCTCTCATTGTTATTGTTTATGCCACTTGGAGAGGCTCTTTCTCCTATGATTAATAAATCTTAGTTTTATTAAAAAAAAAAAAAAAAAAAAAAAAAAAAAAAAACAAGCTCCTGATTTTGAAACTTAAATGTGTTTTTTAGTATATTGATTATAGACCATATCGGGTAGCCTATAAGTAGATTTTATCCCACATTATTTCAAATACACATTTTTTTAAATACAAATCTAAATAATGTTACTATAATTTAAACAAATGTCAGAATCACAAAACATAAAATTGTGATCATAGGAATGCGCAAATAATTACCGTAATTTTAAAATCACTACACCAAAATGACAAAATTGTCACCTTTTAGCCGGTCACCCTTGTCAAGTTCATTGATCATGATAAAAAAACATGCGTTTTTGTGTCACATTCATTGACCTTGACACGACCGTGAAAATTCTTTAAATAATTGTCACGGTCAAGGACATTGACACGACCGTGACAACTTCTGCAGCAAAAACCCTTACACCTTCTTTTCTCCCTCTCGTCGTTCCCTCCCTCTCTCTATACGCTACTCTCTCTCTATCTCTCTTCCATTTATATATATGTTTTTGTGTATATATATATATATATATATATATGTGTGTGTGTGTGTATATATGTGCGTGAGTGTGTGTGCGTGTGTGGGGGGGCAGGGGGTTGTTATGTGTGTGTGTGTATGTGTGTGGTGCGTGGGGTGTGTGGAGGGAGGTGGGGCAGGGTGGAGGGCTATTGTGTGTGTGTGTGTGTGTGTGTGGTGGGTGGGGGTGTGTGTGTGTATATGGTGAGTGGGGGGTGTGGAGGGAGGTGTGGGTGGGTGTGGGTGTGTGTGGGTGTGTGTATTTGAATTAAGCCATGAATTTGTATTTTTGTATTTCAATTAACCCATGAATTTATTTTCGTATTTGAATTAACCCATGGATTTGTCAAACAAATTGAAAAATTCACGAGTTATTTATTTTTGTATTTGTATATATATGGGTTCTTGAATTTTTTTCAGTTTTTTGAAACTAACTCGTGAATATATGTTTGTGTATGTTTGTTAGGTGTATATGATGTTTATATGATGGAAATAACCCTTGAATTTGTCAATTTGTTTGTGTGTGTGGGGTGGGGGGGTGGGGGGTAAGTCAAGGTGCCATTGTAATTCTCTTAATATCGTTTTTTGATGATTCTATGAGATAATATATAATGTTTCATGGTTAACTCATTGTAGATAATAAATAATTCACATAGTAAAATTAAATTGAATCCATCCATAGATTCTATAATTACATCCACTAAAACATAATTAATAAATGAAACAGTTTTAGATGAAAGTAAATTAATAATTAGTGCCCATTTCATATGAAAGTAGGATTGTCCCTCCGTGTAAATTAGTAAATTAATAATTCTATACATTAATTGTTAGTTTAATTGATGAAATGAATTAATTGAGTATATGAATTAGAAGGAGTACGGGATACACATTGTTTGTTGACATTGCTGTTGGATTATTTTGTTCAATATATGTTTGGTTGGTTAGTTTTAAAATTGGCATGACCACTGGATTATTGTCCATATGGGGGTGGGATTTTTCAACTTTTTTTGAAAATTACTTTCTATATCGAACAATATATATATAGCATGATAATTAAATGAAACATACTTGAAATTAGTTATAGTGCGCATAGATACTAGCCTTATAGTTCTTATGCATTCGCATTCAATAGCCCTTAGACCCGTTCGAGAGTCATTACCCCTATAATGAGATCTCTTGAATTGTCCCGTTTGGACAGTTTGAGACTGTATAATTTATGTATAATATTCTTATTGGCTTAAAGTTGTTAGTTTTGGAGGAAGTTTTGTGGTCGTATCTTAATGTTTTCTGGGTACATACTAGATTGACAAGTGTGACTGTTATTTAAATTGATCAATTGAAATAACACTCACACCTGCCAATCTATGTCGTGTACTTGGAGAACTACTGGGATATGCTGTCGATTTTTTTTTCAAATCGTAACACTGTGCATGAGCTGTTAAGTATATTACAGAAAAATGCGGTCTAGAATGGGATAGGACCACTCACCCTTTAATAGGATAATTAAATGATGGGATAATTAAATAAAACATACTATAAATCTAAGTTTTGTTTACCTTTAATAGGTGTTTAGTTGTGGTAGCTGTGATGGGATATCCGAAATACAAAGAATGGATGGGTGAGACTAATAGAATGGGGGATGTGTTTCGCAGAGGTGCTAACGAATTTGTGAAATATGCAAAGGGATGTCATAATGATGAAGATTTTTCCCTGTCCATGTGCTAGGTGTAAGAATGGTAAGGTGTTTGAGTGGAAAACAGTTGAACTACATTTGTTAAGATCGGGTGTGGAAGATAGTTATCGATTTTAGAGTTTTCATAGTGAATTGAAAGTTCCTTTTGTCCCCGACCAACCTTCACAACAACCTTCAATAAGTAGAATATATGTACAAGGGGACGACATGGATCATAATATGTTAGAGGATTTATGAAGCAAAGGAGAATGAGGTTACTAATGATATAGAAGATTCAAGTGCTCGTGAAGATAACACGATAAAACTTGACGATGACTACCAAAGTTTAAAATTTAAGGCGACCCAACCGTTATACTCTGGCTGTGAGAAAGATCAAACAAATTTACATGCCATGGTTGGTTTGCACAGTTTGAAGATGTAGTACGGTTTGTCTGGCTATGGCGGGACGAGAATTCTGAAATGGGTGAATGGCTTATTACCCAAGGTGAATACACTTCCAAATAGCTATCCTGTTATTAAGAACAGTTTGAAAGGTTTGGGAATGAAGTATAAATTGATCCATGCTTGTGTGTATGAATGCATACGATACCTAAAGGAGTATAAAAATCTCGATCATTGTTCAGTATGCGATGAACCTAGATATGTCCAATCTACTAGTAAGGAAGGCACAAGCTCAAAAGTGCCTAAAAAAGTATTGAAATTTTTTCTCGTTGGGCCTAGATTAAAGAGATTTTTCACACTACCATGAATTGCAGAGGCAATGACTTGGCATGCTAGGGCAGACGTAGGAGGTAATATCATTCGTCATCTTATTGATCCTACTGCCTGGCGGAGGATGAATTTTGAGTATCTCGATTTTGCTCGAGAACAACGCAACATTCGTTTGTCTATATCAATAGATGGTTTCAATCCATGTGGAAATCTAAGAACCAATTACAGTGTATGGCCAGTGATCCTAGCCCCACTCAACCTCCCTCCTTCATAGTGTATGAGACGTGAATTTTTTATGATGGCTTTGTTGATACCTAGGCCAAAGGCACCAAGTGATGACATTGACGTCTACCTGGATCCTTTGGTAGAAGAATTATATGCGTTATGGGAAGAGGGTGTGAAATCATTTGACTCTTTTAGAAAAGAAGAGTTTAAACTAAAAGCTATATTGATGTCGGCAATTCATGATTTTCCAGCTTATGGGGCATTATCCGGTTGTGTAGTACATGGTTAGTTAGGGTGTCCTATTTGTGGAGAAGATACTGAGTCTCTTCATCTATCCTCTAGCTTAAAAAATGTATACCATCTCCATAGGAGGTTTATCCCCCAGCTCATAGTCTCAGATCTGAGAAAGGTTCCAATTTTTTATTGGGGGGAGTCAAACATAGCCTACCGTCGAGACAAATTTTGGGTTCAGAAATTGAAAGTAAATCTTCTGAATGTGGCCCTAATATGCTAGGCAAGAATCCCAAATTTATGAATGTCAAGCATAAGAAGACACCAACTGGGAATTAAACTGAGATAAAAAGGGCATGGTCTCGGAAGTTAATTTTATTTGACTTTGCTTATTGGAAGAATAACCCGGTGCTCCATGTATTGGATGTGATGCATGCAGAGAAGAACTTTGTTGAACATATTGTGGGTACTTGCCTTGGGGGGAGTCATTCGAAGGATGGAGAAAATGCACGAAAAGAACTTAAATCGTTAAAACTTAAGCCACAACTATGGTTGAAAGAAGATAGTAGGGTAAGGACAATAATTCCCCCTAGTGCGTTTACTTTGACGAGTGGGGAATGGAAGGTGGTTCTAGACACAATATATAATTTGAAGGGCCCATCTACTTTTTCGTCCAAATAACAAAGGATTGTGAATTATGCTACTCATGATTTACATAAGTGTAAGTCCCACGATTGTCATGTGATCATGCAATTGGTTCCTCTATTGTTTAAGCATTGTTTCTCCAAGAACAAGGATTTTTGTAGGGCTATTATGCAAATTAGTATTACCTTCACCCTCTTCTGTGAGAAGGTAGTGAATTAAGAACACATAGTGGCCGCAAAATTGGCTGTGATCGAAGCAATTTGTGTATTAGAGAAGTACTTGCCCCCATTATTCTTTAACATAAGTGTTCACTTGTTGGTACACCTATGTGATGAGGTACTTCTTTGTGTTCTAGTTAGATATCGGTGGATGTATCCATTTGATAGATTGATGAAAGTTTTTAAACATTACGTCAAGAATAAATGATACATTGTAGGATCAATTGCAGAGTAATACATCACCATGGAGTCATCAATATATACTCATGAATATATGCCTCACTCGACCAGTGTTGATAACATTGATGAATTCGTCGATGATGGTGGTCATGTTATGGGAAAACGAGTGAAATTAATGAGTTTGCAACATGAACAAGTAGCTCGTTATCTATTTGACACACATGAAGATGTCGAAGAATGGAAAAAGTAAGTTTCAATTATTATAATGTTTAACATTATTTTAGATTATTTTATACATGATTAATTTCATAATATGCAGAAAATATGAAGCCTGTGAGAATAATAAATGCTGAAAAACAATGGTACAATCAGATAGCGAATTTAGGCTATGGATGACGCAAGAGGTAATTATAATGAAAAATATTGTTATATAACATTACATTACACTCAAATTTTACCACTAATATAATTAATTTATCTATATTCTCAGCTCCTAAAGAAGGGTGGAGCGACATCAACGCTTGCTCGTCTAGACATTGGACCCTTGTTCGTGGTACAAGAGTACAAAAAGTATCGATTGAACGGTTACATTTTTTACGCTAAAGTGTACAAGGAAAGTACAAATGTACAGAACTCGGAAATTTCATACAAAGCACTTACTATCTTTCGAGGGAGCGCAAAAGATAAAAACCTTGTTGAAGCTGAAATGACTTACTATGGTGTAATCCAAAATATATTTGTATTGGATTATATAAGCTTCAAAGAGGTTGTATTTTAATGTGACTGGGTAAGAGTTGAGGATAAAAATGCTTGTAAATTTGATCCTGTCACTAATTTGATCATGGTTGACTTGTCCAAGTTGAAGAGCAATGACCACGTGAGCAATGAGCTGTTTGTTTGTGCATTTCAAAAGGTTAAGCAAGTTTTTATTAGGAGTATATCAACAACGAGCCGTGGTTTATTGTCCAACACGCTCCAAGGCATCTAAATAGTAGTGTGGATGACTTGGCTGCTCCTACCGAATATCAATCCATTTTTTATGATAACCCGAATTTCAAAAAAAAAAAATCAATTTGTAATAAATATATCAATTTGTACCAAAACATCCATTTTTAATGCTTGTGTGGAGAGGAGATTAATACATAAATATCCCAACTACATCTATGTTTTGTTTATACTAATCCATGAATATACGCTTCTTACCTTTAATAAGTGATTAGTACATAGTTATTTGGGGTGTCCTATTTGTGGAGAGTAGACTGAATCTCTTCGTCTATCCGAACAAAAAGAAATGCCATAATCATATGGAGTTATACTTTGCAAATTCCTCCCAACCGTTATGTATCCAAACATCACCAGTTGAAGTTGTCAATTCCACTTTCCATACCCCACCACTTGGAACCTCTAGCAAAACATGGGAGACCATTGAAAGGTGGAATTGACAACTTCAAGTGTTGATTTTTGGCTACACAACGGTTGGAAGGAATTTGCAGCGCATAACTCCATAGGATTATGGCATTTATTAGTGTTCAGATATGAAGGGAATTATATTTGACACGATTTCCTGGGGTACATTTGTTCGAAGGAGGTGCCATATGAGCTCAAGTTAGCTATTTGGGTGACACTACATGTAATGTATTTATATTTATATGTAGATTTTGATTTCAATTTCGAGTTATATTTATCTATATTTGCGGGGCGGATACTAATTTTACTTTATTTTATTTCAGGGGACAGGGAGTGTCCCTGAGGGTAGGCCACATATGCTCGATACTTATGTGGATATTCGGACGAGAAGGGAAGGATAAGGAGGTGTCCCCCAGCATTGCAGTACAAAATCTCTTTTCCAGCTAAATAGTGTGCAGATTTGAGATAATTGATGGTGATGTTGTTTCTTCTTAAATAGTTTCTATTTTGAATGTATATTTGCCTTATCTCTAGTTTATTTGGATATATGATATTTGAATAGGTACATTGTTGATATAACAACTACAAATATACTACTGGGCAGTGGCAGTGGCCATACTGCCCAGCAGATTTTTTTTCAATTCTGCCCAGAATTGTCACGGTCAATGACCGTGACAAGACCGTGACAAAAGTTATCACGGACTTGTCACAATCAATGACCATGACAATTTTTTTGAAAGGGGACAAGAATTTGTCATGGTTATTAACCGTGACTAAACGTGTCATGGTCTTAGACCATGACACGACCGTGACAATTCTTATGAGGTTGTCACGGTCTATGACCGTGACACGTCCGTGACAAAAAACGTTGTCTCGCCCCAAATTATCACGGTCATTGACGTTAACAAGTCCAACTTGTCAAGGTCAATGACCGTGACAATAGTGCATATTTGGTTTAGTGAATCCAATGCTTCCCCAAGTTCCAAATTTATATACAATTGCTCTCAGTCTTAGTAAATTTTGACATAGGGCACAATATTGAATCTTCAATTTCCAAAGAATCTCCATGCCTGCACAATCATAAGAAGTGCATTAAAAAATTTGGCAGGTATAATAATTTATAAAGATTAGAGTCGTGAAAGTTTAAAACTACACCTACGATATTTTCAAGGAGAGAAAAATGTTGTCCTCCTCTCTAGATCTCTGTATTCGATTATGATTTGCTACTTCGTCTTCTGCAGATTGATCTAAGGTGATTCAGATTTTCAAGGAGAGAGAAATGTTGTCTTAACTCTAAGGCGAACTCTTAATTTGATCGAGAGAGTACATTGTATGTCATTACATTTATAAGGGATTGGCTGAGAATAGTAGGGTACTGAAATGCATCTGAATGTTCTTCTCCCATAGAAGTACATACCTATCTTTGTTCCTTTCAGGTCATCGTCTTTTTTAGGATCAATGTGACTTCCAAAAAAGGATTTGATTGATTTTCTCCACCGATTCTTAGTTATCTATTCTTTGAATTGTGCAACTAATGTCCCTCAATTCAACACACACATTGAAACAAAGGAAGACACATTGATCAAATTTTTAATACATTTACTATATTAGGCCTCCCCTTCCTATATATTTTAGTTTTTTCAGCTATGTATATATATATTATAGTAATATAACTATGCGACAAAAGACATGTTACAACAATAAGGCAATCTAGATGACCATATCATATAATATATCTACGATACATTTATATTATAGAAAATGATAGTCATATTCGCAGAGTGATAGCAATATTCATATGGTGATTATCATATTCACAAGAAATTTCTGTACGAAAAAAGATACTAACAAAGTGAACATTCTAAGTTAGAAACAAATACTGTTAAATACAAATTCTATATTTAAGCCAACGTAAAAAAATAAAAGCAAATCTGAACCACTTAAGTAGAAAAATAAGTAACACAAACATAAAAGCATCAAATAATTTAAGAGCATTTGCTACAGAAAAATACGCATGTTCACTTATAGCCAAAGTATTATAATCCAAACCCACGTTGAACCGGCACCTATATGACTAAATTATTTTATAAAGATAGTAATCCAATTTATAACTCCGAGAAGAAATAGAACTCTGGAGTAGATGGAGAAAGTGATACGACAACATCATTTAGAAAATTAGGGATTTAACTCTCAATACTGGTTTCACTCTAGAAAATGTAAATACAATGTCAAACACTTGTATAGTGACAGGCCAAGAGAAGCCTTTCACTCCTTTTTTACGCAAAGGAAATAACATAAATAATTATTGATTAAATTGTAACTATAAGGGTTGCGCCTCTACTCCTGCATTACATTCTTATAAAAAAATGCAAAACACGATAACATGTGTGTTTTATTCCAAAGAATTAACAATTTAACTAAAGTGGGGACAAGAAATATATTAATGTAAATTCACTCATTTTTTACCCATGCAGTCAACTGGCGACATTTAATCGATTTCATTTCACCACTGTTAATTTCATATATCCCTAAGTCGCTATATTTTTCTAATTTTAATTTCCTACAAATTTTCTTGATAATTAACAAGCATTTTTAGTTTGTATGAATAGAGTAGGTAAATCAAATCAAAAGATGAGAGTGAACTCACTGGTGCAGAGGATGTGCTTCCACCTGCGGATGGGACTGTAACTGAAATTTCAAGACGAAATGTATACTATGAGAAAGAATACAGGACTTGAAGAAAACACTACTACTAAGGGTATGAAGACATTCATGTTCTTAGAGAAGTTTTCGAGGTCTTTGATCGTGCCAAAGTATTGAGTGATCATTATAAGATCCATCACCTCCTTAGTTTAGGAAAAACATAACAAAACTTCATTTGGCCTAAATTCTTACAAGAATATACCAATTAAGTGAAATTTCTCAAAGTTCTATCTTCAGAAATTTTACATGCAACCAAAATTTTCCAAGTTAAAATCAAAATAACCGATTTGAATATAGAAGTGAGTCTGTTGAATTTCTAAGTATTTGTTATGCTATCTTAATTTTATAAGAACACTAGGAAATATAAGATATCAATTGTATTAGTAATGTTACCAAGAAAAAGAATGACACAGACAGACAACCGCAAGAATTTATATGCTTATGAAATTTCCAACGACATTAAAACAAATTGTGCAAAATTTTGTTGATAGACAATATTAACAGCGAAACGATTAAGTTAAAGGTCATGACATCCATTTATCTTATTCATTGTTATGCGTACAGAGGAATCAGGTGCCAACCATCAGTATGTGTTCAAAGTTGTATCCATATGCTCCTATCAACAATTTTAACGTCATAAGAATAGGAAATCACACATATATAAAGATAACATAGAGAAAATCAATACCTTCGATAACCAACTTAAAATCAAACAAAACCCAATTCAAGATCACTCTTCATCACCTATTCTGTTCAATTTCAGAGATGGAGCATATGGTGGTGTTTTGATAATGGAGGTTTGTGGAAGATGGTGGTTCGTGGATGAGGCAGCTATGATAGAGGCACTAGGTAGTGTGAATGTGGATGATGGAGGCACACAAAAAGAAGAGGCAAACGAGCGGAAAGCAGGAGCGAGATAGAAAAGTGTGAGTACTTGTGAATTTTTTTGTTTTTTTTATATTTTAGTCAAGTGTACTCAATTTGGGCACACTTTAAAATAGTACCAAGTTTTGGAACTCTTTTATAGTGTTGGAGATTGTCATTAAACTGTGCTAGAATCTGGTACAGTTTTAAACTGTGCCAAATTACTATTTTATGTGTAGGGTTTCCAATGTTTAACAAATAACTCTTATCAAGTATCTTTACTAATTATATTTCCAAATTAGACATTTCTTTACTTTCTTTATTTAGGAAATCTTATTACTCTTAAGGACTGCTTTTATAAGAAAATAACACTTCCTTTTTTTAACAATACATGTTGTCTTACGACCTTATATTCATCACACATTTAATCCCCTTTTCACACAGTTTGAAGACTAGAATTTCTTTTTTTCTTACTTCTTATTTAAACGCAATAAAAACTTCTTTAAACTTGTTCAAATGTTTATCATCAAAATAATACTAGTTTATATGCATGAGAAGATGGATTTTAAATCATAAAATCATATTAAATGGGTCAAACATGCATTTCATTCTAGAAATTCATAATATTTGAAAAAGATATCTTTTCTTAACCATAGTACATTTCATTTCTTAAAACTTATATCAAAGTCCCATAATTTTTGAAAATCATCATTTTTCCAAGAAATTGTGACAACCCGCTCGCTAAAATAAGGGGTGGCCAGCCCAATACTCCAATATAACGGAATCATGGATGGAATCATTCTCAGCATCATAACAAAAATATAGAGTATCCAGGATAACCACCCAATATTTCAGAAAACGGGTTGCCAAAAATTTTGATTTAAAAGTAAATAAATGAAAACAAACAACCCAATTCCTGAAAGATAAGGGAAACCCCAAGACAGATATAAATAATACAACAAGAATACGATAAAAAGACCGAATAGGTAATCGGTCACTAAACTGATACACCAATAATACACAAGTACAATAAGTTACTTATTACATTTCATTAGACATTTACAAAAGCTTGGGCCTCTTGCCCGAATAAAAGACTTGATCTTAACTAGAATAAAAAGAAAACGTCTATACCAAATGTATCCCGTAATACCCGCAATGCATCACGGCGAGTCAAAAACATCGGAATAGGAATTCAAATCAGGCATCCTTGCGGCGGAGTACCTGAGCAGAGACAAGAAGAATATGCAACAGGAAAATGTAACCGGTCAGGACCCGGTTCTATATGATTACTAGATGAATAAAAAGTATGACAGTTATGTAATATAAATCGTGAAGAAAGAGAAATAAGAAGCTACCTATACAATTTAAAACAAAAGCTAAACATGAATAAAAATAAGAAGCATTAAACTAAAGACTTTACCCAAGGTGCTAATTATTTTATATATCTTTTCCTTAGCAGGAAATATATTTATAAACACAATCTTTTGCCCTTTAAGGCAATTATATTTCAATTTTACCCTTTTTTTAAAAATCCTTTCCTTATCAGGAAAATAATCATTTTCAAATGCTCTTTGTGGCATTTATATGTGCTCTATGTGGCACTCCATCATGCTCTATATGGCATATCAAATACATCAAGTCCCACTTGATTATGAACTCTTATAATTATATACATATAACGAATTCTAAGACCGCCCGTCCGGGTTTCCCCACTGGGCGCGCCCCTAAATGACCATCATCTTCCAGGGCCTATCATTAGACAACCAGGGCACCTATATCGCAAGACATCGGGAAGCGGCCATGAGCCTGCGTGGTAGCCAAGACCACACCCGGAATATCCCTACCCCCGTAGAAAAATATTCAACCATAAGCGCTCCCATGGCCTAGGACTATATCCACCCTGCATTCATTAGCCAGGGGGCTTCACCTATCGTGCGGACTTACGTTAAGATGGTATTTAGAGAGGTGTGTAACATCCATTTTATTTATCATTTCAAAATCAAGTAAATCATTATTTACCGGTTTCATGATTAAGTAAATTATCATTTACTAGTATCAATACCATTTCCATTTACATGTTTCATTTTATTCGAAACCATAACTGTTTACTTCTATTAATAGATAGAACTTATTATCCGGAGCCATACGATAGTTTATATCAACACTACAACCTCAAAGGAGTAAATAAACTCTTCATTATCTCCAAGCATTCTATGAGGTTATTTTAGAACCCCAAGGTTATCATCTTTCGAAGGAATGAAATGACTTTCAATTTATTCTCCAAACTCACCTTTATGGCGTTATTATGAACCACCAAGGTTAACATAGTTCAATCGAACTTTTAAAGTCTCTCAATATTCTTTTGGGGTGGTAATATAGACCATCAAAGCTAGTATAGCTTAATTAAGCTCCTAAGGTCTCCTGAACATAACACTACACCTCCTAGTTTTAAAATAATTAACTAGAAGAAAAGAATGCCTTATCATTAATAGGCCTAACCCCGAAAAATCCCCACATAACCCATTCCTAATGTAGGGTAGACATCTAACTCATCTCACACTCTAGGACCCTAAGTTTACTTCATTCAAGAAGGTTCCTAGTCCCTATATTTAAAGAAAAGGATTAAAATTGAGTTATAAAATTAACTCAAAAACAGCAGGAAAACGAATCGATTTGCCCAAGGGCCGAATCGATTCGCCCTAGCGAATCGATTCCCCCATAAAGCGAATCGGTTCGGACAACCAAACCAACCTTCTGCAATTGACCGAATTGATTCGGTCTCAATCCCGAATCGATTCGGGTTACGCAGACGTGCCAATTTCCCTTAGCGAATCGATTCGCCCAAAGGGCCGAATCGATTCGGACCTGCAAATCTGCCAAAAATGGCAACGAAGGGTTATGAACCCTAATTCCTCCAAACCCCAAATCTCTTCCTTTTTACACACAACCAACAATATTTATCTACCCAAAGTGTATCCTACACGATTTAAAACCATTTTAGTCCACAATTTCATCATCAAAACTAAGATTAGGGCTTAAATTCCATAAATTCCATTTTTGATCTCCAAATGAATTTACATAAATATCATACAAATTATTCAACTTAAATCATATATTAGCAAGTAGAAAACTTGCCTTGATGTAGGGAATATCAGATTTCTTTGAGTAGGAGCATCAATCCATCCTCAATCTTCATTTTCTCTTTTTTCTCCATTCTTTCTCTTCCTCTCTCTTTCTATGTTCAAGACATAAAATGGGGAAAAATAAGGGATTTAGAAGACTAAAATCGTGGCTTAGGTTAAAACTCCCAACTTAAATGGTTAACACCACATTAAAATGACTTCCAAATATGCGTATAAGCTAAAACCAGGTAAAAGTGCCCGAAACACAAAAATACAATATGGCACTTATTTTGACTGTCTCGCACCTTCCGAGACTAACTACACCCTCTAAACTGGCATCCGGAATTTTATAAATTATTTCGAGTTCCAAAAATCATTTAAACTATAAGGCCATATAAAATACATGACACTACAGACATGCAACCTGATGTTATTTACTTTCACATGCAGTAAATATGCATCAATCTAGAAAATATTAACTTTCAATTCATTAAATTAATATTTACTCCAGTCCACACATTTTATATAATTACCTTATGCGGTAAAATTAGTATATAATGAGCCTCCCAGAATCGAGGGTTGTTACATACTCCCCCCCTTAAGAGGGAATTTTGCCCCCAAAATTTGGGCGTACCCAATCTGATAAGGGTATACTACTCTAAACTAGGATTCTACCATCCTAAACAAACTCCTCGTTATTGCGCCGTCCCAAATGGACTCAGACTAAGGTCGACCCTATCGATCTCAGTCAGTCATCATTTGCTCTCTAGTCTAGTAGCACAAGGCGCTCTTCACTAACCATCGATTCTAGCTTCCTATGGAGGAACATGATGTCCACATGACTCGGCACAATTAGCCAAATATTCAGAATTAAGTTACATCCCACCTCGGGGCATCCATACCGGCTCTAAGTGGCTTAGCCCCAACGCTACTCAGCTATCCCCCGCATCGACGTATCTCATCAAGGCGTATGGCTTAAAAGCCAAATCTATAAAGAAATGTTCCGAGACCATTCCAAGTCTAAGGAAAATATTACCCATTGGTTCCATCCAACAAGTTTACGAATTACTCCACTGACCATGCTAGGCCACTCACAATACCATGCCTTAGGAAATGATCCATAAGGCCACTCCAAAACCTAATGGTTGCACGAAAATCTCCATCCATACCATTACTGCTCCCATCTGCTATGTATACTAAGGCGCACGTTCGTAATATGCCCTTCGGCATAAGCAAATTTCCTCCCTTTCATCCATCCACTTTAGGGTGGTAGGATATACGTCATCTCCATACGGTTCCCATTACTTCGCGGAAACTCTTGCTAAACCTTCGACACGAATATATAGTCTCGGTCCACCCTATTATAATAGGCACCTCCCACGGTTCTACCATTCCCCATCGAGAATGGAGTGTACTCTTCTACATGCAGTCCGTCCATAATGGGCGGAAAAGCAACGATTGGGTCGACGGTCACCAATTTTCTCAATTGGGATCATGACCGGTTCGATGCCGGTAGTTCCATGCAAACGTCTATGAATACCCTTCGTCCTTCCACCACCACTCTTCTTCGCACGAGTAGGCGAAATTGTAAATCACAAATCGAAATGCTCTCTCTATAGAGTCTTCTGAGTCATACTCACTCTTCTTGGCCTTCCATGCCATAACCATTTTCCCTAACGAGTCCTCTACTCGACACGTCCACTAGCCCAATCGCATTTCCTTAGCGAATGAGAAAAATATCCAATCACTAGTTCTTCTGAACCCCGAGCACCAACTCGATTCCTCCCAAAACATATTGCAACAACTTGTTGCTTATGAGAAGGACCAAATTTCCTGCCCAGGAAGTAGTGCCTTATCTATTTAAGGTGATCACTACCACGATGACTCTTAATTCAAGCACGGGATATTACTTTCCACAAGTTTAAGCTTGTGAGACGCATAAACAGTGAATCTATGTCCTAGTATTATTACTCCCCAATCCTGGCAGAAACTTACTCATTAAACTCACTCTCGAGCTTACAATAATGGCTCAGGAGTGAGGGTCCACCCGTCCTTATTAACTCCCCGGAAATGAAGTTACCAACGTAACATTATTTCTAAGAAAAGTCTCATCTCCTTCGACCGAACCTACCAAACCTCTCGAGACCCCATAATTTCGTTCCTAAGGGATCTAATCTCTTATAGAGTTAACCCACAACTTATTCATGGTCAACTCCCTAACGCTTTCCTAAACTAACACCACCTACCCTCAAGGTCTTACATCCTAAAAATCCTAAGGTCTATCTATATATCCTACTTAAATCGTAAGCATATAATACTTAAATATATCCCTAGTGCCCAAGACCTTACTCAACTTCCGACATTTTCTCGGGTTCATGCGTGGGACGTCTCGCCGAAGCGAAATCCAGACAAGGAACCCTCCCGTTACACTACTACCTTGCATTGTCGGTCATTAAGATATGACGGTCTAAGACACATGATCGGGATCGGTATAATTCTACAAATAAGATTCTACTTCTAGACTTCACCTTAGCATTCTATATATGAAATAAGAGAAAGGAAATATGGCATCTCTCCACTCCCAACGTCGTTAAGGTTCACGCGTGGAGCGTCCCGCAAAAGCGGAATCCAAACAAGGAACCCCTCCTATGCATTACTACTTAACTTTGTTGGTCGTGGAGATACGTCATAGCATCCACACACAATGCAAGTAAACAATAGAACACCCAAACCAAGTAACGCATATGACACATATATATAAAAATATCATCACTCGCTTCATAATCGAGTGAAGAAAAGACAGAAATTCCATACCATGGAAGTCATACAATTACCCTTCTATAATAGCGTAAATACTACTACAAGCTCAAAATACACACCCGAGTCTATCATAGACACAATACTACTAAATCTTATCCTAAGGAATATACACTACCCACCTATAAGGTAGAATTCCCCACCACAGTTCGTGCCAAGCACTCCGAGTCAATACTAATGGTTCTCAGACTCCATATTCGAGTCTTACACATGCCAACATTATTTCTACCAACTCCCCAACCAGGCACTTTACTCTTACCCTCGCTCTCCACTCAACGAAGCTTAAAATGAGTGGTTATACACTCCACATCATAGCCGTTATTCCGACTCTGGCTGACAATAATTGCCCATGCCGTCCCTCTTTCTTTCTCAGTAAAAGAGGACACGCTATTGGCCTCCTCTTCCTCAGTTCATTGAAACCTCCCCAGGTGGGTGTCCACCGATGGGGTTTCACGATTCTTACTCCATCAGAAGTGTTAACAACACCTATTTTGGAGCCTAACACTTCATGGTGCATGATCTCGTTTCTCTAACCGTACAACACCATATTCGCCATTGGTCTTTAACCGAACGTCTTGTGAACATTCGGGAATCCACCTTCTCCTCAGTCTAGTTATCCCAGAGAAACTCACCATTGCAAGTATCCACTGGGCTTCTCTATGGGTTAAACTTCTGGAACCCACGAATATAGTGACCACATTAACATTCCCACAACACTTCTTCTATGGGTGAAGGATTTTCCTCCATTCTACTATAGGGCACTTCTCCATTTCAATATAACATCGCGTGAATTCTCCAGTTTAGTACCACTTCCTACTTCTAGCGGTACTTGGGAAACTACATCAACCGAAATGTGCAATTGTAATAGCAAGACAAGAAAGTGCTACAAGAAGGGAGCGACCTCTAAAGCGGTCCCCCTCCCCGACCACAACTTACAGTTCTCCACACACCTTCCCATAATGCCCTTCTTCTATCGACCTATTATTCTCACGCGAATACGCAAAATATTTATAGATTCTACCTCATGGTAGAAGGACGGAATCTCACAAGAAAAATCAACGATCTTAATCCTAAGGCTTTACATCAAATCAAGAGCAACGCTGAAAACTTAAGGCGTCCACACAGATTCCTAAGGACTCTAGAACCTGATGCTCTGATACCATCTGTGACAACTCGCTCGCCAAAATAAGGGGTGGCCAGCCCAATACTCCAATATAACGGAATCATGGATGGAATCATTCTCAGCATCATAACAAAAATATAGAGTATCCAGGATAACCACCCAATATTTCAGAAAACGGGTTGCCAAAAATTTTGATTTAAAAGTAAATAATTGAAAACAAACAACCCAATTCCTGAAAGATAAGGGAAACCCCAAGACATATATAAATAATACAACAAGAATACGATAAAAAGACTGAATAGGTAATCGGTCACTAAACTGATACACCAATAATACACAAGTACAATAAGTTACTTATTACATTTCATTAGACATTTACAAAAGCTTGGGCCTCTTGCCCGAATAAAAGACTTGATCTTAACTAGAATAAAAAGAAAACGTCTGTACCAAATGTATCCCGTAATACCCGCAATGCATCACGGCTCGTCGAAAACATCGGAATAGGAATTCAAATCAGGCATCCTTGCGGCGGAGTACCTGAGCAGAGACAAGAAGAATATGCAACAGGAAAATGTAACCGGTCAGGGCCCGGTTCTATATGATTACCAGATGAATAAAAAGTATGACAGTTATGTAATATAAATCGTGAAGAAAGAGAAATAAGAAGCTACCTATACAATTTAAAACAAAAGCTAAACAGGAATAAAAATAAGAAGCATTAAACTAAAGACTTTACCTAAGGTGCTAATTAATTTATATATCTTTTCCTTAGCAGGAAATATATTTATAAACACAATCTTTTGCCCTTTAAGGCAATTATATTTCAATTTTACCCTTTTTTTAAAAATCCTTTCCTTATCAGGAAAATAATCATTTTCCAATGCCCTTTGTGGCATTTATATGTGCTCTATGTGGCACTCCATCATGATCTATATGGCATATCAAATACATCAAGTCCCACTTGATTATGAACTGTTATAATTATATACATATAACGAATTCTAAGACCGCCCGTCCGGGTTTCCCCACTGGGCGCGCCCCTAAATGACCATCATCTTCCAGGGCCTATCATTTGACAACCTGGGCACCTATATCGCAAGACGTCGGGAAACGGCCATGAGCCTGCGTGGTAGCCAAGACCACACCCGGAATCTCCCTACCCCCGCAGAAAAATATACAACCATAAGCGCTCCCATGGCCTAGGACTATATCCACCCTGCATTCATTAGCCAGGGGGCTTCACCTATCGTGTGGACTTCCCTTAAGATGGTATTTAGAGAGGTGTGTAACATCCATTTTATTTATCATTTCAAAATCAAGTAAATCATTATTTACCGGTTTCATGATTAAGTAAATTATCATTTACTAGTATCAATACCATTTCCATTTACAAGTTTCATTTTATTCGAAACCATAACTGTTTACTTCTATTAATAGATAGAACTTATTATCCAGAGCCATACGATAGTTTATATCAACACTACAACCTCAAAGGAGTAAATAAACTCTTCATTATCTCCAAGCATTCTAGGAGGTTATTATAGAACCCCAAGGTTATCATCTTTCGAAGGAATGAAATGACTTTCAATTTATTCTCCAAACTCACCTTTATGGCGTTATTATGAACCACCAAGGTTAACATAGTTCAATCGAACTTTTAAAGTCTCTCAATATTCTTTTGGGGTGGTAATGTAGACCATCAAAGCTAGTATAGCTTAATTAAGCTCCTAAGGTGTCCCGAACATAACACTACGCCTCCTAGTTTTATAATAATTAACTAGAAGAAAAGAATGCCTTATCATTAATAGGCCTAACCCCGAAAAATCCCCACATAATCCATTCCTAATGTAGGGTAGACATCTAACTCATATCACACTCTAGGACCCTAAGTTTACTTCATTCAAGAAGGTTCCTAGTCCCCATATTTAAAGAAAAGGATTAAAATTGAGTTATAAAATTAACTCAAAAACAGCAGGAAAACGAATCGATTCGCCCAAGGGCCGAATCGATTCGCCCTAGCGAATCGATTCCCCCATAAAGCGAATCGGTTCGGACAACCAAACCAACCTTCTACAATTGACCGAATCGATTCGGTCTCAATCCCGAATCGATTTGGGTTATGCAGACCTGCCAATTTCCCTTAGCGAATCGATTCGCCCAAAGGGCCGAATCGATTCGGACCTGCAAATCTGCCAAAAATGGCTACGAAGGGTTATGAACCCTAATTCCTCCAAACCCCAAATCTCTTCCTTTTTACACACAACCAACAATATTTATCTACCCAAAGTGTATCCTACACGATTTAAAACCATTTTAGTCCACAATTTCATCATCAAAACTAAGATTAGGGCTTAAATTCCATAAATTCCATTTTTGATCTCCAAATGAATTTACATAAATATCATACAAATTATTCAACTTAAATCATATATTAGCAAGTAGAAAACTTGCCTTGATGTAGGGAATATCAGATTTCTTTGAGTAGGAGCATCAATCCATCTTCAATCTTCATTTTCTCTTCTTTCTCCATTCTTTCTCTTCCTCTCTCTTTCTATGTTCAAGACATAAAATGGGGAAAAATAAGGGATTTAGAAGACTAAAATCGTGGCTTAGGTTAAAACTCCCAACTTAAATGGTTAACACCACATTAAAATGACTCCCAAATATGCGTATAAGCTAAAACCAGGTAAAAGTGCCCGAAACACAAAAATACAATATGGCACTTATTTTGACTGTCTCGCACCTTCCGAGACTAACTACACCCTCTAAACTGGCATCCGAAATTTTATAAATTATTTCGAGTTCCAAAAATCATTTAAACTATAAGGCCATATAAAATACATGACACTACAGACATGCAACCTGATGTTATTTACTTTCACATGCAGTAAATATGCATCAATCTAGTAAATATTAACTTTCAATTCATTAAATTAATATTTACTCCAGTCCCCACATTTTATATAATTACCTTATGCGGTAAAATTAGTATAAAATGAGCCTCCCTGAATCGAGGGTTGTTACAGAAATCAAACATAATTTATCCAATATCTTAGGCAAGAAAAAAATGTAAATTCAAAACATTTTTATTCCACAAAAATGTTTTGCTCCAACTTAAACATACAATTTAGATGAAAATTCCATTTATTTCAAGAATACTTTGACAAGTTTATTCAGCACTTATTCTCAATCAAATGAAATTTCTCCAATATTTTTATTTCATAAAAATGTTTATTATTAGTTTCCACTTGAAAATCCTTCACTAAGTTCATAAGCATTTGTGACACCTCGCTTAATTGAATATCAGATAATCAGGCCTTTATTAAATTGAAAGAAAAATATCTAGATTGGTTCATTATTAGCATCATAGTCGATTTTTTTTAAATATTTACTAACCATCTCATATTTGAAATGTTGGTGTCAAATTTTGTCTTTATTACTCACAAACAATTACTTAAAACTATTTAACAATTAAATATCACATTCACCATACAAAATAAATTAACACCATGAGTAATAAAATACTTAATCGAATAAAATATGATGAGAGTAAACACCCTAGTCTCAAACTCTAATACAATAATCCATAAAAACTAAATCAACAACTGAATAATAAAAGAAGGACAATATCCCCAGAACAACCACAAATGGAAAATGGGCAAGATGCCAAACTGAGATAAAGTAATCAGTACATCAGATCTGTAAGAAAATGGAGGCATCCATCAAACCAAAACCTACAATCGACCACAACAACGGCAAATGGAAATGAACACCTAAGTTGCACCTCATGTGGCTAGGTATCGAAAAATGGTTTGCACAAAGAAAATAGATTTGGAAGAAAAGGGATCATAGCCCGAGTAGAAAATAGTTTCAAACATTTTAGCACATATTTAAAATTCTTAAAAGAAAATATGATATACCTGTTAGTTCACTATCTCTCACTTGAGAAGTCTCACCTCTCAACTAATGTGCACACCTAACGTGTACTATTAACCCATCCTAGTTATGCTCCCTCACCTCACTAGTCCAATCATTTATATTACTACGCATTCTAACATATAATGCTCATCTGTATTGTCCATGTAATATTTTTTCACACTTTTCCATTATTTGTCTCCCATGAAGGTAATCATGAGGTTCGGTATGAAGGGGAAGCTCGCACCGAGATATTGAAACAATTCGTCCTTTTGGAGACAATTAAATTCCATTATTGAGTATAAATTGGAATTTGTAGATTTTCTCGGAATAGCGATTATTGGGATTCTCGAGGATTTGATGATTATCGATAGGTGATGTATTTACTTTTGGGGTTAAGTAAATATGTCGAAGTATTTTAATTATATGTCGTCGTTGAGTAAAGCGACACATGGTGAGATTTAAATTAGAAAACCCGCAATAAGTCGTGTGGGTTTAAAATGGTGAGTTGCGGTCAAGTAAGTCGGATGGAAATTTTGACTGCGCCATGAGTCTCGGAATTTCCAAGATAGTCGGAAAAGAGTGTCCGATTGTCGAAAATGAGTTTCGGGGAATTTTGAAGTTAAATGGCTCGTAATTGAGTAAACGAGTCGTTTTTGGGTTTTAAGCGGTTAAAACCTTTTCTCTCTATATAATGAGGGAGAGAGGGAGAAAAATAGAAGGGAAAGAAATATAAGAGAGGAAAAAGAGAGAGGAGGAAGAAAAGAGGAAGAAAAGGGGAGATTTCGACCAACCTCCGCGGGATTCGGCTCGAGGTCGTCGGATTTTATCCACGAGGAAAGTCTTTACTTGCTTTATTTAATTTTTGCATAAATATCTCATACCGTAGTTTGTTATAATCGAACCCTAAAGATTTTGGGTTGGGTTTTCGTGGATAAAACCGGTTTTCGGGAGATAAAATGAATAAACCCCTAAAATTGGACAATTGGAGAAATTTAGAAATTAATCGAAATAAATTGGTGGTTTAGCGTTCTAGGATGTTTAGAACCCTTTATGTATGTGTTTTTGTTGTTGGTTGATGTTGTAGGCCATTGGGTGAGGAGATGAAAGCTTGGGGGAAGCTTTCATGGCCGAAACAGCTTCTCAGAGAAGAAGCAACCCATCATGATCGATCGATCGATCATGGGGGCTCAATCGATCGAAGCCTTTGATCGATCGACGACCATGGATCGATCGATTGGCCCTTGCTGAAAGGTTAGCAATTTTTCTAGGGTGTTTTGGATGGGATAGATTCCAATTCACAATGCTTGGGTGATAATTATGGTTTAATATGAGGGACCCTTTAGGAGTATATGGTTCTCCAATTGAGGAAATCTAGGAGGGCAGGGTGAGGGTTTTAATGTATAACCCTTAAACTATATTTTTGAGGAAAACAGAATAGTTGATAAGTTAAGATATTGGGGTCCCTAAAATAGGGTGGGGTTCCCTAAATGACTAACTGAACGAGATGTAGTCCTTGGGTTTATGGAAATGAAATCCATAACCCATTAAATTTAATGTTATTCGGGAAAGATAAATCCCGAGGATATTTAGGTGGGCATTTATGCCTATATAATTATGCGTATAGGAAGAATAATTATAATCTATTGTGGAGTTAGTGTGTCATACGAGATAATTAGGATAATTTTGGGATATAGATATATATATTCACTTGGAGTGAGTTGGTATAATTGGAGATATCCAATCAAATCCTTAGAGATGGTTAAGGTATTTATTAGTTATAAAGTAAGGAAATACTTTGGGTTTAGTATCATGCTTATATGAATGCATGATTATGATTCCTTGAGGGAATCCTTGGGATTATTCGTCATCGCAAGATGTAATAGGCATATGGCCATTTATATATTCGAGGAGGAATATAAGGTATATGTATATACTATGTGATTAAAGTATATATATGATATGAGGTAAATCATTTTGAAAATATAAAAATGAATGTTTTTAAAATGGAAAAGAAATGATTTTTCATAATAAATAAATTATGGTTACACACCTCCCTAAATCGCTATCATAAGGGAAGTTGCGTGCGTATGGTGATGCCCCCTGGCTAATGAATGCAGAGTGGATATAGTCCTAGGCCATATGAGCAATTATATTTTACTACGCTGGTTAGGAGATTCCGGGTGTGTTCTTGACTATACCGCAAGCATTTGGACGGTTCCCGATGTTGGTAGGTTCCCATGTTGTCTTGTTTGATAGGCCCTGTAAGATGATAGCCATTTATGGGTGCGTCCAGTGGGGAAACTCGGAGGGACGGTCTGAGATTTATTAAAGCAATTCATGATAATGGATTGTCTTACTATACATTTCTTGGATATAAGAAGGGAAATCGGATAATTGATTTGGCTTCCGATATGTTTCCCAGATGGAAGAAGGGAAATGGAAGCATATGATATGATCAAAGAATTTTTATGATAATAAAAATGGCTTTGAATACATTCCCTAGATATAAGAAGGGAAGTGAGATGTTATAAAACGGAAAAGCATTTTTATGTTAATAAAACTGGATTTTTAAACTTATATGATATGTTAAAGAAATTCATGCTAATGAATTGGCTTACAATACATTTCCTTCATATTAGAAAGGAAATTGAATGTTTTGAGAAAAATGAAAAGTGAATTGGTAAGTAATTCTCATTCCGGGAGATAGAATGAGATGTTTATTGAAAAATGAATATATATATATGGGTAAATTGGGTGCCGAGGGTCTAATGGATCCCGATGATGGACCTTGCCCCATAGGAGTGTATCGAGGGGTTCCTTATTCGGATTTCGCTTTGCGAGACACCCCACGCACGGATATGGCATTGTGTTGAGACTGGTGAGAACTTTAATCCTTAGTGCTCCAATATTAATATTCTTATATGGTGTATATATATACACGTTACGTACTGAGGGTCTGATGGATCTCGACGATCGACCTTTCCGTGTAGCAGTGTATCGGAGGGGGTTCCTTATTTGGATTTCTCTTTACGAGACACCCCACACACGGAAATGGCATAGCGTTGAGACTAGGGTGGAGTTTAGCCCTTAGTAGTTGGACTATCTAGGGTTGACAGTGGTTGGGTGATAGACTAGTTTAGCAGGGTAGCTTGATTTGGATGTTTAGAGGGATGCGCTAGGAGGGCACTATTAGAAGAGAGATGAGGGGTATCTCGTGGTGGTGTGATACCAAATTTAAATATGAGATAAAACCTTTTTCTAAAAATAAGGCATTTATGCACTTGCAAAATATTTTCGAACTCGGGCTCTGACCCATTTATCTACTTTTCCTTTCTTGCTATATATATATATATATATATATATATATATATATATATATATATATATATATATATATATATATATATATATATATATATATATATAGGTGTCCAGACATAGGGATGCCTAGATGGAACTTCCTTCGAGTCAGACGTCAGCAGCAGCAGCTGTGGATGCGTGCATGATCTTGATAGTCGTTTCCTTTCTTGTAATGTAGATAGGAGGTGATGTATAAACGTTCAAGTTAATAACCCAGTTGCATTTATTTATTCTTTTAGCACAACATTAGATATGGTTGTATAATTTTGACTAAGTTTTCGGTTGTTTTATTTTATTCCGATTTCATTTACGCATAAACTGTGTTGATGTTTTAATTGTCTTTGCTTAAAAAGAGTAGTTAAGTAAAATATTGACACCGTCCTAAGAATGATCCATATAAGACTCCTGTTTTAATTTGATATAGGAGTGAACGCCAGGTATTTTATTAGGAGGGGTGTCACAGATATGTGGGGCCTTTCCCTATCATTGAGATGATAGGACCAGTGGCTTATATAATGGGTTTGTTAGAGAATCTTTAGTGAATACACGATGTGTTCCATGTAGCTTAGCTGAAGAAATACAAGAGGAGTGAGAGGTCCTTCTGGCATGTTCCACTAAAGTAGATTGATCTATAGCCAGATATCTCCTACCATGAGGGATCTGTGGATATTATAGATCATTGTGAGCCTAAGCTGGTACCCTTAGGCAGAGTTCAGTGGGTAAACCACAACGTTGATGACTCTACATGGGAGCAGGAGGATGACATGCGCGAGCATTATCCTGAGTTATTTACCGTAGGTGTTCCCGAATTTCGGGGACGAAATTCCATTGTAGGAGGGAAGTATGTAATACCCCGTATTTCTACATATTTATGATTTATTTAATTTGTAAATTAATTGGGAAAATATGTTTTAATTAAATTACATGTGTGATGTAATTTAATGTGATTAAATAATAATTGTGATTATCAAATATTAATAAAGAGATAGAGACTGATTAATATTATGTTATGAGATTTACTATGTGTGTAAATAGTAAATAATTGTGGATTATTGATATGCGGCATAGTGAGTGATATTGTTATATTTTAGTTTATCTCAACCAAGAGTCACATATAGATTAGAATTGAGATCGAGATAGGAATTATATTTTTAGTGACTCGTATAATGATTTTGAGGTCATGAATGAGTCCGGAAAGGTCGAATTAGTCGAAATAGTATACCGAAGGATGTCATTTGAGTCACAGGCCGATTTTAGACCAAACCTGTACCTATGAAGGATATTTTTATCATATTAAAATATAAGGTAAATGACCTACGAAAATTAATGTCATATATCTGATAATTAGAGTCAGGGGTTAGGGTTGATAACTCACAAAACATAGAGAGGCCATTAAAGAGAAGGGATAAACCATTTCCTAAATGGATCAAGGAGAATTCTTGAAGTTTGGAAGGTGTTCTTGCATCCTAAGAGCCTATGGAGTGAAGATTTGAAGAGTAAAAAAAATCAATTCATCATCTTCCTCATGAAACCAGACCCTACAGTAATAAAGGAAAGTGTTTATTGCAATCAAATTAAAGTTATAATACCACGGTGTGAATTTTATTAATCTTCTTGGAGAAAAAGATTGACTTTGATACATTTTTTGTTAGGATTGCATGTAGTTGGTATTAACATCTGTAGAGGATTGATAATCAAAAGAAATATGGTTATCACTACGCTTTAGTTTTGGGTTTTTATTGATTGAATAAGAAGAACACCATTTATCTAGGGTTTTTATGATAATTGGATTCTGATGAATCTTGGGGAGATTTTGTAAAGATTTGTTGACATATTTATGTTAGGATTAGTCACCATACATATTGTTATAGTTTGGTCATGATATGAGGTATTTCCAGAAGGTGTAAGTCAGAGATTTATGGATCAAGCATGTGAGAAATGGAACTGGGCAGAGCTGTTACTGAGCGATCGATCGATTGACCAAAGCTGATTTTGGTTTATTTTGTTGGTTGAGTGTTATTTGATTTCCAATGATCGAGGGCGGGGGGGACCTCACAGGTGATATTATACCTGGTTAGGGACTTAAGGAAGACCAACAGGTATATTGTTTAGCTCCGATGCGGTCCTTGAGAGTAAGACTTGGAGTATGGACTTACGAGGATAAACCGATGGAGTCGTATATCGAGGTATTTTGAATTCGACTTACAGAGAGAGTAAACGTCAATCCAAGTGGCATACTAGTAGGTTATAGATAACTTAACGACTAAAATTAAAATGGGGTAACTAGGACCCTTAGAGTTGTGTGAATACTCGAATAAATACGATAGTGATATAAATCATAAAGTAAAATGTACAGTAAGTATTAGGGAGATATATACTATGTACTAAAATGAGTATTTTGGTTGTGTGAATACCTAAAGTACATTATTTTTATATTGGTGATCGAGGTATGATTACTAGACAATATAGATATGATTACTATTGGTGATCGAGTTTCCATTCCGAGCCAATATAATTAATAGCCACTGGTGATCGAGGTGTGATTTTGATCCAAGGTATATAAATCACAATTGCTGATCGAGGTATGATTCCGAGCCAATAATCCCTAATGAGTGATACAAGGATTTGATTTTAAAGTATGCTTTTATATTATATACTATGTGTGAAATTTATACTTTATGATTAATCTACTTAAGAGTGATATTGGATTGACAAATGCTATATATAGCTATATATCGCATAGCTTAATTAAATAGTGAGAATTAATAAATGAATTAAAGATAAATCATGAATATCTAAGAAAATAAATTAAGTGGTGAGGCCTAATTATAAAGATTAGATTATAACATAAGCGATATGTTACATGGGAAATAATTAACACATGAGAGATGTTAGTAAAATATATTTACTCTGTGGGTGGTATGAGAACTTAGAGGTGTAGATAAGTTCGGATGTATACATTAGTCTAGTAGCTTGGGTATTATATGTAGATGGGCTATGTATAAAACATTAGACTATGAGGGGCGAGGAAAACTCAAGAGAGTGTCCGAGAACCTAACCTGTGTAATCAATAACTAAATTTCGAACTGTGATAAACTCTTGCTAAATATTTTCTAAATGATTTGAGTACTAAATCTTGCTATAAAATAGTTTCCAAAACCCTTTTAGGTGTCCATCCACAGGGACGCTAGGAGTGACATTCTGATCCAGGGAGGCGCAATTGTGAGAGGGGTGGATTCTTACATGACTTTACTTACACACTTCAATCTATCGTTCCTAGTGTAGGAATCTATCTTCAGTTGTCAGATATATTTTAGGGAATATTGCCCACTCATTTTAGATTCAGTATTTAGACTTCAATTATTTTTGTAGTTTATTTAATTTGGATTTTTAGCCAATGATTTATTCGGCTACACTTTATTTATATCATTCATTGTTTGGGATTTATTGTTGCGATTGGATATTATTATATTGTTGGTGTTACACTCGGTTAACGATTAATGTAAGATAAAATTTTGACACCGGTTTAATAAACTGATAGGTGATTAGTAATGAAAAAGTTTTCGACAGTGGTGCTAAGAATGAACCCAATGAGAAACCTATTTGAATCTAATAAAGGACTCATCACCCAATATTTAATAAGGCGGGGTGTCACACCCCAACTGGGCACCCTACTGATGTGGTCCCCTACCCTGATTTGGACACTCTCTCTTCATTTTACCCATCTTCCTGCACAAAGCAACGTCCAAGGAAGTCCCCAAGCCTATGAAACTATCAAGGTTAACCCTGTTGTCGAACCTGGTGGTCTCTTCCATGCTTGCCTACCCTATTATTCCGTTATCCCTGGCATCTGGGAGGAATATGTTATTGTTGTTGTAGAATACCTTATAGGCCCTACCTGAATCGACCATTAGGTCGGTAACCTCCGGATCTAAATCTCTTTTTTGAATCCAACTATAGGGAATCATTCCCCTCATGTCTACCCGACTTTTTTTATAGGGCCCCACTAGCACCGGTCCCTCTAATCTTGCCCCTCCAGATATGCTCCCCCTCTCTTGATTCCATTTATATAGAAGTGATGATCGTGAGAATGAATAATTATGGAATTGACGACCTCATTATAACTCTTCAATGTAGGGTTTCCTATCAAGTGTTTCCCAATCCTCTAGAATAGTCCATCAATAAACTTCAGTTGATGCTTCTCTTCACTTGTCCTCGTATTTAGCTACTAAATGATGACCCTAAACCACCTCATTAAAACTCTTCTGCATTTCTATCCCCGTAATTGGTAAAAAGTACTTTCGATCAAACTGTACCCAAAACTGAGTAATAATTATAATAGCCCCATCTTAGATTGTTGTAATAGACTCGAACCACTGTAAGGTAATTCCCACTAGATTCTTCATGTCACCACACTCAACCGTGCGTAGGTGGCTCTTAATATCCTTCTTTAATTGAAAAGATAAGATCACATTGCAACTACTTTCAAACTCTGATGGGTGGCCCTTCTAAAATGCCTCCCTCACTCTTTATCAATCTGACGGCCCCGAGTTGGGACAAAGAACCGATGCAACTGGCTACTGTGGTTGCTAGGACTGAGGAAAGTGTTGTACCATGGAAGTTGTAAGAACAATAACTATATTTTCTATAACAGCGACTTCTCTGCAGCCATGGAAGTTGTAACAACATTAATATCCTGCTGAGCCTCTTTCTCATCAGCTCTCGCCGTTGCCCCCGTCAGTCATCCTCTACTAGCTAGCATTTGAAATCAGATCGAATTGTATGAGTTCATAGTCAATACAAATATAATAGCATAAGAACATAATCTAAAATGTGTAAAAGTCATTGTAAAAGTCCTAATAATAGGTCTCTATATCGAAGGATGCTATATTAAAATCACAGCAAGTCGTACAGATCCAATGGACACTAGAACCTGATGCTAGGATACCATCTTTGACACGCCACCTATTTTAACCACGGGTTATTGGTACTTTATAAAAATAAATTGGAATCTCATTTCATTCATTCTTAGCATCATTGTCGAAAAACTTTTTAATTACTAACCACCTATGTAATATTTAGCCGGAGCCAAATTTTATCTTATATTAACGTAACAACAAGAAGAAATAGAAATAATATAACTCACTGACACAAATATAAGAGTCTGAATCATCACATGATAAATAGACAAATAATAAATGCCGAATAAACTATTGGTCCCAAAAATAAAACCAAACTATAAGTCTACATGAATAAAACTGAATCCAAATACATCGCCTGATAAATAAAACTAAAACAATGTATCAATATAAGGGAACACATGCTTAAATGAAATACTGGATCATAAGTTCTAATTTTGCAATGAATAATTGAAGTGTCTTCATGAATCCTCCATACCTCCTCAAGTGATGCAGATACGTATCACTATAATGAGTCATCAAGTTTGATGTCTCTGTGGATTGATAACTGAAATGTTTTGATTTTTGTTTACACAGTTTGGAGCCAAAAACCTTTTGAAAATATTTATCAAGTAAATAAAATGCAATAATTAAATATGTATGAACATTATTCTTATTTACTCTAATACCCCTTACTTTCGTGTAATTAATTTTTTAATATTTGATTATCGGGTGTGGGTGATTTAATATAATGGATAATTAAAACAAGGATTTAAAAAATATATTAAATTGGGTAGAATGGTTAATATTTATGAAAATTGAACGTTTACTATTGTGACTTAATAAATATTATATGTTACGTGAAATTCCGTTCTATATATGTGTATTGGTGGTGGGAATTAGTTATTTATCAACCGGGGCATATTTGAGTGAGTTATATGAGTATGGGATATGGTTTATATTAAGAGTCTCCAGAGTTAATTTGGAGGGCGCGGTTCATTCCGGAAGCGCTGATAAAGTCAAAATGACGTATCAGGATCTTTTTTACTAGTGTACTCGAAGTCGGGTATACAAGTCATTTTTATGTGTTCGTTATCATTTAAAGTTGGGATTACTAATAATAGGGGGGTTATTAGACTTAAGAGAGTTAATTAATCTCCCTTAAGAGAAAACCCATTTGCGAGGAAAGATGATAAGAAGATAAAGAGAAGAGAAAGCTTGAGAACCTTGGAAATCTTGTATAATCCCTGACTTTGAGGAAGAATCAGACCCTCCATCTTTGAGGCAAGTGGATTAACTTGCTAAATGTTTATTTGTGTAATTTATTTCATCATTTATTTAAATATTTTTGGTAATGTTAGATATAAATGTTAAACCTTAAACCTTTGTGTTGAAGTATAGCCTTTGCTATGTGTGTATTGTTTTGAAGGTATAAAAATGGTGGAATTCATATTTTGGGAGGATTATGATGCTGAAATATTATAGAAGAAGGGTTGGTTGGAGAAGTATGAAGATTTCATAGGATTCACAATTGTACTACCCGGATCGGTTCCTTTTCAAAGGATATCGGATCGGTCTGGTCATAGGAGTGTTAAGTTAGTTTTAATGAACGGGACCGGTTCGGTCCGATCACTGCAGTTTATAAATCTTAGTTTTATTCCTCTCTAGTTGATTTTAAATACGTAGGAACCCTCTAATATTATTGGGTAAATGTGTTTATGGGACATACCATGGATATGATATAACTCAATGGAGGGTCTAGTTTGGGTCTATTACAGCGACATATGTATAGGGGTATTATGTTGTTTCCTTTTTGTAAATGCTCCTAGAAGTGGGGATTCCTTCGAGGAGGGTTATGGGATAATGTGTGAGTGTTCGTGAGGCCTTAATGATGGCAATTTGAGGAAAAACCATAAATGTGACGGAAGTATAAAATGAATTTGAAGTGATCCTTTTGATCATTATCTAGTGTATGGTGTGTTATATACGTATAGCATAAAGTATTAAAATACACCCAAATATGTGATGGTTTGTATTTATGTTGTGCATGTATATAAATATCTAGTGCATATGATATATATTATGTGGTACATGGGATTATACTCTCACTTCATTCACTAGCCATGGAATTCACCCACATCGCGAAAACTCCCATAATAGCACTAAAGGGGTATTTTTCCACAAAATATCATGCATGTCGGTATTCATAAAAATACACAGACACACACACACACACACACACACACACACAGATATATATATATATATATATATATATATATATATATATATATATATATATAATAAGGAGTAAAAGGTTTTACACTATTCCATAAGAGGATAACTTAATCAGGGCTTAATATTGAATGAGTATTCACCAAACTATTAAGATCTAACGGTTGTAATATCATGGTACATTTGTAATTTGCCTCTTAGATATGGCCAAGGATGAATGAAAAAAGTTTTCCATCTAAGTGCAACCTAGTTGTATTCTGTGAGAATTCACTCACTCACCAAAGAAAAATCAAATCAATCTCACCCCATCAACCCCCGTCTCTTTATTTTTCCCACCGCTCATTCTCTCTCAGTTTCAAATTTCAATCTCCAATGAATTAGAATTCTTATTCCACTGACGTCTCCAAAATCTCACTCTCTCACGGATTTCTCCTCTATCGCTCAGTGTATGGAGTCTCCATCACAAGCAATCACTATCGTCTCAAACTCATGCAAGTGAACCTTTGGGGTTTAGGCTTTTATATTTAAGTCAAGGTGTAAAGGTGCGTCTTCTAATTTTATTTTTAGCTATATATTATTTATTTCTTATACTTTAATCCCATTTTTCTTATACTTGATGTGTAATGTGAATTGTAGGGGTGTATGTGCAATTTTATCGTGACTATTAGTTTTGGGGGTTTCATTTTTCTACTATGTTTTTCACTATAGCTGTAATTCATCATTGACAGCAAGCCACTAAACCCCAATTCGATTAATTTGGTCTTGATTTTAACTTTATTACATTTATTTTATTTCATACATATTGAACCCCAGGTGTTCGATAAAATATGAAATTGAGTACTCTAATTTATCTACTTATTCTATTAAAGTTTTGTAGGGAATGTGCAGACAATATGAAGATGCCTTTTTTACTTCAAACTTATATACATTTTAACATTCTATGAATTTTTCCTATGATGGGATATATTTTTTTGGTCGTTTTCTTAAATGCTACTGCGCTTTTTTTTTCTTTGAAATTTGATTTTGCCCTCACTTTCATTTGTTGAGCTATGTGAGGTCAGGTGGAGAAATTCACAACATTGAACTATAATATCAATATTTATTGCTAAAGATATGGATCACCATGGATAGCACTTTTTAACACACTAATTTCAGTATTCTTTGTTGTTATTTTATATTGGTCAGGTTTTGTTAGTGTATAGAAAACCAAGTGCAAATAATAGATTGATAACTTACTTTCTTCTTTATTTTCTTTATTATTTTTCGGTTTGAAACCTAAAATCTTTGACATATTGTCGACTTACCAAGGTAGACTCTAAACTTTAAAACAAGGGTTGTAATAATACAATTTCAAAAAAATTGGGACTAAACTTTAAGAACCTTCACTGCAGCTGCTGCAATCAAGTTCAGTGTTGATAGTTTCGTTGTAAACAAAGTAAGATAATACAACGGTGATCAATTCGTACCTTTATATACTACCAAAATAATAACATATTGATTTAGTTTATGTAGTGTATCATCGCTTCTGGACGCTTTGTTTGTAATAATTTTCTACATTTATTGTTTGGTAAACAGGTAAGTGAAACTGGATTGGATGATAACGTTGATGATAATATCCCTCAACATGGCTTAAATGAAGATGATAATGGAGCTTAACATAATGTTGATGGTATGTTCATTGCAGGATGGATAATAATATACATCTTAACATATTTAAATTGGTTTTAATGGTGTTTAGTTAGGGATTTGCGAGGTTGCACTTTTTACATATATCGGAATGTGATATATGGAGCAGTTACCAACATTATGAATGAATTAATGAAATATATGTTAATCTTTGTATGAGGATTTTCCGTATGCTATATGTTCCCACAGTTTGAGAGTGTTTTTAAATATAATATCCCCACATCCTTAATTTCTAGGTTTGAGCAAGTTATCGTATTACGAGTTCTTTTGGCAACAAAATTCTTAGGGTGTGCTTGTTTACAAAGTTGAAAAATGACTGAAAATAATTCTCTTTTTTGAAAGTTGGAGCATGAGTGGAGAAAAGAGGAGTGGCTTGCTGTACTTTTCCTTTTTTTTCTATTGAATCAATTTCTTAGGGGTTAGTAAGATATGCTCAGGGAAAGTGACGAAAATCTAGATCATGCATCACCTTTGAGATTATTATTCCCATAAATATATGTGTGATCAAAGAACCACAAAAGACAAAAATTAGCAAAAGTAAGTATTTTTTGATAAAAAAAATTAATGCCAGTCAAACATAAGCTCCTGCTGAGTTAAGGTTATCCCATTATTACAAAAAATAGTCCAATTTTTGTTGAAGAGTTATTTTATTTTTGCGTGTAAATAGTACCATAGGCAGGAATTTGATGTGTTCACCTGAGAAGTAATAAGGTCTGGAAATCTATAAAAAGACCCATAGTGGTGTAGTATGGAATGTCTTTTCTCAAGGTAAGTTGGACAATCTATGGTACAATTAGTTTTCCTAACATAAGCACACCCAATCCATGGTACAATCATCTTACTTTCTAGACATATACCATAACCTGCTGGAAGAAACGCTTATATGAATTATGTGGTAGGATAAGCCCAAGTGGCCCTCAAATTTGTATCCTCTGTTATACTTCTCTGACACTTGGTTATTGTCCAGGCAATTACTCTACATGTATGTGTTTTATACATTCCATAACTAATTCTAAACCTAGGTTCAGTAATTGCATGGGTTCAGCAATCCTTGAGGAAATGAGAAAGTTATGTAATCCCATGTTATGTGTTCAGTTATTTGTGTCGTATCCTTTAGTTATGTTACTGAACTAGGTTCAGTAATTCTTGAGGCAATAGCTGATACATAATATCCTTCAGTTATTTTACTGATACATAATTATTTTACTCAACTTAGGTTATAATTGATATATAAGAGGGGATTACTAAACATGTCTCTAGTATACTGATACATAATATCCTTCACTAAAATAATTGGGTCATAGACTAGAGTAACTATTAAAACAATATGGTCATATCTTGGAAGAGTATACTTGAGGTAAATTTGAAGGATGTTCACGTTGTGAAGTCATAATGTTGATTTACACTGGGATTTTTAATTCAATGGGTATTGATCCCATTTTTTTTCTTTGAACATCTCTCTACTTTTTTTTATGTTGACCATGCCATGTGGGGAAGTGACTTCCCAATTGTTGTTCCCAAGTGTGGTTATAAAGGAGCAAAAGAAGTCGTGTCTATTATTTAGTGGATCATGGGTATAACAGATATCCAATTATTTCAAGGTATTGGCTTTCATCTTAAAAGAATCAATTGAAAATTGACTTGATCTATGGTAAAACATTTTGAATATGAGATAACTGGACTGAAAATTAACTTGATTTGGAATTCTTTGTGGATAATTGAAAGCATGAATGAGTTGAGGGTGTGGGATTTGGAGGCGGAGAGATGAAGCGGTGTTTGCATGGGGAATTTAGGGATGATGTGTGGATGGATATCGTGTCGGGTGAGCTTCGTTTCACTTCCATGCTTGCTAATGGAATTTATGTCGGTACTATTATGCCTACCAAATAGGTTTGCCTTTCAAATTTATCATCGGTTTCAGTATATTTCTCATTAGAGGTAGGATATCACTCCATTGCTAAGCGTTCTTTGATAATTAGTACTTGGAAAAGGTTTTTCTTTGGAAATGTTTTTTATTATTACATTAAATGTAGGAAAATGAAACATGGAAAACTAAAACTAAAGTTGAAAAAAGTATTTCATGAAAAACATCGCTATCAAACTCTAGCAAAACTGCAAAACACCAAAGATGCCTCATTCATCTTGAAATTATTTAAATTTTGGAGGTAAGTAGGTATAATAGCGAAATGCTTATTATGGGATCTATAATTTATGTTAGACAGTAAATGACATCATACTCGAAATAGGGTTAACTTCATGGTAAGGTTATTTGGATAATTTGTTCCTACTATTGATTGCACTTTTTGCCTAACAAATTCACTTTTCCATAATAACATAACATGTAGAATAATTTCATTCCATCTGGATTACTAAGATGGTTATTTTATTTACAATAACGACAAAAATAATTCCAGTAATGCAAGTCGCCGGAGTGAAGCCTCTTGATAAAACCTATACAACGTTAATATATAGGTGGGCATGTGATAATCTTTCGGAGAAGGCCTTAAGATTATTTGAAGAGATGAAGCAGGCCGGGCTAAAGCCCGACAAAGTTGTGTACCATTGTTTGATGACATCATTATTTTCAAAAGCTTATATAGCTAAATAATACACTTACTTAGGACTTATTAGTTTTGGTGTGTTGTTATAGAATTATAAATCTCTTTGATAAAGCCCACATTTTGTGGCTAATGAAGATGGCGCTCCAAGTTCTTATCTTTAAAGACCGGGAATAGAAAAATTGCAGGATGGAAAGGAAAAACATAACATTTATATTTTAAAATCTTGATCAATAGAATTAAGTAAAAGATAGTAGGATGGCAATGGAAGTTCTTATCATTTGTAGGTAGTAAAACTCTCATTTAATCTCTTTTCTCCTCTATCCCTATGCACATTCTAGCCATATTTAATCCTCCAGACAAGACAATTTCTAACAAGATTTACCTTAGTTGCCTACAAAGATTAAAAAATTTCCAAATTCCTATTAGAGTTATTGGATTATTACCTAGGAGAACTCAGTCTTTTATATTATGGTTGTCCCTAATTTTTACCTTATTTGGTAGCTGCGTCTGCAGTATTTCTTTCAAGGTTTATAATAAGACAAAAGTTGCATGTTTGTAGTGCAACCTTACAAACTTACTTTGGTTATATGGCAGCGGACCGATTTAAAATGACCCAAGACCAGTAGACCCCGGATGGATGACAAACTGATGACAAAAGAACCGATCCGGTGAGGACCAGACTGATCCGGTAGAATAAAAAAAGAACCGATCCGATGGCTGAAAAATGGACCGATTCGTGGGCTATCCGGACCGGTCTGGTCATGCAAAATCCTAGCATTTATTATGAAGATTTTGATGTGAATAGCTGGTGAAATCTTTCACAACATGCGATTCTGGCTGTCGAATTCGTACTACTTGGTGCTATAAAGGCCCAGGCCCTACCTCATTCTAAGGGGGATTTAGAGAGAGCAATTCAGAAGTTAGGAAATATTCATTTTCTTGGGTAGGAGTTTTCATAAACCCTAGTTTGTAAGGTTGAGGGAGAAACAATTTCTGGATTCAAAGTCTTTTCCTGTTGCTGAACACAAGTATAACAATTCCATTCTCTTATTTGGTATCTATGTTACTTAAATTTCAATTGTATTGCAAATTATTTCCAATGTTTGGTAGGTCTATAATTATGTGTATGAATTTGTCTTCTAATCAAATCATGTCTAGCTAAATTCTTAAGGGCTGGGGTACATGAACTCACTCCGAGGCAAATTACTTATGTAGAAAATAGAGGGAAAATTAAATATGGACCGAATCGTGGGAGGAAATTACATGAACATGCCAATCTTTTAATCTCTCTTGTTCTAGGTACTTGAGATGTTTAAGAACGTTTTGCAAGTGTAATTGTCCACTCATCGCTTTATATTTAGCTTTGATTTCATATGGTGAGGGATATATCCTTCATATATGTAATTCTTAGGATTTATAAAGATTGGATTTAGTCAAGAATTTTAATTTACAATTCTAGTATTCTACACGGTAATTCGTTAAGGTTTGATGGATTGTATCCTACCCTATTTTCTCTTATTTTTAATCTAATTTCTCCAAAAAAATTTAGGGTTTTCTTTTCTTTGAGTATATTTTATTCCAATTGCAATTTCTCATCATCAATCATCTTTATATTTCTTTGGAGGAATCATTCCAAGATTTAATAACTTCTCCTACAAAAGTGCCAATTTTTTATCCATGTGGATACGATCCCGACTTGTCGGATTATTACTAACGCGACAGGCTTGCACTTGAGCCTATAGAAAACACACTTTTGAGATAAATTCTTAGTCGCGTCAAGTTTTTGGCGCCGTTGTCGGGTATTACCAATTAGTATAAATTAGGAAAGTGATTTTAATCTACAAGTGATTTAAAAAAATAAAAATAAATAAATAAATTCTACATCTCATTTCTTATGCGCTTTCATGCAAAATTCATCTTCCACCCAAGTTCACGAAAATCCTATTGCCGAAGCAAATTCTGAAAATTCCCATACCAATGACTCTCCTCATTTTTGGGTTCCTCCTCCTTCGCCTAATAATTCAATCACAAGTCGCTCATTAAGACAAACACTAAGTGTGAATTATGAATCTTTCGGTAGCAATATGTCGGTGCACGGTAGTGTTGGTATTGGTGCTGGAGAGGAAGAGTTACCGTATCTTCCCATGAAAGATCTTTTATTTCCAAAGAGAACTGTTACCCCTGGTTGCATTTTACTCCCATATAATGCTGGTCAGTTCCACTTTCGAAATGGTATGATTCAAATTCTTCCCACATTTCACGGGATGGATTCGGAAAAACTATATCTCCATCTTAGAGAGTTCGAGGAAGCATGTGAGATGTTTGGTGACCAAGCTTTCCCACAAGATGTTATCCGGTTAAAGATTTTCCTTTTTCCTTAAAGGATAAAGCTAAAACTTGGTTATGGTCGCTACCCCTGAATTTCGTATTATCCTGGAGAGATATGCAAACCAAGTTTCTCTCCAAGTTCTTTCCACAACACAAAACCAATTATGTCAAGACACAAATACAAGCTTTTCGGCAAAATGAGAATGAGGCATTCAACAAGTGTTGGGAGAGATTTCAGGAGTTAGTTAGTTCTTGCCCACATCATGGATTCGAAAAAAATCATTAGATTTCATTTTTTCATCAAGGCCTTACTTTAGCATCTAAAGAACTTGTTCAAACCATGTGCGAAAGACCTTTTTGGGAGTTAGACTCAAGCGATGCGGAGGCTCATCTGAAATATGTAGCAGAGACTACCCAAGCATGGGATATTTCTTATCCTAATAGTCAAAATAGAAATAAAAAAGTGTCCAATTTGCCTGCTGTGTACGGTATCTATCACTTGGACAAGGACACTTTGTTAGATCGAAAATTTGGCCAATTGGAAAAGAATTTTAGAGATATACTTGAAGTGCGATTGAGAGAAGTAGCCGGACCTGTCCAAGCCGAGAAGGAGAAAGTGTGTGCCATTTGTTTTGCTTGTCATTCTACCAAAGGATGTCCTACCATCCCTGTATACAAGGCAATGTACACTGAACAAGTTGAGGCAATAGGGGGTTTTGTGGAAATTATAATGCACAACAAGGGAATGCATACAATCAATCATGGAGGAATCACCCTGGTTTAATCTATGGACAACCGCAAGGGGGGATGACTCCTAACCCACAAGTGACTCTACCACCACCACCCCCTCAATTTCAGCAAGTGGCTCCTCAGATGCATCCTCCTATGCAGGTACCACCTCCTGGTCCGTATGTTGCTCCACCTAGGCGATCTCTTGAAGATAATCTGAATCAATTCATCCAATCTCAAAAAGAGAGCAATGCTAAATATGATCAAATGTTCACTGAAATTCACACTAGCATCTCTAGGTTGCAATCTGCAGTGAATACTCCGGAAAAGGGTAAGTTCCCAGCTCAAGGCCAAAGACCTCCTTTTCAACGACAACCCAAGGTTAGATCCACATCATCGGATTTGCTAGAACAACGTCAAGCTGTTACTACTCTTCGTAGTGGTCACGTAATTGGTCTAGCACCAAAACTTCCCAAAGAATCTAAAGACAAAGATGAGGGATTTGAACCTGAAATTCCCAAGGAATCTAAAACCTCTGAGTCTGCTGAGACTCCATTGGATATAAAAGACAAATATGAGGGAGTTAAACCTAAAATTGAAATCAAACTGCCCACTGCTGCTCCATTTCCTCAGCGCTTAGCACTACCTAAAAAAGGGGCTTCGCGTACAGACGTGTTGGATGTTTTTAAAAAAGTAAAATTGAACTTGCCGTTTCTTGATGCTATTCAATAAATTCCAGCATATGCCAAGGTCATCAATGATCTTTTGACTGTTAAACGACGGCTCAATGTGAAGAAGAACATTTTTTTGGCACAAAATATGAGCTCGGTCCTTCTCAATGATCTACCACCAAAATTCAAGGATCCTGGTGCACCTACAATTTCATGTGTCATAGGAGAAAAAAGAGTGGAAAAATCATTGCTTGACTTAGGTGCGAGTGTGAACATCCGTCCATACTCCATCTATAAGCATCTTGACTTAGGTGATTTAAAACCTACCCGAATCACTCTACAGTTAGCTGATCGAGCAGTGAAAGTGCCTCGTGGGGTTGTGGAGGACATGATAGTTCAAGTGGACACGTTCTACTTCCCTGTTGATTTCGTCATTTGGGACACTGAGCCTGCTCCCCATGCGATAAATCATGTTCCAATAATATTGGGCCATCCATTTTTAGCCACTGCTAATGCTTTGATCAATACACGAAATGGAAAAATGCAACTCACTTTTGGAAACATGACTCTCGAGACCAATATTTTCAATGTTGCTAACCAAATGGGTGATGAGGATGAAATTCTTGACGTTGATCTTATTGAAGAAGTGGTGGAGGAGCACATTGAGATGATCATATGAGGACATGCACTGGAAGTGTGTTTAGTGCAAAGTGGTGAGAAAAAGAACTTTTATACTGAGTTTGAGCGTGAGGTGGAAGAGTTGGAAACTTGGTTACTAGAAGGAGTGAGTTTCGAGAAATTAAGAGATGTTGACTGGATTTCTCGGTTTGAAGAATTACCTCCGAGGGAGACAACCATGATTCCCTCTGAAAATATATTTCCTAGTCTTGAGTTGAAAAAACTACCCTCAAATGTCAAATATGATATTCTAGGAGATAATGTACGCCCAGTCATTCCAAAGAACACTTCCCCCTCCTGTTGTTGTTTCTTCCAGTTTAAAAAAAGAGCAAGAGGGCATGTTGTTGGATGTGTTACGGAGGCATAGAAGTACTTTTGGTTGGACTATAGCAGATTTAAAAGGTATAAGTCCATTGATTTGTACCCATAAAATCCATCTTGAGGAAGAGGAGAAGCCCTCGCGAGAGATGTAAAGGCGATTAAACCCAACCATGAAAGATGTACTAAGAGTGGAAATCATCAAATTGCTAGATGCTAGGATTATCTATCCCATTTGTGATAGTAAATGGGTGAGCCCAATTCAGGTCATTCCAAAAAAATCGAGTATGACCGTGGTTGAAAACGCCAAGGGAGAACTAATACCTCAACGCACCACCATCGGGTGGCGTGTTTGCATTGACTATCGAAAGCTCAATGCCAAAACCAGAAAAGACCATTTTCCTTTACCGTTCATCGATCAAGTGATTGAACAAGTGGTGGGCCATCCTTACTACTGTTTCGTAGATGGGTATTCTGGCTATAATCAGATTGAAGTGGATGTACTTGATCAAGAAAAGATGACTTTTACATGTCCATTTGGTACGTTTGCCTATAAATGTATGCCATTTGGGTTATGTAATGCACCAGCAACTTTTCAAAGGTGCTTGCTAAGTCTCTTTAGCGACATGATTGAAAAAGGTCTTGAAGTGTCCATGGACGATTTCAGCGTTTTCGGTCCATCTTTCGACCAATGTTTAGCTAATCTTGTAAGAGTTTTATTCCGGTGTGTCGAAAAAGACTTAGTCCTCAATTGGGAAAAATGCCATTTTATGGTTATCGAGGGCGTAGTTTTAGGCCACATAGTCTCATCTCGGGGGAATGAAGTTGATCGAGAAAAAATTGAAGTAATAGGTGAGTTACCCCCGCCAAAATCGCTTAAAGATGTGAGGTACTTTCTAGGCCATGCTGGATTTTATAGAAGATTTATCAAAGACTTTAGCGGCATCACTAGACGTTTGAGTAATCTTCTCATGAAGGACACTCCATTTGAATGGAATAATGCATGTCAAGAAGTTTTTTATATACTTAAAAGCATGCTAATTTCCGCTCCTATCATGCAAGCTCCTGACTGGTCACTCCGATTTGAGCTTATGTGTGATGCAAGTGATTACGAGATTGGGGCCGTTCTTGGACAAAGAAAAGACAAGAAAGCTCATGTTATTTACTATGCTAACAGAATATTATCTGGCCCTCAGCTTAATTACTCTACTACAGAGAAATAGTTACTAGTAGTCGTGTTTGCTCTCGATAAATTCCGATCTTACATTGTTGGGTCGCCCATCATTTGCTTCACTGATCACTCGACTCTCAAATATATCTTGAGCAAGAAAGATGCCAAACCCGATCTAATGAGGTGGATCCTACTCTTACAAGAATTTAATCTCTCGATTTAAGATAAGAAAGGAGTAGAAAACGTCGTTGCTGACCATTTGTCATGCCTCTCGTCCGACGTACCTATTGATCCCATTCCCATAGACGAGTATTTTTCGAATGAAAATCTATTTGCTACTTCGTCTCTCCCCTGCTTTGCTAATATAGTCAATTACCTTGTCACTAGAATTGTTCCCTCTAATTGGACTCCGCAAGAGAGAAGGAAGTTCATTACATGGTCACGCATGTTCTTTTATGATGATCCATACTTGTTTAAGTATTGTGATGATCAAATCATTCGGATATGTGTCCCTTATGAAGAAATCCAAGGGGTAATTCGATTTTGTCATACGAAAGCATGTGGAGCTCATTTTTCCAAAAATAAAACTGCTGCAAAAATCCTTCAAAGCCGTCTCTACTGGCCCACAATCTTCCGGGATGTGAATACTTTTTGCAAATCATGCGATAGATGCCAAAGAATGGGAGTTATTACTCGTTGTGACATGATTCCATTGACCCCAGTTCTAGTCTTGGAGTTGTTTGATTGTTGGGGTATTGACTTCATGGGGCCCTTTCCAAATTCTTTTAGTTTTCTATACATCCTCGTCGCTGTAGACTACGTCTCAAAATGGGTAGAGGCCATAGCTACAAAGACAAATGACAATAACGTGGTAATAAAATTCATTCAAGAAAACATACTTTCTCGTTTCGAAATGCCTAAGGCTATAATCAGTGATAATGGAACCCATTTTTACAACAGGCCTATGGATAAGCTAATGCGAAAGTATGGAGTTGTCCATAAAGTTGGAACAACTTATCACCCTCAATCGAATGGCCAAGCCGAGCTCGCCAATCGGGAAATAAAAAATATCTTGGAAAAGACAGTCGAACCTAATACGAAAGACTTGTCTCTCAGATTGAATGATGCGCTCTGGGCATATAGAACTGCATACAAGAATCCCCTTGGGATGTCCCCATTTCGATTTTTGTATGGCAAGCCTTGTCATCTTCCGGTTGATATCGAACACAAAGCCTATTGGGCTATCAAAAGGGTGAACTTCAACATGGATAAAGTCGGTGAAACACGTAAGCTTCAATTGAATGAGTTGGAAGAAATACGCAATGATGCGTATGAAAGTGCTAAAATATCCAAAGATCGAATGAAACGAGCTCACGACAGAATCGTTCGACGGAAAGAGTTTCATTCTGGACAAAAAATACTTCTCTACAACTCGAGGTTATACTTGTTTCCCGAAAAATTACCGTCAAGGTGGTCAGGTCCGTTCATTGTGAAAGAAGTATTTCCACATGGAGCCCTTGAACTCGACGATGAAAAAGGGGGAAACACATTTAAGGTCAAAGGGCATCGTCTCAAGCCGTATTTGGAAGCGATCGTCAAGGAAGTCGACACAATCTGGTTGTCGGACCCCATTTATGGGGATTGATAGAAAAAAAGCAAGGTGAGGTCGTCGCACCCGCGACGTGTATGGGGTGAAGGTTGTACATGGTAGTCTTAGGATGTTAGGAGTCATAAATATGTGTTAGGCCCGGGGTAGGGAATCCAATGTTTTGAGGGGTGTTAAGGTTTCGGTGAGCATTGCGGGAGTTTTAAAGTGCGAGGAGTTGTAAAGGAATCATTGGAATGGAGAAAAGCAATTTAATAGTGAGAAGACCAGAAAAAAAAGGGAAATTCTGGAAATTCAGTAGATCGGACCGGTCCGAACCTGAAATAAAAGAACCGATCTGGTCAAATCAGAACGGTCCAGTACTAAAAATAGGATCGGTCCAGTAATCTGCATGTGCTACTTCCCGAGGATCACACCTCTTCAATCCAAATCACATTCATTCCCCCAATCACTTCCTTTCCCAAAAAATTTTGTCTCCTCTATTTCCCCCCATCCATTCCCTCCTATTTCCTTCTCCCTCCTATAAATACCCACACCTCCTATCCCTATTTCTTCACACCTCCATTTCCTCTCTTCTATCTCACTTTCTGCATAATTCTCTCATACCCATGGCTTCTCCCCAGAAATATACCTCCATTGAAGTCCTGCCCGAAGGTAATGGCGAATATCGTTCTCGCCGTGAGGCAAATTGGTGCAGACGGTTTTTCAGTCCGACGCGAAAAATCCATATTGAGCATCAAGTACTTTGGGATTAGCTGTCGAATTCTGTCACATGCATGTTCATGTCATGAGGCTGGTGCAGATTTTTTAATGAACCATTTGAGGTAGTTTGGGATAATGCAGTGCGTCAGTTTTATGGTACGCTTGTCCATACCGATGAATTCGAATCCCAAGCTTTTGTGGACTCCACACCAATACCGTTCTCACTTGAACTTCTGGCCCAAAAACTCGAGTCTAAAGGTGTGATCACTCCAGCTCAATTTGATTGTCCTTGTCCCGATCCCGTTCTATCCAAAGCAGCTTGCATCTCAAGAATCGAGTCGGGTGCGGTTTGGACTACCGAAACCTTTCATGTTGGTCGGTTATCCGACTAGGCACGATTCACTTTTCACATTGTTTGTGCCAACATTTTTCAAACCTCCAATGATTCGGCAATGCGCCCCCATCAAGCTACAATGATGTATCACTTATTTGACCATGCAACTGTTATTAATTTGGCCCGCACATTTTACAATGATATTCTCTTTGTGGCCTACGACAAAAAGGGTCGGGCCCCTCTTCCTTATGGCCGTCTCATTACATCCTTACTCAAGGATGCTGGGACTGTGCCACCACAAGATCTTATCAACTTGCCCAAGCCATTAGGGAAAGAATCCCGCACTCGAAGTGAAAGGAAAATCCAGCTAATCCGTGCACGGCGCGGCGGTGATTCGAGTGATGAGGAGTCTGATGCGGAAGAGGACGTTGCTGGTGAGGACATTGAGATGGAAAAAGGAGAGGAGGGAGAATATGATGAAACCTCTGATCCGGATTATGTTCCAGTTCGTACAGGTTTGACTGAGCGCGTTCTTTCTCTTGAAACGCGTTTCAACGGGTTTATGACTTCATACGAGAGGGACATGAGTTTGGTCCTGCGTATTCAGGCTGACTTCTATCCTCTTCAGTTGGGCCCCGAGTCCCCCATTCCTCCCTACTATTACAATCCTTATGATCCTACTGCACCCGGAACATCCCGTCCCCCACCCGCCCCTTAGGATGCCCTGCTACCCCTTTATGTTCTATTAATTATGTTTGTTATCCTTTTCTTCCACAGTTGTGTTGTGATATATAGTTTTAGTATGATCTTTACTTGTTTTATTTATCACACTCCTAATGTTGTCTTCTTTATCTCTCGTCCATTTGATTGAGGACAATGCAAATCACTAAGTTAGTGGGGATGACAAGTGCGTATTCATAAAATTTCGCATATATGTATAGATAAAAAAAAAGCCAAAATTATTTTTGTTCAAAATAAATAAGAATTAGAATTTAAAATTTTCAAAAATATCACCTTTATTCAATTTAAAGCCTCAAATTGTTAAATCATAATGCACAGAGCCAAAATTAACCGAAGATGGAAATTGAAAGAAAATTGACGACTTAACGAATAAAGTGTGGAGATTGATCAAACCCAGTGAGATTTCGAGCCTTTCAATTTTTTATGAGTTTTTAAAATCAATCCGAGTTTTTGATTAACTCAAAGTTCTTTTCAGCATTTTAATAAGTCGTTGATGATCTCAATCCTTTGTTCGGATCGGTTATGGGAATTGTATGAAATGTTTCTCGAATGTTGTGCTAAATATATCTCTAAACTTAATTAATCTCGAGATGCATATAATAATGTGATTAGCAATTTGGACAATGAAGTAGGCCCTCGTTTGTTACCCAAAAATATTAGCCATAAAAAATTGTGAAAAACAAAATTATCCCTTTGCAACCCAAGTTGAGCCTAATAAATATTTCCCTTTCGCTTGATAACCCGAAAAAAACCAAATAGCCCATAATTGCGAAAATGGAATATTCATTAAGTCCAAAAAGTACAAAAAAAGAAATGAAAGAAAAGAAAAAAAGAAAATATAAAAAGAAAGAAAAAAATTAGCAAAAGCCCGAAAAAGCACTAATGGACATCATAAGGACATTTTCCAATTCCAACATTCCCTACCATTTCCATTTTTCCCTTTTACACCTTAACCCCAAGAAAAGTCCTAACTGAGTCCAAATGGCAAAATTAATTACTGAATGGAGAGCTAAGACATGAAAAGATATTATGAGAGACTAAATGGTGTGAACTAGGGGCGATGTTCCTGTTTCCTAATAACCGTACTCCGATGATGAGATATTTTCACCATATATTTCCTTCTTTTCAATTTTGTATGCATGAATTTGTCTCCATTAAATTTATTCTTTATATCATGCATACCGAGAGAGAATAACCACAATTCGAGTGATTCGTTTGTGAGTGGATCCGTAAGAATTTGAATCAAAACGAATTTTGAAAAAGTAGCGTAATGCTCAATCGGTGGAAATTTGAGGTTTAATTTCTGGCTTTTCACACACACACTATGGTTTGAGACATTTGAATATGAATTTATGGCGATTATTTTTTGAAAAGTTTAAATTGTACAATTTTTAAGTATTTTGATATTAATTTGAATTAATAAAGAATTTTGTGGGTATATTCACTGCAAACCCTCACGAGACAAAACTCGTCCTACTAGGGTAACCTAGGGGTTTAAAGGCTTATTGCATATGCTAAATGCAATCGCTTGCCCGCTAAAAAGGTATTCTATCCCAATAAAAGAATTTTCAAGAGTTGAGGGTTAAACTAATTTCTTTTACATTGCCCGAGACGTGCAAAGTCCTAAGTTAGAGGGATTTGACCAAGTATAAATTCTTCTGAATTTAGACCCTTAAGTTAGTGATTTTTATATCCTGAACAAGGTAATTGAACCATTTTTATTCCATATCATTGCCATTAACTGTTTCTAACAATTTCCCCGAGTTTCGTGTACTTCTGATGAATTTTTTTAGGAATGGAGTGCAAGAAAGAACGGAAGAAAAGTCAAAGGGAAAAAATGTAAAGTTATACCCAAAGTTCGAATTCGACACCTAAAGGTAAGTAGAAGAGCTTGATTTCACAAGAGCATCTGAAGAAACGACACGCAAATTGGAGCTCGAGATCAAAAGTTATGGACAGTCAAAGAAGAAAAAAAAGTCAACCTGGAAGAAATCGGACTAATCTGGTGTATATCCGGACCGATCCGAAATGACCCAAGACCATTAGACCCCGGATGGATGACAAACCTATAACAAAAGAACCGATCTGGTGAGGACCGAACTGATCCGGTAGAATAAAAAAAGTACCGATCCGGTGGTTGAAAAATGGATCGATCCGAGGGCTATCCGGACCGGTCCAGTCATGCGAAATCCTGGCATTTATTATGAAGATTTTGATGTGCATAGCTGGTGAAATCTTGCGCAACAAGCGATTCTGGCTGTCAAATTCGTACTGCTTGGTGCTATAAAAGCCCATGCCCTACCTCATTGTAAGGGGGATTTAGAGAGAGCAATTCAGAAGTTAGGAAATTTTCATTTTCTTGGGTAGGAGTTTTCATAAACCCTAGTTTGTAAGGTTGGGAGAGAAAAAATTTCTGGATTCAAAGTTTTTTCCTATTGCTGAACACATGTATGACAATTCCATTCTCTTATTTGGTATCTATGTTAGTTAAATTTCAATTGTATTGCAAATTATTTCAAATGTTTGGTAGGTCTATAATTATGTGTATGAATTTGTCTTCTAATCAAATCATGTCTAGCTAAATTCTTAAGGGCTGGGGCACATGAACTCACTCCGAGGCAAATTACTTATGTAGAAAATAGAGGGTAAATTAAATATGGACCGAATCGTGGAAGGAAATTACATGAACATGCCAATCTTTTAATCTCTCTTGCCCAAGGTACTTGAGATGTTTAAGAACGTTTTGCAAGTGTAATTGTCCATTCACCGCTTTATATTTACCTTTGATTTCATATGGCGAGGGCTAGATCCTTCATATATGTAATGCTTAGGATTCATAAAGATTGGATTTAATCAAGAATTTTAATTTACAATTCTAGTATTCTACACTGTAATTCGCTAAGGTTTGAGGGATTATATCCTTCCCTATTTTCTCTTATTTTTCAATCTAATTTCTCCACAATTTTTTAGGGTTTTCTTTTCTTTGAATATATTTTATTCCAATTGCAATTTCTCATCATCAATCATCTTTATATTTCTTTAGAGGAATCATTTCAAGATTTAATAAGTTCTCCTACAAAAGTGCCAAATTTTTTAACCCTGTGGATACGATCCCGACTTGTCAGATTATTACTAACGCGACAGGCTTGTACTTGAGCCTATAGAAAACACACTTTTGAGACAAATTCTTAGTAGCGTCAATAGTGTTTGTAAAATTTAAAATTACCACAAGTGCATGGGCTATTGTAATATATCGAATGCAAGTACATGACAAACCCATTAGGATTTGTTCAATTCTTAAAGTAAATATTTTCCAATTAGACGAATATTGGTTTCAAATTAAGATATAATAACAAAATTAACTAAGCATTAATAAATGAGTAAGGAGAAAATTTTGTAACAAATTTGGAGAGATTCTAGGACTGCATAAACATTTCAAGTTTTATTAGATTATGAATGATTAGTTTACTTGTAAATTCCCTTTTGAAACTCAAGATTTATAGAATATATTTACCTAAATTTAGGAAGACAAAGCATTAAAGTTCATTTCAATATAATTTTATCTTTTCTGTGATAGAGAAAAATCTTAATTCCCTTGATAATATCAATTCTCAGCATTTTATGTCAAATATAAGAATGGTCTACAAAATAATTTAACATAAGCATAATCCATGAAATATAAGCACGTAAAATCAATGAATAAGGATATAACAATTGAATTTTGAAGTTTAAAATATTACTCTCAGAAATATTTTAGTCAATAATGAAATTTTAAAACATTTAAAATTTGTAGAGAATTTATAAAAATTAAACTAAATAAACATGCACTAACAAAGAATGGGTAAAATTTACATAATCCTAGTAATTAATTTACATTATAAACATAATTGAAACAAAGAAATTGCGAGATTTATACGCAATTGTCATTAAAATAATAAACTTACCAATTGAGTTTCAACCCTTGAATTTCAATACATTTAAGTCTCCCCAATTTCCACACACTTTGCCTCACAAAACACTAAAAACTAAAATTATAAAAAAATAACTATTTTTTGTGCTCCTAAAAATTCCTCTACAAAAATCTTCTTTTAGGTGTTGAACTCGAGGGTTTATTTATATGAAAAAGTAAGGAATTTTATTTGGGTCAAAACTCTATTTTATTGCGTAATATTGAGTTAATAGTAATCCCAACACAAATAAAATAAGAGTTACATATGGAAATAATGTATTTAAAATTAAATGGACATTTCTATTGGTTGGTTTTGGATTTTAATGTAATCTCACGAAGTTGACCACTCATAAGCTCTGGGAATAGAAGTTTTACTAGTAATATTTTTTCTAATTTTGTTAGGAGATGAAAATATAACCAATCATATCAGCCTTGAATGTGCTACTCCAACTTTAAATGTTTTATATGGATAGTCAAACACACATACCATGTTTTAATTTTTTTTCAAAATTAATTAAACAATTAACCCAATTAAACTTACACCAATTAAATCAAATGATGTGTTAATTTAATATTTCCTAAGAAATCATCTAGGTGAGTATAGCAAGAGTAAAATAAAGAAACAAACCCCAACACACTGATGAAATAGGAAAACTCACAACGGAAAAAATCTTGGACAACCCAGCCATGCAAATTCAATATGATATGGGAATTACACAAGGACGATACTTGACTTACACATAAGCACTTCCACAATGTGTGCTCCTCACACGCCTCGATATTCATCGATCTTGGTTCAATAAACCGTCAACAAATCGAACACGAAGTCCATCGCTTTAAAAACCACAACACACATGAATTCTACCATATGAAAAAAATACTCAGCAAGATGATTAGTAAACAAAATTTGGTGTAAAAAAAGAGATCTCAAACTAGCATATTTACTGGTAACTTGGATCTCAAAACTATTGGATGAAGGCTCTTGGATTTATCGTTCGGAAAATAATTTTTGCAAAACATTTATGAAAAACTCGTGCCCATACTCCTTTATATAGGAAACATGAAAATCGAGGTGGCATAAAATTTGAGACAATTCGTTCAGATGAAATGTATAGGGTCTTTCTAACAAAGTATATAATCTCGTTGCAACGGTGAGATCGAATGACCTTCGAATGCAATTTTTCATTGAGATAGAGAAAAATCTTTCGATCCTTGTTTTAATTTCATTATAACTAAATATAATATCTCTTTGAATCAGCTGGTTCGAACGACTATAAGTAACTCGTTTGATTGACCAAAGAAAACTCGTTCGAACGACTAAGGTAAAAAAATCTTTTAAAAAACTTTATAATAAATACCTCAAAGAATATTTTAAACAAACACCCAATTGAACCCAAGGATCAAAACTAGTATGCATTCATACCTTTGTACATCCAAGGACCTTCAAGATGAAACTCATCACGAAACATGATGCAATGATGTAGATGCTTTAACTTGGACGCTACGGTCTTCAATCACACATCACGGTCTTGGAGGATAAACAAACTCAAATCCTAACCTATGACTCAAATGGTTTTATCCCAATGGGATTAAGAGAAAATACCTAAAAATGGATTGTATTGGAAATTTTTCCTCACAAATCTTCCCCTTTAGTTATTCTAGTACAAAACACAAAAATAAAAACCTATGGGCCGTCAAGCACTTCTAAATACTTAATCGCAAGACCAAAAGCAAAAATTACAAACACTAGATAGATAAAAACTTTAAGTAACTTTTCTCTTGGGAAGTCTTTGTCATATGATTACAACTATGAACACTTAGACACACCTTTCAAATGGAAAGATAAATATATAATAAATATAAATCCTCAAATGAAAAACCCTACCCCTTTGTCAAATAATATCCACCTAAGGTAATACGTCACCCCCTAAGGTAAGAATCCCCCCCCCCTGAGTTAAATTCTTAGAATACCATTTCTTCACCTTTTTGTTCAATAATTGATAAAGATAAATATGCACAAGATAAAAAAACTTCTTTCCCAAGTTCCACATGTAAGGGTAAAGGAAAACAAGCAATATCATGTAATGGTGTGAAGTGATACGCAACGACAATCAAACTTGATGACACAAACACATATAATCCAAACAATGAACAAATGATACCAATTTTTATGCAAAATTTTGAGCATGAGTTACCAATATAAACAAGAAACAAGAGACAGCAATATGATCATAAAACATGCCAATTTTAATCAAATATGAAGCGTAGGGAAAACATGGATTAAATGAAAACGCAAAGACTAAAAAAATACCACGTATATATAACTACTCATATACCAATGATGCACATAAATATATAGGTATAAAAACCACAAAAAGATACAAAATATTTAAGCTTTTCACACTCGTATGACATCAATGTGTCTAAACATAATGTGGTACGGAGTGAGGGGGTGTAAACTAGAAACAAAATAAATATGACTCAATCACTAAAATTATTTCCAAGGAGTTGTATTTGACTGCATTAACTTATCAAAATTTTGTTTAGCCTCAAGTGATAAATAATAATCTTGAGAACACCCCCTATGTGTGTGCGCTTTAGGATAAAATAATCTTTTAAAAATATTCTCAGTTTTGTCATGCACCAATTATGTGAACAAATCAATTAACCCCATTTTAACTTTTTAATCCTAAACATGCAACTAGTGGGATTAGGGAGATAAAGTAAATTAAGTCCACCACAACGATGTATGAGAAAACCACCAAGGGAAAAAGCCTCAGACAGCTCTAGACAGACAATCACTATGATATAGTATTACAAAGAAAAAATTTATACTTAGACAATGACTTGACGCCACAAGCCTTGACTCCTCTTCGATTGCTCATCCACGGTGCAACAAATGAGTTGACCCACAGAAGTGTCCATGGCGCATGAGTCCGCATATGCCTCGGTATCGACCAATATAGCCTCAGCAACCATCTATAAATCGAAACATGGAATCCATCGCTTCTTCACTAAATTAGCACATACCGAGTCCACCGCACATAAAAAAGGTTCTTCGATACATGGAAGAATCACACGGGTGAAAAAAAATATCTCTATAATATATAATTATGTAAACTCGAATCTCAAAACTCTCAAAGATGTTTTAGGTTTTGACAACTCTCTTCAAAAAACTTCAAAAATCGTATGATATTCAATTATGTTTTGCTAAGATTTTTCCGAGTCAAAGACGCCTTAAATATTAAAATACATTTTTCGAGGCAACAGATCATTCGAACGAAAACATGCTCTCATTCGAATGAGAAACACATCTCGTTCGAATGACATGCAATGTCGTTTGAACAATAGGAAAAAAATTATTTTAAAAGCAACACCGTATTTTCTAAAACGAAATAAACTTGGAAAATGATTAACTAAAAATAACATCCTTATAAAAACTTTCGAGAATCATAATCCATTATGCATTCATACCTGAGAGTAATTGGAAAATAGTGTGCAGACTTGAAACGTGCACCATAAACTGTGCCATGATCTATCTTTGAAGCTTAGCCGTTATGTCTTCATCACAAGGTCATAACCTTATTGGAATCCTCATAAGTACAAATTATCCTACGACTCAAAGTGGTTTTTGTTCAAAATAATGCCAAAACATTCAAATTGACACTATTTGGAAATTTTCCCTTACAAATCTCCCCCTTTGGCTATTCAGGGAAAAAAACAAAATAGTGAAATGCCTATGTGGAGCCATCATGCTGAATGACGTAAATCCCATTCCATAAACCCAAAAATAAAATATAGAACACGGGATTGTAAATGTAGGAAGATCAGTGAGCATGAACTGTCTGAATGTGATGTAGTCGCAAAATCTCCAATCTCTTACGACTCACTACCCACACGAAACGAACAAATACCAGTTAAGTATGGATGAATAAACAAATAAATATGATCAAAACACTATAAAAAACTATGATCCTCGCAAGAATCACAAAAATGCAGTCCTCCTTCAGCATCAGCCTTCATATTCAGCAATGATCTCCCTCATGTTTCCCAAGTCAACCATGGATAACCACTCCTTAAGGTGAATGCAAGAGATACAAAAATAATTTAGAGTTTAAATCGATTTACAAACTAGATTTCAAGGATGTGGTTGTGAATAAAAAATAGTTTCGGAAACACAAAACTTGAAGAACTTTTGTAATAGGTAGGCATAAATGTTTCCATAAAAGTCTTACTAAACTAGGAGATGAAACAGGTTTTTATATCCAAGCACAAATTTCAAGGCGGCGAAGTCGTTCGAACGACTTTCAAGTCTCATTCGAACAAGATATGCATCTCGTTTGAACAACATTTGATTTCGTTACTAATGAGCCAAAACTATATGGATTCATTTGAAAAAAAGATTCTAACGAGATTCAATCTCACTTATAACAAGGTTCAACCTCGCTTCTAACGAGATTAAAAATAAAATAAAAAAATCTTTTGAAAATAAAAAGGCCTGTTTATTTTTTTATAAAAAATAAACATCCCAGAAGTAAAATTCATGAATAAATTTAAACTCTAACTTGCTTTATACATTTTATACCTTTATGGGACGTCGGGAAGTCTTGAGTGTTGATGTCTATTTGTCATGATGATATGCGATGGTTTGAAATGGGATACGCCAAACGTAGCCTAAAACAAACTAAGGCCAATGTTATAAGAATAATTTCTTTGACATGCTTCATAGCATATCCCTTAATTTGTTTTAGGCTAACTTTGGCATATCCCATTACAAACCGTCACGTATTGTCCAGAAAATTGACATTAACATTCAAGACTTCTCGACATCCCATAAAAGTATAAAGCAATTTAGAGTTTAAATTTATTCACAAGCTTTTTTTTTTGGGTTTGTTTATTTTTTTTATCCAAAATGAACAATGCATTTTATTTTCAAAAATGTTTTATTTTTATTTTTAATATCGTTAGAAGCAATATTGATTCTCATTAGAAGCGAGATTGAATCTCGTTAGAAGCGAAATTAATTCTCGTTAGAAGCTCGTTTTCAAATGATGTTGTATTCTTTTGGCTCATTTCTAAATGTCATTCAAACGAGATGCATATCTCCTTCGAATGAGACCTGGAAGCCTTTTGAATGACCCTGCTTCCTTGAAATTTGTTCTTGGATATAAAAACCTACCTTGTCTCCTAGTTTCATAAGACATTTATGAAAACATTTATGCATACATGTTACAAAAGTTATTCAACTTTTGTGTTTTCAAAACACATTTTGATCACAACAACATCCTGGAAATCTAGTTTGTGAACCGGTTTAAACCCTAGATTAGTTTTGTATCTCTTCCATACACCTTTTAGAGAGGTTCTCCATGGATGACTGGTGATACCTAAGGGCGATCACTGTTGAATATCAAAGGCTGAGACTGAAGGAGGATTTCGATCATGTGATTCTTATAAGGATCATAGTTGTTTACTTTAGAGGTTGTAGGAAGGCATTGCGCATTATACTTGTGGGTGATTATCAAGTAGTCTGTAAGTCGATAGTCTTATAAACTCTATTTACTGAATAAAAGGATTTTACCAAAAGGTTTTTTTTCTTCAAACTTTGCTTTTGGTGGATGTTCAATTTAATTTTTATGTTTTATCATCTAGATGCATGTTTAGGATAAAAAGATAAAATATATTGATAGTTGGTTTTCTATGCTTTGGAATTTAACTTATTGAAAATTATAAAAAGTAAAGTTTTATTTATTATTTGGAACCACCCTGGGATTATCGCGTTTACAAATCAGTATCATAGCATGTTGAACTAAGTTATTGTGTAGATCCTGTTTAGTGCTTTTTGGGTGGTTATTTGTTTTCCTCTCTTGGTTTGTTTTACTTCTCAATGTGTTTCCATAGTGATGACATTGTTAACCGAGATGAGTTTTATAAGCTTCTTGACCGTAATAGAAATTTAAATCTTTTGAATTTGAAGTTTGCAAAAAGAATTAAACTTCTCGAAAAACAAATATTTTTAATCTGAACTTAATTTTTGGCAAAATATTCAAACGCGAAGAGATATTCTACGTACGAAGCTTGTGGACACAATTCGTGATTTCAAAGTTTTAGAAGTGTCCAAGAAATAGGGTGAGAATAGAGTCATTATTTTAGAGAAATAATTAGAGGAGTTGAAAATTCTAAGGGTTGTGTTTGTGCCAATGATGATAATGTTTTAATTAATGATTTTAAGGCTCGAGAGAAGACTCTTAGAAATAAGTTTGCTTGTTTTGAGGGGGCGAGATAACCTTATAGATATCATTGATATTTTGAAGAAGGAGTCCTGAAAATTGGAAGAATCTAATATTTTTCTCAAGTCTATAATTTTGAAGTTAAAAAATAATTTAAAAGACTCAAGTACTAATGGTAGTGTATTTTATTGTCCTAAATATTTGGTTGCCAAAGCCAAAACCATTGTTTGTTTCAGAGAGTTAACCAAAATCAAGGACGTTAGAAAAGGTCAACCCATATGTAGCATTCCTCAAGTTCACACTGTGGTTGGAAATTTCACCTTAGGGAATTTTATAATGATCTGGGATAATGTCTTAGGATGATTAAGTGTAGAGTCCCATCGGTTACCAAAACTTATCACGTTAGGTATACACCTATTTGGGTTAGGAAATCCGTTTTGGAGACACTAAATGTTAAATTGGTTGATTCTCTCATGCTTGTAATGATGCTTCACATGCCATATCTTATCGATGAATGCTTGCATGGTTTGTTTGCCACACTCTAGTTATATTTCATGATATATCCTTACTAGTGATATGATGTGTACTTTTTGTATTGTATTTTTCTTTTATTGAGTCATATTGAAAAATATATAAAGATTTTTTTTTGAAATTTTTTTGAAACATTAAAAAATATTTTCGGTTTTTGTATAGTTTAGTTTTACACAATTTGTGTGGCATATTAGTGTTGATGTAAAAAACTAGATTGCTCTAATTATTCAATCACAGATAAATAAATAAGACAAAGATTTTTAAAGTGGTTCGGCTAGGAATAAAGCCTACGTCCACTGTTATGTTATTGCTGAGTGTTTGTGGAATTCTTGATTACAAGTTCTCTAAAGAAATTCCGGTCCCTTTGAATGAGGGAGATACAATGTATTTATAGCCTTGAGGCTGTACATGAAAGGTCCAATACATTAAATGATTTACATATGAAAGGGTAATACATTTAATGCAACGTGTGCGTCAAGAATACAATGGATAGTTGAACAGTTGTCCGTCTGATAATTAATGATACGGCCGAGATGCAGTGCGGACCGCCTTACTTGCTTGTTGATCAAGAGTTCCTCGGAGTAGTTAGAGTACCTCGGTGCGTTCTTGTTGCTCGGAAAGAAACATGGCTGGTCGGGAAATGATCTTCCTCGCTGCTATTGTGCCACGTAGATTGACACGTGTCTTCGTGTTATTCGTCCATATCAGCATATTAATTTTGGTATCAACAGAAGCCCCCAATGTTTCATATTTCGAACTTTGAGGAGTATGGAACATTCTTTCTCGGTATATGGCAATATTAAATGTCCTTCCTGGGTTTCAGGAACACTGTATTCAAATTTCCTTCTTATTTCGCAGTTTCCGCCTTTTTTTATAAACGCTTCGATCTTCGTGCAATTTTTGTCCTTTTAGCCGCCGGAAGTTTAGTAATTTCTTTTTGGTAATCATTTCTTTCGCCGCTTCCCAATGCTAAGTATTTAAACTTCTTTGGTAACCATACCGTCGTCTACATTTTTCACTCTCTGCATTCAAGCTTTCTCTTCTCTTCTTCTCTTGTGCGTTCATCTTTGTTTCCGTTCGTTGTCAACACATCTCCTTTCTTTTTGTAAGATCTTCTTTCTTTCTTCTGTATCTCTTTATTCAATATGGTTTATATTGTGGAATCTGTTGAGAAATTCCGTTCTGATTTTTCCATTCCTTCGTGGGTAACTCTAGAGATTCTTTCTGAGCCTTTAGATTACTTTCGATTGGCTGAGGGACATTGGTTCCCCAGTCTTTTTGTTGCTGAATGCGGTTTTTCCTTTCCACCAAACCCATTATGCCTTGAGTTTTGTCAATATTTTGATCTTGTTCCTGCAAAAATAGCCCCCAATTCGTGGAGAATAATTAACGGGGTGCACAAATTAAATCTAACTCATGGGACTCGTATTGGGATCCCTGAAATTATGTTTTGTTATAAATGGGCCGTTCTAGATAATATTTATTATTTGAAAACTAGGTATTTGAATAGGGCTCTGGTAGTTAATCTCCCTGACTCAAATAGGGATTATTTTGAGCATGGGTTGGTCATAAAAAATTGGCAACATGCGCCTTTATCTGGGAATGAAGTATACAACGGTCCCAGATGCCCCCCATACGGCAATGGGATAGGTTTATTTTTCGTTTTATTTTACTTATGAAATTATGCTTTCATCCTGTTTGACAAAATGTATGACTGATATTCTATTATGTATTTGTTTGCAGTTGATAGCAAAAGAAAAACTCCAAAAGAGTCAGAAGTGAATATCAAGCATTTGAAACTTATCTGGAATTTGCATAAGACCATTGCTGACGAGCATATTAGATCTGCTTCATATTTACTACAGTATAAGAGTTACACAACCTCTTATACTGCTCGCCCTGTTGAACCAGCTTCAACACTAGAAAGTTCATCTTCAGATTCTCATATCCCCCTATCTCAGAGAATGGGCAAGAAAAGAGCTCCTCCTGCTCTATTTGGTGACACTTCTTCTGCTGTTGGAGCCCAGAAAGGCAAAATTGATGTCCCGGAGGGGACTAAAAAAGTAGATGCTGGTTCCTCCAAAATTGCCGAGAAGCCCCCAGTGGCCCCGAGCAAGAAAAATGCTCCTGCTGATGTAATTGTCATCTCTCCGACCAAGACTTCTTCCTTGGTTGATGCTGCTGACCGTCCTTTGAAGAGATTGAGGAAATCATCCTCAGTTAATCTTGCTAGGACTGCATCTTCTCTACCCGCTGGTGGTAGTAGTGTTTCAAACATCCTTCTTCCGAGTTCTTCAACGAACTCAGTTATACCCGAGGTTCTCGGGGTTGATGAAAAAATTCCTAGGGATAAACTGACGTCCCTAGCTGCTCGCCATCTTTCTTCAGTAAATTTCTCATACCTTTGATCTTTCTTTTTTTTCTTGAATGCTTGTATTTGTGTTGACTCTATTGTTTTTCTTATCTTTCAGCTGGTGAACTGCTTCAATACCATCGTGAAGAAAGATCAAGTTATTAAAGCTTCCACTTCCTCGTCCGATGTTGACGATGCTTTGTTGGGTTTAACCCAATCTGTGAAGGAATCTCACCAACAGTACATCGAGGAGAAAACTGTTTGGGAGAAAAAATTGGCTGTGGCTGAGGCTGATAAGATGAAGATGGTTGAAACCTCCAAGAATTTGGAGGAGAAAATTAAAGATCTGGAAGTTAAACATCAGGAATCTGATGATAAATTGAAGAAGGCAGAAGAAGAAATATCTACTCTGCGAGATATTAAGGTTAAGAAAGAGGAACTGGAGGTGAAGCTCTCCTCGGAGAAATCGAGGAGAAAAGTTGCAATCAAGAAACATTTCAGTGTTGGTTGGGAGAAAGGATGGGAGAGAGGGATAGCTGCAATGACGTCCCAAGTCCAATATGGGGAGTTGAAATACTTCTATGATGGTTGGGTAGCTGCTCTGCAGGAGTTAAAAGTCCAAGATGATTCTGAGCTATTCCAACGGCATCTCCCTGGTCCTCCTCCACCAATTGTGGAAGAAGAAGAAGATGAACCTGCTTCAGATGAATCTTCCATGGCTATGGGCGATCAAGTTTATGCTTATCAACCATCTGCCACCGAGGACATTTCCTCCATGCCTCCTCCTCCCGAGAAGACTTCTACCGATCAAGCTGTAGTTATCACCGAGCAACCGAGCTCCTCGTCCCAACCTCCCGAGGAAGTCTTGGGGGACAAGGAAAAGGTGTGAAGTTGTTCGGTAGTCTTTCTATATTTCCTTGTAATCGAACGATGTAACTTTTTGATGATCTAATAAAATATATCTTTGCTCATCTCTGTTGTTGATAACTTGTTTTTGTTGATTGTTGTCTTTTTCTTGTCATTAGTTTGTTGCTAGAATGGAATTGATCTCTTCTCATGATACCGAGCTGATGCAGCAATGCCATCAATATTATAAGGCTGGTCATACAGATCTTAGTACATCGGAAATTGTTGATATCCTTGGTCACGGTGCTTCAGAACAGGCTATTGAAGCTTATCAATACTTAAAAACTTTACTCGACCGAGCAGTGGCCAACAATGTTGCTTACTATGAGTTGATTGAAGAGCTTCATGGTTCCTTAAAGGATCTTCAAAATCAACATAACGAATCAATGGCTTTGTTACATGAAGATTATGAAAATAGATACCAGCAGCTCTCTTCAGAAACAGGCCACAAGAAGATCATTGCTGGGTATGACGTCAGGGAGAGGACCCTAAAAGGTGAAATTGAAGCCTGTAGACAAATCGCTGAGATCCTGGAGCAAGAAAATAACAATTTGCAGAAGAAATTAGCTCAGTATGAATCTACTGCTTCATCCTCTACTGCATTAATACCAGTCACTGATGAAGGCTTCTCGTTCTTAGAAGTCGAAAATGCCAAACTGAGGCAAGAGCTGGAGGATTTAAGAAGATCTGCTATTTCTGGAACTGCTCGGGGACGAGGAAGAGGTTCTCGGGGGCGAGGAAGAGTCAGCCAAAATGTTGAGGAAGCTCGCACTCAGTCTACTATGGAAACTCAAGCATTCCAGTTGAAAGTAAAAGACCGTGCTCTGACTGAAATGTCCAATAAAAATCTGTCTCTGGAAGATCAGCTTGCATCAACGAAATCTGCCTTGCATAACAAAGATCTCTTTGTCAAAAGCCTTCATGAACAATTGGATAGATTAACCTTCCAATTCCATAAACAGCCAAGAGAATTCTGGATGGCAGGATACAATGAAGCTCTCGTTCATCTGGATGCTCGCATTGAACATGCTAATAATGAAGGTTACAAGCAAGGATGGTTAAATGCATTGGGTGTATTAAAGTTGGAGCAAGGGAATTTTTTATGGGACTATCATTCTCCATCACTATTAGACCTGCCTGTACCACCTTTCAAATTGGATATGGCATGGATTCCAGCTCGCTCCATTCCTCGCAGTCTAATTTCGAAATATCTTGGTGATTATAGCCTTCACTCCCAAGCTGAATTATCTCGTCCTGAGCATCTTTTGGATACACCTTCTGTTATGAACGTCAGAATGCTCAGAGATGTTAATTTCATCAATTCTCCCCTTTGCCTAGAAGACCCTCCTGCCGGCGAGGAACCTGTTTCTAAAACACAGGGCAAAAAACCAATAGAATAGTAATGTCCATGTAATCAATTTTGTAATTTTTAATTTATTCCAGATTAATGAAAAGATTTTCATTTTCTGTTTGCCAATTTTGTTTTATCAAGCACATTTATATTTGTACATATCTATCTATGTATCTATTAAACAGCTAACAGTACTATTGTTCAATAAGCAACTTAATAAAAGGTTACAAATATTAGTAATGTTTCTCGATAAAGTAATGAGAAAATGTTCAAACTGTTTCCAACCAACCAAGGTGGGTGAATAATGTTTGTCGACCAAATACAGCTCCGACGAGCTATACTTGGTTTGATTATAAAATTGCATCTGACCAACTAAGATCAATAAGTTGTCCTCGCTGACCAACTACAGTTCTTGGGTTTTTATCCCCGACCAACTATACTTGGTGTATTTTTTGAACATTTTGTTCTTCAAAGAACTTATTGTAACAATATTACCTCCCGACTAACATAAGTTGTAATATGAGAATATATTTTTATCTTACCAACCGTGGTTGATCCTGCTGGTGTACACTTTTTGGCTCCTTAAAGCTTTTGGCTCCTTAGAGCATTTTTTGGCTTCGTAGAGCATATCCTCCTAACCAAAGGAGGTTGGCTACTTATAGCACTTTTTGCTCAATAGAGCTGTCCTCCTAACCAAAGGAGGTTGGCTCCTTAGAGCACTTTTGCTCCGAAGAGCTGTCCTCCTAACCAAAGGAGGTTGGCTCCTTAGAGCACTTTTGCTCCGAAGAGCTGTATTTGTTGGCTCCTTAGAGCACTTTTGTTGTATAGTGTATTACACTAGTATTCCCCGAAAAACTTTCATCCAGAAGGAAAAATGGTGAAACATCTTCGTTTTATTCATAATGAGAGAAATGCTTTACATTGGACATTATTGATAATACTTGCGCAGGTGTTCAGCATTCCATGCATTTTTAAATTCTTCTCCTTCTAGAGTTGCTATTCTGTAAGTTCCTGGTCGAATAACCTCTGTAACTCGGTAAGGTCCATGCCAGTTTGCTTCTAGTTTATTTTGCTTCTGAATGACCTTCTTTAGCACATAATCCCCTTCTTTTAAATCACATTTCTTTACCCTCTTGTTGTAAAACAGAGATGTTCGTTGTTGATAAGCTGCATTCCTAATGGCTGCCTCTTCTCTGACTTCCTCGAGCATATCTAAATCCATCCTTCTCATCAAATCACTGATCGGAGAATTGAAATTTAACACCCTATGTGTTGGTAGGCCCAACTCGGCAGGTATCACAGCCTCACCTCCAAATGCTAGCATATATGGTGATTCTCCTGTTGCTGCTCGGGGAGTTGTTCGATAAGCCCACAAAACTGACTGTAGCTCATTAATCCAATTTGCTTTAGCCTCACTTAACCTCTTTTTCAACCCATTTAGTAATGTTCTGTTCGTCACTTCAGTTTGCCCATTGCTTTGGGGATGGCCTGGTGCTGAATGAAACTTCAAGACGTTTGACTGATGACAATAGGCAGCAAATTCTTCATTATCAAATTGTGTTCCATGGTCTGTGATGAAAGCGTGGGGGAGACCATATCGACAAATGATGTTCTTCCATATGAACTGATACACCTTCTCGTACGTCATATCAATTAGTGGTTCAGCTTCCACCCACTTAGTAAAATAGTCTACTGCCACGACGAGATACTTGAACCTTCCTCGGGTCGTCGGCAGTGGTCCAACCAGATCAATCCCCCACATGGCAAATGGCCAAGGTGATGTTATAGGTGTCAACAATGCCTGTGGAGTTCTTCGGATGGAAGAAAAACGTTGGCACTTGTCACACTTCTTAGCATAAGCTATACAATCAGCTCTCATCGTCGGCCAATAGTATCCTTGTGTCATCACCCTTTGCAGTAGGGTCCGACCTGCTACATGAGCTCCACAAGATCCTTCATGGATTTCTTCAATCAATTCTTTGACTTCTGATGGATGCACACATCTCTGCAAACCTGCCATAATTCCTCGTCTATACAAAACACCATTAGTTAACACATACCGAGCAACTTTATACTTCAATTTCTTGGCAGCTAGTTTGTCCTCCGGTAGTACTCCTTCTTCAATGTATGCTCTGATAGGATCCATCCAAGATGGTCCTAAATCAAGGGTAATAATCTTCATCGTCAGATCTTCTTCTATGCTCCGACTTTCTAATACTTCAATTGGTATTGTTCTTCGCAGCTCGGTGCGCGTAGCTGACGCTAGTCGAGCCAATGCGTCTGCTCTGGCATTTTCCATTCTCGGTATCCTCACCAATTGAATAGCATCAAATTCTTTCAACAATTCCATCACTTTTGCATAGTACTTCACCATTAACTCTCCCTTCACTGCATATATTCCCATCATTTGATTCACAATTAACTGAGAATCACTGAAAACAATTACTTGACGTGCCTCCATAACTTTCGCCAAATGAAAACCTGCTATCATAGCCTCATATTCAGCTTCATTATTGGAAGCTTTGAATTGGAATCTCAAGGCGTACTCCATGTCAATATCATCCGGAGAATTTAAAACAATCCCTGCTCCACAACCAGCGGTGCAAGATGATCCATCTACATATAATCTCCATGTATGTAACTCGTCTTCAAATTTCTTATCTGTTAGAGTTCCTCGGTGAAATATCATCTGTTTTCTTTCATCATCCCCGTGTATCCTTCGTTCCTCGTCGATCATTTGTTCGTGCCCTTCCACCAAGCGGTATTTAAATATGATGATTTTTCTACATCCACAAGTCCTTTTACCAACCTTGGTTGGTTTGGATCTGTGTCTGTCGATCCTGTATCGTCCACAGGTAGGTCAGCAAGCATCGTTTGCTCCTCGGGGGTATCAGGGTATGTGAACTCTGCTATAAAATCTGCCACGGCTTGCCCTTTCAACGATGATCTGGGTTCATACACAATATCATATTCACCGAGTTCTATTACCCAATACATCAATCTTCCTGATTTTTCTGGCTTGTGAAGGGCTTGTCTTAACGGCATGTTGGTATATACAATGATGGTATGGGCCTGGAAGTATGGTCTCATTCTTCTACTTGCTTCAATTAATGCCAGTGCCAATTTTTCCAGCTTTGGGTATCTGATTTCCGCACCTCGGAAGGCCTTGCTTGTATAATAAATTGGCTTCTGGACTCCATTCTCCAATCTGATCAACGCCGAGCTAACTGCATTTTCTGATACTGCCAAATACAAGTACAGCTTCTCTCCATTTATTGGCCTAGACAACAATGGTGGGGCTCCCAAATACTTCTTCAGATCTTGAAAGGCTTTCTCACATTCATCAGTCCACTCAAAACTTTTTCGTAGCGTTTTGAAGAATGGGAGGCATTTATCAGTTGCTCGGGATACAAATCTGTTGAGTGCTGCAACTCGTCCGGTAAGACTTTGCACTTCTTTCTTCGTCGTCGGGGATCGCAGCCCTAAAAGAGCTTTGATCTTTTCTGGATTTGCCTCAATACCTCGTTGGTTGACGATGTATCCGAGGAACATTCCTTCTCGTACTCCAAAGGTACATTTCGTCGGGTTAAGTTTCATCTGGTATTTATCCAGTTGATCAAAAGTTTGACTCAAGTCAACCAGATGATCTGCAGCTCTCTTGCTTTTGGTGAGCATGTCGTCGACATAGACCTCCATATTGCGGCTGATTTGTTCGGTGAATACCTTGTTCATCAACCGCTGATATGTTGCACCTGTATTTTTTAAACCAAAAGGCATAACGTTATAACAATAAGTTCCCCTTGGGGTAATAAAAGAAGTACTTTCCCTGTCCTCAGGCTTCATTTTGATTTGGTTGTAGCCAGAATAAGCATCCATGAAGCTGAGTAGCTCGTGTCCCGAAGTAGCATCCACTAGTTGATCAATTCTGGGCAATGGAAAATGATCTTTTGGACATGCTTTGTTGAGATCAGTAAAATCAACACACATTCTCCACTTGTTGTTCTTCTTCTTTACCATCACCACATTCGCCAACCAATTTGGATATTTCACGTCTTCAATAAATTGGGCTTTCTGGAGTTTCTCGACCTCCTCTTGTATGGCCTGGTTCTTCTCGGGACTAAACACTCTTCTTATTTGCTTTACAGGTTTGACCTCCTTATTCACATTGAGTTCATCACATAAGAAGTTTGGATCTATTCCTGGCATGTCTTCATGACTCCAAGCAAAAGTATTCTTCCTGCTTCTCAAGAAAGTTATCAACTCCTGTTTTATTGAAAGATCCAACGACGACCCTATCTGAGTTATTCGCTCAGGATGCTCGTCGTCCAGGATAACAATTTCTGTAGATTCCACAACCTGTCCTTTAACGAGTTGAGATTCATCCCTAGGGTCAAGAGTTTCAATTTCTATGCTTTCCTCCACTTGGTAAGTAGTAGTCTTTTTCTGTAACTCTTCAAGTTCCTCTTGCTCGGCCGACGAATAATAGCATTCCCGAGCTACTTTTTGATCACCTTTCATAATTCCTACTCCAAAATTCGTTGGGAATTTCAAACATTGATGAACTGTAGATGGAACTGCTTCGAACTTCTTCAATCCAACTCTTCCCATGATGATGTTGTAGGCGGACTGCACATTCTTATCCATTACAAAAAAGCGTATTCTTTCCGTTCGACAAGCAGGCCAAGTTCCAATGAGTATATCCAACTTGATCGTCCCAAGTGGAAAAACTTTCTCGCCAGCAAAACCCAGAAGGGGTCTGTGATAAGGTTCTAACTGAGATAATTTTAAATTCAAGCTATCAAAGCATGAATAATACATGATGTCTGCCGAACTACCATTTTCTACTAACACTCTTGAAATGACCACATCCTTCATCCTCATTTTGATCACCAGCGGATCATCATGAGAGTAGAGAACACCTGCCAGGTCGTTTTTTGAAAAACCAATCACTAACTTCTCTTTGTTTACTTTCCTCGGACGATCATCCTCGGCCAGGTTTATTCGCTGAATGTATGAACAAGCTTGAGCCTCTCCGAGATAAGCTTTTCTTTCTGCAGTAAGGTCTCCTCCTCCTGCATCTCCTCCTGTAATAACATTACAATCAAATGACCCAAAACGTATGGAAAATACCTCTCGTTCAGGTTTCCTTGGCTTCTTGGGAAGATCGGGGTCATCATCTGGATCCTCTTCATGGTCCCTCCTCTTTTTCTCCTCTGCACGACGAGGAGATCTAGATCTTTCTCTAGTTCTATCATCATTCTTCCTCTCACTCCTGCGATCTACGTACTTTGATAATTTTCCTCTTCGGATGAGTGTTTCAATCTCGTTCTGAAGGGCTATACAATTTTTGGTCATATGGCCATGATCTTTGTGAAATTCGCAATATTTGGTCTTATTCCTCATGTCGGGATCTGTCTTCAGTTTCTCTGGCCATTTGATTTCCTCGCTATTCCTGATTTCTTCCAAAACATGATTAATACCCACTTTCAATGGAGTATAATTATCATACTTCTTTAGGGCTTCCAACTTCATCCTGTTATTCTTGGAATATTTGTCACCACCATTACTTTTCTGATCTTTCTTCTTAGAATTGTCGACCTCCACTTTAACTTCTTTATCCATACTCTTCTTCGCAGCCATAGCCTCCTCGGCATTCATGATTTTGGCCGCCTTTGCCATCAACTCCGACATATTTTTAGGTGGATCTTTAGCCAAAGTGTAATACAGCTTGTTAGGCAGCAAACCACTCATCAAAGCAGTGATTGCTGTCTTTTCTTCATAATCTATGACTTCCAACTTTTCGTTATTGAAACGAGTTATGTAATCTCTAGTACTTTCACCTGATTTCTGTCTAACACTTAGCAAGTGTGCTACTCGCTTTACCGGCTTTGCTCCAAAACAAAAATTGCCAATAAACAACTCGGCCAACTGAACAAAAGTTGAAATCTTACCCCGAGGAAGATTATTGTACCATATCTGTGCAGATCCAGTAAGAGTTCCCGAGAATGCTCTACACCTCATCTCGTCGGGAACAGCGTAGATATCTGCAGCAGCTTGGTATTGTTCTATATGAAGTACGGGATCTGTCTTTCCATCGTACTTGGGATTCACTACGGGTGCTTTGAATTTCGACGGCGTAGGGAAATCCACAATGGCTTGCACAAAAGGTGTTCCTTGAACAAAAGTTCTCTGTAAGGGATTTCTTGCCTTAGCCATTTCTCCCAGTCTATCCTCCAATCGTTGAATGGAACCTTTCCATGCTTCATTTCCTTCCTCGGGCCGTTTAGTCCGAGCAACTGATTGCTCTGACGTAGCTTCCTGAGATTTATCTCGACGAGTGGTTGGTCGCGATTGCGCAGATCCTTCTCTTAATCCTGATGGTGGTCGAAAACTTCTTGATGGAGCCCTAGGTGGATTCATGTTCCTCCTTGGTCCTAACCGACTGAAAGGAGATACTCTACTTAACCTCTCCAAAGGGCTAGTTCTCTCCGGAGAGAGAGTGATACGTTGATCTGTATCCGAAGCCCGTATTGATGAAGTTCGCCCAGGTTGATAAGAAAAATCATTAGACTCCTCATTGCGATATGACCCAGTGCGTCTAGATTGCGATTGCCTATGATCACTTCTTTGCCCTGAATAGGTAGGTGCACCGCCCTGAAGAGTTTGAATGAGTTGCCTCATGGATTCTTGCATGGCGGTTTGTCCTTGAGCCAGATTCGTTATAATCCCAGCCAGATCTGGGGATGCAGATGGATTTGGAAGATTTCCAGTATTTCCAACATTTCGATTACTGGATTCTGGATTATCAGCCATTGGTGATAAATGATTTTTATGAAAAACGATAATAACAGTCGTTTCCCACAGACGGCGGCAATCTGTTGATGTAAAAAACTAGATTGCTCTAATTATTCAATCACAGATAAATAAATAAGACAAAGATTTTTAAAGTGGTTCGGCTAGGAATAAAGCCTACGTCCACTGTTATGTTATTGCTGAGTGTTTGTGGAATTCTTGATTACAAGTTCTCTAAAGAAATTCCGGTCCCTTTGAATGAGGGAGATACAATGTATTTATAGCCTTGAGGCTGTACATGAAAGGTCCAATACATTAAATGATTTACATATGAAAGGGTAATACATTTAATGCAACGTGTGCGTCAAGAATACAATGGATAGTTGAACAGTTGTCCGTCTGATAATTAATGATACGGCCGAGATGCAGTGCGGACCGCCTTAGTTGCTTGTTGATCAAGAGTTCCTCGGAGTAGTTAGAGTACCTCGGTGCGTTCTTGTTGCTCGGAAAGAAACATGGCTGGTCGGGAAATGATCTTCCTCGCTGCTATTGTGCCACGTAGATTGACACGTGTCTTCGTGTTATTCGTCCATATCAGCATATTAATTTTGGTATCAACAATTAGTGTGTTTAAATTGAATCCATTGCATTCTTTCCATGTGTCTATGACATTTGGTTATGATTTTAGATACTTATATTGTTCTTAGCCATGTTTATGGAGTTGTTTCGACATTATTTTCTTTAATGGATTCGACTTTTTATATTCTTCCGCACACACATGCACAAGGTTTTTAGATTTTAACTTGACATGTATCTTTTAAGTTTATGATATGTTCTCCCATCAATCTTATCATCCAAATGTTTTGTAACTATAGGGGATTTGTGCATGTAAGAACCAATTGTCCGTGTGAGTTTATTTAGCATTGAAAATATTGTCAGTGTGCATGGAAAAGGGCTACGAAAGACAGTTTGTCTTTTCGGTAAAGCCACTATTGGAAAGAGCCCAATAAAAAGATAAAAGGCAATGAAAATAGAAATATTACCAATTAGGGCCAACTTAGTTTTGTTTGTTTGATCTTTCAAAAACAAGAACTTCAAAAGAATTGAGAATAGAAAAATATGTAATATGTTTATCTTTTGAGGGAGTTTAGTTGAAGATTAACGGGTTCACACAATGATGTAATACCCAGTATTTTTATGGCTTTTAAATTTGGGGATTTATTAAATTAAATTGAGATATTAATTTAATATTAATTTGAAAATTTATATTAAATATTTACTAGCGTGATGAGAGTTAGTAATTATTGGGAATTTGTTGAATATTAAATAATGAGTAAAGTAATATGTACAATTCAATTTATTAAAATTGTCACGAGTAAATAATATGACAGTTATGGAAATTATGTCGGGACACGCCTGTGTTGTGTCAGGACTAAATTATTCTTATAAGAAGTGAAAAAACTATAAGTCACGCGTATGGTCATTTAGAGTGCGTCGATATGTCCGGAAGGGTCGAGATAGCCAGGAAAGTATACCCGGAGGTTGAGTTTGAGTCTCGGGGCGTTTTTAGGCCTAACCGGCACCTTAGAGGGGAAATTTAGTCATTTCCAAATTAGGCTTTAATTAAATGACAGAAATTGAGACATTATTATCAGATATTAAAAGAGTCTTCTAGGGTTAATACTCTAAAAAAAGATAGAATTCTAGTGACAGGAAGGAAAAGTTTTCCAAGAAATTCAAGGCCAAAAACCAATTTTATTGCACCACCACCACCACCACCACCAAAACATAGATTATAAGGCGAATAACGCAACCATATCCTTATCATCAGCAAATCAAACCATTGAATCCCAGGCAAGTTTCTATCTTACTACTTTTGTAGTTAATTTTTCACCCATGTTAGAATAGGATTGATAATTACATGTTTCATGTAAGAATTTGAGGATTTAAGGAATTTAAATCACATGTTTTGGAGGAAATATATATATTCTGGAAACTTCAACATATGTAGAGGATTACCCAAGAAATTGTATTGATTTAGAAGTGAGAAATCTGGAAAAATAATTAGAAGAATGGAAGTTTAATGAAAACTTAGGGTTCTTGATAATTATGATGAATTACCACTTTAATTCAATACTTTTGATGAATTTGTACATGATTCTTGTAGGAAATCATATATATAGGTATATGTAACCAGTAGTAAATTTTTTTGGGAGTTTGGGGATTATTAGTGGATTTTTTATTGAGTTTCGAGATGAAAACACGTAGTTAACAATGACAAAATTCAGAATACCTTCTTGATCGATCGATTGACCCCTTTCCTCGATCGATCGATCGCTCCTGGAAAACTGCATATTTTCCCCTTTTTGTTTAATCCTGATGAAATACATAGGAACCCTTGAATATCATTTAAAGCGTATAATGGATCATGAAGAGGACCAGTACGGTCTAAGTAGACTCCGTTGAGTGAAATTTTATATAAGGTGAAATTATGGGTTAATGGGGGGTTTATCACACATTGGAAATTGTGCATACGTTCACTAAAGAATTTAGAGACTCGTGAAAGACTTAGACCAGAAGGTTAGAGAGGGTGTACCTACTGATATTATATTCAGTAAGAGAGAATAGTTCGAGAGATGAAAAGTAAGTATGAAATGATTATAATTGAGAATAAAAGAGATAAGTCCGTTACGCGAGATAATTGGGTAAAATTGTATAAAGTATGGTTAATAATAATTATTATGGGTCGTGAGAGAACCTAATTGGAATGTGTAAATATTTATATATATGTTTGTGTGACTGTTCACATACTAAATATTATTTGTGGATAATCATACCCGAGCTGCATTCTATCACGGAGGTTGCCACGCTGGGACACTCTTATCTTGATGGGACCTTTATGGGGGATATTGACTTGTACCCTAGAACATAGGATTCCTTGGTACAGGCTATCGGAGAATGATAGTCAGACGGTCCTAAGAGACGTGAGGGGTTTGTGCTAATCTCTTAGTGACTTGGAACTATGCTTCGCCTCCATTTTGTGTGTATTGTGTTAATACAGTTCGAGAGTGATTCTGAACTAGTATTTCCTTTAGTACGAGAGATACGGGGACTTGATAGCAGAGTATGACATCACAATAGATTTTATGTGGGGTGCCAATAGTATATATATTATATGAGTGATTAATATATATACGCATATATGGAAATCTTCTACTGTGCGTATAAGTAGTTAAGTATTTAATAAATACTCCAAACTTTCTAGTAAGAGTTCGGGAACTTTGCAATGGTCTTGATATATTCTAAGTAATGTAAGTTATCATGAAGATAATCATATCTAAACTAAATATCGTAGCCTTGATTAATTCTCGAAATAAAACTTTATGGAAATAACAGAGATAGACTTATGAGATTTATTAGTACGGTAGGCGTGCACACTAGATGAGAGGTGAGAATTATCAAGAGAGTTTCACATACTAACATGGTTGTTACATTATCCGGTAAGCATTTAAATACTTGCTAAACTATTTTAAACTGTTTTACACTCGGGCTCTGACCCGTTTTTTGTCATTTTTAATTTTTATATATATATATATGTATGTATTACACGTTCCCAGCCATAGGGGCATATTGCATAAGTTCTTTGGATTGGATGTGTTACAGCTTATTTAGGAGTTGCAGGACCTTGTTTTAGATGACCTCTTCATTTATTATGTTCTTGTTTTAGTTCAGCTTAGTTAGGGCATGTGTCGCCCGATTTCCTATTTTGTTTGGATTTGTCAGAGATTTATGTTTATTTATGTTTCCAGTATTCAGTACTCATTAGGAGTTAACTCTTGTCAGGATGATTTCATTTATAGTTCTTTAACTTGGTTTAGTTAATTTAGATGGCTTAATTCTTTTGTGTTGTTTTCCATCCATAGAATTTATGTGATTCTTAAACCGATGATTATTTAAAAAGGTTTTCATATTAGAATTTAATAAAATGGAAATAAGACTATAAATTATTTTGACACTTAGCTTAATTATTTAGGGTGTTTAAATTGGAAATAGTTTTTGCGACAGTGATGCTAAGAATGAACCAACCGTTCACCTTGATTTTAATTTAATAAAGGACTCATCACCCGGTATTTAATTAGGCGGGGTGTCACAGCTGAATCCTACCTATGCTTATTTTTTCATGATGTTATTGATTTGTAGAATCATTAATATTCTAGGCTTGTGTGCATTGTGCTTATTTGTTCATTAAGTTCACTTTATCTTGTCACTTGAGGCTAAGGCTTAGTTTGGTAAGGTTTTGCGATGAATTAGAACTTCTTGAACGTATTTGAGTGTTTGGGTAATAATTCATTTGTTTCCAGTTCACATCCATTCATTCCATCCCACCTGTCTAGACACATCGATACTATGCTAGTGTGTAAAGGTTACATATTTGTGTCATGTTTTGTGGTCGTTTATACCTTTATATTATACCTATATATGTGTGTGCCGAATTTTTGTTGGTATATTTTTCATATATTATATATGGTATTTTGTTTTATTTACATTTGGTCCATATTTGAAAAATACATGATTCCTTTGGCTTATTTGTAAATTATTTGTCCATGTTGTTTGTTATACGATTTAGTTTGTACATTTTATACATCTTTAAAAAATGAAAAAGTAAAAATATAGTTTATTTTGGATGTCCTTTGAGATTATCATTACATGTGTTTGATTTGGATCTATTTGTGATGATATAATTTCTTCTATGTGATGCTTCATATTTCATGATTATGTTTTACTCCTTTGTTTATTACAGAGAAAAAGGGGGAGAACAAATTACAGGGGAGTTTTTATTTTTGTTTAAAAACTCGATATGTGACTTGGTATTTGTTATTGTCTCATGTGTGTAGGTAGTTAAAGAGGAATTAATGACACATCGATGAAGACAATGTTTGATAAAAAAGGAAGAAAAATAAATTTGAAGACAAAGAGACTTATGCCATTCCGTTGGGTCTGAGATATCTTTTGTCATTTATAGAGTGTAGTTGATGTAGTTTGAAGTTTGTTTGTTTTGTACCGTAATAGACAAAGGGGGATATTTGCAAGTATAAGATCTCCGACATTGTTCATGGCCTATGTCTTCATTTATCTTAGGCTATGTTTGGTGTATCCCGTTACAAACCGTCACGTATTGCCATGACAAACCGACATCAAACTAGAAACTTCCCGACATCCTGTAAAGGTATAAAAGGTATAAAATAATTTAGAGTTTAAATTTATTTACGGACTTTATGTTTGGGATGTTTATTTTTTTTATAAAAAATGAATAGGGATTTTTATTATAAAAACGAATTTTATTTTTATTCTTAATCTCGTTAGAAGAGAGATTGAATCGGGTTAGAAGCAAAATTAATTCTCGTTATTAGCGAGATTAAATCTTGTTATAAGAGAGATTAATTCTAGTTAGAAGCACTTTTTCAAATGAAGTTGTACTGTTTTGGGTCATTAGTAATGAAATCAAATGTCATTCAAACGAGACGCATATCTCGTTAGAAGGAGACTTGGAATTCTTTCGAATAACCCCGCCGCCATGAAATTTGTGCTTGTCTATAAAAACCTATTTCGTCTCCTAGTTTCGAAAGACTTTTGCGAAAACTTTTCTGCATACCTGTTCCAAAATTTCTTCTAGTTTTGTGTTCCAAAAACACTTTTTGATTCACAACAACATCCTGGAAATCTAGTTTGTTAATCGGTTTAAACCATTAATTAGTTTTGTGTCTCTTGGATACACCTTGTGGAGAGGTTCTCCATGGTTGACTTGTGATACCTGAGGGACATTACTATTCAATAACGAATGCTGAGGGTTATGGAGGACTGCTGTCTTTTGATTATTGAGACGATCATAGTTGTTTAATTAAGAGGTTGTACGAAGGCACTTCGCATTATACTTGTGGGAGATTATCAATTAGTCTGTAAGTCGATAGTCTTGTAAACTCTCTTTAGTGAATAAAATGTTTTTACCTGAAAGGGTTTTTTTCCTGAAACTTTGCTTTTAGTGGATGCTTATTTTATTTTATCTGTTTTGTCATCTAGATACATGTTCAGGATAAAAAGATAAAATCTCTTTATAGTTGGTTTTGTATTCTTTCGAATTAAACTTGTTGAAAATTATAATAAAATTTTTTTTTATTGTTTGGAACCACCCTGAGGTTATCGCGTTTACATACTTATAAAGGAAAAATATACGCAATGCTCACTAGCCTAGAAATATTCATGATTCTCCGATGAATAGCATCAAAAAATTAGATTAACTAGGAGTCATTGTGCAAACCCATTAATCTTCAACTTTAACACCCTAAAGAAAAATATATTCAATTTTTTTCTCTCTCTTATTTTGAATATATCAATTTTGAAGCGTCGATTGAAAAAACATAACCTTGGAAATTATTTATTTTTCTTTTGCCTCTCTTTTTGTTTTATGCTCTTAACAATGGTGGCCTTTTACGCAAAGGAGACTGACTCTCTTCTTAGCCTTTCCATTGCACCTTTATAACTAAAAAAAAACTCTCGAGCAATGTTTTATACATGCACAAATCCCCTATAGTCAAATAGATATTTATATGACAAGATGGATATGATAACACCTCACTTATCTCATATAACCTAAATATTTATATTATAAAAGAGCTCATGAAAGTGAGTGCGGAGGCATGCAAGCATGATTAATAACAATCCTAAGCATTGTAAACCAAAATAAAATGTCCTATCGAGATGGAGGCTTGGAACTAATGGGTTCCAAACGCATCGTTACGTCGTACAAAATGTGTAAAACTAAACTACCAAAAGAAAACTAAAATCTTTTTGAGTTTATAACATTTTTCAAAATGACTAAAAAGACAAACAAAATTTTTATTTTTTATTTTTCTCAATCAGGCCTAATAAATGAAAAATCAAAATAAAAAATACTCAATCATCATGCAAGTAGTAATAACATATAAGATGAAGCACACAAGCGAGTGTATGAAAACATCCAAACATATTCAACCATTAGATTTAGCATGAGAGGAATTATGTGCAAGCCTACGAGAATCAACAAGCCCAACATTAAGAGCCTCCAAATCCGATTTTCTAACCCACATAGGTGTAACATGACGATCTAGGGTTTTGGGAACCTTAGTGACACTTGACTTACACTTCTTAGGAACTTTTTGAAAATCACAACAAAATTTTCTAAGGTAACCTTTCCTTCTTATATGTGTGAAAGTGTAGACATGGGGATGAATGTGACCCATAGGATGACCTTTTCAAATGTCCCTAGCAATGTTTGTCCCTATCAAAATGTTGGTATTGTCTTTAGTAGAATAAGCAATGGGATCATCAAAGAAAATTCCAAAATTGTAAAAAAAAATTCCGATGGTGCCTAAAATCTTATAAAACTTCTCCGAACTAGCCTCGAGCACCTTGGTCTATCTTCTAACTCCTAAATCCTAGACCCAAGAAAATGATGAGACTCATAAAAAATTAGGGACTCCTTCTTCAATAAGTGTGAGCTTTTCCCTAAGATTGTTCTCATGTGACCTAAAATGCTCAATAAATTTTGAATCATCATTACCTATGGTACGTTCTTTCAACTTATCTTCCAACTTCTAGTTTTCCTTTTTCAATTTCAATGACTCGGTGTATAAATCCCAAAAGGAAACTTAAATCTCACTTTTCTTCTTCTTGTTCTTCTTGTTCTTCTTCTTCTTCTTCTTCTTCTTCTTCTTCTTCTTATTATTATTATTATTATTATTATTATTATTATTATTATTATTATTATTATTATTATTATTATTATTATTATTATTATTATTATTATTATTATTATTATTATTATTATTATTATTATTATTATTATTATTATTATTATTATTATTATTATTATTATTATTATTATTATTATTATTCCTCATCATCACTGACTTAGGAATCACACGACATAGCCTAGAAATTATCATGCATGGAATTATCTTCATCAAAATACTTTTCATTAAGTTTCACATGACTGGTTGTGAACGCGGTGTAGTTACGTTCAATGGGGGAATTGGTTTCCTCTTTCGATTCACTATCGCCAAGGGTAGTGTTGATACCAAAATTAATATGCTGATGTGGACGAATAATATGAAGACACGTGTCAATCTACGTGGCACAATAGCAGCAAGGAAGTTCATTTCTTCGACCAATTCTTGTTCTCTCCGAGCAACGAGGATGCCCCGAGGACCTCTAGCACTCCGAGATACTCCAGCGCTCCGAGGAACTCTTGATCAACGAGCAACTAAGGCGGTCCGAGCTGCATCTCGATCGTATCATTAATTACCAGACGGACAACTATTCAACTATTCATTGAATGTTTATATTCTTGACGCCCACGCTACATTAAATGTATTACCCATTCATATGAATGTCATTTAATGTATCGAACCTTTCATGTACAGCCTAAAGGCTATAAATACCTTGTATCATCCTCATTCAAGGGGACCGAAATTTCTTGAGAGAACTTGTAATCAAGGATTCTGCAAACATTCAGCAATAACATAACAGTGGACGTAGGCTTTTATTCCTAGCCAAACCACTTTAAAAATCTTTGTCTTATTTATTTATCTGTGATTGAATAATTAGAGCAATCTAGTTTTTTACATCAACAGATTGGCGCCGTCTGTGGGAAACGACTGTTATTATCGTTTTTCATAAAAAATTATTTATCATCAATGACAGATAATCCAGAATCCAGTAATCGAAATGCTGGAAATACTGGAAATCTTCCAAATCCATCTGCACCTCCAGATCTGGCTGGAATTATGACGAATCTGGCTCAAGGACAAACCGCCATGCAAGAATCTATGAGGCAACTCATTCAAACTCTTCAAGGCGGTGCACCTACATATTCAGGGCAAAGGAGTGATCGTGGGCAATCGCGATCTAGACGTACTGGGTCATATCGCAATGAAGAATCTAATGATTCTTCTTATCAACCTGGGCGAACTTCATCAATACAGGCCATGGATACAGATCAACGTATCACTCTCTCTCCGGAGAGAACTAGCGCTTTAGAAAGATTAAGCAGGGTGTCTCCTTTCAGTCGATTAGGACCAAGGAGGAATATGAGTCCACCTAGAGCTCCATCGAGAAGTTTACGGCCACCATCAGGTTTGAGAGAAGGATCAGCACAATCACAACCAGCTACTCGTCGAGATAAATCTCAGGAAGCTATGTCAGAACAATCAATTGCTCGGACAAGGCGGCCTGAGGAAGGGAATGAAGCATGGAAAGGTTCCATTCAACGGTTGGAGGAGAGACTGGGAGAAATGGCTAAGGCAAGAAACCCTTTACAGAGAACTTTTGTTAAAGGGACACCTTTTGTGCAAGCCATTGTGGATTTTCCTACACCATCGAAATTCAAAGCACCTGTAGTGACCCCTAAGTACGATGGAAAGACAGATCATGTACCTCATATTGAACAATACCAAGCTACTGCCGACATCTATGTCGTCCCCGACGAGATGAGGTGTAGAGCATTGTCGGGAACTCTTACCGGATCTGCACAAATATGGTACAATAATCTTCCTCAGGGTAAGATTTCAACTTTTATTCAATTAGCCGAGTTGTTCATTGGCAATTTCTATTTTGGGGCGAAGCCGGTAAAGCGAGTAGCACATTTGCTAAGTGTTAGACAAAAATCAGGTGAAAGCACTAGAGATTACATAACTCGTTTTAATAATGAGAAGTTGGAAGTCATAGATTACGAAGAAAAAATAGCGATCACTGCTTTGATGAGTGGTTTACTACCTAACAAGCTGTACTACACCTTGGCCAAAGATCCACCTAAAACTATGTCCGAATTGATGGCAAAAGCAGCCAAAATCATGAATGCCGAGGAGGCTATGTCTGCGAAGAAGAATATGGATAAAGAAACTAAGGTAGAGGTCGACAAGTCTAAGAAGAAAAATCAGAAAGGTAATGGTGGTGACAAGCACTCCAAGAATAATAGGACGTCATGGGAAGTCCTAAAGAAGTACGATAATTATACTCCATTGAAAATGGGTATTAATCATGTTTTAGAAGAAATCAAAAACAGCGAGGAAATCAAGTGGCCAGAAAAACTGAGGACAAATCCCGATCTGAGGAATAAGGCCAAATACTGCGAGTTTCACAAAGATCATGGCCATATGACCAAAAATTGCATAGCCCTTCAGAACGAGATTGAAACGCTCATCCGAAGAGGAAAATTATCAAAATATGTAGATCGCAGGGGTGAGAGGAAGAATGATGATATAACTAGAGAAAGATCTAGATCTCCTCGTCGTACCGAGGAGAAAAAGAAGAGGGACCATGAAGATGATCCAGATGATGACCCCGATCTTCCCAAGAAGCCAAGGCAGCCTGAACGAGAGGTATTTTCCATACGTTTTGGGTCATTTGATTGTAATGTTATTACAGGAGGAGATGCAGGAGAAGGAGACCTTACTGCCGAAAGAAAAGCTTACCTCGGAGAGGCTCAAGCTTGTTCATATATTCAGCGAATAAATCTGGCCGAGGATGATCGTCCGAGGAAGGTAAACAAAGAGAAGCTAGTGATTGGTTTTTCAAAAAACGACCTGGCAGGTGTTCTTTACCCTCATGATGATCCTTTGGTGATCAAAATGAGGATGAAGGATGTGGTCATTTCAAGGGTGTTAGTAGACAACGGTAGCTCGACAGACATCATGTATTATTCATGCTTTGATAGCTTGAATTTGAAATTATCTCAATTGGAACCTTATCACATACCCCTTCGGGATTTTGCTGGCGAGAAAGTTTTTCCACTTGGGACGATCAAGTTGGATATACTCATTGGAACTTGTCCTGCTTGTCGAACAGAAAGAATTCTCTTCTTTGTGATGGATAAGAATGTGCAGTCAGCCTACAACATCATCATGGGAAGATTTGGATTGAAGAAGTTCGAAGCAGTTCCATCTACAGTACATCAGTGTTTGAAATTCCCAACGAATTTTGGAGTCGGAATTATGAAAGGTGATCAAAAAGTAGCTCGGGAATGCTATTATTCGTCTGCCGAGCAAGAGGAACTTGAAGCATCAAGGAAAAAGACTACTACTTATCAAGTGGAGGAAGGTACAGAAATTGAAACTCTTGATCCTAGGGATGAATCTCAACTTGTAAAAGGACAGGTGGTGGAATCTACAGAAAATATTATTCTGGACGACGAGCATCCTGAACGAGTAACCCAGATAGGATCGTCCTTGGATGTTTCAATAAAACAGGAGTTGATAACTTTCTTGAGAAACAGGAAGAATACTTTTGCTTGGAGTCATGAAGACATGCCAGGAATAGATACAAACTTCTTATGTCATGAACTCAATGTGAATAAGGAGATCAAGCCTGTGAAGCAGAGAAGAATAATGTTTAGTCCCGAGAAGAACCAGGCCATACAAGAGGAGGTCGAGAAGCTCCAGAAAGCCCAATTCATTGAAGATGTGAAATATCCAGATTGGTTGGCAAATGTGGTGATGGTAAAGAAGAAGAATAATAAATGGAGAATGTGTGTTGATTTCACTGATCTTAACAAGGCATGACCAAAAGATCATTTTCCATTGCCCAGAATTGATTAGCTAGTGGATGCTACCTCGGGACATGAGCTACTCAGCTTCATGGATGCATACTCTGGCTACAATCAGATCAAAATGAAACCTGAAGACAGGGAAAGTACTTCTTTTATTACCCCAAGGGGAACTTATTGTTATAATGTTATGCCTTTTGGTTTAAAAAATGCAGGTGCAACATATCAGCGGCTGATGAACAAGGTTTTCGCCGAAAAAATCAGCTGCAACATGGAGGTCTATGTCGACGACATGCTCACCAAAAGCAAGAGAGATACTGATCATCTAGTTGACTTAGGCCAGACCTTTGATCAACTGGATAAATACCAAATGAAGCTCAACCCGACGAAGTGTACCTTTGGAGTACGAGAAGGAATGTTCCTCGGATATATCATCAACCAAAGAGGCATTGAGGCGAATCCAAAAAAGATCAAAGCTCTTTTAGGGCTACGATCCCCAACGATGATGAAAGAAGTACAGAGTCTTACAGGACGAGTTGCAGCGCTCAACAGATTTGTATCCCGAGCAACTGATAAATGTCTCCTATTCTTCAAAACACTACGAAAAAGTTTTGAGTGGACTGATGAATGTGAAAAGGGTTTTCAAGACTTGAAGAAGTATTTGGGAGCACCACCATTGCTGTCTAGGCCAATAATAGGAGAAATATTGTACTTGTATCTGGCAGTATCAGAGAATGCAGTCAGCTCGGCGTTGATCAGATTGGAGAATGGAGTCCAGAAGCCAATTTATTACACAAGTAAAGCTTTCCGAGGTGCAGAAATCAGGTACCCAAAGCTAGAAAAATTGGCATTGGCATTAATTGAGGCAAGTAGAAGAATGAGGCCATACTTCCAGGCCCATACCATCATCGTGTATACCGACATGCCATTAAGACAAGCCCTTCACAAGCCAGAAAAATCAGGAAGATTGATGTATTGGGCAATAGAACTCGGTGAATATGATATTGTGTATGAACCCAGATCATCATTAAAGGGGCAAGCTGTAGCAGATTTTATAGCAGAGTTCACGTACCCTGATACCCCCGAGGAGCAAAAGGTGCTTGCTGACCTACCTGTGGACGATACAGGATCAACAGACACAGGTCCAGACCAACCAAGGTTGGTAAAAGGACTTGTGAATGTAGAAAAATCATCATATTCAAACCCAGACCAACTCCAGTTGATAAAAGGGCACGAACATATGACCAACGAGGAACGAAAGATACCAGGGGATGATGAAAGAAAACAGCAGATATTTTACCGAGGAGTTCTGACTGATAAGAAATTTGAAGACGAGTTACCTACATGGAGATTATATGTAGATGGATCATCTTGCACAGCTGGTTGTGGAGCAGGGATTGTTTTAAACACCCCTGATGATGTTGACATGGAGTATGCCTTGCGATTCCAATTCAAGGCTTCCAATAATAAAGCTGAGTATGAGGCCATGATAGCAGGTTTTCATTTGGCAAAAGTTATGGATGCACGGCAAGTAATTGTTTTCAGTGATTCTCAATTAATTGTGAATCAAATGATGGGAATATACGCAGTTAAGGGAGAATTAATGGTGAAGTACCATGCAAAGGTGATGGAGTTATTGACAGAATTTGATGCTATTCAATTGGTGAGAATACCTAGGATGGAGAATGCTAGAGCAGACGCATTGGCCCGATTAGCGTCAGCTACGCGCACCGAGCTGCGAAGAACGATACCAATTGAAGTATTAGAAAGTCGGAGCATAGAAGAAGATCTGACGGTGAAAATTATTACCCTTGATTTAGGACCATCTTGGATGGATCCTATCAGGGCCTACATTGAAGAAGGAGAATTACCGGAGGATAAGCTAGCCGCTAAGAAATTGAAGTATAAAGTTGCTCGGTATGTGTTAACTAATGGTGTTTTGTATAGACGAGGAATTATGGCAGGTTTGCAGAGATGTGTGCATCCATCAGAAGTCAAGGAATTGGTTGAAGAAATCCATGAAGCATCTTGTGGAGCTCATGTAGCAGGTCGGACACTTTTACAAAGGGTAATGACACAGGGATATTACTGGCCGACGATGAGGGCTGATTGTATAGACTATGCCAAGAAATGTGATAAGTGCCAACGCTTTTCCTCCATCTGAAGAGCTCCACAAGCATTGTTGACACCCATAACTTCACCTTGGCCATTTGCCATGTGGGGGGTTCATCTGGTTGGACCATTGCCGATGACCCGAGGAAGGTTCAAGTATCTCGTCGTGGCAGTGGATTATTTTACTAAGTGGGTGGAAGCTGAACCACTAATTGATATGACGTACGAGAAGGTATATCAGTTCATTTGGAAGAACATCATTTGTCGATATGGTCTTCCCCATGCTTTCATCACAGACCATGGAACACAATTATATAATGAAGAATTTGCAGCCTATTGTCATCAGTCGAACATTTTGAAGCTTCATTCAGCATTAGGCCATCCCCAAAGCAATGGACAGACTGAAGTGACGAACAGAACATTACTAATTGGTTTGAAGAAGAGGTTAAGTAAAGCAAAAGGAAATTGGATTAATGAGCTCCAATCAGTACTATGGGCTTACCGAACAACTCCCCGAGCAGCAACTGGAGAATCACCATACATGTTAGCATTTGGAAGTGAGGCTGTAATACCTGCCGAGTTGGGTCTCCCAACTCATAGAGTGCTGAATTTCAATTCCCCAGTCAGCGATTTGATGAGAAGACTGGATTTGAATATGCTCAAGGAGGTTAGAGAAGAGGCAGCAATTAGGAATGCTGCTTACCAACAACGTACAGCTCTGTTCTACAACAAAAGGGTGAAGAAATGTGACTTAAAAGAAGGGGATTATGTGCTAAAGAAAGTCATTCAGAAGCAAAATAAGTTGGAAGCAAACTGGCATGGACCTTACCGAGTTACAGAGGTTGTTCGACCAGGAACTTATAGAATAGCAACTCTAGAGGGAGAAGAATTAAAGAATGCATGGAATGCTGAACACCTGCGCAAGTATTATCAGTAATGTAAAATGTAGAGCATTTCCTTCATTATGAATAAAACGAGGATGTTTCGCCATTTTCTTTCTAGTTGAAAGTTTTTTGGGGAATACTAGTGTAACATACACTACGCATAAAAAATACTCCTTTGGTTAGGAGGCGACACTAGTGTGACCAACTACGGTTGGTAAGATATCAAGTGGATAGCTCGAAAGAGCCAAAAAATACTCCTTTGGTTAGGAGGCGACACTAGTGTGACCAACTACGGTTGGTAAGATATCTAGTGGATAGCTCGAAAGAGCCAAAAAATACTCCTTTGGTTAGGAGGCGACACTAGTGTGACCAACTACGGTTGGTAAGATATCTAGTGGACAGCTCGAAAGAGCCAAAAAATACTCCTTTGGTTAGGAGGCGACACTAGTGTGACCAACTACGGTTGGTAAGATATCTAGTGGACAGCTCGAAAGAGCCAAACAATACTCCTTTGGTTAGGAGTCGACACTAGTGTGACCAACTACGGTTGGTAAGATATCTAGTGGACAGTTTGAAAGAACCACTACTACTCCTTTGGTTAAGAGGTGTACACCAGCATGATCAATTACGGTTGGTAAGATAAAAATATACTCTCACATTACAACTTATGTTGGTCGGGAGGTAAGATTATTACAAAAAGTTCCTCGAAGAACAAAATATTCCAAAATACACCAAGTATAGTTGGTCGGGGATAAAGACCCACTAACTGTAGTTGGTCGATGAGGACAAATTATTGACCTTAGTTGGTCGGACACATTTTATGAAAATATTTGAAATTGAACCAAGTATTGCTGGTCGGGGATAAAAACCCATCAACTGTAGTTGGTCGACGAACATTATTTATCCACCTTGGTTGATTGGAAACAGTTGGAACAATTTATACTCATTACTTTATTATTAAGTGATTGAACAACCTTGATACTTGTAACTTTTTATTACTAAGTTGGTTGATGGACAACACAGTATTGTTATCTTTTTAACAGATACATATGCATAAATGTAAAGTGTTTGATAAACACAAGATATTAACCAATACAGATTTACAAACAAAAATGAAGTCTTTCATTAAAAATTCAAAATAAGTTACATATTACATGTATGTGATGACTATTACATTAAGATTCCTATTCTATTGGTTTCTTGCCCTTTGCTTTTGAGACAGGATCTTCTCCAGCAGGAGGATCTTCCAGGCAAAGGGGAGAATTAATAAAGTTCAAGTCCTTCAGCATTCTGACGTTCATTATTGAAGGTGTATCCATTAGGTGCTCTGGACGAGATACTTCGATTTGGGAATGAAGGCTATAATCACCAAGGTATTTTGAAATTAGGCTACGAGGAATGGAACGAGCTGGGATCCAGGCCATATCCAATTTGAAAGGTGGTACAGGCAAGTCTAGTAACCCTGGAGCATGATAATCCCATAAAAAATTCCCTTGCTCCAATTTTAATACACCCAAGGCGTTCAACCATCCCTGCTTATAACCTTCTTTGTTGGCATGTTCAATACGAGCATCCAAATGAACGAGAGCTTCGTTATATCCTGCCATCCAGAATTCCCTGGGCTGCTTATGAAATTGAAAGGTTAATCTATCCAATTGTTCGAGAAGATTTTTGGCAAAAAGATCCTTGGTATGAAGAGCAGACTTCGTTGCAGTAAGTTGATCTTCCAAGGATAGATTTTTCTTGGACATTTCTGACAGAGCACGATCCTTAGCATTCAATTGAAACGCTTGAGTTTCCAAAGTAGACTGAGTGCAAGCCTCTTCAACATTGCGACTAAGAACTCTTGATCGGCTCCTAGAAGCAACTGGAGAACTTTGATCCTCGACAATTCTTCCTCGTCCCCGAGAACCTCTTCCTCATCCCCGAGCAGTCACAAGAATAATAGATTTTCTCAAGTTATCCAGTTCTTGCCTTAGTTTGGCATTTTCAACCTCTAAGAACGAGAAACCTTCATCAGTAACGGGCACTAGAGTAGTGGAAGATGACGCTGCAGATTCATATTGAGCCAACTTTATCTGTAAATTATTATTTTCTTGTTCCAGGATCTCGACAATCTGCCTGCAAGCTTCAACTTCACCTTTTAGGATCCTTTCCCTAATATCATATCCAGCAATGATCTTTTTATGGCCTGTTTCAGAAGAAAGTTGTTGATATCTATTTTCATAATCCTTGTGCAACGAAGCCATTGATGGATTGTGTTGATTTTGAAGATCCTCTATGGAACCATGAAGTTCCTCAATCAAGTCGTAGTAGGCTACATTGTTGGCCACAGCTCGGTCGAGTAAATCTTTCAAGTACCGATAAGCTTCAATTGCCTGTTCTGAGGCATCATGGCCAAGGATGTCAGAAATTTCTGATGTACTAAGGTCTGTATGACCAGCCTTATAATATTGGTGACATTGTTGCATCAGCTCGGTATCATGTGAAGATATCAGTTCCATTCTAGCAACAAACTAAAGACGAGAAAAAGACAGCAATCAACAAAAACAAATCATCAACAACAGAGATGAGCAAAGATGTATTTTATTAGATCACAAAAGGATTACATTGTTCAATTACAAGTAATGAAAGATAGAATTAATGCCGAACAACTTCACACCTTTTCCTTGTCTCCCAAGACTTTCTCGGGAGGCTGGGACGAGGAGCTCGGTTGCTCGGTGGTAACAACGGCTTGATCGGCAGGAATCTTCTCGGGAGGAGGAGGCATGGAAGAAATGTCCTCGGTGACAGAAGGTTGAGAGGCAGAGAGTGGATCACCTATAGCCATAGAAGATTCATCAGAGACAGGCTCATCTTCTTCTTCTTCCACAATTGCTGGAGGAGGACCAGGGAGGTGTCATTGGAATATCTCAGAATCGTCTTTGACCTTCAACTCTTGCAGAGCAGCTACCCAGCCATCGTGGAAGTATTTAAACTTCCCATATTGGACTTGGGATGTCATAGCAGCAATCCCTTTATCCCATCCTTTCTCCTAGCCAGCACTGAAAGATTTTTTAACGGCAACTTTTCTTCTCAATTTCTCTGAGGAGAGTTTTGCATCCAATTCCTCTTTTTGGACCTTGATATCTCGCAGGGTAGATAACTCTTCCTCTGCCTTTTTCAGCTTGTCATCGCATTTTTGATGCTCGACTTCTAAGCCTTTCAATTTGTCCTCCAAATTCTTGGAGGTTTCAGCCATCTTCATCTTCTCAGCTTGAACCACAGCCAATTTTTTCTCCCAAACAGCTTTTTCCTCAACATACTGTTGGCGAGATTCCTTCAAGGATTGGGTCAAACCCAGCAAAGCATCCTCTACAACTGACGAGGAGCTTGAAGCTTTAATAGCTTCATCCTTCTTCACAATATTATTGAAACAGTTCACCAGCTGAAAGATGAGAAAAATAGTAAAGACAATACAAAATGCAAGCATTCAGAGAAAGAAAGAAAAACCAAAAGTATGAGAAATTTACTGAAGCAAGGTGATGAGCAGCTAGGGATGTCAGCATATCCCTAGGAATTTTTTCATCAATTCCATGGACCTCGGGTATGACCGAGCTCATTGCAGAACTTGGAAGAATGATGTTTGGAACATCAGTACCACCAGCAGGTAGAGAGGAGGCAGTTTTAGCCAGATTAACGGAGGATGATTTCCTCAATCTCCTCAACGGAAGTTCAGCACTTTCAACCAAAGAAGACTTGGTCGGAGAGATAGTAATTACTTCTACAGGAGCAACTTTCTTACTCGGAACCACTGGGGGCTTCTCGGCAGCTTTAGAAGGTGCATCATCCACTTTCTTAGTCCCCTCTGGGACGTCAGTTTTGCTTTTCTTAGCCCTAACAGTAGAAGTAATGTCATCAAAGAGAGCAGGAGGAGCTCTTTTCTTACCCATCCTTTGACTTAAAGGAAGATGAGAATCTGAAGAAGAGTCTTCTGGAGTGGAAGCTGGCTCAACAGGGCGAGCAGTATAAGAAGTTGTATAACTCTTATACTGTAGCAAATATGATGCAGACCTGATATGCTCATCTGCAATGTTCTTATGCAAACACCAGATAAGTTTCAGATGCTTGATATTAACCTCTGATTCCTTTGGAGTTTTTTTTTTGCTATCAACTGCAAATAAATACATAATGAGATATCAGTTAGACATTTTGTCAAACATGATGAAAACATAATTTTATAAGTAAAATAAAATGAAAAATAAACCTATCCCATTGCCATATGGGGGCATCTGGGACCATTGTATACTTCATCTCTAGTTAAAGGGGCATATTGCCAATTTTTTATGACCAACCCATGCTCAAAATAATCTCGATTTGAGTCAGGGAGGTTAACTACAAGAGCCCTATTCAGAAACCTAGTTTTTAAGTAATAAATATTATCTAGAGTAGCCCATTTATAGCAATACATAATTTCAGGGATCCCAATACGAGTCCCATGAGTTAGATTTAATTTGTGCACCACATTAATTATTCTCCATGAATTGGGGGCTATTTTTGCAGGGACAAGATCAAAATATTGACAAAACTCAAGAAACAATGGGTTGGTGGAAAGGAAAAACCACGTTCAGTAATGAAAAGACTGGGGAACCAATGTCCCTCAGCCAATCGAAAATAATCTAAAGGCTCAGAAAGAACCTCTAGAGTTACCCAGGAAGGAATGAAAAAATCAGAACGAAATTTCTCAACAGACTCCACAATATAAACCATATTGAATAAAAGAGATACAGAAGAAAGGAAGAAGATCTTACAGGAAGAAAGGACGTATGTTGACAACGAACGAAAATAAGGATGAACGCACAAGAGAGAAGGAGAGAATAGAAAGCTTGAATGCAGAAAAGTGAAAAACGTAAAAGATGGTATGGTTATCTAAGAAGTTTAAATACTCTGCATTGGGAAGCGGCTAAAGAAATGATTACTAAAAAGAAACAACTGAACTTCCGGCGGCTAAAAGGACAAAAACTGCAAGAAGATCGAAGCGCTTATAAAAAATTCAAAATAGAGGCGAAAGCTGCGAAATAAGAAGGAAATTTGAATACAATGTTCCTGAAACCCAGGAAAGTCATTTAATATCGCCATATACCGAGAAAGAATGTCCCATACTCCTCAAAATTTGAGATATGAAACATTGGGGGCTTCTGTTGATACCAAAATTAATATGCTGATGTGGACGAATAATACGAAGACACGTGTCAATCTACGTGGCACAATAGCAGTAAGAAAGTTCATTTCTTCGACCAATTCTTGTTCTCTCCGAGCAACGAGGATGCCCCGAGGACCTCTAGCACTCCGAGATACTCCAGCGCTCCGAGGAACTCTTGATCAACGAGCAACTAAGGTGGTCCGAGCTGCATCTCGGTCGTATCATTAATTACCAGACGGACAACTGTTCAACTATTCATTGAATGTTTATATTCTTGACGCCCACGCTACATTAAATGTATTACCCTTTCATATGAATGTCATTTAATGTATCGAACCTTTCATGTACAGCCTAAAGGCTATAAATACCTTGTATCATCCTCATTCAAGGGGACCGGAATTTCTTGAGAGAACTTGTAATAAAGGATTCTGCAAACAGTCAGCAATAACATAACAGTGGACGTAGGCTTTTATTCCTAGCCGAACCACTTTAAAAATCTTTGTCTTATTTATTTATCTGTGATTGAATAATTAGAGCAATCTAGTTTTTTACATCAACAGGTAGCATTATAGGTATTCAGCTTCTTGACTTGCTTCCTTAGTTTAGTTAGACACTTGGCGATCCAATGGACATAACCCTTACATCCAAGAATCTATCCGATTCAACCCTTTTAAAATTTTCATTTTGATTCTTAGGGAATTTTTTATCCTTGTTAAACTTCTTCTTCTCAAATTTCTTTTTATCAAACTTAGCTTTATGTTTATTAAACTTGAGAAATTTTCTAAATTTCTTAGAAAATATGTCCATATCATCAGAATCGATGTTAGAGTCATCATAAAAAACTGTCCTTTCCTCATTTTGGGATGTTAAAATAATTCCCTTATCTTTCTTCATCTTTTTGGAAGGAAACATATCTAGCTCATACGTTTCAAGGTCACCCACAAGCTCCTTAAGTTTCATAGAGTCAAACGTTCCTAGTGAATTCAAAATAGTGACTTTGGGATTAAATCTTTCAGGCAACGACCTTAAGAATTTTTTCACAACCTTGGTGTAAGATATTTTCTCTCCCGAGTTAAAAGATGATTTTACAACATTAGACGGTTTCGTGTAGAACTCGTTGAAGGTTTCACTCTCATCTGTCCTAATGATTTCAAACTGAGAGTTGCGATTTTGGAGTTTGGAAGCTTTAACAAAACTAGTTCCCTTATGAGTGGGTTGGAGTATGTCCCAATCCTCTTTGGAAGTTTCACATGCATAATACTACGAAACTCCTTATATGGAACCGTACATTCAAACCACCGGAATTTTAGTTACACAACCTATGATCATCCTCAAACCAACATTCTATGGGTTTATGGACATGATGTTCACCTACTAGAGTTGTGGGTGGGGTCCACCCCTTTACTACATCTAACCATACTCACTTGTTTACATAATTAAGTGAAGATTTCATACGAGTTTTTTCAGTATGCGTAATTAGACCAATCAAACAAAGGTGATTTAGAAAATGCATGACCCCCAATATAAAGACCTCCTGAATTCATGATTTTTTTTAATAAACACCTCATTTGCTACCAATTACAAGTGATATTGCATATTTAAGGGTTTTATATTAATAGTCAAACACACACACACACATACACACACATAAGTTTTTTTATTATTTGAAAATTAATTAAGAAATTAACATAATGAAACTCGTACTAATTAAACCGAATGTTATGTTAAATAGTTTATAAAATTTTATCTTTCCTAAGCATGTATCTAGGTGAGTATAGCAGAGTAAAAAAAAGCAATAAACCACAACACGTTGAGGTATGAAGAAAACCTACGACAAGAAAAACCTCGGACAACCTAGTCATGCAAATTGACTATAATCTACACAAAGACGACAAATGAATACACAACTGAATCAATTCCCTTTAATTCTTGGAGTTTCTTAGTTCCTTTGACCTTATTCACACTGACACATAGGAGTCCAACTACACACTGCCACAACGTGTTTTACTCACAAGCCTTAGTATTCACCTATCTTTGCTCATCAAACGATCGATGGAACGAAAATGGAGTCCACCGCTTCAAACCGCCACACACACGACGTCCACCGTGTGTAAACAATACTCAACAAGATGTTGAGTAAACAAACCTTGATGCCAAATTAGAGATCTCAAACTAGCGTATTTAATTAAAACTTGGATCTTAAACCTATTGGGTGAAAGTAGGGTTTGGGGGCTCATGGATTTATCTTTTGGAAAATAATTCTTACAAAATCTCTTATTAAAAACTGATGCCAACACTCATTTATATAGGAAACACGAAAATTGAGGCAACATAAAATTAGAGAAAACTCGTCCGAACGAAATTCATAGGGTCGTTCGAACGCAGTATGTAATCTCGTTTGAACAGCAAGACTGAACGACCTTCGAACAAGATTTTTCTGTGAGGAAGAGAAAAATTGTTTGATCCTCGTTTAGATCTCATTCGAATGAAATACAGTATATCATTTGAATAATCTCATTCGAACAACTACAAGTAACACGTTTGAACGACCAAAGAAAGCTTGTTCAAATGAATGTGGTAAAAAAATTCTTTTAAAAAAGTTTATAAGGACATTTCCATCCATTATCAATTTGTATGTCGTACGCCATTACACCGTTGAAGAAATTCAAGATTGCATCTACATCAATGGATCCGAATATCAAAGCGTCTTCAACATCATAACCTCTGCGAGAATGAACTTGGTAAAGTTTGGTTTTTTAGTCCTTTAAATTTCATACTTAGTATTGGAAATTTTTTATAAAATGTTTTTTTATAAAAATAAGAAGTATTTTTAATTTCTGGGTAACCGGACCGGTCCGCCCATTTTTTAAACGAACCGATCCGCCCCCGGACCGGTTCGCCTACCTACCGGACCAATCCGCCTTGCACCAACATACCACGGACCGATTGCAAACCGAAGAAGCCTATTTGGAAAACAAACCGATCCGAGGTCGGACCGATCCGCCTCCATACCGGACCGGTCCGCCTGGGATAAATTTGAACTGTTCCGTGTGATGTTTATCCACCAGCTCATATTTTCTATATAAATAACTATTTCGGTGATGTAGTTTTTCAAGACTTTGAGAAAACATTTTTTAAGAGTTCAAACACAAGAAGGCTTCATTTTTTATGTGCCAAACATCTTTTTGATTCACACATAAAAAATCCCAATTACTTTTGTGAATCTTTTTGAACCCTAGAACACAAGCTTTGCTATTATTCAACCTTTGTGGGGAGATCTTTGCAACCGAGGGTTGCATGTCATTACTGAGGGAGTCTCTACAAAGTGTTATGGTTGCGTGTCATTGAGGAGAGATGTGATTCTTTCTTTGTTTTTTGGGCTGTGAGTCCTTGGAGGGTGTTGCGTGTATTCTCTTGCTGAGTTCAAGACTGTGTGTCTTTATGGGTTGACTGCATGTTCATCCATTACAGATTTCTCTATGTAATTGTAAGTTACGATTTATATATTCATAGTGAAATAAAGGTTTTACCCGAAAGGGTTTTTTTCCTGAAATTTGTGTCTCAGTATATTTTTGTGTCACATGCTTTACTTATTTATGGGTTGACACGCGCACCTTGGATGCATGTTTAGGGGTTGTATTTATTTGATTTAAAAGTACACTCTAATTAAATAAGGGTTGATTGAAAACTTGGAATTTAATTTAAATCAATTATCACATGTCACGACTCTTCAAAGTGTTCATAAAAAATTCCTCAAAGAATAATTTAAAATAAACAACCCAATTGAATAAAATGATTAAAATTAATACGCATTTATACCTTTGGATATCCATGGGCCCCGAAGACTAAACCTAATAGTAAGCACGACATGATGATGTAGACGCTTTATCTTGGCCGCAATGGTCTTCAATAACAGATCATATGCTTAAAGGAAAAAAAAACTAAAATTCTAACCTATGACTCAAATGGTTTTATCCAAATGGAATTAAACCAAAGTACATAGAAATTAATTCTATTTGAAAATTTTCCTTACAATCCTTGATTTCTGTCCATTGGGAAGAGGCCCATTTAATACTCATGGACACATATGCCTTGGATGCTGGGATCTATTTTTCGACGCGTGGGGAACATAAAATGTAATTGGTGATAGTTAATGGAGATGAAGGTTGTCGAATTTATGGGGAACATCTGACTTTGACTGCCAGTGGAGAGATACTATGTGGCAGTTGATTGAGGTTGAATATTGTTGAAGAAATTCTAAAATATTATGTGGCTGGGGAGAGTAAAACCCAAGACCTCTAGGTAATTTCGTCTGATAAGATATTCTCTCCAGTGGTGGGAGGGTGTGACTATAACCGAGTTGAAAGATCAATTGTCATATGTACAGTTCATAATGAAATTCATTGACAAGTACTTCCCCGAGTTATTCGATCATAAACTAAGAGATCTTTGAGTATTAGAAAGAATTCATGAATTTGTCTTTTTTTATACCGAGAAGGTTGACACGAATAACAAGAGAATTGGGTGTTTCGTTAAGGGGATTATTTACCCTATACGATAGATTCTGATAGTTAACCTCGCATACACTACTCACATATGGATAGTGGATGATGCACTTAATCTTTTTCATGATCATTTAGAGAATAAGAAAACATGTGATAAAATTGGTCAAACAAGTGGACCCAAAGTATATAGAGACTCTGGCGGAGACCAAAAGGGATCACAAGACCCACAAGGCTAAGTCCCATGGAAGATATTCCAACCTAATCAGTATAGGACCCAATGGGGTGAACATGGGCCATAATAGTAGAAGATACATGGGGAGACATCTTAGGGACCATTTTATGGGTTTTTCTATACGTGTGGTGGCACTGCCCACATGAAGATGGAGAGGCCAAGTGGGGGCAAGTCAGGACAGCACGGTCAGTTTGGTCAGGGCCAACAATAAAACTGGAAGACAATACCTAGGTTATGGTAATTAAATAATGAATATTATTTGACTACATGTTATTTTAGTATTTTTACTTTTTTATTTGGCCCTATGTGGTATGGGTCTTAGTTGGGTAGTCTTAGTTTTATAATCTCTTGAACCTTCGAGAATTGTAATATTCTTACTATAAATACGATTATTAGGCTCCCAATTGGGGAAGCCATCACATCACAAAAATATTCTTAGTATCAGAGAGAAAATAAAATATTTATTTATTTTTTCTCCCAAACCCTAATCATAAACACTTTTCACTGTGATGTTCATCATTACTGTTGACACGTACTATTCATCGTACCTATTCACCCATCAAACCCTAATTATTAACCCTTTTAGGGTTTATTGGCATTCCTTATTAAGTAAATAGTTATTTTTTATTAGCTATTCTGAGTTGTTCAACAACATTCCTTTAAATATTACGTCGTATTGTTTTCCATTTGAGCGGTAGTTTAATAATATGACACATCCAACAGATTCTTTGTGATTTTTTGATTGTAGAAATATTCCCTTTATGAATTTCAAATTATGGTTTGGTCCAATATTGGGGACTTTTTCAGATATTATAAGTGATTCAGGTATTGGCAAAGATGTTTTTCATTATAAAAATGTACCCGATTCAATTAGCTATAAGGTTCCTCATGAATGGGTGCAACTTTTTTCCAGATCCTATTTTGACGATAAGGATATAGTTTGTCATCATCGTTCATAGTTGAAAAAAAATCTCAGATACGACTATTTGGTTCATCTAGAATGGCCAGAGGTGTTGATACCACACTTAATCATGTGCGTGAGTATGTTTCTAATGAGTTTAGGTTTCAACTTAATTATAAATGGATGTTGCATTATTTCATTTTTCTCTATACCCCCGAACAAAAATGGGGTAACGGAATATAAAAATCTCCACCTAATGTAATTAGTTTGATGCTTATTGAGTGGTATGAAGGTGCCAAAATTCTATTGGCATCTTATTGTCCTTACCGTCGTTTTTTATCATATATCATACCCCAAATCAAGTTTTATGGGGAAGGTGATTCCTATTGAATATTGCATATTTATACCCTCGAACCTACGCATTTTATCCTCCTCAGGTGCCTTAATCTCTATATTTATGCCCACTAACCAGACAAATTATGTCTAATCCATTATTAACATGTTATATGAGGTATAATTAGGTTTGTATAGGTATTTAGGTACTAAGTATGGTGATTGGATGCATTACGGTAAAGTTCCATACATATCTGCACGCACAAGGGCATTTTTTGTCATTTCATAATTTTGTCAACTGGTCCAACACCTGCGCGAAAGTTGTATCCCTCTGAGCAAGATTCGTGTGGACCCAAACGGTGCGTGATTCCGAGTCCGAACGAAGAAGTTATGAGACTTTTAGCGGAAGAGAAAGACGAGGGAACCAAAGCAGAGGAAAACGGAATACCGATCGACTAGCGCACGACCACCGGATCACGAGTAAATCAGAATTTGTCTTACAAAGAAAATAGTGGGCTTTCACTTAAGGGACCGGTCGATCGGTCCCCTAGACCCGATCGACCGGGAATATAAGATATTTGTTGCCTCGATTCTTTTGTTTAATTTCTTCTTTATTTATTTTACAACATACTATATAAATAAATTTTGGTTTCTATTTTCATTATCTTGTAATAATAGATCATTTTCAATACTTAGGGTTAGAGAGGGAAGTTAGGGTTTGGAGGGTTTGGGGAGTGTGCCATTTTCTCCCTCCGAGGGTTTGCTCGTATAGAGGGGTTTGCTCGTCGATGTTGCGTAGAACCATATCCCCCATCTTCGCTATCATTCCGAGTTTCCAATGTTTGTAAGGGAATTAATTTAACGTGTTTTTACTAGGTTTTTAGTTTAGATTTATTGCGTTTATTTACATGCTTTCTAGTGTAGATTTACTGCATTTTTATCATGCTTTCTAGGTTGAATTAGTCTACATTGTGTTGCATCAAACTTCACTTGTGTTTAGTGTGTTTCTTTGCTATGGTGATGGAATATATGTATTTATTTCGATTTGGTTGTCCTAGTTATTACGCCTAGGAGATTTGACAGGGTATATCGTGTATGCTCCATACTTATGACCTTTCGTGCATAATTTTTGGGGTAGTTGTTGACGCCTAAATCTTATTAGACTTTTATGCGAACTTAGGGGTGTGACAACTCTGGGTTTGATTAACTCTAGAAATGAGATGCAATCTGAATGGATATATAGAACCGTGTAACCAATTATACGTGTTAATATGAGTTGAGGGACATCCGACGCAACCTATAGTTTTTACCACTTTTGTTAGCCTAGTTTAAATACATGCCTAGATTAATCTCTCCCTTTTTGCATCTTTTCCTTTCGTTTATAATTATTTTTAGACTTTTATTTTAGAAGTATTAAACCAATTAAATTCTAGCAACTCATCTCTGTGGATTTTCGATACCCAGACTTGGCCGTTATACTCCATTTTATTGAGTGTAGTCATAAGTTTGGTTTTTGTATAATATTGGTGAGCCGAATTTAACAAACGACCGGGGTCGATGATTCGACAATGCGATTTCCCCAGTCTATCAATTGGCACCGTTGTCGAGGATTGTATGGACATATTTTTAATAAGCCCGTCACATTTAATTATGTCGTATCGCGCCACAAGTCATCGAAGAATTATGAAGATTGCATCTACAAAAGACGGATCCGAATTACCAGTTGCCTTCAAGATTCAAGCCCAACAATATGAACTTTGGTAAGATATTGTTTTAAAGTTTCATTTACATTTCATATTAAGAGTGTTGGGATATTTTTAAAAGGGTTTTAAAAAGATTTTATATAGTACCCTCAAAGAGTATTGGGATATTTTTAAAAAGGTTTTAAATAGGACCCTCAAAGAGATTTTTATTGTGAAAAACTTGTTTCCTTGGACCATGACTGTGTTTCATTGAAATTGTCTAAGAAGGAGAGTGATGATAGGGTCCTATTTTTTGACAAAGAATTGGAGGACCTTAAAAATTCGATGGTTTGTGTTTGTGCCAAAGATGACAAAAATATTTTAGTCAAAGATTTTGTGGCATGTGAAGAGACTCTTAGGATAAAATTTTTTTTAATTGAGGGGGAGCATGATAAACTGTTAAGTTTAATTGAAAATTTGAAAAAGAAATCCATGTCTTCGGAAGAGTCTAATTCTTTGATTGAGTAAAAAAATTTAATGTTAAAAAATGATTTGATAGACTCAAGTAGGTTTGATAGTGATGGTAATGGATCATCGTGTTATCATGCTTCTAATGCTAAAGCCAAAACCATTATTTGTTTTAGAGGGTCAACTAATTCCTAGGATGTTAGAAAAGATCAGGTGTCATTCTACCCGTTTACACATGTTCATATTGTGGTAGGAAAGGTCACCTTAGGAGATTTTGTTTTGATCTTGGAAAATATCCTAGGAAGTTTATGTCTAGTGTTCACGTGGTTCGCAGAGCCCCCGCACGACGTTTCACATCTATTTGGATTAGGAAATCACTTTTAGAGGCACTAGATTTTAGACAAGTTGATTCTCATTTGCTTGCACATGATTCTTCTCTTGCCATATCATATAGATGATTGTGTTTGCACGTTTGTCATACGCTAGTTTTTATTTCATGATATTTATGTTTTCTAACGTTGTGACATGTACTTTTTGTACAATTTTTTTTTTTTTTTAAATTTTGAAAAATGCATAAAGATTTTCTATTTTTTTAGTGTCCATTCATATTTGTTTTTGTCAAATTTGAAAATCCAAAAAGATTTTTGTATTTTGTTTGCACCGTTTATGGATAAACACTTAGGATGACCGAGTCAAAACATCATTCCATTATTTTTGTGTGACTATTTGTTAGTGTTTTGAGACAATAGGTCAATTCATCCTTATGCTTTATAATGTTTGGAGTCATTAAGATGTAGTTAAGTGTTACTTCCTACATGTTTGACTCATGATTTCCTTTATTACACACATTCACGGCTTTGTTTGATTATTGTGCTTGTCTTATCACATGTTGGTTGGGTGTTTTCACTTCAATCAGGTCCTTAAAACGAACCAAGAGCTACAAATTTTGATAAGGAAATTGTGTATATAAAAAGTGTTTTGTGAGTTTGTGTTTTTGTTTGAAAATAGGGAAGCACTGCGAAAGGTTCATTTTGCCTTTACGAATAATAAGCAACCGTGAAATTGGACCTAGAAATGGAGGAATTTTAATATCTGGGGTCCAAAGAGGTTTAAAAGAGCCCGAAAAAATTTAAAGGCAATAAAAAGAAATTCATGCCAATTATGGGCCATTTAGGTTTTTGCACCAATTCTCTGAAGTTTGAGAATTTAGTTTATCACCTCTAAAAGACAATATACATGAGGGTGTTTGGTTGGAGATTTTAGAACGGGTTTCCACATCCTTGAAAATATTGAAAAAGTAGTAAATAGTTTTAGACGTTATTGGTGTGGAAATCATATGACTTTGATTTGTTGATTTGTATAAGACGATGTCATTTAAATTGAACAAAATTTTACACGTAAGGATTCTTTTGATGTTCATTCGTTAGGGGTACACGTACGCATCGTGCACATATGATTGATTGAGTTTATTTACCTATCTAATGTGTTCACACCCATACATTACATTTCCATGACTTGGTTGTTTGAGTTTAAATCCATGGTGTGATTTTTGTATCATATTTTTCAAAGTGGTATCTTATTTTGTATGAAAAATTGAAAAATCCAAAAATAGTTTGTGAGATTTTTTAGATATCCCTTTGCATGCGCGTAGTTTGATCTTGGTTTGCTTTGCATTTTATCGTGACACTCCATGTTTTGATTTTTCTATTCTTATTTGTCTATTTGGGGACATCATAAAAAGGGGGAGAAAGAATTATCATGTTATGGTGGAGTTTTTCCACTTTGGGGGAGATTTGATTATTAATGCTCTATTCCTATATCATTTCAAACTCGATGCGTCACGAAGGTTTTTGCTTTATCTCATGTGTGTAGGTACGAAGATTGAAGATCATGATGTTGCACACCCTGATGAGAAAAACTTTGAGAGTTTTGATGTTGAAGAAAAATTTGAGAACTTGCAAATTTTACCTTTTAAGTTTTGGGATTCATAGGAGGGTAGATTTGTATAGGCATTTTTGTTTTTGATAATTCACATGTTTTTATGTATGTACCGGCATAGACATAGGGGGAGATTTGTAAGGACATATTTTTAATAAGTCTGTCATAATTAATTATGTCGTATACCGCTACAAGTCGTCGAAGAATTACGAAGATTGCTTCTACAAAAGACGGATCCGAATTACTAGTTGCCTTCAACATTTAATCCCAACAATATAAACTTTGGTAAGATATATTTTTAAAGTTTCATTTACATTTCATATTACGAGTGTTGGGATATTTTTAAAACGCTTTTATATAAAAAATGTTTTTTTAAAAGAGGTTTTATAACTGTTATTAAGAGAAAGTTTTGTTTTGAAAAGCTTTGTGAAAAACTACTACAGTAGTAAATGTACCTCGGTTTCGACGCCAATGTCATTCAAGAGAGATCTCAATCTCATTCGAACGACATTGGGATGTCGCGCGTTGTCGTTCAAATGACACGTGATCTCGTTCAAGCGAGATGGGGTTCTCGTTCGAACGATCCTTCTTTAAGGCTGACACGCTGATGTAATGCTTATCCTTTGATCGACTCAGGTTTTGTATAAAAATGGGTCCTCGCAGCCTAGAAAAACATGGAGAACAGTTTCAACTTTTAAGAGTCTTATTCTTTTGAAACTTTTGTGTATCTGCCCAGATTAAATTCAATACCTTTTGGCAGAAAGTTTTTCTCTAACAGTTTTAAGTGTTCAAATATTTTTGTTTTAATTCACAAAATCCCAATTACTTTTATGTGAATTGTTTTGTGGAAACCAAGAACATATTTTTCTTTGGTTTATTCTTTGTGGGGAAAATTTTACAACCGACAACTGCGTGCTATTGTGGAGGGAGTCCTTATAAAGTTCACATCTTGTGGAGAAGTCGTCTTCTTCTTCATTGCATCCCTCCAAGAAAGGGAAAGTTCCAGTCGATGACATCAGAACCGACACCTGCGGGTATTTCTGTGTCAATATTTCTAGCCATTGCTTTGGAGGTTTGACAAAGACACCGTGCATTACACTTGTGGGTGATTATCAGGTTGTATGTAAGTCAATGGTCTTGTAAATTCTTCAAAGTACTAGAAATAAAAGGTTTTTCCCTTTGGGGATTTTTCCTGAATATTTGTGTCACATGCTTTATTTATTTATCATATTTAGATGCATGTTTAGGGGCTGAATTTATTTGGTTTAAAAATAGACTCTAATTAAATAAGTGTGCCAATTTAGAAAGTTTCGAAATAATTTAAATCAATTATCACACAGTCACATTTTCACATGGATGAGTTTGTTTTAGAATTTATTTTATTTAGTATTTCGTAATATTTTCTTTTAATTTGTATTTTTTGCTACCTTTTTGTCGGGTAGAACATTTAAGTGCTAAGAAACTTTGATTCTCGGTTGCACACCTTCTTTCTCAGATTATCCATCAAGAAACAATTCGATAACCATGTCCTCTTTTATAGCTTTGTTGGTAATTCTAATGTTTTATTTGGGACCTTTTCTCGAATCTGGCCCTGCAAATGTTTTATTTGGGACATGTTCTCGAATCTTGAACCATTAGAATTACCGAGGGATTCCTATGAGTTGGTAGAAATTATTTAAAACTTTTAAACTTTTTGCCAATGAGGACTCTTTGCCGGACTTGATTTCCATGATGGATGTTATCCCCACGTGTGAACTATCTCCCATTCCAATTGAAAAAAACTTTAGGAGATGAGTCAATTTTTCTTGGACCTCAAGTGTTGCTTTCCCCCTTGTTATCCAAATCCCCCATCGTCTATCCAAAATTTCAAATTAGCGATGGTTCACCTTTTCCACCACCCATGCATGCCTTTCATTGTTCAAACGGAATTCATATCTTCCGGGAGGCATTTGGTATATGGTTGGATGTAAACACTAGGTTGAAAATAGTAGGTTGTAAATAGTTAGATTCTTTATTTCTTTCTTTCTTCAGTTTTTTTCCCTTTCTTTTTATTTAGTCTAGTGTAATTTGTTAACTTTTTGTTATTTGTTCTTGCTATTCTTGGTACTAACTTGTTTTGTAGATTCTCTTGGACTTGTGCTTATGGAGACCACTCCATTTTTGGGTAATATCATTATTTTACTAAATATGCTTTTCTATCCATTTCTTTGTTTAGTCCATGGGTTTGATCACATTTATTTACTAAATATGCTTTTCTTGTAAGCTTTTCTTGTAAAAATTTAAAATTTTCGAAAAGATTTTCTTTCTTTTTTCTCTTTTTTGGGCATTTTGCCTTTGTTTTCAATGATAAATTTCAATAATTGCGCGATCCATTAGACAAGTCAAGGATGCATGTTCTCGATTTTAGAAGTTGTTAGACTTTAGTCCTCAATCATTGATATTATTAATAACTTCATGAATTAAACTTTAATCTCATGATCGCATGCATTTTTCTTGCTTTAATGATTTGGTTTAAGATTTTTATAACTCAGTAATCTTTTGTTCCATTGTATATACTGACATCGAGTAAGCTTTGTACCTTTCATCGTTTGTGAGTGTTTATACACTATTATTTCCTCTTTGAAAATATTGAATTCGTAAGTAATCTATCAATTCTTTCATTTGATCGTTCATTAATTGAGTTCATTATTGAAATGTATTACTTGAGCATGATTTTCAAAGTTTGTTTTGACTCAAGAATTGCATAAACTATAGGAAATGATCATATACAATCTTTGTTATATCACCCATATTAAACTTGACCTCAGATTATATGCTTCCCCTCGTCAACCACTTTGAGCCTAAATATAACCTTTCGTTTCATAACCCCAAATCCCAAAAACAACTCTTAATTGGAGTTATAAACCATACATACTACCTTCCATACCTTTGTTTGGAATGATACTTGGGATTGAAGGATGTTATTGCCTTGGGGTTACAATTTAGGCACGTGGGAGTGAGAAAAGCAAAGAAAAGAAAGAAGTGAAAAAGAGTGAAAAAGAGAAAGTATAAAACAGAAGAAAACAAAGGAAAAGAAAACATGAGAAAAAGAATAAAAGAAATTTTTTTTTTTGTATATATATGATGTGTGTAGTTCAATAACCTTTGATTTCTCTCCATTGTCATATTTAATGCTTGATTAGGGTAGTTATTTTCCATTTTTAAAATTGCTCGCATTTTCCATTATCCCGAGTTTTCATCTCTGAACACTTTGAATTCATACATATATCCCTCGTTTCGTACCCTAGACTAACCTACATTATAACCCCATCAAGTCCTATGTGATCTTAGGGTGAGTTCAATTTAAAAGTTGAAATATTTTTGATAATCTGTGAAAATGCATCTCGCCTTTTTAATGAGCCATATGTTTCATTGAGATTACAATTTTTCTTTTTATATATAGCGTTCTTCATTTGTGACATGTGCGCGGCCTAGTTTTCATTTACATTTACTCTTTATACCCGCATGTTCTGTGTGTTAACTCCCTGTTTCGAGTGAATTCACTTGATGAGTGTAATGCCCATGAGGATTGAATATATGGTTGCTTTAATGTTTATCCGATTTAGTTAAGTTTTTTCCAAACCATATTTTGTGTGTGCTCGCTCCCCTCCCACATTTTAAAGTTTCAATTCTATTATGTGCATTCTATAATGTTAATAATAGGGACTTCTGTGTGAATTCATTCACTTTGCTAATAATGTGTATGAAATCTTTTTCGCTATTATTGGGTGTGTCGCACGTGATTGGCCATTTTTTGAGGAAACCATATGATGTTTGTGGATTGCATCCCTGAAAACCCTCACAAGATGACACTCATCCGCTAGAGTAACGTAAGGGTTTAACGACTTATTCCACATGCTAAATGCAATTGTGTTCCTTACGAAAGTGGCATTTGAATTTCATTAACGCTTTTTATCCCATTTTTGTACTCGCTTCCTATTTTGATTTTCATGTAGTTCTTTTTGTTTCCTATTTGATTACTAGGGACTAGCAATCTGTAAGTTAGGGGGTGTGATTCGTAATGAATATTGCATATTTATAGCCTCAAACCCACGCATTTTATCCTCCTCGGGTGCCTTAATACCTATATTTATGCCCATTAACAAGAAAACCTTCGTTTTATAATTTTAACATGCTATATGAGGTATAATTAGGTTTGTATAGGTATTTAAGTACTAAGTATGGAGTTTGGATTCATTCCGACAAAGTTTCGTACATATATGCACGTGCAAGGGCATTTTGTTCATTTCATAGTTTGGGCAACTGGTCCAACATCTCACGGAAGTTGTAGCCCTCTGAGCAAGATTCGTGTGTCCATAAATGGTGCGTGATTTTGAGTCCGAACGAAGATGTTACGAGACTTTTTATCGAAGAGAAAGGCAAGGGAACGAAAGCCGGGGAAAATAGAGCACCGGTCGGTCGATAAATCAGGATTTGTCTTACGAAGAAACTAGTGGGCTTTCACTTAAGGGATCGGTCGACCGGTTCCCTGGACCCGATCGACCGGTAGTATCAGATATTTTTTGCCTCGATTCTTTTATTTTACTTCTTCTTCATTTCTTTTCCAACTTACTATATAAACAAATTTCGGTTTCTATTTTCATTATCTTATAATAATAGATAATTTTCCATACATAGGGTTAGAGAGTGAAGCTAGGGTTTAGAGGGTTTGGGGAGTGTGACATTTTCTCCCTCCGAGGATTTGCTCATATCACATGTTGGTTTGGTGTTTTCACTTCAATCCTGTCCTTAAAACGAAGCAAGTGTGATACAACTTGATAAGAAAGTTGTGCATGTAAGTGCCGTTTGTGAGTTTATGTGCTTTGTTTGAAAGTGATGAAGGGCTACGAAAGATTTTCATTTATCCTTTGCGATTAAGACGCTATTTAAATTGGACCTAAAAAATTGAGGAATTTTATTATTCGGGGTCCAAAGAGGTTTAAAAGAGCCCAATTTTTTTTAAATGAAACAAAAAGAAATGCATACCAATTATGGGCCATTTAGGTTTTTTCACCAATTCTCCAAAGTTTAAGAATTTAGTTTAACACCTCTAAAGTAAAATATATAGGAGGGAGTTTGGATAGATAATTAAAACGTGTTTAGGAACATGTTCTTATTTACCTTGATCCTCCTTTTGATTGTCAATAAGTCTTTTATGACTTTTGCATAGGATGGAATTTGCCTTATTGCATCGAGGAAAGGTAAGTTCAACTTTATGTTCTTAAGTACTTCTAGCACTTCTTCGCTTATGGTCCTATTATGGGAAGGAACTAATCTTTGAGGAAATGGTGCTGCGGATGGTGGTTTCACTACTACCTCAGGCTCACTAGTGTCTTTTTTATCACTCTCTTTCAAGGGAACATCTTCGGCCTCTTTCATAACCGGAGAAATCTACTTGTCTTTGGTTGTTTCGTGTGTAGGAGGTGATAAATCAGCGAATCTTACACTACAAAGAGTGGTCACAACTTGACATTGCTCTTGATGTTCTGTAAAGGTGGAGCTAACACTAGTTTGACTTTGGGGAGGTCTTTGTCCCTGGGCAGGAAATGTTCCCGTATATTGGATACTCAATGATGATTAAAACTTTGAAATATTCCCATTTATGTCGTTGATCATGCGCTCATGACTAGCAGTGGTTGCATTCTGGGTAGTGATGAATTGCTTTATCATATCCTCGAGATTTCTCCACGGTGGAGTGATATATGCCCTTGGAGGTGGTGGTGCTTGCACATGTCCTTGCATGTGTGGATCTTGTTGAAAGTGCGATGGTGGAGGAGGGGAAATATGTGAATTAGGATTTATCGCAGCATGTTGTTGCCCATAGCTAAAACCGGGATGGGTTTTCCATGGAGGGTTGTAAGAATTCCCGTGCGGTGCACCAAAATTACCCATAAACCCTCCTATATCACTCACTTGCTCTTAAAGCATAACTTTATAGGAGGGTATCATCGGGAATTCCTCTGTTGAATGTACCGCCTCACAAGTAGTACACACCTTCTCAATGGGGTTAGGGATGGATATAGTTGGTCCTCTTGCACACATCTCAAGTACTTCTCGCATTCCTTTCTCAACAAAATCGAGTCGACTGGACGTCATGGTATTATTTTCTATGTGAAATAGGCTAAACACCGATGGAGTGGTGGTCGATTGGTGGGTTCGACTATGAGCATTAGGGTCAGATGTATCCCATGCTTGGGTACTCTCGGCGACCTAACTCAGGTGAAACTCAGCATCGTTGGCGTCTAATTCGACAAAGGGACCATCACACATGGTTTCAACGAGTTGTTTGAAATAAATATTTAGCCCATTATGGAAGAAGGAAATGATTTGGAATTTATCAAATCCGTGATGAGGGAACGAAGTGATTAACTCATTAAAAAGCTCGTAACATCGATCGAACGACTCATTTTCTAGTTGTCGGAACGTTTAAATTTGAGCCTTGATGGAGTTCGTTCGATGTGTAGGAAAGAATTTCTTGAGAAATTTAGATTTCAACTCATTCCAGGATGCAATCGAGTTTGGAGGTAAAGACGATAGCCAGGTCTTAGCCTTGTCCTTTAGCAGGAATGGAAAGAGTTTGAGGCCGATCACATCTTGTGTGCAAGTTTGATCACTAAGGGTCTCGCACACATCCTCAAATTCACGTATGTGGAGATATGGATTTTAATATTCCATTACATGGTAGTGGGGAAGAATCTGGATCACCCTTCATTATATAGGAGTAAAATGCATCCCGGAGTAACAGTTCGCTCGGGATATAAGATTTCTCTCAAAGGGTTAGATCTAAAGTTCGACGCTCAAATCCTAGGGCTCGCCCAGAATGGAAAGCTTCGAAGGAAAGTCAGGGACCATTCAGGTCCACACAGGTCTCCAGGATAATCGATTCCTATGAGGACAGGCTCCAAGAGCAAGAGGAGGTTACTCGCAAGCAAGAAGCTGAGAACGCTCGCCTTAAGAGGAGACCGGAGAAGATAGGGAAAGAACTCCTATCCCTCAAGAGAGAAAGTCTCATAACTGAGGAAGGAGACCTAGATGTGGATCTCAAATATTTGAGGAACACGGGTTAGATGATGGCTTACCCGAGCAATAATAATCAACTCATCGTTACAAGATCCTAGGTCGAGGAAATAACGACATGCGAAATTTAGTCCGGAGATAAATGGACCAACACCCAGCACATCATTGTGCCAGATCGACCCGAGAAGTAGCCAAGCGAGCTCATATGACCCAGATGAAATCCCCTTTCCTAGGGGAGATAGAATAAGAAGAAGCCATCAAGAAGTTCACAATGCCCAGATTTAAGATCTATGATGGAAATACTTATCTTATCGACCATGTTAGGCAGTACAGGCAGGCCATGACCCTCTATAACCTTAAGGACGCGTTAATGTTCCATATCTTTCCGTCAAGCTTACATGACATGGCCCAAAAGTGGTTCGAGAGTCTCCCTCACAGATCCATAAGAAGCTTCAAGTCCCTGGCAGAGCACTTTATAAATTGCTTCATTACTAGAAGCTCCCATTCGAAGAGGATGGATGCTTTATTGACAATGAAGAAAATGCCCCAAGAGAGCCTTAGAGACTACGCGGAGAGATATTGAAATATATTCAATGAGGTCGAAGAATACTCAGAGCAGGTCATTGTGGCGTCCTTTAGGATCAGTTTACCCAGCTCCTGCCTCTTGCACCAGTCCCTCACTAAGAAGGAGGCCATGACATTTGACGACATGATGGATTGTATTAAAAAGTACGCCAAAGTCGAAGATGTGACCCATCTTAGTGCAGTGGAGAATGGTCACACCAAGTTCACCGGTAAGGGAAGCGACAAAATTGAGAATCAAAGTAGAGGAAATAAGAATAAGGGTAAGGGCGGCCCTAAGAATGGGAGGAATAGTGATGGCCCTAAAGCATTTCAGGCAATGAACACAGTTTTTAAGGAGCCACTCTATAAGATTCTGGCAAAGATCGAGGATGAACCGTTCGTTAAATGGGCCAGGAAGATGGGTGGAGACCCCTCGAAGAGAAACAAGGCACTAAGATGTGCGTTCCATAAGGAGGGCGAACATAAAATCGAGCATTACAAAGATTTCAAGTCTCACCTCGAAGAGCTAACCCAAGCAGGGAACTTAAATGAGTTCGTAGAGAAAAAGGCAGAGAAGGTAGTTTCCAATAGATATTGGAGACCCGATAATGTGCTTGAGTAGGACATCATCCATGAGTTTGTTGTAATTCATGGGGCGTCCGACCTAAATCAGATTCATGGAAACATATCTCGGATGGAAGTCAAAAAGCTTACGGCAGTTATGTAAGCTTTTCAAATCGATCCGACTGAAATACAGACACGAAAGCGTCAGCGAGATGATGACGTCCACTACATCAAATATATTATGTTCATGGATGAAGACCTAGTGGGAGTAAGGACCCCATATCATGATGCCATGATCATTACACTCAGGATAGCTAACTATGACATTGACAAGTTGCTTTTTGACTAAGGTAGTTCATCCGAAGTAATGTATCTCGCCCTATTAAGAAAGTTAAAATTAAGCGTCTACGACATAAAGGAAGTTATCATCCCTCTAGTTGGCTTCACTGGAAAAATAAACATCCCCTTGGGAAATATTGTACTACCAATGAGGGCAGGAAACATCTCTAAAATGATCTAATTTCTAGTGGTCGACATTGACTCCCCCTATCAGGCGATCCTTGGCAGAGGGTGGCTTCACGCGATGAAGGCCGTCCCCTCTACCTACCATCAGAAACTTAAATATTTGACTGAGTGGGGAGTAATGGTGATTCATGGAGACTAGGCGATGGTGAGAAAGTGATTCATAGAAGCCATATGTCGGAAGCCAGAGAAGAAGGTCAAGAAAAATACAAGTAAAGAAGAAGAGCAGGGAGGTTGATGCCCTCCAAATAGCAACCAAGTTATGGAAGATGAGGAGTGGAGGAGACCAGGCTCCTCCCCTCTAAAAGAGTCATCGATGACCTGGAGGATGTCCCAGCCAATAAAAGCTCAAGTGAAAGAAAATTCCTGATTGGAACTTCACTCACTGACAATGAAAAAAGGTAATTGATTACCATACTCCGAGGTAACCTATATGTCTTTGCATGGGAGTCTTACGAGCTTCCTAGGATAGATCCAAGAATCACCTGTCATCGACTGAACATTGACCCAACATTCAAGCCAATTATATAAAAAGATCGACGTACTACTTCGGAGAAAGCCAAAGCAGTAGAGAAGGAAGTTGAAAGACTACTGGATGCAAGATCCATACGAGAAGTCCACTTCCCCAAATGGTTATCAAACCCAGTTTTGTCCGTCAGAGCAATGAAAAGTGGAGTGTCTGCATCGATTTCACCGATCTCAACAAGGTATGCCCTAAGGACAGCTTCCCCCTACCAAAGATTGATCAGCTGGTGGATGTCACTGCAGCACATGAGAAGATGAGTTTCCTGGACGCATACTCTGAATATCACCAGATATCCCTGTACGAGCCAAATCAAGAAAAAATAACATTCATAACCACAGTTGGTTTATATTGCTACAAGGTTATGCACTTTGGGTTAAAGAATGCAGGAGCCACCTACCAACGGCTGGTCACCAAAATGTTCAGAAATCAAATGGGAGGTACCATGGAAGTTTACATCAAAGATATGCTCGTCAAGAGAAAGCTTAAGGAGGACCACCTCTCTGACCTATCAAGAACCTTTGAAATCCTTAGGAAGTATCGAATGAAGCTCAATGCAAGAAAGTCCTCCTTCAGTGTTTAGTCAAGAAAATTCCTTGGGTACTTAGTCAGCAAGAGAGGTATCGAAGCCAACCCAGATCCGATTGATGCCATCAATAGGGTGTAGCCCCCGCACGATAAGAGACATGTAGAAGCTCAAAGGATTACTCGCCCCTCTAAACCAATACATATCAAAGTCATCCGAAAGGTGCCAGTCGCTCTTCCAACTTTGGAAGAAAAGCAAAGATGTGGAGTGGAAAGAGGATTGCTCAAAGGTGCTAGAAGGACACAAGGCTTACCTCAGCACACTACCCTTGCCTGTAATCCCTCAATAAAATGACTCTCTATACCTATTTCACAGTTTCCAGTCATGGTGTAAGTTCTACAATGGTATGTGAAAGAGAGGGGATCCAACACCCAGTCTATTCCATGAGCAAAACTCTCTTTGACGTCGAACAACGATACCTACCACTAGAAAAGCTCTCCTTTGCGCCAGGGGTAGCCTCGAGGAAATTGAAATATTACTTCGAAGACCACTCCATTAACTTCCTAATATCCCACCCCCTTAAGCTAATCCTGAGAAAAGCAGATATGTCCAGTAGACTATCAAACGGGTCAGTCAAGCTCGGGCGGTTTGATATCTAGTTTCATCCAAGTAATGCTATCAAGGGACAGGTCCTCGCCGATTTCAACGCAGAATTTGTAGGAGAACATCCTGGCGACCAAGTTCCAACTATTCCTCAAAGTTAAGTTCCACCAGCGTCAGGCATCTAGAAACTATTCATTGATGGAGCCTCCAATTCAAAAGGGGCAGGAGTAGGCATTGTGTTGATTACCCCCGAAGATGAAATACTCGAGCAAGGAATCAGGCTTGGATTTAAAGCCTCCAACAACGAACTAGAATATGAAGCACTAATAGAAGGCTTACAGAAGGCACACGCACTGGGGGTAAAGAAACTCCAAGTGTTCGGCGACTCATAACTAGTCTCCAACCAGATAAGTGGTGAATTCAATGCTAGGGATGAGAGGATGGCAGTTTATCTCACCGTATGGAAGAAACTAATGGCTAACTTCATATAGGTCAGCGTCCAACAGATTCCTAGAGGATAGAATAACCATGTTGACGCCCTAGCGTCCTTGAGCTTAGCGATCAATTCTGACTTGAAGAGAACAATTTCGATTGACTTCCTCGCCCAACCAAGTATTAACCAGATCGGTGAACTTCCAAACATAGGACATGTTCTCCATATTGAGTTAGCCCCCAATTTGATGGACCCCTTAAGGTATTATTCGAAATATGGTGTGCTACTAGACGATAAGAAAACCACTCATCAGATAAGAGTCAAAACTGCTCGCACTCACTTATCTCATCAGGGCAAACTGTATAAGAGATCTTTCACTGGTCCTTGCCTCTAATGCGTTCACCCAAAGGACGTCGAACAAGTTATGCACGACCTACATGAGGGAATCTATGGGAGTCACATTGGGGGCAGGTCGTTAGCTTTTTAAGAAATGAAAGAAGGCTACTGGTGGTCATAGATGCAGAAGGACGCTGGGATATATGCTCGCAAGTGAAAAAAAGGCCAGCTTCACACTCTTATGGTTCACCATCCAACCAGCGACCTAAAGTCACTTACCAGCCTATGGCTTTTCGCTCAATGGGGAATGGACATCTTAGGCCCTCTTCCTACCACTGCCGGTAATCGTAAGTATATGTTGGTCGCAATAGACTACTTCAGCAAATGGATAGAGGCAAAGCCGTTGGTAAACATTTGAGACGCAAATATGATGAGATTTATATACAGAAACATTATTACTCATTTTGGGATCCCCAAAACCATCATCACTGATAATGGTACCCAGTTCAAAAGTGGCCTCTTCCAGGGTTTCTGTAATGACCACGGGATCAATCACTACTTCAGTTTTGTAGCATACCCTCAGAGCTACGGAAAAGATGAAGCTTTAAATAAAACAGTGATTGATGGATTAAATAAGAGATTGGAGAGAGCCAAAGGGGCATGGGTAAGCGAACTATCCCACATCCTATGGGCTTACCACTCTATCCCACGATGAGCAACCGGGGAAACGCCATCCACGCTAACATATGGTATGGACGGAATCATCCCCTTAGAAGCCGACTTCCCTACCATGAGGTCCACCCTGGTCGAGTAAGACCATAACGATGCATCATTACTCGTTAAACTTGACCTAGCAGAGGAATGAAGAGAGTTGGCTTTAGTGAAACTAGCAGGTCATCAGCAACAGCTAGCAAGGCATTACAACAAGAAGGTCAATCCAAGAGCATTCCAAGTTGGGGACTAAGTCTTAAGTAAACTTCTTGGCAGCGCAGTAAAACCATCAGATGTAAAGTTAGAGCCGAACTAGGAGGAACCATTCAAGGTGATAAGAGACGGCCTACAAGGAGCCTATCACTTAGAAACACTAGAGGGCAGGGAAATACCTCGTGCTTGGAACGCATCCAATTTGAAGAAATTCTACTTCTAGTTTTCTGTGTGGATTTTTTAACTCAATGTTAAAATTTCCATTTCATTTTTGATTAATAATAAATTATTTGGTAGTGGCATTCTATCAAGTGTTGATTTTTTCTCAAATACTTTATAATTCATGCATCTTTTCCAAGTTATAGGCTTTCCTCTTAACATATAAAAGTAGGGTATTACCTTCCTCAGGTTTTCGTCATCAAACACAAATGACCTCATAGCATTGCCCCTGGAAATATATGAAGCCCTACAGAGAACCCTTAGGCAGCACTACCAACCTAGGCTGGTCGCCAACGATGTTTGGCTCAAAAAAGCATGCTCGGATAGAACAACCAACACCAGGTGTATCCTCGTCATTTCCACACTTAGTCCTAAGGAAGTGTGACGATACAACCTAAAAGGAAAAGTGAGGCAGAATGGTATCTTATAAGCATACTGGACTGAGGGGATTCTCATTAAACAAACCAACTCTGACTATATCAAATCTTGTCGTCTAAGAAGATCCCAAGAGAGTCGAACAAGAAATCAATGAAGTAAAAAATATACAACACACGTTTAGTCGATAAATCACCCAAAACATAACTATTTTATTACATCATTACATATACAAAGAGTATGTGTGCTGAGTAAAATAAATTGTAATGAGGATTAGGTCTCCGCGAAAGATAGTCAGCCACTTATGCTCTTCGACCATCATCTGGGTGAGGAGCTAATTCCTGCTCGACTTTATTTGAACCTGGTTCCAATAGCTGCCTTGGGATGGCATCTATGGGGACTCATTGATCATCCCTCCTGAATGGGTTCAGCATAAAAGTTGAGGGGGAGAACTCATGATGATATCAGAGGATAGAGTTTCTAAGGACTTGCAACTCTCTAAGAGAACTCAACCATCCTTTAATGAAGGATAACTCTTCAACCTCCCTCAACTTTATCGGAGCATCGGTCCAACCCTAATTATAACCATCAGCCCACACTCGTCGAGGATCTTTCTTGAACAGGTGCCTCAGTAAGGTAACATCTCTTTAAAGATCAGCATCTATCACATACGCTTGGAGAAAATCACCTCAAAGCTCGATAATCTCCCTAGTTGAACCACTGTCATCGATACCAGGTCGCGGTCCAGTCGATGAAAAGGAACCACGTAACACTTGAGGAGCAATGCTCGGTGCATTATCCCAAAGCCTCAGGACTTCTCACCTCAAAGCATCGTTATCTTGTTAAAGTAACTCTCTAACTTGATTAACCTCGTAGGCAACCAAAAGCTTAGCCTTCAGGGCATCCACTTCTTCTTGAACATAAGCTCCGATATCCTCCATCTCCTTGAGCCTATCCTTCATCTTGGCAATAAGCTCTAGCTGGTCCTTATAGTCTTGATTCTTTGACCTAAGAGACTTGCAGATCCTTACAAAGGCATTGCGAACTGGATTGCTCACATCAGGACCAAGAATTTTATCAAGTTGAGAAGTAGTAGGTATATACTCCTCAACATCAATCAGCTAAAAACCATATGCGCGTGGAAAGAAAATGAATCTGTATGCAAAAGTGAAGAGAATTTCATTTTATTAAAAGGAAGTTTAATTACATCGGTAAGGGAAATAAGGAATAATAAAAGTAAAAAAATACAAACGTTCCTAAGATGACTAGATAGCGACCTCAGTCTGTTCTGAGGACGCTGGTTGCTTCCCCTTATCTACAGCAGCTCGAGGCACTCCTCCCTTCGATAAAGAAGTCTCCCCTGGTCAAATGGAGCATCAGCAGCAATGGTCAGGATAGTTGGGGCACCTTTATTGGCAGCAGGAAGAGGCGCCTCATCCACAACAGGCTAGGGACTAGGCTCATGCTTGTCAAAGAGGGGGGAATCAATATCAACCTCAGCAGTAAGTAAGGCTTTGTCCCAACCCTTCATAAAGTTTAGGCGACCAATATAGACAATATGACTCTTGTTATCCTCGTACGCTGTGACCCACCGTGTGTTGTAGGAGCTCTTCTTGAAGGTGGAAGCCTTAGATTCCACCTTCTCCACCTTCCTAGCAATCACCTTATTCTCTTCAACAACTGCTAACTTTCTCCTGCAGACCAAGTCATAGGACTGCCTCAGCTCCTCAAACTCCTTGGTCGCGGCCTCTTTAGATTTGTTGACTTTGTTCAAGGCGTGATAAGATGACTTTTGAGCAACATTGGCAGTTTTTAAACTAGCCTCCAGCTCAGTATTCTTCCTGTCCAACTTAGCGTTTCTCCTCGCCAGCTCATCACGGTTGCGGTAAAGGATTGTGAAACTAGACACGAACTGCAGAAAGAAAAAAGAACATTAGAAAAAGAGACATTAAAAGAAGAACTTCGAAAAGAAAAAGGTAAAATTACCAAGGTTAGACCCTAATTTGCCTTCAGGGCTAACTGGTCAGTCCCCATCAACCTCTGGCGATTAGCCTGTAGAACTGCTCTCTCGAGCACTACTGGAGCCAACTGTGGGGTGAGGGAAACATAAGCCCCCTCAGCTAAGGCCGATACAGGCACCAAAGACTTCCCTACCTTGGTCCTCACTTCTTCCCTTCTTCTCTCTTCTTCTCTCTCCTTCTTCTTCCTCTCTTTTTTTCTTTTTCTCTCTCTCTCCTTCACCAACTCCTCCTCTCTTTTTTACTTCTCTGGCTCGTTCGCTACTGTCTGGGAACCATTGGCAACATCCCCACTCCTAAATTTGTGTTTCTTCAACCTACAAGTGAGCAACACATTGTCTTCATCATTATTCCGAATTAGATTTTTCCTAAGTGGAGCCATAGTTTCCTCGCTGGAACTGTAAAAAACCTCTGAATCCTTCTCTAAACTAGAAGGCTCTTGACCTCTTGAATTCTCCTCACTATGGCCACCTTCAGCTCCACTCATGTCAACTCCCTCACTCTCTTTAATGGAGGTGCTCTCCTCCTCATCCAATTGAATTGGGTCAGCAACAACCTCTTATGTGGTATTTGGCTGAGGAATGCTATCCACAAGATGGTTGATAAAGCTAGATCCAATGTTATTGTATTCTAGAAGAAATGCTGCTGATCGAGGATGCTCATCGTCAGCTAAGAGTTCCCTGATCTTCCAAGCCTTGATCAGTTCAACATCTCGAATCTCGTGAAGAGCGGGCTCTATTTTCTTTGTCTTCGCTGAAAAAGACGAAGAGGGAAATATGAGGAAAACAACACAATAACATAAAATCCATAGTTAGAATAAGGGATATTCTTATTACCTATTATTCCTCCCCATAAAATGGAATCTCAGGTCCCCTGTACCTTGCCCCTTCAGTTTGGGGAGGGAAATGCCAGTTTCTGGCAATAAACCCCTCGTGTCAGTAGTCCATGTGGGAATCAGGTAGATTTACTACCAATACCATGTCAGGACTCCTAGCTTTTAGATAAAGGAGACCAGAGCTTATTCGAGAAAAATAGTAGCGATAGAAATTTCAGTAAGACCTATATTGGTTCCATAGAGCTGATTAATTCTATGTACACCATTTACAATTTTCCAAACATTTGGCAAGCACTATGCAGGATCTATATAGAAGTAACTAAAAAAATGAAAAAATAAGCGATTTGGGGGAAAAGTAAGACCCCCTGGGATAATAAAAGAACATATATCCAGTGTCCATCCTTGATGTCCCTAACGTTACGAGGAACATGGGCACATTCAATGTCTACCCAGTTTGGAATATTGTAGAACTTCCTAAACTCAGTTATAGTCCTATTGCCTATTTTTCCATCAGAAAAGAGAAACCCTAGTATCGATAATAAATAAATTACAATGAAAAAGAAAATAGAAAGGGGTGTGAATAACTTACGAAGAATGAATCAGCTCGAGATGATGCAAAGACACAAGTAAAGAAGATGGTAGGATAAGGAAGAAGCTTGAAGATGAAAAATGAGACCTGGAAGTGAAAAAGCATGGTGAAGAAGTTGGATAAATCTAGAAAATGCAAAGAAGTTTGAAACGACGTTTGGGAATGGATTCTCCAAACCAGCCTGTCAATCATGACGCATAGGAAACAAGCCAAATCTGTCGCCTAAATCTACTCTAGAAAGACACTTCAGTCCCAATGTGCTATGCGATTCACAAAAATGCCACTAAGGCTATTATATAAAATTATTGAGCCCAAATTATGACCCAAAAATTTTAGGGTCAATTGTGTGTACCTCAATTAACCATTCCAACCCAGATGAGTAGCCTAATTCCGTCCAACCCAAAGTCTAAAGGCCACATGCATAACTAAGTCAGGTATGACTTATTCAACCCCTGAAATCTCTCAAGAGATATTCTAGGAGTTATGGGCTAATGTGGAGGAGTTTAACATCCCCACTCTCCGAAAATAACATGTATAAATTAAACCCTCAGCCCGGGGCAAAGGGCATGCAATTGTAAACACTCCCCTGGAGCAAATAGAAATAAAATACAGAGAGCACCACCGTGGACGTAAGCCTTCTTGCTGAACCACGTATATCTTGTGTTGCATGTGATTGCAGTTATTTTACGTTCTTTATTTATTCTGGTGAACGCATTTGCTTATTATTTTGTGTTGAGATTTATTGTCACCACATGAATCTAGGTGAAAAAAGATTGATAAGATCTTAGGAACCGTCCAAATAGAAAATGACAAGGTTGGTATTGTTTATGACAATCCAAATGCTTCTGCTCCTAAAGTCAATACCATTTTTTTAGAGAATCAACTATTTACATAGGCATTAGAAAAGGTCATTCCAAATGTAAAATTCCTCATGTCTAAATATGTACACACTTTTATCGAAAAAGTCACCTTAAGAAGTATTGTTATGGTGTTAAAAAGGTCCTAAGAAGTCTAGATCTTGTGTCTCCATGATTGCTAAAATCCTAAACGTTAAATCATCATCTATTTGGGTTAGGAAATTTGATTTGGAGGCACTTAATGTTAGACTTCTTGATTTTTTTCATGCTTTCACATGATTTTTCACATACTATATATTATGAGTGATTATGTTTGCATGTTTTTCATATACTAGTTTTGTTCTACAGGATATATGTTATGGCTAGTTGTACGATGTTTATGTCTTTCATATTTAGATATTTCATTATTTATGACTCCATGAGAAAATTAAAAAAAAAAAAAATTATTTGTTTTTTGAGTTATTTTTGAAAAATTATAAAAACTCAACAAGTTTGTTTTTTTATGTGTGTAGTGGGTTTTACACATATTAGTGTCTTTGAAACCCATTCATTCCATGTTTTCCATGTGACCAGAACATTAGAGTATGGTTTACAATACTTTGGATTATTTCTTAATCATGTCTTGCATGAACATTAGAGTATGGTTTACATATATTCTCATTTGACTTTGGTTAACTCTTCGGCCGAAAGTATCTCAACACCTTTATAAAGATCTGAATCCTCTTCTAATGGTCTGAGTCGTGTGGATATTAGACTTACTTTTTGAATGGAACAACCATTTTATCGAAAAAAACTAATATATCCTACTAATTGGGACCTTTCTGCCGGCTCACAGGTGAGACAAAACATGTCTAGCAAATTTTTCCACCCTACAGGTAGGCAGTGAATCTCATATTCAGGTTGGCACCCCCTGGGGGAAACTTGGTATTTTTATTCCTTCATAGGAAACCCTGATCTGACTATTTCTTATCTTCAACCTCGTAATCAGTGTAGGAACTTTAATTCCTTTACTTTGAAAACATTCTTTTACACAAACCATTACCTCCAGACTTGAAACTACTCCACCACCATTCTGCCACACCCAAAAATCAGATTACAAAAAATTTTAAAAACATAATTCAACTAGCTTCGAAGGTCTAAATGCACTTAATTTTATTTTTCCAATTTGTTTATATTTAATATACTTTGTTGGTTTTATTATATTTCATGGTTAATTCTTATTTTCCCCACCGGTTATTTCATTTTTTATTATATATATATTCAAATATATTCTTATAAATCCAAAAATAAAAATAGAGGGTTTATATCAAAAAATCGAAATAAAAGTTTTCTCATTTTTGCTCACACTTTCACTCACTTCACACATTTTCATAAACAAAAATTAGAAAAATTATTTTCGAATTATGGGTTAGACCCCACTTTGTTTCCCCTACAAACAACATGAACTTTGATGACATTTTTGACGGCGTAGGCATCCCAAAATTAACTTTAGGATTCGAGTCCATTTTACTTCTTTTCTTTTATGATTCATATTTCATATGTTATTACTTTACACATTTGATTAGTTCTTTCTTCTCATATAATAGAAATTCCAAGGATAATAATCATATATAAAGAAAATTTAAATCTAATGTAAACATGAAAACCATAGAATATGCGAGGGATACATAACATAACTGTATCATAAAAAGGCCAACTAAATATAACAATCCAAAAGGCGTATTGTTAAAAAACTAAAAGAGTATTTTCAAAACAAAATATGTTTGACTTTATCAAGACATGAAGAGAGAAAAAATTAACGAGAAAAATATTTAACAAATTATATATCAGAAGGTGATAAAAATGACATAAAATCATATAAGAATCAAAAGTACATAGTCGCAAAGATATATGAAATGCGAAATTATTCTACAAAAGGATATTGAAAAAATAAACTTTTTTGATCATTTAGAGATTGAGAAGACCAATTTTGGATTATTTTTAGTTTTTAATTAAAGTTGATCTAAAATGTCCTTTCTTATTCACTCTTTACTCACGTGAGGAGATTTATGTTTCGGTGGGACATGATGCACATTTTCATCTCCTTTTCCTTTACTTCCATAGTCTTTTTTATGAAAGGTTTTTTCATTTAGCATAAACCAATTTTTTCCAAGGTGTTTAGTAAAAAAATATTTAAACCAAAAACTTTTTGAGTCATGTTATTAATTCCTAACAAAATGGTTATGACACATTAAATGATTCGAAATAAAGACTGGTTCGAAGAAAAATCAAAACTCCCACAAATGAATTACTTTGTGACAATGATAGCATTTAAAATATGTCTGTAAAGTCATAAATGTTTTAGATTTAAGAACATTTTTTCATAATGTTCAACTTTATTAAACATTTAACAAAGATCTTTAAGATGGCCCTTTATTTGAAAATAGCAATAAACAAAGACTTTTTTAGGTCTTCTATGATTATCCACATAATTTATGTCACCAAATTAAGGAAGCATAAATCAATTTTCTTATCAAAATTGTTCACAATATATTTTCCCTTTACATAAGATTTCAAATGAGTTTTTTCAAAAGAAAAAAAAAATCGTCTCTAAATTTTAGAAAACTCTTTTGGGAAAATTATTTTAGTTCTTAAAGTTCGAGCATAAAACATGATAAAACCCAACCTACTATAATTTGTACTTTGGCTTGGTATCAAAAAATTCTGCAATTTTTTCTATCTTGCTCTAAATTAACTTTCAAATTTTAGGCCAATATCAAATTTTTTTTCTGACTTTCAAATTTATTATCCAAAATTATATTTGAGTCTTCACAATAGGAAGATCCATTTTTAATTTTTCAAAAGATCAAATAAAATATCTTATTTCCTCTTCAACAAATTATAAATTTGCATCCTCTTTGTGATGGCTGAAATAGATCACAACCTTAGCCTCATGAAAATTCTCTCATGAGAGATGGGAGAGTCGTTATTGAGTTATTAATAACAATAAAAAAGATACAAGGTGGTCAAACAGCTATGAAAGAGTTATCTCTTAAATATTCTATATCATGATGAATAACGCAAAAGTTCTTAATCTTAAGCTTTGTCTAACGATCGGAGAGGAAGTGAGAGAGCTTTGTAATGACCGTAAGGTACCTTGGAAGTAACTAAATGACATCTCGAAGTATCATTACAAAATATAGTATTAACAAGACTGAAATATGTCTAGATCACTAAAAGGTATAATTACACTTTCCCCCTGAATTTTACACCCTTTTTCACTTCACCACCTGTACTTTCATTTTCTGGACTTAACCCCTTAAACTTTTAAAACAACTTCAGGTAAACCCAAAATCTTGACGATGTTAAATATTCATATGGAAAGTTAGTCACGTGTCATTTACATGAGGATATTTTCCACCACATCAATATAAATATTTTAAAAAAATAAATTATCGAAAAAAAATTTAAAAGTATTTACAAAATACAATAATTACAGGAAGACATTTTAAAATTTTTGAACTTATAGAAAAATATTTTTAAAATATAAAAATTTCAATAAAATTTTTTTTAGAAATTATAAATAAAACATTTAAAAATCTAAAAAAAATAATTTGAATAAATCTAAAAAAAATTCAAAAATTATTGAATAATACTTTTAAAAAATCCAAACAATATTAGAAAATTTATTGGAAATTATTCAGTAGCATTTAAGAAATAAAATTTTTGAAATAATTACGGAAAATACTGATATTTTTTAATTCTTAAAATAATAGAAAAATCATTTAGAATGTCTGAATATAACTTAAAAAAGGTTTTTAAAAATTTGAGGAACATTGAAAAAGAATTTTCCAAAAATATGAGTATATTATTAAGCATATATTTAAATGGGAATAATATTGAAAAAGAGAAAATAAAAAAATTATAGCAAAATAGGAAAAAGTGAAAGTTACAGAAAAAATTGAAAATAATACAAAAAGTACTTTAAAAGTTGTAATAAAACTGAAAAATTATTTAAACTTACGGAGAAGAGTTTTAAAAAAATCTAGAATCATTAGAAAATATATTTAAAATGTTTGAGTAATATTGTAATAATTTAAAAATATGATAAAAAGTTAAAATTACATAAATGAAAAAAAATAGAGAACTACTACGAAAATAATAAGAAAGTATAGGAAATAAACCCAAAATATATGAAAGTATGAAATTATTGAAAAACAACTTATAAAATATAGAAATAATAAAAATTCGAAAAAAATATTGGAATTACCCTGAACAAATATCAAAACACACAATAAATTATAAAAAAAAAAGGCTTTAAAAATTGAAAAAATTTACAAAAACGACAAATAAATTTTATTAAAAAAAATCCCCAAATATCTACCAAAAAAACTCGACAACAACCTCACAAGCTAGTTCCTCCCCCCCCCCCCCCCCCCTCCCCTCCCCCGCGCGTGACAGCAACCCCCAAATATGATATGTGTGTGTGTGTGTGTGTGTGTGTGTGAGAGAGAGAGAGAGAGAGAGAGAGAGAGAGAGAGAGAGAGAGAGTAGGTTCCATACATGGAAGAGATAAGAAAGTGAAGATGTGTAACATCCCCTATTTTCCATATCTAGTTGATCAGGTTGTACACTGAACACAGTCAGGGTTATGCGATATGTGGCATTCTCAACATCAACGATAAATAAAAATGATTGTGAATAAAAAACCATCATTGACATAACTAACGATAAAGGATGACAATAAGAATAATTGAACTGAGATAAAATGATACTCCAATAAATCTTAATCCATTAATATAAATCTCTTTTATACAAAAGTGTCCTAACAGAAATATAAATATAACTATAACTACGCATGAATAAAAAAAAAATCCTGAATACAAGTGATAACTGAATTATTCAACAACTATTACTCTAAGGATGATAAGCTGAGTCTCTAACCACTACAAGTATGACTACTCAGCCTTGCTATTCATATATATAACAATAGGTATACCCGGGGGGAGAAAGGGTTTATGTCACACCCCGACTAATTAAATACCGGGTAGCTACTCCTTTATTCAAATTAATACAAAATGTCAAGTTGGTTCAGTTCATAGCATCACTGTCGAAAAATATTTTAACAATTACTAGCCACCTCATATTTAAAAAGTGAGTTGTCAATTTTAATTAAACCCGATTTACATACAACCAAAGTAAATTAAGAAATACTGATACCACGACCACATCACAGTCGCAATAAGATAACAATTTAATAAACTAAATCTGGAGGAATACACCTCACAACAATCTGAATACTGAAATAAACAAAATACAAAGCCTGAACCATTAATTAATTACAACCCAAAATCTGAAATAGAACTGATTAAGTAAGATGTATTTAAAATAAAAGGGGCGACATGCCCTACAGATGAGTAAATCTGAAGTAAAGTCAAGATAGAAAGTGGAGGCATCTACTAATGAGGCCATGTAACTTCCACAGCAGCTACAAAACGTCAATGGGATGGAACTCCTATGCTTGGTGTCCTTGTGGCTGGGCACCTAAAAAGATTTTTATAAAAAATAGATTTGAAAGCAAACGGGTCAAATCCCGATTTTGAAAACAGTTTAAAATACAGCAAGTGTTTAATATCATTAAACAATGAATATAAAATACATGATAGTGCGTGCACTCACATGAATTCCTCACCTCTAAACTAAATGTGCACTCCTATCGTACATGTACCCGTTCTAGTTATTCCCATATCTAACTAGTCCAATACACAATCTAACATTTCTGTACGATTACCAATTCAATTCCCAACATCTTAATTTAAACAGAGAGTTGTACTTTTCTTCTTAGTTCTCAAAATTAGTAATATTCTTCACTAGGGATTTTCCATTTTTAACTCTATAAAAATGTTGCTATTAGTCACTTACATTTATACGTGGCTGTTCATTTCAATTAATAGTATATTATTCTAATCATAAATATAAAATACTGGCACCCCGAGGCTAAGCTGCAGTGTACACATACTCTACTATCAAATGCCGATACATCACGTACATAAGGACCACGTATTCTGAATCTCTCTGGAATCGTTCCGATAAGTAACAAACACACATAATGGAGGCGAACATAGTTCACATCACATGGGTCATGCACATACCTACGCTCCCATGATCAGCATACTTATTAACTTCTCAATAAGTCCTTCTCTGACCTATGTCCTCGAGGTACCAATCTAAATCCCCCCGTAGGCACACGAAGATTAGATGGCCCTGATCGAACGGCGACCTCTCGTGATAGAAAGTATGGTAGGTATGTTATGCACAGATGACTACATATCCCAAGCATTCACACATCTTAAATATTCCATCACTTTAATAGAGGTATTTTTTACATTCCTATACCATCATTAAATGTTGTACGTTTACAAATCCCCAAATCATATACATTAAAAGTTGTCAACTCTTCTCACGTCCTAATTTTAAGTACTCGTTTCCTAATCCATAAATGTCGTCCAGTTTACTACCAAATTCTAAGTTTTACTCCTCAACGTACTCCAATCTCGCAATTATACGCACTAGTCAATAAGGGAAGGTTAACACTCCAGTAAATAAGTCTACGGGAAGTTTGAAATAAAATTAGTCCTAAAATGGCCATTCAGTCAACTCGTTAGAAATCTCGTTCGAACTAGGTCGTTCGAACAAGTTCCATTCGAACGATTGTTTTCGAACGAACTAAAAACTCGTTAGAAGGGATACTGTCATCTCGATCGAACGAGGTCCTTCGAACGACTTGGGCAGGTCTTCTAATGAGATGGCAGACTTCGCCCAGAAATCTCCACATTCATTTTTCTTCATTTTTCTCTTCTCTACATCCACCCTAAGACTATCCAAATTACGTTTTAAGGTTTTAAAACTATTTTTAGTCACCCTAGATCATTCCTTAACATACTTTTGGGGTCAAATCTTATAAATTAATATGCCAAACTCATAAATCCCCAATTCTTATCCCAAACCCTATGAACTAGAACCCATAATTTAATTTCTTAAAAAGACTCCTTATTAATCCGTTTTCAGATCATCAAAAGTTATGTTTTGTATATTGTATTCGTCCATAATCATTCTACAGGAAAATTCCTACCCAAGACACAATAATTCCATTGGGTGTTCTTCATCAAAATTTGCATGACATAAACAGTTTCTACACTACACATGGAGGAAATATTCATTGCAAATAATGACATAAAAACACTTGCCTTATATTTGTTCATCAGGTGTGTTTTCGGTGTTTCAAGGTTGATTATTCCCTCTTTTTGGTCACAGTCTCTTCCAAAATGATGGTGGTGAGTGTTTTTGTTTGGAAATTCTTTTCCCTCTTTCTAACTTCTCTCAAAAACCTTCGTAGCCCACTTTCTCACTTTTTTGGCTGATAATGGACTTAGTGGCTCTTTTAATAATAACTAAATTAACACTAAAATTAATGGGTTTTAATCCCTTAATTTTTAAAATTACCAAAATACCCTTCTAGGTTGTCGGTTTGGCCTAAAAATGCCCCGGGACCCAAACTAAACCCTCGACTCATATTTTCTGACTATTTTGACCCTTCCGGACACGTTGGTTCACTCAAAATGATCATTCGGTTGATAAAAATATAATTCACTTTTTAATTTAAATACTTTCGTTCCTAATGCAACTGACACGCACGTCCAAACTAAATTCCACAAATTGTCGTATTTCTGACTCGCAATAATTTTAATATTTTCAATATTCATATATTACCATATATACTGAGAAATATTCAATTTTACATAGTAATCAAATACTAACTCACATATCGCTAGTATTTATATCCGAATTAATTTCCACTTAATTCTCATTTAATCCAATTAATCCCTTAAATAAAAATAAATAAAATTACGTGATATTACATACTTCCCCCCTAATAACAGAATTTCATCCCGAAATTTGGAACTAAAGAATACTTGGTAAAAATATCTCTGGATGACGTTCTCACATCTCATCCTCGCGCTCCCATGTGGACTCCTCTGCATTATGATTCCGCCACTGCACGCGTACTAATGGTATTATCTTCGACCTCAGTTTCCTCTCGTTGTGGTCCAGAATAGAAATTGGCGCCTCCTCGTAGGAACTATCGGGCTGAAGATCGATGTCCTCCAAAGGAATGTGAGTATGGGCCAAATCGTCCCTAAGATATTTCCTTAACGAGGAAATATGGAATACATCATGAATCCTATGCAAGTGCTCCGGTAACCCAAGTCGATATGCAACTGTCCCAATCCTCTTGATGATAGGAAATGACCCCACGTATCTTCGTGCCAATTTCCCCTTCTTCCCAAAATGCATAATCCCCTTCATAGGAGATACTCTGAGTAACACCTGGTCCCCCACCTTGAATTCTCTAAAGAACCTCTTGGCATCAGCATAGCTCTTCTGACGGTCCTGAGCTACCCGAATACGGCTCCGTATCATCTCTATCCTTGCCGATGTTTCCTGAATCACTTCTGACCCAAGGAGTTTGTTATCCCCCACCTCTAACCAACATGCTGGGGAACGACAAGTTCTACCATACAACGCCTTAAATGGAGCCATGCTAATGGTGAACTGGTAGGAGTTATTATAAGAAAACTCCACCAGTGGAAGGTACTCCTCCCAACCACCTCCAAAGTCTAGGTTTCACATACACAACATGTCTTCCAACATTTTACGTGTCCACTTTGTTTGCCCATTAGTCCGCAGGTGATATGTTGTACTCAGCCGCAACTCCGTACCCATGGCCTCCTGGACACTCTCCCAAAATTATGAAACAAATATCTTGTCTCGCTCAGACACGATATTTAGAGGCACCCCGTGAAGTCTCACTATCTTCGCAATGAAAATCTGGGCACACTGTCCGGTAGTGTAGTCTGTCCTCATGGGTAGAAAATGAGAAACTTTGGTCAACCTATCCACAATTACCCATATGGAGTCGTGACCCCTCTGTGACATAGGTAACCCCATGATAAAGTCCATGGATATGCTCTCCCATATCCACATTTGAACCTCTAATGGATGTAGAAGTCCTGTCGGTTTCTGATGGTCCACATTTACTAGCTGACAAGTGGCGCATTTAGAAATAAACACGGTGATATTTTTCTTCATCCCGCTCCACCAGTACTTTCGTCTCATGTCTTGTTACATCTTATCCCCACCAAGGTGTACGGCGAACCGTGAGCCGTGCGACTCTGTCATTACCTCGTGTCGTAAGTCTTCCCCTTATGAAATGATCAGTCTCCCATTGAAGCGTAATCCCCCATCTGAACTAACGGTATATGACTCGGCTCCCTCTGCTAGTAATCAAACTATATGCTCCTAACAGAACGATTCATTTGCCTTGTCCTTTATCACTCTCGTAACAATCTGAGGTGTAACAGTCATCACAGACATGAATGATCGGGCCACTGTATCCTCGAGTGCCATCTCCTTTCATTTAGCTTTCCACACATCGGCCACCTCATCTACTAGCCTACGGCTCAACACGTCTGCTACCACGTTAGCCTTTCCTGGGTGATATTGGATATCAAACTGAAAATCCTTTACAAACTCAAGCCACCGACATTGATGCATATTCAGTTCCTTCTGCGTGAAAAGGTATTATAGAGACTTATGGTTCGTGAACAAACGGAATTTCTCACCCAGGAGGTAGTGTCTCCAAATCCGAAGAGAGAATACGACTACCGCTAACTCCAAGTCATGGTTCGGGTAATTCTTCTTGTGAGGCTTAAGCTTAGAGGAAGCATAAGTTATGGCCTGACTCTCTTATTGCAGCACACCTCTAAGTCCTTGTAAGGATGCATCGGTGTAGACTAGATACTCAACTCTCGGGCTGGGCAATGCTAACACAGGTGTTGAGGTCAACTTTCCCTTCAACTCATCGAATGCCAAATGACAGGCATTGCTCCAGATGAATGGCACACATTTGCGAGTCAGATGTGTCAAAGGAACCGCTATCTTTGAGAAACCCCGAATAAACCTTTTTTAGTATCCTTCTAGGCCTAAGAAACTATGGATCTCAGTCGGTGTCGTTGGCTATCCCCACTCCCTCATCGCAGATACCTTCTCCGGATCGACAGATATCCCCCGGTCTGAAATGATATGCCCCAAAAACTGAACCTCCTTTAGCCAAAACCCATATTTTTCGTACTTTGCATAAAGCTCATTTTGACGTAGCGTCTGCAAAACCTGCCTAAAATGCTCAGCGTGCACCTCTTGTGTCTGAGAGTAAACCAGAATGTCATCAATAAATACGATGAAAGACTAGTCTAGGAAATCTCTGAACACCCTATTCATCAAGTCCATAAACACAGTTGGAGCGTTGGTTAGGCCAAAATGCATAACCCAAAACTTGTAGGAACCATATCTCGTCAAGAAAGCAGACTTCGAGACGTTCTATTCCCTGATACGCAACTGATGGTATCCCGATCGTAGGTCAATCTTTGAGAAGAGGAAGCTCCTCTCAGTTGGTCGAATAAGTCATCGATTTGGGGTAACGGATACTTATTCCGTATCGTGACTTTATTCAACTCTCAGTAATCTACACACAACCTCAACGATCCATCCATCTTCTTTACGAATAGTACAGGGTAACCCCACGGAGAAGTACTCCTTTGAATAAACCCCTGAACCCATAACTTCTCTATCTGATCCCTTAGCTCTCTCATCTCTACTGGAGCCATACGGTAAGGTGCAAGGTCAATTGGTCGAGTTCCCGACATCAAATCAATAACAAAATCTATCTCTTTACTCGGAGGTAATCCAGGTATATCCTGAAATACATTAGCAAACTCCCTAACAACTGGAATTGAATCGAGTGGTATCACCACTTCCTTAGAGGTATCCTCCTCTATATAGTACAAGTGAGTGGACGATCCTCCCTCAGGGCGAGGCATCGCCACTAAAAACATCTCCTGCTCAGGAATTGCAAAAAATATACTCCTACTAAATCAGTCAATCATGGCTCGGTACGCAACTAGCCAATCCATACCAACAATCGCATTGTACTCAGTCATCTCTAATACTAGCATATCAGCAGGTAAAGTAAATCTCCCGATCTCTATACCCACACCTATACAAAAAAGAGAAATCACATAACCACTACTCAGCGGTGAATTTACGCAAGTAATTATGCTCTCTGCAGTGTATAATAATCCCAAAGTGCGTGCAAATCTCGTTGCAATGAAATAGTGTGTGGCCCCCGTATCAAATAAAATATGCCCCATAGTCCCCTGAATAGAGAACATACCCTCAATAGAAAGTGGATCCTATGGGACTGCGGCATGCTGGACTTGATAAACTCGTTCGTACTGAAGCTGTCCCTTATGGACTGGGACTGCTGGGATGGGTGGCAAAGCTGGCATCTGTGGTGGTGCTGGAAGGGCGGCTGGAAACATAGGTCTCTGAGGCTCATGTCGAGCACCCTGCTGCTGCTGCTGTGGGGCCCTTCCACTAATAGGAAACTTCTGGTGCTTGTGTCCAATCTTGCCACAAATGAAATATTTCCTCGGAAAGTTCCCCCCTCTCTGACCCTGCTGCCCACGGCCCTTGTGGCCGTTGCCATTCCTCCCCTAGTCGTGGTGGCCATGATGAAACTGCTGCTGTTGGCCATGCTGGTCGTGCTGACCCTGCTGGCCTTGGTGAAAACCTCCCTGACTATTCCTGAAACTCCTAGATCTAAACCTCTTAAAATCCCCCTATTGGGAACCCTGATCTCCCTGCCTATGCTGATCCTGAGCAGATTGTGCCCCGCTGGCACCATTTCCCCCTGTCCTTCCCTGCTGGCTGGAATATCCTGATCGCTTACTCTCTGACATGTGGAAGCGGTGGTCCTGGCAGTGAAGCAGTGTTGCATTAACCACATCAGAATAAGTGTCCGACGAGAGATTACCCAACAAGTGCTGACGGATCCTCCAAGTCAACCCATCCATGAACTTCTGAAACTTCTTCTCCTCGGTCGAAATTTCATCAGGAACGATGTTCAAGAGATTAGTGAATTCGGCCTCATAGTCGTCCATGGTCTTCCCCTCCTACTTGAGGTTCATTAACTTCCTCCTCATTTCGGTGTGAACAGCTGATGGAAAATACTTACGGTCGAACCACACCCAAAACTCCTGAATAGAAAGAACGTCTCTCTCCTCCGTGGTGGTAATGGCTCCCACCACTGCAACACTGATCCTACTAGTTTAAAAGTAGCCAGTATTTTCTTCTGAACATCCGTGCACTCGTACATCCTTAAGTGACTTTGAATGTCCTTCTTCCACTGACTGGACACAACAACGTCGGAGCTACCTGCAAACTCCGGAGGGTGTGCTTTCTGAAAAGCATCATGAACACGTTCCCAAGCAGACGAGAATGCATGAGCCCGAACTGGAGCTACTATCGACGCCTGAGGTGATTCCTGTTGCACAACTGCTAAGGCGGCATTTATCGCTTGGGCAAACAATAGCGGCAACCTCTGTGGCATTCAAGGAGCCCTGAACTGGTGCAGGTTGTGGCTTGGGCTGAGCATCCCTGGGAACTCACTATGCATATCGTGGAGGCATCTGAAATGAGAGTAAAGTCTTATAAGTTCGCAGTTATTATCTTAAAATAGTTCAAGAGAGAAACATGCACAAAATAATACAACAATCCTAAAATATAGGGCTCTATATCAAAAAAAGCTACGAGGTAACATAACAAGTCGTACAGATCCTAAGGACACTAGAACCTGATGCTCTGATACCACTGGTGAAACCCCGACTAATTAAATACCGGGTAGCTACTCCTTTATTCAAATTAATACAAAATGTCAAGTTGGTTCAGTTCATAACATCACCGTCGATAAACATTTTAACAATTACTAGCCACCTAATATTTAAAAAGTGAGTTGTCAGTTTTAATTAAATTCGATTTACATAAAACCGAAGTAAATTAAGAAATACTGATACCACAACCACATCACAGTCGTAATAAGATAACAATGTAATAAACTGAATCTGGAGGAATACACCTCACAACAATCCCAATACTGAAATAAACAAAATAAAAAGCCTGAACCATTCATTAATTACAACCCAAAATCTGAAATAGAACTGATTAAGTAAGATGTCTCTAAAAGAAAAGGGGCTACATGCCCTACAGATGAGTAAATCTGAAGTAGAGTCAAGATAGAAAGTGGAGGCATCTACTATCGAGGCCCTGTAACTTCCACGGTTTTACATCACGTCACCGGGAAGGAACTCCTATACTTGGTGTCCTTATGGTTGGTCACCTAAAACATTTTTTACAAAAAATAGACTTGAAAGCTAACGGGTCAGATCCCGATTTTGAAAATAGTTTAAAATACAGCAAGTGTTTAGTATCAATAAACAGTGAATATAAAATACATGATAGTGCGTGCACTAACATTAATTCCTCACCTCTCAACTAAATGTGCACTCCTATCGTACCTGTACCCGTTCTAGTTACTACCATATCAAACTAGTCCAATATACAATCTAACATTTCTATACGATTACCGATTCAATTCCCGACATCTTAATTTAAACAGAGAGTTGTACTTTTCTTCTTAGTTCAAAATTAGTAATACTCGTCACTAGGGATTTTCCATTTTTAACTCTAAAAAAATGTTGCTATTATTCACTTACATTTATACATGACAGTTCATTTCAATTAACAGTACAATATTCTCATCATAAATATACAATACTGGCACCCCGAGGCTAAGCTCCGGTGCACACATACTCTGCAATCGAATGCCGATACATCACGTACATAAGGACCACGTATTCTGAATCTCTTAGGAATCGTTCTGACAAGTACCAAACACACATAATGGAGACGAACATAGTTCACATCACATGGGTCACGCACATACCTACGCTCCCATGATCAACAGACATATTAACTTCTCAATAAGTCCTTCTCTGACCTATGTTCTTGAGGTATCAATCTAAATCCCCCCGTAGGCACACAAAGATTAGATGGCCCTGATCTAACGCCTACCTCCCATGATAGCAAGTATGGTAGGTATGTTATACACAGATGACTACATATCCCAAGCATTCACATATATTAGATATTCCATCATTTTAATAGAGGTATGTTCTACATTCATATACCGTCATTAAATGTTGTACATTAACAAATCCCCAAATCATATACATTAAAAGTTGTTAACTCTTCTCACGTCATAATTTTAAGTACTCGTTTCCTAATCCATAAATGTCATCCGATTTACTACCAAATTCGATGTTTTACTCCTCAACATACTCCAATCTCACAATTATACCCACTAGTCAATAAGGGAAGGTTAGTACTCCATTAAATAAGTCTGCGGGAAGTTTGAAATAAAATCAGTCATAAAAAGGCCATTCTGTCAACTCGTTAGAAATCTCGTTCGAACGAGGTCGTTCGAATGAGTGTCGTTCAAACGAATGGCTTCGAATGAACTACCAACTCATTTTAAGGGATACTTTCATCTCGTTAGAAACTCGTTCGAACGAGGTCGTTTGAACGACTTGGGCAGGTCTTCTAACAAGATGGCAGACTTCGCCCAGAAATCTCCAAATTCATTTTTCTTCATTCTTCTCTTCTCTAAATCAACCCTAAGACTATCCAAATTACGTTTTAAGGTTTGTAAACTATTTTTATTCACCCTAGATCATTCCTTAACATACTTTTGGGGTCAAATCTTACAAATTAACATGCCAAAATCATAAATCCCCAATTCTTGTCCCAAACCATATGAACTTGAAACCAGAATTAAATTTCATAAAAAGACTCCCTATTAATCCGTTTTCAGATCATCAAAATTTATGTTTTTTATATTGAATTTGTCCATAATCATTCTACATGCAAATTCCTACCCAAGACACAATAATTCCATTGGGTGTTCTTCATCAAAATTTCCAAGACATAAACAGTTTCTACACTACACATGGAGGAAATATTCATTGCAATAACGACATCAAAACACTTTCCTTAGATTTTTTCTTCAGATCTGTTTCCGGTGTTTCAAGGTTGATTCTTCCCTCTTTTGGTTCACAATCTCGTCCAAAATGATGGTGGTGGGTGTTTTTGTTTGGAAACTCTTTTCCCTCATTCTAACTTCTCTCAAAAACTTCCGTAGCCCACTCTCTCACTTTTTTGGCTAATAATGGCCTTAGTGGCTCTTTTAATAATAACTAAATTAACACTAAAATTCGTGGGTTTTAATCCCTTAATTTTTAAAATTACCAAAATACCCTTCTAGGTTGCCGGTTTGGCCTAAAAATGCCCCGGGACCCAAACTAAACCCCCGGCTAGTGTTTTCTGACTATTGCGACCCTTCTGGACACGTTGGCACATTGAAAATGATCATTCAGTTGATAAAAAATATAATTCAATTTTTAATTTAAATAATTTTGTTCCTGACGCGACTGACACGCGCGCCTAAACTAAATATCCCAAATTGATGTATTTCTGACTCGCGACAATTTTAATATTTTCAATACTCATATATTACCATATATAATATGAAATATTCAATTTTACATCATAATCTAATACTAACTCACATCTCGCTAGTATTTATATCCGGATTAATTTCCAATTAATTCTCATTTAATTCAATTAATCCCTTAAATAAAAATTAATAAAATTACGGGGTATTACAGTTTATTAATTTGGGTACGCATCCTAAAGTTGCAAGAAATAACTTACAATATTAAAAAACTAATAATCGTGCGACTCATTTACGAGAAACATGGAAACTTGTCGACACTCACATGATAGAGATACCTCACCCCTCATCATAAGCGAAATACTACACGAGTGATGCAACCCAAGGAATAATGAATATTATCACTGGGCTAGTAAGTAATATCGCGTTACCAAATATTAACACGGGATGAAACAACTACACATGTATGTAATAAAACACAATTCACCTCTTGTTCTCATTAAGATACACATGGTCTCAAATATAAACAATTTCCCCTATTTAATATCTTAAATAAATGTGATAATCAAAAGACTATATCATATCTGCACAATACGATCTCGTCTCATGTCACCCATATAATAAGATATACATAATCTTATATGAATACACATAAATGTGAAATATGTCTTAAATAAAAATTTTCATCACCACACTAATATCGTACACGTGTATATAAGTCTCGTAACAACCACACAAATGCATCTACTGTTGGGGACCATCTTGTTCTTCCATCGGTAAATCAGTAGAAGTCCCCCACCTAACGAATTAGAAAATGTACACACATAAATGAGAACAGGGAATCACTATACAATCACACCACCGGGTAGTCCCATATTAAAACTCGTCTGACGGATTAGATTAGTCGTCTCTCTCAATATAATGTGTATATCCACTGAACATATGATCTAAACGTGTCAAGGCGCAGTAACACCATCGGCAATATCTCCTGATGGATAAAATCATCTGCAACTCACATCTCGCGGAGGTGATCATTTTGAACATGTGATCTCAATACATAGACCTCCATAAAGTCCTATGTCATCAACCAGGAGTCCAATACACAGTCATAACCAATTGAATCAGAAAGACCGATCGATAGATTCCCCACAGTAAATGATACGTTCATAATCAAACAATGTTTGTGCGTGTGTACATATATATATATAAAAGAATACCCGAACATCCCAATCTCCAAATGTCAGATTGTCCCTTAAATTATCTAGTTTATTAACTCTCAAACCTTATTAAAATACTCCTCCTAGTTTATCAAATTTTAAACTATGAGCGCACGCACACACACACACACACACACACACACACACACACACACACACACACACACACACACATATATATATATATATGCTCTTGTGCAGAGTATCCCACATTTTAACAATGCGGATAGTACATGTGTCACCTGGTGGTGAGGTATATGCTCTTGTGCAGACTATCTCGCATTTTAACATTGTGGACTGTACATGTGTCACCTAGAGGTGAGCCTACAAATTATCGGATAAATTATAAGGGCTTTTTCTCTCTCTTTTCATGGCTCACCACCAGGTGACACATGTTCAGTCTGCATTGTTAAAATGTGGGATAGTTCGCACAAGAGTAAACTGTATATATACACACACGTTATCTCGCAATATACATATACATCTCAACATTGGATTAATAAGTTAATTAAAGGCTTTAATCTCTTGAGACCCTAATTAAGACCTCTGAAAAATTAGTTTTTTTAACTTAGAAACCATAAGCGCACACACACATATATATACACATATCCATCTAACCGTTCAAAATGAAATCAAATTGAACAATCCAATAAAGCCCTAATCGCACTCAACCTGTAGTGCCAAATCAATCCAGCTTAAACCCAAATTTATCCGATCTTCCCAGATCGGGATCCGTCTTTCTGAAAACATTTTGTGGTAGCCCTAACCTCCATTAAAAATGAACCAATCTTCGAAACACATATCAAAACCCAATCACTAGGTATATAAACTATATAATTATGATCTTAGTCTGATTCTACAAAGAATAACGTCATTGTAGCACAAGTTAAGATTCAAATCAATCAAAACCCAATTTAAACCTAACTTCATTTTCTACATTCGATTGATTCAATTATCGTTTGATTTAATATTTCAAACCATCAAATTAACATTGGACAATTATAATTACAAGTGATATAGCCCTAAATATGTATTCTACCAACAGAATCATAACACAAAATGATTCAATTAAAGATTTTCACCAAAGTCCCCAATTAACTCAGATTATAAAACCGATCAATAGATTGATTAAATAACCAAATTAAACCCAGTATTAACATGGTTTAGATAGAAAATAAATTCCTAAACATGTTTCTAAATCCCAAATCAATTACATTAAAATAATAGGATAAAAGAGTTGCATATTACATAATGATAAGCCAAGATATTTCTTGCCTGAACAGTATGAAGGAGGGATTATACCACTTAAGCCCTTATTCTTCCTCCTCAATTTATTCCGAGGTTCTTCCAAATCTCTAGGATAGCAGGGATTTGTGTTGTGTATTTAATGTGTTCAACTCATGTCACTAAAAGGCCTAATTTTAAACCTCTAAATGAGCCAAAACTACTGACAAACTTGTCCAAAGCTTACACAAAGGTGTACCTACCCCATGGGCCCAATCCAAAGAACTAAAAACACATATTCAGACCTCTGTGTCACTCTAGAGTCCAATTCAAATGGTAATACCGCGCTATACACATAAATCAAATGCACACTTAAATATTGTATTGGTAACACATAGTCAAATATCATATAATTAACATCACCAATTAATTATTTACAACACACTACACAAAAATCACATCACATGCAAAAATTGAATGATCATCTAAATTAATAAATTTAATATTACCATATCACATAATTAGTAATTAATACCAATTATTAATTTATTTCTCAATTAATAAATAATAAATAAAATCCATGAAAATATGGGGTGTTATAAGATATGTGCAACTTTTTAGAGAGAGAGAGAGAGAGAGGAGAGGGCGGGAGAGAGATAGATAATTACAAAGGGAAATAAGATTAAAACAGTTGTATTTAGATGGTAAAAAGGAGAGAATAACCCTTTAGAAAAAATCACACGGGAATCATGTGCATGTTTTCAGTATAAAAAATTAACTGTGTTACTGTGAGAGGTACTTGAAAACCTTTATTAAGTTTAGGATTTCAAGTCCACAAATTGAAATTTTGGGTGGTTAAGTGAATAAAAGGGTAAAGTTTATGGGGTAAGTGTAATTAACCAATGCTTAAATGTAGTGCATCAAATATGATCTCAGGGGAAGAAGTAGTCCTTTTTCTATACAAATATGAGGAGATTGAAAATAAATATGATACTTTGTGTCATCATTTATACTTATCACTTATTTCAGGATGTGGTGGTAGCAATAGTCTTCTTTAGATGTATTAAGAAAGTTTTTTATGGGTTTTAATACATAGGTTCTTATGCCACTAGAATTTTCGAGACCTACAGATGAGAGTCCTAAGATTATTGGCAATGTGTGGTGGTCAATGGTGACCAATCTTAATGACCTTATGGAATGAAGGCTTAAGACCTTAGAATTCCTAAGATTCTCAAGTATGGGGTCTTTTAGGACCATAAGAGATATGGATGAATGTTTTAAAACTCCAAGGAATTTAAGCTAAAGGACTGGGTGATGGGGATCAATATAAGCATAATGAAAAAAATTCACCCTTGGAACTTTTACTAATCAAACATGGGCAAACCAAAATTAGGTTTGAAGAAAAAACCTAAGGTTTAGAATATAATACCTTTGTTGACCCGATTATGATCCACTGTGAAGAAAACTACTTGTCGACAACCTTATTTTGGATCTTAAAAACCTTGTTAAAACTTCTATAAAACTTGAATCTTCTAGTGTATGATCCTCTGCAAATTTAGGTAGGTGTGTGGGAACCTTTTGAGATGAAAACTCCTCGTTATGAGTGAGATATGGTGGCCTCTCTCTAAACCTCTTCACGAAAATGTGAATAATATTTTTTTTTCTCACCCTCTCAAACCCTAATGTGTTCAATAATGAGCTAAATCCCCTTTCCACACATTTATATACTAGTATAAAAGGTGGGCATAGGCTAAACTAGGTTTCTTGAGAATCTAGGCCTAACTACTTCGATATTAGGACTCAACTAGGGATCCAGGATAAATAATTAAATTGACTTCAAATGAATCCTTGGAAATACCTAATTATATTTACAGTAATTTATTTTCTTTCTTTATTTAATCATAATTAATTCCACTAAATAACTATGACTGCACTCATTAAATAATTATGACTGCACTCCAACTTAATTATCTCATAAATCCTCGGATATAACGAGTTCTTATTTGAAATGTTGATTATGGTGCATAATGTGATTCCCTACATTAAGATTACAATACCTACTTGGTTAAGCTAATTTTTTGTTAATCAACTTTAACCAACATTTAATCACTTTTGTTGACTCTTGGGTTTAACTTATTTTTCTACCTCCACCCGATTATAAATAATCCAATGATCTAGTTTAGTAGTGGAAATAAAATCTTATAAGTTTTTCAAGGGGGTATCACAATCCTAAGTATCCCCAGATGCTGGTTTATCTGAATTAAGATCTTTTACCTACTTATATGATTGTTAGCCAATATGCGATGAGAATTTGATTCAATCTAATATTAAATCGTAGCCATGACAACCAAAGTAACATAAACGTATGCATCCCAATAAACCTAATTCTTTGGATTAAAGATCTATACACCCTTTGAAAATGGTGTAAGATTTCCCGATTATAATTAAGATAGTCCTTAGACAGTAATCTCATGGGTGGTGATGTTCAATACATTCATGGGATGTACCAATCATAATCCTCTCTTTAACTATATCACATGTTTTCAAACCATTATCGGTTCCCTATAGTTTTAGATAAACTACTAGAATTGTATCGCAACCATTCTGATAGGATATCTAGTCCCTATCTAGGTTGTAAAGATTTTCATATTTTTAGAACTGGAATTCCAATCTCCATATTATCAACCGGAAGGAAACTCACTAAACTCCTACTAAGATCCATTGACCTACATTTAATTGAAACAATATATATAACCAAATATAAATAATTCTTACAAACTGGATTTACATATCAAAAGGAGTAAAAAAATTCCTTAATTGCACCTGGCTTTATGAATAATCCCAACATTGGGGATCTCAAAATTGTTAGAGTATTAAAGCCTTAATAATTTTATAAGTTTACGATATACTGACCTAAAGGCCTATAATTGCAAAAAAATTGAGTTAAGGTTTCGAGGACCTCAAAAATATTATAGACAAGGATAAAATACGTACAATTATAAAATTAAAATTCTAAACCTTGGTAATGATGACGTCTCGACCTTTTGTAACTAAGGATAAATTCCTTACAATTCCTAAACAAATGAGTTAAAGGTATGATGACCTCAAAACTTGTGGAGTTTATGATGAAAATCTTAAAATTCTTAATACATTGTCTAACTCTAGGGTCTTGTGGCTCAAGACATTTTGGAACTAAGACTTTATTCCTTAAAATTACTAGATTTTGAGTTTAGGTCCTGGGTACCTCATAACTATTAGAGATAATGACGAAATCCTTACAATTCTCATAAAATTTTCTAAGTTTAATATCCGTTGACCTTATGACCTTTACAGGGTATAACTGAAGTCCTTGAATTTATTTATAATTAGAGTTAAGGTCCCTGGGACCTCATGACTATTAGAGGTAAGGATGAAATCCTTACCATGTTTAAAAATTATTAATGTTATAGCTTGAACAAAATTCTCTAAATGTTGGGGTATCAAACTATATCCCATTATAAAAGATGATGACTATATAAAGGCTAAACATATATATGATACTATTTCAAATGAATATAGTTACGTTCATTTTTGTGAATTATAGATAGAGGATCTATCTCTTACCTATTTAGTAAAATAATCTATGTCCACTATGAAAAAAAAATCACTCTTTTTAATGGTAAGAGGTCCAACCAGATTTACCCACCATTATTCAAATGGCCATGGAGTAAACATATAATACATCATTTCAACAGGTTACTTTGGAACATTAGAAATAATTTGACATCTATTATATCATTGGACTAAAACCTTTATAATATCCCTAGGGTTTTCCAGAAGTATTTTTTTCCTCAAAACTTTGTAAGATAATGCCCTAGGGATAATGTGAGACTAACATATGTGTTCATGGATATTGTTGAGGATGTATTGTGCTTCTCGAGGTCCTAAACACACTCATAGAGAGGATAGAGTCGTTTTTAATAAAACCCCTTGGTCGAGCTAGTAGTAAGATGCTAGACACTTCAGGCATTTGACTTTGAGATTTTATTTAAAAATTTTGCCAATGATTATGTACTCTTTGGGGATTTATTTTTATTTATTAGATAACATGAGGCTTGATTATGTTGGGATAATCTAAAGTAACTATGTGGACACTAGGATCAATTTCATTTGAGAAGGGTACCCTTTATAGGTGGTTAGCATTCGAGTTTTATTCTTTGGGTGCTCGTTTCATACTGAATATGTGCATCCTAAGGATCATCCCCTCCACAATTAAAGGTACCAAAATCATATGGTCCTCTTTGGCACAATATTTTATATAATTATGAAATATACTCATACGACCTAATAGGACAAGATTGACTGATTAGATTGACCAAAATATATTTTGAGTCTTGTCCATGAGGATGTTCTGAAAAAACTTCATGAAAATCATTCAAAGAACATCCTCACCTTCCTGCATATCCTTTTATACTACTATTAAGCAAGGTAAAATGGACATGTAGACTGATGCACATTTTTCTCACGCTAGTTCTTTTTTTAGAAAATAATTTTGTTGTGTGTTTATGTATTGATATGGATCTTTGGACATGTTTATGAAATGAAAATAAAACTATCTTTAAAAATCTTATTTTCTTCACTTTATAAATGTTGTTGAGGTATGTCGCAGGACCTTCACTACAACGAGACTTTACCTCGCAGTAGCGATGATTTCTCGCTGGCCGCACCACTTCGCAAATTTTTTTTCTTTAGGATTGACTTGTATTATCGCAATCGGTTTGCCCCAACGATGAAGATTCTTGATTAAGTGAGACTCCGGTGAAATGTGTCAGTCTGGTGCAAAAAGCTACTTCTTGAATTAAATTGTGCACATCTTTCTTGATACATGTGAAAACTAAATATCTGACCATATATTATCAACATTTTACACAATGTCACTTCATGTAAGTCTACACCTTACCTATTTGTTCCCACAATATTGTCTTATAAGTAATTTTGACTTTATTTTGTATAAGAAGTGTGAAGTGTGATTTTATGATTTCTTTGTGGACAAATTTTTTTTTGCTAAATCTTTAGTTCCATAAGATTAATTTTAGGAGAAAAAAAATCTAAAAAGGCTAAAAACTTTTTTTATGTTTAATCTTGTATTCTTCCAACTTTTAAATCTTTTTTCTTCTTTTGAATATGTTCTTGAGATATTTTAAGTTTAAATACTTGTGAATTCTAAAAAAATTGTACTAAACTTGTTTGATTTAAAATTTGTGTATACCTTGAAGAAATATTTTTTCCAATTTGTTGTGTTATTTTCAGATTTTATTTATCTTAAAAATATATTTTGGGAGTTAAACCATTTTTTCTAGTACACTTTTACTTTAGGTTCACCACACACCTAGAAAGTGGAGCTACTCTCATTTAAGTCTTATCATATATATTCTAAGGATTAGAATGTAAAATTTTTCTTCAACTCTAAATGAAGATTTTATAGCTAAGGACTTCACGAATTCGGTTGCAGACCCAAACTGATCGTTGTTGTCTAGTGTTCTCAAGATATTTGTAATACCCCGTACTTTTGGCTATATTTATTTTTGGGATTAATTAATTAATTCGGATAAAATACTAGCGAGATGTGAGTTGGTATTTGACTATATTGAGTATATATGATGATATATGAATATTGAATTATGATACTTATCGTGAGATTGATATACGGCAATTTGGATATTTTATTGGGACGCGTATGACAGTCGCGTTAGGTATATAATTATTTAATTATAAAAGTGAATTTAAATTCTATTAACCGTATGGTCGTTTTGAGTGCCCCAACGCGTCCGGAAGGGTCGAGATAGTCAGAAAACACTAGCCGGGGGTATAATTTGGGTCCCGGGGTATTTTTAGGCCATACCGGCAACATAAAGGGTATTTTGGTAATTTTGTATTTTTGGAGAATTAAAAGTGACGAAAATTAAGAGTTTTAATCTGATTGGAAATTGACCCACTAAGCCACTAACCAACCCATATTAACCCAACAAGCTACATGGATTGTTAGATTAGGTTTTCTAAGTTTCCCCAAAACAAACCCTAGCCACCATAGCCATTGGAGAAGAAAGCTTAGAGAGGGAGAGAAGGAGAAGGAATTATGCAGAAAATCTTTACAAAATCAACACCAAATTCAGGGACAATCAAGGCAAGTGATTTAATTTCTTTTAATTCAAAAATGTTTCCTCCATGTTAGATAATTTGAAGATTTACAATTGTGCTTGGAAGATAAATGAAAACCCATGTTGTTTGGACATAGAACTTGAATATTGAGGACAAATTGCATGTAGAATCATATAGAGATGATTATTCTGGTATTAATATATGTTGGATGTAAGAAAAACGGATTTAGAATGGACTAATTGAGGACTTAAAAGTTTAGGGTTCATGTTCTTGAAAAATTGGGGGAAAAGTGTAGAGATTGGTAAATTGATTGATGTTAGGATGAATTAATCCGTTAAAACGTGTTAGGATGTGACTATAATATGTTTAGGATTGATTAAAGACCTTAAAACAATCGTTGGGACTAATTTTAGAGGAGATTTGAGGAGTAGAAATGGTGAAAAAACGTAACTAAGAAATTCTGGGCCGAAACTGGTTCCTCGTTATAAGACCTTCCCAGGTCGTTCGAACGAGCTCGTTCGAACGAGCTTCTAACGATTTGACCAGTCGCTTCTAACGAGGGGAGACTTCGTTCGATACCTTCATTCGAACGAACTGTATTTCGTTCGATACATTCGTTCGAACGAGATGTCATTAGAAGGTACAGTTCGTTCGAACGAATTGGAATCTCGTTCAAACAGCCTCGTTCGAACGAGACTTCTAACGAGATGGCAGTTTAGGCCTTTTTGGCGTGTTTTAATTTTGGGAGTCCCGTAAACCTGTTCGAGGATAGAGATAACATTCCTTTGATGGTGTATTAGTATACTAGGGACATTTGGATTATAATGAGGAGTAAATTATATAAATGTGGATCAAATCAAATAGACATTTGAGTCGAGACGTGAGTGCCTACTACGACGTGAGAATGAATTATGGCGCGTATAAATATGGACCGGGATTATATAAGTTGTATATATATTTGATTGGTAGGAGAATGCGATAAGTACTACAATTAAACAACGGGATTACTAAGATGTGTGCTTACTTAGTATTGGTATATGATTTGTGTGTATAACATACCTACCATACTTGCTATCACGGGAGGTTTACGTTCGCTTAGGGACCTCTAATCCTTGTGTTGCCCGGATTTAGACCGGTTACCTCGATGAACATAGGTCAGAGAAAGACTTTTTGGGATGTTAATAAGTCCACTGATCGTGGGAGCGTAGGTATGTGCGTGACCCATGTGATGTGACTATGTTCGCCTCCACTATTTGTGATTTGTGTTATCTGAACTATTCCTGAGAGATTCGGAATATATGATCCTTATGTACGTGATGTACCGGGATGGATAGCAGAGTATGTGTGCACCATTGCTTCGTCTCGGGGTGCTTATATTGTATTTTCATGTTGTGGAAAATATACGTTTAATAAACTGGGAACTTTCATATAGTATTCTGTGTATAACTATGGAATAACATAGATGGATAATCTATAACGAGTTGAATTACTTTTGTATGAGAACTTGAATTTACGTTAAACACCTATTTAACTAAGATCGTTATAATGTTAACGGAACCGAGTAATAAGGGTAGGACCTATGACAGTCTAGCTAGATATGATGTCACTTATCTAGTGGTTTGTTTCGTTTTAGATGGGTAGTTACGTTAGGAGTGCACAGTTAGACGAGAGGTGAGAATATCATGTGAGTGCACATCCTAACATGTAATTTACATTTAATGTTTTAAATGTCTTTAAAGCACTTTCAGGTTTTTAAAACATCTCCACATTCGGGCTCTGACCCGTTTGCTTTCAAATCTACTTTTTTGTAAAACCATTTTTAGGTGCCCAGCCACAAGGACACCATGCATAGGATACTCATTCAGATGACGAGCTATAGCTATTTGTGGAAGTTACAGGGATTTGCTTTTAGACGCTTCTATCAATTGGATTCCATCTTCAGTATTCCTCAGTTTTAGGGCATGTTGCCCAGTTCCGTTAGAGTTACATTTCCATTACAGTTTTCAGACTTTAACATGTATTAATTCAGTATTCAGTATTTAGTTACTTATTTCAGTTGTGGGATTTGTAGTGAGGAGTTTTCCTCCAGACTTTATTTACATTATGTGATGATTATTCTATTTACTTCGTTATGGTGAATGGTGTTATTATTCTTCATTACACTTGTTGCATGTTAATCAGACATTAATTAAAATTTGGCAACTTACTTTTTAAATACTAGGTGGTTAGTAATCATTAAAATGTTTTCGACAGTGATGCTATTAACTGGACCAACTTGGCATGTTGAATTAATTTAATAAAGGAGTAGTTACCCGGTATTTAATTAGTCGGGGTGTCACAATATTGTCAAGCTATTATCTAGTTTTTCTCTTTTTTTGTGTTTTTCCGTGTACGCCTTGGCGTTGTTCAATTTTTTTATCCTTCCACACTTAGATTAAGTCATCTGAATATTAAAAATAAAATTTGGTGTAATATACTTGGTAAAAAAAAATTCACTTAGATCTTGGGCCTTGCATTTGTTCCCTAACATGATCTTCAAAAGAAAACCTTGTCATATCTTGAGGAGAGATTTTAATTGGGTAGATTTCGTCCATATTGGCTTCGAGCACACACACTCTCAACTTGTATCAGAGTCGTAACTCTCTTTGTTAGGTTTTATCACCTAAAGGTACATCAATTGTGTGTTATTATGAACTTTTATATGAACGAGGAAATGCAAGAAATAATGGAAAACAATAAATGTCATATTCTACCTGGATGTATCACACAGTCTGATATTTTGAATCACTTTAAGACAAACATTTATTGTACTCATGTTAGTGATTATAAAGATAAGGACCTCTTATTATCTTGATGAGCTTGTTTATTAAAATAAAAGTTTATCTAAAACCAATCTTAAACTTGCTATGAGATTGAAATATTTTGACAAAGAAAAATCCATCAAAGAAAATTAAGCACATGAATCTTCTTGGTTATCTTTTCATAGGGATATATTACTTGATAAAATTGAAAACTTTGAAAATGAGAAACTTGAACTTTTTAATGAGATTACATCTATTAAAAAAGAGAATGAATTGTTTCAATTTATTGATGATCATGCTCATTCTCTCTACCCTAAAGTTAAATCTCTAGATTTAGACTTTAATGACTTCTTAAAATTTGTTGATGAATTAGTTGAAAATAAGAAGTTACCCTTAATTGATGATGAATCTGTGTCCACTTTGAAAATAAGATATGTATGATTTGACCATCCTTATGTATACTTTGAAAGAGAAACATCAAAATACGTTTAATCTTAATACCTAACTTTTGAAGAAACTTTAAAATCTATCTTTTGAACTAGTTTCAAGAAATTGTGAACTTCTAAAAGGAAAGGTTTCACATGGAAAGAATTCAACATCAAATCTTTAATAAACTTCTCATCATGGCTTCTAAAACTTTCATTCATGAAAGAAACACGTTAGGATGAACAATTTGAAAGAGAAGTGTAATATACCTCCTCCCATTTGAAAAAACCATAAGGATAATGATAAAAGACCCACTAGAGATTGTATTTACTCTTATTGTAATAAGAACGGTCATCAATAGGACTTTTTTTGTTTTAAGTTAACCAAGGTTCAATATTTTAAAAAGGTTGCTCCCAAGACTTTTTCTCATGTGTCTCATCGTAAGATTTATAAATGTAACTATTTACAATAGGAAAAAACATTTGTGATAATTTAGTTATTTTCTTAAATCAACTTTGCACGTTGGCAATGCTAGGAAGAATTATATCATTGGTAAGAATGACTCTTTTGGAAACCATGTGAGAATCCTCGGCATGTTCGTAGAAAAAAGGACAAAAAGATTACTGCTACACCCAAGATTCAACCTAGTCCCAATTTGCCTCATATTAGATAAATGTGGATTATGAAGGATCGTTTACATATAATATATTTAGAAACAAAATAAGATAATTCATTGACTTCCACTTGTTAGAAGGTTTCGTTATGTACTTGAAACTTCTTATAATGCTTATCTTGTTCCTTGGGTCATTTGTCTTCTGAATGCTTTATTCTCATAATTTGCTTTTAGGTACCTTTTGTGATTATGTGCATTTAGGTTACCTTGCTAAAATTCTAAGACTAATATCTTTGACTTGTTTGCACATGAGGTTTATATCTTGGTTTTCTTTATGAATATGACCTCTACATTTAGAAATCAAAATCATTGAATTTTTTTATTTTTTCAACCTTAATTTATCTCATATAAATATCAGAACTCGTATGACTTACACTACACTAGTTTTTGAGCATTATCTTATGAACTAAAGAACATAACACTTTTCAGAAATGCTTTATGAAACTTTTAAAATGTATGTGCATTGAAAAACGATGTCATTTTAGACTTTGTATTTGTAAGATTTGTATCTTTATAGTGTGAGTTGAAAATTACATGTGTCAAAATCAAAAGAGATGACGTGATAAAAAATAAAGCTTTGACTGGATGATGCTACCTTTAAAAATTGGAAATAGTGTATGTGGAGACCCATTTAACATGGACCGTGAGACTAGTCGACCAACCGGGATGATTCAAAGTGCTGCCCAACCCAAATCATTATTTAATTCACACATGAGTATTTCAAATACACTACGACACTTACGTATATAGTCAAATTAGTTACCAATAATCTCAGAAGAGATATTCAGGTGCTCCTTGATATATTCACTTGTTAAATGAGTTCCTTCTACAACTCAATATTTACTTTGATGCACCTATAAATTCTACACCCCTACTCAAGGCAAGGGGATGTAACAAAAAACATTGAGAGAGACTATAATAAAATTGTAACCTTTCCTTGGATGTAGGCAAGTTTTCGAACCACATGTGTTATTATTGTGTGTGACCTTTACTTTCTGTTCTTTGTGATTGTAAGACACAAGAGAGCCTTCAAAAATTATGACAAAAAGTATTGGGAAGTATTCAATGAGGTCGAGGACTGCTCGTAGGAAGTTTTCGTAGCATCCTTAAAAATTGTTCTACTAACCATCTCTTTGTTGCACTAGGCCCTAACTAATAAAGAAGCCAATACCATTGACGACCTCATGGCTTGTATTGAGAAATACACCAAGGCAGAAGATGCGGTTCTCTCTAATGCAGGGGAAAATGATTGAGAAAAGGACAACGAGGGAACATAGACGAATGGTACTCTAAAGAAGGGAAATAAGAGCAGGGGGAATAATCGCTCCAAGAATGGGAACAAGGTTGATCCCTCCAAGGCATTCCAGACTATTAACAAAGTCTTTAAGGAACCCATTTGCAATATTTCAAGCAAGATAAAAGACCAAACCTTCATCAAATGGACCAAAAATATTGGTGATGACCCAGCAAAAAGAAATAATGCGTTGAGATGATCATTCCACAAGGAGGCCGACCATCGGACTGAAAATTGTAAGTCTCTGAAGTCATACTTGGAGGAGATGGCCAAAGTTAGGAACCTTAATGCTTGCATAAAAAAGAAGGCAGATAAGGTTACAACCAATGGCGAACAGAAGCCAAACATTGTCCTTCATGATGATAATGGGCATGAGTTTGCGGTAGTCCATATGGCATCAAATCTTAAGAAAATCTAAGGAAATGTTATTTGGATGGACTTAAATAAGGTTACCACTATCATGAAGGAGTTTTTTATTGACCCTACCAAAAATGGGGCTAGTAAGCACCAGCGCTTAGAGGACGTCGACGACACCAAGCATATTATCTTAATCGAGGAAGATTTGACTGGGGTAAGAACCTCACATCATGACGCATTGGTAATCACACTCAGAATAGCTAATTGGGATATCGACAAGATACTCATAGACTAGGGGAGTTCATTAGAAGTGATGTACCTGGAGTTATTCTACAAGATGAAGTTGAACATCATCGACCTTAAACAAGCCACAGTTTCGTAGGTCATCTTTGCAAGAAGGATCACGATTCCGCTAGGAAATATAGTCATGTCCGTAAGGACAATCATCATATAAAAGATAATTGAGTTCTTATTGGTGGACATTGAGTCCCCATATCACACCATCTTAGCCAGAGGTTGGTCATACTCCATGAAGGTTGTACCATCAACTTACCACCAGAAGTTAAAGTGTGCTAACGATTAGGGCGTGGTCAAAATACATGACGATCAGGACACTGCCAAGAAATGCTTTATTGCAGCTATTCTCCCCAAGAAGGAAAAGAAGAAATAGGTAAATTACACTCATGATGAAGCCCAAGAGGGGACTGTACCCTCCAAACAACAATGGTGTGGCCGACCTGGGGTCGAGGAGACCAGGGTCCACCCCATTGATAGGGTCATTAAAAACATGGAGGAAATTGGGGCCGATGATAACTTACGAGAGAGGAAGTTTTTGATCGAAACCACACTTGCCAATCAAGAGAAGAAATAATTAATTGCCTTTATTAAAATTAATATATATGTTTTCACTTGGGAACCATATGACGTTCTAGGGATTGATCCCAATGTAGCATTCCATCGCATACATGTTGATCCTTCGTTCAAATTGATCACTCAAAAGTCTCGTTAAATAACCCTCGAGAAGTATTAAGTGGTGGAAATCGAAGTGGGTAAGCTACTGAATGCAGGATCCATTAGGGATGTTCAGTTCCCCAAATGTCTATCCAACCCAGTGGTGGTGCGAAAGAGCAATGGCAGCTGGAGGGTCGATATCGATTTCATAGATCTCAATTGGGCATATCCCAAATAAGACTTATCTCTACCCAAAATAGATGAGTTGGTTGATGCCCCAGTGATGCACAAAAGGATGAGTTTCTTGGATGACTAATGTGGCTACCATAAGATTCCTTTATTCGGACCTGATCACGATAAAATCTCTTTATAACCCCAATTTGGTTGTATTTCTATAAGGTTATGCTATTAGGCTTAAAGAACGCGGGGGAAAAATATCATAGACTGATCACCAACATGTTCAAGAGATAGATGGGAGACACGATGGAGGTATATATCGATGACTTGCTAGTCAAAATCAAGATCAAGGGAAACTACCTCATAGACTTAGCTAGAACCTTTGAGATCCTCAGGAAGTATCGAATGAAACTTAATGTGAGTAAGTGTTCATTCGGTATCCAGTCAAAAACATTTTTAGGATACCTAGTCAGTAAAAGAGGAATTGAGGCTAATACAAACTAGATCGATGATATCCCTAGAGTCCAACCACCTCATACATTGAAAAATATTTAAAATCTCATTGGTATTCTCACGATACTTAATCTCTTTATCTCGAAATCTTCAGAGTGTTGCTGACCATTATTTTAGATCTTAAAGAATGACAAAGGCCTCATATGGAATGATGGTTATTTAAAAGTTTTGAAAGATATGAAATCCTACCTTAGCAAGCCACCCTTGCTGGTGATCCCAAATAAGGGAGACCCAATGTAACTTTGCCTTATAGTATCAGACCACGCTGTAAGCTCTGCCCTGGTATGTGAAAAGGGTGGGGGTTAGCACCCAGTTTATTATGCTAGTAAGATACTTACGGATGCAGAGTAGCGGTACCTACCTCTAAAAAAACTTAGCTATGCACTAGTGGTCACCTGGAGGAAGCTGAAGCATTATTTTGAATCCCATTCAATAACCGTAATCACTTACAACCCCTTCAAAGTTGTTTAGCGTAAAGCCAACCTCTCCGAATAACTTTTAAAATGGTCGATCGGGCTTGGGAGATTCTATATTCACTTACAACCAAGAATGACGATTAGGGTACAAGTCTTAGCAGACTTCATTGCTAAATTTATAGGAGACCAGTAACTAACTGGAAATGGAGAAGTCGATAAATAAGGAAGCACGGTTTAAGGGATGGAACATATACGTTGATAGAGCCTCTACTTTCAAGGGGGAGGAGTATGGATCGTTCTCATCACTCCAGAAGATATTATGATGAATCAGATTGGGATTTGTGGCTTCTAAAAATGAATTTGAGTACGATACACTGATCACTAGCTTACGCAAGGCCCAAACATTGGGGGCAAAGTGCCTTCACATATTTGGCGACTCCAAACTAGTCTCCAAACTAGTGAACATGGAATTTAACACCAAAGATGATAGGATGGAAGCCTACATCATTGTAGTAACAGGAGTTATGGAAGGATTTGAAAAATTAGACATTCAACAGTTCCCCGGGGGGAAGAATAGTCACGTCGATGCCTTAGTGTCCCTGAGCTCAACAATTGACTTTGACCTAAGGATAACTATTCAGATAGAGTTCCTCGCACAGCCAAGTATTGACCATATATTCACAGTCGAGGAGGTCCTCCTCATAGAAAAGGGACCTAATTGGGTGGATATGATCATCAATTATCTAAGGAGCGACATATTACCCAATGACAAGAGGTCGGGCCATCAGGTAAGGGTCAAGGATGCCCGATTTTATCTCTCCCCGAAAGGGAGGCTCTACATGAAGTCATTAACATGTCCATATCTCCAGCGTGTCCACCCAAATGACACTGAGAAAGTACTCAGTGAAATTCAAGAGGGCATTTATGGGAGTCATACAGGAAGAAGATCTATGGCCTTTCGAGCAATCAATGAGGGTTACTGGTGTCATCATATGCAAAAGGACACGGCCATTAATGTTCATAAGGGTGGAAAATGTAGGAATCACTCTCCTATGATCCATCAGCATGTGACACCCCGACTAATTAAATACCGGGTAGCTACTCCTTTATTAAATCAATACAAAATGCCAAGTTGGTTCAGTTAATAGCATCACTGTCGAAAACAATTTTAATAATTACTAACCACCTAGTATTTAAAAAGTAAGTTGTCAAATTTTAAGTTAAGTCTGATTAACATGCAATAAAGAATAATGGAAGAACAACATAATCCATTCACCATAACGAAGTAATGAAATAACTAACAAATAATAATAAGTCCGGAGTAAAACTCCTCACAATAATCCCAGAACTGAAAGTAATATGACAAGTCTGAATCCTGAATTAATTACATGCCAGAAGTCTGAATAACTGAATTAAATGAAATGTCTCTAAAAGAAATGGGCGACATGCCGTACAACTGTTAAATGTTGAATATAGAGTTAAGATAGAAGAAGCGTCTACAAGAAAAGTCATGTAACTTCCACAAACAGCTACAGCTCGTCACCTGAATGAGGATCCTAAGCATGGTGTCCTTGTGGCTGGGCACCTAAAATTGGTTTTTTAAAAAATAGATTTGAAAGCAAATGGGTCAGAGCCTGAAAGTGGAAATCATTTTAAAAATAGAAAGTGTTTTAATAACATTAAAAAATTAAATGCAAAATACATGTTAGGACATGCACTCACATGAAATTCTCACCTCTCGACTACATGTGCACTCCTAACTTACCGTACCCATCTAAATGACATACATATCTAACCAAACCGTAATAAGTTCTACCCCTTACTACTCGATTCCCATTTTACATTCTAGCGTTATCAAATCAATAGAGGGCTTTACTTAAACTCAGATTCTCAATTAGTAATACAATTCATTTCAGGTTATCCCTTAATGATTTCTCAAAACGTTTCCATATTTATACATACAATATCACAAGAAAGTTCCCATTAATTAAGCGTATATTATTCACGTCATAAATATACAATACAAGACAAGCACCCCGAGACTAAGTTGCGGTGCACACATACTCTGCTATCCATCCCGGTACATCACGTACATAAGGGTCACGCATTTCGAATCTCTCAGGAATCGTTCTCAAATAACAACAATCACAAATAATGGAGGCGAACACATTCACATCACATGGGTCACGCACATACCGGAGCTCCCACAATCAGCAGACTTATTAACATCCCAATAAGTCCTTCTCTGACCTATGTTCATCGAGGTACCAGTCTAAATCCGGGCAACACAAGGATTAGAGGACCCTAAGCGAGGGTAAGCCTCCCATGATAGCAAGTATGGTAGGTATGTCATACACATAAAAGCAATACATATACTAAGTATGCACACATCTTAGTAATCACCATAATATATTGGTGGTACACTTCTCATTCATACCAACATATAATGCTACACAATTTACATGTTCCTGGTTAATATAATTATTTCGGCCGTAAATGTTCTCGCATCGTAATAGACACTCACGTCCTACTCCATAATTTCCATTTGGTTCGAATCACACTTCTAGGTTTTACTCATCTATATATCTCAAATGTCCCTACTATATCAATTTATCATTAAGGGAAGGTTATCTCTACCGTTAAATAAGGTTACGGGACACGCGAAATCAAAACCGGGTAAAAAGCCTAAACTGTCAACTCGTTAAAAGTCTCGTTCGAACGAGATTTCGTTCGAACGAAGTGGGCCTTCTAACGAGATCTCGTTCGAACGAAAGTCATCAAACGAACATCACCCTCGTTAGAAGTCAAACTTTCAACTCGTTAGAAGATCGTTCGAACGACCTGGGCAGGTCTTCTAACGAGTGGCCAGATTCGAGCCCAGATTTTCCTTAACTCGTTTTTCCAACTTCTCTTCACCTCTAACCTCATCAAAACACTAATCCAACGATTGTTCAAAGCTACTAATCATCCCTAAACATATTTAGGTCATATACTAACGCATTTTGTGGGGTTAATTCATCCTAACCTCATTCAATTTTCAAATCTCTACATATTTCCCCAAATCTCAAGAATATGAACCCTAGAAGTTTATAAATCATCAAAGAGTCTAATTAAATCCGTTTTTCATTTTATCCAAAATATATTATCCTTAGAGTAATCATCTAAGTACAAATCTACATGTGATTCCTCATCAAAATGTAAATGCTACATCCAATTTAAGTGTGTTTTACATCAACTCCCAAGAACAATAAGATTTTATCAATTTCCTACACATGGAAGAAACATTCTCTGCAAAATAACGAAATTAAACCACTTGCCTTATGTGTATCTCTGATTTTTGATGTCGATCTGGTGAATGGTTCTCTCTCTCTCTGCAGAATTCTCTTCTCTTCCCTCTCCAAGCTTTTCTTCTCCAAAGTGCTAATGGTGGCTAGGGTTTGCCTTAGGAAATTTTGGAACAATTCTAATAACCCCCGTAGCCCATTAAGTCCTAAGATGTGGTTAGTGGGTTTAGTGGGTAATTACCAAGTCAGCTTTTTAATTCCCAATTTTCGTAGGTTTTAATTCCCAAAAATTCAAAATTACCAAACTACCCTTATACGTTGTCGGCATTGCCTAAAAATGCCCCGGGACCCAAACTAAACCCCCGACTAGTGTTTTCGGACTATTTCGACCCTTCCGGACGCGTTGCAGCATTCAAAATGACCATACGGTTTATAGAAATGAAATTCCCTTTTAATTATCATAATTATATTCCATTACGCGACTGTCACACGCGTCTCAATAAGATTTCCAAATTGCCGTATTTTTATCTCACGACAAATTTCATAATTCAATATTCATATATAGCCATATATACTCATTAATATCAAATACTAACTCGCATCTCGCTAGTATTTTTATCCGGATTAATTTCCAATTAATACACATTTAATTCAATTAATCCCATAAATAAATATCACAAAAATACGGGGTATTACATACTTCCCCCCTAATAACTGAATTTCGTCCCGAAATTCGGAACTAGAAAGTACCTGGTAAGAAAAACTTTGGATAAAGTTCTTGCATCTCATCCTCACGCTCCCATGTGGACTCCTCGACATTATGATGTCGCCACTGAACACGCACTAACAGAACTATCTTTGACCTCAGTTTCCGCTCACTTCGGTCCAAAATAGCAATCGGCCCCTCCTCGTAGGAGCTATCAAGCTGGAGATCGATGTCCTCCAAAGCAATATGAGAATGAGCTAAATCGTCTCTAAGATATTTCCTTAGTGAGGAAATATGAAATACATCGTGAATCCGATGCAAATGCTCGGGTAACCCAAGTCTATACGCAACCGGTCCAATCCGCTCAATAATAGGAAATGGTCCCACATATCTCGGTCCCAACTTCCCTTTCTTCCCAAAACGCATAATCCCCTTCATAGGAGATACTCTGAGCAAAACTTGGTCCCCCACTTGGAACTCCCTGAAGAACCTCTTCGCATTAGCATAGCTCTTCTGCCGATCCTGAGCTACCCGAATGCGACTCCGAATCAATTCTATCCTCACCGAAGTATCCTGAATTACTTCTGGCCAAAGTAGTTTGTTGTCCCCCACCTCAAACCAACATGCAGGTGAACAACAAGGTCTACCGTACAATGCCTCAAATGGAGCCATGCCAATGGTGAACTGGTAGGAGTTATTGTAAGCAAACTCCACCAGTGGAAGATACTGCTCCCATCCACCCCCAAAATCAATGATGCATATACGTATCATGTCCTCCAACATCTGGTTTGTACGTTCGGTTTGCCCATCGGTCTGCGGGTGATACGCCGTACTCAATCGCAACTCCATGCCCATGGACTCCTTAAAACTTTCCCAAAATCGTGAAACAAATATCTTGTCTCGGTGAGACATGATATTTAGGGGCACACCGTGAAGTCTCACTATCTCTGCAATAAACAGCTTGGCATACTGTCCCATAGTGTAGTCTGTCCTTACGGGTAGAAAATGAGCAACTATGGTCAACCTGTCCATAATCACCCATACGGAGTCATGACCTCTCTGTGACGTAGGTAGCCCTGTGATAAAATCCATGGATATGCTCTCCCACATCCACATCGGGATCTCCAATGGTTGTAGAAGTCTTGTCGGTCTCTGATGATCCACTTTTACTAGCTAGCAAGTGGCGCATTTTGAAACAAACACGGAAATATCTCTCTTCCTCCCGCTCCACCAATACTGTCGTCTCATGTCTTGGTACATTTTGTCCCCCCCGGGATGTACCGCGAACCGAGATCCGTGTGACTCTGCCATCACCTCGTGCTGTAATTCCTCCCCTTCCAGAACTGCTACCAATCTCCCATTGAAGCGTAATCCCCCATCTGCGCTAACGGTATAGGACTCGGCTCCCTCTTCTAGTAATCAAACTATCTGCTCCTGACAGAACGATTCATTTGCTTGTGCCTTTACCACCTTCGTGACAATCTGCGATGTAACAGTCATTACAGACATGAATGATCGGACCACTGCATCCTGGTGTCCCAACTCCTTCCACTTGGCCTTCCACACCCCTGCCACCTCATCTAATGGCCTACGGCTCAACGCGTCTGCTACCACGTTAGCCTTCCCCGGGTGATACTGGATATCAAACTGATAATCTGTCACAAACTCAAGCCACCTTCGCTGCCGCATATTCAACTCCTTTTGCATGAATAGGTACTGTAGGAACTTTTGGTCCGTGAATAATCGAAACTTTTCCCCCAAAAGGTAATGTCTCCAAATACGAAGGGCAAATACAACTGACGCCAACTCCAAGTCATGAGTGGGGTAATTCTTCTCGTGAGGCTTTAGCTTATGGGAAGCATAAGCTATGGCCTGACTCTCCTGCTGCAATACACCTCTAAGTCCTTGCAAGGACGCATCGGTGTAGACTAGATACTCAACTCCCAATCTCGGCAATGCTAACACAGGTGCTAAGGTCAACTAATCCTTCAACTCATCGAATGCCAACTGACAGGCATCACTCCAGATGAATGGCACACCCTTACGAGTAAGATGTGACAAAGGACCTGCTATCTTCGAAAATCCACGAATGAACCTTCTGTAGTATCCTGCTAGTCCTAAGAAACTACGGATCTCCGTCGGTGTCGTGGGCTGTCCCCACTCCCTCACCGCGGATACTTTCCCCGGATCAACAGATATCCCCCGGTCAGAAATAATATGTCCCAAAAACTGGACCTCCTTCAGCCAAAACCCGCACTTCTCATACTTTGCATACAGCTCGTTTTGATGTAGCATCTGTAAAACTTGCCTAATGCTCGGCGTGCTCCTCCTCTGTCTGGGAGTAAACCAGTATATCCTCAATGAAGACAATGACAAACTGATCTAGGAAATCTCTGAACACCCTATTCATCAAGTCCATAAACACGGTTGGAGCATTGGTCAAACCAAAAGGCATAACCCGAAACTCATAAGAACCATATCTCATTAAGAACGCAGTCTTTGAGATGTCCTCCTATCTGATACGCAACTGATGGTATCCCGATCTCAAATCAATCTTCGAAAAGAAAGAAGCTCCTCTCAATTGGTCGAATAAGTCATCGATTCGAGGCAACGGATACTTATTCCGTATCGTGACTTTGTTCAACTCCCGGTAGTCCACACACAATCTCAGTGAACCATCTCTCTTATTTACGAACAACACAAGGGCACCCCACGGCGAAGTACTCCTCCGTATAAACCCCTTACCTAACAACTGCTCAATCTAATCTCGTAGCTCTCGCATCTCTGTCGGAGCCATACGGTACGGTCCGCGTGCTATAGGTCTCATATCTGGAAATAAGTCTATGACAAAGTCTATCTCTCAACTGGGGGGTAGGCCTGGTATCTCCTGAAACACATCAGAATACTCCCTGACAACTGGGATCGAATCTAAAGGAATCACAACCTCCTTAGAGGTATCCTCCTCTATGTAGTACAAATGAGCGGTCGAACCTCCCTCTGGGCGAGGCATCGCCACTACAAACATCTCTTTCCCCGGAATGGCAAAAACAATGCTCCCACCGAAGCAATCAATCATGGCTCTATAATTAGTGAGCCAATCCATACCGATAATCACATCGTGTACATGCATATCTAATACCAACATGTCTGCAGGTAATACCAAACTACCAATCTCTACCCCCACTCCCCGTCATATAAAGAAAATAAGTGACCCACTCCCCAATGGTGAGTCTACACACGTCACTGTGCTCTCTGCTGTGGCTTACAACCCTAAGGCTTTCGCAAAATGTGTAGCTATAAAATAATGCGTTGCCCCCGTATCAAAAAAAAAAAACCGACCCATAGTACCATGGATAGGAAACATACCCACAATCGCGGGCGGTGCCTGTGGAGCTGCTGCCTGGTGGACGTTATAGACACGTCCATACTGTAACTGCCCCTGCTTCACAGGAACTACTGGAATGCCTGGTAGTGCTGGCACCTGGGCTGGAGCTGGGAGGGCAGGTGGAAAAAGTGGCCTCTGTGGCTCATGTCGAGCACCCTGTTGCTGCTGCGGGGCCCTGCCCCTATCAGGACAGTCCACGTGTTTATGGACTGTCTTTCCACAAACGAAACACTTCCCCGGGAAGTTCCCCCCTCTCTGTCCCTGCTGCCCCCGACCCTTGTGGCCTTTACAGTTCCTCCACTGGCCCTGTTGGCCCTGTTGAAACTACTGTTGACCATTCTGACCCTACTAGTTCTGATGGCCGTTCGAACCCTGATGGCCATGCCGGAAGCCTCCCTGTCCGTGCCTGAAATTTCCTGACCTGAACCTCTTGTGATCCCCCTGCTGGGAACTCTGATCACCCTGCCTATGCCCCTGAACAGATTGTGAACCACTGGCACCATTTCCCCCAGTCCTGCCCTGATGGCTGGACTCTCCTGACCTCTTGCCTTCAGCCATGTGAAAGCGATGATCCTGGCAGTGTAACAGTGCAGCGTTAACCACATCAGAATAAGTGGCTAATGAGAGGTTCCCTAACAAGTGCTGACGAATCCTCCATGTCAACCCGTCCGTAAATTTATGTATCTTCTTCTCCTTTATCGGTATCTCATCAGGAACAATGTTCAGAAGATCAGTGAATTCGGCCTCATACTCGGCCACAGTCTTACCCTCCTGCTTGAGGATCATCAACTTCCTCCTCATCTCCGCGTGAACAGCTGACGGAAAGTACTTGCGATCAAACCGCACCAAAAACTCCTCGATAGTGAGAGTATCTCTCTCCTCCATGGTGGTAATAGACTCCCACCACTGCAGTGCATACCCCACTAGCTTAAAGGTAGCTAGTATCTGCTTCTGGACATCATTGCACTCATACATCCTCAAGTTCCGCTGAATATCCTTCCTCCACTGACTAGAATCCACAACATCAGAGCTACCTGCGAACTCCGGAGGGTGTGCTTTCTGAAAAGAATCACGTACACGTTCCCAAGCAGACGGGAATGCATGTGCCTGAACTGGCGCAGCTATCGGCGCCTGAGGTGGTGCTGCTGAACTACTGCTAGTGCAGCATTTACCGCCAGGGCCACAATGGCTGCAACCTCGGCGGCATTCATCATGCCCAGAACTGGTGCGGGCTGTGGTTCTGGCGTTGCATACCTGGGAATCCTTTGTGCACGTCGTGGAGGCATTCTAAAACAAGAATAAAGTTTATAAGTTCGTAGTTATAAACTAAAAATAGCTGAAGAGCGTAGCATATACAAAAGAATACAACAGTCCTAAAATATAGGGCTCTACTTCAAAGAAAGCTCAGCGGGAACATAATAAGTCGTACAGATCCTAAAGGACACTAGAACCTGATGCTCTGATACCACCTGTGACACCCCGACTAATTAAATACCGGGTCGCTACTCCTTTATTAAATCAATACAAAATGCTAAGTTGGTTCAGTTAATAGCATCACTGTCGAAAACAATTTTAATAATTACTAACCACCTAGAATTTAAAAAGTAAGTTGCCAAATTTTAAGTTAAGTCTGATTAAGATGCAATAAATAATAATGGAAGAACAACATAATCCATTCGCCATAACGAAGTAATGAAATAACTAACAAATAATAATAAGTCTGGAGGAAAACTCGTCACAACAATCCCACAACTGAAAGTAATATGACATGTTTGAATCCTGAATTAATTACATGCCAGAAGTCTGAATAACTGAATTAAATGAAATGTCTCTAAAAGAAATGGGAGACATGCCCTACAACTGATGAATGCTGAATATAAAGTCAAGATAGATGAAGCGTCTACAAGAAAAGTCCTATAACTTCCACAAACAGCTACAGCTCGTCACCTGAATGAGGATCCTAAGCATGGTGTCCTTGTGGTTGGGCACCTAAAATTGGTTTTTACAAAAATAGATTTGAAAGCAAATAGGTCAGAGCCCGAAAGTGGAAATCATTTTAAAAACAGCAAGTGTTTAATAAAATTAAAACATTAAATGCAAAATACATGTTAGGTCATGCACTCACATGAAATTCTCACCTCTCGACTACATGTGCACTCCTAACGTACCGTACCCATCTAAATGACATACATATCTTACCAAATCGTAATAAGTTCTACCCCTTACTACTCGATTCCCATTTTACATTCTAGCGTTATCAAATCAATAGAGGGCTTTACTTAAACTTAGATTCTCAATTAGTAATACAATTCATTTCAGGTTATCCCTTTATGTTTTCTCAAAACGTTTCCATATTTATACATACAATATCACATGAAAGTTCCCATTAATTTAGCATATATTATTCACGTCATAAATATACAATACAATACAAGCACCCCGAGACTAAGCTGTGGTGCACACATACTCTGCTATCCATCCTGGTACATCACGTACATAAGGGTCACGCATTCTAAATCCCTCAGGAATCGTTCTCCGATAACAACAATCACAAATAATGGAGGCGAACACAGTCACATCACATGGGTCACGCACATACCTGCGCTCCCACGATCAGCAGACTTATTAACATCCCAATAAGTCCATCTCTGACCTATGTTCATCGAGGTACCAGTCTAAATCCGGGCAACACAAGGATTAGAGGGCCCTAAGCGAGCGTAAACCTCCCGTGATAGCAAGTATAGTAGGTATGTCATACACATAAAAGCAATACATATACTAAGTATGCACACATCTTAGTAATCACCATAATATATTGGTGGTACACTTCTCCTTCGTACCGACATATAATGCTACACAGTTTATATGTTCCTGGTTAATATAATTATTTATGCCGTAAATGTTCTCGCATCGTAATAGACACTCACGTCCTACTCCATAATTTCCATTTGGTTTGAATCACACTTCTAGGTTTTACTCCTCTATATATCTCAAATTTCCCTACTATATCAATTTATCATTAAGGGAAGGTTATCTCTACCATTAAATAAGGTTACGGGACACGCGAAATCAAAACAGGCTAAAAAGCCTAAACTGTCAACTCGTTAGAAGTCTCGTTCGAACGAGGCTGTTCGAACGAGATTTCGTTCGAACGAAGTGGGCCTTCTAACGAGATCTCGTTCGAACGAAAGTCATCGAACGAACATCACCCTCGTTAGAAGTCAAACTGTCAACTCGTTAGAAGCTCGTTCGAACGAGCTCGTTCGAATGACCTGGGCAGGTCTTCTAACGAGTGGCCATATTCGAGCCCAAATTTTCCTTAACTCATTTTTCCAACTTCTCTTCACCTTAAACCTCATCCAAACACTAATCCAACGATTGTTCAAATCTACTAATCATCCCTAAACATATTTAGGTCATATACTAACGCATTTTGTGGGGTTAATTCATCCTAACCTCATTTAATTTTCAAATTTCTACATATTTCCCCCAATCTCAAGAATATGAACCCTAGAAGTTTATAAATCATCAAAGAGTCTAATTAAATACGTTTTTCGTTTTATCCAAAATATATTACACAGCATACCAGCGACCTGAAGTCACTGAAAATCCCATGGTCGTTTGCACAATGGGGCCTAGACACGGTGGGACCACTACCTACCTGTAATATCTCGTGACTTTCGGATTGAGAAATTTAATTTTTGGGAGAAATAAATTTTTTTTAAATTTGAGACTTTTAAAAAATGGTAATTGAGGTCCAAAAATTGAGGACGTTATAAAGTATTTTAGATGATGATTTTGAGTGCGCCATTAATTTCGGATAGGTCGAGATAGTAGAAATGACTGTCCTTGGGTTTTATTTCAGTCCCGAAATATTTTTAAGTAAGTTTTACTCGAATTGGAGTAAACGAGTCATTTAAAGTGTGTATTATCATTTAAACTGTGATTTATGTTTTAAGGGCTGAAGAGGCTTACAGATCAGCCTATTCTCATTTGTGAGAAAGAGAGAAAACCCTAGAGAAAGAAAGAGAGGAAAAGGAAGAAGAGAGAGGAGAAAGCTTGGAAACTCCGACCAACACGCGATTTCGAGGATGATTCAACCTATACGATTTCGAGGCAAGTGTTTAATCTTGTTAAATATTTCATTTTTGTACTTCATTTCATAATTTGTGGATAAATGAAATGGATTTTCGGGTATATGTGAAATCCTAGATTTTGGGACTAAAACTTGAATTTGATTTTTATATATGGGATTGAGGGCATTTAAGTTGATGAGATGAGTTGTAGGTTGGGTTTTGATGTGAGTAATATGATTGAGTTAAAGGTTAAGAGTTGGATGATAATATTTTGAGTGTTTAGAGAGTTTGGTTTTGTTCAAAAATGGAAATTGTCCCAGACATCTGGTATGGCCGATCGACCACGGCCAGGGGACCAATCGACCGCGCCTCAAGGGAAAAGCATACTGCTTTCATCATAGGGAAAAAATTTAGAACCACGATCGACCGGGGGTCTGGTACCGTTCTACCGGTCCTCTATTTTTATCCCAAGAATGGGATTTTCTTCTACCGCTTTACTTTTGGGGTTAAAACTTCATGACCTTCTTAAGGATGCCTTATAGAGGGTTATGTTATTATATTTAGAGATTGGTGTGTTAGGGTGATTAGGGGAATTCGGACCTATGTTAGAAATGGATTATGAGAGTATAATTCCTCTTTTAGTAAGAAAATTATTGAGGGACTGAGTGATAGGCGAATTATCTTAAAATGATGGTGGTGGGCTGTCATGAGATAGTTATAAAATGTAGAGATTGTCCCTTTTTATTTATGTGTGTATGAATAAAAAATATTTCGAGGTATAGTGGGGAATCTCATTGAGTATGGAAGTTATATTTGGAGGTCATAAGTGAGTTTAGATATGATTTAAGGTTTAGCATTCTTTGGGAGAGTGGTGAGGGTATGGCGTGACATTATAGGCCGATATTTGTGTCGAATCCTTAGAGCGATAAGATTCAATTTAAGATATGATTTGGAGATCAGTGAGAGGTAGAGGTCACGTATCCTCAGTGATGATAAACTCAAGGAATCAATCGTAAATGTGGTAATGTTAAGGGTTCATAGGGACAATGGAACCATAGTTAGAATTAAGAGTGATGGGATCATACTATCAACTATAATAGGGTATGTTGTAAATATAGTCGGGATAGTTGTTATATATCAGTGTGTGTTTAACAACGGGGATTCAAATTATGGATGGGATCTTGGAATTAATTTAAGATTAAGCTTTAGGCTTGCTGACTATTAGTTAAGGGTATACCTATAGTTGGGATTTTTATTAAATTTATCGATGTGCATTCGGATATAGATGGGATGTATAGTGATTGATATATACGTTAAACTGTGGGTTGGTAACCTTAATTCGGGTCATATGGGAAAATTATTCATATCATAGGGGTAATAGATGAATATGCTTCAAGTGAGGGATCATATTTAAATAACTGATTAAGTTATTATGCTTGGAACAACGGCTAGTATATTGAGGATTATGTATGCTTATAGCCGAGTTCAGAAATTTCATACATACAAAAGAGAGATGGTATGTATATGTGTGTGTGTGTGTGTGTGTGTGTGTGTGTGTGTGTGTGTGTGTGTGTGTGTATGTGTGTGTATGTGTGGGTACTTATAGCGTGAATGTCTATACCGTGTGTGATGGTTTGATTATATGATGTGATCATATGGATGTATATATCTATAGTGTGAATGATATATATACTTGTGGTGTGAAGATCATAGGAAGTTGCGCGATGTGGGTGAGCCCCTAGCTGGAGGAGCAGGGGGTGGATATTCCCCAGGTCATAGTCATCCATTATTATTTGTGTCATTTTATATTTTAGGGGGTGAGAAGTCTTGGGTATGAGTCGTTCTTACTTGCCGATTAAGAACTATGACTGCTTCACATACGTTATGACTGATTTTTTCGCCATGGCGGTGTGATAATAGTGTGATAGGTGGTAACCCCGGGAAAAAATGAGTAATTCCTGAAAGATGATAGCATGGTGCAGTATTTTCGCATCCTATAGCCATTTGTGTTGTGTTGTGCGTAGTGTACATTATGTGTGTTATGTATACATGGTTATAGGAATGAATGATTGCTTATATATGTTTAAAGTAACTATGTATTTGTAGATCCTATAGGTGAAGAGGATATGAAGTTTCTATGATGTACATCTTGGGTGAATTTGGTGTACTAGTTCACTGGGGTCGAAGGATCGTACTTAGAGACAATTGTGGTTATATCGACCCAAGGATTTAATAGATATTCTAATTATTTTTTTAGATAGTACTATATAATTAGGTAGTAGGATGTGTGTACACATAATGGATCCCTACGATCAACATTGTCAAGGACTAGTGTATCGGGGGGTTCCTTGTTTGGATTTCGCTTTGAGAAACGCCCCACGCATGAAACGTAGTGCAGTGTTGAGAGTGTAGAGAAGTTTTTTCCTTAGTATTTGAATGTATGTTGTTTTCAGAATAAACTCTTATATTGAAGCCTAATGTTAATGTGTAACGTATTAAGACTTATAACTGGTTTAAGTTAATAAATGGAATCACGAGAGCCTAGTAAGGCATATATGTGTATATATATTTTTGGTGTGATTAGAATAGAAAGGATTTTTGGGTTATGTTAAGATGGAGGGTCATGCGGGTATAGGACATGAGTACAGTGAGGTAGGTTGTCATTAATTAGGTCAGGTAGCTTAATAAAGGTTCCAGGACACGATTAGATTGCGTTGTAGATGAGAAGTGAGTTTGGGGGTTTCACGAGAGTGTGACTCTGCTTTAATTATGAAATAGTGCATTTATATTTATTATGAACGGTTAACACACTTTCTAGATATTTTTACACCTCGGGCTCTGACCCGTTTATATTTCTCTTCTGCTATATATATATATATATATATATATATATATATATATATATATATATATATATTGTACTATAGGTGTCCTACCGCATGGATACTAGATGTTTTTCTATCCAGAGTCTAGGGAGCCATAGTCGATGCGGACTGTTACGGGATTTAGATTGTAGTCGCTTCCTATTCCGGTGTAAATCTAGATAGGATTCATGTTGTACATCGTGTTTACACCCAAGAGTTATTTATGGCTATTTATATTTCTTCTTTATGGTTATTATCCTGTTTGTGACTCGAAAGCTTATTCGGGTATATTTCCTTATATGTACTCATTGCATTTTATTCTAGCACTTTCTTTTATCATGGTACTTGTGTACAATCTTACCTTTGCTAGATATCTATATTGCTGGTTTGTTGTCTGTTTCATGTTTTATTTAATTTTGGCATCCCCTCTATGGTTTCAGGAAGTTAGCCTTATCTATTTTAGTATAGTCTGTTGATGCTGAGAACAAGCTATCTGAGATTCCTCATTAAATGTAGTATAGGGATGGCCACCCATTATTATTTTAAGTGGGGTGTTACACTACCGCCCCTAGAAACGAAAGTGTCTGCTGGTAGGCATAGATTACTTCACCAAATGGGTAAAGGTAGAACCATTGGCTAACATTCGTGACTCAAACATGACCAGGTTCATTTGGAGTAACATCGTGACACGCTTTGGGGAGCCAAGGGCTATCATCACCAAAAATTGCATGAATTTTAGAGTAGTTTCTTCTAAGGGTTTTGTGATGAACATGTAAATCACCACTTCAGTTCTGTGTAATACCCCCAAAGTAATGGATAGGCAGAGGTTTCAAAAAAAAACATGCTCGATGGACTAAAAAGAGGTTAAAAGGAGATAAGGGTGCCTGGGTGGATGACTTCCCTCATGTTCTATGGGATTATCGTACCACCACTAGGCAACCAACTAGGGAAAACCCATTCATGATCAGTTACGGGATGGAAGCTATCATCCCCCTAGAAGAAGTTCTCCCCACCATGAGAACCTCGTTGGTTTTAAGGCCTTAATGAAGACACCATATGCACTGAGCTTGACTTAGAAGATGAGCGGATAGATCAGGTTATGATCAAGTTAGCTTCCTACCAATAGTAACTAGCCAGGAAATACAAAAAAAGTCAATCCGAGAAGTTTTCTAGTATGAGATTATGTCCTAAGAAAAGTCCTCGGTAGTGCCATAAGACCAACAGATGTTAAGGTGGGACCAAACTTAGAAGGACACTTCAGAGAAATCAGGGCTGACCTTCAAGGAGCATATCACTTGGAAATGCAGGAGGGAAGGGAGATATCAAGATCCTGGAATGCAGTCAATCAAAATAAGTTCTACTTTTAGCCTTCTTTATCTTTTGTTAGCACATTTAGTTTAAGAAAATTTTCATTTTAAATCTTATGTTGATCGTCAGATAATATTCAAGGAATAGCGTCCAGTTGGCCCCTGCACTTTTTATGAATTGGGTGGTTAATTTTTCTAAGTTACATCTCATTAATACGCACCATTTCCAAATGATAACTCTTTAGTACATGTCTAAACCCTGGGATTATCGCAAGTTGTTCAACTTGTTTTCAATCAGGGAACCTGATGTGCCGAGTACGGTTTACAATAGTTATAACAAGTCAATAGAAGTGTTTTAATTACTATATCCCTCATGCTATTATTGCGAACACAAGATAGCTCATGAGTTTCCCCAATAACAACAAAATCCATACAAGGTACCTTTAGGTAATAAAGACAACAAAAGTTGGTCACTAACTTTCTTGGTCTCAAAAATCCTGCTGGGAAGAATGTCCCATATACCCCGTACATTCTCGCCATCATCTTACTTAGGCCTAAGGGAGTGTAACAACATAATACTAAAAGTCTATGTCCACTACCCAGAAACTCAGATTTACACAAAAGGTCTCATATAAGTAAACAAAATATAAAGACTCGGGTTTATAAAAGAAGAAAAGAATGTGAAGAAGGAGTCTCTATTAAAATACTTAGAATGATGATGAAATATGACACTCCACTCACTTCAAAAGTGTCACTACATATTTAGAACAATGACATTCCTCAGACTCCTTTCGACAGCACCTCTAGTTCCACTCAAATACTCTCTCTCTCTCTCTCTCTCTCTCTCTCTCTCTCTCTCTCTATAGTGTTGGTAATGATTTTTCAAAGGTTATAATAGGTTTGGAAATGGATCCCGAGATTTCTATTTATAGGAATTTATTGGAACCATGGTTTCAAATTATCTCACCACTTTTTCCAAAAATCCCCATTAAAAATCCTTGTAGAAGTTGTAAAACTTGGTAATCAAGAAATGAACTGATTATACCACATCATTGATCCACATGTTGGGCTAATTTATACTTCTGAGATGAAAAATCTACGACCTTTGTATTATATGTATTGATTTTAATACATACATTGGTCTAGTAGTATTGGTCGTGGCCTTTGAAACTCTCTTTGTCCTGAAGGTTATGACCATGTCCTCTTATGATTTGGGTCATTACACTTTTGAACTTGTCGCTTTCATTGGCGCTTAGTACTACTAACTAAAGTGCCACAATATTGGACACATTTTCCTATTTCCTTGATGAACAAAATTAGGAACCTACTTTTCCAATTTAGGCTCATCAATGTGTTTGGATTCTGAAGAAAAAATGTCTACCTTCAAATAAGATACTTTCCTCATTTTACCAAAATAACTCTAGTGACTATATTCTCGTGAAAAGTTAAATACTTTTCCAAACCATGTAGAAATAGAAATTTATGTAATATTGATTATATAAGGGTGTATTAAACACATTTTACACTTAAAATCAATTATTTTTCATTCACATCTCAAAATTCTTCACTCTTAAATCCATATGTATTCATTTATTTATCAATTAATATAGCTGAGAGATTTTCAATTATTCAAAGCTTACCAAATATCTTATGCTTCATATCACATTCGCAAAATTTTTGTGTTTATTAGTAAGCAGGGATTAAAATTAAATACAATAGATATATTAAAATAAGAAAACTTAAATTATTTTTATTATGGGAATACCTAGCATCCTATTACATAGATGCGTCTAAAATAAACTGAAATTCTTTATTATTCATTAACGCCATACATAACGAAAAAATTGCAGAAGATAATCAGGAATTATAGGAGTTGATAAGTTGTCATGGACATATTCTAGTGGGGGCTACTATCCTTGTCTGCTATCACCCATATGTACGTAACCAAAAATATTTTTGGGGGTAATATAGAATAAAAGTCCATTTGTGCGGGTGGCACCTCATATTCTTGGAGTTCATCGTCCATTTGGAAACAAAATAATTAAGTAGACATGCCAAGTAGATAATTTTATTTCTATACAGGGTACAAGAGAAAATGTTCTGCCAGAGAATAATTGGATTTAATACTGATATTATCAGAGTCTGCAAGCGAGCTAAAATACCATAGAGTTCTCAAGGGTATACTTAAGTCAAATCATATGTAAAATAACAGTGTGGTGATTATAACCGGATATCTTGTTTATCGAGTTATAAATAAGGGTTTAGACTATAACAAGATAACCCATATATTATCGGCTATAGGGCTTTAATAGCATAGACATACTGTTACAATATCCACCAGAGTACTTCTACATGTGGACAGGAAATCCCAAATAATTGTGGAATAATAAAAAGATTTGGCTCAATTAATTAGTCTAGCACTCATACGTATGTAGTAAATATATACTAGGCACTCAACATCTGAGTCCTACAAGTCAATGAGAACTGTCGATGTATACCATAGTTTAATCCCTAAATTGAATGTATACTACTAGGGGTTACACTAATAAAGGTATAAATTGAAAGGTAAAGTCAATTAATTGTAATAAATTGCAAGGCTTTACCATAATTAAGGGTAAAAAGAAATTCAGTGGCTTTTATTGAACTCATAGTTTGTAGTGGTTTATCAAGGTTTAGGGATAACTAGAATATCGAGATAATTAATATATGGGATAAATATGAACTACACAAAGAAGTTCATAATTGAAACATTAGTTCAAAGTTATCACTGAGTGATATAACAATCAGTAAATTAAAAGGCGTAAGATCAATGGTTAATACTGAAATGCAATCACCTAGTTTGAAATTACTAATTCTGGGTTCGTGCATCTAATTCATTGAGGTTGATTGTATAGTATGAAGTCATGGAGAGTATAATTAGGTAGTATCGACCTAAAATAATGCTTATGTGATGCAGTATGATGATAAATTGTGATAAATTCTAGTGTAAGCATAACTAAGAGGGTATAATATATCGATTTAAAAAGCAAAAAAGTAATATTTTTCTTAGTTTTTATTTGGATTTGGGTATAGTGGCAAGAGAAAAAATTACTCTATTTGAATTAAAGTGTTTAAGGAAATGTTTGGGAGTTTTTTGAAATACTTGGAAATTTTGTCAGGGGGTTATATGTTAAGTAGCAATTTGAATATAAATACATCTGGTTTTCTCGAGAAAATTCATTCCAAGGATCCAAATAGGGTAATGCAATATAACATATTGTGTAGAATTTAAAAATTAAATTTCTAGAAAACGATCAAATTTTCAAATTGGAGATGGGCCCCCACATGCTAGGTCAAGCATTACACGCACCTAGTTTGACCCTCACCTATGCGCGTGTAACCCACATCATCTTCAACCTTCAACATTTTGATTTTAAGGTTTTGAAACTTTGATCTCATATTTGAGAAGTTTTAGAAATCCATTCGAGTTGGTTATTGAATGAAAATTGTATAATTTTGTAAGAGGAATCAAACAATATTGGTTTCAAGGATTTTGGTGGGCTAGTATGAGCTATTGGTTTTTTGTAAAAATGGCAAAATTTTGACCAGAGCATAAGTGACTAAAACCTATTATTCTTATTCCGGCATCGTAATAGTTCTCTTTTATATTGAAAATCCAGTAAAAATCCTAGTCTGAGGGATTTTGATGGAGTAAAACTCTTGAATTCGTATTCTAAATATTCCAGGTCTAGAAACTTCAAGCTTCGATTTAGGGCAGCAGATTGCATTTTTGGTTCAATTGAGCATTGCAAATAGGTTCCTGAGAACCTAAGAACAACTTATCGCCCTTTGAAACTAAAATCAAGGAAGCAGAATCCACCATTGAATCTCAAGCTTCAATGGCGTTTTATGGTTTTTGAGCTATTTGAGTGCTTCCACACATTAAAATTCATATGCAAACACATAATTCTACTCTATATAAGTGCAGAAACATAAATAAATTGAAGAAAAAAACATTCATACATACAATGATATAAATGTAAAAACTTTCAAAATTTTACTTTGGAATAGTTTGCAGTTGAAGTGGCTTTTTACAAAGGTGAAGGGCGGCTTTTATAGGGTCGTGGGGGAAGAGTTTATTGATCGGTTTGGGAGGTGAAGTTCAGCTTGGTTTGAATTTTCACCAGGGTACATGTAGATGAAAAATTGGTACCATGGGTACTCCACGTGTTAGACGCCATTTTGGTAGTCCAGTTGGTCCCACATCACTAGGGGAGAAAGTATAAATAAGTTTAGGTTTTGGGTTTAGTCCTTGGATAGTTTTTGTTTAGATTTTACGGCTTCAAAATTACTTTGTAAACTTTTAGGGACTTATGTGAAATTTCTCGAACTTAGTGGATTGGTTCATGATATTGCTATAAGATATAAAGCAATTAGTCAAACATTGAGTAGAAGTTGGGTTTTAATTGGTATAAGAGATTTTAAGTTAACATGATTCTTCCTTTAGGGGTACTTTGGTAGTTTGGCAAAAGTCTAGGGTTTCTTGGTAATTATTGGATTTTAGAGGGACTAAAGTCTATTTAGGGTGTGTTATTACATTTAAAAAAAATGTTCCTTGAAACTAACTGGGAAAATAACGAGGTATTTTCATCTCATAATGTCTTCTGTTTCCCATGTTGTTTCCTCAGTTCCCTGGTATTGTTATTAAACTTTGATTAGTTGGATAGTTTTACGTCGGAGAAACTTCTTTTGTCAATCGATAATTTGAATAGGGATTTCTTCGAATCCACGGTTGGGTTCGACTGTTATACCCTTACAAGTGATTATATGACTTCGATTGGGGATATACTTTCATAGTTATGAAACATGGAACAGGTCATGGAGACTAGATAGTTCGGGAGGTAATTCTAGATGATAAGTTATTGGTCCAATAAATTCGATGATAATAAAGGGACCAACTTAGCGGGGTGCTAGATTTCCTCTTTTCCTAAATTCAATTATCCCCTTTTTTGGAGAAAATCGTAAGAAGACTTGGTTAATTATTTGAAATTCTAAGGGCTTTCTTCGGGTGTCGACGTAACTCTTTTTTAGGCTCTGGGCTTCATGTAATATTTCTCGAATAAGGCGTATATTTTCTATGGTTTTGGTAATAGTTTTAGGTCCAAGCGTATGATTTTCTCCTAATTCATTCCAGTATAAAGGTGAAAGACAGGATCATCAATGATTATTCCATGAACTAGGAATGTCTAATATGCAGGATCATAGCATATCTTCCCGAGTTTGAATCACCCGTTCAGATTATTCGTCGGTTTAAGGATGAAAGGTAATTCTTAGGTATATCTTGGATCCTTTGGAGGTTTGTAGGGCTTGCCAAAATCTTCCTATAAATCCGGGGTCTCGATCAGACACGATAGAAATAGGTATACCATAAAGTCTAAAAATTTCCTTGATGTAAAGTTCACTTAATCATTAGAAAGAATTAGTGGATATGGTTGGTTGAAAGTGGGGGAATTTTATAAGGCGATCTATGATGACACATATCATATTGTATCCTTAAAAAGTTCAAGGCAGTTGGCTAACAAAGTCAGTGGTTATATGATCCCATTTCCATTCAGGGAGGGGGAGTGGTTGGAGGAATCCACTAGTATGTTGATGTTCAACCTTCATTTATTAGTGAGTTAAACACCTTGCTATAAAATGAATAGTTCATTTTTCCATACCGGGCCACCGTTAAAGTTTCTTGAGGTTTTGATACCTTTTGGTTCCCCCAGGGTGAATTGTGAATTTGGAATGTTGAGCTTCTTGCAGGATTTATTTTCGTAATGAGGATACGAGAGGAACACATACTCAATTTATGAATTTTAACCCACGCTCGGGATCCAACATCCAATCTTTCTTTAGGAGGTTGTCTCCGAGTTTTTTCTTCTAGAAACACAAAAATTCATCTTGGTCTTAGAGGTCAATGATTTTCTTTTACAGAATGGGGGGAACTATAAGGTTTCGTAGAATAATTTGGGTTTTAGAGGAGTCTCGCTTTAGATTGTAATCTCCAATGGTTTATAAGGATACAAATGTACTATTAAGACTTCCTTGGGCTTTACGGGTCAAGGCATCAGCAACTATGTTACCTTTTTCAGGATGGTAGAGTAAGTTAAACTTGTAATATTCTAAAATTTACATCCATCATCATTGTCGGAGTTTAAGATCCGTTTGCTTGAAGAGGTACTTAAGACTTTTATGATTAAAAAATACCTAAAATTATTCTCCATACATATATCATCTCCATATTTTCAGGGAAAATACTGTTACTCCTAATTTCAAGTCATGTACCGGGTAGTTACGTTCATGAATTTTCAATTATTATGACTATTTCTCGATCACATTCTCTTGTTGCATTAATACACAACTGATTTCTTGTATGGAAGCATCGGTTCAAACATCATACTTGCTATAACTTGAAAGAATTTTCAGAACAGGGATCGTGGTTAACTTTTACTATAAGGTAAAAAAGGCTTGTTCTCATTTGGAGGTCCATATAAATCGTACATCCTTTCTGGTAATCTTCATTAAAGGTAGGGCGATTCGGGAAAATCCTTCCACATAGCGTTGATAATACCCGATGAGTTGTAGATAGATACATAGTTCTATGAGGTTAGTGGGTTGAGGCCATTCAAGTATTGCTGTAGTTTTGATTGGATCGATTTGTATACATACTTCAATGACTACATATCTAAGAAATTTTACTTCTTTCATATGGAAATCGTAATCACTTTCTTTTGCATAAAGCTGATGTTTATAAGGGGTTTCCTTTACTATACATAGGTTCTCTTCATGTTCTGACATGGCCTTGGAATAAATTAATATTTCATCTATATAAATGATCACAAATTGATCCAGGAAAGGGTAAAATATTCTATGCATTAGTTCCATGAAAGTGGCGGGAGCATTTGTCAATCCAAAAGACATGACTAATAATTCAAAATGACCATATCTTGTTTGGAAAGAAATTTTGTGTATGTCTTCTTCCCTAACACGAAGTTGGTAATATCCAGATCTTAAATAAATTTTTGAAAATATCTTTGACCCTCATAAATGGTTAAACATATCACCTATCCTAGGCAATAGATACTTTTTCTTGATGGTCACTTGGTTTAATTTTCGGTAGTCAATACATAACCGAAAATAACTGTCTTTCTTTTTCATGAATAAAAATCGATCTCCCCAAGGTGATGTATTAGGGCGTATAAATTCTTTATTGAGTAGGTCATCCAGTTGTGTGCGAAGTACTCGCAATTCTAAAGGAGCCATTTGGTAAGGGGGTATTGAGGCAACGAGTTAATAAAAAATTCTATTTCCTTAGGTGGGGGTTTTCGAGTAAAAAATCGAGAAACATGTCTTTATATCTGGCCAATATGTTAGGAAGGGAGGAGGTACCATTTTCATTTATTCAAAAAAGTAAAGGTTTGTGGGGATTTATTCCTTGGGAATAAAATGAAGGTTGATGGAGTGGTTTAAATATCACCGTTTTTGCATGACAATCAATGTGAGTAAAGCTCGAGGATAAAGAACCCATTCCTATTATCAAATTGAATTCTGTTAAGTTGAGAAGTATCAAATCTATGGTTAATGTCTTGATTCCAAAACGTAAAGGCTGAAGTTTACAAATCCTATCTGCAATGGCCAACTTTCACATTGGCAATCCTATAGTAAAAGGATGAGCTAACCGACTACAAGATAATTACAAACGAGTCACATATGAATGACTAATGAAATAGTGTGCGGATCCAGAATTAAGTAATTTATGTGTTGATATATTACAAAAAGGAAGAGTACCTTCTACCACACCATGGTAATTTGGATATTTTCTGGGAGAGAGGATAAATTCTGACCTTAGTTCCTATTGAGGTGTTAATTACTCTTCTCATGGACATTTTATTGCAGTGGGAGGTTAGGGTTATTGGTTGGATTCTTAAAGGGAGGTTTGATAAAGTTAGGGGAAGTAGAAGGGCGAGGCATGTTTAGAATAAGGAATTGGGCCTGAGGTGTCCTACTTTATTGCACTCATGATAACGCATCAAAGATCTACTATGATTGTGCTAAATTTGAGTGAATACTCGACTATCTTTGGGCTTATTATAAGGATGATATCATTGATTAGGGAAATTCCTGATGACATAGGGATTTAGAGAAGGAGTAAATATTAGGGTTGTGTTATTAACTACAGGGTTCTTTTCTATAAGGGAGTTTATTCCAACTATTCGGTTAAACTCTCAGACCAGCAAAGGAATAATGAAGGATATGATGTTTTGGGATAACCCTCGTTCAAAATTCTTGTACTTTTTTAGTTAGATGTCAACATATTTCAGATCATATCGGTATAATTCGATGAACTTATTCTCATAATGGGCTATAGTCATTTTTTGTTGTTTTAGGCTTAGGATATCTACGGTCATTTGATCCATTACGAACTTTGAAAATTATTTGTTGAAGAAGATTTCTTTAGAAGAAACCCAATTTAGTTCGTTCACATTCCGATAACGTAGAATAAATTGAAACAAAAAGTCTACTTGTCCTTCAAGAACTACGAAGTCAACCTTACCCTAAGTTCAGTGTTAAGCCCTACTCCGTTAAGTACTTTGAGTGTTTGACAGATCCATTTTTCTGCTTCGGTTGTGCCATGCTTCCCAAAGAATGCTGGAGGTTTCTGCCTCAGAAATTTCTTAGGGTCATTCATCCTTCGAGTTTCCTCTAGTATATTAACTAGAGGTAGAGGTGGTATGTTTTGTTGTCGTTGGGCTATTATATTTTGTTCTTGTTGACAATGAAAAATTCCTTCATTGGTGGTAGTTGGATTAGGTATCTGTGGAATATAAAGTTCCTACTGGGTTTCACTGGTTGTTTCACGAGTATTAACCATCCTATATAAACAATGTATCGATGGATAAAATTGAAAGTAGAGGTACAACAAATAAACTTGTTATATTATTTCATATCAAGTTACATAATATTACACAATCAGCTAAAAACACAAACAAGAAACACAACCGTCGGATCCTATTTTAAGGGAACATTTAACTATTACAAAAGAATTATTAGTTCTAACTATGACCATCATTATGTAAAATGGGTTTCGTCCATTTTCACACCCACGCCTGCAGATTTCATTTATTTATAGCCATATTCCAACGAAAGTCTTTAAGCTATCTTAGGAACAACTTGGACAAATTCTTGATCTGGGTCGGTTTCTGAAAGATCGGAATCATCAGAGGAAGTATGGGTAGTCATGGGGGTAAAACAGGTAGTGGAAGGAGAAAGATAACCACAGTCGATCAGAGAGTCAGGAAAAGTAACTAGGAGTTCATTGGGAGAGGGGTTTTCCCGTCGAGGTTGTGTAGAATAATATCCCCCATCTTCACTATCAATCTGAGTTTCCTATGTTTGTATTCTTTATTTGCCGCATTTTTACTCTCTTTCTAGTTTAGATTTATTGCGTTTATTTACTTGCTTTCTAGTGTAGATTTACCGCTTTATTTATTGTGTTTTTATCATGCTTTCTAGGTTAAATTAGTCTAGGTTGTGTTGGCTCGAACTTAACTCATGTTTAGTGCATTGCTTTGCTTATGGTGATGGAAGATACGTGTTTATTTTGATTAGGTTGTCCTAGTTAATACGCCTAGGAGATTTGACGGGGTATATCATTTATGCTCTGTACTTACGGCCTCCATGCATAATTTCGAGGTATTTGTTTACGCCAAAATCTTATTAGACTTTTATGCGAATTTAGGGGTGTGACAACTCTGGGTTTAATTAACTTTTGAAATGAGACGCAATTTTAATGGATATGTAGAACCATGTAACCATTTATACGCGTTAAGCTGAGGTGATGGATATCCGACACAACCTATAGTTTTTAGTGCTTTTGTTAGCCTAGTTTAAATACATGCCTGTAATACCCCGTATTTTTGTGATATTTATTTATGGGATTGATTGAATTAAATGCGTATTAATTGGAAATTAATCCAGATTAAAATACTAGTGAGATGCGAGTTGGTATTTGATTATAATGTGCATGTATGATTATATATGAATATTGAATTATGAAATTTGTCGTGAGATTGAAATACTGCAATTTAGAAATTTTGTTGAGACGCGTGTGACAGCCGCATCATGGAATATAATTATGATAATTAAAAAAGTGAATTTTATTTCTATAAACCGTACGGTCATTTTGAGTGCGCCAACGCTTCCGGAAGGGTCGAAATAGTTAGAAAACACTAGTCGGGGGTTTAGTTTGGGTCCCGGGGCATTTTTAGGCCATACCGGCAACGTATAAGGGTAGTTTGGTAATTTTAGAATTTTGGGATTTTTTATTAACGAATTTTAGGAGTTTTAAATGGAAAATTAAAAGACCCACTAACCCATTACCAGCCATTTACTGATTAGAGGGCTACGGGGGTTATTAGAAATTGTTCCAAAAGCTCCTTAGGGCAAAAACCCTAGCCACCATTGTTACTTGGAGAAGAAATCTTGTAGAGAGAGAAGAGAGGAGGATTCTACAGAGAGAGAGAGAGAGAGAGAGAATACTCCATCAAATCGACATCAAAATCAGAGATTCAAAGAAGGCAAGTGGTTTAATTTCGTTATTTTACAAAGAATGCTTCTTCCATGCGTAGGAAATTGACAGAATTTGTATTATTCTTGGGAGTTTGATAAAAACCCATCATTTGGAATAAGAACTTGTATTTTGATGAGGAATTGCATGTAGAACTGTATGTAGGTGATTAATCTGATGATATTATAATTTGGTTGAAACAAAAACGGATTTAATTAGGCTCTTGGATGATTTTTAAATTCTAGGGTTCATGTTCTTAAAATTGGGGAAAATATGAAGAGATTTGATAATTGAATGAGGTTAGAATGAATTAACAACACAAATTACGTTAGTATATGACCTAAATATGTGTAGGGATGATTGGTGGCTTTAAAAATTCGTTGGATTAATGTTTGAATGAGTTTTGAGGTGTAGAGAAATTGGAAAAACGAGTAAAGGAATTTCTAGGCTCGAATCTGGACACTCGTTAGAAGACCTGCCCAAGTCGTTCGAACGAGCTCGTTCAAACGAGCTTCTAACGAGTTGATAGTTTGGGTTCTAACGAGAGGGATGTTCATTTGAAGACTTTCATTCGAACAAGATCTCGTTAGAAGGCCCAGTTCGTTCGAACGAACTCTCGTTTCAACAGCCTCGTTCGAACGAGACTTCTAACGAGCTGACAGTTTTGGCTTTTTAGCCTGTTTTGATCCCGAGTGTCCCGTAACCTTGGTTATATGTAGAGATAACACTTCCTTGTTGATTGATTGATATAGTAGGGACATTTGAGGTATAATGAGGACTGAAACCTAGAAGTGTAGTTTGAACCTAAGGGGAATTATGAATTAGGACGCGAGTGCCAATGCGATGCGAGAACATTTACGGCCTAAATAATTATATGAATCGGGAACATATAAATTGTGTAGCATTATATGTCGGTACGAATGAGAAGTGTACCACCAATATATTATGGTGATTACTAAGATGTGTGCATACATAGTATATGTATTGATTTTATGTGTATGACATACCTACCATACTTGCTATCACGGGAGGTTTGCGTTCGCTTAGGGCCCTCTAATCCTTGTGTTGCCCGGATTTAGACTGGTACCTTGATGAACATAGGTCAGAGAAGGACTTATTTGGATGTTAATAAGTCTGCTGATCGTGGGAGCGCAGGTATGTGTGTGACCCATGTGATGTGACTGTGTTCGCCTCCATTATTCGTGATGTTGTTATCTGAGAACGATTCCTGTGAGATTCGGAATGCGTGATCCTTATGTACGTGATGTACCGGGATGGATAGCAGAGTATGTGTTCACCGCAGCTTAGTCTCAGGGTGCTTGTATTGTATATCTATGACGTGAATAATATAAACTTAATTAATGGGAACTTTCATGTTAATATTGTGAATATAATTACGGTAATGTTTTGAGAAAACATAACCGGTTAATTGATAGCGAATTGTATTACTAATTGAGAATCTGAGTTTAACTAAAGCCCTCTATTGATTTGATAACGCTAGAATGTAATATGGAAATCGAGTAGTAAAGGGTAGAACTTATTACGGTTTGGTTAGATATGTATGTCATTTAGATAGGTATGGTTTATTAGGAGTGCACATGTAGTCGAGAAGTGAGAATTTCATGTGAGTGCACGTCCTAAATGTATTTTGCATTTAATGTTTTAATGTTATTAAAACACATGTTGTTTTCAAAATGATTTCCACTTTCGGGCTCTGACCCATTTGCTTTCAAATCTATTTTTGTAAAAACCATTTTAGGTGCCCAGCCACAAGGACACCATGCTTAGGATCCTCATTCAGGTGACGAGCTGTAGCTGTTTGTGGAAGTTACAGGACCTTGCTTGTAGACGCTTCTTCTATATTGACTCTCTATTAGGCATTTATCAGTTGTAGGGCATGTCGTGCATTTCTTTAGAGACTATTCATTTATTTCAGTTATTCAAACTTTGGGCATGTAATTAATTCAGGATTCAGACTTATGTTATTATTTCATTCGTGGGATTGTTGTGAGGAGTTTTCCTCCGGACTCTTATACCTATTTGTTGGTTATTTCATTACTTCGTTAAGGTGAATGGATTATGTTGTTATGCCATGATTCTTTTATTGCATGTTAATCAGACTTAATTAAAATTTGGCAACTTACTTTTTAAATACTAGGTGGTTAGTAATTATTAAAAATGTTTTCGACAGTGATGTTATTAACTAAACCAACTTGGCATTTTGAATTGATTTAATAAAGGAGTAGCTACCCGGTATTTAATTAGTCGGGGTGTCACAGGTGGTATCAGAGCATCAGGTTCTAGTGTCCTTTAGGATCTGTACGGCTTATTATGTTTTCGCTGAGCTTAATTTGAAGTATAGCCCTATATTTTAGGACTATTGTATTCTCTTGTATATACTACGTTCTTTAGCTATTTCAAGTTTATAACTGTGAACTTATAAACTTAATTCTTATTTCAGATGCCTCCATGACGCGCACAACGGGTTCCCAGGGATGCTACGCCAGAACCACAGCCCGCACCAGTTCAGGGCACGATGAATGCCGCCGAGGTTGCAGCCATTATGGCCCAGGCGGTAAATACCGCACTAGCCGTAGTTCAGCAGGCACCAGCTCAGGCGCCAGTAGCCACGCCGGTTCAGTCACATGCATTCCCTCCAGCTTGGGAACGTGTTCGTGACGCTTTCCAGAAAGCACACCCACCGAAATTTGCAGGTAGCTCTGATGTTGTAGTTTCGAGTCAGTGGAGGAAGGATATTCAGCGGCACTTGAGGATGTACGAGTGCACTGAGGTTCAGAAGCAGATACTAGCTACTTTTAAGCTAGTGGGGTCTGCACTGCAGTAGTGGGAGTCTATTACCACCGTGGAGGAGAGAGATACTCTCACTATCCAGGAGTTTTGGGTGCGATTCGACAGCAAGTACTTTCCGTCAGCTGTTAACACGGAAATGAGGAGGAAGTTGATGACCCTCAAGCAGGAGGGTAAGACTGTGGCCGAGTATGAGGCCGAATTCACTGATCCTCTGAACATTGTTCCGGATGAGATACCGACAGAGGAGAAGAAGATACAGAAATTTACGGACGGGTTGACTTGGAGAATCCGTCAGCATTTGTTGGGGAACCTATCATTGGCCACTTATTCTGATGTGGTTAACGCTCCACTGTTACACTTCCAGGATCATCGCTTTCACATGGCTGAAGGCAAGAGGTCAAGAGAGTCCAGACATCAGGGCAAGACTGGGGGAAATGGTGCCATTGGGGCACATTCTGTTCAGGGGCAGAGACAGGGCGATCAGGGTTCCCAGTAGGGGGATCATAAGAGGTTCAGGTCAGGAAATTTCAGGCACGGATAGGGAGGTTTCCGGCAGGGCCATCAGGGTCCGAACGGCCATCAGAACCAGTAGGGTCAGAATGGTCAACAGCAGTTTCAGCAGGGCCAGTGGAGGAATGGTAACGGCCACCAGGGCCGGGGGCAGCAAGGACAGAGAGGGGGGAACTTCCCGGGGAAGTGTTTCGTTTGTGGCAAGATTGGCCATAAATTCCAGGACTGTCCTGATAGGGGCAGGGCCCCGCAGCAGCAGCAGGGTGCTCGACATGAGCCACAGAGGACACTTTTTCCACCTGCTCTCCTAGCTCCAGCCCAGGTGCCAGCTCTTCCAGCCATTCCAGCAGTTCCTGTGCAGCAGGGGCAGTTACAGTATGGACGTGTCTATAACGTCCACCAGGCAGCGGATCCACAGGCACCACCCGCGATTGAGGGTATGTTTCATATCCATGGTACTATGGGTCGGGTTTTGTTTGATACGGGGGTAATGCATTGCTTTATAGCTACACATTTTGCGAAAGTCTTAGGGTTGTTAGCCATAGCAGAGAGCACAATGACGCGTGTAGACTCACCATTGGGGAGTGGGTCGCTTATTTTCTTTATATGCCGGGGAGTGGGGGTAGAGATTGGTAGTTTGGTATTACCTGCAGACATGTTGGTATTAGATATGCATGTACACGATGTGATTATCGGTATGGATTGGCTCGCTGATTATAGACCCATGATTGATTGCTTCGGTGGGAGCATTATTTTTGCCATTCCGGGGCAAGAGATGTTTGTAGTGGCGATGCCTCGCCCAGAGGGAGGTTCAATCGCTCATTTGTATTACATAGAGGAGGATACCTCTAAAGAGGTTGTGATTCCTTTAAATTTGATCCCAGATGTCAGGGAGTACTCAGATGTGTTTCAGGAGATACCAGGCCTACACCCAGTCGAGAGATAGACTTTGTCATAGACTTATTGCCAGATACGAGACCTATAGCACGCGCACCGTACCGTATGGCTCCGGAAGAGATGCGAGAGCTACGAGATCAGATTGAGAAGTTGTTGGGTCAGGGGTTTATACGGAGGAGTACATCGCCGTGGGGTGCCCCTGTGTTGTTCGTGAAGAAGAGAGATGGTCCACTGAGATTGTGTGTGGACTACCGAGAGTTGAATAAAGTCACGATACGGAATAACTATCCATTTCCACGAATCGATTACTTGTTCGACCAGTTGAGAGGAGCTTCATAATTCTCGAAGATTGATTTGAGATCGGGATACCATCAGTTGCATATTAGGGAGGAGGATGTCTCGAAGACTGCGTTCTTAACGAGATATGGTTCTTACGAGTTTCGAGTTATGCCTTTTGGTTTGACCAATGCTCCAGCCGTGTTTATGGACTTGATGAATAGGGTGCTCAGATATTTCCTAGATCAGTTTGTCATTGTCTTCATTGATGATATACTGGTTTACTCCCAGACAGAGGAGGAGCACGCCGAGCATTTGAGGCAAGTTTTACAGACGCTACGTCAGGACGAGCTGTATGCAAAGTATGAGAAGTGCGGGTTTTGGCTGAAGGAGGTCCAGTTTTTGGGACATATTATTTCCGACCGGGGGATATCTGTTGATCCGGGGAAAGTATCCGCGGTGAGGGAGTGTGGACAGCCCACGACACCGACGGAGATCCGTCATTTCTTGGGACTAGTAGGATACTACAGAAGGTTCATTCGGGGATTTTCGAAGATAGTAGGTCCTTTGACACATCTTACTCGTAAGGGTGTGCCACTCATCTGGAGTGATGCCTGTCAGTTGGCATTCGATGAGTTGAAGGATAAGTTGACCTCAGCACCTGTGTTAGCATTGCCGAGATTGGGAGTTGAGTATCTAGTCTATACCGATGCGTCCTTACAAGGACTTAGAGGTGTATTGCAGCAGGAGAGTCAGGCCATAGCTTATGCTTCCCGTAAGCTAAAGCCTCACGAGAAGAATTACCCCACTCATGACTTGGAGTTGGCGTCAGTTGTATTTTCCCTTCGTATTTGGAGACATTACCTTTTGGGGGAAAAGTTTCGATTATTCACGGACCACAAGTCCCTACAGTACCTATTCACGTAAAAGGAGTTGAATATGCGGCAGCGAAGGTGGCTTGAGTTTGTGATGGATTATCAGTTTGATATCCAGTATTGCCCGAGGAAGGCTAATTTGGTAGCAGACGCGTTGAGCCGTAGGCCAGAAGATGAGGTGGCCGGGGTGTGGAAAGCCAAGTAGAAGGAGTTGGGACACCAGGATGCAGTGTCCCGATCATTTATGTCTGTAATGACCATTACACCTCAGATTGTCACGAAGGTAGTAAGGGCACAGGCAAATGACTTGTTCTGTCAGGAGAAGATAGTTCAATTACTAGCAGAGGGAGCTGAGTCCTATACCGTTAGCTCAGACGGGGGATTACGCTTCAATGGGAGATTAGTAATTCCGAAAGGAGAGGAATTGCGGCACGAGGTGATGGAAGAGTCGCATGACTCACGGTTCTCGATACATCCCGGTGGGGACAAAATGTACCAAGACATGAGACGACAGTATTGGTGGAGCAGGATGAAAAGAGATATTGTCGTGTTTGTTTCTAAATGCGCCACTTGTCATCTTGTAAAGGTGGATCATCAGAGATCGGCAGGATTTTTACAGCCATTGGAGGTCCCGATGTGGATGTGGGAGAGCATATCCATGGACTTTATCACGGGGTTGCCTATGTCACAGAGAGGTCATGACTCCATTTGGGTAATTGTGGATAGGTTGACCAAAGTATCTCATTTTCTACCCGTAAGGACAGACTACACTGCGGGACAGTATGCCCAGCTCTTTATTGCAGAGATAGTGAGACTTCACGGTGTGCCCCTAAGCATCGTATCTGACCGAGACAAGATATTTGTTTCACGGTTTTGGAAGAGTTTTTAGGAGGCCATGGGCACCGAATTGCGGTTGAGTACGGCGTATCACCCGCAGACCGATGGGCAGACCGAGCGTACAAACCAGATGTTGGAGGACATGCTACGTATGAGTATCATTGACTTTGGGGGTGGATGGGAGTAGAATCATCCACTGGTGGAGTTTTCTTACAACAACTCCTACCAGTTCACTATTGGCATGGCTCCATTTGAGGCGTTGTACGGTAGACCTTGCCATTACCCAGCATGTTGGTTGGAGGTGGGAGACAACAAACTACTTGGGCCGGAAGTGATTTAGGATACTTTGGCAAGAATAGAATTGATTCGGAGTCGCATTCGGGTAGCTCAGGATCGGCAGAAGAGCTATGCTGATGCGAAAAGGTTCTTCAGAGAGTTCCAAGTGGGGGAACAAGTTTTACTCAGAGTATCTCCTATGAAGGGGACTATTCATTTCGGGAAGAAAGGGAAGTTGGCATCGAGAAATGTGGGACCATTTCCTATTATTGAGCGGATTGGACCGGTTGAGTATAGGCTTGGGTTACTGGAACATTTACATCGGATTCACGATGTGTTTCATATTTCCTCGCTAAGGAAATATCTTATAGACGATTTGGTTCACTCTCATATTGCTTTGGAGGACATCGATCTCCAGCTTGATAGCTCCTACGAGGCGGGGCCGATTGCTATTTTTGATCGAAGTGAGGGAAAGCTGCGGTCAAAGATAGTTCCGTTAGTATGTGTTCAGTGGCGACATCATAATGTCGAGGAGTCCACATGGGAACGCGAGGATGAGATGCGCGAATGTTATCCAGAGTTGTTTTTACCAGGTACTTTCTAATTCCGAATTTCGGGATGAAATTCAGTTATTTGGGGGGAAGTATGTAATACCCCCTATTTTTGTGATATTTATTTATGGGATTAATTGAATTAAATGCGTATTAATTGGAAATTAATCCGGATTAAAATACTAGCGATATGCGAGTTGGTATTTGATTATAATGTGCATATATGATTATATATGAATATTGAATTATGAAATTTGTCGTGAGATTGAAATACGGCAATTTGGAAATTTTGTTGAGACGCGTGTGACAGTCGCGTCATGGAATATAATTATCATAATTAAAAAAGTGAATTTTATTTCTATAAACCGTATGGTCATTTTGAGTGCGCCAACGCGTCCGGAAGGGTCGAAATAGTTAGAAAACACTAGCCGGGGGTTTAGTTTGGGTCCCGGGGCATTTTTAGGCCATACCGGCAACGTATAAGGGTAGTTTGGTAATTTTAGAATTTTGGGATTTTTTATTAACGAATTTTAGGAGTTTTAAATGGAAAATTAAAAGACCCACTAACCCATTACCAGCCATTTACTGATTAGAGGGCTACGGGGGTTATTAGAAATTGTTCCAAAAGTTCCTTAGGCAAAAAGCCACCATTGTTACTTGGAGAAGAAAGCTTGTAGAGAGAGAAGAGAGGAGGATTCTGCAGAGAGAGAGAGAGAGAATACTCCATCAAATCGACATCAAAATCATAGATTCAAATAAGGAAAGTGGTTTAATTTCGTTATTTTACAAAGAATGCTTCTTCCATGCGTAGGAAATTGACAGAATTTGTATTGTTATTGGGAGTTTGATAAAAACCCATCATTTGGAATTAGAACTTGTATTTTGATGAGGAATTGCATGTTGAACTGTATGTAGGTGATTAATCTGATGATATTATAATTTGGTTGAAAGAAAAACAGATTTAATTAGGCTCTTGGATGATTTTTAAATTCTAGGGTTCATGTTCTTAAAATTGGGGAAAATATGAAGAGATTTGATAATTGAATGAGGTTAGAATGAATTAATCCCCCAAATTACGTTAGTATATGACCTAAATATGTGTAGGGATGATTGGTGGCTTTAAACATTCGTTGGATTAATGTTTGGATGAGTTTTGAGGTGTAGAGAAATTAGAAAAAACAAGTAAAGGAATTTCTGGGCTCGAATCTGGCCACTCGTTAGAAGACCTGCCCAGGTCGTTCAAACGAGCTCGTTCGAACGAGCTTCTAACGAGTTGATAGTTTGGATTCTAACGAGAGGGATGTTCGTTCGAAGACTTTCGTTCGAATGAGATCTCGTTATAAGGCCCAGTTCGTTCGAACGAACTCTCGTTTCAACAGCCTCGTTCGAACGAGACTTCCAACGAGCTGACAGTTTAGGCTTTTTAGCCTGTTTTGATCCCGAGTGTCCCATAACCTTGGTTATATGTAGAGATAACACTTCCTTGTTGATTGATTGATATAGAAGGTACATTTGAGGTATAATGAGGAGTGAAACCTAGAAGTGTAGTTTGAACCTAAAGGGAATTATGAATTAGGACGCGAGTGCCTATGCGATGCAAGAATATTTATGGCCTAAATAATTATATGAATCGGGAACATATAAATTGTGTAGCATTATATGTCGGTAAGAATGAGAAGTGTACCACCAATATATTATGGTGATTACTAAGATGTGTGCATACTTAGTATATGTATTGATTTTATGTGTATGACATACCTACCATACTTGCTATCACGGGAGGTTTGCGTTCACTTACGGCCCTCTAATCCTTATGTTTCCCGGATTTAGACTGGTACCTTGATGAACATAGGTCAGAGAAGGGCTTATTGGGATGTTAATAAGTCTGCTGATCGTGGGAGCGCAGGTATGTGCGTGACCCATGTGATGTGACTGTGTTCGCCTCCATTATTTGTGATGTTGTTATCTGAGAACGATTCCTGTGAGATTCGGAATGTGTGATCCTTATGTACGTGATGTACCGAGATGGATAGCAGAGTATGTGTTCACCGCAGCTTAGTCTCGGGGTGCTTGTATTGTATATCTATGATGTGAATAATATACACTTAATTAATGGGAACTTTCATGTTAATATTGTGAATATAATTACGGTAATGTTTTGAGAAAACATAACGGGTTAATTGATAGCGAATTGTATTACTAATTGAGAATCTGAGTTTAAGTAAAGCCCTCTATTGATTTGATAACGCTAGAATGTAATATGAAATTCGAGTAGTAAAGGGTAGAACTTATTACGGTTTGGTCAGATATGTATGTCATTTAGATGGGTATGGTTCATTAGGAGTTCACATGTAGTCGAGAGGTGAGAATTTCATGTGAGTGCACGTCCTAACATGTATTTTGCATTTAATGTTTTAATGTTATTAAAACACTTGCTGTTTTCAAAATGATTTCCACTTTCGGGCTCTGACCCATTTGCTTTCAAATCTATTTTTGTAAAAACCATTTTAGGTGCCCAGCCACAAGGACACCATGCTTAGGATCCTCATTCAGGTGACGAGATGTAGCTGTTTGTGGAAGTTACAGGACCTTGCTTGTAGACGCTTCTTCTATATTGACTCTCTATTCATTATTTATCAATTGTAGGGCATGTCGCCCATTTCTTTAGAGACTATTCATTTATTTCAGTTATTCAGACTTTGGGCATGTAATTAATTCAGGATTCAGACTTATGTTATTATTTCATTCGTGGGATTGTTGTGAGGAGTTTTCCTCCGGACTCTTATACCTATTTGTTGGTTATTTCATTACTTCGTTAAGGTGAATGGATTATGTTGTTATTCCATTATTCTTTTATTACATGTTAATCAGACTTAATTAAAATTTGGCAACTTACTTTTTAAATACTAGGTGGTTAGTAATTATTAAAAATGTTTTCGACAATGATGCTATTAACTGAAACAACTTGGCATTTTGTAATTATTTAATAAAAGAGTAGCTACCCGGTATTTAATTAGTCAGGGTGTCACAATGCCTAGATTAATCTTTCCCTATTTGCATCTTTTCCTTTTGTTTATAATTATCTTTTACACTTTTCTTTTAGAAGTATTAAACCAATTAAATTATAGTAATATTTATCTGTGGATTTTTTATACACGGACTTGGCCTCTATACTCCCTTTTATTGAATGTAGTCTTTCATTTAGGTTTTTGTTTATAGTTGGTGAGCCGAATATAACACCAACTGACACTGCAGAAAAACCCAGTCTATCAAAAGTAACCTCTCAATTGCCTTCAACTAGATAGAACTTTATTCCATAGTCTTCCTTGTGTGTTTTGGTGTACTTGTTTTATTTATTATCGTAATCCATCTTGGACCAAACTTGATGATTAAGTTATTTTGTGTATTTTTGTGGGATACCCCTCGATGTATAATGGGTATTTGCACAATGATTCGGTATCAAAACATATGGATCTCTCCCTTGATATTACTTTTCATGATAATATCCCTTTCTATGGAATGGTGAGTACTTTTCATGCTCATGCCCCTCCATCTCTCGAGGATATTGTTAACTCAACTTCCTCAATGGCGAGGCTTCATCAGTTGCCCGCCCTATTCCTATATTTGATGAGGTCCTTCCTCTCATACCTTTTGAGACCCCCTTACAAGTATGCTTTAATTTCCCTCTTTTTCCTCTACAACCTTCTTCCCCGGACTTGGGTACTCCTTCCACTTTATGAGTACTTACTTTTTATTTTCATTCTCGCTATCCTTATCATATTCGATGCTCCTTTCCCTCTATGGTTTTATTGGTAGTTAAAATAATCCCATTTCCTGACATCTTTCCTGTGATAGTCTTTCAGGTCCATATCAAGCTTTTTTTGGCCAACTTGACTCCATTACCATTCCCCGATTAGTGTAAGAGGATCTCCAAAATTCAAAATGGATGGAGGCAATGAAAGTGAAAATGGATGATTTCGATCAAAATGGTACATGAGAGCTTATTTCTCTATCTCATGGGGAGAAGACCATTAGCTGTAAATGAGTCTTCAATGTGAATTATTTAGCCAATGGATTCATTAATTGCTATAAGTCATGATTAGTGGACAAGGTATTTACATAATTTATTGGTAAGGATTTTGGTGCTGCATTTTTCCCGGCTAAGTTTACTTTCGTACAATTATTGATTTTTCTTGCGGCTTCTCACTCTTGTCCTCTACATCAGTTAGACGTCAAGAATGAATTTTTACATGGGTATCTCTCTAAGATGATCAATATGGAACCTTTTCTGGGTTTTCGGGTTAAGGGGGAGTATACCGATAAATCATGTCATCTACAAAAGGATCTTTACGAACTTATGCAATCACCCCAGGTAAGGTTCAATATATTCAGTGAGGTTGTTATATCTATGGGTTTACTTAGTGTCATTTCAATCATGCATGTCTTATTCATCATCAGTCCGATGGTAGATGCATTATTTTGTTGGCTTATATTGATGATATTATTTACGAGTGATGATGTCGTTGGGATTGCTCGAGTGAAGACGAATAAATAAAAGGTATTTAACATGAAGGACTTAAGTTCTCTTCGTTATTTCTTGGGATTGAGGTGTATCGTTTTATGTAATGACACTAAAAGTATTTGAAGGCCATGACCATATATGAGGCCATAACCATAAATGGATTTCTGGTGGAAAGCCACCACCTTGAACTAATAGGCCGTAGATAGTAAGGAAGGTCACGACATTGAAAGCTAGGTTGTAGACTTTTATCCCAGGGGTTGCAGGGGCACATAATGTGAGTAATGACGTGACCTAATTAGGAAATTACTTGAGAACCAAGTCTTGAGGCTTATAGAAGCCTTTGGGGTATTTTTGGAAAATAGAGGATAAAAGTGGAAACCCTAGTTTCCCTAGAATTTCTTGTAAATATCAACCATTAGCACAATTCCCAAAGTTTCTAGAAACCCTAATTCAAAATTTAGAGAGAGAAAGTGAGATTTTGAGTAAGGAGGAGGTGTTTTCAAAAAGAAGGCTGAGGACTTTTACTGTTCAGCTACGAGGAAGAGGTGTATGAAGGTAGCAGAGTGCTAATATTCATCAAACCAAGTCCATTGAGGTAAGGTATATGTCCTCATCCTCTTCTTACTTATTAAAACCCTAGTTTCCATATTTTTTATTGAATGACATGAGCCCTTGCAAGTGATATGAGTTTTTCGGGTTTATACCATGGCCAATTACTGTTCATTATGATTAATGGGTTTTCTGGGTTTTAGGCCATAGACATTTACTGTTCATTATATTCTAGGTTTATAAGCCATGGTTATTTACTACTCATTGAGGTTTTAAGGCAGGGGACTGGTACTATTCACTTGTATCCTTAATTTAAAGGTTTTCTATTAGGGTTCTTATTTAAAGATTGTGGATTTGTAACTATAACATTTTGAGGATATTCTTATTGAAGTTATGAGGTCTTAATGGGGTTGACCTTTGATGTTTGAGTATTTGAGTTATGAGATTATTAGGTTTTAAAATCATTATTTTACTAAAATACCCTTACTGTTTGAAGATCGGTATTTCTAACTCCTTCTTTGAGGACGTAGACTTTTGGGTAGTATTATCTTGTGTCTCGTGGGTGAATTCAGATGGGATTCGATGCTAGGAATGCAACACTATTTGACAAGGTCGAGGTATCATTACTTGGTGAGGACCTCATGCTTAGTGTTTGAGGTCAAAACTGTTATCCCTAAGGATATTGAGTCTAGGTTAACTATGGGGATTATACTTTGGTAGATCTCAGCTAAGGTTGTGGAGTTAACAACAAATCGTGGATCCTCCATTTTGGAATTATGTAGGAGGGAACGCCACAACCCATGGCATGACTAGGCCAAAGACACCTTGGATAAGGCCAAAGATAATGAGATGTCGAAGGCCATAAATAAAGTCCACGAAGTATGGGGTGAACCAAGGGAGATTGAGCCTTGGGAGAAGCCGAGTCGAACCAAGGGAGATTGAGACATATTGGAACCTAGCATGTGGTGAACTATGGGAGATTGAGCCTTCGGTCATCAGGGTAATCTGAGGGGTCGGAAAAGAACAGTCTTTCCTTCTTGTTTGCTTATATTGCACAATTCTTATTATTTACACTATTTTACATTTCTTTGTTAGTATATCTATGTTCTATGCAAATTCTAACATATACAGGTGGGTTGAGGACTTTTAATTTAACCCTTGATGGGATATTTAAGCTCCTCACTTCTATATTCCTTATTTCCTCAGTATAGAAGCCGCAGAGAGTATATGTAGTTCATGGAGGAAACTATAGGTCGTATATAGCTTTTGATTTAGAGATATGGATCCTTTATATATATATATATATATATATATATATATATATATATATATATATATATATATATATATATATATATATATATATATATTTCACTCTTAGTTGTATTAACTATCTTTAGTTTTTTATTATAAAAAAAAAGATTGTATGAGGAGAAATACTACTTTATGTTTCAAGGCTTGTAATAAAAACCATTAATATTATATCAATGAAGTTAGTGTTTAATAAATGATCTCTTTAGATTATTATTTATTAAACTATTATAGATGATTTATCTTCCAACACTGATTAGGAGGTCGAGGCTTTTAGAGGCCAAGTCATATAATTTTAACCTAATATTAAAGTTTTAAAATTTAGCCATGTGATAACAATTGAATCAACATCATTGGATAATAGGAAAAGGTCGCGGGGCATTACAGTCTAGATGTGGGATTTCTTTATCCCATCGTAAGTACAATTTGGACCTTCTTCAGGATACTGTTACGATAGGTTATGATCTAAATTCTACCCCTCTGAACCAAAACAAAAAATTTTCGACTCAGACAAGTGATTTGATTCCCGATTCTTTAATTTATAAGATATTGACTGGTCATCTTATTTACTTAACCAACACGAGATCGAATTTGGTATTTATTGTGATTGTGATTAGCTAGTTTATGCATGCTCCACAAACTTCACACTTGGATGTTGTCTACCATATTTTGAGATATCTCAAGTCTTGTACAAAACTTGGGTTATTTTATGCCTAGGGGAGTCAGACATCTCTCTCATGTTTTACTGATACAAATTATGCAGGGTCAAAGATAGATAAATGCTCCACCTCGATTTGTTGTAGATTTTACGATTTTTACTTCATCTCATAGGAGAGTAAAAAATAGACGATGGTTTCAGGGTCTTCAGTCGAGGACGAGTATTGTGCGATGAGTCAAGGGACATGTGAGCTTTCGTGGTTTCGATCTATATTGGGGTAATTGGGTTTTATGGATTGAGAATCATCGAATTTATTTTACGATAATAAGTTGCTATTATTCTTGTATCCGATTATGTGATTCATGAGAGGAAAAAGAACATGGAGGTTGATATTCATTTTATTCGAGAAAAGGTGAGGTTTGACATTATTCGTTCATCTTTTGTCCCTTATTTGGATCAAATGACAGATTTTTGCACCATATTAGTTGGGATCTCTTTTATTCGATCTTACATTTTCAAGTTGTGCCTGATTGATATTTTCGCTCCAGCTTGAGGGGGAGTGTTGGACTTCATTTAATTTTAGTATTACTCCTTTTGTATTGGCCCTTCCGTATTTTGGGCCTTAGTTGTGTAATCTTAGTTTTGTATTCTCTAGAATGGTAATATTTTTAGTATAAATACAATTATTGGGCCCCCAATTGGGAAAGCCGCCGCATCATAAAAATATTATAATATTCTTTTTACACATGGATCTCACTTGTCGGCTCATGATAAACTTGGCACGTGTCTTTATATCTAATAATAAGAGATTGATTCTCTTTAACTAAAACATGAGGAACCCACTTGGGAGATCTTGTCAATATTTTTTTAGTCGCTTAGTGACCACGTGGACAGAAGACTATAGATTATATTAATAAGCATGATCACATGGTTCAAACTAACCTTCCATCCTCTTTCAAACTTGCACTTGCACGGGTGTCGTGCAACGCTATTCGAAATTTTATATTGTATAATATAAATAAAGTTTAATCATTCGTGGTTGGATAATGTTTCATTTACAAAAAAAATATATTAATAAGAGCAATACACATTGAAGCACCAGAATAAGGATGAGTTGGCCACGTTTCCATCTCAAGCGCCATTCAGATTTCGTTTCCACTACAAATTTATGTAAGTCAAGTTAATGAGGTCCACGCTAACTTCACAACAAAAAGACTTCACTCAATTTTTACTTATATATCTACTTTGTATGGCTATATTATTCAATATTTATTGCATAATGGTGAGTTTTTGAAATTCAATGCATAGATTAAGTAATTAATATTGACCAACTAAGTAATTAACTATGTCTCTACTTTTACGTTAAAGTTTGAAATCAGATCAAGATAGTATTGATCGAGCGAGTATTGACACTTTTTGCTAAAATCGTGATGTGTTTGAAAAAAAAAGTGATGGTGTCTTGTTTCAAATTGATCAAATGTGCAAGTTAAGATTTAATGTGTATAATAGACATTGTAGTTTAAAATAAGACTAATATAGTGAAATAAAACTCAATAGAAATTAAATGAGACTTGACTAACTAAGAGAAACCCTTATGGGTATGCCAAATGTGTATATATGAGGTTTTGATGTTTGTTGTGGGTAGGGTAAATGTGTATATATCGCATTTGGTACCTTAAAAAATAACAAATTTGTAAATAAACTAGCAGCCGATGAGGTTTCGAGGTTTCGATTATTTTGTTGGTTACATCCTAAATTATAGGATCTAGACTTGTTTTAAATGATCTCTTCTCGTGGGTTAACTTAGTTAAATGACTTGGAGATGTTAACGGTTGACGAGGTTGAGTTGGATGGAAGAAAATAAGTTTTGGGGATTTAGGGTTTATATTAACCCGTAGCCATAATTGGGCTTCTTGACCAGGACGAATCGATTCGCCCTCCTCAGCGAATCGATGCGCTAAAATGGTGGCTATAGGTCTAAAGAACCAAATCGATTTGGGTTAAGGTCGAATCGATTCGGGCTAAGACATAAGGTTGCTTTTCCCAGCCGAATCGATTCGTCCCTTAGGCGAATCGATTCGAAATCTTGTTATTTTATAAGAATTTTCCAACTTGGTTTCTACTCCTTTTCTTTTAGGTTTCAGGATTAGGAACCTTCTCATATGAAGTAATAAAGAGTAGCAGGGTCTCACATAAGGGGGATTAATATCTTAGGTTAGTAAGGGGGTATTCGGGCTTATTTCGGGGACTATTTAGTAGAACTAAGAGTTTAATTTCATTTAGTAAATGAGTCTAGAACTAGGGTAGAGTTGGATAGTGTTTTCATGAACTTTTGGGGGCTAGTATAAGGGTAATTATACTTTGTATCTTATATCATTATGCACATATGGTTTCGGAAATAAGAAACGTATATTTTAAATTGGCACATCTTGTGATTATGGCATGCATATACATACCTCTCTAAATGCTATCATAAGGGAATTTACACGAATGAGGTAAATCCCCTGGTCGTATTGTATGATTGGTTGATTCAAAGTGAGGTAATTTCGGGTATAGTTATGACTCATTGTCGTAGGTATATGGCCACTTCCCATGCAATGCGATTTAGGGTACCCAGGTGGTCTTGATTCTAGGCCCCGGAAGATGATAGCATTATGGGACGCATCCAGTGGGGTGACTCCCAAAAGGATGGTCATCAAACCGTTATATGGTGATTCAATTACTCTCACAATTATGTCATTTCATATGAATGAGTTAATGAATCTGTCAATCAACTTTATTTCATATGATCCCTATTGATAAATTGACTTGTGAAGATACTTTATGAATTGAAAAATTAAGTGTGTTAATAGAGTAAGTTATTACTCTTAATTCGATGGGTATTTTAACTTAATGAAATGGTATGGCGCTAGGATGTGCATTTAGATGAGAGGTGAGGATGATCCTTATAATGAAGAGATGACTTAACCTGTTTATGATGTTAGTATTCATAACTTTTATGCATTTTATTCATACATATATCATATCAAACCGGGACCTGGCCCTTTTATATTTATTTTTTTTATGTGGTTATCACTTATGCTCAGGTGCTCCGCCATAAGGACGCCCGCTTTGACCTTTCCTTCACAGTGTCAAGGATCTACAACATTTTGCAGATGTTGTAGGATTTTTGTAGTAGACGTTTAAATCTTTTGAATAATCTAGTTATGATTCGTCTTTATGTTTGGGCGTGTTGCCCCAGTTATTATTCATATCTATTGTAATACTTGGTGTAACCTTTAGTATTGGTTTGTTAACCGATAGCTTATTCGGTTATGTTTTGTAAAATTGTTATTAATTTATTACATGTCATTATTTATATCCACCTTTTGTTATAAATTGGATTATCGAAATAGTTTTTATCAAAATTGGAAAATTATATGACATCCGTTTTTAAAAATATTTTATGGTTGTCTCGTACTATTATTTTAGGCTAGTGATGATAAGAATGGCCCATTTATGATTACCATTTTTATTGGAGTAGCAGGATGGACACCTCTTATTTTAATAAGCGGGGTGTCACAGATGGTATCAGAGCATCAGGTTCTAGAGTCCTTAGGATCTATGTGGACTTATCACGTTCTACCGTAGCGTTCTTTGATATAGAGCCTTAGTATTAGGACTATTTTGATTATGCATTTTTGCTATCTTCTGCAAGGATAAATTATTTTAACTGTATTCTGATTCAGTTACTTTTTATCTCAGATGCCGCCTAGACGAGGTCACCCGGAAGGGGTAAATCGAGTTACAGAGGACGTAGAGCCCCCACCACCGCAGGGAACGATGAATGCGATGGAGGAGGCTAATATTGTTGCCCTAGCAGTCAATGCTGCAATGACCGTTATGAAAAAATAGCTTCCACAAGCCCATCAATCGGTCACACCAGTAGTTCAAGCCCATATGGGATCCTCCGCATGTGAAAGAGTTAGAGAATCCTTCCCGAAAGGTCACTCTCCAGAATTTCTGGGTGGCACTGATATGATTGTGGCAAATTATGGAAGAAAGATATTCAACGCCATCTTCGAAGGGTGGAATGTAGCGGGGACCAGAAATAGATTCTCACCACTTTAAACTCATAGGATCAGCCTTACAATAGTGGGAGTCGGCGACAACTCCGGAGCAAAGGGATATCATGACTATTTGATCGAAAGTATTTCCCTCCAGCATTCAAGAAGGAGATGAGGAGGAAGCTTTAGGATGTTGTTCAATGGGAGAAATCAGTGGCAGACTATGAAGAGGAATTTACTCGTTTAGCAAACTTTGTGCTAGATGAAGTAATTCCAGAAGAAATGAAATTTTCAAAATTTATCGGGTGTTTGAATTCGAGGATAAGGCAGCACTTTTTGTGGCACCCAGCGTTGCAAACATTTGGCGATGTGATGAATGAAGCTTTACTCCATTGTCAGAATCACCGCCTTCATTTTAAAGGGAGTAAGAAGATTGGAGATTCTGGTTAAGCTAGTAAACAAGGAGGAAATGGTGCCGGTGGAGTACTACCACTACCACAACATCTGGGAATAAGAAGAAAGAGCGGGACCTCCCAGCAAGGGGACTCAGCTAAGAAATAACGCTTTGGGGGTACAAATTTAGAGGCGGTAGTTTGAGGCATGGTCAGGGTGATTAGTAGTAGCAGCAATTAGGCCAATAGGGCCAAGCGGCCAGAGGGAATAATGGAGGTCGAGGCCATTCGGGACAAGGTACAGGGTAGTTTTGGAATAATAATTGGGGCCGACATCTAGAGAATTTTACGGGACGCTGTTTTCAGTGCGGTGAATAGGGTCACATGAAGAGAGCTTGTCCACAGTTTAATGTGGGATATTTTCCTAGAGGCCTTCAAAATTCGCAGGCACATCCACAACCTCCAGTATTTATTCCAGTCATCCCTCTACAACAGGGACAACTTCAGTACGTACATGTGTATAATATTCAGGATACTTTGTTTCCTCCAGCACCACCTGCACCACCAGCTATAGAGGGTGAGTTTCCCATTCATGAGTATGTGGGTCGAGTGTTGTTTGACATGGGCGAAATGCACTCATTTATCGCTAGGCACTTTGCTCATTTGACGGGGTTGTTTAAGTCTGCCGAAAGTACTTTTACTAGTGTGGAGTCTTCCATGGGTGAGATACTTTTTATTTGTAAAGGGGTAGGAATATACCTTGGTAGATTGCACTTTGAGGTCGACTTATTCACCCCGGATATGGTCAGGTAAGATGTTATTTTGGGCATGGACTGGTTAGTAAAATACCGAGCTATGGTAAATTGTTATGGGAGGAGTATAGTCTTCGTCATTCCGAGGCAAGAAATGTTTTAAGTGGCTATGCCTCTTTCGGAGGGAGGTTCGAGCAAGCACTTGTATTGTATTGAGGAGGAGACTTCACGAGAAGTAGTCGTTTCCCTAGACTCAATTCCTATTGTTAGACAATTTGAAGATGTCTTTCAGGAAATCCCGGGTTTACCTCAAAGTCGCGAGATTGAGTTCGTATTTGATTTATCACCGATAAATCAGCAGATTGTTCAAACTCCATACCGTATGTCTCCATTGGAAATGAGGGAGTTGAGGGATCAAATTCAGCAATTATTGGGACAAGGGTTCATTCGACGTAGTACGTCGTCATGGGGTGCCCCTATGTTATTTCTTAGGAAGAGAGATGGTTCCCTCTGGTTGTGCATCGATTACCGCGAATTGAATAAGGTAACCATCAGGAATAAATACCCGTTACCTAGAATCGACGATTTGATTGATCAATTAAGAGCATAGTCGTACTTTTCCAAAATAGATTTGAGGACTGGGTACCATCAACTTGGAATTCAAGAGTCGGACGTGTCGAAAACTGCATTCTTGACCAGGTATGGATCTTATGCGTTTTTGGTCATGCCTTTTGTGCTAACAAAAGCTCCTGCTATATTTATGGACCTTATGAATCGAGTATTTCGGGACTTCCTGGACCAGTTTTTGATAGTGTTCATTCATGACATTCTAGTTTATTCTCGGACTGAAGGTGAACATGCCAAACACATGCGATTAGTCCTGCAGACACTAAGGGATTATCAACTTAATTCCAAGTTCGAGAAATGTGGTTTCTGGTTACAGAAAGTGCAATTTTTGGGGCATATTGTAATGGTCGGGGGTATTTCCGTAGACCCAAACAAGGTGGCAATAGTGAGAGAATGGAATCAACCCACAACACCAACTGAGATTTGTAGTTTTCTGGGTTTGGCGGATTATTATCGTCAGTTCATTAAGGGTTTTTCCAAAATCGCTGGCCCTTTGAGAAATTTGATCCGGAAAGGAGTACAATTTGTTTGGGATGTTTCCTGTCATCTAGCTTATGATGAGTTGAAGGGTAAGTTAACTTCTGCTCATATGCTCGCATTGACAAAATTGGGAGTAGACTATTTGGTCTTCATAGACACATCTCTACAAGGATTGGGGGGGGGGGGGTTACAACAGGAGCATATGGCCATTGCATATGTGTCTCTCAAGATAAAACACCACGAGAAGAATTATCCCGCGCATGATTTGGAGCTTTCCGCGATAGTGTTTGCCTTAAAGATATGGAGGCATTATCTCCTGGGTGAGAAGTTTAGTCTTCTACGGACCACAAATCATTACAATATTTGTTCTCGCAGAAAGATCTAAATATACGGAAGCGTCGGTGGTTGGAATTCTTAAAGGACTATCAATTAGATATTCACTACCACCCAGGCAAGGAAAATGTAGTAGCATATGCACTAAGTCGAAGACCAGTGGGGAGACTAGCGGAAGTGTGGAAAGTAAAATGGAAAGAACTTAGACAGGATGATGATGTATCAAGAGCGTGAGTGTTGATCGTTACACCGCCATTGTGATGAGAATAGTAAAAGCGCAAGGAGTGGATAAAGATTGTCAAGACCGGGTACGTCAATTGTTGATCGATAGAGCAGAGTCCAACTCTATTAGTTCGGAGGGTGGGTTATGTTTCCACGAAAGACTTATAGTCCCGGATTAGGGAGAATTGAGACATGATGTCATGACAGAGAGAGTCAACCAAATATTGGAGGATATGATTCGAATGTGCGTACTAGATTTTAAAGGAGGATGGTAACAACACCTTCCGTTGATCAAATTTTCATAAAATAATTCATACCAATTCACTATAGGTATGGCACTATATGAGGCATTGTATGGCCGACCATGTCAATCACCTTCTTGTTGGTTAGAAGTAGGAGACAATAAGCTCCTTGGACCTGAAATGATCCAAGATACCTCTTCAAATATTGAGCTTATTCGAAAGCGCATATGAATTGCACAAGATCGCCAGAAGAGTTATGCCGACGCGAATCGAAGGCATGTGGAATTGGAAGTGGGGGATTAAGTTTTAGTGCGGGTAATCCCAGATGAAGGGTGTAATGTGATTTAGGAAGAAAGGCAAACTTGCGCCGCGCTATGTAGGCCATTTTCCCGTTATTGCAAAGGTAGGCCCCGTAGAATATCAACTTGCTTTGTCGGAACGCCTACAACAAATTCATTACGTGTTCCATATTTTATCTTTGAAGAAGTATAAAAGATGAGAGGGAGCTCATTGGCACATTCCATTGGATGATATCGAGTTACAACCCCATATTTCTTATGAGGCACAATCGGTTGATATTTTAGACCGCAGGGAGTGTAGACTAAGATCGAAAGTAGTACCCTTGGTCCTAGTCCAGTGGGGACATCATTCTACCAGGTACGCCACATAATTTTAGACCGCGGGGAATGAGAGGACGATATTCAAGAGAAGTACCCACACCTCTTTTTACCAGGTACGCCAAAATTTTGAGGGCAAAATTCCCTTGTAAGGAGGAGAGTATGTAATACCCTTTATTTATGAGTAATTATTTTATATTAAATTGCCTTGTGGGTTAATTCTATAAAATAATGGAAATTGAAGTAAATATTACTTTAAGTGATTTAAGAGATAATATTTATTGAGTTCGACATATTTAAGTTTTACATATTTACTCTTAACCAAATGTAAATATTGTAATATGATATTTTGTTGTGTCCTTGTGCTTTAAGCGACGGTTATGATTTATATTCCAATCAGGTTATTATATTGTTAATATGACGTTGCAACATGAAATAATGAACGATGTTCCGGATGTAAGTTTAGAGGGCACGGTTAGTTCGGGATTGGTTGAGATAGTCAAAATAAGTGTCAGTTGTGTTTTTGGGCTTCGGGGTACTTTTGACTAGTTAAAACTTAATTATGATGTTACGATTCGTTTTAAGTATGTAGTAGCATTTAATGTCGCACTTAACGTATTGGAAGTATTTTAATCTTGCGAGAGCATTTATTTCTCATTTGTGTTTAAACTAGAAAGAGAGAGTTCGAGAGAAGAGAGAGCTTGGGAGAAAGAAGAGAGAAAGAGGAGGTTTGTCATCTCAAGCCCAGAATTCGTTTCAACAAGGAAGAGAGGAGATTTGTCATCTCAAGCCCAAAAGTCGTTTCAACAAGGAAGAATCTGAGACTACAATATTGAGTCAAGTTTCTAACTTGCATAAATGTAAGATTGAGTGTGAATAATTTTGTATTTGCAGTTAGTGTTCTTGAGTTTAAATTATTAATGGAATTTGATGATTTTATTGGTTGAATCCTAAATTATAGGATCTAGACTTGTTTTAAATGATCTCTTCTTATGGGTTAACTTAGTTAAATGATTTGGAGATGTTAACGGTTGATGAGGTTGGGTTGGATGGAAAAAATTAGGTTTTGGGGATTTAGGGTTTATATTAACCCATAGCCATAATTGGGTGTCTCGACCAGGGCGAATCGATTCACCCTCCTCAGCGAATCAATGCGCTAAGTGGGTGGCTACCGGTCTGAAGAACCGAATCGATTCGGGTTAAGGTCGAATCGATTCGGGCTGAGACATAAGGTTGGTTTTCTCAGCCGAATCGATTCGTCCCTTAGGCAAATCGATTCAAAATCTTGCTATTTTATAAGAATTTTCCAACTTTTTTTCTACGCCTTTTATTTTAGGTTTAAGGCTTAGGAACCTTCTCATATGAAGTAATAAAGAGTATCAGGGTCTCACATAAGGGGGGTTAATACCTTCGATTATTAAGGGTGTATTCGGGCTTATTTCAGGGACTATTTAGTATAACTAAGAGTCTCATTTCATTTAGTAAACGAGTATATGACTAGGGTAGAGTTGGATAGTATTGTCATGGAATTTCGGGGGCTAGTATAAGGGTAATTATACTTTGTAGCTTATATCATTATGAACATATGGTTTCGGAAATAAGAAACGTACCTTTTAAATTGGCACATCTTGTGATTATGGCATGCATATACATACCTCTGTAAATGCTATCATAATGGAAGTTACGTGAATGAGGTAAATCCCCTGGCTAGTAATGCAGGGAGAATATAGTCCTCGGGCCATAGGACTGGTGGTTGCATTGTATAATTGTTTGATTCGAAATGAGGTAATTTCGGGTATGGTTATGACTCACTGTCGAAGGTATATGGCCGCTTCCCATGCGACGCGATTTAAGGTACCCAGGTGGTCTGATTCTAGGCCCTAGAAGATGATAGCATTTAGGGGCGCGCCAGTGGGGTGACTCCCGGAAGGATGGTCTTAGAACCATTATATGGTGATTAAATTGCTCTCACGGTTATGGCATTTCATATGAATGAGTTAGTGAGTCTGTCAATCAGCTTTATGGCATATGATCCCTATTGATAAATTGACTTGCGAAGATACTTTATGAATTGGAAAATTAAGCGTGTTAATAGAGTCAGTTATTCCTCTTAATTCGATGGGTAGTTTAACTTAATGAAATGGTATGGCGCTAGGATGTGCATTTAGAAGAGAGGTGAGGATGATCCTTATAATGAAGAGCGAACTTAACCTGTTTATGATGCTAGTAATCATAACTGTTATGCATTTTATTCACATCTATATCGTATCAAACCGGGCCCTGATCCATTTATATTTCTTTTTCTTGTGTGGTTATTACATATGCTCAGGTCCTCCGCCGCAAGGGCGCCCGCTTTGATCTTTCCTTCCCAGTATCAAGGAGCTACAGCATTTTGTGGACGTTGTAGGATTTTTGTAGTATCTTTTGGATAATTTAGTTATGATCCGTTTGTATATTCGGGCGTGTTGTCCCAGTTATTATTCATATCTACTGTAATACTTGGTGTAACCTTTTGTATTGGTCTGTTAACCGACAGCTTATTCGGTTATGTTTTGAAGAATTGTTATTAATCTATTACATGTCATTATTTATAACCACCTTCTCTTATAAATTGGATTATCGAAACAGTTTTTATCAAAATTGCAAAATTATATGACATCCGTTTTAAAAAATATTTGGTGGTTGTCTCGTACTATTATTTTACGACAGTGAAGCTAAGAATGAAAACCATTTATGATTCTTATTTTTATTGAAATAGTGGGTTGGCCACCTCTTATTTTAATAAGTGGGGTGTCACAATACCCTCTCCTATTTCATTAAAACATAACATCATTTTAAGTATTTAAATATAATAAAATTTTAAAACATAAATAAAAAGTTTTTAAGAATAGTTTTCAATGAACAAAAAATTGTTTTTAAAAATAATGACAAAAAAATGAAAATGACAAAAAAACAGCTTTTTAATGAACAAAAAATAGTTTTTAAAAATAAGTAGTTTTTAAGAAAATAAAAACAATATTGACGAAAAAACTTTTTTAACAAAATAAAAAATATATAAAAAGAAAAAGAAAAAAAATTCTCACAAAATAAAACATTTTTTAACAAAATAAATTCATTTTATAACAAACAAACAATATCTTTGAAAAAAAATCTGTTTTTAAAGAATAGAAATATGAAAAAAAAAACTTTTTAGAAAAATGAAAACACTTTAGTGAGAAAAAATATTTTTTAACAAAAAATCATATTTAAAAGAATAAAAATAGTCTTTAAAAAAATAAAAAATAAAATAAAAATAGTTTAAATAATTCTAGCAAAACAAAATAATTTTTAACAAAATAAAAACAATTTTTTTTTGTTAGAATTTATTAAAGTGTTTTTTTTTGTTATAAACAGTTTTTATTTTGTTAAAAAAATGTTTTTATTACAATTTATTAAATACCAGTTTTTATTTTGTTTAAAAAAAACTTTTTATATTACAAATTAGTTAGTTTCTTTTGTTTAAAAAAAATTAAAAAAAGTTTTATTTAAATATAAAAAAGAATAGATTTTATTTTGTTAAAAAAACGAAAGACTTTAATCCATTACTATTTTTTTAGACTTTATTACCAATTAGTCAGTTTATTATACTTTTGTATATTTTTCATTGCTAAACATGAAAACTTCTATATAGAAAGTTTTAGTATTAATACTGTTTTTTATTTCATTAATTTTTTTTGAAAATCTTTTTTTATTCTTTTAAAAATGATTTTTCGTTAAAAAATCTTTTTTTTCACTGGAGTGTTTTTATTTTTGTAAAAACTGTTTTTTTAATATTTTTATTATTTAAAAACTGATTTTTTTAAAGATATTGTTTGTTTGTTATAAAATGATTTTATTTTGTTAAAAATTGTTTTTTTTATAAGAATTTTTTTTTCTTTTTATTTTTATACACTTTTTATTAATTATTTTAAGTCTTTTCTCTAAAGCTTTTTTTATTTTGTTAAAAACTATTTTTTGTTCATTGAAAAGCTGTTTTTTTTTTGTCATTATCAGTTTTTTTTTTGTCATTATTTTTAAAAACTATTTTTTGTTCATTAAAAACTACTTTTAAAAACTATTTATTTTTGTTATAAAATTTTATTATATTTAAATACTTAAAAGGGACCTTAAGCATTTAGTCATGTTTATAATGATTTATTTGCCATCCCTCCCATATTTTTATTTTTTTAGTTTTGGTCCTATATGGAACAAGTGTCATTGTGTACAAAAAGAAGAATGAGTGGTTACAGGAAAGTTATATGCGATTTTTAGTGATTATGGGACTTTTTACCATTTTAAAAGTACAAGGGAGTGGACCCTAAATACATCTTTATTTATGGAACTAAAGCCAAAAAAACTATACTTAAAATGATATTATATTTCAAAGAAAGTTTATATGTTGGGTGTGGGATCCACACCCTTTGTATTATCTATTTCGAATTCAAAATTAACGAACCATTAGTGGGACCACTTCCATTCAGTCTTCAGAGTAACAAAAATGGAGATAACATTAATGGGCAAACTTCACCTACAAAAAAGAAAGACTTCACTTGAAAAAAAAAACATTCTATCCGATGGAGATTCTGTTCCCTATGCAAAAAAAAGAAAAGGAAAAAAAATAATAATTTCGTGTCTATATATTGGACTGGAGGTCGAAAGTGGTGAGATAGGAGTACGGAAAAATAAGCAAGTACGATCATTAGTGTATCTAACAGTTTTTTTTGTTGGCAAAATGGACTCATTATTCGACGATGATGAGGAGATTCTTGCAACCGAAGATGAGTCAGGTTTATGTTTTATAACTTTGACTATTTTACCCTTTCTTTCATTTTAACCGCTCAAATTCAAATATTATAATCTCAAGGTTCTCCAAGTTGGTAGAACCTGCGTGTTGAGGCTACGGATTGCAAATATTAAATGTCTGTTTCCAAAGTCTTGTTTATGTTTTGTAACTTTGACTATTTTACCCTTTCTTTCCTTTTAACCGCTCAAATTCAAATATTATAAGCCCAAGGTTCTCCAAGTTGGTAGAGCCTGCGTCTTGGGGCTATGGACCGCAAAAATTAAATCCATGTTTCGAAAGCCTTGTTCGGAGCAGAGGAAATAGTCTCGAGGTTTGTGCAAATTGGCCTTTCGAATAAAAAATAATTCAAATATTTCATTTTTAGAGTTGGGCTTATAATGTAATTATAACTAATGGGTTCTGGCCCCCATTAATTTTTCACTTTTAGCCACGCTTTTTGAATTTTTTTGAAATTTTTGGATTCACAAACAATGTCGGCTTATGTATTAGCATAGGAAAACGGTAGGGAGATCCAGTTTTGGAACTCAGAAATGTGTCATCACCCCATTGAGTGATATTTTTAGTGGAACTTGCGTGACCTACAAACACCACCCAGACGCATGATCGTATAACTTTTTAAAAATTTGGCGGTCGCGTCGAAAATCACTGTGCTTCAAAATTTGGTAAAAAAACTGGGTTTCCGTAGCATTGCTCATCAGCATATTATGGTACTTACCTACTCCAAGCGTTTAGCATCATACTAGCGGGTAGTTGAAAGAATCACGCAATTATAAAAATGTGTGTTTAATAGTAAATTAAACAGTAAAAAACACTAATAGTTCCTAAACTATCATTCGGATTTTAAAATAGCCTCTAAACTAATAATAGTGTCAATTTAGTCCATAAACTCCTGTTTTAGTTCCTTAACTATACCCGTTTCAACACAGTACCTAAATTATAATTAGTGTTTATATTCGGTCCCATGCACAAATTTTAAAATTTTCATGAATTATGCAAATATAATGCGACCAAGTAATAATTTATCATATTTTTAAAATTTGTGCGAGGGACTGTATATAAACACTTGTTATAATTTAGGGAGTGAGTTGAAACATGTATAATTAAGGGACTAAAATAGTAGTTTAGGGACTAAATTGACACAATTATTAGTTTAGTGACTACCAATTTAAAAGGCAAGTGAGAGGAGCCCAAGTCCCTATCAAACTTAATGTTTAGTAAGCTTAATGGGCAAACCCCCCACAATAGTATGCTCGGATGTTTTGTTGAATGTTTGCATTTGGGATGACATATTTCAGTGGAAAAACCTGCACCATTCCAAGCGGGAAAAACAAAGGCGACAATCATCAATAAGGTGGAAGCACCACTGGAAGAAAGCGAATTCAAGGTGATGCTGGAGCTCACGGGGGCAGGATCCAACAATGACAGACCCGGAGTGGATCTTGTGATGATCTTAGATGTTAGCAAGAGCATGAGGGGAGATAAGTTAGAAAAGATGAAAATTTCCATGCTATTCGTGATCCGGAAACTTAGCCCGATTGATCGTTTGTCGATTGTCACATTCGACTCTGACTCCACGAGGTTGTGCCCATTGCGCCAGATTACTGAAGATTCTCAAGACGAGATTGAAAATCTGGTCGATGATTTAGATGCTAGCGGTGGCACAAACATCGCCGATGGCCTTGAAACGGGCTTAAAAGTGCTCAATGACCGCAGACTTACCAAGGGGCGTGTGGTTGCCATCATGCTTATGTCCGACGGTTTTGCTAACGCCGGTGATGATGTTACCAAGGTTCCAGTCGACAAAGTTCCCGTATTCACATTCGGTTTTGGTGAAAAGCACGATCCGAGGGTACGTTGAAATAACTCTTAAATATTGCAAAAGTTGTAAAACTTTACTAATTCATGTCTTCTCCTTCGATAGATGCTCAAGGCCATCGCAGACAATAGCATGGGAGGAACATTCTCAGATGTTCAAAACCAAGAAAACTTGAGCATTGCATTTTCCCAGTGTTTGGCTGGGCTTCTCACCGTGGTTGTTCAGGATCTGAAGCTGACTGTCACACAAGAAGAAGAATCGACAATCGAGATGGTGTCTGCCGGAAGCTATCCAAAATTCGAGGACGAAGATGCCGGCTCTGTAACTGTTGAGTTTGGCGATCTCTATGACAAAGAGCTACGGAGGGTCATAGTTGACCTTCTTCTCCCTGCTGTTAGTAGTCGGATGGGCACAGATGTCCTCAAAGTCACTTACTCGTACAAGGGGTACCAAATCTCGACATTTACTATAAATTATGTTTTGTGTGTTCGGTTATTTTGACTCGATCTCATAAATATAATGTATTTCTGCGCAGCACTGGGGGGAAACCGTTTGATGCCGCTCCTATATTTGCTTCTGTAACCCGCACCAGGACATCTTTGCCAGAGAGGGCGGAGGTGATGATTGAGGAGAATCGTCTCCAGACTGCAAAGATGATAAAAGAAGCAAGAATCATGGCTGACGAAAAAAATCTAGACAATGCTCAGGACAAGCTCATGGAAGCCCAAAACATGCTTGATGATGTGGTTGAAGAGTCTAACCCGTTGACTGAAATGTTGAAATCTGAGCTGCAACAGCTCTTGAGGTTGATGACATCACAAAGAATCTACGAAAAGCAAGGGCGTCCTTTTGCACTCTCTTCTGAGACTTCCCATGATCGTCAGCGTTTCGCTGCAAGAGGCGATGTGGAAAATCTGCGCTTGTTTGCCACTCCGCGTATGGACACATACCTTGAGCAAGCCAAGTCATTTGACGAGGATCCCAGTGAACCATTGCCCACGGTGGACGAGGATGTGGAGGAAGAACTCGCGGCCGATCCCTTTGCTCCCGTCGTTGGGGCTCTTAGCTACTATATTCAGATGGCCATTCAGTGTCTCAAATCCATTGATAACATAGTCAATAGAAGCCGTTGAATGAATGCATTCGTGCGTGCTTTAATTCCTTCGCCGTCTTTAAATTACAATGTAGCCCATTAATTTGTGTTGTGTGGTTTGTTTGTGAAAAGTGGTGAGTTGTATGGTTTGTTTGTGAAAAGTTCTAATAAAGCTACATATCGTTTTCACGTTCCTTAATCTATGGGTTTTTTTATTTATGTAAGCTCGTTTCTTTTCGCATAATTTTCAAGTATCGATAAAAAAATGAGAAATAATTTTATAGAGAATACAAAATTAATGTCCAAAAGGCAAAATGATACTTCTTTTCCCCACAAATGAGCGTATGCTCATACTCGCAGCTCCTGCTCCTTATTTTAGAAAATAGGCAGTTTCGTGGGATGTCCATCACTACACCGAAATGTCTATTTTCTAAGAGACATAAAAGTGTTAAGAACACTTCAAATTTTGCAGCGGTTTAAGAAACTTGAAAACTTTGTAAGCGTCCAAAACTGTTACAAAATGACAAATTTAACATATAAGATCACATGATTGTCACGTGATAGTTCCAAGCATGGTTCAAAATCATTGCTGAGTCAAGCTGGTATTGTCTGAGTTTACTCGATCTCACCAACCACCGATCCAATTCCGAGATATCGGTCGTTCTGAGTCATATCCATATCCACATCCACATCCACATCCACATCCACATCCAGACCCCCCAGCAGAAAATTACCCATATCTACATCCTTACCACGATCGATATCGGAACTAGATTAGGAGATGAAATTGATGAAAACAATAAAATCACTTCAATTTAACTTCTGTGTAACTTCTTCGTACCTCACAATAAAAAGTCATTTTGGGTGTTAAAAGGCCAAGAAGTGAAAACAAAGATCATGTCAGAATATATCTTTTTGACGCCCACAATGCTTGTGAGCTACTTGATCACATCACACAATAACTGGAATTTTGTTTACGAAGAATTTAGAAAGATAAACTGATGGATTGTTTGCAGCTGCATGCGTTTTCATATTGAAGTACCCCAACTGATGCATTATGGATTTAGGGATGCGATTGCCAAAGTCTGGACGAATTCTCATCTGATCTGTACATGATTGGAATATTCTATCAGCATTATATTATAACAGGTATGTCATGAAAATTCCAGTTCCACTATTTTCGTATGTAAGAGATGGCCGACTATATGGAAAGTGGGGAGTGGTGTGTGTGTGTGTGTGTCTTGGGTTCACGTTCAACCTGCATTTTCCATAGGCTAAAAGCTGATAAAATGCACTTGGCATTTTTTTAGGGAGTGGTGTGTGTGTTGGGTTCACGTTCAACCTGCATTTTCCATAGGCTAAAATCGGATAAAATGCACTTGTCATTTTTTTAGGGAAGATGGACAATACCCTACACATATTATTAATGAAAATTAGGAGAAATAGCATCTCCTAGGTGGCATTTACAAGCTCTAAAGACATAAAAATTGATAGCAGATTGTTGAGCCTAATAAATCTGCTATATGAATCAAGAAAACAAAAAATATGGAATTTTGTAATAATCCCATTACAAAGAATGCCTAAATGAAGAGGAAGAGAATGGAAAAAGCTATAAATTTGGGATTTAATAAACCACCCCATTACAAAATAAAGAAAACATAAGACCAAACTCTAATCCTTGGGATGCTAGCTTTATCCATATTGAGAAGACCCTCCATAAGTTTGGAGAGGGAGATGAAATTATCAAAAACTTCAACATTATTACCAATAGCCCCCAATTTTGCAAAGCCATCTGCTACAGAGTAAGATTCCCTCCAAATGTGATTTAAAGAACATTTGAACACCTGAAGAAGATTAGAAGTAGTCTGAATTATAGCCTTCAATTTCCAAGGAGGTTTCCATCTACCTTCAATCATAAAAATAAGAGTAACAGAGTCTAATTCCACTATAACATTTTGCACCCCAAGATTTAAGCAAAGTCTAAAACCGTTCTCCATAGCTGATGCATCTGCAAATAGTTTATTTTGGATGCCTAGATAATTACAAAAACCTGCTATAAAATCCCCATAACTATCTCTAACCACACCCCTGCTACACTCTCTCCTGGATTACCTTTAGAAGCTTCATCAACATTTAACGTGAAATAACCTTCATTTGGTTTGAGGCATCTAGTAAGAATGAATTTAATGTCTGAATTACCCACTGACAAGTTGAATTTATTAATGAGGAAACAGTCTTCTTTGACTAAACTCTCTGTAAAGGTGACTGTATGAGCAACGGAAGCTATGTTATCAACAACCACTTGAGCTTAGCTCATAAGACATATCTATACCTTCATATAATGCTTTATTTCTGGATTTTCATATTTCTCAACACACCATGAGAGGTATAATAGAGAAAAAGGATTTTGAGTATCCCCTAGAAGAAGATTTAATCCACCAAGACATAAAACATAGAATTTACTGAATTTAAACTCAGTCTAATCCCCATCATGTTGCCAAAATAATTCCAAATTTCTCTAGTACATTTACTCTCCAAAAAGGTATGTTCGATAAACTCTATATATTGATTACAGCATTTGCATCTTGAGGCTAATCTAATGCCAACTCTTTGAATCTCTGCATCAACTGTGTATAAGTTTCCATGTGTAAAAGTTTCCAGTTGAAAACTGAAATTTCTTTAGGACAATTTTTGCTCCAAATAAACTCCCAGCTCTTAACAGATATACTCTTCTGTCTACAGATATCTTCAAAGATTCAAAAGTGAAATTACACTGTGTAGTCAATTTAATTTAATGTCCTAATTGTTCAATTGAATAGTTCGAAATAATATACAATTTAAAACTTAACTCTCGTTACAATCCTAAATTCAATTTTATCTTTTTCAGCATTTTTTGTTCCAAATAAGCTAGGAATTTGAGGCTTTATTAGGCATTATTTGATGTTGCGACTGCTGATTGACCTGAAAATAATAAAATACGACATAAGGCTAATTTTACTTAAAACGAGTGACTACAATGCATCTATTCGGGGGATAAAATAGATACTTTTTGGTGCTTATCACTCCTCTCCCACATTGTATAAATTCTCCTCTGCTAAGTCTTGAACTTCTCTAATTCTATTAATTGTACAAGAGCCTCCTTTACTTGAAAACATTTTGCTTTTATATTTCACTTTCATAATTTTGTCCATAGACCATTTCCAGTTTTGAGCTTCCAATAAAGCCTCAAACTCCTAGCTTTAGCTATATCCTCTGTACTTCTGCAGTTGAGACCCCCTTCTTCGACTGGAAAACAAACCTTCTCCCATATGATCCACTGGAATTTACCTTCATCAAAATTTCCTCCCCAGAAAAAAGTTTGAGATCAGGTTGTGAAGTCTCTTGATGATGGTTTTATGAGGATTAAGAGATGCCAGAGCCTTAAGCCTTTTGATAACCATTAGAAAGCTTCAGTAAAGTCACTACTGAAGCTTTGTTTCAAATATTCTTTGCTTAGCCCCTTGTTCTTGATAACCATTAGAGCCTTAAGCCTTTTTGATACTCGCGTACTGATCCCTCTCCTTTCAGCTTATTGAAATCCCTTGTAACATTTTCAATCCTCTTGAAATCCTCAAAAACAATCATCTTTTCATTCCAGGTAGAAAATGGTGGATACGCCTGCAATTTTTTTCAAATGCAGGTTGGACTACAAAGCCGTAGAATCCCATCTAGGTTGGCACCCTAGAGGGATATGCAAGCCGCAATGGCTTGAAATTTATTGAAATGAAATTAGAAAGTTAACAATAGGAGATCAGAGTACAACCCATTCAACGGAAAACAAGGAAAATCCTAGCAAAATATATAAGAGGGGAGAGCCCCCGTATCACGACTAACCGCCGAAGCAATAGAAGATGACCAACACTAAACCGCTAAACAATATCGCCAAGGACTGATTGAAGAACAGCCCTTTGAGTGTGTCATCTCAACCGCTAAACGAGATCCAAAAATTCTGCATCAAATGTGATTTGCATGCCAATTCCCTAGGCAAAAACACCCTTACCAAAGGCTTGGTGATTATAGAAAACATGTAATGCAGTCTGTCCAGGAGATCCCTTAGCCAAACTGTCCGTGTTTCATTAAAGTTAGTCAAATAAAGGAGGGTGCCACTGTACTTCCATGATGCGTAGAGCCTTTTTTGTCCACAAAGGAATGTTCTGAAGGTCCGAAACCGTGTTAGACATTCAACCTTTAGTGATAAATGAAGCAACTGTAATCCACCCCTGCATAGCATGACAAAATTTTTATTCGGATAAGGTATTAGCCTATATATGTGACTTATCAATTTCCACAATTATTACATCTCAATTTTAATTAATACATATTAGGATATTTGTTAGTATTTATCTCTTGCTTATATTTATCATGAGGCAGGAGGTTTTTACTGTTCATGGCTTGAAGAAGTGGTCTAGAGGCGGCGAGCGCATACAGTTCATCTGACCAAAGTCCATTAAGGTATGGGATCTTTCATCATACTTTAGCTCTTATAAGTAATAATGCAACTGTTACAAGAATGATTAATATATTTTTTTAATATATAGCATAAATTATAAACAGACACAGTTTTTTAGCAAAGCTTGGTGGAATACATATAGTCTTGGTAATATACCTATGGTTCTAAATATTCTCAATAAGAGTATTAGAACATTTTGTAATCCGAAGTAGCAAACCAACTAAGCCCACCCCCACCGTACCGCGTACTAGCTATATGTTTGTACCACATACCCATATCCGTACCACCTACCAAAGCGACCCACGTTCCAGATATATTAGTTATTTCTTATGATCTGTAACTGAATGTAACTAGACCGTCGAAAAGGGCCCCAAGTATATTATCAAAAATTTTGGGCCCAAAAGTAAAATGTGTCATAAATGTGGACCCCCTCCCCTAAAATATTTAGGTCAAAATGGACCTTGGCCCTCAAAGTTTCAATTTATTAGACTTGAACCCTCATGTTTTTACGATTTCATTAGTTGATCGTTACGGGTCATAGTTAATGACTAAAATATCACCAAGGATATTTTGGCTATTGTGTTGAGCTGTTATAGAAAATAACAAAATTGTGATAAAGGGACCAATGTTTAATTAATGAAAAGTCCAGGGGATAGTGTCAATTTCATTTAAAACTTTTAGTCCCAAAAGTAAAATGTCTCATAAGTGTATACCCTCCTATTGAACATGGTCCTCAGGAGAGAAATCACCCACCCAAGGGAAGTTTTTGAATATACCAGCCTGAAGTTTTGGGGTTGGACTTGAGCTCCGCCAAATCTGATGTTGAAAAATCCCTTGCCAATGTGAGTAAAGATCCAAGGCAGTTGAACCTTGTACATGGAAATGACTGTAGAAGAAATTCAATCACTGCTTCAATCTATTAATATTTTATACGTATCATATAACACTTGGTTCCAATTAAAATACATGCATGATTATATATCATCTACCTATGCAAGAAAGAAACACTTGGTCAAAATGTAGAAATGCTGGCCTGAGGCCTCGCTGTTCCAGCTCATACTTGATTATTGATAGTACCTTTTCATTACTGAATGCTGAAAGATGTATTCTTATGGGAACTCTCTCTCTTTTATCACACATGTCGAGTTTTGACCTCATAGTCTATCCGTGGACGACTCAAACTTTAGCATAAATACTACAACTCATGTGCTTAGTAATATACCACTTGACTTCTAATTATAAGATAACATATGTAAATGTGATCAGCAGAATACAAATGTAAATTAGAAATAATATACGATGCTACTTTGACCACCAAGAATTCAAAAGGAGTTTTCTATTCTATAAAATCAAATACCAGGATACCCTTTTCCTTTTCCTTTTCCTTATATTTGTTAGATTTCGATAATTGGTTTGAGTGTGTGTGCATGTTTTTTTTTTTTTTTTTGGGGGGGGGGAGGGGGGGGGGTCTTGAAAAACTTCACTTACGGTCCAAATTTGACTTTAGTACTAGCATAATCATTTCTTAGACTATGGTACTCTTTTGGTACGTTTTTCCTCGCTGAATGTAAATTACGCCAGTAAAAGTGACATTTAACGACAAAAAAGTACCAATGGCTAAAAACAAAATTATAGTAGTACCAAAGTATAATTTATGATCATTAACGAGGTAATTAAGTCAAAACTACCCAAAATTTTCTATGTTAATTTGACCAAAACAACAAAATTACATTATTTACCGTTATAATTTCTATGAAAAATTATAAATTAATCATCCCAAACAAACAGCCTTAAGTAACAATGACGAGATCTTCATATGAATGCTCAAGGAACGGACCTTTATGTTTGCATCAGGTGAAAACTTGTCTGCACTCATCACATCAGTTGGTAAAAAAAGATAAACTCCTTTCGCCCAGTCGAATCTGAGGATCATTCCTCCACGCAAGAGCAAGGATATCAAACTTCTCCAAAAAGGGCTCTATCAATCTGATTTGGGACGAGACCCTTGAACCCTGCATGTTTCATTTTAACTTTCGTTTCCATCAAAATAAGCAATTTTACATAGGTACCAATAGAAGTGATTATATAATATATATAAATATATATGTGTGTGTGTGTATGTTCGTGGCGCGTCCCCGAAGGTGTCAATGAGACTTCTAAATTTTGTTTCATTGATGCAAGGTTAGTTGTCCATAACTAGTAATCATTAGCATGTTATTCTATTTTTCCCCTTTTCTGTTGATGTTTATTTATTTATTTATTTTCATGCAGTAGACTAATGGACGAAATGGTGGGGATAGAAATCGAATGAGAAAGAGGGGTGGGTCGCAAAAATTAATGTTCGAAAAGACGACTGATTTAGCCCAGCGCACACTAAGAAAAACACAAACCACAAATATGAATCAGCTTACAACCACATTAAAAAGGACCTCCTCCTCTCTCAAAATCTCACTCCATCTCTAAAGTGGGAAATTAGTGTTTTAGCAGCTTTGGGAAGTGTGCCAAGGCTCGATATTTATAGGAGTTACTAGGAAACATAGGGTTTCCTCTTATGTCATCACCTTTACACAAATACCCCTCTAACAAGGCTTCTAGGACCACCGCGACTTGTTTATGAAGTTATGACCTAATTAAACCACGTCAGTATTTCACGTGTTGAGCCTTTGCAAGTCTACGTCACTAAACTCTGTGGCATATCTCTTAGGCCGGGGCCTTCCTTTACCTCTGCGGCCTATAAGTCCAAGGCTATGGCCTAAAGTCTCTAATTGACCTTCTTACTGTCCGCGGCCTTCAGAACAGAGCACTTGTGACCGTGGCTTCCTCTATGGCCGCAACCTTCTTTAGTTTTAGGGTCATTACATTTGCTCATTTCCCTTTGAAATGGATATCTCTTCTGGATCCCTTGATGGTCAGTTCTTTATGCAACTCTCATGAAAAATTCACTCCAAATGCAGCTATTGTACCTGTTCAGGGCTTGCAAATCTCTTTAAAATCACACACAAGATGACATATGGTGTCTACGCAAGTCGTCAAGTATAGTGAGGTCAGCGTCCCGATAAAGGCAAAGCTCATCACGATCATGAGAAAGCTATCGAATTATTTGGAGAAAATATTACGCCAAAATGTTGTTATTTTCCCTTCCTATTTTCCTTTACTTACATAAAAATTTCAGTAAGTCCCTTTGTAGAGGTAATTAAGGTATGAGGTATATAAGGTTGGTTACCTGATATGATTAGTGTTTGATTTATCAGATGATATAGCTACTTTTTTTTTCCTTCTTAATATGCTAAGCTAAATTGTAAGTATGTGGGTTGCCACATGGAAAGCTATTCTCATTGTGAATATTTATTGTTCGAAAGGTTGTCATCTCTGACATGCTTTCGGAAAGACTTTTTTTAATACTCAATACTCAGTTTCTGTAACTCTTCTTAATATTTTGTTGAAGTCAAGGCTGCCTTTATATAACAGGAAACAGGCCTACGGTGTTCAAAAATACAAAGTAAAGAAAAGTTGTTACAATATAACTGTTACAAAAGAGTTGTTGCTATAAACTAGGAGAAGGACTATGTAGTTTCCTTTTTAATAGGTCACATGACTATCCTCCTTCTGACTTCTTCTCTTGGATGTAATCTGCAACTTTATTTCCGGAATATTTCTGACATCCCCCCTCCAGCGAAGGGTGTGTGGTTGACAAAAACCAAGCTTGGCACATAGATTACCAAAGTGGGAACTATTGAGAGCCTTGGTAAAAATGTCTGCAAGTTGTTGAGTAGAGGGAACAAATTGAGTGACGAGAGTTCCTTCGGTAACTTTTTCTCGAACAAAGTGAAAATCTAACTCCACGTGTTTAGTTCCGGCATGTAATACCATATTAATAGTCATAGAGAGAGCACTGATATTATCACATAGTAATAATGGAGGACTGTTAAGACAGAAGCCAATATCATGAAGAAGGTGTTGAACCCATTTGAGTTCTGCCGTTGCAGATGCGAGAGCACGATATTCAGCCTCACATTTTGAGTGAGACACTATTGATTGTTTCTTAGAAGACCATGAAATACAGTTGGAGCCAAGGAAAATGCAATAACCAGATGTGGAGCGTCTAGTCAAGGGACATCTAGCCCAATCAGCATCAGAGAATCCATATAAATTATTGCTTGATTGAGATAGTAACTGGATACCATGACTGATGGTTCCTTTAACATAGCGAAGAATAATTTTTAGTGCTTGAATATGAACAGGTTGAGGATCATGAATAAATTGGCAAACACTATTAACTGCATAGGTGAGATCGGGTCGAGTTAGAGTAAGATACTGTAGCGCGCCAACAATTGAGCGAAATTCTGTAGATGTCATTGTAGTAGAAGACTGGTGATCTTGGTAAGTAGCAATTGAATGATACAATGGAGCTCTACTACAAAAAAAAAACCATGTTGAAGTAAATATGAGCTAAATTTATCAAACCATGCACGAGGAGCTTGTTTTAGCCCATAAATAGATTTATGAAGTAGGCACACATAATGAGGAAGAGAAGAGTTGACAAGCCCAGGAGTTTGTTTCATATACACAGTTTCTTTTAGTGTGCCATGGAGGAAAGCATTTTTAACATCCAATTGATGCAAGGTCCAGTTCTTCATCACCGTTATAGAAAGAATCGTACGAACGGTGGCATGTTTTACAACGGGGATGAATGTTTCAACATAGTCTATGCCTTCAATTTGACGAAAACCTTGAGCTACTAAACGTGATTTGTATCTATCGAAAGTTCCATCTGCATTTTTCTTTGTTTTGAATAGCCATTTAGATCCTATGACATGCATTGATGGATGATAGGGAATGAGTGTCCAGGTTTGGTTTTGCTGAAGAGATTTTAATTCCTCATTCATAGCTTCCACCCACTGTGTTTGTGTGAGAGCATGGGATAAAGATAGAGGTTCCAATAAAATTGGGTTTACAGTAGTAATATGTCTTGGATAATATGAATGGAAATACAGAAATGGAACTCTTTATATATCACAGTACTGTCAACTTCAATACAACAATGTAACTTCTGAATAGATACTAAAAAACTTCAAGGGGTGATGTCACTTTCTTAAATACAATATTTGCCCCACACAAATAACTTCGGTATACAAACGGGAATTAGCAAATCCGTACTGAAGATACAATTAAGCACTTGGACTGTCTGCAAATTGTATATTTGAAGACAGCCCTTAGATGCAGCAGCGAAGAACAGTCAATCAAGTTCTTATTCTGTTTCTGTGCACAAAATAGAATAAGAGAATTTGTATATCCCGAAAATTGTAAGAGAGTAATAGCAGGGTTTGGAAATCTGAAACTGGGTTTTTTGTTATATATGCAATTTCGTTTTAGGCAACCTTTATTTATAGATAATGAAAATCTTTATCTTTAAGAGTCATGACTGTTGGATTAACAGTCTTAAGTCAATTCTGAAATGGTATGACTGTTAATTACCAACAGTCTTAAGTCATTTCTGAACAGGTACAATTAATACCGAATCAGTTTTTCACGGGTCAACCAAAAAGTGACCGCGCCCGAGCTATCGCGATCCGACCCGGCAACCCGCTACCACTGCGGACACGCGGCGTGAGAAGTGAAAAGTGTGCCACTAGCGCCTCTACAGCCCACTGCCCTGCACCCGCACCCGCACCCGCACCCGCACCCCCGCGTGCGTGAGCGTGTGCGTACGGTGCTTCGCACCGTATTGAGGTATCTTGAATAGCCTCTTAAATACTAGATGAATTAACTCTTCATCTTCCATTTGTACTTATTAAGTGCACAAATTCTTAATATTTTTCCAATGTGGGACTCAAAGGTTTCCCACTCCTTTTATAGCTTATTGGTGACACTTAGCTTTGTACATTTTCCAATGTGGGAAACTATCCCCTTTTATATTTGGGTTAGATTCCCACCTCTTCCACACACTTCCAATGTGGGACAAGCTCTTTAAGCTCTTACACCCAAAACTCCGACTCACTTATTTTATAAAATCTCCAACATTCCTCCACCATTTTCAAAATAAGTTTTGTAAATCTTTGACTGTCTGTAGTACTTTGTATAACCATTGGTGTCTCACGACTTGAACCAATACCCTGTGAAGGTTCGTCAAGGCTAACCATGAAAGTATAGTAAACTTGTATTTGAATTATCAATTCATATTGATCAACCAGATTTGTCTTCACACACAAATCTTTTAGTCACTGATTATCCATATAAGCCGACACATGTATTAGGCCTTGTGTCTGTACCTTGATTTCATGAGTGCTTTAGAGTCAAGCCCAGTTCTCATAGGAAGCGGCACCACTTCCACACTCATATAGGTAGATTATCATAGGTGTCTATGTAACTTAAAACACTATAAATCTATTAAGGTTAAACTCATCCTCTTTCATTGTTCATTACATGTTCTAAGCACTTATCCTTGGGATGTTAAATTTTATAGTGCTTACAATCACGTCGTATGATGTACTTTAATCATTGAACTTGAGACTTGAATATATCAAGTTTCAAGTTGATTTTTAATAAACAGTGATTATTATTAATGGGCTTTAGTCCCATCCCTATTGATGTGTTAGACGCCAGTCCTCTTGCAAGACCTTTTGTAAAAGGATCAGCTAAATTTTGACTTGATTTTACATAATCGACTGTGATTACACTATTTGTAATCATTTGTCTGGCATAACTATGTCTCAGGCCAATATGTCTATATTTTTTATTGTACACTTTAATATAAGCTCTGGAAAGTGTAGACTCACTATCACAATGTATAGATATTGGAGGCATTGGTTTTGGCCAAACTGGAATTTCAATCAATAAATTCCTTAACCATTCTGCCTCTTTACTAGTTGCAGCTAATGCTACAAACTCAGCTACCATAGTAGAATCATCTATACAAGTTTGTTTCTTTGATCCCCAAGAAACACCTCCTCCACCAAGAGTGAAAATCCATCCACTTGTTGAGGAATGATCCTCCCGCTCAGTTATCCAACTGGCATCAGAAAACCCTTCTAATACTGAAGGATATCCACTATAGTATATACCATAGTCCATAGTTCATTTTAAATATTTTAATATTCTATTGACAGCATGTCAATGCAATAAACTTGGATTACTAGTATATCTACTTAATTTACCAACAACATAAGCAATATCAGGTCGAGTACATGTCATGGCATACATTAAACTACCAATTACTCGTGCATATTTCAATTGTGAAATAGTTCTACCATTATTAGGGATCATCTTTAGTTGTGGTTCAAAAGGTGTACTAACAGGTGTGCAATCAAACTGTTTAAATTTCTTTAAAATTTTCTCAACATAATGAGATTGAGTGAGAATTATATTTTTATCTTTCCTTATTATTCTCATTCCTAATATAACATCAGCTACACCCATATCTTTCATATCAAATTTAGAAGACATAAAACTCTTTGTATTATTAATGCTTTCTAAATCAGTACCAAAAATTAACATATCATCTACATATAAACAAATGATCACACCTTTACCATTAGCAAATTTACTATAAGCACACTTATCAGATTCATGAATTTTAAAACCATAAGAAATAATGACTTTATCAAATTCTTCATGTCATTGTTTAAGTGCTTGTTTTAGGCCATATAAGGACTTAATAAGTTTACATACTTTATTTTCTTGTCCAGGCATAACAAACCCTTCAAGTTGTTCCATGTAAATTTCTTCTTCTAAGTCACCATTTAAAAACGCAGTTTTCACATCCATTTGATGAATCTCAAAATTATATATAGATGCTAATGCAATTAAAATTCTAATAGTGGAGGTTCTACCAACAGGTGCATAGGTATCGAAATAATCAATTCCTTCTTTTTGTGTAAAACCTTTAGCAACCAATCTAGCCTTGAATTTATCAATTGTTCCATCTATTTTCATTTTCTTTTTAAAAATCCATCTACACTTAATGGGTTTAGATCCTGGAGGTAAGTCTACTCACTTCCAAGTTTTATTTCCCAAGATTGAATCCATTTCATCATTTATAGCTTCTTTTTAAAATGATGAATCTACATACTTAATTGCCTCACTATAAGTTTGTGGGTCTGTTTCAACGCTAAAAGTCAAAGCATATTGATTACAAGATGTGTCTCTAGGTCCTTCAACACGATAGACTACAAAGTCTGGACCAAAGCTTTTTTCTTTCCTAGGTCTCTTACTTTTTCTAATCTCTTCTTGTTCCACTGGTGGAGTAGCAGATAATTGTGCAGGAGTGATAACTTCTTTTTCATTATTAATTCTTGGAATAGAAGAAATCCTTTGTTCATAAAAAATTGCATCTCTCGATTCAATTATTGTATTTACCTCAACAGAATCATTAGGTTCACTAATCAAAAATCTATAAACTCTACTATGTTGTGCATAACCTATGAAAATACACTAAACACCTTTGCTTCCTAATTTCTTTCTATTAGTTTCAGGTAGTCTTACAATAGCTCTACAACCCCAAACCTTAAGATAACCTAAATTAGGTTTTCTATTCTTCCATAATTTGTAAGGAGTTTTCTCATTATCTTTAACAGCTGTCCTATTCAGAATATGACACGCATTTAAAAGTGCTTCTCCCCAAAACCCTTTACTTAAACCAGAATAAGAAATCATAGCGTTAACCATTTCAGTTAGTGTTCTATTTTTTCTTTCTGCTACTCCATTTTGTTGTGGAGTATAAGGCACAGTAACTTTATGTATAATTTCCATATCTTCACAAAATTGAGGAAAGTGATATTCACCACCTCTATCAGATCTAAGACATTTTATTTTAGTATCACATTGATTTTCAACTTCATTTTTGTATGTCTTAAATCTATTAATCACATCATCCTTAGAGTTTAAAAGATATACGTAACAATATTTTGAAAAGTCATCGATAAATGTAGCAAAATATTTACTACCACCTCTAGTAGGTGTTCCATGCAAATAAAAAACATCACTATGTACCAATTGCAACAAAGATGTATTTTTCTTTTTTTTTAGAAAAGGCAATCTTGTTATTCTTGTTTGCATGCATATTTTACACTTTCCATTCATATCACTCTCATATTTAGGAATTAAATTTAAATTAACCATGAAATGCATTTCCTTTGTATTAACATGTCCTAAACGACTATGCCATAATGAAAAACAATCAACGATATAAGCAGAAGAATCTTTTTCATTGATATTGAGCTTAAACATGCCCTCATAAAAATCTCCTTTGCCTACAAAGGTACCATTTTTAGTCAGAATAAATTTGTCTGACTCAAATACAAGCTTAAAGCCAAATTTGTTAAGAAGACTTCCAGAAACTAAATTTGAAAAACATTGGTGAGGCTAAGGATTTTTTCGGAAGTGAATTCGAGATCCACTGTCCCTTTACCTTTAACCGCAGAAGTAGATGAATTTCCCATATAGAGAACATCTCCTTCCACTGTTTCATAGGCAGAGAACAAGTTCTTATCCTTACAAACATGCCTTGTGGCACCAGAATCAACCCACCAAGAGTTGTCTTCTCTAAGCATATTATCCTCGGATATCATAGAAGCAAATTTTTGCTTTGTGTCTGATGTCCCTCCTTTTTCTTTTAGTTTCTTGAACTCACGACAATCCTTCTTGAAGTGACCTGGTTGGTTGCAATGAAAACAATTTCCTTTCTTCTTTTTGTTTGCTTTAGAATTATTTGAAAAATTCTTCCGCTTGTTATTTTTTCCATGATTGCCATATTTTTGCTCCTTTCCTTCCTCCACCACATGGACTTTAGAAACAAAATTTTCTTGTTCCTCTTTACCATCTAGAATTTGAGACTCTTGTTCAATTCTTAAATGAGTCTTTAATTCTTCAAGTGAAAGATCCTCCTTTTTGTGTTTGAGTTCTTTCTTATAATCTTTCCAAGGAGGAGGAAGTTTTTCAATTATGGCAGCAACAATTACATTATCATCCATATTTAATTTTTTCAGTTTGCAATGATTTATGATGCGTTGGATGTTATGAAATTTTTCTAGCACATGCCTATTATCATGCATTTTAAAGCTTAAAAACTGACCGATGAGGAACTTCTTATTTGTAGCGTCTTCCGTAAGATATTTGGTCTCCAATGTTTCCCACAAAGTTTTTGCAGTCCCAACCTTTTGGTACAAGTCGAACAAATTATCAGCAAGTGCATTGAGAATGTGACCACGACACAAGTAATCATCGGTCTCCCATTTTGTGCGTTGCCTAGTCTGTTCCACGGTTTCATCTTCTTCTTCATTTGGTTTCGGTTGTGACAAGACATATACAATCTTCAATGTTGTTAGAAGAAAATGAACCTTTTTCTGCCAACGCAGAAAATTACCACCATCAAAACGGTCCAACTTGACAAAGCTTTTTGTTTTTTGTCGAAGTGACTTGGAAGAGTCGGCCATTTCCAAATACTGTATTTAGATTGTTGGATAATATGAATGCAAATACATAAATGGAAATCTTTATATATCACAGTAATGTCAACTTCAATACAACAATGTAACTTCTGAATAGATACTAGAAAACTTCAAGGCGTGATGTCACTTTCCTAAATACAGTATTTTCCCCACACGAATAACTTTGGTATATAAACGGGAATCAGAAAATCCGTACTCAAGATACAATGAAGCACTTTCTCTGTCTGCAAATTGTATATTTGAAGACAACCCTTAGATGCAACAGCGAAGAACAGACAATCAGGTTCTTATTCTGTTTCTGTGCACAAAACAGAATAAGAGAATTTGTATCTCCTGAAAATTATAAGAGAGTAATAGCAGGGTTTGGAAATCTGAAACTGGGTTTTTTGTTATATATACAATTTCGTTTTAGGCATCCTTTATTTATAGATAATGAAAAGTTTTGCCTTCAAGAGTCATGACTGTTGGATTAACAGCCTTAAGTCAATTTCGAAATGGTATGACTGTTAATTACCAGCAGTCTTAAGTCATTTCCGAACAGGTACAATTAATACTGAATCGGTTTTGCACGGGTCAACCAAAAGTGACCGCGCCCGAGCTACCGCGATCCGACCCGTACGAATCCCGGCAACCCGCTACCACTATGGGCATGCGAAGTGCAAAGTTCAAAGTCCGCCACTAGCGCCTCTACAGCCCACTGCCCTGCACCCGCGCAGGCGTGTGCGTACGGTGCTTCGTACCGTATTGAGGTCTCTTGAATAGCCTCTTAAATGCTAGATGAATTAACTCTTCATCTTTCATTTGTACTTATTAAGTGCACAAATTCTTAATATTTTTCCAATACGGGACTCAATGGTTGCCCACTCCTTTTATAGCTTAGTGGTGGTGACACTTAGCTTTGTACATTTTCCAATGTGGGACACTATCCCCTTTTATATTTGGGTTTGCTTCCCACCTCTTCCACACACTTCCAATGTGGAACAAGCTCTTTAAGATCTTACACCCAAAACTCTTACTCACTTATTTTATAAAATCTCAAACATTATGTTCTTGGGAGTGTCGTTTTGTTTTAGGACGAGTAAGCATGGAGTGTGTATTAATGTTGCAGGTGTGTTCAAAAGGTATATCAACAATTAAGTCTATAATTTGTGACCTTTGTATACTCGTGGGGGATAATGAAATAGGTGATTGAAGTTGGTCGTTTTCAGACTGATCACGGTTAGGCAAGCTGTCCATAGATCGACTAGGAGTCAGGATGGGACAAGGTAAGGTTGTGGTACACTCATCTGCGTTTAGTGTAAGAGTTTTACAAACTCGTGTATTAATGTTTTGTCCAGATGGTGCCGACTCATTTGCCAGCGGTTGAGATTTAAAAAAAATAGGATGAGTTGACATCTCATTTAATTTTTGTCCAGTGTGATCAGTAGGGCAGGTATGATGATGCATGGACTCAATAGTTGAGTCTCCTGACTTGTGTATAGGCGCCCTTGGATTATGAGGCTGGCTAGTAACAGTTTCTATCACTATAGGTTGTCCGTCATTTGTAATACCCCGTACTTTTGGCTATATTTATTTTTGGGATTAATTAATTAAATGCGTATTAATTGGAAATCAATCCGGGTTATAAATACTAATGAGATGCGAGTTGGTATTTGATTATGTGCATACATGTTTTGATATATGTATTTGGTATTATGAAAGTTGTCGTGAGATTTATATACGACATTTTATAAATTTTGTTGAGACGCGTGGGACCGTCGCGTCACGGTGAAATATTTTGATAATAAAAGTAAATTTAAAATCTATAATCCGTATGGTCGTTTTGAGTGCGCCAACGCGTCCGGAAGGGTCGAGATAGTCAGAAAACACTAGCCGGGGGTATAGTTTGGGTCCCGGGGTATTTTTAGGCCATACCGGCAACTTAAAGGGTATTTTGGTAATTTTACATTTTGAGGAATTAAAAGTGACGAAAATTGGGAGTTTTAATCTGATGTGGATTTAACCCATTAAGCCCATTAACCAACCCATATTAACCTAGAAGGCTACGTAGGTTATCATTTAGGTTTTCTAAGTTCCCCAAATCAAACCCTAGCCACCTTAAGCCACCATTGGAGAAAAGCTTGGAGAGAGGGAAATTCTGCAGAAATCTTCACCAAACCAACACCAAAATCAGAAATTCAATCAAGGCAAGTGTTTTAATCATATTTAAATTCGTAGAATGTTTCTTCCATGTTAGAAAATTGATGAATTACAACTGTTCTTGAAAGATAATGAAAACCCATGTAGTTTGGAGTTTAGAACTTGAAAATTTTGAAGAGAATTGCATGTAGAATGATAGGTAGATGATTTCTCTCATGATAATTGTGATTAGAAGAAAGGAAAACGGATTAAATTCTTGGATTTGATGATGATATAAATCTAGGGTTCATGTTCTTGATAAAATTGGGGAAAAGTATAAAATCTTGTGATTTAATGATGTTTAGGATGCGTTAATGCATTAAAAGATGTTAGTATATGATCTTAGCATGTTGTGGTATAATTAGAGGACTTAAAACTCTGTTAGAACGAACTTTGGAGAAGGCTTGAGGTGTTATAAATGGTGAGAAACGTAACTTAGGAAATCTGGGACGAATCTGATAGCTCGTTAGAAGCCCCTGCCCAGGTCGTTCGAACGACCTCGTTCGAACGAGCTTCTAACGAGTTGACCAGTCACTGCTAACGAGAAGGGATTTCGTTCGATATCTCGTTCGAACGAGATATCGTTAGAAGGTACAGTTCGTTCGAACAAACTGGGATCTCGTTCGAACAGCCTCGTTCGAACGAGACTTCTAACGAGTTGGGAGAGGAATCTCGTTCGAACAGTCTCGTTCGAACGAGACTTCTAACGAGTTGACAGCTTGGTCCTTTTTGGACTGTTTTGATTTTTGGAGTTCCGTAAACTTATTCGAGGATATAGATATCATTCCGTAGATGTAGTAATGATAGAATTGGGACATTTGGGTATTTATGAGAAGGAATTTACATACGAGAGTTGTATTACATGGACGGTTTGGGTTGAGACGTGAGTGTTTACTACGACGTGAGAATGAATTATGGCGTGTAGGATTGTAAACCAGATTAGTATAAATTGTGACAATTATAGTTGGTACGAGAATACGATACGTACTACGATTAAAATACGGTATTACTAAGATGTGTGTTTACTTAGTATTGATATATGGATTATGTGTATGACATACCTACCATACTTGCTATCACGGGAGGTTGCGTTCGCTTAGGACCCTCTAATCCTTGTGTGCCTACGGGGTGGTGGGGGGGGGATATAGACTGGTACCCCGATGAACATAGGTCATAGAAAGACTTATTGGGATATTAATAAGTCCGCTGATCGTGGGAGCGTAGGTATGTGCGTGACCCATGTGATGTGACTGTGTTCGCCTCCACTATTTGTGATTTGTGTTATCTGAACTATTCCTGAGAGATTCGGAATATGTGATCCTTATGTACGTGATGTACCGTGATGGATAGCAGAGTATGTGTGCACCGCAGCTTAGTTCTCGGGGTGCTTGTATTGTATATTTATGATGTGAATAATATACACTTAATTTATGGGAATCTTCATGTTAATGTTGTAAATATAACTACAGTATTGTTTCGAGAATAACATAACAGGTTAGTTATATATATATATATTGCATATTGAGCATCTGAGTTTACATTAAATCCCTATCTAATTACGAGCGTTATATGTTAATAGAACAGGGTAATAAGGGTAGGAACTATTACAGTCTAGCTAGTTATGATGTCACTTAGCTAGTGGTTTATACCGTTGTAGATGGGTACTTACGTTAGGAGTGCACAGTTAGACGAGAGGTGGGAATATCATGTGAGTGTACGTCCTAACATGTACTTTGCATTTAATGTTTTAAATGTTTTTAAAGCACTTGCAGGTTTTTAAAATATAACTCCACATTCGGGCTCTGACCCGTTTGCTTTTCAAATCTTTTTCTTGTAAAACCATTTTAGGTGCCCAGCCACAAGGACACCAAGCATAGGATACTCATTCAGGTGACGAGATGTAGCTGCTTGTGGAAGCTACAGGGATTTGCATGTAGACGCTTCTATCTTTTGGATTCCAGAGTCACTATCTATCAGTTGTAGGGCATGTTGCCCATTTCTTTAGAGACATCTTTTACATTTCAGTTTTCAGACTTTAGCATGTATTGTTTCAGTTTATTTTTTTCAGTTATGGGATTGTAGTGAGGAGTTTTCCTCCAGACTTTATTTACTCCATTGTGATGGTTATTCGTTTTACTTTAGTATGGTGAATGGTGTTATTTATTTCTTCATTACACTTATTGCATGTTAATCGGACTTTAATTAAAATTTGGCAACTTACTTTTTAAATTCTAGGTTGTTAGTAATAATAAAATGTTTTCGACGGTGATGCTATTGACTGAGCCAACTTGGCATTTTGAATTAATTTAATAAAGGAGTAGATACCCGGTATTTAATTAGTCGGGGTGTCACAGGTGGTATCAGAGCATCAGGTTCTAGTGTCCTTTAGGATCTGTACGGCTATTATGTTTCCGCTACGTTTCTTTGATATAGAGCCCTATATTTTAGGACTGTTGTATTCTTTTTGTGTATGCTTTGTTCTTCAGCTATTTTAAGTTTATAAACATCGAACTTATAAACTTTGTTCTTATTTCAGATGCCTCCACGACATGCACGACGAGTTCCCAGGGATGCAACGCCCGAACCCCAGCCCGCTCCAGTTCAGGGTATGATGAACGCCGCTGAGGTTGCAGCTATAGTAGCCCAAGCGGTAAATGCCGCGATTGCCGTGATTCAGCAGGCACCACCTCAGGCGCCGGTTGTCGCGCCGGTACAGGCAAATGCATTCCCGTCTGCTTGGGAGCGTGTACGTGATGCTTTTCAGAAAGCGCATCCGCCAGAGTTTGCAGGTAGCTCAGATGTGGTTGTCTCGAGCCAATGGAGGAAAGACATGCAGAGGCACTTGAGGATGCATGAGTGCACTGATGTTCAGAAGCAGGTGCTAGCTACTTTCAAGCTGGTTGGATCTGCACTGCAGTGGTGGGAGTCTATTACCACCGCGGAGGATAGGGATGCTCTCACTATTCAGGAGTTCTGGGTGCGGTTTGACCGCAAGTACTTTTCGTCCGCAGTTTATACAGAGATGAGGAGGAAGCTGATGAGTCTGAGGCAGGAGGGCAAGACAGTGGCCGAGTATGAGGCCGAGTTTACTAATCTGTTGAATATCGTTCCAGACGAGATACCAACAGAGAAGAAGAAGATTGAGAAGTTCACCGATGGGTTGAATTGGAGGATCCGTCAGCATCTGCTAGGGAACCTATCATTGGCCACGTATTCTGATGTGGTTAACGCTGCATTGTTACACTGCCAGGACCACCGTTTTCATATGGCCGAGGGAAAAAGGTCGGGAGAGTCTAGCCATCAGGGCAGGACTGGAGGACATGGTGCCAGCGGGGCACAATCTGGTCAGGGGCAGAGACAGAATGAGCAGGGCTCCCAGCAGGGGGATAATAAGAGGTTTCGGTCAGGGAACTACAGGCAGGTACAGGGAGGTTTCCGTCAGGGCCATCAGGGTCCAAACGGTCATCAGGGCCAATAGGGGCAGAATGGGCAGCAGTTTCACCAGGGCCAGCAGGGCCAAGGGAGGAACGGTAACGGCCACCAGGGCCGGGGACAGCAGGGGCAGAGGGGAGGGAACTTCCCAGGGAAGTGCTTTGTTTGTGGCAAGACTGGCCATAAGAAGCAGGATTGTCCTGATAGGGGCAGGGCCCCACAGCAGCAGCAACAGGGTGCTCGCCAGGAGCCACAGAGGCCTATGTTTCCCGCCGCTCTTCCCGCACTGCCACAGATGGCAGCACTGCCACCCATTCCAGCAGTCCCAGTTCAGCAGGGGCAGCTACAGTATGGACGTGTCTACAACGTCCACCAGGATGCAGTTCCACAGGCACCGTCCGCGATCGAGGGTACATTTCCTATCCATGGCACTATGGGTCGGGTGTTATTTGATACGGGGGCTACACATTGTTTTATAGCTACACACTTCGCGAAATCTTTAGGATTGTTAGCTACGGCAGAGAGCACAGTGACGTGTGTCGACTCACCATTGGGGAGTGGGTCACTTATTTTCTTTATATGCCGGGGAGTGGGGGTAGAGATTGGTGGTTTGATATTACCTGCGGACATGTTAGTATTAGACATGCATGTTCACGATGTGATCATCGGTATGGATTGGCTCGTAGCATATAGGGCCATGATTGATTGCTTCAGCGGGAGCATTGTTTTTTCCATTCCGGGGCAAGAGATGTTTGTAGTGGCGATGCCTCGCCCAGAGGGAGGATCGACCGCTCATCTGTATTACATTGAGGAGGATACCTCTAAGGAGGTAGTGATTCCTTTAGATTCTATCCCAGTTGTCAGGGAGTATTCAGATGTGTTTTAGGAGATACCAGGCTTACCACCCAGTCGAGAGATAGACTTCGTTATAGATTTGCTACCGGGTACGAGACCTATAGCACGCGCACCGTACCGTATGGCTCCAGCTGAGATGCAAGAGTTACGGGATCAGATAGAGCAGCTGTTGGGACAAGGATTTATTCGCAGGAGTACCTCACCTTGGGGCGCTCCAGTTTTGTTTGTGAAGAAGAGGGACGGTTCACTGAGATTGTGTGTGGACTACCAAGAGTTGAATAAGGTCACGATACGGAATAAGTATCCGTTGCCTCGAATCGATGACTTATTCGACCAGTTGAGAGTAGCTTCTTTCTTCTCGAAGAGTGATTTGAGATCGGGATACCATCAGTTGCGTATCAGGGAGGAGGATGTCTCAAAGACTGCGTTCTTATCGAGATATGGTTCTTACGAGTTTCGGGTTATGCCTTTCGGCTTGACCAACGCTCCAGCAGTGTTTATGGACTTGATGAACAGAGTGTTCAGGGATTTCTTAGATCAGTTTGTCATTGTCTTCATTGATGACATTCTGGTTTACTCTCAGACAGAGGAGGAGCACGCCGAGAATTTGAGGCAGGTTTTGCAGACACTTCGTCAGAACGAGTTGTATGCAAAATATGAAAAGTGCGGGTTTTGGTTGAAGGAAGTCCAGTTCTTGGGTCACATTATTTCCGACCAAGGGATATCGGTTGATCCAGGGAAGGTATCAGCGGTGAGGGAGTGGGGACAGCTCACGACACCAACGGAGATTCGTAGTTTCTTGGGTCTAGCAGGATACTACAGGAGATTTATTCGGGGTTTCTCAGAGATAGCAGGTCCTTTGACACATCTTACTCGTAAGGGTGTGCCATACATCTGGAGTGATGCCTGTCAGTTGGCATTTGATGAATTAAAGGACAAATTGACCTCAGCACCTGTGTTAGCATTGCCGAGACCGGGAGTTGAGTATTTGGTTTACACCGGCGCATCTTTGCAAGGACTTGGAGGTGTATTGCAGCAGGAGAGACAGGACATAGCTTATGCTTCCCGTAAGCTTAAACCTCATGAGAAGAATTACCCCACGCATGATTTGGAGTTGGCAGCAGTAGTATTTGCCTTACGGATTTGGAGGCACTATCTTTTGGGGGAGAAGTTCCAACTGTTCACGGACCACAAGTCCCTACAGTACCTGTTCACGCAGAAGGAGCTGAATATGCGGCAGCGTAGGTGGCTTGAGTTTGTGAAAGACTACCAGTTCGACATCCAGTACCACCCGGGTAAGGCTAACGTGGTAGAAGACGCGTTGAGCCGTAAGCCAGCAGATGAGGTGGTAGAGGTGTGGAAGGACAAGTGGAAGGAGTTGGGACACCAGGATGCAGTGGCCCGATCTTTCATGTCTGTGATGACCGTTACACCGCAGATTGTCACGAAGGTAGTACGGGCACAGGCCAATGACTCGTTCTGTCAGGAGCAGATAGTTCGATTACTAGCAGAGGGAGCCGAATCCTATACCGTTAGCTCAGACGGGGGATTACGCTTCAATGGGAGATTGGTAGTTCCGAAAGGAGAGGAATTGCGACACGAGGTGATGGCAGAGTCGCACGGCTCACGGTTCGCGGTATATCCCGGTGGGGACAAAATGTACCAAGACATGAGACGGCAGTATTGGTGGGGCGGTATGAAGAGAGATATCGCTGAGTTTGTTTCGAAATGCGCCACTTGTTAGCTTGTAAAAGTGGATCATCAGACACCAGCAGGATTGCTACAGTCGTTGGAGGTCCCGGTGTGGATGTGGGAGAGCATATCCATGGACTTTATCACGGGGTTACCTACATCGCAGAGGGGTCACGACTCCGTTTGGGGTAATTGTGGACAGGTTGTCCAAGGTCGCTCACTTCTTACCCGTAAGGACTGACTACACCACGGGACAGTATGCCCAGCTCTTCATTTCAGAGATTGTGAGACTTCACGGTGTGCCCCTAAATATCGTGTCTGACAGAGACAAGATATTTGTTTCGAGGTTTTGGGAGAGTTTCCAGGAGGCAATGGGCACGGAATTGCGGTTGAGTACAGCTTATCATCCGCAGACCGATGGGCAGACAGAGCGCACCAATCAGATGTTGGAGGACATGCTACGCATGTGCATTATTGACTTCGGGGGTGGATGGGAGCAGTACCTTCCACTGGTGGAGTTTGCTTACAACAACTCCTATCAGTTCACGATTGGCATGGCTCCGTTTGAGGCGTTGTACGGTAGACCTTGTCGTTCCCCAGCATGTTGGTTGGAGGTGGGGGACAACAAACTACTTGGGCCGGAAGTGATTCAGGATACTTCGGCAAGGATTGAGTTGATTCAGAGTCGCATTCGAGTAGCTCAAGACAGGCAGAAGAGTTATGCTGATGCGAAGAGATTTTTCAGGGAGTTCCAAGTGGGGGACCAGGTTTTGCTCACTGTATCTCCTATGAAGGGGATTATGCGATTCGGGAAGAAGGGGAAGTTGGCACCAAGGTATGTGGGGCCGTTTCCTATTATTGAGCGGATCGGACCGGTTGCGTATAGACTTGGACTACCGGAGCACTTGCATCGGATTCACGACGTGTTCCATATTTCCTCGCTGAGGAAATACCTTAGAGATAATTTGGCCCATTCTCACATTGCTGTGGAGGACATCGATCTCCAGCCGGATAGCTCCTACGAGGAGGGGCCAATTGCTATTTTGGACCGAAGCGAGAGGAAACTGTTGTCAAAGATAGTCCCGTTAGTGCGTGTTCAGTGGCGACACCACAATGTCGAGGAGTCCACATGGGAGCGCGAGGATGGGATGCGCGAACGTTATCCAGAGGTATTTTTAGCAGGTACTTTCTAGTTTCGAATTTCGGGACGAAATTCAGTTATTAGGGGGGAAGTATGTAATACCCCGTACTTTTGGCTATATTTATTTTTGGGATTAATTAATTAAATGCGTATTAATTGGAAATTAATCCAGGTTATAAATACTAATGAGATGCGAGTTGGTATTTGATTATGTGCATACATGTTTTGATATATGTATTTTGTATTATGAAAGTTGTCGTGAGATTTATATACGACATTTTATAAATTTTGTTGAGACGCGTGGGACCGCCGCGTCACGGTGAAATATTTTGATAATAAAAGTAAATTTAAAATATATAATCCGTATGGTCGTTTTGAGTGCGCCAACGCGTCCGGAAGGGTCGAGATAGTCAGAAAACACTAGCCGGGGGTATAGTTTGGGTCCCGGGGTATTTTTAGGCCATACCGGCAACTTAAAGGGTATTTTGGTAATTTTACATTTTGAGGAATTAAAAGTGACGAAAATTGAGAGTTTTAATCTGATGTGGATTTAACCCATTAAGCCCATTAACCAACCCATATTAACCTAGAAGGCTACGTAGGTTATCATTTAGGTTTTCTAAGTTCCCCAAATCAAACCCTAGCCACCTTAAGCCACCATTGGAGAAGAAGCTTGGAGAGAGGGAAATTCTGCAGAAATCTTCACCAAACCAACACCAAAATCAGAAATTCAATCAAGGCAAGTGTTTTAATCATATTTAAATTCGTAGAATGTTTCTTCCATGTTAGAAAATTGATGAATTACAACTGTTCTTGAAAGATAATGAAAACCCATGTAGTTTGGAGTTTAGAACTTGAAAATTTTGAAGAGAATTGCATGTAGAATGATAGGTAGATGATTTCTCTCATGATAATTGTGATTAGAAGAAAGGAAAACGGATTAAATTCTGGGATTTGATGATGATATAAATCAAGGGTTCATGTTCTTGATAAAATTGGGGAAAAGTATAAAATCTTGTGATTTAATGATGTTTAGGATGCGTTAATGCATTAAAAGATGTTCGTATATGATCTTAGCATGTTGTGGTATAATTAGAGGACTTAAAACTCTGTTAGAACGAACTTTGGAGAAGGCTTGAGGTGTTATAAATGGTGATAAACGTAACTTAGGAAATCTGGGACGAATCTGGTAGCTCGTTAGAAGCCCCTGCCCAGGTCGTTCGAACGACCTCGTTCGAACGAGCTTCTAACGAGTTGACCAGTCGCTGCTAACGAGAAGGGATTTCGTTCGATATCTCGTTCGAACGAGATATCGTTAGAAGGTACAGTTCGTTCGAACGAACTGGGATCTCGTTCGAACAGCCTCGTTCGAACGAGACTTCTAATGAGTTGGCAGAGGAAGCTCGTTCGAACAGTCTCGTTCGAACGAGACTTCTAACGAGTTGACAGTTTGGTCCTTTTTGGACTGTTTTGATTTTTGGAGTTCTGTAAACTTATTCGAGGATATAGATATCATTCCGTAGATGTAGTAATGATAGAATTGGGACATTTGGGTATTTATGAGCAGGAATTTACATACGAGAGTTGTATTACATGGACGGTTTGGGTTGAGACGTGAGTGTTTACTACGACGTGAGAATGAATTATGGCGCGTAGGATTGTAAACCGGATTAGTATAAATTGTGATAATTATAGTTGGTACGAGAATACGATACGTACTACGATTAAAATACGGTATTACTAAGATGTGTGTTTACTTAGTATTGATATATGGATTATGTGTATGACATACCTACCATACTTGCTATCACTGGAGGTTGCGTTCGCTTAGGACCCTCTAATCCTGGTGTGCCTATGGGGGGGATATAGACTGGTACCCCGATGAACATAGGTCATAGAAAGACTTATTGGGATATTAATAAGTCCGCTGATCGTGGGAGCGTAGGTATGTGCGTGACCCATGTGATGTGACTGTGTTCGCCTCCACTATTTGTGATTTGTGTTATCTGAACTATTCCTGAGAGATTCGGAATATGTGATCCTTATGTACGTGATGTACCGTGATGGATAGCAGAGTATGTGTGCACCGCAGCTTAGTTCTCGGGGTGCTTGTATTGTATATTTATGATGTGAATAATATACACTTAATTTATGGGAATCTTCATGTTAATGTTGTAAATATAACTACAGTATTGTTTCGAGAATAACATAACAGGTTAGTTATATATATATATATTGCATATTGAGCATCTGAGTTTACATTAAATCCCTATCTAATTACGAGCGTTATATGTTAATAGAACAGGGTAATAAGGGTAGGAACTATTACAGTCTAGCTAGTTATGATGTCACTTAGCTAGTGGTTTATACCGTTGTAGATGGGTACTTACGTTAGGAGTGCACAGTTAAACGAGAGGTGGGAATATCATGTGAGTGTACGTCCTAACATGTACTTTGCATTTAATGTTTTAAATGTTTTTAAAGCACTTGCAGGTTTTTAAAATATAACTCCACATTCGGGCTCTGACCCGTTTTCTTTTTAAATCTTTTTCTTGTAAAACCATTTTAGGTGCCCAGCCACAAGGACACCAAGCATAGGATACTCATTCAGGTGACGAGCTGTAGCTGCTTGTGGAAGCTACAGGGATTTGCATGTGGACGCTTCTATCTTTTGGATTCCAGAGTCACTATCTATCAGTTGTAGGGCATGTTGCCCATTTCTTTAGAGACATCTTTTACATTTCAGTTTTCAGACTTTAGCATGTATTGTTTCAGTTTATTTTTTTCAGTTATGGGATTGTAGTGAGGAGTTTTCCTCCAGACTTTATTTACTCCATTGTGATGGTTATTCGTTTTACTTCAGTATGGTGAATGGTGTTATTTATTTCTTCATTACACTTGTTGCATGTTAATCGGACTTTAATTAAAATTTGGCAACTTACTTTTTAAATACTAGGTGGTTAGTAATAATAAAATGTTTTCGACAGTGATGCTATTGACTGAGCCAACTTGGCATTTTGAATTAATTTAATAAAGGAGTAGCTACCCGGTATTTAATTAGTCGGGGTGTCACATCATTTTTCAAATTATGGTGATGTAGGTCTATGGTTTCAACAGTTGGGTCTATAGATAGTCCTCGTTGAAGGACATGGTGAGTAACAGGTATTAGAAAATTTTATGTGGTTCTGTTTGTTAAATCAGATTCAATGGGGGCTGAAATGTTGGATGAGGTAGAAGTGTTTTTAAAGGCTTGGGCAGTGATAGTACTGACATCTTGGTGGAAGTTGATAGCGCCTAGGACAGTGCTAGTGATGTCTAGGTTATGTTTTGGGTCAAATACAGATTTATTTGCTTTAACTACCATTTCCTCTTTATTTTCTTTGACCATGAATTCTTAGTTGTTAGTACCGAAGAATCAGTTTGTGGAGTGGTAATTTTTGAAGGGTCAAAAAAAGGCAGTATGAGTTCATCAAATACCACATGTCTAGATATGTAGACTCTTTTGGTTGAAGGTTTATAACACCTATACCCTTTATGGAGATTGCTATATCCAATAAAAACACATGGAAGAGATTTTGGTTCAAATTTATGGATGGTTTTCTTCCTTAAATAAGGGAAACACCTGCATCCAAAAACTTCCAGAGATGTATAGTTAGGATGAGTATCATAAAGTTTGAAAAAAGGAGTCTCCATTCCTAAGACCTTTGAAGGAAGCCTGATAATTAAAAACACAGCAGTCATGAAAGCCTCTACCCAAAGAAAAAAAGGTAATTTAGCATGGAATAATAAGGTGAGACCTGTTTCTAGAATGTGCCTGTGTTTTCTTTCTTCCACTCCATTTTGTTCAGGTGTATGAGGACATGAAATATGCCTTATTATGCCCAACTTATCTAGGGTATTCAAAAATTCTGTTTTAACAAACTCACCACCACCATCACATTGGAAAATTTTAATTTTATGATTGAACTGAGTTTCAATCATATTTTGAAATTTTACAAATATGTCATAGAATTGAGATTTTTTCCTTAGAGGATAGAGCCAACTGTATCTTGTACAGTCATCAATGAAAATAACATAATATCTCATGTTTTGATTTGATGAAACAGGAGCTGGCCCCCAAAGATCACGGTGAACTTTTTCAAACGGGACATTAAATATTTTATTATTTTGCTGAAAAGAAAACCTACAACTCTTTCCTAATTGGCAACTTACACAAATAGTGTTCTGCTTGTTCCAATCACTTACATCTACATTTCCTAATTTATTCAAGAAATGCAAAAAATTAGAATTTGGGTGGCACTAAGAGCTTGGAAGCCTTCATTCTTTTCAAAAGCATACATCCCATTTGTCTTACTCCCTCTTGCTAGTACTTCCTTGGTTGTCTTATCCTTGACAGCAAAACCACAGTTAGTAAATTCTATAGTGCAATCATTTTCTTTTGTAAGTTGACTCACTGAGACAAGATTTTTATGCAATTTTGGAACTACAAGAGTATTTTTAAGTTTTAACTTTGGATTTATTTCCTTTTGACCAGTGTAGGTAATGGTAAGTTGAGAACCATTTCCTACAACAACTTTGTCAGTTCCATAATAGGGCTCAAGTTTAGAAAGCATACCTGTGTTGTTCACCATATGAGAAGTAGCACCTGAGTCTGCATAGAGCTGATCTTCTTGTTGATCATGAAAGTTTGAGACTGTATAGGCTTGTTGTGCCTTCTCCGGACGCTGAAATGAATGATCCCACCTGTAATAGCAGGTAACAGCAAGATGGTTTGTTCTCCCACAGATTTGGCAAGCCTCCTGCCTTTGTGCTTTTGTTCCAGTTTCCATTTGCTCATTGTTGAGAGAAGTCTGTTGGTTCATAGAATGGAATTATGGAAGGCCTACGGTGTTCAAAAATACAAAGTAAAGAAAAGCTGTTACAATATAGCTGTTACAAAAGAGCTGTTGCTATAAACTAGGAGATGTAGTTTCCTTTTTAATAGGTCACATGACTATCCTCCTGCTGACTTCTTCTCTTGGATGTAATCTGCAACTTTGTTTCCGGAATATTTCTAACACTTTCCAGTAGGTCAGAATCTACCGGTCACCCTCAAGCCACCGTCAATTTCGATTTAGTTAAGGTAGATATTATGAGTAATTTCCTGGCTTATCTTTCTTTAATTTTCAGTTTCATCATTTATAGTCATTAAAGTTAAGCCACTCCTTTATATTTATCCATAGGAAGGCTGCTATCCTGATTATTTCCTTTGGAACTATGTTTTGCTGAGAGTGTCCTGGGCTTTCTTTTCAAGTTTACAGGATGATTTACATGTGTTTACACTGGTGAGTTTACTTACGTAACCAGCTAGATATTTTAGCTGTTGAACTTGCGCAATTCATTTTGATGAATAGTTCAGAAGTGTATCTTATACGGGAATTTTTCATCAGTATGTATATATAAACTAGTTGGAGTAATGTCATAGTGTGATTTGAGTTTTGAGGTAAAAGTAAAGGAATTTACCCTTCAATGCATATATAAAATATGAAGGTAAATGGAGCTGAATCAATCATCTTTCCAACCATTAATTTTCGCGGCCCAATCCTTTTTATTGTTTGATGGTTCCCCCCCCCCTCCCCCCCCCCCCCCCCATTTGATCCATTAGTCTGCTGCATGAACATCGGACCAAACAAAGTTTGTCAATGACATAACATGGTTACTAGTTCTGAACAGAAAAAGGGAAAAGAGGGTTATTGTTCTTTACTAGTTCAGAACTAGTAACTATGCATCTACTAAACAAAGTTTAGGAAATCTCGTTGACCCCTTCAATGACGCATCCATATACTCATATTATGTAATGAATTTTATTGCTCCATGTCTAAAGCAACTTATTTTGATGAAGATATTTGTTAAATAGAAATATGCAGGTTCAAGGACTCGTCCAAGATCAGAGTGGTAAGAGTCCCTTTTGGAGAAGTGTGATATCCTACTTTTGGGTGGAGGAACTATCTTCACATTCTACAAGGCCAAAAGAGTTTCTCTTGTGTTACCAACCAATGTCATAGTTGCAGCCAAGTTTTCACCCGATGGAAACAGAAGGTTTGTTTCTTGAGCAGTCCTATGAAGATATTGTCTTTTTTACTTAAGGCTCTACTTTTCATCAAGGTGAGAACTACTTGCACGTATTTGGAGTTTAAATTTTTATTCATATAAATTATAAGTGTCTATGCGGTAATCTTGTGATTTTGGTCAACTTGATAAATAAAATATAAGGTTTTTGACTTAAATGCCTCACTAATGATATTAAATTATACTTTGGTAGTACAATAATTGTGTTTTAGACCGTGGTACTTTTACATAGCTAAGTTTCAGTCGTGGTGGCAAAAATTTACGTTCAACAATGAAAAACCATCATTTAAAAAAATAATTATGATACTATTAAAGTCTAAAATTCGATACCAACTCTAAATTGGTGAAAAAATTACTCACCACTTTACATTTTACATACGTGAGAACTTTCCCTGAACCAAATGGGGCCTAAAGCTTTTTTATTAGAAAATATATAAGGTAAATTTGGCATTAGAAAAATTATTATCTTTGCTCAAATGAAACTGATATGGACTATTACTTCATTATATCTTCATATTCAGATGGCTGTATGGATTGGATTTTGGACCAAATTCTGTCAAGACAATCAACAATGCTTTGGATAGTATCAAAGCTGTTATAGTGATCTCAACTTCGTTGACTTCTTGGTGTTCTAAAGCATTTCAGGTATAATGATGTACAATGCCAACACAGTAGGTACGGTGTCTTTTTAGGCAGCCTAGCACCAATTTCAATTATAGAGCACAAGGAGGCAACTCAAGTGTTTAATTTTCAAAACCCATTAGTGGTAAAACAAAACAAATTTGTGTTGCTAAAAATATTTTTGGTGGCACATGGGTGATAATTTGCAATGATTTGTTACAAAAAATCAGTGACTAGTGTGATAGTTCAGGTTTTTCTCACACTATACTTTATTTTAATTGAAAACATTTATATAATAAAACAGAAAGGGTAATACAACTCTATTACTCTATAGTATGTTTGTAGCTAATAAACTTTTTCATGAAGCATCAATATATGTATCTTAGCTCTTATATTTTTCTAAATGTTCTTTAAGTACTGGTGGTCCATGCCTTTTTTGGGAAGGTCGCTTACCTTGTTGATAGTACTAGTAAAGCGAGCCACATTCAAAAGGCTAGTAAATAAAGTCAAAGAAATTTTGCTTTTCATTGGTTTATAATTTCATTGGTTCTCATCACATAGCTCAGCAAGCTCACCATTTTTTTGTTTTTTTTCTTCCCCGATCAATTGTAAAGTTGATCACAACTAAAAATGCTTTGCTTGAGAATGGAAGCTGGTGGGGTTTAAAGATAAAGATGCGTTGAATGAGCGTAAAAGATGGATGCTCTGGGATCCAATATACTTTCATGCTTTATGATAAATCCCAAGGAGATTACAGGTTTCCCCCTAAATTCTGCTCTTAGGAATTTTATGCTGTGTATTGCAATTCAAGGATAAAGCATTTATATATCATGTTCTATTCACAATTTGATCTAGTATACTGTATTATGTTTAAATTTTTTTAGTGGGATGGTGTTGAATTGGTCTCGATAAAATGAGATTCGACTTTGTAGAAACATTACAAGACACTTGTTTAGTGTCGTTGAAACACCAATACCAAATTGTATGCGATGGACCGATGAACAAATGAACCTACTCATATAAAATTGCAAGGAAAGTAGAGTGCTTTATGTGATGGAAGAAGAAGGGTACGAATTGCTTACAATGTATCAATTCAATTACTAAAACTACCTATTTTTAATCTAAATAATTGCAATATTGTCTTCGTAATACAGCGATAAAAGGCTTCTTCAGAAAACGGTGAATACCATTTAGATAATTTACACATGATCTGTTACTCCTTTGAACATCCTTGTCATTTGATGTCTCCCGAAACGAAATCCTCATAAATAGATATCTTCTTATGATATAGAATATGCTAAACAAAAGAGCAGCAAGTGGATGAAACCCATATACATGCAAAGTATTCCCAAAGAAACTGTTCAACAAGAATTTGGCCATGTCAAATAATTACTAGTGACTATTGTTCTTATTCTTCATTTTTTTTTTCTCTTGTACAACTCCTGGGTAGGTCACCTCTATTCTCAACTTCTTATATTTATTATTCAGCAAGCCATTGTTCTAATAATCATATGATGTAAATTCATTTCTTGATTTTATTGACTCTTATTTCGTGTCACAAGAGAATAATTTATTAACTGTTTTCTTTTAAAAGCATCATACTTTTTTTACTTTCCCCATGAAAAAATTGCATAAATATACGTACCCCACAATCAATATGAAATCGTAGATTTTCAACTACAAAATTATAAATCGATAATTAACAATAAAAATTATTTCATGAACACATATTGTTTGGAAAATATTATGAAGTGGGTTTGAGAATTTTATTAGACAACCAATGTTTTAGAATACAAATTCTCACAGCACTCTAGGCCTTTGTTCCGATCTCCAATTTTTATTTCCATTTTAGTTGCCATGGAAAACTAGAAAATGCATTCCGTTGCAAAACTAAAAAGTTTGGGTTTTCCAACTCTTGGTTGATTTATTTAATGTCATAGTATATATGTGACAAAAAAGATTAGAAGGCTTTTTTGACTTAGACATCACTTTTAATGTGAAATTTGACTTAACCCCTACATTCCTAATCTCTTTTATATAACCTTACACGAGGGAGTTATCTCAAATTATTGCATAAAAATAGGCGGTTAAGTCTATGAATTTTTTTTACTTTCCCCCTATTTATAATGATAAATTAGACATAACACCCTCTGTTGGGGGCAAAGACAGGATTATGAAAAATGGGGGGTTAAGTCAAATTAGGCATTAAAATTTGGGGGTTAAGTCAAAATGTCCCAAAATTATATTATTGATCTCAGTTAAGGATTATATTCTGAAGTCTCTTGTCTTATACGAGGAAGAATATGCACCCATTAGCATGTTTGTTGCACCAGCTATCACAGTAAGCAAGTGGGGATTGCTGTGTCAAGACCTTCATAAAATGGTAGAATTTTTGTGTGTATTAATACGTGGTATATATGTGTATATAGTACACAAGTAATCTTGTACTATTGATGGTTTTAGGTGAGGGGCACCCAGAAATTCAGGTGAGTAGTTAGAAATTAACTGGTTTTTTGTTAACTAGCAGCTTACTTTCTCATAATGTTTTCTGAAACATGTAATAGATTGGGTCGTTGTTAGCCAGAAGCAAGGAGGATCACCATAAAGGTCAAGTACCTATACAAATGAACAACAACAAAGAACTACATAGCAGCTTAATATATTCAATTACAAAGAACTACAACAGATGTATCCAGGGGCGGATCTGGGGGGGTGCCAGGAGGGGCGGTGGCCCCCCCTGAGATCTAAAAAAAAAAAATTTTTAGGGGTATAAAATGTGTAATTTTTTTTTAGGGGTGCAATTTTTAAGGGACGCCCCTCCTGAAATCTTGTCTACACTGTCTTTTGATAAAAAAATTGTATAAAACTTGAATTAACCCAAAAAAAATTTGCCTCGGGGCCTCCCGCCCCCGAACCCCCGGCACCACTCGAAACTTTCGCCCCTCCTGACAAAAAATCCTGGATCCGCCACTGGATGTATCAATTATTCCTATTATACCAAATGCCCCAATTTGGTTTAAAGAACAAATGGAACACATAATTTGTCATCAATAAATTATCAAATACAGAATCTTGTGGTTGTTTTCTAAATGAACATCTTAAATCAAGTCCGGATTTCATTAAAAAAAACATATGGTTCTAAGATATGGTGAGCACTATATCCAATCATACTCGAGGATCTGTTAAGACCAAGATACCAACTTCTTTTCAACAAAATCTAACAAAAGCATTTATCTAAGAAAGAGGGGCAAGAATTACAGGTGGGACTTAAGTTTGCATGCATCATTAAGTTGGAAATCTCATGATTATAAAGTGATGGGAGAAGAATCCTTACATGGAATGGTGCAACACACCACCTAGGTAGATGGAGATTTTTGATGAAGTTTCAACCCACTAAGGAATCATGCCACAAATTGGATTCACTATGATCTCTTCACTTGAAATTTCCCAATTTAAGTTTGCATATCAAAAATTCTATTTGTACATAGGAATCTCTACAGAATCGAGTGATTCTACACGTACAGAGGATTCGTACAGAATCGTCTGTGCAGACGTGTTGTGTCTGTATTGATCTGTGTTTGGGCCCACTCAAGGCATGGACCAATAGAATTTTTTATATAGGTTTCAAGGGCTCGACTCGTGTGTTTATAGACGCTTTTTGTTTTTTTATACACGTCTGTGCTCGTTTGAATGAGCTGCTGATGCACTTCTCACCACCTATATATATTCCGCATTTTAAACTACGCAGGATTATATGTTGTCGTTCAAACGATAGCCCAGGAGTTAACTAGCGTTCACATGTCCTAACTAACTAGTTGAATTGTTTCCTTATGACTATAGTTCCAACCACATTCTCACCAACTTCGAACGAGAAACACTGGCAGTGCTATAAGACTGAATTATGTTCCGGAAATTATAGTTTGACCTGAACACAACCAAAACATATCGAATCATACCCGGATCATAATGAAAGTTTAATAATATTCTAAAAATGAAATTATTTAAGTACGAGTCATTACATAAAAGGCCTCGGACTAATAATTGTCAACTAGATACATGCCTAGAAACAGGTTTTCCAGGTGAAATTCCAGTCTCTGTGTGAATCAAACCTATTGAAAACCTAAATCTGATTTGCCATACAATCTTATAGAGAATTTAATTACGCACTGAATTATTACTGATCCATCAAGTCCATCAAGCATCATTCATTGCCATTCTGATATCCATTCATGATACTTCAATTACCAGCATGTTAACTAGTAAGAGGTTGGCTGTTGTTGGAACCGGAAAGCATATTGGAGGTGAAAACAGGTGTTGTTTAGTCTATTCATGACTTTTTGTTGTACTGATGTTTTAATATGTTCAAGACATGATTAGTAGTTTGTATAATGAAAATGGCTAAAAGATTTTACTATATGAAAGAATATAATATCTTTTTACATTGCCATTTAAAAGCCTCGAGACTAATGTTTCCTCTTTTAACATTGTTTGATTTGATGCATGCACATAAGAAACGAGTCATGTACACTTAAGAGGAGAGTTCCTAATGTCATGGTGAGTTTTCAGAACAATCTTGCTATCTCATTTTCTTGCAAATCCTAAAGATAATTTATAAGCATGGTACAAACTAATTATTTTACATGAACCATATGTTTTGTAGTTTAGCTGAGATATCTTAATCTATAATTGCTGTTAATCATTAATATAATAAATGACTATAGAAAATATAGCCCTAAAACAACTTTTTTCTAGTATATAAGTTTTAATTTACAGGTAGTTCTTGAAGTCTGAACTATTAGCTGACTGTGTATATACTTCTTTATAACCTCTCATGTGGAAATCCTGATTGAACATGGACACGCAAACCAGTGTGGATTGATGCTTATTTGGTTCATGGTTTTGTGCTTCTTGAAATATTAAATTGTAAATTCCGATATTAAGTGTTATAGTTAATTATAGAGTACAAATAAAATGATGCCAAGTCCTTTCCTAAATCTGAAAATTCAATTTTTTGAGGTACCAAGAAAGCACAAAAATACGAATCAAATGAGCACTTCATGCAAAAACAATACTGCTGTAGCATGAGGGATCAAGTGTGGGTTGGAAGAGTTGACTTGAAATCTCGTGGAACTAAATCTTTGATAAATCAACAATAGTGAACCAAGAAAATTGAAATATTTGTATTATTTAGTAGACTACCTAATTATATTACATGTATTAGGACCAATCAAGACCCATATTGAGTGGTTTAAGAAGCCAAGTGATAATAAAGTGATTTGGTTTGTAATTGCATTGAACATCGAGATAATTTTAAGATAGTTTCTAAGTCCTTGTCTACAAGGTCACTTCTATCGGTTGCACTTTTCAAGGACAACTCTTCCAAGAGGTCAATCCTAACATGTTTGTGCAAAAGAAAATGGATATGAATTTGAAAGACTAGGAATCCGAAAAAATAACATGGCTTAAGAAAAAAAAAGGAAAACAACTTCACCATGGTATTATCTATAGCAAGCGAGTAAAAGACTATTAAATGGAAATGGGAACAATCAAGAACATAAGTATTTGTGTGTAGGATTCAACACGACTGAATAGTCTCATTGGTGTGGAATGTCTACGTTTCCATGTGAAACGAGTGTTGTATGTGAACATGGTACTACCTTAGTTGTTTTGTCTTATTTGGGAGGAGGTGATGACATGCTTTATCAATGGGGGGGATTTATCTCTTCAATTTTACAATAATGAAATTATTAGTACTAAATTTTACCCATTGTTGAAATCTATACAAGTTAATTTTTCTCACTTTGATTTGGAAATATCATTAGTACTAAATTGCCTTATCTATAGAAGATCTTATTGAGAATATATAACCTCCGATATATTCTTATGTGTATACTTTTCAGTTGAAAGGAAAGAACATAGTACTCAAAATTTACAGGTAGTGGTTAAGATGCAGCTTTAGATGTATAATGTCCTTGCTTTGCTTCAGTTTCTCTTGTTCCTTATCTACAAATTTTCATGTTTTCATAATTTCGTTAGTGCTTAGTTTTTGATAGCGGCAAGTGATTTGAGCTATAATTGTTGGTTAAATGAAGTTATATTTAAATGTTCCAAAATCGGGATGGAGATTCTATGAGACCGAGTAGTGGAATTTCAAGTCCCATCTCTTCATTATTTTTTATCTACAAATTTATTAATGGCATAATCTCACCCTCCCTCTAAATACAATACAAACACTTAAAATATAGTTTGTAATGGAATCCCGGCTCAAATATATGGACATATGTATATATGAATATATAAATTTTTATTTGAACCCTTTTTTTGGGGGGGTGGGGGTGGGGGTGGGGGGAAGGGCTGGGGTGAGGGTGGGGAGGAGGATAAAATTCAAAAAAGGTTGTCATTAATTAAAAGGAAAACTGTTATAAACAAAAAACTCAAATACATCCATCAGTGACACTAGAAAAACAATTCTGAACAAATAATTTTTGCCAAAAAATGAAAAGACATAAATATCTATTCCAATCAAGAATTGACAATCCACTGCATGTACTTGATTTGAATATAAAAAAAATTCTAAGATGAAAGTGCTCAATATTTGTATCTTTTTTCAACAACAAATTTCATTTGTCAGTAGAATGTCTAGATCAAGTCATATAATTCGATATAAAGCACATACATATCTCCATATTCATCATTCAAATGTAAAACCTGATCACTTTCTTAAATAGTGATGATGGTGACATATAAAATATGGTGATATAACACCCTTACATATTACTAATGACTGCCTTATTTGTAGACTATTTTACTGTTCATCATTCAACAGAACATGTGGTCCATAGAGAAGAATACTAAGTATTATAAATCTACAGTCTTTAAGATTTTGATCTTGTTGTTTGAAAGAGACAACAAGCTTTTTCTGAAAACTCCCCACAATATAATGAACTTTCAGTTAAAGTGCTAATCAAAACAAGTTAAAAAACAGAAACATTACTCTCAAGACTATTTAGTGTCAAGGTTAAAAAAGACTAGCAACTATAATTAGCCCCCATGTATAAATTTAATACATAATCCACTGGACATAATATATTTATGAAGGGAACTTTTTAATACAGTAAGGATTTTGGCCTGGTTTATTATATTGGCACCTCAAACTAGTATCATACCGTCGACATATTGTAACATCACTTAAGCAGTCAACTATGAAGAAACTAAAAATAGCATCAGCAGGGCTCCAGAGGTCATCTTCTCCAAGGCAACCCCACATGGGTTATGGCCTCTCAAATCCCTATGGTGCACGTTGAACCTAAGCCTCCTGACATCCCAAAGGCTTGGAATAAGTCGTTTGCATCAGTGGTAGCAGCTTCACATCCAATCGACAAAGACCTGCCTCTCAAACATCCTTCAACCTACAAGGGGAGGGGGAAGCAGCTGTGATGAAATTGATTCTCTCTCAAAACCTTTTAAGCTTTCTTTGATTGGCAAGTTTTCCCATGGCCATCCACCAATGGAGGTCATTAGGAAAACGTTTGAATCATTTTTGTTGAAAACAGCCTACTCTATTGGTCTGCTGGACCAAAAACATATTCTCATTTGTGTGTTCAGTGAAGAAGACTTCAGAAGGCTGTGGTTAAGAGAAACTTGGTATCTCGGCAAATATCCAATGCGCATCTTCAAATGGACTACAGAATTTAGAGCGAAAAAGAGAGTAGTATCTCTCCAGTTTGGATTTCCTTCCCTGAATTGCCCATTCACTTTTTCTCCAAAACATCTCTCTACTCAATTGCTCAATTAATTGGGAAACCACTGAGATTGGGTACCTCTATGGTGGAGTTAAACAGGTCAAGCATGGCAAGAGTTTGTGTGGAGATGGATCTCAAAGCAGTTGTGTGAAGAAGAGTTTGGATAGGCTGTGGGGAAGGTGTTTTTTAGCAAGAAATTCTTTAGGAAAATTTGCCTAAATACTGCCACTTTTGCTCTAAGAAAGGCCATGAGATCTATCGTATGTGGTGCTTCAAGATGGGAAAAAACCTTCCCCACCAACAGAGTCTCTTCAACCTCACCCCAAACAACCCATCTCCAATGGGGAAAAAACTCACCAAAAAAGCACGGAAATCTCCAAGACATCATATCTTTCTAAGCACTGTCAATCAATTACTGATCACCTCTTGGAGGAGCCTTGTGCAGATACTGAAACAGACCCTCCAAACAGTTGCCCTTTGAAGGCAAACCTTGTCCAAATTGACTATCCAATTTTCCAAGCTCTACCCCAAACATCCGTGTGTTTTACAAAAAATGCTAACTTACAAGACTCATCTCATCTCAGTGAAACAGACCCTACTTACAGTTGTCTTATGGAAGCAAACATTGTCCAAATTGGCTTTCCAAAGGGCCAGGGCCAACCCCAACCATCCATGTGTATTACTAAAAATGCCAATATACAAGCCTCTCCTCATCTATGTGTGACTCTCTACCAAAACTCTTTGATCAACGACCAATATAATCGCTCCCTAGAGCTTCATCCTTCCCCCCACATGATAGGGACTATGCTGCAGACCACCTATTTGCCTCTACTATGGGTGCTGCTACAGAAGCTGCAGCAGACCAGTTATATGCTACTGATTCAGATGTTGCAGCCCATGGTCACACGCCTCTGATTGAAGAGCTCATCTTGTTCTCTAGAAACAATGAAAATAAACTGATCAGATATAACAAAGATCGAGCAGAAGCCCAAAGGAAACAGAAGTGCCTGCAAGCTCAGGATATCACTACTGATGGTCCAATCAAAAGTAAATGCAGTGCATCAAAAATTACTGAAGGCAGAAACCCTGGAACTAGAGACCTCCTTGTTAAGAGAAGCACAAGATCTTGCTCCAAAGGCAGTACACAAGCTTATTTCGAACATCCTAAATGATTAGCTTAATTGTGTGTTATATTAGAGGGGTAGCTAATAAACCCTCATCTAGAAGAATTAAGAAGTTGATTAGAATCCATAAGAGTCCAATCCTTGCATTGCTGGAGCCAAAGGTGGAGGAGTCTATGATTGATAATTTCAAACTCAAATGGGGTCTTGATGGCTGTTTTAGTAATATTTCCGGGAAAATTTGGCTCTTTTGGAGATTTGATGCCGAGGTTCTATGCTTGAGTAATGAAGAGCAGAACCTTACTGTTAAAATCTCCCATCAATCTCTGAAGCAGAAGTTAATTTTAACAACAGTTTATGCTAAATGCCTTCGAGCAGATAGGTTGGATCTTTGGGATCAGTCGCAGGACATTTGTGCATCTCTTGGGGGTAATGATGTGGAATATCAAGCAGTTGGGGATTTTATCCACGCTATTGATGGGTGTGGGCTGATTAACATGAGGTTTAAAGGTTCTCATTACACTTGGTGAAATAATAGAGATGAACGGGGGCTTATTATGGCTAGGTTGGACAGAGGACTATGCAACATCCAATGGTCTGTTGACTTTCCAAACACCTCTATTAATCACCTGAACAAGACATGTTCTGATCACTCTTCGATGCTTCTCTCAATCAAGTCCTCTAATGACAATGTGCCCAAACCATTTAAGTTTCAAGCTATGTGGTGCTCCCACCCGAATTTTGAAGAAATCGTTGCATCCTCTTGGAGTGTAGACTGTAATGGTTCGTGATTGAGGAAATTTTCGTCAAAGCTTCAGAGAAGGTGTTTTAAAGCAGTGGAATAGGGAGAAGTGTAAGGACATTTTCCAATCTGTTATTGATTTGGAAGATTTAGTCCTTCAGAAGGAAATTAGGAATTGGCATATGACCTTGCCCCTACTGATGCCAATAGCTTGAATCAAAGTAAATCTCACCTTCTTAAAGCTCTTCTTGATGAAGAAACATACTGGAGCACACACATAGACACACCACTCCCCACATTTCCTAAAAAAATGTCAAGTGCATTTTATCCGCTTTTAGCCTATGGAAAATGCAGGTTGAACGTGAACCCAACACACACACACACACACCGCAATCCCCACCTTCCATATAGTCGGCCATCTCCTATATATGAAAATAATGGAATTGGTATTTTTCATGACATACCTGCTATAATATAATGATGATAGAATATTCCAATCATGAACGGATCAGATGAGAACTCGTCTAGACTTTGGCAATCACATCCCTAAATCCATAATGCATCAGTTGGGGTCCTTCAATATGAAAACTCATGCAGCTGCAAACAATCCATCAGTTTACCTTTCTAAATTCTTCGTAGAACAAAATTACAGTTATTGTGTGATGTGATCAAGTAGCTCACAAGCATCGTGGACATCAAAAAGATATATTCTGACATGATCTCGGTTTTCACTTCTTGGCCAACAGCCAAACAGACTTTTTGTGACAATTCGTGAAGTACAAAGAACTTACATAGAAGTTAAATTGAACTGATTTTATTTTTTCATCAAGGTCATCTCCTAATTTAGTTGTAATATCGATCATGGTAAGGATGTAGATATGGGTAATTTTCTCCTGGGTGGTGTGGATGTGAATATGGATATGAATCGGACCAGACGATATCTCGGCGATATCAACCGATATGCCACGAACCACTTCTCAAAATCAGACCGGTGGTTGGCGAGACCGGGTCAACTCAGACAATACCGAGTTGACTCGGCCACGATTTTGAACCATGCTTGGAGCTATCATGTGATAATCATGCGATTTTATATGTTAAATTTGTCATTTTATAACAGTTTTGGACACTTACAAAATTTTCAAGTGTCTTAAACCATTGCAAAATTTGCAAGTGTTCTTAACACTTTTTTGTCTATTACAAAATAGACATTCCGGTGTAGTGATTGCTCATTGTCGGGGCCATCACAAGAAACTGCCTATTTTCTAGAATAAGGAGCGGGAGCTGCGACTATGGGCATATGCTCATTTGTGGGGAAATGAAGTGTCATTTTGCCTTTTGGACGTTAATTTTGTATTCTATATAAAATTATTTGTCATTTTTTTATCGATACTTGAAGATTATACGAAAAGAAATGAGCTTGCATAAATAAAAAAAACCATAACATTAAGGAATGTGAAAACGAAATGTAGCCTCTATTAGTACTTTTCACATACAAACCATACAACACACCACTTTTCACAAACAAACCTTACAACACACCACTTTTCACAAACAAACCATACAACGCAAATTAGTGGGCTACATTTAAATTAATGATGGCGAAGGAATTAAAGCACGCATGAATGTATGCATTCAACGGCTTCTATTGACTATGTTATAAATGGATTTGAGAGCCTGAATGGCCATCTAAATATAGTAGCTAAGAGATCCAACGATGGGAGCAAAGGGATCGGCCGCGAGTTCTTCCTCCACATCCTCGTCCACCGTGGGCAATGGCTCACTGGGATCCTCGTCAAATGACTTGGCTTGCTTAGGGTATGTGTCCATACGCGGAGTGGCAAACAAGCGCAGCTTTTCCACATCACCCCTTGCAGCGAAACGCTGAGGATCATGGGAAGTCTCAGAAGAGAGTGCAAAAGGACGCCCTTGCTTTTCGTAGATTCTTTGTGATTTCATCAACCTCAAGAGCTGTTGCAGCTCAGATTTCAGCATTTCAGTCAATGGGTCAGACTCTTCAACCACATCTTCAAGCATGTTTTGGGCTTCCATGAGCTTGTCCTGAGCATTGTCTAGGATTTTTTCGTCAGCTATGTTTTGGCCATCGGCGATGTTTGTGCCACCGCTAGCAACTAAATCATCGACCAGATTTTCAATCTCCTCTTGAGAATCTTCAGTCATCTGGCGCAATGGGCACAACCTCGTCGAGTCACATTCGAATGTGACAATCGACAAACCATCAATCGGGCTAAGTTTCCTGATCACGAATAGCATGGAAATTTTCATCTTTGCTAACTTATCTCCCCTCATGCTCTTGCTGACATCTAAGACCATCCAGATCTGTCATTGTTGGATCCTGCCCCCGTGAGCTCCAGCATCACCTTGAATTCGCTTTCTTCCAGTGGTGCTTCCGCCTTATTGATGATTGTCGCCTTTGTTTTTCTCGCTTGGAATGGTGCAGGTTTTTCCACTAAAATACGTCATCCCAAACGCAAACATTCAACAAAACATCCGAGCATACTATTGTGGGGGGTTTGCCCGCTTACTAAACATTAATCGTCTTTGATTGGAACTTGGGCTCCTCTAACTTGCCTAATTTTTTAATTAAGAGTAAAATACATTAATAGCCCCTAAACTATCACTCGGATTTTAAAATAGTCCCTAAACTAAAAATTGTGTCAATTTAGTCCATAAACTACTATTTTAGTCCCTTAATTATACATGTTTCAATTCAGTCCCTAAATTATATTAAGTGTTTATATTCGGTCCCTCGCACAAATTTTAAAAATTTCATAAATTAGTACTTGGTCGCATTATATTCGCATAATTTAAGAAAATTTTAAAATTTGTGCATGGAACCGAATATAAACACTTATTATAATTTAGGTACTGAGTTGAAACGGGTATAGTTAAGGAACTAAAATAGGAGTTTAGGGACTAAATTGACACGATTTTTTGTTTAGAGACTATTTTAAAATCCGAATGATAGTTTAGGAACTATTAGTGTATTTTGCTCTTTAATTAACTATTTAACGCATGTTTTTATAATTGCGTGATTCTTTCAACTACCCGCTAGTCTAATGCTATACACTAGGAGTAGGTATGATGCTGATGAGCAATGCTGCGGAAACCCAGTTTTTTTACCAAATTTTGAAACACAGTGATTGTCGACGCGAACGCAAAATCTTAAAAAAGTTATACGATCATGCGTCCAGGTGGCGTTTGTAGGTCACGCGAGTTCCCCAAAAAATATTACTAAATGGGGTGATGACACATTCCTGAGTTCCAAAATTGGATCCAAAAACTAGATCTCCCTATCGTTTTCCTATGCTAATACATGAGCCGACATTGTTTGTGAATCCAAAAATTTCAAAAAAAATAAAAAAGCGTTGCTAAAAGTGAAAAATTAGTGGGGGCCAAAACCCATTAGTTATAATTACATTGCGTGCCCAACTCTAAGAATGAAATATTTGAGTGGTTAAAATCAAGGTTCTAAAAAACGCGAGGCGTGATCGAGGCGTGGAGGCGAAGCCTTAAGCCTTAGAAACCTAGGCGGGCCTTAGGCGTAAAAAGGCGTTTAGGCCTTTTTAATATATTTTAATATTTTTTTAACCATAACAAGGCTATTAAAATACAAAAATTGTACATATCATAAAAATATGTCTGAATATTTGCAAATTAAAATACTATTTGATTATTTTGGGTGAGATAATTGTCCGGTTTGTAAAAAATCTTTAAAAGGCAATATCGTTTCACTAAAGCATTGTTGTTTTTAGAAAAAAAGTGCGCCTTAAAGGTTTTACCAAGCATAAGGCGTCAAAAACTTAAGGCGGGGCGTTTCTCCCAAGCCTCAAGCCTAGGCGTGCCTAGACGGAGCCTAGGCGGGTTTTTTAGAACAGTGGTTAAAATGAAAGAAAGGGTAAAATAGTCAAAGTTATAAAAGATAAACCTGACACATCTTGGGTTGCAACTATCTCCTCATCTCTTAATACTATAAAATGCAAAACAAGGCATTTATTATGCTTTGTAATTAGCCTATCCATGTGGACACCAAATTGAAAGGAATTATAGTACACAACATTCCGTCTCTCTTTCTCTCTCCTTGAACGAAATGACCACCTTGGTCTTCGTATTGTTCCTTAACTTGATTCTTTAGCTTCATATCCTTAAATGTTTCTATTCTTCAGCTTCCTCGGTTTTCACCTCTTTTTATCCTTAAATGTTCCACCACCCTCCCCAAAACCTACTTTCACCCTAAATAACAGTCCCTACCATCGATCAATTTATTTTCTTTGTTGGCCTCTTCTAACTTCTCTTTCAGAAAAATAATTTCAGAGTTTTTGAGCCTCAACTGAGAGTCCAAATTCTTGACAGTAATATCATACGTTGTTGGGAGACATTTCTTCTCCTGAATTTCAAGCATTGTAGTTTCAGGAGAAGAGTCATCCAATCTTTTACATTTTTTTGGTATGTATCTTTTAATAAATGTAACTTTTTTCTTTTAGGCTAAATTAAGGGTTTTATAAAGTTTATAATATTTTGGAGACTTGATTTCATGTTTTTGGTTTTGGAGATCTCAGTTGTTGCATTCTCTTCAATCCTCACACACAATTGTCAAGTTATGTTCTCTTCTCTTTCTCTCTCTCCTCTATGCTTTGGTTAATGGACTGCATTTTCTGTTTGTGTCTTCTTTTGTCTAAATCTGTGTAATAAAGGTCTTTTACATCTTAGAAGCCATAAGTAAGTGGAGATCTCTTGGTCTATTTCAAGCTTTTAATATGTTTTATCCACATCTTGAGAAATAGCAGTCTGTCTTCATATAAAATTTAGAGTCTAAAATGTTTGCCTTTGTATTCTCACAACTATGTACTTTCTTATCTAATAAATCTCAACATTTATACTCCAATCCACCACCAATTGTTGTAAGTCTTTTTCTTCTCTTCGGTTCTTAATGCTTCCTTCTTTATATTTGGGTTTTAATAGGACATGTAGGTTTTTAATATCTATCGTATTTCTGCATCTACTTAATATATCAATTTTTTTATTGTGGATTTAATCCGTTTATGTTTGTAATTTGGGTGTCACTGTTATCACTAGGTAAAAAAATATTGATGTCAATAGAAGTTAAAATGTTAAAAGTTTTTGTTGATTTTAAGGGTGCTGGCAGGGCCTTTCAATTTTAATTTAGGCGTCTCAATTTAAGTTAAAAAATTAAAATTTACGTTTTCTATTGGAAATTCCTAACAAATAGAAAACAACTTACATATGCATTTGCTTAAATGGTCTTTATTTTACATGATTTTCCTTTACTTTTATTCATGTGTGCCAGGCTCCATGATCCTTTAATAAACAATATTTGAAATCTTTCCGCTAAACCCATGATGGGAATTAAGAAAGAGGTTGTAACTCGCATTAAATTTTATTATAGTCTATGCTTACTATTAGATGAATCTGTGATTGTATTATCTCAAAAAGTGAAGCACGGATGGGTTGATAGTCTGTGTATATTCATATTCCACACTAGATTATGTCCGTGCTGATTGCACTATCTTATTTTATGCTTATTGTGCACGTGGAAAATAGAAAATAATACAACTAAGCATAAGACAAAATACCTTTGAATGAATGTATTTAGATTGATACAAATTCATATTCAGAAGTAATTTCCCTTTTAATCATTTAGAGTTAAATATAATCATTAGCCTCTTAATTATTTAAAAGTAAATACTATTTGGTATTGGTTCAAATTCGAGTTATATTCATATGTTCACTAATTTCCTTTAAATTGACATACACATGTGTTTGTTATGATATATATAATATTATATTAATTTTACTTTATCAATTATGTAATTTTTTAACATCTATTTTTAATATCAATATAATTGTTTGAATTTTTCGTCATGACATGGGATTGCCAACAATGATGGAAAAAAAGATAAATTAGTTTTTTTGTGCGTGAAATGGGAATATATTACCAGCAAGGCCAAAGCCCAAAGAAAATAAATTAGGTGTTCAATGGGTATTTTAGATGTTTTGATTAGTTTTATAGCCCAACTCCTTAAGTGTGAGAACCTTTTTTATCAACTGATTTCAATTTTCTATATGCATACACAGTACAAACAAATAAGTGTTAAATAAAATTAGTCTCTTTTTCACAATATTCCTTTTACTCTTACCCTTAAAAATAGTGATTGTTTTTTTATTTATGTCAGATTTCAACATAATCAATTATTAGTTAATTTTTTGGGATAGCGAGTTGTGGATGTTGTAGTTTTGGTTTTACATATGAATTTTTATTTTCAATATGAATTATTTTTCCTTATCAAACACAACTATATATGCCAATGATGTGGATCAAACAAATGAAACCATTTAAGGGCGACAAGACTCTTGGGTCGTTCGCGCATCGCGCGAGTTTACACCTAGTCATCGTCGAATAATGAGCCCATTTTGCCAACAAACAAATCTGATAGATACACTTTCAACCTCCAATCCAATATATAGACACGACATAATTATTTTTTTCCTTTTCTTTTTTTGCATAGGGAACGGAATCTCCATTGGATAGAATGCCTTTTTTTTCAAGTGAAGTCTTTCTTTTTTTCTAGTTGAAGTTTGCCCATTAATGGAATCTCCATTTTTGTTTCTCTCAAGACTGAATGGAAGTGAAAATTTGGTCCCACTAATGGTTACTTAATGATATTTCCACCAAAAAATTTACTGTAAAACATCAAATAAAAATTAAATATAAATTTTACTAATCACACCCAAAAATTTTGTACTTTTTTCTTTCTTTCAAAATATCTAATATATCATAAACTAAATAAAAAATTACACACATACTAACACCACATAATACAAAATCTCAAAACTCTTCAACTCCAAAATAACATAATTATTTCACCTTGTTCATTTGTCCTTAAAACCCTCAAAATACATTGTAATAGTCTGCAAAACATCTTTACAAATTATATAATGTCTAAAACTATTTAGAAAACGAAGATCAAATTATTAAAAATCTGGGTTTATTGGACTTACGGCCACCCGTCGCTGTAAGTGATAAATCGTAACCTAATTTTCCACGGTGGGAAGTAGCCGTGAAAATAATTGTTATGGTGCAAGTGGTCGTGGTAAGTGGACTACGGTGGAAAGAAGCCAAAATAAATAAAATTATGGTGGGATGCAACCGAAATGAACCCACATACGGTTAACTTGGAGCGAGTTAGACCAACGGTCCAACACATACAGCGACGTGCAACCTTGGGTTCAGGGTTCGCAGATTTTTTTTGTTTTAAAACCCTAGTTTGGCAATTTCCTTTTTTATTCAATATATTACCAATATTCATAGTAGGATTTGTTAAATGGGTCAATATTTGGGTTTGTAAGGTTGAGAGAGAGGTTTGGGAGGGAAGTTAGAGAGAGAGAGAAAATAGAAAAAGTAAGGTTTAAAAATTTTTGGGTTTTCATATGGGACAATAGTAATGTGGTGTTGTGTTTGTTTGGTGTTTTGTGTAAATATTATGTACTTATGTGGTGTTTTATAAAAAAAGGTGTTTTGTCGAAAAAAAATTGGTGAAAATATCACGAGCCTTTGTTAAATTTGAATTAGAATTTGAGTGGCACAGAATACAAATTAGAGACTTTTTTTGGCTTCCGTATAATTTAACCCAAAAAATATCTCCAAAACAACAATTTTTTTTTTAAATACACACTTTACTAAATGTCAAAAAATTAGAAATGTCCCGGACCAGAGAAATGAGCTCCGGGATAGTGATCATCAAGGTGGCTATCCGATCAGCCTTTCGCATGTCTGAGTTTGATAATGTTGACAAATTCTGATGAATCGAGAATCAATCATGAAAACCAAATATCACGCCATGGAAAAGGAACATGGGGAAATTGTATTGGAAAAGATTGAGATGGAAGTTGATTTGAAAAGGTGCAAGTTAGAGGTCGAACACCTGATACTCAATCTTCCTCGTACGAGAAAATATAGCTCAAGAGAAATACAATAGGCAACTAGAGAAAGACACTATTGTTTAGTTGAAGTGTGCCAAAAGTAGAGCTCATGATGAGGCTGGAGCCTCGAAGAATAAATTCGAAGAGTTGGGGCCTCGTGTTTTACCATTTGGAATGAGACGTCGAGACATTGACCAGTGCAAAGTCAAAGACGGTAAATGTGGGAGGTGCCAGGGCCAATTTGGTCCAACCTCAAACTCAGGAGACTCTATTCTCAAATCGGGTGTCCCATGATTACACGATCAGTTTTTACGAGTTACATTGGTCCCGTGTGAGGTGTTCGTGGTCCTAAACATTCATAATTCAAACTACAAATTCATAAATCAAATTAAACATTTGTTAATCAAACTAGACATTCATAAATCAATCTAAAGCGTCAATATTGCGCCAATATCATAATATGATGCAATTTGGATACAAATAGGATTGTCAAGGGCCAATATAATGATATGATATACAAATAGGATTGCCAAGGGTAAAATAAAGTTTTGATACTCAATCTTCCTCTAGATCAACTAAAAGATCCTTCAAATTAGATTGGTCATCAAGAGTAGACTGGAACTCTTTAGGATCCTTTATTGCGTCTGCTTGAGTAGTCACACCCTTTGGTGCATGCACAACAATAGACCAATTGCCATCATTTATGCACTTCAAGTTGAATACCTTATTTACGTTCAAAAAGGCAAAAATAAAAGGTTCGTTGACTATGAGATCTTTACTCTTCATCTTTGATAAATCTATCATGATAAGTTTGGAGTCAAGATCAATTTTACAAGCATTCGTAGTGTCCTCTACCTTCACCCAGTCACAATAGAATACGGTTTCTGTGAAATCTAAATAATCGAGTTCTAAGATTTGTTAGACAATCCCATAATAGGTTAGCACCATATCTTTTGGATTTTTATATCTTTTGCTAGCGACACAGGTAGTCAAAGAAGAAATTAAAATTTCGTTATTTTGCGTCAAAATCTTTCCTCAAATGGATATGAAAAGAAATCAAAACTGTTGGTGCAGAATTTCTTAAACTCTTTTGCACAAAATTTGGGACCTTTAACAAGTCGTGCATGCCTTGAAGAGACATCACCTCGTTTTAGAAGTTCCATGTATTAATGAATTTGTCTTAGAAAATGTTTTTTCCACATATGAATAAATAACTGCACACATAAGAGGTGGAAATTACCTCTTTTGATATACATGACCTAAAATCATTCGTCGTGCAATTTCTCCACTGATTTTGGGAAATTTCATTCGCATACTTCCTAAAGGTATATTATATATTTTATATCATAATATATAGAATATATATAATCAAACAAGAATAATGCAGTTAATTATGTAGCTACTCACTCTTTTAAATCTTCAACTTTATCTTGTGATTTGGAGACATAACGAGCTGCTTGATCGTATTGTAGATCAGTGAGTTTGACCTCTTTAGGGTTACCAAAAGACAATTCATCCTCAAACTTGTCAGGTTCCTTGATCAAAACCTCCTCAGTTTTTGTTCTGTCATATGTTCCCAAGCATATGATGATGATTGAAGAATTTCATCAAGCGCTCAAAAGGATACTTCCAGTGATACCTAACGGGACCACACAACAACGCCTCATCGCATAAATGTACAAGTAGGTGGATGATGACATCTAAGAACGATGAAGGAATATATTTCTCTAATACAAAAATTGCCCCGGCTAAAGTTGATTTCGCAACTTTAATGTGATTTATGTTTACCACTTTTACACAAAGTATGTTAAAGTAGAAACTTATTTGCATAATTACCCGATGAAGATCTTAGTGTTCGGAGAAGCAATGCCTAAATAGTAGAGAGATTAATTAAATGATGTGTTAGTTGCACTGTCTCAGGTCATTTGTTTGGTAGCTTACTACAATGCATAAATTACCGAAATAACTAGTGGAGTCTTCAAGTTGAATAATGTGTCTAAGATGATTTTTTTCTCACTAGTAGTCAAAGTGAAAGAAGCCGGGGGGATATAAATTCTTCCTTTTATAGGATCATTTTTTAACCACAATTTCTTCTTTATTTTCATCTTCTGTAGATAGCGGCGCGTTCGCTCTCCATTTTTTGAATGAGACCCACCCACCCATGTTCCTATCAGATGTTTCGCAACATTCTTCTCCATGTGCATCACATCCATTACATGCCTTACACGATGATATTTCTGATATGACAAATGAAAAAATATTGATCGTCTGGACCATGCCTTCATTTTACTAGGGTCATTCGGATCCTCCCTAGCCTTACGCTTTAGGTTTATAAGATGATGGTGTTTTCCTACATACGTATTCCCCGCAATCTCTACCTTCACCATATCCTCAATCTGCTGACCAAAAAGTCGAGCAGGTCCCCTCCAACGCTCATGATCGACAGGTAAGAAGTTAGACTTTTCCTTCCTAAAAGGGTGACTAGTCGACAGAAATCAACGATGGCCCGAATAACTCATCTTACCACTATAATGTAGCCAACTGGCTTCAGTTTCCCGTCCATTTATGAGACATCCATAATAACCATGAACATTGCAACCGAACAAGGTCCAATATATAGAAAGTTTATGGATTACCCACATCACCATTCCTTTAAGTGTGAACTCTTCACCCTTATGAGAGTCAAACGCCATCACTTTACCCCACAACTCTTTAAGTTCTTCGATTAAGGGGGCTGAGAATATATCAATATCATCACCGGGAGCCTTCAATCCCGATATCAATAAAGACAATAATTTGAACTCCTTTATCATGCATAGTGTTGGATGGAGAATTAAAGGTGCCATGAAAACTGGCCAATAACTCTGATTAGTAATTAAATTATCGAAAGGGTTAAACCAATCGATTGGTAATGCAAAACGGTTATTGTACGGTTCCTTTGCAAATTCATGGTGTCGTGCGTTTGAAATTTACTAGATGAGTGAATCAATCAGATGATGCATGAGATTCTCACCCATATTGAATCGAGCATGCCATGCCATGGACACTGTTATCCACGATATAGTGAAAAACCATTTTAATCGCTGCCCAAGAGGAAAATACTTTAAAACCTTTTGTGGAACATATGAGCACTTGCGATATTTTACAGTCTTGTCTTTTCCATTCTCACAAGCCATATATATAGTCTCACTGCATACATAACACTCATTCTTCTCTTCGTGGTAATTGCGGTACAATTTGCAATCATAATTTCATACATGAATAGATTTGTACTTCAAACCCAAACCCTTTAAGCTCATTTTCATGCTAGGATAATTGTCTGGTAACGTGTTCTCTTTCGGGATACTATCTTTAACCCACTTAAGAATTTTGGTTACGTTATTACTCAACAAACCAAATTAACTCTTCAAATTATTCAAACCTATCATTGCATATAATATTAAGTGATCGCCATCGCAATCTTTATACAACGATCTAGTCGTGTCGGCTTTTAACCGTATATATTCCCGATATTCTGGTAATTCAGCATCAACTTGTTCATTGACTTGGTCATAATGAACATTATTTGTATCCGTAGGTTGGTGGTTTTGATGGTGGTGGACTCCGTGAGAATTATAAATTACGTCGGTTAAAGGATGATGTGTTGGAAAATCATGTACCACTTCCACTGAATGGGGTTTCGTTATGCGGTCGGGTATCGGTAATTCTTCCAAAACATAAAGTACATTATTTTCACCATAGTATGTCCATATCTTATAGTCTTGCCAAATTCCCCACATTAGTAAATGAAACTCAACGTCTTCGAAAGACTTATATTTTCCGTTCATACAACGGGTGCATGGACACATAATATTGTTACTTTTAAGATTTCTATAAGTTTATTTAACAAATTCTTAAGCGTCCTCTACATGATTATCAGATATTCGATTACTCTCCCCCGTCTACTCATTGTATTAATTGTGGTAAATCCATTAAAAAATATTCAAACTTCAATTCACATATATTAATAGGTTGAAACAAAGGTCATGTTGCATATAAGAATGCACAATTCATAATTCAATCAAATTATTCAACACAACTTAAACTCAAATTAAACAAATTAAAATAACTTAAATAAACAAAATATTATTACAACTTGTTCTCAAATATTATAAATTGTTAAAAATTGTTCATGGCCTAGACTTGACCAACAAATAAACTATCCAAGTGATAAAATAATTTTTGTAGTATTTCAGTTCTTTCCTTTCTACATTTGTCAACGTGCACATGCATATCTCCGCAACCATGGTATATTTCACCAGTATCTGAGCCTAACCCATTTTTAAAGGGACATCACGTACTGGAGTTCCGACAATTATGGAGATGAGTGTGCACATGCCAATAACCCTACTATTGGTTAAGTCCTTAAAATAGTAATGCTCGTCGTAGTCACCTTGAGTGGATGCCGGTGATCCAGGGATTGTGGTAGGTGGAGGCAATAGGGAGGGGAATGATGAAGGAGTCAGCATTGTGATGGGAATGTTGAAGGAGGCGGGATTTGTGAGGAGAAACCTTGAGAGGGAGGATAAGGGAAACCTTGCACGTATAAGTTGTCCCGATTAAGTTTTTTATCACCACTTGAACCATACTTTGTCCTATTTAACCATTCACTCTTCAAATCCTCATAGGATATGGAGCCTAGCCTATGGATATCAATGGTGGAGAAACGAGGGTTTGCTGCCTACTCGTAAAAGGAGTAGTGGACTAAACCAATGGTGGAGTTGATAATTTCTCACCACGTGGTGATGAGAATTCTTGTTGGGTGCAGGGAAGGAGAATCCTGGTTGGGGTGTCACCTCATCACTTGGTACGTTATGTCCATTGCCCCTCGACATTATCTATAAAAAAATAAGCAACAAAATCATTATGCTAACATGAAATTATAACTAAATAATCATGTTTACGACTATATAGATGTATATAACTTCTCATAATAAGACTTTAAAATATGTTCAATGTGTCTGATGTCTATCCATTAAATGTTACTTTTTATAAACATGTGGATTTTTGCAGGTGGCCAACTAGGAGGAAGCGTATTTATGATTGATGTGTAGATGTCCATGACGTGAATTTAGAATCCCATCTTCTGCAACTTACTGTCAATATTCAATTTAACATGCATATGTCATGAGACTTCATAGTCTTTGTCAATGCTCTCTGTACGTGGTTGTATCCACAATGAGTGAATATTTTATTCTACCTTCTCTAACAGTGTAAGCAAGGTCACTGCTACGGAGGGATTATGTACGTGGAATATATTCTCTATAGCCTCATCCCAGTTTTATGGTAGGTAAAATAGAATATGATCGAACATGTACTCTTGCTGTAGATGAACTCCACGATTTGCAAGGTAGATAAACTTTTCGATCTTCTTATTCTCATATTTGTAAATAGGAGTACCCTCTAAATGGAGCGTACAAATAAAAGAGGAATAAGTGCATTCAAATTGTAACCTCTCGTACTCTAATTCCCAGTGATTATCATCGTGCCTCATTTTTCCCAAGAAAAATATATGAGGGTGTGAATATAAGTCCTACAAGTAATGGCTCTAATTAATCATTAACTAGTTATTGTTTTTCAACTGATCCAATTTAATTTAATCTTATTTTAACATAAGAGTCCTATGTGAATGGATGTAAATTGGAACCCGCATATGAATTTGCACATAACCAATTTTCTTGTCCATTTCATTAGTAACTTTCAAACCACTGCCTACCATTTCATAAAGAGCTAAGGGATCAGTATCATTACATATAACCTTTCGTAAAGTAAAATATTTAAGTAAGGGTATATTAGTTTGATTAAGGTTTTGAGTCATCACAAGTACCTTTCTGTAAACCATGTGCGTGGGATGTTTCACTAAAGTAAAATCCAAATAAGGAACCCCCCAATACACTTACATTTAGATAGGGTAATTTTTAAGACACATTTTGTTAGGGTTTATAATGAGAGAGTATGGATGGAATTTGAAAGTATATGTGTACTATCAATCCAAGCAATCCAACATCACTACCCAACAACTAAACGAACAATCAATAATTATCCCATACTACTTCTATCATCTACATGATAAAACACATACCAATAATAACAATATCTCAAGTAAGGGATTATATTTGTTCTTGCATAAAAGAGACCTGTAATTAACCTAAGTGTGTTACATAATAAGGGCTAATATATGTATTAAGTGTCCCAAGTCATTAATAATTCATTCATTCTCTTAAATATCAAGTGGGAATTAGGGTATACAATTTACGATTTAGGTAATTTCTAAATAGGGAAAGTGGCGCTGCTAAGCACCCCTCCGGCCCACTCATTCTCTTAAACATCTAAGCCTCAAATAAAGTAATCCACTAATATACCCTATAGCCTAACCTTTGAACTTTAACCGGACCAAAGTCTCATGTCCCACAAATCAACCAACTAGGTTCTTAGCATTTAAACTAATTGGGCAAACTAAACTTTTAAAATCATTAATCATCTTAAATAAACAAATTCAATTCATCACTTGAATCCACATTAATACATAATTCAATGGAATATTAAATTTCCCACTAAATTAGTTGTAATTTTTTTTAAACTTAGCGTATTTGAGTATTTACACACATACACTTTAAGGTAGCACGATATTTGGGTATATTACACACACATACACACACACACACATACACACACATACACATATGCATATACATACACACATATATACACAGACATACATACACATTATATAGAGAGACAGGGTTGTGGACCTTAAGGTTGTCGGAGAGATGGTTGGCAGAGAGAGAGTGAGGTACGGATGTGATCGAGCGAAGTCGAGAGGAAAAGTGTGTGTGTGTGTGTGTGTGAGAGAGAGGGAGAGAGAGAGAGAGATCGTGAAAAATGAATTTTCGGTTAGTGCCCTATATCTAATGGCTGTGGTCACAACCCTGGACAGTGACCACAGGGTGTGACCATTTTATTTTTTCCACATCATCAACACGGTCACGAACTTGGACCATGACCATGTTGATGACGTGGAAAAAAAAATGTCAGGGAATTGTGGTTACGGACAAGTTCCATGATAAAGAACCATGACCATTTCAAAATGGCCACAGCCTAAATTCATGACTAATGTCAACTAAAAACCTAAACTCGGTCATGGGCCTAGTCACGGTCTTGGGCCATGATCAATGTTGGAGGGAATTTTGGCGTAAGTTTGGTGTCATTGAAAAACTTCTTTACTAAGATAACAAAAAGTTGTGGATTAAGTAAACTCCGAAAAAAAACTCCTTGAACAAAACTCTTTTTGAAATAAACACAAGATGTGTTAAACAGATTCTGAATATGTACTCTAGATTTGTTAGTTTTATTACCTTAGGTTTTTAAAATTAAAACCTACTACTATGTCTTAAGCTCTGTTCTAAAAGGCCCGCCTAGGCTTGAGGCTTGAGAGAAACGCATCGCCTACGCCTTATTCTTGCTAAAAGGCTTAAGACACTTTTTTTTATAAAAGAAAGGATTAGTTGACAAATATTGGCTATGGAGCATGATTATGAGAAAGATGGCTACCAAACATATGGATATATTTTCAAAATTCAAGGAATGTATTGTTTTATTATATTACTAGCCTTGGAATAATTAAAATAATAAAAAAAGGAAAAATGCCTTTTTATAAAGCTTGAGGCTTGACCTCTACGTCTCGACCACGCCTCGCACCTTTTAGAACCTTGGTATTAAGTGAGAAACCAGTGACATAAATAGTTAAGATCATTTAAGAAAATTAAGACATGATTTTTAACGTGGTAAAACCCTAAATTAGGGGAAACATCCACAACTCCCTCTATAGTGCAAAACAAAAAATTCCACTAAAATCACAATATACAAGTTACAACACTAAGCATGCAAATCAAGTTCCTAAATCTAAGTCAAGAAAATATACCTATATGAGTTACTCCACTCTCAAAGGCTTCTGACTTGATTTTGATCTCCCTCCAGCAGCTTCCTTTCTTTGTCCTAGTCCACTGATTTCAGCAGCTCTACCAACACCAGTTCTATAAAAAAGAACCACAAAAACTAAGTGTTCGTGTGAGAGTGTAGGTGTATGTGATGTGAACTAAATACAGAAATGCAAGTCACACCTCTCAGAATAGTTATACAAACAAAATCCTATAAATCATCAAAGTCTATATGACATGCAAATAGTGATTCAACTTATATTAAAAATCAGACTTCAGTTTTAGTCAGATCTAAATCAAATCTATATTAAAAGTGAGATTTCTTATTTGAAATCTTATTTTCTTTACAGTTTTATTTCACATATAGTGAAACATATGATTTGAAACTTAAATCGTTTAGATCTGAAAACTATACGAAAAATAGAAGTCTCCTTTTCCAATAAATTGGAAATAGAAAATGATCTTTTTTAAATAACAATAAATATAAATATCCAAGATAGGTAAAAAACTAGAAATTGTCGTGTGATGTTCTTGTTGCAAAACCTCAAGATTTCTACTGAGAAACTTGAGTTTTTCTTAGAGAAAGGTTCTAAGAGAGACAACTGGTTTGAAGAGGTCTTCAAACAACAAATACCCAAACACCTTAACACTCACATAAACCCTAGATCTAACACTCAAGTTTGGGTTTACTGCTATTATAAAAATGAAGGATTTAGTGTTTGGTATTTGGGAGAAAACATATAGGGTTCGATCTTAGATGATTTAGGTTTTATTTATTCTCTCTCTTCTCTGGTTTTTCTCTTAAATGAGACGAATTCTAAAAAAAATCTCCAATGAAAACCCAATGCCTCTTTTTATACTTGTCGAAGAAAGATCAAGAACCCTGAACTATATCAAAGGCTGAGATTGAATTAGACTATTGGGCTTCTCATCTAATGGCTAAACACAAGCGCTGATTAAATGATTGTTAATTGGTTGTAATTAGGGTCACATGGATTAAGATAAAACACATGAATATCATTAATGAGATATGATCTAAGGGATGTAATTGATTCTTAACCTCAAGACTCATAAGACACACAAATCGCATCGATGGAATGACAACACGTGTAAGGCTTTGATAAGAAGTAAAATATGTTTTCTGTGTTCATATAATATTAATTGTACCCCCAGATTTCTCTAGCGCATTTGGATTCTACCCTAAACCAATTTTAAAGAAAAAACATATTTATGTTTTAACCCCAAACATTTAAAATCACATTTTTAAATAATTCATAAAAATCATTTTAATTGATTTAAAAATATTTTAAGTGATTTAAAAATGTTAGAAAAATTCCTAAAAATAATATAACACTTGTGCACACATAATAACACTAATATGAGTGGTTGTGTCCTAATTGTGTGGGTTCTTGAGAGTAATAATTCCCTTTTAAGATCATCTGAGGTTCTTTGACCGGTTCTTCTTTGTTGAATCTTGAAGTTTTTGAGAGTGAGAGAAACTCTAAGAAATCTAATCCTATTTTGTCTTAATATCCAAACTAGTTGGAACTCCTGGCACAGACTCAAGTAAGTCAACCGTATAGTGTGTATTTAATCTCCCCCTTTGGATATTAGAGAAAAAATTTCCTTGAGTAACCTGTACTCGTAGGTAAAAATAAAAAAAAACTTACATTTCCTATATAAAGTATCTAATTACCATTTCCTATCCTAGAATCGAAAAGAAGAGGAGAAAATACATTACTCAACTACAGTACAAACCATTACCCCAAAGAAAAATAACGCGCTATACTGTCGGGTCTAAAATAATGCCTGTAAAAATAAACACACAATGGCATATTAGTTGAGTTAGTTTAAGATAAAATATGAGTTATAAGTTACATACTCAAGATCTTCTCCCCCAATGTTGCTCAAATATATAATGGGGTAAAATGATATAAAGCATGAGAATATGAAATATGAAATCAACACAAGCAATAGAATAAGAAAATGCAGATGCAAGGGTCTCTTACATTAAGTAGATGTTCGGAGGTGTCTTTTGTCATTTTGAGAGACATACATGCTTTAAATCCTCAGAAACCAATTATTAGCGAGCAACTACCGAGGTTATGCTTGATGTTTGAGTTATGTAAGCACTATCATACTTATGGCATTGTGAATATACTCAAATCTAATATTATCCAGAGGTTTAGTAAACAGATCAGCTAACTATTTTTCTGTATTAAGATACTCAATGTCTAATTCTTTAGTATCTATAAGATCACGAATGAAATGATGTCTAATTTTTATATGTTTAGTTCGAGAGTCCTGGATTTGATTTTTAGATATATTTATGGCACTCTGGTTATCACAATACATAGTCAATTTTTCTTCAATGATACCATAGTCACTAAGCATATGATTGATCCATAAAAATTAGGAAAAATAACTACCGGCTGCAATGTATTCGAATTCAACCGTAGAAAGAGATATACAATTTTGTTTCTTGCTACTCCAAAGTACTAGATTATTTCCTACGTAATAGAAGGCACTAGATATACTCTTACTATCGTTCGAACACCCTACCCAATCGACATCAATGTATCCTACAATGGCACTAGTGGTGTCCTTGGTATACCAAATACCATAATTTTGTGTACCCCTAACATATTTAATGATACGTTTGACACTTAACATGTGTTATTATTTGGGTGCCCATTGGTATCAAGCACAAACACATACGACGAAAGAAATATCTGGTCGGGAAGAAGTAAGGTATAAAAGACTCCCTATCATACTCCTATAAAGTGTTGGGTCAACGTCTTTCCCATTTTTTTCTTTAGATAGTTTGGTTGACGTGCTCATAGGTGTACGTGCAGGTTTAGAGTGTTCTAACCCAAATTTCTTAATGAGATCCGAGGTATATTTTGATTTATTAATAAACAGACCATCATTAAATTGTTTGACTTGTAAACCTAAAAAACATTGTAATTCACTAATTAGAGACATCTGAAATTCAGAATGCATTATCTTGAAAAAGTCTTTTACTTGATTAGGACAGTTGATGCGGAAATTATATTGTCTACGTATACTTGGGCAATCAAGACATATTTTTCTGATTTCCTAAAAAATAAGGTTGGATCATTTCCACATCAAATAAATTCTTGAGAGACTAAAATTGTAGACATATGCTCATACCAAGCTCTGGGAGCTTGCTTCAATTCGTATAAGTCTTTCTTAAATCTAAAGACATGATCAAGATGAGTGGGATTGATAAAATCTTTAGGTTGTTCTACGTATACTTACTCAATTAAAATTCAATTTAAAAATGCGGACTTAACATTCATCTGAAAAAGTTTGAACTGTAAATGTCATGAAATGGTTAAACGGAGACGAATGGACTCAAGATGAGTAACAGGGGCAAAAGTCTAGTCAAAGTCAATTACCTATATTTGAGAGCAACCTTGTGCTACTAACCTAGCCTTATTTCTAATGACCTCCCCATTTTTATCAGTTTTGTTTTTGAAAATCCATCTTGTGCCGATAACCTTTGTATTTTTTGGCCTAGGAACAAGATACCAGACATCATGACTCTGAAACTGGACAAGATCTTCTTGCATAACATTGATCCAGAATGAGTCACAAAGGGCATCATTTACATTGTTCGATTTTACAAGATAAACGAAACAAGCAAAATGTGCTACTTTTTGAAGTTGGGATCTAGTTCTAACTGGCTCGAAAGGATTACCAAGAATCTTTTCAATAGGGTGATCTTTAGAAACCAAAGTTGGTACAAAAGGACTCTCAGATGGTAGTGAATCAGTTATCTCTGGAGTGTCGGGTATGAAATTGGTTTCTTCCTCATCCTGGATGACTGGTTGACTGACACTACTCTCAGCACTGGTATCATTTACAATTACATTGAAATATTCTATAATGACCTTGGTTAGATAAATAAAAACACGAAAAGCCCTACTTATTTAAGAATAACCAAGAAAAAATCATTTTTCTCCTCGGGTGTCAAATTTTGAAAGATGTTCCCTGTCCTTATAGATATAAAAGACACTCCTTAAGGTTTTAAAATATTTTAGGTTAGGCTTTTTGTGGAACCAAAGTTCATATGAGTTTTTTTTGGAATTTTTCCTAAGGTATACACGATTAATGATATGACAAACAGTTTGAACAGCTTCAGCTAAAAAATACTTAGGTAGATTTTTTGCATGTATCATCACTCAAGCCATCTCTTGTCAAGTTCTATTTTTATGTTCACTAATACCATTCTGTTGGGGTGTCTTAGGCGCACTAAATTCGTGTTTGTAACCATTGCCTATACAGTATTCTAAAACACCAGAATCTATGAATTCTCCACCTCTATCACTTCTGATACGACATACTTGTGTGTCCTTCTCATTCTCAATTTTTAAAGAATTTTTAAGAACTCACTCAAGGTGTCAGATTTATTTTTCATAAAATCCACCCATGTAGATCGTGTATAATCATCCACAATAACAAGTATATAACTGTTACCACAGAAGATGATAGTTCTAGAATGACCCATAAGGTCCATGTGGATTAATTCCAAAGGTTTTGTAGTTAAAATATCTTTAACTTTCTTGTGAGGAGATTTACTTATTTTCCCTTATTGACAAGGACCACAAGCATGATTAAAAGAATTTTTTATTTCTAGCAACCCTCTAACTATTTGTTGGGAACTTAACCTGTGAAGATTATAAAAATTTGTATGGCCCAATCAATTGTCCCATAGATCAGCATCTTCTAATCTAGAAATTTTACAAGGTTCAGACTTAGGAATGATAGTGTAACAATTATCCTCATATATGTTTCCTGTTAAAATACAGTTCCCCTTTTCATCAACAATTTTGCAATCGACTTTTGAAAAGGTAACACTATGATTGGAATCACAAAATTGATATATGCTTAGTAAGTTAGCCTTGAGACCTTTAACTAAAAGAACATCATTTAGTTTGGGGTGAACTTCCTCATGCAAGTATCCCTTTCCTATGATCTTAGATGAAACCCCGTAACCAAACACAACAGTACATCCAAAGAAGTCAGCTTTGTTTATCAATTTGGTTTCATCATCGTTCATATGTTTAGAACATCCGGAGTCCAGGTACCAACCAGATGAAGCGTGTTGTTCCTTAAAAGCTGTTATGACAACATTACACTTGAGCTATGGTAACAAGTCATCTTTTTAATCAAAATAGGCCTGATTTTTAAATTTTTGTTGACCTTTGATTTAGAAAAGCTTTATTTGGTCTTTCTAAATGGTTTCTTCTTAGTTTTAGAACCTCCCTTATTTTTATAGTTAGAGTTATGTGTGGTCTGTTTTGGGAGAACATAAGTATTCCTAATCTTCCTAGAATAGTTAAAATTTGGATAAGTAGGTGTGTATAGTCTCTTTTGAAAACATTCAGCAATAGAGTGACCATAGACATCACAGTATGAGAAGGATTGGTGTGTGGAAGGCTTGACTTATTATTAAAGTCTTTAAAGATAGGTTTGGACCTAATAAGAATGGTTGTCCAAGTGTTGTTGGTCTTGGATTTCTGACATTGGTCTCTAACAGGAGGACATACGTACTTAGCTGGACCATTAGATATAAGCTGCTGAATAGAGTCACTCTGTTTACCCTTAAAGACATTTTTGAAATAATTTTCTTTTTGAGTATCTTGAACATTTTGGCCTTTCTTAATAAAACTAACATGTTCAGGAGAAACAGTTTTACTAGTAACGACCTTTTCTCCAAAACCTAAGCAAAATTTGTCTTCAGAATCAAACTTACTTCCTACAACAATTTCTTCATAAGATTTCAGTTGTGTTTCAAAATGTAAACATTTTTTTAAAAAACATTTGAAGTTTTTCATTTTGATTATTCAAGATCAAGAATAGAAGATTTATATTTTTTCTCTAAAACATGATTTTTCTTAGATAAGTCTTTGATTTTCAAAGAAAATTCTTTTGATTCAGTCTCATGGGAAACACATTGTGCTATAAATTCCTCATAATTCTTCCTAATAGTCTGGTTAAGTAAATCAATATGTTCATTTAATAGCTTCACCATTTTATCAAGACGAGCACTTTTCTTAAGTGTTTTCGTGTATAGCTCTTGAAGATCTGGAAGATCATCGTAGAACTCACTAACTGTATCGTGTGTAGTTTCTCCTATAGCGTTCATTTCTTGTATAGAACTCACACACACGTTTGATTTGTCAACAATGTTCCGTATAGTATCATTTTCTGTGTTATTTTTATCATCAGCAGACACTATGTTATCATTAGTATATATAATATTAGCATTATTATGCATAATATAATCATGAGTAGTTAAACATTCAGTATCATCATTGTATATAATTTTAGCAAAGAATGACATACAACACTTATCATTATGGGTTGACTCAGTTTTATCTGAATTAGAATCACTAGAGTCGTCCTATGTTTTACATATGTTTGACCTATTGTTGTTGTTCAAATTAGTTTTGCATCTATTAGCATAATGTCCCATTCTACCACATCTATGACACTTCACATCTTTTAAGTCAATCACAGGTTTATTTTTGTCATAATACTATTTGTCATTGTGTCTTTCATGAGGTCTGTGATTATGATTACCTTGATAATTTTGTCTGCCTTGTTTAGAGGCTACTACATTTCTGAATTTGATAATCGTTTTGAAATGCTTGCTCATAAGAGCTATTTGATTGTCAAGGTTATCCAAATCACAGTCATCATTTAAGTTAATGTCAAAGTCTTAGAGACATATTTTAGGTGCAGACATTTGTAATGTAAACACAACATTAGAACCAACGGATCTCTTATTTTGGGCAGTCAATTGCTTCTGAAACTATAACTCCATCTCTAATGTTCTTAATTTTCTACTAAGCAATTCAAGAATCAGGTTTGGGCCATCCATTTCTTCTTTGTCCTATCTCTTATTGTCAAATTTCGTAGGTAAAGACCTAAGGATCTTTTGGATAATTTCTTTCCTAGTATAGGTTATACCATTAGCATGAAACTTTGTGAAGATATCAGTTAACCAAATATAGAAATCACCAAATGATTCATTGTCATCCATAATCAGTGTATTGTATTGATGGACTAACATTTGCATTTTTATAGCCTTAACACGTTCATCACCTTCATGGGCAATGATTAACGTGTCCCAGGCCTCCTTAGAAGTAGAGCATATACATATTCTTTTAAATTCATTCTCGTTAATTGACATAAAGATAACATTCTTGCCCTTATTATTATCTAGAGACATATTTTTATCTTCCTTAGTAAATTCACTAAGAAGTTTCTTAACCCTTGTGGGATTGGTTTCAGATAAAGACTTAGTTGAATGTTCATACCCTTATTCAATCATATCCCAGACATCATCACTAAGAGTTCCTGGGATGAAAGCAACCATTCCTACTTTCCAGTAAGAAAATATTTTTCCATCAAAGAGAGGAGGTCTGGAAAGGTTACCTAACTTCTCAAATCTTTCATCCATATTCAGAACTATAAGATTTCGAAAAAAGTTTCTAGAGTTTCAGGATAAAAAATATTGATAAACCCGCTTTGATAGCACTTGAAATGCTTGTTTACTAAGTTGATTACAAAAGGTTATGGATTAAGTAAACTCTGAATACAAACTCCTTGAACAAAACTCTTTTTGAAATACAACACAAGATGTGTTAAACAGATTCTGAATATGTACTATAGATTTGTCAGTATAATTACCTTAGGTTTTAAAATTAAAACCTACTACTAAGTCTTAAGTGGGAAACTAGTCATAAAAATAGTTAAGAACATTCAAGAAAATTAACAGACGATTTTTAACGTGGTAAAACCCCAAATTAGGGGAAATATCCATGGGCCCCTCTACGGAGCAAAACAAAAAATTCCATTAAAATCACAATATACAAGTTACAACACTAAGCATGCAAATCAAGATCCTATATCTAAGTCAAGAAAATATACTTACACGAGTTACTCCACTCTCAAAGGCTTCTGACCTGATTTTGATCTCCCTCAAGAAAATTTCTTGCTTTGTCCTTGTCCACTAATTTCGACAGCTCTACCAACACCAGTTCTCTAAAAAAGAATCACTAAAACTTAAGTGTTTGTCTGATAGTGTAGGTGTATGTGATGTGAACTAAATGCAGAAATGCAACTCACACCTCTCAAAATAGTTATACAAACAAAATCCTATAAATCATCAAAGTCTATATGACATGCAAATACTGATTCAATTTATATTGAAAGTTAGACTTTAGTTTTAGTCAGATCTAAATCAAATCTATATTAAAAAGTGAGATTTCTTATTTTAAATATTATTTTCTTTACAACCTTATTTCACAAATTGTGAAATATATGATTTGAACTTTAAATCATTTAGATCTGAAAAATATACGAAAAATAGAAATCTTCTTTTCAAATAAATTAAAAATAGAAAAGGATCTCTTTTTTAAATAACAACAAATATAAAGATCCAAGAGAGGTAAAAACCTAGAAATAGTCGTGTGATTTTCTCGTTAGAAAACCTCAAGATTTATACTGAGAAACTTGAGTTTTTCTTAGAGAAAAGGTTCTAAGAGAGACAACTGGTTTGAAGAGGTCTTCAAATAACAAATACCCCAACACCTTAATACTCACAAAAAAAAAAGAACCGTAATAGAATACCTCTAAAACAAGGATACAAGTGAATAGTAAAAGTCCCTAGCCTTAAATCCTTAATAAATAGTAAATAACCATGGTCTCAAAACCCAGTATATGATGAACAGTAAATTTTTATGGCCTAAAACCCCAAAAAACCATAAATCATAATGAACAATAAGTGTCCATGGTTTAAACCCCCCAAAAGTCATATCACTTGCAATGGCTCTTATTCAATATAAAATATGGAAACTAAGGTTTTAACATGGAAGAAGCAGATGAGTACATATCCCTTACCCCAATGGATTTGGTTCGATGAATAGTACCACGCTTCCACCTTCATACACCTCTTCCTCTTTGGTGAATCATAAAATTCATCGGTGTTCTTTTCGAAAGCACCTCCTCCTCACTCAAAATATCACTTTCTCTCTCTAAAGGTTGAATTAGGGTTTCTAGAAACTTTGGGAAGTGTGTCAATAGTTCCTATTAATAGGAAATTCTTAGAAACCTAGGGTTTCCATTTTGTCCTCTCTTTTCCAAATATACCCCTCTAAAAAGGCTTCTAGAACCCTCAAATCCTGGTTCTCAAATAATGACCTAATTAGGCTACATCATCACTCACGTGTTGGGCCCCCGTAACCCATGGGGTAAAAGTATGCAACCTAACTTTTAAGGTCGTGAACTTCCTTACGATCTGCGACCTATTAGTTTAAGGTCATGGCCTTTCCACCAGAAATCCACTTATGGTCATGGCCTCATATTTAGCCACAACCTTCAAGAACTTTCAGGGTCATTACATAAATTAAGACACCTTAATCCCAAGCAAATAACGGAGATCACTTAAGTCCTTCAAGTTAAATATCTTCCATATATTCATCGTCACTCAAGCAATACCAGTGGCATCATCATTCATAAATAATATCATTAACATAAACCAATAAAATAATGCATTTACCATCGGGCAGCCGATGATGAATAAGACATGTATGATTGGAATGAAAATAACCTGAGTAAATCTATTGAACTCTGCCTATGGTGATTTCTTAAGTCTATAAAGACCTTTCCCTAGATGATATATTTTCCTGGTATACTCTCCTTCAAATTGGAGGAGGGTCCATATAGATGATCTCAGAGAGATCCCCATGTAAAAATTCATTCTTGACATCTAACCAGTGTAGAGGACAAGAGTGAGAAGCCATAGGAGAAATCAATAATCGTACGAAAGTAAACTTGGCTATCGGGGAAAATACATCACCAAAATCCTTCCCGAGAATTTATGTAAATCCCTTATCCACCGATCATGTCGTATATCAATCAATGAATCCATCGAATAAATATTTTACATTAAAGACCCATTTACAACCAATGCTCTTTCTCCCCGTGAGGTAGACAAACAAGCTCCCATTTACTATTTCAATCTAAAGCATCCATTTCCACTTTCATTGCCTCCACCCATTTAGGATTTTGAAGAGCCTTATCCACTGATAAGGGAACGAAGATGGAGTCAAGTCGGCCTAAATAAACTCAATATGAACCTAAAAGACTATCATAAGAAATATGTTGGAAATGTTATTATTACAACTACCAATAAAACCATAATGGGAAGGAAGCATCGAATACGAAAAGGATAACGAGAATGAAAATCAGAAGTAGGTACTGAAAAAGTGGAAGGAGTACCTAAGTCTGGGGGAAGAGGTTGCAGAGGCGGCCGAGGGGATTGGGAATATCTTATAAGAGGTCTCAAAAGGTACGAGAGGAATAACCTCATCAAATATAGGAATAGGGCAAGAAAGTGATGAAGCCTCACCCTTGAGAGAATTTGAGTCAATAATATCTTCGATAGATGGCGAGGCAGGTTATTAGGCATAAATTCTTCCGATTTATCCCCTTAATTTAGAGACTTTTATCAACTCGGATGATGTAAAATGCATTGATTTATCTCATATCTTTGCTAATGACATTTCCTATATAGTGCATTGAGTTTCGTGTATTCTTCGATCTTTTTACATGTATTTTATACTAGTGAAGAGAAAGGGAAATCAAGACCGAGAAATCAAGGAAGAAATAAAGAAAGAAAAGTCAGAGGGCAAAATATTAACTTTACATCTCGAGTTCGGACTAGGAACCAAAATTAAAGTTGAAGACCTCAAGTCTACAAGCACGTAGGAAGAAATCACGTCCAAATCCGAGTCCTGATTCTGAAGTTATGAAGCCTTGAAGTTGTGAGAAAATCAAAAGAAGAGCATAAAGAAATCCAATTTTGGATTGGACCGGTATGACCCAAAAACAAATCGATCCAAAAAAATCCCAGAGCCTGAATAAAATGCATCACCAGACCGGACCGAGTAAAGACAAAATCGAATCGGTCCAAAGCCTTGAGATTCCCTACATAAAATGGAAGGCCTGATTGATCCGATTTCAAGGGAATATGAATCGATCCGACTTATACCAAACCGAACCGAAAGACCACTCCGGACCGGCTCGGTGGTGATTTTTCTTTTTCAAATTGAGAGTCCTACTTAGCTCAAACTCTTGTAATTTCGTAGGAGATTTATTTTAACTACATACCAGACATTTAGAAGTTCATTTTTTGATAGTTTTAGAGGGCATCCAAGAACCCTAGGGAGTTAATTTTTACAACATTTATTCAAGTTTCAAGCTTTAATTCCAGAATTTCTTAACTTCAAGTATTCTTTTCTTTTCTGCTTTTAATTGTTTTTATATTGGTATTTCATTATTCATTAAAGTTAGGTTGCAATTCTTATTTCCAAATTTCATCTCAATTTTTCACGTAGTTATGAATTCTCGCAATATTGATTTTGTGTTCATTCTTAGTTTAATTATGTCTAGCTAAATTCCCAAGGGTTGAGATGCATGAACCTAGCCCGATGTAGTTTACATGTGTAGAAAATAGGTTTTGAATTAAAAATTGATCGAATCGTGTTGTAGTGCACATAACCATCGTAGATATTTTAACCTTGTTTGCCCTAGGTAACCGGGGTGTTTAAGGATGCGATGCGTGTGTTAGCTATTCAACACCGCTTTATTCTCACCTTTGATTATGTATGATGCGGCCTAGTTATGACAACCATATTTTTTATATCTAATTCGGTTAGCTACGCCCAATTAAATTAAAGCGGAGCGTCAATATGTTGGTATTAGAAACATAAATTTAAATAAACGTAGTAAAATAAACATGTAACTCTTATACGTGTAACCATATCACATCATAACAGCTATAACAAATGAAACGAACTCATAACATTAACTGTAATAATCCATAAGTAATCTCAAACTGAAAATATAAAATGCCAATACATGCGGCCCAACACAAAATGGGAAAGAGTAATACAACAATTCTCTCAAATCCCAAGTATAAACAAAGTGATATTAATCTCTGATACCACCCATAAGAAAAGGGAAATAAACGACAAAAATTAAAATAGAATAACTCCACGGCTACAAGAATCCTAAGATTGATATGATCTCATCAGGCTCCGTAGTCTATTGTCCAGCGGGATAAGGACCTATCATATATTATATATATAGGAAAGGGTCAAGAAGCAAGATAGACGGACGTCAAAGCAAGAAAACAGGCTATAAGATTATAAGATGTACTTGTAATGAAAGCACACTAGTCATTACTCGTCTTCAGTAATCAAGTTGTTCAATTACCCAACCAATGATCCTATGTTGTGACTACCCAACCCAAACTCGAGTAACGTGTAGTCTCATATTGTATCATGATTAATTATTATTAATCTCATTTCAATATTTAATCTATCAAAATATTTCCTTTAAGTATAATATCAAATACATCGATTCGGGATATTACTTTAAGACACAAGCATAATATCTCACACAACTAGTCACAGCGGGTTACTATCGTTACCCGGGAGAATAAGTCGTAACACTAGGCCTACACACGAATATTCCCCAATATTATGTGGTAAGGGCAATCATACTAAGTCCTAAATCACATGGCGTTTCAAGGTCTTTCTATCTGACCCGCATTACAACCATGTGTTCGGTTCCGGTGGTTTATCTCCGACACGGCACTCGAATGGAACCTAACCGGATCAATCACAAAAAAAAATCGCATTCAACATGTGCCTACGTCGACCGAAGGACTAGTCTAGTGTATGCTCGACAATATACATGTAAAATAATTTCACGCTTATGTATATATACAATCTTGTCAAGTCTCTTACTCGAGTTATAAAATAGTCATTATTAATAATATAACATAATTTACATCATTAATTTCCTAATTCAACATCAAATCATTTCAAGGTTATATATCCCTAATAACCATAAGTATGTGATCAAGTTAGGATATTAGGCACAACACCACAATTATCTTACTAACATGAAAAAACATTATCACTCTTATTTCAATATTTCGATCCGTTTTTGGAAAAACTTAAAACTATAAAGTTGTTCGGAACGTGATTTTCAATAAAGACACGCGAGCACGTTTCCATAGCCTACATAAAACACACCCGAAACTAACATATAATAATCGCCCTTATTTTCGACAACATTCTGCCCATAATTGTAAAATGCATATTTAAGGCTTTTTCGATCCGTTTTTGGGAAACCTTAAAATTACAAAGTTGTTCGAAACGTGATTTTCTTCAAGGACACGTGGGAACGCTACCGTAGCCAGCATAAAAAAAACCCGAAACTAACATATATAGTTCGGACCTATTCACGACAACTTTCTGCCTAGAATTTTAAAACGCCGATTTGAGACTTTTTCAATCCGTTTTCGAAAAAACTTATAACTTCAAAGTTGTTCAGAATATGATTTTCTATTGGGCATCGCGGACAGAACATCCATTTTCGGAACCAAAACAGCTCAAAATAGTTTTTAATATGATGATTTACTTAATTTCATAGATTTCTAAAATTCAAGAGGTTGTTCTACATCTCAATCCCTATAATGATGTTATTGCATTTGAATCTACATGGATGATGATCCTAATATATTGTATATCATTTTTAACATCAATTTCATATTAATTTAGGGATCCAAATACATGTTCATGTGAAATTTCATTATAGATACATAATATACACATATAGGTTATTAACTTGCCTTGGATTGTATGGAGAAGTTGAATCATCTTGAAATCCTCTTAACTTTCTTCTCTTCTTACTCTCTCTCTCTCTACCAAACCCTAGCCCCATTTTGTGAAATGAAAGAATGAAGACTTCTTCTCTTCTTTTCTATTTATACCTAGGGTTAGTTTATTTACAAAAATGTCATTGTGCCAAATTTAACCCTCTCGATCCTTTTACGCGTTAATTCGCTTCTAATATTTAAGTCGCACATTCATATATCAATGAATTCATTTTAACTTTTCATTTTCAATCATTTTGAATATATATACTGACATAGTTTCATTTCCAAACATTTCGAATATATATATATATATATATATATATATATAGAGAGAGAGAGAGAGAGAGAGAGAGAGGAAGGCTCACCTACATCATGATGTATACATCACACCATACACCACACCTAGTTCTAGGCCCTAAGACACTTTTTTTCCAAAAATTTTATTTTTCACTTCAAATTAACCTTCCAATCAGCCCATATTCAAAAAATTTTGCTCAAAATACATTTTGAAGCTATTTTTAAAAAAATCACAAAAAACTGCTAGCGCGGCGGACCCTTATAAATAAGGTATTTTAAGCAGTTTTTTATGGATTTTTTAAAAATAGCTACAAAATGTATTTTGACCTAATTTTTTAAACATGGATTTATTGTAATGTTAACTTCAAAAGAAAAATAAAAAATTTGCAAAAAAAATATTTTTAGGGCCTATAACTAGATGTGATGCATGGATGATGTATAGAGCATGATGTATGTGAGCCTTCTCCTATATATATATATATATATATTTTTTTTTTCAATTTCCATTCAATAAACAATGGGGGGTATTACACTAGTACCCTCATATATGTAATGCTTAGGATTAATAAAGACTGTGTTTGATCAACTCTTTAATTCAAACGCTAGTATTCTATTCGATAAATGTATTAGGGTACAGAGGATTGTATCCTAACTTGTTTTCCCTCATTCATCTTCACTTAATTGGAGTAGTTTTTTCTGTTCGCTTAGTTTAGTCAGTAATTTGAATTTCCTTTGCATTTAGTTAGTAGACATTCCATTCAAAATTAATCATATTTTAGCTTTTTTTTCTCCGATCAATTTAGGGTTCGTCTTCTATTCCTACATCGCTAAGAGCATTCATCCTAGTTTCTTGTGGAGATGATCCCGACTTATCGGGTTTATTACTAACGCGATAGGATTGCACTTGAGCCTATATAAGCACGCACTTTAGACGCATTTGTGGTCGTGCCAAGTTTTTGGTACCATTGCCGAGGAGCTTAGGTAGACATTAGGTTAGTTGAAATAATCCCAAATTTGATTCATAAATTTAAAAAGCCAAAAAAATTCAAAAAAATAAAAAATCCATAAAAATTCAGAAAAATGAAAAGCCAAAAAGAAATCATCTCTCAAACCCTTTCATGCGAAATCCAGAACAAACTCCTCAAAATACTCCAACAGAAATTCACAAAATTCCCATCGTTGAGTATAATCCCGATAGCCCCATACCCCACGCGTTCTGTAATTTTGGGTTCCACCTCCTACACCACGTAATTCCATCATGAGTCACACTTCGAGTCACACCTTTAGGGCAACGAGTGAGGACTTTGAGTCTATTGGATAGAGCGCGATGTCTGACCATGCTAGTTTTAGCACGGGGGAGGGAGATTTGCCATATCGTCCCATGAAATAACTTTTATTTCCCGAGCGAACTGTCACCACTAGATGCATTCTACTTTCGTAAAATGAAGGACAGTTCCACTTTCGTAATGGGATGATAAAGATTCTTCTAACATTTCACGACATGGATTCGAAGAAACTATACCTCCATATTCTCGAGTTCGAGGAGGAGTGCGTATCATTTAGTGATCAAGCTTGCACGCAAGATGTCGTTCGCCGAAATCTTTTTCCCTTTTCCTTAAGGGATAAAGCTATGACATGGCTTTGGTCTTTACCACATAACTCAATTATATCATGGAGAGACATGCAATCCAAGTTTCACTCAAAGTTCTTTCCACAACATAAGACCAATTCTGTCAAGACTCAAATTCAAGCTTTTTGCCAACATGATAACGAGTCATTTGATAGGTGTTGGGAATGCTTACAAGAGTTGGTCAACGCTTGCCCACATCATGGATTTGAAAAACATCACCTTATATCTTTCTTCCATCAAGGGATTACTATAGCATCTAAACAACTTGTTCAAACAATGTGTGAAAGAACATTTTGGGAATTAGATGCGAGTGATGCTGAAGCACATCTTAAGTATGTCATTGAGACTACTCAAGCATGGGACATATCTGATCCTAATGCTGAAAATCGACCTCAAAAAGTGCCCACCACTCCTGTTGCGTCCGGTCTATACTAATTGGACAAAAATACCTTGTTAGACCGTCGATTTCATTAGTTTGAGAAGAGTATGAGAGACATACTTGAGGTACGACGAAGAGAAATTATCGAATCCACCCGTACTGTGAAAGAAACGGTGTGTGCCATTTATGAGGCCGGTCATTCAACAAAGGAATGTCTGACGATGCCCATTTACAAAGTTATGCTTATAGATCAATTGGAAGCAATATGAGGGTTTAAGGGAAATTTTAACGCCTCTCGCGGTAACGCATATAACCCTTCGTGGAAGAACTATCCTGGTTTCAGCTATGTGCAACAACACGCTGTGATGAATCCTACGTCACATGTTACCGTACCTCTACCCCCTTCTTAATTTCAATAAGCTCCACCTATGTAGTTACAAATGCAAGCACCACCTCCAGGCCCATGCATTAACCCACCGTGGAGGTCTCTTGAAGATAATTTAAACTACTTCATCCAATCTCAAAATGCCATGATGCCAATTTTGAAAGCATGTTCATTGAAATGCATACTAGAATATCTAGGCTGCAATCCTTGTTAAATGTCCAAGAGAAGGCAAGTTTATGTCTTAAGGACAAATACCTTCCAAGGTTAAGACAATGTTAGCTCTACATATTCCAATCAGCAAGAGCAATGCTAAGTCGTCACCGCTCTACGTAGTGGGCGAGTCGTTGATTTATCAACTCCCCCAAACAAGGAGCCAAAAGATAAGGAGGTTCTCCCCGCACGAAAGAGGTCGAAGATTCCCCCTTGAACGAGAGTGAGAATGAGGATGCCAGCGAGCCAAAAGTTATAGTGAAACCGCCCACCGCTGCCCCGTTCCCTCAACGGTTGGCCCCACCGTAAAAGGGAGCCTCCTGTGCTGAAGTGCTAGACGTTCTTAAGTAAAGCTAAATTTGCCATTCATGGATGCCATCTAGCAAATTATCGCCTATGCCAAGATCTTAAAGATCTTTTAACTGTGAAAAGACGGCTAAAGTTGAAGAATACTGTCTGCCTAGCATAGAATGTAATCTTTGTTCTACTCAACGACCTTCCACCCAAGTTTAACGATCCAGGCGCACCCACAATTTCATGTGTTATTGGAGAGCGCCAAATTGAGAAAGCCTTGTTGGATTTAAGCGCGAGTGTTAATATACTTCCCTACTCTATTTATAGAAAGATTGATTTGGGTGACCTTAAACCCACACAAATCACTCTCCAATTAGCGGATCGCACAGTGAAGGTGCCTCGAGGGATTGTTGAGGATGTGATAGTCCAAATGGACACATTCTACTTTTCGATAGACTTTTTCATTTGGAACATGAAGCCCTCCATCCATTATAGTAACCATTTTCCCATTATTCTAGGTTGTCCATTCTTAGCCATGGATAATGCTTTAATCAATACACGAAATGGGCAAATGCAGCTCACTTTTGGGAACATGACCCTCGAGACTAACATCTTAAATGTTACTAACCAAGTGTGTGACGAAGATGAAATCCATATGGTTGACCTCATAGAGGAGGTAGTAGATGAGAACATTGAGAAAACCATGGGTGGGGACGCTTTAGAAGCATGTATAGTGAGAGGTGATGAGAGTTATATTCCATACACTAAATTTGAGCAAGAGGTTGAGAAGTTGATAGAGATATTAGACAAGGGAGCGTCGATAGAGGAGTTGAGAGATGTTCATTAGGTTTCTAGATTTGAGGATCTACCCCTGAGGGAGTCATGCTTGATCCCCTCCGAAGAGAAATTTCCTACCCTCGAGTTGAAGAAACTACCTTATAATATGAAATATGTTTTTTAGGAGAGGATGAGACATTTCCTGTTGTTGTCTCCTCTAGCATTACACCAAAATGGGAGATTTGTGAGTGCTGCCAGCAGTTACAAATGGCTTTTTATAACTGCAATTTACCGTCATAATTTAGGGGGTGACAAAAGAAATTTTTTAACTCCTAACAGCAGTCACAAAATTTTATAACCCCTATGGGGTTATGACCGATGATCCCAATTTGTAACTGCTATATGTAACTGTTGTCAGTAGTTACGAATATAATATTTATAACTACTCACATCAGTTACGAATCTAATATTTATAACTGCTACCAGCAGTTATGAATCTTGTATTTATAACTGCAATTAGCAGTTACAAAATTGACAGCAATGACAAATTTGTAACTGCTATTAGCAGTTACAAAAATTGAATTTGTTAAATGTGGTAAGACCTATTATAAATATCTTTATATTTTCACAAAATGATGAAATTATGGGAGTAGAATAAATATCATGAACATGTAACAAGTCTAAAAAAATTGATAACATCTCATTTATATTTATGATATTCCAAATATTCGTTACACATAAAACTTGTTTTCACTTAATTTAACATCAAACAACCCGTTTTGGGGCACTAAGTACAAAAATGAACATAGAATAAAAAATAAATTAAAAAAATAACGACAACTTCTTGTCTCTGTTCAGAAAGTTCATTTTTCTCCCGCACAAAAGAATCCAACTCAGCCCTCATCTCTGACTAACAATCTACCTCGCGGCTACTATCCATAGTACTAGTGGCACGATCGACAAGTATTTTTAGCATCCTTAATCGGTAAGCCTCATCAACATAGCATTTGAAGAGTATAGTGTAAAGAATTTTCACAAATCCTTTCACACGGGGATCTCTACAGAGGGTTAACATCTCGGAAAGACCTAGAACCAAAGTGAAATCGTCTCTTGTGAAGTCAAGTTTAATCACCGAGCAAGCCGCCTTTCCAAGTTTAATCGCAGTCGACATCTCTAAGCATAACTTCAGCAATATCTGAACAGCTATACACCATTTTGCTTAAATAATCAAGGACACATGGGGAGACTTCACCACCCAAATCTTTTATCATAGCACGAACAGATCTGACCTACAAAAAATAATAAAAGAAATTAATACATGTCGATAGAAAAGCAAGACAACAAAAAATCAAGCTACAAATGAGATAGGATTCGATTTTGAATTTAAAAAGATGTTGATATGCATACTTCTTCTGGAAGATGTTCATCATTTGAGTACGCCAAGAGTTCAAACTATTGAAACGGAACAAGTTCCCATACTTCACTGCTACATTTGAGTCGACCTATAATTATATTTACATTAAGCTTACAATTTGTAAAGTGTGAAATCCAAGCATTGAACACATTTGGATCCAATAACTGCTTCGGAATCTCGAACTAAAATGATTGAGTGCCAAGATATGAAATTAACATGTAGAAGAATTCCTCAAGTCAAATTACATTAGGCTAGCACTCTTCTTTATAATATACATGCAATTTTTAGTATATAGAAATGTGTGCAACACTTTCTTACAATATTTTCCTAAATAAATAAGGAAAGAAAAATACAAAGTAGCTTCATAAAACGCATTATAGAAGGCTTTCAGTGCTAAACATAATAACAGAAGACATCATAACAACCATAAAAAAAATGAAATCCTCATTCAAAGATTATATAATAAACTCTCAAGAACGTACATATATGGATGACCAGAATATTTTGCAGATGAGCTTAATCAAGTCTGCTACTTGATTAATGGTATCTCACATGATACCACTTACCTAATTATGAGGATATGAGCTTGAACTTTGAAGCTATTAACAAATTAGGTGTTGGCAATAAGCATAAATTTACATGCAGAATAAAAATGAAGCAAGGGGTACTAACTAGAGCATCAAGATACCATATAATAGATAGCCATATATTTAGGAGTGGCACTGATTGGCACTTGTGAGTCATACAAAACCAATCCAACATGCATGTATTTATGATAGAGTTACATACCATTCTTGATAATATGACATAATGATAAATAGCGTACATATATCAAATAACTCTTACTTTTGACCACTTTCTTAGCGGATCCAAATCGTCCCCTTCGTTACTCATATAGAAGTCAATCGAGTCCCTGCCACATGAAAAGAAATTAAATTAATCCAGAGTCCAGTCCGTGTACCAAATAAAATAATATTGACTAAAAAGAAGATAAGCTATCACAATAAAATAAGGAAAAGATCAAAGCCTATAGTAATACTTAATAGACACGAATTATGACTGAATCCAAGCCTATATGACATATATCACAGTCATGCATTGAAAAACATATAGTTTATAGCTTAACATGACCAGAGTTCAAAAATAAAAGAAACTTATATAAAAAAATGGTCATATATCACAGTCTAGTGCAGTATGAGGAGTTGAATTTTGCACATAAGTTTTTCAGGAATCTTCGGAGCCAAAAACATAAGTTTTTCAGGTATTAATACAACAGATGGGTTTACCTGATCACAGAGGAACTTTATTCCTCAATAATACTGCCCAAAAACTGATGCAAGTGAGCCATGGTACAATCCCAAAACTGATCCAAAAACTGATGTAAACAGATTACTCATCTAAAAATTACTAACCAATATTTATAGTATTCTGCATTATGTTCGATGCATTTACTGCATTATGAGAAGATGAGAAAATGGACAAATTTACATGATATGTACGAACAATTTACATGAAAAAAAGTCGATTGCGATACCATTTCTGGAAACTTCGTGGTCATTGATCATAAGATTTTCTGGAGCAACGATCACCCCGGTATTGACTTTATCGTAAACCTCTCTTTATCTTTTTCCATCGAATCCACCTGATTAGTAATCAACTTGATCTTATCTCTTAAAAATTTCTACTTTCTGTTTTGGTTTGATTAGCTTAGATTAGATCCATAGAAAGAAAATGTCACATATAAGTCAAAAGATAAAAGGATATAAAAACATCTCCAATAAGAGGAATATCATTGTTTGGTCATAAGCATGCCCTAACTTATTGGTTCCTTTGATGCCTCTTGGCCTTTGAAAAATTGAGCAATTCATTCTTACCAAATATTATACTTTATAAGCGTAGAGATGCTCATCCGCAAACATTCCATTTTCTTATGTCTCTTACTTATCAAGTGATCCATAGGTAGGAAATCATACTACAGAGCATTAGGTTCAGAGCATATTTTTCCCTGTTAAAGGACTAGAGATGATTCACAGCGCACAAGGATATGATTAAATGTCTTCTTCTGGACTTTTACGAAGTATGCACCAAGGAGGAGAAAATGATAAGGCACCCAAAAATAAGCCTATTAAATTTCGTATCATTACCAAATGTAATATAAGTTTCCAATTAGATTAATTTAAAAAACAATTGAAATCAAATATATAAACGAGGATTGGTGTGGTATAGAAATAAATGAACATTAGTAATAGAATTGGTATCAGGTTAAGATATCATATGGGGGATGTGAAGAATATAACAAAATCGAAAAGTCCATATAAGAAGGAAAAAAACAATTATAACAGAGGTAAAAGGGTGGAGCAAAACCTTTTCGTTTGTAGTGGGAGAGAGCCCCCAAACATAAACTCGGCAAGCATGCTAGTAGCCTAAAAATGGTACAATTTGAAATTAAACCAAGTAAAGTAAAAGAAGAGATTTTGACTAATAAAAAATAAGAATAAAATAGCCTAATGTAGCTTGATCGTGCCAACCTGCTGCGTCATTACTTGCATTGGCATAAGAGGAAGAGCTCCAAACTGCATATAACCAAATCAAAAGATAAGGTAACTCAAACTATTTGCATGAAATAATCATCAGAGTAGATAAAGTACCTGCCCAGTGTTTATGGGAAACATGTTTTGGAACATTTTGGGAATAGGTGTAGTGGTCCTAGGAATTTAGTGAGCTGCATCTATGCATACTGAGGGCTACAACTAACATTAGAGTAACTGAATGAGGATGAGTTGAATACAAAACAATAGTTATACTAAAGTAGAAAATGAATTGCTTACAAAATGGTTTGACTAGTTCCCAACAATAGAGTTACGAAATTTGGAATTCCTACCAATGTTATGAGGATCGCGGATTGCTTTGGCTTGTAGTACAGGTACAGGGTAAGGTACCCTAATCTGTTCACGGTATAGTAGGGGTAAACTTAGATGGAATGCAATTCTTGATCGCAATTCATTTCCAATTTCTATTCGGTTCGTAGTAGGCCATGTATGGGTACATGGTGAGTTGATACAACAAATAAATAGAAGAATTCCGCATTTAAATAGAAGAATATAATATACAGGAAGAAGATCGAGTTGGGTAAGAAAAGTAGTTAAATAATCATAGAACAACAAATTGAGAATCATAGTTAAAGATTTTTCATTTACCCTCCTATTTCCTAATCTACCTGTACGTAATCAACTTGGTCTTCTCATTCAAATGGTACTATTTGAGCATGTACGTATAGAGAGAGTTGAGTTGAATGATATCAGAAAAATCATCTACGCAGACATAGTTAAGAAGAATTATATATCTTGAGAAAGATATTAATGTAAATGTTTTGTCAGACATATTTTAGATCTCTAACGATGATTCATTTGAGTAAGAACTGAAAAATGATTTAAAATGTAAAAAGAGGAGGTCAACATAAACTCCTTAAAATGGAAAAATAGTAGAGGTCAATACAAAGAGACATAGGCGGCTTTAGCACTTTAATCTTAAATTAAATAAGTTACATGTGGAGTCATACGATTTAAATCTCCTGTGTTTATATATTTAAATTAGATTAGATTAGAGAAAAGGGAAAAACATAACATAAATATTCAACATAAGAAGTAGATGGAACATCTGAATCCATCCGAGGCTTAAAAGCAAGATTACTCTGAATTCATGAAAATATAACAACATACCAACTTCCTCTTGTTCATCTGCCAATGTTGAAGTCGTTCGCGAGGGCTTATCCATCTACTTCTATTAACCGCGTCAAGGAAGGTTCCATCAATATCCATTGGTTCCCTCAGGTTCTCATCATCCATGGTTTCATTTTCATTCAGTGTGGATAAAGGTCTACAATCAAGAGGTTTACACAAACCAAAATCTGAATGCTTCATATGAACATTTTTGTCAAGAAGAAGGTTGTCATGTTTTATATCTCTGTAAGGAAAATCAGATAAAAATCATAGCTTAACTGCTTTGTACAACACAACATAAGTCATCTATAAGACGACACAAGAAAACAACCTTGAATTGGTGATTAATCGCCAAATCACCCAACTCAGTAGATAATTCAAATTTCAATGGACTAAATTATGTAAAGACAGTGGTAGCTACATACCAACCTATGAATGCAATTATGCTTGTGAATGGACTCTATGGCCAAGGCACTTTGAGCTATGTAAAACTTAGCCACACTTTCAGTTAAAGTGTCTTCTCTCATCATCAATGTCATCGTATCACCGCCAGACAAGTATTCCATAATTAGATACAAGTACTCAGCATCTTGGAATGAGTAATATAGTTTTACTGTCCAGTGACTGGCCACTTCTGCCAGCAAGTTTCTCTCAGCTCTAACATGTTCCACCTGTGGAGTAAATATAAAATCATCTAAGTTATAGATAATACAAAATTATATTTTCTTCAGTCTAATATAAGATAATAGGAATACCATCAGCTCCCAAAGTACATGTGCAACTACAATTTAGGTTCACGAGGTAAACCGGGAAATCAAACAAGGCATAGTAGTTATAAATAGCCAACATAGGATACACAACAAATCAAATATTATACTGTCAAGAAAATCAACAAAGTAGACAGAATAGAGATTACAATAACCCACTAAATTTATGTATCGAAACACATTAGTCAGAATATCAATTGTAATAACAATGAATAAATGATGAGCTACAAATTAAAGGATTGGTACATTATTTAATTTGCAGATAATTGCCAAGAACTTTATGAACCAGAGTCATAGATTTATTGGCAAAACACTCTTGCTTCCCACAGATAATTGACTCATTCTTCTTGTGAACGCCCAATTTAAATGATAAAACGAACTCATTTAAATTTTAATATATTGGATAACATAAACATTAGCAGATAAACTAAATAAATTACATATATCCACCACAATAGGGTAAGAGTAGTATCAATACACAAGGCACCGAAACAACGCTTCCCTAATTTCAGGTATAATCGAACTGCTTCGAATAACCATTCTTTTTTGCTATTGTGTGAGAAATTTCATATTCTTGTCATCTCAACACATCTCCTTGTTAACTCTTCGGTAGCTTCATCACATAACTATTGATGGAAGTTTTCAAATCATTTTTAATTATAAAAGACGCAGAGCTCTTAATTAGTAAAAAATCAGACAAAATATCAACAACTTGGGCAATGGATTCAACTGATGTGAGAGCCTAAGTCACAATATTACTTGTGCGATAATATTTTTGTTTATGACTCGTACACGTGCCATAACTATAAGGATTACTCAAGTATATAACACTACATAAATTCTTTGTTATACAAAAATATTCATTGTCAGTATAAATGATACATACATATATAGGTTTTTTTATTGCCAGAGATGATGAACACACCCAAGTACTATAAACTTGGTTCGTTTGTTCTATAATCACATTTTGAACGATATTTATCTGATCCGTTTGACAATTATATCATGAAATCGCTTGATAAAAGTCTTTGCAAACTGTACTCCCTTACAACTAATTGAGTGATAAATCAAAATATAAACAAGTAAAAGCATATTAAACAACAAACATTTAGTAGCAGGCTTAAATAATACGATTATCATAGATGGTCTCGATTTGTATGAACATACAAAATAGAAATTAGAATAAAAATAACAACCTGAATTAACATAGATGGTCTCAGTTTGTACAAACTACATGAGATTTCTAATTAGATCCAGTTATACAATTGCCGACATATTTTTTTGGCGACTGAGTGTGGTGGAATCATCTTGATACAATTTTCATCACTACATACATGATTTGTATCTTTAATTTGATATATGCCATATATGCGTGTAATGTGTGTGTGGGTGTGTGTGTGTGTCTATATATATATATATATATATAAGCAATCTTAAAGGAAAATATCAAATGGAAAAAAATCATGTGTTTAAAAAATTGCAAACCCATATGAATATTCAAATGAAAAAAAATGTATAGCAAACTAAACGAGCCATGGATCCATAAAATCCTAATTACTCCTCAGATATGTACACATATCCAAAAAACCAAATCATACATTAATATAAAATCCCAAATCCAAGAAAAGGTGCATACCCAAAAAAATTGAATTTAATGTTTGAATGAATTAGATCTAAAACCCTAATAAAATGAAATATATGAAATAATGACATAATTAGTCAAAGAAGGGGGTGAAAACAACCTAAATCACCTGAGTTCAAGAAAAAATTCAAATGAAATTTCTTTCTTATTCTGCAACTTGGTATGACAATGAAAGTAGCTTTTTAGGTTTTTTTGGCCCAAATTTTGTGAATAATCGGGAGGGAGGGAAATTGACGAGGGAGGGAAAATGATAGAGCCAATTTTTATGAATAATCAGGAGGGAGGGAAATCGAAGAGGGAGGGAAAATGAAAGATCCAATATGTGTTAACACTTTTTAGGAAGTATATAGAAATTTGTGACTCCCAAAAGCGGTTACAAATTTATGACGGCTAGTAGCAGTCATAAATTAAGTTTTAGGCCAAAATATATGACTTCTACGAGCAGTTATAAATTTGTGACTGCTATTAGCAGTCACAAATTAAGTCTTAAGCTAAAAATTGTTACTTCCCATAGCAGTTACAATTTTTTGACTGCTCATAAGAGTCATAACTTATGCCTAACGATAAATTTGTGACTGCTTATGGCAGTTACAAATTTGTGACTGCTTATAGCAGTCACAAAATAATTATATGACAAGATTTGTGACTGTCATTAGCAGTGACAAACCAATTGACTCAAATTTTTTATTACCCAAAATTTGTATCACTCCTACTAGCAGTTACAAATAATTTCATGACTCCTCTCGGCAGTGATAAAGCTTGTCACCCCTATTAGCAGTCATAAGAAGGAAGTCACAAAATTAGTATTTTGGTGTAGTGTAGCCTATATAAAGAGCAAGAGGGCAAGTTGTTGGAAATTTTGAGGAAGCACAGAGGTGCTTTTGATTGGTCTATAGTGGATTTGAAAGGTATAAGTCCCCTGATTTGTACCCATAAAATCCACCTCGAGGAGGACGTAAAGCCCTCAAGGGAAATGCAAAGGCGACTAAACCCAACCATGAAAGAAGTTGTTAAAGCGGAGATTATAAAGTTATTAGATGCCGAGATTATCTACCCTATCTTAGATAGCAAATGGGTGAGCCCAATTCAAGTCGTCTCGAAGAAGTCGGGAGTGACGGCGGTCGAAAACGCTAAGGGAGAGTCAATTCCTCAACGCACCACCACCGGGTGGCGTGTTTGCATTGATTATCGAAAACTCAATGTCGGGGTGAGAAAAGACCATTTTCCCTCGCCATTCATCGACCAAATGCTTGAACGTGTAGCGGGTCACCTATACTATTGCTTCCTTGATGGTTATTCTGGGTATAACCAAATTGAGGTAGATATACTTGATCAAGAAAAGATGACTATTACATGTCCTTTTGGCATGTTTGCCTACAAAGTATGCCTTTTGGATTGTGCAATGCGCCTGCGACCTTTCAACGGTGCATGTTAAGTCTCTTTAGCGACATGGTAAAGAGAGGACTTGAGGTTTTCATGGACGATTTCAACATTTTGGCCACTCTTTTTACCAATGTTTAGCTAATCTTGAGAAAGTTTTATCCCGGTGTGTGGAGAATAACTTATTACTCAATTGGGAAAAATGCCACTTCATGGTTACCGAGGGCATAGTTCTTGGCCACATAGTTTGATCTAAAGGCATCGAAGTTCATCGAGCAAAAATAGATGTCATAGTCAAGCTTCCCCCGCCTAAATCACTAAAGAATGAGCGCTCCATCTTGGGTCATGCAGGATTTTATACACGGTTTATCAAGGATTTTAGTGCCATCGCTAGACCCTTGAGTAACCTCCTTATGAAGGATGCCCCCTTTGAGTGGAATGATGCATTCCAAGAGGCTTTAGATAAATTGAAAAGCATGTTAACTTCTTCCCCCATCATGTAAGCTTCGGATTGGTCCCTACCATTCGAGCTTATGTGTGACGCGAGTGATTACGTAATTGGGGTTGTTTCGGGGTAGAGAAAGGAAAATAAAGCTCATGTCACCTATTACACTAGCAGGACATTGACCGAGCCATAACTTAACTACTCCACTACGGAGAAAGAGTTCCTTGCGGTTGTTTTTGCTTTGGAAAAATTCCGCTAATACCTTGTTAGGTCACCAATTACATGCTTTACCGGCCATGTGGCCGTTAAATATCTCCTTACTAATAAGGATACGAAGCCATGCCTCATAAGGTGGACCCTACTCCTACAAGAATTCAATCTCTCTATAAAAGATATGAAAGGGGTAAAAAACATCGTCGCTGACAATCTATCATGGCTCTCATCCGACGTGCCTAGTGATCCAATACCCATAGACGAGTACTTTTTGGATGAGCATCTTTTTATTACTTCTTCCCTACCTTAGTTTGCGGACATTATTAACTATCTTGTCATGGGAGTCGCTCCTCCCAAATGGACACCGCAAGAGAAGAAGAAGTTCATCACTTGGTCACGTATGTCTTTCTATGAGGATCCATTCTTATTCAAATATTTTGTGGACCATCTGATCTAAAGATGTGTTCCGGATGAAGAAATTCAAACTGTAATCTAGTTTTGTCATACGAAAGCATGTGGAGGACACTTCTCTAAGAATAAGACGACCGCTAAAATCCTTAAAGAGGTCTCTATTGGCCCATAATGTTCTGGGATGTGAACGCCTATTGTAAATCTTATAATAGATAAAAAAGGATGAGTACTATTACCCGCCGCGACATGATGCCACTAACCCCTATACTCGTCATTGAGTTATTTGATTATTGGGGTATTGACTTCATGGGACCATTTCCTCCCTTCATCGGATTATTATACATCCTTGTTGCGATAGAATACGTCTCCAAATGGGTAGAGGCAATAGATACAAAGACCAATGACAATAAAGTGGTGATAAAGTTCTTACAAGAACACATATTCTCTTGCTTCGGTGCTCCGAAGGTGATCATAAGTGATAACAACACGCTTTTTTGCAATAAGCCATTTAAAAAATTAATGAGAAAATATGGGGTCATCCATAAGGTTGGGACGACTTATCACCCTCAAACAAGTGGGTAATCCAAGTTATCCAATCGTGAGATAAAGACCATGCTTGAAAAGACTGTCAATCCTACCCAGAAATATTGGTCCTTTCGATTAAACGTTGTGATATGGGCTTACCGTACCACCTACAAGAAACCCCTTGGGATGTCCCCATTTCATTTTGTCTATGGAAAGCCTTATCATCTCCCCGTGGAGCTAGTGCACAAAGCCTATTGGGCGATCACGAGGTTGAACTACATCTACATGAAGCCGATAAATCTCGCAAGATTCAATTGAATGAGCTGGAAGAGATGCATAATGATGCATATCAGAATGCTAAAATTTTAAAGGAATGAATGAAACTCGCTCATGACAAGATAATTCAATGCAAAGAGTTTCATCCGGGATAAAAAATGCTTTCCTATAACTCTCGACTACAATTTTTTCTCGATAAGTTCCGTTCAAGGTGGACGGGCCCATTTGCCATTAACGAAGTATTCCCCCATGGAGCTATCGAGTTGGAAGATTAAAAAGGGGTAAATACTTTCAAGGTGAATGGAAAATGTCTTAAACCGTACTTTGAGGCCTGCGTCGAAGAATCCGACACTATTTGGTTGTTGGACCCCGTCTATGGGGATTGATTGAAAAGAACGAGAAAGTCGTCGCACCCCCAACGCGTATGGGGTGATTCTTATGTATAGTAGATGTGAGTCGGTTAGGGTAATTAGGTATGAGTCACATTAGGATATGATAATGAGCACACACGTCGAGAGAGCGTCTAGGGTTTCGAAGTAAGCGTTGGGAGGTTCTAGGTCAATCATGTGAAAGAATAGTTGTGTGAACATCCGAAAAATAGAGAGATAAGAGTGCATTCTAAGTTAGGAGAAGCAGAAAGTTACATGGAACCGGATCGATCCGCCCCTGGGGACCCGGATCGATTCGTTTATGTAGAAATTCAAAAAAATAAGGACCAGATCGGTCCGATCCTGGGCACCCGAATCGGTTCGGCATCTCTATTTTTTGTCCTTTCCTAAGATGCATCCCCCATTCCCTAATCCTTCCATTTCCCTCCATATCCGATTTTCCCTCTCCCCCATTCATTTTTCCCTCCCAAATACATTCCCCCTTCCCTCCAAAAGCCACCCCTCCCTCCACCCTCACCTATAAATGCACCTACTTTCACCACAATTTCACCACCAATCCACTAACCCAACTCTCTTACTCTCTATTCCATATTTTCCCTTAAACCCGCTTCATTCCCACATGGCAAATAGAGCCCACCCAGAAAAATACGCCTCCGTTGAGGTTATCGACCACGACAACGAGGCGTTTGGATCGAACCAAGAGAAAATTTGGTGCGAACATTTTTTCATTCATTCATCAAAATTGCACATGGACTGGCAGGTGCGCTGGAATGAGCTTCCCCAATTCGTCACTAACCTCTTCCTTCCGAGGGGGTGGTGTCGTTTTCTCAATGAGCCCCATGGAGAGGTGTGGGTGGCCGAGGTGTACGCATTTTATGGATCTCTCATCCGCATTGTTGAATTCACTTCCAAAGCTTATGTTGACGCCACATGCGTCCCCTTCTCCTTAGAAATTCTTAATCGAAAATTAGCAGCGAAAGGAGTCCCGAGCCCAGCCCAATTTACGTACCCCAATAATTTTACCCCTTGATAAAGCCGTATGCTTATCTTGCATCGCACCCAACGAATATTGGGGTATCGAGACATTCCTGGTGGGCTGGCTTAATGACAAAGCCCACATAACCTTCCAAATCGTTTGTGCCAACATCCTTTAGACTTCAAATGACTCCGCTATGCGCCCCCGTGAGGCTACCCTCGATCATCATCTTTTCGACCCCACTACCACGATCCACCTGGACCATATTATTTACAAGGACATATTTTTTGCAGCCTTGGATAAGAAGATTGTCGCCCCTCTCCCTTATGCCCGGCTCATCACTTCCATTTTATCCGATGTTGGCATTGATCCTCCCAACAGGTTTCCTCACCTTCCTAATCCTATTGGGAAGGGCACCCGCACAAAAAGTAAGAGGCAAAGGGAGGTCATCTGAGAACGAAGGGTGGATGATGATGATGACGACGATGATGATGATGATGATGGTGATGATGATGATGATGATGATGATGATGATGATGATGAGACGAATGCGAAAGACGATGATGATGATGAGGAGGAAGAGGAAGAGGATGTGGAGGCCGATGTTGTCATGGGCGAGGGTGAAGAGAACAAGTATGATGAAGATGAAGATTCTGACTTTTAGCCACCGGGAGAAGATTTTGATAGACGCATCACCACGCTCGAACCAAGTTTTGACAGTTTCATAAATAAATACAATGCTGATCATGAAGAGGACCTTTGGGCATTCCAGTGCGACACACACTACACCAAAATGGGCAAATTGTCACCTTTCAGCCGGCCATCCTTGTCAAGGTCATTGACCGTGACAAAAAAACACGCGTTTTATGTCACGGTCATTGACCTTGACACGACCGTGACAACGAATTGTCACGGTCAATGACCGTGACAAGCCCGTGAAAAATTTACTTGTCACGGACTTGTCACGGTCATTGACCGTGACAATTATTTAAATTCTTGTCACGGTCAAAGACCTTGACACGACCGTGACAATATTCTCAGCAAAAATCCTACCCCCCCTTCTTTTTTCCCTCCCGCGTCGTTCCCTCCATTTCTCTCTCTCTCTCTCTCGACGCTGTTCTCTCTCTCTCTCTCTACTTTCAGGTCCATTTTCTCTCTCTCTCTCTCTCTCTTTCATTTATATATATATATTTGTGTGTATATTTGTGTGTATGTGTATATATATATGTGTGTATGTGCGTGCGTGGAGGGGGGCAGGGGGTGGGGGGTGGGGCGGGGTGGGGCAGGGTGGGGGAGGGGGTGGGGACGGTGGAGGGGGGCAGGGGGTGGGGCAGGGTGGGGGAGGGGGTGGTGGAGGGTGGGGTGGGGTGTGTGTGTGTGTGTGTGTGGTGTGTGGTGGGGGAGGGGGTGGGGTGGGGTGGGGTGGGGTGTGTGTGGTGGTGTGTGGTGGGGGAGGGGTGGGGCAGGGGGTGGTTAGGGGTGGGGTGTGTGTGTGTGTGTGGTGGTGTGTGGTGGGGGAGGGGGAGGGGGGTGGGGTGGGGTGGGGTGGGGTGTGTGTGTGTGTGTGTGGTGGTGTGTGGTGGGGGAGGGGGTGGTGGAGGGGTGGGGCAGGGGGTGGTTAGGGGTGGGGTGTGTGTGTGTGTGTGGTGGTGTGTGGTGGGGGAGGGGGTGGGGTGGGGTGGGGTGGGGTGTGTGTGTGTGTGTGTGGTGGTGTGTGGTGGTGGAGGGGGGCAGGGGTGGGGTGAGGTGGCAATTTTTGACACGACACGATACCCGACACGAACTCGGATGATAAATTATTTATGTGTTGCAAGAATTTGAAATTAATTAAATTAAGTTATTGTAGGCGTATGAGTGCTATGATTGGTTAAGAGAGAAGAAAAAAATTATTTTATATTTTACTTAATGGGTTATGCGGGTCAACCCGAACACGACACGATAATAAATAGGTCGGGTTAGTGTTTGCTCATCTGACACGATTAGTTAAATGGGTCGGGTTAGGGTTGACTAATACTTAACACGAACCCGACATGACACGACCCGAACACGACACGACGCACACGAATTGCCACCCCTAGTGGGAATTGATATCCAAGACATGTATTTGAATTGATATCTATTTATTTGAATTGATAGAATTGTTTCTAGGATAATAATCCTACTATAAAATAATTGCTCAAAATAAATATTAAATAATAATTACTAAGATATCAATTCAAATAAAGTCTTAATAACCTAACCAAAAGAAATAAAATGGCATATCAAATAAATTATCATCCACCTCATAGACATTCCCTACCAATCATTTTAAGATAATTTTATCCTTATAAAGATAATAGATTATGTAATTTTAGGACTTAAAATAATATTGATTATGGATATAGGACAACAAACATTTTGTTTCCATTTTTTGTCCCTATTTTCAAATTAAAGGGACACGTGGCATGTTATGATTGGTTAACGTTTTATGAATATGGGTCCGCGCCAGCGGTTTTATTAAAAAAATAGGGACTAAAATCATAAATAAAATGTTTGTTGTCCTATTTTCAAAATACATATTACAATAAATCCTAAATTTACAAACCCCTAAAGATAAATACCTTTGATTGCAAAGCATGCACTTGTATTATTTCGACGTGTAATTTGGAAATGCTTGTTTTTCTTTCTAGAGACCCGTGTCGTCAAAACTTGGTAGTGTTCGAGTGTGTTTTTATCACTAAATTATTATTTCACTAACAAATACTCCTTATATCCTAGATTAAGAGTCCATATTTATTTTTTGTACTTACTAATAATACACTTAATCAATGGCTAGGATTAACCCTTATTCACTATTATGAAATTTGGTTAATTGATTATTTAAAAAAAAAAGCAAAAGTAGACTAACATATATACACAACACTAAAAGTAGACATCAATTTTATAAATAATTGATATTTTCATTCAAAATATGTGTGTGTGTGTGTGTGTGTGTGTGTGTGCGTGTGTGTGTGTGCGTGTGGCGGGGGTGGGGTGGGGTGGGTAGTGGTGGTGTGTGTGTGTGTGCGTGTGGCGGGGGTGGTATTGACGGAACTTACACATACGATATAATATAGACGAAACATTTTTTTATCTGTACTAATAACATTTTTTCTATCTGTACTAATAACATTTTTTTTACAGCAAAAATGTCTCCTTCAGATGTTAGGGCGAAGATGATGATGCTGTTTATGATGATGTCGTCGTCTGGGTTCGGTGGTAGCGGAGGCGACGAGGGCTCCTCCGCCCCTAGGCTCCCCAAATACGGAAAATTTGGGATTACCGTCGAAAACAAGTCGGAGCTTTTAGCGAGATCCCTCGAGCTGCTAAAGACGGTCATCGGCCCGGGGTTTATGAGTTGGAAGGAGGTGCCGTATGAGCTCAAGTTAGCTGTTTAGGCGGCACTACAGGTAATATTTATATGAATATTTCAATTTCAATTTCAATTTATATTTATATTTATATTTATATTTATATTTATTCGCAACTAACATTGTATTTGTTGGACAGGAACAATTCAACTTGGATCCAAAGCTACGCAATTCCGTCTTCGAGCAGTTGAGGGAGCAACACAAGACGTGGAAAAAAAATATGCGGACACGGTACTTTGGAAAAACACGAGAGACCATTTTACAATGGGGCGGATCCGTCCCGCCCAAGGATCCGATCTCATTGGCACAATGGCAAAAGTTCATTGACAATGAGATCGAGGATCGACAATTGGCATCTCGCCAATCGGGGAGGGAAAATCGGGCTAAAAAGACGGATGTGCACTACTCCAGCCGGACCTCTTACACTGAGGTGGAGCATAGGATGAAGGTAATATTTAATTTATCTATAACTACAGAAATATATTATTGGATATTATTTTACTTTGCGGGGCCGATACTAATTTTACTTTACTTTATTTTATTTCAGGGGGTAGGGAGTGGGCCAGGGGGTAAGCCACATAGGCTCGATACTTATGTGGCTCTTCGGACGAAGAAGGGGAAGGACAAGGAGGTGTCCCCGAGCATCGCGGCCACGATTGTAAGTAATCCGACAGTTTAATTATTGTTAATTACGTTATAATTTTTTAGTTTACTTATTTTACTAATCATGTGCTTTTTGTCGTTTCAGGCAAAGCTTAAGGAAGTGCATGAGTCGCAGTCTGATGCCGACAAGGCATCTTTGTCCACAGACGCACTCAGCCAAGTGCTTGGCTCTGATCGCAAGGGGAGGACAAGGGGAGTGAGCTCGCGGGTGGCCAAATCTAGGATCATCGGATTGGAGACGAGCGACACCGGGTTGGCTCGAACGGTGGATTCACACGACGCGAAGCTGTCCCGTTTGGAGGCGACGGTCCAAGATATGTACGCATTCATGAAGCGTACGTTGGGTGGAGACCGTAAAGAGAAAGGGGAAGGGAAAGGGAAGGAGAAGGCGGTGGAGGAGGAGGTGCGGGAGGACGAGGAGGTGCGGGAGGACGAGGCGCAGGATGACGAGGATGTGGACCTCGCTGCTTCATCACCGACACGTTCGTACTTCGACGATCCACTTCCCTATTTGACGCCCTCCAACAGACCATTATCGACAATTGGTTGGCCGAGCGTGTTCATATTGGACATATTTGATGGCCAGCGGATAGGGCGGGGATTGAGGGACCCGAACATCATCGAGGGTGGACTAGTCCATGGACGTGTGCTTCAAGAGATGGAGTCCAGGGTGCTCGTCACGCATGTCATACCCGGGAAGGAGAACTCCCTATTGTGGTTGCACGAACAATGCGGCACGACGTATATTAGTGGGTGCGTCAATTCGTATGTCGTGTGGCCTACTCACCTCCTCAGTTTTATCTAAGACATGTAGTAACATTATTTTTAAGTTTGTCCATTTTAATTATATTTGGATTATATCGTCATGTATATTATTTTTACTTTGAAGATTTGGATTATACTGTCATGAATATATATTTGCATTATCTTTAGTTTGTGTTGGATATATGATGTTTGGAACAGGTACAACGTTGCTATAACAGGTACAAATATACTGCTGGGCAGTGGCGGTGGCCATACTGCCCAGCAGATTTTTTTTAAATTCTGCCTAGAATTGTCACGGTCATTGACCGTGACAATTTTTTTAAAAAGGGTCACGGCTTTGTCACGGTTTATAACCGTGACAAACGTGTCACGGTCATTGACCGCGACACGACCGTGACAAAAAAAGTTGTCTCGCCTCGAAATGTCACGGTCATTGACCTTGACAAGGTGAATTTGTCAAGGTCAATGACCTTGACAAATGGGCAGATTTGGTGTAGTGACAAGCATGATGCACCGTGTTTAGACCGAGCTCTATCGAATGACTATGGGTGCACCTCCACTGGATTACTTTTATGACCCATATGACCCGACTGCTCCCGGCACCTCTCACACGCCACCTTAGTAGCTTGCTTTGACTAGTTTTTTTTATGTAATCTTCTCGTTTCCTGTTTTCACATGCTTGTATGCTGAGTATATAATGGAAATTGGTTTACCTATCTTTTCTTGTCTTATACCTGCTTGTTTTAGTCTTGCATTTTGTACTTTGTTCCATTTTTTATGCCTTCTCTCTTTAGTTTAGCTTTTAGTCCTTTTACATCGGGAATTTGCAAAAGTCAGTTGGGGGGGGGGGGGGGGGGATACACATGCGCTTCCAAAATTTCACAAAGTTCAAAATGCCGAAAAACCAAAAAAATTAGAAAATTTTAAAATTTTCCCAAAAAATAAAAAATTCTGAAAAAGCCAAAAATATTTTTCTTCGAAATAAATAAAAATTGAGATTTAAATTTTTTGAAAATATCATCGAAAATTTGTTTAAAGTCTCAAATTTGTAAAATTTCAATTGCAGAAAGCCAAAATTGATCAAAGATGGAAATTGAAAGAAAATTGACGACTTTACGAATAAGTGTGGAGATTAATCAACCTGGTCAGATTTTGAGCCTATCGATTTTTTTGAGTTTTTAAATCAATCTGAGTTTATGATTAACTCAAAATTCTTTTCAGTGTTAAAATAAGTCGTTGAAGATCTCAATTTTTTTTGTTTTGATCAAATCTGTGAGATGTTGTCTTGGAAAAAGGTGCTGAAATATCTCTAGGTTAAATAAATATCAAGATGCATATGGTAAATTAATAAGTGATTCGGAAAATTAATTAGGCCGACGTTTGTTACCGAAAAAAATAATAGCCATAAATAGTTGTGAAATTTTTTCCCTTTGCAACCCAATTTGAGCCCAATTTTATCTCTTTGCCTTTTCCAAGTGGCAGGAAATGATTATTTAATAAAGAAGATTGTTAGTGAAATGGATTGTGTTTGGTTTATTATTTTTTGCCCATATATTTACATGGAAAATGTATTTTTCTTAATTAATACTATTTGGTCTATTCTCGTGTCAAAATAATTAAGTTGTTGAATCATTCATGTCACATAGACTTGATGCAATGAGTGAGACATGGCCATTTGAGTTAGAATGAACCTTTGAATATTAAAGATTTTATAAGACGCTTATTGAAGACTTTTGTTGCCATGCATTCACATTGAAGTGAAGACTATATCCTTTTAGTATATTACGATTTTTTATGTCTAAACACATATGTGCACAAAACATTTTTAAAAATGTATGAGGATGTTAAAATTGATGGAATGAGCGTTTGAAATGTTTTAAAACTATCTCAGAGGACATTTGAAAAAGATTTTTGGAGTTGTATTTTTGCTTGGAACTTTTTAAGGCTTTTGGAAAAAATGTTTTTGCCATAACTATTCGCATGGATCCATATTGACCCCGTGCGCACAGATTTATTTACGCGACATCAAAATATGCCCGTACGCATGGTCAGATCTAATCATTCGGATGGAGGTGTCAAATTTTGAAAATTTCCTATAAATAGGAAATTTTCCTTCCATTTTTTAAGATTTGAAAACCTCATAGCTCAAATACATTTAGGAGAGAATGTTTGAGGTTGAGAGAATTTTTCCTTTGCTTCTCTTTCCAATTTCACTTGTTCCCTCCTATTTTGATAAAACATAGATCTATACTTGATCTATGCTTTTGAGAGAGAATTGAGAGTGAGTTCAAATCAATATACCGTTGAATTTTATGTTCATCTACTCCTAGATCTAAAATAAGAGGCGCAACAGTTTATTGGAGAAATCTGAGTGTGGTGTGATTTCTAAGGAAGAGAATCGACTTCTACGTTCATGACATGTAGATTTTTGTGGATTCTCATTGACTATGAGGGGAAGTTGAAATGTTCATAGGTAACTGCACGATAGAGGTTATATGATATGTACCTTCTTGTCTTTTATAAAAATTATTTTGAAGTAGAAATGAGAATCGAAGCGCACCGAGGTTTTTTTTACCACTAGGTGGAGTTTTTTACTCATAAACCTTGTATTGTGGTTGATTTTGAATGATTTATACTCATATGCCCACATTTGATCACAAACATCACTTAGATATAATTTGAATATAGTGAATTGAGTAAAAATTAACTTAGGTGAGTTAGGGCTATTTTTGTTTACCTATATTCACCCAATTACATTGTTGTGTGAGTTAATCAAATAAATTTGGTGAAAATTGTGTTGATTAAATTGAATGTGCAAGAAAAATTATTTGAAATTAAAAATTGGTCATAAGATCTCTTCACACCTATCCCCCCCCCCCCCCCCCCCAATAGGTTTGTTATAGGTGTTTTAGTCACGTTTAAAATACACACTTCTTCATATATTCTTTAAATGTCTTCTTTAAGACTAATGGTTGGTCGACCAGGGACCACCATTTGGTCTTCGACCAGAAACATATACTTGTTTTTTTAATACAAAACATATAAGATTTGTCATAGAAAATAAAAGGCCTATGGGGGAACCCTAGGCATATAGTACCGACGATATCGAAAAAATCCTAGTTGAGACCAAACACAACTAGGTGCATTATTGATTTTTTGTCTCTCGGCCTAAGATTTGATGTGATGACATCACCTACAAGTTAAGACCAAGGAACAAACACAAAAGGGAAAGAGAAAAGTTAAAATTTCCGTTACTCAAATATATTACAAGGAAATTGGAACTATGAATGATTTACAATGAAAAGTAATTACAAATATGTCATTTTTATGACTTGGGTGACCTAGACTTGGAACATTTAGCTTCATCATTTGGACCATCATACCCATGGAACTTGATGGTATCAGTCAAGTCTCTAAGTCCCGATGCTCCTCCTTGAGTCACCTTGTTGAATAAGTGTGAAGATATATGGAGCTCACCATTCTCATTATGAACGTGGTCGTGCAAATATTTCATTATCAAACTGATCCGAATTTCATCCAATAAGATCCACGAAGATTCAATTTTGTACGGGGGCGATTGATAAGAGGGGCAATTAGGGTCATACCAATACCAAAATTTGGAATCCTTTAACACTTTTGCAACATTTATGGCATTAAGCCATCTATTTTTAAATGCGATATTTCGAGCATCATTTAGGGAAACATAAGAGTTAAGGAGACCCTCATCATAGCCATAGTTACACACTTATCAAGGTTGCTCGTGGAATTGAAATCTAAGATGATCAAGTCTCTCATATAGTCCTCTGTTGATCGCCTCCTTTTCGTGCTGAGACTTCTCAGTCTTCTCAAGCTCTTCCCTTAGCTGATGTTTTCCTTCTCAAGAAAGGAAACAACACCCTTAGCTTCCTTATCCGGTAGAGACTTATTTATTCGCTCATGATTGTCCTTTAAGTTATTAGTTTCTTTCTCAATAAGATCAACAACATCCTTAATTCACACGAGGTCAGATCGCATAATGGAATTCGTTTTGGCATATATATATTCCGCATTAACTCTCCAACTTTAGCCAACTTCGCAACATCCTTTTCAAATTTATCCTTCAAAATGCATAACCCTTCACTATGAATGGCCTGGTTGACACAAATCAAGTCATGATAAATAACATTAGCCACAATAGTGTGATGGAAAAGTCAAAGTAGATTTGAGTAGACTTCTTTTGCTTATAAAGATTAATTAAAACCCAATATCTGATCGAGGTCTTTATCTTCAGGAATATCATCAAAATCGATATCGAGGAACCTCACACGCATTTCCTTAAAGTCATAATTCACAACTATCAGTGTTGCATGTCTTGCCTCAAACTGAAAACTGCAAGGACAAGTGGTCAGTCATTTAACTCAGCATAGGGAAAATTGTAGATAAAATCGCAAGACAAATGAATATGAAAGTTGATTAACACTTTGGATTTCATTGACAAAAGTTAATGGGGTAAAACCCCTACATTACTCATTGAAGGAAAGAAAAAATAAATGCAATGTCTCCTAAATGGATCTATGTGGAGCTCTTAGAGGCCTTCTCTCCTACCTTTTCCTTCTTAGTAACTTGAGCAGCACCAATATGTTCCAACTGGAAGACCCCACCCTTTGACTTCTCAGTGTCTTGAGAGGAACCGATTTGTTTCAAGACCTTGATAGTGTTAGAGCTATTTTTCTCCTTCTCTATATATTGATAATCACCAGCGTGCTTTGATGGCCGATAACATCAATGTTAGCCACCTCAACACTAGCAAGCTAGTCGATGAATGTTTCCTCATCATCGTCTTCAACATCGACATCATTCTCTCTAAATAACCCAGAGTCCTTCGAGATCCCAATTTTAATGAGGGATTCATCCTAAACATTCTTAAAGAATACATTCTTGAACTATTCGATCTACTTTTGGGATTTAACTAGGGCCTAATCCTAGTCACAATTGAATGCTGTATATTTGGCCTGTACGACTTCAACCTTGGCTTTCTCAGCTTTCAATTTGGCCTCTTTATGTTTGGACTTAGCGCACTCTACCTCAGCCTTGGTTGTTTCAGTAGCGACCTTGGCCTTCTCGGTAATAGAATCTCGGTTAGAGGACTCATTTATCTTTTGATTGAGGTTACCATTGGTAGTCTCCAACCATAAAACCTTCTCTTTAAGGTTATTTATCTTAGTGACTTGAGTGTCACCAGTTTTCCTGGATAAAGTCAAGGCCTTAATCAAATCATCCAGGGCTACCCCCAGGTCGCAAGAGGATTTCCTTAAGGAAGAATCTCTCTCTATCAACTGATTATAGTTAACTAGAAATTTCAAAGCATATAGGAAAGAAAAGTTAACAACTCACGATTGAGAGATGTTGTGAAAAGAAATACATATGTAAAAAAAATTATAAGAGAAAGGGTTTGGGTGGTATGTTACACTAGCCGATTGTGTGTTTGACTTGTGGTCGTTGTCGTATTACCAGGAAGGCGGGTTGACCTGATCAAACTTTGCACTAAATTTAGGTGCCAAACGACAGATTTGACAAGAACTTTGCCTTTATTCGCCGTAGTCTCCCCTTCAACAATTATAGGTGGAGTAGGAGTCTTATCCTTCTTTGTTTTCTTGGAGGGGGTTCCATTGCCTAGATTAGGGAATTCCCATTCTCTAGGGGGTTAGTAGGTCCCCCAACCTCATCTTTTTGACTTGCGGGTTGAGTAGGTTCTTATTTCTTTCTCTCCTGGCAAGTAGTGGGAGATTTGGCACCCCGTTTACCAAAAATCAAATCCATCATCTTCTTATTGAGGGACATTTCACTAGGAGAAAGGTAGATAGTATGGATGAACGAGAGATCTAACAACTTAAATGAAGAGAGTGTGTTATCCTCGTCTAAACTGTTGGAGGTGGAGGCCTTTAGATGATTCAAATCGACCTGGATAGCTGGATTTTGATCATCTATCTTCGGGATAAAGAAAGTGATTGAACTCGTATAGTTATGGAAAAATGCAGTTGACCTTAGGTGATCAGTTTCTCTGAGCCTTTGCTTCACCGACCAAAATTTTTAGAGATCAACGAAGTCTATGTCTTTAACGAGAGGAATACTCTTCTTTTTTTAGTTTCCTAGAAGCAAAGAGAAAGTAATTACAATAAGGAAAATACACTGGAAAAGGAAAAATACAAAGCAGAAATGCAAACGACAGTGTAACCTATTCCTCTGCCACCCTGAGGGAAACTTGGACCTTCATATCTTATGACCTTAAGGGTAATGTTTCCAATTCTTCATAATTACTCCGCGATCCCAATACTCTTTATTAGAATTAAGAAAAATTACTACTAGGGATAGATCATCCGTCCTTGTTTTCAAGTAGTATATATTTTCCCGAGTCTTTACCTATTGATAACAGTACATTACCTCAGTAATGCCAAGGTTGGTCCCATTTAATTTATTATTGCACAGAACCCCATTAACGATGATCCGAGTATTTGAAACGACCTAGGATGGGACCACATCAAAGTACTGGAAGAATTCAAGAAAAAATGTATTTGTGGGAAAAGTCACCTTACATTCAATAATTAAGAATGAGGACATCATGTGGCCCTCATGAATCTCACAAAGGTCACAAGGATCATTAAATAATTTTATGATAACCCAACTAGGTATATACCTAGATTGAACCTTTCTATGGTGTCTTCGTTAATTATGTACACCATTATTACTAGGAGGGGAATGGCGAAAAAAAGAATTAAGGAATGAAAATCAGAAATACCGTAGAAAAATAATGGGAATGATCTAGATATAGTGCTTACAAAGAAATGGAGGGAGTGAGAGTATTTATTTAAGTGCTCCGATTTCAAAATGAGAAGGAGAGAGGTGGAATAACCTTTTTTGGTAAGAAACAATCTCACAATTCCGCAAAATGATCATTGAATTCAAGACAATCGAAAGAATAGAGTGTGGTCACCATAACGACCCATGGCTAAGTAACGATTCTAGATTACGAGCATACACCTGGGGAACTGAAAACAAACAAAAACCTTTTAGTTCATAGGGCATTTAAAATATTTCCCTTTGATAAATGGACAGAGGCCTCAAGCAGTTGTCGGTCTCCAACTAAGAGTGGAATTCTTTTATCCATGATGAGCGAGAGGACTTATCCAACATTGAAATCGATAAGAGCACAAAGCTCATCGACCTTAATGAGCCCCTGGACTTTGGGGGAAATTATGGGGTTAACCATTTTACTCGCACGTGCTCAGCCACATGGGCCTGTAACTGATGAAGTCATCCATTCAAGATAAGACGAACTTTTTCAACTCAACTATATATAACGATTGGCTACAATCAAGGGATAAGGACAAAATCTTATGTATTGTTGTTAATGGGGATTAGGAATCTCCTAAGCTACCTTAAACTCACCCCGTATAGGCGTGTAATGTAACATCGAGCATTAATTAAACTCTGCCATTAACTAATAAAGAACAAACCCTAGAACCCTGTGAACGTAGGCTAGTTATCGAACCATGTACATCTTGTGTTGTGTATGTGTGTGATATCATTATCCTTTAAAGTCATTATTGTTCTTGGGATCATGTGCATTGAATCTAAAAAAATATAGTAATTTACCACCTATAATAATAATGAAATGCTTAATTTAGATGATAATTAAAATTTTCATGTTATGTTATTTTTGTTCTGCATGTTATAAATAATTAATTGGTGAAAATATTTATATGAGATTTGGCTATGTTCGGTCATACATAAAATAATTAAATGTGTATTTTATTTACAATGTGAGGTATTACTATGAGTAGTGAGGTATTACCATTCGGATAGGAGTCTAAAGTAGTACGGAGTCTCGAAGATGTGTTTTTAGTGCTTTGATTTTGGCCTATGGGATAGGTATACCTTCGGGATAAATATTTTAGTGAGCGGATTTAGAGTTATTTTAGGGATGTTAAGACTCATTAGTTGAACGCTTTGTACACAAAACACAAACCCTAGTTGCCTAAGATATTTGGGAGAACTTGGGAAGAACTTTGGAGAGGAAGAAGAAGTGATCAAAAGGAAGAATCACTCGTTCGTATCGTTCAAGCAAGAAATCTCTTGCTTTATCACCGTATAATATGTCACTGATTTACAATTTTGTTGTCATGTATTTTCATTTGGGATTTAATTTGATATCGTAAACATGTTCGTATTGGATTTAATTAGATTAATGATGTGAACTATTAAGGAGTTTGTAATCCGACTTAAATTAGGAATTTTATGGGAAACCTTTAATTGATTCGTTTTGAGATATGATTATGATGTTATAAACTCATGTTTTGTACTAAATTATTTGATATTTTCGACTTGAAATTGTATGTTAATTGAATCAATTGAATGTTGAGGATGAAGTTAGGTTTAAATTGGGTTTTTAACAGATTTGAACCTTAATTCATGTTAGAATGATGTATTCTTTGTGGAATCATACTGGGATCATAATTATATAGTTTATATACTGGGAGATTAGGTTTTGAGATGTATTTTGAAGCTTTGTGTCGAATTTAATGGAGGTTGGGGCCTCCATACACATTTTTCGAGTAAGGATCTAGCATTGTACCCATAAGATCGATCAGACCCTGGACTTTGTCCTATGATGGGTCATTTGAAGGGTGTTTCGATTTTGGTGTATTTTGGGAAGATCCGAGGGGAGTTTATGTTCGGGCTTTATTCTTAAAACCATGTGTAAAACATTTTATTATGTATTAATAAATGATTGTTTTATTCATTTTGAAATGAGAATCAAGTTTGTGGGAATGCTTTATATTTGTTTAAATATATTATTTTATATTAATGTACGTCAATAGAGCTTAGTAGGAATTTCAGTGAGTAAGGTTCGGACTGATCACAAGGAGATTGGAATTCCGGTTCTAGCACTATTGAAATGTTCACAACTAGATAGGAACCTTACGTCCTATTGTGTGATGGTTCGGGAACTCGTGGATTAGTTCAACATAGGGTTGTGATCGATACATACATGGAATGTATTGAACAAAACCACCCTTGAGATTTGAGTCTAAGGGTTTTCTAGATTAGACTTGGGAAATATAACACCATTTATAAAGAGTGCATAAATTCTTAATCCCAAAAATTATGAGGATTGGGATTCTTATGTAGTTATCACATTGATTGTTGTATATGCGATTCAATATTAGATTGAATCAAATGATCGTCGCATATTAGGTGATAGTTAATTAAGTAGGTCTAAGATCTTAATATGGAGGAATCCGCGTCTGGGAATACCTAGGATTACGATACCCCCTTGATTGACTTATAAGTTTTTGTTTCCACCAGTAAACCTGATCAGTGGATTATCTATAATCTGATGGAAGTGGGAAAACAAGTCATGATTGAGAATCAAGGAAATCGGTTAGATGCTTGTTAAAGTCTATTAATATCAAATTGCTTTGACCAACATGGTATCAGAAGCTTAACATGGGGAATCATATTATGTACCATAATTAACTTTGCAAATAAGACCTCATTATATCCCTACGATTTCTGAGATAACTAAATTAGAGTGTAATCATGATTATTTAGTGGAATTAATTATGATTAAATAAATAAAAGAAATAAATTACGGAGGTTTCAATTAGTTATTTTCGAGTATTTATTTGGGGCCAATTTAATTATTTGTCTTGGGTCTGTAGTGTAGTCCATATGCACGAGTAGTTAGGCATAAACTCTCAAGAAACCTAATTTATCCCAAGCCCACCTTTTGTATTTGGATATAAAGGTGTGGGAATGGGTTTTAATAATTAATCATCAGTATTAGGGTTTGAGAGGGGTGAGAGAAAACACAATTCACTTTTTTTTGAAGAGGTTTATAGAAAGACCATCATATCTCACTGATAAAGAGGAGTTTTCGTCTTAAAAATTTTCCCACACACCTACCTAGCTTTGGCTACGATCATACATTAGAAGATCCAAGATTTTTAGAAGGTTAAGCATGATTTTGAAGATCCAAAAGAAGACAACCCTTCATCATCAACAAATACCTTTCTCGCCATCGAATTGCAACCAGATTTGTAAAGCTATTATGTTCTAAACCTTATGTTTGTTATTTAAGCCCAGTTTTTAGTTTGACCTATTTTTCGTGTTTGATTAATCGAAGATCCATAGATGAAAATTTTTTTCCGTGTATATCGATCCCCAATAATTGGTACAAAAGCCTTTGCTTTAGATTAATCATCCGACGGAATGACCCTCATTGTCCAAACCTTCAAACCCATAGTTTTGCATGTTTTAATGGCGTGTCATTTTGTATGCTTTCATACTAATGTGGTTTTGTAGATATTCTTCATGTATATCCCATCCATCATGGTCAAGCATTTTTTCTGTGTGATTGGATCCTACGGTGGTTTATCCGAAGTTATTTTTTGGCATCTAGATTCGATATGGTTGTAATAATTAAGTTTCAAAATTATTTCATATCATTTTATTTGGAGGCAATTGGAGGGGTTGTAATGTTTTTATTCACTTAAAATCATGTATTAGGGTTGGTTTAAATGTTTGGTGAAGTTTTATGATCGTTCATAGAAGTTTGGGTTGGCTATGGAAGTTTTTTCATGCAAACTCGAGAGGAGGAAGAAGATCAGTCTTGAAAGGGTCAATCGATCCACACCCCCCCCCCCCCCCCCCCCCCCCGATAGATTGACCCCCCGCTGTCAGCATTTTTGTTTTGGCCCTTAGGGGTTGTTTTGTGTGCCTTTTTGCAGAAGACCAGCTTCCAGTGATTAAGACTCTTAAGAACTCTTTCCGTGTTGAAGTGTTCTTCAAGTTGGACTCTTTATAAAAGGAAGTCTTCTACAACAAGTACTCTTGGACTTGAAGAGTTTTAATTCAAGAAGAACTCTAGGTTATGATGGAAAGAGCATTTAATTTGCTGCATTTATTTATTTAATTGCTTGCATGCCTCGTTATTTATATCATGTTGCATAATTCATGTGATAATTAATTGGATAGTTAGGAACATCCATTTCATGGACGATATGGATTATTTATTTTGAGACTGGCCTAGATCACTCATTTTCTCCCAAAAATTATGTTATGTTTTATTCTTTTATAAATTTAATGAAAATCGGGGTAATTAAATTTACGATGCGATTTAAATTGAGATCTCCGAATTTTTATTTTTGGAAAATTTAAATTATATTTTTATTTTAAGAAAAAATAAAATGTGAGATCAAGATATTTATTTCACATAAGTAAATTTGGAAATTACTAAGGATTTTAATTCGGTATTTTTGACTTGAATACATGTTTTTTTAAAACCCTTATGTTTTTAAAATACTAAGTGGGAGAGGGGTTTCAACATAAACTCCACGGTCTCTATCGGTATTTTTAAAGTTGTGATGCGATTAATTCCTCGTGGCATCTTACATTGCCCCCCATCATATGGTCTTAATCGTGGTTTCATGAAAACTTTAAAAATTATTAAGTGATAGTTTAGTGAAATTAAATTTGAGTGAGTTCGGTCCTCTCATCAAGGAAGTTTTATACGAGTGGGTGTAATTTTTTTTAATGAAGTGGTGGTATACACTTAGGCATAATTTTTTATATCTCTCTATCAGAGAAAATGTCATCAGTTATGGGACTGAAAGTCGTCGACTATTCAATTATGTTGGAAAAAAGTTACTAAACTTTTTTGGTATATAATTGAAAGACGAAGGTCTGTCTGGTTCTAGGTGAAGTGATTTAAGCTGCTATCGAGAAATCTCACTTTATAAGGTAACTAGGATGTATGGCGAGTTTTACTTTAAAATGGCGGTGAGGGTGCCACTTTAAAATTCAAGCAAAGTTAAATTCTCACATGTTATTTTTAAATTGATTCACCTTTCAAAATTTATGATTCCAATATTGCAAAATGGGATCATCATTCAACCCACTTGCTACAATATTAAAGTACAACAAACTTACATGCATGAACTATATTGGTTACAAAAGAAACGTAAACATTATCCTAAATACTGAGGACTTTGAGTTTATCTTAACAGAGACCTTCCCTACCAAGACAGAGGAAGAGGCACCCGTAAGGGATTTACAAGCCTACTAGAGGTGGGAAAAGGTTGATCAGATGGCTCGTTGTTACATGTTGGATTCTATGAATAATGTGTTACAACACTAGAATCAACAAATGTCCATCGCTTACGACATGATTCTGCACCTCAAGGATATGTTTGATGATCAGAACCATGGCGCAAGATTAAATGTTATGTCAAGATTGGTCAACATAAAGATGCATGAGGGTAATCCCATACACGAGAACGTTACAAATATGATGTCCATATTAGTAGAACTATAGGTGATGGGATTTGAAATAGATGGGGAATCCCAGGTTGATTTCGTATTCTAATTAATACCTTAGTCCTTTAAATTGTTTCACATAAATTATTATATGAAATAAATTTTATTACTCTCTGGCACAAATGCTTAAGGAACTCTAAGTTGCGAAGAATATCAAAAGGCATAAGGGTATGATTTAGGGTGATGGGAAATGCCCCTCTACTTTTGGAACTAAAGGTAAGAAGAAGAAGGGAACGTCTGATAGACAACCTAAAGTTGTAAAGAAAAACTTTAAGCCCCAGGGTAGAGGTAAGAGGCCGGTAGGTGGCTGTTACATCTGCAAACATGAAGGATGCTAGAAGAAGAAATGCCCCATCTTATTAGACAGGAAGAATGGAAATGGTAATTTCTCATACATCATTGAGACTTGTTTTGTGGTGAAAAATACCGGTACCTAGTGTGTAGATTCGGGAACCACTAATCATGTTCGTAATTCTTTGCAAGGGTCTAGGTAACCAGGGAGCTCAGTGATGGAGATATTCTTTTATTTATGGGTGATTGGAAATAATCTAATACACAAAAGTATCAATACTGAATAAAACTATTTGATAAAAATATTTTTACATTTCAATAGTTGAAATACACACACATACATATACACAGTTTACTAATAGGTGTGATGTTCTTTTTAGTCAACAATTATTAAAAAGGAGTGAGATGGGGAGAATAAGCAAATACATAGTTTTTGTTCACGAGGAATCCATAGTTTTTGTTCACGATGAATCCAACTAACTGGAAAACCCCGATCCCTTAGTTCCAAAACCATGCACACACCAAAGTCCACTAATACAAATTCTTATGTACATATTACAAAATAACAAGTGTAAATGAAATAGCTCAGCCAATACAATAAAAACGCCAAGGCATAAACTAGATAACCCCAAAACTGTTGAATCTTACTAAATAACCAAGGCATTGACAACTTAGGAACTCACACATAACTTCACACTCAACACTAGAGTACCAATGAAGGTAAACACAAAAAAATAATAATAAGAAGAAGTTGGTTTAATCAAAACATAAAAGATTATAAACTCTAAGTCATATGACATGCACAAGGTCTTCTTTAAAAGCTTAATATCAATAGTAATGAATAAACCCAAATGAATATTTCAGTTTCGTGTAAAACCCAAGATAGGAATGATAGACAAAATATTATGACTAAGATTTCCACATCAACTAAAATAAAGAACCATAATTAAGTTTAAAGTGTTTAAATAGATTAAATAGAACTCATGTTTAATAAACTAGATCTTTTAAACATGCAAAAAGATTTAGCATTTTAATTAGCACAATTATACAGATCTAGTGCAAGAAGTACATAAAATGACTTTCGAGTTTTAAAACTTATTTTTTCACAAACATGCTTTTGGGACAAGATATTAGAGGTGTATGCCCCAAAACAAACTTAGAAATAAGATATGTACCATAAATGAACTAAAAATCAGTTTTAGAAAAAAGACCACATGAGTTTGGTTTAGACTAAGCATGATCATTTAAATCGAACCAACCCAATTTAAGATAAAAGGCATTTAAGTCAGTTTAAATAAAACCACGAAATCACAAAGTGTATGAATCAGTGTTTATGTGTTTGGGATATAGGAAAAAACTCTAAAAATTTCAAGAACACTTAGAAAATGGAGAGAAAAAATGGAGATGAAATTTCGGCAGCGTTTGGACTTATTTTTCAAATATAATCTCCCTTTTTTTCAAGACCCCAAGACTCATATATACAGTAGACGTTGGATGGATCTGGAACAAGCCTGGTAAATTTGTAAATATCAGCAACAAAAGGGCATAAGCGTAAAAGACTAAGGGCAGTTGAGGGCTTCAAAGTAAATAAAATTTCAAGGGGTACATGGGTAATTTTTAGAATAAGCAGTAAGGGGAAAAAAGACATTATAGCCTAGATAAAGGCTTCAATCGAGCAGACTTACTACGACACAAGCGTTATGAAATCGCGTGTGTCAAATGCACACCCTTCATTGGCCAAAACAGCAACACACAGATCAACCCCAAATGACACCTAACAATTCAAAATGAGAACGCTTTAATTTTTATTAAATATGTTTAATTAAATAATTAAAATATTTAATTAAAATGTATTTTTAACATTTAAAATCCATATATATATAAAATATTGAAAGTGCAACTACAACGGAAATATTGCGACTTCTCAAATAACATCCAGTTATTAATTAAACCCAAATTTTAGTTAAACCCTAAGACATGCATCTAGATGATTTATGAAATAAAATATAGCATGCAGGATAAAACAAACAATTTCAGGAAAAATCCCCCAAAGGTGCAAAACCTTTTATTTCCACTATAATTTGTAAGAAAACGGCTTACAATCGGATTACAATGAAAATACAGTGACTAAGAATTACCCTCAGGTATCGGATTCTGTAGTCGCGGCTGCAAATATCCCTTTCCAGTAGGGCTGGCGGCTGGAATTTTCCCTTTCCAGGAGAGCTGCAATGAAGAAGAGAACGGCTTCTCCACAAGGGTTGAACAATAGCAAAGCTTGTGTTCTAGGGTTCCAAAAGATTCACAAAAGTAATTGGATTTTTGTGTGAATCAAAAAGATGTTTTGCACATCAAAAAGGTGAAGACTTAGAGTATTTAGGACTCTGAAAATCGTCTTGAAAAGTCTTAAAAAATAACTCCCCGGAGTTGGATTTAAATAGGAAAACTTTGAGCCTAAAAAATCTGCAGCGAATCTGGCCGAATTTATCCCAGTCGGACCGGTCCGGTTCAGAGGCGGATCGGTCCGGTCAAGCGGATCGGTTCTTTTATTTTGGCCTCCATCGGTTCGCTTGCGGTCCGGGGTATACTGGATCTGCAGCAAGCGGATCGGTCCGGTATGGGGAGGATCGGTCCGGTTGCGGATCGGTCCGGTATGGGTCCGGATCGGTCCGGTTTTCCCAGAAGAATAAAATCATTTTAAAAGCCTCATTTTGCTTTAAAAAAATTACTTCTTATTTTTATAAAAGACATTTTATAAAAATTTCCCAATACTAAATATGAACTTTAAGGAACGTAAAAACAAAATTTTACCAAGTTCATTCTTGTAGAGGCTATGATGTTGAAGATGCTTTGATATTCGGATCCGTTGATGTAGATGCGATCTTGAGTTTCTTCAACGGTGTAACGGCTTACGACATACAAATTGATAATGGACAAAAATGTCCTTACAAATCTCCCCCTATGTCTATGCCGGTACATACATAAAAAATATCCGAATTATCAACTAATGACCTATACAAATCTACCCTCCCATGAACCCTAAAGATGGAAAGATACAAAGGTTTAAATCTTCATCGTTTGTTCTTCAATCTTAAACAATCATCAAATCTCAAAGCTTTTCTCATCAGGGTGTGCAATATATTGATCTTCAATCTTTATACCTACACACATGAGACAAAGCAAATACCACGTGACATATCGAGTTTGAAATGAGATAAATATGGATACCAATATATGATAAAAACATAAGCTATATCTCAAAAACTCCCCCAAAATTCAAACTCCCCCATAATATGATAATTCTTTCTCCCCCTTTTTATGATGTCCCCAAATAGACAAATGAGAAGCTATATCAAATAAGCACAATCGGGGTGCCACGGTACACAAAAAAACAGAAACTATTTTTGAATATTTCAAAATTTTTCATACAAAGATAGGATACCAATATGAACAACTATGATACACAAATCACACCATGGATTTAGACTCAAATAACCAAGTCATGGAAATGGAATGAATGGGTGTGAACACATTCGATAGGTAAATCAACTCAATCAATCATATGTGCACGATGCATATGTGTACCCCTAACGAATGAACATCAAAAGTATCCTTAGGTGAAAAAATTTGTTGAATTTAGATGACATCGTCTTATACAAATCAACAAATCAAAGTCAAATGATTTTTACACCAATAACGTCCAAAACTATATAGCGCATTTTCAAGAAATTTAAGGACATGCAAACCCGTTTTAATTCTCCAACCAAACTCCCTCATAAATATTTTCTTTTAGAGGCAATCTAAATTCTCAAACTTTGGAGAATTGGTGCAAAAACCTAAATGGCCCATAATTTGGCATGAATTTCTTTTTATTGCCTTTCAATTTTTTTCGGGCTCTTTTAACCTCTTTGGACCTCGGATAATAAAATGCCTCAATTTTTTAGGTCCTTTTTAACGGTGGCTTTTGCGCAAAGGATAGATGATTACCTTTCGCAGCCCCTCCCCGTTATCAAACAAAGCACACAAACTCACAAAATGGTTTATATATGCACAATTTCCTTATCAAAATTTATCGCGCTTGGTTCGTTTTCAGGACAGGATTGAAGTGAAAACACCCAACCAACATGTGATAAGACAAGCACAATAGTCAAACAAATTCGTGCATGTGTGCAATAAAGGAAACATGAGTCAAACATGTAGGAAGAAATACTTAATTACATCTTAATGACTCCAAATATTATAAAGCACATGGATGAATTGACCTATTGTCTCAAAACACTACCAAATAGTCACATGAAAAAAAATGGAATGATGTTGTGACTCGGTCATCCTAAGTGTTCATCCATAAACGGTGTAAACAAAAAAACAAAAATCTTTTTGGATTTTTCAAAATTTTATCAAAATAAAATCTTTTTGTAGTTTTTTTAAAAAAATTCAAAAACAAGAATTTATACAAAAAGTACCAGTCATCACACTAGTAAAAATATATCATGAAACCACAACTAGTGTATGACAAACATGCAATCACAATCAACCAAAAGCTTTCACACGGGGTGAATCACGTGCAAGCAAACGGGAATCGTGGACAAATAAACCATAAGCCTCTAAATCCGATTTTCTAACCCAAATAGATGTGTAACGAAGTGTGGGGGCTTTGGGAATCGAATTTATTCTTTCATTAACCTTCCTAGGTCCATTTAAAAGCTTGTAACAAAATCGCCTAAGATGACCTTGCCTACCGCAATGTGTGCAAGTGTAAATCGGGCGGTGTGTGTTACCTAAAGGTGGCCCTCTCCTCAAATTCCTAGGTGGCGCTTTCTGAATTTGCTTAGGTGGATCTATCCTAATGATCCTAGGAGGCACTCTCACGATGTTCCTAGGGGGCTATTTCCTAACACCCATAGGTGTCTCTTTCTTAACAAACCTAGGAGGCTCTCTCACACGTGTGGGAATGGGTGCAACATATTTTTCAAGACCAATCCCACCCCTATCCGTTTTGATCTCGACTGTGCCTAAAATCTTATCAAGTTTTTCAGACCTAGACTCCAAATCAAATTTCACTTCACTTGAATCTTTCAATTTCACCTCAAGTTCACCTATCCTAGATTCAAGTACTCGTTTAGAATCCTCAAACTCTAAAAGCTCCCTTTTCATAGTCTCCATCAACCCTCTAAGACTATCTCTCTCACCCTCGACGTACTCAAGCTTCTCTTTCAAAATTTTCTCATGTGCCCTAAGTTCTTTAATTAAAAAATCATTATTTTTTATGGCACACTCTTTCAATTGAGCTTTCAATTTCAAATTTTCTTTCTTTGTTTTCAAAGTTTCAGCATAAAGTTCATTGAAAGCAGTTTGCAAGTCATGCTCATCTACACTTTCCTCCTCACTTTCATCCACACTCCTATCACCTTCACTATCACTAATCACATGGATGGGAAACTCTCGCGTAGAAGCATAAAAAACTTCTTCTTCCGAATCACAATCACTAAGGGTAGAAACATGAGAAATCGGTTTATTCAATTTCTTCTTTAAATTTGTGGTACACTCATGTAACGTGTGACCAACACCCTCACAACAAGGAAACCTCTCATATTCGTTTTCAACAGAAGATTTAAAACAAGAGTTCGTGTGAATTTTCCAATTAATTTTTTCAAAAATTTGACATCGAAGATCATCAAAACCATCAAAAGCCATTTTTGCAAAAACAGGATCAAAACACAATAACTTAGTGCAACAGGCTCTGATACCAATTTGAAAACGTGAGTAGACAAATTGTATCAGAAAGTAAATCCTCGAAAAATCAGGATCACGCGATAAATTAGCGTAACCCGCTCTGATACCAATTTGAGAGTGCAGCTACAGCGGAAATATTGCGACTTCTCAAATAACATCCAGTTTTTAATTAAACCCAAATTTTAGTTAAACCCTAAGACATGCATCTAGGTGATTTATCAAATAAAATATAGCATGCAGGATAAAACAAACAATTTCAGGAAAAATCCCCCAAAGGGGCAAAACCTTTTATTTCCACTATAATTTGTAAGAAAACGGCTTACAATCGGATTACAATGAAAATACAGTGACTAAGAATTACCCTCAGGTATCGGATTCTGTAGTCGCGGCTGCAAATATCCCTTTCCAGTAGGGCTGGCGGCTGGAATTTTCCCTTTCCAGGAGGGCTGCAATGAAGAAGAGAACGGCTTCTACACAAGGGTTGAACAGTAGCAAAGCTTGTGTTCTAGGGTTCCAAAAGATTCACAAAAGTAATTGGGATTTTTGTGTGAATCAAAAAGATGTTTTGCACATCAAAAAGGTGAAGACTTAGAGTATTTAAGACTCTGAAAATCGTCTTGAAAAGTCTTAAAAAATAACTCCCCGGAGTTGGATTTAAATAGGAAAACTTTGAGCCTAAAAAATCTGCAGCGAATCTGGCCGAATTTATCCCAGTCGGACCGGTCCGGTTCTGAGGCGGATCGGTCCGGTCAAGCGGATCGGTTCTTTTATTTTGGCCTCCATCGGTTCGCTTGCGGTCCGGGGTATACTGGATCTGCAGCAAGCGGATCGGTCCGGTATGGGGAGGATCGGTCCGGTTGCGGATCGGTCCGGTATGGTTCCGGATCGGTCCGATTTTCCCAGAAGAATAAAATCATTTTAAAAGCCTCATTTTGCTTTAAAAAAATTACTTCTTATTTTTATAAAAGACATTTTATAAAAATTTCCCAATACTAAATATGAACTTTAAGGAACGTAAAAACAAAATTTTACCAAGTTCATTCTTGCAGAGGCTATGATGTTGAAGATGCTTTGATATTCGGATCCGTTGATGTAGATGCGATCTTGAGTTTCTTCATCGGTGTAACGGCTTACGACATACAAATTGATAATGGACAAAAATGTCCTTACAAATATAAAAAAAATCTTCATAAATTATGGAAAATTATTAACACCCATAAAATATAATATAAAAATTATTTGAATTAAAAATACATCAAACATGTATATTATGAAAACTAGTTTAAATATAAATTCAAATCTAGCAATTTTGAATTAGGATTTAAAATTATATAAATTGTTTTTAACCAATGAAAAAGTAGGGCCATAAAGGGAATAAAAAGAATAATTTGTCTGAAAATTATGCCAATGAAAAATGGGGTGTTTTTATGATCATCACAAGACAATAGTAGTTACAATAGGAAATTTAGTTTTAAATTTTGGTGGAGACAATAAGTTGGTATTAGTTGATTGTTTTTATGTTCCTAGTATTGGAACAAATTGAATTCTAGTTACTAAGCTTGTGATGTACTGATACCTTATTTATTTTAACAAAGGAGTTTTTATAAAACAAAATGGAAAATCTCTTATCTGTTCTGGAACATTAGAAAATTATCTTTATATTATAAGACATGTCTCACCCCTACTACTTATTATTAAATTGAACTTAAATCGAAATAACCTAAACACAAAGGAACCTTATAAGATGAACCAAACATATATTTGGCACTTGTGGTTAATCCATATCAATCTAAAAAGGATGCAAAGACTAGTTTCAAATATGGAAAATTAAGTTCATTGGAAGTGGTGGCACTTCTAGTCTATGAATCCTGCTTAGAAGGAAAGATGACCAAGAGGCCTTTTATGTCCAAAGAGTATAGAGACAAATATGTGTTGGAATCGATTCATTCTGATTTGTGTGGGTCTTTGACTATCAGGGCAAGAGGTGGTTACGAGCATTTCATCACTTTCATCAATAATTACTTAAGATATGGTTATTTTTACCTTATACACCACAAGTCTAAAGACTTTGATAAATACAGAGTGTAAAAGGCTGAGGTGGAGCGTAGGCACGATAAGCTAATCCATACTCTACGATATGATCGTGGAGGGGAAAGCATCTTAGGAGAGTTTAGGCAGCACCTACCGGATATAGGTATAATAACTCAATTGTCTGCACCAGGAACTCCACAGCAAAATGGTGTAGTGAAAAGAAGGAACATGACTATTTTGGATATGGTTAGGTCCATGATGAGATATTCGGATATGTCGTATTATTTTTAGGGTTATGCATTAGAGACGACTACTTATTTACTGAACTTAGTTCTTTCTAAATCAATCTCAACAATTCCCAAAGAATTCTAGACTGGGTGCAAACCTAGTCTAGGATATGTTTGGATTTGGGGTTACCCGACACACGTGCTTAGGAAGGATCCTATAATTTGGGAATCAAGGGCATAAGTATGTCTTTTTGTAGGTTACCCGAAAGGAACCAAAGGCGGCTTCTTTTATAATCCTAAGGACCAGAGAATAATTATTAGACCAAAAGTTCGGTACTTAAAGGAAGATTATATGATAAACTAAGAGGCCAAGAGCAAGATTATCTTTCAAGAGCTAAGAGTACAAGAGCAATAGAATGCTTAGGGATCACATGTACAAGAAGAAATACAAGTTGATCTAAATAATACACTGCCTAACAGTAGTGAAAGTATTATCGATGATAAGGATTCACGTGTCACTTATAGGTTAGTGTATTTAGGAGAGAACTTCGGTGAAGTATCGAGGGAACACAAATCGAATTCGAACACCTACAACAAGGTGCTCTAAGACAAGGATGTCGAGCTTTGGCTAAAGTATATGGATCCTGATATGGATTTAATGTATTCAAACCAAGTTTCGGAACTTGTAGACGTTTCAGATAGGTTAAAACTCATCCAGTGCAAGTGCGTCTACAAGAGGAAGAGATGGTAGACGGGAAGGTGGAAACCTTCAAGGAATGAATTATTACAAAAGGGTTCACTAAGAAAGAAGGGTTCGATTATGAGGAGACCTTTTCTCTGGTAGCCCTGATTAAGTCTATCTCAATTCTCTTATCCATTTCTGCTCATCTCAATTTTGAGATTTGGAAAATGGATGTCAAAACTGCATTCATGCACAACAATCTTTATGAGTGCATCTATATGATGCAACACATGGGATTCATAACAAAGGTCCAATAAATAAAAGTGTGCCAGCTTAAAAGATCCATATATGAACTTTAACTAACATCGGGGTCTTAGAATATATGATTTGATTAGTCAATCAAATATTTTGGTTTTAACCAATGTTTGGATGAAACTTGGTGTAAAAGAAGAATAACGGAATCATGGTTGTATTTTTTAATACCCCGTATTTTTATAGCCTTTAAATTTAGGGATTTACTAAATTTAATTGAGATAAATTAAATTAATATTAATCCGAAAATTTATTTTAAATATTTACTAGCGTGACGAGAGTTAGTAATTATTGAAAATTGGTTGAATATTACTAGATGAGTAAAGTAATATAAAAAATTTATTTTATTAAAATTGTCACGAGTGAATAAAATGGCAATTATGAAAATTAAGTCAAGACGCGCTTGTGTCGTGTCAGGACTAAATTATTATTATTATAAGTGAATAAATTATAAGTCACCCATGTGGTCGTTTTGAGTGCGTTAATGTATCCGGAAGGGTAGGTATAGTCAGAATAGTATACCCGGGTATTTAGTTTGGGTCTCTGGGAAATTTTAGGCCTAACCGGCATCCCGAGAGGGCATTTTGGTAAATTGTATTTTTGGAGTTAATTAATAGATGAAAATTCTGAAGCCTTATTATCCCTTACCTAGTCACAGTTAGGGGTTCTCTGTGAAAGAAAAGAAAGAGTCCCAGAGGACGAAGGAGAAGAGGTTTATAGGAGTTCTACGGCCAAACTCAGTCATCCTTCACCAAAAACACCATCAACGCATATATCGGAACAAGGAGAACACACCTATACCAGTTTCAAAAGACGAATCAAACCTTCATAATCAGGCAAGTGTTTATTACTTGCTTTTCTTTAGCAATAACCATACTCATGTTAGTAGAGGGATGATATAAACATGTATTGATCTTAATAGTGATGAAAATTGGAGATTTAGGGTGTATGATTTGAATCTGAAATTAATTAGATTGAACCCGTTATGTATGTAGAATAGAAATCACATTTTGAGGATCTTATGTGAAGAACGAATCTGGAAATCATGTGTTCTTGAATAAGAATTTGAAGAATTAGGGTTCTAGAAATTAATTTGGGGGATTTCATATTTCTTTGATGATTTGTAATTATTTAATGATTTTAGGATGTTAGAATCCATGTGAAATTGTTAGGATTCGATTTGGGACTGATTGGTCGGAGTTTGGGATGATAATGTAGAGGTTTTAGGGTTGAAAATGGTGGGAAATGTAGAATCTGGAGGTAGGAGACGAAACAGCCCAGGTCGCGAGATGTTGCGCGAAGTCGTGCGATGAGTCGTTCGAGCGAGATATGTATCTTGCGCGAAGTCGTTAGAGCGAGATATAGTTTTTACACGAAGCTGGATCAAGTGACACGTGTTATCGTTCGAGCGAGAATCCATTCTGGTTCGAGCGACATTCTAATTTTTAGTGATATTACTATTTTACCCCTAACTAAGTATATAGCCAAATTGAGTGAGAAAAGGCAGCGTGCGATGATCCCAGAATAGTGCAGAATTATTGGAAATTTTTAAGTGTTGTAAATTAAACAATTAGGAAGGTGAATAAATCGTGGAAATTCGAGCGAGAGAATACTTGAAATACTTATATTAAAAATGGTAATGAGAGAAATGTCATTATGTGGGAAGAATACGGTTGGGTTGGGTGTATATCTAATGAATATTAATAGGATGTGTGGATACCTATTATATGTTTGATATATTATGTGTATGACATACCTAGCTGCTTGCTATCGCGGGGAGGTGTGTAAAGACGGTCTTATCCTGGGTGACCTTTGGGAGGATATTTGACTCGTATCTTATAACATAGTACTGTGAAGACTTATTTGTGAGTTGATAAGTCAACTGACTATGGGAGCGTAGGTATGTGCGTGACCCATAGGTATGTAAACTATGTTCATCTCCACTATGTGTGTTTTGTGTATATGGTTAGTGGGACACTTTCGAGCCAATAGTCCTTATTGGAGTACGAGATGTACCGGGACATGATAGTAGAGTATGCAATGCACTACAGGTTTTGCCTTGGGGTGCTGTATTGGTATATGTATATTATAGTGATGGTTATATATATGGATACTTGTGTTATTCCTACTATGAGATAATAGTAGGCAATCGAGATAGTAAATTCTTAAATCACGATAACTGAGAATACTTAACTTAGTGTGATAACGCTTTATCAAATTAATAATTGATGAAATTAATAATGTGGAAAGCTGAGAATCATGGGTTAATACTACGAGGTTGTCACATATTTCTAGTACTATACGTAGAAGATACTAGGGGTGTCACATATTTCTAGTACCTAGTTAGAAGTTTTTCACATATTTCATATTAATACTACGTAGTATTAATCGGGGGCATAAGTCTGTACCTAGTTAGAAGTTTTTTAGATGGTTAGGGTGGATTAGATGTACATTAGGCGTGCACTTTAGATGAGAGGTGAGAATCTCACGTGAGGGTTCGAACTAACATGCATATGATACTTGCTTTATTGTAACTTTTAAATACTTGCTAAAAAATATATTTTTACACCTCGGGCTCTGACCCGTTTCTTTCACCTCTTTTCTCTTTTCCTATATATATGTATTATATTAGGTGCTCATCCACAAGGACACCAGACTTAGAGATTTAGATTTCTTGGCGTGCTACAACTGATGTGGAAGCTATATGTCTTTGCATTAGACACCTCTATCATTTCATACAGTTCTATCTAGTCTTTCTATTTAGGGCATGTGTCGCACATTCCTTAGACATATTATTAGAGATTGTATTAATTTTACGTTCCTTTCATTTCAGTTGGATTTATTGTTACTATGGTTCTTGGTTTAGATTTTTGAACTAGAATGTTTTATCCAGTCTTATTTATTTCAGTATGTGATTCATATTCTATATTCATATTAATTAGTTATGTGGTGGATGGATTATATTTAAATTCTTGGATTTAATAAATGAATGATTTTTGGAAAATTGAAAAAAGGAAAACATTTTGACACTAGCTTAATCAATTATTAGGTGGTTAATAAAGTTATTATGTTTTCGACAGTGATGCTAAGAATGAACCAACCGAACATTCTATTTTAAATTTTATAAAGGACTGATCACCAGATATTTAATTGGGTGTGGTGTCACATATTTCTAGTACTATACGTAGAAGATATTTTCCTAATCGGGAACGTTGTGGGTGTATTGTCTTGAATAAGAGTGTGGTTGACTAGTTAGTTTGATATGAAAGACTTAGGAGAAGCCATTCACATCCTAGGGATCAAACTTTTACGTGATAAATGAACACAATTGAGTATGTCGTATACCGCTACAACCGTCGAAGAAATATTCAAGATCATTCAAGCATATAGACGGATCCGAATATCAAAGTTCTTCAACATACAAGCATCCGTGAGACAGATTTTGGTAAGGTTGTGTTTTAGTACCGTAACGGTTCACTTAGAGTTTTGGGATAATTTTTTTAAAATATTTTCTAGGTGTTAGAGTGAAGATTTTCGTCAAAAATATTTTTCTAAGTGTTAAGACGGATTTGTTGACGTTGAAATAAAAATATATTATTTTAATATGTTGTTCGAGCGACATACAGGTCGTTCAAGCGACATCTTTATGTCGATCGATGATGCCGTTAAAACGACGGGTCGACTCGTTCGAGCGATCAGTGACGACTCAATTTTTGTATAAATTGACCTTCTAACTTCATTTTTCAGTAGAATACCAGAGAATTTTATTCTAAGAAAACTGCTTATGCAAAAACATTTGTCTTCTCACTTTTGAGAGTTTTTTCTATGTTTTCAATTCACAAAACAACCCAATCTTTTGTGAATTATTTTGGAACCCGAGATACAATCTTGTTAAAGTTTTCTATTATAGAGAGGGTAAATCTATGACCGATCTAGGTGCCGCTTGAGGTAGGTACTGGGCAGAGTTGACTGCGTGTCATTAGGGAGTACTTGCGAGTGTTCTTGGACTGATTCAGAACTGCGTGTTCTTATGGACTGTTGCGGTCGTTCCACTGCTGATTTCTAGACTGCATGTCTATATAGGTTTGTTGAGGTAAACTTATTACAGATTTCATTATAATCATTGTAAATTGTGGTTTAAGTGTTTATAGTGAAATGAAGGTTTTTACCCTTCGGGGATTTTTTCCTGAAATCTGTGTGTTTACCTGCATGCTTTATTTAATATGTAAAATCATTTAGATGCATGTTTTAGGTTAAACAAGATAAAATTGAGTTTAAGAAAATTGGTGATCATATTTGGTTAATATTAAAATGTGAGATTTTGATAAAAATTATCTTTACCTAAAGCACACAAAAGGGCCTTCTCAAAATGGTATAAGAGCACGTTGCACTATTTTATTGTGTTTGTGATCCCGTGACTTTAGGTATGCCTTTCAGTGGTTTTGATGATTTTAGAACTCACGTTTTTGAAAATTCTAATTGGAAATCACGCATGAAGTCTACTCATAAAAATTTTGTTAAAAATGATGATTGTGAGAAGTGTCTTTGCTGCGAGGGGTTTGACCATATGATAGATGAGTGCCCCACTAAACATAGGGAGAATTTTAATAAACTGATAAATCGTGTTTCTACCCTTAGTGAGAGTGACCTGAAAGAAGAAAATTTTGATACTAGTAAGCGAGACCTTCCCACCCTTGTGGCTGATCATGTGAGTTGTGACAACACACCTTTGCGTGATTCTTCTGCAGCCATAGGTTATGATGCCCTAGAGAGTGAGGGTGAGGTGAGTGAGGAAGATAATGACGATAAGAGAGACGTGAAAATTGCATTTAATGAGTTATTTGAGGAAACTTTGAAAGTAAAGAAGGAAAACTTCAAATTAGAAGCTAAGTTGAAAGAACGTGCCATAGAAAATAATAATTCCAATGCTTTAATTGAGGATCTTAGGGCACTGAGAAGAAAATTCGAGAGAAGTTAGAATATGTCAAGGGTGAGAGAGATAATCTTTGAGGTTTGATGGAAGATATGAAAAAGGATATTCTTGAGTTTGAGGATTCTAGGAGTTTACCCGAGTCAAGGATAGGTGAGCTTAAGAAGAGTTTGAAAGAGTCAAGTAACGTGAAGTTTGATTTGGAGTCGAGATCGAAGAAGCTACATAAGATGTTAGGTATCGTCCAAATCAAGAGTAATGTGTGGTATAGGGTTTGATGATCGTATTGCCCCCATTCCAAAACCCAATACTAACCATGTGAAAGAGCCACCTAGGATAGTGAGGAGAGAGCCACCTAGCAATTTTAGGAGAGGACCACCTTTAGGTAATGTTCACCGCCATATTTACACGTGCACACATTACGGTCGAAAAGGTCACCTTTGGCGTTTCTATTACAAGATTCAAAACACTCCTAGGAAGTCTAAATATAGAGTCACACCGGTTCTCAAAACCCTAATGCGTCGTTACATATCGGTTTGGGTTAGGAAATCGGATTTAGAGGCTTTAGGACTTGTGGTTCACGACTCTCATTTGCTTTCACGAGATTCTCCTCATGTTAGATCTTCTCGTTGATCTTGTTGGATTTTTGTCATACACTAGTCATGTATCATGATATATATTTTTGCTAGTGTTATGATGTTCATCGCCTTTGTATTTATTTTCTTTTCAAATTTTTTGGAAAAATACAAAAAGATTTTTGTTTGATAAAATTTTAGAAAAATACAAAAGAATTTTGTATTTTGTTTACACCTTTTATGAATGGACATTTAGGATGATCAAGTCATGACATCATTCCATATTCATGTGACTACTTGATAGTGTTTTGAGACGATACATCATGTCATCCATGTGCTTTACAATGTTTGAAGTCATTTATATGTAATTTGTTGTTACTTCCTACAAGTTTGACTCATGATTTCCTTTAATGCACACTTGCACGGATTTGTTTGATTATTGTTCTTGTCTAATCACATATTGGTCGAGTGTTTTCATCTCAATCTTGTCCTTAAAACGAACCTAAGAAATTAAACGAGAGTAATAAAAGTAGTGAATGTATGAACCGTTGCCCGTGAGGAATTTGTTTAGTATGAAAAAATGACGAGTGCACGGGAAAGGGATGCAAGAATGTAAAATTAACTTGTCGCGAAAGTCGCCGTTTGAAAAGAGCCCGAAAAAAATGAAAAGCAATAAAAAGATAAATATGCCAAAAATGGGCCATTTAGTTTTAGATCACCTCAAGAAAAAATAAAATATTTATTATTTATGAGGGAGATTGGTTGGAAAGTAATCAATGGGTTTGCATGTCCTTTGAAAAATTCTCGAAACGACGTTAATAGTTTTGGACGTTATTGGTGTGAAAATCACTTAGACTTTGATTTGTCGATTTTATTGAGACGGTGTCATATAAATTCAACATTTTTACACCTAAGGAAGTTTTGATGTTCATTCGTTAGGGGTACTTTTATGCATCGTGCACATATGACGTGATTGAGTTCATTTACCTATTGAATTTTTTCACACCCATTCATACCGTTTTCACGATTTGGTTATCTTAGTGTAAATTCAGGGTGTGTGATTTTTTTTTGTAAAATTATTTTTTCATTTTTGTATGAAAAATTAAAAAATCAAAAATAGTTTGTGGAATTCTTTTGAGTATAACTTTGATAATCGTAGTCATTTGCGTTGCTTGTCGTGACACTCCATGTTTATACTATTTATTCTTTTCCCTATCTATTTCGGACGAATAAAAATGGGGAGAACGAATTAGGGGGAGTTTTAATTATGGGGGAGATTTGAGATTTCTTTATGTTTTGATTTATGTTTATCTCATTTCAAACTCAATAAGTCACAAAGGTATTTTCTTTGTCTTATGTGTCTAGGTATAAAGTTTAAAGTTCTGTTTTGCACACCCTGATGAGAAAAGCTTAAAGAATTTGAAGATTTTGAAGTTGAAGATGTTTGAAGAAAATGTTGAGACTTACATGTTTAGTACCTGTTTAGTTTTGGTTTCATGGGAGGGTATTAGATTTTTATAGCCATTTTGATTTGATAATTCGGATGTTTTTATTTTGTACAGGCGTAGACATATGGGGAGATTTGTAAGGAAATTAGTACCTGTTCAGTTTTGGTTTCATGGGAGGGTATTATCCGTTCACAATTGAGTATGTTGTATAGCGCTACAATCGTTGAAGAAATATTCAAGATAGTTTAAGCATCGAGACGGATCTGAATATCAAAGTTCTTCAACATACAAGCCTCTGCGAGATAGATTTTGGTAAAGTTGTGTTTTAGTACCGTAACGGTGCACTTAGAGTGTTGGGATAACTTTTCTAAAATATTTTCTATGTGTTAGAGTGGATTTTTTTGTCAAAAATATTTTTCCAAGTGTTGAGGCAGAGTTGCTGACGTTGAAATAAACTATATTATTTTAATATGGCGTTCGAAAAACATGCAGATCGTTCAAGCGATATCTTTATGTCGCACGATGACATCGTTCAAACGACATGTCGACTACTTCGAGTGACACGACTAACTCGTTCGAGTGACCAGTGCCGACTCAATTTTTGTATAAATTGACCTTCTAACTTCATTTTTTAGTAGAAGACCTGAAAATTTTATTCTACGAAAACTGATTTGGAAGAAACGTTCGTCTTCTCACTTTTGAGAGTTTTTTCTTTGTTTTCAATTCACAAAACATCCCAATCTTTATGAGAATTATTTTGGAACCCATGATACAATCTTGTTAAAGTTTTCTCTTATAGACAGGGTAAATCTACGACTGCTCTAGGTGCCTCTTGAGGGTGGTGCTGGGCTGAAGTTGACTGCGTGCCATTAGGAAGTACTTGCGGGTGTTTTTGGGCTGATTCAGAACTGTATGTTCTTGTGGACTGTTGTGGTCATTCCACTGCTGATTTCTAGATTGGATGTATATGTAGGTTTGTCGAGGTAAACTTATTTCAGATTTCATTACAATCATTGTAAATTGCGATTGAAGTGTTTATAGTGAAATAAAGGTTTTTTCCCTTCGTGGATTTTTTCCTGAAATCCGTGTGTTTACCTGCATGCTTTATTTAATATTTAAAATCATTTAGATGCATGTTTTAGGTTAAACAAGATAAAATTGGGTTTAAGAAAATTAGTGATCATATTTGGTGAATATTATAATTGTGAGATTTTGATAAAAATTATCTTTACCTAAAGCACACAAAAATGGCCTTCTCAATAAAAAATAGGATTATGGGCTGATCTGAGGCCACTTATATCGACAGAATTCTCACAAGGTTTAGCATGATTGATTCCAAGAAAGAATTTCTCCATTTCAGGAATGGAATTTATTTATCTAAGGATCATTGTCCTAAGGCACCTGATCAGATAGTGAGGATGAGGAATGTACCTTATCCTTTGGTGGTGGGCAGCATCGTGTATGTTATGGTCTGACTAGACCGAATATCTATTATTCCATTGGCATTGTCATCATATTCTAGTCTAATGCAGGTGAGAAGCACCTGACTTTTGTTAAGCAAATTCGCGAGTATCTGAAGAGGAATAAGGATTATATGATGGTTTACACAATAGAGAGTTTTGTACCTATTAGGTACACTGACTCGGATTTTTAATTTGATAGAGACTTCAGTAAATCGACCTTGGGATATGTGCTTACCCTAAGAGGTAGATCCATAAGTTGGAAGAGTATCAAGTAGTCTTTTATTCTTTCTTATGACATGGAAGTCATGTACCTTACCGCTTCGGAGGCAATAAATGAGGCTATTTGGATCCGAAATTGCCTAGGTGATTTTGGTGTGGTTCCTTCAGCGCAGTCGCCTGTTACACTTTATTATGAAAGTAGTGGTGCGGTGGAAAATTTGAAAGAACTAAGGAACCATAAGAGGGAGAATCACATTTAGCACAAATATCTCCTGATTCGGGAGATCGTGTAGAGGGTCGACGTCATAGTGGTCGAGATTGCATCGGAGGACAACATAACAGCTCATTTTTACAAAGATCTTACCAACTAGAACTTTTGCAGTCATATAGAATAATTGAGACTCAAGTGCATGGCCACATAGCTTTAATATTAAATGGGATATTATTGGGGTTTTATTCTTAAAACCATGTGTAAAACATTTATTATTGATTAATATAGGCTTATTTTATTATTTTCGAAGTGAGAATCAAGTTAGTGAGAATACTTTATAATTTTTTAAATATATTATTTCATATTAATATCAGCTAATAGCTCTTAGTAGGAATTATAGTGAGTTGGCTTCGGTCTGATCACAAGGAGATTGAAATTCCAGTTGTAGCGCTATTGAAATGTTCATAACCTAGTTAGAAACCTCACATACTATCCAAAGGATTGCGATACAATCATAGTAGTTTATCTCAAACTGTAGGGAACCGATGTGATGGTTCGATAACTTTTACGATAGTTCAACATTGGGTTGTGATTGATATATACCAGGAATGTATTGAACATGACCACTCGTGAGATTTGAGTATAAAGGTTGTCTAGATTAGATTGAAGAAATCTCACACTATTTGCAAAGAGTGAATAGATTTTTAATCTCGAGAATTATGAGGATTGGGATACTTATGTAGTTGCCACTTGATTTCTATGGGTGCGATTCAATATTAAATTAAATCAAATGATCCCCGCATATTGGTTGACGATTATGTAAGTAGGTCTGAAATCTTAATATGGAGGAATCCACGTGTGGGGATACCTAGGATTGTGAAACTACCTTGATAGACTTATAAGTTTTTTTTTCCTCAAGTAAACCTAATCAGTTGATTATTTATAATTCTGTGGAAGTGAAAAAATAAGTTAAGTTTCAGAATTAAAAAAACTGATTAGATGTTTATTAAAGTCGATTCATAGTATATTGATTTGACCAAGCGGGTATCCGAAGATTAACATGGGGGATCATATTATGTATCATAATCAACTTTGCAAATAAGACCTCATTATATCCCTACGATTTATGAGATAATTAAATTGGAGTGCAATCATGATTATTTAATGGAATTGATTATGATATAATAAATAAAGGAAATAAATTATGGAGGTTTCAATTGGGTATTTTTGAGTATTTATTTGATGCCAATTTAATTATTTTTCTTGGGTCCGTAGTGTAGTCCATATGCCTAAGTAATTAAGCACATATTCTCAAGTAACCCAGTTTATCCCAAGCCCACTTTTGTACTTGTATATAAATGTGTGGGAAGGGGTTTTAATCATTAGTCATTGGTATTAAGGTTTGAGAGTGGTAAGAAAACACTATTCATGTTTTCACGAAGAGGCTTAGAGAGAGACCACAATATCTCACTCATAAAGAGGAGTTTTCATCTTAAAAATGTACCCACACACCTATTTAGATTTGGGGAGGATCATATACTAGATGGTTAAGAAAGCTTTTGAAGATCCAAAAGAAGGCAACCTATCATCATCAACAGGTACCTTTCTCTCCATCAGATTAGAACCGGATATATAAAGGTATTTTATTCTAAACCCAATGTTTATTCTTCAAACCTATTTTTAGTTTTACCTTTTTACTGTGTTTGATTGATCAAAAATCCATAGCTGAAATTTTTATTCTACGTACGTTGATCCCCAATAGTTTGTTTATGTGTACTCATAGTTTTAAAGGTAATAAACTAGGAGGCAATTTCAATTATGGTTTTGAGATTTAATAAACCTTTAATGAAATTGGGACAATTTGGCCAGGGGGATTGGGGTAGTTTCGGGTACGCCTTAGAGTATACATTATGCTATTCAGATGTATGTATATTACATGTTGTAAAGTTGACCTTATTAATGCTTGGGAGTTAATAAAACTTGATTTGGTAGATAATCCGACGTTTGGGGATCGAGGTTAATTGGGTATGCTCGGGAGTCAAGTGTTACTATGTATTTATATATATATATATATATATATATTGTGTGTATATATATATAATGTTTATTTATGCGAACATACCGTTTTGAACTCATGGGGAACCTATCAGTCAGTCTTTTGATTGACGTGGTTGTGATAGTTTACTACACTCTTGGCTGATGATGCATGACTTTGTGTAAATTAATTGTTATGATCATATGTTCAGGACTGTACCCATCTGATGATGTGAGATGCATATGGCTCGATCCATCGGGCGAGATAGCCGATGGTGTAATATTGTGGTGACATGTTTGGATCATACGTTCAGGATAGCCATTACCTCACAATTTATACGTGGATGGATCGATCCATTAAGAGAGTTTTGGGTATGTATCTAGCCGATTGTGTTACTGCGTAGTGATCCCACCGTTCGTATGTGTGTGCTTGTTTTAAAAATATGTTGGGTGAGGGGTTGTTGCAAATTTATCGATAGAAGCACACGAAGGTCCCCCGAAGGTAGATGCATTTGTGTGGTTGTTATAAGACTTATATTGACGGATGATATTAGTCTAGAGATGGACACTTTATTTTAATGTACCTATGTCACATTATGTGTTTTGATATGAGAATATGTTTATCTTATTGTGCGGGTGATATGATTAGGGGTTGGTACGAGATCTTATTATGTACTTATGACATAGTCTAAGGATGGAAACGTTTAAATTCAAAGCCTTTAAGGTAAGTTAATATGTAATGATATGAGATCACATGTACCTTAAGGTGTAATAATTGATATTGGGTCGTATTATGCAAATGTGTACTTAGTTGCATCCCATTGTTATATGGTATGGTACGGTATTTACTTCTTACTCTACTGATAAAGACTTATTAGTGTTGCTTATGCCTTGGTTAGGACACTCGTGCAATATATTACTTATGATGAGGGTGATTTATCTCTTAAATGTGAGTGTCAACAGGCTGACAGGTTTCTCGTAAATTAGTCAAATGATTAATACTTCTTGATACTGTAAGATATATCTTGGATCTTTAGGTCGCTGACCCAAATCAATAAAACTTTCTCTTAGGTATTATTGTTTTTATATACAGGAATAATAGTACCAAGTGTCAATATTATAGTGATTGGAGATCGATTTTATCATCCTTAGAGTAGGTGTTGTTGTTTTATTTCACTTGGATTCCTGACACTTATATCCAGAAGTTTTTTTGTGAACTAAGGTGGTTCATATTTCAGTTCAGACTATTATACAAAGGAAATTCATTATAATGGATTTAGTTTATTATTATTTTATTTGATCTCAAATCAGTTTTCATATTATTGTTGCTATTCCCATTATGTCATAGATGGTTTTTATGTACCATCTATTTTATTTTATGTTGATTCCGAGAATGCTATAAATTGACTAGAACTCCCTCATTTCGGTGAATCAACTTGATCAACTGTGCATGAAAAATATTGGGTGTTACAATTGGTTTCAGATTATCGTTGTTCTAGTGTCTTTAGGATCTATTTTATGCTAGTTTCATTTTTTGTCGAGCTTTATTTGATTCATTTAGAGTGTGCCATATGGTTTAATACTTTGGTGTTGATATGAAGCATGTGTAGGCATCGTTCATTTCCATTTGAGCATTGGCGAGTCTCGAGGAGTATTGGACCATAGAAGAGCAAGATGATGAAGACCGTTATGAGTAAGTGGACTAGTATGGAACATGTGGTTGGACAAAGGCGTTCTAAATATGTGAACGTATTTTGTGAGGTATCATAATTGGAGAAAGATTCGCATTTTAAAGACTTTTTGGGAACAAGTAGATTATGTGTTTCACATTGATCTGATTTTGAAACATAAACGAGTTTTAATTTTTGAAGGAACCTATTAGAGCTTTGGGTTCTTTATAAATTGGTAAGGATTGTGATGGCAATTGAGGTTATTAGAATGCCTTTATATGGTTATATACACCTAAGAGAGCAAACATTAGATCTCTACATCTTAGCATGTTAAGAGTACAATGATGATGAGTATACGTCTGTTTAATTCCCATGAGATAGTTGAACTATTATAGGCTTATATACGAGACAAGTTTATTTATATGGTTAAAAACGTATGCGATTAAAGGTGAGGAAAATATGAGAACTTTTAATAAAAAAGAAGGGTCACCAAGTAGTTGTGGAGTATGAGATAGAGATACATAAAAATCAAATTTCGATACACCCGAGGATGTAGAAATAGGAAGATGAGAGTGAGAGTGTGTGTCTACGAAACCAAGATGGATAAAGAATTCCCAAATTTTATCTTTAAATTTCTTGTCAAGAAGAGACAAGATTTTTCTTTAATTTCTTGCTATGAGTAAAAGACAACACCTAAGGTCTATGTGACAAATTATTTACCAAATAGATTACACCAAATTTTATCTTTAATATTAGGTGATTTAATTTATGAGAGAAATAGGTAAAAAAATACAACATAACACTAAGGCATATGAGGAAAAACCCACAACGTGAAAAAATCTTGGGTTGACAGAACGAAAAATATATTATGGCAGAGTTTTAAAACTAGAAGACAAAGAATTATACCCTCTCGATTCTATAACCAAGTAGACACTCTTTACCATTATATCCTCTGTATATAGTGCCAATAGCTAGAGAATGCTACACAATCGCGATCGGTTTTTGTCTGTAACCAATAACGTCAAGTCCTTTGCCAACAAATTTTCTTTTAAAGTTTGAAGAAAACATTGTGGTTTTCCAATGGAACAAGCGAGAAGCCACCGATGTATATATCTACTTCCTAAGGTGTAAGATTACTAAAGGTTAAGCGGAGTGTATAAAAGTATATGGAAACTCAAAATAAACTCACAAGTATTTTTGAGATATAGAAAATATTTAAAGTCTCTTAAGAACAAATTTTATAAATTATTGTTCAAGTCTTGAGAATAAGTAATCAAACCTCAAATGACTTTTAATAATAGTAATAATAATGGATATCTAAAAAATAGAAATAAGGTTTTACTCAGTAGAAAATATTATTATAAAAGCGTGAGGGAAAAATCTTTTGAAAACCTCAACTTGTTTGTGGGAAGAAGAAGAAGAACTAAACAGATATTTCAAACATGTGACCACAACTCTAAGAGTACCTAAGCTATTAGTCCACAAAAATAAGTAGTTTCCTAAACACCAAAAGATATAACAAGAAAAGAGAATCGTCATGCTTTAGAATGCAATCTTTTTGAAAGATTGCCTTTTTGCGCCAAATTTGGTGTTGTCACAACAGTGTCACTACAATGCAAGGCAATGCATCGTTACATTGAACCTAAAGCGATCCAGGTCGCCGCGAAAGAGACCCAAGGATTTTGGACCTGGACAAAGGTACCAATGATTGACTTTATCCTGGGAGAAAACCATGATTGTGACAAAACTACAACGAGGCAGGTCCTGCACTTTTCCATAAATTATGAACAAGTATTTACCATCTAAGAGTTTGAAAAATATTTTGGAAAAGACTCCAAATATATGTAAGGGAGCTTAAAGATAAAAATATGATTACAGATAATTCACCTTGTTAAGGGAAACTAGGGGATGACTCAATAAATTTTAGTGAGACTACAAAATAGTTTAAAGAGTCAAGTGAGCTGGCTCATAAGTGAACTCGAGCAAACGGCAGAGGAAGTTTCAAGAAGCACATATGAAGTTGAGTAAGAGCAGAGGAAGATGGAAGCAAGTAAACCAGTCGTTAATGGTCTAGAAAATGCTTAAGATCAACCCTAAATTGAAAAATCTCTTACTACCTAAAATGACTACTCTTAACCGGTTACAAGTTCTCAGCGCCGATCGGATCTGATATAACTGGGAGTGGCTAAGCTTCTGGTAGTCGGGCCTATTTCCATAGACCAGAACTTCACGCCAGCCTATCTTCAGTTAGAGCATAAAGCAAATCTCCGATTGGAACTTCACGCCGGACGATCTCCGAGTAGAGCGAAAAACATATTTCTAGTAGTTTAGATACCGTAAATCGACTATAGTTCTACCCAGTGTTCGATCTATTTTCATCGAAACTTCACGCCAGACGATATCCGGTTAGAGCCAGAAACATATCTCCGGTAGTTCAGATACCGTAAATTGACTACAGTTCTCAGCGCCGATTTGCAAACGAACTTCAAAATCCATATTCGACTGACTTGCAAATTATACTCAGCATTCGATATATTCTTCGTAAGTGAGAATTCTGACTCTGTTCAGGGTGTATACCCACATTCGGTGTGAGAATACCAGACTAACTTCTTCGTTACGGCTGAATTATTATTGATTTATTCTGGCCGAGATTGGGCTTGGTCATGACAACAATAAGCCAAGGGAAGAATCCAAATGAGTCAAAGATACAACGTGAAACAAGATGGAGGCGTTCCTTTGCTGATGTCCTCAAATTAAACTTGCCAAAGGAAAATACGGGAAAAACTCCATTAAAGTTACCGACCAAGAAAAGAGAGGAGTCTGCTGTTATTTTTTCTCAAAATGAGATTAATGATCTAGAACAGCCACTAAAACAATCAATTGTAGGTAAGTTTACCCATGGGCGCCCAAACCTGGAGAAAATCAGAAAAGCCATATCTCATATTAAACTTAAATCTGCATATTTTGTTGGCTTGATTGATCATAAACATATATGGATTATGTTGAACCATGAGGATGATTTTAATCGATTGTGGCTTAGAGATATGTGGATGATCGCAGGGTCACCAATGCGAACATTGAAATGGCGATATAATTTTAGCACAGTCCAAGAAAGCTATTTTGCCCCTATTTGGGTTAATCTCCCCCATCTTCCTCCTCATCTCTTTACAAGAAAACCCCCTCTTCTTTATTGCCAAAGTGGTGGGTAATCCCATCAAGATGTATCAGGCTACAACGGAGCTAACAAGACCCAGTGTTTCCCGGGTCTGTGTTGAGATGGATTTGATGCAGAAACCTCCCGCCATAGTGCGGATAGCCAATGGGGAACAAGGATTCTTGTAACCTATTCAATATGAGAATATTCCTCTGTAACACCCCGCCTAATTAAATACCGGGTGGCTAGTCCCATACCAAATTAAAACAGAATATACAGTTGGCTCATTCTTAGCATCACTGTCGAAAACATTTACCTCTCACCCAATACCCAATTAAGCTAGTGTTAAAAACTTTCCAAATTTTAATTGAACAAAATCCATTTCTAGTTTAAGAATAACTCAACACACTTTATTCTACAACACTGATAACCGAACAAATAACACAAAAGAATTTAAATGCAATTGGAATAAACATTCCCAAATAATATTAATCCATTACAGTAATCCCAACAATATTAAATGTATTAAAAAGACCCGAATACAATAGTATTTGACCCCGATAGAGAAAAGATAACTAAATCCTTTGGGCGACATGCCCTAACTAAGAGAACACTGTGAATCAAGTGAAGATAAGCGTCTAAGCAATACTCCATAGCTCCATAGCTCGTCATAATTCGCTAAGGTTGGCGTCCCTGCTGCTGGACACCTGATATAGAAGATACAATAGAAAAGAAAATATGCAAGGAAATGGGTCAGAGCCCGATTGTGAAAAGGATTTTTAAAACAGCAAGTATTTAACAAGTGCAATTAAGCATTTATTATGTACATGTTAGCATCCCACTCTCACTTGTTATTCTCACCTCTCAACTAGAGTGCACACTTAACGTTTCCTATTAACCTCCTAGTTAATGCTTCCTCCTCACTAATTTCATAATATGATTCCATTCCCATATCATAACCCCACATGTCCCATACCATACGTCATATAATCATTCTTATACATTTCTCATTTATATGAATAATTTCTCATTAATATGAATTAAGCTTTTCAATTCTATAAGAATAAACATTCATTAACTTAATTCCATTCTTTTTCTCAATTCTCCATTATCTACAATTATCACACAGTAGATGATTTAACCACAATATATTCATTCATTCATTTAATCCATTATATATATAATACGGCACCCCGAGTCACAGCTGCGGTGCAATGCATTACTCTGCTATCATGTCCCAATATCGTTGGTCGCCGAATAGGGGACAAAAGGTTCGGTAAGGATTCCTCGAACCACAAATAACAACACAAAAATTGGAGGCGAACATAGTTCTCGTATCCATGGGTCACGCTCATACCTACGTACCCACAGTCAGCTAACTTATCAACTCCCCGATAAGTCTTTCATAGACCTATGTTCTCAAGCGACAAATCAAAGACCCCATGGATTCATCAGGATATGACTGCCCTCACGCAAACCTCCCGTCGATAGCAAGTAAGCTAGGTATGTCATACACATAAATCATCAATCAATCAAATAGGCATTATAATACCTATAATATAATATCAACAAGGTAATATTACTACCTTAAGATAATTCCCATACGTAGCATTATATCTCTTTTTAATTCCACGTATTAAAATATCATATCTTTACTTCATAATTTAATTATCCTCGCATCCTATAACATCTCTCCACTCCCGACGTCGTTAAGGTTCATGCGCGGAGCGTCTCGCAAAGCGAAATCCAAACAAGGAACCCCTCCAATAAACTACTACTTAACTTTGTCGATCGAGGAGGTCCGTCACTTCAAATACCCGATCGGGATAACCTCATACCCTCTTTTAACCAAATGTGTTCTAAACTCCCATCTCTATCCAGGAGCCATACCACTATGCTCTTGAACTACACCCAGTCCTTGCGAAATCAATAATGAGCTTAAACTCAGTCCTTGGTGTTCAAATTGTAACCCTAAGGCTACCCTCACTTATATTAAATCTTCCCTACTGGACCTATCCTTAATCCTCATGCATACCAACTAGAATCCAACACGTAAATCTAGCAACCGAAATATCTTTCAATTTAATTATCATCATTCTAATCAATTAAATCCCAATCACTTTAATTCAAATCTTATCAAGGGTCTACTGATCTTTTTCTAAGTCCCATAATATCCAATTAATAATCACCAAAGATCTACCAAAGTTTGGGATAAGAATTAACATTTAAAAGAAACAACTTTAACAATTCTAGGGAGGTCGATCGATCGATCACTCAGGTAACAACCCAATTTTTTGCATTTCTTCTACTACGGGTTTCACCATTTTTATTCATTCAAACCTTCATATTAACAACCCAAACGACTTATAATCCGTACTACATGATATATCAACATATATAAATGATTTCTAATCTTCTAAACATCCTAGAATCATCAAGGGACTGGCCACCTGGTATTTAATTAGGCGGAGTGTTACAAATGGTATCAGAGCTTAAGTATACAGCAACCCTTACGGCTTGGGTTTTGGGTTTATTGCGTGGTTAGAAATTATTGGAGATAGCAAATTTTCGGTGATATTCATGATAGGCATATAGATTAGATGTGAGGAATTTATTTTTGGAGACAAAATTATTTTTGGAGATTGTTAGCCTGATTTTTGAGAGTTAGGCATTCGGCGAATTTCGAGGGCGAAATTCCATTGTTAGTGGGGAAGTGTAACAACCCACGTAATTTTGGGCTATTTTAATTAATTTCTGGAAAATGGAGGAAAATAAAGTTTTTGATAAAATTATTTTTATTGCTCAAATATGTTGTTTATTATTTTCAAATGCGAGAATTTCAAACGGTTTCAAAAACGGAGTTAAAGCAGATTTTAAAATGATTTTTAAATGTTTTTAACTCTTGGAGTTGTTTTGACATCTAACCCTTCATTTCTTTGCCTTATTTAAAGGAGTCTTTTGGATTCCAACTCTTCATTTCTTTGCATTATAAAAGGAAGTCGTGGTCAACCCTTTTAACCTACTTTTGGCACAAATTTTGGCAGCAAATATATTTTATATTCCTCTTTTTTGATATACACATTGGCCCTTGATATTTGTGAGTTCCAACCTTAGATTAGAGGTGTTCTTGGGGCTATTTTGTTGGAGGTTCTTGGAGGAGATTTTGTAGATCTTTTGAGTTGATCTTGAGGATGTGATCATTGGTTTCTCATCATGGTTTGAGGTATGGGGTTTTACAAAATATGCTCCTTAAATCTCGCGAGTGTCATTCTCTTTGAATTCTTGTTAATTGAACTCATATTTGAATTGATAAATTCATTGAAATCTGGAAAATAATTGTTGAAATTATTTTGATTCATGTGGTATCATTATATTATTGATGAGCACGTTGTCATGAGATTTTAATATGGCACGGAGGTTGGGCACCCGCCAAAATTCCTGTTTCTCGACATATGGCTTGAAAAAGCATATACGAATGTGGTGAGGCCTGGTGACCCGATTAAAGTGTTGTTGAGAAATTATATTGATAAATGCTTTGAGATTTGTATTTTCATTTGAATATTCGTACTCTTGTTGTTACGTTTTATTCATCGCTAACATATATTTATTGAGCATCTTTCCTGTCGTATTGTGTACTTCCCCATATATTCTTTTAGTGGCAGGTTAGCGCGGATTTTGGGGCGCTATGGAGATTGATTTTAGCGAGGATTGTTTGGGAAAGATTTGTATTATTTTGATGTATAGAGCTATGGAGATTTGTATTTTATTCAAGTTAAATAGTTGTAATTTTAATTCGAGAGACTTGTTGTATTTGAAGAATTGAGATTAGTGGATTTATATTATTATGGGTTTTTTAGATGCTATATACATTGTTACTTGTGGATTTGGATTTATTTTATCGCATTAACGCTCCGTTCGCTCTCCCCGGGCGGGCGGGGTGTTACACCCTCCATATTTCTCCAAATGATACAGAAAAGGCCACAACGGGTATGCTTGCTTATCGAATGAAGTGGTGGTAGTCGGGATACCACGAAAAAATGCAATGGGTGATGCTTTAGATGGAATATGATTATCTAACTTGAGGGATATGTTTGTGGCCTCATGGGGGATAGCAAAAAATAATACTTCCAAAACTCTTGAAGCTAAAATGTCAACCGACAAACAACCAAAAGGGCTTCCCATCACAGGGGACTGTGTTAACCCACAATCTACTAGAGTGGGATGGAGGAACAAAGGTATAGTAATAACCGAAGTTGAATCTATACAAGAGAAGAAACGCAAAGGTAAAATCACGGGAAAGGCAAATAAAACAAAAAATATTCTACTGGAGGATGTTTCTCAAGTATAAAGTGATGACGAAGACATACTTTTAGATGTAATGCTAGCCCACATGGACAAGATGGACCAATCCTTAGAATTTGGGGAACCTAGTGGCATTGCTCAAGAGGACACCATCTCGACAGGGGGGAATTATTGCTAGAATGGCCTGACAGAGTCCCGCTAGAGACGGTACATTTATTAGAGGATGGGGATATTTCTGAGGGGGGCTACCCTACACACGTCGTCGACCCAGAAAAGTCAAAGGGAAAACCATTGTCCCCTCAATCAGCACCTGAAAGTTCATGCTCTCCCATCAGAATCCCAAAAGCTCATGCTTCAGCGGGGGAGGAGCCCAGCGGTGAAGTGACATCACTACAAAAATTAAGAGACTATGTTTTCACACTGAAGAAAAAAGTACAGAAAAGAAAGGGATCAATGGGCATCATTGGATCGAAGAAGGGAAGAAAGGTAAAGAACAAGTCCTACATTTTCAAGATTGCAGATCCAAGGTACACAAGAATTACTAGAGCATCTTCCAGGTACAAACCGTCTTCCCAAATTTCTACACCTACGTTGTATCAATGATTAATTTAATGGTTTAGAATGCTAAGGGGGTGGGCAAAAAAACCACCGCCAACAGAATAAAAAAACTTTAAAACATATATAAACTACCTATATTAGTCATTTTAGAACCAATGATATCTAAAATCAAACTTGAGAAATGTAGATTGAAATGGGGTTTTAACTATGGGATATGCAACTCCAATGGAAAAATATGGGTTTTTTGAGGTTTGGTATTAATATAGGTATAAAAAAACATGGAACAATGCTTAACATTACATATATCCCACAATAGTTTCCATACTCCAATAATATTTTCACCAGTGTACGCAAAATGCAACCGAATAGAACGGAAGGAACTTTGGAATGAAATGTTTCTAATTAATAACGAATTCAAGGATTTGCCTATAATATTTGCGGGCGATTTCAATGTAGTTTCAAGTAATGAGGAGAAAATTCGTGGTAACCCATTCACTGACGCATCCATTGAGGACTTCAATCAAGCCATTGATTCCCGTGGACTCATTGACCTGGGGTACGAAGGTTCTAGATTCACGTGGTGCAATAATAGAAAAGAAGAGGATCTCGTGATTGATAGACTCGACAGATGGATGTGCAATGACCGCTGGAGTTCTTATTTTCCACGGTCCTCTGTAAAATATCTCAATAGGACATGCTCAGACCACATTCCTTTATTGTTAACGTAAAAAACACCTCTGATATAGGTCCTAAACCCTTTAAATTCCAATAATAATGGGACAACCACACTGATTTCCTCAAAACAGTTGATCAATCCTGGCAATCAAAAAGCAACGGGTCTCCCATGGTAAGAGTCTTTGTTAAACTCCAAAAGCTTCAAAAATAATTGAAACAATGGAGCAAAACTACCTTCCGAAATATATTTCAAAAAGTGATTGATAAAGAAGAACAAGATAAACAAAAGGAAATAGAGTTTGAAAGGGATCCTAACCCAACTAATCGGGAGATTTTAATAAAAGCCCAAGCTGAGCTCATTCTTGCCTTAAGGGTCGAGGAGGAATATTGGCAACAAAAATCTTCCATTAGATGGCTCAAATTAGGGGACAAAAACAATAAATTCTTCCATAACTCGGTTAAAATAAAGCACAAAAATCTACACATTAGTAGACTAAAAACGGAGGAAAGATGGTTAGAGAATAATGAGGATATCCAACAGCATATAGTAAACCATTTCAATAATTTTTAACTTCATATGTACACAACCCAAATGATACAATGCTACAACTTATCCCGGAGCTTATAACTGAAGATCAAAATAATAAACTCCAAGCTATACCAGAAGAAGAGGAAATTAGGGAAGCCATCAAATCTTTAAGCCACCTATCTGCCCAGGGCCCTGATGGTTTTGGGGGATTCTTCTACAAGAAATGTTGTCATATTATAAAGAATGACATATGCATGGCTATTAAAAGTTTTTTTTAGGGGATGTAATGCCTAGAGGTTGGTCAAGTACTTGTATAGCCCTAATCCCTAAAATAAAATGGCCAATATCATGCGATGACTTCAGACCTATCAGCTTGTGTAATTTCTCTTATAAAATTGTGGCTAAAATACTATCCACCAGGTTATCCCTCATACTACCCCAAATAATATCTGACAATCAAAGTGGCTTTGTAAAAACCATAAGTATACAAGATAACATTTTAATTGCTCAAGAAATGGTCCACAACCTCCCTCCAAAAACTTGGGGGGGGGGGGGGGGGGGTAACATTATACTAAAGTTGGACATGTCTAAGTCATATGATAGGCTAAACTGGATGTTCCTCACCAACATCTTAAGAAAATTTGGCTTCGGGGAAATCTGGATTGACCTCATATGGAGATCCATCTCAAATGTTTGGTTCTCTATTTTAATTAATGTACAATTAAAAGGATGCTTTAAATCTCGTAGAGGTCGAAGGCAAGGAGATTCTCTATCCCCCAGTTTGATTGTATTAGAATCAGAAGTATTAAGCCGAGGAAAACGCACTGATGGCTAAGGGACTTAGCCATCCATATTACCACTCACCGAGATGCCCACTCATCACCCACCTCGTATTTTCTGATGACATAATTATATTCTCTAGGGATGATAAAAAGAATCTTAAACAAATTATGAAGTTTCTTCATGTTTATGAAACAACTTCCGGTCAGCTTATAAATATCTCTAAAAGCAGTTTCACTATTGACAAGTCAACTCCACACAAAAAGACAATGTCTATAGCACAACTCACAAGGCTGAATCTAAAGTATCTCCCCATAACCTATCTAGGTGTCCCATCTTCAAAGGAAGAAGGAAAATAAGCTTCTTCTACCCCCTAGTGGAAAAAATTAGACATAAACTACAAGGATGTCAATCTAAGTATCTATCTTATGGGGCAAAATGGACTCTTATCAAACACGTACTCTGCTCAATACCATTCTACTTTCTCTCAGTGCTTCAACCACCCAAGGGCATAATAAAGAAGATTCACTCTATTCTCAATAAAAAATATTGGGGAGAAAACGAACAGATCGGTTAGAAGAACCAATGGCACAGCTGGGAGACATTGTGTTCCCCAAGAGAAAGTGGTGGTCTAGGTTTTTCTAGTTTAGAAATCCTATCAAATGCCTCAAACCTGAAATCCCTATGGAGACTCAAAACCTCAAAGTCCTTATAGAGAAAGTTCATGAACTCGAGGTATAGATTACAAAACAACAATTTTGGCCAATCGGGTTCCATATCAATGAAAAGAATGAGATCAGTAGCTCACATTGCCAATGAGAATATGATCCTAAAGGATGACAAATGGTTTTGGTCATTATCCAAAAATGGGGAATTTTCCCATGCTTCTGTAGTAGCGAATTTAAGCGTCTTCCCCCCGCCAAGTGCGGCCTTTACTCAAATTTGGGACAAAAATATCCCAAAAAAATGGACCATTCTAGCCTGGAGAGTGATAAAAAGCAATATCCCGATAGATGAAAATATCCAAAAGTGCAACATAAAACTGGCATCGAGATTTTCCTTATGCCATAACGATATTGAAACATCTAATCATTTATTCCTATAGTGCCCCATATCTTCAAGCTTATGGAAATATTTATTTAATTTAATGGGTCAAAAGATTAACCCTCATTCTTGTCTATGTTAATGACTTGGTGGTTACATGGTAGGGGTAAATACTACATGATCTTTTGTTGTAAAATGGTGCCTATAGTGGTCATATGGAGTATCTGGACATTGCTAAATAAGGTGATATATGACGAGGGTAAGGCCTCGACTACAACCCTTATTGAAAAATTTTGCCACCAGATTGGTCTCATTAACTCATCATTGTCTTTTATCTAAAAAATACATGATTTTGATTCTCACTGGTGCAAGATTTTCAATATTAGGTTATCCCCGTTATAGATTCACCCTAGGTTGTGGACACTAACTAATCCATAAACTATAGCTACATTAGTCTTTTTGATTTGGGACTTTGTCTCCAAATTAGTATAGTCCTATGTTGTTAGGATATCGCTTTGTGATGGGGCTAATTATAAAGCCCCAAATTTACTGCTTTTCCCCAAAACTTGTAAGTGCCACTAGAGAGGCTCTTTCTCTATGATTTCTAATAAAATTTGTGGGGGTACTGTCCCTCTTTACTAAAAAAAAAATTGGAAAAGGCATAGAGGAAGCCTTCCCAAGGGAGATGCTCATGGAACCTTTATATTTCATTTTGAATCGAGTTATGTGTATTTGTGAGACATATTTTAATAATGAGACATATTATAATATTGGTGTGGTTGATCGATATCTGCGAGGGACCAGGTCTAGCAGGACTTAGGAGAGCTCTCATGCTTTATCGAACAACCTCACTTAGGATATATTTGAGGGAACCAATTTGGAGGATTGAGGAGTAAGGCAATGCTAAGATGCGACTTAACCTCTTAAGATACACCAGGTAAAACACCAGCTAGCCCAAGAGAAGATGATACGGAGAAATATGTTACAATTAACCACTAGTCCCCTCAACTAAAAGTGTTCATACGTGGTGGGGGGTGCTGACGTAAAGAAGCATTAGCCGACACAAAGGAATATTCATTTTACACACAATTCCATGCTGGGAGAATTTTTATAATGTGTTGTTAGAGAAATTGATACCTTTCATTATAGTAATATTTCCTTCCATGCTGGGAGGCAACTTTAGGCCACGTCGAACAGTTTATCCCCCACTAGAGGATGGGCGGGGGACCAACATAGGTGTGCTAACCTAGTAAGAGGGGTTTAAGGTTCCACGTGGTTAGGGAAGACTATATATATAAACTTGATTATTCCATTAAGAGGGGATGGATGAAAAACATGCAATAGATACCATATAAAGAGATATAGATACTTTTTGTAAAGCCAGAGCATTGATGTTTCACCGTAGATACCTTTACCTAAGCTTTCTACCGAGAACATAGACATTGATTGAGTGTTGACCTTTTATTCTTCCATACTTAGTGTTTGAGCTGCCTACCTGGGGTGTATCTAGAGTGCTTGATTTTCAATCCCTCTACCTAGCTGTTTCAAGAGTTTGTTTATTGTTCTAAACATATAGTATTTATCGCTTGTTATTGAGTTATATACGAGATTCTGTGAGTTTATACTAAAGGGTTTGATTCATTTTCATAAAGTTTATTTCTTCATTGATTATAACATTTTTTCTGTGGAGTTTCTTCCAATTACAACTATTGCAGAAGCTGCCACGGGGACACAGGATTCCATGAGCATTCTGATGGGGCCCGCTCAAATGGCCCATCTCATGGGGAAATTTATGGAGTTTTTACAAATTCCAACAACTATGATGGCGTTTCGGGCAACGATGGACCCCAACTCGTTCGTCACTCCCGTATCACCTTCCGTAGTGCCTTCAAGTGGCATTCATGTCTCTTTGACTAGACCCATTGATCTTTCGATAGGTAACCTTACTTCCATCATTACACCTATCATTGGAGAGATTGTTGCTATCAATATTAAACTCGTGGTTGTTCTTACAATGGCAACGGTGATGGGGGAAACTGCCCCATCTTTTTTAACCGTTGAGGAAATAAAAAAGGAGATATTGAAGATGATGTGAGCTTCCTCGCAAAGTGCCAATGATAATGCCTCTATTTATGATGACTTTTGCACTACTCATCTAGAGGAGTTTAATGATGAAATATATCCAAAGGATTATGTTCCCCCATTTTTGACAAATACACAGGGAAGGGGGGAACCGAAAGGAGCACATCGTGAGGTTTGTGGAGCATTTAGGTGCTCATTGAAACAACAAAAAACTACGTTTAAGGGAGTTTTCTAAATCCCTTCTAAACAAAGCTTACAAGTGGTACTCCCACTTAGCTCCAACAAGTGTGGCTACATGGGAGGACATGCGCATTTTATTCATCCATAAGTTCTTTTTAGCTGAGGATAAGTTCACTCTGACCCATCTTTCATGGGAGAGGGAATGACCGGGTGAGGATTTAGTGGCGTATATACGAAGATATAAGGATAGGTCTCTCGATGAGAAAGAGAAGGCCAAGTAATCAAAGCTACTTCAACTTTGTGCAAAATCTTTGATCCTTGAATATATTTTTCACTTGATAAATGAAACACGTGAGGGAACGTTTGCAGCCTTCTTTAAGTTTGCACAAAATATTTCTTCGGCTGTCTGCCCAAACCTAATCATGACCAATTTATTGTTTAAACCACAAGTGGGTTATGAGAATGGAGGCCTTGAGGATGAGAGGGGGCTAGAGAAAGACCACAAAAGGAAATTTGTGAGAGAGAAAGAAGACCCTCCACCATTGCCTTGCAGAGTGGATGAGGCCATCAGCTTTTATAACACAATGGTCCGTGTTGGGATAGTTTATGCACCTAAAGACGTTCCCCAATACGCACCAGGACTAAACGTTCAAGATGACCCTAAGTATTGTCATATACATTGGCGTGTTTTCCACCCAACCAAATCATGCTTTACATTGAGAAGAATTATCAACAAGCATTTATTAGCTGGAGTGCTACAAATACCTCAGGAAAATGTCAACAACAACCCACTGCCAGCTCATGGGGTAAATATGGTGGTTTCTTATGATGAGTAGGTTGAGGATCACACGAGGGATCTGATAAGAGAGAGAGAGAGAGAGAGAAAGAGGAGTTTGAGTTAGCGTTGGAGGATTGCACAGTGGTCATGTCAAACATAATTATTGCCTATGACGAGTTGAGCGAAAGAGACATGGAAGAAGTGTACAACGTGGAAGGTCATGTGGTTGAACCCAGTTTGGAGTATCAAGCTGTATCAAATTCCACCTAATTTTCGTGGTTCTCTGATCAAGTCAGGATGCTTCTGGAGAGAAGAATTGGCACACTCGGTGTTCTGTATATGGTGGTAATAATAATATAAAATGAGAATTGTAATAAAATAAATTTCAGGTGGAAAATAAAATGGAACTATATTTAAGCAGGATGAAATTGTATCTTATTACATTACTCTAGGTCTCATAAAGCAAAAATAAAAAGGGGACTAATAGGGGTATCTTATTACATTACATTACCTTTTTGAAAACTTTCAAATATCTGCAAATCAAATTATCAAAAATGTAATCTCCTTGTCTACTAATATTATTGAATATTGTAAGTTTTATGACAAAATATCCCCAAAAGATGATTTATAGCCAAAACTTTCTATATTAAAATTCTTCCAAAGAAGATTCATTTAATCAAGTGTTAATGGAGCAAACCACCTTTAGGTACATTTAAACTTAACATTGATGGTGCCTCTAAGAATAACCCAGGCTCAAGTGGTATTGGAGGTGTCATAAGGAATTCTCAAGGTAAATTTATTGATGCTTTTTCTAAGTCTATAGGAACACAAACATCATTTAATGCGGAGGCAATGGCTTTACAAGAAGGAACAACATTTATCTCTCAATTAAATATTTCTAATGTATGCATTGAATATGATTGCAAAGCTTTAGTTGACACTATTATAAATAAAGCAAAACCTCCTTGGTCATCACAACAAATCTTTGAGAACATCAATTATCCAGCAAACTTCAAAATTAGCCACATTTTGAGAGAAAATAATACCGTATCTCATTACTTAGCCTCAAGAGCTTCAGTAAATCAAATGGATGATTATTTCTGGAGCTTCAATACCCTTCCAACATTGGCTAAAGGACATCTAAATATGGATAGATAAAATCTTCCAAGCATTAGAATCATCATAAAGAAAATGTAATTGGGATTATTATAAATCCCCAAATTTAACTATTCTTTATTTATCATTATAATGGGGCTGAATTATAAATCCCCAAGTTTTATTTTTAAAAGTTTTCAAGTCATGTAATGGGGATGAATATAAATCCCCAAATTTCTAAGTTTTCATTCTAGAGTAATGGACCCATCCTCTAGATATAATTTTAGTCCTTGGGTTTGTAAGCCACGGAGAGGCTATTTCTCTAATATATTATAAATAAAACGGCTGGGGGTAGTGTCCCTCTTTGATTAAAAAATAGGGTTACATAAGATGATACGTGGTAATGAAAGTATTCTAGTTTATGTTGTAATCTTTGCTAGTTACCGCCCATACATACGTAACTGAAAAGTCTTTCCTTAGTAAAACATAATAAAAATCCATTGGGGGCGAGGGGGGGGGGGTATCACTCATTCTTCAAGTTCACTTTGCATCTAGATGGGAAACGAATAAGGAAAACATTGCCAATTAGATAATTCTAGTACTATAACAAGTTAATATTTTAGAGTTTTTAGGTATCACAAATGGAATGCAGCATATATAATATATCATAGTTTATAGCATTTTGAAACAAGGTGAAATATCAACAGTAACGAATAAAGGTATAATGGAGTTTGTTGATATTTATAAGGATATTATGGTCATTATAACCAGATAAGTGTTTATCGAGTCATAAAGATAAGGATCCATGATTTTTTATATTAGGATAACCCATAATTATCAGTTATAAAGGCTTCAAATGTGTAGAAATACCTTTATAATATCATTCATCCAAAACCTTTCGAGAATAATCAATCCAAAACCTTTCACTACACCAAATTGGGCGATTGGTCACGGATTTTATCCATGACCAAAGCAGTGGGTCGCGAATTTGGTCTGTGACCAAATCGGGCGTGGCCATTCCTGTGGTCATGGACCATGCCCCTGATCATATGATGGTCACGGATCTTAGTGAGTCATGGAACCTAGTCGCGGATAAATACCGTGACCCATTTATCATGATGGTCACGGTCCTAGGCCATGACCCAACCTTAAATTTAGTTAGATTGTCACATTAATGGTGACGGCCCTAGGTCGTGACCTAACCCTAATTATAATTGGATGGTCATAGCCCAAGGCCGTCACCCCCTCTTATATTTTGTTAGACGGTCCCACAACTGGTCAGGGCTATAGTTCGTAACCCTGATTATGCGTGACAGAAAAAGAAATATGGTCATGGCCTTTAACCGTGGCTAGTTTTTGGTATATTAAAAAAATGGCAGGATTTTCTAGATTTTCTCTATTTTGGGCCGGGATCTCAAACCGAGGGACCCGTGACCCCACAATAAGCTCCTAGGAGTTAAATTGGACCCATGTGAGGTGTTGGCACCGCTCACGGGGCCGTGTGGGGGCACTAAGGGGTTTCGCACCCCAACGACATGTTTTCAAGCTTAAGTGTGGATTTTTTCTATTTTGGGCTATGCTCTCAAACCGAGGGTCCCATGCCCATGCGGTCAGCTCCATAGAGTTACATTGGACCCGTGCAAGGTATTCGCACCGCCAATGGGGCCGTTTGGGTGGCACTAAGGGGTGTCACCCCCCAATGGCACGTTTTCAAGCCTAAGTGTGGATTTTCTCTATTTTGGGTCATGCTCTCAAATCGAGGGTCCCATGCCCATACGGTTGGTTCCTACGAGTTACAATGGACCCGTACGAGGTTTTGATGCCGCTCACGGGGTCATTTGGCGGCGCTAAGGGGTTTCTCCACCCAACGACACGTTTCCAAGCCTAAGTGTGGATTTTCTCTATTTTGGGTCCTGCTCTCAAACCGAGGGTCCCGTACCCATGCAATCGGCTTGTACGAGTTACATTAGACTAGTGTGAGGTGTTGACGCCACTCACGGGGATGTGTGGGGCCCGCTAAGGAGTTTCACCCCCCAATGACAAGTGTTTAAGCGTAAGTGAGGATTTTCTCTATTTTGGGTCGTGCTCTTAAATCGAGGGTCCCGTGCCTATGCTGTCGGCTCCTATGAGTTACATTGGACCCGCCCGAGCTTTTGGTGCCGCTCACGGGGCCATTTGGGGGGTGCTAAGGGGTTTGGCCCCCCTAACGGCACGTTTTTAAGCCAAAGTATGGGTTTTCTCTGTTTTGGGTCGTGCTCTCAAATTGAGGGTCCCGTGCCCACGCAGTCGGCTCCTACGAGTTACTTTGGACCCGTGAGAGGTGTTAGTGCCACCCACGAGGCCGTTTGGGTGGCATAAAGAGGTTTTGCCACCCAACGACACATTTTGAAACCTAAGTGTGGATTTTCTCTATTTTTGGGCCTTGCTCTCAAACCGAGGGTCCCGTGCCCACACGATCGTCTCCTACGAGTTATATTGGACTCGTGCAAGTGGTTGGCACCATTCACGGGGATGTTTGGGGGGTGCTAAGGGGTTTTCCCCCTAACGGAACATTTTTAAGCCTAAGTGTGGATTTTCTCTACTTTGGGTCGTGCTCTTAAACAAAGGGTACCGTGACCACGCAGGCAGTTTTTTTGAGTTATAGTGGACCCGTACGAGGTGTTGGCACTGGTCATGGGGCCGTGTGGGGGGCGTTAAGGGGTTCCCCCCCCCCCCCAATGGCACGTTTTCAAGCCTAAGTGTGAATTTTCTCTATTTTGGGTCGTGCTCTCAAATTGAGGATCCCGTGACCACGCGATCGGTTCCTACGAGTTACATTGGACCCATGTGAGTTGTTGGCATCACTCATAAGACCGTTTGGGGGCACTAAGGAATTTCGTCCCTCCAGCGACACGTTTTCAAGCCTAAGTGTGGATTTTCTATGTTTTGGGTCGTTCTCTTAAACCGAGGGTCCCATGCCCACACCGTCGGCTCTTACGAGTTACATTAGACCCGCATGAGGTGTTGGTTCCGCTCACGGGGCCATTTGGGATGCGCTAAGGGGTTTTTCCCCCCAACGACACATTTTGAAGGTTATGTGTTGATTTTCTCTATTTTGGGTCATGCTCTCAAACCGAGGATCCCGTTCCCATGCGATCGGGTCCTATTAGTTACATTGGACCCGTGCGAGGTAGTGGCACCGCTCACGGTGCCGTTTGGGAGGCACTAAGGGATTTCACCCCTAACGGCACGTTTTGAAGCCTAAGTGTGGATTTTTTCTATTTTGGGTCCTGCTCTCAAACCGAGGGTCCCATGGCCACGCGATCGGTTCTTACGAGTTATAATGGACCTGTGCGAGGTGTTGGCACCGCTCACGGGGCTTGGGGGGCTAATGGGTTTCACCCCCCAATGGCATGTTTTCAAGCCTAAGTGTGGATTTTCTCTAATTTGGGTCGTGCACTCAAACCGAGGGTTTTGTGACCATGCGGTCGGTTCCTACGAGTTACATTGTACATGTACAAGGTGTTGGCACCGCTCACGGAGCCATTTGGGGGGCGTTAAGAGGTTTTTCCCCACAACGGCACATTTTCAAGCTTAAGTGTGGATTTTCTCTGTTTTGGATCGTGATCTCGAAACGAGCATACCGTGCCCACATAGTCAGCTCCTACAAGTTACATTGGACTCTTGTGAGGTCTTGCAGTCGCTCACGGGTCAGTGTGAGGGGTACTAAGGTGTTTTGTCCCCCAACGGCACATTTTTAAGCCCAGGTGTGGATTTTCTCTGTTTTGGGCTGTGCTCTCAAACTAAGGGTCTCGTCCCTACGCAGTCGACTCCAACGATTTACATGGGACCCATGCGAGGTGTTAGTGCCACTCACGGGGAAATTTGGGGGCACTGAGGGGTTTCTCCCACCAGCGGCACGTTATCAAGCCTAAGTGTGGATTTTCTCTATTTTGGGTCATGCTATCAAACTTTGGGTCCCCTGCCCACGCAGTCGGCTCCTACGAGTTACTTTGGACCCGTGTGAGGTGTTGGCTCCACTCACGGAGATGTTTGGAGATCGTTGAGGGGTTTTTCGCCCCACCCCCCAATGACATGTTTTCAAGCCTAAGTGTGGATTTTCTCTGTTTTGGGTCGTGCTCTCAAACTGAGAGTCTCGTGCCCAAGCAATCGACTCCTACGAGTTATATTGGACTCGTGTGACGTATTGGCACCGCTCACGGGGCCGTGGGGGGGGTGCTAAGGGGTTTCGCCTGGGGGGTAGAAATTATTCCTATTGTAGGATAGTTTTTTAACCACAGTTCTTCTTTATTTTCATATCATGTAGATCTAGGCGGGCCCGCTATCCATATTTTGAATGAGATCCACCCAGACATGTTCCTATCAGATGTTCTGCAACATTCTTTTCTGTGTGAATCACATTAACTACCTGCCTTACACAATGATATTTCCAATATGGCAAATCAAAAAATATTGACCACCTGGACCACGGCTTCGCTGGTCGTTCGGATCCCCCCAGCTTTTGGTTTACAAACTGGGGGTGTTTTCCTACGTACCTATTCCCCGCAGTCAGAGTCGTCGCCTTATCCTTGACCTGCTGACCAGAAAGTCGAGTAGGTGGCATTCTGCATTCGTGACCTACACGCAAAATGTTTGACTTTTTGTTCCTAAAAGGGTGAATGGTCGACAAAAATCTATGATAACCTGTGTAACTCATCTTATCACTATCTTTTAGCCACAGGCTTCAGTTTCCTTCCCACATATGGGACATCCATAATAACTATGAACATTAAAACCAAATAGGGTCCCATAAGCTGGAAGGTCGTGGATCACCCACATCACCATTGTCTCAAGTGTGAACTCTTCATCCTTATGAGAGTCAAACGATGTCATGCCTTTATCCCATAACTTTTTAAGTTCTTCGATTACTGGTGCTAAGAATACAATATCATCACTGGGAGCCTTCAGCCCGAGTATTAACAAAGACAACAATGTGAAATCGTTTCTCATGTATAGTTCGGAGGGAGACTTAAAGGCGCCATGAGAACTGGCCAATAACTCTACTAGTACTTAAATTACCGAAAGGGTTAAACCCATCGGTTATTATTGCAAGACGAACGTTGCGTGGTTCCTTTGCAAATTCATGGTTTTGTGCATTTGAAATTTTCCAGATGGGTGAATCAACTAGAGGACTCATCAGATTCCCACCCATATCGTACCGAGCGCGGCATGTCATTGCCTCCGCTATCCACGGTACATTAAATGACCATTTTAACCGTGGCCCAAGTGGAAAATACTTCAAAACCTATTGTGGGACTTGTGATCACTTATAATTTTTTCCAGATTTATTCTTTCCATTCTCATATCTAGTCTTACTGCATGAAAGACATTCATCCTTCTCTTCGTGCTTGTGTCGGTACAATATGCAATCGTACTTGCACGCATGAATATGGTAGGATAATTATCTGGTGACGTGTTCTCTTTTAGGAAAATATATTTAACCCACTTAAGATTTCCGGTTATGCTATTCCCAGATAAACTAAATTGACTCTTGAAATTATGCAAACCAATCATTGCATATAATACCGAGTGATATTTATCGCAATCTTTATACAACAGTCTAGCTGCGTCGACTTTCAACCATTTGTATTCCCGTTCTCCTGGAAGTTTAACATCAGAATTTTCATTTAGTTGGCCACATTACGCATTATTCGTATCCATAGGTTGGTGGTCTTGATAGTTGTGGAGTCCATAAGCATCACCAATTAAGTCAGTAAATGAACGATGTGTTGGTGAATTATGGACCACTTTCACTCATTAGGGTTCCATTACGAGGTCGGGCACCGACAATTCTTTTGAAACATAAGGTATATTTCTTTCACCATGATATGTCCATATTTTATAGTCTTGACAAATTCCCCACTATATTAAATACAACTCAACGCATTCCAATGACTTATATTTTTCATTCTCACAGCGGGTGCACGGACACAGAATCTTATCATTTTTAAGATTTTTGAAAGCGTATTTAACAAATTCTTGAACACCCTTTACATAATTATTTGAAATTCGGTCAGTCTCTCCCATACACTCTTTATATAGTGGGAAATCTATGTAATAATCTACAAATTCCAGTCATGTGGATATAGGTTAAAACCAAAATCCATGTAATAATCTACAACTAAAGAAATAAAAAATATTCTTAAAACTAAAACAAAACCAATATTCTTGAACGGAAACAAAACCAAAATTCTTACAACTGAAAAAAAAAATTATTACAATTGAAACAAAACAAAATATTAGTCGATCTTTTCCAACAAATAAATTGTCCAAGCAAGAAAAGAGTTTTTATAATTCCTCAATTCCAGCCCATCCTCGTCTGCAGCGAACGCAGGTCCGCAACCGTTGTATATTTCATCGACCAGTATTTGAGCCTCACCCGTCTCTAATGGTCGATTGTGTACTTTAGTTCCAAACCTTGGACATGAGTGTGAATATCCCAACAAACCTCTTATTGTTCAGGTCTTTGAAATAGTATTTTTTATCATAGTCACCGTGAGTTGTTGATGATGATCCAAGTCCCGTGACAGGCAGAATTTGGGAGGGGAATGTTGGATGAGGCGGTATTTGGGAGGGGAATGTTGGATGAAGTGAATTTGGGAGGAGAATGGTGGATGAGGCAGTATTTGGGAAGGGAAACTTGAAAGGGTAGGATAGCTAAAACCTTGAGAAGGAGGGTGAGGGTAAGGGTAACCTTGAGGAGGAGGAGGAGGAGGAGGAGGAGGCCGAATTGGGACACCATAATTTTGGAAAAGGGATACGAGTTGTCCAATTTGATTCGTCAACATTACCAAGTTATTTTTGATTTCCTGGACATCCCCATCAGACTTGGCATGTCGTTCGTCATTAGACAAGAAATGATTATTGATTGAAGAGAACTTTCCGACGAGAGGTGCGGTCTGTTGAAATTTTGTTTTTGGCATATGTGAGCCAACACCTCTCGTCCTCCCCATTTTGTCATTTCCAAAGGTCTGGGTCAAGGCATCATTATCAAGGTCAAAGTCATTAGTAGTGCTCAAACCTGACTGACTGCTGATGGTCTCTATTGATTTTAGTGTCTTAGCCAAGTGTAAGTGGAATGTATTATGTTTACCCCGACGAGCATGAATGAAAATGTTGGACCGATTTGGTGTTTTACTCGCATATGGACCATCTTTTGTCCTACTCTCCCATTCATTCTTCACACCCTTATAGGATTTGGATCCCAACCTATGGATATCAGTTTTTTGTACCCTATTTTTTTCATTTTTCTCCCTTTAGAGAAACTTTTTTTCTGTCACCTCATTCTCCAAAAACTTATTCAACTGCTCCACCGGAATTTCAAGATTTAGAGGCACTCTCTCTTTCAAAGATAAAATATCGGAGCTCACTGTCTCCTTCGAGAAATGTTTCTTCTGAAGGTTTCTCCTATATGTTCTCAATGATTCAGCAACCTGAGATAGAACTTTGTTCTTGGAACGATTGGGAAATGAGAAATACTTGGAGAGTTGATTGTATATATCATCCTTGACGGCTTGATCAACCTAGTTCCAGTTGTCTGGTCCACTAGCACGCGCGTTCATATTTCCCAAATGCAAACACTGGGATTTAAAGTTCAGCATGTCATTCCTATCACCCGTCGGGTTATTCCCGAGAAGGGAGAACCCAGTGGGCTTCTTTTGGGTTAAGCGGGAGCCATCGACAATGTTAGATGGGGACGGTGGATCAACGGGAGTGTTGGATGATAGTGTTGAAGCAGTTGGACTTGGCGAGGAGGCAACCATTGGTGGAGTTGTGTATTTCTCACCAATTGGTGTTGAGAATTCGGGTGGTGCACGAGATGGTGAACCTTGTTGTCGTGTTCCCTCAACACTTTATTCCCTTGGGTTGTTTCCTCCCGACTTTATCTACAAAAATGAAAAACCATACGTGACTACAAAATTATAATAACAAATTATAATTAATTAATCAAGCTTACGACTATATATATATATATATATATATATATATATATATATATATATATATATATATATATATATATATACCTTTTTAAAGTAAAACTTTAGAATAACTTCAATTTGTCTGATCTCCATCCATTCGGTATTAGTTTTTAAGAACGAATGAATTTTTGCACGTGGACAACTAAGAGGAAGGGTATCTATCATTGATGTGTAGATATCCGTGACATGAACTCAGAATCCCATCATTTTCAACTTGTTAGAAAGATTCAATTTAGTGTGCATATGGACTGATACATCACAGTCCATGTCAATGTTCTCTGTACGTAGTTGTATCCATAACGGGTGGATTTTTTTTCCGCCTTCTCCAACAATGTAACCAATGTCAGGGCTACATTAGGATTATGCGTGTGAAATATATTTTGCATAATGTCATCCCAGTTTTCTGATAGGGAAAATAGAATACGATTGATCACGTAATCTTGGCAAAAATTAACTCCACAGTTTTGAAGGTAGTTAAATTGTTCAATCTTTTTATTTTCATACCTATAAATAGGAGTACCCTCTATATTACGCTCAGTAACAAAAGAGTTACGTGTGCGGTCCAATTGCATCCTCTCTAACTCTTGTTGCCAATGATTATTACCATGGCTCATTTTTCCTGAGAAAAATATACGAGGGCATGTATATTAGGGTATATTAGTTTGTTTACGGTTTTGATAATAAATAAAGGATTTTGAGTATATTAGTTTGATTAGGGTGTGGAACCTAAAATACTCAATTAATTTCAAACTCTAAAATTAAATAATTTATCTTAATCCCTAAGTAATCACATTCAGTCAATACTAATAACACTCAATTAATTTCAAACTCTAAATAAATTTCAAGGCCTAAATGATAATGCCCATAAATTTCACAATTTATTCTAATCTCTAAGTAACCGTATTCAATCAATACTAACAATACCCAATAAATACCCTTAAATCACGCAGTTAATTTCAACCTCTAAATAACAATTTCCAATCAATGTTAATAATACACAATAAATACTCAATAAATAATGCAATAAATTTTAGCTCCTTAATTTAACATCCCTTTTTTTGAAAAAAATAATACACACACACACACACACATACATAGATATACACACACATAAACCAAGGATACACACACATATATAGATATACACACATATAAATCGGGAATACACATACATACACAGATATACACACACATATACAGATGTACACACATATACACATGAATTCACATAAATATACACACACATACACAGATATATACACACGTACACACACATACACATACAAACACACATAAACACACACATACACATAAATACACACGTTTTCACACACATATACACACTAGGGTTTAAATCATAAACATAAAAACTAGGGTTTACTTTTGAGATTGAGAGAGATAAGGGCCGAAATTAGGGTTTGAGACAGAGAGATTGCAAATCGTCGAAATCGCACAGAGAAAGAGAGAGATAGAGATTGACGTGGGAAGACATGAAAATGAGGGAGAATGGTTTTAGTATAAGGACACTGGTCACGTCTTAGATCCGTGACCCACTGCCATGATCCTTAAATTTTTCCACATCAGTGCATACTTAGCGATATGGTCACAAACCTAAGCCGTGACCCACACCCGAGAAAAGATTGAGATGGTCATGGCCCAAAGTCGTGACCTGTATGGTGTGCATTGTAGAATTGGTCGCAGACATAGGTCGTGATCCATCCGTGATGAAACTTTGAGGGAACTTTGGCACAAAATTGGTGCCATAATGGTCACGACCTGGTCACGGCCTAAGGCCATGACCCACACTAGTCGGGGATTTGGGCCGTGACCACTTCCAAGATCATTCATGACCACAATAGGTCATGTATATGGTCACCCAAAGTTGATGTGGTCACGACCCAAAGGGGGTGACCATTCGCAGGATTTGGTGTATTGTTTGGAGATAAAATAACAGTGCTGATCCCATCTCCGAAGAGTGGCATCCATATGGTAAGAAAATTAGGCACTCAAACCCTGAGTCCTACAAGACAATAACACTTCCATGGGTATACCAAAATTCTATTCCTTAGATTATAATGTATGCTACTAGTTTTAATAAATCCACATCGTGTTTATAAAATCATATATTTACTGAAATCATCGGTTGCATGAAATCATTGGGTATTGGTTTATTCGGATAAAGATTGAATCAAATTTCAATGGATTTGTGAACTATACAAAAGACTTCATAGATGAGGATACGATTTTCGGGCCTATCACAAAGTGATATAAATAATTGACGAAATCAAGGTAATTGCGTGAAATAATACTAAATTAGAAGTTACCTACTTTTTAATTTCGGGCTTGATGTATGATCTTCTTCTTCAAAGGGGTAAACCGGGGATTTTAAAATCATGTATATAGAAAATATTTAGGGTATTGTAAATAAATAAGAATCTAAGTAAAGCTTAGGGTTTGTATAGAAATTATTTAAAATTTAGAATTTCTATCGGGGTAATTATATAATTATTCATAGTTAATGCTTTTAATTATTTTTGTAAGTTGTATTCATTTTTGGGATTCGTGAAAAGATACAATTATGTTATATTTATTGAAAAGGGATTGGATTTAAATTTTGGGGTTGATATTTAACAGTTTTAAAATCCAAGGGTTTAGTGCAAATTACAAGATTGGCTGGGTAACCAAATATAAAAATGTAATATACTAATTTGACTAGAAAAATAAAATAATAATTTTGAAAAAAAATGAATTTTCTAATCGGAGACACTCCCCCACGCGTTGGATCAAAGTCCACATGCGCCAGGTTTTGACCTCACTCTCGCGCGTGTAATCCACTTCATCTTGAACCTTCAATTGTTTGACTTAGGGTTTTGAAAACTTTGACCGTTGATTGTGTAGTTATAGAATACCATTAGGGTTAATTCCTAAATGAAATTTGTTTATTTTTAGAGGAATCCAACCATATTGGTTTCAAACATTGAGGTTCACTCGCTCGAGCTATTCATTTTCAAGAAAAATAGTGAAAGTTTGACTTTAACATTTGTGGATTTTGGCTATAATTTGAACCATGGCATAATTATATTTATGTTATAGGATCAAAATTGAGTCTAAGAACTTTGGTTTCTTGGATTAGGGTTTACCATAACTCTTGAATTTGGTTTATGAAATTTCCAGCTCCGTAAAATAAAAGTTTTGATTTGGGGTATTAAACTTTGTTTTATACTAAATTAACCTATGCACCTAGGTTCCTTAAAACCATATCTTGAGTTCTACTACTTTGAAACTAATTCAAAGTCAGTATTACATATTCCACCATTGAAGCTCAATCTTTAATGGTGGTTTATAGTATTCAAGCATTTTCAGTGCCTTTTCAACGTTGGAATTCAATGAAAACCCAAAAATGAAACCTATGAATGTGCATAAACTTAACCAATTGAAAAAGAAACATAAATTCTACATAAAATGATATAAATACCAATTAAGATAAACTTTGCATTGTGTTTTTCACTGTGGATAGGTACTCTTTTACTGTGCTGAAGTTGGGGTTTTATACCGTTGGGTAAGGATAGTTGATTGGTGCTAGTAAAGGTGGATGTAAACTAATGTTTCTTTAAGTTTTGGTTTGGGTAACATGTGAGGTGATATGGGTACCATTTATATGCATGTGTTATAAGCAGGTCACTAGGTTGTCAGGTGTCAAAACATGACAGGGGTGTAAGTGTGAAGTTTGGATTTTTAGTTTTAGTGCTTGGTTAAGTTATGAGATCTTTTATGGATGTTTTTATATGTTTTTGAAAATTTAGTGGGTGAATTTATAATTTATCAAACTTTTGAGAGTGGGTTTCTATAATTATGTAAAATATGTATGATATGGATAAGTTTGGTGTTTAAGGTTGGAATATAAGAGCATTGTATGGGTTAAATAAACATGTTAAAGTTTATGGGGGTATTTTGGAAATTTTGAAAATTTCAAGGTTACTTGGGTAATTATTTTCTTTTCTTGGGTTTGTTTGAGATATTTAACTTATCTTAAGGTTATTGAGGTTTTTGTATTGACCGGGCTGGGTATATATGTTCTCGATGTACGTTTATTTGATATCAGGATTCTTTCGATATAAATTTTTTTTAAGACATACGATATATATATACTAGCGTATAGAAAATTTTCCAAAGTACGTAATCACATAACGGTAAAAATTTTCAAAGTATGTAACTGCAAAACGACAAAAATTTTGTTCCCCGACAAAAATGAAGTGTAATATTAAAAAAATTGGCCATAATATCCTTTATTTATAGGATCATCCACCTCGTTTAACAAATAATATATAGTCCAACAACTTATACGCATAGTTGAATCAACTACCACACGACGCAATCAGAATATGTAAAAAATTAACGAAAAAACCTTACATGAACCAAATCCATCAATGAAAAAACGAAAATGCAAACGTTAAAGTCAATTTTGACCCATTGAACAGCGCCGAAAATATCTTGAAACATCTGCACCAATTTAATACGAATCCAATGGCGCCAGAATCACCTGATTCCCATTTACGGCTAAAAAGTTATGCAATTTCTCCCAAAATATACTATTTTTACTTGAAACAGAATATTATTAAGGAAATTCAACGACTTACAAACCAAGTGTTAGATAAGTTCTATATCTCATGAAATTAAAGTGTAACAAATTGCACTAAGTCTGGTGGGAAACACAGAGCTACACCAATTAAGTCTGACCCGCCTGCTTTAGAAGTTGATTGGATACCTCTTTTAAGTCATGTCCGCCACATGAATTTTTCTTACGACACGACACTGCCACCAACTACAACAAACACCCAATTAAACAACCCACACCTAAACAAAAATATGAACCAAGGTATAGATCTGTAGTTCCCATTCACATGTATTTAGCACATAGACTACAGATAATCAATAGGACTGATTATTTTTCATTTCAGCACTCCGCCCATTTCCAATTCCAACGCTCCTGCTATGCCCCCGCCTTTTACTCCATTTTCATCTTTGCAATCCCCTGCAAATTGTGTACGACTTATATTAGTAACAATAATAGGTAATTATAATACTCTACTTTCAAATTGTAATTCAATGTAATAATGATTCATGTAAGGAAGAAAAATTGTTCTTACTTACGTCTAAGTAAGTAACTAATCACTTTCTACAAAAGGAAATTTGGTATGCTCCTTCAACTTGTAACTGCAACAGTCTCTGGTTCATTGTCACTATAATCTCCCCAATGCTTTGGTGGCCCCTCCTCAACAGTAATGTCGCCACAACTTTCTTTTATACCAACAATCTCATTAACTTCTGAAACTGTATCAGTTTATTTTTCTTCAATATCAGTATGAATTTCCCCATTAATTTTGGCCTGATCATTATGCAACCTTTATTGATCTACTCATTTACCCAATTATTCAACTTCTCACCTATATAAACATTGTAGTGACCATGCCCCCTTCTCTTGACCATCAAAAACAACTTTGACTCTTTGTAAACATTGTAGCTGATGATGTTACTCTGTAGTGATCCCTCTGTTCTTATGTGTATGATTGTTTTAAAATTCATTAGGTGAGGGACTCCTACCGATTTACCGTTAGAATCATGAGAAGGTACCCTGAAGGTATAGGCCTTTGTGTGGTTGTTATGAGACTTATATTGATGGGTGATATTAGTCCATTGATGGACACACCATTTAAAAGGCCCTATGTCACATTATGTGTTTTGATTTAAGATTGTGTATATCTGGTTGTGCGGGTGGCATGAGTGGAGGTTGGTACTGGATCGTATTATGTACTTGCGATATAGTCCAGGGATGGGCATGTCTAAATTAAAAGAATTTAAGATAAGTTAATATGTATTGATATGAGATCCTGTATATCTTAATGTGTAAGAATTGATATTGGGTTATATTATGTACATGTGTGGTTAGTGGAATCCCATTTTTGTATATTATGGTGGGATATTTACTTCTTAGTCTACTGATAAAGACTTATTAGTATTGCGTATACTTTGGTTTGGGACACTCGTGTAGTATTTTATTTATGATGAGGGGTGAGGTATCTCTTGCATGTGAGTGTTGACGGGCTGCATTTTTTAATCGTAAATGAGTCACGAAATTATTATTGTTTGATACTATAAGATATTTCTTGAAAGTTTAGGGCACTGAACCCAATATACAAAACTTCCCATTGGTATTATTGTTGTTATATAAAGGAATAGCATGGCCGAGCGGCCAGGCTTGTAGTGATTGGATATCCATTTCATTATCCTTAGAGTAGGAGTTGTTGCTTCATTTTACTTGGATTCCTAACACTTATATCCAAGAGCTTGTTTATGAACCGAGGTGGTTTTAGTTGTATTTACATTTCAGTTGAGATCAGTGTAAAATGCAAATTTAATATGGTGGATTCAATTTATTAGAGTTTTATTTTATTTCGGATCAGTTTTCATACTATTGTTGTTATTCCCATTATGTCATATATGGTTTTTATTTACTGTCAATTGTATTTTACGTTGATGCCAATAAATATATAAATTTATAAGTGCTCCCTTATATTCGATGTATCATCTTGATCAACTATTCATGGAAAATAAGGGGTGTTAAAACATTACTCAAAAGAAATAAAACAAACATAATCTCTAGCTCCTACATATCTAATTGGTGGTGACCGGAATGATAACTCGGTTCTTGAAGGAGAGGAAACTAACTCTGATGTGACAGTGGAGCACCTGGAACAACGCAACGAATAAGTCCACCGAAAGATAAAAAACTACGCAACCCAAATAATAAAACTGACAATTATGCGCGTAAATACCTAATCTACAGTTTTATATTAACTGTACAATAACTTGAATCATCCATTAATTAAGATACCACTAATATACTCAATACCCATGATTATATCGTCATAAGAAAAACATGTATTAGTCCCCACCTAGCTACGAGGTCACTAATACACTAAAACATAAAATCAAGATTATCCCCCAGCTAGATACGGGGTCACTAGTACACCAAATAACCCATGACTAGACCCAAACTAACTAAAAGTTCATTAGCATGCAAATCCACCATTGTAATCTGGCGTGGACTAAAATCAACCGCAACTATCCCTCAACTAACTACCAAGGTCACTAGTTGAAATGTACGCCTAACGCAGACTAAATCAACCAATCCACAACTCCACCCCATCTAAAATCAAAACTAAATAATTGGATAACCATGAATTTATATCAAGACATGCCTACAACCATAATTATCCATGCCCATCCCTCTTTATCGTATTATCCCAAAAGGATAATTAATACTTTTAGGAATAATTTATTTCTTTTGTTTCGTACATGAGTTTATAACCTTCTCTGATGTGATTACAACATTTCCACGAGGGCAGTAGAACATATATTATGTTTGGGGGATTTAATCCAATATTCAAGTTTACCATTTTGGGCATTAACTAGTCCATATAAGGGATGTACATTATGGAAACTAACATGAATAATTTATCTCAAACATTATATGTGATTAAATTTTCAATTCTAACGTAATAGCTTGCCAACTATCCAATATGACATTCTAACTTAATTCTAACATACTTAAATTTCTTAAAGGATTTCCATTAGAATTTACCAATTATGTAAAAGGGTTAATCCTTTAATATTTCCAAATTATAAGTTGAATATGAATTAGAGTTTTCAACATCATTTTCGACATGCATAATATCCCATTTCAACTACAAGAGGGATAATCTTGAAAATCTTCCAATTTTCATAAATTATAAACATAAGTGTAAAATTATCATCCAAATTACAATTTTTAACGTGGTTCTAGTTTTGACTCTAGGCAACCTCAAATTTAGCACACACCCATTTCCCAATATTGTCTTAAAACATTATCTACATCACTTACTCCACCATCAACCGTCCTTCCACGGCATTCATCCAAACACCAAAAATTAGTAAACAAGGAATTCAAATATAATTTGAACAAGCTTGGTGGTCCTTGATGAAGCCAAAATTCTGTGAGACTTGGGTTGCACTTAGAAGTAAGGTGTCTGGATTAGACCATGAGCAAAAAATGAAGTATGAATATAAACACAAGGGTCTATCAGGATTCAATTCAATGTGTTAGGCCTACGCCCACGACTGGAATTCCCTATTTCTCTCTTACTATTAATTTGGGGTCGGAAGACCAAATTACAAGTGCCCACAGGCTGTATTACAAGGCTGAGAATTATAGAGGGAATAAATGCACGACAAATGTTTGAGTTAGTTTTCCTCCGCTATAAATCTATCTTGACATTCATATCCTCTTGCTTAAGTCTTGAATATAAAATATGTGGGATAAGTTCATTTAATGCGGTGGTTGGAGGAATATCTTCCTATGATCACGTGTCTGAAATGTTGAAGTATTAAACATCCTTCTAGAACACCTGGGTCAGTTGAGATGAACAAACATACAAACTATTGAATCTTCCATTTGATCTTCTCATTTGTTTTAGGAGTAGTAAACACCAAATGGAAAAGTTAAAGGGACATGGGTATTGACTATGGGTTAGCAAGTTATGCAAATTTATCACATCTAGACATTGCCTTTGTTGTCCTAAAAGGGTTTAAATTTTGTCTCACCACTCCGGAAAGATCATGGGGTTTGGTGCATTACAGACTTGGTAAGTAATGCCTTGGAAAAGTGACATGAGTGGTTCCTTGGTTAAAATGGGTCATGTGAAGGACATACAAGGATTACAAGCATGGACCATATATAGTGGTATTGCCATATAAAAATCTACCCATGAGGCAAATTGGGCCTCTGAAAAATTCTTCACTATCAACTGCCCCCAAATTTCCACGTGGGGTGATTCGAGCATGTGGAAATTATCAGTCAGGACTTTATTAAGATTAATTCGACGACCTCCAACCTTTTTGCAGTTGTAAAAGTAAAAATTAATGTTTTCACATCGCAAAGTTTATTAGGGGGTTGAGCAACCCTCAGCTCGTAAGGGTTCAGGGGTAACGACCCTATTTTTTTTTTAATTTAGTAATAAATATATGAAATAATAATCCCAAAAAATTGAGTATAAAGGAAATATACGAACAACGGGATCCAAGAATTTGTGTTAAATAAAGACTTTTATCATTTTCTTCTTAAGTAATACGGAAGGGGTCCCACACCTTCTTTGCAATCTCCAAGGCTCAGATATGTTTACTTTGCAAAGTTACACCATGATTTGAAAATTAAAGTACGACGGCCTCTGAGGGAAATCATATCTTCATACATTTTGTATCCTTTAAGGGTTGCGAAACTCGATCGGGTATTTTTTTTTCGTATTAAAATAAAAAAATTATGTCTTTTCTTCTAAAGTCATATGGTGGGGGTCACATACATCTTTTATCATCTATAAGGCTCGAATCTGTTTACTTTGCAAAGTTACACCATGATTTTGCAAAGCAAAGTACAATGCCCTGAGTGAAATCTTATCTTCATACATATTGGGTCATCTAGAGACTATGGGACCAATGTGTTTTTTTTCTTGTAATAATAAAAAAAAAAAAATCTATGCCTTTTCTTCTTGAGTGATATGGTGGGATCCCACACCTCCTTTTCCATCTCCAAGACTTGAATATGCTTACTTTGCAAACTTACACCATGATTTGAAAAGTAAAGTATGCTGGCCCTTCACTGAAATCACATATTCATACATTTGGTGTCATCTACGGATTATGGGACCCGCATATTAAAATAAAAAAATTATGCCTTTTCTTCTAAAGTCATATGGTGGGAGTCATATACATTCTTTATCATCTATAAGGCTCGAATATGTTTACTTTGCAAAGTTACACCATGATTTGAAAAGCAAAGTACAATGCCTTGAGTGAAATCTTATTTTCATACATTTTGGGTCATATAGGGACTATAGCAACTAGGGCTGGTTTTCGGTCGATTTTGTCGGTAAATGGACCATACCAATACCATACCAACTTTAAAATCATCAAACCAAAATGTCCAGTTGTACCAACGGTACAACAATCCATAAACCAAAACCAAATCGCGCGGTTCATCGGTAAAATCATTTTTTTTTGCGATAAAATCGTTTTTTCAGAAAATTTGGTAATTTCGGTAAATTTCTCGTTGCGGTAATTTTGGTAGTACTTGATACATAATGGTATTTTTTTGTACCACTTGCATATACATGTTCATATGCATATTTAAAATAACAATAACAAAAACTAGTTGCGTGGTTAAGTTATTTTTTTCATTATTTTTGAACGAAAATTGTTGCTGAACTTTTGTCAACAGTTAGAGAATTTTGTCAAATAGTGGTAACTGCCTTAGGTTTGTTAATACAAGGCCTGACTTAGTTTTTTTTTGACAATATTGATTATAGGTAATTGCCTTAGCTTTTTTATCATCATAGGTAGCTGACTTAGTTTTTTTTTTTTATCATAAAAGCCTTAGCTAAACATAAACATCATGCCTTAGCTTTTTTATCAGCGTCGAGCTAAACATAAACATCATAAATCATGAACCAACCAGATCTACATCAAAGAAGAAAAGGTATTTGTTCTTGAATGATTCTTGAACATCTAAAAGGCAATAGTTCCAATAGTTCGCCAGTTAGTTGATTGCAGCGACTGGTCAAATTGTGAATTTCAAATCTTCTATATTCTACCTGTCATAATACTGAGAATCTGTGCTAGCTATATGAATCATCACCAACACAACTGAAATGAAAATAATGAGCAAAAACAACCGATGATGAAATGCAAAGCAGCAAATACCTAAATGAAAAGAAAAAACACACATATGAAAATGAAAAAAGAGAACGGTCTGAGGGGGAGCCGGAATAGGTAGAAAAAATTAAGAAATTACCGGTGATGAGTGGTTTCTTGTGGCCGGAGGGGTTGATTTTATGATGGGTGGCTGATTTTATGTTGAGAAGGGTTTAAAATGAAAAGTGATAGGGTTTGGTATGTTTTATACTAAGAAAATGAGTGGATGAGATGAGTTTAAAATGAATGATTTTGATTAATTTGATATGTATATTATTGTAAATACAATTTTTATTCGATATTAATATGGTAATATGCATTAAATTTGATACGGTATTTCAGTAATATAACATATGGTAATATACGATAATATATGGTATGGTAATATACATCTTCATATGCATATTTAAATTTAATATGTGTACAATTCTAATAAATAAAAAATATATATGTACATATACACAAAATTACATATATTTATATTTTATTAAATTATATAATATACTAAGATTCATATGTTAAATAATATTATCAATACATACATGATACTTACATATAATTGTATACATGTAATATTAACGTATGAAATAATATAAAATATACATATAGTATATATGTATTAAATAATATTATCAATTCAGGTATGTATATAATTTTATTGTGGATTATACATGCAATATCATACAGTGGCGGAGCCACTTTGTCGGGTGGGTGGGCAAGTGCTCCACCAAGATTTTTATTATTATTATTTTGAGATAAAATATAATTATAACAAAAAATAAGGCCAAAACCGAAATATATTCATTAGTTATAACCTAAAACCCTCTTTGACACTAAGAGACTTTTAGATTTGCCCCAAATAAATTACCCCCATCTCTCTTTGTTTGCTATTTAGATTTGAGTTCATGATTTATTATGATTTAATTTTTATTTGTTATCATTTGTTTGTTTTTTGGGATTTAATTTTTATTTAAACTTGCAATTTGTTTTTTTTATATAATTTAATGTTTGGTGAAGCAGAATAATTTAATATTTAAACCTGCAATTTCAGTTATGAAAAAATATTATAAAAGAACTCGCGAAAATGTGGTGCCTCCAACGGATAAAATCGATCTCCAAAAGGAACCTATTCCTAAAAAGATATTGTATTCAATTTTTTTTTTTAGTTATAATTGTAAAAACATAAAAATAAGTTTAAATCTTTTTTCAGGGCTACCACCCCGAAACCCTCGTCAATGAATTGTGCCCCACCTACTCTACATTTCTGGCTTCGCCGCCGATATCATATATATATGTTTGAAAATTTCATCAAAATTTTCAGAAAATTGTATTTAAAAAAAAGTTTACCAAATACGCACTAATATTTATAAACTTATAAAATTAAATTTTAAAAATTATATTTAAAAACAGTGTTTAAATCAAATTTTTTAATTACATAACGAAACCGCCCATATGTACATGTGTTAAAAATTTAAAAACAAACAAACAAACAAAAAGTATGTACCCACGGCTAGTCCCGCATTATGAGTGTAGACTTAAAAAAAAATTTAGGTTCAAGTATTATTTGGGGTTGAGTATTTCTTATTATTTGATGTTGACATCTACCGGCTTTTGTATAGATTGGTTGGACTTCAAAAGTGATGAAAACCGTCACTTGACTAGTTTAACCCTCAATTCACTTACTTTTTCAATTGAAAACTCTTTCACACCCGAAAACATTAATATACATTATTACATTATAAACTATACATTTATAAATTTAATATATAGATCAATATATTAATTATATATATATATATATATATATATATATATATATATATATATAGACACACACACACACACACAATAAAACACATTAACATTAAAAACACTTTTTAATTTAAATGCATAGTTTAATAATACAACATTTTTTTATAATAACAAAATTTTTAATTAAAAATCATTGTTATATTTAAAAAAAAGTTATTTAAAAAAAGTTTTTAATTGTTTTTATACGTAGAAAAACTTTTTAAAATTTACCTACTTATAAAAACTGTTTTTTATTTAAAAAAAACATTATTTTTACTCTATAAAAATATCATTAATATTTTTATTCATAGGAAACAATTTTAAAAAATTATCTATTTATAAAAACTATTTTTATAAAAAACATTATTTGTAGTTTATAAAAATTGCTTTAATGTTTATATTCATAGAAAACATTTTTTATTTATAGAAAATAGTTTATTTTTATTTATTATTAAAAATTGTACATTTTTAAGTAAAAAATTTAAAAATATTTTCAGTTTTTTTAAAATAAAATACGTACAATGTTTTTTTGTTATTATTTACAAAAAACAGATATTATATAATAAAAAATTTAAAACTAATGGAGAATTTTTGTTCTTAAAATATAGTTTTGTAACTTTTTTTAAAAAAACTGTTTTCTACGAAAAAAAACTGATTTTTTTATAAAAAGAAAAATTGAAGACAGTTTTTGTCCATTTTATTTATGGTAAACAATTTTAAATGTTTTTTTTATTAGGTACATTTCTTTTTAGAAAATACAATTTCAAATGCAGTTTTATATATAGAGAATAGAGTTAAGAAAATACCGTAGGGTTTATAATAAAAAAAACTTCTTTTAACTGCTTTCTATAAATAAAAACGTTGAAAAAATCTTTTTTGTTATAAAAGAACTGATATTTTTTTTATAAACAGAAGTTTTTTTCTATAAAAAAAAATAAAAAAACTGTTTCTTATAATGTAAAAATGTTTTAAAAAAACTTTTTTTTTTAAATTGAAAAGTGTTTTTTTAAAATATTATTGTTTTTTTATTGTTAGTGGGCCCATGGTTTTACATTGAGTCCAGTGGAAATTCCGATCCCTAAAATTGAAACAAAAATTAAGTGCAGTCTTAACTTTTAATTTTATAGTCTCAACTTCAAGGGTTGTTCAAGTTGGTAACAAGGGTGTAGCTGTAAACTCAGGCACCTGAGTTCGAAACTTGGCAGCCGCGTCTTGCGGCCACGGACCGCAGGAATTAAACGCATGTTCTGTAAGCCTTGCTCGGGAAAAAAATGATTAATCTCGAGGTGCGCGCAAACTGACTCGAGAATCACCCTTTCGGGAAAAAAAAAATTTATAGTCTCGTCTACATATTTCAAGTTAGAATAAAGGACTTCACTCTTTTTTTCTTTGAATCTCCATTTTGAGAGGGCCCCAAAGCTAAAGAATTATATTCTTACAAATGAAAAAAGTTGAAGCTCATTAAGACAAGTAGAGAATGAAAGAAAGTTGTCCCCATCCAATGGAGATTAAGTTCCCTCTAGAAAACAAGAAGTTGAGGGTGACATGTCGAGGCCTTTTTATACCCCAATTTGGTGGAGTGTTTGCTGACTAACTTATTCTAAAATTTCCTTTTTCTTTACTATCACGAGTCTCACATTTTCTTTTGTCATCTTGGAGTTTCGAATATGTTTACAAAGCAATGTAAACTCATAGCACATTTTGGTGGTTCGCCACCTTCTTTGAATATTGGCATATGAGCTTTTAACACAGTCATTTAAAGCTCAAAGGGGATCATCATCTAAAGTAAGACATGGTAAAATGTCGCATAAAACGATAACACGATACAAATCGATACGAAATTATATGCTAATAGGTTAAGTTAATGTGCGAATCCTAAATGATTTTAGATCATATTAATGTCAATGTGATAAGACAAAGATAGTTAACGGGTCAAGATAGTGTTGACTCCCATCACTCGTTAATATTCGATAAAATGCATTAAGATCAATTAATTTAAGTAAATAAAATATATGATTAGGACTTATAAAGAGTTTATGTAGTTTAATTCTAGATGTTTTTTATAATATAGGAGCTCATATTTGTACCCATTGATGTAAGCCACAGTTAGAGAACTTTTCCTCACTGACTGGTGATTAATAATATCTCTCTTAAAAAAAAAATAACAATGAATTCATGAGTATAATTAAGGGTGTACACGGTTCGAGTTGGTTCGGTTTCACTAGGAACACAGAACTACTACCGGGGTTGACTAGTTTCATATTTTTGGAACCGAAACCGAATTGATTATGTCCCGAACCGAACCAATTTGAGGCAAAGGTTCTTGGGTTAGTTCGGATCGGTTCTTGGATCCAAAAATATATATATAAATAAAATAATATAATATAAAAAAGACATGATAAGCATGATAAACAAACATTATAAAGGTAATCCAAGTCTCAAAAATCAAAATTAATATAAAACCTTTCAATTAAGAAAAAACAAGACATTTTTTTTATATGTCACTACACCAAATCTGCCTAATTGTCACGGTCGTTGACCTTGAAAAGTTCAACTTATCAAGGTCAATGATCGTGATAATTCGTGGGAGTCAACTTTTTTTTCACGAACGTGTCACGGGCCATGACCGTGACAAGTTGAGTCACGGTTAATAACCGTGACAAATCCTTGACCCCTTTTAAAAAAAATCACGATCATTAACCGTGACAAGTCCGTGACAGTAATCATTTGTCACAGATTTGTCACGGTCAATGAACGTGACAATTATGGGCAGAATTTAAAAAAAAACTGATGGGCAGTATGGCCACTGCCACTATCCAGCAGTATATTTGTACCTGTTATAACAATGTTGTACCTGTTCAAACATCATATATCCAAATAAACTAAAGATAATGCAAATATACATTCAAAATAGAAACAATATACATGACGATATAATCCAAATATAATTCAAATGTACCAACTTAAAAATAAAGTCACTACATGTCTGGGGTAAATGTGAGGAGGTGAGTAGGCCACACGATATACGGATTGACACACCCACTAATATACATCGTGCCACATTGTTCGCGCAACCACAATAGGGAGTTCTCCTTCCCGGGTATCACATGCGTGACGAACACTTTGAACTCGATCTCTTGAAGCTCACGTCCATGAACTATTCCACCCTGAACGATATTCGGATCCCTCAACCCCCGCCCTATCCGCTGGTCATCAAATACGTCCAATATGAACATGCTCGGCCAACCAAGTGTTGACATCGGTCTGGGTAAGGGAGCCAAATAGGAAAGTGGATCATCGAAGTATGCACGTGTCGGTGATAAAGCAGCGAGGTCCACATCCTCGTCATCCTGCGCCTCGTCGTCCCGCACCTCCTCCTCCACAGTCTTCTCCTTCCCTTTCCCCTTATGGTCTCCGCCCAATGTACGCTTCATGAATGAGTACATATCTTGGACCGTCGCCTTCAAACAGGACAGCTTCGCATCATGTGAATCCACCGTTTGAGCCAACCCAGTGTCGCTCGTCTCCAATCCAATGATCCTAGATTTTGCCACCCGCAAGCTCACCCCCCTTGTCCCCCCCTTGCGATCAGAGCCAAGCACTTAGCTGAGTGCGTATGTGGACAAAGATGCCTTGTCGACATCAGGCTGTGACTCGTCCACTTTCTTAAGCTTTGCCTGAAACGACAAAAAGCACATGGTTAGTAAAATAAGTAAACTAAAAAATTATAACATAATTAACAAAAATTAAAGTGTCGAATTACTAACAATCGTGGCCGCGACGCTCGGGGACACCTCCTTGTCCTTCCCCTTCTTCGTCCAAAGAGCCACATAAGTATCGAGCCTATGTGGCTTACCCATAGGGTCACTCCCTACCCCCTGAGATAAAATAAAGTAAAATTAGTATCGGCCCCGCAAAGTAAAATAATGCAGAATAATATATTTCTGTAGTTATAGAAAAATTAAATATTACCTTCATCCTATGCTCCACCTCGTCTTAAGTCGTCCGGTCGGAGTAGTGCACGTCCATCTTTTTTGCTCGATTTTCCCTCCCCGATTGGCGAGATGCCAATTGTCTCTCCCCGATCTCATTGTCAATGAACTTTTTCCACTGTGCCAATGAGATCGGCTCCTTCGGCGGGACGGATTCACGCCATTGGATAATGGACTCTCGTGTTTTTTCAAAGTACCGCATCCGCATATTTTTCTTCCACGTCTTGTGTTGCTCCCTCAACTGCTCTAAGACGGAATCGCGTAGCTTTGGATCCTAGTTGAATTGTTCATGTCCAACAAATATAATGTTAGTTGCGAATAAATATAAATATAAAATGAAGTTGAAATCGAAATTGAAATTGAAATATTCATATAAATATAAATATATTACATGTAGTACCGTCCAAACAGCTAACTTGACCTCATATGGCACCTCCTTCCAAATCATAAACCTCGAGCCGATGACCGTCTTTAGCAGATCGAGGGATCTCGCTAATAGCTCCGACTTGTTCTCGATGGTAATCCCAAATTTGTCATATTTGGGGAGCCTAGGGGCCGAGGAGCTCTCGTCGCCTCCACTACCACCGAGCCCAGACGACATCATCATAACCAGCACCATCATCCTTGCCTTAATACCTGAATGAGACATTTGTTGTAAAAATTGTTATTAGTACAGCTAAAAAAAATTAGAAGAAGACATGCAAATATGTACAATTACTACAAATAAAAATGAGCACTAATTATTAATTTACTTTCATATATTAATTTACTAATTTACAATAAGGGGCAATCATATATTAATTTAGTAAAAAAATTAATAATCAATCAATTCTTTTACAAGGGACACTACGCACACACACACACATAGACACACAAGCAGCCCCCCACCCCTACCCCCCATCCCTGCCCCCTCCCCCCCACCTTGCCCCACCCCCTGCCCCCACCTTCCCCTCCTCCCCCACCACATACACGCACACACACCACCCCCTGCCCCCCACCACACACACAATAATTATTAATAATATAGTCATATTCCTATAATGGTGGATGATTGTATACCATTTAATTGGGTCTCTTTTATGAAAAATAAATCTGACACCCTCCGTGAGTTCTAGAAAATTCTTTTAAAAATTGAGAACGAGAAGGACACACCCAAGTATCTCGCATAAGAAGTGATATAGGTGGAGAATTCATATACTCAGGTGTTACAGAATACTGTGTAGGTAATGGATATAAACATGAATTTAGTGCACCTAAGATCTTACAACAAATCTGCCTTATTGTCACGGTCATTAACCTTGACAAGTTCAACTTGTCAAGGTCAATGACCGTGACAATTCGGGGCGAGACAACTTTTTTTGTCACACTATATATTTCAAGTATTCTTCATTTAATTATCATACTATATATATATATTGTTCGATATACAAAGTAATTTTCAAAAAAAGTTGAAAAATCCCACCCCTATATGGACAATAATCCAGTGGTCATGCCACTTTTAAAACTAACCAACCCGACATTTACTAAACAAAATAATCCGACAGCAATGTCAACAACAAATGTGTATCCCGTACTTCTTCTAATTCATCTACTCAAATTATTCATTTCATCAATTAAATTAACAATTAAAGTATACAATTATTAATTTACAAATTTACAATAAGGGGCAATCCTACTTTCATATGAAATGGTCACTAATTATTAATTTAGTTTCATCTAAAACTATACAATTAAAATTATAATTAAAGCTATACAATTTATTAATTAAATCTATACAATGGTTAAGATTGCCCCACCACACACACACACACACACCCACCACACCACCACCACCACCTACCCCCCTCCCCCCGCCACACGCACCCCCGCCCCACCCCACCCCACCCCCACCCCTCCCCCTACCACACCCCCTCACCCCACCCCCACCACACCTGCACACACACACACACACATAAACCACCCCACCCCACCCCCACCACCCCTACCCCACCACACACTTGTGACAACACGCCTACTAAAATAATAGGTGGCCAGCCCAATACTCTAATAATCATAGGAATCATAGATGGTCCAATTTCAGCATCATTATCGATTAAAATAATAGTACGAGATAAACACCAATCATTTTAGAAAATGGACTGTAAAATTTAAAATTTAAGTTAAAAGAAAAGAACTTAGACAATCCAACTTCCAAAAACGGTGGATACTAAAAATGAACGGATAAAAGAATGACAATACAAGAATTAATAACCGAATAAGATGTCGGTCAACAGACCAATACAAAAAGTTACACCGAGTATAACAATTTAAATATCACATTATATTAAATGAATACAAAGCATGGGCAACACGCCCGAGTAATATACTGAATGTAACTAGAGTACAATGGAAAGAAGAGTCTAAAACAAACATCCTACAACGTCCGCAAAATGTTATAGCTCCATGACAACTGGAATGGAAAGTCAATACGGGTGTCCTTGCGGTAGAGCACCTGAACGAACAAAGAGTTGCATACAAAATAAAGAAATATAGACGGGTTAGGGCCCGGTTTTATATGATTACCATGTGACTAAAATGCATGAAAGTTAAGTGCGTAATTCTCTTGCAATTAACATAAAATTTCTCACCTCTCATTCTAAAAGCATAACCTAGTGCAATATCAATGATGATGCTCAATATTCATATATGCATGGGAGAACTCATCTAATTTACTCAAGGAGACATCAATAAATCAATTCACAATCTAAAGGCACAGTTCCTATTCCCTTTAGGAAATACATATATGGCAACTCATTTTATCAAATGTTTACCAATTCAATTTCATTTCAAAACTTTCTTTACCAATTTTATTTCCTTTCTTCCATCCAGAAAACATATATATTTAAAGCAAGTTTTATTATCATAAAAATGCTTTTCCGTTTTATAACATGCCATCTCCTTTCTTCCATCCAAGAAATGTATTTAACTTCCCATTTCCCTTCTTCTATCCAGGAAATGTATTTACAGCCATTTTATTATCATAAATTTAACAACAATAATGTCCCACGTTATTAAGAGTAGTTATATATATCATATCATATAACGTTCTCTAAGACCGCCCGTCCGGGTTTCCCCACTGTGCGCGCCCCTAATTGGCTACCATCTTCCAGGGCCTATCATCAAGACAACCTGGGATCCTAACGAAACATCGGGAAGCGGCCATATGCCTTCGGGAGAGTCATAACCACACCCAGAATTACCTCACCATCACAGAAAAACATACAATAATAGCTCATATGGCCTGGGAATATATGCACCCTGAATTCACTAGCCAGGGGACTTCACCTTACGCACGCAACTTACCTTATGATAGCGATTTAGAGAGACGTGTTCACATAAATTATCATTTACTAAAATCATTTCTTTTTCCATTTGAAAACATTCACAATTTACCTTCATAAAACCATTTATTTTCAATACTGAAATACCAATTATAGAATGTGCATTTCTTATTCTTAAAGTCATATTTTATTAATGACCTAAGACCCGGAGTGCCATTATCCTCAACTAGTCTCCAAGAGCCCAACACAATACTCTAATTCATCAAAGTGTGACTCCCTCAAAATGGTCTCCCAAAAGTCCTAACATTATTATTTTATCTTCTATTAACTCGAGGTTAACTTCCTAGATCAAAGGAGAGATTAACCTCTATAAAATACCCCTTGGGGTAAGCCCAATTATCCCCATACTAGACAAGGACAATTACCTACCCAATACAACCCTCTAAAACTCATCGTTACTTCCCAAAGCAAGGCTCCTAAACCTTGAACCTAAAATAAAAGGGTCTAAAACAAAACTAGAAAAATCTCACAAAACAGGGCATCCGAATCGATTCGCCCTAGGGCCGAATCCATTCGCCAAAAAAGAGAATTGATTCAGTGAGTAAAATCAACATACTGTCTTAGCCGAATCGATTCGGCCCCAACCCGAATTGATTCGATTTCCTAGACCTCTATCCTTCCCCATATCTGAATCGATTCGCCCTAAGGCCGAATCGATTCGGCCCTGCACACTACAGGAAAAACGAATATTAGGGACGGGAGTATTAGGGATGGCCGTGTCATTTTTTCCCTTATGATATATCAAAAGGGACGGTTTTAATGATCGTACGGTAATTAAAACCATCCCTTAAAGTATATGGGATTTTTTTGCACTAATTTTTTGCGGGCTATTATAAGGGACAAATTTTTAAACCGTCTCTTTTACTATACCAAATGGGACGGATTTTTAAAATCCGTCCCATTTTGTATAGTAAAAGAGACGGTTTAAAAATCCGTCCCTTTTAGTATATCCGAAACCTTTAGTTTTTTGCCAAACAAAAATAAGGGACGGATTTTAAAACCGTCCCTTTTGATATAGCAAAAGGGACGGTTTTTAAAATCCGACCCTTTTGCTATACTAAAACGGACGGATGTTTCCGACCCTTTTGTGTATTTTTCCCTCAAAAATTTTCATTCCTCCAATTTCCCTAACATTTCACTCCCGCTCTCGCTCTCTTGCTCTCAGCTCTCAAATCGTCTCCATCCCGATTTCTCTTTCCCCTCTCTCCGCCGCCCCACCCCTGCGCCTCCCCACCCCGTCCCATTCGTGCGCCGCCCACCCCTGCCTCACCCCTGCACTGCCCAACCCCGTCCCACCCCTGCGCCCACCCCGATGTACCCCTACTCCGCCCCACCCCGCCGCATCCCCCATCCTCCTCTCCATGAGCTCCCCAAACCAGGTACTCTCTCTCTCTCTCTCTCTCTCTCTCTATATATATATATATATATATATATATATATATATATGAATGTATTTACTATATAGTTTAGATTATTGCAGTAATTCCATTTGCCTCAAAGGTAGGGTTATTTTTTACAGGCGTATGAGAAATTCCATTTGCCTCAAATGGAATTTATTTTCTACAGGAGTATGAGAAAGGTTTGATGATTGCAGTAATTCCATTTGCCTCAAAGGTAGGGTTATTTGGTGTTGAAAATGTTTAGGGCTATGGATTTTTCATTTAAAGTTGTTCATTTTTCATATTTTGTGTTTTGGTTTTGCAGGTACTGATTTGGTGATTATATTTGAATTTATATGGTTTAGCAAATCAGGTATATTCACCTATTTCTCCCCGTTTTTTGAACGCATGATGCTATATAAGAGGTTTTCAGGTTAAAATGAAGTATCATGATACAAAAATTAGTTTAACCTCAAAATTTGTGTGTTTTCTTTGTAGATGAGAATAGTAATCCCAGCTCTGGATTGAGTTCTATAAATCTGGTAGTGATGTGGAAACAATTTATTGGCATCTACTGAATGATTTAGATGTTTAAGATACTACAATTTTTTTAATGTTGTTTCAAGTTCACAATTTCTAGCGCTATATCAAGAAGTTAGGTGTGTGTGTGCCCCCCTTTTGAAAAAACTATGGTTTTCTTCCTTTGGGTTTGAATTTGAATTTGTTCTTTTTTTTGGTCTACCATTTTTTTAATTGAACAAAGCTGTTTGCATAAAATTCATTATTTTTTTTACTGTCATAGGATACATTGTTGTTGGGGGCGAACTACTATCAAACATAATCTGAAATTGCATCGCTGCTGGCATAAGGAAGGTTCTGATTGGCGTTGGGTGTAATAAAATATTCAGGTAATGGACAAACCTATGATGAACTTTATTATAAGGTTAAATATGCATTGATTCAATTTTTTAATTATTTTGGGTTTGGATCCTATTTATTTCTAAACCCCATAATTTTAATTCTTTTGGGTTTAGATCCTATTTATGCCCAATATGTTTGAGATGTGCTGATTTGCAAGTAGAACCAAATTGGAGTAAAGGTACGAAATAATTGTCACTTCTTGGGGGTATTGTTGGCGCATTTGTTTCTTGTCACTTTCCGGGGGGGGGGGGGGGCAGTACATAACTTTTGAACAAAGAATAGTTAGGGTGAACATTAGAAGAAGAAGGCATTATCAAATGGATTACCACTTTCTAGTTTTAAGGCGTGTCAATTTCTCTGCAATGGTCCACATTAAACTAATTGGTAACCATTTGTTTATTACCTTAAAGTTATTCTTGATTAGTCCACGCTGAATAGGAGAGATGTGAAAATGGGAATAAAAATTAGTCATGGTTCGAAAGTTATTCTTGGGTTTGTAATTTGTGACTGCCCGTAAAACATCCATAAAACGGTCCCGTAAGAGTCACGAACACTTAGCACGGGACCAATGTGACTCGTAGGAACCGATCGCGTAGTCACGGGGCTCCCGGTTGGAGTGTACGACGTAAATTTGCAAAAAATTAGACTTAAGCATAAAGACATGCCATCAAAGGGTGAAAACGCAAAACATCCATAAAACAGTTCCGTAAGAGTCACGAAGACCTCGCACGGGACCAATGTGACTCGTAGGAACCGACTGCCTAGTCACGGGACTCCCGGTTGGAGTGTACGACGTAAATTTGCAAAAATTTAGACTTAAGCATAAAAACATGTCATCGATGGGTGAAAATGTAAAACACCCATAAAACGGTCCCGTAAGAGACACGAACACCTCGTACGGGACCAATGTGACTCGTAGGAACCGATCGCGTAGTCACGGGGCTCCCGGTTGGAGTGTACGACGTAAATTTACAAAAAAATAGACTTAACATAAAATATGCCATCGAATGGTGAAAATGTAAAACGAGCATAAAACGGTCCTGAATGTGTCACGAACACTTCGCACGGGTCCAATGTGACTCGTAGGAACCCACCACGTAGTCACGGGTCTCCCGGTTGGAGTGTACGACATAAATTTGCAAAAATTTAGATTTAAGCATAAAAACATGTCATCGAAGGGTGAAAACGTAAAACAAGCATAAAACGGTCCCGTAAGAGTCACGAACACCTCGCATGGGACCAATGTGACTCGTAGAAACCGACCGCGTAGTCACGGGGCTCCCGGTTGGAGGGTACGACCTAAATTTGCAAAAATTTAGACTTAAGAACAAAAACTTGCCATCGATGGGTGAAAACTTAAAACATCCATAAAACGGTCTCGTAAGAGTCATAAACACCTCGCACGGGACCAATATGACTCGTAGGAACTGATCGCGTAGTCACGGGGCTCCCGGTTGGAGTGTACGACGTAAATTTGCAAAAATTTAGACTTAAGCATAAAAACATGTCATCAATGGGTGAAAACGTAAAACATCCATAAAACGGTGCCGTAAGAGACACGAACACCTCGCCCGGGACCAATGTGACTCGTAGGAACCGACCACGTAGTCACGGGGCTCCCGGTTGGAGTGTACGACGTAAATTTGCAAAAAATTAGACTTAAGCATAAAAACATTCCACTGAAGGGTGAAAACGTAAAACAACCATAAAACGGTCCCGTAAGAGTCACGAAAACCTCGCACGGGACCAATGTGACTCATAGGAATCGATCGTGCAGTCACGGAGCTCCTGGTTGGAGTGTACGACGTAAATTTGCAAAAAATTAGACTTAAGCATAAAAACCTGGCATCGAAAGTTGAATACGTAAAACATCCATAAAATTTGACTTAAGCATATTATTTGATTACCGATATCTTTTTTGTTTTGTTTCTTGTGTTTTTTTTGCAGGATAACATTTTTGGGTTATATTTTATTCGCGTGGAACACATGAACAAAGCAATGGTTTGCAACTGGTAGATTGCTTATTTATTATTGTTTTTGATATGCGAGATTGTTGCTTTATTTTTTTTACTGACCATGCGGGCTTTTGTGTTGATTAAACAGGTTGGTTTTCATGTATAAACAAAGGAGACTCTGCCGAATGTTTTTAAAAATTGTATTGAATTGTTGATTTAGGTGATTTTTCAATTTTTTTAAAGTCGTTCGGCTTTTGTGTTGATTAAAAAGGTTGGTTTTCATGTATAAACAAAGGAGACTCTGTCAAATTTTTTTAAAAATTGTATAGAATCGTTGATATGCGAGATTGTTATAGCTGTGCGGGCTTTTTTTATTGATTAAACAGGTTGGTTTTCATGTATAAACAAAGGAGATTCTGTCAAATTTTTTTAAAATTTGTAAAAAGTTGTTGGTACGATTAACTCATATATTTGGATATTTTATTTTACTATAATATTATTTTGATAAAATGATTATTTATTGATTGCAGGTTGTGCACAAGAAGTTGAAGAGACGTGATTTTGAGTGTCTACCATATGCGGCACTAAGAGAAGTTTTTGAAGCGTGACAACCATATTTATCATCTTAATTTAGGGATGATATTTTTTTTGACAATTGTATATCTTATTAATTAGTATGATTTTGTACTCATTTAAATATTTCGAATTGAATGTAGTTTAATGGAAGAAATTATTATTGGATTCGTGCTTCAATGAAGGTGGCTGATATATTGTGTTTTTGATCGGATGATTTGATTTGTAATGCGTATTAGGCGTCAATTATTATTGCAACATAAAACGTATAATAATATAACTATTTACGATACTTTTTTATTTATTAATTGGGACGGTTATAAACCGTCCCTAATACTTTTTTGTATTAATTGAGAATACCTTTTGGGACGATTTTTACCGTCCCTAATACCTATTTTTGCATCAATTGAAATTACCTTTAGGGACGGTTTTTACCGTCCCTAATTGGGTTGCCATTATCTCAGTAGTATTAGGGACGAATAAACCGTCCCTAATACTATTGGCGGGAGTGGGGATTTTTTCACGGGAAAACCATTTGGGACGGTAAAATCCGTCCCTAATGTCAAACGCAGAGTGTCCATGAATTAAAATTTAGGACGGTAAAATCCGTCCCTAAAATATATAGGACGCCTAGTATAAGAGACGGATTTTTGCCATTGCAACAACCGTCCCTAATACTCTTTAGGGATGGTTTTTGAACTTTTAGGTACGGTTTTTTACCGTCCCTAATCCTCATTTTTCTTATAGTGGCAGATTTGCCCAATTTGGGCTATGGGTTGTATAAACCCTAAAATTCCCAAAACCACAAATCTTTAATTTTCTCCAACATCAACAACAATTAATTCTACCCAATCATTTCTACACAACTAATGACTAATATATATTCCCCAAATCAAGTTTAAATCAAGATTAAAGGATTAAACACCAAAAATTCCCAAAACCCATATATGGTTTAAATCTCCCAAAAACTAACTATACATGCAAATTATCACATTAAATCAGTATCTAGCAAGTAAGAAACTTGCCTCGAGTTTGTAGTCTCGGATTCTCCTCTCGAAGCAACGATTTTCGGCTCCAATCTTCCATTTTTCTCTCTTTTCTCCATTTCTCCCAACTTTCTCTTCTCTCTCTCTCTCTCTCTTGGCTTATAACATGAAATGAGAAAATAAAATGGGTTGGGAGAACTTAAACACGCCTTAACCATATTTTTCCCTCTTTTAAATGTTAATACACCATTAAAATGACTCGTAACTACATAATTGAGTCATTACCCGTCAAAAGGGCCCAAAACTTAAAAATACAACTGGACACATATTTTGATTATCACGACTATTCTAAAAACAATCGCACCCCCTATTTTGTCATTCGAAGTAACAGGGACTATTTTTATGTTCCAATTTCATTTTATTTCATTAATTATGCCCAAATTTAAATATAGGTCATAACCGTCGTTTAACATATAACGACGCAATAAAATACAATATAATGCTATTTACCTTCTCATAACGGTAAATAGGCAAAGCACGATAAATATTACCCCTTAATATCAAGGGAACTAATATTCACTCCAACTTTCTCTATTTTATAAAATTAACCCATCAGGCAAAATAATATAAAATAGTCGCACAAAAGTCAGGGTTGCTACATACTCCCCCTCTTAGAAGGGAATTTTGCCCTCAAAATTCAGGCGTACAGTACAACCATAATAAGGGTATACTATTCTGAACTATCGTTCTATCATCCTTAGTGAATTCATAATTATAATGGCGTCCCCATTGGACTTGACTAAGGTCACCACTTTTGATCTTAGTATACATTCTTCGTGCACTAACATAGCACCCAATCATTCCTCAAGAACTATTGATCCTACCTTTCTACGACGGAAGAATATACCTACATATCTCAGCACAAATTGCCTTTCTTCCCGAAGCACGTTATACCCTTCCCAGGGAATAACTACACTAACATAACATCGTTTAACCCCAACACTACTTAACTTCTATTAGCATTGGTGTAGCTCTTCAAAGTATGCGTCTCAATGAGCCCAATCATTAAAAGAATATTCTTGGACCACTCCAAGTCCACGAAATATATTGTTCGTTGGTAATATCCAACGAGCATGCGAATTACTCAACCGGCTACACCAGGACACCCACGGTGCCATACCTCATTGAAAATGATTCAAATCATTGTACGGAATTTTGATCTATAAAAGTTACTGCTCCTATCCTTCAAGCCAAATAAGCCCATTCGAGGTATGCCTTTCGGCATTCTGGTAGGATACACCCCATTTCCACACGGTTCCCATTTCTTTTTGGAAACTTTACCAAAACTTTGACACAAAAATATAGTCTCGATCCAACACTATATTGATAGGAACCTTATGCAGTTCCATTACTCCACCATAAAGAGTTGGGCATACTCCTCCATTGACAGTTCACCCACATTGGCCGAAAAAATAGCGACTTGGTCAAACGATCAACAATCTCTCAAATAGGATCATGATCATTGCGGTGCCGACAATTCAATGAAAATGTCCATGAACATACCCTTCCTCATTCTACCACTATTCTCTTCACACTAGTAGGTGAAATGGTCAATCACGGACATAGATGCTCTTGCTGCAACATCCTCCTAGTTAGGCTCGTTCTACTTGGCTTTCCATGCCTTCACTAATCTTTTCGACGGGTTCTCTACTCGGCGCATCAACTACCCCATTCTCATTTCCTTAGCAAAAGGGAATATCCAATTGATAGTCCTTTACTAACTTTAAACACCAACTCTGCCGCCCCCACAATCTATTATAACAACTTGTTGTTCGTGAAAAGACCAAATTTCCTGCCCAGAAAGTAGTGCCTCCATTTCTTTAAGGCGAGTACTACCGCTATGAACTCTACATCAAGCGGGGGATTATACTTCTCATGAGGTTTAATTTTTTGAGATGCATAAACACTGGGTCCATGCTCCAGTATTAATACTTCCCGTTCCTGGCAGAGACTCGCTCGTTAAATCCATTCTCAATCTCAATAACACGAGTGCAGGAGTAAAAATCAACTCATCCTTTTAACTTCCCAAAAGTTAGGTTAACGATGCAACTCTCTATCTAAGAGAGGCCTCACCTCCATTGGCCTAACATTAGGAATCACTCGAGATCGCACACTCCTACTTATGGGGATCGAATCCTACTTACAGTTAACCCACAACCTCTTATGGTCAACTCCCTATCGCCTTCCTAAAATCGCGTCACATGCCCTAAGGGCCTTCCGTCCTAATAATCCTAAAGTCGATCTATTTACATCATATCTAAGTCGTACCTGTATTACACTAAATATATCCCTAGTACCCAAGACCTTTCTCAACTTCCAACATTCACTCGGTTTCATGCGTGGGACGTCTCGCAGAAGCGAAATCCAAACAAGGAACCCTTTCGTTACACTACTACCTCGCATCATCGGTCATCAAGATATAAAGGTCTAAGACACATGACCGGGACCACTAAAATTCTAACTCGTAGCCCTATTAATGCACTTCTACTTCTATGTCCTACCATTTCAAATAACTAAAAATTTAACTAATCTGGCATTTACTTTCTGTAAGATGCCACAAACGCTTTATCCCAAATATACATACATCTTTTTAAATGGCCTTATCATCAAGGCATAATCATAAGTCTCAATCCGACTTTCTTATCCAAGTCTCCCTCACATCGATCAGAGGAGAGAACTATATACAGTACTTCTATCTCGCACTTTAACTCATCCCTTAAATCGATCAATCACGTGATTCTCGGCTAAACCTTCCAACCCAGCATCTTAACAATAAAATAAAATAAAATAAAAGAAGAAAGAATAGCATCTCTCCACTCCAAACGTCGTTAAGGTTCACGTGTGGAGCGCCTCGCAAAGAAAAGTACAAACAAGGAACCCCTCCGATACATTACTACTTAACTTTGTTGGTCGTGGAGATAAGGCAGCATCATACACAAACAAAGCAAATAACCAATCAAACAAAATAAACAAAACAAATAATGAAAACTTCCTACACCTTAAACCATCTCTATAAAGTCTCAATCCTGTATCCAGGTGAGATATTATAGAACAACTAATTCCATTCTGGAACTAGAAGTAGGATAGCCTCGCAATTTATTCGCTTGCTATCGATCCAACCAAAGCAAGAATATTTCCACTCATATATTACATATAATACAAATAGAACATACCACACATACACATTATAAATGTCATCACTCGCCTCATAACGAGTGAAGGAAAAAATATAAAACTTCCCTACCATGAAAGTCATACAGATACACTTTCTTTAATAACGTCGATACTACCACAAGCTCAATATACACACCCGAATCTAGGGTAAATACAATACTACTCCATCTTATCACAAGGAATGCTCCACCCTCAACTAAGCTGGAACTCCCGCCAACAATCTTGCCAATTTTTTTGGCCACTACTATTAGTTCTCTGACACAGTATTCTAGTCTTATCCGAACCAAACTACTTCCATAATGCCCCAACTAGGCACCCTATCCTTGCCCTTGTTCTCCAATCAACAAAAATCAAAATGCATGGTTCCACATTCCACGTCATAGCCGTTGTTCCATCCCTAGCCACCAGACAATTACCCGCGTAGTTCCCTTAACTTCCTCAACAAAAGAGAAAATGCTACTGGCCTCCCCTGCCTTAGTTCAAGGATTCTTCCCCGGGTGAATGTCCACCAATGGGGTTTCAGGAACACTACTTCGCCTGAAGTGTTAACAACACTTATTCATGAGCCTATAATTCTACTGAAGGACTCTCTCTTCCTTATATCTACCCACTTCGATACAAGGTTTCCTTAATCCTGTGACATTTTATTCACTGTCGGCCTCTGACCGAACCTCATGTGAATATTTGAGAATTTATTTTCTCATCATTCCTGATATCCCAGAGAAACTCGCTGTTGAAAATATCTGATGGGTTTCTCTATGGGCCAAACCTCCTGTTCCACCAAAATATGGCTACTACCATTTTTGCCATTTCAACATTACTCCTACGGGTGAAGGATTTTCTCCCATTCTTCACATCTGGGAACTTCTATACCCCTCCCTAGGCCAAAGCTCCTGGGCCTTATACTTCCACCGAACGAGGCTACACCTCCTCCATCTGACTTAACTTCAATATGTGGTCCTTATCAAGGACTTTTCAACTCTCAATTATGGCTTCGCTTGGAATCCCAATCTTTGTACCACTCTCTACTTGCAGCGGTACATGGAAATTTCTATCTACTGTACTTAGTAGTCATGGTATCAATATAAGATAATGCTACAAAGAGAGAGACCTCTAAAGCGGACCTCATCCCAGACTACAACTTACAGTTCTTAGCAATCCCATCTCATGACGCCTTCACAATGGCCTTCCCTGACGCCCTTCTTCATTTGACCTACGAATCTCAAATGAACGGGCAAAAGATTATATGGGTTATTATATTATGGAAGGAGAACAAAATCTCACCAATGAAATCAATGATCTTAATCCTAGGGCTCTATACCAAATCAAAAGTCACTACACTAAAAATGCTAATCTGGCACCCTTAGGCAAGGAGATTCTGGCACGGTTTAAAATCGTGCCAGATTCTGGTACGGTTATATCATAATCTGGAACGGTTTAAAATACTGCCAAAATTTGACACGATTTTTTACTGTGCCAAATATGGGTACGCTTTCTTAAAAAAATAACCCCCCAAAATTTGGAGCGGGGACCAAATTTTCAAGACATTCTAAACTAACTCTCTCTCTCTCTCTCCCTCCCCATGCTACCGGCTTCATCATCGTTTCTCCTCATCATCATTGCTCCGCATCGTTACTACTGCTCCCACGCTATCGGCTTCATCATCGTAAGGTATTACATCTCTCTCTATATCAGTTGTTGCGATTTCGGGGGTATATATATATATATATCTATGTAATAAAGTAGGATGGTGTTTTTACTATTCATAAGTTGGGGACATACTTTGTGGTTGAGATGAGTGCCACATAAGCACGAAATAAAGGGTTGAGATTAATTTGCACTAACACATAGCCCCAAACCCTACCTGATCTGCCTCCCTCTCTAGACCTACACGACTTCTCATTCTCTCTCTCATCCATGCTTCCCCCCAAACCCTACCCCTCTCTCACCCTCTCACGGAACAACCTCCCCCCTCCTCGCCACACCGCCGTCTCCACCTCCTCCCCTTCTCTCCGTCCCATATCTTTGAGTAAGGTTTTTATACCCACCTACATCTGTTTTTAGTTTTTTTTATGTTCATCTTTTTGTCATATGTTTTGTTTTGCAGATTAATTTGTTAAGAATGTTCTTTTATTGATCGAACCCTAATCTCTCTTCAAAACCGTAATCACAGACCCTCATATGCATGCAAATACACACAATGGGGTTTGATTTGGAGAACCCTAATCTCTTTATGTTTATTTTTGGGATCTAATTGTTTTTTTGTTTGTTGTTTATTTTTTCTTTTGCAGATCAAGACGTGATTATACTTCAGAACCTTCATAACCTTAAATAGGTATACTTTTTCATTTTTATTTTGGGTCCATTTATAGATTTTAGGTTAGAGGTGGTTGTAAAAATAGGAACGATTTTTTTATTTCCAATTTTTTATTTTGGGTTTGATTTATGTTTGGTTGGATTTCATAAGTGTTGGTTTAATGTTTGGTGTTTTTGTCTCATGATTCAAATTTTAAATTTGGGGAGGATCAGGTTTTGTTGATTTTTTATTTTTGGTTTGATAGTTCTACAAAGCTTACTATTATGATAGTTCTACAAAGCTTACATTACTAATTATTTGACTAAAATTTTAATCCTGTCCATGCAGGTGTATATTGGAGTAGTTTCTAAATTTTAGAGGTTGAATTTAAATTTGGGGTATATTCTCCAATTATCTCTCTCTCTCAGACACACACGCGCGTATATGAACAGACTTTTTATTCTTTGATGGATCTGCAGATTCTTTCCCATAGATTTCCTAAAGTTGAAAGAGTTTATTATTATTTGGGTATGAGTTTATTTTGTTTTATTAAGAATTGTGTCTATTTGTAGTTATTAAAAAAACTATTTCTTTTAAATGTTAAAGGAGAAATAGTATTGTTCCTAGAGGAGAGAATGATCGGGTTTATGCTGACAAAGATGTCGACGCACAATTAGTTTCTGCACAATCGTTTCAGAATTATTTTATGCACAATTAGTTTACGTAATATATGATGGTTTCAGTTCATCTTATTCACATTCCAAATCACTTCATGACCTCTTTATTTCTCTTTCATCTCTCACCACAGGCGATACAAATCGATGCATGATATCAGTCGCGTTCAGCCTTCAAACATTGTTTGCCTCGATGATGATTATATAGATTCACCCCCACATTTTCCTTCTAAACGAAAGAAAATATCCGACTCTGCTGTTGAGAAGGAACATGAAAGTGATGGTGTTATTCAGATTATTGATTGTGAAGATAAGGAAAATGAGGATTGGATGCCTCCTCCCCTAAGGTTTTGACTCATATATGGAATCGCCATGAGGATTCGACTATAAAGGAGCTCAGGTATGCTCAAACTATGAATTTCATTCTTGGGGACGATAGTTGAATTTCATTCTATTCTTATTAGTTGAGTGCTAAACTCATTTTTGAACTGTTGAACCATATTTCTGAAACAACTGCTTATATAATTTTTGATGGTGGATAATACCATATGCTAGAAGAAAAACATGTTTAATTATGTAATCAAGAAATGCCGCACAAAATGGAATCAATTGAGAACTATTCAAAGTCTTACTTTGTTGGACATGTTTGTGTTTATCATTATGTTATTTACTTTCCTTATTTTTAGCCAAGCAGTTGCAAAACGTGTAGAATAAATATTCATGTATTTGTTGCCGTTTTTATGAGAGATAGCACAGTTCTATTTTCTTCATCATCTGTTTCATTTGTTTTTTATTCTATATAGTACAGGAGAATGAAGATTTGATCTTCTTTTATTTGTTATGAACTAAATAAGGCATATGGTCCTATCAGTGATGTAAAGGGTATTGTTAATGTGAAAAGAGAGGGATCAGAACTTTGAAATACAGGGGCAGTCCCAACTTATGCTCATTCTAATTGAGAATGTCATTTTTTTGGTTTCTCGATAGGTATGACTTTTCTTACGCTTGACTTTATGCATTTTATATTTATGCAGATTGTATTTCATTATATCCCAGGTGATTGTTTTATATTCAACCTCATCGACGACAATATAATCGAGTTGTTCTCTTTCCTGAAGCATTTTTGCTTTAGTTGCGATTTTGATATATCCGTACAAACTCAGTTTCTTTGGTTCCTTCAATATGTTGTGGGTAAACATTTTTTAGCTGAGTCTGTGTCCAATTTCGAATACTACATCTCCGATATAAAATCGGTATGTTTAGTAAGATGACCACGAGAAGAATCAGTTCGCATTATTGCATCAGTTTCTAAAGATATCCAGTATTGATAAGTTGTTATTGTGTTTGAAATTGAGCAGGTCATTTGAGGCAGGCCATTTGAGTAAAACTTCCTACATATTGTTGGCATGGCTAATTTAAGGACGATCCAGAGCCACAAGTTTGGCCCTCTTGATGTTCACTTTCATAAGAATCCCCGATTATTCCACATAGCTCCCATTGCTTCAGTAATTCTTTGGATCGAATGTGGATTTCCCAGATGGCAATGTGTCTTTTTCCTATTCTACTAGGGGCATGTTGCGGCTGGGACATGAAGCGCGGTCTTTAAAGGTTTGAGGTCTATAACTTTTATGTTTCCGTTTTGGTTATAGAAAGAGTGGTATCAAGGAGATGAAATTGGGAGTTAAATTTTAGATTGATTTTATAACAACTTGAACAACTGTCAGGTACCTTCTACATTATATATTAAGTTTGCAAATTTTGTCTATATATTAAGTTTGCATATTTACATTATATATTAAGTTTGCAGATTTACATTATATATTAAGTTTACTGACAACTCCAAAATGTCAGCAAGCACAGTGCAAGTTTTCCACGGACCAACAACCTTACTTGAACATAGATAAATCAGCTCTTTGTTGTCACTTTCCAGTCACTGATGGAAGCCTATAGTTGTGTACCACCTTGCAGGCCTCCCAAATAGCTAGAGTTTCACCCATAAGTGCATAATCATACATTATCCTGTTGCGAAATCCATGAATAAGCTAGCCTTGATGATTGCGAAGGAATCCACTTATAATAGGGGAGTATTTGGATTTGAGAAGTCACGGTCCGCATTGAATTTGAAATAACCAACATGGGGATTTCAGTTGGTCTGAGAATGTTCGTGAGAGGTATTGCCATTAAGTGAGGGTTCAGAGTGTTCGGAGCTTTGGAAATTAGTGACTATAAGACTCGGTCGTTGTCCATAGCTAAGGCAACACTACTGAGGGGAATTAATTAATTTTCAAAAATAATTTTGTTTCTTCGTTTCCCTATATGTTATCCTGTGAAGGAAATATTAGTAATAATCTTACATAAATGAGGTGAGGTGATTTCCATCGAGTAATTGAACCAATATAATATAGAGTAGCCATTTACTTTTTCCACCAATTTCAGATTTGAAAATCCAACATCTTTCCTGATAATTAAGGTTTATAAACTTTGACATCTATGTTTTTCCCATAATCTCCATTTTGTTTGATATCTTTTTTTTCTTGATATGTTAATTTTGCTGGAATTATAATAACATTATTATTAGTTTTAAGGTAGTTAAGATCCTTTCTTATATTAGTTATAAATTTTTTTATTGAGTTTTACAGGTTTCTGGACGTCTACTAATCCACAAGAGTGCTCATGCGATCATAAAAGTCTCATCTTGACAAAGATGAAGGAAACAATATAAGCGACAATAGAAATCAAAGATGGAAGGGATGCCAGAGGATTGAGTTGATTGCTATCATTATCACTACTGGATTATGGCTCATATGATCTCTGTCTCTCTTATGTGCCAGCTACAAGATTATGTCCAATTTGGTCCGTTCTCACTATAAGATTTGGTAAGATTTGGACCGTTCTCACTATAAAATTTGGTTCATTGACAATACTGGTGATGATTTGATTAGATTGCTCCAACTACTAGATTTTGAACAGATTTTAATCGTCAAGATTTTAAACTACAAGATCTGTCTTTGATCAGATTGATCAGATTGCCAATACTGATTAAGATCTGTCTCTCTTATGTGCCAACTATAAGATTTTAAACAAGGAGCCGAATTCAGTATTGGTAACGAACCATTTTGAGTTAAATTCCAAGTTTATTTACAAAATGACCAAGGCCTCATTTGACTGTGCCAAAATTCTAAGTTTACTTAAATTCCATTATGTCAACGAATGTTTTTGTTAATTGACAGTGGTAAATTTTGATTCGAAGTCATGTTTTATGGCTTCTATTGTTTAGGTGCGATCTTTAATGGTGGAGGTTTTATAATCGATGCAGATCAAGTTAAAGATCCGACCATTTTAGAACCATTTGGTGCGTGAGTCGTTGATTAAAATAGTAGCGTTAGATACTGTATTTTAGTCTACGGCATCATAGAGTAAGAGAAATGCTTATTGGTATTCATTGAGAAATTAATATACATAATTTTTTGATATCTGATAACAGTGAGAAGGCTGTTTTTAAGGCAACAAATTTCGAATTATCGGTACTCATTGAAGAAGGTGAATTCTCATCCGATATTTATTTTAGTTTGGTATAGAATTCTCATTGTTCTTACTGCTTACATTTATTAAATGCTTACATACAGAATTCTCATGGCAACATTTGTAACTGCTTCTTGCCAATAGATTGATGCTTAGTGACATGAGAACTACATTAGTTATTTTAATTTGGTACATAATTCCATGCTAGATATGCTTGGTTCTTACTGTTATGAGCAGCTACATTAGATAGTTTGTTAGGAGACTTTTTCTATCTTGATTCTCAACTTGATTTTCCTGCATGATCGGGTATACATTTGTTTACTATGACATCTTTCACTTATGGCAAAAAATGACTGCTGAATTTGAGTAGTTTTTTTATACTATTCTATAAAGACTTCAGTCAAGTTGGGGTTCATATTAAGCCAACAAGGTAAACAATGAATGACTTGGATCAGTTTTGAAAAAGAATGATTTCAGTACCTCCATTGTGGTAGCATATTTACATGGTTGGTGATAATCCAGTACCTCCATTGTGAATTTGATAAATGATTTCAGTACTTCATGGTACGTGAGATTAATTTATATTATATTTCTTTGGAAAAGTAACTGTTTATATTTCTGAAATTACATGAATTTTGTTCGGCTCGATTCAATCGCTGCTAGACTGTCAGTTGTTTATACAAGTGATGTTGGGGATGCTTTGAAAATGTGAATAATTTTATGCAAGTTTGGTTTTTGATGCGCCAGCAGCGTTATCTATTTACTGAATTAATTGTCAAATTAAACTCCCATTGATGACTGTTAAAACTTAAATTCAACTCTTACTGAATATGGAGCACTAGCAGCTTTGTTTATATCAATAAAATTATGAATCTTTCCATTTGTTTAGAAATGAGGGTTGCTTCATTGTCGGACTTTAGTCTTTATTGATACAACTTCATCAATGATAATTTATTTGGTGAATTTCTGTGCAGGTGTTTAGAAATGTATTTTGATGTTGCCGATGTTGGACATTTTTTGCTAGTAGTGTGTTTAGGTGTCCAACACCAGTGTGTTTACAATGACATCGCTTCCTTGACCTGGTTTGATGTCCAACAACAGTGTGTTTAGGTGTCCAACACCAGTGTGCAGGTGTTTAGAAATGAGGGCTGCTAAATTGCTGTCCAACACCAGTGTGTTTAGGTGAATTTCTATTTTTCAATGTTCATGGAAAACCAACAAAAATACAATTCTTATTTTCAACCATGTTATCTCATACACAGGACAAAAAAACTGGCTTAAGGAATGGAACACTGATAGAGGGGCAAAGCTCCAATAGCTTCATGTTCTGCCCATACCCTCTGCATTTATTAGAGGCTGTCAGGTAGATATCCATGTTTCATTGAGAGGTCTATAGCGTGCTTGAAACGCTGGTGTCAATAATCTTTCTTGGGAGATGATTTAGGGCTTCCTTTATGCCCAAATCGTACATAGGATCATACAAATCATCGTATCGAAGACCGTATTTGCGGAGGCAATTGGAGACGCTTTTCACGTGAATAGATGCAAGTCAGTTCTTCTTTGGATGGCTCTTTGCGAATTATGGAGAAGAGCAATACATTGGAACATGTGTTTATGGCACATTTGTTAAAATTGGTAGGTAGTTTTATCGAGATTATTACATTTTTATTCGGCTTTTTTATTACACTTTGTATTACATGATTACCTAGAAAGTGTTCGGTGAAATAACTCACTGACAATTGGAACATGTTCGAGACATGGAAACTCAAAGACTATTTGGAGTTATGGATAACTTTGATATATCAAATGGTGTGTGCAAGTTTCTTTGTATGGTTAAAACATACAGGAAAAATCATACGTTTATGTTTATTCAATTGTAGTGGCTTATTTTTTTAAAGCACCATATCTAATGGTGTTTATACTATATTTCAAGAGCGATTGTGGGGTCATTATCTTATTAAATAATATACATTTACTGACAATATTATCAATAGATTCTATAAAAATGGGACTTTCTATATGTTGTATTCATTATTTGCTTTTTCTGGAAATTTACTATGCGGTCCATGAAGATCTAATTGATATTATCAATATTATATGGGGGTTATATCATTTTCATATATTGATTGATATTTAATGTTTGCAGTTTCTCATATGCTGATTTAATGTTAGATATTTCTTCAATCGAAGCACTGCCAGATCATTTGAAAGCAGCAGCTTGGTCCCGGGTCTAGCTCCATTTCGAGAAATTCAATTCATGGCTCGCCACCCATTAAAGGGAACATTGAGAAGATTAACGAGGCAGCAAATAAAAGCATCGGGAAACAGAATCTCAGGCGACTAGAGATGAAACATTATTACGTGGAACCGTAGAGAGTGTTAATGGAGGTTATTAAGATAGCTAGGCAAATTCTAAATAATCTTACTTATATATTTTTTGATTCTAAAAAAACTAAAGTGATTGCTTTGATTATATTGTTTACACTTTGTTGTGTTGGAATTTTTTTACTTAAATTATGATGTTTATATGGGGTCCAAGATGAATTATGACTGTTGTTGGGAGTAACGTTTATTTTTTAAATAGGGGATAGTCCTATAAACAAAGGAGATTTAGTCCAAAATTTCTAAAATGTTTACAAGGTAGTGTAAAAAAGCATCATAATTTTGTATGGATCTACTTTAGAACTTATAATAGTTTTTTGTATTACTTTTTATTTCACACGAACACCACCCAATTATAATGGAAAACTACACCGCTAATGCGATTAACAATTGACACCCCATTTAAAATGATGATACATGAATACGTGAGTAAAAATACGACTAAAACAACAGTACATGATAATATTAGTTATGAACATCACGTCAAACGACATATGCTCCTATCAGTGACGTACAGTATTGAAAATTAGCATCGTGCCTTCAGGCACGGGCATACCCTAGTATATATATATATATATATATATATATATATATATATATATATATATATATATATATATATATATATATATATATATATATATATATATATATATATATATATATATATATATATATATATATATGTATATATATATATGTATATATATATATATATATATATATATATATATGTATATATATATGTATGTATGTATATATATATATATGAACAGTTGCAATTTCGGGTACCTGAACCGTTAAATGTACTCGAACTGTTGCGATTTTGGGTTCTTTTGGTTCCAAATTAGTTGTTATTAGTCAATGAGTTTGGGATTTGGGTGTAGCTGAACAGTTTCTATTTTGGGATGTATTCGGGGCGATTGTACGGATGTTGGGTTAACATGGTTTCTTGTTATCGTGTCTTGGTTCATACCGGTTCGGATGTGGTGTATTGGGATTACAATACCCCATTGAACTAAAAATTGGTGGTTATTATTTTTCCAATCATGTCATAATTTTATATGTTAGTTTAGTTTTTATTGGTGCTGATTATGTGTTATATTGGTAATACACTCGCTTGTTAACTTGAATTAATCAACATGTAAATGAAAATCGTAACCATAGTGTGACCATGAAATGATAAATCGTTGATTTATAACCATGAAAATTGATCTTGATTATGGGTTTTGGGTTTATTTTGATATGGTATTTGGACGGTGAATAAGATCTTCGGTTTTTAATTTCTTGGGTCAAAAATTTATTGTTTGATGAGTTTATTGTAATACCTCGTAATTTAATTGATTTTATTTAAGGGATTAATTGAATTAAATGAAACTTAATTGGGAATTAATCCGGGTATAAATACTAGCGAGATGTGAGTTGGTATTTGATTATGATGTTAAAGTTTAATATTTCTGAGTATGTATGGTAATACATGAGTATTGTAAATATTAAAGTTGTCGCGAGACAAAATACGACAATTTGGAAATTTAGTTGGGACGCGCGTGTCAGTCGCATCAGAAATGAAATTAATTAAATTAAAAAGTGAATTATATTTTTGTCATATGCATGATCATTTTGAGTGCGCCAACGTGTCTGAAAGGGTCGAAATAGTCAAAAAACACTAGTCGGGGGTTTAGTTAGGGTCCCGGGGCACTTTTAGGCCAAACCGGCAACCTAGAAGGGTATTTTAGTAATTTTAAAAATATGGGAATTAAAACCCACGATTTTTTTAGGTAAATTAAAGATTAGTAAAAGACCCATTAAGTCCATCATCAGCCAAAAATGGAGTTAGTGGGCTACAGGAGTTTAAGGGAGAGTTTGAAGAGGTTCCAAAAGAAAACCTCCAATCACCATCACCATCCTTGGGAGAATCTGTAGAGAGAAAGAGGAGAATCAACCTTCATTCACCAACATCAATTCAGAAGAACAAATATAAGTTAAGTGTTTGGATGTCATTATTTGCAATGAATATTTCTTCCATGTGTAGTGTAGAAAACTGTTTATATCTTGAAAATTTTAATGAAGAACACCCAATGGGATTATTGTGAAACGTGTGGTTTTGGGTAGGAATATGCATATAGAATTATAAATGGATGAATTTAATATATAAAACACAACTTTTGATGATCTGAGAACGGATTAATAAGGAGTCTTTAATTGCATTTAAAGTTTTGGCTCATGTTCATAGGGTTTTGAGTGAAAGATTCGGAATTTATGTAAATTGCATGTTGATTTGGAGGATTCGAACCCAAAAATATGTTAAGAAATGACCTAAGAGGATTTAGAGTGGTTTAGGAACATTAAAATGTGATTGGGGTGCTCTTAGGATGAATTTAGAGAAGAGAAAAAGGAAGAAAAATGAATTTTGGAATTTTCTGGGCGTAATCTGCCATCTCGTTAGAAGACCTGCCCAGGTCATTCGAACGACTTCGTTCGAATGAGCTTATAAGGAGATGACAGTATCCCTTCTAACGAGTTGGTAGTTCGTTCGAACGCACTCGTTCGAACGAGACTTCTAACGAGTTGACAGAATGGCCTTTTAGGCCTGTTTTTTATTTCAAACGTCCCGTAGACTTATTAAATGGAGTAATAACCTTCCCTTATCGACTACTGGGTATATTTGGGAGATTGGAGTACGTTGAGGAGAAAAACCTAGTATCTTGTAGTAAATTGAATGCCCATTATGAATTATGAAACGAGTACCTAATTACGACGTGAGATGAGCTGATAACTTTAATGTGAATAAATCGGGGACTTACAAGCGTATGACATTAAATGAGGATACAAAAACGAGAAGTATACCTCTATTAATATATTGAGATATCTAAGATGTGCGAATTCTTAGTATATGTAGTTTTCTGTGTATAACATACCTACCGTACTTGCTATCATGGGAGGTCGGCGTTCGATCAGGGCCATCTAATCTTTGTGTGCCTATGGGGGGATTTAGATTGGTACCTCAAGGACATAGGTCAGAGAAGGACTTATTAAGAAGTTAATAAGTCTGCTGATCATGGGGGTGTAGGTATGTGCGTGACCCATGTGATGTGAACTATGTTCGCTTCCATTATGTGTGATTGTTGTTACTTGAGAACGATTCCTGAGGGATTGGGAATGCGTGGTCCTTATGTACGTGATGTACCAGGATTAGATAGCAGAGCATGTGTGCACCACAGTGTAGTCTCGGGGTGCTAGTATTGTATATTTATGATGAGAATAATATACTGTTAATTGAAATTAACTGTCATGTATAAATATGAGTATAAATAATAGCAACCTTTGTAAAGAGAAAATGGAAGATCTCTAGTAATTAGTGTTACTAGTATGGGAAACTGTGAAGAAAAGTTAAACTCTCTGTTCTAAATGAAGGCCGGAATGTAATTGTGAATTGTATAATACTGTTAGATATTGTATTGGACTAGTTAGACATGGGAATAACTAGAATGGGCACGGGTACGATTGGAGTGCACAATTAGTTGAGAGGTGAGGAACTCATGTGACTGCACACACTATCATGTACTTTATATTCACTGTTTAATGATATTAAACACTTGCTATATTTAAACTATTTTCACAATCGGGCTCTGACCCGTTTGCTTCCAAATATATTTTCTTGTAAAAACCTTTTAGGTTCCCAGCCACAAGGACACCAAGCATAAGATGTCCATTCAGGTGACGTGCTGTAGCTGCTGTGGAAGTTACAGGAGCTTGATAGTAGATGCCTCCACTTCGATCTTGACTCTATGTTATCATATTTTTCTCATCTGTTGGGCATGTCGCCCCATTTCTTTTAGACACTTTATTTATCCAGTTATATCAGATTTTGGGTTGTAATTAATTTAGTGATGCAGACTTAGTATTTGTTTACTTCTGTATTCAGATTGTTGTGAGGAGTATTCCTCCAGACTCATTACTATTTTATGGTTATTCTATTGTTATTATGTTGTGCTGGTTATGTTAGCATTTCATAATCTACTTATTGCCTGTTAATCGGATTTAATTAAAATAAACAACTCACTTTTTAAATATTAGGTGGCTAGTAATTGTTAAAACGTTGTTTGACAGTGATGCTTTGAACTGAACCAACTTGGCATTTTGTATTAATTTAATAAAGGTGTAGCTACCTGCTATTTAATTAGTTGGGGTGTCACAGGTGGTATCAGAGCATCAGGTTCTAGTGTCCTTAGGATCTGTACGACTTGTTATGTTTTCGCTGAGCTTTCTTTGATGTAGAGCCCTATATTTTAGGACTGTTGTATTCTTTTATGTATGTTTCGCTCTTCAGCTATTTTGAGATAATAACTGGGAACTTATAAGAGTTTACTCTCATTTCAGATGCCTCCACGACGTGCACAACGACTTCCTAGGGATGCTCAGCCCGAGCCACAACCTCCACCAGTTCTGGGCACCATGAATGATGTAGAGGTTGCAGCTATCATAGCCCAAGCAGTAAATGCTGCCCTAGAGGTTGTACAACAAGCACCACCCTAGGCTCCGATAGTCGCACCGATTTAGGCTCATGCATTCCCGTCTGATTGGGAATGCGTTCGTGATGCTTTTCAGAAAGCACACCCTCCGGAGTTCGCAGGTAGTTGAAGACATTCAGAGGCACTTAAGGATGTACGAGTGCACGGATGTTCAGAAGAAGATACTGGCTACTTTTAAGCTAGTAGGATCAGCGTTGCAGTGGTAGGATTCTATTACCACCGCGGAGGAGAGGGACGCACTTTCTATTCAGGAGTTCTGGGTGAGGTTCGACCGCAAATATTTTCCTTCAACTGTTTACACTGAGATGAGGAGGAAGTTAATGAACCTCAACTAGGAGGGAAAGACCGGAGCCGAGTATGAGGTTGAATTCACTAATCTCTTGAACATCATTCCGAATAAGATTCCAACCGAGGAGAAGAAGATTCAAAAGTTCATGGACGGATTGACTTGGAGGATCCGTCAGCACTTGTTAGGAAATATCTCGTTGGCCACTTATTCTGATGTCGTTAATGTGGCACTGTTTCACTTCCAGGATCACCGCTTTCACATGTCTGAGAGTAAGAGATCAGGAGAGTCCAACCATCAGGGCAGGACAGGGGGAAATGGTGCAAGCGGGGCACAATCTGCTCTGAGACATAAGCAGGGAGATCAGGGTTCCCAGCAAGGAGATCTTAAGAGGTTCAGATCTGGGGGTTTCAAAAAATTTTAGGGAGGTTTTCTCCAGGGTCAGCACGGCCAACAGGGCCAACAACAGCAGTTTCATCAGGGCCAACACGGCCAGGGGAGGAATGGCAACGACTACCAGGGCCATGGGCAGCAGGGTCAGAGAGGGGGGAACTTTTCGGGAAAATGTTTCATTTTTGGCAAGATTGTCCACAAGCACCAGGAGTGTCCTGATAGGGGCAGGGCCCCATAGCAGTAGCAGCAAGGGGCTTGACAGGAGTCCCAGAGACCTATGTTTCCCTCCGACCTCCCAGCAGCACCACAGATGCCAGCTTTGCCACCCATCCCAGCAGGGACAGTTATAGTACGGGAAACTTTATCAACTCCAACATGCCGCAGTCCCACAGGATCCAACTGCTATTGAGGGTATGTTCTCTATTCAGAGAACTATGGGGCGTATTTTATTTGATATGGGGTCCACACATTGTTTCATTGCCACGAGATTTACACGCACTTTGGGGTTTATAGACACTGCATAGAGCACGGTTACTTGCATAGATTCACTATTGAGTAGGGGTTCCGTGATTTCCTTTGTTTGTAGAGGTATGGGTATAGAGATATGGAGATTTACTTTACCCGTTGATATGCTAGTATTAGAGATGACTGAGTACGATGCGATTGTTGGTATGGATTGGCTAGTTGCGTATCGAGCCATGATTGATTGTTTCAGTAGGACTTGATTCAATTCCCGTTGTTAGTGTGTTCGCTGATGTATTTCAGGATATCCCTGAATTACCTCCTAGTAAAGAGATTGATTTTGTTATCGATTTAACACCGGACACTCGGCCAATTGCCCGCGCACCGTACCGCATGGCTCCAGCGGAGATGAGAGAGCTAAGGGATCATATAGAGCAGTTGTTGGGTCAGGGGTCTATTCGAAGGAGTACTTCTTCGTGGGTTGCCCCTGTGTTGTTCATAAAAAAGAGGTATGGATCGTTGAGATTATGTGTAGATTATCGGGAGTTGAATAAAGTCACGATACGGAATAAATATTTGTTGCCCCGAATAAATGAATTATTTGACCAGTTGAGGGGAGCTTGCTTCTTCTCAAAGATTGATTTACTATCGGGATACCATCAGTTGCGTATCAGGGAACAGGACGTCTCGAAGACTGCTTTCTTGACGAGATACTGTTCTTACGAGTTTCGAGTTATGCCTTTTGGCTTGACTAACGCTCCAACCGTGTTTATGAACTTAACGAATAGGGTATTCAGAGTGTTCCTAGACCAGTTCATCATTGTCTTTATTGATGACATTCTGGTCTACTCCCAGACAGAAGAGGAGCACGCCGAGCATTTGAGGTAGGTTTTGCAGACGCTACGTCAAAACGAGCTTTATGCAAAGTATGAGAAATGTGGATTTGGGCTGAAGGAGGTTCAGTTTTTGGGGCATATTATTTCCGACCGGAGGATATCCGTTGATCCGGGGAAGGTATCCGCGGTGAGGGAGTGGGGACAACCCATGACACCGACTAAGATTCGTAGTTTCTTGGGCCTAGCAGGATACTACATGAGGTTTATTCGGGGTTTCTCAAAGATAGTGGGTCCTTTGACACATCTGACTCGCAAAGGTGTACCATTCATCTGGAGCGATGCCTGTCAGTTGGCATTCAATGAGTTGAAGGACAAGTTGACCTCAGCACCTGTGTTAGCATTGCCCAGACCGGGAGTTGAGTATTTAGTTTACACTAATGCGTCCTTATAAGGACTTGGAGGTGTGATGCAATAGGAGAGTCATGCCATAGCTTATGCTTCCTGTAAGCTTAATCCTCACGAGAGGAATTACCCCACCCATGACTTAGAGTTAGGGGCAGTCGTATTCTCTCTTCGGATTTGGAGACACTATCTCTTGGGGGAGAAATTTCGGTTGTTCACAGACCACAAGTCTCTACAATACCTCTTCACGCAGAAGGAGCTGAATATGCGTCAACGTCGGTGGCTTGAGTTTGTGAAGGATTATCAGTTCGATATCCAGTATCACCCAGGGAAGGCTAACGTGTTAGTAGACGCGTTGAGCCGTAGGCCGATGGATGAGGTGGTTGAGGTGTGGAAATCTGAGTGGAAGGAATTGGGACACCAGGATGCAGTGGCCCGATCGTTCATGTCTGTGATGACTATTACACCTCAGATTGTTACGAGAGTGGTAAAGGCCCAAGCAAATGACTCGTTCTGTCAGGAGCAGATAGTTCGATTACTAGCAGAGGAAGCCGAGTCCTATACCGTTGGCTCAGATGTGGGATTACGCTTCAATGGGAGACTGGTCATTCCAGAAGGGGAAGACTTGCGACATGAGGTAATGACGGAGTCGCACGACTCACGATTTGCGGTACACCCTGGTGGGGATAAAATCTACCAAGACATGAGACGACAGTATTGGTGGAGCAGGATGAAGAGAGATATTGCCGTGTTTGTTTCTAAATGCACCACTTTTCAGCTAGTAAAGGTGGATCATCAGAGACCGACAGGACTTCTAAAGCCGTTAGAGGTTCCAATGTGGATATGGGAGAGCATATCCATGGACTTTATCACAGGGTTACCTACGTCACAGAGGGGTCACGACTCCATATGGGTAATTGTGGATCGATTGACCAAAGTTTCTCATTTTCTACCCGTAAGGACAGATTACACTACGGGATAGTATGCCCAAATTTTCATTGCAGAGATAGTGAAACTTCACAAGGTGCCTCTAAATATCGTGTCTGACCGAGATAAGATATTTGTTTCAAAATTTTGGGAGAGTTTCTAGGAGTCCATGGTTACGGAGTTGCGGTTGAGTACGGATTATCTCCCACAGCGGGGGTGGGAGCAGTACCTTCCACTGGTGGAGTTTGCTTATAATAACTCCTATCAATTCACTATTGGCATGGCTCCATTTGAGGCATTGTACGGTAGACCTTGTCATTCCCCAGCATGTTGGTTAGAGGTGGGGTATAACAAACTCCTTGGGCCAAAAGTGATTCATGATACTTCGGAAAGGATAGAGATGATACGGAGTCGTATTCGGGTAGCTCAGGACTAGCAGAAGAGCTATGCTGATACCAAGAGGTTCTTCAGAGAATTCAAGGTGGGGGACCAGGTGTTACTCAGAGTATCTCCGATGAAGGGGATCATGCATTTCAGGAAGAAGGGGAAACAGGCACCAAGATATGTGGGGCCATTTCCTATCATCGATCGGATTGGACCAGTTGCTTATAGACTCGGGTTACCGGAGCACTTGCATAGGATTCATGACGTGTTCCATATTTCCTCGCTAAGAAAATATCTTAGGGATGATTTGGCACATACTCACATTGCATTGGAGGACATCGATCTTCAACCCAATAGTTCCTACGAGGAGGGGACGCTCGTTAATTTGGATCGAAGCGAGCAGAAAGTGAGGTCGAAGATAGTGCCGTTAGTACGTGTTCAGTGGCGGCATCATAATGCCGAGGAGTCCATATGGGAGCGTGAGGATAAGATGCGCGAGCGCTATCCGGAGTTATTTTTACCAGGTACTCTTTAGTCTTGAATTTAGGGACAAAATTCTGTTATTAGGGGGGAAGTATGTAATACCCCGTAATTTTATTGATTTTATTTAAGGGATTAATTGAATTAAATAAAAATTAATTGGGAATTAATCCGGGTATAAATACTAGCGAGATGTGAGTTGGTATTTGATTATGATGTTAAAATTTAATATTTCTAAGTATGTATGGTAATACATGAGTATTGTAAATATTAAAGTTATCGCGAGACTGAAATACGACAATTTGGAAATTTAGTTGGGACGCGCGTGTCAGTCGTGTCAGAAATGAAATTATTTAAATTAAAAAGTGAATTATATTTTTGTCATCCGTATGATCATTTTGAGTGCGCCAACGTGTCCGAAAGGGTCGAAATAGTCAAAAAATACTAGCCGGGGGATTAGTTTGGGTCCCAGGGCACTTTTAGGCCAAACCGGCAACCTAGAAGGGTATTTTAGTAATTTTAAAAATATGGGAATTAAAAACCACGTATTTTTTAGGTAAATTAAAGATTAGTAAAAGACTCATTAAGTCCATCATCAGCCAAAAATGAAGTTAGTGGGCTACGGGAGTTTAAGGGAGAGTTTGAAGAGGTTCCAAAAGAAAACCTCCAATCACCATCACCATCCTTGGGAGAATCTGTAGAGAGAAAGAAGAGAATCAACCTTCATTCACCAACATCAATCCAGAAGAACAAATCTAAGGCAAGTGTTTGGATGTCATTATTTGCAATGAATATTTCTTCCATGTGTAGTGTAGAAAACTGTTTATATCTTTAAAATTTTGATGAAGAACACCCAATGGGATTATTGTGAAACGTGTGGTTTTGGGTAGGAATTTGCATGTAGAATTATAAAGGGATGAATTTAATATATAAAACACAACTTTTGATGATCTGAGAATGGATTAATAAGGTGTCTTTAATTGCATTTAAACTTTAGGCTCATGTTCATAGGGTTTTGAGTGAAAGATTGGGAATTTATATAAATTGCATGTTGATTTGGAGGATTCGAACCCAAAAATATGTTAAGAAACAACCTAAGAGGATTTAGAGTGGTTTATGAACATTAAAATGTGATTGGGGTTCTCTTAGGATGAATTTAGAGAAGAGAAAAAGGAAGAAAAATGAATTTGGGAATTTTCTGGGCGTAATCTGCCATCTCGTTAGAAGACCTGCCCAGGTCGTTCGAACGAGCTTCTAATGAGATGAAAGTATCCCTTTTAACGAGTTGGTAGTTCTTTCGAAGCCTTTCATTCGAACGAACTCGTTCGAACGAGACTTCTAACGAGTTGACATAATTGCCTTTTAGGCCTAATTTTTATTTCAAATGTACCGTAGACTTATTAAATGGAGTAATAACCTTCCCTTATCGACTAGTGGGTATATTTGGGAGATTGGAGTACGTTGAGGAGCAAAACCTAAAATCTTGTAGTAAATTGAATGACCTTTATGAATTATGAAACGAGTACCTAATTATGACGTGAGATGAGCTGACAACTTTAATGTGAATAAATCGGGGACTTACAAGCGTATGACATTAAATGAGGATAAAAGAATGAGAAGTATACCTCTATTAATATATTGAGATATATAAGATGTGTGAATGCTTAGTATATGTAGTTATTTGTGTATAACATACCTACCGTACTTGCTATCATGGGAGGTCGGCATTCGATCAGGGCCATCTACTCTTTGTGTGCCAACGGGAGGATTTAGATTGGTACCTCGAGGACATCGGTCAGAGAAGGACTTATTGAGAAGTTAATAAGTCTGCTGACCATGGTAGCATAGGTATGTGCGTGACCCATGTGATGTGAACTATGTTCGCCTCCATTATGTGTGATTGATGTTACTTGAGAACGATTCCTGAGGGATTCGGAATGCGTGGTCCTTATGTACGTGATGTACCGGGATTAGATAGCAGAGTATGTGTGCACTGCAGCTTAGTCTCGAGGTGCTAGTATTTTATATTTATGATGAGAATACTATACTGTTAATTGAAATGAACTGTCATGTATAAATATGAGTATAAATAATAGCAACCGTTGTGAAGATAAAATGGAAGATCTCTAGTAATTAGTGTTACTAGTATGGGAAACTGTGAAGAAAAGTAAAACTCTCTATTCCAAATGAAGGCCAGAATTTAATTGTGAATCGTATAATACTATTTGATATTATATTGGACTAGTTAGACATGGGAATAACTAGAATGGGCACGGGTACAATAGGAGTGCACAATTAGTTGAGAGGTGAGGAACTCATGTGAGTGCACACACTGTCATGTACTTTATATTCACTGTTTAATGATATTAAACACTTGCTATATTTTAAACTGTTTTCACAATCGAACTCTGACCCGTTTGATTCCAAATATATTTTCTTGTAAAAACCTTTTAGGTGCCCAGCCACAAGGACACCAAGCATTGGAGTTCCATTCAGGTGACATACTGTAGCTGCTATGGAAGTTACAGGACCTTGACAGTAGATGCCTCCACTTTGATCTTGACTCTATGTTATCATATGTTTCTCGTCTATTGGGCATGTCGCCCCATTTCTTTTAGACACTTTATTTATCCAATTATATCAGATTTTGGGTTGTAATTAATTTAGTGATGCATACTTAGTATTTGTTTACTTCTGTATTCGGATTGTTGTGAGGAGTATTACTCCAGACTCATTACTATTTTATGGTTATTCTATTGTTATTATGTTGTGGCGGTTATGTTAGCATTTCATAATCTACTTATTGCCTGTTAATCGGATTTAATTAAAATAGACAACTCACTTTTTAAATATTAGGTGTCTAGTAATTCTTTAAACGTTGTTCGACAGTGATGCTATAAACTGAACCAACTTAGCATTTTGTATTAATTTAATAAAGGAGTAGCTACTCAGTATTTAAGTAGTCGGGGTGTCACATTCATGTGGCTTGATTATCAGTGATGCTAAGGTTTGGAGGTTTTGTTTCTGTCTAATAACTAAAATGTAAGAATCGATGTTAGATCTTAGTCCACCCTTATATTTCTTTAGGTTTCTCTGATTTACTCACTGTGTCAAGATGCAGAAAGGATCCACAGTTCCTCGAAACTATTACTCCTGTTGGAGAGAGAGCCCACCAATAGCTATCAAATGAGGGGTTAAAGAATACATATGGGACAATTTGGATAATTAGAATGTATTATATGTGATTGCTGTAATTTAGTAATTCTCCATTGTTCCTCTTGTTGAAATTTTGAAATGCTATTTTATGTGATGTGATCTTATTAACACATTCTGCATCCACATGTATATCAGGATGTCATCGATGATCAATAAAAAGTGGATAAAAAGGAGAAAAACTTTGAGATCGATTCGTATAGAGATGGGGTGTTAGAGTTTCTGTAGTATGTGCATAACACTATTCCTGAGGATATACATTTATGTCCGTGTATGTGTTGTCGCAATGGGAAAGGACATATTACTTTAGATGAAATTTTTGTCCATTTGATGGACTATGGTATGGATATAAATTAAACCTTATGGAATTTTCACGGGGAGACGTCAATTCTTAATCCAGTCCAGCGATCAGCACAACCCGCTCCTCAGACTAATGTTGGAGAACACATTGATGTGTCTAATATTCCGACTTTGGATGACCTTGTGAATGATTCTTACGGGATGTTTACGACTGACGCGTGTCCTAGTGCACCCAATTATGTAGGTGGTGATGAAGGCCCCCAAACTTTTGATGTTCCGAAGGATTCTCACACACATACAGACAAAGGTAAGAAGTATGAGTGTTTACATCAACTTGCAATGGAGACACTGCACCCTCATACTAGATCATCACGTCATATGACCATGTATGCTCTTGTGAAGTTAAATGATATAAAAATGCAATTTAATTTATCATATGGCGCCACAGGTGGAATTCTTAGATTGTTGAATGAGTTACTCCCTGAAGGGAACAACTTGACAACAAGTTATACTGAAATGAAGAACACAATTAGAGATCTTAGTATGGACTATGTTAAGTATGACGTGTGCATTAACAATTGCATGTTATTTTGGAAAGATCATGAAAACTGTAATAAATGTCTAAAATGTGGTGCATTGCGATACAAGTATACTTCAAGAGGATATGATGGGGAGGAAATTGTATATACAATGGGCCAAAAGAAGTTTCATAAGGTTCCTAAGAAGGTAATGCGGCATTTTTCGTTAATCCCTAAGATAAAGAGGTTGTATACCATTAAATGGATAGCTGAGAAAATGACTTGGCATGCTCGAGCAAGATCTAGTATGGAATTTATGCGTCATCCCCGAGATTCAACAGAGTGGGTAAATGAAAACATTATATGGAGATAATTTGTGAAGGATCCGCGAAATCTTCGACTTGCAATAGGAAGTGGCGATTTTAACCCTAATAACATGTTTGGCCGTAACTATAGTTGCTGGTCAGTGATTATTCAACCTCTCAACCCTCCCCTATCAATGTGTATGAAGAGTGAGTTTTCAATGTTGACTGTATTGATTCCCAGGCCAAAGTCACCATCAAGTAATATTGATGTCTTCCTCCAACCCTTAGTCGACGAGGTGAAGATCTTATGGTCTGGAGTCGAGGCTTGGGATGCAAATAAAAATGAACATTTTCAGTTAAAATCCATGTTGATGTGGGGTATTCATGATTTTCCTGCTTATGGGATGTTAGCAGGTTGTTCAACTCAAGGTTATTATGGGTGTCTTGTTTTCTCTACAAACACACCTTCTGAATATCTTTGTAAGTCAATAAAATGTTGCTATCAATAATCCCACATGTTCCTTCCCGAAAACCATCCTTACAGGTACGCCACATCAAAGCAAACATTTAATGGTAAAATAGAGTCTTCTATGGCTCCACAAAAGTTAACAAGTGTAGACGTTGAGCAAATTGTATTTGTTATAGCTCGAGAAGGTACCCGAAAGAGGGAGAGTGAGTGGGGAAGGGGAAGGCTAAAGGGAAGGGGAAGTGGAAGGGGAAGAGGAAGGGGAAGGGGAAAGGGAAAGGGAAGGGGAAAGAAAAAGAGCCAATAGTATTGGAAGGTGATGTAGATAATGATGATCATCCAAGTGAAGGTGACGACGAGGATCTCACAAGTACTGAGGGTTTTTCGAGGAGATCCATTTTGTTTGACTTGGAGTATTGTAAGGATTATGATATTCAACATAATTTAGACATTATGCATGTTCAAAAGAATATAAAAGAGACTCTTTTATGTACCATTCTCTCAGTGAAAGGATCGTCAAATAAAGATACAGTTAGAGCCCGGGAAGAGTTGAAGGTCCCATTGAATCTTAAGAGAAAATTATGGATTCAAGACGTTAAAGGTAGTAATAAAAGGCGAATGCCATCAGCACCTTTTGCATTAGGAAAGGAAGAGAAAAAATTCTTTTATCTCACCTTGAAACATTGAAGGTATCGATTGGATTTTCATCAAATTTCAGCATTAATGTTAACCTTGACCTTCCCGGATTAACCAATCTCAAGTCTCATGATTATCACGTCATTATGCAACGATTGCTTCCTACGTTGCTTATGCATTAATTTCCAGATCATAAGCCTTTGTTTAAAGCTATACAACGGATAAGCATATTCTTTAATGTTGTTTGTGCAAAAGTGACTTTCATGGAACATCTTTTGAAGTAAAAATAAGCATTAGTAGAGTCTTTTTTTGTCCTCAAAATTTACTTTCCACCTGCCTTTTTTGTGGTCATGATCCACCTCATGCACCATTTAGCCGATTAAGCATTGGCAGCTGGGCCACATAGATATCGTGCAATGTGGTTGTTTGAAAGAGAAATGGGAAGATACAAAAGGTAGTCACGAAATAAGAGTTACATCGAAGGGAGCATTACTAATGCATATTTATTACATGAAGCTTCTTTGTATGCCATGGAATATGTGTCGATTAGAGGTGAAGGAACTCATAAGAGGAACCTTGAGGATTTTCTCGAGGATGAGTTTGATGACTCAATGTGTCAACAAGCATTGGTTAAAGGTAAGGAGTTGACCCTAAATACTGTGCAGTATGAACAAGTACGAAGATGGGTCCTATTTCAATACCATGGCGTTGATGAGTGGAGAAGGTAAACATGTAACCCATTACTAATTCATAGTATTTTATTGTAACTGAAAATTTCTTAATGTCGAAATTCATTACTTGTAGCAAATTTGGGTTAACTTGGACTACATCGATGCATAGAATTGATGATTTCATCCATTGGCTAAGGAACGAGGCAAGTCTTTTTTATATAGGTACTTATTTTTTTTATCATAACCTTATTTCTATAAATATATTAAAAAAATATTCATTTCATTGTAGGCCTTAAGATCTAATGATATCAAAATTTTTACCTATGTCGATGGTCCACTCCATAGGGTTACTAGCTATGACAAGTTCCAATGCAATGACTATACCTTTTGTACTTATGCATATGAAGAGAATCGCAGCTTTCATAGTAGTGGTGTATCTATGAAGGCATTTAATAAGAAGGGGGTCCTCATAACTTTTTATGGAGTTATTAGACAAAGACTCGACTTGAATTATATTGAGTTCACACATACAGTCTTTTATTGTGATTGGGTGGACATAGATGATAAGAATGCTTGCAAAGTTGACCCGACCTCAAAATTGGTGATGGTGAACCTTAGTAAGCTCATGAGTAAAAATTCAATACACGACGATCCGTTCATACTTGCATCTCAAGCAATTCAAGTGTTTTATTGTAAAGACACCAAGTTTAAGGGGTGGTCGATTGTTTTGCACTCTCCCTAGAGATTGACAAAAGAAATAGATGCGATTGAGATTGATCGTACGATTTATGCCTCCATTCTCGAGGAAAATGAGAAGTTGTTGGAACTTATAGAAACCGAATTCATATAATGTAATGGCTTTATGTTCAAACCTGACATCACTTTTCTACTATTTAAACTTTGGCATTTAGTTATTGTCAATCTATTGAACTTGGGTATTTAGTCATTGTTAATCTATTAAAACTATTGAATCTTTCATGCCTGCTATTTGTTGAATAACTCCTGAACTTGGGTATTTAGGTCTTAGGATAGTATTAGTACTGTCTTCAAATCTTATCGCAGCTGTACGGGTATCGCAACTGCAGTACCTGTTCATTCATTTAGTAAAGATGGAGCTCCACTCCCCAAAAAATTGAAGATGAGACTGTTAGGAAGATAGATATAAAAAAAGAGAAGCAAACATCAATGTTGTTCATCTTTCTCCAAACAAACCGAAATTTTTTTTCTTCATAGGGAATGGTTAATCCCATGTTGTGAATGAAACCAAACTCTTCTTCAGCACGCTGAAGGATGCATTAAAACTCAGGATGGCTTAAAAATGAGATGGGAACTGTAGAGTTTATATGTTCAAAACACTAATGGTACACAGTCCTCTTTCTTATCTTCCTTGAGGCTGCCGATTGTTTATTATATATTATCAGAAACAGTTACAATATACAATGTGGTTTATGTGGACGTTTTTTTTAAAGATTTACATGGAACAGTGACCCGTGTTTATGATAACGAGCTGACCCACTATCATGCACTACAGACGATACAAAACTACAAAACTGACATTAACTCCAACATAATTGCCCAACCTATTCCTAACTTCAACATGACCTTCTCGGTGACTCATTAGTTTGGCTATTACTATTATCAGGAACAATGTACTGTCTAACCCACTGGTGTAAATAGTCGATGTATTACATGCCTAGATGAAACCCTATTGTAAGTGTCAATTAATCATAGTATGAGAATGAAAAAATCTATGGTCCGTAATACAGAAGGAGCAATCAATAATCGAGAACGAAGCAAAAAATGTGATTAGACTTATATCTTAGAACATACCCTTGAACTCTTCTTCAGCCCTGCATTCTCTTCAGTTTTTCCATACTTTTTGGCTTCGGATGATTCTTTCAAACTCTTGTTAAATCTCTTTATCTCTTCATTAGGCGCCCAAACTCTTAGGAACGTCAAAGTGTCCAAATGTAAACGATAACGTAAACGGCATTCACTTTTGTTTTCTCTAATGTAAGCTCTTGGTCACGTAAATAATCATAGTAACTGATTTTATGCATTCACTTTTGTTTTCTCCAACATAAATGGCAAAGTTTCCCTCGGGAACATCGAGTGGAAACAGTTTGTGTGTGTGATATATATATATATATATATATATATATATATATATATATATATATATATGTTATGTTTTAAACAGAATAAGTATATTCTCATTTGTTGTTGTTTATTTTGATTATTTATGTGCCGAACAATCTCTTGTCAGATAAATAATGTCTCAGGTGGGTGATACTTCAAATCCGTCACCAAGTGGTGCGACACCAGCATCAAACTCCCACTCGAAGGTTGTTTCGAGTTCTTCGACAATGGGTGATGCACTTTCCACAAAGAGATTAAAATTTAATGAGCATGGCCTTCCGGTGGGGGATAATTCAGCTACACCCTCTACTAGATGGGGAGACCTCACTAGGACGCATATACCGATTTCTTATACAACATGGAGACATGTAGACGTGCGATATAAGAATCAAATTTGGATAATGTTCAAGGTATAATTTTTTTTTCTCTTTGGCTCCAATTGTAATTGTTACTAAATTTAATTACATAATGATAAATTTTGTTTCATTCATATATTGTAGAAAGATTTTCCCGATGTGAAAGATAATAAAAAAAGCATGTTTATGAAAAAAGCTAACGAGTCTTGGAAGAAGTTCAAGGCCAAGATAAGGGTAAATTTGAAGGGTGAAGATGTTGCAAAGTGGAGGGAGAATGTTCCTAAAAATGTTAAACCTGAGGATTGGGTGGTATTTTGTGACAATGAAGCTGCGCAGGCCCAAAGGGATTTGCGAATAAAAAATAAAGAGATAAAACAAAATTGTGTGAAAACGACTACTCATAACACGGGTCGTTATGGTTATGCCCGAGCTGCAAAGAATTGGAAAAAGGAACATGGATATGAACCAACCCGTGCTGAATTGTGGTTGTCAGCTCATACAGTAAAAGGCGGAGATTATGCGCCTCATGATGAAGCATTTACGGTAATTTAGCTTTAATGTTTTTCTTTTTCCTTCTTTTACCCAATATGTAATTCAAATGATAACTTTAATGCCTTTATATACAGGATAAGGTTAAAATGCTTCTAGATGTATTCCAAGTGAGTGGTCAAGAGGAGACCTTGGATGTTGCGCCAATTTTTAATGTATTTGGGAAAGACACGCGAGGACGTGTTCGTTGCGTTGGGTCCACGATTTCTAGAACAGCCATATTGGCATCTGCATTTGCTTAAGAAATGCTTCAAGAGGTAAATGCAGACAACGAAAGTTAGAAGGATCATGTGGATAACCTCAGAGAAGAAATGGAGGGTGTGAAGTCTACACTCTCATATTTTGTAAAGAATTTTGAGATTGGAAAGTTCGTATGTGTTGGACATAATTCTCATGCATTACCATCTCCAAACACTGCAACTCCTTCCAGTCCTTTTACCCCCCCCCCCCCACATCCCAAGTTTCAAGTTTTAGCTCGATGGTGGAATGCAAATTACTATCTCACACTGGTCAAGTCGTCGGTTATGGTAGGAAATTTCCGCCAGGAGCTGTATCTTCAGTTCACTTCCATGAGTTAGGAAAGAGAGAATTTAAGATCGTACTCGACCTCGTAAAAGTGCCTGAATATCCAGTTTGGGGTGGAAAACAAGGATCTTGTGAGACGTTGGGAGATATGGGTAACAACGGATTTTTGTATTGGCACGATGACTTTCTCCCTCCCATTGATAACACCAACGAATGATGAAAGTAATATTTATTTGAGTTTTCATGCTCTCTCATTCTTAATACATTTTTTAGATTCCTCTTTATTTGATGCTTAAAATAAATTTTTGTTCCCTATTGTTAATTTTGAAAACATTTGGATTAAACTTAAAAACAAGTCGTTAAAGGGTGAAAACCCAAACCAACCCCCAAACGGCCTCGTAAGTGGCACTAACACCTCGCACGGGACCAATGTAACTCGTAGGAATTGACCACATAATCATGGATCTCCCGGTTTGAACATATGACAATAATTTGAAAATGTCTAGATTAAACTTAAAAATAAGCCGTTGAAGGGTGAAAACCCAAATCAACCCCCAAACGGCCCCGTAAGAGGCACGAACACCTCGTACGGGACCAATGTAACTCGTAGGAACTGACTGTGTATTCATGGGTCTCTCGGCTTAAGCATATGACGATAATTTGAAAATATCTGGATGAAACTTAAAAACAAGCCGATAAAGGGTGAAAACCCAAACCAACCCCCAAACGGCCCCGTGCGAGGCACGAACACCTCGCACGAGACCAATGTATCTAGTACGAACTAACCACGTAGTCACGGGTCTCTCGATTTTAGAATACGACGATAATTTGCAAAAATCAACACTTCGACTTAAAAGCAAGCCATTGAAGGGTGAAAACCCAAACCATCCCCCAAACGGCCCGTAAGAGGCACGAACACCTCGCACGGGACCAATGTAACTTGTACGAACTGACCGCGTAGTCACGGATCTCCCGGTTTGAGAATAGGACGATAATTTGCAAAAATCAACACTTAGACTTAAAAACAAGCTGTTGAAGGGTGAAAACCCAAACCAGCCCCTTAAGAGGCACGAACACCTCGCACGGGACCAATGTAACTTGTACGAACTGACCGCGTAGTCCTGGGTCTTCCCGTTTGAGAATATGACGATAATTTGTAAAAATCAACACTTAGACTTAAAAATAGGTCGTTAAAGGGTGAAAACCCAAACCAGCCCCCAAACGGCCCCGTAAGAGGCACGAACACCTCGCGCGTGACCAATGTAACTTATACGAACTGACCACGTAGTCCTGGGTCTTCTCGTTTGAGAATATGATGAAAATTTGCAAAAATTAACACTTAGACTTAAAAACATGCCATTAAAGGGTGAAACCCCAAACCAGCCTCCAAACGACCTCGTAAGAGGCACGAACACCTCGCACGGGACCAATGTAACTTGTTCAGAACTGACCACGTAGTCACGGATCTCCCGGTTTGAGAATAAGATGATAATTTGCAAAAATAACACTTTAAAATAGGTCGTTAAAGGGTGAAAACATAAAACCAGCCGCCAAACGACCCCGTAAGAGGCACGAACACCTCGACGGGACCAATGTAACTTATACGAACTGATCGCGTAGTCACGGGTCTCCTGATTTGAGAATACGATGATAATTTGCAAAAATCAACATTTAGACTTAAAAATAAGCCGTTGAAGGATGACAACCCAAACCAGCCCCCAAATGGCCCCGTAAGAGGCACAAACACCTCGCACGGGACTAATATAACTTGTACGAACTGACCGCATAGTCCTGGGTCTTCCCATTTGAGAATATGACAAAAAATTTGCAAAACTCAACACTTAGACGTAAAAACAGGCCGTTAAAGGGTGAAAACCCAAACCAGCCCCCAAACGGCCCCGTAAGAGGCACGAACACCTCGCGCGGGACAAATGTAACTTGTATGAACTGACCACGTAGTCAAGGATCTCCGAGTTTGAGAATATGATGATAATTTACAAAAATAACACTTAAAAATAGGCCGTTAAAAGGTGAAAACCCAAATCAACCGCCAAACGATCCCGTAAGAGGCACGAACACCTCGCACGGGACCATTGTAACTTGTACGAACTGACCGCGTAGTCACGAGTCTCCCGGTTTGAGAATACGATGATAATTTATAAAAATCAATACTTAGACTTAAAAATAAGTCGTTGAAGGGTGAAAACCCAAATCAGCCCGCAAACGGCCCCGTAAAAGGCACGAACACCTCGCACGGGACCAATGTAACTTGTACAAAATGACCGCGTAGTCCTAGGTCTTTCCGTTTGAGAATATGATGATAATTTACAAGAATCAACACTTAGACTTAAAAACAGGCCGTTAAAGGGTGAAAACCCAAACCAGCCCCTAAACGGACTTGTAAGAGGCACGAACACCTCGCACGGGACCAATATAACTTGTACGAACTAACCGCGTAGTCGTATATACAATGTTTTTGCTTGTATATGCAATTTTTCTGCTTGAATATGATTTTTTTTTAAATGTCTTGGTTACTAAAATCATATCTATTTTGTGTCTTATTTTTTTTGTAGGATGGCATTCAATCGCTAGCTTTTATCCACTTGGAACGCACGAAGAAGTCAATGCTTTACAATAGGAGGATTATTTATTTAGTGTCATTAATATTCAGGATTCTATTTTTTGTGTTATGGCCGAGCAGGTTTTAGTAGTTTTATTGTTTATTTTTATGGTCGCACTGGCTATAGTTGTTTTATTGTCGACTTTTATGGTCGTACGGGCTTTATATGGGCAGATTTTATGTTAGCAGGCTTTGGAATGCTCAAAAAATAGAGGAAACTCCACCCAATTTTTTTTTTGATCTGGGAACTATTAGCTCTTGTAATTTTTTGAAGTTATTGTCGACTTTTATGGCCATGTGGGCTTTATATTGGTATTAAATCTTGTAATTTTTTTAAGTTTATATGCACATTAGTTTATCAACAACCTGCGATATTAATAATTTTTTAATTTTCTTGATTTTTTTTTGCATATAATAAATATTTATCCTATCAGATTTGGAATTTGCAGATTTTCCAGATTTGTTTCCTATTATTATTTTTTTTATTAACTGAAAAATATGGCATGGTTTTAAACCGTGCCAATTTATAAAACGAGAATGCTTATAAAACAATCTAGCACGCTTCATAACCGTCCCAAAAGCATGCCAAAAAATAGACAATTTGGCACGGTTTCGGCATGTGCCAAAAGCGTGCTAGATTTAACATCTAGCACGGTTTAAAAACGTGTCAAAAGCGTGTCAGATAAAAAAACTGGCACAACTTAAAAGCCTTCCAAAAGTGTGCCAGTTTGGGAAATCTAGCACGTTTTAAACCGTGCCAGAAAATCTGGCACCCCTGATTCTGGCACGATTTAAAACAGTGCCAGATCGCATTTGGCACTGTTTTAAACCGTGCCAGTTTCCTGTTTTTGGTGTAGTGAGTAACACTGAAAGCGTAATACGTCCACACAGATTCCTAAAGACTCTAGAACCTGATGCTCTGATACCATCTGTGACAACCCGCCTACTAAAATAATAGGTGGCCAGCCTAATACTCTAATAATCACAGGAATCATAGATGGTCCATTCTCAGCTTCACTGTCGATTAAAATAATAGTACAAGATAACCACCAATCATTTTAGAAAACGGACTGTCAAATTTAAAATTTTAAGTTAAAAGAAAAGCACTTAGACAATCCAACTTGCAAAAACAGTGGATACCAAAAATCAACGGATAAAAGAATGACAATGTAGTAATTAATAACCGAATAAGCTGTCGGTTAATAGACGAATACAAAAAGTTATACCGAGTATTACAATTTAAATATCACATTATATTAAATGAATACAAAGCATGGGCAACATGCCCGAGTAATATACTGAATGTAACTAGAGTACAATGGAAAGAAGCGTCTATAACAAACATCTTACAACATCCGAAAAATGTTATAGCTCCATGACAACTGGAATGGAAAGTCAATACAGGTGTCCTTGCGGTAGAGCACCTGAACGGACAAAGAGTTTCATGCAAAACAAAGAAATATGGACGGGTCAGGGTTCGGTTTGATATGATTATCATGTGACTAAAATGCATGACAGTTAAGTGCGTAATTCTCTCGCAATTAACATAAAATTTCTCACCTCTCATTCTAAAAGCACAACCTTGTGCAATATCAATGATGATGATCAATATTCATATAAGCATGGGAGAACTCATCTAATTTACTCAAGGAGACATCAATAAATCAATTCACAATCTAAAGGCACAGTTCCTATTCTCTTTAGGAAATACATATATGGCAATTCATTTTATCAAATGTTTACCAATTCAATTTCATTTCAAAACTTTATTTACCAATTTTATTTCCTTTCTTCCATCCAGGAAACATATATATTTAAAGCAAGTTTTATTATCATAAAAATGCTTTTCCATTTCATAACATCCCATTTCCTTTCTTCCATCCAGAAAATGTATTTAACTTCACATTTACCTTCTTCCATCCAGGAAATGTATTTAAAGCTATTTTATTATCATAAAATGCTTTAACAACAATACTGTCCCACATTATTAAGAGTAGTTATATAAATCATATCATATAACGTTCTCTAAGACCGCCCGTCCGGGTTTCCCCACTGTGCGCGCCCCTAAATGGCTATCATCTTCCAGGGCCTATCATCAAGACAACCAGGGATCCTAATGAAACGTCGAAAAGCGGCCATATGCCTGCGAGAGAGTCATAACCACACCCAGAATTACCTCACCATCGCAGAAAAACATACAATAATCGCTTATATGGCCTAGGAATATATTCACCCTGCATTCACTAGCTAGAGGACTTCACCTTACGCGCGCAATTTCCCTTATGATAGCGATTTAGAGAGGTCTGTTCACTTAAATTATCATTTACGAAAATCATTTCTTTTTCCATTTGAAAACATTCACATTTTACGTTCATAAAACCATTTATTTTCAATACTGAAATACCAATTTTAGAATGTGCATTTCTTATTCTTAAAGTCATATTTCATTAATGACCTAAGACCCGAAGTGCCATTATCCTCAACTAATCTCCAAGAGCCCAACACAATAATCTAATTCATCAAAGTGAGTCTCCCTTAAAATGGTCTCCCAAAAGTCCCAAAATTATTATTTTATCTTCTATTACCTCTAGGTTAACTTCCTAGATCAAACAAGAGATTAACCTCTATAAAATACCCCTTGGGGTAAGCCCAATTATCCCCATACTAGCCTAGGATAATTACCTACCCAATAAAACCCTCTAAAACTCATCGTTACTTTCCAAAGGAAGGTTCCTAAACCTTGAACTTAAAAGAAAAGGGGCTAAAACAAAACTAGAAAAATCTCACAAAAACAGGGCATCCGAATCGATTCGCCCAAAAAGAGATCGATTCGGTGAGTAAAACCAACATACTGTCTCAGCCGAATCGATTCTACCCCAACCCGAATCGATTCGGATTTCCAGACCTGTATCCTTCCCCATATCCGAATCCATTCGCCCTAAGGTCGAATCGATTCGACCCTGCAGATTTGCCCAATTTGGGCTACGGGTTGTATAAACCCTAAAATTTCCAAAACCTCAAATCTTCAATTTTCTCCAACATCAACAACAATTAATTCTACCCAATAATTTCTACACAACTAATGACTAATATATATTCCCCAAATCAAGTTTAAATCAAGATTAAAGGATTAAACACCAAAAATTCCCAAAACCCATAAATGGTTTAAATCTCCCAAAAACTAACTATACATGCAAATTATCACATTAAATCAATATCTAGCAAGTAAGAAACTTGCCTCGAGTTTGTAGTCTCGGATTATCCTCCCGAAGCAACGATTTTCGGCTCCAATCTTCCATTTTTCTCACTTTTCTCCATTTCTCCCAACTCTCACTTCTCTCTCTCTGTCTCTGTCTGTTGGCTTATAACATGAAAT